>CM018698.1:52172066-54949566 GCA_009363875.1 Mikania micrantha | reverse complement strand
TATTAAAAAGATATGCAATAATCGGTTCGGTTCGGTTAATAGCTTAGCTTGACCATAACCATAACCGAATGGTTCGGTTAATGTCTTAGCTTAACCATAACCGTCATTTAAATTCGATTTTGGTTAAAATCAGTTATGTTTTGGCGCAGTTATCGATTAATTTTGGGTTATGGTTTTACCATACACACCCCTAGTTAACAATTCATTGTCAAGTGTGTTATGGACATGGAACACTAGCTTGTTGTACAAGAGCTTTAGGATTTGTTCGTCAGGCAATCCATTTGAAGTAACCACAATTTCTCTTTTGTAGGTGATTTTATAAAAATCATTAAAAGACATATGATTATCCTTCTTTGATATCACTTGTTTGTTATAGGACTGGATGAGGAAGTATACAACTCTCTTTGCAAGTTAGGGTAAATGACTTTACTTTGTACAATCAGGTAATCCAATTGAGCCTATTTCATACTATCTTTAATAGTGCAGGACACTTTGTACAAACTTATTTCGATCGCTTTAGTCCCATTTCTTTTGACGACTTATGTACTTGCTCACTGTATAAGCCTTTTGCAAGTGGATCTATAATGTTATCCTTTAAATTCACGTAGTTAGTTGAAAGTAATTGTCGTATCACATTTTTTTTTTGTAGAAAGTGACTTGATTTGTTATTATACATTACAACTTAAACTTTACTAATGTTTGATTGGCAATCACAACGTATGCAAATCCCAATAGAGATTAGCGTAACTCCGAAAGAGGTTATCGATAAATCTCAAAAGAGAATAATGAAACTCTACGATTATTCTTGGTCCTGCAATCTAAGAAAGACTTTAAATGAAACATATAGATGCCGTCATTAAGAATTTGAAAGGGAAATTTAAACTGGCATCTACATAGAATCCCTAAATATTAAAAATGTTGAGGCATTAAGATTGATACCTTGACTTAGTACATTATTTGAGGTATAAGTATGGTAACATCAATAATATGTTTACCATAAATTTTCTCTTTGCGGTTCATATAATCGTAGTTTATAAAGATTTTCTACAAGATTATCTATAAACTATGTAGAAATCTTTAGAGAGAATTTTTGAAAAAAAATATTGGCACAAGATTATCTATAGACTATGTTGAGGCACTCAATTTACAGTTTGGGTATATGTGAAATTGTATATATATGTCTATCAGTCAAACTACATCTAAAAGATGTTAACTCTTTTTTAAATGGACAAGCTTTATCCACAAAGCACAACCACAGTTTTTCAATCATTCGACATATAGATGGATCCTAACGGCTTAAAGAAGAGGGTGAAAATATAGTTTGTCTACAAGTACCATACTTAATCCTAATTGAAGCTAATGTGTCTTGAAAATATTACACGACATTATACTACTTTCTTAATATATGTGCCATTAAAACATAAATCAATTCTAACATATTTCTTTCTCACTAAATTTTGTCCATTTTTATTAATAACGTTTTTAACGAGACAATGGTTTATATTTTAGTTTCATGATTACTGATTTAACAACATAACTAAATTTTGTCCACATATCTTAGGGGGAGAAAATGCACGCTGTTTTTTTTGTCTTTGGATATATTTATCCCACTAGGTTTTCATGGTAAAGATTTTTTTATAAAAAACACATAGTCGCTCATATTAATGGATAAATCGATATCCTTAATATACTTGATATTACATTCGCAATACATGTGTTAGCGAGAAAAAAATCGAAAGAACATAAAGAAATTGGTATGAAATAAAACATATAATTCATTATACATGTAGGACACGATGTCACACCCTAATAAATGGCGGAATATATTAGGGCGCGAGTTTGATTGTTCATAATTCATAATGCTACTTTATAAGTTTCAATATTTAAACATTTTATTTATTCAAAACACGATTTTCATTCAAACATAACATTCAATCACAAAACAAAGCCAAACATTACATAATGAATTGAATACATAAACTTATTTAATGTTTAACTAGGCCCAAAGTTCCTAAATGAATCTTCATCCAAGCTACACATGTAAAATAAGATTTGATCAATTATTTGCATCTTTGGTGAGATTCTTATAAAATTTGATATATAGATATATAAAGAAATAAGGTGCAATAATAGTCAAATAAGAATTGATCTAAACATATATGTATTCTACAATGTTTGATAATATAATTTTGGCAATTTCACCTTATCTAACATAATGACATATGTCATTACAGAAAGGCTACTAGTAATTGCAAATGATTTTGGCGATTTCACCTTTGCTAACAAAATGACATAAGTCATTAAAAAACTGCTACTAATACCACTAAATGATTTTGACAATTTCACCTTCATTATTAACAATGACATAAGTCATGTAAATAAAGGCTATTAGCACTAATGAATATAAATATCTATATCTCAATAATAATAATCATATAGATATACAAATAAGTAAACAACACATAACATTCAAATCAAATTCTAACTTAAACTAAAGTATTGCATTCTTATATTTTTTTTACTCAAGAATAACATATTTGATAAGACATGTGTAACATCCCAAAGATTAAAAGAACACAATGAGGGAAGTATAAGAAATTTACTTGTACTAACTACGATTTTCCAATAATATCCTTGATTGATTTTCGAGGATAAGTTCAATCTTCGTCCTAAGTTTATAATTACATAAAACTTAGTATATCTCTAAGCCTTATGTTCTTAATTCATGTTTTCTATAATACTTCCTAAATCATAAAAATTGTAGTTATAAAAAGAATATGACGTAATATATGAAAATATTTATCTAATACATATTTTTATAAAAATAGATTGCTAGTTTATAATTTGTAAATTTAAAATGGCATCACCCAAACTTTTAAATAAAATACATTTATTGTAAAAGTTCATAAATAATTATCTTGAAGAATTTATATAAAGCTTATGTTAAATTTATAACAAAATTAAAGATTTTATTTATAAAAATATTTTTTTAAATAGAAATGTTTTTTTACACAAAATATTTCAGAATTATTTTTTTGAATTTTAAAATATTAGTATTGCCTTTTATCAATTTTAGTTCACTTAAAAACGAATTAAAAGAATTTAAATAATAAATTATGTAAAAATAATGTTTTAAAATTTTATAAAAGTCACATAATGTTTATAACTCTATTTTAAGACTGGTAGAATATTTCCTGAATTTTTAAAATTGTTTTACTATTTTTAATCCATCTAAAGCTATTTAAAATGCAATTCAAATAGCAAAAATAACTAAATTAAATTCTTAAAAATTGTGAATTTTTTACAGAGTATTTAAAATATTGTTTTAGATTTTACAGAATTTTTTAGAATTTTTAGAGTTTAAAATAATGATTAAATAATTAAAATATAAAAAAAAAAGTGTTTAGGCCAAAAACCGGTGGTGCCGGGTTTCGAGCCCGGGCCACCTTCTGGTTCACGTGACATCTTACCTCTAGACTAGAGGTGGTCCGCTGATATCCGGTAGAACTAACTGGTTATATACACGATTGAATTTTTCGTCCCTTTTGCTTATGAACCCTAGCTCCAATTCTAGATCAATTCGGTCGATTGAATGGATGTATGCTCATGTGATGTTAGGGCTTTTACTATATAGATGAAATTGATCATAATACACTTAATACTTACTTGTAATTGTTTTGATTCATTCGATTTTCGACGATGAACTGCTCGAGCACGTAACGCGATTGTGTTTTGAGTTTCTTGAATGATTCTGAGAGTCTTGTCACGAATGTGTGTGTATGGTTTAATTGAATTATGATGATTGTTCGTGTTGAATTCAATGTTAAGTTTTAACCATATGTTTCGGTTAAGATTCTCAATCTTAAAATCCTTGTTTAATGGGTTTAACTGCTAAGTTACAGTCGTGGTTAAGTAGTGAATGCATGACCATTTGTTAATCAAATTAATTTGAGCTTTTTGGACTTGTTTGAGCTTCAACCAAGCACCCTTGGTTCAAACGGTGTTGGTAGAAGAAAGGAAGAAGGTATCCGGGTTTTACCCTTTTAGTCCCTCAGCTTCAATATTTGATCCTCTTTACTAATACTGAATTATAATACAATAAAGATTCCGAGTTTCTTTCTACAATCAGAAATAGGTCAAAAAAATTCCTTTGATAGTTAGCAACAAGGTACAACTATTAAATCAACACAAGATCCTTTGAAGATAACTTCATAAATACCTTTTGTATTCTACGTAATTAATGTAAAAGCCAATAGAGTCATTTGTAATAATTGTAATTAAAATGGCTTTGTCTGTCAAGCCATAATAGAATATTGTAATTAGCTTTACTTTGTTTTTAGTGTTTGTTTAACCTTGTATTCATACGAGGATACATCTGTATCTTGTGTGTATAATATCTCATTGCAACCCTGTTAATACAAACAGTTTTGCTAACAGTCTTGTATACTTTGCATTTAAGATAAATTTACAATGAGCTGGAAGTATAATTTGTGCAAATTTATTTCTTTCTATTTGTGTGTTTGAGTGTTAGTGAGATCCTATTGATAGAGTATTCAACATCTATCAACTTGTAAAAAGAAAACATTGCTCAAGTGTTGATCATGTGCATCGCCCGATGCAACAACATGCTTAGACATGAATCACTAGGGATCGAAAGACCAAAACCATAAGCTAATGAATGAGGGAGGAAAGTGGTGAGTATTCATCCCCTGTACCATGAGCCAAGGAAACTAAGAATAATTTATAATCTATCTCGAACCATGCAACTAATCAATAACTAAATCTCGTCTCTCCTTTGAAGTTCAAGGGTGTGAAATGCCGTTATCTCATTTGTTGGACTGAGAACGGTGAATCGTAGATCACAGGTCCCAAAATGATTCAGAAGAGTTGAGATGGCAACAACTTAATATAATACGGGTCAAGATTGATAACCTAAAAACTATGTGAATGCAATGGATTTTAAACGTCTAAGAATGATTAGTAAACATATCTGATAAGAAAATCATTAAAAATTACCCTAATGGACTATTTGTTTAATATAACACATTTTGACTTTAACCAAATTAATGTATTTTAAAAACAATCCATTTAAAATCAAACTGATTTTGCTTAAACTCATTCTGACTCGCACCTATCTTGACCTGAACCCGTTACGACTCGTAACTCGTTAACCAACCCGACTCAACCTGCTACTTTTCCAGCCTTAGTTTAGAAAAAAAGACAAGAGTGGTTTGAATTTTATGGTAGATGTGTATGTAATTAATGAAGTTAATAAAAACATATATTATTAAAATGAAAAAAAGAAAAAAAGAAAAGAGAGACAACGTCACCAGCAAAAGACGAGTAAGGAGCTTAAACAAAGAGTCGTAGGCTTTGACACAAGGAACCCTACAACACCACACAATTAGCCAATGACAGCTTTCTACTAATTTCCGATACATAAATAAAAAACTAAATCATTCCCATTTCATGCCAAGTCGTGGGAGGCCCGACCTACCCCACCATTCACATATTGGTATATATTATTAAGGATTTTTTTAGAAATCAACTAATTAACTACCGGGTATTCTGTACGCGGCTTTAAATGACTAAACGATACTCAAGCTAGTCATTAGTCCAGACGGACGGAGCCTTTAGCCCACCAGCCACCAATTTCTGAAGAAAACCCGACAACCACCCGCCCAAAGGCATGACGAGAGAAGGCCGGCAAAAACCGGATCGGATCAAGGATTGAACCCAAGATCTGGGTATCCTATCACTTTTCTTATACCTCCATCATACCACTATCACAAGACATCATTGGTGTATATATTAACGATTAAACATTCAAATACAATGTGCACTTTCTTAGAAGCTTCACTAGCTCTATACCTACCCCTCTATCTCTCTTTCAGCCTGAAGTTTTTGTTGCATTGTAACTTACCATTATTGGAAAATGTCTACATTGATAAAGTCATAAATTCATAATTGAATGAAGTAAAATCGAATCTTTTGGCTTTTTATCTCTTTTAATACCAAGATATTAATTCAAAGAACAACAATGCATAAATAAAATGATAAAACTTTTTCATGATTAGGTAACTAGAATTACACTATAGTAAACAAAGAAACAAAATACATAGATATACAGTTTGTAGAATAACGAAAATTTTATAAATAAAAGTTAATGAAGCTTAGGGTTTATGTTCAACAGAGTTAACTTAAAACATATTTTATACCATATAGATAAATATGTGTATAGGGAAGGTTCCATTGTTAACCCTTCCTTATAGCGTTAAACGCTTAACTCTAGCGTTTTTTGCCCGAATCTTAGTTTTTTTTCATGGTTTTTATTATACATAAATAGGGGGTTTCTTTTTTGTGTTTTTGCTAATTCATCACCGTTTAGAAGTTATAGTAAGTGTAAGTTACTTACACGTACTTACATTTACTTACATCAGATAGGGATTGTAAGTAAGTGTAAGCTTACTATAACTTCTAAACGGTGATGAATTAGCAAAAACACAAAAAAGAAACTCCCCCTATTTATGTATAATAAAATCCATGAAAAAAAAATAAGATTCGGACAAAAAACGCTAGGGTTAAGCGGTTAACGCTATAAGGGAGGGTTAACATTTGATTCTTCCCCTATGTGTAAATATGTGTGTTTGTCTTCATGTTACAATAGCCATATCATATTTATTTCAGAAATTAACATTGCACCCAAAATTGTAGATATCACAATATCACATGATTAATGATAATGTTAACTTTTGAAAAAGGAAAAATGTCACAAACCCAAAAGCCAAGAGTCAATAAGCCAATCAAAAGCAAAGACACAACAATAATGATAATGTTAATAAAAAAAGACTAACAAAACTAATATATATATTGAAAATAATATAGATTTAAAAGACAAAAAAAATAATAATATCATGCATACCTTTCACGTCACACACTAATAGAGGTCCACAACACAATCGCTCATTCGCATTACCTTTGAATAGAGAGAGAGTAATGTGAATATTACTCTATGATACATTTAAGAAAGAGTGATGCTGCGAATTTAGCATACTTTGGGGGGTTTTCACCTTAATTATAAACGAGAGGTCATGTATTCGAGCCTTGTCTAGGCAATTTAAAGGACATCTAGGTAAATGAAGGAATATTGAGCTTAATCTTGGGTTATAGACCAATGGGGGCGAGGGTTTGACTATTTCAGAGGGTTTCTGTGTATCTAGTGTGGTCGCGTCTTACCCTGTCCGGTGGACACTGTTAAGACAACATATGTAGTATGTATGATCATCGCCGTTCAAAAAAAACAAAGTTGGTGACTTTTTTTTTCTTTTCTATTTTTTCTTTTTTAATTTGACTTAAATCTTTTAAATTAATTAAATTTTTTTAGCACTTAATTTTTCTTTATTTCTTTTTTAACTTTTCTTTACTACACTTTATTGCTTATTTTTTTTTATTTTATTGATTCATATTTTTCTTTATTTATGCTCAAGTATCTTAAATTAACTAAAAATATCTCTTGGTTTACAATATTTCTTACTTTGCTTTCGTGTATTATTAACATATGTTTTATTTTGTTTTTTTTCTTTTATATAAATGCAGTTCTTTTACTAAAACATGTTGTTGGATCGGGTTGCTTAATCTAAACAACACTTCACAAGTATTTCTTAAACAATCTAACAGATGCGGAATGTTCTGTTAGAATAATCTCACAAGCACTCAAAATGACAAAGTAATAATCCTTGAATACTAATAAGAACACACAAATAATTTCAAGCTCAAGGATATATTTCTCTCAAAGTAAGAAGCGTACAAGCACTTCTAAGCAAACATACAATGGGAGGTTATATAGCCGAGGCTACAACCGTATACACTTAGGAATACAAGTTGGGTATACTAGACAAGTACATAAAGTAAAGCTTATTCTAGTATGTTGAGTGTCTTAACAGGCTAAGACACTCAGTCATGATCATTACATTAATAGACATTGACTTTACAAAGGACTATTAAATACAAAAGACATTTAATGTTGTTGATCTTCAAGGCTTCAGATGATCTTTTGCATTTAATGCAGCATGGGAGAGGTAAGGCGCTTTATCTGACTCATTACATGTTGTCTTTGTCTTTACTCAGACCAGCATGTCTTGTGTCAGTACCTTTTGTACTATGAGAGTAAGCTGCTACAGTCTTTGTCAGAGGATAAACCTCGGAAGTCTTTGTCTTCAATGCATGTGAGGATTCCTTGGAAGCAGTTGTCTTGTATAACCTTCGGCAGGAACCAGTTATCCTTCGGAAGCAATGCTGCTTCCGAAGAATCACTTCTTCCTTCCGAAGGTTTTTATTCAAAGAGGTTCCTATACTTAGACAAAATAAGAAGTTTGGTGAGCATTAGCCTTTATTAGTCTTTACAGTCTCCCCCTAGGCTGATGCTACCAAAACTTCTAAGGAAGGAACCTTGGCTTCCATGTACCCCTCAGCACCTGTGCCCTTTTTCTTATCAATCTGATGGCTGACTTCTCATCTGCTCCATTGTCAGGATTATTGAGAGGGAGCTTATCTAGATCAAAGATGTAGGGTTTTGCCAACACTATCAGATGCACAAGATCCACCAGTTTTATTTCTCCATTGTAGTCGGTGAGGATGAATATCCTTTCTTGTGCATTGAAGCTCCAATTCACTAAGGGGATGTATGAGTGCTCATGCATTAGTCTTCGAATATCCCTCATATCTTCTCGAGATTGTGTAGTTTTAGGAGCTGCTTCTGGTGTGATAGCTACAATTTAATTAATTAAATTTGTTTAGCACTTAATTTTTCTTTATTTCTTTTTTAACTTTTCTTTACTACACTTTATTGCTTATTTTTTTTATTTTATTGATTCATATTTTTCTTTATTTATGCTCAAGTATCTTAAATTAACTAAAAATATCTCTTGGTTTACATTATTTCTTACTTTGCTTTCGTGTATTATTAACATATGTTTTATTTTGTTTTTTTTTCCTTTTATATAAATGCAGTTCTTTTACTAAAATATGTAAACTTCATCTTGAACATATACACGTGTTTATGATAGCTACAATTTAAGATTTTACGTCAGAATAACAATCTTGTGATGAGTTTTTATATTTATATTTTTAATATACAAGATCGTATATGCGTTATAATATTTGAAATTGTGACACAATTTCCACCACAAGGATATAATATAAGATCACAAGGATATAATAGTCAAATTTATCTCAGTCCTTAATTAATTCCTAACATAACTCACTTCTCTAATCTCTTTTAATTTAAGTAATAAAATTTATTTTAATAAAAAATGGATTTTTTACTTTAATTCAAAAATTTGGATTTTTTCAGTTAAAAAAAACTGAATTTCTTCAATTAAATCTAAATTTTATGATTACATATGTGTAATCATATACTTTGTTACATTTATAAACCTGATTACATATATGTAATCATATAAATGGTTATATATATATATATATATATATATATATATATATATATATATTTGATTACATATATGTATTCATATACCTGGCTTCACATGTACCTGACTACATATATGTAATCACATATATCGTTACATTTATATACTTAGGTTTCTATAAGATAAAGATTTTGTTTTTAGTTTCTAGCATAGGAATGTAAGAATTGATGTATAAAATTTTAAGTTAGTGAATTTATAATACCCATAAACCCAAACGACAAATAAATACACAAAAATAATATATGAAATCGTAAAAAACAAGTTCACATCAAAGTAATTAACTACCACTCGATCAGCAATTATAAGTATTAACCGACCAAAGTGAAACCCCCTGTACAACCCATATATATCGCAATTTAATTGTGATGTATCCCCAGTCTTAGTTATACTTAAACAAGCCAAATCGAGCGAGCCAAACGAGCGAGCCAAATGAGCGACTATCCGAGCGAGCGACGAGCGAGCTTACCTTGGCTCGTGCTTGGCTCGTTTTGAAACCAAACCGAGCATGCTCGGCTTGTTTAAAACGAGCGAAATTCGAACGAGTTTTTTTCGAGCTTTTTCCGAGCGAGTATCGAGCGAGCGTCGAGTGACGAGCATTTTGGACGGCCCTAAATTAACTATTGTTTTTAGCTAATTTCTATATATTTCTGATGATTTTTTATGTTTCAAACTTTCGATACTAACCTTTTTTTCATTTTTACATTTTTAGTAAATATTTTTTTTAATTTATTCTATTATTTTTAAGATAATAATAGAATAACAGGTAAAAAAAAGTAATATAAAAATAAAGATAAAAATCACAAAAAAGTTAGAATGAAAACATAAAAAAAATCACAACCCAAAATTTAATAAAAAAATAATTATTTGAGAAACAAGTGATGAATAAGTAAGCATATAATTTTAGTTAAATATACGAGTGTAAAGAGTCAATATGGCAACTAGAAAGCTATTTAAGGCCGGCTTGCTAAATGAGCCTAAGTTCCATATATTGAGCTGAAAGCAGCTCAAGAGAATTTTGTTTATGTCATTTTTTTAATATATGAAATGTCTATCTATATAAGTAATTATTACTATACATAAAATTAACAAACAATATATATCAACTTAAAAACACATACATACATACATACATACATACATGAATGTTAATAAAAATACTCCTTATTTTGGAGAAAAATTAAGAATACTCATACATACTGATAAATTTTTTAATTAAAATGTTTCATAATTTTTTATTATAAGGTTAAAAATGTTATAATGAAAATTAAAGTTAAATAAACATATATAAATAATGAGTTTACGTAAAAACTTTCGCATATAACTCATAAAGTTACATATATGTAATAATATGAAATATATATTTTTTTATTTTTTTCTTTTTTGTGCATTTCTTAACTTATAATAATAGGAAATTAAAAAGAAAAAAGTAAGAAAAAAATAATTGGTTATGATCGTGATTACTTTCTTGGTTTCTCCAAAATGATGGTTTTCTTATGAATTCTTCCATATATATGGGAGGGATATATTGAGAAATACTTTTAGTTGAGAAAACTTTGAAAACAATGGAAAAAATCAAGTAATTTTTTATATTTTTTTACAATTTTGTAACATCATTAGAGTATTTTTTTTTTTATAAAAAAAAAGTTAAAAAAGCGCCAATTAGATTTTTTTAAAAAATAATAAAAAAACGATTTAGCACAGACGTAATATAGTTGTACAGACCTAGAAGAAAACATTACGTCTATGTTACATTGTTTTCAAATTATTTTTTTTTTTAAATATAAAAATTACTCTAATAATGTTACAAAACTATAAAAAAATAAAAAAAAAAAACTTTTTTTTACATAGAGGTTTAAAAGGTTTTTTCAACTCAAATGGGTTTTCATTTTATATATACCAGCCAGAATTTTTTCATGGGGGTCGGAAATATTTTGTGGGGGATTTATGTCGTTAAATATTTCATTTTTTGACAGGTTCGAAACGGGTCAGGTCAGCCGAAAAAATGATAAACCTAAATAAAATCATAATATATAATAAAAGTTTGTAAATCGTCATCTCGTTGATTAAAATAAAATGATAAAATTATTATGTTTCAAAAGGATTTGTAGGAATTATTTTCAAATCAAAAAATTCGATATTCAAAGAAGGTGATAGCTAGTCCAAATTTTCTTTTTATAAATTGTTTCATATTATCTAAATATACAAATTATAACCAAATCAACTAAGTTTATGATCATGATAACAAGTTTCAATTTAATATTATATCTAAATGACTAAATCATACAAAAGTTTTACTATCTAACAAATAAATGACACGATTATGTCCAAATGACAAAAACGACAAAATGTTATAGTTAAGGTATGCTCACCTTTAGGTCAAAGATTTGAGCCCAATAAAGACGGATGTATATAGAAAATTGATAATAAAAAAATCTAACAAATAAGCATATTGGGTTATGAGTACTTGAATATTAAATTAAATTGCTAATTATTAATTAATTTTCATCACGGGCAAGGTATATTGAGATATTTTAGTGTTAGTTTTACTAGTTTTGGTTTAAAATTCGTTTTATCATGGTTGTCAAAATTTCATGAGGGTCAGTTATAAAATTTCTTAGGGGTCAGTCGAGATTAAATCATATATACAAAAATTATGTTTTTTAATAGGTGTCAACCGATCCCCGTGGTCATTAATTAGGTCCGCCCATGACACCTCCCCTGTATATATATTTCTCGTGAGTTGGTATCTTAAAAAATCTATAAACAATATTATTTATTTATTTATTTATTTATTTTATTATATGGAGAGGAGCGAGAGCGGTCAGCGGTGTAACTTACTCATTTCATTACTCTCCCGATGTAAATAAACTATAGATTCATACATCCCGTGATAAGGCTCACGAAAATAAACAAACAAACGTACCCAGTTTAATCCCATTTTTAAGTAGAGTCTGAGAAAGATGAGATGAAAACAAACATTTCCCTTACCCCAAAAAGAGGTAGAGAGGCTCACGAAAATAAACTAGCATAAAATTTATGTACATATCCTGAACAATGTGAAATTGTGAATCAGCTCTTGATCAATGGTTTTGGAGGATGCAGCCCCATGGATAGTTAGTATGAAAGATCATGGATTCGAGTTTCACTTGAAACGATATATTTCAGGTGAGTCGGAGGTTTTAATAGTGGGTCTTTGGACGGTTGGTTTCTTTCGGATTGATGAGTGGAAAGGTCACCAATTTGGATTTGTGAACATGGCCACATGGTGGCTTTTCACCATTGGGTTTTCTCGGGTGATCAGGCTTAAAATGTACTCGTTGACCGTATAAAAAAATCTTAAACAATATAGGATTACATAATAAATATAATGTTGGATAATTATAATTAAAAAATTAAAATACGTACTATGTTATATGTAGGCCTAGAGGTGCACAAATTGGGGTTTTTTTGGAACCGGTTCCGGTTCCAATTGGTTCCAGTTCCGGTCAACAAAGTCAATACCCGGTTCTGGTTCCGGTTCTAGCTCCGTTTCAGGTTTTGGTCGGTTCTGGTTCGGGGTTTTGGCCGGGAACAGGTGGAACCAGTTCCGGTTTTCCCAGTTCCGGTTTTAATTTGTCTGAAAAACTGACCCGTTTATACCCACCAGTTCAGGTATGACAGATTCTGGTTCGGGTTTTCGGTTCCGGGTCCCGTTTTTCGCACACCTAAGCTACAAAATAGATAAATAACAAAAAAGTTTTTACAAATCAAATTCGGAATTGAACTGTTGAAGCCTTATTATATTAAATGGGCTGAGGTGTCGAGCATGGACCAGCATGGTTGTTTCACACATTTGGGCTTTGGTATAATTATTTTATTTAGCGTTGTAGCATGTGTTTAGAAAATCATTTTGGCAAACCTTAATCAAAAAATCAAATAAGAACAACAAGAACAAAAGAAAAATTCGTACGCAATCTGAATATGTGTTCGATCGAACGTTTACAGACAACCATAACTAGGTTTACATAACCCTAACCGCAATTAAAACGTTTAATTCTTGACATGATATGCCCCTAAACATATTACACATTACACAATATAAACAACTAACGAAGAGGCTTCTAGTGATCATTCCGATGAGGCGAAGAGCGGGACTACGGGAGCCTAAGAGCTTGGTCAACTGACGACTGGTTCTTATGTTCGAAACTTCGAATGCTCAGTCTCCTTCCAAGCTCCAGCCATCAAACCCTCGCCCTCACCTAACTCGAAACTGCTGACCTCGGTCGTAGAACTTCTTCTACTCTTGAAACTAGGGCTGTAAACGAACCGAACGTTTAGCGAACCGTTCATGAACCGTTCGACGGGAAGTTTGTTTATGTTCGTTCGTTTAATAAAGGAACGAACACGTAAAAGAAATTCCGTTCGTTTAGTTAAATGAACGAATTGAACATAAACAGAGGTCATATTCGTTCATTTGTGTTCGTGAGCGTTCGGTAACATGTTCGTTTACGTTTGTTTATGTTCGGTTAAGTCCATTTATTATATTTATTCATTAAATGTATTGTATATTTTCAATTTTGTTATTTTTAGTTTATTAACATAATATTTAAGTTATTTTTAGTTCAATACTAAATATTTTGATTTATATATTTATAAATGATTATCCTCAATGCTTGAAATTAAGAATGTTAATTTTTATCGTTTAAATAATATGTGTTCGTTAGCGTTCGTGAACCGTTCATGAAAACAAGCTAAATTCCTTAATGAACGAACATGAACAAGAATTTTCGTTCGGTTAGTGTTCGTGAACCGTTCATGAACAAGTTAAAAGTTAAACGAACGAACATGAACAAGGGCCCATTCGTGTTCGTTTACAGCCCTACTTGAAACCTTCTTTCAGTGTTCTGATTTAATCAACGATCCAACTATCAAGGGCCCTCTTGAACTCTTCTTCTTGTATCTGATTTAAATTATTTAATCAACGTGCCAAGCTGCCAAGGTATTTCCATATTTAATCCACGAGCCAAGCATGTTATATGATTCATTAGAGGTGCATGTAACATATACAATCAAATGTTTATGATAGTAGTTTATGTTTTGGTTTTGTTAGTTTGTTATTTGAAATTTGGCTATTCCTTGAAACTTTGGATATTGTTTGCTTCCGTTAAGCTGTTATTAGAAGTTTAGAAATTTAGGTGTTGCTTGAAACTTTGGGTTTTGCTTGTTTTTGTTAAGTTGTTATTAGAAAGTGGAAAACAAAGGTAAAAACATATATTTTCAATGTCGAGTAGAAACGGTAACTGTTAGTTAAGGTCCCTGAATTTTAATTTCGCTTAAGAGTTGAGCCGGCCCTTTATATATACGGATACGCCAGGATACGCCAGATTGTTATCTGAAAGATTAACCGATTTGGTATGCGTTAGATCATTCTTGCAATTCAAAAATAGCGAATATAATCCACGTTTCATGAATTCATCCCAAGGGGCGCCCACTCTTTTTTTTTTTGAACGGCGAATGTCTCAATTGTGTGAACCCACTGTTTCCAGGTCATGTCACCAAGATCTAGTTACCTGGATATCCCATGAGCCACCACAACCACCCCAGGAGGAAACCCCACTGGGAAAACCCCCTGACCCCTCACAGACCCCTTTTTCGCTGCGAGAGGGATTTGAACCCAAGGCCTCCCATTTGAAAGAATCTTGGGTACCATCGAGGCAATGCCTCTTTGGGGGGCGCCCACTCTTAGAAAAGGTTTTTTTTATTAATATTATCAATTTTTTAACAACTTTGTAAGTCCATATATACACATTAGAAGTAAGTCTAACAAAATAGACGGTTGGGTTAGGTAATAGGTCAGAACGGGTGCGGATCAGTATGAGTTTTAAGCAAAATCAATTTGGTTCTAAATGTGTTGTTTATAAAATACATAAATTTAGTGCAAGTTAATATGAGTTTTAACTGAGCAACTAATTTATTTGAATAGTTTTTTGATGATTTTCTCATCAAATATATTATTAATCATCTTTATTCTTTTGAATCCATTGTATTCATATTGTTTTTAAGTTACCCATCTTGATCCTATTGTACATGATAAGCTATTACACATCTCAACCCATTTTATGTGATAACACTTCCTATTTTTTCCCAAATCTACTCATTTAACTTGTCAAGATTTTCAAGTTTAATTTGAAGTATACAAGTATTTTTTTTTTTTTAATATAATAAAAATGTTTGAACTCATCTCAACATTTTCTAATTTATTTTCTTAAATCTGTAAAGGGCTACATTTACGACCTTTGAGTTCTTATCAAGTCTAAAGGCCAACAGTTATATAATTAGGCATGACTAATTAATATAATTAAAAATAAATTAATTAATTAAAATTCAATCATCGGCATTAATAGCCACCATGCACTTAAGTTCATGAAAGTTAGGTCAAGTTGATGTAATATTCTTTTCTTCTCTTGCACCAAACGTTTTTCATTTTTATTATACACTTTAATAGAAAATTATGTAGTTAGTTGAAACATGCAAGTTTGAGCTTGTCAAAATCAGGATGTAGCATGCCTAATTTGAATGGTATAAAATTGATAATCACATTTTAATTAAACTAATATATCAAATATTTAATTGTTTTATAATTTCACATCTTAAAAAGGGCAAATAGCTTATAACTCAATTAGCACTCCATGATTTCCTAAGGCTTATATTTTATGAGGTCATGGGTTCAAATCATGACCAAAGCGGTCAATAAGAGGTTTTACCACATAGTGGGTTTCCTCCTGAGATTTGTTGGGTTCGAGGATTCAGTAGCGTGTGGGTTGTTGGATTCATTTGGGCTATAAAGAGACATGTCACTGAGCTCTCGTTTGCTATTCAAAAACAAGGACAAAGCCTTATTAGGGTAGGGTAGGGTAGGGCAACCCCCACCACCACCACCACGTACCACAATCTTTTTCTCGTCAGTAGTGTTATTTTTTCGTTGATAGTGTTAATTTTCGATCAATATGTTAAAAATATTTATACATATTGATTTCACACCCGCTTTAATGTGAAGAATATCAGCAAGAATAATCAACAAAACTGATGAAGAATTTGAGAAAACTATACACTTTCATGCATTCAATCACTAGCAGCTTGAATATTTGAGTTTTTTTTTCAAACATTTTATAATTATTGATGTTTAAACTTGTAATTACGCTCCAAATTTCACCAATCTTGTTTTGTTTAGAAGTTAGAACCATTTACCGATGCATGTCTATTTATTTTTGGAGAGCCCAATTTCAACAAGGCTTATTTTTACCATAATTTTTTTAAAGGTCAGGGGTTAGAGCAACCGATAAATTTGTTGTTTTATAATCTTAAGATTATGAGCTCAAGTCGTGAAAAACAGACCCTTGCATAAATATATATGGTAAGGTCACGTGCTTCTAATAGTGAAGACGATCCATGGCCTCCTTAAACCTTATGCAAAGGAGAAGATAATTAAGTCAAGCATCGAGTGTACACACTATTGAAATAAGGCCTGTAAACGAACGGAACGAACACGAATGTAGGCATGTGTGTGTTCATTCATTTAAATTTAACCGAACACGGACACATTAACGAACATGAATTTTGTGTTCGTGTTCGTTTATTAAGAAAATAAATATGTTAATGTTCGTTTTTGTTCGTTCATTAATAAATTAAACGAAATTTTCATTAACATAAATGAACACAAATGAACCAAAATAAACAAACATATATAAATGAACATTATTTAACTCTATTGAACAATCATAAACGAACATGAACACTGTTGAACAAACATAAACGAACACAAACGACAACTCTTTTAAATATAAATACATATCATTCGTAAATTAATAAGTTAAATGAGCATAAACTAACATTACATAATTAACGAACACAAAGAAACGAACATAACCGAACACTAGGTGTGTTCATGTGCGTTTATTTATTTAGACGAATTTCCCGCCGAGCAATTCACGAACTGTTCATGATCTGTTCGGTTCGTTTACAGGCCTAAATTTGAAATACCATAAAAATTAGATAGCTAATTGGAAATTAATAGCATTTCGTTATTATCTGCCTTTTTCATGCTTTATATCTTTCAATTCACAAGTTACCAATGTTTTCAGAATCAGACCGGACGTCTTACTAGTTACTGGTCGGACCGGATTTTCGAACCTGATAACATAATAAATACATGATATATTCCAAAAAAAATATACAATTATAAATACATTTAAACAAATATAATCATGTTAAAAAAATATAGGATATAGTTTTAACGTTTTATTCGAGATTTTAGTTAAAAAAAAAAAAACTAAAATCCGGTCCAGCCAGTGAACCGGTTCACCAGCCGGTTAGTTTGAATCCGTTCCCATGCCTATTTTGGGCCGGCTGATCATCCGATTCCCAGTCCGGCCAGTCTGATCTTGTTCTGACAACACTGCAAATTACACGTTGAGGATGATCCCATAACATAACTCTAAAGATACAAATGTGAGAGAAATATATGAAGCGGTCGCTTAATTTTCTTATGCACTAGAGTAACATATAAAACGAATGAATATGATAAATTAAAATTTTGGTGATTATATCTATGATTCAAAACAATGATAAAATAACACAAAATGACGATGGCCGGGTTCCTCGTGTCATCAAGTAACTATACATATTCATATACATGTGTGTGTATATATATATATATAAGTATGAAAAAAAAAGAATAAAAATTTATTATGGACACAATATTGTTTCATCTTGAGGAGAAACATATTGGCTTCGGCTATAAGGTTGAAGGCTGTTATGGCATAGAGACGGTCCAGAAGGTGGCACAGGCCCTCTTGGTAACCTGCTGTTCAATGAACCATCACTGCCAAAAATAGGCAGATCACCCTTTGAAACTCTTGCTTCACTACTTCCTGTCTCTAATAACAACATGATTGCTGTCACTGAAACAAGGATCAACATTTGACGCCTTAAACCCATTGCTAACATTTGCTTCTTTGATCTACAGGCCAGTGTTTGTGGGGTGAAATGATTTCGTTTTTATTCCTTTATGTTTGTATGTAATATAAATATATATATATATATATATATATATATATGTATGTATGTATGTGTGTATGTATATGTATATATGTTGAGCTAGGGGGGAGAGAGTTCACAATATGATGTGGTGGTTGGATTTGAACGCAGTATTCAACCGTTGAATACAGAGATTGACTTTGTTAATGTGGTCAAATAAGTGCTTGTTTTACTTGACTTTGAAATTAGGGTAAAACGTGGGAGTTGAATTATGGACAACGACCAACCCATTTTTTTTGAACGGTGACGTTCTTACGTACATATTGTGTATGTTGTCTTAAACAGGTTAGCCCAATTAGATAATAAGAATTTACATTTAAATTTATGTTCTTTAGTTAGAGTTAATTGCATAAATGATAACTATAGTTTGATCAAATTGCAGATTTGACCCTAAAAAAATGGTAAATTTAGTTCAAACATTTAAAGTTTTTTGTATAAATAGTCCATGTGATTTGATTAGATTGTGGATTTAGTCCCCAAACTTTAAAAATTGCAAACTTAGTCCAAAAGTTAATTGCATAAATGTTCCCTGTAGTTTAAGAAGATTGCTGATTTAGTCCTCAAACTTTAAAAATTGCAAATTTAGAATATGAATAATTTACAAATTCAAACTAAATATTTAAACAATATCAAAATAATCTAAACATTCTTAAAATAATTCGAATTATCTCTTGAAGTTATTTAAAATAGTTGTGTTCATATTCATTCATTAAAAATAACAAAAAGAATATTGAATGATAGACAACTATTTTAAATAACTTTTTGAGATAAAACAAATTATTTTAAGAATATTTGCAATCTGATCAAAACAAATGGACCATTTACGCAATTAACTATAAATGTTTGGTTTAAATAGGAAATTTATGTCTTAACGAATCACACGTAGAGATATTGATAACACACATAGAGTTAATGGTATTTCATAACTAATTGATTGAGCAGCAGCTCGTAGACCACCTAAAAAAGATACTAACTTTTAAAGTTTGAGGACCAAATCTGTAACCTGATCAAATCATAGGGATCATTTATGCGATTAACTCCTTAATTTATTAAAATTGTTTGACGATTATTTATCGGAATTGTTTGACGGCTAGTCATACATGCTTCATTGTTGTTGGTCAAAGCAAGGTAAATGTGATATGATACCTACCAAGGGGGTCTTAGAGCATGTGCGGGAGGTGCGACCGCACAGGGCCCGATTTTTTAGGGGGCCCTAAATTTTAAAAAAAAATTGTATATATATTATATATATACATATATTTTAATTTATTTTACAACAAACAAATATAACAATTCAATTTTTAATTATATATATTTAAAATATTTGTAGCAAGTCGATTGTTTTTCAAATGCATCAACTGCATATAGAAACTTGTTAACTATTTCGGTAATTGTAGCATATGCAGAAAGAAATTTTTCAAAATTGAAGTCATACTTACGATCAATGATGTCTTAAGAAAGACTTAATGAATTGACAATTATATTATTGAGAATGAGATACTAGACAATGTGGATTATGTAGATTTAATCAATAAGTTTGCATAAAAAATGGCAGAAGAACGTCACGCTTTATTTAGTTATTTGAAACATTGAAATGCATCATTTTGCTAAAACAATATTGTTTATATTGTTTTTACTGTTGTTTTAATTATCATCAATTTGTGTGTGTGTGTGTGTGCGTGCTCGCACATAGGGTCCGTTTTTAACATTCGCACAGGGCACCTAATTTCTCAGAGACGGCCCTGATACCTACCGATCGATAATTGGGCTTAATATATATGTTTAAAACATTTGAAATCATCAAATATTGTTGCTCAACATCAATGGATTATGATGCGTGCAATTTGGAAGAGCATCTCATGTTTAATTTGATTCCACACATGGATTTGACATAATCATGATGTAAATCAATAATGGTAGACTAACTTTCCCATTTTCTATAGGGTATTGTTATTATTACATACTCAAAACATAACACAAAAACAACGAGTGTCTAGTAGTAATGCTTAATTAACACATTAAATAAACATGTTATGGTTGGTCGATTGCTTAATTACTATATATACAAATATGAAGTGCAATCATTACGTCTAAATAGCTGAAAGTTGGTTACATTTCTATAAAATTATCCCTTAATAATAGTAATTAAGTAAATGTATATGTTTCTTTTCAGAACAAGAGTGTTATTTCTATTTCTCTTCGTGGTTTGAGCTTAGCTTTTTGAGTGGGAGATAACCCGTTTGATTCTCATGGACAACAAGATTTAATTTTTCCATTTTCTTTCATTTATTGTTTTAATTAAATAATAACAATAATAATCATTAGAAAATAATATTAGCTAAAATAATATATTAAATAATGTTTTTTCTGTTATATTTGTCACATTTATGCTCGTGTTTTTTTCCGTTAACTTTTGCGAATACAAAAAAAAATTATTTTTGTTATATGTTTTTTAGCATAATCAGCCTATGTTTGCATCTGTATTACTTGGTAGTGTCGCATGTTATTGCAATGGCTCGTTTTATGACGGACTGACAACCATTGCAGACGAGTTTTGAGTATACGTTTTGATAATCGTGATATTGTTACCGATGTTATGATTAAGTATTAATACTGGCAAAGCGGTATGGCTCAAGTTTTTATTATTGGGTGTCATTGTATGAGACTACTTTTTAATTCTTTTTGAATTCCTTACAATTATTAAATGCTTACAAATGAACATTAATTTTATTTGTCGTCTTATGTTTGTGTTTTTTGATGTTATATTTATGACTAAGTATAACCTTTTTTTTGTGTATATGTTTATGACATGCATACTTTAAAGTTTTACATAAGAGTGACATCTGTTATGTCATGTTTTTGTATCTGCATTTTGATATACAAGATAATAGTTGCGCTCGGGATTGTTGCAGAGTTCCCGCCGCAACACGTGGACCAGCCTACTAGTTGGTATACATTTACCAATTAAACAAAATGTATTCATGCTGACATACCCAACCCATTTAAATTTTAATTAACAAGTCGCCATGCCAACTTACATATCCATTTTTATAACATGTTAACTTGTTTACAACCAGTTTAACAAATTTCTATAACTCATCAACCTATTTAACACATTTACAAAATGAATATTTTCCTCCAATCTATCAACCCACTTGAAATACTTAGACATACAGGTTAAATTAGTCATGTTCAGGTTTTACATTTTAAGTGGATTAGGTTGATTTTTTTTAACACAAAAAAATACTATTAGCATTCAAGTTTAATAACTGAAATCATCAACCCAATACAATTGATATTTCCTAATTTGGATAAACACAAGACAACTGAACTTAAATTATAATGGGTATAAGATTCGTGATCTATACAACATATGTGTGCATATATATGTAGAATCATCGTAATATACATGATTCAAGAAGCCTAGCTATTGTCTTTTTAAGTAACATATATTAATAATAAGGAATAATCTTAATATTAGTTTATATAGTATAAGTATGAAAATTAATAATATATGTTGAAATCTGAATTAAACAAAGCAAGAAAAATACCATATTTATTTTGTTGGGAATAAACCAATTCTCGGATAGACAAGCAATATCTAATCTTATGAAAATTAATATATGCTTTAATTGGCACTTAGACCGACCACAATGGTCGTCCCGCCCAGCCAGCGGCCCCCTCCCCCGCCGCGGGGTCAAGCGGGAACACCGCCACCCTAGCCAGCGGCCCCCGCCCAAGAAGCCTCCACGGCTCCCGCTCCCCGTTGCCAATCCCTCCATCTCATTGGTTGGTTTCAAAATGGTGGGCCCCAACTCCTTTTTAATTGTTGATGATGTGGAATAGTGGGGAAGGGTTTTTAGTGGGGTGACCACTGTGGGGTTTTGTGGTTTTCAGTGGGGTGATGACGTGGCAGGAAATTTCAGTGGGGAAGGGTTTTCAGTGGGGTGACCGTTGTGGATAGTCTTATAATTGTTCAATTAATCTTGATGAATTAGTTTATGCGTAAAGT
This sequence comes from Mikania micrantha, assembly GCA_009363875.1. NCBI lineage: Eukaryota > Viridiplantae > Streptophyta > Magnoliopsida > Asterales > Asteraceae > Mikania > Mikania micrantha. Next base: position 54,926,991 of record CM018698.1, on the reverse strand, counting down.
CAGATATAGGTCAGTAGGTTATTAATTCGTCACATGTTTATTTAGGTTGTAGAAAGTAATAGTAGGTTCAATGTGAGAACAAGGTCTCTCATATTTGTGTGTTTTTAGTTTTGTTTTTGACCGTATATGTAAGCATAGGCCTGTAAACGAACCGAACAGTTCATGAACTGCTCGTAAACTGTTCGGTAAGAAGTTCGTTTATGTTCGTTTATTTAATTTAATAAATGAACAAACACGAACATAAAATTTGTGTTCGGTTAATTAAATGAACGAACATGAACACACCTTGTCGTTTGTGCTCGTTTATTTTTGTTCAATTGTATTCGTTTATGTTTGTTCAATAGTGTTTATGTTTTTTATGATTGTTCAATGATGTTAAAAAATGTCCATTTAAGTTGGTTCATTTATTTTAATTCGTCTGTGTTCATTCATGTTCATGAACAGTTTGTTCGTTCGGTTCAGTTACTGGCGCATTTCTAAGCATTAGACCATGTGTAGTGTATGTGAAACAGGCGTGAGAGGGGCCGGTCATGTCCCCTTGGTGCTCTCCCCTTATTACACAGGGGCATGAGGGGCCTCACGGGTAAGTGAATGATGTCGACGGAGCTTAGCTAATAAACTAACTAAAAACCGACTCTAAAACTAGACATAAAGTAATAAATCTAGACTCTCTAAAACCTAAGCTACCGACAGACAAGTGTACCTATCGTATGTAGCAAGACAAAAGTAAGTCCGGATATCGAACCCACAGACTTCTACAGACTGTACTAACTAGACTCAAAGACTTATCTATACAAAATTTACTTAAACAAAATATTAATGAGGAAAAGGGGGGTTTTACTGCCAAAACTAAGAATAACTTAAATAAAACAAGACTAAAGACTAGCAATCAACGAAACAAAGACTAAATCAAGAGAAGGAAAACACTACCTAGGCTTGAATCATATACATGCTTGACAAGGTTCTAATCGGTAATGGAACTGATGTGATACCGGGATCTAAAAATACTAAACCTAATGGAAACTTAGAGTACCCTCGACCCTTCTCAAGGATAATCAACTAAATATCCTAAAAGCTGTTAAACCACCGGTTGAATGGATTTCCTTCACAGGTCATCCAACTGCTTATGAAATATCCGTTAGATTATCTACCTCACAGTACGATAATCTCAAAACGCCTAAGAAATAACTGTTAAACAATCTACCTCACAACGCGAAAGTCACAGTTCACTTAAATGCTAGGGATAACTTGGGTTTTCATATTGGACTCAATAAACAAGGTTTGATAGACAAATTAGACTGATCTTCTCACGAAGTCTCTAACCTAACAAGCTAACAACCAAGACTTATCGACAACTTCTCACCTCACGGCTATTAAAGTTAGTTGCACATCTTAATCGTCTAAATCATAATAAAACACTCCTATGAATCACTCGGCCAGAGCAACTCATCCATTAATCAAAAACACACAGTAATTGATTCTAGCATGCACCTATTTTGCGACAGACAATCGCCAAGACACATGAGGAACATAATATCAATCATTTAACAATTAAAGACACACATACACATCCAATATTCCAAACCAAGTCTTTAAATCATAAATCCATCACATCATAATGTTCCAACATCAAAATAAACCAAGTCAATCATGTATAATCATCTAACCTAGATAGTTCTAAGAGTTTAGCCAATAAACATCATATGAAAACAATCCATAATCTGTTTAATGTAAATGAAAACCATAGAATTCAAAGAGAACAAAGAAACCAAGTAACCGAATGAAGAACACCCGATGTCTTCGATCCTAAGCCTTGATTCCTCAATCCTTAGCCTCCTAAATCTCCAAATCGCCTCTTTGGTCGCCCCTGCCGTCTCTCCTATTCGAAGATGCCCTAAAAATACCTTCCCAGCTGTTTTTATTGAAAGATCTCGATTTTCTGAATTTTACCCCGCGTCGCGTACCGCGACAGCTTCTTCCAAACCCTTCGCGCTACGCGATGGGTCTCGCTACCCGACAAATTAGTTGAGTCAACCCGCAATCATTAAAAGGGGCAGTTTTGTAATTTCCACCTGTCGCGTAACGCGACAGGGTTTCAGATAGCCTTCGCGATACGCGAAGGGTTTAGAAATCCAGATTTTTCTTTCTTTATTCTCAGATCCGTCTTCGTCCAACCGGGAGCTCGTTTTCTTGATCTTTTGCTAAAAATTGATATGTTTATTACCTGCGAGCATAAATTTGTAGAAATGTGAAGAACCAGCATCAATCGACTCTAAAGTAAAACAAAACTGTACAAAAACAATTAAAAACAAATAGAAAAACAGATGTGTTTTGCAACACATCACATCCTCACACTTATCTCTTTTTCGTCCCAGAAAAAGGCTTATGCAAAAATCTGGGATCATAGCGAGGTAAAATGGTTTCTACACAACTAAAGTAGTCAATTCAAAATTCAATGCTTTGGAAGAGATTGCAAGTATCGTTATCCTATTAAACCCATACTGACTATTCTTGTCCCTCAATGATGGTTCATTAAGTTCATGTTCTACATTTCATTTCATTAGACCCACACTTAGGAGATTAAAACCAAATCAAACCTGGATTCTAGCTTTCAAGTCATCCCTACATATAAACAAACAAGAAATTTCTCAAATCAGATTTTTATAATGGAAACAGATGAAAGCGTGAGCATTTTTCTTTTACACATTGAACTTAACTCAGTGGTGTTTCAACCAGGCTGCAACCCGGCGTGTGACACATAAGTTTTCATTCAAATTCTTTCTTTTTATATTTTTTTAGCTCAGCTTATTTTGTAAAATGGGGGCGCCATAAGACTCGAATTTATTCTCATAAAAAGAGTACTTATGTGCCAATCAAAAATCAGATTTTCAAAACTCTAATCCGTTATTATGCAAAAACTTCTCTCTGACTAGACAACAGTTTCATTAATTCCAAATTCCCAAGATGTTTCCCATGAAAATCATGCATTTAATTAGATTTTACCAATCCTACGGGACAAAAACACTCAGTTGAGCCTATCTACACATCCCATAACCAAAACATAAAACCCAAACCAACAAGTTAACTGTGAATGAAACCATAAAACCTAGCTTTTCTATCATTTCCCATCATACTTTTGCAACCAAATTAAACAAGGACAAGGAAGATCTAAGCCAAAGATGTAGAAACAGAAACAAAAAATAAAAATTTAAAAAAAAATTTTTTGACTCAAGAACTTAAGTAAACTAAAATTCAAAACAAAAACTAACTACTAAAACATAACTAAACTAAGTTTCTCATCCCCACACTTTAACTTTACATTGTCCCCAATGTAGAGAAAAAGGAAACCCAAAAGAAAAACTAAAACAAAATTTAAAACTATAAACTGAAAATGACTTAGCTGGTTGAAGAGAAGACTGTCGATTGCCAATCTTTCCACGTAGCTCCACAATCTACAATACTGCTCCGCGGGCTATAAACAATAACATAAGATCTACACAAAACAAAGATCAAACAAGCATCAACACGTCCAAAGAAAAATAATGATATCCATGATTAAGCCTAACCACAAACCAATCCTACCATTTAAGTAAAGTAAACAAAGAAAAACACAAATCAACAAAGAAAATTAAGAACTAACTAAAACTTTAAAAAACATCAATTCAATGCAACAAAAATGAATTTAGAGAACCTCCTATGGTGGTGAATGCGGTGTAGGATAGGTAAATTGGGGGTAAAAATTTAAACACTAGGGTTTTTAAACATTTTTAAACACTCAGAGGCCCGTCGCGTACCGCGATAGATTTTCGAATGGCCGTCGCGATACGCGACGCATGTTTGACCAGCGCGTTGACCGAAATCTCTAGTGTAGCGCGACAGATGGCCCTGTGGGTGTCGTGTAACGCGACGGGGTCATTTTTCCAGAAAGTTTCCGGATTTTCCATGCCTTAGCCAAAATTTTCACCCCTAAAACACCAAATCATCCTAAAACCATTATAAGGCAGAGAAAAACATACCTGGTGGCTCCAATTCATCTTTATGGCATCAAATCGATCAAAAACCTGCAAAACAAATCAAAACACACAAAAACGAAAACGAAAACGAAAAACAATCACGAAAAAATGAAAAATACACCAACGAAACTTAGAAACTAAAAAATCTACAAACTCTACACTTAGGGATTCCACCCAAAAACTCACAATCCTCCACTCAGATGAGAGGATCCAAAAAGATCTCCTCCCTCACAATAACCTCATGACCACGATCACCGACATCCCATGGTCCTTCTCCCATAACTTCATCTACACTTACCTCATCACTCATCAAATTCACACCATCAACTTGATGAACTAACTCACCATCTGCCCTCATAGACTTTGCTATCTTCAAACAAACACTCTCATCACCCACTCTAAAAGTGAGTTTTCCCTCATACACATCTATAATAGCCTTGGCGGTGCGCAAGAATGGCCGCCCAAGAATGATGGGAACCTTCGTGTCCGCCTCCATATCCATTACCACAAAATCCACGGGGAACATAAACCTATCCACTTTGACTAACACATTCTTCAAAATCCCCCGTGGACACTTAACCGACCGATCCGCCAACGACAAGGTCATGCGTGTGGGGGACAAGTCACCAAGGGCTAGCTTCTCGTATAAAGAATATGGTATCAGATTGATGCTAGCCCCTGAGTCCGCCAGAGCATACCTCCTTACATCATCTCCAAACAAGCATGGGATAGTGAACATTCCCGGATCTGCAAGCTTTTCGGGAAGCTTGTTTAAAATCACCGCGGAACAACCCGCACTCAATGGTACATTGGCGACCTCTCCTAAATGGTCCTTACCTTTCAGCAACTCTTTCAGAAACTTGACATACTTGGGTATGTGCTGAAGGGCTTCAATAAAAGGGAGATTGATCTTGAGTTGTCTAAACATGTCAAGAAAGTGCACGTATTCCTTAGCGTGCTTTTGATTTGTCAAGCGCGCCGAATAAGGAACACGGGTAAGATCAATCTCCGTGGTGGGTTTAAACATGGCCGGCTTACCAACTACCGGCTTCTCAACGGGAAACTCACTGTTAGGTGCGGTACTTGCTGGGAATAGCCTCGGGGGCACCCTCCCAGGAGTCTCCATTTCAATTTCCTCATCCACCGGTTCCTCCTCATCTAAATCAACCGGTGGGACCACTTTCTCACTCTCCTCAAGTTCCACTAACACTGGTGGTATGAACACTTCTCCTCTACCTCCTCCAGAACGAGTAATGACCGCCTTAACATGGGCATTTGGGTTGGTTTGGGGCTGACCCGGGAACTGGCCCTGAGGTCGTTCATCCAACCGTTTGGCTATGTCACCAACCGTTCGCTGTAAATCCAAGAACGCAGATTGCTGGTTCTTGAGGAGAACATCATGCTCATGTAAGATCTTCTGTGTAGTGGCATCCTTAGCCACTAACTGAGTCAATAACTCCTCTATCCTACCTAAACCACCACCAGCACCTGAAGTGCTACCAGAACTACCACTAGGCTACCCCTGCCCCTGGTTTTGAGGGTAACTATGATGGAAACCAGGGGGATTGCCTGAAGATCTATAGGTTTGGTTCTGAGAATTTCCCCAACCGGGGTTATAAGACTGCCCAAACCTACCATGTCCTCCTACATAATTAGCCTGCTCCTGGCTCACCAAACACTCAGAAGTGGCATGACCACCTCTGCAGATCTCACACCTATCTACTCTCATCTTCAACTCCTTGACATCCCTAGCTAAAGACTCAAGAGCAGCAGCAACACTAGTGTCCACATTAACGTGGTGAACTCCTCTTGTTGAAGAGGAGGAACTAGCAATAGGAGTGGAATTCCTATTTGAAGACCGCTGCTCATACTCGGCCTGAGCAAAACTCTCAAATAAATCATTACATTCAGCCACATCCCTCTTACCCATGAGGTGGCCTCCTGCAGAAGTGTCAAATCTGGCACGAGTCTCATATGTGAGCCCATTGTAGAATTTCTCTACAAGGGCCCATTCAGACAAACCATGCTGGGAGCATCGACTTAGAAGGTTTTGGAACCTCTCCCAAGCAAGATAGTAGGGTTCATCAGGGGCCATTCGGAACGAATGGATCTCATCTCTCAGGCGGGCGGCCTTAGCAGGTGGGAAATACTTTTTAAAAAAAGCATCCCGAAGGCTAGCCCAAGTGGTAAAAGTGCCTGGCGGATGAGAATCAAGCCAAGTGGCTGCTCGCCCTGATAAAGAAAAGGGAAACAGGTGCATGAAAATCGCATCTTCGGTGGCACCTTGAAGATTAAAGGTGCCACAGATGCGTGTGAGCCGAGCAAGGTGCGCGGGTGCATCTTCATCATCACGACCGCTGAATTGAGCATTATTAATGGCGGTCATGATATATGAAGGAATCTGCCACGAATTTTCATTCGGGATCGGTGGCGGTGTAATGGGGTTGTTAAGCCCCGTGAAACCCGCAGTGGCCTGCTGATGAACAGTGCGACGCGCCGCCATGGGTGGAACAAAATGAAAACGTGGGCTAGAGTGAGTAGAAGAAGAAGAAGAAGATGTGTGCTCAGAAAAATCTGCAGAAATGGGAGTAGAAGCACTTACCTCGCTCGTAGAACCTTCAGAAAAGTACCGCGAATCGCTCCTTGATGGCAATGAAAGCTCAGGTGGCGGTCCGTGTGAACTAGGGGTGTCATTCGGGTTGGTTCCTCGGGTTTCGGGTTGTTCGGGTCGGGTTATTCGGGTTTTTGTAATATGAAATTGGAACCGAGAACCGAACCATTTAACTTCGGTTTAATTGGTTCTCGGGTTTCGGTTCTCGGGTTTAATCGGGTTGGGTTAAACGGTTCTCGGGTAATACTTGAAAAATTAATATTCTATTTTTCAAACAAATAAATTTAAAACATGTTTAACCAAAATATATATTTCCTTAAAAATTTCAAATGTTTAACCATAACATAACTAAAACGTGTTTAACCAAAACATACATTTCTTCAATAATGTCAAAACATATAGAGGATTTGAAAATAAAAAAATGTTATCACCCCTTAGAACCCTAGTTCGGGTTATTCGGGTTTACCCGAACAAACCTCGTGAGTACCCAAGGACCGAACCATTCTATGTTTTCGGGTTCGGGTAATAGGCTTTTTCGGGTTGGGTATTTTCGGGTTCGGGTTTTTCGGGTTCGGGTACGTGTTTTTCGGGTTGGTTCTTCGGGTTCGGGTAAAAAACACACCCCTAGTGTGAACGTAGGTGTGGCATGCACTAACAAACCCGCAAGCAAATAAACAAAAATAATCAAAAAGAAATAAAATAAAATAAAATAAAATTGAAAAGCAAAATAAACACAAATATGCACAGATAAGAACAAGAACTAGTAAGCACAATCGACTAAGAAGTCCCCGGCAACGGCGCCAAAAACTTGATGTCGACGGAGCTTAGCTAATAAACTAACTAAAAACCGACTCTAAAACTAGACATAAAGTAATAAATCTAGACTCTCTAAAACCTAAGCTATCGACAGACAAGTGTACCTATCGTATGTAGCAAGACAAAAGTAAGTCCGGATATCGAACCCACAGACTTCTACAGAATGTACTAACTAGACTCAAAGACTTATCTATACAAAATTTACTTAAACAAAATATTAATGAGGAAAAGGGGGGTTTTACTGCCAAAACTAAGAATAACTTAAATAAAACAAGACTAAAGACTAGCAATCAACGAAACAAAGACTAAATCAAGAGAAGGAAAACACTACCTAGGCTTGAATCATATACATGCTTGACAAGGTTCTAATCGGTAATGGAACTGATGTGATACCGGGATCTAAAAATACTAAACCTATTGGAAACTTAGAGTACCCTCGACCCTTCTCAAGGATAATCAACTAAATATCCTAAAAGCTGTTAAACCACCGGTTGAATGGATTTCCTTCACAGGTCATCCAACTGCTTTTGAAATATCCGTTAGATTATCTACCTCACAGTACGATAATCTCAAAACGCCTAAGAAATAACTGTTAAACAATCTACCTCACAACGCGAAAGTCACAGTTCACTTAAATGCTAGGGATAACTTGGGTTTTCATATTGGACTCAATAAACAAGGTTTGATAGACAAATTAGACTGATCTTCTCACGAAGTCTCTAACCTAACAAGCTAACAACCAAGACTTATCGACAACTTCTCACCTCACGGCTATTAAAGTTAGTTGCACATCTTAATCGTCTAAATCATAATAAAACACTCCTATGAATCACTCGGCCAAAGCAACTCATCCATTAATCAAAAACACACAGTAATTGATTCTAGCATGCACCTATTTTGCGACAGACAATCGCCAAGACACATGAGGAACATAATATCAATCATTTAACAATCAAAGACACACATACACATCCAATATTCCAAACCAAGTCTTTAAATCATAAATCCATCACATCATAATGTTCCAACATCAAAATAAACCAAGTCAATCATGTATAATCATCTAACCTAGATAATTCTAAGAGTTTAGCCAATAAACATCATATGAAAACAATCCATAATCTGTTTAATGTAAATGAAAACCATAGAATTCAAAGAGAACAAAGAAACCAAGTAACCGAATGAAGAACACCCGATGTCTTCGATCCTAAGCCTTGATTCCTCAATCCTTAGCCTCCTAAATCTCCAAATCGCCTCTTTGGTCGCCCCTGCCGTCTCTCCTATTCGAAGATGCCCTAAAAATACCTTCCCAGCTGTTTTTATTGAAAGATCTCGATTTTCTGAATTTTACCCCGCGTCGTGTACCGCGACAGCTTCTTCCAAACCCTTCGCGCTACGCGATGGGTCTCGCTACCCGACAAATTAGTCGGGTCAACCCGCAATCATTAAAAGGGGCAGTTTTGTAATTTCCACCTGTCGCGTAACGCGACAGGGTTTCAGATAGCCTTCGCGATACGTGAAGGGTTTAGAAATCCAGATTTTTCTTTCTTTATTCTCAGATCCGTCTTCGTCCAACCGAGAGCTCGTTTTCTTGATCTTTTGCTAAAAATTGATATGTTTATTACCTGCGAGCATAAATTTGTAGAAATGTGAAGAACCAGCATCAATCGACTCTAAAGTTAAACAAAACTGTACAAAAACAATTAAAAACAAATAGAAAAATAGATGTGTTTTGCAACACATCAGTGAACGTTGGAGCAAATAAAAAAAACTCTCAAGCAGTCATATATCTGTTGGAAAAAAAATCAAATTTTTTAACTATATAAACCAATTCAACCCAAACAAAATATATACTCACTCTCTAAATAATTTCTAACTTTCCAAAAATTTCAAACTCTCAAATCTACAAAAAAATCTTCTACATACTATGGATCCAAACAATCCGTTTTTGAACCCGTTTATAAATTGTTATCGTTCTCAAGCTGATACAAACAACCCAAACCCGTTTTTATTTTTAATAATATTATGTCATTTTTAATTTATTCTATAATTAACAAAAATAAAAAATCAAATAATAAAATATTGAATAAATGTAGTATGACGTAGAGTGATGAGGGGGTGATAATAACACATATGATGATGATGTGCAGTAATGAGAGTGTGATATTGTAGATTGTTTATATGACGTATACGTAAAGTGATACGAATACACATAAAGTGATACGAATACACATGGCCTAGAAACAAAAACCTGCTGTTTGTGAGTATGTGTCTGAATCATTGGGCCTGAACCAACAGTGTAAAGTGACTCAATTATATAACGTTTAGCATTTATCCATTTTTTATAGTATTTCCCTAATCTTTGAACTAATTTTTTGAAAACTTTAAATTTAATATGATTACTTTCTAAATCTTTCAATTAAAGTAAAAAAAAATTACACTTTTCACCTTCTCATGTTGTCATTTATCACTTTTCTATAATCCAGTTTAGTATTTCTTTAATTAAATAATTATATTATCTCTCTTCTATTAAATAATTATATTATCTCTCAAATTAAATACTTATAATATTAATGAATACAAATTTATTTGACTTTTCACACCAGAAAATAGTTTTTCATAATTTGAAAATCAAATTTTTTAATTAAAAACGGTTTATAAAATACGAAATTTCTAAAAACCGAATTTTTTAAAATAAAAAATATTTTAAATTAGTATTTTTAGAAAATTAAAGTTTTATAAAAACAAGTTTTCTTAAAAAATTAAAAAAATAATAATAAAATAAACTAGAAGTCAAAGTTTTTACATAATGAGATTTTTATAACAAATAATGTTTCTTAAAATGAGATGTTTAAAATAATTCTTTTAAAAACCATGAGTTATAAAAATGATAGAAAAAATTATATTTTTAGTTCTTTATGTTTATTGATATTTTCAAATTAAGTTATTTAACTTTAATAAATTCAAAAGATGTACACATTATAGGAAAAAATATATTTTTAGAGGAAGCCAAAGGATTTTTAGAAAAAAAACGAATGATACCGAAAGATTTTCCGACGAAATGCTGCTAAATCGATCATTCTGACCTGAAAAACAGGGGGAGGCGGGACCCCCCGATCCCTTCTTAAGAATCGTCCATGCTTATTAATACATAATTTAATCAATTTATATCAAAATATTATTTTTAAATTTCAAAATTGTATTACAAACTTTATAATATTTTATATTTTGATCAATGTAATACACATGTAATAATCTAGTAACTAATACACAAACAGGGACGAAGCTTATAAGGGGTCCCCTGTTTTTTTTGCTCAGAATGGTCGATATAATATTATTTCGTTGGAATATTCTACGATTATATTCGTTTTCTTCCTAAAAATTCTTCGACCCCCTCCGTTTTCATCCTAAAAATCCTTTGCCCCCACCGTTTTCTTTTTAATAATCCTTCAGCCCCTCCCAGTTTTTTTCCAAATTTCGTCACTGTACACAAACATGGTGTTATAATCTGATATAAATTTCATCACCGTTTAATACTTTTATTGCGTACTTTAGACGAGTTGTTTCCTTTGAATATTTGCCTATCACAAGGTGTATTTAAAGTTTCCTTCCAGAATAATTACCAATTTCATTAAAGTTAACTTTATTTATTTATTTATTTATTTATTTATTTATTTATTTATTATTATTATTATTATTATTATTATTATTGTTATTATTATTATAATATAGTTTTTTAACGGTGAGAAATAACCCTACGTATCACACCTACCTAATTTATACCATGTTAATGGAATAAAACGTCAATTTTGACCCAATTCAGAACTCACATTTGAACACACAACATGTGATCATATGCATATGCAAAATCACATTTGGTACCGCTATGATGACTCAACCTTACGTTGGCATCATTTTTTTTAGCAAATTTCCCACAAATTGTTACATCTTTATATAATATATATAATAAAAGATTAAGCTTTGACACATATCATCTTCTTCTTAAGTCTAGAAATTTTTTTTCCCGCATCTCTCTCCTATTAAATGCTAATTATCTTTTATATTAAATATAATAATAAATAATTTTAAATAATTAAATTATACAATGAAATATAAAAATAGGGGGAGGATCATAAGAAAACTACCAAATTTTAAAACAACTATGAAAACTCTTTTTAACCAATGAGATAATTTCTTTAATATTTTATTGATTTAAATAAAAAGGTTATTTTAGTAAAATTATGTCTAACTATTTTTAGAATGTATATTTTATTAATTGTCTATCCTATATTTCTCAAAATAATTAATTAATTTTGATTCTATCAAAATCAAATTCATATGGCATATTCCAATCAACATCACGATTAAACACAACATCACCACCAAATTTTGAATCAAATGGTATCACGGTTATGAAACTGAAATTTTGGTCCGTATTTTACAGTTAACAATTTACGATTTTGATGAATCGTATGAATTGATACCAGTAGATTCAATTGATATTTTTATAAACCCTGTCAATTGAAACCAGCAGATTCAATTGACGATTTTGATGAATCGTATCAATTGAAGATAATCGATTCAATATTTTAAAAAATCATACCGAATTTTGATATTTTTTCCAGTAATTTTTTAGTAGTTTTTACTGATTTTGAAGAACTGGTATTATGGAATGCAACAGGAAAGACAATAACAAAGACAGTTGATGCATTTGTTGAATACAACTATGGTATTACATACAAAGAAGAATACGACTGTGGTATTATTTTATACGTGTTAAGTGTAATTTTTCCATTAATTTCTTTGTTAGATATATGTAACTAATAAGATTATATATGTGCATGCAATTAGATGATATGAGTTAAAAAAATTTTTTATTCTATATTTTTATGTATATATATGAAATGCACTTTTATTTGATTGATTACTGTATACAAACATAACCAGGTATAAAATTACACATATGTAATCAGATTTATTTGTAATCATGTATATATGAAACCATGTATTTGATTACATATATGTAATCATATGTATATAAATGTAACTAGGTATATGATTACATATATGTAATCATGTATATATGAAACCAAGTATATGATAACAAATATATGTAACCAATATGTGATTACATGTATGTAAGCAAGTTTACTTTACGATTAATAAGTCTTCCTCAAATCTGAATATTGTATTCTTTTTTTTCTCTTAATGATTAATGATATTTTTCTCTACATATTAAGTTCAGGTCCTATGTTTAAACGTACAAAATGAAGAAAGAAATGCTGAGATTTTTTTAATCACATGAAAATTTTAATTACTTACCTATAATAATGACTTTCTATATTTCAATTAAGTTGTTTTTACAATAATGCCCTTTTATTATTTATTTAAGGTATTTCTTCAATAACTATTTACCAAAATGTCATTGATTAATTTTAACCATTGATCATTTAAATCAATGGTGAGATCAAGGTTTTCTTGGTTTTCTCTAAAAGGAGAGTTTTCTTAGGAGCCCTCCCCTATAAAAATATATATATTTACTTATCATAAAAATTAATTAAAATTTAATAAAACATAATGAAACATCAATTATATAAAATCTTAAAATATAATTTTATAATCCTTAAATTTCTTTATTTGTAATTTGTTATTTTTAAGCATTCGTTAGTTAGTATTTTAATAACACTTAATAATATCAAACATACAAATTTTTATAAAAAAATTGTTGCTTACAACATGTTAGGTTTATTAAACCCATGTAATACATCGGTTTCTAACCTGATCGTGTATATAACACAATTCCTTCATAATACTTATACAGCATTTAGTAATCAAAATTAATTAAAATAGCTAAATTCTTATCTAATTATGACTCCTTATTTGGTATTACTCAAAAATTTCTATATGCAGTTTCTTAGGTTAAATGTATAGATGTCAATGAATTGGGTTTAGTTCAATTATCTTAATGTCAGTCTTAATAATTTGCTAATTGTAAAAATGTGTCCTATATTTGGCCTAATACCCTTATCAAGTATTTGTATTAATTTGTTAAATTCCAAGTTTTTTTCCTTACAATTCCAATTTTCCCATTATTTTATAAAATATAAATTATAAATAATTGGTTTAAAGTTTTTAGAATATGTTGTTTATTCACAAGGAAGTAACTAAATGGTAAACAAAAACCAATGAGTTAATTTCTAGCATAGTAGTAACTCATTGATTTCTGTTATGATAGGTATTGGATTCGAGTATCTTTGGAAGCAATTGCTTTCAGATGAGCACAAAGTTTTTCCTTGTGTGAGTTTCTTCATGTATGACGAGGTCAAGTTGTCCGTTTGATAAATGATACTTGATTTAGCGGTTTGTAGAAAATGCTAAACAAAACGAGACACGATAATTGAAATGGACCGAAAAGAAAGATGCGTCAAGAGGGCAAATTCACTATCGAATATTGAAATTCTCACAAATTTTATTATTGAAAATTCAACAATTTCTATCAAAAAAAATTGTTGGAAAAAGGTGTATGAAAAATAGATCAACGATTTTTCATCAAGATTTTCTGGCATATTTCCGATAAAAATTAGAATACATTTTCCAAGAGTTTTTTTTTTCCAAAAGAACGTACATAAAAAAATTACTAAATATGTGTAATTGAAAACTCATTTATCAAAATTGGTGTTCTTCTTTATTTCATTACTTTTAGCAAATCTAGAAAGAAAAAAAAACTAATAATAAAGAAAAACAAATATTTTGGTAAATAAGTTTTTAACTACACCTATTTGATAACTATTTTTTTAAGGGATAATATCATATATCCTCTTATTAAACATCAAAATTACAAATATCCCCAATGTTAAACTGAAATTACGAATATCCCCATGTACCAAAATTACCCCTTAGTAAGGAGAAATATGTAAGTTGTTTTTATTTAATTTATTAAGGGTAAAATAGAAAATTCATAATTTGTTATTTAATGAAATGGATAAATATGTAATATATTTGGTTTAGAAAGGGAAAATATGTAATTTAGTTTTATGATTGGGTAAATATGTAATAAATGATTTTACCAAGAGGATATATGTAATTGATCCTTTTATTTCATTACATCCATTTGGGAAAAAACTCCATTTTCCGATGACATTTTTTATTTTTCTTTATTAATCAAATAGATTTCCGATAAAAAAATGATTATAGATTTTAATTTTTTGAAAAATGATTTATTTTATTTTTCCAACAATCTTTCGGAAACGCATTTATTTTAATTTTTTCCAAAAATTATTATATATTTTTTTTTTGCCAAAAATTTTCATATAGAAATTTGCCTTTTACCACCAGACACCAGTGACCCATGGCCCATGCTATGAGTTTAACTGGGAAGCCCATGTGATGATTTGAACTAGGGCCGTCTATATTGTAAATGGCTATAGTTAAGTTTGGGGCATTTTAAAATATATATGTAAAGGGATTATTTTATTAACAACTATATTATAAATCCATCTATTACAGGTTTGTAAATAAAAATTATGTGATTTTATGTCTTCATAAATTTACATAATCAATTTTTTTTAATTTGGGATTTAATTCATTTAATTTTATCCTATTAATTTAAAAATTAAGAAAGTTGTTATAAGTTGAATAATTTTGTAATTAGTTGTTAATTAAATTAATATAATGCATACTAAATGAAAACATAGATAATATTTATTATTATTAATTATAATATTAATATAGTGTATTTATGTAAACAACATTAAATGCAATTTTTATATTTAAAAATAAATATTTTTTTAGAATAATAGGAAAATGACATGTGGCATTTTTTGGAATCATTTATTATGATAGAAACATCAATAAGTTGTAAAGAATAAAAAACCATATTTATAACCACATTATTTAAGGGGTGTAAAAATATTTTTTCTTTAAAGTATAGGAAGTTATTAATTTACCATATAAACTCATTGCTAAAAATGGTTCCTTTAGTTCACAAGTTGCAATACTTCTCATTTGAACATTCCTCTATATGTATATACTAAGGGGCATAAAATTAATTTTTCTTTAAAGTATGGTTCCTTTAAACTCGTGAAATACTCGGATCGAATGGGTAAAAAACTCGAATGAGCCAAGCCCGAGCTCGAGCAGAAAAATATGGCTGGTTTAGTTATCGAGCCCGAGCTCGAGCTTTACTTATTGAGTCCGAGCCGTCTCGCGAGCCTAAACGAGTTTTTTATTTTTATAACTTTTATTTATTATATTAAGTGTATATTTATAAAATTAATTATATTTATATATAAAATTATGATAAATATATTTAAATCTTATATTTTATGTTAAATTTGGAAAGTAAAATTATAAATATATTAAATTAGTAATTAAAGTAAATATATTAAATAATTAAAATATAAACAATCCGAGATGATCCGAGCTCGAGACTTAAAAATTTTCTAACGAGCCAAGCTCGAGCTTTGAAAATAAAACTCTTAATGAACCAAGCTCGAGCTCAAGCCCTGTCTTATTTAAACGAGCCGAGCTCGAGCCATAACGAGCTCGGGATTGTGTCGGCTCGTTCACACCGTAGGTTTGGGTCCCTTGATCAGTTTAGCCTTCCCTGATTGAACCACGAAGGGTTTTCGATTACATGCGGAAATATAACCATAATGGTAGTTGGGTGAAACATCTCGTTAGTTGTATAAATTGTTGAATAATTCTTAGAATTAGAAAAATACACCTATTGGCTATGGTTGCAAATTGACTCATGAAAAGTATATATCCACGTTATTCCAACTTGACATAAGTTTTATGAAATTTTAAATGTGACAAGTTATGCTTGAATTACAGATATTGTTAAATAATGTTCAAAATTGATGAACTTGTAAATTTTGACAAGAAAGTTAAAGTATTTTCTCTTATCTAATAATTTATAAACTCTCAAAGAGAATTATTTAAATAAGGGAACCTTAAGTATTTTCCTTTTTTTATTTTTTTTCATATTAATACATATATTTTTTCATGGTTTTAGATAGGGTTGTTTAGAAAACTCGCGGCTCGAGGCTCGCTCGAAGTTCGCTCGAAAAAAGCTCGGCTCAAAAAAGGCTCGGCTCGAAAAGAGCTCAGCTCGAAAAAAGCTCGAAAATAACGAGCCGAGCCCGAGCTAGGGTTGGCTCGGCTCGAGCTTGGCTCGTGGCTCGACTCGATTTTTAACACACACACATATATATATAATTATATATACACACACACATATATTATATTACACACAAATATATGTATATAAATATATATACATACATATATATTATACATTATATATATACATATACATAAATTTATATATATATATATATATGTTATGTATAATATATATGTATGTATATATAAACACACACACATATAAAATATATACACACACATATAGATATATTAAATTTTATATATAATTATGTGTGTGTGTGTGTATATATATATATTAGATTATATATATATAATAGATTTTATATATATAATAGATTTTATATATATTTAATTTTATATATTAGATTTTATATATATTATATATGTATGTATGTATGTATGTATGTATGTATGTAAAGTGGAGGAGAAGGTTAAAAAAAAAACCGAGCTGGCTCGTGGCTCGGCTCGAGGCTCGAGTTTCTTTACGAGCTCGAGCTCGATTTTTTGGCTCGAAAAAATTTCCGAGCTGGCTCGGCTCGGCTCAAAATGTCTCGAACTCGAGCTCGGCCTGGCTCGGCTCGATTACAACCCTAGTTTTAGATAACAATCATTATATTATTCTAAAGATTATGGGTGTAACAGAAAATCGTCATTTATGCATCTTTGTAACTTGTAACTTCCACTTTCTTTTAACCGTGTTGAAACTTTTATAAATCCAAAAAACTCAAGCAAATTGCTTAGCACAAAACATACAAAATAGTTAAAGCATGAAAATAAAATTGAAATTCGCACCACAAATTTTTAAATCAAACTACTTGAGCTTTGCTCTATTTCTAATCAATTTTTAAGGACAAATTGTGGTACATTAATGATTTGATTCGTCAATATATATTACCGATATGGTTTTTCTTAATACTTTAATACAGTTAGTTCTATTAAATTATTGTTAGATCTATTTGTAACAAAAAATAATTATAAATTGAAGTGGCACGTTTCAATGTTTGTGAATAATTACACGTCACATGCATATCACCACTTCATTAATATACATACCCAATTTTATAAATATAACATGTTATATTATAAACGACATTGTTTTCTTTAAAAGGGTCCTTATATATACGAGCCGTGTGATCTTATATGTGCTGCATAAAATGATGTCTTGTGTATTATAAACGACTGACCGTATATAACTTTAAGTTAAACATTTGTCTATTCATCTGTAACCATATGGCTCGTATAACTCTATAAACTAATATAGGTGTAATAAAGCATGTATAGGTTTATACATTAAGCATAGATCTATACGGCTAGCATAGTTCAAGTATTATACAAGCCGTATAAAGTCATTTTTGCAAACCGAGAGATTAAAGAGATCATTACTTTTGTTGGTTTAACTAAATTTATATTAGTCATATAAGCGTATACTACCCGTACGTATACAAGTAGGAAGGAGTGATGTAATATACCAGGACCCTTTAAAAAGCTTATATACGTAAATGTTCGTAGTCGTTAGCATCCTACTTTGTTCAAAGGAATCACAAAATTAATTAAATATTTTTAATTCAAGAAATAAAATAAAAAAGTACTTAATGATTATTAAATTGTCGGCGTGTCTTTATGACCAATAGTAGATGCAACGAATGGGTAGATGAGATCACAAACTTAATAAAAAATGTTTATAACATAATACTTATCTCTTGCCTTTTTTTTATGGGAAGTTTGGGTTAGATTTCGAGCCGAGACATATTTACTGAGTTAATGTCTAGAGTTTTTCTAATTGTGTGGTTTTTTTCTGAGATAGGCTTGTGCATAGTGCATACATCTCAGAGCATAAAATTCGTAAGAACGGTTGAAATTTCGTCTTGACTCTTAAGTGTCGCATACAAGACATTAAAATATATATATAAAAACAGTCGAGCATCGTACGAACCAATTGTGTGAGGAGAAAGAAAGCCGCTCACCAATATTTTCCTCAAATTAATTAAACAAATAACTATTAAATTATAATGTTTCAATTTCAAACCTTGTGGTTTATAAAATTTACATTTGCCCCTCATAACGCGATGTGAAGGTGCAAGTATTCTCTTTGATACAAACCGGATTCAAAAGAAGGAATTATAAGGTGTTTATTATCTGGTTTGTTCAATTTAAATTTGTATAAGAAACATTTAATAATGAATAGTGATTATAATGCATATGCATAGCAACATATTCCAAAATTATAAACAAATATTTATATAATATATGTTAACCGATACCTTTGAATCTTTGATCTACAAGGTCCATTTAAAATTTTTTAAATCATACAAAAAACATATTACTGAGAAATTAAGAACTAAAAGTCTAAAAGTATTGTATTCAGTTGTGATGGTTTTTAACATCAATACCAACTGCCAAGAAGAATTCAATCCTTTTTTTTTTTTAGATAAAGGGCCTTTGCCCGGAAAAATATATACCAACCAAGAAAACCGATTACAAGATCATGAGGGCATACCCTCGAATGATGGCCTCAAGCACAAAACAACGCTTGGGCACCCAAAAAAATAGACGAGATAAATTTGAACCCATCACCACCTCAACTATACAAAAAAGGGGTATAACTAATAACCCTTTTACCTCTACTAAAACACATACAAACATAAGAAATACATTGATTCGTACAAAGTTTAACAATACAAACAATAAGATGATGCCATGTGTTCCGTCCCTCAAGGGTAAATAACCAGAAGAGATGAAAAGGAACCCAACACATCATCTCCAGAAGATGGTTCCTCAAGCAAAGTTTCCACCAAAACTCATGCAAATCCTGTGGCAGCCACTACTTTGGCCCCCAAGCCTCATCTTAATCCCAATCGACCTCAAATTCAGCAGGCCATCCAAATTAAGGCTCGTTTGGATACCATACCTGCAGCCCTGACGTTTCAAATCACCATACCTGCTAACACCCCAGCTTTCAGCATTCCCCCTAAATCTGAGATCCTCAATGTTTCCCCACCTGAGGCTGCTATTACTAAGGGTGTTCAAAATATCCGAAATCCGAATCGTATCCGAAACCCGAAAAAACCGATCCGAATTAAAGATTCGGATATTCGGATAGATTCGGATCGGATATATGTTTTCCGAATTCGGATCGGATATCGGATATCCAAAATCCTCTTTATTCGGATCGGATATCCGAATTCAATCCGAATAACCCGAATAAACAGTTTATTCAGGTTATTCGGATTATTCGGATGAAAAAATAGGTTTATTCGGGTTTTTCGGATAGATTCGGATCGGATAGAAAATTTTCAAATTCGGGTCGGATCGGGTTTCGGATAAGGTCTTAAAATTTTTAAATCCGAACAACCCGATCCAAATAACCCGAATAAATCGTTATCCGATCCGATGAACACCCCTAGCTATTATTGTAGAGATAGTCTTTAAATTTCTAGCTGTAGAGATAGTCCTTTTAATTCCTTAGAATCAATAGAATACAACTATATATTTAACAGGAATACATGACCGACTCAACAATTTTTGAGGTTCTGAGCAGAATAAGAAGTTGGAGGCCTTCACTAACGGTTATGTAAAAAAAACTCCTTTTATCCAGGCTTGGAACCGACAATAATAAAATAAAAGTTTATATCTGGATAGTTAAATTTTTTTATTTATATTTACATGTATAAAATATTTAGATTAAATTTAATTTTCTAGTTTTTTAAATGCAAATTCTTTAATAAAATGTTTATAATCAATTCTTTTTAATAATTTCTATTCATTTGAATATTAAAAGGCTTTTATGCGAGCCATTGTTGAATCTCATTTCTTTTCAAAGCATACAAGCTAAAAAAAAGACAGATCCAAAAAAGTTCATTACATATAATTTTTTTTTTCCAAAACAGAGGTTATATATTTTTGAAAGTCCTAAGCTCTCGCTTGGCACATTGAGTCGGCCCTGCAAAAATATAATGTTACGAACAAGCTAAACATGCTTGTATTAATTGAAGCTAATATCGTTTTCATTTCAACCAATTAATTAAACTTTTTATAATTTAAAGTAGTTCAATTCTTTAAGATAACAGTTTAAGCGACTTTATATAAATTAGTAAATCTTAATGAAATATAGTTGCATAATATTCTATGGGATAATTTACATGAAAGTTAACTTAATTTTAACTTTTGATAAACCTATAGAATTTAGCGAACGAAAAAGTATCAGATTTATTACCAAATTATATCAATAAATGCAGTTTCTTAAAAACTTATGTTAATAAAGTAGTACTAAATTCTAACAAGGACTAAGACTATCCGTAATGTATAGGGATGCATTTACTATATGCATCATAATCACCACTGTCACCTCAACTTTTTAGTTTTTACACATCTTTCTTACATACATATTCTCTCATCTTTTTAACTTTAACACATTTTTCTCACATACATCCATGTGTACAAGTGATTAATTGACATGTACAAGTAAATTAAGCTTGATTTAATGCGGGACCCACCTCTCTCCTCCACTCCAATGAGCACCTCTGACATACGGCTGCCACATCAGCAACGTGCACCCCTCATAAGTGCGCATTACGGATAGTCTAAAGATGCATATTTTAAAAATTGAAGGGCTAAATTGTACATATTTGAAAAGGATAAGCTTTCATTTTCATGGGTCATCGCATTCACATAAACTTTCATAAATGGAGTATTATGATAGCAATTGCAGAAAATTATTACAGAGATAGATTATAGCTAAACCCACACGTGCGCACACACACAATCGCACACACGCAACACACAACAATTGAACAAGAAGATTGATACAGTGTATGTGCGTGCATAATTTTAAATGCGGTTGAGTAATGAAGATGAAAGTATTGCCGCGAAATGGGGGAAGCAACGAGTGTTGTTTTTGCTGAAGAAAGAAGATGAAAAAGCAACCCCAAATCATTCATTTTCAATTTTGGTTTCATATGGAGATGCGAGCCTTCAACTCTTTTTCCATTTGAAAGATAACTTTCTCCTTTTAATCTTTCGATAATTTCCATGATCACCAACTGTTCGATTTAATGCTTTTGGTCATTTCTGAACAAGACCCTGGAGTTTTTTGAGTTTGGTTGGTTTAATTGTTGGATTGAGTGGAATCTTTCGATGATTGATCTGTGTTTGACCCTTTTATGGTGCTATATCCCCTATTGAGAGGATTCTTGTGATGAAATTGTTGCTTGATTTTGTTCCTATTTGGTGATTTGGGTCTGGATCTTGTGTATTAGATGTTGTATTGATGTTGGGATCTTCTGATATCCATGATTCTGGAATCAATTGGAGTTTGTTTTCTGTACTTATCTCCACAGCTTAATTTGGGAAAAAAGCAGAAAAAAAATATTTGTTTCTATATATTAGATCAAATATATGATTTGTTGTGCTATGTATGATTATAATGAAATGGGATCTGTGTAAATGTATATATATTTCTTCTTTGAGATGCTTTCTGATTCCAAAGGAAACTTTTTATTCCTTCTATGAATCTTTTCATTTTACAAATAGAAAGAAAAATACATCAAAATCTTCATCACTTAACTTCCAAGGCTTTGTCTAACAGCAACAAAACCCAGCTTGTTTTTCAGCTTTTGGGTTATACAGTTTGAATCTTTTGTGTTCCAAGAGTCTGGTTTTCGATTCTTCTATAGTTAGATCTTGAATCTGGATATTTTCGTGGTGAAATCAAAATGGCAGATGTTGATAACATGTGTAGCCAGTGTGAAATAAGAGTTTCTGAATATTGCAAATATTGTGCTAATGTTGATATTACACAAAAAGTAGGGGATGATAAAATTTATCCTTTGGATTCATCCCTTAAAAGCCCCGAACCACTGTCACCAAATTGCATTGGTGACCAATTTGAGGGGCGGTCTCTCCAAGCAGTATCTGTACGCCTATCCAGGTACAAGTATCATGGTTGCTGTAAATTAAATATATATGAATTATATAACAATAAATTTGATGTAGTTTGTAATTTTGGTTTATTCGAATTGCAGAAGTGATGAAGATGAAGCAGAGGATTCTGTAAAGAACTTTTTCAGTCCATATAGTCTTGACACATCAGATGTAGATACAAGTAGTGTTAGTACTAGACATGAATTCAATAGTTTTATGTCTGTTGGTTCAAGCCCATCAGACAGTCCTTCTAGGATTCAAATTACTTCAACTAGGATTAGAAGTTGTGTACATTCAGATGATCAAGGAACACCAAGATCATCAAATGATGGTTCATTTGATCAAGAACAAATGGCTGTTTTGAAAAGCCATGAACAAGGGATTTATGATGATTTTTCAATATTTAATGAACGGTGTGAGAAGTCACGTAAGCCTTTAGATTTTGAAACAAATGATCGGATTTGGTTTCCTCCTCCAACAGATGATGCTAACAATGACACTGATAACAATTTCTTTTCGTATGCTGCTGCTTCTGATGATGATGATGATGATTGTGAAATTGGAGACTCAAATGGTGAGTTTTCTGCTAAAGGAAGTTTAATGGCTGTTTCATCCCGAAAGAATAAACCGAATGAGGAACATCAGGAGCCCTTGAGAACTGTAGTCCAGGGGCACTTTAGGGCTCTTGTGTCACAATTATTACAATCAGAGTTCAACTCAACAGAAAAGTGGCTTGACATTATTACATCATTAGCATGGCAAGCTGCCAGCTTTGTGAAACCTGATACATGCAGAGGTGGGAGTATGGATCCTAGTGATTATGTAAAGATTAAATGTATAGCATCAGGAAACCCTACTGATAGGTAAATAATTAAATGTCTATTTGCACTAGCAGTTATTCAAGTAGTGATTTAGTAACTAAAGAAAAGCTTATCTTTTTTATGCAGCCTATTTGTGAAAGGTGTAGTTTGTACAAAGAATATAAAACACAAACGAATGACTTCACAATACAAGAATGCACGATTACTTATTTTAGGAGGTGCACTTGAGTATCATAGGTTACAAGATCCGCTATCTTCTATTGAAACACTACTCCAACAGGTTTGTTACTTTTCTACTGTGCTAAATTCATTGCTAGATGATATATGAACGGTATATCTTATTTTCTTTCTAATAGGAAATGGATCATTTGAAGTTGATTGTTTCAAGAATAGAAGCTCACCGTCCAAACGTGTTATTGGTGGAAAAGAGTGTATCTTCATATGCACAAGAGTATCTTTTAGCCAAGGAGATCTCTTTGGTATCAAACATCAAACGGTCATTATTGGAGTGTGTATCAAGATGCATAGGTGCTCCCATAACTGCATCCATAGCTCATATTTCCACAACACGGGTAGGACAATGTGAGCTATTTAGATTGGAAAAAGTCTCAGAGGAACATGAAATCACCTACCAATCCAACAAGAAACCTTCAAAAACTTTAATGTTTTTTGAGGGTTGCCCTAGGCGTTTGGGTTGTACGGTAAGCTTTTTTTTCTCTCTCCCA
Source organism: Mikania micrantha (assembly GCA_009363875.1). Classification (NCBI taxonomy): domain Eukaryota; kingdom Viridiplantae; phylum Streptophyta; class Magnoliopsida; order Asterales; family Asteraceae; genus Mikania; species Mikania micrantha. The sequence goes on along the minus strand of CM018698.1, from coordinate 54,902,918 downwards.
ACAATATTAGTGCATTACACTCTTATTTATTAATCTACCATGGGTTTTGAGTTTTTGTAGGTTTTGCTAAAAGGTTCATCTCGTAAAGAACTAAAGAAGGTCAAAAATGTTGTTCAGTATGCCATCTTTGCTGCTTATCATTTATCACTCGAAACTTCTTTCTTGGAAGATGAGGGTGCTAGATTACCTAAAATGACTAAAATTCTTCCAGTAACTGAATCAGAAATGATAAAAGATGATAGTTCTTTGTCCGTTCTCTGTAGTTCTACAGATTTTCCTACTTTAGAAGTTTCTAATTCTTCTATATTTGTTAACGGTCAAAGCATTTCCCCTGTGGAGGATAGAGATGTTGAATGTGTTTCTAATTTATTAGGCAATGATCTAGAAGCTACTCAAGATCAAGAAGAGAAAAAGATTGAAAGAACTGAAGTGATTGATGCTTCAGATGAATGTTATACTACTGCTGATAATCATCAGAGTATATTAGTATCATTTTCTAGCCACTGTGTGCTAAATGGAACTGTATGTGAACGCTCAAGACTCTTGAGAATTAAATTCTATGGTTCCTTTGATAAACCACTAGGGATATACCTTCAAGATGATCTTTTTAATCAGGTAAATTCAGTTTACATTGTATTCTCTTTAGAAAAGATCGAAGCTTTGTCATTACCTTTTTCATGGTTTTACCTGCAATTACATTCACTTATCAACTTTCTTGCAATTTTTTTACAAAAAAATATCAAAGCTTTGTCATTCCCTTTTGATGGATCTTCTTGTATTTGCATATTATTATTATAATCTTTCGTTGCATTTTCTTTAAAAAATGATTGAAATTTTACCATTTTTGTCATTGGTTTCATTTACATATCGTTATTTATCTTTTTACTTTTATTTGGTTCATACAGATCGAAACTTTACTGCTATTTTTCAATAGCTTCTTGCATTTCTTACTATTTGTATTTTCATACATTTGCTTCATCAAGACTGGATCTTTTACAGTTAACTGTTTTTTCATGTTTTTTTCAGACATCATTGTGTCCAATTTGTAAGGAACCAGCTGAAGCCCATGTAACATGCTACACTCACCAGCAGGGCAATCTAACAATAAATGTTAGACGGCTTCGGTCACTGAAGCTGTCTGGGGAAAAAGAAAGGAAAATATGGATGTGGCACCGTTGTTTGAGATGCACACCTGTAGAAGGGGTCCCACCTGCAAATAACAGAGTGGTCATGTCTGATGCTGCTTGGGGTCTCTCACTAGGGAAGTTTCTAGAACTTAGTTTTTCAAATCATGCAACTGCTAATCGTGTTGCTAGCTGTGGTCATTCTCTTCAAAGAGACTGCCTTCGTTTCTACGGGTAATAATCTGTAGTTTTATAACAAATTATACATATATTTTTCTGTGTGTATGTTTATGAGGGATTTATTAAACCTTAATTGCCACAGAATGGGGAATATGGTGGCATTTTTCCGCTACTCTCCAATCAATGTTCTTTCTGTTCATTTACCTCCATCTGTTCTTCAATTTGGTGACCATTTTCAACAGGATTGGTTGAAGAAAGAAGTTGAAGAGGTGCATATAAATAATTTAATTCTGCAAATCTCTTAAATTTTTGAACTGTTATATTAATAAACTATTTTTCTTTTTTGGCTGTCAGCTTTTGAGCAAGGCAGAAGCTATTTATGAAGAGATACTCCATGTGCTAAATGAGATTGAAGCAAAGAATGAGTTACCTGATTCATATGAGTTAAGTAACCATGTCTTAGAGTTAAAGGATCAGCTAACTAAAGAAAGATATGATTACATTGTAAGTCATATGGCATTAATTTCCACAATACACAGAGGTGGCAAGATGTCCCAGCCTGGATAGGCCGGTTGTATAACAGGTTTAGGTGTGTTGGGGTTGGATTGACGTATTGACGTAAAAACACTTTTTTATCTGCCCTTATATACTATCAAATTGATTTATATATTGAATATGATTAAGAACAGTATGATTACAAAGATGATTTAAATCTGAGAACAAACCGACATAAGAGCTGTATGCATTATATATGCACTTCAAGAACTTTCAACCCGTCTAATTCCTACCTCTTTAGGCCACTCAAATCATTTTTTTTTAGCTATTTTTTTTTCTTTGGCCTGTTTAAGATTATAGAACAACCCAATTGGCCTGTTCATAAGTTAATGGGTCAATATTGCCTTCTATGCTACTTAACCCCTTATTTTTCATCTCACTTTTACCCTATTCTTGATTTGGTAAAAGGATCTGCTTCAATTTTCTGACGAAGAAAATGGGACTGAAATTGATGTTTTTGAACTCAACCGATTGAGGCATTACCTTATGATCAATATGCATTTCTGGGATCGGCGGATCTGTTCACTAAATCTCTATGGGAAAAGTTCCAAGTTGAAACCGAATCATGATTCTTCATCATGGAGAAGTGATTCCATTCCCGAGGACTCCATTTACACGTCAGAATCAGAATCTTGTCAGACTGAACAAAAAGAAGAATCTGATAATGTTTCTGATTCATTATCAATGTCTTTTGATTTATGCAAATCCAAGGAAAATCAAATTAATACTGAACAAGTGTCATCACTGGAACGCGCCCCATCAGCAGCATCAGTTTTATCAGATAAAATAGACTCAGCATGGGCTGGATCTTTGAATCCTACCACCAACCTGATTCTCAGTAGGCTATCTCCATCACCTGCTAGGGTTTATTCATTCGATTCTGCAATTAGACAGCAAGAAAAATTCAAAAAGGGATCACGTTTATATCTTTCAACACTTGGATCTTTTCATGCGTCTGGAGATTTTGTTCATATGGTTAGAGATCTGGTTCATAACTTAGAAAGGAGAAGTTATTCACAAGCTTTTACTGGTGAAAATAATAATACTACCAATCTTGATCTCTTGCTAACTACCAGACCAAATTTTCTTCCAGAAGGTGCACATTTAATGATTCCAAGTGGTGGTGAAAGAGACATAGTAATGGCAGTTTATGATAATGAGCCCACTAGCATAATCTCATATGCTCTTACTTCAAAAGATCATGAAGATTGGGTCACTGATAAGATCAATCTCAGTAGAAATAGTTCAGCAGCTTCAAACATGACAACCTGGCAGTCTTTTTCAACCATGGATCAAGATTACACTCATCATGTAAGCTATGGGTTGGAAGACCCCTCAACTGCAATTGGGCCATTGTTCATGGATCGAAAAAGTTCTAATCATATATCCATTTCTTTTGAGGATGAATCTAGTGCTGATGGGAAAGTTAAATTCTCTGTGACATGTTATTTTGCTAAACAATTTGTTTTGCTTAGAGAGAAATGTTGTCCAAATGAAATGGATTATGTTCGATCATTAAGTCGTTGCAAAAGATGGAGTGCACAAGGCGGGAAAAGCAATGTCTATTTTGCTAAATCTTTAGATGAAAGATTTATTATTAAACAAGTTACAAAAACTGAACTTGAATCATTCGAGGAATTTGCACCAGAATATTTTAAATATTTGATGGATTCTTTAAACTCAGGAAGTCCAACATGTCTAGCAAAGATCTTGGGAATTTATCAGGTTTTTTCTCTGTTTTTTTTTCCTTCCAATTTTCTTTTCTTTTTTGTTGTGATCATATTATGCTGATATATGAAGGTATGATGACACTTGACAGGTGACAGTGAAACACTTAAGAGTTGGGAAAGAAGCAAAAATGCATGTTTTGGTGATGGAAAATGTGTTTTTTAAGAGAAATATATCGCGGGTTTATGATCTAAAAGGGTCATCAAGGTCTCGTTACAACGCAGATACAACAGGAACAAATAAGACACTTTTGGATATGAATTTATTGGAAGCTTTGCGTACAAATCCCATATTTCTTGGCAGTAAAGCTAAGAGAACCCTTGAAAGAGCCATTTGGAATGACACTTCCTTCTTAGCTGTAAGTTTTTTAAATCTTTACGAGCCTGCATAAAGATATTGATTCAACTGATCAAAATGATGACAACAACAACCAACAGCAACAACCTTACCCAGTATATTTCCACTTTTTAGTAGGGTCTGGGGGGGAATGATGGATACAAACCTTACCCCTATCCCAATTGGGATAGAGAGGCTGTTCCGAAAGAGTCCCCGGCTCAAAGTTATCGTTTGAAGTTGATCATCGTCATCCCAATGATTTTAACGTTATTTTCACAAAATAATTGAAATAACGTTAAAATTGGTGCACTTTTACTTTTGCCCCTTAAGGGCCCACACATATATACATTATATGCGTGCACCACAAATGGGGATGACTAAATTGTTCGTAACTTTGACTGTGTTTGACGTTTTTTTTTCTGACCGGCACTTGGAAACTGGTTTTTTGTGGCCTGAAATATGCTGGTTACAAGAATCTTAAATCAGACCAAAGTGAAAGTGTTTCATTTTAAATGTGTGACATTTGATTAAGTTAACGTGTATGCTTCATTGTGGCAGTCGATTGACGTGATCGATTACTCGTTGCTAGTTGGAGTGGATGAGGAAAAGAAAGAACTTGTTTTGGGAATCATTGATTTCATGAGACAATATACATGGGACAAGCATTTAGAAACATGGGTTAAAGCATCTGGTATTCTGGGCGGCCCGAAGAATGCTACACCAACCATAATATCTCCAAAACAGTACAAGAAAAGATTCCGAAAAGCAATGACCAGTTATTTTCTAACCGTCCCAGAACAATGGTCGTTGTGAAAACGATTAAAGGGATATCATAGAATGAGATAAAGATTGCAACTTTATGTATTTTTAGGTAGAATTTGCCCTTTAACAGGTTAAGTTTTGTATACAATTGTACTTGTGTATAGGTTCTTGGGGATTTTTTGTTTCACCATTCAAAGAACTTGTACTCGTTCATGTGCTTGGATCAAAGTGGCAACTTTTATGTTCATTTAGGGCCTTAGGCAGTTAGGGGTGTCCATTTTACAAATAGTTAAAAGGGCTAAAACTAAACCTAGACCCTAAATTTAGGTTTTGAATATTCATAACTGATCAATTTGGTTGTAATTGGTTCAATGAATTCGATTATTCGAAAAGGTAGTTTAGTTAATTTGCTTAGCTATTGGCTTTAGATATGAGTTGATACAATCTAATATTAATTAATAAACGACTCGATAATCAGTATGTTTTATCAAATAGTTCCAATGACATTCATTCAACCTATAAATTATAGCCTATAAATATATAATATGTAAATTATAAAAAAAAAAACAATTTAACAACTGGTTAAATTTTGTTTTAATTAACCAACTTGTTTACTTTGTGCATCCTTATCCTCGTGATGGTGACATAGTGGTAAGGGTGAAAATCTATAATGAAGGTTTAGGGTATCACTCAATTTTCTCTGGGTCACGCGATTTACCTCCCTCATGTTGGCCGTAGGACCGGTCAATAAGGGGCGCCTAATGGTGACGTTCACCAATTATTTATTTTATTATTATTATTATTTTACTTTGTGTTTCCGGTTCTATGTATATGTAACTTTAATGCTAATGCTATTTAAAGATAAAATAAAATAAGAGTGAATGCAAATGGAGAGCCTTTGTGAAAACTCTCTTTTTTATGAATGATTTTACATAAATGTGCCTTTGGCAGCCTCACTTTGGCCTTTTTCACTTTATACTTTTGTATATTATAACTTTTTAAAAAGATAATATTTATTAAACACAAAAGAAACATGACCCTATCCTACCAATTCAAAAAAAAAAAAAGGCAAACATATGATTATGACAGTGGAACTTTTCTTTCTCAAGTTTTGTCTAGGGGTGTTCAAAAAAATCCGTATCCGAATCCGAAATCGAAATATCCGAAAATCCGTATCCGAAATATCCGGAAGTCCGGATTCGGATAGTAATTTTGAAAAATTTCGGATTGTTCGGATATCCGAACTATTCGAAATAGTTATTTTTTTCGGATAGTTTTCGGATATTTTTTCGGATATTTCGGATAGTTTTTCGGATATTTCGGATATCCGGATGTATTTTTTTCCTTTTTTTTTCCTTTTTTTAGAGTTCGGATATCCGAATCCGAATCCGAAATTTCGAATATCCGAATCTCCGGATATCCGAATTTGAACACCCCAGCTAGTTTTGTCCTCTTGCTGTCATAATTGGTGGCTTGATGTTAAACAGAGTGGTCCTGAGAATTAGGTGTTCTGGACGAGCCAAGAAAAAAAAAAATTCCAAGTGAATTATAAATTTGATAAATAACATACTAATTAGGCCACAAGGAGTCCTCCCAAAACTCCCCACTTTTCCCCGTTGCCACATCAGCGCCACATCAGCTTTCCTCACTTTTTCCCACTTTTCCCCATTTTGCACGGTGTCGTCCCACTTTTCCCCATTTTCAAATCTTATTTTTATTTAATTATTTTAACAATAAATAAATAATAATAATTAAATAGATTCATTAAAAATAAAATATAAAATTACATTAAAATTTAAAAAGATATTACATTAAATTAAAAAGATATTACATTAAATGTAAATACTAATTATTCGGGTTATTGGCGTGATATTGTTGCGATAAATGCTCCAAATGCTCGATAAGGTCGGCTCGAAGATTTTCGTGCGTTGTTCTTGATCGTAGCTGATAAAGAATGTCTTCTTCAGGCTGTTCATCGCTAGGAGGGTCTTCTATGTGTTCTGGTGATATTGCTGACCCATTCCATTTTAAAATCATATTGTGTAGAATGATACAAGCATACATAATTTTTCGTAAACTTCGTGGATGCATTTGCTTTGCGGGACGATGCAATATATTCCACCTTCCCTTCAAAACACCGAAGCTCTTTCAACATCTTTTCGTGCAGCTTCTTGTGCTCTCTTGAATCGACGACGTTTTAAATCATTTTCGGGAGGATGCTGCAACGATTTCACTATAGTTGCCCAACTAGGGTAAATCCCATCACCAAGATAATAGCCAAGCTTGTATTCGACGCCGTTAACCATAAACGGGCACTTTGGGGCTGATCCATCAAGTATGTTGCTGAAAACATACGAACGATCAAGAACGTTGAGGTCATTGTTAGAGCCGGGAGGTCCAAAGAAAGCATGCCAAAACCAAGTGTCTTGTGATGCCACCGCTTCAAGCATCACCGTCGGAACCTTGTAATCACCCCGTGTGTATTGTCCGCGCCATTCAATCGGACAATTCTTCCAAACCCAATGCGTACAATCTATACTTCCCAACATCCCTGGGAATTTGTGTCTTTCAGAATGCGCTTGGTATAGCAACTGAACATCATTGTAAGTGGGTTTTCGAAGAAATTCTTTTGCATACAAAGAAATAACACCGTCACAAAAATGATCGAGGCTTTCACGCGACGTTCTTTCAGACATTTGTAAATACTCATCAAGAGCATCTGGAGCGTTACCGTAAGCTAATTGTCGTATCGCGGGCGTGCACTTTTGAAGTGCAGTAAAACTTTGATGACCTCTTGCATCAAACGATATTTGAAAGTATTGATAATTCATTTCAATATCGTCTACGATACGCAAAAATAAATCTCTAGGCATACGAAATCTTCTTTCAAATAATTCGTTGGTGAATGTTGGGTTGGTTTCGGTGTTAAAATAATGATCGACAAGCCTCTTGTGTGATTCGGCACGATCGTCCCGACATATATATCTTTTAAACAAATTGTAACATATATATTGTAAAACACATAATAAAAAAAATATAAAAAAACAACTATACTAAAAAAATTGTGTATACCTTCTCGAAGAGGATGCGGTGGATGCAGACTCGTTTAAACTCGTGGCGACGATGGTTGACAAAAACTGAAAGTTTCGTTGTTTGATATTGGTCTCCTCTTCTTCAGAACTTGACGATTTACTTTCAAATGTGGGAAGCTCCAACGTAAATGGATCCATTGTTTTAAACTTTATAAAATTTGAGTGAAGAATGAAAGAATAAAATGATAAAGAGTGTGAGTTGTGATTGTTTTGGAGTTGTTTAAATAGAAAAAGAATTAGATTTTTTTTTAAACATTCCAACGGTCCAAAATCACCCCCAACGGTCGACACCCTCTTCTTCCCATTCGGCTTGATTCGGTGATGGTCTCCCGATTCACCCCACCCCACTTCCGGGGGGGTGGTGTTCCAATTTCTTCCCGGACCGGGAAACGGCTCCCCGGCTTCTTCTCGGGTGCCACTCCGTCTCCTCTTATCTTTAAATATAAGTAAATGTATATAATATTAAAAAAATTTAAATTTTTTGAGCCCGTGTAAGAAATGGGCATAAACGGAGGTCGGGTTTGCCCCTCTTCAGAGCCGCCCGTGATGTTTGACTAGACATGTTGGTGTGTTACAACTGCTAGAAAAGATCTTTATGTCTATATTTTTAAAGATAACATTGCTACCACCTTCAATAATACACCATGTCTACCTTATCTAGATAATGACCTCAATTGAGATTGTTAATTGGGGTTTAATTGTGTAGCATCAGTCACAAAAACTCCTGCTGATTTTTTTTATGAAGAACAAAGGTCTATAAATGCAAGGATATCAATTTTAAGCATGGTAAAATAGTGGTCTGGTTGAATTGAGTAAGTGGTCAAAATAGATCCAGGTTAAACCAAATTCATGTTAAAACGGGTGCTTAGCATAAAGAAGTTTGGGCCAAAAAAATGTTACCTTTAAGAAACCATCAAACTATTAATGGTTAATAGTGCCAGTGTGAGAAAATTTTCCACTTTTTTTTTAATCTCCATAATATTCATAGCTCTACGTAGTCACAAATATCCATATCTAAGTATCCATATCTCATGAATCTTAGATTACAATTTGTTTTTTTAGAGGCTAAATGTCATTGAGTAGAACATAAATCAAATTCATAACATTAATATTTAATATTAACTAAAGTTAGATATAGTTATTTACGTACAAATTAACTTGGTAAAAATCATTTTTGCAACCTTTAAAAAACTAATTTATCGTTTCTTTCCAATTTTTTCGAAGATGGTGAGATTTCAATATTTGTAGACAGGTCAATCTTGACCCAAAACAAGACAAATGAGCTGGTTTAGATGAATAATGATTGTACTTTGAGTTGAAATATGTATTATCATAACATAAATAAGTTAAGATAAGTAACACTTTAAGATAATGTGGGTCAAGATGAGCAGCCTAAAAAGTATGAGGATATAATAAATTGAAATAAGCAGGAATTATCAATAATATATTTAATGATAAAATTAATAAAGATTATGCAAATAAACTATTTGTTTATTTTTATCTCACTTTAACTTGAACTAAATTCATGTTTTTTTTAAAAAAATGAAACATTTAGATTCAAACTAATTTTTCTTAATTATCATGACCCACAACCATCATGATCCGAACCCGTTACATAAGCCAATCAAATCTTTCCATTTTGCCAAACATAGATGTTTGTCAGAATGAGTTAAACATCTGCTTAACTCATCCTATATAATAATTGTATTCAAGAAAATGACACATGACATTCTCTTATTATTTCAAAAACAATTTTTCTTTTTAAATATAAAAATCATCATTAATGTTATTAATAATATACATTGTTTACATAAATACACTAAATTAACACTAATAATCTTTACTATATTTTTTTATTTTTTATTTTTGAACAGCTAAACAAATCATCGGACCCAACAACCCACGCGCTGCGACCACAGACCGCTACCAACCCCTGGAAACATTTAAAGCCGGGCGTTGACGAGTGCCGAATCGAGGAACCGCCACACCATCTAGGAGGAAACTCACACTGAGAAAACCCCCTAGCTCACCCAGAACATTTTTTGCTCTAGGCGAGACTCGAAGCCAAGACCTCTCATTGCTGATGCCACTTGTCAACATTTTAAGCCACTTAAAGATTTTTTTCTCACATCTTTCTCATAATAAATATTTCTATGCCATTATTTATTAAATTTTGATTTTTTATCTTTTCTCTCCTATTAAATATTAATGATTTTATTGAACTTAGTAAATAATATTATTAAATAAATTATGAATCAATTCTTTATTTTTTTACAAAACATATTTGAAAAATATGTATTATGTTACATATATTTTTAAAATTTAAATATTTAACATGTGTTAATGTTTAATACATCTATGTTTAATGTTATATATATATATATATATATATATGTATATATATGTATGTATATGTATGTATGTTTTAAGAAAAAAAATTTAAAATTTTTATCTTTAAAGTTTTTCTATATAAAAAGGTATATCAAATATTATTAGTATTAATATAATTATATAAATTTAAAAAGATATAATAAAATTATTTTCATTATGTAAATAATGAAGAAATAATTATAAAATCAGATTATTTTTTATCACAAACCCGTGTATTACACGGGTCTATAACATAGTCAACAGTATAAATACACACAAGTACGTGTTAACATGTTATATATATAAGGGTATATATGTATAGATATGGATCATTTTTACTTACATGTTTTCGTTGTACACATTCTCTATAATTAAGTTGTTCTTTGATAATGGTTCACAGATAAACTTTGACATATTTTACACTTACTACTCAAATGTTGTTCATCTCGGTTAGTCGGATATTTAGGAGACACATGCTTTACCACGTAAGTAAGTTCTCATGGTCATTAAAAAAATTAAAATTTAAAAAAAAATCAGATTTAAAGTCTCATCACGTACGTACATGAAAAAATAAACATTATTTAACATCTTGATGACACTAGGATAAAACTTCTTTAGTTCATAGCAAAATTTATACAAATTAGTAATATCTAAAAGTAGTTGTAAGCAGTTTCGTGACTAGAGTTTATAAATTAATTTATTTAGAATGAAATTACAAAACAGCCATTTAAATATTTTCATATACAGAAGGAGAAACTCTACTTGGTTGCTATTGCTTATCTTTCACATCCATGTGAGTTTTAGTTCTTCGCTAAATCCCACTCTTTTCTGCAAAACCAAACAATTATTGATTAATTAAACATATTTTAAATTATAGTTCCAAGAAATATAACATTATGTATTCGAATTGATTTTTCAAAATAATTCAAATTCAAATCCAATTTAAATTTAAATTCAAAAATTTTAAATTCAACTACCTTAATTCGATTAAGTCAAATAAGTTGAATTTGAGTGATCACACTACAAAAGTTGTGTATTATAAATATTAGTATAGTTTGACATTTTAATTAATTTTGACAAATTAAAAATAATGCTAATTAAGTAAACCTTCTAAAGCCATATGACCGGGCACCAATTATGCTTTAATATCCTATAGTAATTGAGTCTTTTAATGTAAAAAAAATCATTTTTTTTCTTTATATTTTCTCTTGTCATATAATTTTTAAATTCTATAATCATAATCAATTAAAAGATTAATGTAAATTAGGTTTAGAAGGCATAACTTTATAATTTATCCTTTTTTTTGAATAACCAACTAAGCAACTGTCGGATACTCCGTACGCGACCCTGAATCACTAAAGGATGCCCAAGATAGCCACTAGTCCAAATCAACAGAGCCCCTAGCCCACCAACCACCAATTCCCGAGGAAAACTTGACTCAAGCACCAGCCCAAAGACATGACGGTGGAAGGCCGTTAAAATCGGGTGGGATTAAAGATCGAACCTAGAAGCTGCGTCTCATATCACTTCCTCAACACATTTATCTTACCATTAGGACAAAACATTGGTATTTTATAATATATCCTAATGATTACTATGTTGATTTGCATGAACTACAATCTAATTCTGATTTTTTTTTACTGTTTTACATTTGCATAAAAAATAAAGCATATAACTTGTGTATGTCAAAATGTGATTTGTTTTTTATAATTTGTTAAAATAAAGCCTATGCTAAGAATAATATTGTATAAATTCCAAGTTTCTCATAGCATAATACCAACAAAAATAATCACCTAACGGAACATATATATGGGTGATCACTAGTGGATCAATGACGGAATATCTAGAAATAGGAGTGTAATGTAAGTCTCGATATAAGTATAAAATAGAGTGATCCGAGTTTTTTTATTGATTTGTAAAAAATAATAATAATGACTGATGAGGTGACCATAGTCACATGAGTTAGGTCACATGGGGCTCACGTCCCGCGCGTTATGGGTTGCCTGGTTAAGAATGTAACTACTTGTAAGTAATTTTGAAAAAAAAAATATTTATGTATATATCTAATCAATTTTTAATGAGGTGAACAGTACAGCTTCAATTATTCAATTATTGATGTTACTATTTATCTTTTTTTTAACCATATAAAAAGAAGTTAACGTGTCGCTAGCTTTATGGTTAACAAGAATCGGTGCAATTGGTGTTATAATAATATTATTATTATTTTATTCATGTCTCTTATTTCCTTTTTAGACTCTCCACAATGGTAGCCCCGCCCAGCCAACGGGCTCTTCCCCCGCCGCGGTGCCCAGCGGGAACATCGCCCCTCGGCCAGGCCCAACGAGCCGGAACGGCCCCCGCTCCCCGTTCGGTTTCCTTCTTCCTCATTGGTTGGTTCAAAATGGTGGGCCCCATTATCCTTTTAATTGTTGATGATGTGGAATAGTGGGGAAGTGTTTTCAGTAGGGTGACCATTGTGGGTATTAAAGGTTTTCAGTGGGATGATGACGTAGCAGGAAATTTCAGTGGGGAAGGGTTTTCAGTGGGGTAACCGCTATGAATAGTCTTATATCAGTTTATTATTTGAATCGTATGAATAGAACTCTAATAAAATCATATTGTTTTAGGACCAAATGTTACTTATGCATTATCATATCTTTATTACATACACATATATAATTTTGTTAATAAAATAGAATAACAAATATCATATACATATACATATACATATACATATACATATATATAATGTAACACTAGTTTATAAACAAATAACATAGAGCAAAATCAAAATATTTGAAAGTCAAATCCAAGAATATGGCCCATGAAAGATGGCCGGTCAAGGGGCGTTAGAGGAGATCACCAAATGTTCACATTCAAATATTCAATTAATATTATAAAATTTTTTAGCTCTTTTTGTAAAGTTTTTGTTATCAAATGTTTGTTTTTACGAATTATATATAATCATTCGGTGTCATCAAAATGTTTTGACTTTATTTTTAATTAATTTTGACTTTGTTTTTATTTCATTATCTTGAGCTAATCTTAAACCCTAAATTTATTATATATCTACGTGCATCTATAATACATCAAATAAATAAATGACTTCCTAAAAAACATAAGAGTAAATTACTAATATGGTCTCGTAGTTTGCTAGTTTTTCATTTTTAGTCTCTATGTTTTATAAATTACCCATATGATCTCATACTTTAAATAGTATTTGTAATACATATAGCCCTTATGTCACCAAATTACCCTTACATAATAAACCAAATTACCCTTACATAATAGAACAAATTACCCACAATAAGGACCATATGTACGTGTTATAAATGTTTAAAGTTTGAGATCATATGATATAAGTAATTTATGAAATCTATGGATTAAAAGTGAAATACTAACAAAACAAAATACAGAAACCATCTCATTAATTTACTCAAAACATTATTAAAAACGTACCATGCGACCCTTGCAAATATCTCTACCAACACCATCACCTTTCAATCGTCGTTCCTCTGTCGTCGTACCACCGCCACCTGCACTGCCACCGCCATTCTCCATGCAAAGCTTCATTATCTTCTCGGCCGCCTCGTTCTGGTCCTTACTCTCCTTCATGAGCCTCTCCACCTCGGCCTTTGGCAGCCTCAACTTCACCCTAAATGAATCACCATCACCCCCACCACCACCCCCACCGTGGTTTTCCACCATAATGCTCGATGCTTTCATGAATGACAAATCAGACGCTGATCTCCGAGCCAGCATCAAGCTCTCGAGCCGCTCCTTTGCGCTCATATTGATCCCAGACCGAACCCTCCTCGCGCCTCTATCTTCAACAAGCTTAGGCAACTCAACCAAGAAGTAAAGCCGCTTAGCCTTGAGCTCTTCATGCTGCTCCAACGGCTTGGCTCGGATCCCATAATGCTTCACCATCTCGGCATCCAATAACACGAGTCCCGGGTAGTCGTTGACCACATCTCCGGCGTTCGCCGGAGTCTTTATCTTGATCGTTTCGCCGGTTATCTTCATAACTGTTATAGTCTTTCTTTTGCCTCTTAAACTATTACCCATGTTTCTTTTTAAAGTTTGAACTCATAAAAAAAAAACAAAAGTGGAATGGTGGGTGTAATGGGAATCGATCAATATATAGTTACTCAATTGTTTATTTGTTAATTAGTGACAAATTAAATAAAGACTTTTAAGTTTTTATTATTAAACATGCATCAAATATTTTAATCGAATTAGAAGGTTAATTTCACCTCTTATCTTAGGTTTTTATTTTACCTTTTGTTTATTATTTTTTGAGTAAATTACCAAGATAGATTTATGTATTTTGTTATTATTTCACTCTTGGTCTCAAGGTTTTATAAATTGTTCATATTTTCCCAAACTTTAAATATTTGTAACATATATATTCCTTATGTGAAGGTAATTTGGTCAACTATGTGAGGTAATTTGGTAACCTAAGGACTATATGTGTTACAAATGTTTAAAGTTCTGAACCATATGACTAATTTATAAAACCTAAGAACCAAGAGTGAAATACTTGCAAACCACAAGGTCCATATTGGTAATTTACTCTTATTTTTTTTATATTTAATATTACTAGTGGGCCCTTTCATAACTATTTTATTTTTTGCTTTATATTAATTTTTAAAAATAACATTAGATCTAATGTGAGTTTAATTAAACGAAGAAGGTGTGAAAAACCTTACACAAAAAGAATAACTAATTTAATTGATAAAGATCTCGATCACAAGGACCTTGTAAGAATGTGCAAGGGTAGGGGAAAAAGTGAGTTAGTTGTTCTATTAATCTCAATTAGTTATGGATGCATGATTTTGAGTAAACTTTCAACTTAATTATCAACTCCCAATCATCAATCCCACTTCAAACTTCTATCACACTTTAACTCATCTCAAGTCAATTTATTATGATGATTGTTGTGAAATAATCCTAAAGTTACAAAAAAAAAATATCATAAAAGTTATAAAAGAGATAAATATTCATAATTATATATATTAGTTTTCATATGCATGATAAGAACTTATTGATAATAATTATTATTATAGGGTTTATATATAGTCTAATAATATGCGAATGTGTATGTACATATGGTTTCTTTCCCATGCGATCCAAATAATAAGTTTCACATTAAACAATAATATATAATATTATAACTATGTTAGATTAATGTTTAAAAAATTTTAAAAATATATATACCATAATTATGAGATAAAACAATTTGATTAGCTCTTTTTTAATTGTTTTATTGAGAACAATATGTAACGGAATATTTAGAGTGAAAAAATAAAATTCAAGGTGAAAGACCAATTGAAATATACGTACCATTTTGTTAATGGTTACCAAACTAGGTGTCTTTGTGTTAATATTTTTTATTCTAGCTAACTAATGATTTTCAAAAAATTATTTAACAAGTAAATCTAAGAGTCAAGATTCTACAAACTTGATCGATCATATGTTCTTTTAAATTTTTTGTCATTAGTTAATATTTTAAAGCCTGCTTAATTATCAAAAGACTTCTATCCTAATAATAACCAGGTGTATATAACGGTGCCCTCCCTGCGAGGTCAAGGTAGCTTTCAATGAATTGAAAACATATTTATCTTGCAAAATCCAATAGATACATAACAAGTCTTAGACAGAGCCTGTAATATATATGATGAGATAACTAGCTGTCAATTAATTTTCACATACGTTTCTTAGATGAAGGTCATATACGTCATTAAATTCATATGGTCTTTGTTGTTTGGATGGTTTGTAACATCAATTACGTGAGTGGTGTTGTGTAACATTTGTAAACTAATCAAAAACTCAAATGGATGCACTATGCCATTTCATAGTCATTAATTTTCATAATATACAAAACATAATGATGGTTTGCACTTTGTCATCACATTTTTTATTAAATTTTATAAATTTATACTGTGTTTTTATAAACATACAATGCATTTAAATACTTCTATATATTTGATGCAAAATTCAGATTAAATGTCATATTATTTAGTTAAAATACGAAGTTAAAGTAATAAAGTCATGACAGATTAATTGGTCCGGGTTTCATGATTATCTCAATATTATAAAGTCTTAACTAATTAGGGTTTTAGTAACGGTAATCACGGTGTGAATTTGACAAATATGCAATTATTGTTTTGATCACATGATAGCCACTCTGACTTTCAATAGTATCTTTCTAGCTCGTTTGGTAGTTTTATAATTTATTTGTGCTAATAAATAACTATAATTTGATCAAACTTGTTATTTTAGATCATCTCTTTTCAACCTTATTTTTTGTCTTTTTTATACTAATGGGAGAACACATTTAATTTTATTTATTTATTTATATTGGAACCACATAGGATCTTCGCGTACTAGTGATCAAGAACCGGGCGATATAGCCAAGAATGTTCCTAGACTATCGTGAGACCGTACCCTTAGATAAGCGGAAAACCAAATAAATCCATAAACCCGGCCTCTCTCTTACTCATGTTTGAATCACTTATTATAATATATATTAAAATTCATTAGAAAGGAATAGTAATTATATTGACATTATATTGAATAGTAAATTTAATTTATTTATATATATAAATAATATTGAGTGAATATATATATATATATATATGTGTGTGTGTGTGTGTGTGTGTGCGTGTGTGTAATTAAATCCTATGAAAACTCAATCTTAGAGAGAAAATCCTTAAACCCTATGTGAGCCATTGATTTAAAATTTTGAAAATAAATATGTGGTCCACATTAACCCACATTAAAAATGATTTGTTTATTCAAAACTTAATTTTTCTTCAGATTTAATTTGGATCACATATTTATTTTCAAGATTTTTAATCAATGACTCACATAGAGTTTAAGAATTTTATCTCTAAGATTGGGTTTTCATAGGATTTAATCCATATATATATATATATATATATAAATATAATGAGTGGGCCACAAAGCTTATATTATATGTATTATTATATACTATAATTATATTATTTATGTGTCTAATCCATGTATTAACGTTTTCAAATTTTAGACTTAAACAATTAGAAGTTTTTTAACTTTGAAAAGTAGTAAATATATATAAAAAGTATTAAATTGAATTTTGCTTAAAAATTTGAGTTTTTATTAAATTTGAGAGATCTTCTTAGAGATTTGGGTTTTTGTTTTAATTCAAACGATTGATTGCAGGTGAGACGAATTTTGTAAGTAATTTTTTATTATTATTTTTATAACATATTTGTGAGTTTTTGTATGATATTATGAAATATTTATATATAGTTCGTGGTGAAATATTTGATTTTGTTATGTAACTTATGCTTCTGCAAATGATATGTATAATAACCGCTCTTAGGAGTGTATTGTGATAACCCCCCGCAACGCGCAGGGGGAATAACCTAGTTTCAATAAAGTACAACTTTTTCCCTTTATTGCAATATCACTAAATTAAAAACATGTTGGTAGTACACATTTTGTTATTTGATGCTATCTTATTTTTCTCATATTAAATTGTAATAATATTAAGAGAGTATATTTTAGGCATTTAATATGAACTAGGTTTTTCCCCGCCGTGCGTTGCGGCGGGTTATCACAATACAATCCTGATAATGAGTATTATATATCATTTGCAGAAGCATAAGTTGCATAACAAAAATAAATCTTTCATCACGAACTCTATACTAATTTCTCATTAAAAAATAAAATCATACAAAATCCATAAAAATATGTTGCAAAAATAATATAAGAAAGTACTCACAAAATCTTTCTCACAAACAACCAATTGGCTGAAATAAAAATAAAAAATAAAATCTCTAAACAACATCGAAAAATAAAAAATAAAATCTCTAAACAACATCGATTTTAATGAAAACAAATAAATCACCGTTATCTTCTCCAAACACCGCTGAAACCCTAGAAAGTACCTCATTTTTTAACTATAGTACTCACCGTTACGCCCTATTTGCGGTGCACACATATAATGTATATATGTGTGGGGCCTTAAAGGGCAAACGTAGTGCACTAATTTTAACGTTATTAAAATTATTTTGTGAAAATAACGTTAAAATCATTGAGATGATCAACTTCCAACGATAACTTTGAGCCGGGGACTCTTTCGAAGCAGCCTCTCTATCCCAATTGGGTTAGGGGTAAGGTTTGTATTTATCTTTTCCCCAGACCCTACTGAAAAGTGAGAATACACTGGGTAAGGTTGTTGTTGTTGTGTGTGTGTGTCTATATATATGTATATTGCAATAGTATATGTATATGTGTGTGTATATATATATTAATTAACTACTATTTCAATATAATATAAATATTTCTACTATTCAATTTGGTTGGTTTTTAATATATATATTAATTTGTCTCTCTAAAATTACAGTCATGGTAAAATCTTGGTTTATTTAATTATTCGGGACTTCCAAGCATACAAATTTTCAAATGGAAAACAAAAGACTTATAAATATTTATTATATAATTGACTAAGATATTGTTTGACAAACAACTTTTTAACGAGTAAGAGATATAAATGATACAGGATGTGTTTTTCAACTTAGTTATTAAGAGGCTTATTGATCGATTAAGAGATAGTGTTAAAAGGCTATCAAATAGCCTGACTTTTGTATGATTCAGAGGTGGCCTCTTAATGTAATCACTATTAGACGATCAAGCATTTATAATTATTAAGAGGCCTGCTGATTCAGATGTTTCGTTAAAAATCTACCGCCAACCTTTGAACGATTAAAAGATGGTCTTTAATAAACATTAAGAGAATATCAAATACCCTTTAATATATACTAAATATTATTTATTATTTTCTGATATGTGTAATATAATGTTTGTTAACATGGTATTTACATAAAGTGGATAAATCATCGTCCTCCACGTACACCACTTTGTTCTCCTTATATTGTTAGGTACAAGAAATTTAAGAAATTCATAGTCTCCACGCTGTGAATTCTTTTAAATGCTATAATTTATTTGATAATTACCTTCATAAGAGGAATGTTATTTTATTCATTCTTATCATTTTCATTTTATGTGTATATAATTATTACTATATATTGTGTATCTATCAATTTTCAGCATTTTATTTATATATTTACATTTTGATTTTTATTATTAAAAAATTTCAAAATAAAAAATTGACAGATCAAATTCCTATAGTGAAAAATGAACAAGTTGGGAAATTTTAAATGTATGAAATTAATGTATTTGAGGAAGAGTGCATGATGGAAACATAATTGTATGTAAAAACATTATTTTTTATGGACATGGGCAAAGCTTATTGAGGGCCAGGGAGCATTTCTCTCTTTTTCTCGTTAGTACTTGTTAACTTTTCGGTTGATAAGTTAAATATTGTTATAGGTATTGATTTCACGCCTTTCGTCCCTCTAAAATTTTTAGAATGGAAAGACTTGAACTAACACTAAAACAATCACCAGATTATAAGAGAATTTGACTCAAGTTACGATAATGAAAATGTGCAACATAGAAACTTTTAACCAGTTTTTTAATAAGAAATTGGATTTTGTTTGATAATTTTAAATGAAAAAATATATTATGAAAGATCAATTTTCTCAAATAACAAGTTTCATCAAAAGTGACCTTTTTTATATTTTTATTTTCTACTTAAAACCGAAAATGTATTTTTAACGACTAAATGGAATCTCATCACATTTTAGCATTTGACAAGTTAAAGGAATTAGCCAACACAACATCGATCATCAAAGTTTTTAAAGGTGGTGTGTACCACAATTGTACAATTGTAAACACTAATGACACATTCTACACTTGATTTAACTTGGTGATGATCTCTTTAATAAATACTTTCAATGCTCTTTTATGCAATATTAAAAAAATGTGAAGAGATTTGTGTTTGGAAATTTTATTGAAAAGTGTGTCTTTAACTAACTTTGGATATAAAATAATCATATTTATATTTGAATTATATAGAAAAATATTTTCAGTCTTGTGTTCGAAAGTGAGAAAACATCACAACAAACCAAACATCGTCTAAATAACTAAGCTGAATGTACGTTTTTACTCGAAGTAGAGTGGTTGAAATGTAATGTGTCATAAGATGATGTTTATGTTTTGACTCTTAAGCTTCTTTTCATGAATAATTGTGAAGATTTGTGACTTTTAAATTTCTGTTTTTGACTTTTAAATTTCTTTTTATGAATGTTTTATCAAATATAAGTTTTAAGTATGAGTACAAAAAATCATTTTGGTCCACAAGTTGTTTAGAATTTACTAATTTAGCGGATCACTCTTTAATAGTTTAATATTGTTCTTTTATTTATCAACTTCCTCTTTTTCGAGTTTCAATATCACACACACTATACCTAGGGTAGACTCAAGCGAAGTGTTCCTAATTTAGTTGTTTCGGTTGTTTTAAAATGAGACATAAATAAAAGTGTTTATTGTGCGGAATACAAGTTATTCAAAATTGATTTTTTTGTCTATATCCGAACCTGACCTAGCCCGACTCAACACGTATCAATCGAAATTAGGATTCGGTAAGGATTCAGATAAATCCGAATAATCCAAACAACCTAACTAAAGCTGAATAAAAAATTTCTTTTCTGTTTTATGTTTTGGCTATTTATCTTATATTTGGTTCCCAAAATTAAATATTGAACTAGATTGAATTCATAATACAACATTTCAAAGTTCAAATTTAAAAAATGATCCCAAATCTATCATAATAAAATAGTCTAAACTAATCCTACGATTCAGAAAAAAAACATCTGAATAAACCGAACAACTTGAAATTAATAATTATTTATTGGTTTGTAATCGGATTATTTGGATATCCGAATAACCTGATTTACAAAAAAAAAAGAATCCGAATCCGACCCGAATATCCGAATAACTTTTCAAATTCGGATATATCTGACATGAACAACCCGAATCAAGATTCGAATCGAGTTTTTCAGTTTCGGATACGACTCGTATTTCGATTTTTTTGGATTTCAGTTTTTGTACACCCCTAGAGATAAACACATTCGTCTTGAGAGGATGTGTGATATCTGTTTTATAATAAACGTATTGAATACGGGCCTCACCATAATTTTCAACATGCTTATTCAATATTGCAGTAGAAAATGGGTTGAAGAGTAGAGAAAAAAAGCTACAATAAGGATTCTTGAAGAATAATTGTTAAAGACACTTGGTTTGAATCAATCAATAATTGTTAGAATTATCAAATATTGTTTTTTATGCTTGTTTTTAGGAAAAATACTAATTCCATTTGAAGTTACCACTATAATTATTAATTAAGATCAAGTATATAACTATGCAAGTGAAATGATACAATGACCATTATTTTGTAATTAAGCGTTTTGACCCAAACAATAATCAAAAGCCCAAGAAGTCATAAAATGACCCAACTTAAATATAAATCTTGACTGGGATCACATTTAGATGACCTCAAATGTGTCTTATATGATCGGTCCGCCAACAATGTAAAAGAAGTTGGTGTTGATGTATGACTTTATTTTTGTAACCATTCTAAATATAAGGGTATGTTCTCTTAAAAAGTTTATTTGTAAAGACTAATTTTTTTTAAAAAAACTGGAAAATCAACTCAGACAAACTTTGATTGAATTCATTTTTGTATCATTGGAACCGGATTGTCGAACCTAAAGCCCAAACCTTAAATCATATACAATAAACTCTAATAATAAAACCAAAACTTTAAAAACAATTCTTAAACCTAAAGTTAAAAACCTAAAAGCTAAAATATGTCCCTAATACCTAAACTCTAAAAATAGTTGTTAAAGCTGTAACGTAAAAGATAATATTGTAGGGTTTTGTAACGATTGCGTACGAAAAATTCGGCATTTATGACGTGAGCACATTTGGTCGTGCTTGAAATCCACGAGGATTTAGTAACTTTTGTTATTGGAGATTGATAGTATGTGAAAAATGATGAACGTGGGCAAAAACCGTGCGCAAAACGGAGTTCGTATGCTCCCGGAATCGCGAAAAGAAGTTTAAAATCAAAACGGTGACGCAGATGACGTGGGGCGGTACGCCCCACCCCAGCCCTCCAATTGGGGCGATGCGCCCCAGACCTTATGTCGGCAAAAATCTTCTTAAAGTGATCAGAACGCACCAGAAACTTCAAAAATCATATTTGCTCGACTCTACTCATCCTTCAAACGAAAATTTAGCCTTCTAACACTTCCAATCTTCATTTCTGAGGGCCCTGAACATCCAGATCATCCCAGTGATCATATATACAAGTCCTGATCGCTGTTTTAACCGCAGAAATTCGTCAGAACAGGTAACGGTTCGTTTTAACCTTCTAGTTTGATTTTGATTGATTAGATCTTGATTTTGAACGTAATGAGATAGTTAGGATTGTTGATTATTGCCTAGATGATGGCTAGGATTGATTATAAATGAAGAACACGAAGTTCTAACGGTTAAATCCTTGTTTTGATCTGTTGTAATGCCCAATTTGCATGAAATCATACCCATGATTATAATGGTTTAAACCATTTGATTATGACAATGTAGGTGATTAGTTTGATTAATCTTTGAAATGCAAAGGTTAAATCTAAGTGTTTCAAACTAATCACAATCATTAACATACTCATTGGAATGATTATCTGATGTTTGTGATAACAGTCAGATTAGTATGTTAAATCTGGTTATTTCACCTATTCTGATGCTACATTGTGATATTTCATGATATATGGGTAATCAATAATAAGGATTAATCACTCCTAAGCCATTAAATCATCTAGAAACTGTTTTAGCATTATAATCAACAACATTAACTATCTGGTTAATCAGAGATTATTCTGATTAATCAAGAGTGTCATCAACTTTGAATTAGGAATCTAATGCAATGTAGGTTCCTACATTGTCATACATTGTATGATATAACCTTAAATTGAGCATTTAATATCGAGTTGATGATTTACTAAGCAATGTCTTTGACATTGAACGTTCAGGAAGATCTAATCAGTAAACTAGAACATAAATAATTCATTAAATATAACTAAATGCAGAATCATCTCTGTACTATCAGTTTGGTGATACTCTGCTACCTTTATATCATCAGGTGAGTTTCGTACAACCCCTTTTATTTTTAATCTTTTATAAACATCGGGGAAACTCTGTAAACTGTTGTCTGAACATATGATATGCATCAATGATATCTGTGTGATTTCATGTGATTTTGTGGGATTTCATGGGATTTTGCCTGTAGACTGAACTCTATCATGGAACTGAAAGTCCTCATTTCTGAACTGTATCTAGTGAACCCATGTGTGGCCGAGCAGAAAACATTGATAGTACTATTGGTTGACACCCCATTCGCTGGGAGAGTTGCATCTCCCCTTGTGTGAATGTTTGTTATCTGTTTCCTGAACTTCTTAATGGTGTGATAGACATTAAGATAATGAGGCACTAAGATATGTACCGACGGGTAATATCTTGAGACAGACTAGACGTCCGAAAGGAACTAGATACGGGTCCCATGGTTATCCGGAACTGAACTTTTGAGAACATGCTTATCATATCATATTGTTTTAAATTGAAATGTCGAACTCACCAGCTTTGTGCTGACGTTTCAAACTTAAATCTTTTTGCAGGGAGACAGTGACACTCGGTGAGGCAGCACTTCAAACACTAGTAATTAAATAAGTTAGTTGTGTAATAAACTTAGTTGTAAATTATGATACTGATTGTAATGACAGAACCCTGTATTGTATTTATTTTAAGTTAATCTGTGTGCTTATGATATCGGTTCAAGTAAGTCACCCCTCACCTCGGAGACATCACCACTATGCTTCCGCAACCGGTTCAGTCAGATCATACACGAGGTGACGAGAGGTGGGGGTGTGACAGGTTTAATGAGATAGTTTCTATGCCATAAAAAATTAGTTCAATCGGGGTTCTTTTATGTTGGTTTTGAAAGTTTTAAAAATCATTTTAAACATTTTAGGCAAAATATACTTTTATTTGATCTTTCCTATAATATATATGTGTGTGTCTATGTGTGTGTGTGTGTAATTCCTTTGAAAACCATCATTTTGGAGAAAACTAATCACAATCATCCTCAATTAATTTTTTTATTTTTTATTTTTTATTTTCTATTATTATAAGGTAAGAAATGTATAAAAAAGAAGAAGAAAATTTTAAAAAAAATGTATTTCATTTTATTACATATATGTAACTTGTATGTTACACATACTACTTACATATATGTAACTTCGTAACTTATATATTTTTATTAAAATTTTATTTCTTATTATAACATTTCTAACCTTATAATACAAAATTATGAAATAAAGTTTTAAAAATTTATTGGTAAGTATTAATTTTCTATGTTTACTCCAAAATGAGTAGTTTATTAGGAACCTTCCTATATATATATACTAGGTTATAACCCGTGTGTTATACAAGTGGAATAAAAGAAAAGATGCAATTAATTATATGGTATAAAAATATTGTTTTAAAGATTGTTACATATCATATAAAAAAAGATGATGAACATTTCATACTTTCGAAAGATAGATTGCATACAAAGATTTAAATGTATTACAAGTTTCACATCTCTATCTAATATTAATATTGTCACTCCATCTTTGCTTTTTACTCTTGAAAGTGCATGATAATTTGCCCATGTGTGAAGACTGGTTCATTCAAATATAATCCAACTCGTGAAAGAGATTGTTTGTAACTTTATTATTTGTCATTGCAAAGCAAATTGAAATTAGAAATTGTTTCCTTTGAAACTTAAATGGTACTTTGTTGTTAGATGGAATCAAATTGATTCATGGAATGAATGTTCTGGTACCAACATTGCCACCACATATGATATATGCTTCGATTACATGCTTACCAAATGATACTATTTGAAGTCTAATATCATTACATAAACCATTTTTTATCAATGTTTCTAACAACATGACAGGAACTCTAACCTTGAGTACTAATTTATTATTTGACAAACTAGATATTTTAAGACCATTTAATACATTAGATGAGGCTAAACTTTCTTGTACTGGCTTATTCAGTTAAAAAAAGTTAAAACTTAAAAGCATTTTAAACACGTTTGGAAATAATTGTTACGAATGTAATTGTCATAAATATGATTATCATTATATTTAATAAATAAAAATTATCATATCTATATAATATATTAAGCACATATATTTATGGAAAATAAATTCATTGTAAACAGTTTATTATCATAGAAAATTGTAAATACTTGATTAAATTTATACATGGTAAATTAAATCAATCTTATAAGTTGACTAAAATTAACCTATAATAATGATAATGTTATGTTAAATTAAGTTGATGTCTCAAATTAATTAAGGAAAAAGTTTTATTATATTAAATAATTTAAAGACATACATTATGTATATCTATTGTAAATTAATAATTTATTTAAATACAAAAGATATTAAAAATATATTTGAAAACTGTAAATTATCAAGGAAATAAAGAGTTAAAATTGAAAGCATTTTAAAGATTTAATAGATATGAAAGTAAGTGGCATAATTTTGATTTACTATATATTTAAATAAAAAAATTATTAAATTATACTATATTGTATGCTAAAAAAAATAAGTTACGGATAAATAAATTATTGAAAATGATTTATTGTTTTATAAAATTTAAATGACGTGATTCAACATATATATATGGTAAATTGAATCAATTACATAATTTTAATAAAATTAAAATATTATAATAATGGTAATTTTATATTAAATAAAAGTTGTTGGATCAAATTAATTAATGAAAATAGGAAATGGGGTAGAGCGATAAATATAGTTGAAAACATGCTTTAGTGATTGCCCGTGCAACAAATCTTTTTTAGATCACAAAATGCATCAAAAATTAATCAAATGAAAAACAAAACATCACCACTTGCATTTGATACGAAACAAACATACATAAATCCAAATCTTTTTTTTCTTAAACATCAAATGCTAAATTACATCAAAATCTTACTTCAAACCTAAACACTGACAGCAGTAGCTCCTTACTTCTTGTGGTTGCTTGTGTTCGTATTTTTAATACAAAAATGAAAATATATAACAAAACCAATTCAAATTTTCAAGGGGTAAATTAGTAAATAGTATAAATTATTGTAAAAATCATTTTACACACGGATCATTTATCTAAACTTGAATGTTTTAATTTTGTTAATGTGGGTTTGAGCGATTTTGACCTATTTAAAATTAAAGCTAAAACTCGAATGTTTTTACTACATTAAAATGATGCCATGAGTCATAATTTAATACATGTAATCAAAACATGTAAAATAAAGAGTCTTTATTCAATTAATAGATCAAGATGAGAGTTACTAATTTAGAATTTGAATGGAACATGTAATGTAAATAGTGTTGATTCAATTTATAGATTAATATGAGAGCTAATAATATAAATTTTTCAATAGACACTTGATTCACGACTTGACCCGAACCACGTCACACAGATGTGCACTATAACTACGCGCACAGCCAATCCACACAAATTAAATGAAAATAGGTAATGGGGTAGAGCGAGAAATAAAGTCCAAAACATGTTTTAATGATTGCCCGTGCAACACATCTTTGTTAAATCACAAAATTCATCATAAATTAATCAAATGAAAAACAAAGCATCACCACTTGCATTTGATACGAAACAAACACACGTAAATCAAAATCTTCTTTTTCTTAAACATCAAAGGCTTAATTACATCAAAATCTTCTTTCAAACTTAAACACTGACAGCAGCAACTCCTTGCTCTTTGGGGTTGCTTGTGTTCATATTTTTAATACAAAATAATAATATATAACAAAACCAATTCAAATTTTCAAAGGGTAAGTTAGCAAGTAGTATAAATGATTATAAAATACATTTTACATGCGGGTCGTTTATCTAAACTTAAATATTTTAATTTTTTTAATATGGGTTTAAGCGATTTTGAGCTATTTAAAAATAAAGCTAAAACATTAATGTTTTTACTACATGAAAGTGATGACAGGAGTCATGATTTAATACATGTATTCAAAACATGTAAAATAAAGAGTATTTATTCAATTAATAGGTTAACATGAGAGTTACTTATTTAGAATTTGAATAGAACATGTAATGTAAATAGTGTTGATTCAATTTATAGATTAATATGAGAGTTACTAATATAAATTTTTAAATAGACACTTGATTCACGATTTGACCCGAACCACGTCACACATATGTGCACTATAACTACGCGCACAGCCAATCCATATAAATTAAATGAAAATAGGTAATGGGGTAGAGTGAGAAATATAGTCCAAAACATTTTTTGATGATTACCCGTGTAACACATCTTTTTTAGATCACAAAATACATCATAAATTAATCAAATGAAAAACAAAGCATCACCACTTGCATTTGATATGAAACAAACACACATAAATCCAAATCTTCTTTTTCTTAAACATCAAATGCTAAATTACATCAAAATTTTCTTTCAATCCTAAACACTGACAGCAGCAGCTCCTTGCTCCTTGGGGTTGCTTGTGTTCATATTTTTAATACAAAATGATAATATATATCAAAACCAATTCAAATTTTCAAGGGGTAAGTTAGTAAGTAGTATAAATTATAGTAAAAATCATTTTACACGCGAGTCATTTATCTAAACTTGAATATTTTAATTTTGTTAATGTGGGTTTGAGCGATTTTGACCTATTTAAAATTAAAGTGAAACTTGAATATTTTTACTATATGAAAATGATGCCAAGAGTCATGATTTAATACATGTAATCAAAACATGTAAAATAAAGAGTCTTTATTCAATTAATAGATTAACATGAGAGTTACTAATTTAGAATTTGAATAGAACATGTAATGTAATTAGTGTTGATTCAATTTATAGATTAATATGATAGCTATTAATCTAAATTTTTGAATAGACACTTGATTCACGACTTGATCCGAACCACGTCACACAGATGCGCACTATAACTACGCGCACAACCAATCCACACAAATTAAAGTATCGATATCACATTCATCTTAGCTTTGTTAGTGAAAACCATAATTTTTGCAAAAATTTCCAACATTTTTTACTTCTAATATCATTAGATTTCCACTAAAAAAATAAACAAATAATAATAAAAACTTGCTTGTTCTTTTTTTATTTTTCACTAAAATGAGTTTTTCATATATAAATCAAATTATCTCATCACATACCCTTGAGAATACCAGTTACAATTTTCATATAAAAAAACCAAAAAAGACTCGCAAGAAAAACAATTATAACAGTGAGAATAATTTATTAACGTCATTATGTATACAAATTAATTCTTAGGGTTTGCAATAAGTCAATAAGTTCACTCATGCCATTTTATTGCTACAATTTATTAAAATTATGGTTTGAATAATTTAATAATGTGGAGATAGTTTGAGCGGGAAATGGAGTCCAAAAGGTGCCTCATTGAGTGCCACATGGCACTCATAAACCTTGATTTATTATATTACATAGATAGGGAGACGGTCAAAAATTAACGCTCACTTATTGCGTTAACCGAATAATTACATCTTATTACTTTGGGGCCCAACATTAAAGTAAATCTAAAGGTGTATGTTTTTTTTTCTTTTTTAATTAATGCAGGACCCGCTTACATTAACAAAAAAAGAAAAAAAAACCTACACCTTTAGATTTAATTTAATGTGGGCCCAAAGTAATAAAATATAGTTATCGATTAACGCAACAAGGGATAGTTAACAAAGGAACCACACCATATATATATATATATAGGGTTTGAATCCTTTGTAAACCCGATCTAAAAGAGAAAACCCTTAAACCCTCTCTGAACCGTTAGATCAAACTTATTTTAATTTTTAATTAATTAAACAGAAAAAACATGTGGTCTGTAATTAAAGTTGAATATTTTAATGGAGTTTTTGACTTTAAGAGGTATAAATGACTTTTGTGATAAGAGAGGAGAGAGAAAAGAGGAGAGAGGAGAGAAAATCTAATAAAGAGAGGAGAGAGGAGAGAGAATCTGATAGAGAGAGAAAGAAGAGAGAGGAGAGAGAATCTGACATAAAAAAAAGTAATTTTTTTTAAAGTAATTTTTTTAAAGTAATTTTTTTTAAAAGTAATTTTTTATAAAGAAAAAAATGTTGATCTAACGGTTGAGATATGGTTTAAGGGTTTTCTCTTTAAGATCGAGTTTTCAAAGGATTCAAATCCTATATATATATATATATATATATATATATAGAGTGTGTGTGTATAATTAACGTAAACTTTAATTTTAGAAATAAGTCAAATAACCATAAAAACATGTTCCGCTAAGGTGCGTGAAAATTTGAAATTTTAATAGTTTAATTAGTGATTGGCTCAAGATTAGCTTCAAATAAGTGTCGCATTGTTGTATATTTTAGTGTAATACGGATACAAGTGAATATTAAAGAATTCAAGGCGCGAAGTGTATGCTCGTTTAATATTTATAAGCTGCTGACCAAACGGAAGTTAAGGGAGGTGTGGCCGACGAGGTATGAGGGGCAGAGCTCCTAGTGGTGGTCCCATAGAATTGACTTGACCCGTGAAGTTTACTGCTAATAACTATTGCCTTCTTCTTAGTGATATAACATCGAAACTTGTGGGAAAAATTATTTGGATTATCTCAAATCAAATTTCTTTAACATTCGTAAGAAAAGCAATAATAACTTCAGAAAGTAATGTTAACACAATCGTATAGAAATCTAAGCATTAATTATTGAGAATTTCCAACACTCATAGAGTTCAATGGTGGCATTGTAGAGAGTATCATTTCATGCTCTACTTCATATGCCATATTGATCTTATAGATGTAATCATTTAGTAAATGCCTAAGTTGTAAGAAATTCATCTCCACTCCCTCTAGGTAGCAAGGTGTCTATTCATGAAGACATGTGTGCTATAATTATAATTAAGGAAAGAGGAGTTTGAAGCTATAAGCACGAGGAAGATCTCTATAGATGATTTTAACCTCCGAGGGAAGTTGTGACATGACTATCAAAGTGAGGAGTAAAGGAGTGTAGATTCTATGCTCTGAGTTTATGGTTTGAAGATGACTTCTGATGAGAAATCCTCCTCTTATTTTCTTTTTTTTTTTTTGAACATCCAACAATATATTTTATTAAAAAGGGCTAGTAAGAATCTAGAACCCTGAAAAGGAGAACAACTGAGGGTAACACCACAATTACAATTCAGCCTACATCAAAAGAACACCATGAAATCCAGTTCAAATTATGTTTTTTGGATCGATTTTTTATTTAAAGGAAACCAACCGCTATTATATCCTCCATGATCTTTTCTTTTGTTACTTGTATATGTTGAAATTGAACTTCATTTATTGTCTTCCAAATACACCAGCATGATACCAATATAATTCCTTGCACAATCTTCCTACTTCTCTTGTCTGCTCTTATTGTTTTATGAAGTTCCACCAGGTCACGAAAAGAGAAAGCAAAGATCAAGCTTTATTTTAAACCAACTGCTTACCCGATTCCGTATGTAATTTGCCACCGGACACAAGATAAATAAGTGATCAACTGTTTCCTCATCGCCACTACATAACTTATATATTGTGCCTTCGAGAGGAATGTTTCTTTTTAACAATGCTGTTGTTGTTGGGATCCAGCCCATTTCTTCTCTCCAACCAAAAAGATTAACTTCTTTGGGTACCCAATTGTTCCATGGAAAATTAAACTCCACATGATGACCTCCTGTTTTATTGCACAATTCTTTAATGCTTTTGACTATAAAGTGATCAAAATTACCCCCTTTCCATTTCCAGATATCATTTGTATACGAAAATTGGATCGTAACAGGTAAGTCAATTAAATTTCTTAACTCAGTAACTTCACCATGATCATGTACTTGTCTCCTCCAACTCCAAGACCATATTACTTTTCCATTAATAAGATTGTATCTATCAGATATGAGACAATGTTTCCACATTCAAGTTGAAAGAGTGTTGGAAACGGGTTTGCTAATGTTGCATCTCCAACCCAATTTTCTAGCCAAAACCGAATCTGATACCCTCTTCCAACCATTCCAACAAGCAACTGCGAGATGTCAATCTGAAATTTCTTTAGATCACATTCCACCTTATATATTTGTTTCCACACTCCAGACATTGAAAGTTTAGCTGGTATTGATGACCAAGATCTCGAGTTGTGATGTAAAGCCCATATGACATTCCTCCAAAGTCTACCTTAATCTGTTTGAATCTCCACCACCATCGTGTTAGCATGCTTATATTTGAAATTTTCAATGAACCCAAGCCCAAACCACCCAATATGTTGGGAGCTGTAGCTTTTGACCAGCTAACCCAATTGATTTTCGATGTGCCAGGAGAACCGCCCCAAAGAAAAGATTTGCGAATTATCTCCAGTTTCTCGATCACGCTTGCTTCCATTGATAATACACGTGCCTTCCATTTTGATCATCCGGATTCAAAAACATCCAAAACAAGTTTCCAATATTTGACTTGACTCATGTTTGCTCCAACTTGTAGGCCCAAATATGTGAATAGGAGTGAACCTACTTTGCATATTAAAATAGTGGCCAAATATTGTGTTTGAGCAACATCAGCACCTAAACCATAAAGGCTGCACTTTTCCAAATTAACTTCAAGACCTGAGACGAGATAAAATCATAAAAAAAAACTTATGTGCAGATAGAGGTCCTCAAGAATCATTTAAAACAGAAAGCCGAATCATGTCCGTAACAAAAAAAAAGGAACCAAATTGTGAACTCAGTTTTCGATTCGGTTCCTAACCTTATCCGAATTCCAAGTTCGGGTTTTTAGTTTGGTTATCGTTTTTATATATTTTTTGAAATTGATTTTTTCTGTTGAATTCGGTTTTCAGTTAGGTTTAATCTGTTTATACAATTTTTAACCGTGTTAGTTGGTATCTAATCAGTTTATTTGGTTATCGATCTTCCGAATTTGGTTCATTTTGGTTTTTACGTACTAATACAAAATTTTTTAAACTGATTAACCAAACCGAATAAACCGATAACCGAATTGATAAACACACCTATGAACAAATGGAGGCTTGGCTACCTAAGATTTTTCGTTTTAAGCAACACATCCGTGTGGTGGGCGCCAACTTGTTGACAAACTAATAATTAGAAAGGAAGGTTGCATACGCCCTTAGATTAAGCCTTCGGGAATTACCTACTAAGATGAAAGAGTAGTTAGTCTCAACGCTAGAGGCGGCCTCCTACAATGAGCCCTAACGTGAGAATAAGTTAGCTTTTTTTAAGAGATGTAACAAATGTTGGGGTTAATCTCACACACACTAACACACACACAAGAGAAAATGATAAACGACACGAGAGATTTAACGTGGTTCGGTCGGAGTGACCTACGTCCACGGGCTGCAACTAGGTATTTTATTATTAAGCTCAGTACAAAGATTACAATTACATGACAAGGGTATATATAGAGATACAAATTAGGTTAAACAAATAAACGGGCCGAACATAGGGCCGAACTAGGGCCGGCTGCCCTAATCCCCTAAAGGCCTTCGCAAACCTAACAATCTCCCACTCGGAGGCCTTGCGATAGAATCAAGCCCGCCATCCAAAGCACACAGCAACCCCGTCATCCAGTAACTTCAGTAATCTTCATAACATACAGGAACAGAAGTCTTCAGGTACAGTTCCCAAGAACAAACCAAACTTCAAACCGTGTATCTTCAATCAACAATCACCCTAGTTGCAGCGGCCCCTCTCATCAGTAACCTGAAGGGCCCGTTGAGGCCTCAGAAGGCCCCAACCCGGTCATAACAGACCATGTCTTCTCATCCTCAATCCCAACCGATTCCCATAGACTCGAACCATCGGATACAGGGATTCTCAGAGGAACACTCCCCACTAACAGCAACTTCCCAGGAGAGATTTCATTCGGCTTCCTGGTCTTCTGAACCCAACGTCGACTTCCTGACTGTGTTCGGACACTCTATATGCTCCCACTGTCACGAAAATCCCGTCTATGCTCAGACCTCCGAATATGCTGAAACTGATTACCTGGAGTCCCCGAGTTCTTTGCTGTAAACCGAACTCTTTTAACTCTCGAATTAGCGAGCCCGATTTTGGCATTCGTCTTAACAGGGTTAGTCACTTCCCCAGACGGAACAGGCACCAAATACAATGACCCAGTCTTGAAACCTTTGGCAATCACAAGATTCTTCTTCACGACCTTCCACCTTCCACTACCAAACTTAACATCCAAACCTTGTTCATCCAACTGCCCAACGGAGATCAACTTCGTTTCAAGCCTCGGAATAACTCTGACGTTACACAAAGTCCAAGTAGTACCCAAAGTGGTAACAAGATCCAAATCTCCCATGCCAGTCACATCAAGAACTTCGCCATTTCCAAGCCTAACCTTGCCAAAATCACCTTCTTTGACATTCCGCATGCCATCATTGCTATGGGTAGCATGAAATGATGCACCGGAATCCATGACCCAGGACTCCATACTGCTCTCACTACAAAGTATCAAAGCATCATCATCAGAATAACTTACTTCAGCAGTGTTCAATCCACCAGAATTCTTTGAACCTCCACCAGAATTCTTATTCGGACATGTACCCCTATAATGTCCCTTTTCGTTGCATTCCCAACAACGCACACTAGGCCGAGCTTTAGACGAGCTCCTGCCTCGACCCTTGCTGCTCCCACTATCTCGGCTATTCTCCCCTCCCCTGCCAACATAAAACATCTCAGAAGAAGATCCCGCTTTAGCACCCCTTCGACGAACATCTTCGCCTAGCACCAAATCCCGGATTTTTTCAAATGTCAACCCGTCAGTTCCCACCGAGTTGGTAACAGCAGTCACCGTCCCGGACCAACTATCAGGCAGTGAAGATAGCAATAGTACAGCCTTAGTCTCATCATCGAATTTCATTCCCACAGATGATAATCTGGACAGAATGGAATTCAGATTATTAATGTGCTCGGTAACTGAACTTCCTTCTCTCATCCGCATCGTAAACAGCTCTCTCATCAGGAACACTTTGTTAGCTGCAGACGGCTTTTCATACATGTTTGACAACGCTACCATCATACCACGCGCAGTGGTCTCAGACATGATGTTAAACGCAACGTTTCTCGTCAACGACAATGTAATAATGCCCTTAGCTTTCTTATCCTTTTCATCCCACAGAGCTTCAGCAGCTTTCTCCATTTTCTCCGGTTTCTCGTCTAGTACCATATCCAAGTCTTTTTGACAAAGCAATGCATCCATCTGCATTTTCCACCAACTAAAATCCGAACCGTCAAACTTTTCAATCGAGAACTTTCCGTCTTCAGCCATAACGACAAACAGAATCTGATCAAAGCAAACCGGTTCCAAAGTTGATAATACGTCAGTCAAACGAAACAGACTTTAACCCGGTACCCAAACAAAACCTTTCACCCGAAATCAAACCCCGATAACACCCAATCTGAACCCGATCGATCAAACCCGAACACCCCTGACCCGAACAACAGCGGAAGCGGTCGAATAACCCCGAACAGCAGCAAACGGCTGCAATCAGAACGTTTCAGGTCGGAATCGGACTTTTCTGGTCAAATCAGGTTCGCCGGAACCCTAATCCGGCAGTGGCGGTGGCGCCGGAACCCTAATCCGGCGAGAACGGCGGCGGCGGCGGCAGAGGATCACTGATCGGAGCTTTCTGGTTTCATTGGTACCTCAAAACCCTCAATCGGCGGCTACAGGGTTCGTCTGAACCCTAAACTGCTTCAATCAGAGACGGCGGCGGCAACCAATACCCAGAAACCCTACGGCGGCGGCGGAACCCTAGCGACGGCAGAATGCAAGAGGCGGCTGACCAGTTCAAAAACCCTAATCGCGACCTTGATCCCAGTCGTGATTTGCGTTCAACAATCAAACCCTAGCATCCAAGTGGCGGCTGAACAGTTCCCGCGGCGGTGGCCGGAATCCAACGGCGTCGACGATTCTGGCGACGGCGGCAATGGTGATTTCCGGCAGTAACAGTGGCGGTTAGTGGTGAAACTGAGAACCTAAGCTCTGGTACCAGTTGTTGGGGTTAATCTCACACACACTAACACACACACAAGAGAAAATGATAAACGACACGAGAGATTTAACGTGGTTCGGTCGGAGTGACCTACGTCCACGGGCTGCAACTAGGTATTTTATTATTAAGCTCAGTACAAAGATTACAATTACATGACAAGGGTATATATAGAGATACAAATTAGGTTAAACAAATAAACGGGCCGAACATAGGGCCGAACTAGGGCCGGCTGCCCTAATCCCCTAAAGGCCTTCGCAAACCTAACAACAAATTGATATGTATAGGGGGGACTTGTGTTCAACTAATGTATCAAAAATGTATGTTTCATTTCTTCTTTTTGATACACGCTAACGAGACTTTATTCCTTTTTGTGTAGACTGTAGAGAGTGACAATCTTCAATTGAGCCAAATCACCACTTATCTAGGTTACTAATTACCATATAATGATATCTTAAAATGCTCTACAAGTTACTGTCACAAGATGATATTATGCTTGGCTTGGAGCATCTAAGCTTAATGTAATGGCTTCTTTTTGCGACTCGACTGAAACAACGCACGTAGGTACATCATTAGGAGTCATGATGAGCATGAACTATAGTTAAAAATAATGTTTTCATAACTAGACCAGATCAGCTAGTCAATCTGAAAACTATGAATCTAGCCGGTCTAATTATGCATTTTGTTCTGGCTAGTTAAAGAACCCATTGTGAACATCTTTTATTCTTCTTTATTTTATATTTCAAAGTGTCATTTCCTCGTTAATATGATACATCAGACTACATATTTTATATATTTAAGCATTTAAAGTTACAAAACTCATACCAATATAAATATTAAGTACTTTAACATTTTTCTAATATATATATCTATAGTTTTAGTTATTAAAGTTTATACATCTCCTGGTTTTTAAATCTGGTTAGACCGAAAATCTATTCTTGTTCCCAAGATATTGGTTACACCGAATGTTTCGTTTAGGGACCACATCAGGTTGGTTAAGGATCAGGATAAAATGATTATTTTTGTAAGTTGCCATTTTTAAAAGGAAGCAATTTACATATAGTGGAAACTTGTAAACTTTATTTTCTGTTTCACTAAACATATAATTCTGTTATCGTGGGTTTCCTTGAATTAAAAGGGACATTGACATCCTTAATTTAACATTTAAACAATGTTTTCAAAACCGGACCGGACATCGAACCGGACGTCTTACAGGAAACTGGTCGGACTGGTTGGATCGTATTCAAGAACCGGATGAAATAATAAATATATAAAAAATTCCAAAATTTTTATATAATTATAAACACATCAAACAAACATAATTAATGATCAAATAAACATAATCTTGTTAAAAAAAAAATATAAGGTTTGATTTTAATGCTTCATTCTTTTGATTTTAGTTAAAAAAAACTTGAAATCTGGTCCAACCAGTGAACCAGTTCCCTGTCCGACCGAAGAACCGGCTCAACCGGCCGAACAGTGAACCGGTTCACATGTGGTTTTTGGGCCGGTCAACCCCCGGTTCCCGGTCCGGCCTGCCGGTCTGCTCCGGTTCTGACAAAGTTGCATTTAAATAATGTAATTATATTTTAAATACCAAAAATATCCTTTATATACTCTTTTAAAAGTGGTTAACTTCTTGCCATAGTACTTGAATAAAACTTGTGACAATAGCACCAAAATGTCACACTTCTACAAGATTCCATATATAATCATGTCCCATCTTTTTTTTAAATAATTTCTAAAGTTTTTAACTTCTTTTTAT
Source organism: Mikania micrantha (assembly GCA_009363875.1). Classification (NCBI taxonomy): domain Eukaryota; kingdom Viridiplantae; phylum Streptophyta; class Magnoliopsida; order Asterales; family Asteraceae; genus Mikania; species Mikania micrantha. The sequence goes on along the minus strand of CM018698.1, from coordinate 54,865,935 downwards.
GATTAGACCCTGTGTATTTAGTCAACATGACTAACTATGTGATGTACACTAACTCGACTCAAAGACGTCTCATCGCATAAACTCATGTTGTCTGATGTTGATAATACTATATGGTGTTAGTCCACATTAAAGAGCGGTACTTTTAGTGGTTAACATCATGGACATTATCATGACATTTCAATTTATGTCGAAGAAAAAAGACGAAGAAAATTATTTGATGATTTATTTAAATCTATAAAAAACTAAAAATATGGTATATCCGAGATAATAGAATAGATATTTATAAAGATGACAGAAAAAAATCCCGCTAAAAAATAACTCTTTACAAATTTTGTGAAGTTGTTTTCTAAGTTTTATGAAGTATGTTTTTTAGTTTTTGTAAATATTAATAAACTATTAATGTAAAGGTTTGATTCATCTTCACACGAAGAGGTGCATAAGAAGATCAGCAATATATGATGTTCAACAAATACGATGTTCATGAAAGTGTACATTAATTTTCTGGAATTCCTGATATCATTGATTGCATACATTAGGAGTCGGCAAACTGCCCAACTGCTTGGCGAGGTTAACACCGAGGCAAAACATTGCTATTTAATACAAGGTCAAAAATTAGCGAGAAAGTATGTTGAACGAGCATTCTGTTGCCTAAAAAAATGGCATATTATTGCCAACACAATGTATGTTTATGTGATTTTTACATAATATGATTTTAGAGACACATAACAACCTTAAAGCACTTGGAGACATCTGATGTTTGAAGTGTTTTTTTTAGTGTTTAAAATTAATTTCATTAATGTTAGCATTTTATTTCATTAATAATCTTTTATGTTATGTGTGTGCATAAAATCATTAATAAGCAATAATTAGAAAATCATTACAAATTGTTATGTGACCACACTCATTGCTAACGTAGCAGTGACATGTCAATGTTTTTACATCACCATTCTCGGATACTTTGTAGGACTGATGGTTTAATGGTTCACACAAGCATGAAGTATTGAGTTCATGATGCAAAGATGCAATGATTGTTGTATTTTAAATACAAGACGCCAACATATTTCTTACATCAGTCAGATATCATGACGTAGTCATCTAAAGATGTGACATTCCCTATGCTTAATAATTTTTCCAACTAATCAATTGCCAGGTACTCCGTATACAGCCCCCAATAGCTAAAGGATGTCCGAGCTGCCCACTAGTCCTGACAGACGGAGCCCCTAGCCCGCCAGCCACCAATTCCCGAAGAAAACCCGACCCAAGCACCCGCCCAAAGGTACGATGATGGAAAGTCTGTAAAACCGGGTGAGATTAAGGATCGAACCCAGGACCTGGGTTTCTTATCACTTCCCCAATACCTCCATCTTACCAATAGGGCAACACATCTTATGCTTAATAATGTTTTAGGTATGCAATAGTGTTATTTTCTTTTGTTTGATTTATTATGGTATTTTGGTGATTAATATCATGAACACTATTATAAGCTATCATAAATATGGTAACCATCACCAATTAACATCATCAACTTAATGTTTGGTAAACAACAAGATCATGTAAATGCAGTTTGCCAAATGTATGGTGGCTTCAATAGAATACATGAAACTGTCATGAATACAAGAACACAATATACAATTACCAATCAATTCCCAAATTATAGAAACAGTCACAAATTTAGTTCACACATGTTATTCCCAATCCAAATATGAAGTTAAACAAACAAATTGATAGTATCAAATGAATCATTTTGCGAACACAAGTAAGAAAAAAATACAAAGAAAGCCTGAGATGAATCTTGTTTCATCGTGCTTAAGACCTCAGAACAAAAACCTCGAGTATGTGAAATCAAGAATCAGATTTGAACAAATTAGCAAGTTAATCAATGATTACTTACGGGTTTAAGCTTGTTGAAACCTTTGAAGAAGCTCCAGTAATGATCTCGCCTTTCGTTTAGCCCTTTCTGACCCATTTTTAGCCAATTCCATCAACGGGATTACTGCACCAAGCCTGCTAATACAATCAAGATTATCTTTATCTCTTTTGCACAAAGAGAGCAAGATTGATGTAGCGTTTTCTTTGTTTCTTGCAGGCCCAGTTCTTGTAAGATCAATCAAAAGAGGTATCGTGCTAGCTTTAACTATGGCAGATTTTGCTTCTTGATGGCTAGCAAGAATAGAGAGTATAGTTAAAGATTCATCAACCATACAACTGCTTGAATCACTCAACATTCTAAGAAGAACTGGAATGATTCCGGCCCTCACAGCTCTTCCTTTATTCCCTTGATAAATGCAAAGATTAAACAAAGCTGTTGCAGCATCTTTCTTCCCCCTATTGCTCCCGTTTTCAAGAAGATTAACAAGCTCTGGTATCGCTCCTGATGCACCGATTATTATCTTATTCTCATTTGCAAGTGATAAACTGAAAAGGGTTGCAGCTGCATTTTCTCTAGTTTCCATTGTTCCAACTCTTAAGAGGTGTACAACTGAAGGTATCACATTGGCTAGCATTATAAGTCCTTTGTTGTTTTCATATATTGAAAGGTTTAAAATTGAAGTGACTGCATTTTCTTGTGTGAAATTGTCTTCAGATGTTAATAAACTCACAAGAATTGGGATTGCTCCTGCTTCAGCTAAGAGTATCCGGTTATCTGTGCTTCTTTTAGATAAAGACCTGATTTCAGTCAACGCTGATCTTCGTTCTTCAATCGACTGACTCAAGAGGTTCTGAATGAGTATCTCAATGGCTTCTATATCTTCACTAACATCACGAAACGACCCATCACTTCTTTTCAATCTCCTATTGGTTATTAAATTTGGTTGCTCCATATTGTGATTAATACACCACTGTGTGATTAGGCTTCTTAAAACATAATTAGGAGTTAGAGTGATGTTTTGAAGCTTTTGTTGAGTTTTTGGGCATGTTGTGTTCCCACAGTCAATCCATCTTTGTATGTATGATCTCTCATAAGTCTGCAAGAAAGTGTAAGATTATAAAGAAAACAATACAAAAACAGAAACATATTAACTCAATTAAACTGAATATAATCATTAATCTACCTGTCCTGTGGAGACAATAACTGGATCACGCATGAGTTCTAGAGAAATAGGGCATAAAAAGTCAACAGGAATTGCAGGAGCATCCAATTTTTTGTTTTCATCTAATAAAGATGATGTTTCAGATGAATTCTTTGAAGGTTCCAACTGATAAACTGTTTCGTTCTGATTATACCCATTTGAAATATTCTCTTTTGATGCAGTTTCCACCTTTGTTTCAACTTCTTGATGATTGATGTTAATGTTGGTTTCTGCAGGATGATGATCTTCATCTGAGGTTGAAGTTAAGGGTCTGCCATATCTTTCTAGTGCTCTTCGCAGCTGACCTCTCACTAAATCAACCTAAAAAGCAGATTTGATATGAACAAATTGGAATCAAAACATGAATTATAACAAGCTTAGGAATTATGATTAGGCATTAAGCATCTTCTTACTTGTTCTTGAACCTCCTCTGAAATGTCAAAATGATCATATGATAAGTTTGCTAATGCCTTTTCTAATTTCCATGTAACACCATGAAACTGAGATGCAATTTTCATTCCTGCTTCATCCTTTAATCAAATGTAACAAGTATAAATTCAAAATTCAATGATTGTAGAGACAAAATTCTGCCTGAACAGATTGATCATCAAGCACTAATGTTCAGAAAATTTAAATGTTACAAGAATCGACCCACATAATTTGATCAGATATTCATACGATATTGAAGATGAAACAATACAATCAAATATTATCACAACTCATATTAGAACGCTTAAATTTTGAATTTGTTTGATGCTTATGAAACATAACAAAACGATTAATATGAACATTCATACGAAATCGAAAATGAAGACGCACTCACCGGTGAGACTTTACGATCAAAATTGCCTGCAATTACAAGAAGCTTCTTGGCAGCATGAACAGCAACCGTCATGTCCGATAACCAAGAAGACGAATCCAACAACCTGAAATCGCCCTTAAAATCCCTAATTTCCTCCAACAAATGCGACAGCAATGTGACTCTTCTACACAGGTCTGTGCAATCTTTCTTGAATTCACCAGAGAATCCAGCGCCGGAGGTACGAGAGACGTCCCTGACCAGGCGGAGGATGGATTGAACGACAGCGAGGACGGCGGTGGAATCAACGCCGGCCATAGCTGGTAGTGGTGGAGAATTCAGAGTGTTTGACAATCCAAATCAACGAATGAAATTAAATTATTGTACAATTATTGAGTGAAGATGAAGGAATTGGTGATTAAGGAAAGAAATGTTGAAAAATGTGAAAGAAATTGTGGCGAGAATCTCGGAGGAAGAAGAATTGTTAAGTATTTGAAAGAGTAGTTGTTGTTGATGTTGTTGGTGCGTGTTCTTGGTGTAAGTGTGTGAGAGAGAAAGATGAGAAGACAGTTGTAAAGGGGAATATTGCAACGCTGATTTCGTTTCCAATAATTGGCTCCAGGAAACCACATATTTCTATTTTACGTTACACATAATAATAAAAATAATAATAATAATAATAATAATAATAATAATAATAATAATAATAATAATAATAATTTAAGAGTGAATAATATTTATATAATTAAAAAATAAATTAAAAAAATTACGTTAAGTCAGGTGTCGTCCGTTTTCTTTATACATTTTAACGGATGGATTTTATATAATTCATACTTTCTATAATAAACGTAAAAAGTTGTGAAAACATGACATGTGACACATATACATGTGTGTGGTTGTGCAAGTAGATTTACGCGCTGTTGATGGATTTTAAAAAAAAAATTTATAATGTCGGTGTGTTTGTATGTTGTTATTTCATAATACAGAACATAAATTTTCTGTGTCGTTGTATTGTTCGAGTCTGGTAATGATCATCAAATCAAATAATAAAAAATGATATAATAAAAATCATGATAAAAATTTTAAAAACACATAATGTAAATTTAATATAATTCTTTTACAACACAAAAACCATTCATGTATCCGTCTCTCATCCTATTACGCAATTATGTCTTCATATGTTTCATTGAAAGAAAAGTTCTTTCAATACTCGTTGTTCCAACCAGTAAAACTAGTAACAACTTGAGTAAACGGTAGACCAACAGATAATCAACTTGTTTTCATGTTTTCACCATCTTTTGATAATGAATGATACCCCTAGTCCAAAAACCAATAATGTCACTAGAATTACCGTTTATAATTATCCATATATGCTAAAAAACCATTGTTGTCCTAAGATTACGGTCCCATAAAGGCCCATCCGCCCATGCGTTTATGGTTGAATATCAAAATATTTTACTCGGTTTTTTTTGTCATAATCTTTAAATAATAACAAATTAGATAAAGATGTTTCAGGGTTAAGTTTTTTATTTACTTATTTTATAAACAAATTGCGTAATATAAGATTATGATTGGAAGATATCTGAGTTAACTTATCATTATAAAAGGTATGCAAAATTGATTGACTATGTATTAATTTAAAAATAAATAAATAAAAAAACAGACTGAATTAATCCCACTTTTACATTATTAAATAACAACAAATTAGAAATTATAATCGAAATAGGTCTAATTATTAAATTTATTTTATCAAAAGGATCGTGTTACTCTGTACGCGTTTTTAGAATATGTATATCCACAAGTTTAAAATTATAAAAAAGTAACTTTCCCTGTTTTAAAGGAATATTACTTTTTTAACCCTTAAAACATACGGTTCAAAACTAGTTCTTTCATATATAATGGTTCTTAATGGAATAAGCTCTTATTTGTATATATATATATATAGAGAGAGAGAGAGAAAGAGAGAATTAATTAAATAAAAACTCTATTTTAGTGAGAAAACCGTGAAAACAAGGAAAAAATCATGTAAAAAAACCTATTTTTTTGAAAATTTTTTCGCAGATTTGTAACATTATTGTGCACATTTTTATAAAAAAATAAAAAAAGCGCCAACCAGATATTTTTAAAAAAATAATTTATAAACCCATGTAAAACATACGTAACGTTGCGTCAGATGTGACCATTTTTTTACGTTTTGTTACGTATGTTTTACATGGTTTTATAAAATATTTTTTTAAAAATATATGGTCGGCGCTTTTTTTATTTTTTTATAAAAACGTGTCCAATAGTGTTACAAACCTGTAAAAAAATTAAAAAAAAAACGTTTTTACATGATTTTTGCTTAGCTTTCACGGTTTTCTCATGAAGAAGCGCTTTTCAAATTATCATTTCCCTGTATATATATATACTTTTTATCCATCGTCTATATTATTATTTTTATATTTATATTTATTTTTATTATTATTATTATTATTATTATTATTATTAATATATAGTGACTGTTTCAACTATCATCAGTATTATATATTGGGTCATGCTAAACGTATCCCATTTTGACTTGTCATACCCCCTCCTACAAAATATTAAATATAAATTTAACAAAATCAATTTTTCAACTTTACAACACAACCAAAATGCACCAAACGTTATTTTCACCTTGAATTCTACCAAGCATACCCTCTTCTTACTTGTCATACCCCCTCTACGAAATATAAAATATAAATTCATCAAAACCAGATTTAATCGTATGAACCCTAGTTCCTCTTTGTTTAAGTTCGATTGAGCTGAGGCCCGATAATTGTTACAAACATAGATTATGTATGAATTGATAATGATAACAATTATTTAGGCTTAAATTTAGAGTTTGAGTTTTCGTTCGACTACCGTTATTTAGGTTTAGATTTCTTATTGATTTGTGTTTTTAAACGATGAATTGATAAAGATAACGATTCCGTGGGGTTTGTAGTCGTTTTAATTTCAAATTTAGATTGATTTTATCCGTTAACACGAGCTATAGAACGATTGGGTCGAAAGTGGGTATTTATGGATCTATGGTTGATTACAAGTAGAGTATGGTGGAGAAGAAGATGAAGTTTGAAACATTTGCAAGAACAGTTACTCACGTTTTTGTTTAAAGGCTTATGGATCTTTTTAGTTAACAACTAAAAACATAAGGTTTATTTGTATATATTTAAAAAGCATAAGGAGAGGTTACGACAAGCCTAAAAAAATACAAAGAATGGTATATTTAGCATAACCCTATTTAGATACGTGTTGGAAATCAGCATTGGTCGGAGCAAGTAATTCAGTTTGTTTGTCCAAACTGCTTTTGAACCAGTCGAACGTAATTACATGCAATGTATTACAATTAAATAAAACATGTTAATTATGATTTGTTATGCATTTTATATATATTATATAATAATCTTTATCAATACTAGCAGGTAATACACGCGTTGCGTTGGTGAATTTCGATTAAAATTCAAATCCAAACATTGGAAAAGCAAGAATGTCGCAAAGGATAACTAGTTACAAGGACGAAGCTCTTTAGGGACTCAGAGTGTCCCGGTCCCTGCCTTTTTCCGCTCATAAGATCGATTTACTAGTATTTTGTTATAAAATTTTATGAGTATCGAGACCAGCCTCCTTCCTTTTTCTTTTAAAAAATCATTGGGAATCTTTGGTTTTTAAGAAAAATACTAAATTTGAACTAGCATTGGGTGTACTGGAAATATAAAACTTAAAATAGGGTTTATGATGGTTGATTTGGGGAAGTTGAAATTAAGATCAATTTAGGGTTTTTCTTCTGACTACTTACCCTTTAATATTAAACCTTTTATGTCTTGTTTATTAAAAATATATTTAGTAATAATGTATTTTTATTGAATATATAAATATTATATAATAATTTAGCTTCATTATTTAAACAAAATTATCATTTTTATGTGGAAGAAGTCCATGATTTCGTGTCATGAGAATGTTTCCGGGAAATTGAATCAATCGGCGCCAATGGTTATGAAAGGGTGGAGATTCTTGGTACAATCATCGTTGCGTAATGTACAAATCCAGCTCATCGATTGAGCGGTCAACTTGGGTGATGATTGTGGAGGACAACTTGAAGTATGCGGCAGGATGGATATTGTTTTCAACATTGATATAATTTATATTAATATTAATTAATTAATATATCCATATCTGAATTCGATCATAAATCGTTGTATTCATCGAATGCGGATGCATTATACTGTTTGCTATAATCGATGACACTTATGAATATTGAAGATTTCGTCAATTTCTTATGTATTGTTACAATTTAATAATTTTTTTTTTGAACGGTAATTTGAATCATTAAGGAGCTATATACTCACCCGATAATATCCACACTATATAGGATGAAACTCACAATATGTGAGAGAAAACCCCTAATTACATATCTCAATTAAATAAAAGAAACATTGTATAATAATAGTAAGATGTTATTACACGGATATAATAACCAAATTATATATCTAAATTAAATAAAGTCGGTTAATTTGTCGATTTTAAAGATATAATTCAGTTTAGTTTTTAAGGCTTATGGTTTATTTGGTATAAAGGAATTGAATGGATGGAAGAATTGAATGGACGAGAGAATGGAATGAATGTGGGAAAGAATAGATCATTAACATTCCACTATACTATTTGGTTACATCTGGTAATTAAATGATTCATTACTTCTTGTTGTTTGGTAAACATGATAATATGAAGGAATGAAATACAAATTATAGGTCGAGTCGTGATTTTAATCATTGTTCGAATCACAGGTCTGGTTGTGGGTCGAGTCATGGTTCGGACCATTGGTGGTTCGATCATGGGGCATTTCATGGATCGGGCCATGGTTTGGTTTGTGGATCGGGTCGTGGTTTGGGTCATGTGTCGGGTCATGGTTTGGTTCATGGGTCATGGTTCAGGTTATAGGTCGGGTCATAGTTCGAATCATGGTTCGCGTCATGATTCGAATCATGGTTTGCGTCATTGTTCAGGTCAAGGGTCAGGTCATGGTTTTGGTCATGGGTCGGGTAATGATTTTGGACATGGGTCAGGTGATTGGTCGGATCATTTTTTCAAGAGAAAGAATGAAAAAAAACATCCATACTCCAATGAATAAAAATCATTAAAAGTGAATGAATCACATTGCTTATAGAATGGCGCAATCCATTCTTATGTAGTAATCAAATATGTTTCTTTTCATTCCAACGTAATGATCCATTTCATTCCCCCACTCATTCACGCATACCAAACGCTACCTTAGTTTTAAGCTTAGAATCTAACATTTAATATTTTCCCTTCATTATAGGAATATGTATACTTATGGATATATTATGTTCATATACGATCCTTATCAATTTTAAAAATTAGCAGGAAATTATTATTAAAAGTAAATAATGACTTAAAATCGTATAAACATAACTGTCATTTGTAAAATCATGAAAACCAAAATATATTATACGAATCATAAGAAAATAGTTTTTATAAATTCATTTTTCATATTTTGTAGAAGTTGATTTTGGTGATGAAATTACATCAAAGAATCCCTATATTAATATACAATTCTTATGATCATTGTTTTATTACTTAAAGTACTTATTAATACGTATTTTAAACACTTTATATATAAATGTTATTTATAATTTATAAATTTTTATTACTAACTATTCAATATTTTTATTAAATCCGTGTAACACATGGGATATAAACTAGTTTACTAATATACACATTTCCCTTACTTTTATGTTTTTAATTAATTTTAAATTTAAATATCAAAAAGTGCTTATATTAAATACTAACTTCCGAAATTTAGTTCAACATTTAAAGTTAATTACATTAATGGTTCATGTATTTTAATCAAATTGCAAATTTGGTCTCCAAAATTTAAAAATTGCAAATTTAGACTAAACATTTAAAGTCAATTGTATAAATGGTACATGTAGTTTATGCAGATTATGGATTTGGTTCCCAAACTTGAAAAATTGCAAATTTAAAATATAAATAATTCACAAATTCAAACTAAATATTTAAATAATTTAAGATTCCTAAAACAATTTGTATTATCTCAAGAAGTTATTTAAAATAGTTGTATTCAGATTAATTCATTAAAAATAGCATAAAATATTGCATGTTAGAACACATTAATTAAAATCGATTAATATAAATAAAATGAATTTAAATCATTTATTTAAGCACTATTAAAATAATTCATTGCTAATAAGTCACATTAATTAAGATTTGATTATAAAAATAATTTGCAATTCAAACTAATTATTTTAGCATTCTTAATATAATTTGCGAATTTAAAAGTTTCAAAAATATTGTGTAATTATTTTTTGTCATTCAATATTTTTTAATTAATGAATATAAATAAATATTTTAAATAACTTCATTAGATAATACAAATTATTTTAAGAATGTTTAAATAGTTTAATATTGTTTAAATATTTATTTGAATTTATGAATTATTTATATTCTAAATTTGCAATTTTAAATTTAGGGACCAAATTTGCATTATGCTCAAACACATGGACCAATTATGCAATTAACTTTAAATGTTTGAATAAATTTGTAATTTTTAAAATTTTGGAACCAAATTTATAGATTTTTGGATTAAATTTGCAAATTTTGAAGTTGGGAACCAAATTTGTAATCTAATGAAGACCACATGAACCATATATGCAATTAACTCTATTTTTTAAGGATAGTTTTTCTAATTTAAAACAATTTAAAGATGACTTGCAGTGTAATCATTTATTTATCAAATTTAATAAAACTATTATTACTTAATAAAACTATCAAATTATATTTTATTTTATTCAATTTGTATAATACACATGTTTATTAAACTAATGCAATACACATGTTTTTATATACACTACTTTTTGATTATAAAGTATATGATATTTAGTTTATTCAACCGGTATAACACTCGAGATTTAACCTAGTTTATATTTAATATAAGAGAAAGTCAAGAAACCAATTTCTGAATTCTTATGAAACTCACACGTGTCCCTTAAAATTTTATATATTATATAGTATAAATTTAAGTTATTTTTATCTTTGAGATCAAAATTTGGTAAAAAGAAATATTAAGTTATATATCCGAAAAATATGGTTTTTTCCCTCACCACATATTTTTAAGAAATGACGAGGAAACAGTTTTTGGATCACTCAATTAATCATCATGTTTTCTTGAAAGCTTCCTTTTGCGGATTCCAATCCATTCATGGCCAAGTCTTTCTTGCTTTTGTTTTTGGATTTGATGAGTTGTCACAATTGTTTTCTTTCCATTTCCGTATCAAAATTTAATCTCTAATATCTTTTTATTTTATTTTTTTTATAATATTATGAAATTCTATGAAATAATCAACATCACAACTCCAACTTATCAAAATCGTTAAATATGAATATATGATAAGCAATTACAATAAAATTATTAACTTGTCCTTATTCTAACATTATTTAAAGTATATATGCAAGTTTTATATTGTACTAATTTAGTCTAACGTTAATGTGGGTAACGCATTTAGTAGAGGATTTATTTTTTAAAATAAAAGGTCATTACTTTAATCTTACGTAATGATTTAATTTAGTTTAGAGCAGTTTATAATCAGATCGAACAAATTTGCCATAAAAAAAAAACTAATTTAGTCAAACTTTATGTTGGGTTTATACTTTATAGAAAATGCATTACCTCAATTACCATCAACATTAACTTCTTTTAAGAATGTTTGTTTTTTGATAAAAGAAGAACTTCTCACAACTTGAAGTTATTAGAATTGTTATAGTTGAAAAACAACTAGAAATAAATTATCTAACAAATCTTTATTTATTTACAATATATAATAGAAAAATCACAAGAAAATCTAACGTTAGTCATGAATTGAAAAATGTTAGGTATAGGACATGTCCAACCAAAAAAAACCATCAAAGCTTTAGACTGAATTAATTGTGAATGATAATGTTGTTTTGATTTTAGTCGTTAAAGTGAACGAGAGACAACCAAATTCAATCCCACTTATGATGATTTTTCTTGGAGACCAACGACCCAGTTGCTTGCGGTCATGTTTTACCTAATCCTACGGTTAGACACTTAGTCAGGTATTGGGGGGACCTGGGTGTTTTCCATGTGCAACTTCAATCACAAAATGTGTAACTTTAATCTCCAAATCAAAAAAACACATTCGATGATGGTGACGGTTGCGGTGCTGTGAACTGGTGTGTCGATCAATGTGAACTCGAGTTGTGGGTATCGCCAAAATTTTGTTGGTCGTGATTGTAAAAACAAAGAAGAGTAAATGCAGGGGGTTGAGGCCTTGAGGGGCCTTGTTTTTTTAAATATTTGTGGGCCTTGTGTGTTTTAATATTATTTATTATAATATTTAACATATTTATTATTATTTGTGTTATATTAGTGTTATTGTAGCAAACTTAATTGAAAATTTAGAGCCTATCTTGTTTTTTTTTTAAAAAAAATTTCATACGAATTTGTTTTTGATGAGACTTGAATCCTTAACTTAATAGAAACAACGCCTCAACTCTAATAATTTTGTCATTTAAACCCAATTTAATAATGTCCAACAACTCCAAAGACATAACAAGATACGTTTGAATATATGAACAATATTGAATAATATCCTCAGACCAGTGGTGTTATATTGAAAGATATGGACTAAATCTGCAATATTATCTTTATTTGAACGGTAATTTGGATCACTAACGGGTCATATATCCACCTGATAATATCCACATCTAATAGGAGGAAACCCGCATAGGTGAGAGAAAACCGTTAGCCCAGTATGAAACCCCTATTTTGTCCATATCAGGACTTGAATCCGCGACCTCTCTAATTTTGAATCACATGGTATCACTTAAGCTGATAATCATTGGTATCTGCAATATTATCAAACCATATATGAGTCATCTACTTAATTAAGTCTAGAATTATTATTTAGAAAACAATTGAATACTTAGATAATAATGCAAATGGGTAAAGCGTAGATGTTTATGTTGCTTTCCATTCATTTAATCCAATAATACATCACTTTCTAAAACCGACATGTTGTGACACGATGATTAAAACATATATACAAAACATATCATCAGGGACAGCTCCGAGAAATGAGGCGATTAGGATGAGTCGGAAAAAATGCCCCTAGCGGATTTAAATATTAAAGTATGGGTGTTAAAAAAAAAAACGAAAACCGAACCGTACTCTTAACCGAAAAACCAAACTGAATTCTGAATTTAGTTTTCAGTTCGGTTCCTAACCATATCCGAATTCTTATTTTCGTTTTTCGGTTCGAAAGTTTTTTTGAATATGGTTTGTTTAGTTTATTTGGTTAACCGATTAAACTGAATTCAGATCAAATTTATTACTTTGTTTGGTTTGTCACGTCGGTTAACTAACATCAAAGTATCTAATTATATGAACGAAGCATATAAGTTGGAGTTGTCTTATTTTAAAGATCAAAACATATACAAATAATAACAATATATCCCAATGTTGCAAATTAACAACTAAATAAAGAAAATAACATTATGTGTCATATATTGTGGGTAAATAAGCTAGAAAACTAAATGTTAAAAACCAAAAATATTATAAGGAAGCTAAAAGATTAAAAAAAAAAAAAAAAAGAAAAGGCCAGGTGCAAGTCATTTTAATATGGAGCACCCAAACCAACTCCTGTACTACACACTCGTGTAGTATTACTTGAAAAAAATTGAAGTAAGAAAATTTGTGGCTACTTTTCATTGGACACCGATATTTGCTTTTGTGTTATATATAATTCCTTTGAATTTTACATAATAACTCATTAGTGTACTAATAGTCTAATACTAACCTTTTAATTTTCAAAAGTTTCAAAATTCTTGTTTAAACTTCTATAAAATATCTATTTATTTATTCCTGTTAATTTTTATAGTTTAAATTTCCCGACTTAATAACATTAGTACTGTTATGTAACTAGTTTTATTTATATTTCAATCTTATATAAACCGAGTTGTTTTACTTCATATGTTTCTTTTATGTACTTAATCATGTTAATGTCACCAATACAACAAACGTAATAAAGTTCGTAAACATCTTATATCATGCGATTTTGCTTTTGACTTTTCATATATTTTTTCTATTATTTTTTCTTCAAAACATTCTTATAACGCAATGTAATGGCATAATAACATTTTTGTATTTGTGTTTCAATCTTTATAACCGATTGACCGTGATTTTATACATTTCTTTCAATCAAATCGCTTGCTATAATTTGTTGTTTTAATTATATCAATTTGTCGCAACATATAGGTAACTTTGTTCATTCTTAAATCAATAACCATCCTGGGATGTTTAATCAAATGTTTCCATCTTCATTGGGTAATCGGCGGAAAAGGCTTTCTGCAATAGTTCATAATAGTGCTTACTCTTTTTGATTTTTTTAAGGTGCTTTAAGAAAGATTAGTATAGTAGGCCTATAACACATGAGCCGTTTTCATGTTTATTTTTTGCCTAACAAAATAGGCGGGTTGGGTCGGATTGGATAACGAGTTAGGATGGGTGCGGTTCAGAACGAGTTTTAACCAAAATCAATCCGAGTCTAAATGATTTTTTATTAAAAAACATCAATTTAGTTCAATTTAAGATGTGTTATAAGTAAACATATAGTCCATTTAAATAATTTTTAGTGATTTTCTCATCAAAAATGTTAATAATCATTGTTAAATGTTTGAATCCATTACATTTCCATAGATTTTTGGTCACCCATCTTGACCCGTATTGTGTTTAAGTGCTACTCATCTCAACCCATTCAATATTATGATGTTACCCATTTCAACTAATTATAGTATTATACTACACTGTTTACCCAAACCAACCCATTTTCTTTGATATGGGTAAAAGTTGTCACCCATATATATTTTGTTTGGCTCAAGTTGAAAAAATGTATAAATAATTAGAACAGAGAACATAGAATTATTGGAAATTAAACTTTGGCATCATGGTTAAATAATTATGTGACATTAATTATAGTTTAGTAGGTTATGTTGGTTAAAAGGTAGTTATGTCGGTTAAAAGGTGGTTAAATAACTGCCAAGTTTAAAGGGTATAAATACCCACACATCACTTGTACATAAAAATATTTGAAATTCAAAACTCTAAATTTTTGTTTGTCGTTTAAATTTATACATACCAGTTAGTGTGTGTTTGTTGTATTATCCAATAATTGACATCAGAGTCATCGTATCTAGGAAGCCTGTCGATTGAAGATAGAAGTCTGTGTGACAAAGTATAAGTTTGTGTGATTGAAATCGGTGCCTGTTTGGCGCAGAAGTTTGTGGGACTGTAAGAGAACTTCGAGAAGGAGGCATGGAACAAGTCTGTGATAAGAAAATAAAAAACACCGCTGTTTTTTCAAAATCAAAAAGGAAAGAGAAGGACTTTGTTCTACAATCGCAAGTTTAAACTTCCAAAATTCGTGATAAATAGCAAGTTATATACGCATCATTCGCTTGATACAACCAAACCGAAATCAAAGACTACAATTTTGATCATTGATTGAGTTGTTATACAATAACTTTCAAAATCTCCGATCAAAGCACGGAAAATAGAGACGAATAACTTAAAGTGGCAAATCAAGAACGGAAAAAAGTAATCAAATCCTTTTCATTAATCGTTTACGCATAAAAGTGAAACATGTTATCAAACGATTGGAATCCAAATAATATTGAAGGAATTGAATGGCGCCAAATTCGGGAAATAAGACGCGGGAAGATAGAATTGAGATAA
This sequence comes from Mikania micrantha, assembly GCA_009363875.1. Classification (NCBI taxonomy): domain Eukaryota; kingdom Viridiplantae; phylum Streptophyta; class Magnoliopsida; order Asterales; family Asteraceae; genus Mikania; species Mikania micrantha. The sequence goes on along the minus strand of CM018698.1, from coordinate 54,850,259 downwards.
CGCCATTATCAAAGAAACGTCAAAAGGAAGGTTTATTGTTTTGTTTATTTCAACATGAATAAAAAGTAAATCTTTTTATTAGTAATTTTGTTTCAAGAATCAACTAAGAATTTTTGGTCAAAACCAATTCTTTTTTTTTAAAAAAAAAACAAGAAGAAAAAAAAAGATTTTAATAGCATTAAAGTTATCCATTTTAAAGAATAGCTATATGGTACTGTTTCCAGATTAAGATTTTAAAATTAAATCACAAATAAAATTAAAAAGTTTTAATAATTAGCAAGTTAAAAACGAATTCTAAACGATTCATATAGCAAGTGAATCGAACATGTGTGGTTCATAGCAAGTTAAACGAAAGTGTGTGATTTGTTGAGAAATAGCAAGAAATTCCAAGTTTGTGTGATTTGTTGAGAAATAACACGAAACTCCAAGTCTGTGTGATTTGTTGAGAAGTAGCAAGAAATTCCAAGTCTTTGTGATTTGTCGAGAAAACTAGCAAGTCAAATTCCGAACCTATGTGGATCATTGAGAATTAGCAAGAAAGAAAAATAGCAAGAAAAACCTTTATAGTACAAGCAAGAAAGAAGACATTTATGGCAATCAAGAAATTAGCAACTTAAAATAATTACATTGTAAAGCAAGATAGGGAAGAAAAAGTAAAAAAAAAAGAAAATAAAGAAAGATAACATGGCATAAAAGAAAGGAGAAGGCACGTCAATACCAACACTTGAACATGGGAACGTAGCACTTCAATGTCCAAAATTGACGGATTCTAATTATGCCAGTTGGGCATTGTTGATGGAAACAATCTTGAAGGCTTATGGTCTTTGGGATACCATTGAATCCACTGAAGAAGTTGATGAAAAGAAAGTACATACAACGAAAGCAATGATTTTTCAAACATTACCAGAAGATATTTTAATGCAAGTTGCACAACACTCGACTGCAAAAGAAGTATGTGATTCAATTAAAGTTTGTTATTTAGGAGCAAACATGGTTCAGAAAGCATGCCTTCAAACATTAAGGAGTGAGTTGAAAATGAAACAAAATGAATTAGTAAGCGAATTTGCAAGCAAGTTAGGCGGTATAAGAACCAAGTTTAAAACTTTGGGTACTACTTTGAAAGATAAAATAATTGTGAGAAAGTTACTTAACTCGGTACCAAAGAAGTTTCTACCAATCGTGGCATAATCGAACGGTATTCAGAAATTGATAAAATGTCATTTGAAGAAGCAGTGGGGAGATTAATAACCTTTTAAGAACGCCTTAAAAGTCCAGACGAGCCTGAAGAAAATGATCAAAGCAAACTTTTGATGGCAAGTTCTAGTAACCATTTTGAAAGTTGGCAACGTAGAAAAGGAAGAAGCAATCAATTCAATGGAAGAGGACGCGAAAGAACATCTGATAGAGGAAGAAAGTCACAGAAGAAATATGGATCATGGAAACAAAGACAAGAGCAAGCTAAGATGTTATGAATGTGGTAAGCATGACCATTTCGCTAATAAATGCACAAAGTTGGAGGACAGCAAGAAAAACGAGCAAGAATCACTTCTCATTTGTGAAGATGGTCCTACCCTACTATGAAGACAAAGTGAAATGAAGACCTTAGATGTGATGTCAAGTTTAAGGGAGAGATTGTTGGAAATTAAACTTTGACATCATGGTTAATAATTATGTGACATTAATTATAGTTTAGTAGGTTATGTTGGTTTTAAGGTAGTTATGTCGATGAAAAGGTGGTTACATAACTGGCAAGTTTGAAGGGTATAAATACCCGCACAACATCACTTGTACATAAAAAGATTTGATATTCAAAACTCTAAATTTGCGTTTGTCGTTTAAGTTTATGCATACATGTTAGTGTGTGTTTGTTGTATTATCCAAGAAGGTTAATCGAACTATTACGAGTCACGGGTCAGCAAGTCAAACGGGTCGGTGGTTCGCGGGTTAGGAGAAGAATTTGTCGAGATGTAAAATGGTCTTTCTTGGCTCGCTTTGAACGTGGGAGGTTTGGTGCACATGTAGGAACGTTAGATCAACATGATCTGTACGTGTGAATTGGGGGAAAAAGCGATTGTTGGAGTAGTTCTAAATATCAGCAATTGTATTTAGCACTTAATTGTTTTTGTTTAACCAATTAATGATTTCAGTCGACTGCAAACGAACCATCGGTTTTTAGGAGCGGTAAATCAAAACCAATATTTATACACGCATATGTCTAGTCATGGGCGAAGCTTTATTGGGGTCGGAGGGCGACCGCCACCTTTTTTCTGTCCGTAATGTTAATTTTTTAGTCGAAACGTTATTTTTAGTTAAAAATAATAGTTTCGCTCCCTTTAATTCAAAAAATTGACATGTATTATACTTTCAAAAATTTTCGTCCTCTCTCACTTCAACCAACATCCGCCACTATGTCCAGTGGCGAACCCAGAAATTTTTTTTCATGAGGGGCAAAATTTTTTTAAGCTCATTTAAGAATCTAGCTTAATAATTTTTTTATCTTTTGTTCAGATCTATTTTGGTCGAATCGAGTCGGGACATGTTAAAATAAGAAAATTAAAATAAATTTCATATATAAAAGCATAATAAAAATACAATACATCTAGGATGAGTGCATGTTATGATGAGTTTTAATCAAAATCAGTTTGAATTTAAATCAGTCATTTTAGTAAACATCAATTTTTTTCAACTTAAAAAGAATTGTAACTAAACAAATAGTTTAATTGAATAATATTTAGTTATTTTCTCATTAAATTTATTACTGATCATTCTCATATGTTTGAATCCATTATATTCACTTAATTTTTAAGTTATCCATCTTGACCTTTATTTTGTTCAACCCATTGTATATTATAGTTCTGCCCACTTCTATCTAAAATACAACATTTGTTTACCCAATCTATGCATTTATCTTGTTATGAGTTAAGATTTTCAGACCTAGTTGATATCTACTTGGTTTTATTTTTTAGAATCTATCCAAAACAATATATATGGAGACTTTTTAGGTAACTTTTTTTTCCAAGAAAACAAGTATAATTATCACTTAAATTCACATCACAAGTCCAATTATACAAATTTAAGGAGGCCGATTGCAAAATATTAAGGGAGTCGGTCAGAATTTTAACATTTATATACCACTAAAAAAAATTTTTTAAGGAGGGCGGCCGCTCCCCTTCTTCAAAGGGTGGGTACGCCACTGACTATGTCTAGTATGGACCAAACAAAAGTATTTTGGTTAATGTAATGTTTGTTTTTTAATTCATTTTTTTTAAAGCTTCATACTCAACAAACACATCTTATAATTATTATACCAGTGGAGTTTTCCTCGCGTCTACGCCTACACATAGAATGCTACCATGGACCTGATGCAATATCAAAGCTAATATTTATGCAGGAGAATGATTAATTAAAAAATCCATTTGTGTAACAAGACGAAAAAGTATTTCTAGAATTTCTGAAACTAGCGTAAATGAATTTTAATTAAACTCATTTTGATGATGTTGGATCCCTGTTATCAAATAAAATATTAGCTTTTGTATTTTTGCTTTAACATTCAACTATAAAGTTTAGGTTTTAGACCTTGGTTTTAAGTTTTAGGTTTTGTCTTTAGGCTTTAAGGTTTTAAAGCTTAGGTTTTAGTATTATGATTTATGGTTTGGGGTTTAACGTTTGAGGGTTGGGGTTCTACAAGCCAGTTCCAATGACGCCAAAATAAGTTCATTTGGAGTATCTTAGAGTCTGTTTTCAAGTGTTTAAAAATCTTTTTTAGCTCTCTTAGACGAAATGAAGTTTTTTGGGTAACATACCCCTATTTATATATATCTAATCCAATTTATATACAAGAAATACGAATGTTATCATTCATGTAGCGCGTTGTTGAGTGCCAACCTCAGTCAAGTGTAAAAAAGCAAGTAAAACATCAACCAGAGCCGTCTCTGAGACATTAGGTGTCTTGTACGAATGCTAAAAATAGCCCCTATGTGTATGTGCACGCACACACACAAATTGACGATAATTAAAACAACAATAAAATCAATATAAACAATATTGCTTTAGCAAAATACATTTCAATGTTTCAAATAACTAAATAAAATGTGACGTTCTTCTAGTATTTTTTGATGCGAAGTTGTTGATTAAATCTTCATAATCCAAATTATCTAGTATTTCATTCTCAATAGTTATCATTGTCAATCCATTAATTCTTTCTTGAGACATTATCGATCATAAGTATGACTTCAACAATTTCAATTTTGAAAAGCTTCTTTCTGCGGATGCTACAGTTACTGGAATAGTCAACAAAATTCTATATGCAATTGATGTATTTGGAAAACAATCGACTCGCTTCAAATATTTTAAAACATCAACCGGGTTTAGAATCTCACTAGGTAATAAAGTATCCAACAATTTTAACTCCATATTAAGCTTATAACCATAAATATATAATCTTCCATCATACTTCAAAGCATCCTCAATAAGAATACAACATGAACTAATGTCATTTTCGTCCAATTTCTTCCTCTTTTTAGAAATAAAAATCCAAATAATTTTTCATACGTTTTGTATTGTTCAAATCTTGTTTGAAGTAAAGCACTTGCTTGATCAACAATATATAAAAAGCCCACTTTGGTTTTTGGTAATTAGTTTTTAATTAGGTTAAATATATTTAAGAACTGGATTGTAAATTATATGTGTTTGTTGTAAAATATATTAAAATATATATAATATATAAAAAAATTTTTAAAAAATTAGGCCCCTAAAAAACATGGGCCATGTGCGGTCGCACCTTCTGCATATGCTCTAAGACCCCCCTGACATCAACATGTAAGTTTTTATAAATTTTCTTGAATTGTCTAATGATTAAATTCACTTTTAAATTGAATTATTTCATGAATGCTTAGAATTCACTATTCGAATTTCGAAGAAAGCGAAAGCAAATTTTTTAAGCTAGGTAAAAAAAATGTTTTTTTTGAACGGCGGGAAAAATTTTATTGATCACCAAATATTAAACTAGCAAGCTGCTAGCATTTAAACACAGTACAACAAATCAAACAGATTACTCCAAACAAAAGAATCTCCACTTATCCCAACCCAAACTTTCTTTTCTCGCCCTATTTTTATACCACAAAAAAACCTGTTCTTTTTATGTCTTCAATCAGCCGGTGCAACGACGGGATTATCCCATTAAACACCACCTAAAAAAAGTAAAAAATTTGTGTGTGCTTTGTTTAAAGTAGCAGGGGAATTCATAATTGACAACACCAACTATCACGATGATTAGAAAAAGATTTGATAATCAGTTGCAATGGTTGATAATTATACATAAATAAATTATTGCTTTGGAAACAAGCGTCTTACTGATATCTAGAGACTAAATTCAAAGCTAATAACGGCTAATATAAACAACGAATGGATCCGGATTACAGAAATCACCACCCGGAATTCGTCGGGCAGCTTCACTTGAGTTTCGATACAGCAACACACTACGAAAATCAAAGTGAAGATTCACAGACACCTTCTAATTCGGCCAAGAACTAGAATAGCAGTGAACGTCTCCTCTAACTTAAAGAAAACACAAGATAATAAAATTTCCAACTGATTCATTCCATCGTAGAAAATTACAATTAAAAGAAAGGAAATAGAACATGTCCTAGAACATGTATGCACCACTACTACATTTTAGGGAACATGGAAATAATTGCTTAATAATAAAAGAAATTAAAATAAAGAAGAATAAAATTTGCATAAGTAGTAGTATGCGTGAGCTTTGCCGCCTCCTCCCATGCATTTACGCGGGCTCCTCCAGCAGGATCAAATTAACCCATGCATTTGAAATACTACCAGAAAGAAAACCCGTGTCAATCCCAACGGCTAACAAATTTGAATCACGAATAGCTTGGCTATCATCCTCCCCTTCTTTTGAAAAGTTTGCCTGCAAACTTGGAACGATTTCATCTGGATCATAATAGGGCTGAAGATCCGATACATTGAAAGTTGTCGCGACCCCATAGTCACTTTGAAGATCAATTTTGTAGGCATTATCGTTCACTTTAGAAAGAACCTTGAAAGGTCCATCCGAACGAGGACTCAACTTCGAATGACGTTTATTTGGAAAACGTTCTTTGTGAAAATATATCCAAACAAGGTCACCAAGCTGAAATGAAACAGCTTTTCATCCTTTATCAAGACAACTTTTAAGTTGAGCATTCTTCTTAGGGATCCGGTCATAAACCTGAGTATGCATAGACTTGATGCGGTCCGCCAAATCAACAGCTTCAACACTGAATTTCTGACTGGTATCCAGAACTGCCAAATCAACAGGAGTCAAAGGGTTAAGGCCATAAACTATCTCAAAGGGACTTAATCCAATAGTTTTGTTAGGGGCTCGATTATAAGCAAATTCAGCATGAGCTAAATCCTCATCCCATTGCTTAAGATTCTTCGAGATGAGACTGCGCAACAGAGCTCCTAAAGTTCGGTTGGTCACTTCCGTTTGACCATCGGTTTGCGGATGGCTAGAAGTACTAAATTTGAGCTTAATACTCAATTTCTTCCATAAAGTTAGCCAAAAATGACTAAGGAATTTGACATCTCGATCACTAACGATAGATCTAGGTACCCCATGAAGACGAACAATCTCCTTGAAATAAAGATTGGCCACTTGCACAACATCAAACGTAGTATGGCAATCTAGGAAATGAGCCATTTTCGAAAACCAGTCAACAACCACCATAACAGAATCCTTGTGGCGTTGAGTTCTAGGAAGACCAACAATAAAATCAATACTCAAGTCCTCCCATGGGGCATGTGGAACAGGTAAAGACATATAAAGCCCATGAGGTGTTGAGCGACTTTTGGCTCGGTGGCACACCAAGCAACGTTGGACGAAATGGGTGACATCTTTCAACATTTTGAGCCAATAGAATTGATGTTGCAGTAACAGTTGGGTTTTGTCGACACCAAAATGACCAGCTAAACCTCCCTCGTGGACCTCTTTAATTAAAACAACCCGCAAGCTTTGCTGTGGAATACACAGCCTGGAATTTTTGAAGAGGAACCCATCTACCAAATGAAAGTCGTTGTGCGGATGGTGCTGGCAACGATCAAAGATACTTCCAAAATCAGGATCACCAATATATTCTTATTCCAAGAACTCGAACCCTAGTATTTTGGGTGAGATAGTTTGTAACAGAAGGAACTTGCGTGAAAGAGCATCCGCACCCTTATTTAATTTCCCAGACTTATGACGAATGGAAAAATTAAACATCTGTAAGAATTCAACCCACTTCGCATGTCGAGGTTGCAGCTTATGTTGGCCTTGTATATGAGGGCCTCATGATCACAATGAAGGATGAACTCCTTAGAAATGAGATAATGCTGCCAATGAGTAAGAGCACGAATTATAGCATAGAATTCTTTATCATAAGTGGAATACCGACGTTTAGCTTCATTGAACTTCTCACCGAAGTAAGCAATAGGGCGACCTTTTTGAGTTAGGACAGCACCGATACCAACCCCTGAGGCATCACATTCGACCTCGAAAACTTCATCGAAACAAGGCAAGGCTAATACAGGTGTGGCGGATAATTGCCTTTTGAGCTCATCAAAGGCACGCTACGCTTGTTCATTCCATTCAAAGTGCCTGAGTTTTGTGAGTTCAGTCATGGGAGCCACAATAGAACTGAAATTTCTTACAAATCTCCTGTAAAAAGATGCAAGTCCATGAAAACTTCGAATCTGTTGTATCGAGGTAGGCGTAGGCCAATCGCGAATAGCCTGCACTTTCTGCTCATCTACTTGAATCCCCTGAGACGATACCAAATACCCCAAGAATGTGACTTGGCTGGAGAAAAACTCACATTTCTCCTTGTTCCCATATAATTGTTCCTGCTGAAGGACAGTAAACAATTGTTGTAGATGATTTTGATGGTCCAACTCATCCTTTCTATATACAAGGATATCATCAAAATAAACTACAATAAATCGGTTCAAGAAAGGCTTCAGGACATGATTCATCAGCCTCATGAATGTACTAGGTGCATTTGATAATCCAAAAGGCATCACTAGCCACTCATAGAGTCCTTCTTTAGTTTTAAAAGTGGTCTTCCATTCATCTCCTTCACATATCCTAATTTGGTGATACCCGCTTCTGAGGTCGATCTTGGAGAATACAACTGCGCCATGCAGTTCATCAAGCATATCGTTCAAAAGAGGAATGGGAAAACGATATTTGATGGTGATTTTATTAATGGCCCGACTATCCATGCACATTCGCCATTCTCCATTCTTTTTAGGGACTAGCAGCGTGGGTACTGCACAAGGACTTAATGATTCCCTGATAAGGCCTTTGGTGAGAAGTCCTTCGACCTGTTTTTGAATCTCTTGGGTCTCTTTCGGATTAGTATGATAGGTAGGTTTATTAGGCAGTGTGGAACCAGGTATGAAGTCAATCTTGTGTTGGATCAGACGCATGGGTGGCAATCCGGCGGGTATATCGGCTGGGAAGACTTGGGAAAAAGTTTCAAGCAAAGATTGGGCAAGAAGGTGAGGGTGAATTGGCTTTGGGGTGTCTTCGAAACCTGTGAGAATGAACTCCTTAAACGAGTGGAATTCATGCTGATCAGCTTTTAGAAGGGTGGTTAAGTGTTTTTGGGGTGTGGGAGTGATAGTTTTGGTGGTGATAGGAGTTAGAAAAATTTTGTGGTTGTTGTGTATGAAAGTGTAAGTGTTGAGAAACCCATCATGCATAACACGTCGGTCAAAAAGCCACGGCCTACCAAGGAGAATGTGACAGGCATCCATGGGTATGATGTCACACCAAACTTGGTCCTCATATTTCCTGCCAATACTCAAAGTAAGCAATACTCGATGAGAAACTTGAATACCTTTGCCTTGGTTTAACCATTGGAAACTATATGGAGTTAGATGGACTTAAGTGGTTAATCCCAGTTTTGAGATAATAATTTGAGATGCCACGTTGGCACAGCTTCCCCCATCAATTATGACCGTGCACACTCGATTCTGAACCGTACACCAAGTATGAAAAATGACCTCCCTTTGCTGCATCTCTTCTGGTTCAGAAATACCACTAAGAGCTCGCCTAACTACATGGCATTCTCCTTCATCAGGCCCTAATATTTCTTCTGGTATTGAGCAATCAATTACATGGTTAGTTTTTGGCTCTGGTTCTTCTTCGTCATCAAAGTCGGCCAAAGTAACAATTTTTTTGTTGGGGCACTCAGAAGCTATATGACCCAGGCCTTGACATCGAAAACATCGGCGGGGTAAACGGGGTGGCAAGGAGCTGTTGTCAGAGGTATTAGTTGGTTTGGGTAGGGTGGTTGGTTTTGATGGTTGGCTGGGTTTGAGAGTGGATTGAGAGGTTTCCCATTTTCCTTTAGCCTTTTGTTGTAAATCGACTTTATGGGTGAGCATAGTTAACTCTTCAAGGGTGGTATAAGGATGAAGTTCAACCACATGGGCTATCCGAGGGTCCAATCCGCCCAAGTATCGAACCAAGGTTTGGGGGTCATCTTCTGGAAAGTCACACTTCATGAGGAGATGTTCGAAATCACGGGAATAATCCTCAGCCGAGCGGCTGCCCTGCTTAATATTATGTAACTGTGAGAAGCTTTTTTGCAAATAATACGTGGGTAGAAATTTTTGTTTCAACAACTTCTTCATCTTAGGCCATGATCGCACCTTCTCCTTCCCGGTTCTCTCTCGCTTGAGGCAGTTATTCGCCCACCAAGTTGATGCATACTTCCGCAACTTCAAAGCAACAACCTTAACCTTATTTTCTTCACTTGTCTGCTTATAGTCGAAGACTCGTTCAACAGTGTTGAGCCACTCTATAAACTCATCAGGATCCAACCGTCCGTCGTATTCAGGGATATCTACCTTGATTTCATTTGATGGCCAGAAGTTGTTTTGATCGTGTGAGGTAGTTCCTAAACTTGATTCCTCGTGTTGTCGTCGCCCCGTCATCGTAAGATCACGTATGTGATCCTGTAACTTTTTCATCTGATCAGCCATTTCACGTTTCTCTGCCTCGAGATTGTCAAGCGCCTTCTTCAGTTCGGAACTGCTACGAGTATCCATGGTGTTCGAAAAACGAAGTTCGGAAAAATACAATTAGCCTCTGAATCAAGTCGTTATCAAGTTCCAAACTAGTGCTCTGATACCAAATGATATCCAGAGACTAAATTCAAAACTAATAACGGCTAATATAAACAACAAATGGATCCGGATTACAGAAATCACCACCCGGAATTCGTCGGGCAGCTTCACTTGAATTTCGATAGAGCAACACACCACGAAAATCAAAGTGAAGATTCACAGACACCTTCTAATTCGGTCAAGAACTAGAATAGCAGTGAACGTCTCCTCTAACTTAGAGAAAACACAAGATAATAAAATTTCCAACTGATTCATTCCATCGTAGAAAATTACAATAAAAAGAAAAGAAATAGAACATGTCCTAGAACATGTATGCACCACTACTACATTTTAGGGAACATGGAAATAACTGCTTAATAATAAAAGAAATTAAAATAAAGAAGAATAAAATTTGCATCAGTAGTAGTATGCGTGAGCTTTGCCGCCTCCTCCCATGCATTTACGCGGGCTCCTCCAGCAGGATCAAATTAACCCATGCATTTGAAATACTACCCGAAAGAAAACCCGTGTCAATCCCAACGACTAACAAATTTGAATCACGAATAGCTTGGCTGTCACTTACTTTCAAAGAAAAGATGGCTTCCAAATTATTGGAAGTAACAGACTTTTTTATTGAACGATCAACTAATCAACTGTCGGGTGCTTTGTACGCGGCCCCTAATGGTTAAAGGATGCCCAACCTGGCCACTAGTCCAGATAGACGGAGCCTCTAGCCCACGAGCCACCAATTCCCTAGGATAACCCGACCCAAGCACCCGTTCAAAGGCACGATGATGGAAGGTCGATAACACCGGGTGGATTAAGAATCGAACTTGAGACTTGAGTCTTATATCACTTCCCTCATATTTTAATCTTACCATTAGGACAAGACATCATTGGTGGGGATGCGGCTCTAAGTATCTTCAAAGCCAGGGACGCATCTCTCGAACCCTTTCGTTTAGTGGGGTTCGCTCTCTCCTGCAGCGAAATAAGGGTCTGATGAGGGTCAGGGGTTTTTCCCAAAGTCGGCCCCGAGAATCAAAAAAAATTCCGGGGCCAGGAATTTTAGGGGCGGTCCTAAGAATTATGGTGCCCAGAACCGAATCGTATTTGTAACTGAAAAACCCGAACCAAATTCGGTTTGGTTCCTAACTTTATCCGAATTCTGAATTTGGTTTTCAATTCGATTCCTAACCGTATCTGAATTTCTGTTTTTTGGTTCAATTGTTGTTACAATTTTTTTTTTGAATTCGGTTTGTTTGATTAACCTATTAAACCAAATTCGGATTTAAATTTATTATCTTATTAATAATATATAAGGTTGAATTCGGTTTATTCGTTTTTAACCAGTTTATTCGACTTAAATCAGTTTATTCATATGTTTATTCAATTTTTAACCGGCTTATTTGGTTTTTAATCGGTTTATTCGGTTTGCTCATTTTCAACTGAAACCAAACTGAACCACTTCTTAAATTCGGTTCGGTTATTGGATAGAGAAAGAAAATTGAAAACCAATTAAACTATGCCGAATAAACAATTAACTGAACTGATAAACACCTATACTTTAAAGAGATTGAAAGTAACTTCTTATACTTTAAAAAAATTACTTTTTGTACTCTTTAAATCATATGTTTTTAAATTGTTATTTATATATTGTTTATACAATTTTTTTATATAATGTATAAAAAATTTAAAATTTTGGGTCCCCTAAAATGTCGGGCCCGGGGCGGTCGCCCACCTCGCCCCTCCTAAGGGCTGGCCTTGGGTTTTCCCAGCGAGGTTTCCTCATGGGATGGTTGTGGTAACTCATGGGAGGTCCAGATAACTAGACCTTGGTAACATAGCCTGGAAACAGTGGACTTACATAATTGAGACCTTCATCATTCAAAAAAAAAACTAGTTCAAGCTATGTGGAGCATGCTTTTTGACATATCATAAAATATTAAAATGTGCTTCAGTCTTCAGGCAGTCAAGTGACCAATATGTGGAGCATGCATGTGGATGTATATAATTAACAAGTAATGTGAAAATTAAGTATTGTGATACCCCTACTAAGCTTTGATAGGTGGTTTGATTTTGATAAATCAGGTCATGTGCATGTATATAAGTTGAAATGCATATGATATAGAGCTTTCTAGCGTTGTTACATAAGAGGATAGGAATTTGCATTCAATAGTCCTTCGTAAGAAAACCAAAGGGTATGTTCTATTGAAATGAAGTTAATATGTGCTAAGACAACGGATTAATAATAGAATTTTTATAAATCCGAGTGCATGAAGAATGTTATTGAGTTTTAGGGGTACGTATATCGTGGTTTAAGAGTTATGTGACTGGTGTCGTGAATTAGTAATTGAAAAACCATTACCTATAACCATATTGTTTTGTCTACTATTATTAATATAAGTTTGAGAGGTCATGAGAAATATAGTATGTGGCATCGGAGTTGAGATACCAATTTGATCAAGATTTAAAGTCATCGTGTGAATTACTTGTTCAATTAGTAGGATTGTAAAAACACTTAGATGTTGTATATGCTTGAGATTGTGAGGCACCAATAATGCATGCACATAATTCATTATTAATTAGGTAGCTTTTGTATCAACACTTGGATAAAAAAAACACTTAGCACTAGAAGAAAAAGTAAATTTAACGATGACAAAAGTCATCGCAATAGCTTTCTTTCGTCGTCGCTAAAGGCTTATTTTCAGTGACGACTTTTATCGTCGCTATAGGGTAAGTTTGGTAAATAAGTTTTTAATTACACATTTTTGTTAAATATATTTTTTTTCAACTACATCTGTTTTGAAAAAAACTCTTTTGCATGCATTATTTATTCTCTTTTTAACTACAACTCATCATTTCCCACATGCACACACACACTCTCTCTTTCATATGATCATTTCTTTTTAATTTTTATTTTTATATTTTTTTAAAGGATCAAGGATCTTTTTTAAGAAAAAATTGATTTTTAGATTGTGGGGCCCACCCTTTCTTCAACATAACCTCAACACATGCGCAGCCCAATATGCACCCCATCTTCTTTTCCCCTTCAAAGCATACGCTGGACAAATAGCGCTCCACGTCGGCAACAGACATCTACTCAAGTGCGCACTGCAGCCAGTCTTATGAAATGTTTTGTGTTTAAGTCTTTCTAGAAACAAATATTTCTAGATAAGGATAATTTTAATGTAGGTTTGCTCCTGCATATTAACAGGGTCAAGTTGCCTTCTTGCCGAGTAGTGCTTGATTTAAAAGCTATTGAAAAGAAAAAAAATGTAAATAACAAAAATGAATAAAAAGGTGTACATTGGTAGGCATCATACTGATTAGATAACCCGTCCAATTTCTTGGTTTCGGTTAGTCAGAATAATGCAGGTTGTAAGAAGTTTCTCATATGATAAAAAGTAGCAAATTAATAGGATACTTTGAACTTTGAAGTCATCAGAAAAATAAATCATTTAATATATGTATTCTAATAAACAAAAATATAATTTTGCCACTTGGCTTCTTCTAAGACAACAACTTGCCACGTGGTAAAATTTTAGACCATCCATGACCAACTCAGAAAATTATATACGCGGATCTTTTGATCCACTGGTAACTAGTTATGAAAATCGGGTCACTTATATTTCTTATAACCCATTTCCAAACCCTAATTCCCCTTTTGCAGCCATCATGTTTTACTAATCCTCTCTTTCATCACCAAAATCGACAATTTATGTAGTTCCACCGTCTACAATCTGATCATAATCAAAAGGTATGAATGTCTTATCATATCCTTTTGTTTTCTATGAAGATTCGACTAATTTGTGATTTACATCACCCACAAACCCTGAATCGTCTTTTGAATTGATCGCTTATGTTTTTTTTTTATCTTGCAAATCTTTGACATTGATATGATCTTCATCCTTCTCTATTTGGTCAATTAAGATATATATTTGGATGTTTTCATTAGTATTCGTATGTTATTTTGTTTTATAATTTTTTTAATAGATATTTGGTTTCTCGATATTTTTTTTATCTATTTGCAGTAATTTTGTTTTATCAATATTTGTGCATATCTATTTGGAAGTGTATGTTATGTTTCCTGTAATTTTGTTTTCTTAGTTTGTATTCGTATCTTCACCAATATGTAGATGAATAATTTGTAAAAATGTCATTAAATGGAAAATACCAAAATCTTGATGGTCAGTATGATGATGATTCAGTTGGTGCCGCAGTTGCTCATGGTGCTTTGACTGTAGAAATAAATTTAGTAGCTGATAATTAATCTAGATCCTTTCCTCTCTCATCTAAAAAACCAATCAAGATTTCTCCTGCCATAAGTTCATCAAATTTGTCAGAAACTTTTAGGTGATCTACTAACATTCAGCATAGCACAATATGTTCTTTTTAACACAACTAATGTTTTAAGAGGAAACACAGAAGCAATGTTTACTACTTATGATGCCCCTCATGGAAGATGTACAAAGCTACTTGGTGTTTGTGCTCGTCTGTCCAAGCTGAGGCTACCACATTTTACAAATACATATAACGTGTCTCATGAACTTGCAACTGTAATAGAGAAGATACCGTTATTAGTTAAAGTTTCAAAATTTAAAAATAATATAAATCTTAATTTTAAACTATTTGTGCTTATACTCTTATAGCGTGGATTTATGCTTATATGTGACTACTATTTAGTAGGAAACTAAAACTATGTTTCAGAAGATGTCAATGACGATTTGAACCTGGATACAAAAAAAAAGGTACATCTATTGGACTATTGAATTTGAAGTTATGTTGTGCATTTGTCGTTTTGTTGTCAATTTTTAAATCTGTTGTTCAAAATTTCAGTTAAGATGCTATTGTAATTATGTTGTGCAATTGTATTTATATTGTGAACTTAATAACATTTTTAATCATGTTGTGTGAGTATTCAACATGTATCTCTGTCTATTTTCTTCTTTAATATATATGTGAGGTATCTGTTCTTTAATATAGATGTTTTATAAATTGTGTAACTTTGATTTTGAGCTTTATATACCTTACAAACTTTATCAAATTAGATGTATATGCTAGGCAAATAATGTTATTTAAACAAAGGTTACTTTGTGTTAAATGACATGTTTAGGTGTATGAACACGAGTCAATCATCATGTAGAAGACTAGTCAGTCTTCTACTTAGAACGATGTGGTTACTTATGTAACTCAAGAGCAAGGTGATGAGTTTGATATTTGACATGAAATTGTTATTATTCCCCAAAATATTGTTTTAAAATAAACATATTTGCAATAGTCGGAGTTGTGCATGTGCTTGAGCATAATATTCTTGAGCAAACTGTTGTATTGACATAGGAATATCAAGTTGTTGGGATTGAATAAGTGCCCACTGCAGAGAAAGACCATATTCTTGAGGTTGTTAAAGAAATGCAGGATATCTCACAGCTTACTTGATATGTATTTTTGTACTATTATATATTATTTGAAAATACAACTAAATGTTTGATATTTATCTAATTTTTTTTCTTCTGCTAATTTATTATTATTTCATGATGCTATTTTTGTAATTTCCTCTTGCCGCAAACAAAATCTGCTAGGAAAAAAAATATGTTAAACGTTAAAAACTAAGCGAAAAAATATTTTTTAAATCACATGCTTTAGGAATGTCTTGGATATCAAATCTAAACGTGGTAATAACTTGTCGACGGCTTTTTCTAATTTTCTTCTTTCTCTGAAATTTAAATATTAACACAAATTTTATATTTTTTAAATAATTTTACTCAAGCAGGCTAGTCAGGACATCAAAACAGCCGTAACCCAAGGATATAACGTAACATTTAGATTTTTGCACATAACACTTTTAAATCTTATGTTATCTTATCTTACTTATTATAATAAACAAAAATCTGTTTTGTCACTTGTCAAATTTTTAGATTAACAATGCCACATGTCATCCTTTTATTATATCACTCAATTCTCTTTCATATTAAATATATATTCAAAATTATCTCTCCTATTAACTAATTATAATACTAATGATATTATTTACATTTTTAATACTAAAAATAGTTATTAAATAAAATCAAAATCAAAAATTTTATTAACAAAAATTGTTTAATTTTTCTCTTAAATATGAAAGTTTTCTGAAAATCAAAACTTTGAATAACAAAAAAGATTTTAAATAGCTATTTTTATTAATTTTTTTAATAAATAAGTTTCTCTCAAAAACAATTTTTTTAAAAGAATGAAATAAACTATAAAACATAGAATTCAAACAAAAAGATTTTTATATACAAATGACATTTTTAACACGAAATTCCTAAAAATTAATACATTAAAATACTAAAATTTTAAAAATGATAGTGAAAATTACACTTTTGATCCTTTACGTTTAATGATATATTCAAATTATGACATAAGTAAAAAATTGCGCCTTACATTCTTATTTTGCTAGAAAAATAATATTTTTTTTATCCTTTATATTTAAGGATATTTTCAAATTTAGTCACTTAACTTTGATAATTTAAAAAATGATACATTACCATCTTAATTTTACAACAAATAGTTTTTCAGGAAAAAAAATTAAAATTTTTAACGTCAATTACTTTTAAAATTTTAGTTGTTACAAATCAAGAAACTCTGGTATAAATTGTTTAGTTGTTAAAAATTTTAATTATTGTTTATTACTTAAATTACTTATTAATACGTAAATTAATCATTTTATATAAAAATATCGTTTTATAATTACTAAATTGTTACTATTAACTGGTTTATATTTTATATTAAACCCGTGTAATACACGGGGTAATAGTTTAGTAAGATTATATACAAAAATCCAATAGGCTTGAGACAAACAAGAGTTAAAATTTTAGATGTACTGGTTGAAATAATGAAAAAAAATAGGAAAAAATTGTGAATTAAACAACTAATAGGCATAAAATGTATATTATATATAATATTTGGGGCAAAGTTAAAATTTTAGCAAAACTTTAAGGAACTTAAAGTTGAAAAAAAAAGGGTGGTGTTAAACTTACACCCCAAAAGCATGTTTGCACACCCCACAAACACCCCGTAGTGGCCACTACGGGGCGTATTGGTACGATTTGTACGGTCTTGGTCAAACGACAGGGATAATGATTAGACCTAAACGCCTCGTAGTGGCCCACAACGGGGCGTATTGGTACAATGTTCTGCAAAAAGTACCGACATGTCAGTTGATGTGACCCAAACGCCAAGTAATGGTCACTACGTGGCGTTTAATGTTTAAAATGTGACAAATCTTTTGTAACTTACGAATTCGTCGTCCAAATATACACACATATTGCATTATATTATGAGACGCTCCTTTGAATCACTTGACATATAGTTGAACGAGTTTCTCTTGTTTCGTTTATTAAAATATTTACTTTCTACACATATATTTTTGATTTGAAAGATGTCTTGGTGCGACGGAGACTTTTTCTTCGGTCAATATTCCGACGTTTCGCGAGTTGCTGAAACTTATCAGGTATAAAACTGTATTTAGTTGTTTTTATTGTTAATCAAACGACAAACTAATCATAATGTTTTTAAGGATGAGACTGGTGTGCATTCGTCTGAGGCCACAGCAAAACCAGTATTGTCAGATCTTAACAAAGAGGTTGCGGGTCAAACTTCGTACTGGCAATTTGATTTAAATCAGGAACCTTGAGTACAACGACGACGTTTACAGTGAATCTTACGACTGGTGAACAATCACACTACGTGGCATATAGGACTGACACAGACAGAGAATGTCTGACTCTCGTTTAAGGTTGTCAGGTTGTTGGTCAAAACGCCCCGTAGTGACCACTACCGGGCGTATGGATGGCGGCGGGGTGTTGAAATATGTTTTTGGGGTGTGTAGATAACCCCTCCAAAAAAAATTTCAGCCACCTGTGACTAACAAGTTCACACATTACCATACTAATCATTTCATCTGGTTGCTTATGTTGTCTTTGAAATTGAACGAAATTATATTCAAGAAAGAAGTTATAAATCTGAAAAAAAAAAATTAACTGTCAGCCACAAGCTTCAAACACGTGACAACCAAGTAATCATTCGATTTAGTAATAAAAATTGCATTGACGTAATTGTCTAGGGAAGCAAACGTGTTGTTAGTTTGAATAAAATAGTGTCAAACATGAGCCTTAGACCTTCGCTAACATCATGTTTTAATCATTATTCTTTCATGACTTAGTATTAGTCGATCGACCCTGTTATGAGTTTTGTCTATTAGAATGCAGATTTTATAGGTTCAATTTTATACAATATTGTAATTTAGTTTGAGATAGTTTAAAATCTTAGACCTTCGCTAACATCATGTTTTAATCATTAATTATTCTTTCATGACGTAGGATTAGTCTATCGACCTGTTATGAGTTTTGCCTCTTAGAATGCAGATGTTATAGGTTCAATTTCATACAATATTGTAATTTAGTTTGAGATAGTTTAAGAGGTGAATAGATTTGTCGTAAAAAATCATTGTTATTTTATATTTCATGAGGTATTTATATCACTTTGTTTAAAATTTCTTCTTTTTCAGAATTTTACATTAGTTTTAGTTGGCCAAAATGCACTCAAACCTAACGGAT
This sequence comes from Mikania micrantha, assembly GCA_009363875.1. NCBI lineage: Eukaryota > Viridiplantae > Streptophyta > Magnoliopsida > Asterales > Asteraceae > Mikania > Mikania micrantha. The sequence continues at coordinate 54,831,513 of CM018698.1, read as the reverse complement.
GAAACCACTCAAGTTATACCGTCATATATCAAAGTTAAAAACAAATTATTAGTCTATTATAAAATTAATTGGGTTTCATAGCCAAAATGCACTCAAATTTAACACTTGAGTAACAAGGGTATCATATCAAACCTAAAACACTAACATTATAGATTTATACTATAGCATAGAATATAGATTTAAAACAAAATAAAATAGTTGATTAATAATTTAATATATATTTATATATAGGAAAATGATAAAAAATAACACACTAAATATGCAATAACCCGAAATAACTCGTTGAAATCAAGACAAATCTGTGATTTTTTTTAACATTATTGTAAAGACATTTAAAACACTTTCTTATTTTATAAGTTTGCGTAAATTTATCACCGTTTGAGAGAGTTAACATCGTTGTAAGTTTTTAACTTACAACACTGTAATTGTTTTTGACCCAAAACTTACAACGATATTAACTCTCAAACGATGATTAATTTTCACAAACTCATAAAACAAGAAAGTGTTCTAAATTTGTTTACAATAATGTTAAAAAAAAGATTTGCTTTATCTTGACGAGTTATTCCGGGTTAACGCAATAAAGAGGGTTATTTTGACATCCACCCCTATAAATATATTTGAACAATAATATTATCATACTCATACTTATAAATTACTTTAAGATATTCCCTCTTATTTGAATTTAAGCCTAAGAACTTTTTTAGGAGGTAATAACTTTACCAAATAAAATGGTGAACATCATCGTTAGGTACCCATCACCGACCGGTCCTACGTCAACATAACGGTGGTAAATTGCGTGACCTAGGAAAATTGGGTGATGCCATGCTTTAAACCCTAGACTTTCATTATAGATTCTCACCCCTTTACTAATAGATTACCATCACGGGGATAACTTTACCTGATAGGCTAGTTCCATGTTGGCTGATAATTAATAAATAAAATTTGAAGATATCCATATATATTGACGGTTACAATTTAAAGACTTGGTTTTTAAGGATTAGGGGATAAAGAGCACTATGATTTGGTTTTGTGGAACCTTCTTCAATGAAGTGTTCAAATCAAATACGTTCTCTTTTTAGGTTTTTTTTTTTTTCTTTTTTTAAAGAAAGTGTCGGACACTCATACCGACTTGTTTGCTGGCTTACTTTGTCTCAATCAAACTATTGGGTAAAAATGTTGTTTTTAATGATATAAAAATGGCAAGCACAAGTTTTTAGACGAGCCAAAATTTCAAGAAAACATAATGTTTCAAATCTAATGAGTTTAAATCACTAAAAAGGGCAGACGTAGATTTCTACAGATGAAAATTTAGTTAAAAGATGAACCAAAAGATCCCGAAAGAAAAAAGTTCGACTATTATGACCGACAATATTATAAATTCAATAATCAATCAAAGCAAGCATGTAGAAATTAACCAACTTTGATATCCTGGAACTGATTGATATTACTATGTACACTTACAATATGTTTAATCAGATAAAATAAAGAATTTATTTGACATCTAAATTGTTTTTAATAAAATCAAAGTGCTTGTTTTTGAATGATTCTTGATTGATCTCTGTATCCTATTTTTAATATGAAAAACTAGAAACTCTATTTCTCCATATAAACCATATACAATACATATTTCTCTTTACGTACCCCTTTAGAAAATAATAATGTTTTCAAACCCGGACCGGACCGGATGGACTGGGATTCGGAAGGTATAGCTATCCGGTTCTACGTTCAAAACCGTTTTTGTGATAACCGGCCGGTTGAACCGGTGGTCGGACCGGAAAACCGGTGGTTGAACCGTTTTTTTTTTATTTTTTTTGATTTTACATATATATATATATTTATAAAATGTTTATAAAATCATCCGGTTTTAAATCCGGTTCGAACGGTCGGACCTTTGACGGGTAAGGAGACCGGTTCGACGTCCGGTCCGGTTCTGAAAACATTGGAAAATAAAGATATGTACATAATTTATATAAAACTTTATTAATATAATTTTGATGATAAATTAAATTATCGAAATAAATGTGTGTGTGTGTCTATATATATATAAGTCTTTTAACCTAAAAAACTTAAATATGATATCGAATCATTAGATCATTAATCAATTACTATGATTAAATCAAGTTATTGGAAAGTATTTTAGTAGTGACTAATTTTGTTGACTTTTTATCAAGTTCCCTACTTTCTTTAAACGTTCATAACTTTTACATACGAAATTATATTTTGAAACAAAATATACCATAAAAACGAGCAATTTTTTATCTTCAAAATTAGTAGTGTAATGCTATAGGAAAATTTTTTGTTTTTTTAGTTTATTGTGTCTTTTGTTTAGGTCATTGTGTCTTTTGTGTAGGTCATTGTGTCTTTTATACATGTTATTGTGCATTTTTTGTTTTTGCTTAATGTTGTGTTATCATGAACATTTTAAAACACAATGATGCGCATAATACATGATGTCAAACAAAGATGACACAATAACGAGTATGAATAACACAATGATATTTAAAAAAACACAATTACTCTGCAATAAAAACACGAAGACAAATATGAATAATTTTGTACAGATAATTGTGTCTTTTGTTTAAGTCATTGTGTCTTTTGTACATGTCATTGTGTCTTTTGTGTTTCTTTTCAATGTTGTGTTTTTCTGAATAATGTAAGACAAAATGATGTTACAGAATACATAATGTTAAGCAAGGATGACACAATGACGAGTATGAATAACACAATAATATTTAAAAAAGACACAATTACCTTTAAAAAAGACACAATAATGAGTATAACAATTTTGTACAGTCATTGTGTGTTTTGTATAGGTCATTGTGTCTTTTGGGTTTCTGCTCGATGTTGTGTTTTAATGAACAATTTAAGACACAATGATGTTGCAAAATGCATAATGTTAATCATAATGATATAATAACGAGTATAAATAACACAATGATCTTTAAAAAAGACACAATTACCTGTAAGAAAAACACAAAAAGATAATTATTCACAAACGTTTAAAAAAGATACAATGACAATAATTAGACACAATGAGCTTAAAAAAATTTTCATTTTTTATAACAATTTTATACTCATTTTAAAGATAAAAAATATCAGTTTTTATGATATATATTTTTTTAAAAAAATAATATCGTATGTAAAAGTTACGAGCGTTTAAAAATTGTGAGTGAAAATTGGTTATGACTAAATTAGCCTTTAACACATTTTCCCTATAAAATTTTAAGTTTTCTATCTTAAATTTGATCTTATGATCTGATGGTGAATAATTTTTCTTAGCCTTTTTATAGAAAAAGAAAGAAGTGCCTGCAATTGTTGACATATGTGAGCAGGCTGATATTCGTGTTTTTTAATTTAATTTTCAAGTATTTAATTTGACTTTTTTATGCATTAATTGACATAAAACATATTATACTTTTGAGTGTGAATGATTTTCAGTTATAAACACGTTAATAACATTTTAATTCGAAAGGCATTTGAATTCTTGATATATATGGAGCATATGATGCGATACGACCAAGTATGGAGTGCTGATATCAATTAAAGATCTATTTCCGCGGTTAATTCAATTTAGGTTACCTAGGCAGAATGCTTGGGTCAAATGTTATTATTTTTTTCTTTTTTTTTTTTGAACGGCAGTGTCAAATATTATTTAATAGATTATAATATTTACTTCTTAAAGCTTTTAACACTTTATTTGTAAAAATAACAAAGTTACTAATAGATAATTAATGATACACGGTGTGGGTGATCGAAAAATCTATCTTAGTTACTTATCGTCAGAATGACTGAATATAGCACAATGAGACCTTTTGTAGTTAATAAAAGATAATAATAAACCTGGAGAGTGTATCTGATACATAATTTTTTTTATCTGATAAGACATACATATACTATTCTCCTATATATACACTTAATATTTATACATAAAATTTAACCCACATGGAGTCGTTTAACTGAGAAATAAACTTATTACATGAAAAAAACTCTTATTTGTAACAAAATTTGTTACGCAATTTTTTGTGTCAAAAATTGCTTTACAAGTGTGAGGAAAAAAACTTTGGAAAAAATCTTTTGGAAAAAAACCCGAATTTTCAGATGGCTAAACTAAAAAAACCCTAAATGTTGTCACAATATATATAGTTTCATATCAATTATTGTAGCGTGATTTATAATTTCTGCACTTTTAGAAACTAGAAAAAACGAATTTATAAAGCAGAATCTTTCAAATAGGGAAAATAGCTTTAGTGGCGACAGGAGGGTATTAACGGCAATTTTGTCGCCACTAATAGTCCAACACATAATGCAATAATAGTGATTAATAGCGGCGACCCAATAGTGGCGATATGTGACATTTAACGGCGACACCATTAGTGGCGATTTTTTAGTGGCGACCCATTGCCGCGAAGTGCCTGTTTTCTTGCATATGACTCGCAATTTGCTTCACATTTTCCGGGAAAAAGATTAAATTTAATGAATTAAATATTGCATCACAAATGCTTCAAAACACTATTTAATATGTTAATTTAACGAGTTAAATACCAAAATGGTCCCTGTGTTTATATCAAAAATGCCACTTTAGTCCCTAAATATAATTTGTTGCCATTTTAGTCCTTGTTTTTTAATTTAGTTGCCGATATAGTCCTTAGTCTAAACTTTTTTTGCCATTTTAATCATTGTGTTTGAAATTTAATTGCCAATATAGTCTCTAAAATGGCAACTAGAAGGACTATATTGGCAACTAAATTAAAACACAAGGACTAAAATGACAACAAATTTTATTTAGGGACTAAAATGACATTTTTAATATAAACACAGGAACCATTTTGACATTTAACTCTTAATTTAACTATTAATAATAATCACGCAACTGAGGAGCTTAGTATCTTATCACCTGTTATGTCTAGATATTTAAGAGTTGAATTTCTCATTATGAAGTAGGTGATCAAGAATGTTACTGTAATATCAGCTATGTTGTTTAAAAAATGCTAAAGATAAGAGGTCTCAAGGCAATCCTACTACGGAACACACACCATCACATGATATGGCGGCGGCAGCACAACGAGGTGTTCGCTTATTGTTAATTTATCAATGTTCTCATGATATAGATATTGCATGCTCTCGTTAGCTTTCTTTTTCGTAGCATTGGTATAGTCTATCTATACCATGAATTTTACATATCTTGATTTAAAAATACACACAAATAAGAAAAAACTGTTATAAACACAATGATCTTAAAAATTAAAATCCGAATACACGATTCACTAAAAATGGTCAGAAACATAAAAGTTTATAGTTAAAAATCTACGTATCAACCGCATTGTCCGAGCACGATCCTTTATTAATCATGAGCCTTACATATATCTTCATTATATGTCAAACCTTACAAGTTTTTCTTCATTTCACCTATAACATACCCCTAATTTATGTAAAAAAGAAATGAATAAGTCAATATATTATAAATGAATAATATGATATTATTAACTTCTTTTATTGAATTACCTTAATTTAAACACATGCATTTTATTAGTCATATAGCAGTTTGCGAAAGACAACATTTCATGTGTATACAATGTCTCGTCTAAACTTTTTGACATGATGCACTAATTCTTTGGTATTTTCATGTGAGATCTTCTTAGACACTATAAAATTTGGAAGATAAGCTACAAATTAGGGGATTGTTTGATGTTGAACTTTATTGATTGTTAGGGAATAGCTAAATTGAATAAGACTTGAAATCGTTTTCTTTTCATTTTGAAAAGGATCATGTTGTCTTCAGAAGGACATAGGGGGTAATTGGCCAAAAAATCTTCTTTTTTAGTTGTGTTGACCAACAATTATTTTTGCATCAATAACATTGTGCTGAAAACACTACTAGATCTATCGTGTACCATTACATAAACAATGTGATGGATTGATGTTTTGTAACAAAATTATAGGATATCTTCAATCAAAGTTTACGAGGCAGCAAGCCACTTACAATAAGCAATTTTAAGGATTCAATTGGACAAATGTTGTTATGACCATCTTCTACTTCGTCAAAACTGTAGTAAACCTGTTCCTTTCCTTGAAAAATTTCAATTATTTGATCATTATTCTCATTAACATTGTCATTTGTCGTGAATAATATTGCTCTAATGAAAAAATCCGAAGAATACAAATTGTTTTGAATTTATGAAAAGATGACATTGATCAAATAATTAATTTATAGAGTTTTCTATAAAGGTGAATTGTCATGTCACGTTATCCTAATATATTATATGTGTGTGCGTATAAAATAAAACTAAACCATGCATGATATGTATTTAGAAGTAAAAGAATAAGGAACTAAGGAATATTAATGTGCTTATTTGATACATGCTTTGTTTCTTATAAGTATGACTTTAAACAATGTACGTACAACTAAAAGTTTGTTTATATTCGTTCTTTTAATAAATAAACGTACATTAACAAAAGTCTCTTGTTCATTCATTTATGTTCATAAACGTTTGGCAATATTTTTGTTTAAGTTTGTTTATGTTAATTTGTAATGTTTATTCTTTACATGTGTTTTATATGCTTATTTTTATCTTTAGTTTAACACCATATATAACATTTAAGCTACAAATATAGTTATTTGGAATTTGTAACTTGTTAAAAAAATATAGTAATTTGAAACTAAATGTTTGAAACATTAGTCTATGGTAATTCCAATTATGATTATTATTTCTAACTTTTTTTTTGTTTTGTGATCGTTTTTGTTTGAGCTTATATCAAATATCTAAATTTATATTTGTGTAAAATGATTATCTCTAATCTTAAAGATTTACAATATTGATTTTTTATTTTTTAAATAATATATGTTTGTTAGTGTTTGTGAACAACTTTAATTTCATAATAAATGAACACGAAAAAATCTTTGTTTGGTCAGTATTTGTAATCAAGATAAAACTTAGACGCACAAACACGAACATACAAAGGCTTGTTCGTTTGGTATGTTTACAACCATAGTGTTTTGAGTACAAACTTAGACAAAACAATAATTCAATTTCTATTAATTTAAAAGTACGAATAATAGTAAGCGAATTTTGATATTGAAAGTGATTGCAAGAGATTGTAGGAGTATTCATCGAATCAAATTTCGAATATTTATTCGAGGAAAAAACCCTGAGTGGGTCCACACATACCGCGTCAACTTCGTACACGGGAACCTCCCCGGCCAGTATATATATACACATACAATCGTTTGCATGGCTAAATTGCATCTCAAGTTTCAGGCAAAAGGAAAACAAAAACACGAAAATGCAAACATCATCCTTCTTCCACCCGCTAAAACCTACCGGAGCTCCGTTCTCCGGCAAGCTCCGGCACCCCAAAAGGGCTTATCTCGGTGACCATAATCGACCTGCAACAATGGCGTTCAAGAAAGACGGTTCCGACGGTAAAATGGTGGACGAAAACATGATTGTTTTGAGAGAAAGGATCCGTAAGACGAAGGCGGAGATGGAATGCTACAATGATCATAGGCGGTTGCCGGAAAATTGGATGCAGTGGGAGAAGATATACGTTTACAGTGGCTGTTACCATTCGGATGTTTATGAAGTGGTTGCGTTTTTGCAGCGGTTTTTGATCGGAAGCAGGCCGAGCGTGGCGTTGGGGCTGGTGGCGGTTTTTGTCATCGGTGGTTCGACCGCGGCGGTGACGGTGATGCAGTGTTTGATAAACTCGGTTCAGGGAGGTTAACTACGATGATCGGAAAATTTATTCCGGTGAAAATGGAGAGAGGAGTGTGTGCATTGATATTTTTTATTAATTTTATTACTGTGTATGAATAAATTAAATGAGATCAGGTTAGATTTGGTTGTCGTTAGATAAACCTAGTAAAATGAGGGTTAACTTGTACGAATATATTAAAAATTATGAATAATATATTGTTTTATCAAGCCGCCCATTTTCCATTCAAATATTATCATTAGCTACACACCAAAAAGATAAAAAATAATAATATATTTTTCTAGAAAAATAAGAAATAATATAAGTTTGATATGTGTAATAATAGTTTAGTTATAACATCTTATTTTTATTTTTTGCACTAGGTTCCATTTTTTTTTTTTGCTGGATTTTTGTGTTTTTTTACTGAATTTTTGTTTTTTATACACGAAAATAAGAGAAAGAGGTCATTACATAGTCACACTTTCTTCTAATTACTTCTTTACTAAAATATATTATTCTCTCTTTTCCCTTGATAATGTCAGAGGATGTAGAGCATTGGAAGTTTGGAACTGAGTTAACGGAAACACTCTCTTGTTTTGAATATTGGATTTTTTTTTCTCAAATGACTTAAAAGGTAATATATATGAACAAATTAATATTTTTAAGAGTTAATCTTTAATATAGTTTTTCTAGCAATTTTGTCAACTTGAATGTAACAAGCAATCCTTGTTACAAAATTCTCGATAATCAATGCTTATATTTCTATATAATCGTATTAAATTCACTTTACGAAATTATTATTTATTCTCTTGCGATTATCAAGAAATTTGTATTGTATGCAACAATTCAAAGAATTATTGTGAAACGGTTAAATTCAAGGGTTAATATATTCCAGTCATATAAAACTGACAAATTTCGTTTAGGTTTCGGGGTGTTGCCCTTTGAACCTTGCCAGAGGCACGTTAACCCGTTGACCTCCGTTTGGTTCAATGCTTAGAAATTTTAAACGAGCATCCATTCCTCACATCTGAACTCTTTTATGACGATTTTTTTCTTATTGACTTAATATCTCACGCTGTTGTTACGTGATGATCAAATCTTACAAGAGCTGAAGTGTCAAATGACTCGAAAATTTTATGTTCACTTTTATCTAATTAAATTGTCTGAAAATAATAAACTCACCGAAAATTCTTCTAAATCCGTCACTTGTTTAATATGTTGTATCATTTAAAGTCCCTCAACTTAGAGGTTAGTTATTTGTGTTATGATAGGGTTTGTGACGTATTATTGGTTTTATTTCTTTTGAAGTTTCATTACAAGCAAATGTGAAAGCTACTTCCTCTATCTAGCTTCAAGTTTTGACAACATAATTAAAAAAAATATGGTATTTAGGCCAAAAAAAAAAAGAAAGAAAGAAAAAAAATGAAAATATTAAATATGTTTGTTTAACAGTCAAGAAAGAAGGGCGTGGGGCAATAATCTAAGCAGAATGAATCAGATTTGCATACCTAGGAATAAACAAACAAGATGGTTATCAAGACATCCAACCATATCTTTTTTTTTCTTTTTTGTTTAAAATTATTTATGGGTCATTATAACCAAAACGTCGTTGGGCCACTCTGCTTAGTACTTACTATATTATGATAAGCCATACATGTTAGAAGCGGGAAAATAAAAAATAAAATAAAAAAACAAAACAAAACATTGAATTCTCACAAGACACTTATTGTAGGTCCGTCATCTAGGGTTTTGTGAAAGAGCTAGAAGGAGAAAGATTGAATTATAATTGGAAAGAAGAGACAATGGTGTGGGACATGCATGCTTTGCCCCAGCTTCACACACTTATTGCCTCTATGACAAAGGGTATGTTTAGTATTTAGTTGTGACATGCTATTAAAAAAAATTATACCTTTTTTTCTCATTTATTTTATTCAAAATTCACTTGCTTGTTTTTATTTTGTCATAATATACACACCTAATTTTATTTTATTTAGTAAACAAGAATAAGGTGCTAATTATAAGACAAAATAGAGTACTTAGATACTATTAGTCAGGTATGAGCTACTTGAATCCATAATAGTTTACCGGATAATTGGCAAGTCAGGTATTTCTGGCGCACTCCTCTTAGTTCAGGGTGCTTACCTATCCAATGTGTAATCTAGCTCAACTCTAATTTTTTTTGGTTCACCCCAATAATGTTTCACACTTGTCTGATTGTTGTTGACTAGTTGAGCAGTTTTCATATGACAAATAGACATCCTTATGAGGTAATTTTAATATTTCCTATTACTCTTCTTTTACAGTCAGTTTTGATAAGCTAATTGTTCAATTTCTTCAAGTGTGATTTCTATTTTATGTGTGCATGTGTCTCAGGACATATCGGTTGTCGTATATTCTTATTTTATATCTGCTAAAATCTCATTTTAAGCTTGATTAAGATAGTTTGCAGTAACATTAAATATTGCCCAAAACCGTATTACATCTTTCATTTTAGTTAAAAAAAAGAGCCATAATTCTTTTAGTTAGACTGATCAGGAGAAATATATAAAAATCTTCAACACATAAGCATGAGATAATATGTAATTTAAATAAATAAATAAATAAATAGAACATTGTTATTTTTTATTACTTCTACTACTTGGTGTGATCAAATAGAAAAAGACAACGCATAATTATTTTTTCAAGTTAAACTAAACTAAAAAAATATTAGTAGGCTTCTAGGCTAGTAATATCCTTTTCATTTCTTTTATAATAAATTTTAGGTTCGAGTTTCTATGTTACTAATTGTTTTTAGAAGAACAACCAAAGGACTCTTTCATGTGTGTTCATTGAACTTTTAACTTGTTAATAAACAACTCAATGATTCATAAACACAAACGAACACACATTATTTAAACAATAAAAATCACTATTTTTAATCTTAAGGATTAAAGATAATCATTCACATAAATATAAAGTTAAATATTATAATATTAAAATAAAAAATAGCTTAAATGTTATGGTAACAAACTAAAAATAAAATATTTAAGAATATACAAGATATTTAATAAATAAATATAATAAATAAAACGAATGTGAATGAACACATTACCAAATGTGAATGAACACAAATGAACGAATATGATATTTGTTCATGTTTATTCATTTGACTAAACAAATGAAACTTTTTTTTTCGTGTTCAATGAAAGAACTTAGTATCAAACGGTTGACGAACTGTTTCGTATAAGGAGTGTTTAGAAAAATAAAGTAAAAACTAAATAGACATTGCTTTAATGGTATCCCAAGATTCTTCAAAATGGGAGGTCTTGGTTTCAACTCTCTCTCAGCGAAAAAGAGGTCTGTGGAGGTCAGGGGGTTTTCCCGGTGGGGCTTCCTTCTGGAGTTGTTGTGGTGGCTCATGGGATGTCCAGATAACTAAACCTTAGTAAATGTGGGACTAGCTCACTTGGTAGAGGTTTGCCTTTTAGAATGGGAGGTCATGGGTTCTATCCCATGCAAGATGTAAATATGATGTAATTTAGGTGGAAGTAAGCTTAACAGTTCAAAAAAAAACCAGACCTTATTAATATGGCCTGGAAACAGTATATTCACACGACTGATACCTTCGCCGTTAAAAAAAAAGAAAAATAAAGTAACAAAAGTAAATTTCTCAATCATTTCCAGACAATTAGACACGCTTGTGCAAGCCTGCCGTCATTTATCACAACCGCCGAAAACCACCAGAGTGGGGCCACGCGCATCGCCACGTGTCCAATTTACCATCAGTATTCGCCATAAATACATCCTCCATATGCATGGCACATCATCTGCTAATCTTACACAAATGCAAACATCTTCCTTCTTTCACCCGCTAAAATCTCCCGGAGCTCCGTTCTCCGCCATACTCCGACACCCCAAAATTACCTTTCCCGGAGATCGTAATCCACCGGCGACAATGGCGTTCATGAAAGATGATTACGGCGGGAACATGGTGGACGAGAACATGATTGTTTTGAGGGAGAGAATCCGTAAGACGAAGACGGAGATGGAATTTAACGGCGATCATGGGTTGCCGGATAATTGGATGCAGTGGGAGAAGAATTATGTTTACAGCGGTGGTTACCATTCGGATGTTTTTGAAGTGATTGCGTTTTTGCAGCGGTTTTTGGTTGAGAGCCGGCCGAGCGTGGCGGTGGGACTGGCGGTGATTTTTGTAATCGGTGGTTCCACGGCGGCGATGGGGGTTCTGCATTTATTAGTAAACTCCATGCTGGGAAGGTGAAACGATCGAATTGATGGCGGTTTCTATCAAATTGATTCGTTTTTTATTTGTTATGTGGATGTAAAATGCTGAAAATTTCAATTTTTAATGAAATAAAAAAAAATTGAATATTAATAAAATTTTGAATTCTTTTTAATTGTTGAAGAAATTGCATATTATGAATAACTAAATATTTGAAATCACATATCATAAAATAATATCATAAATCAACCTAAATGATAACAGAAATGATGTATGAAGTTATTTGTAAAAAACAATTAACATAGAAAATTATGAAGAATTTCAGGTAAGTAAATCTATTGTTAATTGATTGGATCAAATTGTCTAAAACAAAGCTTGCAAAGGTTTATTTTAATCATGGTATTCTTTTTAGTTTTATTTTAACATTCAAAATTTTTATGTATGACATTACTTTAAAAACAATACACAATAAAAATGATTGTTTTATGTTTATAACAAATATAATTATTTTTATATAATTTTTTTAAATTACATTGTTCACTTTCTTATATAAATACAATGGTGAATATAACTTAAAAAACATACAAAACATACAACTTAAAAAAAACCCCTGATCTACAAAACATACAACTTAGAAAACAACAAATTTATTTAATACAAAAATAATAATAAGTAATATAAAATAAGCAAAAATAAAAAGTTAATAATAATACATATTATACATCGACCTTAAATGTAAAATGGATCAAAATATTATCTTTAAATAATTAATAACATGTATAACAGGTGACCCTCAAATTCCTACTCTTATATTTTACGATTAAAATTATTTTTACAAGAATTTACGCCTAATTAAAATGATAACGAGCGATATCATATATTTTTTTATCAACTTATAATAGATCGTAAACAAATGCCGGATTTATTTGTTTGAAACGAAATCTCATGTACTTACATATCTTATTATTTAATGTAAGAACAGTATAGTTATTATAGAAAAGTTAAACTGATAAATCAAAGAAGCTATTGTTATAAATATTGAAAATGTCTATCAATATTGTTTATTAAAGTTTAAATATAACACCAATTAGCTGTTTTATAAATAACGTATTGACAATCAAAGTAATTTAATCTAAAAGATAACTTGCTATCATAATCACAGTCTCATAGATAGTCTAGCCAACGGATTTGAAACTTAAAATGGGTCGGCCACTCGAAATCGATAAATATGTTAACCTAGAAAGTTATATTAATTTCTTTTGTCCTTTTTTCATATACCTTAATTAACCTAGAAAGTTACTATACTATCTATACTATATACGTTTACTCCTCCGCGCGTTGCGACGGTTTATCACAGTATACTCGCAAGAACGAGTATAATATATCATTTGCAAAAGTATAAATTATATAGTAAAATCAAATCTTTTATCAAGAACTATGTACAATTTTTCATAAAATATAAAATTATACAAAATTTCACAAATATGTTACAAAAATATCAGAAAAATTGTTCAAAAAATCTTTTTCATCGCCAATCAATCGTTTAAATTAAAACAAAAATTCAAATCTATACTATATAATAAAAGAATAACAATATGCCACATGTCGTCTTTCTAGCCTATCCACGTCATATTTGACACGTGACATCATTCTAGGCTACGTGCATGACATAGTTGAAAATTTTAGAGATTAATTTAATTTAATACAATTAAGTCAAACTTCCAAATTTAAAATAAAACCTAATATTTATTTTATTCAAATATTAATGAAAATTCAATCATTTTATACTTTTCATTTTCAATCAATAATTTAGAAAATCAAAATTTTCAAGTATCATTTGTATTGTTTAAAAATGTTTTTAAAGATTTATTAAATGTATTATTTTGATGTTATTTATGTATCTATTTTTTATTATTGATTTTTTTGTAATGTTTATTTTTCATACAACTCTGTGTAATACACAGGTGAATAAGCTAGTATATAAAAATATATCTCAAATTTGGTACTCTTTTATTTGTTTACTGTTTTTCAAAGTTTAAAAAACTTCTAGTGGTCCAAGTTTAAATTATAAAAACGTCACTACATGTAACAAACACTTACATTAAACCTGAATAAAAAATTAGGTTTCGAATAAAAAATCAATTTTAATTCGGTTTAAGATGGACCAAATGTTTAATTTCAAGATTTCAAATGGACGGCTTAGATATGATTTAAGTTTTTTTCTAATATCAGGTTTTCACATGATACGAACCATATATATATATATATATGTATATGTTTAATTGTGTATATGTATATGTTTATGCATATATGATCTTGGACCCATTTTCAATATTTTACTAATCCTTTTTCATGACATTTAATAGTATAAGTATATATTTAATAGTATAAGTATATAGTAATTTGTAGACAATTTGAAAAGAATTTCTAGTCTTTCTCTTTTATTAAATAATGTAAAATACAATTTTTAGTTTTTAATTTTTTTTCATCTTCTTTGTATCAGATGCGAATGATTTTATTTAATTTGATAAATAATATGATTACATTATAAGTTATTATTCAAATTTTTATAAATTACAAAACTATCTTTGAAAAAATGATATGCTATTTAAAATAAGTAATTTTTCAATTCTTATATTTAAATTATTCATTTAAATTGTATATTACACATGTTAATAAATAAAATTTAAAATTATTTAATAAATATAACATATTTTTCAAAGACTTTTAATAAAAAATTAAATAATATTACTTATGATGCATATAATCTTATTATTAAGTAATTAAATTGCATAAAATTATTATTATGTAATAAAAAAAGGAGAAAAAATTTTAAAAACTGATAAAAGATGATTTACAAACAAAAATAAAGTTGCCGTTCAATAAAAGGGATTCTACACCGTAAGACGTGTTGCCAAAGGTCCAAAATCAACCTCTATTTATTAGGATTTAGGAATCGTGAAGGATTTTTTTCTCTTGGTGGGTAAGATTTTTATTCTTTGTGGTGAAAAGACACAAACTATTCCACACGTTTTTTTTGTTTTTTTTCCTCATTACAGCAGCTCACACAATTAATTTTTGTTTTTCTTATTATTATAAACTTTTTAATATTTATAATTAATTTTAGATATATTTAGTTTTCTTTAATAACTTCTAAAATGTAATCTTTTCATACTCATTGCGACCTTCTTATCATTTAAGTTTCGGTATAAATTTCATTTCAAACCCAGCCGGCCATCGTGTCGAAAAAAAATTCAATCCAAAATTAACGGAGTACAATACGATATATTTTTACTTCTTTCTTAAATATACTTTCATGTTTCATGATAACACTCATGTTTACAACAATTTATTTTTTTTATCCAATAATCATTGAGATTTGTTGTTTTATCTATGTTTTAACACTCAAGCCATCAATGTTAGCCTCAAATTTTCTTTTTTTTTTTGTTTTTCATTTTTTTCCTCCTATGACCATTAAGTTATAATATTTTGAAAATTCAAATTTGTCTCTTCGACACAATTGTTTATATCAGCGTTTAAACATGCATTTAGTGTGATACTAAAATAGAGGTATAGTAAAAACCAAGCTTTACAAATTTTAACACCTATGTCACAACAACATGCAAGTTTTGTTTACTAGTAAAACAAAAAGTAAATTATAAAAGCATTGTAAATTTTGAATATGTAATATATGCTTCTTGGCACTTTTGCTACTTTTATAAAGTGGAACATGCCATCAACAAGAAGCATGCATGACTAACAAGTTTGAAACCTATGAGAGATGTTATAATGATGTAAAAAAACCCAGTTTCAGAATCAAAACCCTTGAGTAACCATAACCTAGTTGATTTAGGAAAAGAATGATTGAAACAATGGTTTGAGACTTTTAAGAATCCTTAGTTGATATTGGTCTTGAACCGGAACCAAACCACTAAAAACTGATAAAAAAAAACTAGTTAAAGCTGATTAAAGACGGTTTGAATTTGAATATGATTTGACTTTTGCTAATTGGAGCCATTATAGTGGGAAAAAAACAATTTGTGTACCTCTTCTGATTGTTGTCGCGGGTAACAATTAGATTACTGTTGATAAAGTTAATTCTGTAGAATTTTTTTCTTCGATATACTTGAACAACATATAATAGGTATAACCAACTATGATACTATTTTATGAACAGTTGAATCATTTAAACTAGGGATATTCAAAAAAATCCAAAATTTAAAAAAACCGAAATTCGAATCGTATCTGAAAGACCGAAACCAAAAAATTGATTCGACTATTGATTCAGATGGATATGTCCAACTCTAGAAAAGTTATTTGGATATTTAGGCCGGATTCGAATTTCAAGTTTTATGTAATTTGGGTTGTTTGGATATCCAAATAATTTGATTTTGAGCCAATGAACCATTATTAATGTTGAGTTACTTGACTTGTTTAGGTGTTTTTTATAAATTATAAAATCAATTTAAACAATTTTATTATAATGAATTTGTGAATGTTTTGATTTGGGAACTTTGATGTGTTTGACTGTTTGTATTGTGAATCAAAACTAGCAAAATGTTTAATTTTAGAAACCAAAATGTAGCTAAAACAAAAACAAAAAATTAGAAACTTTTTTTTCAACTTTATTCGCATTGTTCGAGTTGTTTGGGTTATTCAGATTTATCCGAACATAATCCAAATCCGGATAGATTTGTGTTGGAAGAGTTTCGATAGAAGCAAAAAAAATCAAATCCAAATAACCCGATTCAAATAAATTAAATAACTATTAATCCAGACTCAATTAATACTCCTAATTTAGACAAATTGTTGTGATGGATACCCACTTATAAAAAAGGGTTCTTTGGTCTATTTTACATATAAATTGTGGTACAAGTTTTCACACAGAAAAGCATAATTGTTTTGGTCTATTTTACGTATAAATTGTGGTAAAAGTTCACACAGAAAAGCATATTACTTGTTCTCGTATTCTTATTAAATTGTTCGGATAAATACCATATCAAAATATTTTAATCAGATATTGATGTTGTAGGGATTCGTACGTGGTTTTAAAATTTTCAAATCATTGAACGCAGCGGAAACATTAACCGTACGAACCGATCCGGTCAAAACCAGATCGCCCACCAGGAGTCCAGATGCAAACCAAACAGAATAAACAAACCATAGAGTGTTTAGTGATTATACCTTTCGAGAGTAAACGGCTAACATACGCGAGGCACAACAAAACAACGAACCCAGTCGCTAGATCTGGTTACACAATCTGATCTTTAACAGTCGAATCTGATTCGCTTCAAAGATCTCGACACCGCTTGAAAACCGACTTCACATAATCCAAAACTTGGCTGCAATAGAGGAACCCACGGTGGGGTTTTGCGATGCAGGTGGCTGGCTTGATTTTGGCGCACGTTGCAAAAATTTGCAGATCAAGAAAATTGGTTGAAAAAGGGAGGCAGCCAAAAGTCAAAATATATATATGCTATTTACGTTTTTTTGATATCTCAACATTTAAGATTTTGAATTTTAAAAAAAACTCTTTTATTTAAAATTTAAATCTTTCAAATTTGGATAATGAGATTTAATCAAATAAATATTAATCCAATTAATATTTAAATAATAATAAACGTAATATATAATTATCAACTAATTGATAATTACAAATGTTGCCCCTTCAAATATCAACTTTTGATATTGCCCTCTATTAGTCACGATTGTGTCGATTTAATTAACTTTTAATTAAATATAATTGTTCGTTGCTCGTAGTGCAACCCTTGCGGATCTTATCTTAATAGTAGTACGAACTGATGTCGTTACTTGGGCATACAAATCCAACAGACTCCCACTTGCACAAGTCTCGACCATTCAGTTAGTACAGACAGTGTTGGACGTCTAGCTACATCTCACTATCCTATCAAGATACGACGCTGTTAAGCTGTCTACTATTCACAAATAACTTAAGTAACATTCCTTAACTATTCGTAATAGTAATGGACATTAAATCAGTCATCCTTCTGTAATTGACATCCCGTTGAACATGAGACATGGATCATGTGTCATTCTCATATCGTGTTCAACCATTTCTATTCTCGATCCCATATCATAACTAGTTTAATCAAACTCCCAGTTTGAGCATGGCCATGCAATTTTACTAGCTTTGATAAACGAGGGGCCCAGAGACGTCAGCCTATTACTGAAGTATAGGAACAGATCCCGTTGACTGCATATAACTCTCACTATGTTTCGGATTATCTCCAACTATGAATCCTTATTACTGCCTGGTCAAAGAGCAGTGTTAGATATGTCAAAAAAATAATCCTACGCATAATCAAGTTCAATATGCATCTAAGGTCTAAGGATACAAAGATTATGCCATTCTCAAAATCTACTCATGTCTATGATCCATGAAGTGATTTTGAAACGGGTTGCGTTCAATATCCACTCTCTATTGGATATCTGTGAATTTGGCCTCCAACTCTTTGGACTTTTCTTCCTATGAAACCAACCAACATTCACAATGGTCTCAAACTCAACATCTATTCCCATAGATTTGATTGACCACGAACATTTAGAATAAATTATATTCAAGGATATTAAACGTACAAAAATTGAACACAATTAGTATGATGATAAAGCAATTAACTCTTTAATTCAAAATCATTCAAACACAATTGTCTTAGTTCAAGAACATCCAAATACTAAAACAAATCATATCCAATCACTAGCAAATCTAAGTCCTATATTTCTAGCATGCTCCTCATGTTTTGTTTGAGGCATAGGTTTAGTGAACGGGTCTGCTAGATTATGATCTGTATGCACCTTATTTATGGTAATGTCTCCTCGTTCCAATATTTCCCGTATATAATGGAACTTCCTGAGTATATGCTTGGTGCTGTGATGCGATCTTGGTTCCTTCGCTTGAGCAATAGCACCTGAGTTGTCACACATTACCTCGATTGGTCTTGCAATGCTTGGCACCACTCCAAGATCAGATATGAACTTCTTCATCCAAGCAGCCTCTTTTGCAGCATCTGATGCTGCAATGTATTCGGACTCTGTGGTGGACTGGGCAACAACAGTTTGTTTGGAACTCTTCCATGTTATTGCTCCGCCATTTAGAGTGAATACAAATTCAGTCTGTGATCGAGAATCATCTCGATCAGTTTGAAAACTAGCATCAGTGTAACACTTTACACTAAGCTCCTCATCTGTACCTCCATATATCAGAAACATGTCTTTAGTTCTTTTCAGATACTTCAGAATGTTCTTTACAGCAATCCAGTGAGCATCACCTGGATTCTGTTGATATCTGCTCGTCATGCTCAAGGCATATGAGACATCTGGTCTAGTGCACAACATAGCATACATGATCGATCCTATTGCAGAAGCATATGGAACTCTTTCCATCCTTCTTTTATGATCTTCCGTTTCCGGACATTGCAACTTGTTTAGGATCGTCCCATGTGCCATATGTAAAAAACCTCTTTTGGCATCTTGCATTGAAAAGCGTCGAATGACCTTATCAATATATGTGCTTTGACTTAAACCAATGAGTCTCCTTGATCTATCTCTATAGATCTTAATTCCTAGAATGTATGCAGCTTCACCAAGGTCCTTCATTGCGAAACACTTTCCTAACCATGATTTTACTCCGTTCAAGGTTGGAATGTCATTTCCAATAAGAAGTATGTCATCTACATACAAAATCAAGAACATCACAATGCTCCCACTTGCTTTCATGTAAACACACGGTTCATCTTCGTTCTTTATAAAACCAAACTCTTTGATTTTCTCATCAAAACGAAGATTCCAGCTTCTAGATGCTTGTTTCAATCCATAAATGGATTTCTTTAATTTGCATACTTTATTAGGATTCTTAGGATCGACAAAACCTTCAGGCTGAGCCATATAAACATCTTCAGTAAGGTGTCCATTTAGAAAAGCCGTTTTGACATCCATTTGCCATATTTCATAATCATAATATGCTGAAATGACAATTAGAATTCTAATTGATTTAAGCATAGCCACTGAAGAAAAGGTTTCCTCATAATCAATACCTTGAGTTTGAGTAAAACCTTTTGCTACAAGTCTAGCTTTAAATGTATGCACATTCCCATCCATGTCGGTTTTCTTCTTAAAAACCCATTTGCACCCTACTGTCTTACAATTGGGAGGCAGATCAACCAAGTCCCAGACTTGGTTGTCATGCATGGATTGCATCTCAGCGTCCATGGCGTCAAGCCATTTATCAGATTCTAAATCTGAAATTGCAGTCTTATAATTGGTAGGCTCTGTGCCATCCAAAAATGGTACATCATTTCCTTGAATGAGAAAACCGTATCTGTCAGGATCCCTACGATCTCTACTAGATCTGCGAACGCTTGACTCTTCAACATTTGACTGAGTCACTGGTGTTGCGTCAACTCTTAGTTGACTTGGTGCATCAACCTCAGGTTGTGTTTCTGGAATTACTTCCATATCCACAATATTATCAGCTTGACTTCTCGCGAGAAACTCTTTCTCTAGAAAAGTTCCTTTACGCATAATAACAACTTTGTTTTTATCTGGCTGATAGAAGTAGTATCCCATAGTCTCCTTTGGATATCCGACGAAAACTACCTTTTCGCCTCTGGGTTCTAATTTGTTGGGTGTCTCACGTTTCACGTAGGCATCACAACCCCAGACCTTTAGGTATGACGTTTTGGGTTTACTACCATGCCATATCTCATATGGTGTTTTATCCACCTTCTTGGTTGGAGCAATGTTTACAAGTTTAGCAGCGGTTTCAAGGGCATATCCCCAGAAAGAGTGAGGCAGATTCGTGCGACTCATCATATATCGAACCATATCTAATAAGGTTCGATTCCTCCTTTCAGACACACCATTGAGTTGTGGTGTTCTAGGAGGAGTCAATTGTGAAACAATTCCACATTGCCTAAGATGCTCTTCGAATTCATAACTAAGGTATTCACCACCTCGATCCGATCGAATGGCTTTTATTGTTTTACCAAGCTGATTTTCAACTTCCTTTTGAAATGTTTTAAACACTTCAAATGCTTCATGTTTGTGACTTATGAGGTAAACATACCCATATCGACTGAAGTCATCAATGAAAGTTATAAAGTATCTTTTACCAGTTCTAGTCATAGTCTTGAAAGGACTACATACATCAGTATGTATTAATCCTAACAATTCTGTGGCCTTTTCACCAACTCCTGAGAAAGGTGCTTTTGTCATCTTGCCACTTAAGCATGATTCACATGTATCAAAAGTTTCAGACCCGGTGGGTTCAACGATCCCATCTGTTTGAAGCTTTTCCATGCGTTTCTTGCTAATGTGACCAAGACGACAATGCCATAGATATGACTGGTTAAAGTCTGATTTTAACCTTTTGGTGTTCATAGTGTACATAGAACTACTAGTGCATGAATTGCTCACATTAATCTCATATATTCCATTATGAGGCTTCGCCTCAAAATAAAACATATTATTAAAATAAGCAGAAATGTAATTACCATTAAAAACATAATCAAAACCTTGTTCATGCAAACGAGAAACTGAAACAATATTTCGAGTCACATTTGGAATAAAACAAACATTGTCTAATTTCAAATAAAAACCACTTGGCAGTAGTATCTCATACTCTCCAATAGCTTTGACTGCGACATGAGCTCCATTGCCAACATGGAGTTCCATTTCGCCATCTTTCAGTTCTTTAACGTTCTTTAGTCCCTGCATTTTATTACAAATGTGAGAACCACATCCGGTGTCAAACACCCATGACTTAGGGGAAAAAGAATACAATTCTATTACAAAGATACCTGAAGTGCTAGCCCCAGAGGACTTTGCCTTCTTCAGCTCAGCAAGGTACTTGGGACAGTTCCTCTTCCAATGACCCATCTCTTCACAGTGGAAGCATTTGGCATCCTTTTCAATTTTCTTGGAAGGCTGCTTAGGCACAACAACTTTGGCCTTACCCTTACCTTTGCCTCTTATGTTCTTGCCTTTATTATTTGGCTTCTTGATTCTACCCTCATTGATCATGAGAACCGGAGAGGTTTTGCTTGGAATGTTCACTTCAGCAGTCTTAAGCATCTTATGCAACTCTGTAATGGACTTTTCCCAACCATTCATATTATAGTTCATAATGAAATGATCAAATGATTTGGGCAGAGAGTTGAGGATCATATCCCCAGCTAACTCAATGCTTAAGGGAAAACCAAGCCTTTCCAGTTGATCAATGTAACTCTTCATTTTTAGCACATGAGTGCTTACAGATGACCCCTCTTGCATTTGACAACCCATGAGAGATTTCATGGTTTCAAAATGCTCATGACGTGCTTGCTCTTGGAACATTTCCTTAAGCTGAGTGATCATGTCAAAAGCTGCGAGATCTTCCAGATTTTTCTGAAGTTCAGGAATCATGGTAGCTAACATGAGGCATGACACTTCTGCAGAGTCATCAACATGTTTCTCCCATGCCCTTTTCACAGCCTGAGTGGCGTTTGTAGGAGGTTCATCAGGAATGGCATTTTCAAGAACATAATGCTTCTTGTCAGCCTTGAGAACAATTCTCAAGTTGCGATGCCAATCAATGAAGTTAGAACCATTGAGTTTCTCTTTGTCCAGAATGGACCTTAGAGCATAGTTGGAGTGAGAGGAATTGTTGTTTGAATTTGAGGTAGACATCTACAAAATAGGATAGTGGGATTTTAGTATTTTCAATGTTAAAATCTTAATTAAATTGACCCTTTAAATTCATTTTAACTTAAGAAGAATGAGATCCATATTTTATTATACTTCAATGATTGGTTAATCCAGTTCATGTAATATAACTATTTAGGTAGGTAACGATTACTGATGTGTGTAAAGTAGCTTAATCAAAACTAATAAAAATCAATACTATCCTAGACACTAAGTAATACTCTAGACTCTCTAAAACCTAAGCTACTAACAGGCAAGTGTACCTATCGTATGTAGCAAGACAAAAGTAAGTCCGGATATCGAACCCACAGACTCCTATAGACTGCAACAACTAGACTCAATGACTTATCTATACAAAGAACTTAAATTAAATTATATGTTTAAAAAGGGGGTTTTGTGATTAACTACTTAAACTAAAATTAACAATTTAGAACAATCGACTCAAGACTTAAATAAGAGCAAATACAACTAGAATTCACGAATGATGAAATGACTACCTAGGGTTTACTTTATACATGTTTGAAATGTTTAGATTGATTATGGAACTAGTCAGGGAACCGGGATCTTTGAATATTAACTCATTAACAGATTAGAGATTCTTTAACCCTTTATAAAGATTTTAACTAAAATGCCTACAAGTATTTTAAACACCGATTTATGTTAATTACTCTCACAAGTTAACCAACCCATTAATGGTATGTCCAAAAAACCACATTCCTCACGATAATGATAGTTTCAACACATCACATGTAAAGGACAATAAGGAAATCCATCTTGAACTTAACATACAACACTATGTTTTACTAACCTAATCTTAGTCTTTTCACAAAGACTTTAACTAGCATTCAAACATGCAAGATATGTTAACAAATCCTCACTTCACAGCTATTGACTTTGGTTAAACATTTAAAATCATTTATGATCCAATTATTAGTCCTATGAATTACTACGTCTAGTAACACATCTACAAATCAAGAACACCAAGTAAATGATCTAGCATACGCTCGTTACACGAAAGACATCCGCCAAAGCATACGAGGACATAATAATTAAATCACAAACATCATAAACATTCATCCACATTCAAGATTTCAAAACCAAATCATAAACCATTAAAAATCCAAACTTGTTCCACAATCAATCGTTACTACAATCAAACATGCATAGTTATAAAACCCTAGGTAGTTTACAAGGTCTAGCCAATAGTAATCATGAATAAACAGAAAGATCTACTGTAAAAACCATAGTAAAACATCATACGAATGGAAAACAAAACAAGAATAAGAACCGATCGCGATTACACCCTTCGATTTGCAATCCTAGGGCCTCCCGATGATGGATCTTGCCTCACTTGCCTTCCAGAACTCTTTGGTCGCCTCCAATGTAGTCTCTGATCGTCCCAAAACCGAATATCCTCGCCTCTAGCCGTTTTCCAAATCATAAACTTGATTTTCTGAAATTCTAACCCTGTCGCGTAGCGCGACATGTACATCCACACCCGTCGCGTAGCGCGACGGGTTCCACTACCCGACAAAATAGTCGGGTCAACCGGCATCATTAAGTGAGGGGTAAAATGGTCATTTCCACCTGTCGCGTAGCGCGACAGGGTTTCATTTTGTCCTCGCGTAGCGCGAGGAGTTGAGAATCCAGAATTCCTTCTTCCTTTGTTCTTGTAATTGTTCTCGTTCACCCGGACACTCGTTTTCTTGATCTTTTATGCCAAAATGATGTGTTTATAACCTGCAAACATTAAATTATAGAAATGTGAAGAACCAGCATCTATCGACTCTAAAATTGACTAAAACTGTACAAACCGAATTAAAAACAACTAGAAAAACAGATGTGTTTTACAACACATCACATCCCTACACTTATCTCTTTTTCGTCCCTGAAAAAGGCTTATGCAAAAATCTGGGATCACAGCGAGGTAAAACGGTTTCCACACAATTAAATCATTAATTCAAAATTAAATGCCATGGAAAAGATTGCAAGTATTGTTATCCTACTAAACCCATACTGATTTTCCCAGTCCCTTAGTTATGGTCCATTATGTTTGTGTTCTACATTTCATTTCATTAGACCCACACTTAGGAAATTTAAAATCAAATCAATCCTTTATTATAGCTTTCAAGTCATCCTAACATATAAACAAACAAGAAAATTTTCAAATCAGATTTTTATGAATGAAACAGATGGAAGCGTGAGCATTTTTCTTTTATTTATTTTTTTTAATCCATTGAACTTAGCTTAGTGGTGTTTCAACCAGGCTGCAACCCGGCGTGTGACACATAAGTTTCTCATCCAACTTCTTTTCTTTCATTTTTTTCTTTTAGCTCAGCTTATTTGGTGAAATGGAGGCGCCATAAGACTCGGATTTATTCTCATAAAAAGAGTACTTATGTGCCAATGCAAAAATCAGATTTTCAAAACTCTCATTTGTTATTATGCAAAGATTCGTTTCTAGCTAGAAATCAGTTTCATCAATTCCATGCAAAAATTCGTTTCTAGCTAGAAAACAACGAAAAACGAAGAAAAAATACGAAAAACCCCTAAAAAAAATGCATTAAAAACTCTGGAAATTTACATACTATACACTTGGGTTTTGCCCAAGAACCCTTACTCTCATTCGGGTTTCTCTAGGAGGATCTCTTCCCCCTCCTCATTCTCATCTATCGGTCCTCCGATGTAATGTTTCAATCTATGACCGTTCACTTTCCAAGTGTTCCCATCAACTTCATTTTGTAGCTCAACGGTTCCATATGGAAATACTTCTTCAACCACATATGGACCCGTCCACTTGGACTTCAACTTTCCTCCAAACAATTTCAATCGGGAGTTGTAAAGCAAAACCCGATCTCCCTTCTTGAATTCTTTCAAACCCTTCAACTTCCTATCATGCAATGACTTGGTTTTCTCTTTAATGCTCAATGATCGTGAGTAAACCGCATCACGAAGGGCTTCTAGCTCATGAATTTGAAAATACCTTTTCCTACCCGCCTCGGTAAGATCAAGGTTCACCGTCTTGAGAGCCCAAAGAGCTCTATGTTCTAACTCAACGGGAAGATGGCATGCTTTGCCATAGACGACCATGTATGGTGTGGTTCCTAAAGGTGTCTTGTAAGCCGTTCTAAATGCCCACAATGCATCGTCCAATTTGTCGGACCAATCCTTCCGACTCTTCCCTACCGTCTTCTCAAGTATTCGTTTCACTCCTCGGTTTGCATTCTCCACTTGACCGCTTGTTTGAGGATGGTAAGCAGTCGCTAAACGATGAGTGACACCGTAGCGTTGTAATGCCTTTTCTAACATGGTGTTACAAAAATGCGTGCCACGGTCACTTATTAAAGCTCTAGGAGTTCCAAACCGGCTAAACAACTTCTTTAAGAACTTGAGAACTACTCGGGCATCATTTGTAGGCAAGGCTTGAGCCTCAACCCACTTTGAGACATAATCTATGGCCACGAGTATATACCTATTCCCTTTTGACAAAGGAAAAGGTCCAACAAAATCAATGCCCCAAACATCAAAAACCTCCAACACTTGAATGGGGTTTTGAGGCATTTCATCCCTAGATGAGATGTTACCGGTACGTTGACAAGCCTAGATGGGGTTTTGGGCGGTGGAGTGATGTCCATGATGTCCACCCGTCAAGCCTTCATGACAATGTCTTAAAATGTCTAGGCCTTCCTTCCTACTAACGCACCTCCTAGAGATGTATTTAAGTTCAATTATACCAATCTTAAAGGACAGTTAGAATCAGTTGAGCCTACTTACACATCCCATAACCAAAGCATATAACCCAAACCAACCGGTTAACTATGAAGGATCCCATAAAACCAAACTTTCTTATCATTTCCCATCACGCTTTTGCAACCAACTTAACCAGGAACAAGAAAGATCTAAGCTAAAGATGTAGGATACAC
Source organism: Mikania micrantha (assembly GCA_009363875.1). Classification (NCBI taxonomy): domain Eukaryota; kingdom Viridiplantae; phylum Streptophyta; class Magnoliopsida; order Asterales; family Asteraceae; genus Mikania; species Mikania micrantha. Next base: position 54,804,978 of record CM018698.1, on the reverse strand, counting down.
AATAAAAAAAAATAAAAAAAAAAAAAAAATTCGACTCGATTACACTAACTAAACAAAATTTAAAACAATTACTAATTTAAAACAATTACTCATCCCCACACTTAAACTGGACATTGTCCTCAATGTAGAGAAAAGAGAAAACAAAAAGAAATAAATGAATAAAAATGACTTAGCTGGTTACAAAAGAAGACTGTCGAGTGCCAGTCTTGTAAAGAAGACTGTCGAGTGCCAGTCTTTCCAATAATCTCCACAAGCTACAATTTGCTTCGCATGCCATACACAAACAATAAGATCTGAACAACACAAAGATCAAGCAACCATCAATACATCCAAAAGATAATAATATCATAACCAAGATCATGTCCAAATACAACCACGGATGCAAAATATCACACGTACAAGATGATCATGACAATACATATCCAAAATAAAAACCCATAGACATCCCCACACTAGTCATCTGTAGCATCTCCTCCTGGCTCATCTGTCTGATCAGGTGCTCTGTAGAACTCAGGGATCTCGATGTGCAGGGATGTCATCAAATAACGCATCGCGTCCTCCTGTCTCCTCTGTCCTGCCAAAAACCACTCTCTGTGCTGCTCATGATAACCATCAATCCTAACACACAGAGACTCCAAAGTAAGAGGATCAGGAATGGGCTCCCTAAGTGGATACTGCCTGGGCGGCTGATCCCTCCGAAATATAGGCCGCTGACGATGGGTGGGAACTGAACCCCTCACAACGTCAGCTGCCGCAGAACCTGGTGGTGGCATCACCTGTGGTCCCTCAACATGAGCTGCCCACCTAGGAGGATCATCTAACTCACAAATGCCTGCCCGGCGCAAATCCCTCAACGTGATCTGTGTAGTGACCGGTCCCACCGTCATCAAATCCAGTCTGTATCTGTCAAAAACTCCCAAGAACTCAGCAATCCTATATATATACGGTCCCATGTCCAGCCTCGCCCTACCACCTCCTCGCCTACCTCGAGCAAATGACTGCGCCATCACACACGCCACATTGGCCTCCCTGCCTCTCACCATGCAATACAAACAAAACAAATCCATCCAGTTCACCTTCTCCTCTCCTGAATACCTGCCAATCACCGTACAAGCTAAAACTCTATGAATGTATCTCAGAACTGGATCCCTAATCTCAGATTCCACCATGCTGGTGGAAAATGGTGAATCTGCTATAGTCGCCCAGAAGTCGCTGAGATCTGCCTCAGATAAACAACACTCTCTACTTTTCTTAGAGGCGCCTCTAAGACAAGTAGCAAACCTAGGTGCCATCACCTCCTCCTCAGTATAGAATCCGGTAGCCACAGCGAACTGTGGAATGGACATCTCATAAACTCGTCTCCCAAGAGCAAAAGAAACTGCATCCATCGAATGGAACTCAGAGTCATCATACATAAAAGTCGAATGAAACTCTAGGGCCAGCTCCTTGTACTGAGGCCAGTCACAAGCTAGAACGGTAGTCCACCGTGGCCCTAGAAGTCTCTCTATCCTGTCTCTCTGACCCAACTGATCTAGCAACTCCCAATCGATATTCCTATGGTGAAGGAGCTCTAAAGATATAAACCTATCAAGTCTCTGACTCTCAAATGTCCCTAACTCAAAACTAAGCAAAGTATGCTCCCTAATCCTCCTAGGTCTAATGCTCGGCATCCTCTCCACATCGGCGTAGCTAATGGTGCGCTCGTCCCTCTGAAACTGAACCGGAGAGCCTGGTTCTCCCCTGGGCCTTGGTACTGGCCCTCTCCGTCTCTTCCCTGCAGCTCTGGAAGACTCAGCTCCAGACATATCTGAAAAACAAAGTTAGATAAAAGAGAAACTGCAGTGTTAGCATAAAACCAAAGGACATGTTACCGTATAGCATTTCATTCGCGGTTACAAGTTCAATATCCAATAAACAATCCCATAAGCAGACTTTGTCACAAACCACGTTCGATGGACATTATCATTTCAAATCACATCAAAGACCACACAAGACCAATAACGAACAATTCCAAACATGTTTTATGGACAACAAAAGAAATGACCACAACGACTAACATGATCAAAACAATCACTACCATTCAAGCAAAACCACCATTCAAGCATGTGTAACAATCCCATTTAAAATTCAATTTTCTTTTCTATTCAAAAACCCAAATGATCGTTTTCAGTCTAAATCACGAATGTATATGCATAATAAAGACCCAAGAACCAAATTCAGCAACAAAACTAAACTAAACTAAAAATTTTCAACTAATCTAAACTAAAAAATGACCAAAAATACATCTAATGCACGAAAGATGAAGTTGGAGGTGCCACATTACCTCGATGACGACTGGAAAACACCAAAAGGAAATGAGATGTGATGAAAATTGGGTGCCCTTGTGCTCCAACTCTAAAATGGTGATCAGTGATGGTTACCGGTTGTGGTATGGCCGGCGGCGGGTGGTTGGTGGTTGTCGGAAGTGACGGCGGTTGTGATGGACGGCGGCAGCAGGGGTTGGTGGTGCTCGGTGGTAATCGGTGGTGGTGATATTAGGCGGAGGTTGGTTGTGATGGTGATGGTGGTCGACCGGAAGTGTGATGATGATGATCGGCGGAGGGTGGTTGTGCGTGTGGTTGTGGGTGAATCGCCGGTGGTGGTGTGGAGGTGGTTAATTTGGGGTGAAATGAATTAGGGCTCGAAACAAAAAGGTTTTTTTTTTTACCCGTCTGTCTATTCGTCGCGTAGCGCGACAACTGTCTCAACATGTGTCGCGTAGCGCGACAAAATGTTGACCCGCTCTGTTGACCATAGTTCTCGCGTCGCGCGACAGGTCATCCCTATGTTGTCGCGTAGCGCGACGTGGCATTTTTTACAGAAAGTTTTCCACGATTCCATGCCTTAGCCAAATTTTCACCTCTTTTTCATTCCTAAACATCAAGAATAAATTCTAAGTAAAGAATACATACCTGGTGCCTCTATTCCATCTTTCTTGCATCCAAATGCTTAAAAACCTGCAAAACTTAAGAAAACACAAAAAAACGAAAAACGAAAACAACGAAAAACGAAGAAAAAATACGAAAAACCCCTAAAAAAATGCATTAAAAACTCTGGAAATTTACATACTATACACTTGGGTTTTGCCCAAGAACCCTTACTCTCATTCGGGTTTCTCTAGGAGGATCTCTTCCCCCTCCTCATTCTCATCTATCGGTCCTCCGATGTAATGTTTCAATCTATGACCGTTCACTTTCCAAGTGTTCCCATCAACTTCATTTTGTAGCTCAACGGTTCCATATGGAAATACTTCTTCAACCACATATGGACCCGTCCACTTGGACTTCAACTTTCCTCCAAACAATTTCAATCGGGAGTTGTAAAGCAAAACCCGATCTCCCTTCTTGAATTCTTTCAAACCCTTCAACTTCCTATCATGCAATGACTTGGTTTTCTCTTTAATGCTCAATGATCGTGAGTAAACCGCATCACGAAGGGCTTCTAGCTCATGAATTTGAAAATACCTTTTCCTACCCGCCTCGGTAAGATCAAGGTTCACCGTCTTGAGAGCCCAAAGAGCTCTATGTTCTAACTCAACGGGAAGATGGCATGCTTTGCCATAGACGACCATGTATGGTGTGGTTCCTAAAGGTGTCTTGTAAGCCGTTCTAAATGCCCACAATGCATCGTCCAATTTGTCGGACCAATCCTTCCGACTCTTCCCTACCGTCTTCTCAAGTATTCGTTTCACTCCTCGGTTTGCATTCTCCACTTGACCGCTTGTTTGAGGATGGTAAGCAGTCGCTAAACGATGAGTGACACCGTAGCGTTGTAATGCCTTTTCTAACATGGTGTTACAAAAATGCGTGCCACGGTCACTTATTAAAGCTCTAGGAGTTCCAAACCGGCTAAACAACTTCTTTAAGAACTTGAGAACTACTCGGGCATCATTTGTAGGCAAGGCTTGAGCCTCAACCCACTTTGAGACATAATCTATGGCCACGAGTATATACCTATTCCCTTTTGACAAAGGAAAAGGTCCAACAAAATCAATGCCCCAAACATCAAAAACCTCCAACACTTGAATGGGGTTTTGAGGCATTTCATCCCTAGATGAGATGTTACCGGTACGTTGACAAGAATCGCACTTCTTAACAAACTCAAGTGCATCCTTCACCACCGAAGGCCAATAGAACCCACAATCGAAAACCTTTTGGGCGGTGGAGTGATGTCCATGATGTCCACCCATCAAGCCTTCATGACAATGTCTTAAAATGTCTAGGCCTTCCTTCCTACTAACGCACCTCCTAAGGATCCTATCTCCTCCAACACGATAGAGATACGGGTCATCCCAAACATACTTACCCGCATCTCTAAAGAATTTCCTCTTTTGTTGAGAGGTCATTCCTTCAATTACCACTCCATGAGCAAGGAAATTTGCCAAGTCGGTGAACCATGGCATTCCTTGTTTCTCCGCCTCTACAAAGTCGATCATCTCATGAGGGAACCTATCACCAATCTCCTCCTCACGAATCTCACTTCTCTCCGGGTCTTCCAACCGGGAGAGATGATCGGCCGCAACATTTTCAGCCCCTTTCTTGTCTTTGATCTCAATGTCAAATTCCGATAATAATAAGATCCACCTAATGAGGCGAGGTTTCGCATCTTTCTTTGTAAAAAGAAACCTCAAGGCCGAGTGATCCGTGAAAACGGTGGTCTTTGAAAGCACTAAGTATGACCGGAATTTGTCAAAAGCAAACACTACCGCAAGAAGCTCCTTCTCGGTGGTAGTGTAGTTCTCTTGAGCATCATTGAGAGTTTTGCTAGCATAGTATATTGGGTGAAAATGTTTATCTCTCCTTTGCCCTAAGACCGCCCCGACGGCTTGGTCACTAGCATCACACATGAGTTCAAAGGGCAAACTCCAATCGGGGGCTACTAAGATAGGAGCACTCACAAGCCTCTCCTTCAAGAATTTGAATGCCTTCATGCATTCCTCATCAAACAAAAATGGGGTATCTTTTTCTAAAAGATGGGTCATAGGCCTAGTGATTTTGGAAAAATCCTTTATAAACCGCCTATAAAAACCCGCATGACCAAGGAAACTCCTAATGGCTTTGACACTAGAAGGTGGTGGGAGTTTACTTATGGTCTCTATCTTCGCCTTATCTACCTCAATACCCGCTCTCGAAATCTTATGACCTAACACTATTCCCTCGGTCACCATGAAGTGACACTTCTCCCAATTGAGCATCAGCTTAGTCTCTACACACCTTTTCAACATCTTCTCAAGATTCTCCAAGCAGACATCAAAAGAATCACCATAAACTGAGAAGTCATCCATAAACACCTCCATGGATGATTCAATCATATCCTGGAAGATGGCTACCATGCACCTTTGAAATGTGGCAGGAGCATTGCATAAACCAAATGGCATGCGACGGTAAGCATAGGTGCCATAAGGGCACGTGAATGTAGTCTTTTCCTGATCCTCCGGTGCAATGGGGATCTGGAAGTACCCTGAAAAACCATCTAAGAAGCAGTAAAACTGCTGTCCCGCCAATCTCTCAAGTATCTGATCAATGAAAGGAAGGGGAAAGTGATCCTTCCTGGTGGCATCGTTAAGTTTCCTATAGTCGATGCAAACTCGCCACCCCGTGACCGTGCGAGATGGAATGAGCTCATTCTTCTCATTTGTGATGACTGTCATCCCTCCCTTTTTAGGGACAACCTGAGTTGGGCTCACCCACGATGAATCCGAAATAGGATAGATCAAGCCGGCATCCATCAACTTCAACACCTCCTTCTTCACAACCTCTTGCATATTTGGATTTAAACGCCTCTGAGGCTGAACTACCGGCTTGTACTCATCCTCCATGAGTATCCTGTGTGTACAATAAGCAGGACTAATTCCTTGGATATCGGAGAGTCTCCAAGCAATAGCCCCCTTATACATCCTCAGTACACCTAACAATCTCTTCTTCTCCTCCTCACTTAACCTAGATGATATGACAACAGGTAAAGTGGAATTCTCTCCTAGAAAAGCATACTCTAAGTGTGAGGGTAAAACCTTAAGCTCTAGGGCGGGTGGTGACTCAACAGAGGGCTTCTTACTCTCCTCCCTCAACTCATCAATCTCTAAAACCTCAGAAATGACACCAACTCCCTCATCAATACTCTCACACTCCTCTTCACTTCTCTCAACTACCAAATCAGCACCGCACACGTACTCTAGACACCTATCTACGTGTGACATGAAAGAATTTATGAAGTAAACAGAGTGACATGGGTCACTAAAGTCATCATGATCACTGGGATGCCTCATCGACTTCACAACCTCGAATGTGACAGTCTCATCACCCACTCTAAGAGTGAGTTTCCCATCAAACACATCAATGATGGCCTTAGCGGTCCTCAAAAAAGGACGGCCCAGAATGATAGGCACAGTCTCGTCGGCCTCCATGTCAAGAATCACAAAGTCCACAGGGAAAACGAATTTATCTACCTTCACCAACAAGTTCTCAACAATACCCCGTGGACATTTGACCGTGCGGTCAGCAAGGGACAATGTCATGCGCGTGGGCGAAAGTTCACCAAGTGCTAGCTTCTCATATAAAGAATAGGGCATCAAATTGATGCTAGCACCTGAATCTGCCAACGCGTGTCTCTGAGTGTCACTACCAAACAAACATGGGATTGTAAAGATCCCAGGATCTGTCAATTTCTCTGGTAGCTTGTTCAGAATCACCGCAGAACACCCCCCACTCAATGGAACATTAGAAAGTTCCCCAAGCCTATCCTTCCTCTTCAACAAATCTTTAAGGAACTTAGCATATTTGGGCATATGCTGAAGAGCCTCAATGAATGGAAGATTGATCTTCAATTGCTTAAACATGTCAAGAAAATGTCCATACTCCTTAGCATGCTTTTGGTGAGCTAAGCGAGCAGGATATGGTAATCGTGAATGATCAATCTGAGGACTCGGCCTAACCTCTACCGGTTTCTTCTCAACCGGGATCACTATGGGAGACTCACTGATCGGTACTGTACTTGCTGGGACTGGCCTCATGTGTACCCCCCCAGGAGTCTCCATCTCAATCTCTTCATCCACCGGTTCCTCTTCTTCTACTTCAACCGGTGGCTTCTCACTCACACCCCCTCTTCCACTCCTCGTAGTCACTGCCTTAACATGAGCGTTCGGATTAGCCTGAGTATTACCTGAAAACTGACCTTGAGGCCTCTCATCTAAACGCTTGGCAATATCACCAACTGATCTTTGAAGATCAAGGAAAGCAGATTGTTGGTTTTTTAGAAGAATGTCATGCTCAGCAAGTGTTTTCTGAGTATTGGCATCCTTTGCAACCAACTGAGTGAGTAACTCCTCAATCTTACTCATACTCCCTCCAGAACTACCAACACCACTACTGCTACCCGCCCCCGGTGTATGACTCGGATGACTACCCGACGAATGACCCTGCCCCTGGTTATTAGATGGCCCAGATTGGAAACCAGGGGGATGACCGGAAGAGCGCCAATTGAAGTTAGGGTGGTTCCTCCAATTTTGATTATATGAATTATTGAACGAGTTGGAGTTTCCCCTACCTTGACCCCCAAGATAATCAACCTGCTCCTGATTGACTACTAAACACTCCGATGTGGCGTGGCCACCCCTACATATCTCGCACCTGTCTACCTTCATCTTTAACTCCTTTACATCCTTAGATAAAGCCTCAAGAGCAGCTGCTACACTAGTATCCACATTAACGTGGTGAACTCCTCTCGTAGAAGAGGAGGAACTAGAAATAGGATTTGAATTCCTATTAGCCGATCTCTGCTCATACTCAGCCTGAGCAAAACTTTCAAACATATCAGTACACTCAGCTACATCCCTCTTTCCCATAAGATGACCACACGCAGAAGTGTCAAAACGAGCTCTGGTCTCATAAGTTAGACCATTGTAGAATTTCTCTACAAGGGCCCAGTCAGATAGACCATGCTGAGAACATCTGCTAAGCAGATTCTGAAATCTCTCCCAAGCAAGATAGTATGGCTCATCAGGGGCCATACGGAAAGAGTGGATCTCATCACGAAGGCGAGCTGCCTTGGCAGGTGGAAAGTATTTCTTAAGGAACGCATCCCTAAGACTGCCCCAAGTCGTGAAAGATCCAGGAGCATGCGAATCGAGCCAAGTGGCAGCCCTACCCGCAAGAGAGAAAGGAAATAGCTGCAGAAAGATAGCATCCTCAGTAGCACCTTGAAGATTGAAGGTACCACAGATGCGAGTAAGACGAGCTATATGGGCTGGTGCATCCTCATCATCCCGGCCATTAAACTGGGTGTTATTAATGGCTGTCATGATGTATGAAGGAATCTGCCACGAATTTTCATTCGTGATATTCGGCACAGTGATGGGATTGTTAAGTCCCGTGAACCCAGCAGTGGCCTGCTGATGAACTGTACGACGCTCAGCCATGGGTGGAATGAAATGAAAGTGTGGACTAGAATGGGTGGAAGAACTCGAAGAAAATGGTGGTGTGTGATCAGAAAACTCTGCAGAAACGGGAGTGGAAACACTTACCTCGCTCGTAGAACCCTCAGAGAAGTCCCGCGAATCGCTCCTTAATGGTAAAGAAAGCTCAGGCGGCGGTCCTTGTGAACGTAGGTGTGGCATACACTACCAAACCTGCAAATAAAACAAAAAGAAATTAAAAACAGATATAAGCAAAATAAAATAATACTAAAAATAAAAAATAACTATGCACAGATAAGACACAAGACTAAAATACACAATCGACTAAGAAGTCCCCGGCAACGGCGCCAAAAACTTGATGTGTGTAAAGTAGCTTAATCAAAACTAATAAAAATCAATACTATCCTAGACACTAAGTAATACTCTAGACTCTCTAAAACCTAAGCTACTAACAGGCAAGTGTACCTATCGTATGTAGCAAGACAAAAGTAAGTCCGGATATCGAACCCACAGACTCCTATAGACTGCAACAACTAGACTCAATGACTTATCTATACAAAGAACTTAAATTAAATTATATGTTTAAAAAGGGGGTTTTGTGATTAACTACTTAAACTAAAATTAACAATTTAGAACAATCGACTCAAGACTTAAATAAGAGCAAATACAACTAGAATTCACGAATGATGAAATGACTACCTAGGGTTTACTTTATACATGTTTGAAATGTTTAGATTGATTATGGAACTAGTCAGGGAACCGGGATCTTTGAATATTAACTCATTAACAGATTAGAGATTCTTTAACCCTTTATAAAGATTTTAACTAAAATGCCTACAAGTATTTTAAACACCGATTTATGTTAATTACTCTCACAAGTTAACCAACCCATTAATGGTATGTCCAAAAAACCACATTCCTCACGGTAATGATAGTTTCAACACATCACATGTAAAGGACAATAAGGAAATCCATCTTGAACTTAACATACAACACTATGTTTTACTAACCTAATCTTAGTCTTTTCACAAAGACTTTAACTAGCATTCAAACATGCAAGATATGTTAACAAATCCTCACTTCACAGCTATTGACTTTGGTTAAACATTTAAAATCATTTATGATCCAATTATTAGTCCTATGAATTACTACGTCTAGTAACACATCTACAAATCAAGAACACCAAGTAAATGATCTAGCATACGCTCGTTACACGAAAGACATCCGCCAAAGCATACGAGGACATAATAATTAAATCACAAACATCATAAACATTCATCCACATTCAAGATTTCAAAACCAAATCATAAACCATTAAAAATCCAAACTTGTTCCACAATCAATCGTTACTACAATCAAACATGCATAGTTATAAAACCCTAGGTAGTTTACAAGGTCTAGCCAATAGTAATCATGAATAAACAGAAAGATCTACTGTAAAAACCATAGTAAAACATCATACGAATGGAAAACAAAACAAGAATAAGAACCGATCGCGATTACACCCTTCGATTTGCAATCCTAGGGCCTCCCGATGATGGATCTTGCCTCACTTGCCTTCCAGAACTCTTTGGTCGCCTCCAATGTAGTCTCTGATCGTCCCAAAACCGAATATCCTCGCCTCTAGCCGTTTTCCAAATCATAAACTTGATTTTCTGAAATTCTAACCCTGTCGCGTAGCGCGACATGTACATCCACACCCGTCGCGTAGCGCGACGGGTTCCACTACCCGACAAAATAGTCGGGTCAACCGGCATCATTAAGTGAGGGGTAAAATGGTCATTTCCACCTGTCGCGTAGCGCGACAGGGTTTCATTTTGTCCTCGCGTAGCGCGAGGAGTTGAGAATCCAGAATTCCTTCTTCCTTTGTTCTTGTAATTGTTCTCGTTCACCCGGACACTCGTTTTCTTGATCTTTTATGCCAAAATGATGTGTTTATAACCTGCAAACATTAAATTATAGAAATGTGAAGAACCAGCATCTATCGACTCTAAAATTGACTAAAACTGTACAAACCGAATTAAAAACAACTAGAAAAACAGATGTGTTTTACAACACATCAATTACCAATTGTATCTCTATACAATTCTCATATTATGGGGTCGATTTGGATGAGTTATGTCCATGTCGGTACGTTTTACCCCATCTATGCCCGTTTTGCTTATTGTAATTGGTTAATCCAGTTTACAAGGCAAAATGATAGTTGTCCTAAAATTAGCAACGTGTGATTACTGGTCTAGCTTGCTTAGACTAAACAGTATCACCTTGTCCCGACATCCGTAGTCCTTTCGTAATAGGCTAAGCCAGAGAACTTAAGGGGTTCGGATATATCGTTTCAAGTGCTCTAAAATTAGGGTGGCATAGACCTATCGATTTTTCTAAGGGATTTATTTTAGTGTTTTACCTTTTATGGGTCGAAAACACATCGTGTTGTATTTGCATGCTTAATACAATACGAGTTTTATAAAATTCCAAATTTTATAGTTTTTGTGATCTAAACAGACTCTTACCTCACAATGCGCTTGATTTTAATATCCTATATTAATAAGCGTGTTTGTTGATCGCGAGTCAATTTTAAACTATTAATAAACTCTTTTATTAATATGTTTGAAATTAATCTTCTTTCAAGATATTTGGTTTTATACTTTAAAATAACTATTTATTTTAAAAACCTTTCACGAGATAACTAAAATATTATTTTAAATATTATTTTAAAATCTCGTCGTTTTATTGTGTTGTTTGTTTTAAAACTCTTTTAAAACTGTTTTGAGAGTTTTGTCATTTAAATCAAAATTATTTAACCCTAAATGTCATAAACAACCACAAACAAAATAAATGTAAATCAAGCCTTTTAGTGTTCGGTTTTGTTAGAGCCAATAACAAAACCGAACGGGTCACAATGGGACAAAAACAAGAATCAACTCCTTGAATCTTGTGATCCTCCCACTTGCTTCAAGATCTCTATCTTGTCTCCAGGTTTGCCATCTGTTGATTTCCAATCTTCTATCTCGTCTTGTCTTGATCAGATTACATTTTACAATTTACAAATAAATTCAAAATACAATTTACAAATAAATTTAAAATTAACCTATCTATTACAAGGGCTTCCAAAACAGCTAAAAATACAAGATATAAAAAAAAATAAAAATACAACCAACACAACCACAGGTTAAAGGCTGATTTACAATAAACAACACAATATTTAATAAACGAAAAGGGAGCAATCTTTGTTAAAATAAATTTAACAAAATAAAACCGGATTGCTTAATTAAATTAAATTATTCTGATTGTTTGCAAAAGTGGCTCTGATACCACTGTAGGGATTCGTACGTGGTTTTAAAATTTTCAAATCATTGAACGCAGCGGAAACATTAACCGTACGAACCGATTCGGTCAAAACCAGATCGCCCACCAGGAGTCCAGATGCAAACCAAACAGAATAAACAAACCATAGAGTGTTTAGTGATTATACCTTTCGAGAGTAAACGGCTAACATACGCGAGGCACCACAAAACAACGAACCCAGTCGCTAGATCTGGTTACACAATCTGATCTTTGACAGTCGAATCTGATTCGCTTCAAAGATCTCGACACCGCTTGAAAACCGACTTCACATAATCCAAAACTTGGCTGCAATAGAGGAACCCACGGTGGGGTTTTGCGATGCAGGTGGCTGGCTTGATTTTGGCGCACGTTGCAAAAATTTGCAGATCAAGAAAATTGGTTGAAAAAGGGAGGCAGCCAAAAGTCAAAATATATATATGCTATTTACGTTTTTTTGATATCTCAACATTTAAGATTTTGAATTTTAAAAAAAACTCTTTTATTTAAAATTTAAATCTTTCAAATTTGGATAATGAGATTTAATCAAATAAATATTAATCCAATTAATATTTAAATAATAATAAACGTAATATATAATTATCAACTAATTGATAATTACAAATGTTGCCCCTTCAAATATCAACTTTTGATATTGCCCTCTATTAGTCACGATTGTGTCGATTTAATTAACTTTTAATTAAATATAATTGTTCGTTGCTCGTAGTGTAACCCTTGCGGATCTTATCTTAATAGTAGTACGAACTGATGTCGTTACTTGGGCATACAAATCCAACAGATGTGTATACGATTCATAGAGAATCCAAACGATTTCAAACCTTTAGAACATATAATTAATTCATATTCGTACCTTCAATGCACTAACGGATTAATATAATTTTTCATGAATTGCGAAAGATTTGTTATGATCATTCGAGGATTGCTATATAATAAATTTTTGTCTCCTTTGTTCAGATCAGGATAGGTTGAATCGATCGGGTCGGATCATGTTAAAAATGAAAATCAAACTAAATTTCATATATAAAAGTATAATAAAAATACAATATATTTAAAATTTTTCTTATGCCTGACAAAATAGGTGGGTTGGGTTGTGATAGGTAACAGGTCAGAACGGGTGCTAGCCAGGATGGGTACATGTTAGGATGAGTTTTAAGCAAAATCAGTTTGATTTAAATGAGTCATTTTAAAAAAACAAAAAAATTGTTAAAGTGAATTGTAACTAAACATATAAATTAATTGAATAATTTTTAGTGATTTTTCATCTATTATATTATTGATCATTCTTATTCGTTTGAATACATTATATTCACATAATTTTTAAATTATACATCTTGACTCGCGTTGTCTTAAGATGTTTATTTTAACTTATTTTATGTTATAATATTATTCATTTCAACCAAAAATACAATTGTTTACCCAATCTTCGCATTTATTTAATTTACTATGAGTTAAGATTGTCACACCTAGTTGTTTCCTACTGGGTTTTAGTTTTTAAAATTGATTCAAAACAACATTAATTATGGATGTTTTTAAGCAACTTTTTCTCAAAAAAAAAAACAGGTACAACTATCACTTAAATTTTCATCATAAGTTCAATTAAGCAAATTTAATGGAGCAATTACAAAAGATTTAAGGATGTTGGTCATTATTTTAACAAGGATAAACTTCTCTTTTGCTCCCTGTCACTACTACAAAACTGGGTATTTGCGACGAAATTTGCGACAGGAAAAAAATGGTCGTAAATTTTCTGATTAGTTTGCTACCAAACGAAAATTGTCGTAAATCTAGCGACCATTTTGAAAACTGTCGCAAACTCGTCGCAAAATTTGCGACTATTATTTTTTGGTTGCAAAAATGTCTCAAAAGTAAAAAAAATTTACAAATAAATAAAAAAAATTCAGTTGTAAAACGGTCGCAAAAGTTTCATCGCAAACCCGTTTCAAATTTCACGTCGCGAAACAGTCGTAAAATTCATGAAATTTATGTTATGGTAGCAAAACCGTCGAAAAATTATAGTCGGAAAATGGTCGCAAAATGTTGGTCGAAAAATAGTTAGCAGAAATACCTTATATTAAAAAACTCCTCTTTCAAGTTTCAACCAAAAAGCTCCAATAACACGTCATTCAAATGTAAACTAGCTCGAAAAAGCCCATTTGGCTAGGTTTAAACCCATCGTTCAAAACCCTAATCCCCCGACTTGCCTTCATCGTCTACGTCTCTGGTGCAACATCCACTAGGTATGATTTCCTACGGCTTGTAACTTCCTTGTGAATCATGTGTTATTTGGTTATATGTATTGAACAGAGAAGACTAATTTAGATGAAGAATCGGTGAAATTGATGTGTGACTTCTTCTTCGATAAAAACAGATCGATCGGGACGCCATCGGAGCCTGTATCAAATCATTTTCTGTTTTAGTTGCTTGATCTCATGAATCAGAAATACATATAGCTCATCCGTATGGGCAAACAGGTGATCATTTATTTCTTATTTTTTTAATTAATTTGAATATTATAAGCTTTTCTGTCGATGATTTGCTTGATCTGATGTACGAACGCTTGTAACAAAATCAATACCTTTGAATTGGCCAAATTAAATCCTTAGTTTTCTGTTAATTTTTGAAAAAGCTTAATAAACTTTATTTGGAATGTGGTTGTTATCAACCCAAAGGCCATGTAAAGAAGATTAAATTACATAACCATCATTGAGCTGTGAGCAACCACGAGAAAAAAAACAAATTATATATAAATTAAGATAAAGCATACATCATAATTACTCAAGCGTATCAGATATCATGTCATTCTTGCAGTCTTGTTATGCAACTAACATATATAAATTTAAATTTTAGATAGGCAAGATTGCAAGAATGAGTGTGATTTGCAGGAAACAAAAACTATATCCAGAACATGTACAATGCTAACTCACAGCTTAGAAAATACAAGAATAATGTCATCTTAAACATCGTTTAAAACAAACTAGGCCAATGAATATATTGATCATATGAAGCTCAAAAAAATATCAGAAGGAAGAAAGCAGGAAATGATAGTAATTTATGAGGATGAATGATTTTCATATATGCAGAGCATCCTACATGATAACAATCACTATAATAATAGCAACTATAGAATGTTAGAAAATGTATTTTTATTGTACATGCAGAAGATGCAAACTGTGCAGACTGCAGAGCATATTGCTCAAGATATCATGAAATGATCTAATATATTGCATTATGTTTCGTTAGTATAAAAATATTAACTAAAAGTCTAATGAATGATTTTCTATATGTATGCATAAAAAGATTAACTAAAAGGAAGTGTAAAGATTAACTCTAGCAAATAGCCAACTTTTGCTTATATTTTATATGAGCTATCTACCTTGAGATATTTTCTATTATATTACAAATCTATCATGTTAGGAAGAATAAACACTACAAGATAAGAACAATGATGCAACCACACAAGTAGAAAGATTGTATAGAGCATATCAACTCCCGGTCAAACTTGTAAGTTCTTCTCTTTCATTATGTGCTTTATTAGATGTAAATTGCTATAACATGAGCAAATACATTAATTCACATGATCCGTTGGCAGTTGGTTTTAATTGTCTGTTATTTAATCTTCGTTGATCTATGTAATACATAATACACACACATATATAGAGGAATGTTAAATTGAGAACCATTGTTAGCTGAGAACTAAAAGAATCATATCTAGCTACAAGTTAACAGGGTAACAAAGTAACCTATCATATTTTAAAATAAAATTACTTTTATGCCCTTTAAAACATATGACTAGAAATGGTTCATTTTAGTTCTTTATAATTTGTTGGTTCTCAGTTGAATAGTTATATTAGTAATTAATATGCTTGACATGATAACTTTGGATTTTAGGGTGAACATTGATTTGATTGATAATGGCGTGGTATACCAAAAGGATGAGTGGGTTAATCAAAGATCCTATGATACATTTGTAAGTTATTGTGATTATCATTGATTTTTGTTAAGTAATAAAGGGGATCCAGAAGATGTAATTAAGATTTTTTGTTATTGTATATTAGGAGATATATAAAGAATATCTTGTGGAGAAGTACGAGGAAGATGATAGCCAACATCCTTGTTTTGACGAACCTTTGTGATCACGTGCGTCACAAGAGACCGGAGGAAAAAACAAAGGAAAATTGTATGGCTTAAGCAATATATGTGACCCGTTAGGGTTTATCACAGGCACACAATCTACATCTTGTAACAGTTCTTCTTGTGGACATGAGAGACAAGACTCTGAGGTATGTTTTATAAATTTAATGTTTAATGTCAAAATTGAGAATAATAGATTGACAATCTATGTAGTGAGTAGAAAATAGTTAATTGTTATTTATATGTTTTTTATATTCTTTTGTAATATTGCAATTGTGTGTGAACATATCTATGGGTGTACTAGTGTATTTGAGTTTTAATATTTATTTACTAATCGAAGCATATGTTTTTTGATTGTAGATACAAAGATTAAACAAAATTATAGAGGAGTTGGTGAAAGAAAAGGGAAGTGAAAAGGCCGAGAAAGAGAAGGAAAAGGCCGAGAAAGAGGCTATGCTTGAGAGAATGGTTAGCATTGAGTCATTGTTAAGAGTTGTGAATAAAAACCTCCCGTCATCGAGTTAGGACATGACCAAACCACTTTATTTTGGATGTTTGATTGCCTAGTTAAGACAACTTAGATGTTTGATATTTTTGGATATTTGATGTTTTTGGATATTTGTTGCTTTTGAATATTTAATGCTTATAAAGTAGGTTATATTTAAAATTTTGTAAAGTATTTGCAGGTTTTATTATCTTTTTACGTATATGTTTATTTAAAATGACTGAAAAATTGTCGCAAATTCGTCGCAAACTCTTCGCAAGCGCATTAGTTGCAAAGTCGTTGCAAATTTCTAGTCGCAAGATAGTCGCAAAAAACCCGTCGCAAAATGATTGTAAAATTCTTGTCGGAAAACAGTCGCAAAAAACTCGTCGCAAATCCATCGCAAAAATCATGTCGCTAATCCGTCGCATTAATTGCGACCAGAATATCCGTTGCTAAAACCGGTCGCAAAATACTTAACCGTCGCAATTGTGGTCGCAAAAAAGCATTAGCTACGAAGGTTTTTGTGACGGCTAAGTTGGTAGCAAAGTAGTTGCAAATGGTTATTTGAGACTACTTTGCGACCAAAAATTTCGTCGCAAATACCCAGTTTTGTAGTAGTGTGTGGTTTGACAATATTAATCATTTGCTCCAAAACTTTCAAAATGATCATCCGCCATGCCTATCGTAATGACATGGGCAATATCTATCATCCGCCATGCCTATCGTAATGACATGGGCAATGGGTTGAGATTACACGCGTCCTGACCTTTGCGTGGGGTTCGTCACTGTCACACCCCGAGCCGGCGGGGTTGGATCGGATTCCCCGTCGGGCGGAAGGTTCTCGGGGCGCGATATCATGAGTGATAATCGAAATGATCAGATTGTTTACAATGCACATGATATATACTGAGAAACTGCTAAGTAGAATAGAATTACAACGTTAAATTACATCAGTTTAGTTTATAATTTAACAATGTAAATCTACTATCAACATCATAAAGATTCTATCTTGTATCTGCACAAGATATACAAAAGAAATTGTATAATGATGTTTCAAAAGTATGCAGGTCCAAAAATGATAGGTCCTCTATCTGACATCCTAGCCCAAAGGTAATAACCTCTTAGTTGACCTGTTCGTCACCTAAGAAGTCATGCAAAAAGATCAAGTCAACACATGGTTGGTGAGTTCATGTAGTTTTATAAAAATGAGTTTGAATAACCTGAATGACCACCTTAACCTCACCATTAACCACCTATATCATCCAGTTAAGTATGCTTATATATAGGGCATATGTAGGGTCGAACTTACCGCCCGTCCAGCCACCGTCCCACCACATACGAAACCACATGATATATTGTTCCTGGTGATAGTTAAGCATTTCATTCCATACCTTTGATTCCATAACAATTGATTCATAGCATTTGATTTCCCTGATTATGATACCTTGATCCCCCGAAATGACAACCTTAACCTCATCAATGACCACCTATGCTATCCAATCAAGTATGCTTATATATAGGGCATATGTAGGGTCGAACTACCGCCCGCCCAGCCACCGTCCCACCACATACCGGACTGCTTAGCATATTGTCGTTAATGATAATTAAGCGTTTCACTCCATTCACCTTCATCTTGAATTTTGATTTCCACAAATTGAAATACCTTTGATTTCTTGAGTTCACCATGTGTCCATGATTACCCCAAACACTTGTAGAAATATGATATTAAACATTTGATTAAACTAATAATCAATCATTTAAATACAACTAAGACATGATGATTGGGCCTTTATTTGACTCAACCAATTAGACTTAGTTGTTAGTGGTTGTCCAAGTTGTACCCTCTCACACGTGGCCCATATCAGGCATGACCCACAAGGAATCTACCTGTATGCGTCGGGACTTTCATGATTTGCCCATATCAGCTTGACCCACAAGGTCTACTGTATGCGTTGGGACTTTAGGATATCCTTTGATTCTGATCTTCTTGATTCTCATGATTTCATTTGATAGTTTAAGTAATGCCCATATAGCTTGACTATAAGAGTCTAATACTGTGATGGGACTTTCCATGTGTTACACGTGGTGTTGATTTACATACAACTGACATCCACATTAACTTAAGCAATTAATGATTTCATTAGGTCTTAATGATTTCATTATTTCAATGATTCACACACGATAATGATTCCCATGATTCTCTTACTTTTGATCTTTAGATTTCCATGATCTCACAATGATTGTAGATTCTGGAGTAGGATCCTTAGTTTACTGTTCACACCAGGATTAGATTCCATCGCATTTGATCTTTAGCTTTGGTTCTTTTGATTTACTTTGAATTTAGATTCTTGAATTAGAACTCTATGGACTAAGGGTTTGTTTAAAGTTTAGTATTAAAGTATTACTCATAAGAGTAATTATTTAACTTGGTAGTTAATTCTGCATAGCAATAACGTAAACAGGAGTCTAGGAGTATAAACAAGCATCTAATAAGCATATAATAAATAAAAGCATTTACGTAAAACAATTTAAATAAAAAGATTTACGCATGCTTCTCAGCCCCGCGTTTGAAAACATAAATGTTTAGAAAAGGGGCAATGAACTCACCTGTGTTGCTCTGTATTGAATTACCACAAAACGCGCGCTCGTTGTTTGTAGCCTAAGTATCTTCGGTACCTGAGTTGTTTTTAAGAGGATTCGAATACGATAAGTATATATAGTTGTCGTCGTATCTAGGGTTTGGTCTCGGTGTGCAACTACGTGTCCTAAATTACTAATGTGCTTATAAGACTCCTTCTATCTAACCTAAGACATTACCCATAATTGAACCCTGATCGCACAAGTGGTCATCACAAGTCCTTAGTTAAATCGTATTTAAATTATTTCATTCTAGGTTAATTATTTAGAAAACATTATTTAATATAAGTTAATAAAGTTTATAAATCATTTTCTTTTATTAAAAACATAATTAATTTAAATAAAGAATATTTAACATGTGATGGGCTTAGGTTAAACCCATTGGGCCAATCTCAGGCCCATTCATTAGCCTTGGATTTCCGAATGATTTCTTGCTTGATTCTTTGTAAAATCCTTCATAGATAACTCGAGTGAATCATCTAATATGGTTACAAATTCTTTTGAAATTTCCTATGGTTTTAGATGTTAATAATTAAATCAACACTCAAACCTTAGATTATCGTTTTGATCCACATGATTTTACAATGACTTCCCGATGTGTCAAACTTAACCAATGGATGTTAACAACCATATTTAGTTGTCTGTAGGACATAGAACCCATTTCTTTCTAGAAAACCCTAATTATCCATGCATACACACACCCAAGGTGCATGCACACATATATGCCCATGCATAGCATACGTGACTCATCCTTGCATCCCATCATATATCCCATGTGTGCTAAGTACTCTAGATCCTTTAGTCGGCCGATGGTTCAGACCTCCAACTCCTTAGCCGAATCAACATCAGCCGAATGAGTGGAACCGAACCAGTGCATGGTCGATCGAATGGGTAGTCGAATAAGGCTCGGTCGAATGAGACCAGGCCGAATGAAGTATCTTGGGCGAACCACTGGCCGATAGAATGGCCATAAGCCGATCGAATGGGTCTGGCCGAGCGAATGGCTAGGCCTGCGAAAGAGAGCTGTGACAACTAGTACCTGACCGGCCGGCAAGTCCGTACGGTATGCGTACTTTCAATATTTACTATGTGTAAATACATGTTTGTGAACAGTACTTGTATTAACAGAATTCAAAATACAAGAAACAGTTGTACGTATTTATGTGTAAACTTAAATACCGTAAGTACAACACTCATTATAAACCATAGTTGTTAGTAATTAGGTGAAAACCTAAGCACATTTAACACAACTAATCAAGAGGAACAACAGTGTTCAAGTGAATAACAAGAACAAATCGGTTGTGATCTGATATCCATAGATGACAGGAATCAAATGACCGACAAATCAATATGAAAACAATGTGAAAACATGATGTTTAGTTGAGTCCGACAGTGAGGAAATACAATTTAAAACAATATTGCAGTGTTGTTTCATAATAGCGAACTAACAGTGTGTTTGCATGGGTGACAATTCACACAAACATATCTGTGAGTTTAACGTTCTGAAATAATGACTGAAACATAGAAAACAAAAGTCAGAAAACAAAACCATTGTCGTGTTCGTTCGGGTGACGATTCGAACGAATACGCGCGATGGTGACGCGTTTCGACGAAACATAAACGAATTACGACACGAACGATATTAATTTAAGAAAAATAAAATATTTATATTTTTACAATTTTGAAACTCATCAAAATAAATAAAAACAATTCTTTTTATTTTTAAAACGTGTAAAATACGCGTAACGTTCCGGAAACGCAACGAGGATTAAAACCGAACAACTGAAACGAACCCGAACACCCCGGGGTATTTAAAGGTTAAATGAGCCTACTTCTTTCATTTCCACCATCATCCCTCTCTCTCTAACATCAAATTTTCGGATTTCACCTCTCACCACCACTTCCAATCTTCAAACCACCATATCTTGATCAATTCTCAACGAAATCGGGCGTTCTTGGTGTCCAAACGAAGCTCTCAATGTCCTCTACAAGAAAATACAACGGATCTAGAGTTTTACCCAGCCAAATCCAAGGTATGAACAAAAGAAAATCTGGAAAAATAGGGTTTTCTAGTGTCTTGTTCGACCACACACCTAACTAACCGGCCAACCACCCTTTATCTTGCACCACACGCCCATGAGAAGTCTTACCCACACAACCATAACCATGGGTTGTGATGATGGTTCCTAGATCCGGGTTCGTAGATGGAGCTGGGCGAAGAGAGCTTGGCCGGACCTTGCTGGTTCTCATGGCCAAGTCACGAACCCTGTATTGTGCTCACCAGACGAACCTTGGTTGGTCAGACCCAGAGGCTGAACCCTCTTGCTTCTTAGTTGAACCTCTTATGGTGACTCACGAACCCCAGGACGACGAACCTTGACTTCGGCGAACCATCATCGTCAGCCGAACCCCACCATGTACCATCGAACCCTGGCCGAACTTCACCTGATCCACGAACCTTCGAAGTGATACACCTCTAGGCCGAACCCCAAGGCCCAGAAACCCTGCTGCCCGAAGCTACGACATCATGCCGAAGTTTACATCATTGCTGAACCCATGGGAACTATCAATCGAACCTCTCGGCAAACCATAGTAACAGCCGAACCTTTGCAAACCCAACCACCGAACCTTCATGTCTTGTGGCCAAACCCTATGTGAACGAACCTGTACATCAAGCACCGAATCTTCTAATCCTCGGACGAACCTTTTAGCATGGGCGAACCATGATGAGGCATCAACCCTCATGCAAACGAACCTATGGACGTCGGGTAAATAGGTTCGCCGACAACCTTCTGCGGCACACACAGAAAGTAACAGGCCCAATTCATTTCAGTGGGCTCATTTCTTTGCTCAGTCCAACACCATTCGGTCTAGCCCATTCATTATGCTGCGGTCCACTGGGACTGTTTCAGCCAGATCTCCCTCGGCCCAAGCAACCAATCGGCCCATGTGATAGCCGGCCCAATAGATTGGCCCACTCCATGTCGACCCAATATAGTGTATCGAGCCATAGAAGTACATTCGGCCTAATGACTATTGAATTGATCGATGACACCCGGCCTAGCCCAATAAGCATAATTCGGCCCACTCTTTTGTAGTAGGCCCAACCTAATTATTAGCCTTGGTCCAAACCCTTGACACATGGCCCATACGTGACCATCAAAGGCCCAAACCCAACAAAACGGCCCATTCCTTATTTGGATTAGGTCAATGTTAGGCCCAAAGTAATAAGAAACTCACTTATGAGGGCAACTATTAAAGGTTTAACAAGCGATTTCAAGGTGTTAAAGATAAATGGGACAATAAGGATACAAAACTATGTTACAAGATACTAAGGGTCATTAACCTTTAACTTCAAACCTAAGTTTTATACTTAGAATCTTATTTTGTTATGACATTAAATTAAGAGATATTAAAACGCATAACAAGTATACAGGGCCGAACAATGACCTAGACCGAGGGATGTTAGCCAACTTTAGGGCTAACACTTACACGCACTCATACAGACAAGTCAATACAAATTATACTTAAAGGTTACATGCGACGTGAAATCAATACAGGATCATGAAAACACAACAAGTGCAATCAAGAGCGCGAGCATTCTCTGTTTAAGCTAAGTCAACCATTTGAATAACAAGGTGAGTTCATATGCCCCTTTTCTTTAACCTTTATTGAATT
Organism: Mikania micrantha; assembly: GCA_009363875.1. Taxonomy (NCBI): domain Eukaryota; kingdom Viridiplantae; phylum Streptophyta; class Magnoliopsida; order Asterales; family Asteraceae; genus Mikania; species Mikania micrantha. The sequence goes on along the minus strand of CM018698.1, from coordinate 54,782,254 downwards.
TAAACTCTCGGGGCTGAGAAACATGCTTACTTTTATTTATTTAAAAGTTTTGCTTAATATATTGCTTATACTTTTGATTTAGATAATATTGAATTGCTTATTATCGTTTATCATTGTATGCATGCTTGTGTGATCAAGATATGACAGGAACAATTAGATGATTATGATAATATAATTTCATAACTCATTAACACAATAGAATAATATAGTTGCAAGATTATATCTTACAACACTTATTTATTCTTACAAGAACAAACATTGAGATAATCACAGGAGAACATGGTGACAAGAACAAAACACAAGAATGATATGAAGATAACACATCTTCTTAACATCATTTAACACTAGAGTTAACTAAGTGCAATAAGACAAGTACTTATAACACTTAGCTTACAACTCAACACATATTACAAGATAACATGAAACAGATATTATCCATCACCTGAGTCGATTAAGGGTAGTAAGACTAGTTCTTACCACGGCTTAATGACAACATGGTGACTATATGGGAAACAAGGAATGGTAATCATGATAACATACCTTCATGATAACAACACCATTCATACAAAATTAACATGACATAATAAGACAAGTTCTTATTTAATCTTGTAAATAACAATGGGAACATACAACCATGAATAACACGGATGAACACAATTACAATTAATTACTATTGAACTGTTGTATTGTATCATTTCAATCATGCGCCATTTATGCAAGTTGATCATGTAAGCCCCTTTATAATTCGTTGACCAGTTAGTTTGACGTAACTAAACCGACGATAGCATAGTGGTACCATAGGTTTGACAAACCTCCGGTGAGTAGGTCGGTATGTTACTCGTAATTTCAATTGGCCGGTAACGTATGACCGGTAACAGGGAGACTTCAAGTCAGGTTCTGGAAAGCGTCACATGGTGATATTAATCTGCAGTGATAATGTAATTAATCCAGCGGGATCCTATTGACTAGTAGGTTGAGAAATTGATCTTCTCTCATGTTTCACTACTGGTAATAGCTTTTGTTGAGGTCTATGGGAATACAATGCGATAGAGGTAAATCGGATGCATTGTAACCTGATTACGTGAAGGATGCAATGAATTCCTTTTAGGCTCTATGCATTTCCAGTTGAGAACAAAGAACAATTGGTTAACTTACACTCTTAATATTTAAAAGTGACTATCAGTTAACCCCACAAGTAACAGAATAATACAAGGACAAGATTTAATAAATCTAATATCCTCAATACATAAAAAAGGGTTATCAATACTTCGGTTTGATAACTAAACCCTTATTATTATATTATTCTATACATGATATAACAGGTGATCAACAAATGAGATGAACAAGTGGAATGGAGATGGATATCAGTAGTTGTATTGCAAGTCGTGTGGAGTTCTGATAGTTATGTGGTGGGATGTTGGCTAGGGCTTGGTTCCCTTACATATGCACTATATATAAGCATAACTACTAGGACGAGATATTACTTGTAAATATAACTATTGAGAGGCCATTGGGTGAACGGGTGAAACAAATATCATACAAGTAAAATGAATAACATTGTGATTGTGCATGTGAACAAATCAAGGTTTTCAATTATCAAACTTATGAACTCACCAACCTAGTGTTGACTTTGTTTAAATGCATGTTTTCTCAGGTGACGAACATGTGTAGTCACTCATATGCGAAGGCTAAGCTAGTGGACTTTTAGAAGACCTAGCTTCATTTTGTGTTGCATACTTTTGATATGACAAAACAGTGAATCATATTTTTTATATCTTGTACAGTTACAAGATAGAAGCTACAGTGATTCTTTTGGTATAATTACTTAGTTAAATTATGAACATTCATATGTAATTTAACTTTGTAATTATGTGTTGATGTCATGTTAGCATTTCTCATTTATATCTCATGTGCTATGTAAACAATCTGATCATTTCGATTATCAAACGATATCGCGCCTCGAGAACTTTCCGCCCGACGGGAAAGTCGATTCGTTCCTGCCAGCTCGGGGTGTGACAAGAGCTGCTTCGGCCTTAGGCCATTCGGCGAATGAGGTTGAATATCCATTCGGCGAATGTGGGTAGGTGTTCATTCGGTGGTCTGATGAAATGGCCAGTCGGCCAGGTCGAGACTTCCACAGGTGCCACCACGGTTTCGAGCAAAACTACCAGAGGTTCAAGTGGGTTTTGCTCCCACATCCACCTAAGATACTATGGTGAAATTCCTAAGGGTTTAAAGGGTTTTAGTCGGTATTCAAGGGAGGCCGACTTCTAGGGTTTTCAAAACCCTAAAACCGAACTCAAAATCGAGTTTTACCTCAAATCGGCTGGATAAACTCTTAGATCCGCTGTGCTTCTGTAATCTACAAGTTATGAGGGTTGTTGTGACACGAAAATGGCTCGATTTCGTGAAGATTTGGGGAAGAAATCTTAGAGAGAGAGTGGAGAGTTCTAGAGAGAGAGAGGAGAACGAAAATTTTGAATGTGGGCTGGTTGGTGGTGGTGGTTGAGGCCTTGAATGCCTCATTAAATGAGGTGAAAATACCCAGGTTCGTTTGGTTTCGCTTGGTTTCGCGTAAAAGCGTCGGTTTCTCGTCGTTTTCGTAACGAAACGACTCAGTTTTGAACTAGAATTTATAAAATTATTTTAGGTTGTGATTCCTAATAAATTAACTAAATATCTTTTGTTTATTTTAAATTTTAGAAAATATTTAATTTACTGTTTAAAATCGAATCGTACAGTCGTCGCGCGTATTCGTTTGAATCGTCACCCGTACGAACACTACGATAACTATACTTTTCAATATGGTTTTCTAATTATCGGATATCATTCAGAACGTTAAATATTCAGATATATTCGTACAGATCGTCACCTATACGAATAATCCGTCGATTTAGCATTCACATAACGACATCCGTGTTGTTTTGTTCTGTAAAGCCTCACATACGATTATACATAATAAACTCCTAACAAATAATCAAATGATGGTTCTGTAACGCTAGATAATTATCTGACTAATGAACCATAGTTCTGAGCTTCTTTTTTCTGAAATGATTTTGGATTTGCTCTTATATAACACAAAATGATAATGAAACATGATATGAATATGACATACAATGAAACATATATAGTTCGTACCTGATTACTGTTCAAATTACTGTTGCGATCATTGTTTCGGTGACGTTTCCGGCACTGATGTTACAGTCACGCCCAATAGCACTATCTAAACTCACCTCGTGGTATACACATTAATGGTAAGACTGTGCGAGAACTTTGTTATGATACAACACTTAATTTTTGTCCAATAAACCAGCATACACAATATGTTCGTATAAATATAGTTTCTCACAACATGTATTCTCCCATAGTTTAAAAGCTTGTAAAACAGTTAGAAAAATGGACCGTAAATTCACGTGAGTAATAAACGCGTAAGCTCCTAGTCTTAAGATGAATCGGACACTGGTTACCTATACCGCATTGTTTACGTAAGTTTGTGTTCGTGTTTGTATTCGTTTCCGTGCTCAACAACCCAAGGTTGTTATGTTTGTCCATGTTTGATCATGTTTGTTCGTGTTTGACTTTGTTTGACCGTGTCAAAGTTAACGACCCGTTGGTAAACCGTGTGTTTGTTATAGTTCGTGTAATGTTCGTTATGTTCACGTATTGCTTGAAAACACATAAGTCACGTTAATGAACAACTTATTATTTATAGTAAGTTTTCATTTTTAGTAAGTTTGCAACAATTTACATTTTAATAGTCTAGCATGCTTGTTTAGCCTAAGTGGTCATGTTAACACTTAGCACATTATTACACATTGTCAAGTAAGCACAAAATACATTTTTAGTAATTAAAGTTACTAAATTTAGTAAGTTTCTATATTTGGCAAGTTTAACAACAAAAATCATGCATCAATTTTACATATCATCATACTAATGTAATCCAAGTCATTTATCATCGTTGAAGTTTACCTAATAGCTTATTTCATGAAAATCCCCAATTAAAGTTTCCTAAAATAGCAAGTTTGCAATAAATCATTATTTTAATCAAGTTAAACCACGGCGTTTGATAATAATTTTATTATATTAACTATAAACTATTACCTTGACATGTCCATTTTTCAAAATCATCATCTAACATAGTCATTGCAACAAAATGTTACTATTTATAGTAACTATACTAAATAATTGACATATTAGAAAATGTAATCGATCTACTATACAAATATCATCATAAATAGCTTCAAAGCATCATTTAAACATGTTCATGTCACTAGTATTAACATCTAGCATGACTTTTGTAGCAAAAAGTTACTAAATATAGTAACTATGCTCAAATCTTCATCTATTAACTATAAAAATCACAATTTTCATCATCTATTACCCAAATATCATCAATCAACATACATTTGCATCCATAATCACCTAAGATCTTATAGATCATATATGTATGTAACAAAAAGTTACATTTTTAGCAAATCTCAACAAATAACACAAGAATCACATCAAGTCACTAAATAGATCGTTACCATGACTCAAATCAGCCATCAAATCAACAAATCACAACCTTATTATGCTAAAAATTCGTGAATGTGTCATCAATAGCTTGCATGTGGGTTTTATGACTTGCATGTGTGATTATAGGTGTTAAATGTGCAAAACAACTTATAAAACTACCTCCAAGAGTCTAAAATCACAGGAATGCAGCTCAATTAGGTGGGAAACGGTCGAAATGGTTGATGTTGATGCTTCTTTCCACTAATACAAAAGATGATGGTGATGAATGACTTCCCCACGCTCCCTTCTATGCTTCCGAGCTTCAACACTTCAAGTGTTGAGGTTGGATGGTGGTTCCAGGAGTGTCTGAGGGTGTAGTAGGAAGTTAGTGGACGGAAATCAAGTTTGATCGAGAAAAAAATCGGGTGGAAACGGGATCAAACAAGCTGGGGTGGGTTTTATAAAATTTTTGCAATGTGCGAGTCCTAGGCGCACTGCCTAGCTAGACACTTTGAGGCTAGGCGTACCGCCTGGATTATTTTAATCAGGTAGCTTCCTGCAAGTCCGCGCGCACCGCCTCGAGAAGTTGAACCCTCGGGGCGTACCGCCTGGTGTTTCGGAGAATTCAAATTTCTCCCGCCCAGGTTTCGCTACCACCTAGACCCAAGCTTTGGTCTTAGGCATACCACCTGGCTGTCTGGGTGAGCCCAATTGGCCCATTTTACTTGTTTAAGTTCGTTTTTGTTCATTTCTTGACTATAACTTATCGTTTGATCTTCGTTTGAACTTAATTATTAAGTGTTAGGCCATTTTTTACTTAGTTATCATTCAATTGCTTGATTAGTTTGACGTTCACTAACGTTCGTGAATTTCTTGACACGTGTGAGCCTTTTTCGATAATTTACCGAATTATCGTGTTTGCGACTGTGTTTGTACTATCGTGTCACGTGTGATACTAAATTAAACTAACTCTAGTGTTACGTATGTAAATATTAATCAAATAAACATTTAATTAAATTAGAAGCTGACATGGAAATTACGGGGTGTCACAAAATCCTTATTTAAAACTATAAATCCAAATTCGACAATAAACGAAAACAAGTTTGCCCAAACATGGTCATACCATGTTTAACAAAATACATCCAAATAAATTGAAATACTTATTCACTCTCGTCATCGTCTTCTTTTTCATTAACGAAAGGACAGTACGGCGAGTTGGCACGTTTCTACATTGAAAGAAGTGCATCAATTTGTGATTTCCTGTTGTTTTTGCCACAGGGTGTTTGATTGTCGTACATCTTCTTGCAAATCCTAACCATGTGGCGCATACATACTTGAAGCCACATCAAGGTTTACACTTTTAACCGTTTGGCCAACACCCTAAATATGACCATGCCTCTGACCCAATGACCATTTAAAAATCTTAACCTCATTAATTGTCGTATCATCACCACTCGAGCTTGACATTAATTATTCTTTTCATCCATTATTTTTAGCTACGTTAAAAAGTAAGACATATTACACATAACCAAAAATCCAAATGGGTCAAATTATTCAAACCTACTTATATATACTTAAAACATGCAATTACCACTTCAAATGGGTCATTATAACCTAAACCCACATTGAAAGACATATTACACAATACCAAAAATCAAAATAGGTCTAAATTATCCAAACCTACTTATATACACTTAAAACTTGCAATTACAACTTCAAATAGGCCATTATAAGCTAAACCCACATTCAAAGACATTTTACAAAAAACCAAAAATCCAAACGGATCAAAATTATTCAAACCTACTTGTAACTTAAAACATCCAAACCTACTCTAAACACTTACCCAATGAGTTTCTTCCTTCTCGTTGTACCATCTAAAGCTTCCCTTATAATGCATCAATCTCCATCATTCAACATGTTTTGTCACATCAGTTTCCTCAAGTAATCGAACCCAAGAATCTAGGTCCATTCCCTCTGGTGTTTCTCTTTTTTCTTTCAGTGTTATCATAACATCCTTGCTTATCAAAAAATGTTTTTTCAGCTTTTTTTCAGTCTTTATAGTAGTTTGCACAATCTGCTTGGATCCCTTTTTTAATCCCTTCTAAGTGCTCGATGTTGTGAAATCGTTGAAGATCAAAGTATTGTTACATAAAGATGTAATTAGAAAGCAACAAAAACTTATAAAATTTAATATAAATCATTAAAATGTATACTTACATGTAGTGTGGTAAGGATGGACATTCTATGCTTACCAGGGATTTCTTGCTAACTTCGGTACTGAAATGGGGCATGCCTTTCAACCTCATTTGAAACTAACATCACAAATAGTTGTTAGTTCTCTCCAACAACCCTAAATTGGTTGGAGGAGTGATCAAATTCTAAATGAAGTGTTATGCTGCTATTTTATTTTATTTTTTTGAAAATTTTCATACAAATTTAGGTTATTTCCATGAGAACGTCTTTTTGTCGGCTGTGCTACACCCATTTAATCAAAAAGTTAGCAATTGCAAAATACATTTAAGATAATTAAATATATAAATACTACAAACTTACAAGATTCACAACCCGTTGGCAAACTATAAGAAGGTCCTTAAGGAGGCTCATTTCTCACGTCTCTACTATGTGATCTTGCAACATGTGCCATTCCTTCATTAAAAATACATTAAGCAATATAAAATGTAGTAAATATATAACATAAAAAATAATAAATATTAACATGTTTAAAAGTAATAAGTAATAAACATACATTCATTCGGAATCATCACTAAAATAATGTGTGCCTCAATATTGTAATCTTCATTGTCAACATCATCAATTATTTTATCTTCCTCATCTGAAAAGTATGCATATTCATCTTTCTCTTATTCTTCATCAACATCAATAAAAATTTCATCATCCACAATTTCACCTGAAACCGTTTTCATGGGAAAAAAGCTTAAGTCGACAACTAAGTTAAATTGAAAAGATTCATTGTCTTGTAAGACATCTATCACATCATCGACAACCAAAATAGGGACAATCTAACATTTATCTATATTAGATAACTGTTTGATGGGTATGTTCTAATGAGTTATTCATAACTAAACATACATATATACAACAAAAAAACTCAAACATAAAAAACATAAGCCTATTTACATACACAAACATAAATGAAATATGTAATATACCATATATAGACATGGCATGTAGGGATGTCCGCGGTGCGGTTTTACAAAAATTTTTAAACCAAACCACTACCTGTGGTTTTAAAAAATAACAAACCAAACCGACCATGTAAGTTGTGTAAACCAAACCGACCAGTATTGACGATTTCACGGTTTTACGGTTCGGTTTTTGCGGTTTGATGGTTTTTAAAAAAACAGCATAAAACATTTAATATAATGATGCAAAAGACCATAATCTATTTAAAATTCAAATTTCAAAAGTCGAAACCATAATCTAAATGTCAGTCATTGTCGAAATAACAAAACTAATCTAAAAAGAGTGATGAACGAATTTTTATTAAAGATCATCTTCTAAATCAATAATAGCATCATCTTTTTTCATTTTGATACAACCTGTGAGCCGCGAATAAAGATAATAGAGACTGGATGGACAAAGCAAATGAAAAGACGCTAACTTAGGTTTTTCAATAATTTTAAGATACACACGCATTATATTCATATAAACACACACACACACACATACATATACATATATATATATATATATATAAACGGTTGGTGCGGTTTATACGGTTTAGGAAAAATGCAAACCGTAAACCACACCGAACCACTCGGTTTTTAGAATAATCAAACCATAAACCGCACCATCAAGTTCTAAAACCGACCTCGGTTCGGTCTGGTTTAGACGGTTTGGTCGGTTTATGGACACCCCTAATGGCATGCATAAACTAAACAATTAATAAATGATGTCATACATGAAAACATTTGAAATACGAATGAATCATATACATATAGCATACATGCATACATACATATACATAAAGCATTTATGAAACACAAATGAATAAATAAATATTTGAAAGTCATGTTACTTACCTTTTCAATAATTTGAATGCGAAATGACGTCAATTCCTCGACCGCAACAATGTTCTTATATCCAAATAAAACGATAAAGTTAAATAAATACATATTATGTACATATACACATGTACATATTCATACACAAACACAAATATACATTCAAATACACACAACACTTAAACTCACATATATACATATATGCACACATACACATACAATTGTACATAAATATACATAAACATACACATGTACACATACACATACCAAGGTAGATAAATATAGTCCAAACAAACACATGTACAAATACACATACACGAAAAGGAAAATGAAAATACAAAGATTTATACAAGCATTAAACACATACACATACACATTAAAATAAACATACAAAATAGGACCAAAATCCATAAAAATTATAAAAAAGCCTATCTACATGAATACAAATTCCCAAACATTTGGTATGTTTCATGACCACTAATTTTGAGAACAAGCTCCAATGCATGCTTCCTTAGTCAAACTATCATTAGTTGTAATGATCATACGCTTTAAGTATGACCTTAAAACCCGAAAATCTTTCAATGATGATCCTAATGCTACAGTTGCTATAAAAATTACCTTAAAATGGCTTCCAAACTTTGAAAATCCCCAAAATCACTCCCCCCACAAAGAGAAACATCGTCAACTTCAAAAAAATGGAAGATCTGTGAGAATTTTCCCTATTCAAGCCCTATGGCGATGACATGTCGTCGCTACAGAGTCTTAAGAAAACGATAACGTTTAATTAAATACAACATCAAAATATTTTTAATAAATTCTGACCTGTAGAGACGACCTGCAGTCGCTATAGGGTTTTCCAAAATTATTTTTTTATTATCAATATTCTTTAATACTAATTCTGAATTAAAAAAATGGAAAAAAAATAAATTGTCTCGCTTGTTCTATAGCGATGACAAGTCGCTGCTACTTGTCTGTTTTTAGAATTGATCGTATGCGACGACTTGTCATTGCTATACCCCTACTTCTTAAAAAAATTTTGGTCGTCGCTATAGCTTTTGACTCTATGCCCCTTGTCTCTTGTAGTGTAAAAACAAAACTTTTGTTGATACTTGCAACTTCAATGCCCAGGAAATACTTCAAGCCAAGGTCTTTACGCTCTGTTCCCGAGTTCATTTAAGGAGAGAAAAGAAAGGAAATGTAAGAGAAGGAGAAACATTTTGTGTTCTCGAGTTTCATTTAACGAGGGAAAGGAAAGGAAAATAACAAATGTCATGTTCCTGAGTTTCATTTAATAAAAGAAAAGAAGGGAAGTGAAATGAAAGGAAAACTAGGCAAAATTTCTTAGTTTTACTTTCCTTCTGATTTGGAAGGAAATGGAAGGAAAGAACTATCTTCTTTTCTTTTCCTTTCTATTATCTCCTTTAATAAACTTGAAAACTGAGTGTTAATGCTAAACAGTTTGTCTAGGTTAGTCATTTTGTGTCTTTTACTTAGTTGAGACCATTTTCAAGAATGATGACTTCATCCATGTAAATTGAGTCCATCACAAAGGTATCTCCTCTCTTGTACGTGAATAGTGAATGATTAGGTTTTGATTGTTTGAATTCTAGCTCACATGATGGTAAACTTTGTGGTACCAATTACATGATGCATATGTCAAAACGTATAGAGACCTTCTAAGTTGATATAAAATCATGCACGATAGTTAAAAAAATAGCGCGTCTTTACAAGTGAAGGTGTTCTATACTTGCATCAAATATCACGATGATCTTCTTATGTAGATCATGATCAAGTCTCTTGTTGTGAATACCAAAATTTGTCACCAAAGCTTTCCTTTCTTCCTTTATGCCCACATTTGATAGAGACCACCATCATCAAACCTACTCTCCCCAATAAAGCTCCATAATTCAAAGTCTTGTGCGACAAAGTAATTATAAAAAAAACGCCATATCACAATCAAGAATATACATGAGCAATAACGTGTAGGATAAAACATATATTTAAATGTGCATTTTATTGAACATTTGTGTGAAGGGTGTGACACCGACCCAATAATCATGTGGATAAAGACAACATTGTTGATAACCCTAATCATGTGTTATATGGCTTGTCAATTTGATTATGAGGGTAAGAGAATCATATCAGAATTTAAACATATTAATGAAAAAGGTTACACAACTAGAAAACCTGGTACTTAGCAATCAAAATATTACTGTCGTTTTGTCAAATTCAAATGTGAGACGAGCGTGGAAAAACTAGTGATCGCTTTTAGCCACTGATATTAGGGGTGTTCTTTAGATCGGATTACAAGTTATTCGATTTATTCGAATCTGGTTATTCGGTTTAACGTTTTATTTTGTCTCTATCCGACCTAACCTGAATTGACTCAAATCTCATCCGACCCAAATCTACCTGAATTAGGATTTGGTTTGGGTTCGGATATATCCGAATAACCTTAATAACCCGAATAAAGCTGAATAAATATTTCCTTTTTTTTTCCTAATTTGTCTACTTATTTTTTAGAATATTTTGGTCCTTAAAGTAAGCATTTTACTCGTATAGATTTATAATACAATATTTTACAGTTCAAAATTAAAAGCTGATATCTAAAGAACATGCTTAATCTTATAGATGTCTACTAAATCAACCGTTGATGAGATATAGTTATTTATTGAACAACTAGATTAATACCCTGTGTATTACATGGGTTGAATAGAAAAATAATATATAGTCAATAATTATATGATTAAAAGTTTATATAGTTTAATACGTAAGTAATAAAATAATAATAGTATTTATTTAAACACTAAGTTTATTAAAGTTTTTTTTTTAATATTTCGTTTTGAAAAACAATTATTGAATTTTTATATTTCATAATAATTTGGATTCAAAAAAATTTACTCTTTTAATATTAATATATTTTTTAATGCTTTAAAAACTATTTTAATATAAAATGTATAAAAGTATATTTAATATTATTATTATTGAATATGGATACATTTAATAGGAGAGAGAGACGTGAACATTTTTATAAGGATAGTTTAAGAAAGTGACATATGTCACATTTTATTTTGATTTATTAGTATAAATAGATTAAAAATTTAAAATATTACAATAGTATAATATGTTAACGATCATATGTTTTGTTAATATTTGAAGGCATTAAAAAATTTATTCTTAAACAAAAATAATTAAAAAAAAAAAGTCAAAATACTATATTCAAAAAGTAACATTTTGTTATAAATAAATTAAACACATAAAATTCGAAAAAAATTAATTTACGTATGTACAAACGAATGTCAGATTAAATTTAATTGGAATTATTGTATTTCAAATATTTTTGATTTGTGTATCCTGATTATTTGATTGGAGGTTTCAAATAACCAAAAAATTAGGACTAGTTAGGTTTTTATTATTTAAAATATATTTGAAATTGTGAATATTTAAATTAGATATAATGTATGATTGCAATGTGGCAAAATTAATTTGAGAATTTTGTAGTAATGACACATGTCAATTTAAAAGAGAAAATTAATGTGGTAATAACACCTAAGAAAAATAATCTTTCTTTATTATAAATAAAGTATTGATTGATATTGATACCCCAAAAGTTTAACACATCTATTAAAATGACGCAAAGATTATAAAACTCTCTTATAATTATTTTGGAAGTCACAACCCATTTGATCAACTGTTGCAGCCGAGTAATAAATCTATACCCTAAGGCCACACGAAGTGGGCTTCGAGAAGGAGGCGGGAAGGCTTTTGCCGGATCAGGAAGCATAGGGAACACAATCCCCCCGGTTTTGGGGTGGGGTAAATCGGGGAGGACACACCGATTCAAGCCGAACGAAGAGGGGGAGAAATAGCCGTTGAATGTGGACCGTTGGAGCTTAAAATTTTTTTTAACTCTATAAAATCTCACCATTTTTTACATCACAACTCACACTCTTTATCATTTTCTTCTTTCATTCTACACTCAAATTTTATAAAGTTTAAACCAATGGATCCGTTTACGTTTGAGCTTCCCCCATTTGAAAGTAAATCGTCAAGTTCTGAAGAAGACAATATGATTTTAAAATGGAATGGGTTAGTAATATCACCAGAACACATAGAGGACCCTCCTAGCGATGAACAGCCTGAAGAAGACATTCTTTATCAGCTACGATCAAGAACAACGCACGAAAACCTTCGAGCCGACCTTATCGAGCATTTGGAGTATTTATCGCAACAATATCACGCCAATAACCCGAATAACTAGTATTTTAAATGTCTTTAATCGTTGTTGCTTATTTTTTATAATCGTTTGTGGTTTTTTTTTCATTTAATGTAATATCTTTTTAATTTAGTGTAATATCTTTTTAAATTTTAATGTAATTTTATATTTTATTTTTAATGAATCTATTTAATCATTATTATTATTTATTGTTAAAATAATTGATTAAAAATAAGATTTGAAAATGGGGAAAAGTGGGACGACACCGTGCAAAATGGGGAAAAGTGGGGAAAGCTGATGTGGTACCGATGTGGCAATGGGGAAAAATGGGGAAGGATGAGATGACTCCTTGTGGCCTAATAACGAGCCCAAACATTCCAATCTGTATCCAGCCTCAAATAAATAAAAGAAAAACATAACCCGGTTCAGGTTAGGTTTAGGTTTTGACTGGGTTTATCGGTTTTTGACCAGTTCTGGTTAGTTTTGACCGGTTAAAGGTGGAACCGGTTTAAGTAATTCCTGTTAGGATTTCTTTGAGAAACCATAACCGTCTGTACCCAACGATTCGGATAGGATCGGTTCCCGTTTTGGTTGTCGGTTCTGAAACTGGTTTTTTTGCTCACCTCTAAACGCAACTGACAAAACTATTAATGGGTTGTTTTAAAAGTCACATTAGTGGGATTGAAGCTTTCAAACTTTTTGTTTGTAAATCGTATATTGATTAACTGTTTAAATTAAGGGGAAAGTACCAAATTACTCAAAGTTGACCAATTCTTTTACCAAATTAATCACTCAAATTTGGCCCCTTAGACGTCGCTTTAAACACTATATTTCTTTACTTTTTGTAAACAAGCGGGCCACATGTTGGCGACTTTGTTGGGGTCTAAATGGGTGTCTTAAGACCCCTCTTCTATGGGTGTCTTAAGACGCCTTTAGATGCTTAATTTATACGCCAATTCTGACATTTTTTGGTGTCTTTAGACTCCAAAGCAACGTCTTTAGACGCACATTTTGGCGTCTTTAAGCCGTCAAATCAGGTTAGGTCACACCCATCCAGAACCAGCATATAAATGCATCGCTTTGAAGCCTAAAAGCTCCAAAAAAAAGTCAGAATAGGCGTCTAAAGGCCTATTAAGACGTCGATAAAAAAGAGGTCTTAAGACACCCGTTTAGACCCCGAAAAAGCCGCTAGCATATTGCCCGTATGTTTCTTTTTGGGACACATAAGTACAAAAAATGGGCGTCTAAAGCGGCATCTAAAGCTGAAACGGAGGGCTGAATTTTAGTGATTATTTTGGTAATGTTCCCTTAAATTTATTCAGTAAGGCTGACCCTAATGACCCAAGAGTGACATATAAAATACATTTTTGTAGTTTACAATGTATGATTAAATTTCTTTTTTGAACGACGGAAATTTTATAAATAAACGAAACAAGATGCTAAAAGCCCATAAAAAAACATTACATTACAGTTTGAACATGAAATTAAAACTTCTCCACATATCCCAATCCAAGCAGTTGATTTTAGCCCTGATCCACAAAAAGCTTAACACCTTGATCTTATCAATTATTTTCTCTGCCTTTAATTGTGTTTGATTGATAGCTCTAGCATTTCTTGATTTTTAAAGACACCATAGTGCCGTTAAAAAAATAAAATACTTTGGATTAGTTTGCGTTGGTTCTTTTTTTGATAGTAATCTCCGGTTGCTTACATCATATCTTCTATAGTGAGATTATTGAAAGAGGGGATTTTACACCATAGTGCTATTTGACACCACACATTCATTGCAAGGTCACATTTAATGAAAAGATGATCAATTCACTCCTCCTTTTCTTCACATACTACACAGTTCATTGTACCGACCTGGACACCTCTTTTCGATAGGGTAAGCCAAGTAGGGATTCGATTTAGGAGAAGCCTTCAAAAGAAGAAATTAACTTTGCATGGTATCAAATTGTTTCCATCATTATAGCCAGGGGCGGCTTGGAGGGGGTGCAAACTCCCCTCCCGCACAGGGCCCATCGTTTTTAGAGGCACAATTTTATAAAAAAAATTTATATATACTATATATTTTTTATAAAAATTCAATTGTTCCATTATAACATCTATAGATTAAACTACAAGGCCCAATAAATGATTAAAAATAAAACAATAGGCACATCTACAAGGCCCATTCGGCCAGCCCAAAAAGAAAAAAAAGAAGAAGTATGTATCTGATACGTTAATTGTCAGAACATTAGTCATTATATATAAAAAAACTTGTATTTAAGGGGCCTTTTTTTCCCTTTTCGCACGGGGCACTCGAATTCTTGGAGACGCCCCTGATTATAATGAGCCTCATTGATTTGCTTGTGAATATCCCCACATTTCCTCCTGACCAAAAGCATCCATCATTATGATCCACAAACCTTACGTCTTTTAGTCGATCAAGACATGTGGTCCATTGGGCATGGAGTACATCCGTGAATCAATGATTAGGTGGGAGTTGGATTCATAAGCAAGGCTACTAGAATTAAGGTTAAATGTTTGAGCCCAACTGATCACGGATTAATGTTAAAAATTGTTTAAACAAACGAATCAATAATTAATTAGCCACTACAACTAATCTTCATTTAGAAGTGATTAATTAAAAGCTAGTTGATCCTTATTTAACATTAACTAGGCTCTACATTAAACGAATTGAATATTAGAAAATTAAATAGTTAATATAAAATAAAATTCACAAATTATAAAAAGAATTTTTAAGAAAATATATGATAAAAATATTTATAAGTTAGCATTCTAAGTAAAGTATCTATTTTAACTTGTTAAGAAATTTATATCAAACTTGTAAAGGTATAAATAATGTAATAAATGATAGTTGTTCGTTTTATTTTTATTTATTAGTATAAAGATGTATTACCATTATGCCTAACTATTATTAGTCGTAAAAGGGACTCTTTTTTAATACAAGCAAAGACCAATATTACCATCGAAGGCTAGTTTTTTTGTTTCTAATGCATATACGTACATAGGTTGTACACAATACGGTCTAGAGAGGAAAACCAACAATCCAACTAAGACTGGACCAGATGGCTTTACACTATCCAGTTTATATTTTAATGGTTTTTTTTTTTTTTAAATTTATAGTTCACATTGAAGCGAATGAACAAAGAGTAACTTGAAGATTAGCCAAAATTTTACTAAATGATAGGGTTGCGCAAACCGGTTTTTTCTCTAAACTTGTTCGGTTTGAGAACCGATTCGGTTTGGTCAACGGATGGTCAAAACCGGTTTGGGTGAAAACCGGTTCGGTTTGGAAACCGGTTTGGGAGATAAGGATGTCAAACCTATAGAACTGGTTTGGATAGGTTTGAAGCTGGTTTGGAGGGGTTGAAGCCGGTTTGGAGGGGTTGAAACCGGTTTGGGAGATGATGATATCAAACCTATGTCAAACAGATGGTTCGGACCGGTTTGGATGGAACTGGTTTGAGAACCATAGAATACCGGTTTGTAAACCCAAACCGGTTTTTTTGCCCATGTCTAACTAAATGACACTACATGTAACGAGGCTTGATCACCAAGTAATCATCAAGACAGGCCCAAGAAGCATAGATTGTACCCTAAAAAAAAATCAACTGGACTTACATGGTGGATGGGACATTGGGCTTGAAATAGTAAAGAAATGAGGCAGGGGAATTCATTATCATGTTCCTGTGACTCCTGTCATTGTAGTCAATCCCTAGCAGGCAAACAACGACACATTGCAACACGAATTCATTATTCAGAAGAGAAATTAAGGCATCACTGATCACGAATCGTCACTTCTGTCTCTTCGACTCTTCGACTTCATCATTGATGAAATCAAAGTGCCATGGAACCTATTAACCCGTCAATCCCCGTCGGGTGCCCTATGTTATACAATCAATCAATCCACATAGCCATTGTTGAGATTCGAGCGCCCTCAACCCGTGTTACACAATCTATAAATCCTCTGTGGCGTGTTCGGTTGTGCACAGTCTATGGGTGAGCATACTATAACCATAACCGAAAAATAACCGATAACTGCCCATAACCATAACCGATGTAACTGAAACCGATTTTAACCGATGGTTATGTTTAAGCGAAGCCATTAACCGATTTTAACCAAACCGAACCGAATAATGTATATTTGTTTTTTTTTAATATTTATATGTTTATATGTTTATTAAGAAGATATGATGCAAGTCAAGTATAAAAGGTGACTCTTCACTTTTTACCATATGAAAATATTATGGATCATATGTGAGACTAAATATATTCGAAAATGAATCAGAGTTCACATGATTTTACTTTTTGTTGATACATTCTCGGTCGCTACAAAGTTTTACAAGTTTCACTAAGATTTTCATCGTTAATAAAGTTATAATTCAAAAGCATATTTACAAGTTTTTCAACAGTTCCATTATTAACCGAATTTAACCAAAACCTAAACGTAACCGGTGGTTATTCGATTAGTGGTTAACCGATCAATTGGTTATGGTTACGGTTATGGTTATTGTTAAGGATTTAGAATTAACCGAATTAGCAGTTTTGATTATGGAAATGGCCATAACTGCACCGGACCGAACCATACACACCCCTAGTGCACACGTCGATGTCGAGTACCATGTTCTCTACTTCTCTTTGTACTAGTTCCTAAGTCCTAAATATTAAAAGAATAAAGGCCTAAAAAGTATTCATTCTTGTACACTCTTAATTATTAATTGTTTCACTTTTAATTTATTAATTCTTAGACACTCTAAATTCTTAATTGTTTTTCTGTTTTAGTTCCTAATTCCTAAAACCCAAAGGTATTATTTATTTTATTGTTATATTTTTTTACTTTATTGATGCAAAGAGAAACAGGAAAATGAATTTGAATATTTAGACTTTTAGTTTATTATTGTCAGTCTCAAACCCGGATAAAATAATAAGATTTTTAATATTAAGTATTAGGTGTGAAAGAAGAGCCCCGGATTTAAAGTTTTCCTATGACCGTAGAAATGCTTGAGACGAGCCCGATTGGATTCACATAAACCTGACTTTGTTAATCAATTTGATTAAAGTGACAATAATGCAACAAACGTTTAAGACATTCTCATTCACATAATTACCAATAAATGTATGAAAAACCAAGAAACAATTACCAATAAGTAAACAATACAAAAAAACCGAATCACTGATGGTAACACATATATACTAAAATATATATGTATTGTTTAAATCAACCAAACGAAAATCAAATCAAGTTTAGAATCCTAAGAGATCAACATTTGATGGTTGTTCGCGTTATTTGGTTTAAACGGAGATAAATTGTAAGGATTTATGGTTTGTTATTTTTGGAATACACGAGTATAATTTTTTTTTGGAATAATGAGATTAATAGAGTTTTTGCTGTGAAAAATTATAAAAATTATATTGTAATTATAGAGTTTGTAGTGATTCAATATTTGGAGCCATTGTACCACAACCATAGAGATTAGAGCCTGTTATGAAGGTCACAAATGGATCTTAATAGGGTGTGGATGGTTAAATCATACCGTCCCGAATCATAACCGATTTTAACCCAAACCGACTTTAACCGACGGTTATGATATAGTTATGATTAAGCTAAATCATTAACTGACTTTAACCGAACCGAACCGATTATTGCATATTTCTTTTTTTTTAAAAATATTTCTAGGTGTGTGTGTTTCATTTTTTAAAATTTAGGACGCAAGTTAAATATTTCTAGCTATAACTTTTTTATTGAATGAAAATATTATATATTAAATGTAAGACTAAATATATTATGAGATTAGTTAGTGTTTATTAAGTTTTTTCATTTTCTTCGTTCATTTTAAAATCATACGAGTTTTACTTAGATTTTTATCATCAGTGTACATATAATTCTCTAGCTTATTTACAAGTATTTTTTAGTTTTTCAACTATTTCATTTATTAACTAAATTTAATCGAACCCGAACTATAACCGGTGCTTACCCGATTAATGGTTAACCGATTAATTGGTTATGGTTATGGATATGAATTTAAAATTAACCGAATAAACGGTTTTGTTTATGAAAATAACCATAATAGCACAGAACGGCACGGTACCACACGTACCCGTAGAGCTAATAATATTAGGCAAGAGGACGGGACAGTGTAGGGGCATGATGGGGCCATCACATAGGCATATATAGCCTTAGCGTCAACAATATTGAACTACATATTTGGTTTTAATATCTTTAATTAAAAATGGGTGATTTTTTGGTTTTATCTTTATAAATATAAGTAACTAGTAGGTTTCCCGCGCTTTATCGCGGGTATTCTACCACGATTACATATATCAAAACAAAAATATGTATTGTCACTCAAACGTAAAGCCTTAAAGGATAGTTGTAAACGTATTCGCAAAGCATACATAAGTATTCGAACATGATAATATAGTCCAAATTTTTTTTTTAAATGTTTGAATAACGCGCAAAATTATTGCGACCGTTTATGTTCGAAATTTATATTAACATTCATGAGGTAATTGTGATCAAGTTAATATGAACATGACCATTATCTGATAATACATGAACATGTTAAAAGATTTGAACATTAAAATAGGTAAGTATAAGCGATAGGGGATTTAAAAACAAAAGAGTTAAGTGCTTTTTTAGTCCTTGTGGTTTGTTTAATATTGTCATTTTAGTCCAAAATCTTCTTTTATTGCTTGTGATACATTGTGGTTATCACTTTTTTGCCATTTTAGTCCATCCACTAACTCCATCCAATTTATTTGTTAATTCAAGGGTTATTTTAGTCTTTTTCTTAAAATACTTAATAAGTGATTAAATTTACACAATATTAACCCCACCCTAATTCCCTTATGACGGCATGAGCAAAGATGTTACGGTTTGGACTGACCCAAATTTAGGGTTTTCATAACGGGTCATACACGACCCGTCAAGACACGAAACACGAACTTGTTAGACACGAACACGACACATCTTATCGTGTCTGTTTTTTCAAACACGAACACAACCCGTTAAAAAACGTAAACACGAAAAGACCCGCTAAGGAACCCGTTAACAGTTAACACTATAAATGACCTGTTAAAACCCGTTAAAGAAACTGTTAAAGAACTAGGGTTAGACAATTATAAATTTTTTGAAGCTAATTGGTTACCCATATGGCCAAATATTTTATGATATTATAATATGGCCATATGGGTAAAATTTAAAATTTAAAATAAATAATATCATAAAATATTTGGCCATATGGGTAACCGATTAGCTTCAAAAAATTTATAATTGTCTAACCCTAGTTCTTTAACAGGTTCCTTAACAGATTCTTTAACGGGTTTTAACAGGTCATTTATAGTGTTAACTGTTAACGGGTTCCTTAGCGGGTCTTTTCGTGTTTACGTTTTTTAACGGGTCGTGTTCGTGTTTGAAAAACAGACACGATAAGATGTGTCGTGTTCGTGTCTAACAAGTTCGTGTTTCGTGTCTTGACGGGTCGTGTATGACCCGTTATGACAACCCTAAATTTGGGTCAGTCCAAACCGTAACATCTTTGCTCATGCCGTCATAAGGGAATTAGGGTGGGGTTAATATTGTGTAAATTTAATCACTTATTAAGTATTTTAAGAAAAAGACTAAAATAACCCTTGAGTTAACAAATAAATTGGATGGAGTTAGTGGATGGACTAAAATGGCAAAAAAGTGATAACCACAATGTATCACAAGCAATAAAAGAAGATTTTGGACTAAAATGACAATATTAAACAAACCACAAGGACTAAAAAAGCACGCGCTTAACTCAAAACAAAAGTTCAAAGCTAACGGTCATAAAACAAATTTTAAAATTAACTAATTTGTGAAAGAAGTCATCAAGTTTTTTAATTGAAGCGGTTCCTTGGGACTATCTTTGAGGCGGTTCCATTCTGACAATGGTTCATGCAATTTAAGTTGTACCATAGGCAACACCGTTTGTTATTTATGAACAGTACATCCTAATTGTATTATATAATAATGTATATAACTAGGGTTATACCCGTGCTTCGCGGCGGTAATCGGGCTAATTGATATAAAGTTCAAACATGAATGTTTACTGTTGTAAAATTGAGCATTGGAAACATGAAAATGAATCTATATAAATCGTATAACTATAATATTAAATGTGGAAGACCGCAATTAACTGGTCGGGTCAATATGTCATAAATGTTAATTTAAATTGATACATAGACGTAAAGCCGAAAAGGTAATTTAGGAAAACAAAATGTTAACAAAAAAACATTTTAACATTAATTCAGTTCTAGCCATTGAAAGTGGATAAAAAACACATTACGATTTTACGTTAGTAAAAGAAATATTAGAAAAATGAATGATAAATCGGATTGTATTGTATTGTATTGTATTGTATTGTATATATATATATATATATATATATATATATATATATATAGGGCATGCAATTTTATATAACCCACTAAATGTGTGTTAACCCAAATAACTTTGGGAAGATGAACCCGAATCTTGGATTTTTAGTTTTAAACATCATTATAACACATTTTGAACCCCATGTTCTTTTATGAGTTTGGATTAATTCCTTTTCGTTTGAGATCCTACATCATTGTAGTGTGTGCTACAACACTGTAAATTTACAGTGTTTAAAATTACAGTGTAAATTTACAGTGTTGTAGCACACACTACAATGATGTAGGATCTCAAACGAAAAGGAATTAGCCCAAACTCATAAAAGAACATGGGGTTCAAAATGTGTTATAATGATGTTTAAAACAAAAAATCCAAGATTCGGGTTCATCTTCCCAAAGTTATTTGGGTTAGCACACATTTAGTGGGTTATATTTTCAACCTTCCCCTATATATATATATATATATATATGTATATAGAATTGGAGATTAATAAATGTATTTATTTATTTGCTTTTGTCTACAGTGTTATGAGCACTATGATATTCAAGTTTATTGTCTTAGCAGACATTTTGAACCAGAAGGTGAAGCCCAGAAAGAATTCCAAAAGAAAAGCGATAGCGTTTAAACAAACCTTTTATATAATAATATAAAATTAAAAGAAAACCTCCGATCAATCAGGAATTAGCACTACAGCACACACTTATAAATGTATTGTACTGGTAGGTTTTCGCGCATTGTGGCATGAATTCTGTCACAATTTCTAATGTTAGAAAACATACACGATCTCGTATACCAAAACACAGACATAAAACACGTTACAACGTTCGTAACACGGTAATAGTATCACGAATATCAAAACATGGCCCAAAAACCGGTCGTAACACCTCTTGATACATGCTAAAACAATAAATCAAACCGTGTGCAAAAGTTTTGAGTGTTAGTTAATTAATTATTATTATATAATAATTAGTATTAATGTTATATAATAAGATTAATCATTAATAATAATTAGTGTTATAATTTAGTAATTATTATTATGTGTCGTTTTTGTTGACTTTTACTACACATATTATTCAATTATTAATAATATTAACTTCTAACTATATATACTAATGAAAAGCAAGGAAAAAGAAAAATAATAATTGACCGATGTCGAAGGATCAATCAAAAATAAGAGCAAAAGCTCCAATCCTAATTACCTTAGTACGTGTAAGTCGGATGTCGATCCACGAGGAGTTTGGTGGAAAGTGAAAGCAAGACAGATTTACGAATGCAAAAGTTAAAGTAAAAGACAAAACAGAAAGTAAATTTAAGGATTCAATTTGTACTTGTGAAAGAAAAGCTCAAGAAAACAATTTGGAAACGAAACGGTTGTTGAAATTCAATTAAAAGCAAAGTGGTTCCCCTAGGATCCCGATTCAAACTAGATTCCTAACCTGGTTTTCAATTTGGAAAATCACATAGAAATGATTCAGTTAATTCAAAGACTGTGACATTCAAACACTACTTGCTTCGGTTATTCAACGAAAGATTATCATATGAACACCAATTGATAATTATTAACCCAAAACATAACTTTATAAATCTTAATTACTAGAACTCTCAGGAACTGACAAATGATGAATCAAGCTTATAATAAAAATCAATTGTTTACAACCAATCAATCAAGTAACAAGTAAAAATCATCGAATGATTATACAAGTCCAAACAAACATGAAAACCAAAGTTATTCATCCAATTACAAGAATCGTTCACCTAAAGGAACACACAAGAGGAATTAGCTGTCACAGCCCTAGCCGACGGGGTAGGATCGGATTCCCCGTCGGGTGGAAGGTTCACGGGGCGCGATATCGTGAGTGATAATCGGAATGATTAGATTGTTTACATTGCACATGATATATAAATAAGAAACTGCTAAATAATATAGAATTACAAAGTTAAATTACATCAGTTAAGTTTATAATTTAACAATGTAAATCCACTATCACATCATAAATCTTCTATCTTGTATCTGCACAAGATATACAAAATAAATGTGTAATGATGTCCAAAAGTATGCAGGTCCAAAAAGCTAGGTTCTCTATCTGATAACCTAGTCCAAAAAGAGATAACTCTTCAGTTGACCTGTTCGTCACCTGAGAAGTCATGCAAAAATAAAGTCAACACATGGTTGGTGAGTTCATGTAAGTTTAACAAAATGAGTTTGAATAACCTGAACGACAACCTTAACCTCACTATTAACCACCTATACCATCCAGTTCAGTATGCTTATATATAAGGCATATGTAGGGTCGAACTTACCGCCCGCCCAGCCACCGTCCCACCACATACTAAACCACATGATATATTGTTCCTGGTGATAATTAAGCATTTCATTCCACTACTTTGATTCCATGACATATGATTCATAGCATTTGATTACCCTGAAAATGTTTACCTTGATCCCCCGAAGTGACAACCTTAACCTCATCAACAACACCTATGCTATCCAATCAAGTATGCTTATATATTACCGCCCGCCCAGCCACCGTCCCACCACATACCGGACTGCTTAGCATATTGTTGTTAATGATAATTAAGCGTTTCACCCCATTCACCTTCAATTTAGATTCTGATTTCCACAAATAGGTTACCTTTGATCTCTTGAGTACACCATGTAATCATGATTTCCCCAAAACATTTGTAGAAATATGATATTAAATGTTTAATTAAATAAATAAATAAGCATTTAAATACAATTAAGACATGCTTATTGGGCCTTGTTAGACACAATCAATTAGACTTAGTTTTTGGTGGTTGTCCAAGTTTTACCCTCTCACACGTGACCCATATCAGGCATGACTCACAAGGAGTCTACCTGTGTATGCCGGGATTTTAATGATGCCCATATCAGCTGACCCAATGGTCTACTGTACATGCCGGGACTTTATGGATATCCTTTGATTTTTGATCTCTTTGATTCTCTTGATTTTGATCTTGATTTCATTTGATAGTTCACGTTATTGACCATATAGCTTGACTACAAGAGTCTACTATTTATGTCGGGACTTTATGGATATCCTTTGATTTTTGATCTCTTTGATTCTCTTGATTTTGATCTTGATTTCATTTGATAGTTCACGTTATTGACCATATAGCTTGACTACAAGAGTCTACTATTTATGCCGGGACTTTATGTGTGTTACACGTGGTCTTGATTTCTATACAACTGAAATCCACCTTAACTCAAGTATTAATGATTTCATTATATTGTAATGATTTCATTATTTCAATGATTCACACACATTTATGATTTCTGATTTCCTTGAGTCTCTTGATTTTGATCTTTAGAATTTCCATGACTTTACAATGATAGTTGATTCATGATTAGGATCCTCTGTTTTCAGATCGCACACTGAGTTAGATTTCTTTGAACATGATCTTTAGCTATGGTTCTTTTGGTTTCACTTGAATTTAGATTCTTGAATTCGAGCTTGATGGACTAAGGGTTTGTTTAGAGCTTTAGAATTAAGGTATTACTCATAAGAGTAATTATTTAACTTGTAAGTTATTTCTGCATAGCAATTTCCTAGACAGGAATCTAGGAGTATAAACAAACATAAAGATATAACATTTAATAAATAAAAGCATTTAAGTAAACAATTTAAATAAAACAGTTTACGCATGCTTCTCAACCCCGCGTTTGAAAACAAAATGTTTAGAAAAGGGGCAATGAACTCACCTGTGTTGCTGTGCAAATGATCTATCACAAAATGTGCGCTCGTTGTTGTAGCTTAGGTTTCTTCAGTTCCTGAGTTGTTTTAAAAGAGTTCGAATTTGATAAGTATACGTATTAACTGTCATGTCTAGGGTTTGGTCTCAGAGTGCAACTAAGTGTCCTAAGTACTAGTGTGCTTCTAAGAATTACTCTTCTAGTTTAACTTAGATACCCATTTATAACCCATATCTCATAATTAGTTACAACAAGTCTTAATTAACATGCTTTAATCAAATTCATTTTAAGTTAAACCATTAGTTTAGAAAAATCATTTAATTTAATTTTACAAAGTTTATAAAACATTTTTCTTTATTAAAATGTCATTCACTTTTCTTAAATTAACGATTAACATATGATGGGCTTAACTAGGCCCATTGGGCCCACTTAGGCCCAATTGATGATCTTTGATTTCCACTTGATCGCAATTCCAGTTCTTTGAATAATTCTACTTAGATAATCACATTATCCAAATCAATTATTCATATTAAGACTTTTTCTAAGATTTGTGGTAGTAGTTAATTTAACACCTCTTTGAACCTTTAAGCCTTTGTTATGTCCTACATGGTTCCATAATAATTCTCAAGTGTTAACTAAATCAATAGATTCTAACACTCCATAGTTGCTACGGTGTTCTAGAAACTTTCTAGTTTCCCGTACACCTATACTTAAGCTTGTTTTTCCCATGCATGAGTTATGTAGTCCCCCATGCACACATACATTAATGCCTACACTCCCACATAATTTGCATGTACTTATACATAAACTCCCATGCATTTCCCAATCTTAGAATCACCATTTTTATAAAAGATTTAG
The DNA here is from genome assembly GCA_009363875.1 of Mikania micrantha. Taxonomy (NCBI): domain Eukaryota; kingdom Viridiplantae; phylum Streptophyta; class Magnoliopsida; order Asterales; family Asteraceae; genus Mikania; species Mikania micrantha. The sequence continues at coordinate 54,756,542 of CM018698.1, read as the reverse complement.
TTTTATGCAATTCAGATCAACGAACCTATGCCTCACATGGATAGGTTCGGCCCAATTGTAGTTCAATGACCCAAGGTTCGTTCAAGGGGAAGGGTTCAGCTAGGTTGATGAGGGAGTCCTAGGTTCGCTGCATGAGGGTTCGTCCTCCATAGGTTCGCGGTTCCTAGGGTTGCATGGAAATGGTTCGGCCATCAGCAAGGTTCGACTGAGGCATGGGTTCGTGGGGAAAGGTAGGTTCACTTCATAAATGGTTCGGCTGCCTTGAGAGGTTCGGCCCGAGTGATTCCAGGTTCGTGACCGTGTGCAGGTTAGCCAAGGCCCATGCAGGTTCGTGACTCAGACTGTGCAGGTTCGTTGCAGTGTTCACAGGGTTCGGCTGTCAGGGTAAGGTTCGGCTGGCCATTGGTTCGCCAATCCTTTGGAGGTTCGGCCAGAAATACAAGGTTCGTCCCATCCCCTTCTTCTCCCTTCACGAACCTGTCGACCATGGATGTCTCTCATCAGCTTCATTCTCGATTCTAAGTCCTGCAGGTTTGTTCCTAATCGTCTACAAGGGTTCATCTTAGTGCTTTTGAATTATTAGATCGGTTAGAAACACCCTAAGATGTAAGGATCGTGGTTACACACAAAAAACCGAAATTAACTAGAACCTTACCTCAAAATTTATGGGTGAATGCTCAAATAACCTGTACTTCCTTGATCTACGTAGCGTGGGGATCGTTTCAACACCTAGAATGCTTGAATTGGTTGAGAAATCACCAAAAATTTGTAGAGAGAAGGAGGAGAAAACCTTTTTCTAGAGAGAGAGTAAGAAAAACGAAATTGAGGAAGAAAGGTGGGTTTGGTGGTGGTTGGTGAGAGGTTTAATGCCTCATTAATTGACTTAAAAACACCCGGTAGTTCGGTCTCGTTCGGTTTCGCATATAATAGCGGTTTCTTATGATTTTCGCGACGAAATGGTTCGGTTTTAAAACAAGATTTACAAATTTATTTTAGGTGGTTATTCCTAGTAATTTAACTAATATCTTTTGTTTATTTTAAATTTTCAAAATATTAAATTTACTGTTTAAAATCGAATCGTACAGTCATCGCGCCTATTCGTTTGAATCGTCACCCGTACGAACACGACGATAACCATACTCTTCAATATTGTTTTCTAATTATCGGATATTATTCACCTATACGAATAATCCGTCGGTTTAGCATTCACGTAACGACATCCGTGTTGTTTTGTTCTGTAAAGCCTCACATACGTTTATACATAATAAAATCCTAACAAATAATCACATGATGGTTTTGTGTTGCCAGATAATTATCTGACTGATAAACCATGTTTTCTGAGTTTTGTTTCTTAGAAATGATTTTGGATTCACTGTTTGTTACATAGGATGATAATGAAATATGCTATGAATATGAAATACACTGAAATGCTATAGAGTTTGTACCTGATTACTGTTCATGTTACTGTTGCGATCACTGTTCCGGTACGATTTCCGGCACTGATGTTACATTAGCCGCTCATTACGGGGGTGATCTCGGATGATTCGGTTGAAGATCTCATCTCGATTCGCCTTAGAAATGACCCCGATCGATGCCCCAAAAACCCTAGATCGAAATAATTAAAAAACCAAATTTTCGGGCTGCAGTACCCCCCCTGCGCCTGAGCCGTAGGGGTACGCCTCTTGATTTCTGTTAAGTTCATGTTTCAGCACTGTAGGGGGTACGGCTGTGTCATAGGGTTACGCCTCTGGTCCTGTTTTCGCGTTAAACTTGTTTTGGCTCTTATTTCTTCATCCGGACTCCGTTTAACCTCCCGTTTGGACCAAAATCTTCGTTTTTCCATTCTCTATCATCCTGTAATCACCAATCCATATTTCCTTGACTTCATTTATCTTCATATGCTCCGGTTCTTAGCTTTTTAGCCTGAAATGCAACCGAAACGCAACATTATCTAATTCAACGAATATAAGCATATAAATATAATCAAAATCAACCACTTAAAGCTTATTAAGTTCATTCCATTCACCCTCCATCACATTCCCACACTTGCCTTTTGCTTGTCCTCAAGCAAATCTTTGAACCATTAACCATCAAATCTCAAAACACTTCCCAAATCCCCGCAAACAATCAACTTAGATTCCCGGTTGTGCTAAGGTCCCAAGACTTACCGCATTGCATAGTTTTACACCTAGCTAAGCAAAATATGAAACTTTAAAAATCAAGAACACTAAATGACTAAGACTGAAATGCTTTAGGTATTTCACATGTTTCTGTGCACCCCTCACAATGAACACTCCACTCGGCTATTTCTGGATTAGCGAAGGTGTGCTAATATATGTATCACTCAAAACCAAAGTATAGTACCATAGTCATAGGCTTGTAAAGCAATCTAAAATCTACCAACTAGCACATAATCGACACAACTCACGAGGACTTTAACTGGGTTGTAACATAAAGGCTTAGGGCAAAGGTGGAATGGAATATTTTTATTGGCTAACACTAGTGATGAATCCAAGACTTTATTCACATAACTAACTATAAAGATAACAATGACTCTTTTTCTTGCTTCATAACAGATCATAACTTGATCTAATAATCCACTTTTTCTTTTTTCTTTTTTTTTCTTTTCTTTCTTTTTTTTCATAACTATAAACATGAACATTACTATCACTCGCATAACACGAACATTCTTGGAAATCACCACTAGTTGGGTTAAAACACAAATCATGCTAAACGGGTCAAATGGGTTAATAATATTGGCGAACAATAAACAGGTTAGGCTCAACATGGTGTCTAATGGTAACAATAGGGTAGGATCTAGAAAACAAAAAGGTTAAACAAAATTCCTAAGGTTCAATTCCTAATGCCTCGATCACATTCGTGCAAGCTATGGCTTATGGTTTCAAAAAGTATCACATGACAAGTTCTAACTCGGTAGATACAACGGTGACACTCAGAACTATTATCCATAATATAAAACAATTTTGGCTCCCGTCACATGGAAATGATGGAATCAGGTTGCCGATGCACATAAGCACGTTACTTACCCTATAGAATCTCACCCTTAACCATATAGCATTCCATTTTCCTACTTGCTAAGCCACTATCATGCAACTTAAAGACATACGCATAACCAAAACTCTAAACCAATTGCCAACAGGTCAAAGATCCATGATTTTGAAAAAAATTGGCCTTTAGAACATAAGCTTACAAAAACGAGGACATTTTTCAAAAAATTTTTAAAAATAGGCATTTTCCCGAAACCTTATAACCCTTACCCCGAGTCCCCACACTTGGGATACATTGTCCCCAATGTATGGGTTTTTAGGGCCAACCAAAGGTTTCTACCGTTAACTAATACCCGTGTGGTATGTGACCAATCCCTGATATCCTCCCGGGTTATGCGCAAACAAACATAAACCCAAACACATAACTTTAACATTAAAAATTTAAACGACCACCCTTCGAATAAAAATGTAATCGTCCTCGATTATGGATCAGATACGTACCTGAATGTGACGAGTTTCCCCACACTTTCTACCGTGTGAGGGTTGCTTGAAAACCACCAACTCAGGATGGATTATTAATCAAACGATAAAAAGAAAATAAAGAAAATTAAACAAAATGAAAGCAACTAACCAAACCTCGGGTTGCCTCCCGGAAGCGCTACATTTTCAGTCTGCAGCCGGACTCAACGTGGCACTTCAGACTGCCTGATTATCAGGTGAGCTTGTAGACAAACTCACTTGATCCATTGACTTTGTGTTCAGATCCGAACCATCCAGATATGTTTTCAAACGATGACCATTTACTACCTGACGTTTCTCATCATTCATGTCTTCAATCTCAATGTCACCGAACCTTCCAACGCGCGTGACCACAAACGAACCCATCCATTTGCTCTTTAACTTTCCTGGAAACAATTTCAAATGTGAATTGAACAACCAAACACGTTGACCTACCTCAAAGCTTCGTTTCCGGAGCTTAGCATCATGGATAGCCTTTATTTTAACTTTGTAAGCTACAGCGGCTTCATAAGCTTTGTCCCGCAACTCTTCCAACTCACAAATCTTCAATTTCCTTTCAACACCTGTAGCATCATAATCCATATTCATTTTTTAACAGCCCAAATTGCATGATGCGCCAATTCCATTGGCAAATGACAGCCTTTACCATACACTAATCTATAAGATGTGGTACCAATAGGCGTTTTGTAAGCGGTGCGATAAGCCCACAAAGCATCGTTCAACTTAGTTGACCAATCTTTGCGGTCAGGTAGCACAATTTTCTGTAGAATCTCTTTAATTTGCCTATTAGATACCTCAACTTGTCCACTTGTTTGTGGATGGTAAGGAGTTGCGATTCGATGGTCCACACGCCATAACGTTTAAGAAGTTTTCCAAAATGGAAGTTTTTGAAATGAGATCCACCATCATTGATGATCACACGAGGGATCCCAAACCTTGAGAAAATATTATATTGGACAAACTTACAGACCACTGAATGATCATTTGTTCTAGTGGCAATTGCTTAAACCCATTTAGAAACGTAATCAACTGCACCAGAATGTATTGATTACCCATTGAATTGGGGAACGGGCCCATGAAATCTATCCCCCAAACATCAAAAATATCAACAACGAGGATAGGTTGCATGGGCATCTCATTCCGCTTAGAAATCCCACCCATCTTTTGACAGTTAACACAGTTTTTAGCAAATTCAAATGCATCTTTAAATAAGGTAGGCCAGTAAAAGCCACAGTTAAGAACTCTGTGTCCTATCTTTTGACCACTGAAATGGCCTCCACAAGCAGATGAATGGGCATGCTTTATAACTTCTGTAACTTCCTCTTCAGGTATGCATCTTCTTAGAATTTGATCTGCTCCAATTTTAAATAGATCTGGTGCATCCCATAAGTAGTGCTTGACTTGAGACATGAACTATTGTCTTCTTTTCTTGTTCCAGCTCTCTGGAATGGTACCTGCAGCCAAATAGTTAGCAAAATTTGCATACCAGGGCCCTGTAGAAATTGCCAGAAGGTATTCATCAGGAAATTGCTCATTGACTTCAGGATCAACATCTTCTTCTTCTCTTGGGATCCTTGACAAATGATCCGCAACAACATTTTCATAACCTTTCTTGTCACGGATTTCCAAGTCAAACTCTTGTAGCAGCAAAATCCACCGAATTAGTCTCGGTTTAGCATCCTTCTTCTCCATCAAATAGCGAGCTGCACTATGATCAGAGTAAACAATTATTTTACAACCCCAGGTATAAGACCTAAACTTGTCTAAAGCATAAACAACATCAAGCAACTCCTTTTCTGTAGTTGTATAGTTCAATTGTGCATTAGAAAGAGTTTTTCTCGCGTAATAGATGACAATTGGTTTCTTATCTACCCTTTGACCCAAAACAACACCAATAGAAAAATCACTTGCATCACACATAATTTCAAAAGGTTTGGACCAGTTTGGTGATTGCAAGATTAGGGCTTGTACCAGTTGTTCTTTCAAAACATTAAAAGCATCAAGACAGACTTTATTAAAGTCAAATGGGACATTTTTTAGAAGCAAATTGCACAAAGGTTTGGTGATGACACTAAAACCTTTGATAAACCTACGGTAGAACCCGGCATGTCCCAAGAAAGAAAGCACTCCCTTAACGTTAGTCGAGGGAGGCAGAGTTGAAATGACACTGATTTTAGCCCGGTCTACTTCTATTCCCGGACTCGAAACTACGTGTCCCAACACAATTCCCTCATTGACCATAAAGTGACTCTTTTCCCAACTTAGCACTAAGTTAGTTTCAACACACCTTTTAAGCACTTTAGACAAATCAGACAAACAAGTTTCAAATGATGACCCAAACACAGAAAAATCATCCATGAATATCTCAAGAGAATCCCCAATCATATCTGAAAAAAATACTCATCATGCACCGTTGGAAGGTGGCCGGGGCATTGCACAAGCCAAATGGCATCCGCCTAAATGAGAATGTGCCGTAAGGACATATGAATGTAGTCTTCTCCTGATCATCAGGATGAATGGCTATTTGATTATAGCCTGAGTAACCATCAAGAAAACAATAAAACTTCTGACCTGAGAGCTTTTCTACAATCTGATCAATAAAGGGCAACGGAAAGTGATCCTTTGAAGTAGCAGCATTCAGTTTCCTGTAATCAATACAAACACGCCCCCGGTTACCAGCCGAGTGGAAATCTGCTCACCTGTTTTCCTTTGCACAATCTGGATGCCTGCTTTCTTTGGCACTGTCTGTGTTGGACTTACCCAAGGACTGTCAGAAATTGGGTAAATGATGCATGCATCCAACCACTTTAACACTTCCTTCTTCACAACTTCTCGCATGTTAGGATTCAGCCTTCTTTGAGTGTCCCTTGCAGGCTTGGCATCTTCATCAGTTATAATCTTATGCATAACAATAGAAGGACTAATACCTTTCAAATCGGAGATTGTCCAACCAATAACAACTTTGTGTTCTTGTAATACCCTCAGTAATGCATGTTTTTGATCTTGATCTAACTGAGCTGCAATGATGACAGGGAGAATTTTGTTTTCTCCCAAGAATGCATACTTCAGATGCTTGGGCAATTCTTTCACTTCCACCTATGGTGGACTTACCAGTGAGGACTGAAGCCCTGTAGAAATCTTGGATGGAAGACTTTCAATTTGTATGGACCAAGTTGGCCTTCCATCTCTTTGTGCCACCTTTTGAATCTCTTTCACCTCATCAATCAAGCTCAACTCATGTTCCTCCTCTAACCTGTCACAAAATAAACAAGTTTCTAGGGTAGCACCCTCAGCATGAGGATGACACCCTTCAAGAATATCTGCAATAAAACAAACATCACTAACAAGAGGTATAGCTGAGTTAGAAAACACATTCAAACGGACTTTCCTGTTCCCAAATGTCATGTCCACTGTACCTGCACCACAGTCAATCAAAGCATTTGCAGTAGCCAAGAATGGTCTGCCCAAAATCACATTAGGTTGTTTATTCTTACCAAAGGATTCACAATCAAGCACAAGAAAGTCGACAGGATAATAGAAATCCCGAATCTTCACAATCACATCTCTAACAATCTCCCGGGGAAGTTTCAAGGTCATATCAGCCAACATAATAGTGGTGCCAGCATTATGAAGTGGACCAAAGTCATATTGGTCATATAACCCCCCGGTAAGACACTCACACTAGCTCCAAGATCCAGTAACACATTTGTAATTTGGAACTCACCCACTAGAATGGGGATTAACGGTGTTCCTGGATCCTTTAGCTTAGGTGGAAGAACACCAGTTATCACAACATTAACAGAATTGGTCACATCAACATTTTTGGGCAACTTATGCTGGCGTTTTTGGGTGCACATCTCTTTAAGATACTTAGCATAAGCCGGAACCTGTTTAATGGCATCTATCACGGGCAAATTGATTTTAACTTGTTTGAAAACCTCCCAAATCTCCTCTTGTTGAGGACCCCGTTTATTAACTACCCTTTTGTTGTTAGGATTTGTTAAAGCTTTCGGAAATGGAACCTTTGCAGGGTCCACCTCCGGTTTCTTAGGTGAAACGGGTTCAGTTTTAGCAGATTCATCATTAACAGTTTTAAATGACACATGTTTTAACCTCTTGACAGGTATAGGTTCTGGTTCATCCTCACTTAACTCATCCTCATTCACATCCTCTACCAAACCATCAACCAAATCAGGAGCAACTACTTTATTATCATAAACTTTACCACTGCGAAGAATACTTACCAGATTGACCTGGTTGTTCCTTCCTCCCGAGCCTTGATGAGATGGATTCACCTTTGTATCACTTGGCAGCTTTCCATTTCCTTTCCTTAGCTCTGAGACATCTGAAGTAAGCTGTACCATCTGAGTGGTCAAATATTTGATGGTCTTGTCTCTAACTTCATCCTTTTGATCCCTTGCTTGATCCCTGAACTTCATATCATTCTGGATGGCTTAAAGCATTTCCATCATTTCATTGGTCTCATTGCTTGAGGATCCAGATGATCCTCCTTGATTGTAGTTCTTTTAAGACCGTTGATAACCACCCGAATTTCCACCCTGATTATAACTGTTGTACCGGGGTGAATAACCTTGTTGATCACTGCCGCCCCTTTGATTATTCCCACTTGAATTATATGATTGATTACCTTGAGATCCACCTCTTTGATTATTGCTTTGAAATCCCGGATTACTGGAATTCCCGTATCAGAAGTTAGGATAATTTCTTAACCCGGGATGGTAGGTGTTAGAGTTCATATCCCCATACCTGTCATTATCTTGCATTTGTTGAACTTCTTGATAATCACCATGAATACTGGGACACTGATCAGCAATGTGTCCTAATTCACCATAATGTCCACAACTCTCATAGACTGACCTTCCTTGTGGTTCATCCCTATTTGATCTATCAGAATTAGGAGCATTAGAAACATCTCTAACAGTAGAGTGTCTACTCCTTCTCTGGGACTGAGCCTTTCTCTTTGTTATTACAGCCATCTTTTCTAGAAATTACCAATCATCTTGTTCATCATTTGTACCAAAAGAACCATTATATATTGAGTTCCAGTCTCTTTCATCATCTGGTTGTAGTCCTTCATGAAATGCATTCAATCTTTCCCACATTGGAATTCCATGATGAGGGCAATTCTTTAGTGGCATCTTGAAACGAGTAAAAGCTTCATGAAAAAGTTCATCTTGTTGTTGAGTGAAGCCTCGGATGCTTTTCCTTGCATCATTAGTTCTTTGGTTAGTGTAGAACTCATCAAGAAACTATTGTTGCATTTCATTCCATGTGTAAATTAAAGCAGAAGGTAATGCATGAAACCACTGTTGAGCTTTGTCTTCTAATGTAAACTGAAAGAGAACCAATTCCACATCATCTGCTGAGAAACCTTGACCCCCAATAGTGTTACATCTAGCATCATAAGAAGCAAGATGTAGATATGGTTCTTCAGTTGCAAGACCATGATATTTAGGCAGACTGCTAATGACATGAGATCTAACTTCAAACGTTCTGCCTTGTTTTTGAGGAATGACAACTGGGGAAGGATTCGTAGCAATTGCAGGTCTAAAGTGACTTTCAATTCCCTTAATAGGACCCCTATCAAACCTTCTTGGAAGAGGTTCTGCATCTGGTTGAACTCGGACCCTTGGATATTGTCTTTGATCTCTATTGATTCGAGTTTCATCTAGACCAGTTCTTAGTGGCATTCTGCGATATGGGGCTGATTCTTGATATGTTTGAAAAGTAGGCTGTTGGAAACCATCATAATATGAAGCATAAGGCCCAACATAAGTATCATCTTCATAATCATAAGGTTCAAAATCTTCATCAAAATCAATCTTCTCTTGAGCACCTGAGAATCCCCCTTGTTCAAATCTTGTTCTGATTGGGGGTGGAACATGAAAAGTTGATGAAACATATGTTGGTTTAGTGTTAGTTGGCATTGACTGGGAATTGGTGCTAAACGGTGATGAATACTGAGTTTGGGTAACGAGTGGATCAGATAATTTAGGAAAAGTGGGTGTTGGTGGTTGTTGTTGGCTCATAGGTGGTGGTGGTTGTGGTTGTGAGGCGAAGGGTTCAGATGAGTGTGTTGTTGGTTGTTCAGAGTCAATTGGTTGTTTAGATGGATTCATGGTTTTGGCTGGAATTGGAGAATTTGTTACTTTGTTCTCCCTATGCAGTACTCGGTTGTGTTTTGCAGATTTTTCAATTTCCGGATCAAAAATTAGCGGTGAAGATCTTCCAGATTTTCGTGTATGATGCATTCCACCTAAATATCACATGCACAAAACAAATAAACAAAAACCACGCGTAAATCTGAACAAAACAATGAAAGCAATCACTTTGCGCACAACTCCCCGGCAACGGCGCCAAAATTTGACCGATGTCAAAGGGTCAGTCAAAAATAAGAGCAAAAGCTCCAATCCTAATTACCTTAGTACGGGTAAGTCGGATGTCGATCCACGAGGAGTTTGGTGGAAAGTGAAAGCAAGACAGATTTACGTATGCAAAAGTTAAAGTAAAAGACAAAACAGAAAGTAAATTTAAGGATTCAATTTGTACTTGTGAAAGAAAAGCTCAAGAAAACAATTTGGAAACGAAACGGTTGTTGAAATTCAATTAAAAGCAAAGTCGTTCCCCTAGGATCCCGATTCAAACTAGATTCCTAACCTGGTTTTCAATTTGGAAAATCACATAGACATGATTCAGTTGATTCAAAGACTGTGACATTCAAAGACTACTTGCTTCGTGTGACATCTCGCAAATTCCAAGTCAGCATTTATATTACTTTATTAATAATGTGTATTATTATATCATACGTGGCACTAGAATGCATGCATTGAGTGTGACACGTGGCACAACAAACTGAACATGCCGATAATCTAGGGAATTATCGCACAACACACGCACGTGTCTTGAATAACGAACGTTGGTGAACGGATCAAACCACAGTACACTTTCACTGCACAATTAGGTTCCAGAGAACCTGAGTTAGTAGAACAACGCTTAAGTATCGAGAAACGATGGTCGTATTCGAGAAATACGAGAAATTCGCTTCAAAACTATGAAGATGGGCTTATTGGGCTCAGCCGGGACCCATCGCGGTACGCGATGGGCACCCAATTGGGCTTTCGCGGTACGCGAAGCCTGGGCGGGAGAATTTGAAGTCTCCGAAAAGCGTCGCGGTACGCGACGACCGATCATCTTCCACTTCCGCGGTACGCGACGTGATTCGGGAACCAGATGATTATTTTAATCGCCGCGATACGCAGAGATGATTTTTGGGCGGTGTCGCGGTACGCGACGAGCCCAGTTTCGCAGAATCTTTATTTAACCAAAACTTAATCACTTCTGTCGAACCTATACCCATTTCCTCGAGTCCAGAAGCTCCATTGGCGATTGTTACCTCTGTGAAACACCATTGAAGGCCTGGAGAACACCTCAAACATCCTTGGTGGTCAATCTCGAAGATTTGAAGGAAACCAAGGGAAGCACCACACCACCAACACACTACATATCGATTGCGAAGATTCGTAGCAGGTTCCAGGAGCCACAACTCTCGATCTCAGACCTTATTTGCTGTTTAGAAGACATTTGAGGTAGTTTTAGCAATCATCTTGCACCAATCTTGCACCTACACCCACATGCATTGTGAATCACACACATGCAACACTATTACTCACCACTATCACGAAATATTGATGTCTTAGATCTATTTTTGATGATGTTATTTACTGATTTGATGATCTAGCTAAGATCTATGATGATATTGATAAGATTAGATGGTTATTTATTGATTTTATCACAAAATGGGTATTTCTAAAGACATGCATGTATGATCCATGATGATCTATATAATTTTTGATATTGAAATGTTGCTAGATATGATATTTGCGATGTTCTATTAAGTTAGAATGGTTAACTATGTCGAGATTTGATCATTTGGGGATTGTTTCTAATTTTAGTAACTTTAATGTTACAAAACGTGTGTTCTTGATGAAATGACCACATTTGCATGTGTAGATCTATAAGTTATGCTTAAAAATGATGTTTAGAAGTTAAATGGTGAATATTTGATATGTTGGAATGATTAGAATTTCGAAAGATATGATATTTAGGAATGTTACTAAATATAGTAACTTTTTGTTATGAAATTGCTAGAAATGATGAATTTGTTAAGGATTGTATGTCTGATATGCTCAGTTGAAGTGGTTACAATGATAATATGTGATTTTACAATTTAGTTGAATGAGATGTGTGCATTTGTCTAGAGTTACTATAAATAGTAACTTTATTTTTACAAAAACCGATTAGTAAACATGTTGTGTGATTTGAACATGCTAGATGACTTGTTACGTTATAATATGTTGATTAGATGCTAAGTTAGATGGTTTCCGATGTCACGTATGCCATAAATGGAAACTTTCCATTTTAGGAAACTCTTATGTGCTAGCATGTTATAAACGACTTATGTGGAACAGTATGATGACGTGCTATGTGTTAACATGATCACGTAGGACTAACAAGCATGCTAGAACTTTAAAACTGTTATGCTTTGTGAACTTTCCAAAACTGGAAACTTACTATAAATAGTAAGTTGTCCATAAACGCGACTTGCGCGTTTTTCACACGACGAGCACTTACACATTTGCTACACGATTCACAACCGTCACATGGTTCACCAACGGGTCGTTAGGTCAAACACGATCAACACGACCAACACGGTCAACCACGGTCAACGCGACCCACATAACAACCAGGAGTTGTTTAGACATGAATACGGTCCTGTGAGACCCACACAATTATGATCACAAACTTATAACACCTATGTGATATAGGTAACTACTAGCCAGCGAGCTACTCCGTTCTCGTAAGAACGCACTCAAGCAGACTCAGGTGAGTTTACAGCCCCACTTTTACTCATTAAATGTTTTACAAATCTTTTGGGGTGAGAATGCTATGCAAATGCTTTAGATATATGACTGGTATGTCACAAAATTATTTTGAGTGTACTATTATCGCATCAAGACCTCTCTACCCTTACCGTTAGTTGTGTACAAACGAGTCGTTATTACGTAGTACTACTGGGTTTGACCAACCCCACTCGGCAACAACGTTGACTGCGGTCATAACGAGTGTAATATCGATGTTGATGTCGGGTTCAGCGATGACCCGCAGAGGCAAATGGGAACAGTCGAGTTTCGGTAAGATGACATGACACACTCTACGGATCGTAGATCCAACAAAACTATTTAACATACTCAGTATATATGACTGTTTTACTGCTTTCAAATACTTAAACCTGTGAACTCACCAACTTTATAGTTGACACTTTTTTCGCATGTATTCTCAGGTAACTAGTGGACTGCAAGCTAGGATGCGCACAAGGATACATTAAGGAGTCTGACTTGCATATAGACTCTTGTCCTAGGCTTTTGTTTGCATTGATTGATTTGAAACAATTTAAAACGATGTAGTGTCTGATACACTTTATTATCCGCTGCAACAATTTATACTTCCGCTGATTAACATTTGCATTTCCGCTGTTTATATATTAAACCTGTGTTGTTCTTACAAAACTGTTTGTTTGTGTAACTCATATAGAGTCGTTCTATATGACCATGAGCTGTGATCCTGGCCACATCACACCCACGTGGACTAACACCACGAGTGGGAATTTGGGGGTGTGACAGACTGGTATCAGAGCCTTGGTTATAGAGAACTAGGTTTGCATGTAGTGAACTTAGACTATAGCCATTGCTCTACATTAGACACTACACTAGTTTCACACAACACATTATGTGCTTAACTTAACAACATGCTTTGTGATTTGATCTGACTCCTACGATCATGCCTCGGACACCCTTAGTGGGCGTTAACACTCAACTACACATGCGACCTGTGCAAGGGGATTAGAGAAAAGGCGAACTCAAGACCGAAGGGAAACTCTTCTATGCTATGAAGAAGACCCCTATGGCACGATCCAACTCAAATCGAACGCCTTTTCCAACCTCTTTCTTGAGTGTAAACCCAGTCAAAAGACGCGTGTTTATGGATTGTAGCCTTGGTATCGACACTCAGGAAGCAAAACTTCGAACCCGAGGTTGTTAAGTAGCTCGAGATTGAATGAACTAGAATGACTGTGTAAGATAAATTGACGATTATGGTGGCCAACGTAATCGTGAATTTATAGGTACATACGAATTCTGGCAAGTTCAATTGATAAGCTACAACCAGCTGGGAAACTGTATAGTACACCTCTGGAAGTGGAGATTCGAGCTCCGCTGTTTCCACCGAGTAGTTTATTTCTTTACTATATGAAGTATTGTACTATTGTTAGAACCGAGATGAGCGAGTTGTGCTCATACAAATCATTTTGGTAGTAGTAATCTCGTCAAACCTATGATCCTACTTTTGAAATGGTACCTTAAACTTATGATATATTTGCTCCCTACACATGCTTACACGCAATAACTCTAACAGTGAGTAATACAATATCTGTTGTATATAGATACCAACAAATGGATGGTCAAGGAACGTATGTGCGCACCAACAACCCGTCAATCGATTCTGCGACTGTCGAGGCCATGGTAGAACAACTGGTTAACAAGGCCATTACGGATTACGAAGCTGCATGCTTAAACAGTGAGACAGGAAGTGAGACTCACAACAACAGCTCAAGAGGATGCACCTTCAAAACTTTCCTCAGCTACCACCCTCAACCATACACGGGATCAGAAGGAGCGGTAGGACTGCTCCAATGGGTTAAGAGGGTCGAATCAATCTTCCACATGTGCCAGTGTTCTGAAGAAGACAAAGTGAAATTTGCTACCGGGACTCTAGAAGGACAAGCCCTCACTTGGTGGAATTCGCATGTCCAGACACTGAGTCTGGGGACTGCTAACTCAATTCCCTGGGAAAACTTCGTTAAAATGTTGAAGGAAGAATACCATCCACAGAACGAAACCAAGGAACTGGAGCGGTTTTGGAATCACAAAATGGAAGGATCTGAAATCGAACAATACACCACTCGATTTCACGAATGGTGTAAACAATACCCAGAAATGGTGACTCCGGACTACAGAAAGATCGATCCATACGTTAGTGGATTACCTAAACAAATCCGAAGCCTGATTACCGCAACAGACCCCACACTCATTCAACCCACTATTTGTTTGGCTTATCATCTGACTAACCAAGCGGTAGCAGAGGGTAAGCTACCCAAGAAGGGTAAACACCTGAAGCCTCAGGATCGCAAGCGCAAGTGGGAGCCTAGTCACAACCAAACTCCCTCTTCCCAACAAATGCAACTCCATAACCGGTCAGCGACAACTAGCGACTGTACTGCTACGCCATTCAGTACCAAGGGCAAGAATGCCTACCAAGGGAAATACCCTAAGTGCAAAAGATGCCCATATCATCACAACGGCCAGTGTGAACGCTATCGATGTCGGAAATGCGGAAGAAACGGTCACATGACCAAGGAGTGTAGAAGCAGTCCAGTTGGTAGCAAAGACAACCAGAAAGTCGTTAAAGGATGTTATAAGTGTGGCAAGCCTGGGCATTGGCGCAGAGATTGCCCACAACTGAAGGAAAAAGAAAGCGTGACAATGACTCCTGCAATTGTAAATGACTCCAAAGAAGCAAAAGATGATCCTATCATTGTGACTGGTACGTTCCTTTTTACATAATGCCTATGCTAGTATGTAATGTGATATTGGTGCTAAGAGTAGCCTGATGCTTAGCGAATTTAGTACAATGCTTAACACTACCCCAACATCCTTAGACTGTAAGAGTTAGCCGACTGTAAGCTGATAGAGACACAACCCATTTTCAAAGGATACGCCTTGGTGTTGACGGGTCACGAATTTGAGGTCGACCAAATTTCAGTAAGTCCCGAAAACTTTGATGCAGTGGTGGGGACAGACTGGTAACTATAGACCAAGCAGAGAGTGTGTGCAATAAGAAGATAGATCAATGTTACGTTGTCAAAGGGTAATCAGATCCCTATTCAGAGAGAACGACGGAGAATAACGCGAAACACCACGTCATAGGCTAGCAAGTACCTACAGAAAGGAAACTCGACGATATTAGTTCGTATCACGAGACAAACATAGAAGGAAAGAAAAATGGTAGATATTGAAGTTGTTTGTAATTTTCTAGAAGATCTACCTGGACTACCCCAAAGAGACAAGTGGAGTTTCGGATAGAACTCACACCGTGAGCCGCACTAACCGTCAAAGCGCCATACCAATTGGTCCAACTAAGATGCAAGAAACTGACTAAGCAATTGCAAGAGTTGTTAGACGAAGAATTAACCAGACCAAGATTATCAACACGAGGAGCACCAGTCCTGCTTGTGAGAAAGAAAGACAGGTCTTCCCAAATGTGTATCGACTACCGAGAGTCAAGGTGACAAACAGGAATTGATACTATTACCATGAATGGACGATTGGTTAGACTAGTTGTAAGGGTCAAGCTATTACCCGAAGATCGTTTTGAGTTCCGATTACCATCAAACGAGGATACAAGAAAAAGGACATTCCTAAGACGATCCTTAGGACGCAAGATTGACATTACGAATGTTTGGTCATGCCCTTCGGACTGACCAACGCACCGGCAGTATTCATGGATTTCATGAATCGGGTGTGTAAGCCGTATCTGGACAAATTCGTAATCATGTTCCTAGATGATACCCTGATGTACTCCAAGACCCAAGAAGAAACATGCCGACCACTTAAAAGCGTGTCTTGGAACTACTGAAGAGGGAACAACAATACGCAAAGTTTCCAAATGCGATATTTGGATTCGCGAAGTCCATGTTTCTTGGACACGTAGTAAACGCAAAAGGAATACACGTAGATCCAGCCAAAGTCGAGGCCATTAAGAACTGGACAGCACCAAAGACTTCGACTGAGGTGCGACAGTTTCTGGGATTGGCCGGGTACTGCAGGCGATCTATTGAGGGATCCTCGAAGCTCGCACAATCATTGACTTCCCTTACGCACAAAGACAAGAAATCCGAATGGGGAGAGAAACAAGAAGCTGCTTTCGACTTGTTGAAGCAGAAATTGTGCAATGCACCTATTCTATCACTACCGAACGGGTGCGAAGACTTTGTAGTTTATTGCGACGCGTCAAAACAAGGACTCGGTTGTGTATTGAAGCAACGCGAGAAGGTGATAGCTTATGCGTCACGACAATTGAAAGTGCACGAAAAGAACTACACGTCTCATAACTTGGAATTGGGAGCCGTAGTGTTCGCACGGAGGATCTAGTGACACTACCTATCCGACACGACATGCACGATATTCATCAATCATAAGAGACTGCAACACACCTTCGACCAGAAGGGACTGAACATGAGACAACTCAGATGGGACTAGTTGATAGGCAATTGTGATTGTGCTATCAAATACCACACTGGAAAAACTAACGTAGTAGCCGACGCGATGAGCCGGAAAGAAACAACCCAAAAACGTACGTGCACTACAACTTACGATTCACTCAAAGCTACCCAATCAGAATCCGAACCGCACAACAGGAAGCTCTGAAGGTCGAGGACCTCACTCATTTATCCCTGCGTGACACGGATAAACAGATGGAGGCGAAGGCCGACGTAACCTACTATCTTATGGATCGGAACTGGATTCCACACTACGGAGGACTGAGGGGCTTAGTGATTAATGAAGCCCGAAGGAGCCGACATTCTTTACATCCGGTCTCTGACAGAATGTACCATGACCTAAAGACGACCCATCGGTGGCCGAGCGTGAAGGCAGAATTAACAACTTACGTGGGTAGGTGTTTAACGTGCCCAAAGGTTAAGATTGAATACCAGAATCCATCAAGGCTATTTCAACAACCCAAGATACCAACGTGGAAATGGGAGTAAATTCCTATGGACTTAATAACTAAACTGCCAAGGACGGCAAGTGGTTGCGATACTATTTGAATAATCGTTGAACGACTAACGAAGCCTGCACACTCACTACCCATCAAGGAGACCGACTAACTAGAAGAACAGGATCGAATTTACCTGAAGGAAGTGGCCACTCGACGTGAAGTGCCAATCTTGATCATCTCTAACCGCGACAACGGATTTACGTCACATTTCTGGAAATCCTATCATCAGACATTGGGCACAAGATTTGGGTATGAGAACCGTTAACATCCGCAAACTGATGGGCAGAGCGAACGAACTATACAGAGATTGGAAAACGCACTTCGAGCATGTGTCAATGACTATGACAATAGCTGGAAGACTCGCTTACCGTTAGTTAAGTCCTCGTACAACAATACTTATCACACGAGTATGCAAGCTGCAACGTTCAAAGCACTCTGGAGACGTAAGTTTCGATCATTCGTTTGTTGGGCGGAAGTTGTGAAAGCCAACTGACAAGCCTCGAACTTGTGTACAAAACGACCAAGAAAATCGCGCAATTACGTAACAAAATGGCAGCAACTCGAGACCGACAAAAGAGCTATGCCGACAAGAGACGCAAACCTTTGGAATTCCAAATGGGAGACCGAGTACTTCTTAAAGTCTCGCTTTGGAAGGGGGTGATTCGATTCGGGAAACTGGGAAAACTAAACCCTCGTTACATTTGTCCATTCGAGATCACAAAACGAATAGGCCCCGTGACCTACGAACTACAGCTACCGCAAGAATTGAATAGTGTACACAACGTGTTTCACGTTTCAAATCTCAAGAAATGTTTATCAAACGAAACGCTCGCAATTCCAGTAGAGGAAATCCAGAATGACGAACAACTGCACTTCGTTGAGGAACCGGTGGAAATCAGGGACCGGGAAATCAAGAAGTTGAAACTTAGTAAGATACCCATTGTGAAAGTCCAATGGAACTCACGGCGAGGGCCTGAATACACATGGAAACGATAGGACCAAATGATGGGAAATATCTTCACTTGTTCACAAACTAGCCAAACACCGACAACACGAACTGAATTTCGGGACGAAATTCCTATTAACTGGGGGATGATGTGACATCTCGCAAATTCCAAGTCAGCATTTATATTACTTTATTAATAATGTGTATTATTATATCATACGTGGCACTAGAATGCATGCATTGAGTGTGACACGTGGCACAACAAACTGAACATGCCGATAATCTAGGGAATTATCGCACAACACACGCACGTGTCTTGAATAACGAACGTTGGTGAACGGATCAAACCACAGTACACTTTCACTGCACAATTAGGTTCCAGAGAACCTGAGTTAGTAGAACAACGCTTAAGTATCGAGAAACGATGGTCGTATTCGAGAAATACGAGAAATTCGCTTCAAAACTATGAAGATGGGCTTATTGGGCTCAGCCGGGACCCATCGCGGTACGCGATGGGCACCCAATTGGGCTTTCGCGGTACGCGAAGCCTGGGCGGGAGAATTTGAAGTCTCCGAAAAGCGTCGCGGTACGCGACGACCGATCATCTTCCACTTCCGCGGTACGCGACGTGATTCGGGAACCAGATGATTATTTTAATCGCCGCGATACGCAGAGATGATTTTTGGGCGGTGTCGCGGTACGCGACGAGCCCAGTTTCGCAGAATCTTTATTTAACCAAAACTTAATCACTTCTGTCGAACCTATACCCATTTCCTCGAGTCCAGAAGCTCCATTGGCGATTGTTACCTCTGTGAAACACCATTGAAGGCCTGGAGAACACCTCAAACATCCTTGGTGGTCAATCTCGAAGATTTGAAGGAAACCAAGGGAAGCACCACACCACCAACACACTACATATCGATTGCGAAGATTCGTAGCAGGTTCCAGGAGCCACAACTCTCGATCTCAGACCTTATTTGCTGTTTAGAAGACATTTGAGGTAGTTTTAGCAATCATCTTGCACCAATCTTGCACCTACACCCACATGCATTGTGAATCACACACATGCAACACTATTACTCACCACTATCACGAAATATTGATGTCTTAGATCTATTTTTGATGATGTTATTTACTGATTTGATGATCTAGCTAAGATCTATGATGATATTGATAAGATTAGATGGTTATTTATTGATTTTATCACAAAATGGGTATTTCTAAAGACATGCATGTATGATCCATGATGATCTATATAATTTTTGATATTGAAATGTTGCTAGATATGATATTTGCGATGTTCTATTAAGTTAGAATGGTTAACTATGTCGAGATTTGATCATTTGGGGATTGTTTCTAATTTTAGTAACTTTAATGTTACAAAACGTGTGTTCTTGATGAAATGACCACATTTGCATGTGTAGATCTATAAGTTATGCTTAAAAATGATGTTTAGAAGTTAAATGGTGAATATTTGATATGTTGGAATGATTAGAATTTCGAAAGATATGATATTTAGGAATGTTACTAAATATAGTAACTTTTTGTTATGAAATTGCTAGAAATGATGAATTTGTTAAGGATTGTATGTCTGATATGCTCAGTTGAAGTGGTTACAATGATAATATGTGATTTTACAATTTAGTTGAATGAGATGTGTGCATTTGTCTAGAGTTACTATAAATAGTAACTTTATTTTTACAAAAACCGATTAGTAAACATGTTGTGTGATTTGAACATGCTAGATGACTTGTTACGTTATAATATGTTGATTAGATGCTAAGTTAGATGGTTTCCGATGTCACGTATGCCATAAATGGAAACTTTCCATTTTAGGAAACTCTTATGTGCTAGCATGTTATAAACGACTTATGTGGAACAGTATGATGACGTGCTATGTGTTAACATGATCACGTAGGACTAACAAGCATGCTAGAACTTTAAAACTGTTATGCTTTGTGAACTTTCCAAAACTGGAAACTTACTATAAATAGTAAGTTGTCCATAAACGCGACTTGCGCGTTTTTCACACGACGAGCACTTACACATTTGCTACACGATTCACAACCGTCACATGGTTCACCAACGGGTCGTTAGGTCAAACACGATCAACACGACCAACACGGTCAACCACGGTCAACGCGACCCACATAACAACCAGGAGTTGTTTAGACATGAATACGGTCCTGTGAGACCCACACAATTATGATCACAAACTTATAACACCTATGTGATATAGGTAACTACTAGCCAGCGAGCTACTCCGTTCTCGTAAGAACGCACTCAAGCAGACTCAGGTGAGTTTACAGCCCCACTTTTACTCATTAAATGTTTTACAAATCTTTTGGGGTGAGAATGCTATGCAAATGCTTTAGATATATGACTGGTATGTCACAAAATTATTTTGAGTGTACTATTATCGCATCAAGACCTCTCTACCCTTACCGTTAGTTGTGTACAAACGAGTCGTTATTACGTAGTACTACTGGGTTTGACCAACCCCACTCGGCAACAACGTTGACTGCGGTCATAACGAGTGTAATATCGATGTTGATGTCGGGTTCAGCGATGACCCGCAGAGGCAAATGGGAACAGTCGAGTTTCGGTAAGATGACATGACACACTCTACGGATCGTAGATCCAACAAAACTATTTAACATACTCAGTATATATGACTGTTTTACTGCTTTCAAATACTTAAACCTGTGAACTCACCAACTTTATAGTTGACACTTTTTTCGCATGTATTCTCAGGTAACTAGTGGACTGCAAGCTAGGATGCGCACAAGGATACATTAAGGAGTCTGACTTGCATATAGACTCTTGTCCTAGGCTTTTGTTTGCATTGATTGATTTGAAACAATTTAAAACGATGTAGTGTCTGATACACTTTATTATCCGCTGCAACAATTTATACTTCCGCTGATTAACATTTGCATTTCCGCTGTTTATATATTAAACCTGTGTTGTTCTTACAAAACTGTTTGTTTGTGTAACTCATATAGAGTCGTTCTATATGACCATGAGCTGTGATCCTGGCCACATCACACCCACGTGGACTAACACCACGAGTGGGAATTTGGGGGTGTGACACTTCGGTTATTCAACGAAAGATTATCACATGAACACCAATTGATAATTATTAACCCAAAACATAACTTGATAAATCCTAATTACTAGAACTCTCAGGAACTGACAAATGATGAATCAAGTTTATAATAAAAATCAATTGTTTACAACCAATCAATCAAGTAACAAGTAAAAATCATCGAATGATTAGATAACAAGTCCAAACAAACATGAAAACCAAAGTTACTCATCCAATTACAAGAATCGTTCACCTAAAGGAACACACAAGAGGAATTAGCCGCTCATTACGGGGGTGATCTCGGATGATTCGGTTGAAGATTTCATCTTGATTCGCCTTAGAAATGACCCCGATCGATGGCTATGGATGAAGAATGACTTTTGGAACTCTTTTTCGCACTAGGTAGGTCCTCGGAGGCTAAATGATAGATGCCCCAAAACCCTAGATCGAAATAATTAAAAAACCAAATTTTCGGGCTGTAGTACCCCCCTACGCCTGAGCCGTAGGGGTACGCCTCTTGATTTCTGTTAAGTTCATGTTTCAGCACCGTAGGGGGTACGACTATGAGTTAACATATCATCATTTTCAAGTTATGATAATCTAATTATGTGTAGATTGATGTTAAAATTATAGCATACCAGATAATATTTGCAACTTCTTTCGCACCTACAGTCTATCAGTTATTTTAAATTAAATAGTAGCTAAGATCTGACTTTGAAAGCAAAATTTAGGTGTACATTAACGATATTTACTGTTATGAGTTTGAGGAATTGTTCATATTAGAATAATTTTCTATACATTTAATGCGATAGTGGTCAAATGATATGATGGCAAATATTAAAGGATTAGAAACATGAGGGGCTAAATCTGAAAAACCCCAAACCTTTCCCCCCCTTTTCTCCTTCTTCCTAGCCCGGACCCAAACCACCCGACCCACCGACCCGTTTCGCGACCCAGAAGCTTTAATAGTGTAACAACGAAAATTTAGAAACCTAATAACAAACGTGCGAAATTTCGGTAACCGTTTATGTCCAAAATTTATATAAACGTTTGTAAAGTAATTACGATCAAAATGATATAAACGATAAAAATATCTGATAATGTATGGACACGTTATAAAGCCTATTAATAACGTGTAAAAATTTCCGTGGCCGTTTGGGTTCGAAATTTTTATAAGTGTTCCCGAAGTAATTACGATCAAATTAATATAAGCGGGACGGTTATACGATAAAGTATGAACACGATATAAGCTCGTGAATATTAAAAATATGTTAGCAAAGTAGAAGGAGGTTTTAAAAATAGAACCTCAAAGTTCAAGGGCCCTAAGTGTAAATTCTAAAATAATTTAATCCTTATTTCAAATTAAGAGTTGGCAACATGATATATATATATATATATATATCCACTTTAAGTGATAAACTTCAAAGTTGTAAACGATCGAGAAGAATCTATTGAACCGCAAGTTTTCATTTATGATCAGCTTCAGTGTGTTACGAGCAAAGAAGAATCAATCGGACTGATTAATACTAACTACAAACATCGTTAAGGTATGTGTTCGTGATTCTCATATAAGGATGCACACGGCGAAGAAGGTTTTTGACTCTGGTTTCTTTTGGTCGACGATATATAAGGATGCACATGTGTTTGTGAAGAGTTGTGACAGTTGCCAAAGAGTTGGCAACATCTTTTACCCGATTTCAGACTCTGCATGGGTTAGTCTAGTTCAGGTTGTCCCCAACAAAGGCGGGATGACAGTGGTGACTAATGAGAAGAATGAGTTGATTCCGACACAGACAGTCACAGGTTGGAGAGTCTGTATTGACTACAGGAAGTTGAATGATGCCACGAGGAAAGATCACTTTCCCCTACCCTTTATCGATCAGATGTTGGAGCGTCTGTCAGGGCAACAGTTCTACTGTCTCCTTGATGGATTTTCTGGTTATTTTCAGATCCCCATTTCCGCAGAGGATCAAGAAAATACCACATTACATGCCCTTATGGCACTTTTGCGTATCGCCGCATGCCATTTGGTTTGTGTAACGCTCCAGCCACTTTTCAGCGATGTATGGTGGCGATATTCCATGATATGACTGAGGACTCCATGGAAGTTTTCATGGATGATTTTTCTGTGTTTGGGAGTTCCTTTGATCACTGCCTGAGGAACTTGGATAGGAGAATTGGGAGAAATGTCATTTTATGGTAAAAGAGGGGATAATGCTAGGGCATAAGATTTCACGGGCTGGGATAGAGGTTGATAAGGCTAAGATAGAGACCATCAGCAAACTTCCACCACCCACCA
The DNA here is from genome assembly GCA_009363875.1 of Mikania micrantha. Lineage (NCBI taxonomy): Eukaryota > Viridiplantae > Streptophyta > Magnoliopsida > Asterales > Asteraceae > Mikania > Mikania micrantha. The sequence goes on along the minus strand of CM018698.1, from coordinate 54,732,768 downwards.
ACGTGAAATCTATTAGAAGCTTCTTAGCCGGCTTCTACCGGCGGTTCATTAAAGATTTTTCCAAGATCTCTAGGCCAATGACTCAGCTTCTAGAGAAGGATGCCCCATTTGTGTTTTCTGAGGAGTGTTTGAGGGCGTTTGAGCTACTAAAGGAGAAGTTAGTGAATGCCCTGATTTTGATTGCCCCCGATTGGAGCTCGCCTTTCGAGCTTATGTGTGACGCGAGCAACTTCGCGGTTGGGGCAGTTTTAGGGCAGCGAAGAGAAAAACATTTCCATCCCATCTACTATGCTAGTAAGACCTTGAACGACGCACAGGAGCATTACACAACCACTAAGAAAGAACTCCTTGCGGTGGTCTTCGCATTCGACAAATTCAGATCTTACCTCGTGCTTTCCAAGACAATCGTGTACACCGATCACGCGGCATTGAGGTACTTGTTCAATAAGAAAGATGTGAAACGCGTTTGCCACGAGGGACCAACCGGAGGACACCATGGAGCAACACTGACGGCGAAGAAGGTTTTTGACTCTGGTTTCTTTTGGCCGATGATATATAAGGATGCACATGTGTTTGTGAAGAGTTGTGACAGTTGCCAAAGAGTTGGCAACATCTCATCCCGCAATTAGATGCCCCAGACATCCATTCAGGTTTGTGAGATTTTTGACTTATGGGGTATTGATTTCATGGGACCGTTCCTGATGTCTCGAGGGAACCGTTACATCCTGGTTGCTGTTGACTATGTATCTAAGTTGGTAGGCCCAACCTTGCCCCAGGAATGATGCCCGGGTTGTAGTGAGATTTCTGAAGAAGCTATTTGCACGCTTTGGTACTCCTAAAGCCTTGATTAGTGATAGAGGCACCCACTTCTGCAATAAGCAGATGGAGAAAGCCTTGCAGTGATACGGGGTGACCCATCGTTTAGCTACGGCTTATCATCCACAGACGAGTGGGCAGGTTGAAGTTAGTAATCGGGGTATCAAGCGTATCTTGGAGAAGACTGTGAGTTGGAATAGGCTAGACTGGGCATATAAGTTAGATGACGCACTGTGGGCTTTTCGCACAGCTTACAAGACACCGACCGGTTCTACACCGTTTCGGATGATATACGGTAAAGCCTGTCATCTACCAGTTGAGATGGAGCATAGAGCATACTGGGCACTGAAGACGATGAACCTAGACATGGCTACTGCGAAGGATTTGAGGTTTCATCAGTTGCACGAGTTGGAAGAGTTGCGCGATCATGCATACGAGCATTCTCACGACTACAAGGAACGCACGAAGGCGTTGCACGATAGGAAGTTGAGGGGTGATAAAGACTTTAAGTGTGGGGATGCGGTGTTGTTATACAACTCGCGACTGAGATTGTTCCCGGGTAAGTTGAAATCCCGGTGGTATGGATCGTATAAGGTGAAGGAAGTTTTTCCGTATGGCACAGTCGAGATTGAAGATAAGGATGGGGCAACGTTTAAGGTAAACGGGCATCGATTGAAGCATTACATGAGTGGCCCGTTTGAGAAGAAAGTGGTCGAGGACTTCTATCTTGACCCACCGACTAAGTGATTGTGGGTCCGAGTCTGGCTGAAGACTCGTTAATAAACCAAGCGTTTTTGGGAGGCAACTCACATTTATGTACAGTTTCGTTCCCTTTTTTTTATCTATTATTTTGCATTTTTAGTTTTTTTTTATTTTATGTTTTATATGTGTGCTAACCTGATTGTCGAGCCATGTAGTCACGCATGAGCATTTGTTACAGGATCCCAGGTACTTTCATGGTTGTTTCATTTTACTTGGATCTTAGCAGGTCACTATGGAGCTTACGCGTTTGCATGGATTGCTTGTCAGGGAAGTACCACTTTTTTTTTTCTTGTTATTGTCGTTTATTAGTTTATTTTTATTTCAGTCTTAGTTTTTCCATGTTTTTAGACACATTAGGGACAATGTGTGTTTCAAGTGTGGTGATGGGGAAATTCCTTTCTTTTAATGTCTTTCTTTTTTTTATGTCTTTCTTTTGAGTCTTGTCTTTTTGAAAAAAAAATTTCAAAAAATTTTGAAAATACCAAAAATAAAATAAAACTTGAACTTTTGTAAGACCTGGTTACCTTTTGCTACGATGCTTAACAAGTCTAATTCATTGTAAATCGTTAACAAAAGGCGAGTCGGCATGGGTTATTGAGGTGGTTATTGATATACATTAAATTATACATATTATTCGACTCAATTTCCCCCAGTTTTAACGTTAACAATATGCAAATTCATTCACAAATAGTCCTGATTATTCTTTTTGTGAATTTGTAGGATAAACGGCCTTGCTCGGAAGAAAATCAAGCCTTATATGGAAATTCAGCATTTTCTGAGCAAATCCCTAGATGCACACTGTCATGCCAAATCTTGCACTGGCAGTGCCGGCCCATGCACGACCGTGCACAACTTTGCTCGACCGTGCAACCAGGTAGTGCAAGGCCATGCATGGCAGTGCTGGCCTATGCATGACCGTGCACCTTCTTGCATGACCGTGCAACAAGGTATTGCTAGGCCATGCATGGCAGTGCCGGCCTATGCACGACCGTGCATAAGCCAAGCACGACCGTGCAACCTAGCCAGTGCCGGGCCAAAGCAAGGCAGTGTCGGGCTAAATGGAGGTAGTGCCGGCCATGACGACTTGAGCACGACCGTGCGACTTTTGACACGACCGTGCCTGACACCTCGAGTCAATTTTCGAGACTTAGCTGAAAATGGCAACTTCGACAACCGTCCCAGACCAAAAGTAAAGTACTGTAGCACCTTGCACGACCGTGCACCTATAGTGCACGACCGTGCCAAGTTCCAGAATTTCTATAAATTGAGCTTTTCACCTCATTTCAAAGGGTTGGACTTCCTGGAGCTGAAATACCTTCTGTTCAGATTTCTTAAGGCTATCCAAGGGAGATTGTGAAGGTCTTGAAGATTCAAGGAGCATCCAACACCATCTTGTGTTCAATCCTTGCTTGCTAGTGCTAGTGGTTTGCATTTTGTTATTTTAATCATGTCTCTTTTTATTTTCAGCCACTTTGTTATTGTTCTTGTAAGCCTTATGGGCTAAACACTTCATTGTCTAGATTATGATGAAACTTTTGTTAATGTGATGATGATTTTATGAATTGGTCTAATGGGTTTATGTCAAGATTCAAGATGAAGTTATGATTGTATTCCAATGATGTTGTAAATTTGTGTAGGTTGATTAATGTTCAAGAATGATGAATGTTTAGTCATACTATGTTGGAAAACCATGATCAAACATTTGTTTATAGTCTTAAAACTTGTTTTTAAGATTATGCCATGAGATTAGGAATGATAATTGGTTTCTTGAATATTATAAAACTTGCATAAGTATACTTTCTTTCACTAAAGTTTGGAAAAACAATGGTGATATTATGATTTGTTGAATATGATTAACATGTGAGTTAGAAATTATGGCCAAATTACCTCATTTGCATGATTGTGTTCATAGATTGTAAGTTGGAAGAAATTATGACTTTGTTGAATTTATGCAACTTAGGGTGATTAGTGTGTATAAGTCATATTAGTTTTCCTTAAGTTGTAGAATTAAGATTCTTGACGGATGATTAATTCTTGATTAAATCTTGACATAGACCTTGACATTAGGCTTCATAGAATAATCGTAGGTGATTAGAATGTGTTTATCATTTTAATTTTCCAAAAGATTATATGATTAGATATCTTTGACCGGAATTTAGTCAACATTTGGTTTACCAATTTATAATAATCACATCACTAGACTAAGTGGATTCATGATCTAGGCAATTTTCTTAGACTTAGATTATTTAAAAATATCCTTTTAGTTATTGTTTTAAAATTCACAAACCCAACTTTTTCATGTTGTTGCTAAACATTGACTGAGGTTTAGTATTGAGAGATATCGTGTCCACGGATTGATATCCGGTTCTTACCATAAGCTATATTATTATACGATAAGTACACTTGCCTATTGTGTGTGATTTAGTTTCTAGTAAAAACCATTTTAAAACTAAAATCTGTGTGAAAAATCCATCATTAAAAATATATAGTTTCACGCACATCAAGTTTTTGGCGCCGTTGCCGGGGACACAGTGATTTCAAAAAAAATCAGAGTTGGTGATTTAGCTTAGTTTTTAGTGTAAAAATATTTTTTATTTTATTATTCATTTCACTAGTTTGATTTTTTATTTTTAGCTTTTATTATTTATTTTTCAAAGTTTAGTTTTATTTTATTGTTATTTTTATTTTTAACAGGTTTGATTCGGTAACTCGTTTATGCATTAAGTGTGTATGTCCTCAACCCCCGAGCCGGCATTGTCGAGCCTAGATAGGAACCGAAGCGGTATTTTCGGCAAAGGTTGCGAGAGCGGTCCCGCGTTGTAGCAAATATTATCGAAGGAGACGGAGAGACCGACAATATCTTTGACACGGGAGACACGACCATGGCGGACCAAGATGATGACCGGACGATTTCTGACTTCGCGAAACCATCACTTGGAGGATTGGAGCCAAGCATCACCCGACCGACTGTTGAGGCCAAAAATTTCGAGATCAAGTCAAGTATTATCCAAATGGTTCAGAACACTGTTCAGTTTGATGGGAAGGATCACGAGGATCCTAATCTCCATATCGCGGGATTTCTGGTGATTTGCGCCACTTTCTAGATCAATGGCACGTCTGATGATGCCATTCGGCTTCGGTTATTCCCAGTCACTCTACGTGAACGAGCCAAGGCATGGTTGATTTCCCTTCCCTCGGGGTGTATTACCACTTGGAATCAGATGTCTGAAAAATTCTTTGAGAAATACTTTCCTCCCGAGAAAACTGCGAAGCTGAGAGCTAGGATTCTTTCGTTCCAGCAGGATGATGGTGAGACGTTCTACGAGGCGTGGGAGCGGTTCAAGGATCTGATGAGAAAGGTCCCATATCATGGTTTAGAGTTATGGAGGCAGTGCGAGACATTCTACAATGGTCTCGATGTGAGCGGACGACCGTGGCTTGAGAGTTATGCAGGTGGAGATTTTGGAGCGAAGCGACCGCGAGAGGCCTTTGAATTGCTCGAGAAAGCAGCTAGGAAGAGCTATTCTCAACAGGCCCCGAGAGCCAAGGCACCCAAGCATGGTGTCCATCAGGTTGATTCCTATACTGCTTTGACTGCACAGTTGGAGGCCCTCTCCAACAAAATCAAGCAGATGTCTGTGAACAAAGTCCAATCTTGTTGTGAGATATGTGGGGGAGCACACCATAGTGGGGAGTGTTCGATTAGGGATAGATCTGTTCACGAGCAAGTTGACTACATGGGCAACCACACTCAGTCTCAAAATAATCCCTACAGTAACACTTATAATCCGGGGTGGAGGAATCACCCAAATTTCAGTTGGAAGTCTGGTACCACAAACCAGCAACCACCCGGATTCAATACGCGTCCCCCATTCCAAAAACAGTCTCACGGTCAGTCCTCATAGATTCGTCCTCCACAGAACCAGTTCCAAAATCAAGGTTCTAGCAGTGGGTCACAGCCCGCCCCTGAAAAACGATCCAATTTGGAGGACATGGTTGCACGATTGCTAGCTAACTCCGAGAGCCAAAGCCAGTTGGCTCAGAAACAGAATCAGTATATGGAAGACCGCTTCCATAAGGATGAGACGGAGTTGAGAAACCAAAAGGCATCGATGCAGATCATCGAGAATCAGGTGGGACAAATTGCTAAGTTGCTATCTGAAAGGCAACAAGGTGGCCTCCCGAGTAACACTGATCCGAATCCTAATGCTCATGTTAAGGCCATCACATTGAGGAGTGGTAAATCCACCACTGCATCTCCTCCACCGGCTTCCCCTTCTTCTTCTCTTCCGCCGGTGATTGAGGAGGTTGCGACTGAGATTCCTGCTGAGGTGCATTCCAGGCCAGGCCCAGCAAGTACAACACAAGCAAAGGAACCAGTCAAGGACTACACTCCTCCTGTTCCATACCCCAGCAGGTTGAAGAAGCAGAAATTTGAGGAACACTATGGTAAATTTCTGGAATTGTTCAAGCAGTTGCACATCAATCTGACATTTGTTGAGGCACTTGCTCAAATGCCTAAGTATGCAAAGTTTTTGAAGGACATCCTCACCAACAAAAAGACGTTTGAGGAGTTATCTCATGTTACATTGAGTGAGGAGTGTTCTGTGATCCTTCAAAACAAACTTCCTCAGAAGATGAATGATCCTGGGAGTTTCACAATCCCATGCTTGATTGGAAGTTTATCAGTCAGTAATGCATTAGCTGACTTGGGGGCTAGCATCAATCTAATGCCCTATGCTGTGTTTGAGAAACTTGGTGTAGAGGAACTTAAACCAACCCGGATGAGCATCCAGCTTGCCTATCGGTCAGTCAAATATCCGAGAGGTATAATTGAGAATTTGTTGTTAAGATTGATCGATTTGTGTTTCCTGTGGACTTTGTGATCCTTGATATGGATGAAGACAAGAATGTACCTCTCATTCTAGGTCGTCCATTCCTAGCCACTGCTAGAGCCCTCATTGATGTTTGCTCGGGCAAACTGACACTTAGAGATTATGATGAGGAGGTGACCTTTGATATTGGAAGGTCAATGAGGCATCTACAGAGTCAGGACGATTCACTCTACTTCATTGATGTTGTTGATTCATGTATGAGTGATCCATCACAGGATGGGTGTGTTGTGGAGGTGTTTGACACCCAATTGCTAGGAGGGGAGGATGTAGACCCAGTCTCTGAGGGTCGATTTGATGAGGAGATGGTGGCATTGCTGAGCCACGATCCTTCCCCTCGAGATGAAGTGTTTGAAGTCATGGATCGCAAGGATGAACCTAAGGCATTACCTTCTGTTGAAGACCCACCATCTGTTGAGCTTAAGGAGCTTCCCGGTCATTTGGAGTATGCATTCTTAGATGGTGAGTCTCGGTTTCCCGTTATCATCTCGTCTGCGTTGACGAGTGGAGAGAAGGCCAGATTGCTTGAGGTTCTGAAGATGCCTAAGAAGGCGATCGCATGGAAGATCATGGACATCAAGGGCATCAATCCATCTTTTTGCACCCATAAAATCTTGATGGAGGAGGATTTCAAGCCTGTAGTTCAACATCAGATACGTCTCAATCCCAATATGCAAGACGTCGTGAAGAAGGAGGTTATCAAGTTACTCGATGCAGGTTTGATTTATCCTATTTCTGATTCCCCTTGGGCGAGTCTGGTGCAGGTTGTCCCGAAGAAGGGTGGGATGACAGTGATTACCAATGAGAGAAACGATTTGATTCCTACTCAAACTGTTACTGGATGGAGAGTTTGCATCGACTACCGCAAACTGAATGATGCCACCAGAAAAGACCATTTCCCCTTGCCTTTTATTGATCAAATGTTGGAGAGATTGTCAGGCAAGACATTCTATTGCTTTTCGGATGGTTTTTCTGGGTACTTTCAAATCCCAATCGCTCCTGAGGATCAGGAGAAGACGACATTCACATGTCCCTATGGCACATTTGCGTATCGGCGAATGCCCTTTGGACTGTGCAATGCTCCGGCCACATTTCAGCGTTGTATGGTGGCTATTTTTCATGATATGATCGAGGACTCCATGGAGGTATTTATGGATGACTTTTCTGTTTTTGGGAGTTCCTTTGATCATTGCTTGGAAAATCTGAGGAAGATGTTAGCTAGGTGTGAAGAAGCTAACTTGGTGTTGAATTGGGAGAAATGCCACTTCATGGTGAAGGAGGGCATTGTTAGGGCATAGGATTTTACGTGACGGACTTGAGGTCGACCGAGCCAAGATTGAGACCATTGTCAAGCTTCCGCCACCCACTTTTGTGAAATCTATTCGGAGTTTCTTAGGGCACGCGGGGTTCTATAGGCGTTTAATCAAGGATTTCTCAAAGATAGCTCGCCCCATGACTCAGCTTCTTGAGAAAGATGCCCCGTTCGTGTTTTCTGATGAATGCCTTCGTGCATTCAGGTTGTTGAAGGAGAAGTTGGTTAATGCTCCTATCATGATCGCCCCCGATTGGGCACTCCCGTTTGAGCTTATGTGTGACGCAAGCGATTTTGCGGTTGGGGCAGTCTTGTGTCAAAGGAAGGACAAGCACTTCCACCCGATTTACTACGCAAGCAAAACTCTAAATGATGCCCAGGAGCACTACACCACCACTGAAAAGGAGCTCCTAGCTGTGGTCTTTGCGTTCGATAAATTCCGTTCCTATCTTTTCCTTTCAAAGACCATTGTGTTTACGGATCCTGCAGCCCTCCGTTACTTGTTTAGCAAGCAAGATGCTAAACCCAAGCTGATTCGTTGGATTCTGTTGTTGCAAGAATTCGACATTGAAATCCGTGACAAAAAGGGGGCCGAGAATGTTGCAGCAGATCACATCTCCCGTCTCGAGTGCTCAGCTTCATCAGAACTTGTGGGGTCACACATAAATGACAACTTCCCCCATGAGTTTCTTATGCTCATACAGACGCGGGATGAGGATTGTCCATGGTTTGCTGATTTCACGAATTATCTCGCGTGTGGGATTGTTTTGAAGGGCTTGACACATCAACAGAAGAATAAGTTCTTTTCTGATGTCAAGTATTACCTGTGGGAGGATCCTTACTTGTTTAGGATTAGAGTTGATCAGATTGTGCGTAGGTGCGTGTATGGAGGTGAAGCGCACAAGATTTTGAGGCATTGTCATGAGGGACCGACTGGTGGTCATCATGGAGCGACTCTTACTGCGAAAAAGGTTTTTGACGCCGGATTCTATTGGCCTACCATGTGACAATTGCAGTTAAGAATTACGTCATTAATGACGAAATCACATGTGGTCGTGCTTGAAATCCACGTTGATTTGATGACAGGTTGATAGTACGCGAAAAATGGTGTTAGTAGATCGCAAAGAAACATCCATCACATAATGCTTATTCAAATAGATGACCAACCGATTTCATGTTTAGAATCATAACTCGAAAATGAAGAGAATGAGTGGAAGCGAAATCGCGAAACGAGGCTCCGATTTCAAGATACACTGAGTCGAATATAGCGTTAAATAAGAGGTCAAATATTTTGAACTCTTTAAGTCTTGAAATTATAACCATTGGAAAGAGCTCGAAAAATCGTGAACGTAGGCGAAAACCGTGCGCAAAACGGAGTTCGTATGCTCCCAGAATCACGAAACGAAGATATAATCAAAATTTGACGAAATAGCCGATTGGAGATACGCCCCAGGCCACGCACCCAGTTAGGGCGGTGCGCCCGGAGGCTCCTGAGGCGGTGGAAGAGCCTAAAAAACAGATTTTTTCACGCAGAAACTTAACATTTCGTTTTTCTTTGCTTATACTCGCTTCCAGACGCTTATAACTCAAAAATTCAGCTATCAAACTCCATTTTGAAGCCCTCTAATCGCGTGGATCGCACCAGGGATTGTATATACAAGTCTAGATCGATGTTATAACCGCAGAAATCCGTCAGATTAGGTAACGGTTCGTTTTTAACCTTCTAGATTAATTTAGATTGATTAGATCTTGATTTGAACATAATGATATAGTTAGGGTTGTTGATTATTGCCTAGATGATGGCTAGGATTGATTATAAACGAAGAACACGATGTTTTAACGGGTAAATCATTGTTTTGATCCGTTATAATGCCCGGTTTGCATGAAATCATAACAATTGTTATAATGGTTTAAACCATTTGATTCTGACAATGTAGGTGATTAGTTTGATTAATCTTTGAAATGCAATGATTAAATTCAAGTGTTTCAAACTAATCACAATCATTAACATACTCATTGGAACGATTATCTGATGTTTATGATAACAGTCAGATTAGTATGTTAAACATGGTTATAAAACCTATTCTAATGCTACATTGTGATATTTCATGATACTTGGGTAATCAATAACAAGGATTGATCATTCCTAAGCCATTAATCTGTCTAGAAACTGTTTTAGCATTATAATCAACAACATTAACTATTTGATTGATCTGAGATTATTTTGGTTAATCAAACATGTCATCAACCTTGTATTAGGAACCTGAATCAATATAGGTTCCTACATTATCATACATTGTATGATACGATATTAAAACAATTAATTAAATACTTAACCTCAGTTTGATGATTGTTAAGGCAATGTCTTTGACATTGGACATTCAGAAAGATCTAATCACTAAGTTAAAACATAAGTAACCCATAAAACATTAATAAATTGCAGAATCTTCTTCATATTTGCGTGATACTTCAAAATCAAAACACTCGATAGCACAGGTGAGTTTCATAGTTCCCCTTTTAATGTTTTATTTTTTCAAAACTCGGGGTGGAACATGTATATACATTTTCAAAACATATTTTATCAACTATTGTGAGACTCATAACCCCTTTTCTTTTATTTTGCTAAAACCGCGGGGTGGAACACGTAAACTATTGAGAACTCAAACATTTTAAACTATTGTGGAAGCAAACTATTGATACAATGCAAATCATTTACATGTTTTGGTTATACAAATGCTGAATGATGCTATTCTTATGCAATATCATTAACTTGATTCGTCAAGCCCCCGGTAGTACTGGTATGGTCCATATGCGGGAAACCGCGAACACAAAAACGCGTGCTCCAACTGCGGGTTGGACACCACACGAACTGGGTACACGTGGCGTACTACACATGGAAAGCTATTGCAATAGGTTTGATATTTGCATGTTCATTGGGTTTGTATTTCATTACATTTATATGATGAGCTTGTGCTATAATTGCTACCCAAGTTTATACAAATCATGTTAACTCAAAATATATGTTTCTCACTCAACCACGTGTGGTTGATCCAAGTTTTCTTTACATGTTTCAGGTAATCAAGATCAGGGAAATCAGCTAGGTCATGATACCATAAACGTTTAGGGTGACCTAGAAACAAGAAACAAACTAGAACTTTTGTAATATTATCAGTATGTGTATAATTTGATGTATAATATTGTGTGAGGTTGTGTTAATCTATCTAATAATTATGAAACATTAGTAAATCACGGGTTATTCTTGAACTATGGCTATGAATTCATTACGTCACGCGCCGTGGATTCCGCACGCGGCGCAGGGTGTGACACACCATCTTCAGAGACGCTCATGATATGGTCCGAGCTTGCAATGCTTGCCAAAGGGCAAGCAACATCTCATCACGGGATGAGATTCCCCAGAATGGAATCCAAGTCTGTGAAATTTTTGACGTCTGAGTATTGATTTCAGAGGGCCTTCCCAACATCTCATGGTAACCGATACATTCTAGTTGCAGTCGACTACGTTTCCATGTGGGTAGAGGCCCAAGCCTTGCCCACCAATGATGCTAGAGTGGTCTGAGATTTCTGAAAGAGTTGTTTTTTCGCTTTGGTGCCCCCAAAGCATGTTTATTGTAGATTTTATTTTTCATTTGGGTTGTAAACAATATTTTTGGTTGGTTGTTTTATGGATTGATGGATCTGGTGCTTTGGTTTTGGTCCCTTGGTTGTTGTGAGTTGTTACTTTCAGCTTTGTTTTGTAGATGATTTTCAGTGCAGGTACACGAAATGCCCTTACCGTTGCAAGGCTCATGCAGATTTTACACGCCGGTCTCTCCAAAGACCCGTAGGGAAGTCTTATTCCTTTTCACGCTCGTGCAAGATCGCTCTTATTTTTCGCATGTTTTTGTTGCACAATAGGGACGTTGTGCAATTCAAGTGTGGGGAGGGGTATACTTTCGGGGTATACGTTTATTGTTGATATAACTTTGTTTGTCCAAGAGTAATAAACATTTTTGCAAAGAACCTTTTATTGTTTTTGGTGCAATTAATTATTTTTTGTAATCAACAAGTTAAGCAAACAAGTTTTTGATAATTAAAAATAAGGCTTGTTTTGATAAGGGTATCTTAATTTGGAATTCTTAACAAGTGAAATAAAATTTTTTGTTATCATCAATTGTGATTAGACGAAAGGAGGAACTACAAGTTATATCCTATATTTTTTTACCCGTTCCTTCCATTTTTTGTGAGCAAATTAAACCTTGAGCATTAGTAGTCATTGCATATTTTATGGATTGAGTGTGCCGGATGTTTCATTCAAATTAATATTTGTTTAAAATATACATCTCTATAGTCATAAGCTTGAACAAAGTTGTATTTAATCAAGGCATTCAAACAAACCCTCATCACCACTTTCTCCATCAACCCATTTCTTTTTTTGAAATCCAATTTCAAAGTTGGCAAGGAGTTATATTTCCTTTTAGTAGTTCTTGTGAAACAAATAATTAAGCAACACAATGTTTACTTGTTGATGTATATAAGTCAAAAAAAATAAAATAAAATAATCTCGTTTAAGCCAAAAAGGCTTTGTAGTATATATTTTGTTTGCAAATTCTTAGCCAACGGATTTCCCTTATCTCAATCCTTCTATCCCCAACCATCCTCCAAACCAAACACAACCTAATAAAAGGCCTTTGGATTAAATTAAGCTTTGTTTTTGCTATTTGATTTAGAGTTGATTTTTATTACAAATATCATATTTGTTGATCCATTGTCTTGGCAATTGAGTGTTTTATACATACACATTACATGTATGAATACGAAATAAACCGAGTATGTGTGAACATTGTGAGAAATATAAGGTGTAACATGTTAATGAATCCTCTTGTTTATAAATTCTTGTTGATAATTTTGATTTTATTTTCTTGCTTAAAATTTCAAATTTGGTAAACCTTTGAAAAACAATCTAAGTCTTTAATTATTTGATTCATCTTTGCTTACAAGTTGATTATTGGAAATTGATTTCCCCATTAAGGTTCATTGTTTGTTTGAGGACAACCAAAGTTCAAGTGTGGGGATGTTTGATATACATTAAATTATACATATTATTCGACTCAATTTCCCCCGGTTTTAACGTTAACAACATGCAAATTCATTCACAAATAGTCCTAATTATTGTTTTTGTGAATTTGTAGGATAAACGGCTTTGCTCGGAAGAAAATCAAGCCTTATATGGAAATTCAGCATTTTCTGAGCAAATCCCCATATGCGCACTGTCATGCCAAATCTTGCACTGGCAGTGCCGGCCCATGCACGACCGTGCACCACTTTGCACGACCGGGCAACCAGGTAGTGCTAGGCCATGCATGGCAGTGCTGGCCTATGCACGACCGTACACCATCTTGCATGACCGTGCAACCAGGTAGTGCTAGGCCATGCATGGCAGTGCTGGCCTATGCACGACCGTACACCTTCTTGCATGACCGTGCAACCAGGTAGTGCTAGGCCATGCATGGTAGCGCCGGCCTATGCACGACCGTACATAAGCCAAGCACGACCGTGCAACCTAGCCAATACCGGGCCAAAGCAAGGCAGTGCCGGGCTAAATGGAGGTAGTGCCGACCATGATGACTTGAGCACGACCGTGCGACTTTTGGCACGACCGTGCCTGACACCTCGAGTCAATTTTCGAGACTTAGCTGAAAATAGCAACTTCGACAACCGTCCCAAACCAAAAGTAAAGTACTGTAGCACCTTTCACGACCATGCACCTATAGTGCACGACCGTGCCAAGTTCCAGAATTTCTATAAATTGAGCTTTTCACCTCATTTCAAAGGGTTGGACTTCCTGGAGCTGAAATACCTTTTGTTCAGATTTCTTAAGGCTATCCAAGGGAGATTGTGAAGGTCTTGAAGATTCAAGGAGCATCCAACCCATCTTGTTTTCAATCCTTGCTTGCTAGTGCTAGTGGTTTGCATTTTGTTATTTTAATCATGTCTCTTGTTATTTTCAGCACTTTGTTATTGTTCTTGTAAGCCTTATGGGCTAAACACTTCATTGTCTAGATTATGATGAAACTTTTGTTGATGTGATGATGATTTTATGAATTGGTCAAATGGGTTTATGTCAAGATTCAAGATGAAGTTATGATTGTATTCCAATGATGTTGTAAATTTGTGTAGGTTGATTAATGTTCAAGAATGATGAATGTTTAGTCATACTATGTTGGAAAACCATGATCAAACATTTGTTTATAGTCTTACAACTTGTTTTTAAGATTATGCCATGAGATTATGAATGATAATTGGTTTTATTGAATATTATAAAACTTGCATAAGTATACTTTCTTTCACTAAAGTTTGGAAAAACAATGGTGATATTATGATTTGTTGAATATGATTAACATGTGAGTTAGGAAATTATGGCCAAATTACCTCATTTGCATGATTGTGTTCATAGATTGTAAGTTGGAAGAAATTATGACTTTGTTGAATTTATGCAACTTAGGGTGATTAGTGTGTATAAGTCATATTAGTTTTCCTTAAGTTGTAGAATTAAGATTCTTGACGGATGATTAATTCTTGATTAAATCTTGACATAGACCTTGACATTAGGCTTCATAGAATAATCGTAGGTGATTAGAATGTGTTTATCATTTTAATTTTCCAAAAGATTATATGATTAGATATCTTTGACCGGAATTTAGTCAACATTTGGTTTACCAATTCATAATAATCACATCACTAGACTAAGTGGATTCATGATCTAGGCAATTTTCTTAGACTTAGATTATTTAAAAATATCCTTTTAGTTATTGTTTTAAAATTCACAAACCCAACTTTTTCATGTTGTTGCTAAACATTGACTGAGGTTTAGTATTGAGAGATATCGTGTCCACGGATTGATATTCAGTTCTTACCATAAGCTATATTATTATACGATAAGTACACTTGCCTATTGTGTGTGATTTAGTTTCTAGTAAAAACCATTTTAAAACTAAAATATGTGTGAAAAATCCATCATTAAAAATATATAGTTTCATGCACATCAGTTATACAGTTAGTCTTTAAGTTGCGTGATAAAGTTTTCCCAATTGGACTTGTTTTCAAAACATATGGGTTTGGGGTTCTTATGATAGTGAAACCTGATTGACAGTTGAAAAATATTTATACTCATATTGTTAACCCTATTCCACACGTTTCCAATGAGATTTTGAGCCTTAACAGTCTTTGTGTACTCACTGATTCATTTGTGTGTGATTTGACCTACGTGTTGCATTGCTTTAGAACTTGTGCTTGTATACAATTTGAGACTTTGATTGAGATCTGACACAGAGATGATTAAGGCATTAGGTTCACCCATTTCTTAGCCTTTTCTATTTCTCTTGCTTTAAACCCTTAAATATACCAATTAGACACCATGTTGAGCCTAACCCTTTCATTTGATTAACCCAATTTTATTTCAGACATCTGGTTAGTTACACAGCTATGTGTTTGTGTTAGTTGTTTCAAAAAAAACAGAAGAAAAAAAAACTAGAAAAAAATAAAAAAGAAAAAAATGTAGTAGTGTGTGAATAAAAGGTCAAAAAGACCTAGTGTTGGTAGCTTGTTTCGTTTAGAGCATTGTTTGTGTAATAAAGTCAACTACCGGTTTTTCTTTGGTGTTTTTAGCCACTTTAAAACCATACATTACCTACCCTTAGCCTAAGCCTACCTTTTAAAGTCCTTTTGATCTGTGTTAGTCTTGACATTAGTTGGAGATTTGATTATAGCACAAGCTTATGTTAGCATTGTTTCAGTGTTAGGTTCTGAGAGTTCGCATAATAAAATGCATATATTTAACCGAGTGATGAGTCACAATTGTGAGTGGTGTGAGCATATATGGTTGGATGCTTGACAAAAAAGTGAATCTTGATTAGGAAATTCCATGTTTTTTGATGCGTCGGTTTATATATATAAAAAAATAATGGTTCAACACTATCGAGTAATAAATCGAATTAACCTAAACCGAACTGCAAACTACAGGCAAGTGTACCTGACGTATGAAGTATAGCTAAGGAAAGTCCGGATATCGAACCTAAGGACACGGAATCGTCTAATAAACCCTAACTGTAAACCTAACGAAATAAGAAACTTACTAAATTGAGAAAACGGAATTTGTTTTAAGAAAATGATTTTAAACAATAAAGAAATAAAAAAAACAAAATAAATTAACTCAACACCTCAAGAACTAGAAAACCAAATACGAAGGAGATTCTACCTAGACTAGGAATCTTAAAGGAATCTAACAGTTATCGGGAATGCTTGCTTGAATGACACCGGATCTAATGATACAACCAATTCAGGAACTTAAGGAATGCTAGATCTCCTGTTCAGACAATCCAACACCTAGAAAAATCCTACTAGTTGTGTAAAGCTTACCGGGGTGTAATGATGGATCACCAAGTCGGTCTCTCCAAACTAGCAATGCTTAAGACTTCTATGGTTGAATAATTAGGTCAATCTCAACAACCACAATCAATCTAATCTAGATTAAGTATGAATTTGAAATACATGGCATAAACAATCAACAAATAATCCAATGATCATGCAAATTACCCGAAAACCCGTTTAAACCACGATATCCCAACACCTTATTGCTTGATTAGCCTTTAAGGTTATATCCCACTGCTTACAATCTGATTATATGAAATTCTTATGATTTACTAGGATTAGTCAAATCACAATTAGGTTAAAAACAAGTTTTTAGCCTAAAATCATGTAAAAATCGAGTTTTTATCGAAACCGAATCAAACCTTTTCCACAAAATAGTTCAAGCATATAATCAGATCATTCACAATAGTTTAATTACATTCACAATCATTCACAATCAGATTCAAATCAAAAGCAACGATTCATTCAATCAAACAAACCCGAAAAACCGAAAAATCATCCCATAATCATCCGTAATCTAGGTAGAATTAAAGATCTAGCCAAAAATCATCATCCAAACATTCATAAACATGAAATCAGATTTAATCATGGTAAGAAATTCGAAAACAAACTGAAACGAAAAACTACGATGCATAAACAAACCCGAAAACGCGATCCGAGCACTTGTATACGCGATCTGAGCCTCCCCCGAACGTCCGAATCGATCCCGAAACTCCAAAATCTTCAAAAATAAGTTTCTTGTTCGTTTTCAGCCGTCTAAGGTTGATTAATTTCGAATTTAGGGTTTCAAATGGCTTAAATAGGTGAAATTTAGTAAAGGTTCGCGACTGGGGTCATTAGCTGGTTCAGAAGTCTCAAAAAGGGTCAAAAGGGGGTCCAATGGGGCGGTCAAAGGGCCACACAGGCCGGTCAACGAGCTGGAAGGGCGCTGGGCACGCGGGTCAAGCCGGATGGGTCGCGGATCATGGTGCCGGGTTGGGCGTGGATCTGCTTGTGAGGTAATATGGGGCGCGCGCGGGCCATGGGCATATCCAGCGGGTCCTCCATGGTTTATTAGGGCTAGGTGGCGCGACAGGAGGCTGCCACGTGTCCCATGCCTCTCAAACTTTCCAGAATTGCAAATTACCCCCTGCACTTGCTGAAATTCGTTTTTAAGCTCCGAGACTTCCTGAAATGCCATTTTTTTAATCCCGGAACTTCTAAAAATCATATTTTTAGCTTCCAACTTCATCAAATTTATTCCGGCTTCAGTTACTTCACAATTATGAACGTTTATTTTCGCGAAACCTATAAAAAATGACATTAAAAATAAAAATAAGTAAAAATTCATTAAAATCTAATAAAAGTAAATAAAAATCTAATAAAATAAAATAAAATCCTATGAATTAAATACGAAAATGATGTGTAAATTACGACACATCATTTTTAAAATTGCTTCATTGATGTCTGATTGGGTTGTAAATCTATTGACCGTTGTAAGTCTTTTGATTGATTGTTTAAGTGATTCGTAAACCCATGCTCGGCTTTGTCTAATGTGAAACGTTTTTGAATTAGGTTTTGTTTTGCGTTGCTTTAGGTTTGCTTAGGGACAAGCAAAGTTCAAGTGTGGGGATTTTTGATGTGTTGTAATTTACACATTATTTTCGTATTTAATTCATAGGATTTTATTTTATTTTAATATATTTTTATTTAGTTTTTATTAGATTTTAATGAATTTTTACTAATTTTAATTTTCAATGTCAATTTTTTATAGGTTTTGTGAAAATAAACGTTCATAATTGCGAAGAAACCGAAGACGGAATAAATTTGATGAAGTTGGAAGCCAAAAATATAATTTCTTTAAGTTTCGGGGAAAAAAAGGGCATTTTAAGAAGTTCTGGGGCTTAAAATCGAATTTCAACAAGTGCAGGGGGTAAAATGCAAATCTGGAAAAGTTGGTCCGCCCAGGACACGTGGCAGCTTCAGGGCATGCCACCTAGCCCTAAAAGATGTTGCTTGACCCACGAAGAAAACCGGGACCCGAACCCTGACCCACGCGCGCCCCATATTGCCTCACACCTGATCCGCGTGTGATCCAATCGGAGCCCCACGACCGCGTCCCCTTTCCAGCCTGTTGACCGGCCTTGGTGGCCATTGACCCGCGTTGACCAGGCCGTTTGGCCCTTTGACCGAGCCTTTGAACCCCCTTGTGAGTCCTTGAACCGGCCAATGACCTATTTCGTGAACCTTTTGCTAAAATTCACCTATTTAAGCATTTGAAAACCCTAATTCACGAAGGCATCACCCAAGGACGGCTGAAAACGTAGGAGAAACATATTTTTGAAGATTTTGGAGCTTTGGGATCAAGTCGGACGTTCGGGGGAGGCTCAGATCGCATATACAAGTGCTCGAAACGCGTTTTCGGGTTTGTTTATGCATTGCAGTTGTTCTTTTTCATTTGTTCTTGAATTTTCTACCATGTTTAGATCTGATTTCATGTTTATGAATGTTTGGATGATGATTCTTGGCTATATCTTTAATTCTACCTAGATTACGGATGATTATTGGATGGAAAATCGGTTTTTCGGGTTTGGTTGATTGAATGAATCTTTGCTTTTGATTTGAATCTGATTGTGAAAGATTGTGAATGTTATTAAACTATTGTGAATGATCTGATTTCATGCTTAAACTATTTTGTGAATAAGGTTTGATTCGGTTTCGATAAAAACTCGATTTTCACATGATTTTGTGATAAAAACTTGTTTTTAACCTAACTGTGATTTGACTAATCTTAGTAAATCATAAGAATTTCATATAATCAGATTGTAACCAGTGGGATATACCACCTTAAAGGCTAATCAAGTAACAAGGTGTTGGGATATCGTGGTTTAAACAGGGTTTTTCAAGTAATTCGCATGATCATCGGATTATTTGTTGATTGTTTATGCCATGTATTTCAAATTCATAATTAATCTGAATTAGATTGATTCATTTGTGCTTTGGTACATTGAGGTTGTTGAGATTGACCTAATTATTCAACCATATAAGTCATAAGCATTGCCCGTTTGGAGAGACCGACTCGGTGATCCATCATTACACACCGGTAAGTTTCACACAACCAATAGGATCTTTCTAAGTGTTGGATCGTTTGAACATGAGGTTTAGCATTTCTTAAGTTCCTGAATAGGTTGTATCGTTAGATCCGGTATCATTCAGTCAAGCATTCCCGATAACTGTTACGATTCCTTTAAGATTCCTAGTCTAGGTAGAATCTCCTTCGTATTTGGTTTCCTAGTTCTTGTGGTGTTGAGTTGACTTATTTAGTTTTCTTAATTTCTTTAATTGTTTAAAGTCATTTCAAAAACCAATTCAGTTTTCTAAATATAGTAAGTTTCTTATTTCGTTAGGTTTGCAGTGTTTACTAGTCGATTCCGTGTCCTTAGGTTCGATTTCCGGAATTTCCTTAGCTATACTTCATACGTCAGGTACACTTTCCTGTAGTTTGTAGTTCGGTTTAGGTTAATTCGATTTATTACTCGATAGTGTTGAACTAAGATTTCTATATATATAAACCGACACATCATTTATAATGGTTTAAATGATTTAAACCATGTTATGTGGGAATGAATGATGTTATGGATATGACTGATATATGTAAAGAAATGTTATGTGAATGATTGTTGTTAAAGAAGTCTTGTACCGGTATGAGCTGTCAACTTCGGGTTGAGAGTTAAAGAGTCTCGTGGAAACACAAGCCTGTCGATTGCGTGTCGCCAGTTGAGGAAGTCTTATACATGTATGAGCCTGTCAACTTCGGGTTGGCAGTTGAGGTGTCTTGTATTTATACAAGCATGTCGACTTCGGGTCGTCAGTTGAGGTGTCTTGTGCTGCACAAGCCTGTTGACTTCGGGTCAGCAGTTGAGGCTAAATTTTCTGCATAATATGGATGTTATGATGATGTGTATGAAATATAATTACGTTATGATAAAATGTATGTTATGTATTTGAATTACGTTATGTGATGACATGAATGGATAAAGATTTATTTAAAAATTTAACTTAGTATGTGTATATTATTTTATGTCATCACCTTAAATTCCGCTGCTATATTATGTAATTATGGTTAAGGACTATGGGTTTGATGTTTTGCCAACCGAGGGGACTCTCGGGACTCGGGGCCTCTCAAACAGCCCATTCACGCGGTTTTAACTCAATTTAGGAGTGGATTCGGAGAAGATACGAACACATGATTCGTATCAAACCATTAATGTAATGAAATCAACACAAAATCACTCGGATTCGATCTCCTCATTGCCGAACAAATAACAAAAATAAAATCAAATAAAACCATTATAAAAACAGAATCAATCGCATCCTAATCCTTCATCCGAACCCTACGAACTATTCTGCTTCATTTAAACCTAATCATGATCGCTCTGAAGTCGGGACCGATCCAAGAACACGACCGAGACTTTCATCCACTCGAGAACCATCGATTTCTAACCATTCCAGGTAGGTAAACACATCCCTTTACTTGGTTTTAAACGTAGAACAAAAGCCCCATCATAGCGAGGGCTTACAATTGATCATTGGGTCGAATTGGTCGAAAACCCAAACTAGGGTTCATACGTTCTTGGAGGCGATTTTGGATTCTGTTTAAGTTAAAATCCTTTCTAATTCAAGCAATAAAGATTTAGCTCAGCCTAGTGGTAGTCGCATGATGCTCGGGCGCCCCAGACCAGGGTTCGAACCTTACGGGGTGAATCCAGAACCGGTTTTGGGCTCCTTTGGGCCTATTTCCATCATTTTTTTAAAAAAAATATCCTAAAAATCTTGAAATCATAATTTTATTATTCTGTTATAAATCAATTGATTACAGAAAATGTTAAAATTATTTTATTGATAAAACCAATTAAATTTCACTTATTTTAAGCTTAAATACTTAAACTAATAAAACTTGAATTAATCTTTTATCATTCTTTTAAAAAGAATACTAAAATAAATTTTTTAAAATACATATATATATATATATAGATAGTTTATTAATAATTAATCTTTTATTATTATTTCTTTTAAATAAAATAATTTATAAAAATACATATATGTCTATTTTTATCTTTTATTATTTTCAATAATAAAATGATTATAAATGTATTCTTTAAATTCTAAATCAATTTTGTTGAAACAAATTTTTATAATTTTAAATGGTTGTTTTATAAAACTAATAATTTATTTATTTATATATTTAAAACTATTAAAGCAAACTAGCATTATTCTAAAAAGGAAATTTTATGAACAAATAAATATTTCAAAAATGAATGAAAGGGGTTTTGTTCTTAAACTAAAATCTTTTATAAACATGCAATTACTTTAATACAATTATTTGATCTAAGATGTAATCTTTAAGAACAAAATTTCTTTAAACATTAAACAATAAAACAAAAACAAAAACAAAAGGATGGAAACATTAGGATATTATTTGTTTGATTATTCAAAATCAAATAAATAAATAATTATTCAAATTCAAATAGGATATTTATTTATTTGATTATTCAAGGTCAAATAAACAAATGATTATTCAAAAATCAATTATGATATTATTTATTTGATTATCCAAAATCAAATAAATAATTATTCAATACATTAGGATATTTATTTATTTGGTTATTCAAAAATCAAATAAATAAATGACCAAATCAATTACGACATTTATTTATTTAATTATTTAAAAAATCAAATAAATAATGATTATTCAAAATCAAATAGGTTATTTATTTGTTTGATAATTCAAATTCAAATAAATAAATAACCATTCAAAAGCAAGTAGGATATTTATTTATTTAAATTGATAAATAAATAAACAATCCTAAATAAAAACCATTCAAAACTTAGACATATCAAATAGGATTTCCATAGTATGCCATAGAAACTATGGATACCAAAACTTGAACTCTAAGTACATAGACTAAGGAATTCTATTGCCTTTAGGTTAAGGTGTGCAAGCACGACTTTGTAAATCCTAGTCAACAATTCAAGTGACAAAGCTAGGACATCATGTGAGTAATTATATACTCCCTTTTTACATTTTTGTACTTTTGGGATGTTACATATGTCAGTATTCAAAATCAAAGTTATTCTAGATTCAAATTCTATATATGCGATACCTTTAGTCTATTTGGTTTGATTCTTTGCTGTGTGATACTACTTGCTTTGTGATTCTGTGTTATTCTGTGTTATTCTATGTTATTCTATGTTATTCGATACCGAGTAGCCTAAGGTGTGTTAGATACCACCTTCGCTTTTGACTTAGGTCAAATGTGCAAAAAGGGCGAAAAGTACAATCATGGGCAGACTTGTGAAAATACGTAGCTTTGTGCTTTGTATTGGAACGAGTTTGGAGACGATATAAACTATTGCAGACTTGTAGATATACTAAGCTTTTTAGCTAAGTATTGATACGAGTTTGGAGACGAGATATTCTATAAACTTAATTGCAAACTAGTAGGATATGCATGCTAGAGTTTAAACTTTGTAGTCTAATTGAATTGCATCAGTTTTCTATGTATACTATATAAACTGTATGGGTTGCTCACCAACTATTCAAATAATTGACAAAATCTTTATTTTGCATATGTAACAGGTTAAGTGGATGCTTTGGCGAAGACATAGGATAGGTTTCATGTTAATACACCTAGTCAAATTGTAAAACAATGTTTAGAGTTTCAACTGTAATACTTTGAATATTCAATTCATGTAATTATTCAATGAATGTTGTGCTGGTTTTGTAATAATGATGCATTAAATATTGAAACTTATAACATAGCACCATGAGCTAATGAACAGTTATAATCGCGTCTCGACGTGTTCCGCCGTCGGTCCGGGTGTGACAAACTGTTCATTTATGAATACTCTTGTTATTGCAAGAAACAAGTTATTTGGTACTATACCAGTTCAGTTATCTAATTTAGGTATGTTGAAAGTTTTAGTTGCAAATGATGATCTATCCGACTTGATTCTTTCCAGTTTATCAAAATTCAAGTCTTTAGATTTTGATGGAAATAATGGACTTTATGGTAAGCCAATGACCAAATGTGGTGGTCTGAGCTAGAAGAATCTTACAATTATTGTTGCAGCCGGTGTGCTTGGCGTTATTGAGTGTTGGATTGTTGTTTTTAGGGTTTGAGCAGTAGTGACTAGTGGTGGTGGTGCTTGACTAGGTTGAAAAGGAAGAGGAAAAATGGTGAGATGATGATAGTAGTGGTTGGGCTAATAAGATGAAACCTTTCAACCTTGTTCAAGTTTCTTTGTTTCAGAAGCCTCTTGTTAAGGTTAGGCTGATTGATTTCATGATTGCAACAAACAATTTTAGCAGAGAAGGGTCAAGGGTCTAATCTCTATTTTACTTATGACTGTATATGCATTCACTGATTCAGGTATTTCTAATACTTTAGATTTTTAATCTATCTGATTCAATATGAATTTGGTTATTTCCTTAGCACTTGTTGAGTTGTTTGTCACACCCCTGCGCCGCGTGCGGAATCCACGGCGCGGTGACGTATGAACAGTTGAATCATGCACAAGTATTGAATAAGAACAACCACAATGGATTACTACATTTCATAATGTTTAGACAGTTGATTAGTTACAGACAATCTATCTACCAAAAGTAAGACAACTACAGACCCAAAATATAGTTTACAAAATAAGACTCCAAACAAGACAATTAAACATTTAGGATTTAGTGTGTTTCTAATCCATCCTAGCATGTTTCTTCATCTTGTTCTATCTTAGTATGGTCTCCTTAGTTGCCTCTGAGAATGTCTTAAACCTGATTACCTGGAACACGTGAAAAGTAACTGTCAACTACAGACGTAGTTGGTGAGAACAATAGGTTTAAGCATTTGTAAACATGAGTATATGATATAAGACATAGGTAAGTTAAAGCATCATAAGATTCACACGGATGAGCTGTAACCCAAACTAACATCAAGTAAGAAAATGAGTGTAAACAGTCCAATCACTGTTCGCACGACAGCCAATAATATCAAGTCCCAAACCACGTTTGGAGTTAGATAATACGTCAGCAGTTTTGATAACCATATGACACCAGACCTGCAGTTGGCTTTTAAAAGCAAATTTAAAAGCCAACTCCATCCTGGATAAGAAAACAATGACACCAGACCTGCAGTTAGCTTTTAAAACAAATTTAAAAGCTAACTCCATCCTGGATAATAAACAATGTGTCCGCTTTCCCTTGTTGTGATCACCCAGTACTAACGCTAATGAATATGATACTTGATGGGTTTATAAGTTTGTTTACAACAATGGACACCATGTTTATGAATCTTACTTTAACCGGATGTGTTAATGTCTTATTGAAAACCTGGATTTAACTCCACGAGTTGAATCCTTTGTTTATGTAACATGAAATGAATCTCTTGATTTGAATACCATGATGTGAACAACTTGACTTGAATACCATGTTTTGAACCAATGAATTTGAGTACCATATTGTGAACCACTTGTTTTGAATACCATGATGTGATGACCTTGTGTAATAACAAGGTTTATAACAAAAGGGTTTGTAAAATCCTTTATCAAAAAGTGTTTATCCTTCATAAATACATTTGAGTAAATTAATTTCAAAACAGTTCAAAAGTCCCTTATAAAACCTTTTTAATGAAAAGAGTTTAGTAATTGACAAGTAAATTAAAACAGTTGACAATTTCTTTAAACAATTGATGAATCCCTTGGATTCGTAAGATGAACCTGAAATGTTTATGAATTACACATAACTTGTGTAATGAAACAAGATTGAAATAGCGGTTTTGATCACGTGTTCCACCCCAAAACAGTTATAAAACAGTAAAAGAGGGGCTAAAGTTCTCACCTGTCTGCAGTAGACTCTGAACTAAACAGTTAGCAAGTAGCAAACAGGACTTCTAATTGTTTCCTATAACATTGTAATCATACATAAGATATAGGATTTATAATTGTATAACTTTGATTCATTGATTGACTTGTGATCCCTTGAACATGTTTAACTTGATTACTTGATTGATCATGGGTTCAAGAAACTTGTATGCGATCTTTTGATTGATAACTTGTATTGTGAAAATTGTTCCAATTGTTTAAGTCTTTGGGCTTGTGATTTGATCTTCATGATTAGATTAAGTTATAACTTAACTCAATTAAGATCAAATTGCAAGTTTCCTTGAGTTGTGGGCCACATTATGGGCCTTAAGTCCATAAACTATGATGGACTTAAATAGAGGTCCATGGGCCTCTTAGGTTAACAAGGTCCAATTGGATGTGATATTGGGCCCATTGAATATTGTTTTGGGCCAACCAATATGTTCATGAGTCTTGTAAGACACCAAGAATCATCTTGGGCCACATGGGATTGAATTTAACCGAATGAAATGTCACGGGCCAACTATATGAATATTTGGGCCCAAAGGGTTTATTTGGGCCTTGTAGCATTGTATTGGGCCGAATGAAGTTGCATGGAACTATTCTAATGTGGGCCGATGCTATTAAGTCGATTGGGCCAAGAATACAACAAAGTATGTAAGTTTGGGTCTCGGCCAACCCTCTTGGCAGCGAACCTTTTAGGTTCCTGCCTAAGGTTCGACCATGCAACAAAAAGGTTCGGTTAAGTCTTTAACAAGGTTCGGTCCTCTTAGCATGTAGTCAAAGTTCGGCAACAAGTCAACGAACCATGCAAGGTTCGTCCTTACAAGGTTCGTCGAGCATCAATGGTTCGTGAAGGCTGGTGGAAATCCTTAGGGTTCGGCAGATCTTGCCACGAACCATGCAAAGGTTCGTGGTTTCTTGAGAGGTTCGCCAGTGGTTGAAGCTGCATGAAGGTTCGTTGATCCTTAGCGAACCATGCCAAGGTTCGTGGCATGTACAAGGTTTGGCTGCAATTCCCACGAACTATGCAAAGGTTCGTGGAACTGGTTATGGTTCGCTGCATGATGACGAAGGTTCGTGAGGTCTGCAAGGGTTCGTAGCAGTAGGAGGGTTCGTGAGATCCTCTAAAGGTTCGACTAACGAACCCTGTAAGTTCGTGGATCTGCATTAGGGTTCGGCAAGGCTCGTGAGAACCTCAAGGGTTCGGCCAGGAAACCCTTATGGGTTCGGCTTCATGCTCCCAGCGAACCTGTTCATCTGCAAACTCCCTTCATCGAATTCTTCATTTCCAGGCCACGATCTAGCCTAACTTATCATCGATCAAGACTGCTATGGGTGCAAAAATAGGAATGGTGTACTAGAACCGGTTATATATCAAGTTTCAAGCACATACACATCCAAAACCCTAATTTCCGAAACTTCCTTGGATCATACCTCGTTTTTGGCTGGATGGATCTGCGATATTCTTGTACTTTCGTGTAGAGTTTGTCGAGAGCTTCGCGTGGACACCAAGAACGTCGAAATCCGTCGAGTAACGAAGAAGATACGAACGTTTAAAGTTTGGTTTTTAGAGAGAGAGAGGGTAGACGAACTATTAGAGAGAGAAAGGGTTGTTGAGGTAATAAATGAAGTAGGAAGCCTTGTTCAAGGCTTTTATAGTTCGGGTGAAGTTCGGGTGCGTTTCGGTCGCTCGGTTCGCGTTTCCGGAACGTAACGCGTATTTTACGCGGTTTTAATTAAAAATAGTTATTAAACTCATTTAAATGATGAGTTTCAAAATTGTAAAAATATAAAATAATTAATTTAATTATTTTTACTCTTCGTGTGTTGTCAGATCGTTAAAACATTCGAAATTACGTGTATACCCGCAATCGCGTACGTTTTCCGATCGTATAAATTATTTAAAGTCGTTGAATCGTAATTATAAGTTCAACATTCGTATTATTATGGATCGTCACCCATAACTATACTCAGTCTCGCTTACAGATTACGATCTTGGTTGAATTAATTAAATGTTATAATACTCGTCTCAACACTACGCACTAACACTAACCTGTTACACCGAACGCAGTATATATATAGGGCTCACTCTCGCTGCCCACCACTGTTTCGATATAACAAGTTACTGTTCTTGCTTAGTGAAATCGACTGTAAATAAATAATATATACTTGTTTTCTGATTACTAAGATCCTGTAACACACAAGCACACATTTTGAACATACGAATCACATTGATGAACTGAACCATGAATAGACACTGTTCTAACACTGTTTACAACTACATGACTATATGCACAAATGTTACAGTCTCCCCTAGTTAAGGGAATTTCGTCCCGAAATTAACTAGCCGAAGATACTGTAAAAAGATGAGGGTACTTAAGCTTCATCTGGTCTTCACGTTCCCAGGTGAACTCAGCACCGCGTTTGCCCTCCCATCGCACTTTCACGATCGGGATACGGCTGCGTTTAAGTTTCTTGACCCCATGATCCATGATCTCAACTGGACGTTCAATGAATTGCATGTTGTTCTGAATCTGTATGTCTTCCAGTGGAATCTGAACATCATGATCCGCCAAACATTTCTTAAGATTCGATACATGAAAAGTATCGTGAACATTGCTTAGCTCCACTGGAAGTTTGAGTTTGTAGGCTACGGGACCAATCCGTTCCAGGATCTCAAAAGGTCCAACGTACCTTGGTGCAAGTTTCCCTTTCTTCCCGAATCGGACAACGCCTTTCCAGGGAGAAACTTTGAGTAAGACTCGGTCACCAACTTGGAACTCAAGCGGTTTCCGACGTCGATCAGCATAACTCTTCTGCCGATCTCGTGCGGCCTTAAGCCGTGACTGAATGATTGTGATTTTGTCTGATGTTTCCTGAATGAGTTCTGGTCCTTCGACCTGTGAGTCACCAATCTCGGTCCAACAGACCGGTGATCGGCACTTTCTACCATATAAAGCCTCGAATGGTGCACATTGAATGCTTGTATGGTAGCTATTGTTATATGAAAACTCAATGAGTGGTAGATGAGTGTCCCAACTTCCACCGAAGTCAATGACACAAGAACGAAGCATGTCCTCAAGTGTTTGGATAGTCCTCTCGCTTTGGCCGTCGGTTTGGGGATGATACGCCGTGCTAAGATTAACACGCGTTCCCAAAGCCTTTTGCAATGATTGCCAAAAGCGAGAAGTGAAACGACTATCACGATCAGATATGATTGATGTTGGAGTACCATGACGTGCAATGATTTCGTTGATGTACAATGTGGATAACTTCTCCATCTTGTAATCCTCTCGGATTGGGAGAAAATGAGCAGATTTGGTGAGTCGGTCAACGATCACCCAAATCGAATCGAAACCTCTCGGAGTTCTCGGCAACTTCGTTATGAAATCCATGGAAATTTGTTCCCATTTCCATTGAGGAATTTCAGGTTGCTGCAGAAGTCCCGAAGGCTTTTGATGTTCTGCTTTGACCTTTGAACAAGTAAGACATTTTCCCACGTACAGTGCTATGTCTTTCTTCATTCCCGGCCACCAGTAAGATGTCCTCAAGTCCTGATACATCTTGTCGGCTCCAGGATGAACTGAGTATCGCGACTTATGAGCCTCATCACAGATGAGTGTGCGCAATTCTTCAGACTTTGGAATCCATATGCGGTCGTTGAGATATAACAACCCATCAGCTCGAGGTTCTAGTTTCTTCTCAATACCACAATCCAAGTCTGTCTTGAGTTGATTATCTGTTACTACTTGTTGTTGTGCAATACGAATCAAGTCTTTCAAGTTTGGCTGTGTGTTGATCTCCATGGCTCTAACACGAATTGGTTTGACTGGTTCCTTGCGACTAAGAGCATCCGCCACCACATTGGCTTTACCCGGATGGTAACGAATCTCACAGTCGTAATCAGTTAGAAGCTCAACCCAACGTCGTTGTCTCATGTTGAGTTCTTTCTGATTGAGAATGTGTTGAAGGCTCTTGTGGTCTGTATAGATAACACATTTAGTACCATACAGGTAGTGTCTCCAAATCTTCAATGCAAAGACCACAGCCCCTAACTCAAGGTCATGAGTAGTGTAATTCTTCTCGTGAACCTTAAGTTGTCTTGAAGCATAAGCAATGACCTTGTCCCGTTGCATAAGTACACAACCGAGACCAAGGTTTGAAGCATCACAGTAGACAATGAAATCATCACTGCCTTCTGGAAGACTAAGGATAGGGGAATTGCATAACTTCTGTTTAAGAAGTTGAAATGCATCTTCCTGTTTCTGTCCCCATATAAACGCTTGACTTTTCTGAGTCAATGTAGTGAGTGGCAAAGCTATCTTAGAGAAGTTTGCAATGAATCTTCTGTAATAACCTGCCAGACCCAGAAATGAACGAATCTCTGTTGGAGTAGATGGAGTAGTCCAGTTCTTAATCGCCTCAATCTTCGCCGGATCTACATGTATCCCATCTTTGTTTATGACATGTCCTAAGAAGTGAACCTCCTTTAGCCAAAATTCACACTTTGAGAATTTAGCATAGAGTTGTTCAGCTCTTAGTAACTCTAAGACTTTCCTCAAATGATCTTCATGTTCTTGTTCTGACTTGGAATAAATTAGTATATCATCAATAAAGACGATAACAAACTGATCCAAGTATGGTCTGCAGACTCGATTCATCAAGTCCATGAACACTGCAGGTGCATTGGTCAGCCCAAATGGCATAACCACGAACTCATAGTGTCCATATCGAGTCCTAAAGGCAGTCTTTGGTATATCCTCATCATTTACTCGTAACTGATGATACCCGGATCGTAAATCAATCTTAGAAAAGCAAGTTGCTCCCTGTAATTGATCAAATAGATCATCGATCCTAGGTAGAGGATATCTGTTCTTGATTGTTAACTTGTTCAATTCACGATAATCGATACACATACGAAATGAACCGTCTTTCTTTTTGACAAAGAGAACCGGAGCTCCCCATGGAGAGAAACTCGGTCTTATGAAACCTTTGTCTAAAAGTTCTTGAAGCTGACTAGACAGTTCCTGCATCTCAGATGGTGCTAATCGATACGGTGATTTCGCCACTGGGTTTGCTCCAGGGACGAGATCAATTCTAAACTCCACTTGTCGGACTGGTGGTAGTCCGGGCAAGTCTTCTGGAAATACGTCTGGATAATCTTTGATAACTGGAACATCTCCAACTGCTTTCTTTTCAGGTTTCTTTTCCACCACGTGAGCTAAGAATGCATAATATTTCTTCTTCAGATACTTCCTCGCCTTGATGCACGATACAATCTTCAAACCGCGGCAGGGTTTCTCACCGTAGACTATCATCGTTTCGCCGGATGGTAGGGGAATTCGAATGAGTTTTTCTGAACACACGATTTCAGCATTGTTTTTGGATAACCAATCCATTCCTACTACAACTTCGAAGCTTCCGAGAGTCATAGGAATGAGATCGATGGAAAAGAGATGGTCATTTAATCTTAGCTCACAAGCATGAATTATGGAATCTACCACTATGGTCTTACCATTCGCTACTTCTACAGTATAGGGAGCAGTAAGTGTGGATAGTTGCATATTAAGCAGAGAAGCAGTATGAGTAGAGATAAAACTTTTATCGGCACCAGTATCAAATATGATAGGAACATAATGATCATTGATAAGAAATGTACCCGTGATGACTGCCGGCTCTTCACGTGCTTCAGCAGTACCAATAACAAAAGCACGAGCAGCAGCAGTATTGTTGTTGAGTTTTGGACACTGATTTCTGAAGTGTCCCTCTGCCCCACAATTATAGCAAGCTCTTCCACCTGTAGTAGCAGTAGTTGTTGCAGCAATAAGATGAGCAGATCGACAAGTCGCTGCAAAGTGTCCCATACGCCCACACTTGTGACACTTCTTGCATGGAGTATTGGGCAGATGATGATACTGGCATTTGGTGCAGAGTGGAAACGGACCAGTGTACTGCTTTCTGACATTAGCGGGTTGTGGCATAGCAGTGAGGGGAGTAGCATGAGTAGGTGCAGCCGCAGTCAACGCTGCAAAGTTCTTGATCATCTTCTGTTTCTTCTTCTTGGGGTGATGCTGTTCAGGCTTCTTGCCTTCCTCAATCTGTGCCCTCTTAAACCCCTTTCGGGTAAGCACACCAGATTTAACATACTCTTCAGTAAGAGTAGCACCAAGTTGAATCGCTGCTTCCAGAGTAGTGGGGTTGTTCCCCATAACAGTTCCTCTGACAACCAAGGGCAACCCTTCAATGTATTTATCTATCCTGCGGGGTAGAGGAGTAACCAAGTGAGGTACGAGGATACACAACTCATGGAACCGAGTTGTATACTTCGCGTTTTCACCACTATCCTGCACCAGATTCCACATCTCCACTTCCAGTTTCTTCAGTTCATGGCGTGGACAAAACTTTTCCACAAGTAAGTTCTTGAATCCGTCCCATGGTAAAGCTAGAGCGACTTCGCGTCCTCTGGTGTTCTTCTCAGAGTTCCACCAGGTGAGTGCTCCCTTATGAAAAGCACTTGAGGCCATTTTGACCTTCAGATTTTCAGGGCATCCTGTGAAGTCGAGAATGTCTTCGATGCTTTCTAGCCATTGCAGTAGGCCAGTAGCTCCTTCAGTCCCAGAGTACTTAGGAGGCTTAGCATCGTTGAACTGCTTGAAAGTAAAGTTAGCAGTTCCAGCGTTTGTGGCATTTGAGTTGTGTGCAGAATCACCGGTACTTCCCCGAAGATTCTGGGTAATATCAGTGACCATACCCGGGATCACATCCCTCATGTGAACAGCGATAGCTCGAGCAATCTTGTTAATTTCATCATCATTACCGCTTGTCGAACCCCCAGCATTTGGGTCTCGTCGAGGAGGCATTCTACGAATAGAAGCCACAAGCGGGTCAGTAATGAGAATGGATACAATTGAATTTTCATGATAAGGTCAGTAATATATCCATACTACTAGTATTATCATTCAATTGTAATATGATCCAGTACACGTATAAGTTATCAACTTATTTGTATACTTATCATGTGAATATGTACGATGTCTCATGATCTCTCCACCAAACCTACACACTGACACTTTCCCGATATACCGAAAATAGCTTATATATAGGGCTCACTCTCGCTGCCCACCACCGTTTCGGTATACCACGATCATGCCCTTGCTAGCATTTGGCAACACGTTTGTACTGATTTCCATGTGTTTTCCATTGATTAAGAATCCCATGATCTTTGATCAACTTGAACTATGATTGATTCCATGATTGAACTATGATTATGTTATGCGTGCACCTACTAACAGTTGTTAACATGTAGAACTAAGTCATACGTGTGTTCTACACTTTCCTGTTAACCTATGTCAGTAAGTACCAATGATGTAATCACTTAAGAATTTCACTTAAGGTTTACATTTACAGAATGTTCACAACTTGGTTGATTCACCATAATGTCTGGTTCATCCAAGTTTGAATTTCATTATGATTTGATTCACCAATGATCGTTTCCCAAATGATTGTATCCCATGTGTTTTGACTAATGTTCCATGTATCCAGTTGATCCCGAATCCTTACTCCAAATACAAACGCCGGATTCCCCCTAACATACTGAAATAAGCTTATATATAGGGTAAGCTCTCACCGACCCACCACTTACCTCAGCACATCAGCGTTAACCCGCCGTTTGCATTTGAAGCTAAGATTCCAACTCTTGATTGATTATGATTGATTCATGATTTCTCTTGTTCCATGATTCTGTTTATGATTGTGTAAACCATGGTCCTTAATTTACTAGAAACTAAGACCTTAGGTTTATGTATATGTGTCCTAGGTTAATCAACCTAGTTTCCCAATACTTAAAGTACTGAGCATAATGATTTCCTGTGAGAACTTCAACTAAAGAATACTGTTACACAGATTCTAAGTTATAAAGTTCCTATGATAATGAATCCATGATAATGATAACAATGACAAGGATTTCAAATCTAAGTTCTAAATTAATAGACCTCAACCTTTGAATTCCTATAGTGATATGACAAGGATCTCAAATCCAAGTTCTAAGTTAATAGATCTTGATCTTTGAATCCTATAATGAATATGACAAGGATCTCAAATCCAAGTTCTAAATTAATAGATCTTGACCTTTGAATCCTATAATGAATATGACAAG
The DNA here is from genome assembly GCA_009363875.1 of Mikania micrantha. Lineage (NCBI taxonomy): Eukaryota > Viridiplantae > Streptophyta > Magnoliopsida > Asterales > Asteraceae > Mikania > Mikania micrantha. Next base: position 54,699,509 of record CM018698.1, on the reverse strand, counting down.
GATCTTAGATCAAAGATACTAAATTAATAGATCTTTGCCTCTAAATCCCATAATGAATATGACAAGGACTTTAGATCAAAGATATCAATCTTTGCCTCTAACTCCTATACTGAATATGACAAGAAATTCATATCAAAGATACTGATAATACAGATCTTTGCCTCTGAATTTCTATAATGATCTATGTGTGAGAATTTCAGATCAAGGATACTAAGAATATAGATCCTTGCCTCTGAAATCCTTAAATGCATATGCGTGAGAATTTAATCCGGTTTCTAAAATTATAGAATTCCGGTTCAAATTCCTTGACTCGATGTCTAATCTTAGAAAAATGTCCCTAAGATCTTTCAAGCTTATTGTAGACTTAATGCTCACTTAAGTTACTTAGATCCTAAGTATCCTCAAGCCTATAGCACTTAGTCCTATTGGGTAGCTTAGGTTATAGTCTAGGTCATTAAACATTGGGTTTTTCCTAGTTCTCTACAACCTTGGCTCTGATACCAACCTGTCACACCCCTGCGCCGCGTGCGGAATCCACGGCGCGGTGACGTATGAACAGTTGAATCATGCACAAGTATTGAATAAGAACAACCACAATGGATTACTACATTTCATAATGTTTAGACAGTTGATTAGTTACAGACAATCTATCTACCAAAAGTAAGACAACTACAGACCCAAAATATAGTTTACAAAATAAGACTCCAAACAAGACAATTAAACATTTAGGATTTAGTGTGTTTCTAATCCATCCTAGCATGTTTCTTCATCTTGTTCTATCTTAGTATGGTCTCCTTAGTTGCCTCTGAGAATGTCTTAAACCTGATTACCTGGAACACGTGAAAAGTAACTGTCAACTACAGACGTAGTTGGTGAGAACAATAGGTTTAAGCATTTGTAAACATGAGTATATGATATAAGACATAGGTAAGTTAAAGCATCATAAGATTCACACGGATGAGCTGTAACCCAAACTAACATCAAGTAAGAAAATGAGTGTAAACAGTCCAATCACTGTTCGCACGACAGCCAATAATATCAAGTCCCAAACCACGTTTGGAGTTAGATAATACGTCAGCAGTTTTGATAACCATATGACACCAGACCTGCAGTTGGCTTTTAAAAGCAAATTTAAAAGCCAACTCCATCCTGGATAAGAAAACAATGACACCAGACCTGCAGTTAGCTTTTAAAACAAATTTAAAAGCTAACTCCATCCTGGATAAGAAACAATGTGTCCGCTTTCCCTTGTTGTGATCACCCAGTACTAACGCTAATGAATATGATACTTGATGGGTTTATAAGTTTGTTTACAACAATGGACACCATGTTTATGAATCTTACTTTAACCGGATGTGTTAATGTCTTATTGAAAACCTGGATTTAACTCCACGAGTTGAATCCTTTGTTTATGTAACATGAAATGAATCTCTTGATTTGAATACCATGATGTGAACAACTTGACTTGAATACCATGTTTTGAACCAATGAATTTGAGTACCATATTGTGAACCACTTGTTTTGAATACCATGATGTGATGACCTTGTGTAATAACAAGGTTTATAACAAAAGGGTTTGTAAAATCCTTTATCAAAAAGTGTTTATCCTTCATAAATACATTTGAGTAAATTAATTTCAAAACAGTTCAAAAGTCCCTTATAAAACCTTTTTAATGAAAAGAGTTTAGTAATTGACAAGTAAATTAAAACAGTTGACAATTTCTTTAAACAATTGATGAATCCCTTGGATTCGTAAGATGAACCTGAAATGTTTATGAATTACACATAACTTGTGTAATGAAACAAGATTGAAATAGCGGTTTTGATCACGTGTTCCACCCCAAAACAGTTATAAAACAGTAAAAGAGGGGCTAAAGTTCTCACCTGTCTGCAGTAGACTCTGAACTAAACAGTTAGCAAGTAGCAAACAGGACTTCTAATTGTTTCCTATAACATTGTAATCATACATAAGATATAGGATTTATAATTGTATAACTTTGATTCATTGATTGACTTGTGATCCCTTGAACATGTTTAACTTGATTACTTGATTGATCATGGGTTCAAGAAACTTGTATGCGATCTTTTGATTGATAACTTGTATTGTGAAAATTGTTCCAATTGTTTAAGTCTTTGGGCTTGTGATTTGATCTTCATGATTAGATTAAGTTATAACTTAACTCAATTAAGATCAAATTGCAAGTTTCCTTGAGTTGTGGGCCACATTATGGGCCTTAAGTCCATAAACTATGATGGACTTAAATAGAGGTCCATGGGCCTCTTAGGTTAACAAGGTCCAATTGGATGTGATATTGGGCCCATTGAATATTGTTTTGGGCCAACCAATATGTTCATGAGTCTTGTAAGACACCAAGAATCATCTTGGGCCACATGGGATTGAATTTAACCGAATGAAATGTCACGGGCCAACTATATGAATATTTGGGCCCAAAGGGTTTATTTGGGCCTTGTAGCATTGTATTGGGCCGAATGAAGTTGCATGGAACTATTCTAATGTGGGCCGATGCTATTAAGTCGATTGGGCCAAGAATACAACAAAGTATGTAAGTTTGGGTCTCGGCCAACCCTCTTGGCAGCGAACCTTTTAGGTTCCTGCCTAAGGTTCGACCATGCAACAAAAAGGTTCGGTTAAGTCTTTAACAAGGTTCGGTCCTCTTAGCATGTAGTCAAAGTTCGGCAACAAGTCAACGAACCATGCAAGGTTCGTCCTTACAAGGTTCGTCGAGCATCAATGGTTCGTGAAGGCTGGTGGAAATCCTTAGGGTTCGGCAGATCTTGCCACGAACCATGCAAAGGTTCGTGGTTTCTTGAGAGGTTCGCCAGTGGTTGAAGCTGCATGAAGGTTCGTTGATCCTTAGCGAACCATGCCAAGGTTCGTGGCATGTACAAGGTTTGGCTGCAATTCCCACGAACTATGCAAAGGTTCGTGGAACTGGTTATGGTTCGCTGCATGATGACGAAGGTTCGTGAGGTCTGCAAGGGTTCGTAGCAGTAGGAGGGTTCGTGAGATCCTCTAAAGGTTCGACTAACGAACCCTGTAAGTTCGTGGATCTGCATTAGGGTTCGGCAAGGCTCGTGAGAACCTCAAGGGTTCGGCCAGGAAACCCTTATGGGTTCGGCTTCATGCTCCCAGCGAACCTGTTCATCTGCAAACTCCCTTCATCGAATTCTTCATTTCCAGGCCACGATCTAGCCTAACTTATCATCGATCAAGATTGCTATGGGTGCGAAAATAGGAATGGTGTACTAGAACCGGTTATATATCAAGTTTCAAGCACATACACATCCAAAACCCTAATTTCCGAAACTTCCTTGGATCATACCTCGTTTTTGGCTGGATGGATCTGCGATATTCTTGTACTTTCGTGTAGAGTTTGTCGAGAGCTTCGCGTGGACACCAAGAACGTCGAAATCCGTCGAGTAACGAAGAAGATACGAACGTTTAAAGTTTGGTTTTTAGAGAGAGAGAGGGTAGACGAACTATTAGAGAGAGAAAGGGTTGTTGAGGTAATAAATGAAGTAGGAAGCCTTGTTCAAGGCTTTTATAGTTCGGGTGAAGTTCGGGTGCATTTCGGTCGCTCGGTTCGCGTTTCCGGAACGTAACGCGTATTTTACGCGGTTTTAATTAAAAATAGTTATTAAACTCATTTAAATGATGAGTTTCAAAATTGTAAAAATATAAAATAATTAATTTAATTATTTTTACTCTTCGTGTGTTGTCAGATCGTTAAAACATTCGAAATTACGTGTATACCCGCAATCGCGTACGTTTTCCGATCGTATAAATTATTTAAAGTCGTTGAATCGTAATTATAAGTTCAACATTCGTATTATTATGGATCGTCACCCATAACTATACTCAGTCTCGCTTACAGATTACGATCTTGGTTGAATTAATTAAATGTTATAATACTCGTCTCAACACTACGCACTAACACTAACCTGTTACACCGAACGCAGTATATATATAGGGCTCACTCTCACTGCCCACCACTGTTTCGATATAACAAGTTACTGTTCTTGCTTAGTGAAATCGACTGTAAATAAATAATATATACTTGTTTTCTGATTACTAAGATCCTGTAACACACAAGCACACATTTTGAACATACGAATCACATTGATGAACTGAACCATGAATAGACACTGTTCTAACACTGTTTACAACTACATGACTATATGCACAAATGTTACATTGTTGATTGTTGTTTAAAGTTAATAGGTTGAAGCTTGTTGCTTATTGTCTTAGCTCTTGTTACCTAGCGCCTTAATCATTAACTGTTTGGTTAATAGGTTATTATGTCACTCCGTCAACTATAAACTTTTTAGTTTGTTATTGTCGGTCCCAAGTCCAGGTAAAGGTGGAAGGTTTTTATTTTGTAACATAAAATAAATATAGGGTCTCAATTTTTTACTTTGCTTAGTGTCACCAAAGCTCTTGGACCGCCCCTGCACACGTATACAAAGATATACACGTGTAGTTATGGATGTACAAACTTGGTCGCAAATAGGAATCAACAAAAAATTAATTTATACAACTAGATTTCACATACAAACGTCAAACATGCTTCCATGTTTTTCTAATTTATATGTTATTGCTCAAAGCTTTATATCTATAACTTGGTTAAAATGGGTCTTCTTAACAAATTTCAATTTAGTTCAAGTGAAAATGAGTATAACTAAACAAATAATTTATCTTAATAATATTTACTAATTTTTTCATCAAACATATTAGTAATAATTATTATCCATTTGAATCATAGCCATTCTATTTACATTATTTTTAAGTTACTAATCTTGACCCACATTGTTTTAAGTAGTTACTCATATTAGCACATTCTATGTTATGATTATTCTCATTTTAACCCAAAATACAATATTTATTCACTCAAACCAACCCATTTTCCTTGATTTGGGTCAAGATTGTCGAGTCTAGTCAAAATATTTGTCCAAAAAATAAAATAAAATAAAATTGTACAGAATATAAATTTTTTTCACATTTATATTAATTTACTAGGTAAGTACATCGATAATGTGTTATTGTATATTACACGAATTGAATAAAAAAAATATAATATATGGTCACCAATGAAAGTTGGCAGTATAAAATAAATTTTAATATAAAATAAGATTGTCATTCCATATAATTTAATACTTTAAGTATTGAAATGATAATACTATTTTTTTTAAGTGCTAACTTTCGTTTGTTTTTAAAATTAATATATTGTAACATATTAAAAAATCTTTTTTATTTTAAAAATGAATACAATTGTACTTAATATTCAATATTATTATCTAATATCACATATTTATATCTATATTACTTAATAAAAGAGTAACAATTGGACACATGACATCATTTTACGTTATCCACATTTTTTTAGGTTAGTTAATAAATCGGGAGTGAGTTTTGGTTTTGGTAAATGCTAGAATTTGTCAATAAAAAAATCTCTTTTTTTGAGTTTCTTCTTTTCGGATATTTTTTGTTTTTGTTTTGATTTTATAATTTTTCATGTTAGCACGTTTACGTTGTACTAATGTTTCTTAACACTATATTTTAAGCCTAAGCACATTTTTTTATTGTTTTGATTCGTGTTTCTTGTGAGTAACGGTTGCTTTTGCAACATGTTTTGATTTAGTGTTTACAACTATGATTGTTTATGTAGTGCACCTAGGTTGGGTAGCTTAATGTTTATGTTTTTTTTTATTTTTTTTTGTTTTACGATTTATAATATTGTGCGTTTATGTTTACGTTCGTGTTTTATGTAAGTGAAAGTTACTTTTGCAATGAGATTCGATGGAGAGTTTTACGACAGATTGACGTATATTGCATTCATTTTTTAAGCGTTTTGGCATTCGTGACCGTGACACAACCACTATGATCAAGTAGGCATATCATCAAATATATGACTCAGAATTTTAATTTGGTGGCGTTGTATGAAACGAATTTTAAACTGGTTTTATTTTCTTACTATTGTTTTCTAAAATTATTGTAGTTTACGTATTAGGGTTTTAAGATAGAGTGACAACTTCTATCAATCTTTTAATATTGTTTCTATTCTACGCAATACAGAATTAATCTTCTAACGTGTGAAGAAACCTAATTTAAGTAGTATTGTCAAATGGTTTTGAGACCATTTGCTGCAAGGGGCCATGTGAATGGAATCAGAGATTAAGAGGACTATCTTGATTTCATTATAATTTTTTTTTCATTACCAACCATTTTTCATTATTTTAATGCATCATTCATTTGTTAATTTTCTTTCTAAGTGTAACAAATTGATACACAAGACAAGACAATTACATAACAGTCTAAGTTGTTTGTTTTTTAAGAGGTAAAATGTCTGCAATCTGCGGACCATATCTGCAAACATCTGTAGAAAAAGAGGTAGATCAAATATCTGCAGCCTGCAAGAAGAAAAGTGTGTTTTTTTAACGTATGTTAACTGTTAAAATAAATTGGCGGTAGTGTATTGACGGTGGTTGCGGTGGTAGCCGAAGGTGGTGGTGGGTGACTGACGGTGGTGGCAGTGGTGGTTGATGGTAGTGGCCGCCTGTGGTGGTGGGGGTGACCGCCGGTGGCGGCGGTGGTGGTTGACAGTGGAGGGGTGACCGACTGTGGTGCAGTGTTGGTGGATGGTGGTGGACGCCGGTGGTGATGGGGGTGACCGACGGTGGTGGGGATGGTTGCCGACAGTGGTGGCGGTGGTGGCGGGCGGTGGTGGCCGCCGATGATGGTGGAGGTGGCCGACGGTAGTTTTGGTCTCTGCAGACCTTAGAGGATCATGTAAGTGGTTGAGCCACATCTGCACCAAGAAGAGCACGCTTAGACGTTTTTTAATAAAATATCTTTGAAAAAACAAGCAGTCTGCAAATGCTAATGTTTGCGCGTGGTTTGCGAATGGTTTATGCGGCGCATACAATAGAGGTTGCGCAGACATTTTACTGAAAAACTAACAGCATCTGAATCATTAGTGTACGTATGTGGTTTTTGAATTTTTTTCAACATAAATTGGTTTCGAAAAAAATTGTCATAAATTTGTGTATAAGAACATGCTCTTGTTAGAGTAATGTGACTAGGACTCTAGGAGTAGTCATGTAACTCTTGAATTATATTATCTCAATGATTCATGAAATTTTATGTATTATAAATATGTAAACTTAAAGACAATAATTTATGAAACGTAAAAACAAAATATAAACTACTAAAAAACCACATTGACGGCAATTTACTCTTAAAAAATTGGTATAATGATATCAAGTATCAACGGCTTCTCATCAGCAGGGCCGGTCCAATGGGTCTAGCAACCTAAGTAAATGTTTAAATCCCTTAAAATTAAAGGGCTTTCAATTTTAAAAATAAAAATTATATATGGTTTTGCTTCTTTGATAAGTGGGTTTTTTTTAACTTCTCAACTTTGAAGAGAATAGAAGATACAACACATGCTCATATAAAAACCTTTTAATATTCAATCAAAAAAAATTTTTTAATTGATTATGACCATTTTACTAAAGAATTTGGATTTAAAAAACTATAAAAATAAATTTAATCTAAATATTTTATACATATACATATAAAGAAAGTTTTTTTCTATCTACAAAATATAAACTTTTAGTTTAGTACAGAAATTCCCAAACTCAGATAAAAGGTAGAGGTTTAAAGTAACTATTAGTTAAAACCTCGACTTTTTATTCAGCTTATAGCTTCCAAAATAGTTGAGCCGGTCTTACCATCTCGTTTCTTGAACGACTAACCCACGCTTCAAAGTTCAACCCAATCCACCAAAACCAAAGGGTTGTTATGCCCACCTCCACATCTTCTCTCATTGGACCAATACCCTAAGAACAAAATTATCTATCTCTCTGTTTTTTTAATAGGCAATCAAATTTTGAAGAAAAAAAATAAGTTAGCACTATTTTCTTTAAAAAAGTTAGGCAGGAAACCATCATTGTCTCATATGTGTCTAACTCTTTTATTATTTGAATAAACCAATGATCCTTAGATTAATAGTTGAGAGAATGTAACATGTGGCTTCAATATTAGAAAGGTTACGGGTTCAAGTCATGGTATGAACAAAATAGAGGTTCTATGCTGGGCTATGGGGTTTTCTCTCACCTATGGTTGTTTTTCTCTTATTATGTATGGATATGATCGGGTGAGTCTATGATCCGTCAGTGATCCAAATTGCCGTTCGACAAAATAATAACATAAACATAAGTGATAAGACTTATTTTAAATAATAAAATGTTATTAAATTTATATATAATCAAATTTATCCAAAATCTCAAATCGTTCATCTATTAAGATCTGTTTGACTTTTTAAGAATTGCAAAGTCAACTTCCGGAGGAATGACTTTTTATAAAGGCAAATTCGAAAATCAGGAGCAAATTTCATATTTGATTCTGGTTTAATTATTTTAGATTATATTTAATTAAAATCGGCTCTATCTTTGACTTCGTCAACATGTGACGTAAGCAATGAGCCTCAATTTATGATTCTTCGAAATGTCGATGCTTGTCAAAATCTGCTTCTCTATTTTTCATTTTTTTTATTTTATTATCTTATTCGTACTAAACTAAAACTTAATTATCAATTTGACCATTGTAGAGTCAAATTAGATTTTTTTTCTCACCCTAAACATGCGGTATGTAATTTCCTAGTATCCAAAAACCATTTTATTTTTTTAAATTGAAAATCTTTGTTATTAAACTAAAATTAGTTTTTTTTGCCCTTGTTTAAACTCGTGATAATCTTAAACATTTTCAAACTAAATTATACATTTTCTCGGGTTTTAACATGATTGTTAATTAGACATCAAAACCATTTGCAAGGCATGAAACATGTATTATATCAGTTGTATGAGTAATTAATGTGAAATTTCTAGATAAAATAGACACTTTTACCAATCAGACAAGTTTTTTAGGTTGAGTTCTCCTATGTTGGTCTGTAACATTGGTATTAAAGTCAACTAAGAGTGGTGCCCTTGAAGGGGTCATTCGTGACAAACGAGTATACTGGCTCTTAAGGAGGGTCTATTGTTACGAATCGAAATTTTTGCAAGGTAAAAAACTTGTCACGCATTGGTTATATGGGCAATTGATTCGGTTTTATAGGCTAAATGAACTCTCTCACTTTTCAAACTAGTCTTTTAGATTAAGTTTTTATGTTTGATCTGTAACTAATTATGTAGGTATGATTTTGGCCAAGTATACCAAGTTAGCTTGGCAAGAGGCGTCAATGACTGGAACAAGAAAAAACCTTTTTTTTTCCTTAGCTAAGCACAACGATGGCACATGTTCAAAGGGTAGAACTTATTAGAATGACATAATCAAGAAAATAATGAGGACACACTCTGCAAAGAGATATCCTTTCCTACCATAAGTTAAAGAAGGCATGAGAAAGGTATCATATACATAAAAGGTATGATTTTTCCATTCTATTGAAATAATTAAATTCAACTTCTAAGTGTCAGACGCATGTAAAGATTCTAAGTGTCGGACGCTTGTAAAGAGGGTGGATTTCAGTAAATCTGGTGCTTATGAAAAGAAATCTCTTTAGTGGTTAACTTATTAGAACATGGTTGCATTTATCAAGTAAAAAGAGACATTACATGGAAAATTGGTGTTCTAAATAAGAAAAAAACAAAGATCTCATGTTAAACACCGTATTAATACAAGTAAACGAGTAAGAGGCAATACAATCTAGATATAGACAAAACTCTTCATCCTTCTTCATTTTCACTCTTGAGTCTTGACCTAATACTAGTAGTCAAGATCCCATTTGCAAGTTATTACACACACTAAACATCTCATCTACTTCCATAGAACAAGTTTCTCCTTCTTACCTTCCATATTGCCAAGGGAGCAAACTCCTCTCACATCTCACATCTCACATCTCATATGCTAATATTTCATCTTTATATATGCATTTACTATTTACTGTGTTATATGTGCTTTGCTATATCTGTTACTATACATTATTGACTTGAGCGTCGTAGTGCTCGTGAGACTAACCTCCTTGGGCAATATAACATATATTTTCTCTGATGTTCGAGCTCGGGATAGCTAAGAGTGGTTTAACCTAACATCAAGCCCGAATTGGATTTGGATGTTGTAAGAGAATCCATGACCTCTTCGTATAAAAATAGGCTAGTCTAATATTGACTTTATAAACCATATGATAAAACATTTGTAACGTAATCTCTTTTCCATGCATTCGGGATTACATAAGCTACACCCTAAGAAGTATTAGGTCCCAACTACAAATTTTTGTTAACAATGTAAATGCATAATTGTTTTTCTAAAAAAATGAGAAAAAGCATAGACCGAGAGTCTTATGCTATAGCAAAGATAAATGCACTAACTCCACTTTAATACTTTTTCCTTTAACAATATTATGTATTTAACATAATTCAAAAAAAAAAAACAAAAGAAATGTTGTAACAAATACTTGTAAAACATGCTTATAAGGTTATACGTTAGTGTTCATGATTTGGTTTTGTTATAGTTAGTAACTGCGCTTGTTTAGATTTAAGAAAGCTTGAACACTAGTTTCGCTAATAATAATTTTTTCAAAAGTTCGACTTGGTTCTGCTCAGCTCGTTTATTATTAACTATTTAATTATTTCTTTTCTTATTAGTTCTTCATATATATATATATATATATATATATATATATATATATATATATATATGTATGTATGTATATAGGGAAGGGTTCAATTAAAAGCTTATTACTTTGGAGAAAACTAAGAAAACTCGTACTAAACAATTAATTTTTTTAAAAAAATTTCATGATTTTTTTATTTACCTTAGAAATAGTATAAACAAAGAAACTTTTTTAATAAAAATATGTAAATTACGAAGTTACGTATATGTAATAAAAAAGTTACATACATGTAACTCATATATGTAGTTTACAAGTTACATATATGTAATCAATGAGTTACACATATGTAATAACATGAGTTACGTATAATTTTTTATTTTTTTCTTTTTGTTAACAGATCCAACCTTATAATAAAACAAAATGTAAAATATAAAACGAAAAACGAAATTGATTGATAACAATTGTGATTAGTTTTCTAAGTTTTCTCTAAAATGGAGGTTTTCTATAGAACATTCCCCTATATATATATATATATATAACATATCAAGGTTTTATTATATTTTTCATATTTGTATATAAAATATCAATTATTTATATAAATATAAACTTATTTAATTAAATAAAATATTTATTAATAAAAAGTTTGTTTAGGTTCACGAGCTGCTTCGAGCCCGGTATGTAAAGCTTGAGAACGATTCCTAAGCGAGCCATATGTGTTAAGTATTTTAGTGTAATTGAATTAACTTAGTGATCAAGGTGAATCATAAAATTCAATAACCGAATTGGGTGGAAGGTGCATGTTTGTTTAAAGTTTTATGACCAATAAGGTTTCAATAAGGTAAGAGCGGGGGTCTAGGGCAACACCTAAAGAGAGAGTGGGGGTCCAAGAGATGACATTCCTTTGTAAAGTTCCAGTGTTTCGGCCTAGGCGCTATGCACCCTCCAATTGTGCCGATTTGGCCCTAGCAGCCTAAGCGGCCTAGTTATTTTTTGACTTTTTTTGGGTAAAAAGGACCATATCCATGACTATTCGATACATTTCTCAACCTAAAATTCTTAATATGTCTCTAAAACAACGAATCCAACATCTGAAACATCGAATTCAGCCACTGAACATCGAAATCTATTTCTAAACTTTAAACTCAGTATTTAAGTTTGAACTTTTAAGTACTTGGCTTAGTATGTTTAAGTTTATTTTTTAAATATATGAAATATTATATTGAATTATTAATATTGATGTGTGTATATAATATATATTAGTAAAATTATATATACAAATTACAATCTGTCTAGCGCCGATTAATCCCTAGCGGTATATTGCCGTCCAAGTGGTGCCTAAAGCCTTCTATAATCATGCAACATTCAAAGGACGGAGCCCTAGGTTGGGGTTTGGAAAAAGAAATTTCTAACTTTAATTGTCATATTGAAAATTAATTGGAAAAAATAATTTTTGAATCTTGTCATAAAAATTCGTTTACTAAATTTGGGGCGAAAAACAAAACTTTAAAACTGTCTTTCGGTTGTTTCCGAATACCTGGATATCTCGAATTTCCTCTCATTCGAACACTTACTGGTTCATAAATTCACTCTAAAATATCCAACATACATGTTCTTGTATCACGAATTAAATTTTATTTGACAAAAAATGTAGGTGAACCATCAAATTCGTTGATCTCACTGGCGGAGGATTAGAAGGGCCCGGGGGTGCCCCGGCCCCCCCTGTTTTTTAGCTCAGAAGTGTCGGTATAATAGTATTTCGTCCGAAAATCCTTCGGTTCCCTTCGTTTTCTTCCTAAAAATCCTTCGGCCCCCTCCGTTTTCATCCTAAAATTCCTTCGACCCCCTCCGTTTTTTTCCTAAAAATCCTTCGGCCCCCTCCGAACTTTTTTCCAAGCTCCGCCACTGGTTGATCTGAAAGTGTTTTTTACTACTTTAAATTGATAAATTTATCAAGTTTCATTTTTATGTTTTTCCTCTAAAATATTTCAGGGCTTGATCTCGTTTTAAGTTCAGCTCATACGAATTTTTAACCGATTCATTTTAGCTTTTCACTTATTCGATCTCGAGTGCATTGCAAACCAACTTTATTCGTTTGTATATAAGTGAAACCAATATTCGATCTCAAACCCTCAACTCCAATTACTTTTATTTATATATTTATTTATTTTGTAATACATTTATATTTGGGTTTTTTATTTTATTAACGTTAAATATTTTTTTTATTTGTGAATGTTTTTTCCCGCGTTGTACAGTAGCCGCCTCCGTAACATGTGGCATGAAGTTAGCGCATAAAGTCAGGCTGTAGAGAATGACGTCATCCACCACATCTATCGTTTTGTTGGAAATTAGTGAATCTATCAAACAATGGACCACCCGTGACTTGGTTCACTACTTGTTGGATTGCCGTGTGAAATTGGTTCCACTTGTTTCAGCATTTAGTGGGCCGGCACCCGGCACTCCGGCAGCCTTCGGTGTACCCTAGGGGTAAGGATTGTCTCTATCATTCCCCTCAGACCCTACTATGTGATTTTTACTGGGTATGCTTATTGTTGCATGTGTACTTCGTCTTATTTTTGGTCACATGGTTTAAAATCATTAAATATAAACTTTAATATTATTAAAATTCAATAACACTTTTTATCGAAATGCTAGTCAACTCATTTTTAATACATTGAAGTTCATCATTTGGATTACAACCCACCTAGTTGTGAAATCTTTAAAGGTGTGTGTATTATCTTGTACATTATCAAAATTATATTAAAGTTCACACGACTGATATATTCGTCGTTAAAAAAAATCAAATTACATTTATATTTTTGGTACATCTTAACTCTTATTTTTCTGTTTTACTCTCATATTAAATAATACAATAATAGTCTTTAGATAGTATGACTAATGTATAAAATTCTCTTTGAGAACTTGCAAACCAAAACCCGCAGGAGCAGGAGCATGATCAGTAGCAGTAGCAGTAGCAGTAATGTTCTATTATTATATCATTGTTATTATATTTTTAGATATTTAACATACAATTAAATTATATATAGCTATAATATTATTCACTTAGTTATCAATTAATTTTTTTATTTGATACATGTAGGATACGAGTTTTTTTTATCCTTGTATAATGAATTATGATCCTTCACATATGTGATTATTTTGATTATAACATAAGTTTATTTCTATTTTTTATATAAATTCATTAAAGAAGTTTATTAGTTTAGATATTTTAATATTTCTTTATATACGTCATAAACTTATATAAATCTAATAAAAAACATAGGAATAGATGACATAAATAAGTTGTAAATGACCTAAACATTCAGGGAACAATTCATAAACCATGTAACTGAAAGTTCATCTATGTTCGTTTATTTAATAAATGAATGAAAATGGCAAAGAAATTTTGTTTGTTTTAACAATTGTCGTGTTTGCTTATATATATTCGTAAATATTCGGTAATGTGTTCGGTTATGTTCACTAATGATCGTTTCATTTATGTTCACTTATTATGTTTTGTAAAATCTATTTAATATTTTTATCTTTTTAATTTAAATTTAATCCAGTAACATTTAAAGCAAAAAATAAGTCATTTGTATTTGGGATAAGGCAACTCTATGGGTTCTTAATATAAACATTTTGGTTTAAAGTCTCACTTAAAGTAATAAGGTTCAAGGAGACAAGAAGTTTTACCACAGTGCGTCATTGGACGATGAGCTTTCTTTGGAATGGTAGTGGGCCTGGTCAACATTGTGGTTGCGTTTCGCGGGAGTGAGTGACATTTCGATATTAGGTATCTCGGGTGATCCGGTTTAAAATGATCTGTTTGTCTTTCAAGCTCAGCTCAACTCGGCGTTTCCTATGTAAAAATTATACGAAGAATGCAAGTAATTTTGCTTTTGAATCTACCTATAATAATAAATAAAGGTTTTTATTGACAAATGACATGATTTTATATCATCTCAACATTCATTTCACGTATCTCTCCTATTAAATACATCTAATATTAAATTATATTATTAAATATTAATTATAATTTTTATACATTTTTAAATAATAAAGATTTTTCAATACCTTAAGATATATCAATATTAAAAAAACATGTTTAATAAAAAATATTATAAATTATAAAATTTTCAAAAACAATTACTTGAAACACAATGTTTAAGGAAAAATATATAAAAAAATTTAGTGTTTTAAGAAATAATATAGTTATTTTAATACTTAAAATATTAAATTATGTGAAATTGTAATCGTATTTTATATTAAAAATCATGTTATATTATGTAAATTTTTGTTGATAATTATTCGTTATATTATTTTTATTTAATTCGTATAATACACGGCCACACGGGTTATTAACCTAGTTAGGTATACATGTAATTGAGTTAATTACATTTATGTTATAAACTTTTAATATATCTAATTCTTCCATTAATATATCATAAATTGGGCAAAAAAACTTTTTAATGCAAAATAACGTATTTTGATTACAGCTTAAACAAGAGAATATGTCAACTACCATTAATATTTGTTTAAATATGTTAATTAATTAATCACCAGCCATATAATTCAACATTTTATATTAAATTCTTTCAATTCTTTATAAATAGCATTGTTTTTTCAATCTCTTTTGTAATCCACAACTAAACCATGTCTGCACTTGTGTTTTTTTCTCTTGCATTCTTACTTACATCTTATTTCACCCTTTCATCCGGAGCTTCGGATCCGAACTCAATCTACAAATCTTTCCTACAATGCCTCCCGGCCAGGTCACCTCGACCCGACCCGTCCATTTCTGGCATTGTTTACAGCCCAATAACCAACTCCTCCTCTTACATGACGGTCCTACAAGCTTACATAAAAAACCGCAGGTTCAACACGACCGCGACGCCTAAACCCGCAATCATCATCACCCCGACACACGAATCGCACGTGCAAGCCGCGGTCCAATGCGCTAAAAACCTAGGTGTGCAAATCAAGATTCGCAGCGGCGGACATGACTACGAAGGAATCTCGTATGTCTCATCGAACAAACTCTTCATCGTACTCGACATGTTTAACTTTCGAACAGTCGATGTTAACATCGCAACCGAAACCGCGGTTGTTGGAGCCGGTGCACAGTTGGGCGAACTCTATTACCGGATTTGGGAAAAGAGTCACGTGCATGGGTTCCCTGCCGGAGTTTGTCCGACAGTTGGAGTTGGTGGGCATCTTTCCGGCGGAGGCTACGGCACCATGCTGAGAAAATACGGGTTATCAGTGGATCATGTGATTGATGCCCGGATTGTTGATGCTACCGGCCGAATTTTGAATCGGAAAACAATGGGTGAGGATCTTTTTTGGGCCATACGCGGCGGCGGTGGTGCAAGTTTCGGTGTCATACTATCGTTCACCGTGAAACTAGTTCCGGTGCCGGCGGTTAACACTGTGTTCCGGATCATGAAAACGGTGCCGGAAAATGCGACGGAGCTTGTTTACAAATGGCAGTCGGTTATTCCCATTATGGATAATAATTTATTCATCAGAGTTTTGTTGCAACCGGTGACCGTAAGTCGCCGGAAAACAGTCCGGGCAACGTTTATAGCTCATTTCTTGGGTGATTCCGGTGCATTATTAACTGAAATGAACAAAATTTTCCCGGAATTAGGAGTAAAAAAGGAAGATTGCATTGAAGTAAGCTGGATTCAATCTGTGCTTTACTGGGCAAACTTCGATTACAACACACCGCCGGCGACGATCCTCCTCAATCGCCACTCCGACTCCGTGAACTTTCTGAAAAGAAAGTCCGATTATGTCCAAACTCCGATACCCAAATCAGGTTTGACGTCCATCTTCAACAAATTGATCGATTTGGGTAAAATTGGATTGGTTTTCAATTCCTACGGCGGGAGGATGAACGAAGTTCCGGCGGACGCAACTCCGTTTCCCCATCGTGCCGGAAACCTATTTAAAATCCAGTACTCGGTCAATTGGAACGATGAAGATCCGAAACTGGAGAAGGATTACGTAAATCAGAGTAGGGTAATGTATAATTTCATGACGAATTATGTGTCAAAGAATCCGAGAGGCGCGTTTTTGAATTACCGGGATTTGGATATTGGTGTGATGGCCGGAACCGGTAAGAATGCTTACAACTCCGGCAAGGTTTACGGTGAGAAGTATTTCATGGGGAATTTTGATAGATTGGTGAATGTGAAGACGGCTTTTGATCCCGAAAATTTTTTTAGGAACGAACAAAGCATACCGGTTCTTCCCGGAAAAAGCTCCGGCAAGTCCAGGAAGATGACGACATTAGATTAGATCTTATGATTTATATTCGTAATTTTGTTCGTTCGTTTTAATGGACGAATTTATTATTTAAGTTGCATTGTTTTTTATATATGTAAATTGAATATGCCCGTTGATTCCTTATTAACACCGTTTTGAATACAAGCGGTACATTTTAAAAGAATCGGTAAACGTCTTTTGGTTCGAGTCTTTTTGTGAGTAATTCTTCTTAGATGAGTAGAAAATTTGACCAATAGTGAGTTTTTTTTTTTTTTTTAAATTGACGAAGCATACGTAACATGACTGATATCATCTGATAACTGTTGTGGTTTAAAAGTTCAAAAGAAATATAGTTTTGGAAACCAATAGTAAAAGGTTTAAATTTATACAAGTTTAGATAGTAATAAATTAAAGTATTACACTTGAGACATGTTGAACTTTTTGTTAAATTGAGATGAAATGGGACTAGTTATGTAACTAACTTTACTCAAGGACTATGTATGTAAAATATAAAAGACTAATTTATTATCTATTGTATCACACGAGTTAATTAAGAAAACAATATCATGTAACATTAAAAAGAAGTTGATGATATGATCTAATAGTGGTTTAATAAAGAATGCAATGCCAAAAAAAATGTTTATAACATGATTTAACTAAATGTTATATAAGTAATATCTCGCAAACATGAGTAAGATGTACCAGAATATCAACTTGTTACGTTTGATAAAATAAACGGCCATTGCTACGAAAAAACCATATAACCCACAAATATTATTAATGTAACAAAAAAAATTTAATTGTGAAAAATCAAATACTTTTTTTTATTGTTTTCATGGTTTTTATAATTTTGAAAATTAATGATAAAGATGTATGTTACTTTATGACTTTCAACAATTTTGAAATTTAATTCTAAAGCTATAATAATGTCAAGAAAAATAATTAAATACGATGTGTTATTCAACGATGCTAACCAATGAGATATTACCTCAATAATACCTCATAATTCTTCCAAATAAGAGATCTTGGGTTTAAGTACCTCCCACAGCAAAATAAGAGGTATGAGAGGGTCAGGGTTTTCCCAGTAGGGTTTCCTCCTGGGGTGGTTGTGGTGGCTCACGTGAAGTCCAGATAACTAGACGTTGGTGACATGATCTACAAATAGTAGGTTTACACGATTGAGACCTTCGCCGTTCAAAAAAAATTCAACGACGATAAAGGATATTGCTTTCAAAATTTTAAGATTTAAGAATTAATAATTTTCTTAGAAAATACATTTAATAATCCATATAAATATCCCATAATATATTGATATTATTTAATATAAATCTATTGTGTAACTAATAATTAAAACATAAATTCAAAATGCACCATAAATAATTGAAAAGGTTGATAATAAATATGATAGTGGCAATTATCAAAATATGATAACTTAAAAAGAGGAGGACATGTGTCCTAGTTACTTTTTTTATTAGTAAATAGAGAGGAGATTTTATACCAACCCACCCCTCTCCATTCGTTAACCTTACCAAGTGTTTTCATAATCAGATCAGATGCTATACCGGTCTTTTTACCGGTCAGAGGTCTAATCGGTCGGATCAGTCGGACCGGATTTAAAAGCCGGATGATGTTATAAACATTATAAAATAAAAAAAATTAGAAAAAAACAATAAAAAAACGGTTCAACCACCTGCTTTCCGGTCCGACCGCCGGTTCATCTAAAATTTCCCAGAATCCCGAACCGGAACGGTTCCCGGTTCGACCGGTCCAAGTGTCCAACCGGCCGGTCTGGTCCGGTTTTCAAAACAGTGACCTTACCCAACGCTACTACCAACTGGGAGGAGCCTAACTGATTTCTGACAACGAAAACGGTGCTACAAGGCTATCTATAATTCAAGGTGAGGAAGGCGTGAGGCGCCTGAACCTCACTACAGACCGGCGTGTCCGACGATGGGGGTGACTGTGATTACGGGAAAGCATTATTTGATCGTTTGGGGGGTGTAGTTGTGAAGAGGTCGTGAGTAAGGTAACATATATGTATGTGAAGATGATGCAATGGTTTTACTTGTTTATGCGTTGCAACGTACCGCATACGTGAATTAATACGGTGTGATGAATATACATAACCTAGGTGTTTGTGAACAACCATTCAAACAATGCTCCCACCACCGAGGATGGTGCTTGTGATAACATAGATGTTTGGACTAACCGACGATGGTGCAATTAAGACCAAGATGATTCAACGATTTCAGACCAACAATGATTCACTATTTCAGGATCTACATATGAATACAAAATGTCAAGCATGTTTAACAAAACCGATTATATTTTTATTGATTGCAAAATATGAAAATCAGTTTTTTCTGTCAATTATTTCATCACCAATTGCTTACTTTATAAAAAACCAATTAATTTAAACCACTCTGAGTCAAATAAATATTTCTCTTTTCATGTGAAATACATTTTTCAAATTAGGTTAATTAATATTGCATAACACGAGTTAAATAAACAAATATAATTAGTTAATGAAAATATTAAACATAAACTAAAAACTATATATGATTGAAATAACTTATAAATGAGTATAAAATAATAAAATTATTTTTTAAAATTTAATTTTTAAGAAGCTTATTTTTTAATAATCAATTTACAAAACCAGTTTTTGTATTTTAATTTTTAAATATATCTCACTGTTTAAAAAGTTTGAATTTCAATATTTTTCTAATCATGTTTTTTTTAAAAAAATTATTATAATTAGTTTTTTTATATATCAATTTTAAATTATTAAATAATTTTTTATAGAAAATTATATTTCATAAAAAATTCAAAATTTATAATAATTTATTTTTCTAATGTCTCTTTTAATTGAAATATCCTTTTAAAAATGAAAATATTTATTTCTTAATCTTGAAAGTTATAAAAATATTTACGTTTATTAAGCTTGAGATATATCCAACAAAGTTAGCTTAATTATTAATGGTTAGGGTTTGCCTATTATAACGAAAGGTTATTGGTTCTAATTCATATACTGATATAATTAGTTTGAATTAATATAGAAGAAGATAACATTTACCATTGAAAAAAAAAAGTTATCAAGGGTTATATATTTTTCTTTGTAGAGGAGTTTTAAGTTGCGGTTATGATGATTTAAATGAAAGACGATGGTAACACGAAGGGACTATTTTTCGTTTAAAAAAAATAAACTTGAGAGATATTCCAATATTTTAATGTCTTGGCGTTTCTTTCCGACAACTTTATACGTCTTCCAAATGCCATCAATAAACTTCCACGTCCACGTTTTACTATCCGCCACCACCAACCACCTCAAAAACCTTCAAAACCACCGCATGCGGTGGCCGCAAAATGCCTTCTAAACATCGATCTAAACTATAAACATCATCTTCTTCATCATCTTTAACCTAATGAACCAACCAGCAATGAATCCCTTAATTATACCTTCCCTTCTGCTCAATCTTCTATTCTTATCCGTTTCATACGCCGCCATAGACCCCGTTTCAATCTACCAGTCATTTCTCAAATGCCTGCCTTTGAACTCACCGGAATCCGCCGCCGATCTTTCCGCCATCGTCTATAGCTCCACCGCCAACTCCTCCGGTTACACCACTGTTCTTCAAGATTACATCAAAAACCAACGCTTCAACACTTCATCTACCCCCAAACCTGCCGTGATCATAACTCCGACCACCGAATCGCAGGTCCAAGCTGCCGTGATCTGCGCTAAGAGCGCCGGTGTTCAGATTAAGATTCGCAGCGGCGGCCATGATTACGAAGGAATCTCATATGTCTCATCGGAACCGGATTTTATCATACTCGATATGTTCAATTTCAGAAGCATTGATGTTAACATCGCCGATGAAACGGCGGTCGTCGGAGCTGGAGCTCAGTTGGGTGAACTGTATTATCGTATTTACGAGAAGAGTAAAGTGCACGGATTCCCGGCCGGAGTTTGTCCGACAGTCGGCGTTGGTGGGCATCTGTCTGGTGGCGGGTATGGAACCATGCTTCGAAAACACGGATTATCCGTTGACCACGTGACGGATTTCCGAATTGTTGACGTGAATGGTCGGATTTTGGATCGGAAGTCCGGCGGAGAGGATCTTTTCTGGGCTGTCCGCGGAGGCGGCGGCGGCAGTTTCGGTGTTATATTATCTTACACCGTGAAATTAGTCCCGGTACCGGAGGTTAACACCGTGTTCCGGATAATGAAAACACAATCGCAAAACGCGTCGGCATTGGTTCACAAATGGCAGATGGTGATGCCTAACATCGACGATGATTTGTTCATCAGAATTTTATTGCAGCCGGTGACGGTGAATCGACAGAAAACCGGCCGGGCTACGTTTATCGCCCATTTCTTGGGTGATTCCGACCGACTGGTGGATTTGATGACCAAAAACTTCCCCGAATTAGGTTTAAAGAAAGAAGATTGTATCGAAGTAAGTTGGATTCAATCGGTACTTTACTGGGCCAACTTCGATTTGAACTCGACGGCGCCGGAGATCTTGTTAAACCGTCACTCCGACAGCGTTAACTTCGGAAAACGAAAGTCGGATTACGTCCAAACACCGATTTCAGAATCTGGAATGACTTCAATTTTCAACAAGCTTGTTGAATTGGGTAAACTTGGATTCGTTTTCAACCTTTATGGCGGTAGAATGTACGAGATTCCGGCGGACGCAACTCCGTTCCCTCACCGTACCGGAAATCTGTTCAAGATTCAATATTCCGTCAATTGGAACGATCCTGACCCCGAATTGGAGGCGAATTACTTGAATCAGAGCAGGGTTATGTATGAATTCATGACTCCGTTTGTATCTAAGAATCCGAGAGGCGCGTACTTGAATTACCGGGATCTTGACATCGGAGTGATGTCCGGCAACGGCGAGAAGAGTTACAGTGAAGGTCAGGTTTACGGGGAGAAGTATTTCATGGGAAATTTTGAAAGATTGGTGAAGATTAAAACCGCAGTTGATCCTGATAATTTCTTCAGAAACGAACAGAGTATCCCAACTCTCGCCGGAAAACTCGCCGGAAAACCTACAGGCAAGTCCAGCCGATGAAGTAAAACATTTTATTATTGTGTTTATTAAAGGATGTACGCCACGCATAATCATTTGTACTTTGACATATGATTATTAGATTTATTGGAATTATAGTGAATATGTATCACCATGTGTTAGGTATAGTTATTTTGAAATAATAAAACAAACGATGACTTTCTGGGTTTTGATTGTGTACCAGCTCCTTCAAGTAGTTACTGTGGACCATCAAGAAAGATGATGAAGATTCAACTATTGTTGCCATGTTTATTCAAGTTCTTATTGGGATGACTTTGACTTGGATGATGTGTGGCCCGAATCATCCTCATAATTAAGGTAACATAGCTTATTTAGATCGGATAAACCCTGATCGAACCAGCTACGTATGACAAAATGAAGAATCTTTGTTTTATCGGTAGTTGGTTTTATCAGGGTTTGAACCACATCATTGATAAAGATCCGTTCGTAAGTACATGTAGTTTAAGTGATGATTTTTTCGTAGCATTTACGTGTCACAATGTCGTTTTTTTTTTTCTCAAAGTTCATGTTTCTTGATGTCAACGACGACTATAAGATACAATAACATAGATTACAAGCTTAGAGAAAGTTGTTTGAAAGAGTAAAAGGATTAAAATTATAAGCTTAAATAGGTTCTTTTTCATTGAAAATGCAAATTTGGTGTTTGTAAACAAAAATATATGTTTGTAACGGTTACTTACAAGATTGTATATCAAGATTTTGTGCATAGGCAAATGGCATAATGAAACAACCATTAAACATACATCTAACCTTGATTGATGCAAATTTGACATACATAAAGAGTTGCACATGTTCAAAATGGTGCATCGCTTTCATGAAAACCTGAGTAATGGCTAAAAAAATGGCAAAGAAGATTGGTTGGTTGATGTTGAAAATAGGTTGGATCAGCCTCATCATCATCATCATCATCATCAAAAGAGAGACATAATGTTGATGCATACGAAAAACCAAAAAATAACCAAACGAACCGAAGAGGCGAAGACATCGACATGTCCGAACTGTGAAAACTGGCTCAAATTAACAGACGATTTGGTTAGCTTTTTTTAAACCAAGTTATATGATTTGGTTTTGGTTTTGGCTTCGAGTTAGCAAACAGAAAGATCAAACCAAATCGAATAAACCGAACGTTTATAAGTTTATTTGTGCCCTTCTAGTTAAAATAATGGAAGAGTAGCTAGCTTATATTCTTAAATATGTAACATATTCATCCTTCCAGTTGAATATATGTTTTCAGCAACATGCTTATAAATAACATTTTTCGGAAAATCAATTAACTATATATCTTAGTTTAGAGTTAAGTTTGTATATGTAAAATCCCATGTCAGTTAAGAATTTTACCTTGTTAAAAACCATGGTAACCTAACTGTGGGGATTACGAAACCAATCGGTTTTTAAAGCTCTAAAACCGAGTTTTTATATTTCAGTTTTTATAGCTCTTGTATGTCTAACACAATCCAACAAAAAACAACATGGCGTGAACCATATCAACTCAATTTCTCCATATTTGAAATTAATATCCTCTGCAAATATTAGAACCAACATGGTGTGAACCACAGCAACATAAAAACGTAATACAAATGTCACTGGGAAAAATGAAGCTAAAAGCAATCCATCGGTTAACTGATCATAACCGAACCAAAACCATATCAAAAACTGATTAACCGAAAACTGATCGTTTAAAGATAGTGGATAACCGAAACTACCGGTTTCGGTTTCGATGGAGGCTAAAAACCGAACCGAACCGCATTGTGCACACCCCTAGAGGCTGCTTCGAAGGAGTCCTTGGCTCAATCCAACAAAAAAACAGTCTTAGTTAATGTTACATTGTTCTGCATATTACTCGGTTAAAGAGGGGTTTGAGTCTTCTTGATCTTTCTTCCCTTAACCCAATAAAAAATAATCAAATACATATAATGAATTAAACGGGTTAATCCGTGAACCTGTTAGGGTTGACACCAACCTGCCCTTTTTAGGTAAACGAGTTTACAAGTTCAACAAACCTGAACTGATTCTTACTAAACCCAAGCTTGTAACCGTCATATACATTGATAACCACATGTATATAGCATACCATTAACTCAAAGTTTTGGAAAGTATATAATGTATCTTTACCACCAACTCAAAATTAGTTTTACATCATAAACATAAAAACAAACAAACTTACGCAGAATATTCTCACTTTTCAGTAGTGTCTTGAGGGAAAGGATGGACACAAAATTAGTTTTACACCATCACTAACAAATTTCAATTTCTAATACATCAACTTGAACTTGTCTCATCATAAAACATAAAAACCAAATCGAATCGAATAAACCGAACATTTATCTGTGCACTGTGTTGGGAATTGTAGTAACCATTTTAAACTTTTAATTAATCATATTAATTATACAATCAGATTTTACGATAGCGGAAGCGATTAGGTTACACATTTTGTTTCATAAACAAAATTTCCAAAACCATGAATCCAGTAACATACGAATAAACTAAAACAACCATAGGGTGTTTAAAATTGACCTCAATGAAGATCCTCCAAAAACACACCTTGGATTCGATAGTAGTCTCGCTAGATAACTTGAATCACGAACCACGATCTCTATCACGTATCACCGTAACAACCGCGTACTTCAAAACCACCCTTGGTGGTTCGGCTATGGTGGTGGTGGGTGGTGGTGCTTTGGCCGAAAATCCAAGAGGAGAGGGGATGAGTTTCGACCGCCAATAGGAGGAGTGGGAGAGTGGGTGAAAGAAATTGTGTATCAAAAAGTGGTAGGTTGGATCTCCATTTATAGTCAAATGAAGATCCACTTTTCTAGGAATTTTGAATTTACCAATTCAAAATTAATTCTCACCATTTTAAAGTCAAAGATTGGATCCATAAAAATATGATCTTTTGACTACCAATTCAAAATTGGTTTCCCACCTTTTATTTCACATGTTAATTTAAATTAAACTCTTTTAATTTAATTAACTTTCTTTTAGTAATTAAACCATTTAATTACTACTCTCCATATTACTAACTAGCAACTAGTTAACAATATTTAATTAAATGACTAAAGTTTAACTAATTAAACTTTATCAATTTAATTATAATTAATTATCACAATAATTAACTCCCCAATGTTATTATTATTTTACAAATAATAATAACACACCACTTTATATAATTCATGAAATTGAATATGTCTAAAACAAATTTTAGACACAATCACATTACTATCTTCCAAAGTGTAACTCTTTAGATCGTACCCTGATAGCAACGTTGATATTATCGATTATCGAACATCATATATCCAACACACTGTTAGTTAGAAAATGGGTTAGTAGTTAGCTTATATTCTTAAACATAAAAAACCAAACCAATGAAACAATTTTTTACCACAATAATTAAGCAGTATGAAAACATGGATGGTAAGCAGTATTACAATAGTTAAGAAGTGTATTTGATGTAATTTAGGAATATCTATCAATGTATGATTTGTTTGTTATTATAAAAAAATATATAAATAAAAAAACTTCTAACTTCTTTATCTGATTTTTAAAATAGATAGGGTATATTATATATCAAAATAAAAATATATGTATAAAAGGACAAATTTATAATATTTGTTTTAAGTCCTCATGAAGCTTGAGCCTTAGGCTATGCATATTCATCACACATCCATCCCTCTAAATAGACGGCATATAAACAACTACAACCATCACTTTCTTTTCAATACATATGTGCTACCTTCACTCTGTCATCACCTCCTCTTCAAAACACCCTTATCAGTTATCACCCCATGGTTACCCTAGCTTCACCCATGACCACCATCAAGCCATTCATGCTAACGCTCAGGCTGTAGGGGCAAAGGGCTCAACGAGAGCGTGATCGAGGCCCTTCACGCTTCAATCATTTCATAACACATAACCTTAGCATACACTATATCAAACACCTCATTCAAACAATTGATTATTAGTCATTGTTAAAAATCAAAAGGGCCCATTGAAATCGAGTTTTGTGTATATTTAATTACTAATCTAGTCTATAATGAAGGTCTAGTGGTAAAGGGGCAGGAATCTATAATGGAGGTTTAGGGTTCAGCGTTTGGCACCACCCAATTTTCTCTGGGTCACGCGATTTACCTCCTTCATGGTCGTGAGACCGGTCGATGAGGGGTGCATAATGGTGGCGTTCATCATTTAGTCTAGTCTAGTCTAGTCTAGCTTCTCGTAGTTTAAATAAAAAAAGATTAAATAAGTAGTAAAAAAATTATCAATTTCTTTTACAAATCTTGATGTTTAAAAAGTCGGAATTTAATTAATTTTGTTTTTAGAATCTTCTTTTAGACCATGGGGTGTGCCAAGGGAGTGGCGTGAGAGGGCGTGGCACACTGCCCCCTGTTGGGCGTGGGTGGGCTGGCGTGAGTGGGGCAACGAGAGTGAGGGCATAAATTTGTCACAGAATGAGGGCGTGAGGGCATTTTCACCAAAGTGGTGGAGTGAGTGGTTGTGGTGGGTGCCTATGTGACGCATACGTGGCGCATATATGGAGTGAGTGAACCACGGGGCATACCCCCATGGTCTTATAAAGCTTTTGTTATTTAAAAAAACAATTTCACAATATTTTATAGTTCTAAAAGTTAAATCGTTTTATTAAAACTTCTTAGTTTATAAAAAATAAATAAAAATATGTTTATTTAAAAAATCTTTTTTAATATATCAATAATTTATGTTTTAATTTCAAAAAAAAATATTTTATAATAGACATAAACATTTTATATTAAATAAAGACATGTAAATTAATATTTATTTTTTTTATCTTTGCATATATGATGGTGGTGGTTTCCGATGCCATGGTGTCCATTTCTGTGATCGCTGCTACTTACTGGGTTGCGATGCAACAACGTACGTGGTGTAGGTGGCTGCCCCTGCTAGTCGTGATAGTCTCTTCCGGGGGTGGTAGCTTGTTGCGAACCACGGTGGTTATTATTATTACTTTTTTTTTTTTTTTTTTTTTTTTTTTTTTTTTGCGAGAGAGAGTTACAGGAAGCGAGAGAGCATTGAGGTAAATTGTGGAAATGGAAACGTGAAGAGTGATCATCCAAGTAAGTAACAATAGTTTACAAAGGTTTAAGTCGGAAACTATACCGAACTAAATTGTGTTTAATTTCCAATTATTACACTTTCATCTCCCTAAAAAATGTAAGGAAGACATTATACCTTTTTATTTATTTATTTATTTTTTTACTTTTACTTATTATTATTATTATTATTTGAAATTTTCATTTGAAATTTTTAGATATTTATTTACGTATTTCATATTTGTTTTCTTTAATACATTTTTGCGAATATTATATAAACATATCTAATAGATGCCACTCTATCAAATTAGATTTATCTTACACATTTATACTTGTTCAACTCCCTTTAAGAATAGTGCATACTACAGCTCAGTGTTAGGTTGATTTTGAACCACTCAATCCAACACAAGCTAATTTTTCACACATATTCTCAACCCAAATAAAAAAAAATTATATAAATATAACTTGTAATAAATTTTAAAATAATCAAAATAATAAAAATGAATAAATTATTTATTCAAAATATAAAAATAAAAATATTATAAATAAAAAATAAAAGACATTTTGCATTCATCAAAATTCTACCTATACTAATAAATAAAGGTTTTTAGTGGCATATGTCATATTTTTAGAGTTTCTCAACCTTAATTTCCCTCTTCTCTCTCCTATTAAATATCTAATATTAAACATACTTTTAATACATTTTTAAAATAAAAAGATTTATTTAACACATTAAAATATATTAATATTAAAGACACACTTTTTTTTAAAAAAATATTATAGATTATAAAATTTTCAAAAACAATTATTTGAAACACAATGTTTAAAGAAAAAACAAATTATAAAAAAGTTAATGTCTAAAGAAATAATATTATTATTTTATTACTTCAAATATCAAATCATTAGAAATTGCAATCGTATTTTGTATCATCTTATTTTTTTTCTAAATTTTCATTGATAATTATTTGTTATATTTCTATGTGCAATCCGTGTAATACACGGGATACTAAACTAGTACATTATAAAATAGAGAAACCAAGTTACAATCACAATTATTTATCAAGAGAAAGTTTTTGTGAAAAAAACAGTTTGATTGATTTTGATATCATTATAAATTTCTCTATATTTATTTTCTGTTAAAACTGCATTATTTTAAATAACTTCATTTTCAATAAAATTTACACATTGTAATGTTCATAAAAAATCTAAACAAAACTTTATTATTTTTTTTAACAAATTAAATATTTTAAATTATTAAAGAATAATCAAATTATATATGAAACTAGTTTAAAGAAAAATATATTAATAAGTAAATAAAATATCAGCCAATAATAATGATGTCAAGCATAAAAAAGTTGGATTGCTACCATAGGTTGCCCATTTTTTTCAATGTTTCTTAGACAAATTTTTTTATTTAAATAGTTTGAAAAAAGAAAAATAATATGGATTATAATAAGTTATAAAAGTAAAAAAAACAAAAGTGAGTTGATTGGAAAAAAATAAAATAAAAATAGCAATATGTTGATTGATTTAAAAAATTATAATAACTTATTTAAAAATAAAGAAATAAATAAAATACAACTATTTTGATATATATTTTTAAACCAATCATAATCATATGTACGAGTTGCATATATGTAAATTTACAAGTTACATGTACGTATGTTTATGATATATATATATATATATATATATATATATATATATATATATATATATATCTTTGTTAGAATCGTTTTTTTTCATTATAACATGTATAACCTTATAATAAAAAAAGTTATGAAAATATTTTTTAAATATTTATTGATAAGCATGAGTTTTCTTAACTTCTTCCAAAAATATAAAGTTTTCCTATAAGCCTTCTATATATATTTGGCCTCTTTTTCTGGAAACAATTATTATCAGTAATAAAGAAAGAAATTAATATAATCTTATCTATCATTCTTAGATAACCAAGGGCTTCTAGCCTAATGGTTACCCTCTTGCTTCCCTGTGGGAGGTCACGGGTTCCAATTCCTCCCAAGGCGAAATAGGGGTCCTTGGGAGGTCAGAGGGTTTTCCGGTGTGGTTTCCTCCTGGGGTGGTGGTGTGGTCTCAACGGAGGTCATGGTAACTAGACCTTGGTGACGTGACCTGGAAATCAGTGGTTCAAACATTGAGATCAAATGTCGTTAAAAAAAATCTATCCTTCTTAGATTCATAGTTTGATACCTTTTGATGGTGACAAATAACATAATAGTAATTGAGTGTCCACCAATGATCCTTAGCTCAAGTGGTTAAGAGGAGGTACCATGTGGCTTCAATATTGGGGAGGTCACGGGTTCAAGTCCTGGCATGGACAAAATAGGGGTTCCATGCTAGGCTAGGGAGTTTTCTCTCACCTATGGTGGGTTTCCTCCTATGGGGTGTGGATATGATCGGGTGGGTCTATGACCCGTCAGTGATCCAAATTGCCGTTCAAAAAAAAGTAATTGAGTGTCCCATTTACGAGACTAGCCTATCACATTGTTCCATGTTATTGGTGTGTCATATATTTTTAGCTTTTTTAAATTATCATTTAAATGGGTGAAATTAAAGGTGTGCATCTCAAGCCACTAGACCGAATCTGTTTGTACACCACCTTTTCTTTCTCAGTGTCTTCGTAATTACTCTTAGGCTATGTGTAGTAACGAATGATAAGTATGATGATGATATGATGAACATGAGGACAATGATGACGACAACGACAAAGAAGAAAACGATGATGACAACAACGACGTTAACGAAGATGATGCGATGGAGATGAAGATGACGAGTGTGACGACATTGATAATGAAGATGATGATGAGACAACATGATGATCATAATAATTATAAAACTTAGAGGAAACAGGTACAACATTTTTCAATACCTCATAGTTTCATCTCCAAAGACATGGTGAAAAAGAAAGTGAAACATTTTAATTTCATCTCCAATATTTCATTAAAGATTTTCTTTTCCTCCGTTACAGGGTTACACATCTTATAACACAAACATAGATTCATTTCTAAAGACATGGACGAAAAAGAGAGGAAAAAAAGGTGAAAAAGAAAAGTGAATCTCAGCAAAGTGTTAAACTCCAATTAGCCCACGTATAAACCATGTGACACATCACAATTAATTAAAAAATATAAGCCAGATGGCACTTACAATACCATACTCGAATACTATATTATAATAAATAGGTGGGGTGCTATAATTAATTATCGTATACAACTTTAAAAATTATTTACTAAAGACTTAATATATAGTTGTTGCCTCTATAAATAAAGTCACTGATTTAGTAAACAACATATCATAAGCCATCATGAAAGGTCTAGCCTCACCTGCCTTTCTTTCACCACTCTCAATCTTCACTTGTTTCAAGCCAAAATCACCAAGGTTTCTTCAAGTAATTAGATCCCAAAACATTAGAGATGAAGGTACACCTACCTTACACCTACGTGTGTGTGCATAAAATTAAATTCACTTAAGTAATTCTAGATTAGTATATCATGTTATCAGCTTCGAGTATTGATATCCAAACCCTGATTGATTTATTATAGAGTGGTGATATGCTCAACGTATATAGACATAATGCCATAAATATAAGTGTCTATGTTTGCGTGTGCATGTAAAGAATTTATTGATGTTATATATATATCATTGTATTTGAATTCATATTGTTTTAGCTAGATATATGTAATTTGCTTTATCTAAGAAACTAAATTAAGGTATTAAACAAGATTATTAATGAGACATAAGTTATTATATATGTACATAAAATCATTGGCTTTTTAGTTTTGCCTGTTCCTAGATTAAAATATGATTGAACATATGAAGATTTGAACTTAAGATATATGAAGCCAACTTGTTTGTATGTAACAATATGTTTATTTATGTTTGTATGTTCAAACATGTTGGAGAAATTCAGTAATCAAATTGGAAATCTATCGAATCGTGTATGAAATTACTATCCAAAATCAATATTTCTACATTTCGAGTTCAATAAACTTGATTAAAGAATAATCCAATAGAATCGTTTGTGATATAAATTTCGAGAGAGTTCTTCTGTGAATTAAGTTTATGTATTTCTAACACAAACCAACCCCATGACAGTTAATGGAGGTTGGTTTTAACGGGTAACTTCGCGGGTCAAGACGATTCTGATCACAAGCAATAAGTAAATTTCGTTTAGGTTTCGGGGAACCCCACAAGGGGCTCTACCCCTTGGATCTCGCAAGGGGGGCACGACCCCTTTAGCCCTGCTTGATCAGGAGCTCAAAAATCTTAAACAAGCGTGCGTTTCACACCTTCAACTCTTTATGATTCCTTAACATCTAATTATACTGAAATATACAACAAAACATAGGGCATGCTTAGGTAGTAGCAGGTTAATAAGATCAACTCAAATTAATCTTGTTTCCATGGAGTGTTTAGTGATTTGATATGCTTAGGTAGTAGCAGATTGATTATGTGTTCTTGAGTTTAACATAAGAAATTACCTACTTATTTTTATCAAGTATTCATGATTTTTTTCTCTCGTATTTAAATACCTAATTATAAACAAAAAAATTATCAAAAGAAGGTAATTAAAAAGAAAATAAGCTAGTGGTGAAACCAAACTTTTAACATTTTGATGGTTTGATAATGAATTTTCTCTTTGTGACAGTTTTGGCATTATTCAAAATTAATCAAACTTCAAATCAATAGTCTTACGATTCATTATTTGGAGCAGTCAAACATGATTTAAGAACTAGTTGATGTAATAAATATTATAATAATTTAAAATATATAAACCTACGATTTTAAAGATTTATTAATAAAATAT
The DNA here is from genome assembly GCA_009363875.1 of Mikania micrantha. Taxonomy (NCBI): domain Eukaryota; kingdom Viridiplantae; phylum Streptophyta; class Magnoliopsida; order Asterales; family Asteraceae; genus Mikania; species Mikania micrantha. Next base: position 54,667,624 of record CM018698.1, on the reverse strand, counting down.
GTAGCCTCTATATCAAATTAATTAGTGAATAAGACTTTGAAGGAGAACTTTTTAATAAATAGATAAAAAACCTAAATTCAGGCTCAATTGGTTCAAGTGAATCCAGTTTAAAAAGCATGCATAAATATACAATACAATTCGATCATATGTAGGAATGACAATGGGTTCAGTTTAGAACGGGTTTGAGAAAATTCAACCCTATATCTGATTATAAAAGCTTCTAATGTCCTACCAAAAACTCACCATGTATCTATCGGGTATTTACCTGTCAGATCTAGGGTATGCCCGTTAGTTAGCTAAATACACCCGTTAAGAATAACTGACTTAAAACCCGTCAGGTATGTATCGTATAACTAAAAATGCACTTGTTTTTCACACTCATTCATTCAAACCTTTTTCCTTCAATTAAAAATCAAAATAATACACCAACAAATAAATCATAACTAAAATAATACAATACAATACAATAAATTTGGGACATAGAAAAAAAAGGAGACAAAGAAATCTTATTAGTTACCCCCTTACAAGTCTTGGGTTTGAATTCCGGCTAAGGTGTATTGTTGGGACAAGGTAAAGAGGTTTATCCAGTTATAGGATTCCTCCTAAGATGAGCTTGAACGTATGGACAGCTGAAATTATGTCTTAAGTGTCTACAATTCGATCATTTTTAGGGATGACAATGGGTTCAGTTTGGAACGGGTTTGAGAAAATTTAACCCTACATCTGATTCTAAAAGCTACTAATGTCCTACCAAAAACTCACCATGTATCTATCGGGTATTTACCCGTCAAATATAGGATATACCCGTTAGTTAGCTAAATACATCCGTTAAGAATAACTGACTTAAAACCCGTGAGGTATGTATCGTGTAACTAAAAATGCACTTGTATTTCACACTCATTCATTCAAACATTTTTCCTACAATTAAAAATCAAAATAATACACCAACAAATAAATCATAACTAAAATAATACAATACAATACAATACAATACATTTGGAACATGAAAAAAAAAGGAGACAAAGAAATCTTATTAGTTACCCACTTACAGGTCTTGGGTTTGAATTCTGGCTAAGATGTGTTGTTGGGACAGGGTAAAGAGGTTTATCCAGTTATAGGATTCCTCCTAAGATGAGCTCGAACATATGGCCTAAAGTGTCAAATATGAGTGGACAGTTGAAATTATGTCTTAAGTGTTTACGTTTCAAGTTCTTAGAAAAAAAGGGAGACAAAGAAATCTTTTAAAATATAACATTCTTAATCAAATATCCTTATTGGTACAATGTACAATTATTATGTTGAGTGTATTTTTTGGCTATAGGAAGTTCATCCAACATGGTGGATGTAAACCTTGGTATATTGAGAGCAAGAATGGAAGAAGTGATGAGATATGAGAAGTTGGAATTCACAACACACGAAAGAACAAAGAAAAATATCGGATGGAACTATAATTTATTAAATGCTACGGACCATGACACCCAAGACATGACCAGTTATGCAGCCATGGTGATGGGAACCTTAGAGATTGTGAGTTTAGTCGCTTGTTCCTTTGGCCTCGTCTTTCTCTTTGGCTCACTTTCGATATTTGTTGTGTATGTTCTCGTTCATTTGTGTGCATGAAAATGGGATGGCAATCGAGTCGTTTTGTTTGTAAGTTTTCATGTTTGTTCACTAAAAGAAACTTGTTACCATGACACTATATAAACCCAATCAAAATTCGATATACAAAAGGGAAATATTTAATTAACTTGGCAGATTAACAATGTTTAATTTTTATAAAATGATACATAAAAGATAAAATGAGAGCAAAGTTATACGTTTGAAAATTGCTTCAACCATCCAAATGTAATGTTAACTAGGGAAAGTTTTCAAGATGGGTTGTGCTAGAATTGTTTTCAAAATGATACATAATGCACGTTATGAATTATGCCGAGAAATTCAACACGATCTTGAATATCAAAACACGAACATGGTGATGAACACCAAAACAAAAATTCAAAAATACATTGCAAGAGATGTCATATCAGTGTAAAATCCTATTGTGTAGCTAGTCCTGAAAACGACAAATGAGGATGCAATGACCGCGAAACCCTAAGTTATCGATAAACCCAATTGCAAACCCAGGTTATTACAACGCCTACACTCTTTGTAAACCCAAGACGAAAAGTAAATAAAAAATAAAAAAAAAAAGGTTACACAAACGCTAATTAATGGATAATAGGGATCTCAATCCTGCACTAAAGACCAAAAACAATAATATAACTTTATAATGTAGCGCACTAAAGCAAGTATTTACCTTTTCACAAAAGCAATCGAACCATCGTCATAAACCACAAAAGGACACCTATACCATAACCGAAAATATATGACAAATTTTTTTTTGAACGGCAATTATCCTACTCCTAAATTACACTCAATTTCCCCTTGTTTAGATTTGAACCCAAAACCTCCTTTCTAAGAGACAATGCCTCTACCAAGTGGGCTAGTCCCACATTGGCATATATGACAAATTAATATTTATTTTTTATGTGTAAGTTTTTTAGGGTGGTTTATTAGTAAACAGTATATTATTTGATCCATCAAACTCAATTGTAATTTGGATTTACTTATATTTGTTAAATTTTATGACAAATATATCCAATAATAAAAAGTAACTTCGATTTAGTTCGGTAGGTTTTGGTTTTGCTGGAAAAACAGCTAACTATGGTTTTGATAAATGACAAACATAGCACTCGGTTTGAGTGGGTGAATTATATCAACCGGTTATGTTTTTTTTGGGGGTTTAAGTTTGATAGCTTGATTTGGTGAACCAATATTTGCATAATTATTTTTATAATCTTTAGTTTGCGATGTAAATTTTATAATGAGATAGATCAAGAATATATTCGTTAGATCCTCTAAAAAATTTTTTTACGTATCTTTCTATACTAATAATTGATTAAAAAAAAACCTAATGTTATTATATTTTTATTTTAAAAATAATTTTTTATTAATAATATGATAATGAATAGCATCTATGTTTAGTCATATATATATATATATATATATATATATATATTAAGAACATTTTTATAATTATTATTTTTAAATTTTTTTAATATAAAAAATGTTATAACTTATTTTAATTATGTAAATTTATGAAAACATAATCAAAAAATTACATTATATTTATTTGCAAACTCCAGTAATATACAAGCCTATAACATAGTAGAGAATAAAAATAAATCTTTTTAATTTTAATTTTAAATCAATAGTTAAAATAAATTTTTTAAAAAATGGTGAAATATTGTACTTAAAAAAGATTTTTTTTTAATTTTTCAATTTTTTAACAACCATAAGTTTTATACAATATTATTTTTTTATAAATTATGTAAAATTGAACTTTTTTCTTTTTTAATTTTAGTATATAGTATGACATACTTTTTTAAAGTCCGGTATGTTAATGTTGTATTATATTTTTATGCACTATATTTTATGTATTTTTTTTTTGTTTTCTATTTTTTAAACTATTTTTATGTGCCATATTACAATAAAAAACGGTACACTTTTAGAAAATCCAGTACATGTTTTAAAAATATACTACATGTACAAAGAATCTAGTACATTTTAAAAATTTTTATTTTTTATATATTAATACTATACTCTTATTAAAAATTAAAAATAATGATTTTATGGTGTAATTTTTTAAATTAATTTTGTATGAAATAGTTTTAAAAATTTTATAAAATTAAGGAAATTTGAAAAGAAAATCAACAAAAATTATTATATCTAAATTATCATCCTTTTTTTTTTCCTATCATAATATATGTTAAACTTTTTGTTTCTTAATATTTTAAGACAAAAATCATTTCTATTTAATCTACTTCAACGAATATATGTTTGGAACACACACATTTATTATCATTAACAACCAATTGCTTATATTTATTAACTTATTTCGTTTTTCTTATCAATATTTTTATTATGACGTATAATAAACCATGCTCAGAATTTTTTATTTTAAAATACAATATCTTAACTACTTTATAATTGATATTGGAGAGATGAAATCAAATGTCTTAAAAATTAAGAAAATTACAACTAAACAAGCATGTGGTACAACCCAACAAAGCTTAATTCCAATCCAACATATGCTTAAACATGAAATCGGATTGAAACCCTGCTTTATGCTTTCCATCTCCCCCAATTTTCCTATACCATTCTCGGTATTTTCTCTCCAAAGCAGGTAGTCGTTCGTTCCATCATCGTTCCCCTTTGATTTTCTTACCTTAATCAGTTAATTTCTCAAGTTCTATTGCACATTCTACGACCCAGTGAAAATTTTGAATTCCCGCTTTCTGTACTGAGCCTTAAAACCCTATTTTGCTTGCTATTCAAAACGCATTTCATCTCCATTTTCTCAGACCACCTCGAGACTCCAAGCTCCATCGCCGATCAATTTTACATCAGTCGACTACTACTTTTTAATATCGTCGTCTCACTTGGTGCAGACATGGAATGATTCTTGGCTCACTGGTATGTTCTTCCCTTTTGATTTTACTTAGGGTTTTTCCTGTTTTTTGATTAAATTATCCACGTGGGTTTCTGTTAGGTGTTGAAATTCTTTTATTTTTGAATCAATTCAAGAGTAGTGGCTGAAGTCTTTTACTGGTTTTATGAATTTGAATTTGGTTTGCACCAACTATTTTAGAATTGTTCATGTTTTATTTATGAAATTAGGGTTGTTTAAAGAAGTTGTGAGTTCACAAAGGGTGCTCATAAATTGAAATTTTGAATTTAATTTGGATCCTATTCTATCTGTTTTATTTTTCCTTCTTACAAGTACGGTTAACATATAGGAATATGTAGATGGTATCAATTGAAATGAGGGATGATGATTAAGACCATCATTTACAATTTGAACAGTTTTTCACGTTTATATTTTTACTTGACCTGGTATTTGTAACACCTCGCAATTTCCAGGTCAGCATTCCTTTATTTTAAATAATAATATGTATTGTTATTGCATACGTGGCACTAGAATTATGAATGTTTAGTGTGACACGTGGCACAACAGTTCAAACACACCGATGATTCGAGGAATTATCGCACAACACTCGCACGTGTCTTGAATAATGAACGTTGGTGAACGGATCAAACCACAATACACTTTCGCTTCACTTAGGTCCTAGAAGACCTAGAATAGGTAGAACAATGCTCATATGTCGAGAAACGATGCCAGTCATCGTTAGAAACGCAAAAATCAGTTCAAAACAATGAAATTGGGCTCAACCGAGACCCATCGCGGTACGCGATGGGGACCTAATTGGGCCTTCGCGGTATGCGAAGCCTGGGCGGGAGAATTTGAATTCTCCGAAATCCATCACGGTACGCGACGACCGATCATCTTCCACCATCGCGGTACGCGGCGTGTTTCGGGAACCGAATGATTATTCTAATCATCGCGATACGCGATGATGCTTTTTGTCAGGTGTCGCGGTACGCGACGACCCCTACACGCAAAACTATCTATTTATCCAAGACTCAATCATTCTGTCAACCCCTTACCTATTTCCCCGAGTTCCAAGCGACTGATCTCCGTCTTCATCACCTGCAAACCATCCTCTAACCTCTGGGGAGCCACTTTGAGACCTTGGAGACTCCATTGAAGACCTTTAGAAGCTTGGAGCGAGCTAGAAGACACCCACCATCACTTTGCACGAGTTGGAGCTACTGTGGAGGTTGTTTCTTGACATCTTGAAGCCACACACACCTGCTCCAGCCCCATCTCGACCTTCTTGCACCTTCTAAGGTAGTCTTCTATCACCATTTTGGGTTTTAACACTTGTACACACACATGCAAGTAGAAATACTCACATGCATCACCATCACCACTTTAGTCACGAAATTTTTATGGTCTAGATCTGCTACTTGTTGATTTTATTACTGATTTGATGAGTTGATAATGATCTATGATGATTTTGAATGCCTATGATGGTTATTAGTTGATTTTGTTACGAATCGGGTACTTTGGACTACATGCATGTATGATCCATGATGTTTTATGTGATTTTCAACATGGAAATGTTATTATGAGTGTTATTGAGGATGTTCTACATGGTTTAGAAGGATTGATTATGTCAAATATGGTCATTTGGGGATTATTGCTAAATATGGTAACTTTAATGTTACTAGGTATGTATTTTTGATGGAATGACCATATTTGTATGTTTAGATCTATAAGTGATGTTTAAAAATGATGTTTAGAAGCTAATAGGATGGTTATTGATGCATTACAATGATTAGAATTATCAAAAGTATGAAATTTATGAATGTTACTATAAATAGTAACTTTTTATCACAAGTTTGCAAATGGGTGATGTGTTTGATGATGTTTAGAGTCTAACATGCTTGTTTAATGTCAATATGATGATATTAAAGAATTGATGTTGTTGAAAGAATGAATTTTGTGTATTTTTCACAAGTTACTAAATATAGTAACTTTGTTTTACAAAATCTATGAATAATAACATGTTTGTTGTAACGATTAGGATTAAATGACTACTTAGAACTAAGATATTGATATTTAGTTGATATTGGCTATTAAAATTCGATGAAACATGTTTATTTGTTCAACTTTCTAAATATAGTAACTTTTACGCACAAAATGTGCTAAACCGGCTAAGTGTAACTATATGCTATGTGATACCATGCTCAGTTAGGATAAATATGCATGTTAGAATAATCGGATTATGATTTATTACATGACTTGCCAAATTTGGGAACTTTCCTAAAATGGAAACTTACTATAAGTAGTAAGTTTCCTCACGAAAGTGACTTTGGTATCCGTACACATCACACGACACCAAACCGCACGTTACACGAGCACTTGATCCAAAAGCCGTCACCAATGGGTCATTAGGTCAAACACGGTCAACACGGTCAAACACGACCAACTCGACCCACATAACAACTTGGAGTTGTTAGACACCAACACGGTCCTATGAGACCCACATACGTAAACACAAACTCATAGTACCTATGTGATATAGGTAACTGCTAGCCGGTGAGCTACTCAATCCTTCGTACGGTATCTCTACTCAAACTCAGGTGAGTTTACAGCCCCACTTTACTCTTTAACTGTTTTACTTCACTTTGGGGTGAGAATACTATGCAACTGTTTTAGATATAAGACTGGTATGTTGTGAAAACCATTTTCGAGTGTAACTATTATCGCTTAAAGTCCTCACTTATCCTTACCGTTAGTTGTATAACAAACGAGTCGTAATTACGTAGTACTACTGGGTTTGACTAGCCCCACTCGGCACCAATGTTGACTGGAGGTCATAACGAGTGTAATTTCGATGTTGATGTCGGGTTCAGCGATGACCAGACACACTCCACGGATCGTAGATCCACAACTAAACTTAACATGCTCAGTATATATCTGTTTACTTTTCAGTCTGTCTAAACCTGTGAACTCACCAACTTTTTAGTTGACACTTTTCGCATGTATTCTCAGGTAACTAAATGGAGCACACGCTAGGATGCGCACAAGGAAGCACTAAGGAGTCTGGCTCGCATATAGACTCGTGTCTTAGGCTTTGTGTGCATTGGATTTGTTTTAAAACAATTTAATCTATGTTGTTTCTTAAACAATTTACATTCCGCTGTGAAATTTTACTGCAACTTATTTATGCTATGGTATTTAAACATATTCCGCTGTGTATTTATGAAACTTATATTATTCTGCAAAACTGTTTGATTGTGAACTCATATAGAGTCGTTCTATATGACCAAAGAGCTGTACGTGGACAGACACCACGAGTGGTAATTTGGGGGTGTGACAGTATTGTTTGCTTAGAATGCTTTAATTTTCAAATGTGTATATTAAGGCTATCATCTTTTTTATATGTTATGTTGTTTACTTTTTTATCAGGTGCTTCTATGTTATGTGTACCATGGCGTTCTTGAAGACAAAACTCAAGTTGCTGCAAAAAATGTACTCAACAGTTGGTAATCAATCTGTTATATGTTCGTTGTTTGTTCAAAGATCTTGGTGTTTTGGTTAATTGCTGTTGATGGTTTATGTGTAGAGGACAATCTGAAAAGGAATTTGAAGATTTTGACTTGGTGTTTTGGTTTCTCTTCGACAAGGTACGGGTTTCAATTTAAGAACAACGATGTTGACTTGATTTAATTTTAAATTTTGCACCTGATGTGTTTATTTAGTTTGAAACTGTGAATTTCTGTTCGTTAGTAGCAAAGGGGTTTTGTTTTATGCTTACAGACATTGCCATTATAGGAATTGATGAAGATGGAATGCGTGCAAGCTTCAAAGGCTTCAAACATTGATTAAGATGGAATGCTTACAAGCTTCAAAGGCTTCAAGCATTACCAACATAGTTATCAGGTTGTCTTCTTCTTCATTTTTCTATTAACTGCATAATTTTGACCAACATCATTTGTTCTATTGAGTTTGATGTTTGTTTAGTTAATTTTTGTTCTATTTGTGTAGTTTTTCTAACTGAAGTGATTTAGGCTTGAATATAAATGGTTTATCTATGTTGTTACATGTTTGCGTATGGGTGATAGGTTGTTTAATTGCTTAATGATGCTTTGTTTTCTATTTTGTTTTCCTGAATTTGAGTTTTTTGTTGTAAACATAGTTGTATATACTTGTACCTTTAACTATGAGGCATCTTGAATACTTCAGTTTTGTTTACTAATTTGGTCTCCTTTATTTGATTTATATTTTTATATGTCAGGCACATTGTATAGATTCTAGAACTATAAAACATGTCTTGAAAGTACCGGCACATTCAAATATTTTTAAATTTATTTGAGGTAGTGGAATGCTAGGATCACTTAAACGTAATAAGAAAAGATTATGGATACTTGATTATTATATCATATGATGATTGTATATGAGTTTGTTTCTCTATTGTTAATATTTTTTGACTTCATTTATTGTTGCAGCTACTACTACAGAAGTATGAGGTATATCAATGACCTCTGTACAGGATTCTATTACAACACAACATCAAGAAATGGTAGGATTACTATGTTTCTGCTATATGTGAGCGACATGATCTGATTTTATCTTTTCAAGACAGGCTTTCTGTTAGTTCATCATTGATGATGTTGTATATGATCAATAGTGGTACATGTTGATGACATACTTATCTATTCCAGAACCAAAGCGGACCATGAACAACATCTAAAGCTAATATTGGAGTTGCTGAGGAACGAGAAGTTGTATGCAAAGTTTTCAAAATGTGATTTTTGGATTAGAGAAGTGCATTTTCTGGGGCATGTAATCAATGATAAAGGCATACATGTGGATCCTGCCAAGATTGAAGCAATTAAAAATTGGCTTGCACCAAAGACTCCGACTGAGGTGCGTCAATTCTTGGGTCTAGCCGGATATTACAGGAGATTTATAGAAAATTTCTCCAAGATAGCTCAGCCCTTAACCACTCTTACTCAGAAGGACAAGAAATTCGATTGGGGTGAAAAACAGGAATCAGTGTTCAAGTTATTGAAGCAGAAGTTATGCAGTGCACCTATTCTATCACTTCCTGAAGGGGCAGATGATTTTGTTATGTATTGCGATGCGTCACACCAAGGCCTAGGGTGTGTGTTGATGCAAAGAGACAAGGTAATAGCCTATGCATCTCGGCAACTCAAAGTGCATGAAAAGAATTATACAACTCATGACTTGGAGTTAGGAGCAGTTGTCTTTGCACTTAAAATCTGGAGGCATTATCTTTACGGTACAAAATGCACCATTTTTACCGATCACAAAAGCCTTCAGCACATTTTCGATCAGAAGGAACTGAACATGAGACAAAGACGTTGGGTGAAACTTCTCAATGACTATGACTGCAACATCCGTTACCATCCTGGTAAGGCCAATGTTGTAGCAGATGCCTTAAGCAGGAAACAACGAGTCAAAACTCTACGAGTGCGAGCGCTGGGAATGACGATTCATACAACTCTCACTACGCAAATCCGAAATGCTCAAATCGAAGCACTCAAAGAGGTGAATTTGAAAAACGAATTCTTGCGTGGAATAAACAAGAAATTTGAAGTCCAAACCGACGAAACACGTTATTTCATGAATAGAATCTGGGTTCCAAGTTTTGGGAACCTAAGAAATTTGGTGATGGATGAAGCGCACAAATCCAAGTATTCAATACACCCCGGATCTGACAAGATGTACCAAGATCTCAAAGAAATGTATTGGTGGCCAAATATGAAGGCTGACATTGCCACTTATGTCAGCAAATGTTTAACTTGTTCTAAAGTCAAGGCAGAATATCAGAAGCCATCAGGGTTGTTGCACCAACCTGAAATACCGCAGTGGAAATGGGAACAAATTTCAATGGATTTTATTACAAAATTACCCAAGACCTCAAGTGGCTACGATACTATATGGGTAATTGTTGATCGCTTGACGAAATCAGCGCACTTCCTACCAATCAAGGAGACAGATAAGATGGAGAGATTAGCCAAGGTTTACATCAAAGAAGTCGTGTCTAGACATGGAGTCCCGATTTCTATCATCTCAGACAGAGATAGTAGATTTACTTCAAGATTTTGGCAGACGCTTCAAGGAGCACTAGGCACACGTCTAGACATGAGTACCGCCTATCACCCTCAGACAGATGGCCAAAGTGAAAGGACCATCCAAACCTTGGAGGATATGTTGAGAGCATGCGTAATAGATTTTGGCAACAGTTGGGATACTCATTTACCGCTATGTGAATTCTCGTACAACAACAGTTATCATGCTAGCATCAAAGCCGCACCGTTTGAAGCTTTGTACGGTCGTAAGTGTCGATCACCCATATGCTGGACAGAAGTTGGTGAGAGTCAACTCACAGGTCCAGAACTCATCCAAGAAACCACTGATAAAATTTTCAAAATCAAGGAGCGATTACAGGCAGCACGTGATCGCCAGAAAAGTTATGCAGATGTGAGACGTAAGCCTATGGAATTTCAAGTTGGAGATAAAGTCATGTTAAAGGTCTCACCATGGAAAGGAACTGTTAGATTCGGGAAACGCGGAAAGCTAAGTCCGCGCTACATTGGCCCATTTGAAATACTAGCAAGGATTGGTCCGGTAGCTTACAGACTTCACCTTCCACAAGAACTCATTGTAGTTCACAATACATTTCACGTTTCAAACCTGAAAAAGTGTTTATCTGATGAAACACTCGTTATACCCTTAGATGAAATTCAAATTGATAACAAACTCCACTTTATAGAAGAACCGATAGAAATCATGGATCGAGAAGTAAAAAGTTTTAAACAAAGTCGCATCCCTATAGTAAAGGTTCGATGGAACTCTAGGCGAGGGCCAGAATTTACTTGGGAACGCGAGGATCAAATGAAACTCAAGTACCCCCAACTATTCGAAAAGGCATCAATCTCGGGAAACACAAACTGAATTTCGGGACGAAATTCTTCTAACGGGGGGAGACTGTGACATCCATAAATTTTTCAGGTTTTAATCTCGACCGAAGCTTTAAATTTATGTAGATATGTTAGACTCATTTACAATCAACGAAATCCAACAAGTTAAATATATATATATATATATATATATATTTAATTATATAATAATGTTATATATTTAGTTTAAGTTAATTGGTTCACAATCCAATCTCAAAACTTAAAACTTCGATGTTATAATTTAAACTTTTGTTGTTTAATATCACAAATATTGGATCTTAAAAACATAGTCGAATGAATATATATATATCTATTTTAGAAACCGGATTATACTCCTATACACAATTGTATTTATATCATCAATATATATATACATATATATATATATATATATATCTGAGTGTGTATGTATGTATCAAAGAAAAAGATGGAAAAGAAAAAGTTTAAATAACAATCCTATACATACGTAATTGAAACCAAAGGTAAAAATAAAAAAAATAATAATAGATAAATTACACAAAGTCCTAACCAAATATCTATTCTTTTTGATTTTTTCAGAAATCCTAAACTATTATCGTGACTTAATTCTTTTGTAATCTTCTACTTTTATTTCATTTTGACAGCAACCTATTAATTCAAATCACGACCATGTCATTTTTACTAAATTAACACTCCATGTCCATTGTGTAAGATCTTGACCATACTTGTTAATTTAACCAAAAACACCATCCCCATTTTCTTTCCCAATAACCTGCGGCCACTATACACCCCTCACCCTAGCCATTCTTGTCAAACAAATTAAGTATTCAAATATTTGAACCATATCCTTTCTTTATATATTTGTCAAGAAAATAAAATATTAACTCATATAAATACACACACACACATATATATAGATATACCTATTTTAAATGATTATTATTGAATTATAATATTGTAAATCTTTGGATATTGATAAACAAAAATGAATATTCTTCAAAAATACTCTGTTATCATGTCGTAATTTTCGAAAATAATAAATTATATTTTTTTTAAGATATTATAACTAGTTTTGCAAGTGTAAGACATGTTTTACTACGACAAATCTGGCAACATAAAAGTACAAAGAGTATATAACAAGAACACAAAACAACACCAAATCTTATAAGTTCACACAATCAACATGAATCTCGAATGTTGTAGGAACAAGCTATTGATTACAACACAAGACAACATTCACACTCTTAGGATCAGGGATCCACCTTTACAGTGAGTTTCACGGCCCCTATTTTCTACAATGGTTTACTAACTCACAGGGGGAGAAATCATGCTTATTCATCGTTTCATTGACACAAGTGGTTTTGGTTCAACACATTATTACATGAGTTACTTTTATCGCTTTAAGTCCCCTATTCTATAACTGTTAATTGTGGGTGAACGTGAATTATTGGGAATAGTACTATTCAGGAGTGACAAACCCCACCCGTGGTTAGTAGCTCTAACTTTGATTGTAGGTCAAATCGGGTGCATAATATTCATATCAATACAATGTTTTGCGATAGAACATTGGGATGGGGCAATTCAATCATGTCGAGTTCGGTTATGGGAGCTCATGGTAATAATAAATACACACAACTCATGATATTGTTTTTGAGAACAATAGTCACATCATTTTTAAAACCTTGTGATCAAATGAAACAACTTTATTTAACGTGTCTAAACCTGTGAACTCACCAGCTTTATGCTGACTGTTTTAGCATGTTTTCCTCCGATAATTGAAGGAATATTATGGGGGCGCATTTTGGGTGTTAGCATATGGAGTCACACTACATCAGGAAGCACACATTTTGAGGATTTTCCTAGCATAGTCTATTGACTTAGGCCATGTTTGAAAAATCTTGTTAACAGTATTTATTGTGGACTCTAGTATGCATTTATTTTTCTTATGTTGGCTTAAGGAATGACTTGTAAACTCTTTTGGTTAATGCATTTAGAAGTCGTTCAATGTAAACAATGACTGTGAAACCATGACCGTCGCACCTCGCGTGTTCCGCCTTGACGGGGTGTGACAATGTTTATTTATTTGTTTATTTTTTAATCAGCAAACACACATTCACACACACACAATATGTGTATTTCCAATTTTTAAGATTGAACAGAGCTTTCTTTAGCTCTAAAAAGTTCATCTAACTTGCTAATGTTTGATTTAAAGGAACAACTGACAAGACTTGGAGCTGCATTTTCTACAATAAAAGGTTAGTTGTAGCTGAAACTGTTTTCTTTGAGATAAACTGTTTTTTTCCGAGTGTTAGTTGTAGTTGAAACTGGAAACGTATTAGTATGATAATATCCATTATGATTGGTGTATTTTATGGTTTATGTTGTCTCCTCTTTTGGGGTTGATGAATCTTAAGTCAATTGTCTTCTATACTTAGTGAGTATTCTCATTAAATATAATATTTTGTTGTATTCTATTTTAACGTGTGTTTTTTCGCCCAAATATTTAACGTGAATTTTATGTTCGATTGGATTTAGGTAAAATTTGTAATAATCATTTATGTTTTTTGTTTGTGACCTTTTAGTGTTTGTGAATGCCTCTTCCATGTAACATATATAATCAATGAGATTGCATTTGAATTTTATGAGGCTAACACTTTAATGTGGTGTTTGTATGGTTTTTCCTTTTTTTGTATTTAAATTACTTCTAATTTACCTGCAAGATATCGTTTTCATCCATATATTTTGTCAGATAAAGACTAACAATTACATAAGATACACAAATTTTGTCAGCAAATTGGATTTAAATAATCCAGACTTTGACACATTGGCCGCTGCCGGTCCCAACTACGAAAATCCCCGATAACGGTTCGAACTTTCGACATATTTTCCCGTGGCGGACCGCCGTCAAATAAATCCTAACGGCGTTAACTTTTTTCTAATTTCAAACGGATTTTTGAGGGCTTTTGTTCAGATGGAGAATACGAGTCGAATGGCGTATAACTTATCTCGAAACGTTGCTCCAAATTTTTCAATTTGATGATTTCTTTGACGAATTGAAAGTTTAAACACCAAAATTGGGAAATTTGAAGCAACGTTTCGAGGTAAGTTATACATCATTCGACTCGTATTCTCCATCTGAACAAAAGCCCTCAAAAATCCGTTCGAAACTCGAAAAAAAGTTAACGCCATTAGGGTTTATTTGACGGCGGTCCGCCACTGGAAAATATGTCGAAAGTTCGGACCGTTATCGGAGATTTTCATAGTTGGGACCGGCAGCGGCCAATGGGTCAAAGTTTGGATTATTTAAATCCAATTTACCAATTTTGTCAGATAATTCTCTAACTATTCATAGAGAACTATATTACACAAGATATGTTAAAGACTAACAATTACAGAGGATACTCCTGATTAAATCATGTTTGTTGGACTGCATAATTTACATCCTTTTTTAATTTTTCTTATCTTTAGAAAGAAAGACCAGTTTGGGCATAGTTTATTTTGTGTTAGAAAATAAAATTGATGTGTTTAGGATTTTATATGGGCTTCTAAAAAGCTTATATATAAGATCTAATCCCTAATAAATTCTTAAGAAAATTTGCTTTTACTTGATGCACTTATTTGATTATTTCTGTGAAGTATAACATTTCCAGATCATTTTTAGGCTTCAACTTTTGGTGTGAGGACACTCCTCATACAAGTTCATCAATTTCAAGTTCATCATTTCAAGATCATATTCACTTGGTGGTATGTTCTTCTCCTCAGTTGAAATTAGAGTGCTGGTTATGTGATTTCTTTTTACAATTTTGCTAAATTATATTTTTTTGGGTTCTTGATTTATTTAAGTCGTTATGAAAATAAGCTGCAATGAGTTTCATGTTTATTTTCCACTTTCTGAACCGGAAATCTTGAGGTTGTAAATATATATTTTGCTACACTATCAGATCAATTATGGAAATTTTTTTAGCCCATTGTTTCATTGTTCTTATTTAGTTATTAGAATTCTAGGGATATTATAAAACTAAAATGTTTAATTTTCAGTTTTAGGTACATTTAGTGCATGTTTCATCGGTGAATTTGAGTATGTTGAGGGCCCCCAGATCTGGTAAGATTATGGTCAAGTTGAATGGACGTTTAATCAAATGTGAGCCCTGTACTACAAGACTTCTTCTTTCGAGACAAATTTTGTTGGTTATGTTTACAAAATTAATGTATGCATAATAATGGACTTTGGGCTGCTTTAAAAACCATATGAATTATTAAACCTAAAATAACTATAAAAATGCATAAAGTGTGATGACTTTTTGACCTGTGTTGCTGTTATAAAAATCGTGTGCATTCAAAAATACATATTTTAAGCAAAAAATGTATAAAAACATATTTGAAATGCTACAATTATGCTTCCAGTTGTTGAATATGTTACAATACTATTACAGGTTTCACTTAAATGTCTTTTAGAATTATTTGCATATTGTTTGATGATTCTAGGCCCCATGCTACTATTATTAAGATTATATGTATTCAAAATACATATTTTAAGCAAAAACTGTATACAACTGAGACGTGCACATCTACAAAAACCAAATATAATGACTTAGATTAATTTAATTTGCAATTCAATACCAGTTGTACACCATGTTTCTTCTTTTGTAATACTCAAAGATTCTGGTTTAGGAATTTTGCAATTTGTTTAATTCAATTCACGTGAAATAAATACCTTCCCCGATTATTTTTTGTTAATATTTTGAAACTTTTGTTAACTTGCTTTGTATGCTTATTTAGGGAAATCAAAGCTGAGATTTGAATTGGTCTCTTACCATGAAGAAGTAGTTGATCATTTTAAATAACGGCAGATTCATTAAACCATCTTAATCTAATGACATATAATCGGTGATAGTACATCAGGTAATACCACACTTTTGATTTATGCTCACCACAACACCCCTTATCAAGCACAAGCAAGAACACCCAATTTAATAAATCAATCGTAATAAACATTAGAGGAACATGAGTCTTGATTTTACATATGCTATCCTAAAATTGATTAGAAAATCATGATTACGTACTAGCGAATAAGCACATAAGCTAATGTTTTTAATCCAAATTGAATCATGAATCCTCCAGTATGGTGTACAAATGAAAGGCAAGTAACCTCATATCTTTTACCACTTTGATGTGTATTTTGACTTTCTATTCAAAACACACATACCTAATTTTTATTAAATGGTTGTTCAAAAAAGCTACCAACCTTTTTGTGTCAATCTACAATTATAAAAATATGGAAGACATTCATTAGTATTCGTTTTTTATACATTTCGATCCCTCTTAAGCCACTCAATTGGACTGACCCATTTTGTTTGCAGGTTGCTTATGAGTTGGAGCAAAAGGATTTCGTTTGGATTGGTTGACAGGTGTGACAATTGCAGTTAAGAATTACGTCATTAATGACGAAATCACATGTGGTCGTTCTAGAAATCCACGTTGATTTAGCTATTGTAATTATTACAAGTTGATAGTATTCGAAAAATGGTGTTAGTAGATCGCAAAGAAACATCCATCACCTAATGCTTATTCAAATAGATGATCAACTGAGTTCATGTCTAGAATCATAACTCGGAAATGAAGAGAATGAGTGTAAGCGAAATCGCGAAACGAGGCTCCGATTTCAAGATACATTGAGTCGAATATAGCGTTTGTCACACCTCGAGCCGGCGGGAATGGATCGGGTTTTTCCGTCAGGCGGAAGGTTCCCGGGGCGCGATATCATGAGTGATAATCAATGATCAGATTGTTTACATAGCACATGATAAATAAACGAGAAATGCTAACACATCCATGACATAGAATTATAAGATTAAATTACAATGTATCGTTCATAATTTAATCCAGTAAATATACCAAAAAGAATCAATGGAACTATATCTTGTATCTGTGCAAGATATACAAAAGATGATTCATTGTTTAGTCATCAAAAGCATGCAATACAAAATGAAGCTAGGTCTTCTACAAGTCCACTAGCTTAATCCTTGCATGTATGTAGATACACATGTTCATCACTTGAGAAAAACATGTATTTAAACAAAGTCAACACTAGGTTGGTGAGTTCATAAGTATGTTAATTAGAAACCTTGATTCATTCACATGCACAATCACAATGTATATTATGTTACTTGTATGATGTTTGTTTCACCTGTTCACCCAATGGCTCCTCAATAGTTATATTTACAAGTATTATATCATCCTAGTAGTGATGCTTATATATAGGGCATATGTAAGGGAACTAAGCCCTAGCCAACATCCCACCATGTCACCACTAGAATTCCACACTACTTGTAATACAACTATTGATTTCCATTCCCATTTCCCATGTTTATCTCCTCTTTGATCACCTGTGTTCTCATGTATAGTATAATATGATGATAGCATTGTAGTTATCAAACCGAAGTATTGATAACCAATATATGTGTTAAGGATATTAGATTCTCAATCTGTTCCTTGTATTATTCTATATTTGTGGAGTTAACTGTTGTTTCACTTTTAAATATTAAAAGTGTTAGTTAACTGTTTGTAATGTATTCTCAATGCAATGTATAGAGCCCAAAAGGAGCCCATTGTAATCCTCACGTAATCAGATCACAATGCACCTGATTCACCTCTATCCCGCCGTCTGATCCCATAGCCTTCATCGAAACTGTTACTAATAATATGACATGATAGAAAATAAATTCCTCAGTCTACTAGTCCACAGATAGCGATGGATGATGTACATCTATGTTATTGTTATTCTCAATGTGGGATGTTCTCATGTGATTAACAAAGTTGAATAAGAACTGGTCTTATTACGTTATGTTAATCATTGTGTGAATGATGTAGTTATCATGAAGTTACGTTATCATGATTATCATTCATGAATTCCATATGTTCACCATGTAATCCTTAAGCCGTAGTAAGAACTAGTCTAAGTACTCTTAAGTGACGCAGGTGGTGGATGATCAATGCGTTCATACTATCGCATAGTATGTTTTTAAGTTATAACTAAGTGTTATAAGTACTTGACTTATCACACTTGGTTAATTATAATGTGGAATGATATTTAGAAGATATTTTATCTTCTAATCATTCATGTGTTGTGTAGTGTCATCATGTTTCACTGTAGTAGTTCTCATTGTTTATTTGTATATGAATTGTCTCAATGTTACGCATGTATGAATAACCAAGTGTTATAAGATATAATCTTACAACTATGTTATTCAATTGTATTGAAGATTATAAAATTATATTATCATATTCATCTGAGTTTCCCTGTTATCTCATGATCATACAAGCATGCATACAATGATAAGCGATAATAAACAATTTAATATTATCTAAATCAAAGTATAAATAACATGTTAAGCAAGACTTTTAAATAAATAAAAGTAAACATGTTTCTCAGCCCCGAGAGTTTAAAATCAGTTAAGATTAAAGTAAAAGGGGCATATGAACTCACCTTGTGATTGTAGAGTTGACTTAGCTTAAAAGAAAGAATACCCGCGCTCTTTGTTGTTCTTGTAGTAGTTTTCACGTTCCTGTATTAATTTCACATGTATTCATCTTATGAGTATTGATTGTAATTTAATTATGTGCGTGTGAATGTGTTATCCTTAGAGTTGGTTAACCCATGGTAGGTCTCGGTCTTCATTCGGCCCCCTATGCTTATTATGAGTTTTACATACCCACTCATTCGTTTGTCTTAATACTTTACTTCACTTATTGAAACATTCAATTATATTGATTTAGATTTATGGTTTTTAAGTCCATAACTTTGTCATTCAACCTAAGTGTGATTTTAGGTTTATATCTCAATATTTCCCATGTTGATTTTGTTAGACCCAAAACAAGTTATTACATAGCCCATTAATCACCGTTTATCTTGACTTGGTTTACGTTTAAAGCTAGTGGGCCGAATGTTAATTCCGGGAGTCTCGTGTTTACCCATGGGTCACAACGTATAGAAGTGGGCCGATTGTGAACCTTGGGCCGTGTAGTTATATATGGGCCAAATAACATGGGCCTATTGGGCCAACATGGGCTGATTCTTTCTTGTGGGCCAAATGGAGATGTGGGGCTTTCGTTTGTGATTGGGCCGAATCAAATGTGTGTGGGCCGAATGATTTTGTGCAATGGGGCTTGTGACAGAAATGAACAAACTGAGTTGGGTTTGAGCTAAACAAGATTACGTGTGGGCCTAGCAACTCCTTAACCGGTTAAAGTTAATCCTATTCAGATATGGGCTGTTACATGTTTTTGGGCCGAGATAACTAAAGTGAGCCGAGTAATAGATTCTGGGCCAACGAATGATACTCAACTACAGCATACTTCGCACGAATAAGAACTAGATTCGGCTAATTAGGGCCACTGGTTCGGTCCTTCTAAAGCTGGTAATGGCTTGGTGAACATGATAGCTAGCCACATGGTTCGACTGGGTACACGAACAAAGGGTTCGTGGTTTAAAGATGGTTCGGCCAAGCAGTACAAAGGTTCGGCATTTGAGGATGAGAAGGTTCGCCCAGAGGTTGTAGCAGCTAGGTTCGTGTGAAGCGGTCGAAGTTGTAGGGTTCGGCTACCACGCACAGGTTCGTGAGTCTGAATGTATGGCTAGAGGTTCGTAGGACCAGAAGGTTCGGCGGTACAAATGGTTCGGCTAGGTTTAGCAGCTAGGGTAGAAGGTTCGTGACATAAGAAGGGTTCGGCTGGACCTGCAACAAGGTTCGGTGGGGTTGATCACAAGGTTCGGCCTATGTTGCCACGAACCCTGCATGTCGCCCTTCAACGGTCACATCCAACTCTCGACCTTGCTGCTCCCATGGCGAGTCTAGACCTAGATCAGACACTGATGATGTGAGGAGGGTGCGGGTTGAGGTTTTACTCCGGTTGGTGGATGGACCGACAAAAACCCCAAGAAAACCCTATTTTCGTGAGTCTTTCCTTGATCATACCTCGACTTTGGCTGGTGAAAAGTTAGATTCGTTGTACTTCCTTGTAGGGGAGATCGAGAGCTTCGCGTGGGTTCAAAAATCACCCAAATCGGCCAAGAAACGAAGAAGTCATGGAGGATTGAAGCCTGGATTGTGTAGTGAGAGAGAGGGTTCGTGAAACTCGTTTTTAGAGAGAGAGAATGCAGAAAAATTATGAGAAAACACCCTCATTAGTGGTTTATATACTCCGGGGTGTTCGGGTTCGTTTTGGTTGCTCGGTTCGCGTTTTTGTCGCGTATCCGGATTTTTACGCGTAATTAAATGTAATAAACGAAAGAATGTCATTTTAATTATCTTGATGAGTTTCAAAATTGTAAAATGTTATTTATTTTATTAAATTTATTATCGTTCGTGTCGTGTTTCGTTTTCGTTTCGTCAGATCGCGTCACCATCGCGCGTATTCGTTCGAATCGTCATTCGAACGAACACGACGATGGGTTTGCTTTCTGACTTTTGTTTTCTACTTTCCAGTCATCATTTCAGAACGTTAAACTCACAGATATGTTTGTGTGAATCGTCACCCACGCAAACACACTATCAGTTCGTTATTCTGAAACAACACTGCAATTTATGTTTGAATTGTGTTTCCTCACTGTCGGACTCAACTAAACACCTTGATATCACATTGTTTTCACATTGAACTATCGGCCATCTGATTCCTGTCATCTATGGATATCAGATCGCAACCGATTTGTTTTTGTCATTCACTTGAATATCCTTGCTTCTCATGTTTAGTTGTGTTAACTGTACTTAGGTTTTCACTTAAATACACACAACTAATGTTTCAAATGTATGCCGTACTTACTGTATCTAAGTTTGCACGAAAATACGTACAACGATTTCTTGTATTTAGGTTTCTGATAATACAAATACTGTTCACAATCACATATGTACACATAGTTACTGTTTATAGTACACGAACCGTACGGACTTGCCGGCCGATCAGGTACTAGTTGTCACAGTGTTAAATAAGAGGTCAAATATTTTGAACTCTTTAATTCTTGAAATTATAACCATTGGAAAGAGCTTGAAAAATCGTGAACGTAGGCGAAAACCGTGCGTAAAACGGAGTTCGTATGCTTCCGGAATCGCGAAAACAAAATCGTGTCTGACTAAGGCGGTGGGGGTACGCGAAGAACCCCTTTGCCACCCTCGGCGGTGCGCGACAGACGCAGCAGGCATAAAAATCTGATTTTCTTGATCAGAACTCATTTCTAGCAAATAACTCGACTTCCAGACGCCTAAACTCAACTTTTTACCATCAAATCTTCATCTTGAAGGCTTCTAAACCCACGGATCGCACCAAGGAACATATCTACAAGTCCCGATCATCATATCTGCCCGAGAAATCTGTTAGATTCGGTAACGGTTCGTTTTAACCTTCTAATTTGATAATGGTTAGATTAAATCTTGTTTTGAATATAATACAATAGTTATGATTGTTGATTATTGCCTAGATGACGGCTAGGAATGATTATAAACGAAGAACTTGAACTGTTAATGGGTAAATCCTTGTTTTGATCCGTTGTAATCCCCGGTTTTCATGAAACCACAATAATGGTTATAATGGTTTAAACCATTTGATTGTAACAATAATTGTGATTGTCTTGATCATTTTTCTTGAAATGCTAGGTTAAATCCAAGTGTTTCAAACTAATGACAAGCATAGATAATCACCGGAATAACGATCTGATGTTTAAGATAAAAGTCAGATTAGTACATTGAGAATGGTTATTAAACTTATTCTAATATCGCATTCTCATGTTTCATGATACCTAAATGATCAATAACAAGGATTGACTATTCCTAAGCCAGAAATTCATCTAGGAATTGTTTTAAGTGAATAATCAACAACAATATGTATTTGATTAATCCGAAAATGTCGTGATTAATCCAGTTAGTCATTAACTCCTTAATAGGAGCCTAAATCATTATAGGTTCCTGTTTATCGCACTTTGTGCAATATTAACTTAAGGAGACTGATTAAGAATTAAGATCAACTTGATGACTTGAACTACGATTCCTTGCTATCAAAAGTCAAGGAATATTCTGATAATCCAATTCAAATACAAAGAACTCATAAAACATTAATGAATTGCAGAATCCTCTTCGTATTTTGCGTGAAACTTCAATATCAAAACACTTCAATAACACAGGTGAGACTCATAACCCCTTTTCTTTTCTTTTACAAAAACTGCGGGGTGGAACATGTAAACTATTGATAACTCAAACATATTAAACTATTGTGGAAGCAAACTATTGATACAATGCAAATCATTTACATGTTTTGGTTATACAAATGCTGAATGATGCAATTCTTATGCAATATCATTAACTTGATTCGTCAAGCCCCCGGTAGTACTGGTATGGTCCATATGTGGGAAACCGCGAACACAAAAACGCGTGCTCCAACTGCGGGGTGGACACCACACGAACTGGATACACGTGGTGTATCACACATGAAAGCTATTGCAATATGTTTGATATTTGCATGTTCATTGGATTTGTATTTCAATACATTTATATGATGAGCTTGTGTTATAATTGCTACTCAAGTTTATACAAGATATGTTTCTCACTCAACCACGTGTGGTTGATCCAAGTTTTCTTTACATGTTTAGGTAATCAGGATCAGGAAATTTAGCTAGGTCAAGATGCTATGAATGTTTAAGGTGACCTAGAAACAAGAAACAAAGTAGATGTTTTGTAATATTATCATTATGAGTATACTTTGATGTATAATAATGCGTGTTTTGTGTTAATCTATCTAATAACTATGAAACATTAGTAAATCTTGGGTTATTTTTGAACTATGGCTATGAATTAATTACGTCACGCGCCGTGGATTCTGCACGCGACGCAGGATGTGACAACAGGAAAATGTAATTTTACAACCAAGAATAAATTTGGAAAAAGACAAGCCATCAGGTTCACAACCGGCACGAGACATCAGGACTGGTCAAATATAAAACCCCGATTAAACAAGGCTATAACCAGGCTTTTTCAAGCTGCACATACGATTGTTGCATCTCTTATTTTACCCCATCAGATTTGCTAAGTTGCTTGCCAGGTTAACATTTTCTGCAACAGGTGTAGCATATATTTAAACTGCAGTACAAAAATGAAATGTTAAGAAATGAAGTGTGTGTTGTAGATTTAGAGGAGTGATTTGATATACAGACCAATGGATGAAATGTTAACAGAGTTAAAAGACTTCAAGGCTCATGTTGTAGGTTGGTAAGTAGGTAGTTTGATGTGTTTATTTTGAAGACTGTTTCTTATTGTTGATAATCTGAAGTTGAAAATTTCAATCACGGGCTTTAACGCTACTTGCAATTTCATTTTATTATGACAAAATGCTAAGAGTTATAATACAATTTTGGCCACTTTTAGCAATGAGCTGGTTGTGACTTATGAGATGAGTAAGAATATCTTAATTTCAGATTTGCTTAAAAATCATATTTTGTGGTCAAGAATCAGGCATGTATTTTCTTGATTTTTGCAGAAAAGTGGAATTTGCTTGGTATGGCTGTTGTAGTAGTGTTTATTTCAATTGGTGTGCGTCTTAAAGGAATTTTGACTGAATTTTAGTGAATGTACGTCTTAAAGATTTGGTAGTGTATTCTCACCGCCGCATCGCGTGGGTTTCCAACTAGTAATTCTACAATGTGTGTGACATAA
This sequence comes from Mikania micrantha, assembly GCA_009363875.1. Lineage (NCBI taxonomy): Eukaryota > Viridiplantae > Streptophyta > Magnoliopsida > Asterales > Asteraceae > Mikania > Mikania micrantha. The sequence goes on along the minus strand of CM018698.1, from coordinate 54,643,511 downwards.
GGTCGACTAATGCTCCAACTATAATATGTAAGATTATGTACCTTTTAAAAATTGTATACAAAAGGTATGTATCATCAATTCATCATGCTCTCACATACTAAGGCCACAAGGAGTCGTCTAGATTTTCCCCACTTTTCCCCGTTGCCACATCAGCGCCACATCAGTTTTCCTCACTTTTCCCCACTTTTCCCCACTTTTCCCCATTTTGCACGGTGTCGTCCCACTTTTCCCCACTTTTCCCCATTTTCAAATCTTATTTTTAATTAATTATTTTAACAATAAATAATAATAATAATAATATTAATAAAATAAAAAAAGATTCATTAAATTTAAAATAAAAAAAAAGAATACAACAAAAAAAAGAGAATACAACCTAAAAAAATAAATTAAAAAACCTAGAAAGGCATTTGTGGACGATACTGTGTAGTAGAAGTTTGGTTGATTCGGAGATGACATTTGTGGACGATACCTGGGTGTGTTGAACGGGTTCATTTGAGCCGTTTGAACATTTTTTGGTCGTGATTTTCTAAATTCTTGCTTGACGACCCACTACGGGATGAACCTCCTTCCATTTTACTTGAAAATTTTATAAATTTAGTGTATAGATTGTAGAAAATGAGAAAAAAGTGTGAGATTTGTGGTTGTTTAAATAGGAAAAAAAATGTTTTTTTTTTTTTTTGGTTTAAACCCATGATTTCTTCCCTTCCCCACGCCCGGCTTGATTCGGTGAGTTGCCCCCGATTTACCCCACCCCGAATCCGGGGGGACGGTGTTCCCATTTCTTCCCAATCCGGGGAAGCCCTCCCCCGCCTCCTTCCCGAAGCCACTCCGTGTGGCCTAAGATCCTAAGAAACATAGATACTATTTTTTTTTTTTTTTGATGAAAAGAGTCCCATTTTAGAATACATTGCGCATTTTGATATTTCGAGGGGACCAATATGAGAAAAATAAAAATAAAACACAAGAAAACACATAAATTAAGATGCTTTAACCTAACGAAATACTTTGTTTTGTTTTTTCTTTTGTTTTTGCATGACAGAAATTCACGTGTACTAACAAAAGGCATAATTTCATGATGGACAATATTATATAAAGTGTTAACTTGATTGTAATTATTAGTGTAACCCCACAATCAACATGTTGTGTGTCCATGAAAACAAAGTTGTGGTCCAACTTCGTGTCTTTAATTTGCTCATAATCTAAATTATACTTGGAAATTGTATTTTTAAACAAAATTTTATACAATAATTTTTTATACATGTTGCATAAAAATTAAATTTATCGTGCATAAAATTATCTTCCTTTTTTCAAAGATATGTTAAATTATTCAAACAAATGTATTTTTGGAAATTTCCTAACAATTATAGAATGAAAGTTATTAGTTGAATTCATGGTTGATGGTCTCTTGTTCTAATGGCATCTAATGTTTATCTTATTAAATTCATATTGTTTAGAGTTTTTTAAATCAATCACTTCTAATAAACAAGTTGTTGGATGAATATTTGTTATCTCTCTGTAGTATCCATCAAATATTCTTTAAAACATAGCATTAGCATATTCATTTTCAATTTTTTAATTCATTTATAGTCATTGATTTAAGTTTAAATTGATTATTCATTTATGATCATTGATTTAAATTAAATTGATTAATAATAGTTTAGTGATAAAAATTCACATTTGAAGTTTATAAAAAAAAACATTTTACTCATTTATACTTGAGATGTTATTCTATCTTTTATATTTTTATTAATGTTATAAATTTCATGTTGATGTTGATTATAACTTCATTGCTTTCATTTTTAAGAAAACAAATTGAAGTTAAAAATAAAATATTGTTTAAAATAATAATTTATTCTGAAAATATATTGACAACATTATAAGATTGTCTATTATGTTGATTATATATGTCGGAATGAGGCTGTAATCGAGCCGAGCTGAACAAAGCCTGACTCCAGCTCGGCTCGTGGATTTTTGAGCAGAGCTTGAGCCGAGCCAAAATTTCTTTCGAGCCGAAAATCCTGGCTTCAGCTCGGCTCTTAAAAACCTTGAGCCACAAGCCAGCTCGTTTTTTTTTTGTTTTTTTCCTCCACTTTACATATATATAAAATCTAATATATATAAAATCCAATATATAAGTATATATACATATATATATAATTATATATAAAATCTAATATATCTATATCTATATATACATATATATATATTATACATGTATATATACATACATATATATATTATACATATGTATATTTATATAAATATGTGTATAGGATATTGTATATATATAAATATAAATATAAATATAAATTATGTATAATATATATGTATGTGTGTAATATAATATATGTGTGTGTGTATAATTTAATATATATATATATATTAAAAATCGAGCCGAGCCATGAGACGAGACAAGTCGAGCCATGAGCCGAGCCAACCCTGGCTCCGGCTCGGCTCGTTTTTAACGAGCTTTTTTCGAGTCGATCCCTTTTCAAGCCGAGCCTTTTTCGAACGAGCGTCGAGCCGCAAGCTTTTTCGACAGCCCTATGTCGGAAGCAAAGAAATGTAAAAGATATAAAAACATATTGACAAATGCTTAAGATTATAACCTATAGATATTATTATTCTTGAGTCATTAAGCTATGTTCAAGTAGGGGTATCGTTCGGGTTGGTTCCTCGGGTTTCGGGTTGCTCGGGTCGGGTTGCTCGGGTTTTTGTAATATGAAATTGGAACCGAGAACCGAACCATTTAACTTCGGTTTAATTGGTTCTCGGGTTTAATCGGGTTGGGTTAAACGGTTCTCGGGTAATACTTGAAAAACTAATATTCTATTTTTCGAACAAATAAAATTAAAACATATTTAACCAAAACATACATTTCCTTAAAAATTTCAAATGTTTAACCATAACATAAGTAAAAGTATAAAACGTGTTTAACCAAAACATGCATTTTCTTCGACAATCTCAAAACATATAGATGCTTAGAAAATTAAAAAAATTTTACCACCCCTTAGAACCCTAGTTCGGGTTTTTCGGGTTTACCCGAATAAACCTCGTGGGTATCCAAAGACCGAACCATTCTAAGTTTTCGGGTTCGGGTAATAGGCTTTTTTGGGTTGGGTATTTTCGGGTTCGGGTTTTTCGGGTTCGGGTTGGTTCTTCGGGTTCGGGTAAAAAACACACCCCTATGTTCAAGATTTGATTGATTTTGTTTATCCCTCAATTGTACAAAATTGGACATATCAAAAATAATCAAAAAAGGAAATAATGACATTGAAAAAGGAAGTTTGTCAAAATATTAATGATCGATAACTATTACTTTTCTCTAGTGATAAATTGAAACACATAAGTTCAAACCTCATTCAGAAATTTGATGAAAATTTATACTCATATATATCATACTTTAAATAGACTTAAAACTATTAGAGTTGTCCAGTCATAACTTGATTCTAAAAGTAAGTGTTTTAGTGTTTTACTAATGGTATTAAAAAATATTAATAAGATCTAAACAAATAAATTATGTGATAGAACCAGATTACAAGTGATTAAACTAGAAATTAGGTTATATAAGCACATAATATATTTTTTGGGTTGTAATTGAGAAATTCAATTTTTACACATGAATAATTATGTGTTGTATTATCTATACTTAAAAGTAAAGATAAATTTAAACTATTAATCTTATATAAATATGAAAAAGTTATGATACATCAAAGTCGGGTACTAATCTTTGCTATATGATTGTTCATTATTTTGTTAACACAATACCATTTCATATTGTGTATATTAAATTGATTTAGTCTTTTTTTAGTTATATCAAATGTATTTATATCATATTTGTTAAAATCTCTTTTATTGGCATTTTATATTTTATTCAGCCATGTGTAACACGGGTTATTAACGTAGTTTGCGTAAAACATGTCATTAACGTAGTTGGTTAACACTTTAATTTCAAATGTGACTTTTATACATGTGTGTTTGCCTGTTAAACATATAAATTAAATTTATTATATTATATTAACTTGTTTAACGGTTTGGTACAACACCTGAGATGGGGTCACTCGCATTTGACGCTCTTGAACATAAGCTCGAGTTAATCACAGAAGGAACCTTACAATTGGGTAAACCATGTACCCTTTATAATCAGATAAGTCTCGGCATGGATTTGAACCTACGACTTGTGAAAGGATATTTAAAGAGGTAACCATTAGACTAAAAACTCTTTGTTATGATATCATATTAACTGACATCAATAAAATAGACGAATAACTTGTGTCGGACCACTATTTAATAACTCGCTTTAGTAAATTGTGGTAGTAAATAACAATGACGTGGATTCAATCTCTTAAAATGGAAGGTCATGGGACTAGCCTACTTAATAGAGGTTCTATCTCTTAAAATAGGATATCATGGGTTCAATCTTATGCAATGGTGTAATTTAGGAGAAGAGTTATTTTAGCCGTTAAAAAAAATAACAATAACTTGTTCCAAAAAAATTATATTTTACATATATTTTTAAAAAAAAAAAAGTAGACAAGCAATATTTATATACTTAAACTTAACATCATACGTATATATATTCATTACAAAACATTTTATATTTTTATAATAATTCATTACATATTGACTGTCTATAAAAACAAAGTTGTGGGACAACTTCTAGTCTTTTGCTCCAACATGCACCACAAATTTTCTTTTTCTCATAATGAAAACATGGTTTTTAAATCATTGATATATTGTATGGTAACTTAATATTTGGATATAGTGATTTCAAGCAATTAGACAATGATTTTTATAGATCTGATAAGGTACAGTGCTCAGATGTGTAATGAACAAATCATCTTTGTTTTAAAACCTCCACTTGAGGGACCGTTTATATTATTTACAATAACATTATAATTGTTGTAAACGAGCAAAGTTTCCCGCACGTCACAACGTAACGGTATGATTAAAAAATCGTGCATTGCAGCGTGATAGTACGATTAAAAAAGCCATATAAAGTCGCAATAGGTCATTATGTCACTAGTTAACTCAAAACCATGTACATATTAGCTCCATTAGAGGTGCATTTTAATTCAATAAACAAAAAATAAATAAAATACTTTACACCTAAAAAAAGAGAAGGAAAAAAAAAACAAAACCCCAAAAAGTCACGGTTACTTTAAAACCAACTCAACTTTTAGGCTAATTAAAAAAACTATAATTGAATTATTAAAATACTAAATAGGTTTTGAAATTTTAGAAAACTAAAAATGCAAATGTTGAAACATTAACAAAACACTTTAAAACATATGTTATATGGTACATTGATTAGGCTAAAACATTATAAACTAAAAGTTATAACATTAATTCATTAGATAAACTTAAGTAAAAAAAAGGTACTGCTAGTCATAGATTTCGAACATGTGACTAACAACCAAACACAACAAATCCCTAACCACTATATATGCTACTGTGTCAGTATATATTTTTTTCTATTGAGAATTGTAATTAAGGTATATACAATGGTAATATGTTTTAAACTTATAAAATAATTTATTTATGAAAATTTTTAATAATTAAATATTAATAGATATAAATCTTCTTATTCTAATAATTTACCAAATCTTGATAAACTATAATAAGATTTAAATTGTATATTATCTTAAAGTATAATTTTAAAATTATTAAATATTATTATTATTTGGTTTTATAATAGATATTCATATTTCTTATTTTACCAATAGTTGATTAACATATAATTTTTATAAAAAATTATTGTATACAACATATTATATTTATTCCGTTCAAAAAAATATAATATATGAGATTCAATGCTAGTTCTATAAACTAAATGGTGAAATCTTTATTTGACTATATAATTCAAACAATGAAATTTTTTACAAATTTACTATTCTACCCTTCGACGAAACAAAACTTAGACAACTACATGGAACACACCGGTTCCTCCGTAATGGTATCCAAAATCGGCTTCTTTGATCGGCAGACCATTATCCGGTGACCAAACTCCGGCACATCCACCACCATCCTCGGCGGCTCCGCCTCTTCCTCCACCATGACCATCGAATCACCGCTCAACGTTGACTCCGGCGATATCCTTCCTGAAATCCGTTTCGGTGCATTATTAGCAGACAACCAAAACACCGCCATATCTCCCGGCGTAACAATCGAGTTTGATCTTCGCATCGGAAACAATACGTAAACGTTTCCCGGTTCCAGATCTTCGTCGGCGGAGAGAGGGGAAAAGCGGCGGTTGATGTTCAACGACTTGGAGTTGACTAAGAAGAAAGTGGGGCAATCGAGCATGATCTCGGCGGCCTTGACGGAATCCTGAAAGTGCCGGATTTCACCGGTGGGGAAGATGACTCTTGCTGCGTTGTTGATCTTCATTTTGGGCGAGAAGCTGAAACTGCAGGCTGAAACGTAGTTTCCCATTGGATTGGGTTAGGGTTTTTAGAGAGAGAAAGAAAGAGGGTAATTTTGAATTTTATAGATGAAGATGATACATGTATGTGTATATTTGCGCGTAAAAGGAAGGTGCAAAGATTGGTTGGATGTGCGTGTGGTATGCAAAGGTGTTCGTCCAAACCAGTTGTCAACCCTTTTTTCTTTTACATTTTTTTTAACATCAAATGGTCTCATTATGCTACATTCGTTAAGACCGTGACACTGTATCCCTGATACGACGTAGGAACCTCGTGAAATGGGTAAACTTCGCCCCACATTGGTTCAGATAACAAGATTAAGCTCAAAATTCCTCTCATCACCTGGTATCCATTAAAGTATCACTAGTGAGTTTTGAACCTATCAAACCTTAACTAGTAGGCTAACTTTGCTGAATTTTATTGGCATTCAACTTCCCAGTGCGGTTTAATTATGTCTTGCATGTTTTGCGACGTTGCAATTTTCAAGTGTGGATAGTGATGAATCTAGATTTTTTTAAGCATGGAAATTTCACATTAATTAACACGTCGCAATGCGCGTGAGAATTCAACTAGTTATAATGATATTCGCTGAACTTAACCTGTTACTGCTTAATTCATAATTTCAAAACGCAATTTTCTTTATTTTCATCTACAAAAAATTCAATGTGAATTAAATTGTACTAAAGTAATTTGAAGGCCTAAATTCTAAACATGGTTTAACAACAACAAAATATAAGTTAACCAAAAATTTTAATTTAATTTAAAACATGTTAATAAAACACAAGAAGACCTAATATTTTTGTAGTTTATTTAATTTATTAAGAGATTTATACTACTAAATAATTTTTTGAGTGGGGCCTTGCCACTCTCCTAATGACTAAACTAACAAGAAGACTTAGACCGGGTCTAAACGTGATATACTCTTGTTATCTTGTTTCTTGATTAAAAGTGAACTTCAATAAAATAGTAGGGCTTAGGCGTGTCGAAAATACCCTGAATCTAACTAACCTAACATGAACCCAAATTAGCTTAGCAAGTCAGGTTATTCAGATTAAAAATGCCAATTTGTTAATTCATGTCAACCGGTTTAACCCAAACTGTTAATAGGTCAGGTTTCGGATATATTTTAAAATTTAGTCAGATTTCACCCAAATAACCTGAATAAGAAGGGTTAATATTTTTGTATATATTAATAATTATTAATTATTAAACAAATTTAACTCTTTGCCTAAATATATAATTATATTAACTACTTATAAGTACAGATTCACAAAAAACCGGTTAACCATCTGTGCCGATTTGTAACCGGTTATTTAAATCAGTTTTAGTGTCACACCCCAAATTCCCACGTACAGTGTCAACCCGTCGGGTGTGACGTGGCCAGGATCAAAGCCCTCGATTATATGGAACGACTCTATATGAGTTGTACATTCACACAGTTTTGTAAATAAATTCAAGTTTCAATAATTAAGCGGCGGAAATAAAAGTGTTGCAGCGGAAAGTAAACTGTTTCAGACACTATAATTGTATAAAATATGTCAATATCAAATAAACACGACATCAGCCTAGGATGGGAGTCTAAATGCATGCAAAGTCTTCCTGTTGGACTCCATGTGCATCCTAGCATCGTGCAGTTTAGTTACTTGATAATACATGCAAAAACGTGTCAACATAAAGTTAGTGAGTTCACATGTTTAAGTAAATGAAAACTGTAAACAGATATACTGGGTATGTTAAGTTTGTTGGATATACGATCCCGAGTGTGTCAGTTCAACCTACTGAAACTCGACTGTTCCTTTGCCTCCCCGGGTCATCGCTGAACCCAGCATCACATCGATATTACACTCGCCATGACCTCTAGTCACTGCTGTTGTCGAGTGGGGCTAGTCAAACGCAGTAGTACTATGCAATAACGACTCGTTTGTTACACAAGTAACGGTAAGGGTGTGAGGACTTTGTTTGTGATATAGTTACATTCGAAAATGGTTTTACAACATACAAGTCATACATCTAAAAACAGTTGCATAGTATTCTCACCCCAAGAGTTTAACAAAACAGTTAAGAGTAAAAGTGGAGCTGTAAACTTACCTAAGTTTAGCAGTTGCGTTTGCGTGAACGGTTGTAGTGCGTCTTTAGTGTTTACCTATGTCACATAGGTGTTATGAGTTTGTGTTCACGTTCGTGTTGGTCTCACTAGACCGTATTTGTGTCCAACAACTCTAAGTTTTTGTGTTGGTCGTGTTGACCGTGTTCGACCATGTTGACCGTGTTTAGTGTAAGTAATTGATCAATGTGTTTTTAGTGTCATGTGATATGTGTAAACACATAAATTACGTTCGTGGAGTAACTTACTATTTATAGTAAGTTTCCATTTTAGAAAGTTTCTATTTTAAGCAAGTTCACATGAAAATTCACTTTCCATTTATTCTAACATGCATAATTAGCCTATATGATAATGTTATCACATAACATTTAATCACACATAGTCATATAACCATATTTCTCGTTTAAAAGTTACTATTTATGGAAAGTTGTAACAATATACATATTTTACCAAAACTAATAAATCAAGTTCATCCAAAATCATTATCTTAGTTCCAAATAATCGTTTAAACATGCTCGTTATAACTAACACATCGTTATTCACCGATTTCTTAAAATAAAGTTACAATTTATAGTAACTTATGTCAAAACCTCTATTTTAATGATTTTATTGCTTCAATAACACCAATTATTAACATATTAAGTTCAAATAATCACGTTAAACATGCAAATAATATCAAGTTCATCATCCTTTAGCCATTTGTAACTTAAAAGTTACTAAAATTAGCAATATTCTCAAATACCCATTTCTTGACATAAATAACTATAGTAGATCTTGTTCAACTTCTCAAACATCATCTATAATCATGTTCTTAAATGCATAATCAACTAGAACACACTAGATCATACATGCATGTGTTCCAATATCACCATTTCTTAGTAATATCAACAAATAGTCACACAATCTCATAAATCTCATCATGGATCATTCAAAATACACAAATCAGTAGCATAAACATAAAATCGCAGATCTTAATTAGCCAAAATTCGTGCATGTGCCATCCCAAGTGTTTGCATGTGGGTGTTTTGATGTGCATGTAGGTTTTAATGAAGATTTAGTGTAAACAAGCTATAAAAACTACCTTCTAAGGCCACTAGGACACTGGTAGATGACTGGAATAGCAGCTTCACAGCTTCAAATCCCCTGGGAATGGCCCTCTATTAGTTGCAAGTGATGGTGATATTGGTGTCAAGCTCCAAATTTCACCTCCAAGCTTCTATGGTGATCAAAGATGGCTTCCAAGCTCCAACAATGGAGGTTTTCTGTGATAATGATGAAGAATAGGGAGGTAGAAGCGTCTAATGTTCGAGAAAAGAGAAGTAGAGTGGCTGGTGAAATGATTAGCATTGGTTTTATAAAGATTTTGCGTGCAGGGTGTCTTCGCGTACCGCCAAGAGTTCACTTTTAATGTCACACCCCCAAATTCCTACGTGCGGTGTCAGGCTGCCGGCTGTGACGTGGCCAGGATCAAAGCTCTCATTCATATAAAATGACTCTATATGAGTGTGAAAACAAACAGTTTTGATATTCAATTCAAGGTATATTAAAAGAAGCAGCGGAAGTAGTAACTTGTTTTAGCAGCGGAAAGTAAATAAGTTATGCAGCGAAAATAAGTTGTCTAAGACACTACATTGTCATAAAAATACAACTTCATAAAAATGTCTAGGGTGTAAGCCTAGAATGCATGCAAGACTCTTCCTTGGTCCTACTCCAAGTGCATCTTAGCGTCGTGCGTTCAGTTACTTGAGAATACATGCTAAAACGTGTCAACATAAAGTTGGTGAGTTCACAGGTTTAAGTAATTGAAAATAGTAAACAGACATATACTGGGTATGTTAAGTTTTGTTGGATCTACGTACCCAAGCGTGTCAGTTCATCTTACCGAAACTAGACCATTGTTTGCCTCCCCGGGTTATCGCGGAACCCATCAATAACTCGATATTACACTCGTCTTGACCTCCAGTCATAAGTTGTTGTCGAGTGGGGTTTGTCAGACCCAGTAGTACTACGTAATAACGACTCGTTTCTTACACAACTAACGGTAAGGGTAATGAGGACTTTGTTGCGATAATAGTTACACTCGAAAATAGTTTTACAACATACCAGTCATACATCTAAAATAGTTGCATAGTATTCTCACCCCAAAGTTTAACAAAACAGTTAAGAGTAAAAGTGGGGCTGTAAACTCACCTGAGTTTAGTAGTTTCTGTTCTCATGAACGGTTGTGTGTTCGCCTTTAGCGGTTACCTATATCACATAGGTGTTATGAGTTTGTGTTCACGCTCGTGTTGGTCTCATTAGATCGTTTTCGTGTCCAAACAACTCTAAGTTGTTGTGATAGTCGTGTTGACCGGGTTTGACTTAACGACCCGTTGGTGATGTGTTTAGTTTAAGTGATCGTTCAGCATGTTTTTAGTGTCGTGTGATATGTGTAAGCACATAAGTTACTTCGCGGGATAACTTACTATTTATAGTAAGTTCCCATTTTAGGAAAGTTTCTATTTTAGGCAAGTTCACATAAAGTTACCTTTTTACTATTCTAGCATGCTTCTTAATCCTATATGATCATGTTATCACATAGCACATGGTTACACATTGTCAAGTAAGCATACTTTATATGTTAAAGTTTTCTAAATATAGTAAGTTCCTATATTTAGCATGTTTCATTACTTAACATCATATAATAGTTATCATTAAATTATAACAAGTCACCTCATGTCAGTTATCATTATATTTCATGTTAAATAATCACATTTCATCAAGATTCCCAAATAAAGTTTCTATTTATAGAAAGTTTACATATCTCATTATTCTAATCATCAATAATTCTTTCAAACATGGTTACAAGACTCTCAACATTATCATTAAAACTTAAAAATGACCAAATCGACAATTATGAACAAGTTTGCTAGCCAAAGTTTTTATTTAAAGAAACATGCAACAAATATCCATATTTTAATCATTCTATTAAATCAAAAACACCTAATATTATCATATTAGATCCAAGTAATCATTTACACACACTTTTCATACCCAAATCATTATCAAGCATCGTTTTGTCATATTAAAGTTACTATTTATAGTAACATGGGTCAAATCACCTTAAACATGATCTCTAAGCACATGCATGTTCTTATTTCATCATTCATCGACATTTTGTAACATAAAAGTTACTAAAAATAGCAATAATATCAAATAAGCATTTCTTGACCAAAATAACTATATTAGAACTTGTAAAACATCTCAAATTTCATTAATAATCATGATTCATCATCCATATTCATATAAATCTACTTAGATCATGCATGTGATCAAATGTAACCATTTCTAAATAAAATCAACAAACACCCATTAAATCTCATGAACATCATCATGAACCATCCTCATATCATCAAAGCAATCATAATATTAATAAATTGCAGATCTAAACAAATGAAATTTTGTAGGACCTATTTGGAGCTCGGAAACAATCCGGTTCCGATGGATATCTACCCGACAGCCTCTGGAATAGTGCGGAATCCTATTCCAGGGTTTTCCAATCGAAACCAACAGCAACCGTGGTGATCCGAAGGTGTAGGATGGACGTTTGATCAAGAATCGAACACCACGGGTTGAGAATCGAACTTGGACAGACAATGGCCGCTCAGATCTTCTAAGGTTTGACACTAGGTGCTCTGGGAAGAAGAAGGGCTTTCTGAAGTTTGGTTTGAAATGATTTGGACATGTATTTATAGGTTGTCCTCATTCGGCCGAATGAGAGGCCGAAACAACTCATTCGGCGAATGACTTGGCCGAATGGACATGTCAGTCGAAAGAGTCATTTGGCGAATGACTCATTCGCTTTCCTATGTCATTCGCTAGGGCGTTCGTTCGGCGAATGACTTCATTAGTAGAGTCAATTGTCCGAATGGGTCTTTAACCATACCCCTTCAACTTTAAACATAATCAAACACTTTTAATCAATATTAAACATTAAGAACAATATAGAAAGACAACTTCCATTAATATAATAAACTTTATACATAAAGGATAGTACAAAATCGAACAAGGGATATTTAATGCATCAACAATCTCCCCCTTGGACCTAGTTCAATCCTTGGAAGTGTCTTTCTTGAAGAGCTTGTCAGAGATAGCTTTCCGGTCTGCTCCTGCATGAATCTTCAACACCATACAGATACGAATGACTCTCATGAACTGCATGGCTTGCTCTATGTCAGCAACATCGAAAAATATCTGATGAAAGTACAAAGTCTTGACATCATTGCGAGACAGATTTGTCAACCACATTGGCTCAAAAATATGTTTGGTTTCCCACTTCTTCTCTTTGCACAATACTATCACAGCTTCTCTAGTACGCCCATCATAATACCACCATCGGAAGCCCTCGATAAAGTCTTGATGCATCTTCCTTAAAGGAATCTTCTTCATGACTTTAGGAGGAAGCCACTTCAGGATAACTTTGTGCTTTTGGGTATCTCCATCTATTTCTGGCAAGTAATATCGTTCAAGTTGCTGAGCCCTGAAATCATGAGGATGCTTGAAGTAATCAATTCTCCTTTCCTTCTTCAAAGCATAGCATCCCAGATCATGAAAATATGCCCAGCTAAGAATCTGACCTCTAGCTTTGTAGCCTTTAGTCCTATACAGCTTGGTGTGTGTAGCTGGCATCTTCACATTACTTTCTTTTTTCAAAGCTTCCCAATAAGCTTTCCATTCTTCTTTCCTTCTTTGAATATCATCAGCTTCAGATTTACTCTTCTCAACTTGTTCTTCCAAATATCTGCTCAGCATCTCTTCAATGGATTGATCAAATAAATCAGTGAAGGTTGGTAGTTCGTCTTCAGCTGATGTATACTTGGGATATTCCTCTTCCGTGATGTCTTCCAGAATGACCTCATCAATGTCATCAAAAATCTCTGGAGACGGCTCATCACCAACCTGAGCTGAGGTGTCATCAATCACTACCTCGTTAGGATTCAACCTGAACAGCTCGGCTATTTGCTCCTTTGATAAGCAATGAATGATCTCTTTCTCCTCTTTGTCGTAGCTTACTGAGTGCTGTATGATGCCCTGAGCGTCCAATATCATCGTCAAAGTCTCATCTAAACGATGTCTCAATGGCACAACTTCGACTTCCTCAGTAGCTGTGGGTTCTTCTGTCTGAGCAGGAGGAGGAGAAGGAGCTTTAGCACTTTTATCGTGCTTAGTCTTAGTACGAATCTCAGGAGGAGGTCCTTGAGCCTGGTCATCACCATCGTCATCAGAACTGGAAGAGCTAGCTGACCCGCTTCCTGACCCATTCTCCTCATCACCATCAGAGTCATCATCATGTTCTGACTCCTCATAATCAACCTTTTCCTCCTCAGACTCTTCATCTTCTTCTTCTTCTTTCTCTTTCTCTTCTTTGTCTGATTCATCGGAAATGCTTGTATTACCCTCCAACTGAGGAGTACCTTCTTCAGCTCTCTCCACTAGCTCAGCAAGTCTGGCATTTTCAGTCTCCAGAGCCAGAATACGATCACTAAAATCAGTGGCAGTCAGAGCCAGCTGATTATGCTCATTAATATACTTAAGTAGTTGTTCTTCTTGTTGGGCTGATCTTGCTCTTAGATCTGCCCGTTGATCTGCAGCCTGAAGCAACAACGCATCTTGATCATTTATCCTCTGAGTGAGTTGAGCAATAACCAATTCCTGCTCTTTGCTCTTCTTTTCTTGCTCCATGTTCCTTTCCATCAGCCTCAGAACCATACTGTTCAGTGTACTCAGCTGCTCGACAACTGACACAGTAGGTATGATAGTGTCAGATCGTGTGATGGAAGGAACAGTAGATGAAACAGTGTAGATGGGAGCCTGAACAACAGAAGTGGTCAGAGGGGCAAAAGTGTAACGTGTCGGAACAGCCCTTGACCTGGCCAGTGAAGAAACTCAGACAGCTGCTACTGATGTAACAGTCGTTGCAGCAGCTGTCGACAGTTCTTACCTCCTCTGAAAGAGAAACCTAGCTCTCTTTCTCCTGCCTGCAGGAATGATGTGGAATGAACTGCAGCAGCAACAGACATGGCCGCTGTGGATGTAGAGGTAGAAGTATGAGGAGGAGGAGACACATCAAACTCTGGAATAAATGAAGGATCAGTGATCTCTTCAAGTTCAGCTTCGCTCCTTTTTTTTTCTCTTCTTCATCAGTCTCCCTCCGATCCACACATTCTCAAATTCATCATCGGGTGTGTCTTTTGAGTCTGACTTCTCACCACCCTCTGCACCAGCTTCACCACCTTCATCACCTGAGTCATCTGACTCATCACTTTCTTCAGCAGATGTGGTTCCTGTCATATCAATTGGAATAGTCACTGTGGAGGTAGTAGTGGCCATGAAGTCCAACTCCAACAGTGAATCAATATCCACATCCTCATCAATAGCTACCGATGTACTAACTTCAGCACTAACACTTACACCACCAGCTTCAACCATGCTCACATCAGCAGTAGTAATGATATCATCAATAGCAGCACTCACACCAACGGTGCTTGCAGCTATAGTGCTCACAGTAACTGTACTCATACTAACAACAACACCGACACCACTACCTTCTGCACCATCATCATCATCATCACCACCATCATCGAGAACAATAATGTCCTCCACCTCAGAATTCGAATCATCGTGTCTCCATCTCCGACCAACTGGGGCTATTTAATCATGCCTTAGAAGATGACCAAACAACGAACGAACTGTAGGCTTCCTATCCTTGCCTCTGTATGACATTACTTTGTTAAGAGTTATGTCATTCATGTGCTCCAATCGTATAATATCAGCATTGATCTTTGGCAAATCTGGTAACTGAGCATCGATCAACTGCTATAGAAACCGAGGATACATCAGGAATTTCTTGTCTCCCTTGAGTGTCACATTCTCCTTCATGTGCGAGAAGACCATCTTTGAGAAATTGAATGCTCGGTTCAGCACCAGGGAGACGAAGGCACACTGTATAGTCTCTCTCATATCATCGAAGCCACCCCTCCTAGACCCAAGGCAGTGGATAAGCACATGAGCTAAATACTTGAATTGCGGATTTGTATATTTGACGATCTGTACGGATAAATCTGATAGTTTAACGATCTGAAATGATGACTGAAAAGTAGAAAACAAAATCAGAAAGTGAAACGTACGATCGTGTTCGTACAGTTAGCGCTCTGTACGACAACGCGCGTAAGTGACGTTTTCTGACGAAACGAAAACGAAGACGATACGAACGATAATAAAATTAAGGAAATATAATATTTTCTATTTTACAATTTTGAAACTCATCAAAAATAAATTAAAAAGAAACCATTTTAAATTAAAATACGTAAATGCATGAAAGAATTAACGAAATAAATAATTTAAGAAAATAATATTTAAACTATTTGCTAGAAATAACCACTTTCCAAACGTTTAAAATAAAGTCATTTTATTTAAATTACGTAAAAATACGCGTAACGTGCCGGAAACACAACGAAAACGAAAACCGAGCAACCGAAACGAACCCGAATACCCTCGGGGTATTTAAAGCCTTAAATGAGGCTGTCACCTCATTTTATTCCAAATCTCTCTCTCTCTTTAAAACCTTTGGCCGTCACTTTCTCTCTCTAAGGATAATCACCCTTCAAACGATCATAACTCACTCGTTTCTTGGCGGAATCACGCGTTCTTAGTGTCCACGCGTAGCTATCGACGAGCTCTACATAGAAGTACAGCAGATCTGGAGGTTTATCCAGCCAAAACCGAGGTATGAGCAAAAGAAAACTCAAGAAAATTAGGGTTTTGTGTGTGTTGTTCGACCATGAGCTTTAATCGGCTTTAGACCCACCTCCCACGATCGCTGCACCATCGAGAACCCCCTATCACTTAACACCAACGGGTAAACAACCTAGAAATCTTGATGCGCGATGAAAAGATGAGGGTGGAGTTGCAGGTTCGGGCGGATCTCATGGTCGCGAACCCTCAGGATGTAGCCGAACCCTGTGGCTGAACCGAACCTTGCATGGCTGCATATGCAAGGTGCCGAACCTTGCTGTTGAGAGTCCATCCCACACAAACCTTCGAGCCCGAACCTTTCATCCTGACTCACGAATCTATTCGGTGCCGAACCAGGAAGGGAATTGCCGAACCCTCTACCCTGCGAACCTTGGCATAACAGCCGAACCTATAAATGGCAAACCCCCCCCCCATGTTGTCGAACCTAGGCCCATGTACCCCTAAAAGGTTCGCTGAACATGATGCTGCATTTTCTGTCCAAACAGCAAGGCGCAGCGGCTGCATAGCATCCGGCCCAGTAGGCTGGTTCGGCCCAAGGGAATAAATCAGCCCAGCATCATTTACACGAGGCCCAATAACGATTGAATTGGCCCACCAATTCGGCTCATGTCACACTTTCGGCCATGCGTTTAAATAGGCCCAACACTTTCGTGAGACTAAGCCCATAGCTATAATTGGCCCATAATCGCTTGTTGTGGCCCAAGTTCACATTATTCAGCCCAAGTGGTAATATGGGCCCAACATTATTGGGGTTGGCCTATATGATTAGTCCGGCCCATACACAACTTAAATCGGCCCAAGAACACACAATGGGCCCAAAGGATTACTTAAGCTCACTCGTTATGGCCCAACCTAATTATTCAGCCCATGTACAATGAATGGAAAATAAAATACCTAAACCAATTTGTGGATGTTAACAAAGATGAATGTTTTGTATAACTTCTAATTATTACAAAGGTGGTATAATTCTCGGATTCTATACACTAATAACACTTAAACATGATGAGCTTACACATGGTTGGACGAAAGGCAAGGACAAGTGTACTAACTCAAACTTAAAATGATTAAGTATTATTAGAATCAATAATGGAAAACCGGGGGCCGAATAAAGACCGAGACTCCCGGGTGTTAGCCAACTTAAGGGCTAACACCTACACGCACATGAATCGTTACAACTTATACTTATAGGTTGCACACAACGTGAAATCAATACAGGTTCATGAAAACCAACAACAAATACTACAACGAGCGCGCGCATTCTAGTTAAGCTAAGTCAACCACTTCAAACACAAGGTGAGTTCATTTGTCTCTTTTCAAACTATTTGTTTTAACTCGGGACTGAGAAGCATGTTATACATTTTAAACGAATATTGAAATGTTTATTAAATGCTTTTACACTTATTTATAATGCTTATACTAATGCTTAAACTCATAACGCTTGTTTTGAAAACTAAAGACTAAGACTTTAGTGTAAATAGCTAATGCTATTTACACTATGCTTATTTACATTATACTTAAACTCTATGCTCTAACTAGATACTAAGGTTAATGCTACAAACTTTATGCTTAGACTATATGCCAAAACTAAAGCTACAGATTCAATACTAATGCTATTTACACTATAAGTAATTTTCTTAAAACTTTTGAAACACTTAAATGCATAGGGAAAGCAAATGCTAAAACTAGAAATGCTTATGAAAACTATGTCTATGTAAACTTGGAACTTAACTTGGAAAGACTCATATGTTCCAATTTGCTATAAAGACTTATGTGTTGGGATACTTGAATGCTTGACATACTTGGAATACTTGAAACACTTGAATGCTTGATATACTTGAAATACTTGAAATACTTGAAACATGTGAATACTTGATATGCTTAGAATACTTGAACACTTGAATGCTTGATACACTTGAAATGCTCAGACAACAGACTGATTGACCGCCGCGTATTGACCTGTGTGTCAACCCCTACTAGTCATCAATAAATCTATGTGAATGCTATAAACTTGTATGCTTAAGCTCTTAGACATCGTAAGACAGACTGAATGGCCATCGCGTGTTGAACCGTGGAGTCAACCCATACTAATCATTCAGTGTTCTTCTTTGTCCATTCATTTTGATGTTTATTGAGGATTAATACTTTTAGTTGTCATCGATAGTAAATTCAAAAACTATTCATAGAACAAACAAATGCTTAGTTGTTGGGAGATGAAACGCTTAATTATCATTAACAACAATATGTTAAGCAGCCCGGTATGTGGTGTGACGATGGCTAGGGCTTGTCCCCTACATATGCCCTATATATAAGCATACTTGGTTGGATAACATAGGTGGTTGTTAGTGAGGTTAAGGTTGTCATTTCGAGGAAATCAAAGTAAACATATTCGGAATAATCAAACGTTAAGGATCATTAGTGTGGAATGAAACGCTTAATTATTATTAACAACAATATGTTAAGCAGCCCGGTATGTGGTGGGACGGTGGATGGGGCTTGTCCCCTACATATGTCCTATATATAAGCATACTCGGTTGGATAGCATAGGTGGTTGTTAGTGAGGTTAAGGTTGTTATTTCGGGGAAATCAAAGTAAACAATTTCAGGGTAATCAAATGCTAAGAATCATATGTCATGGAATCAAGGTAGTGGAATGAAATGCTTAATTATCATTAACAACAATATGTTAAGTAGCCCGGTATGTGGTGGGACGGTGGCTGGGGCTTGTCCCCTACATATGCCCTATATATAAGCATGGTCGGTTGGTTAGCATAGGTGGTCGTTGATAAGGTTAAGGTTGTCATTCAGGGAATCAAGGTAAACATTTACAGGGTAATCGAATTCTATGAATCAATTATTATGAAATCAAAGATGCAGGATGAAACACTTAATTATCATCAGGAACAATATATCATGTGGTTTGGTATGTGGTGGGACGGTGGCTGGGTGGACGGTAAGTTCGACCCTACATATGCCCTATATATAAGCATACTGAAACAGATGGTATAGGTGCTTAATGGTGAGGTTAAGGTTGTCATTCAAATGATTTTACAAACTAATTTTCACATAAAACTACATGAACTCACCAACCATTGTGTTGACTTTATTTTCTTACATGCTTTCTCAGGTGATGCACAGGAATAGGCTCAGACTTCAGGACTACATGCTAGGATAATCAGATAGAGGACCTATTAGACTTTTGGAAAGCACGTATTTTGATTGTTGCTACGAGTCACTGTTGATATCTTGTACAGATACAAGATAGATATATTTGATTCTTTTGATAGGTTTACTTAGTTAAATTACTGAACCTTGATATTGTAATTTAACTTTGTAATCCTAGTTTAATGCTTTATTGTGCTTTAGTTATTCTTAACATTGATGCTATGTAAACAATCTGATCATCACGATTATCACTCACGATATCGCGCCCCGCGAACCTTCCACCCGACAGGGACTCTGATCCAACCCCGCCGGCTCGGGGTGTGACAATTCTAGTTAAGATAAGTCAACCCCATCAATCACAAGGTGCGTTCATTTGTCCCTTTTCAAACATATTTGTTTTTACCCCGGGACTGAGAAGCATGTTATACATTTTAAACAATTACTTAAATGTTTAATAAATGCTTTTATACTTATTCATGATACTTAGACTATATGCTTGCTGATTATGCTACAAACTTAATGCTTAAACCTTATGCTCGATACTTATGCTATAAACTCTATGCTTAAACTATACACTCGATGATTGTGCTATATACTCTACGCTTAAACTTTAGGCTAAATGCTTATGCTATAAACTATATGCTTAAACTATACGCTTGATGTTTATGCTATAAACTCTATGTTTATACTACATGCTCGATGCTAAGGCTATGAAGCACTTACGCTAAATGCTAACGCTTGATACACTCGTTCCGAAAACTAATACTATAAGTGCATATTCTAAATACAAATACTTTATACAATTATTTTAAAAAGTTAATATCTTACACTTTTAATCTAGATGTTAATTCGTTTTACACTTATACTTATTTGTTTAAACTTAAACTTGAAAACTTAAACTCGGAAAGACTTACTTGCTTAAAAGACTATAAAGACTTATATGTGTGAAATGCTTAAAACACTTGAATGTTCGATATACTTGGAATGCTTGAAACCCATAAATGCTTGATATATTTGGAATACTTGAACACTTGAATGCTTGATACACTTGGAATGCTCAGACAACAGACTTATTGACCGCCGCGTGTTGACCTGTGTGTTAACCCCTACTAGTCATCAGTAAATCTATGTGAATGCTATAAACTTGTATGCTTAAGCCCTCGGACATCGCAAGATAGAATGATTGGCCATCGCGCCTTGACAATTGTCAAGCCCTATTAGTCACCAGTGTTCGTCGTTGTCAGGACCTAGTAAGACAGACTGAATGGCCATCGCGTGTTGAACGGTGGAGTCAGCCCCCATTAGTCATTCAGTGTTCTTCTATGTCCATTTATTTGGATATTTATTAGGGTTCAATACATTTAGTTGTCCTCGATAGTGAATTCAAAACTACTCATAGACCAATCAAATGTTGAGTTGTTGGGAGGTGAAGTGCTTAATTATCATTAACAACAATATGTTAAGCAGCCCGGTATGTGGTGGGATGGTGGCTGGGGCTTGTCCCCTACATATGCCCTATATATAAGCATACTCGGTTGGTTAGCATAGGTGATCGTTGATGAGGTTAAGGTTGTCATTCAGGGAATCAAGGTAAACATTACAGGGTAATCGAATTCTATGAATCAATTGTTATGAAATCAATGATGCAGGATGAAACACTTAATTATCATCAGGAACAATATATCATGTGGTTTGGTATGTGGTGGGATGGTGGCTGGGCGGACGGTAAGTTCGACCCTACATATGCCCTATATATAAGCATACTGAAACAGATGGTATAGGTGGTTAATGGTGAGGTTAAGGTTGTCATTCAAGTGATTTTTTTTCAAACTATTTTTCATAAAACTACATGAACTCACCAACCATTGTGTTGACTTTGTTTTCTTACATGCTTTCTCAGGTGATGCACAGGAATAGGCTCAGGCTTTCAGGACTGCATACTAGGATGCTCAGATAGAAGACCTAGTGGACTTTTGGAAAGCACAACTTTTGTTATTAATACGAGTCACTTTTGATATCTTGTACAGATACAAGATAGATACATTTGATTCATTTGGCAGGTTTACGTAGTTAAATTACTAAACATTGATTATTGTAATTTAACTTTGTAATCCTAGTTAATGTTTTATTGTGCTTTAGTATTCTAAACATTGATGCTATGTAAACAATCTGATCATCATGATTATCACTCACGATATCGCGTCCCGGTAACCTACCGCCCGGCGGGGAACACGATCCGTCCAGCCGGCTCGGGGTGTGACAATTATGATGTTGTCCTTCTTGGATTAGTAATGTATATGTTATGATTCAACAACTCCTTTATATCACACTCAAGATTCTATTTTTCTTTTGTTGAATAATATATTTTTTATGATTCAAGAAGTTAGTAACATTATATCTAAGAGTTGTAATGGTGATACATTACAATATCAAAAGGTTATGGTATTATTTTTCTTGGGTTGATAATGCCTATGTTTTAATTCTTAAACCTACATGATATCATAATTGAGATTAGCGATGGTGATTCATTACTATGTCTCACATAATATGATATCATCTCTCATTGTTCTGTGTTAACTATGTTATGATTTAACTAACACTAAACCTAAGATCAGTGATGGTAATACATCACTAAATCTAAAAGGTATGGTGTTATCTTTCTTTAATTAATGATGTATATTTTGATTCAAAACCAGAAATACTATACTTAAGAATTTTTTATGGTGATTCATCACTAAAACTGAGAGGTCATAATATTGCATATTTTAATATTAGAACTCATGATAGAAACTCAATGGTATTATACTTATGATTAGTGACTTGTCACTATATCTAAAAGTTATAATATCATTTTTTTATAATTCATGATGACTATGTTATAATACTTTGAACTCAATAAATATTTTATGCCTAAGAACACTGATGAATAAGTCTAACACGTCATTAAGTAATAAAACCTGAAAAAAATTCTTTCCTATGTTTCAAACAAGTCATGATGATTTATGATTTACGATTTATGATATATTTTGTTTAAATCTCAATAAGGTGACATGACTTGAACTCATAGGATTTTAGTATGGGTGATTCCATATAAATTTCCCAGCAAGCTCACATTAATCATATAATTGTTGTTTAGACAAATCATTCTATATTCATACCTTTAGACAAAGATTCAAAAGTTCCATGATATTATAGCTAAGATTAATGATAATTAGTTATCACAACAATCAAAGCTTATATAATATCAAAATCTGTGTATTCTACATCATTCGTTTATCCAAAAAAAAATCGATCATCTATCAATTCATACGTTACAACTGAGAAATTCCATTACAAAAATTTCATTGATGAAAATCTCTATACTCATGCAATTTTAAAAGCAAGACAAAGTCTCCCACACCTATTCAAGTTTGTCTAAAGTTCTTGTCACCCTTGGTAGGAGTTTGGTATGCTATCAAAGTATTAGTAGTGTGGTGGGTTGGCTGTGGTATACCCTATATATAAGCACTAATGGTACATTGGTAGTAGGATCAAAACCTTGATCAAGGGCTAGAGTAGTCAATTCAATTTACAGTTTCGAGAAACCATGCTAGTCAAATCAATTGTTACTCAATTTCTAATCTTGGTGTGTATTCTTACACCAGGTCAAATTAAGGATATCGATAACCATAGGAATCATGCTAATGATTCTTAAATGAGTTATCCTATATTCGTATGTTTAAACAATTATTCAAAGATTCAGCGATATCATAACTAAGGTTAATGATAAGTAGTTATCATAACTATATAATATCACATACTAGTGTATTCAATATCATTCATATATTCAAAATCAATCATTTAGAAATCCATATAACTATGAGATTCGATTGCAAGATTGCAATTGTTAATATATCTAAACTCATACAATTTCTAAAGATAGTCAAGTATTCAAGCATCTATTCAAATGTAGTTAGGTTTAGGATAGTCTTGGTAGGTAATTGGAATGCTATCAAGGTATTAGTGATGTGGTGGGTTGGCTGCGGTATACCCTATATATAAGCACCACTAATACATTGATAGTAGCACCGAAAGCTTGATCAAGAATAGGATTTGTCAGTTTAATCTACAATTCGAGTGAAATATTCTTCAATCAAGAATAATCGACCAATAAATTATTATACTAAGTTATTCAAATTCCTTTGCGGTTAATCCCACCATAAATTGAGTCAACTATCGTTAAATCTAAAATCCTCATAGCAAACTAATTCATACAAATTCTAAAATATGTGTGAGTAAATATGAGTACGTTACTCACACATATTTTGCTTAAAGTTCATTCCACTTTAATTAGAGAATAGGAGCTGATTTTAGAATCCTTGAATCATCCAACTAGTGGCCTAGGAAATTGATACTCTACTCTATAGCAACAATGAACTCATTAAAATTTTAATACATTAAATCAATAAACAAGGTATAGAAGGAAACAAAACAAAAGTGAGAGTAAAACTAAGAAAACAATAAACACACCTCACAACATTTGCAATTAAATAAATTTCGGGATGAAATTCCTAAGTAGGGGAGACTGTAATCCCCAGGGTTTTCGTTACGAATTCAAATAATGTCATCGTGTTCAATTAGTAATAATTAAAAGCTTTGGATGTTCGTTGAAACACTTGTATTCATGAACTTATAAATTTACATGTATATTTCATTAATAAAGTAATAATAATACAAAACATAATTTATTTTTAGGGATAATAATTATTAAAATAAATAAATATAACAAAATAAATAATAATAATAATAATAATAAAGATTATAATAATAAATTGTTGTAAATAAGTTTAAATCAAATAAACAAATAAATAGAAATATTTAAACTTTTAAAGCCAAAGATGTAAAGGTTTATAAATTTTAAAGATGGTTTAATAAACTTTTAGATATAAAACTAAAGTTTTTTTTTAATAAAAGTTAAAGGGCTAAACCTGTCATTTTTATAAATACATTTGTGAGTGCCAAAAGATTAAAAGAAAATTAGAAAGGAGATTGAAGGTCAAGGAACTAAAGCTGTAAATCCCCAAAACATATCCTTCCTTCTTCGCCCAGACTCCCAAACCCCCGACCCGTCGACCCGTTCGCGACCCGGAAGCCATCCAGCTCATACAACGCATTTTAGAACCAAATTAGGAATGGATTTGATAAGGAAACAAGCACACAGATCGTATACACCATCGATTTAAACGAAATCAGTCCGAATCAAGAAGATTTGATCTTCATTATTACGCAACTCAAACCAAAATTAGAATTCGAACGAAACGGGTATAAAAGTTGAATTAAACCCTTCCATTACTGTCGCTCAACCCTTACGAACCATTCTGAAGCATCTAAACACCTTCTCAAGACCTCTGAAGTCGGGATCGATCAAAGAAAACGACCGAAGCTTTAGCCCACTCGAACTCCACCGATTCGAAATCGTTCCAAGTAAGTTTCAACACCATTCCACTCGGTTTTAGGCTTAGATCGAAAACCCTATGGTTTCCAACTCGCATGATTCCAGAATCGTTTGAATTAGGTTGAGATTCAATCTAGGGTTCATTCTGATTTGGAGCTTCATTTCCAGTTTTGTTTAAAACTAAACTGATTTAGGTTTATTCAACAAATCCTAACCCAGCCCAGCGGTTAAGACGCATGGGCTGGGCGTAGAGAACTCAGGTTCGAATCCCGCGGGTGGGTTGCTAGAGCCGGATTTGCCCATTTTTAGCCTATTTCCATCATTTATTTTTATCCTAAAAATTCAAAAATCATACTTTATTATTCTGTGATGATTGATAATTTCAGGAAATGTTAAAGTTATTTTTATTAATAAAACTAATTATTTACACTTGTTTTAAACTTAAATAATTAAACTAAGAAAACTCTAATTGATCCTTTATTATTCTTTTAAAAATAATCTTTATAAAATACATATATGTATATAATTATTAAGTCAATTATTATTTAACTGATTTATCTAAAATAAAATAATTTATGAAACACATACATGTGTATCTTTTATTTTATTATTTTCAATAATAAAATGATTTATAAACTACATATATTTGTACCTTTTATTATTCTTAAAATAATAAAATGATTTCGAATGAATCCTTTTAATTATAAACCAATTTTGTTCAATATAATTTTATAACTTTAAATGGTTGTTTTTATAAAACTAAGAATTTATTATTTTAAAACCTTATTATTCTAAAAAGAAAACTTTATAAAATGCATAGAATTATTTCAAATAAAAAGGCTTTTGTTTTAAAGTAAACATAAATCTTTTATATTAAACATACAATTTCTTTAACACAATTATTAATTTAAGATATATCCTTTCTTAAAACATTAAACAATAAATCAAGTACAAAAGGATGGAAATTAGGTTATTCAAATCAATTAGGATATTTATTTATTTGATTATTCAGAATCAAATAAATAAATGATTATTCTAAATCAATTATGATATTTATTCATTTGATTATTCAAAATCAAATAAATAAATAAATAAGTATTCAAAAATCAATTAGAATAATTATTTATTTGATTATTCAAACATCAAATAAATAAATGATTATTCTAAATCAATTATAATATTTATTTGATTATTCAAAGTCAAATAAATAAATAATCATTCAAAATCAATTAGGATATTTATTTATTTAATTGATAAATATATAAATAATCCTAAATGAAAACCATTCAAACTTAGACATATCAATTAGGACTTTCATAGTATGCCATAGAAGCTAGGATGCCAAAACTTGAACTCTAAGTACATAAGACTAAGAAATTCTATGCCTTTAGGTTAAGGTATGCAAGCACAACTTCTTAAATCCTAGAAAACGATTCAAGTGACAAAGCTAGGACATCATGTGAGTTTCTTCACACTCCCTTTTACATTCTTTGTTTTTGGGATGTTACACATGTCTTATTTAAACTTTATTCAATCTATTATTCATTCAATCTATGATGCAAGCCTTAGACTAGTTAGCTTTATGTGTTAGAGGCTAGGCTTATACAATGTGTTGATTCTATGTGTGTTGTCAGTCAAGCAATCTAGTACTTAGTAGCCTAAGATGGTTAGATACTATCTTCGCAAAGGCTTTTGCCTTTGTGTGAAAAAGGTGAAAGGTACACCTAGCAAACTGGTTGAATTATAACTGTTAATTTATAGTATGTCCATACTTGAATTAACATGTTGTAAGGATACTTGTTTGGACACAAGCAATTGTTATTCATTCATTCAATTTATTCAAACTTGTATTCATGTTGTGCTTATGATATATATCTAGTTAGGCTATAGTTTGCGTTCTTTTTATACTAATTATTTAAACTTAATGTGTGATCTCACCAACTATGCAAATAGTTGACAAACTCTATTTTACATGTGTAATAGAATAAGGAAGCATGATGAAGACATAAGATAGGCTTAGTGACCTAGTTAAACTTGAAACAATTGTATAGACTTTTCAATTGTAATATTTTGATTATTGAATTCATGTAATGTTGTTGTGCTTCAATGAATGTTGTAATTAATTTGTAATAATGATGCTTTAAATTAATATTGAAACGTTATAATAGCACCATGAGCTAATGAACAGTCAAACTCGCGCCCCGACGTATTCTGCCGTCGGTCGGGGTGTGACAATCCAAATCTAATTTATAAAAATTATAGCTATCAACTTTAAATTCAAACGGGTCAACATAACTTGAACATCATACAATCGCTCATAATTAGAATGAACAAAAATTGTTGGATTAAACAACATACTAGATTAGTGTTATAATTGATTGAACATCATACTAGATTTCAACAAAAGTTGTTGTTTGCATGCATGGATTACAGTATAAAACAACATAGTATATAATATTTAATCTTAAAACCCATATACAAAACACGCTAAACAAATATTTAAATATTAGAGTTAACAAAAATTAGCTTATGAGTAAATACATTATCAAATTTCCATTTCATCTTGAACAATTTTTAAATCTACTTCTCACTGGATTCTTGTCCGACGACTTTTGGGCTCCTTATTTATTTAAAAAAAATTAAATCTCCTTCTATTTTTAAACTATTACAACTTAGGGTTTTGTTTTAAAGTATTGGCAAATTTATTAATTATAGACCGA
The DNA here is from genome assembly GCA_009363875.1 of Mikania micrantha. NCBI lineage: Eukaryota > Viridiplantae > Streptophyta > Magnoliopsida > Asterales > Asteraceae > Mikania > Mikania micrantha. The sequence goes on along the minus strand of CM018698.1, from coordinate 54,615,873 downwards.
TGGGTCAATCAACCCTTTTAACCCTTCTGAGGTTATGCCGGAGAGGGTGAAGGGGTTGCTAGCAGTGGTAGGTAGAGTTTCTAGAATGAGATAAAAGGCAAAAGTATGATTTATAATTTTGTTTAGTTTTTTTTAGTAAAAGGTACTTATCAACTCAAAATATTTTAAAAATAAAATTAAACTGTCTTACACGTTTAGTCATTAGTGTAACTAAGAAGAAAATTAAACTATGGATGCAAAAGAAGTCAAACTAAAAATAATAAACTTAAATTATTATTTGGACCAAATCATAGAAAGAACCATAATTCACTCGTCCTTAAAGGGATATCAAAATGATTTAATTTTATATTTAACTATTAAAATGTTGAGAGTTTTAATCTTATTGTCAACATGTTGTGTGATATATTTATAAAAACAGTTAAAAAAACCATAATTTACTCAAAATTTAGAACTAAAATTATTAATATTGTTATAGTATGTTTATTATTATTGTTTGGGGCATGCAAAATCCGGTTTGGTTTGGTTTTCCCCTAAACCACCACCATAAATGATCTATCGATTAATGCAAAATTCATATCCATAACCAATAACAAATGGTCGGTTAACCATGACTCGGCTAACTAAAGATTATGGTTTAATTTCATTTAAATTGGGTTAAGTAATGAAACTGTTGAAAAATAAAACAAAAGCGTATGAATAAGTGTATGAATCAAAGATATAGAAGAAATTGCTAAAAATCTAATGAAAGTTAATAGGACTTTAGAAAAGCTCTAGCTTATCTTTTGTACTAGACTTGCATTATAGCTTTTAAAAAAGTAAGCATATAAATATTAAAAGAAAACAAATAAAGAAATAGTAGCATGTAGAGTTTAGTTAAAGTTGGCTAATTATTTGGTTTAATCATAACCAAAACTGAATGGGTTGGTAAATGGTTCAGCTTAACTAACTATCAATTAACGTTGATTTCGGTTAAAAAGGGTTGTTATCATCATCTAGTAATAACATCATCAATGACACTCACATTATATAACAAGTATTGTATTACTTATTATAATTTATACAATTTCTTCTTATGAATTACAATATCCTCATTTTTATAACATAACTACATAAGAACAAAAACTTTGATATTTCAAATGACAGCTAAGGTTTATCCTTTTCTTGTAAGCTATTAGACATGGATTCCTTTTTAATACCTTGCTCATCTCATAATCATTTCCAAAACTGTAATTTCAATCCACCTGATTATTCGAATTCAAATTATATAATATTTATTTTTATTTATAAAATGTATTCTTTTTATTTTTTATTTTCTCGAATCCGTTTAAATTTGAAGGGTCTTCTATAAACGATATAGTCGGATATACCTAGAAATTACCATTAATCTCAACTTTTCAATAATAGTTTACAAAAAAAACTATATATGAGGGCTTTACCCACTGCGGAGCCTGAAAATTTTGTCCGAGGGGGCCGAAAGTCACGGGACAAAATGTTTTTCTTATCGTTATGTTTCGGGCTTAAATTTGGGTCGACACATGATTATTTGGGTCGGGTCAAACAATTTAAAGTTTAAAATATCAAATATTTGTTGCACTCAAAATTATATATATGTTTGTATCAAACAAGACATAAAATGTTTAAAACGAAAAAGGTGAATACCCAAAAGAAGAATCACAATTCAATGCGATAACCTTTAAGCTCTTTGAATTCATTGATTAGACACTCCGAATCAAATCTTCTCAGTAATTTCCTTTCCTCAGCAATTTCCTTTACGAAGACGATTATTTAGAGGTGGGCAAACTGTTGTTTTAAACCGGTTCTGGTTCCAAACGGTTCCGGTTCCGGTCAACAAAGTCAACAACCGGTTCCGGTTTTGGCCGGTTCCAACCAGTTTTCGGCCGGTTCCGGTTCGGGTTTAGCCGGGTAAAGATGGAACCGGTTCCGCTTTTTTTGGTTCCGGTTTATCTGAGAATCCGGAACCGCCCATACCCACCGGTTCAGTTACAAACGGTTCTGGTTCGGTTCCGGATCCAAAACCAGGTTTTTTGCCCAACTCTACAATATTGAAATATGTAATGTGCAACACTTAAGGCCCATTTTAATTTTTAAGACCCAAAACAAGATTTAAACTCAAAATTGGCTAATGAACATAATAATAACCGATTTTGTGAACCGTTAAAGGTAATGTTAAAACTTATAATATTAGTTTAACTTTATTATTTTTTAAAATCCAAGATGGCCCAAGGAATTTTATGAATAAAAACCGAAGGGGCCAGACTCAATACATATAAAATTTTTCGACCAAAAACTACTACATCGAGACTTATGACCAGAAAAACGGCAGGGCCAGCGCACGCCGGGCCACTCAAAACCTCCGCCAATGGGCTTTACCCTAATCAACAAAAACTAATATAAATTAATAAAGAAAAAAAAAGATCTCATATTTATTTCAAATAGTTTCGGCAGAGTTTCGTCATTTAAAACACATATTTTTATTGAAATTTTTCTAATGGTGAACAAATAGTTTTTAAGTCTAGCCACCAAGATAAACTCAATGAGTTTACATGCATGCGAAACACAAACATCGTTGATGACCTAACCCTTTCACCATTTAAAAAGAAGCCTATCGTTTGAATAATCACTTTCATAAAACCTTGAGCTCACCTGAAATATATTGTTATAACTTATAAATGATACTTGAACCTGCAACAACAACAAATCTTTACCAAAAATATCGTTAGTCTACTTGTTAGAGTTCTCACCTTTCATAGTGGAGGTCAGGGTTCAAATCCATCTGAGGACAAGTTTGAATGACATGAACAGCTTGGGTTTTATCCCAAGTTTGATCTCAGTAGGGGTGAGAGTTTTACCTATTGCACGATGTTACAACGCATCTGATGGGCATATGTCTTACCTCTGTCCGGTAAACCCGGTTACCAAATATATCGTTAGGGCTCACATTTTTTCTATTTGATAATAAATGCTGCAATTTTTGAAAGAATTCAATAAATTGTTTGCGGTTTTAGATCACGTTTCTTTGGTATTCAAACGACTTAATTTCATCATTTTGAATTTTTTTTTTTGACGTGGACAAAACAAGAAATTAATTCATATGATTTGAACAAAAAATTGTCTACAAATTCTTTAAAAACATTGTAAGTTGCGCATTAAAACTTGTACCCCACTCTGAAATCATCAATACCGAGCTCTGCAAAAAGAGTCCACCATCTTTGCTACAACATTGGCAGCAAGATTCGCTTCTTCACTCCCTCAAAACCCCCCCATCCTCCAAATCTCTAAAACCCTAAATCTCTGATCCATAATGCCGCCTAAAATTCACACCGGCGTTGATCTCACCCTCATCGCCGGCGTACTCATCCTATTCATCATCACCGGTGTAAACCCCAAATCGACAATCGAACCCTGCTCAAACAACGACTCCTGTAACGCTCTCCTCGGCTACACCCTTTACACAGACCTCAAAGTCTCCGAACTCGCCGCCCTGTTCCAAATCGACCCGATTAATCTCCTCGCCGCTAACTCCATCGACATTTCATACCCAGATGTCGAATCCCACATCTTGCCGTCGCAATTGTTCCTCAAAATCCCGATAACCTGCTCGTGCGTCGATGGCATTCGCAAATCGGTGGCCACCCATTACAAAACTCGACCGTCTGATACTCTATCGAACATCGCTGACGCCGTGTACGGCGGACTGGTGTCAGCTGACCAGATAAAGGAGGCTAATTCGATTGCGGATCCGTCGGTGCTTGATGTAGGGCAGAATTTGGTTGTCCCGTTGCCGTGTACTTGTTTTAACGGTACGGATAACTTTTTGCCGGCGATTTATATGTCGTATGTGGTGAAACCGGTGGATACGTTGGCGGGAATTGCCGCGAGGTATAAGACGACGACGACGGATCTTATGGGGGTTAATGCTTTAGGGAATGCAGCTATTGAAGATGGTGATATTCTTGCAATTCCTTTATCAGGTAATAAATCTTTTTTTTTTTGAATAATTGGTTTAAAAATTTTGAATTTGAATTGAGATATATGAAATTTGGAGTCAACCGTTATGTTTTCAAAAGAATGCTGTATTGGGAAAGATTGCCCAAAAATAGCTGATTTTGTCTATTTTCAAAAAAAAAAATTGCAGGCTGCATGTTCTTGTTTTATTAAAATATCATGGTTTGTTTAGGGGGTATTTATGCATGAGTTTAAGCTGAAATTTGAAGTTCCATTAATCGGATTCTAGCTATTGGATATTGGTTATGATTTCTGATTATTTAGTGTTATAATTTCCTAAACTTTAATCAATTAATTAGCCAAGTGAAATAATTAAGATTCATATGAATAATAACTTTCATTGCTTCTTTAGTGTTTTGACTTATTAATGCCATGCCTTAATAGTAAACATTTATAGGTTTAAGGTTAAAATGGGACTCGTACTGAAATCGTTGCACAAATGGTGTTGCCACCATTGCCAATGGTGACCTCTTGCCTGGAATGTTGGCTTGTCAGCAAAAAAGTTTTTTGCAAGTCAGACGCCACCATCGTCAATGGTGATCTCGCCTGGTTTTCTTGCCAAGTCATTGCAAGTGCCAACTCATTTGCAATGAGCAATCGCCATTAGGAATGGTGGTTTTTGGAAAGGTTGCCCTTAGCAATGGTGGTATCTAATTTGAATGAACTAGAACAAAGCAGATTTTTTTCATTCCAGCACTACAAGCATTTTGTTACATGGGAGTACATCCTATAGGAAACTTACACACACATAGACCAGCCAAACAACTAAACACAACATAACAAATAAAACCAAACAAAGACACTTACTTAGCATAGGAGTCTATCTCCAGTAAGCATCGGAGTAGATCCCGGCATGCCTACTTTTTGGGCAAGAGGTTGCCATTGGCTATGGCGACAACCCCATTTGTGAAAGAATTTCAGTCGCAGTTGCATTTGTGATGCATTCTATAAAAATTGCTAATTCTAAAAAAATTCCAAAATCCAGTTGTCATGAATAGCTTTTAGTGAAGTAGTGGTAATCTTGTGAAGCAAAATTAATAACTTCAATAATTTCAATGAATATATATGCCATTTTAGTTGATAAACTTGCTGAAAAGGGAGACACGTGACGTCGTTCTTTATAATCAATTTATGAAGATATAGTTTTCATGATCATGATTGGGTTAAAATATAATGCTTTCTTCTTGGCATGATACTCCTTAAAATTATTAAAATTTTGATTTATTTTGTGGGTTATTTTCAGCCTGTTCCTCAAATTTTCCAAGATATGCATCTGACTATGCATTATCAGTTCCCAATGGAGGCTATGCCATCACTGCAGATCACTGTGTTGAATGTAGTTGCACATCAGGGAGCAGGTTATAATTTACAAGTTTATATATGTGTGATTGCCGAAAAGTTTTTTTTTTTTTTTAACTTTTTTTTTTCTTTTTGTTTCTTGTCTATGTTTTGTTTGATGCAGGTTATATTGCCAACCGGCTTCTTTATCAGTTTCTTGTTCAAGCATGCAATGCAAAACTAGCAATCTGATGCTTGGAAATGTTACGGTTCAACAGAGCAGTGCTGGCTGCAATGTCACGTCTTGTGGTTATGGTGGCTTTGTCAACGGAACAATAATCACTACGTATTCTTCTAAACCTTGTATTTTTGGGAAATTGGAAACTTTTAAAACTTTAGTTCCATATTTGCTTATTGCTATTGCTAACAATGAAAAACTAAGGGGTCAATAAGATTAGGGTTGTTCAAAAAAGCTTGCAATTTGCTCGAAAAAAGTCTAGCTCGGAAAAAGCTGGTTTTGAAACGAATCGAGCTGGTTTGGCTCATTTTTCATCGAGCGGAGTCCGAGCTAGGCTTGCAGTTTGTTATATATATATTATTTGTTTATTCATTTATTTGATGTGTTTATTTATTTAAAAATTAAAATTTTAAAAATAAGTATTAGCACTATATCAAAATATTAGATTCAATCGGAAAGAAGCTCAAGATCATGTTTTGTTTACTATTTGAACATTCGGATTAATTTACTATGTTTTGTATTTAAGCTCAAGTTCATGTGTTGAATTTTACAGTTGAACAACTTGGTAAGGTATTGAATTTGAATTATAGTTTCTTTAGCTTGCAAATTATACATTTATACATAATGTATGTGTTAAAGGTATTTTTTTTTGTATATTAATGTGTAAAAAAAAGAGCCGGCTCATGGCTCGAGATATTTTATGAGCCAAGTTAGACCCCAACTTTTTTGCTTTATAAAAAAACTCAAATCGAGCTGGCTCAGCTTAGTTCATTTACAACCCTTTAAGACCCCCCTAAATTTATCACTAATAAAAGGTATTCAAGTTTTTTAGAGAATTTGTAAATTGTAAAACATTTTTCTAAACAAATATTAAAAAATATGCACCAAATCTCTTTGTTAAACAAATTGAAATTATTAATTAGCCTATTTGATCTCAAATATGTTTCTGATGGGTCTCATATTGCTTGAAATCTTTACTCTGTAGGCTGTCGAGTTCTCTTCAACCACGATGCCCAGGTAACATGATCATGAAAATTTAATAGTGTTTTTGATAAAATCTTGTTATTGTTTGGTAGTTATTACTATTTGCATGCATGAAAAGGTAAAAAAATAAAATAAATAAATAAATAAAACAAAATGACATAGTTATTGATTTAAATTCTGGTTATGAAGTGATGTGTTTTGGGTTATTAAACATGTTTGCAGGGCCACAACAGGTTCCACCACTAACAGCACCACCAACAGTGGTTAGCCCAGACATGTTGTTTGCTCCATCCCCATCACCTTCCCAACTCAGTGGTGTGCCAGTCGGTGGTCTTCCCGGCTCAGTGGTGCCTTCAACTAGCTCAAGTATTGCATTCCCTCCATCTGCAAATGGTCCTATTGGAAGTGCCTCTAATGCATGTGGCATGGTGAACCCATTATCCAGTTTCTCACTAACCGTGGTTCTAGTTTTGTTTCTCAAGGTGATGCTTCCATTCTTGTAATATTTTGCCTCAAAAACATGCTTCTTGTTGTATATTTAACCTTGATTTCTGCCTGAAAGAAGACAGTATTCACACGCGGTTAGGCTGTTTTCAAGTATGAGATTTAAGGTTAGGTTGTTTGTAGTGAACTTTCTGGAACTTTTGGCATTTGAATGTTGGTGTTTGATGATGTCTCATTTAATTCTTCAAATTGTCTTAATGAATGATGTTTTGGGCTCTTTTGGCGCTGGTAATTTGATTTTTGAGAGTGGAAAGTGTTTTTTTTTTTTTTTTTGAACGAAGGTATTCTCACGTGTTCCCAACCCTTTGAAGACGATCGTCCAAGGTCGGACACTTGGACTCCTCCAATCACGGTGAGAACCCATACCCACTTATGTGTAAAACCTCGTGAAATGGGTAAACCTTCGCTCTCCACCGGAATTTAACATGGGATAAACCTCAAGCTAACATTTCACATGGTGTCCGTCTAGCTTGCTCTCAGATGGATTTGAACCCAGACCTTCAAAATGGAAGGTGAGAGCCCTAACCATTATGCTGGGTTTTTAGGACCGAAACTATCTTTTACTTTTGTGTTTTTTGCATCATAATCTTTTAATATTTTTTTTTAATTGTGAATAACTTTTCAACATTTATTATTTAAAAAAATATATTATAAAATTAAGAATTTTATTATTTGGTTGGAAGTCTTCTTATAAACAATTTATACATCTCATTGAAGTGAAATTTTACTTATATATAAAATAACTTGTAAGAAAAATGTTGAAGGCTTGAAAAAGATTATGTATGATTATGCTGACATATAAGTTGCAACTTGCAACATTTTAAGCTATATTTTTGCGTGTATTCAAGTGATCATCTTCGTGATTATATTACATACTTACATTTACAAGCCTGCTCACATTAGTGGCCGAAATCAACCAGCTTGATATTAAAAAATTAATTTCTCTATTTTTCTTCTATACGACCCAAGCTAACTTAATTTTTTATACACATTCACAACTCAACTAGTCAACCAAATTCAACTCAAGTTTTATTAATATATTTATTATATAAATATGATTTATTGTCATTTTTAAAATGATAAAAAAATAATTTATTAAGTTAAAAAATAGTAATTTTTAAAAAAAATAATGAAATAATTTATAGAGAAAAAGAAACCTAAATTTTGAAAAATTTTATATTTTTTAAATCAGATATATAATGAAAGTTATTTTGGATAATAAATTTTGTCAAAAAATCTAACGAACTAATGATAACGCAACACGTGAAGAAATATTATTAACTGATAAGGTTTTACTAAAAAACGTTTTTTGACTTGGATGTGGTAAGTGATATTTGTTATAAATTCTCTATAATCAATGCTTAGTTTTTTAGAAGATCGTGTTAAAATCAATTTCAAAATCAATATTTGTTTCCTTACGAATATCAAAAAAAATTTGTTTGGGATAATACAAAGAATTTTTGTGATCAAATATGAATTGCCCGTATGTTATTATGTAGATTTCCTCTCTTTTGTCACGGGTCAAGTTAATTCAGGTGGTATAAACTTAACAAATTTTGTTCAGGTTTCGGGACATTACCCCCTTGACCCCTGCCGCCACCACAGCTCTGCCCCTTGGACCTCATCAGTGGTGCTGCTCCTAGATGGTTTACCCTTGGTCCGCAGCTTAGAAATCTTAAACAAGTGCGCAATCCGCACCTCCGAACTCTTTGATAACCATGTTTTTTCGCATCTTAGAAATCTTAAACAAGTGCGCAATCCGCACCTCCGAACTCTTTGATAACCATGTTTTTTAAATTATTGAATTAATATATCACACTATTATTACTTGATAAACATAACAAGACTCGAACCGTCAAACCGATCCGAAAATTTTATGTTCGGTTATATGTAATTAAAGTGTTTGAAAACAGTGAACCGATCAAAAAAAATTATGAATCCACCACGACTTATTTGAGCCTTATATCGATTCAATCTTGAATAGATCATTTAGTTATCTTGATTCGTTTAGAACTTACTTCTACTTTAGACATACCCCTATCTAATTATGTGCATCCGACATCCGAGCAATGAATCCTAAATAATAAACCGTTTGGGCCGGGCCAGCCTTTACTGGAAACATGGGCCCAAACATCCACACAGGATGATAAAGCAACCGTTCCTCCCACAAATCTTCCACGATTTCTCCTTTTCTTCTTCAAGATTTGTTCAAGGTACGTGAGTTTTCAATTAATCAGTTTTGAATTTTTTTTAATCATCTCTTTTAATTGGTTTATACGGCTAGGGTTTGTTAAATTGTTTCGCGTGATATTTTTTTTTTCTGAGGAACGATCGTTGAGTAGCTATTAATTTTCGTTAATTGAAGGTGGGAAGTGTTGATTTTTGATTTTAGGGGTTTATTGGATGTTTTTGTTGATGAATCGTGCTTTAGGGGTTTAGTTTTTTGTTCAATGATGACGAGATTTTGTTTCGTTTTCTGGAATCTAAGTTGCACTAATTTGAATGCGTTATATGCATCTTGGGTTTGGTTTTTAGCTAGAAATCAACTTTCACCGTGTTAGATTTTCTAAGTGCTTGGGATAAACTAGGGTTTTCTTTGATGTATTTGATGGTGTGTTCACTTTTGTGTGTGTGTGTGGGGGGGGGGGGGGGGTTGTTTATTCTTTTTAAAGAGGGCAAGATTTTTGGTTATTTTATTAGAATCTAAATGGTTTCTAATTACTAGTTTAATAAATTAACTGCATCAGGCATGGTTATAAAAATCTCTGACTAGGCCGATTAATCGCTAGTCCCCTAAGGCCGACTAGGCTCGACTATCCGATTAGGCCGATTAGTTGGCCAATTAATCCCGATTATTCCCTAGTCCCCACCCCACCGACCGACTAGCGATTTCTACATATTGCGTCCAGGGGATTTTCTTTTAGGGTTTTGCTGGCTGAGTGTCAATTTTCTAAAAGAGGGCAAACTTCTTTTGGGTGCCTAATCTGTTTTTAGGGTTTCATGTTGGGTACTACTATTTTAAGAAACGAATTAAACTTTCGCGGCTTGAGTCATTTGATGTGTTGAGAAGTAAGTTTTGCCTAAATCCACCCTCCCCATACCCTACAAATAGTCATGCTACGAATGAGATTTATAGGGGATGGTTGTTGTTGTATATAGAGTTTAGTTTGGTAATGCATCCTTAAAAGAAAGTTGTTGAATGCCTCAATCGTAAATCAAAAGTTGAAATTTTATTTGAAACTAGAAGTGAGCTGCTTCCATACTTCCATTTACTAGAAATGAGAAGATTTTGTTGTAATATAGGATATGGGCCAATGGCAAAGTGTTTCATTAGGTTTTGCATTATCTATATTTTGTTAATGGTTCTTAACAATTTTTTTTGCAACCTAAAGGTGATATTTTTATTAAATTCGTGCAGATTCATTCATAATCTGACGTTTACAAGTTTGGGATTTGTATTCTTAAGTGAATCTCAAACTTTATTGCGTTGGCTCTTTAAACAAGGTAAGAGTCCCGAACTAATTATTGCTTGCCATTCAAAGAACATATTTCAGCTATATCTTTAGCTGATTTATAAAATTGGTGAGATGATGTAAAACCGAAAAGTTTAATTAATCAGACCTTACAAATAGAATGCTACAAGTGAGATTTATTAGGTATGATTGTTGTTGAGATGCTACAAAACCTATAACTATAAGTATATTTAAGTGGTAAATATCATTGTTCTCTACTTTTAGAGCATTGATCTTTGTATTTCTTTCATCTTTCGGCTAGTGTATTCATTTTTACAATTGTTATTAGAGCTTAGTCTCTGCCGGTTTGAGAGTCATTTTTGATCAAGAGAGCAGCCGTTGGCTCCTGGGCTGAAGAATAAGGTTAGCAGGTAGCAGTACTGATTAGTTAAAGGGGTAAAATTAGAAAGATTAGTTTTTATTATAAATAGGATTAAAGAGAGTTGTTATTTTCTTGTACCAGAAGTCATTGTTTAATAAAGAAAGAGTCGTGGGAAGTCCACAAGTTCTTGTGTTCTTGTGTTCGATTGTTCTAGTTTTTTGTTTTTTGGGTAATATCAATCATATACAGGGGCTGAGATCTTCTGTATATTCTACTTGCTGATTTTACACTTATCTAAGTGAAATATATTTATCATTGTTAAGAGAATTCTTCAAGAATTGTGTTGGAACATGAAGCTTACATGAACATAGAGAACTGTAATTAAGCCTTCATGCACTAAAGTCTTCATTTACATTTTATAAAGAACGCTTGACTTTTGCATGTCTGTTTTACGAAATATGTTTATATGTTTATTATCAGGCATTAAAAGATTGAATTTTTATGATAAGAGTAACTAACATTGTACCATTCTCTCTTTGAGATGCACTTCCGGTCATCATCATACCATAATGCAGATATTGGTTTGGTATTTACATTCGAATGGACAGCAAGACGTTCATCCAGTTGGTTGAAGAGAAAAAGAAACGCGTTTTGGCAAAAAAAGAAGCCCCTTTGAAATGGCAGCAGAAGCTGGAAGCTGCCATTGAAGCCAATGAGAAGAAATTGAAAAGGCATAAGAAAATATCTGTGTCATATGATAGTGACAGAGAAAGTGAAAGCAGCCAGGAGGTCAAAAAGTCAAAGAGGAAGTCTCACAAGAAACATAGAAAGCATGATCAAAATGAGAAGAAAGAGAAGAGATCAAAGCACAAACCGAAAAGGAAATCTTCAAGTTCAAGTGATGATAGTGACAGTTCATATGAAAGTAAACGCGTTCACAAGAAGCGTAAGCATCATCATTGCTCAACTTCTGGCTCTGATGATTCGGTTGCTTCCAGTGATGAAAATGAAAGGAGACACTCGAAGCATCATAGCAAACGAGTGAGATCAAGAGATGTGGATTCTTTAAGCGAGGAACTCGATGATGACAGGATGAGGAAGAGAAGACATTCAAAGCATCATCATCATAAACATCATAGGCATGCAGATTTGAGTGAGTCTAGCTTTTTTGAAGATGGTGCCAAAAGACATGATAAGTGCCACCACAAGTCCTATAGCCATGAATTGAAGTCCCAAGTTGATAACAAGGATCATCACCACAACCATAAACATGATTTGGATGAATTTTATGGTGCAGAGGAGGGTGAGATTCTTTAGGTTTATTGTTTGCTGTCATTTGAAATGAAATGAATCATGTTATTGTGAACTTATTAACCTTGAAACTTATCTTGTTAAACTGTTTACCGTGTGTAGTTTGTGCTGGTTTTGAAATTTATCACATCCTTTAGGTTTATTGCAAAACAGATCAAGTGATTTATTTCAAGTGTTCTTCACATTGTGCAAAGTTCTTGTTAAAATTTAAAACACATCATACCGAACATCTGGATGCGGCTTTCAAAATACAAAACTAGCATTAAGTTTGAAACTTTTTATAAAGCCAGGCAAAACGATAGCATCTGGGTTAAACTGGGGCCGGATCTAAGACATCCTGACTAAAATGGACCCATGGGTGGCTTAGGAAATAAGTAACAAAATAAATTCACTAGCAATAAAAAGGTAATAAAAATCGTGGTTGGTACTTGACAAGGAGTCTCTAGAAACAATTTATTTATTCCATTTATTCCGTCAATTTCTAATGCAGATATTTGACCCCAACAAAGAAACGCCCGTACGTTCTTGACAGCCCATCTTTGGGGTTTCCAACAAGCTATTGCCTCATCCATAACGACGAGATCTATTATCGATTTTTGCATGTCCTCACAAAAAGCGATAATAGATCTTGTCGTTAACTCAAAAATATTCCTATTAGGAATTATCTAGGAAAAAGATCAAGTAAAGACTCTAGGTTTCCAACAAGCTACCGCCGCAAGAAACCATCTGTTTCGCTTGGTGAGCCGGGACCAGAGCCACAGAATTATTTCATTTATTTCGTTGGGACAACCCTGCTGAATAATGAGTAATTTACTAGCATATGTTTAACCCACTCGTTGGAAATTGTTTTGAGTTTCTATCGGATCGATCACTCAAAGATGTTTGGTCTTTGGATACGTAATTTATTTTAACTTGATGCATAATTTAAGTAGCTCAAAGAACCCATCAAATGTGTTTAGCTCAAAATTTGAACCTTTTACTACATAAATTAAGGTACATTCAATTTGGGCTTGCAATCTGTCTAAATTACATAAAAACCCAACATGCATAGTACTTATGTAATATAGGTAACTGATTTACATCTCAAAAAATGGTGTTATTCTGTGATCCCGTGCCGAGATGCTTGGCACTCAGCAACATGGGATGAATGAAACAATCCATCAAACTGAACCTCAGAAGTTCTTCAAGATCTTCTCATTAGCCACACCATTGCCAACAAGAATAGAAGTAACCTCCTGCAAAAGACATTCATTCGGTTATTATAGAACACAGTTTAAACAATGTGTGCACACATCTTGGTTTAAAAGAGCGCGAAGTGCTTCAAGCGTTTAGGTCCCAAAAGCCAAGACATGAGGTGTTCGCACATACGCAAGGCGTTGCACAAAGTACAACAATTTAAACTTTATATACAACCAGAAGTACGAGCTAGGGGTCTCCTCAGAAGCAGCCTATATCTCATTAGGATAAGGGTAGTGTTTGTTTTTGTCCCACCCTAGACCAGTTTGTAGCATTTTTTCAAGGTGTATTTGTTTGTTTGTATACAACCAGAAATTACCCATCTCATCTGTTTTAAGTATCAACCTTTTTATTAAGCAAAACTTTCATATTCTTCTTCCCTTAGGTTTTTTTACATATAACTCCCACATAGACCTTATTTGGTTAATTTTGACCCAAAAGTACACAAGGCATCACCTCAAACCCTTGTGTGTTTTCCTGAGCACCTGACATGCCTTTTAAAACCAAGGGAGACAGATGTAAACCAAAATGTAATTCCTAACCTCAGCCATCTGCTTTTGACCACAAAGCACAGCACCGGTTGAATCAGGTGCATAAAGCTGTTTGGCTCTGGCAAAAGCCGCCTGCTCAATACATTTGAAAACATTCATAGGGGAAATATAGATATTAAAAAAAACAAACTTGATAAAAAAAACTACAATGAAACATGCACATGAGTTCTACCTGTACATAGCCAGCTTCACCAGCCCAACTATCATCAGGCTGAGATAACACAGGAACAATAGTAACTCCAGAAGATTCCCAGGCTTTAAATCGATCCTAAATGGTTGAAGAAAACACAAAATTAGAATCCTTTATGGATAGAAATAAACAGAATAATTAATGGTTAAAAATAAAACCTGATAAGCCATTCTTTGAAGGTTTCTCGCACCATAATATAACCTCACATCTGATCTCTTGTCCGCACTAAAGCCTGATTCAATTAAAGATCGAATGGGGCTGCATAGCATAAATTTTCATAAATGAATTATTTGTAGGAATCAAACCGATGATAATATCATTTAAGCATACAATATACCATAATGCATAGTGTTAGATCACTTAATCATACAATATATCATAACACCAAGTATAATTTCGGGATAATTGTATGTGGCATCCAATTTTATTTTTCTATTAAAGCCACCCATATACTGAAACTACTTTATCTGCCATCAAGACAATATATAATATCATATATACCAAATCCAGCCTAAAACATGCAGGAGGACGAGATGCCCTTAAAGAGATTTTGGGAAATAAAAAATGCTTGTCTTGATGTGTCAACATGTTATAAGTTGTAATGAACACCTTTAAAACAAAAAAAAAAAAAAAAAAAAAACTAGGGCATTTTCATCATCTAACATGCTTTTTTGTTTGAATTGGTAATATAACCGGATAGGTACTTGGGTGGCCTATAAATTCATTCCAATATGTGGGCGGCCTTTGTAAAAAGTGTATTACTTGGATGGCCTCTGCATGCATTGATCCAAAAATATTTTCATGTAAATACCATTTCATTAATTGGTTAATTTTTATGCTCACGTTAGTACATCATGAATTTTAACAGCTTACTGATTATTGAAGCTGGTGTTTCTTCAATAATAGAATAAACAAAATAAAACAGACGTCAGACAACAATGCATCATCAACACACCCATGAAAAATAGATAAAGTATTGCAAGCGACATGATAAAAAAGATCAAACCTTGTTAGTTCACTGCTCAAAATTTCCCATAGGTTTATTATGTCAAATCAAACTGAAAGTTGCTAAATCTATCAATTCATTGCAAGTTTTTGTAGTTAAATAAACAACAAGACAGTTTGCAGCTATTTTATTTACGCATATTTTTGGTTATGCTTGATTGAGTAACCTATGGAGAAAGATGAAGCAACCGTCAAGAACTTTTGTTCAACCAGATAACATTACAGTTATTAAGCAGGATATTGAGGAAGATGAATCAATGCTATTGTTGGTAAGATAGTGCAGTAACACCATAAGAACTAACAAATACGTTGTTTAATCGGTCAACCAAGTAGCAAAACAAGTACATAATCATCAATTATATTTAAAATCTCAAACCAAATTATCGAAATCAACCAGAAAATACCTAATTCCGGATCCAGTTGCAAAAATTAGAACAGACTGGCAATCCTCCGGTGGAGATATTTGATCCGTATCAAATCCTTTCCCCATAACTAGACTCAGCTCAACAACGTCGCCTTTTCCGAGACCGCACAAAATCTCCGCCGTAGATCCGGCGATACTTTTAACCAAAAACTCAAAAACACCGTTCGTAAACGCCAGTGAAGGAGGAGAAGCGATCGCTAAAAACGAAGGTTTCTCGACGTTAGGGATACGGAGCTGGAGGTATTGTCCGGCGAGAGTGTAAGACGATGCCAGATCTGGAGAATCCGAAACGTCGACGGTAACGTGGAAAAGAGATTCCGCAGCAGGTTTCACACCGGCAAGAGGAGTCGGAGTCCAAACAGCGGTGTCTTGTTGACGGACTGCAGCGGTGACGGTGAGTGATCTGCGACTGATAGGGTTTAAATTCCGGCGGATGACGGTGGCCATAGGGAAAGATATTGTGCGGTAAGGTGCATGGGAGCTGTGATGAGGACGCGTGAGGGGATTTGGTGAGGAGAGAGTGCTGGTGAACGACATCATGTGGTTTATTTTAGGGATCGCCGCCGTGTGTGGGGGTGGTAAGGCGGCGGAGGATAAAATGCGCAGGGTGTATTTTAATACATACACGTGGCAGGACGGTCGATATGGGGATATCTACTGTTTGGTTGCCACTAGATCGAGTGTTTGGACTTTGGATCAAGCGGTATAAACGAGTTGAGCCGGAGCGAGCTTGTTACAACGGGAGTTTGGCTTGTTAAAAGTTTTATTTCAAGGCTTAAACTTGGCTGGTTAGAAAATTTTTAGACTTGAGTTCGACTCGTCTTATTTATATTTTAATTAGTTAATTTATTTATTAATCTATCTATTATAATAAACAAAAATGTTTTTGTTTATGTGTCACTACCATAATTAATTTTCTTTTACATTTGTCATGTGTCAACCCCACATTTAATTTTAAAAAATTATTGACACATGTCAATTTATAATTAAAAACAATAAAACAAATAGATCGTGTTTTTATGCTAAAATTTAAATTACACAAATCCTATTTTTATGGTTACAAATTTAAATTGTATTTTTCTTTTAACATTTATTTGATTATTATTAAGATTATATATTATTAGTATTTTGTTCAAAATCTAAGGAATGTTGCATATATAAATACAAGCCTAACTTATGTATTAAAGTTATATTTTAATTAAAATATAACCGACTTTTTCAAATAAGACAATTTTCTCACACATATCATTTACAATGTCAATAAATAAAAGTTAAGGCCAACCGTTGTCAAAAAATGGTTTGTTACTGAAACAACCAATTTTTTCACGGATAGCTATACGTTGTATATAAAGAAGTTTTAGAGATTTATAAATTATATTTGTAATTATAAAATGTATCTATATACAATTGATTACGTAATTCATCATAAATATATTTTAACTACGTCATTTGTTACTCAAACCCGTGTAATACTCGGGTTTATAACCTAGTTTAATATATATTTATTATTTTACTTTCCAAATTTAACATAAAATATTAGATTTAAATATATTTATCATAATTTTATATATAAAAATAATGTATTTGATAAATGTACACTTAAACGTTTGAACATTTTACTGATTTGATCCCGAGTATCTTACGAGCCGTTTTGATTTATTTACACCCTTTGGATCAAGTTTTAAAAACCTGTTGATTTGGTTGTGTGCATTCTTTTAAAATAATTAGTTCTAACTAAATGTCATTAATATTTGGTTGTCTGGATTCTTTTAAAATAATTCTAACTAAATATCATTAATATTGCGACTGTAGCGTTGTTAGTATATGTCATGTGTGACTACATGCATTACATATTACTCAATTTTTTAAAATATAAATATACCCTTATATTTCTGTTGATGGATAACTAAATTTTCAAAAATCTTAAACAGATAAACAGACGTAACGATTTACAAATCTATTATGTTCAAGAAGAAAAACTAAAAAGTAAAACCAATAACAAATAATAAATTTTGTCACTTGAATCACTAGGCTATATGCTATTCATGATAATGTGACAAACTTTCATTTTATTTAGACGTTAACAAGAAGTAATCATCAATTCTAAATGTTAGATCTTAATATTTCACTTTAAATTATATTATTACAACATCCAGGTGTTATAATAATATATGAATTAATAGGGTTTTCTTATCAAATGTTATCATTGTTTTTTATAATAGAAGAAGATTGAATATGTATGGTTTCAACTTTGTTTTCCTCACTTTAAATAGCTTTTGTATGTATATATTGTTGAGTAAAACATCTCAACTTAATTTGGTAGCTGGTGAAGTGGCGTTTGGATATATATATAACGTAAGAGCTTGTGAAATCCTTCAAAATAGGTTTGAATCTTGCATTTTTCTTTTCCTCTTGTGTTTCCTTTTTATTTATTCTTTAGGCTTTATTTCTTTACCTGCCTTTGTGAAATACTAACTTTGATCCTCTCGAGTTTATAAAATTTATAATTTATCTTTTGTAATATATATATATATATATATATGACTTTTCTTCTATATGTTCATTATTTTTTTCTTTTTATTTGCACTTTATTTCTTGACATGTCCTCACTTTAAACCTCTTGAGTTTGTAAAATTTAAAACTTATCACTTGCATTATATATTATTTGATTTTTCCTCAATAAATTTGTTCGTTAATTTTAAAAAATAAACGTGGGTAATATTGATCAACGACAACGTGTTGTTACAATGAAGAATGAAACTTACACTGAATTAGAGCATTTCTTCCTTTATATAACTTGTTTTATATATATATATACAGGATTCGGATCGGATACAAAGGGATATTAACGTGAGAAGCGTAGGAGGCCATAGTTTTGTTACACGTGTAAATATTATGATTTGGACTGAGGGTTAAAATAAGTATTTTATTCAGAAACATATTTAAGGTAATGATTGAAATATTTAAAAACATTTCTAATAAACCGCAAAACAGTTATTTCATTGAATTTTTTATTAATAAGCGGTTTATAATCGATTGAACATTTTTTTTTGTTTCGATCAATAATCAAATCTGAAGAAGAAAGACTGTGTATTGCTTTTCGTGTGGTTATTTATATTTAATAAGATGGAAAAAATTAGAGATCAAGAAGGTATTTTGTATATTATTTTTATCATTTGAATCAAAATTATTAACATGTGTTTGTCATTTTGTTAACAAGTCGAAACTGTAGATTGAAAAATTGCTTTTTTTATTTGTGAGTAAACATTATAAAATTTGTACAATAGAGAGTGACTGTACGTATAGTAAAAATCAAGATGTTTAATGGAATTGGCTGAGAAAATCAATGATATAGAGATTCAGTACGTGATTTGATAATATTGGTACGTAATTATTATAAGAGTAGATATAGTACATAATTATGTATTTTGTTTTGAAATGCGAATGAAGGATGTTTAATATAGGTTATCAAACTATTGGAACGTAATTATTATGAGAGTTTTTTTATAGTACGTAATAATGCATTTTTTTTGTACGTGAATACAGGATGTTTAATAGAGGAAATAACAGTTGGGTTGGAACGTATTTCACCTACATCAGGGAAGAAATACTACAAACCTGATGTCCCATTATCTTCAAAGCCAATAATAGGGATGTGTTTCTCTTCGATTGAACATGCATTTGATTTTTACCAAAATTATGCAAAAAAGTGTGGATTTATTGCTTGTAAAGGTTCTCAATATTGTATAGGGAAAGTTATAAAGTTGAAATATTTTGTATGTTCAAAGGAAGGACATAAGCCTTTCAGAGATTTGATTAAAAATGATAATAATACGGACAAGAGGGAAAGCAAATTAAGAGTAGGAATAGGCCTACACAAAGAACTGGATGTTTGGCTCATATAGTTCTGAAGTCAGATGATGGTATTACATTTAAAATCAATAAATTTATTGAGGAACATAATCATAGTTTGGTATCGTAAGACGATATACATTTGCTGCCTTCATGTAGGAAGTCAACATATGAGCAGATGCAGTTGATGTGCTCACTGTCTGAGCATAATATTGGTCCTGTTAGAGCTTTTAACATGATGCGTACCAAGTACGGGGGTTTTGACAAAGTTGGAGTTACATCTGTTGATTGCAAAAACTTCAAAAAGCAATTGAATTTGTTTGTTGGTGAGTATGATGCAGACATGGTAGTGAATATGTTGCTTAAGAAGAAGGAGTATGCCACAGATTTCTCTTTTGAGTATACCATGGATAAAAAAAATCAGTTAACTGGATTGTTTTGGGCAGATGGTCATTCAAAGAAGAATTATATAGTATTCGGTAACGTTGTTTCATTTGATGCTACATTTAGGACAAACAAGTAAACAAAACAAAACATATATTTGAGATGGTTTTTGTTTATTTTACAATTAATGGTTCTGAAAAATTTAGATGAAATATCTGATATTTTTTTATTTAATTTTGTAGATACAAAATGGTCTTTGTTCCGTTTACCGGTATTGATAACCACCATTGCAATATCAGTTTTGGAGATGCATTATTAGGTTCTGAAAGTATTGCATCATACAAATGGCTATTAGAGTGTTTTACAGGTGCCTTTGGTGTTGCCCCAAAAATTGTAGTTACAGATCAGGATGTAGCTATAAACACAAGCTGTAGAAGTTGTTTGGCCGTCAACCAGACACAGATTGTGTATGTGGCACATAATGACAAAGGTTTCAGACAAGGTATGTGATGTTTTAACATTCAATTAATATGGTATGCGATTTTAAGTATCATAGTACGTGATTTAGTTATATTATGTATGTGGCACATAATGACAAAGGTTTCATACAAGGTATGTGATGTTTTAACATTCAATTAAAATGGTATGTGATTTTAAGTATCATAGTACGTGATTTAGTTATATTGTACATTAAGAAATTTTTTACAATAGGTTTAGAGAAGATGGTACGTGATAATATAATAAATTAGTACGTTATTTGTTGTTTTTAAATATAACAGGTTTAAAGATTATTTATATTATATAGGTTGGGACTGCATTATGCAACAATGAGGATTTTAAGAGACGCATATGTGACATAGTTTGGACTGATTCAGTGTCTCCTGAAGATTTTGATAGAGAATGGTTGTCAATTATGGATGATTATGAGTTAAGTAACAGTGATTGGTTTGGATATATGTTTGAGATAAGGGACATGTGGATTCCTGCATTTTACCGTAACGAGCTGATGTTTGGTCTTATGCGAACCACTTCAAGATCTGAGAGTGAAAACCAATATTTTGGCCAATTTTCTAATTGTCAACTAACTTTGCTCGAGTTTTTTACTCATTTTGACACTGTCATGGAGGCTCAAAGGCATTTACACAGGAAGAATGATCATACATCTAGAAATACAATGGCTGACATGTGGACAGATTGTTCGTTAGAAGAGCAGGCGCACAAAATATATACGAGAAGTATATTTTCTGATGTTCAAGAAGAAATATATGATTCTATTCACAGTTGTCTTTCTGTTTGTACATCACAATCAGGTGATTACACCAGATTTGATATAAAGGATCTTAAGGCAAAAGGAGGAGGATATTTGCAGGTAAGTATTTTTTTGTTACACTAATATGGTACGTGATATAGTAAGTAACATGATATATGAAAGTAGTACGTGATTTGTGTTAATAAAATACAAGTGTGTGTTATTGCAGGTAGTGTATTGTCAAGAGGATGGCAATGTAACTGTCATGTGTAGTTGTAAGCGTTATGAACAGTATGGCATATTATGTCGTCATTGTTTTTACGTTTTAAGGCTATGTGATATAAAGGTATTCCATGAGAAATACATTTCCAGAAGATGGACAAAAGATGTTGTCCCAAATATGTCAAATAGTTACATTATAAACCCACACATTTTGAGTGGAATAGCTCCTGAAGTTGATAATGTGGTACGTGACATAATGTCTTCCAGTGAATATATTGTTAACAAGTTTGTGAAAGACATGAAAAAGTTGACAATTTTTAGAGATACTTTAAAAGACATAATGGATTAAACTAATGAAGAAACAAGGGATATGCCCAATGTAAAACAAAAGGATATTGTGTCATCATTTGTTCCTCAACATGAAGAATCAAGTGTTAATGTTCGATACCATCGGGTATTAGGAACAAAGGGTCTGGTTCGCATAAAAGGTTTAAATCTAAACGTGAACAAACAATCAGCAGAATGGGTAAGAGAGCTAGAAGTTGTCATAGTTGTGGACAATCGGGACATGATAGACGTACATGTCCGGCACTTAGAGGAACACACAAAGATGATTAGCATGTGTTTAGATACGTATTTTGATATGCATCGAACGATATTTTTGTATTTTTTTGAATTATAATTCATTGGTACGTTATTTTAGTACGTGATTTTTGTTCAATTGTTTTATGATAAGTGAATATAGTTATTGATTATATTGTATGTTAAATATTAATTGGTACGTCATTTTAGTACGTGATTATTTGGCAAGTGATGCATGATACGTTATTTTTATGATTGGGAGATTTTGTATGTGAAAATAGGTTATATTAGATGTTAAATTTTAAAAGATTTCATGAAGAATGATAAGTGATATTAGGTAGTATTTTTATTTATATATATTTTATAAAAACTTTAGATTAACATTATATATAAATAAGTTTTTCACAAGTTATACTTTTTTATTTTTTTTTTATAAATGTTGTGTTTGATGTTTAGTGTTAAATAATTTTTTATGTATATTTTTCATAATCAGTTTTTATGGAACATATTTTTTATTATGGACATTGTTAATCAGTTAGTATTAAAGTACGTAATTATTATATTTTGTTTAAATTCATTAAGATATTAGTATGTGAATATTTTGGATGTGTCTATTATATATTAAAGTTTTACTTAAACATTATATAAGATAAAATTAATAAACAAGTCATGATATATTTATGCAAAAGAGAATGATTTATTAAACACCATTAAAATAAAAATAAAACAGATTACATATAGGATTCTAGGAAATCAACTTTCAACTTCATTGAACAACGAAGGGTTTTTATGATGTTTGCAATAATCTGAAGTTGTTGAACATCCGTTTTATCTTCGTCTACCATGAACAACACGACAAGATCTCGAACGGCATTAGGGGTAGCTGTAGCAACTGTTTGCTTAGTTCGTCCCTTTTTTTGATCCCATCTTCAAGGCTTTGAAAGTTTTGTTTCAAGACATCCATATAAAGTGTGTCTTTATTGTATTGCTTCATTATCTCGGCAGTGAGTCTTGATTTTTTGTCATTGGATGGTGATGGTGATGGTGATGATGATGAAGCCATTTTTTTTTATTGGTTGTAGGGGTGTTTGATTACTATGACGAGCCATCTATATTTATAGGCTGAATGTATTTAATATTAGTAAATAGTCATTAATAGAATCCCACCTGTTCAACTACCGATATTAATGGGACGTATTTATTACAGCACAACAACCAGATATAGAAATGGACTGTTAATATGCCTTTTGTATACGTTTTTAGTATATATAGTAACTGCATGCACGAGTTTTGCATATCAAAAAACAAATCAAATAGTAAACAGTTTTTTATAAACATTTCCAGAAAAATGGCATCTTCATCATCAAGTTACAAATACCAGAAGGACGAAAAAGCTATACAAATACTAGAGAAAAGCTTTTCTGAGGAGAAAAAGGATGACAAGATTATGAGGAACTCCATTAGGATGCTGAATGGGCTCCTTATTGCTGACATCAGGTCTAACATTGCAAACCTGAGCGATTTGTTGGATGATACCAGTGAAGGTGCTGAGGCGGCGAAGGACTACATGGTGAGTCAGTTAATGATGAATGAGGAGATGCATGCTGGCATTGAGGACCTACTGAAGGTCACCATTGACAAAATGCAGAAGAAGAGGGATGGTGTGGATGAAATTAAAAAGTTTTAGGCGTTTTGCTATGTGTGGGGGAGGATGAGGGAGGGGGGAGGTGGCAGGTGTTTGTGTATGATAATTATGTAAATTTTTTGTTTTGGTATGGATGCAACTATATATATATATAAATATGTTTTTGTGGGGGTTTACACATATGTTAATCGACCAAGAAAAATGCATTAGATGTTGTTTTTTACACACAATCTTAAAGTTATAACATAAACAATAATATTAAAAACAAAACGAAGTAATGTTTTTGCACAAAAAAAATGAATCAAAACGTGATAAGATATATAGATAAGCAAACAAAATATCACACAAACAAACCTATTTGTTTACAAGTGCTTTTTCTGCTTAGATTTAATCTGATTTAGTACTGTTTTTGGCCATTGTTTCTTTTTTTGATCAAGGGAATCAAGATCCCTTGCCTGAATCACAACATCATCTTTAAGAATGTTTACATTTGATAGAAGTATCTTACATAGGTATTTGAAGCGCAACTGGTTTAGTTGTCTACGTTGAGCTTTAGATTCTGGATTTAATCCAATCTTACATTTTTTTTAGACCTCCATCCATGTAAGTCTCCATATGCCTCATGGAGAATACACCACAATCAACTCCATTTTTTGTTGTTTTCCACGGAAAATCAAGTAGAGTTGGTGTTAGATTATAGATCTTCAACGCATTCGGATGGTCCTTGTTTATAAAATAATTGGCAAAAACATCTCTCTGGATATGTAAAACATGGTAAGTAATTTTAGAACGTGGTTTAACATGGTATGGTTAAGCAAAAATAAAGGTATATATATATGGAACGTGATTATAGTACGTGATAAAACATTAAGTAAAATGTTTAGTAATAAGTTCATAAAAAGCTAATTAAATATGGAACGTAATTATAGTACAATAAACAAAGAAAATAATCAAGTGCATGAAACATATGCAAAAAAATAAAGCAAGAACGTTATTTTAGTAAGTCATTTTCACTATCTTAATAAGAACCAGATTGAATAAGTTCATAAAAAGCTAATTAACTATGGAACGTAATTATAGTACGTGATTTAAAATACATATAATTAAGGAACATAAAATGCAATGTTTTAGGTAATGAGTAATAACATGTATGCAATGTGTTAAGTGACATATATATTAAGCAATAAGCACAAATTAATGAGGTTTAAATTAAAAAATCAACACAATTATAATTTTAGGTCAAAAGAACAACAAACAAAGAAAATAATCAAGTGCATGAAACATATGCAAAAAATAAAGCAAGAACGTTATTTTAGTAAGTCATTTTCACTATCTTAATAAGAACCAGATTGAATAAGTTCATAAAAAACTAATTAACTATGGAACGTAATTATAGTATGTGATTTAAATATATATAATTAAGGAACACAAAATGCAATGTTTTAGGTAATGAGTAATAACATGTATGCAATGTGTTAAGTGACATATATATTAAGCAACAAGCACAAATTAATGAGGTTTAAATTAAAAAATCAAAACAATTATAATTTTAGCTCAAAAGAACAAGAAACAAAGAAAATAATCAAGTGCATGAAACATATGCAACAAATATAGCAAGAACGTTATTTTAGTACGTCATTTTCACTATCTTAATAAGAACCAGATTGAATAAGTTAATAAGCAAAGTTAATAATCCATGTGCTTTTAAACATAAATTGAATAAACACACAATTAGTAAACACATTAATGCAATACAATTAGCATTTAAAGTTAAAAGGACAATAAACAAAGATGTTTAGTTTAAATTTAACAAATGGAACATGATATTAGTACGCGATATACTTTTTTTAATAAAAAGTTAATTTGAATAATGGCACATTAGATATCTATCACAATTAGATGGAGTTGAATCATATTACCATTGTTGCAGGAATATGGGAGTATCTTTCAAGTTTTATCACACCGGTTGCCATGTTGTCTATCACTTCAAAACTTGGATTTTTCATATCAAACACCAAGACAAAGACATGTTCATTATGTATGATGGGGATGAAGACCAAATCAATTTTGTTTTAAGTTTTTTATTTTTAAATTGGTCAGCAGCATCCCTATGTTATCAGCAAAAAGATCTTTTCTTGTCTTATCTGGAACCTTTATCTAGTAATGGCAATGGCTGCATTTATGTGTGTTTAATACTGTGTTAGTGTTATAAATTAACCAAAAGGAATATAATAAGTGGTTGTTTACAAAATACCAAGATATTTGGAGGCAAAAATAATCGAAAAGGAGAACCAGATCCTCTTTGTTTTTCATCATCATTAAGAACATGAACAAAAGCTTCAAGGATACCGGTGTGTATGTAAACATCTGGGAAAAGGCTTTCCATAATGACCTTGTAAAACTGTGTATCACTGTTTGTGATGAAGAGGAGAGTACTGCATTAATAAAATAAATACAATTAACATAATAACACATTTTAGTTTAAATGTTTTTTTTACAATGTGAAACTTACTGTGAGTATTTTTTTGGATGAAATACATATTGACATATCATCCTTTCTTCTTTGGACAGCTTTGTCCCCAATAATACAGATCTTTCAACATATGGGGACCTTAGTTGTTCTCCAATTATATTAGACCTGTGTTTTCTCTCATTCTTGATCTTGATTTCTCTTGGAGGTGTGTTGACAACATCAGGTGTCCCCAAAACAGTTTCATTAGGTTCAGTTTGCAAAAAAGGGATTGTTGTAATAACATTCTCCAAAACAACAGCAGCATCATCAGCATCATCAGGATGTTCATCTTCAACAATAGTTTGTTTTTCCTTGCCTTTTGAACTTGAAATTTGCAGCTCTACAACCTCACATGCTTTAACCATCTCTTGAACGAAAGTTGGGGTTACGTATAAAGGCAGGTCCACATGGCATTCTACATTTGCAGCCACGTCTGGTGCAATTGGTTGTGGATCCCAAACCATTCTAGACCAAACTTCCTTCCTTAGTTTGAATTCATTATTACAAGGGTATTCAATGGTAGTTGAGGCTATAATCTCATCAATCTCATTCCCCAATTTCTTGAACTCTTCTATTTTTTCATCCAATTAAATTAACCATTCCTAGAATTTAAATGCAAGGTGTAATCAAAACATGTTTAGTGTAAAATAACAAATGGTACGTAATAAACTATAATGGTACGTGATTACAAATAAGTATCTTACTTGTTCTGTTGTTGGTTGTTGTGGGGTCTGTATTCTCTGAACATAAGGAGACATGCCATAAAGTGATAAGGGAGTGTATGTATCTTCAATAACTCTTTGAGTATAAGATCCAATTAGGAACAACAATTCATCTGGACATGGTCTAATGTTATCCTGAATGTAGTCATCCATCTCACCATCTTCATCATCTTGTTTTTTATCATCAGAGGCTTGCTTGTTATGATCAATAACTTGTACATCCTCTACTACATGAGAGTCATCAACAGCAACATCATCATCTTCTTCTTCTTCGACAACAACATCATCACCAACTTTATCATTACCTTCTTCATCATCACCAACATTTGCATCCAAGGGCTGATCACTTTCATCATCTTCAAAATCACCAACTTTATCATTACCTTCTTCATCATCACCAACATTTGCATCCAAGGGATGATCACTTTCATCATCTTCAAAATCACATGCTTCTTCTGGACTCCCAGTTTCATAATCAGTAAATGGACCGTGCTCATATATGTGAGAATCAAGTTCGATGAGGTAGTTATTTGTGACATTTTCAATGGTTGGGCCAGGTGGAAGGGTTGAGAGATATCTTGTACGTTTTCCATGAACGTACAGTAACTGAAGAAAACAATAACAAATTAACACATGTAATTACAAATTACTTTATACAGATAAACAAAATGTATCATACCGCAAGGAACAACAATGGTCCGTTAAAAGGTTCATTCGAAGTCCACTATTGCTTTGTCCTTTGCAAACAAGTTATAAGATATTCGCACCAGTTCATGTTGGGAATGTCACTGTCTCTGATGATAGAATTCAGGAACCGTTGGTTGACTGTTGTGCTTTTAGTTGTCCATCCTAGGACAGTGTTGTACACTACCAGCCAGTTGAGCTTGAACAGCCAGTCACCATTCTCATTGGATTTAATCTGATCAAGAACATCTTTAACTGTGATCCTTGATTTATTTTGATATTGAGCCTTCCAGACAGTTAAGGTGTTTGATGAACCAAGTCTTGGTTTATTCTTCTCATTAATAGGTAACCTCCCTAATGGTATCCCCAAAACATCTTTGACAGTGGAAGGAGTAACCTTTATTGTATGGTTTCCTGCATTCAGCTCATTATTATCACTATCATAGTTTGAGAGCAGCCACTGTGCAAGTCTGGTTGGGACTGTCTCTACCTCCAAGGACAGGAAAGGTTTATACCCCATTGAAATAATTGCTTTTCTTTGTTGCTTTGATAACCCACTGATACTGTGTTTTAAATTAACAACCCATACTCTTGCTTTCAACTTTTTCTCCATGTAATCAACAAATGGTTTTGTAGGTGGTCTAGTGGGAGTTTGAATGGATACAATAGATACTTTTTGACGTTTAGGTGGTTGTACAAAATCATCGTCATCATCATCAACAACAACAACATTAATTTGAACTGATTTCTCAAATAGGTCACCTATAATAACGTACCAACAGTAATATATTTGACTAAAATTGTTCAACAGGTTTATTATGCATAATAACGTACTATTATTAATACAATTTAATAACAATGTTCAATAGGAATACAAACAAAATAACGTACCAATCAGAAATACAATAGAAAACAATGTTCAAAAAGGATTATAATGCATTATAACGTACCAAGATAAAAATCACGTTCCATACAATAAAGTATACTTACATAATATGCACAATTGAAAAATTTTACATTACAACACAATTAAACATGTACAAATTTACAATTAAAATTATACATTGAAGAAAAATACATTAAGAATTTTATACATTTTATTTATAATAACAAATTAATAACAATTTAGAACAATCACGGAATGAAGAAGATTACTATAATCACCTCCCTTCTTCTTAGCAGACTTTTTGTCGTTATTTGATTTAGATCGCATTTCTTTTGTTCGTTTGCTCGATTCTGTGTTTGGGGCTTCAGAAACTTTTCCTGTTCACACATTGCAGTTGTTTATATACAAAAAATTCAAAAAAATGACAAATTTGATGTTAACAGAACGTAATGAATATCGTATTTCTTACTTTTGTTGACGACAATGGTGTTCTTCTCCATATTAGTGTTGATTCTTGATTATCGATGAAGGCGCAAAAACTATAATTTTTTCGAAAAAGACGGTGATAATTACGGGAAACGGTTTTTGAAATTGAAATTCCTTTTTTTTAGGATTAGGTTTAAATGTGGTATTTTCAAAATGACGTTTTTACCCTTTTTTGTCAAAAACGTACTATAAAAACAATTAAAAAACAAGTGTATTTACTAAAATGCCACCGCGTTAATCCTGACCATCAAAAATCACGGATCGACGATCTAGATTGCTTCCTACCCTTAGTACGTTCCATTCCCATTGTACTATAACCGCCCTATACATACATATATATATATATATATATATATATATATATATATATGTCTTAGTCCTTATAGCCAAGTTATTGTGATTGATGTGTTGTAAAACACATCTGTTTTTCTATTTGTTTTTATTTCGTTTCTTTACCAGTTTATTCAGTTTTAGAGTCGATTAATGCTGGTTCTTCACAATTCTGTAATTTCATGCTAGCAGGTAATGAATGTCACACCCCCAATTTTCAACTAACGGAATCATACCGTTTGGGAACGTGACAAACCAGGATCTCAGATCATTAGACATAACGAAGACCTCTATATGAATTTCAAAACATATGTTGGTCTAAAACTGTAACATCAAGGTTTTCAAAGTTTGCGGAAGCGTTTTAAAAACCAATAACAAAACGTATCGGTTTGAAAATGTAAAGTACAAATCCAATAACATTCAATGTCTTAATTTATCAAAGCTAAAACACTTGAACTGAAATGCATGCATGAGACTCAACATCCTAGTCCCTGCTTGTCCTTGCTTGTGTCTTAGTGTCCTGAGAAAACATGTAATTCAAGTCAACACAAAGGTTGGTGCATACACAGGTTTGTATGTATAATCACAGTTTGAATATAAAGTTTACAGATAACATAATCACACATGCATAGTCATGATAGCTAGTCATTTGTACTATTTACATAAGTGGTCGACACCGAAGCTGACGAGTTGCCATGCTATAGCATGTTTTTGCCTTAACCCTATTGTCTAGCACGAACAATAGTAATGTGTGTGTTTGGTCAGTCAAACACCTGCGTAGATCCCATCTACCAAGTGAGGTTTGTCAAACCCAATAGATCTATCTTCAACTACCACGCTTTGCGCTACGGCAAATTAAACGGTTCGATATGGAAGGCTTTGTAATGCTATGTTTGCACTTAATGTAAACAGCTAACTCATGCAAGTGATATGTATCTAAAAGCGTTTGTTGCACATGTTTTCTCCCCCAAAACAGTTAAAATAAGAAAGGGGCCGTGTACGCACCTTTGATTATTTGCAGAATGATCAAACACTCGTGAACTCGCGTAGAAGATCCTCTACGAAGAATCTGTGTTTTAAACAATAACCTAGTGTTATTCGGGATGTCGTTTGGTGTTTGAATTCACATACGTGTCAACACACGTATGTCAGATAATTAAAATCGTGCACAACTGAATACGCGTGCCTTCAAAGTTGTTTAAATCAAACTGTATGATTTTATTGACGCAATTATACGCGATTACATTTTAGATCTAAAAATGTGAATCTTAATATTTTAATTAATTCGGAATTTCGTTACGGTTCTAATGCCACTTGAACGGATTAAAACGGATTAAAATTAAATAATTTATGATTGAAAAACCAAAAATAGTTTTTAATTACAAAAACCACCAGAGGCACGGTTCGAACCCCTGACCTCTTGGACACACAACCACGCCCAAACCAGTAGCACCCACTCTACATTTGTTACTACTTTGGTTTTCAATTGGTTTTAATCAAGTTAAACCGGGTTCCCTTAACTACATTGATCCGAACCCAAACAAGTATCAATTGGCCCGATTTCGAACCCGATCGATCCTGTGATCATGGGGTTATTGTTCCACCATCCCAGACGACTTCAACCATAGTTCTAATTTGATTAATCATCGATTCAAGGTTATGAAAACGAACCTACACAGCCTCGAACTCAAGTCCCAAAACCCACAACTCGATTCTATTCAATTCGTTTACATTAGACTGTAATTCTATAGGGTTTTCATCAGATAATGAATTTCGAACCTTTCTGATAGTTTTTATTTCATTTTCAAGTTCCTTACAATTGAAATCCCCCAAACCGATTTGTTTTATATTCCTAGAATTTGAAATCCTAGCATTCGATGTTTTTAGATAAAATTGACATATGTTTATCATTAAAAAGTGAATTTCGAAACCCTCTGAAGAGTTTAATTTCAATATCAAATGTAATAAGATCGAATTCCCCAATTCGTTTTACTCTAAGAACACAAGAATTCGAACTCCTTCCATTCGCTGTTGTTTGTTGAAATTGAGATATGATTTTCATTAAGAACGTGATTTCGAAACTCTCTGTACTAATTAATTTCATTTTTAAATCCAATTGAACAGAAACCCCCAAATTGGTTTCTCATATGAACCCTAGAACTAGCGTTCAATCAATTCGATGTTTATACACGAAAAATTCATATGGATTAGCTTAGTCGGCATATTTAGGTTGTTTAGGAGTGAAAACTTACATGATTTGGTGCCTAATTGATGTAGCTCGACTATGTACTTGAGGTTCGGCCTA
Source organism: Mikania micrantha (assembly GCA_009363875.1). NCBI lineage: Eukaryota > Viridiplantae > Streptophyta > Magnoliopsida > Asterales > Asteraceae > Mikania > Mikania micrantha. Next base: position 54,584,433 of record CM018698.1, on the reverse strand, counting down.
CTCCCGATCCGAATCTCCAATCCTCGGCTTCTGGATGCGAATTATTGTGTGTGTATGATGCTAAAGATACCGATTAGTGTTTAGGAAGGATTAATTTTGAAGAATTATATTCGATTTATACGAATTGCTAGCGATTTTGAAACGGTTTCGACGTGTCAATCATTTATGTGAGTTTAATTCGATGTTAATGGACTAATAACGAATGAAAATCATTATTAACCATCAATAGCACGATTAAGAGCCATTAAATCTCAGTTACAACTTCAATCTTTGCGAATTTCGAATTAAATTTGAATTACAACCCGAATTTTGACTTTTTAAGTCAAAATTGAATCCTTTTTACTTAATTCTTGATGATTTCGATTATTGGCTGTCTAATAATGGTTCATTGATGATTGAAATCATCAATGTGATGTTCACGAATGTTTAATTCCGTTTAAAATCATGAATTAATGTGAAATTTCAAATTTTACACAATGAACCATTCGAATTTTGACTTCAATAGTCAAAATTAGGCATTTATTGTATTTGCAATGTTAATCCTTGAAATTTAAACACTTTGGACCTGATTTTGATTAATTCTAACCCTCAAGTTTGGTTTTAAATGATTTCACATCATTTCGGTTAATTCTAAAGTTAACGGAATTAATTCGGAATACCGAATTGTCACTAATCAGCCAATTGGAATATTATTGGGCTTGATTAATCCAATTGGGTCTCATACATACAATTGGGCCTACCTTGGGCTCATTGGGCCTACCTTGACCTTATTGGGCCTACCTTGGCCTTATTGGGCCTTCCTAGTTGTGATTCCGTTATTTTCAGTTAACAAAGTTAATTCTAAAAGTCGGATTGTCACAATGAACATGTCATTTTGGCACAAAATGATCAAGAAAACGAGCTCCCGGTTGAACGAGAACGAACCCGAGAACAAAAGAAGATAAAAGCTGGAAAATAGCCTTGTCGCGTATCGCGACAACCACACAAAACCCTGTCGCGTAGCGCGACAGGTGGAAAATGACGGTTTTACCCCTTTTAATGATTGCGGGCTTGACCCGACTATTTTGTCGGGTAATGGGTACCCTCGCGTAGCGCGAAGGGTTGGAGGATTCTTGTCGCGTAGCGCGACGCGGGTTGATTTCCAGAATTTCGACTTTAACCTAATTGAAACGGCTGATAGTGTGGTTTGATCATTCCGTGTGCTTGTGTGTACTCACACACAAAATCTAATGCTTGCAACATCACAACTAAGTGTGATCGTTCAATGTGACTGTTTATGTGTACACTAGTTAGTTCACCTAACTGTGACTGTTTGTGTTTCATCATACTGTGATGTATAACCTCACACATAGTGAATGTCCGTAACTGTTTGTACTATGCAATCCCGCACATAGCAAAATGTATGTAATTAATCATGCATGTACTACCATAACATGTAACATATGAAATGTAGCACATAAAATGTATAAATTGTAATGTAGCACAAATGTTTGTAACAAAACCAATTGAACAAAGTGTTTGTATACTGTACTATGTAATCTCACACATAGCAAACGTTTGAATGTAGTCAACAAAATAGAAACTTCCAAAATTCATGTGTACCTGTAAATTCACGAGTACATGGGCCCCTGTATTCGTCAATTTACCTTACACAATTATTCTGGTTCCTTCTATATGTAACTCCACCATTGTTTAACCGATATCAAATGTAATGTTTTCAATGTAGTACCTTGTTTGAAATCAATCATGTATGTACTACTATGAAATGTTTGTGTTTGCCTTCTGCAAGGCTTCGCTCGTGTTCAGCACGATTGTTCCTACTAATTTCAATAGTATCATGTGTTTGTGCTTACAGTTTGAAATCTGAAAATGTTAAGGTGTGAAATATTACATTATCCCCTTGTTGAAGGAAATTTCGTCCCGAAATTTAACGTATATTCTTAATGTTTGTTGTTGTTTTGAATACGTGGAGATACTTTTTCATCATTTGGTCTTCCCTTTCCCATGTGAATTCAGGACCCCGTCTTGAATTCCATCGGACTTTGACTATCGGAATCTTGCTTTGTTTGAGTTGTTTGACCTCTCGGTCCATGATTTCAGCTGGTTTTTCAATGAATCGTAACTGTTCATCTACTTGTACTTTTTCATACCGTGGACTAAGCTTCCCGCGCTTGCCAAATCGTATCACACCTTTCCAAGGTGATACTTTTAGAAGAACTCGATCTCCTACTCGAAATCCCAACGGTTTGTGGCGTTTGTCAGCGTAATTCTTTTGTCTATCCCGACCCTCTGCCATACGGTTTCAGATTTGTAAAAGAATTCCACCAACGGTAAATGGTTTTCCCAACATATCTTCGAGTGTCCGAATCGTACGTACACTCTGCCCGTCTGTTTGTGGGTGATATGTTGTACTCATGCCTAAACGAATTCCCAAGAACTTATGAAGTGATTCCCAAAAGTTGGAAATAAATCGAGCATCCCGATCTGATATGATAGAAAGTGGCACGCCATGTCGTGCTACCACTTCTTTGATGTAAACACGAGTCAGTTTCTCCATCTTGTCAGTTTCCGTGATTGCTAAGAAATGTGCAGATTTCGTTAATCAATCGACATTTACCCATATCGTATCACGACCACTCGGTGTACGGGGTAACTTAGTAATGAAGTCCATCGAAATTTGTTCCCATTTCCACATCGGTATCTCTGGTTGTTGCAGTAAACCAGATGGCTTCTGGTATTCAACTTAGACTTTCGAACAAGTCAAACATTTGCTAACGTACTTAGCAATGTCAGCTTTCATGTGAGGCCACCAATACAGTGCCTTCAAGTCATGATACATCTAGTCTGATCCCGGGTGGACTGAATATCTGGACTTGTGTGCTTCATCCATCACGAGTTCCCTTAAACCTCCATACAAAGGTATCCAAAATCGATTAATGAAATAACGAATTCCATCAGACTTAACATCCAATTGTTCTTCCATTCCTCGTAAAGATTCCTGTATCAAATTTCCCTTTTCAAAGCCTCGAGCTGTGCACTGCGTACCTTGTCAGGTAAATTAATATGTATCGTCATCATAAGTGCACGAACCCGTCTTGTTGAAGTGTCTTTTCTGCTTAAAGCATCAGCTACCACATCAGCTTTTCCCGGATGATACTTTATCGCACATTCGTAATCGTTCAACAACTCAACCCATCGTCGTTGTCTCATATTAAGTTCCTTCTGATCAAAGATATGTTGCAAACTCTTATGATCAGTGTAAATAGTACACTTAGTTCCATACAGATAATGCCTCCAAATCTTCAAAGCAAAAACCACTGCTCTTAACTCCAGGTCATGAGTAGTGTAATTCTTTTCGTGTGCTCGTAGTTGCCTGGAAGCATAAGCAATCACTTTATCACGTTGCATCAACACACATCTTAAACCTTGTGCAGATGCATCACAATACACCACAAAGTCTTCTGTCCCTTCCGGTAAGGACAGAATCAGTGCACTGCAGAGTTTCTGTTTCAATAACTGGAATGCAGCTTCCTGTTTATCCGTCCAGTTATACTTTGTTCCCTTGTGCGTAAGAGTTGTAAGTGGTTGAACGATCTTTGATAATCTCTCAATGAATCTTCGGTAATAACCCGCCAAACCAAGGAATTGTCGTACCTCAATAGGGATCTTTGGTGCTTCCCAATTCTTAATTGCTTCAATCTTCGCTGGACCAACATGTATACCCTTTTCGTTGACTATATGACCCAAGAATTGTACTTCTCGCATCCAGAAGTCACATTTCGAGAATTTAGCATACAATTGTTCTTGTTTCAGTAATTCTAACAACAATCGAAGATGTTCAGCGTGCTCCTCTTTGGTCTGAGAATAGATGAGAATGTCATCAATGAAAACAATGACAAACTTATCGAGGTAAGGTTTACAAACACGATTCATGAGATCCATGAATACAACTGGAGCGCTTGTCAACCCACATGGCATGACCAAGAACTCATAATGGCCATATCGTGTCCTGAATGCTGTCTTTGGAATATCCTCCTCTTGATCTCTTAGTTGATGATAACCTGATCTGAGATCATTCTTCGAGCAGTAACTCGAACCTTGCAACTGATCGAACAGATCGTCAATTCTAAATAACGGATACCGGTTCTTGATAGTAACCTTATTCAATTCCCGGTAATCGATACACATACGGAAAGTCCCGTCCTTCTTCTTAACAAGCAAAACTGGAGCTCCCCACGGTGAAAAACTAGGTCGTATAAAACCCTTATCCAACAACTCTTGCAATTGTGTAGTTAATTCTTGCATCTCTGACGGTGCAAGTCGATAAGGCGCCCTAGCTATCGGTGCTGCATCTGGTGTAAGGTCAATTCGGAATTCCACCTGTCTGATAAGCGGTAATCCCCGCAAGTCTTCTGGAAATACCTCCGAAAATTCACAATTACTGGAATATCTTCAATCTTCTTCTCAGCTACCGGCTTTTCAGTTATAAGTGCTATAACTGCCGTATGACCTTTCTGCAGACATTTGTGTGCTTTCATACAAGCTATGAGATGCAGTGGCGTACTGCTCTTCTCGCCTTGTACATACAATGTCTCTCCATGCGAAAGGGGTATACGAACGATCTTTTTATGGCATACTATTTCAGCCTGGTGTTTGGATAACCAGTCCATGCCAATGACTACATCAAAACTGCCTAAAGAGGTAGGCATAAAGTTAATGTCATTTGTTTGACCCATCAAGTCAAGAACACACCCTTTTGTAATATGGTTTACAACAACTAGCTTATCATCAGTTAGTTCTATAGTGTATGGGCTTTCTAAAGCAGTAGGACTAATACTTAGCGATTCACAACATTTGCTAGATATAAAACCCCAATCTGCACCGGTGTCAAATAACATAGAGGCAGAGTGATAATTCAAGAGAAACGTACCCGTAACGACGTTGGGATCTTCCTGTGCCTGACGTCCCCCAATCACAAAAGCTCTGTTCTAGCAACATTTGTGTTGTTGTTGATGTTTCCTTTTGTAGTTATGTCATTAGCCCTTCTTTTCTTGAACTGTGGGCACTTCTTCTTGAAATGTCCAGGTATGCCACACCCAAAACATCCTTTCTGTGTGTTGCTCTGATTGAGTGAGTTTGCCTGCAGTCCCCCTCGACAGTCTTTTGCTACGTGACCCATTTTTCTGCATCGCTGACATCGGTACTTGTCACATTGATTCCTCAAGTGATGGAATCCACATTTGTTGCACTTTGGGTTTTTACCTTTATACCCTCCCGATGACTGTTGGTTTGGATTGTGATGGGTCTTGTTGGATTCCTGCTTGCGATTCTGCTGAAATGACTGCTGAGTGAAATTCTTGGAATCAATGCTATCCCGTTTTCTTTTGTGGTCTCCCGCCTTAGTTGTTACTGTTCGTTCGGGTAATGTTCCCCGTTGCATCGTTTGATCAGTCAGTTGGTGTGCTAGTCGAACAGCTTGCCGTATGGTAGTAGGATTTGCAGATATGATCAATTTTCGAACCTGAGATACCAACCCTCCAATGTATCTCTTGATCCATTTGCTAGATGGGGTTGCCCTGTGCGGTAAGATTCTTGCTAATTGCTGGAATCGAGAAGTGTATTCCTCAATATTAGAACCTTTCATCTTGAGTTGTATGTATTCATCCTCAAGTTTTTGCATTTCATTACGGTGACAATACTCCTCCTGCAACAGGATTTTGAATCCGTTCCAAGTAAGGGCATTGGTTGTATTCAAACCGAGTGTCTGTACGATAGAGTTCCACCATGTCAAGGCTGAACCCTCCAAAGTACCAATAGCGTATCTGACCTTGTTTTCTTCCGGACAATTGCACATCTCAAACACCGATTCTGACTGTTCAATCCATCGAATAAGTCCAATGGCTCCTTCCGATCCTTTGAAATTACATGGTTTACAGTTCAAGAATGTCTTGAACGTGCACATTTGTGGGTTTATCAGTCCCCCCATTGGATCATGTGGTCCTGTTTGGTGTGTTTGCGTATAGTTTGCGATTGTCTCGGTAATTCGAGTGTTAATAAGTGCCTCAACTTCCGTTGCAGTCATGTTATTGTTTCCTCCAATCACGATCTTCCTATTTGCAAATATACATAATGAGACTACACCCATCGCATAATCATCACTCATGCACAAAGTAAATGTAGCACACTACCATAGCCATTAAGGTAACAATTCTTGATCATTTATGATAACTGGTGCTTACAATTGTTTGTCAAAGAGATGCAAAACAACTAAATTCGAAATCTACTTTTATGAGTACAACCCACTCATATAAGTTTGTTAATTAGAAGTTAATGAAATGACTAGATTCCATCGTTTGGTGAACCAACAGTTGATGATGAATCTTCCAGTTCTGCTGGACCAGTCACTGCACCATGCTGGTAACGCATATGCCCAGTGATGAGGGTCATGGCCTCCCCAGCTAAATCTCTCACTATATTGGCTTCAATCGCCGCTGCACCAGCCCGTGCATTGGCTTCCTCAGCCCTTGCCTCGGCAACAGCTACACGTAACTCAGTAGTTTCTAGTCGTGTAGTGAGTTCGAGGATCGTCCCTCGCATCATCCAGATCGTTTCCACCAAATTTTCCTGTTCTTCATTAGTCCTAACCAACTCCTTAGTGAGGTTATCCCAAATTTGTGTCAGCCAGTTGTTATTCTCAAGCAATTCTGTGATCATCCCTGCTACTTCCCGCATGTTGCGGATTTCACGCTCCATGCGTGCGACAAAAGCAGCAAATGCCTGTTCTAGTGGATATCCTAGAGCAGGTAACGTCCAAAGGCTATTAGCAGTGTTGGCAGTTGGTGGTGGTGGCACTCGTTCTTCCCACACCCAGCTACGTATGAGATCAGGAAACCATTGCCAATATTGGTTGTTCCCCCTTTGTCGAACATGTATTTCCTCCCCATAGTGCATTGTAGCATCCACTGATTCGATCCTCCTTGTCATGATGTCCGACAATGCTACAACTCGTTCCTCAGTGTGAGTAGGTGTAGATGATGATGCCATGTCTGTTACATGATGCCATATGTAAGTGCATACAAACTATCGTGTAAGCAAGTGTCTAATGTCTAACAGTTATAGTCTAAGTCTACAAATGCAAACCTAGTTCGCTATAACCAATGGCTCTGATACCAATCTGTCACACCCCCAATTTTCAACTAACGGAATCATACCGTTTGGGAACGTGACAAACCAGGATCTCAGATCATTAGACATAACGAAGACCTCTATATGAATTTCAAAACATATGTTGGTCTAAAACTGTAACATCAAGGTTTTCAAAGTTTGCGGAAGCGTTTTAAAAACCAATAACAAAACGTATCGGTTTGAAAATGTAAAGTACAAATCCAATAACATTCAATGTCTTAATTTGTCAAAGCTAAAACACTTGAACTGAAATGCATGCATGAGACTCAACATCCTAGTCCCTGCTTGTCCTTGCTTGTGTCTTAGTGTCCTGAGAAAACATGTAATTCAAGTCAACACAAAGGTTGGTGCATACACAGGTTTGTATGTATAATCACAGTTTGAATATAAAGTTTACAGATAACATAATCACACATGCATAGTCATGATAGCTAGTCATTTGTACTATTTACATAAGTGGTCGACACCGAAGCTGACGAGTTGCCATGCTATAGCATGTTTTTGCCTTAACCCTATTGTCTAGCACGAACAATAGTAATGTGTGTGTTTGGTCAGTCAAACACCTGCGTAGATCCCATCTACCAAGTGAGGTTTGTCAAACCCAATAGATCTATCTTCAACTACCACGCTTTGCGCTACGGCAATTTAAATGGTTCGATATGGAAGGCTTTGTAATGCTATGTTTGCACTTAATGTAAACAGCTAACTCATGCAAGTGATATGTATCTAAAAGCGTTTGTTGCACATGTTTTCTCCCACAAAACAGTTAAAATAAGAAAGGGGCCGTGTACGCACCTTTGATTATTTGCAGAATGATCAAACACTCGTGAACTCGCGTAGAAGATCCTCTACGAAGAATCTGTGTTTTAAACAATAACCTAGTGTTATTCGGGATGTCGTTTGGTGTTTGAATTCACATACGTGTCAACACACGTATGTCAGATAATTAAAATCGTGCACAACTGAATACGCGTGCCTTCAAAGTTGTTTAAATCAAACTGTATGATTTTATTGACGCAATTATACGCGATTACATTTTAGATCTAAAAATGTGAATCTTAATATTTTAATTAATTCGGAATTTCGTTACGGTTCTAATGCCACTTGAACGGATTAAAATTAAATAATTTATGATTGAAAAACCAAAAATAGTTTTTAATTACAAAAACCACCAGAGGCACGGTTCGAACCCCTGACCTCTTGGACACACAACCACGCCCAAACCAGTAGCACCCACTCTACATTTGTTACTACTTTGGTTTTCAATTGGTTTTAATCAAGTTAAACCGGGTTCCCTTAACTACATTGATCCGAACCCAAACAAGTATCAATTGGCCCGATTTCGAACCCGATCGATCCTGTGATCATGGGGTTATTGTTCCACCATCCCAGACGACTTCAACCATAGTTCTAATTTGATTAATCATCGATTCAAGGTTATGAAAACGAACCTACACAGCCTCGAACTCAAGTCCCAAAACCCACAACTCGATTCTATTCAATTCGTTTACATTAGACTGTAATTCTATAGGGTTTTCATCAGATAATGAATTTCGAACCTTTCTGATAGTTTTTATTTCATTTTCAAGTTCCTTACAATTGAAATCCCCTAAACCGATTTGTTTTATATTCCTAGAATTTGAAATCCTAGCATTCGATGTTTTTAGATAAAATTGACATATGTTTATCATTAAAAAGTGAATTTCGAAACCCTCTGAAGAGTTTAATTTCAATATCAAATGTAATAAGATCGAATTCCCCAATTCGTTTTACTCTAAGAACACAAGAATTCGAACTCCTTCCATTCGCTGTTGTTTGTTGAAATTGAGATATGATTTTCATTAAGAACGTGATTTCGAAACTCTCTGTACTAATTAATTTCATTTTTAAATCCAATTGAACAGAAACCCCCAAATTGGTTTCTCATATGAACCCTAGAACTAGCGTTCAATCAATTCGATGTTTATACACGAAAAATTCATATGGATTAGCTTAGTCGGCATATTTAGGTTGTTTAGGAGTGAAAACTTACTTGATTTGGTGCCTAATTGATGTAGCTCGACTATGTACTTGAGGTTCGGCCTACTCCCGATCCGAATCTCCAATCCTCGGCTTCTGGATGCGAATTATTGTGTGTGTATGATGCTAAAGATACCGATTAGTGTTTAGGAAGGATTAATTTTGAAGAATTATATTCGATTTATACGAATTGCTAGCGATTTTGAAACGGTTTCGACGTGTCAATCATTTATGTGAGTTTAATTCGATGTTAATGGACTAATAACGAATGAAAATCATTATTAACCATCAATAGCACGATTAAGAGCCATTAAATCTCAGTTACAACTTCAATCTTTGCGAATTTCGAATTAAATTTGAATTACAACCCGAATTTTGACTTTTTAAGTCAAAATTGAATCCTTTTTACTTAATTCTTGATGATTTCGATTATTGGCTGTCTAATAATGGTTCATTGATGATTGAAATCATCAATGTGATGTTCACGAATGTTTAATTCCGTTTAAAATCATGAATTAATGTGAAATTTCAAATTTTACACAATGAACCATTCGAATTTTGACTTCAATAGTCAAAATTAGGCATTTATTGTATTTGCAATGTTAATCCTTGAAATTTAAACACTTTGGACCTGATTTTGATTAATTCTAACCCTCAAGTTTGGTTTTAAATGATTTCACATCATTTCGGTTAATTCTAAAGTTAACGGAATTAATTCGGAATACCGAATTGTCACTAATCAGCCAATTGGAATATTATTGGGCTTGATTAATCCAATTGGGTCTCATACATACAATTGGGCCTACCTTGGGCTCATTGGGCCTACCTTGACCTTATTGGGCCTACCTTGGCCTTATTGGGCCTTCCTAGTTGTGATTCCGTTATTTTCAGTTAACAAAGTTAATTCTAAAAGTCGGATTGTCACAATGAACATGTCATTTTGGCACAAAATGATCAAGAAAACGAGCTCCCGGTTGAACGAGAACGAACCCGAGAACAAAAGAAGATAAAAGCTGGAAAATAGCCTTGTCGCGTATCGCGACAACCACACAAAACCCTGTCGCGTAGCGCGACAGGTGGAAAATGACGGTTTTACCCCTTTTAATGATTGCGGGCTTGACCCGACTATTTTGTCGGGTAATGGGTACCCTCGCGTAGCGCGAAGGGTTGGAGGATTCTTGTCGCGTAGCGCGACGCGGGTTGATTTCCAGAATTTCGACTTTAACCTAATTGAAACGGCTGAGGCTAGTGTATTCGTTTTTGGACGATCAGAGAGATAGCTGGGGGCGATTGGAGGCTACTAGAGGCTAGAGGACGAGATTGGAGTCGATCTTAATCATCGGGAAGCCCTAGACGAGTGATCCAAAGGGTGTAACGTGATTGGTTTACTTTGTTTCTCATGTTCTCTTACTTTAAACAGATTATGGATTGTTTACATATGATGTTTATTGGCTAAACTCTTAGAACTATCTAGGTTAGATGATTATGCATGTTTGATTTTGGTTTAATCGGTGTTGGAACATTTTGATGTGATGGATTTATGATTTAAAGATTTGGTTTTGAATATTGGATGTGTATGTGTATCTTTTATGGTTGAATGATTGATATTATGTTCCTCATGTGTCTTGGCGATTGTCTGTCGCAAAATAGGTGCATGCTAGAATCAATTACTGTGTGTTTTTGATTAGTGAATGAGTTGCTTAGGCCGAGTGATTCATAGGAATGTCTTATCAAGATTTAAACAGTTAAGATGTGCAACTTGCTTCAATAGCCGTGAGGTGAGAAGTTGTCGATGAGTCTTGGATGTCGGATGACTAGTTTAGTGACTTTGTGAGAAGATCTTTCTAGTATGTCTGTCATTTCTTGTTTATCGAGTCCAATAGGAAAACCCAAGTTATCCCTAGCATTTAAGTGAACTGTGACTTTCGCACTGTGAGGTAGATTGTCTAACAGTTATTTCTTAGGTGTTTTGAGATTATCGTATTGTGTGGTAGATAATCTAGTGGATATTTCATAAATAGTTGGATGACCTGTGAGGGAAATCCATGTGTCCGGTGGTTTAACGGCTTTTAGGATCTTTAGTTGACTATCCTTGAGAAGGGTCGAGGGTGCTCTAGATTTCCTTTGAGTTTAGTATTTTAAGATACCGTTATCACATTAGTTCCATCCCCGATAGAACCGTGTCAAGCATGTATATGATTCAAACCTAGGTAGTGCTTCTTTCCTTCTCTGATTTAGTCTTTGTTTGCTCGTCTGTTTTTATTTCTAAGTGTCTTTTAAGTATTTTTAGTTTTGTTAGCAAAACCCCCCTTTCAAACAATTATTTTTATTTAAGTAAATTTGTATAGATAAGCATTTGAGTCTAGTTAGTACAGTCTGTAGAAGTCTGTGGGTTCGATATCCGGACTTGCTTTGCTCTGTTACATACGATAGGTACACTTGCCTGTCGGTAGCTTAGGTTTTAGAGAGTCTAGATTTATTACTTTGTGTCTAGTTTAAAGTCGGTTTTTAGTTAGTTTTATAGCTAAGCTCCGTCGACATCAAGTTTTTGGCGCCGTTGCCGGGGACTTCTTAGTCGATTGTGCTTACTAGTTCTTTTTCTTATCTGTGCATATTTGTGTTTATTTTATTTTCAATTTTATTCTATTTTATTTAGTTTTATTTCTTTTTGATTGATTTTTGTTTATTTGCAGGTTTGGTAGTGTATGCCACACCTACGTTCACACGGACCGCCACCTGAGCTTACATTGCCATCAAGGAGCGATTCGCGGGACTTTTCTGAAGGTTCTACGAGCGAGGTAAGTGCTTCCACTCCTATTTCTGCAGATTTTTCTGAGCACACACCATCTTCTTCATCTTCCTCTTCTTCTTCTACTCACTCTAGCCCACGTTTTAATTTTGTTCCACCCATGGCTGAGCGTCGCACGGTTCACCAGCAGGCCACTGCTGGATTCACGGGACTTAACAATCCCATCACTGTGCCAAATATCACGAATGAAAATTCGTGGCAGATTCCGTCGTACATCATGACAGCCATTAACAACACTCAGTTTAATGGCCGGGATGATGAAGATGCACCAGCCCATATAGCTCGCCTTACTCGCATCTGTGGTACCTTCAATCTTCAAGGTGCTACTGAAGATGCTATCTTTCTGCAGCTATTTCCTTTCTCTCTTGCGGGTAGGGCCGCCACTTGGCTTGACTCGCATGCTCCTGGATCTTTCACGACTTGGGGCAGTCTTAGGGATGCATTCCTTAAGAAATACTTTCCACCTGCCAAGGCAGCTCGCCTTCGTGATGAGATCCATTCTTTCCGTATGGCACCTGATGAGCCATACTACCTTGCTTGGGAGAGATTCCAGAATCTGCTTAGCAGATGCTCCCAGCATGGTCTTTCTGACTGGGCCCTTGTAGAGAAATTCTACAATGGTCTAACTTATGAGACCCGTGCTCGTTTTGACACTTCTGCAGGTGGTCATCTTATGGGAAAAAGGGATGTTGCTGAGTGCACCGATATGTTTGAGAGTTTTGCTCAGGCTGAGTATGAGCAGAGGTCTGCTAATAGGAATTCCAATCCTATTTCTAGTTCCTCCTCTTCCACGAGAGGAGTTCACCACGTTAATGTGGATACTAGTGTGGCAGCTGCTCTCGAGGCCTTGTCGAGAGATGTGAAGGATCTGAAGATGAGAGTGGACAGATGCGAGATCTGTAGAGGTGGCCATGCCACTTCTGAGTGTTTAGTGGGCCAGGAACAAGCCAATTTTGTAGGCGGACAGGGTAGGTTTGGTCAGTCTTACAACTCCAGTTGGAGAAATCCTCAGAACCAAACATTTCGCTCTTCTGGTAATCCCCCTGGTTTTCATTTTCCTCAAAACCAGGGGCAGGTGGTCAGTCTTCGAGTAATAATTCTGTAGGTACCTCGGAGGCAGGAGGTAGTAGTAACTTAGGTAGGATTGAGGAACTGCTGACACAGTTAGTTGCAAAGGACGCAAACACTCGGAAAATTCTTCATGAGCATGACATTCTTCTTAAGAACCAGCAGTCCGCTTTCCTTGATTTGCAGCGCACGGTAGGTGACATCGCCAAGCGTTTGGATGAAAGGCCGAAAGGCCAATTTCCAGGTGGTACCCAACCTAATCCAAACGCCCATGTGAATGCGGTCACCACTCGTAGTGGTAGAGGTGGAGAGGATGTGAGAGCACCAGTTATAGTTGAGAAAGAACCGGTTGCTGAAGAAGTGGAGTTGGAGACTCCCGTAGGGGTGCACTCGAGGCTAGCCCCAGCAAGTACCGCACCGAGCGGTGAGTCTCCCTTAAAGAAGCCGGCTACATTAAAGCCCACTCCTGAGATTGATCTATCTCATATTCCTTACCCTGCACGTGTTGCTAATCAGAAGCATGCTAAGGAATATGGGCATTTTCTTGATATCTTTAAACAACTAAAGATCAATCTCCCATTTATTGAGGCCCTTCAGCGTATGCCTAAATACGCTAAGTTTTTGAAAGATATATTGAAGGGTAAGGACCGGTTAGGCAAGTTAACTGAGGTCCCGTTGAGTAGAGACTGTTCTGCGGTGATAACGAACACGCTATCGGAGAAACTGACGGATCCGGGTATTCTTACAATCCCATGTTTGTTTGGTAGCGATGTTCGTAGACACGCGTTGGCAGATTCAGGTGCTAGCATCAATTTGATGCCCTATTCTCTTTACGAGAAACTAGCACTTGGTGACCTTGTCCCAACGCGCATGACACTCTCCCTAGCGGACCGATCTATGAAGTGTCCTCGGGGAATCTTGGAAAATGTGCTTGTGAAGGTTGATAAGTTTGTTTTCCCCGTGGACTTTGTGGTTATGGATATGGAGGCGGATACCAATGTTCCGATCATTTTAGGACGTCCGTTTCTTCGAACCGCTAAGGCCGTCATTGATGTTTTTGACGGGAAGCTCTCACTTAGGGTCGGTGACGAGACGGTCACTTTTGTGGTAGCCAAATCCATTAGTAAAGGAGGGATTGGTGAGGGTGTTGATAAACCCAAGTGTGGGGATGTTGAGAGGAAGCCGGAGGTGATGAGGAGTTTTGTTGATGGTGAGATGTGGGAGGCGGTTAAAAGTGGCTCGTTGTCGAGCGAATGGGAGGAGATTTCTTTCGATCCTCCCAATTGAGATGAGTTTGAGGAAGCTCTTGGGTTAAACTCCCAAGTGTAGAGTTTGTAAAACTTTTAGTTTCTAAGTTTCTTTGGTGTGTTTTTCGTGATTGTTTTTCGTTTTTTTCGTTTTCGTTTTTGTGTGTTTTAATTTGTTTTGCAGGTTTTTAATCAATTTGATGCCATAATGATGAAGTGGAGCCACCAGGTATGTATTTCTTGCTTTAGAACGGTTGTGGATGGTTTAGTGAGTTTTGGGGTTGAAAATTTGGCTAAGGCATGGAAATCTGGAAACTATATGGAAAAAGAGCATCGTCGCGTCACGCGAGGGCCACATTCCCATCTGTCGCGCTACGCGAGGATATGGTCAACGTCGCAAGTCAATGTTCCCTCGCGTATCGCGAGGGTTTCTTCACATGCTGTCGCGGTACGCGACGCCCTCCCAGATTAGTTAAAAGCTTTTCAAGCCTCAGAGATCAGATTTTTAGCCCCATTTCCTCTCTTCTACTCCATTGGCCCTCCATTCTCATACACTGGTGTTGATGAAGACTAAGTGTGGGGAGGTTTGTGTTTCTTGTCGTTCATGGTTATGTTGATTAGAAATTTTGCAATTTTGTAAATTTTGATTTTTGGTTTCTGGAATCCGGGTTGGTTTGTGGTTGGATTTAATCATGGATATCATTATTATCATGTTTTGGATGGGTTGATGCTTGTTTTATCTTTGTCTTTGTGTAGATATTATGTGTATGGTTACAGCCTGTGGAGCAAAATGGTAGATTGTGGAGCTTTCTTGGAAAGACTGGCACTCGACAGTTTTCTCTTCAACCATCTAAGTCATTTTCAGTTTTTAGTTTTAGTTTTTAGTTTTTCTTTGATTTTCCTTTTTCTCTACATTGAGGACAATGTAAAGTTTAAGTGTGGGGATGGGAAACTTGGTTTATTTTTATTTTTGTTTTTACATCTTTGGCTTAGATTTTCTTTGTCCTGGTTTAAGTTGGTTGCAAAAAGCATGATGGGAGATGATAGAAAAATGGGGTTTTGTGGTTTCATTCATGGTTAACTTGTTGGTTTGGGTTTATGCTTTGGTTATGGGATGTGTAAGTAGACTCAACTGATTGTATTTGTCCCGCAGGATGGGTAAAATTTTAATTAATTGCATGAATTTCATGGGAAACATCTTGGGGGTTTGGAATTGATGAAACTGTTTTCTAGTCATAAATGAATCTTTGCATAATAACAAATGAGAGTTTTGAAAATCTGATTTTTAATTGGCACATAAGTACTCTTTTTACGAGAATAAATCCGAGTCTTATGGCGCCCCCATTTCACCAAATAAGCTGAGCTAAAAGAAAATAATAATAAAAAAAATTTTGGATGAAAACTTATGTGTCACACGCCGGGTTGCAGCCTGGTTGAAACACCACTGAGTTAAGTTCAATGTGTAAAAGAAAAATGCTCACGCTTCCATCTGTTCCATTGTAAAAATCTGATTTGAGAAATTTTTTGTTTGTTTATATGTAAGGATGACTTAAAAGCTAGAATCCAGGATTGAGTTGATTCTAGATTACCTAAGTGTGGGTCAAATGAAATGAAATGTAGAACTTGAACTTAATGAACCATGATTGAGGGAAAAGAATAATCAGTATGGGTTTAATAGGATAACGATACTTGCAATCTCTTCCAAAGCATTGAATTTTGAATTAACTACTTTAGCTGTGTAGAAACCATTTTGTCTAGCTATGATCCCAGATCTTTGCATAAGCCTTTTTCAGGGACAAAAAAGAGATAAGTGTGGGGATGTGATGTGTTGTAAAACACATCTGTTTTTCTATTTGTTTTTATTTCGTTTCTTTACCAGTTTATTCAGTTTTAGAGTCGATTAATGCTGGTTCTTCACAATTCTGTAATTTCATGCTTGCAGGTAATGAACATGTCATTTTGGCACAAAATGATCAAGAAAACGAGCTCCCGGTTGAACGAGAACGAACCCGAGAACAAAAGAAGATAAAAGCTGGAAAATAGCCTTGTCGCGTATTGCGACAACCACACAAAACCCTGTCGCGTAGCGCGACAGGTGGAAAATGACGGTTTTACCCCTTTTAATGATTGCGGGCTTGACCCGACTATTTTGTCAGGTAATGGGTACCCTCGCGTAGCGCGAAGGGTTGGAGGATTCTTGTCGCATAGCGCGACGCGGGTTAATTTCCAGAATTTCGACTTTAACCTAATTGAAACGGCTGAGGCTAGTGTATTCGTTTTTGGACGATCAGAGAGATAGCTGGGGGCGATTGGAGGCTACTAGAGGCTAGAGGACGAGATTGGAGTCGATCTTAATCATCGGGAAGCCCTAGACGAGTGATCCAAAGGGTGTAACGTGATTGGTTTACTTTGTTTCTCATGTTTTCTTACTTTAAACAGATTATGGATTGTTTACATATGATGTTTATTGGCTAAACTCTTAGAACTATCTAGGTTAGATGATTATGCATGTTTGATTTTGGTTTAATTCGGTGTTGGAACATTTTGATGTGATGGATTTATGATTTAAAGATTTGGTTTTGAATATTGGATGTGTATGTGTATCTTTTATGGTTGAATGATTGATATTATGTTCCTCATGTGTCTTGGCGATTGTCTGTCGCAAAATAGGTGCATGCTAGAATCAATTACTGTGTGTTTTTGATTAGTGAATGAGTTGCTTAGGCCGAGTGATTCATAGGAATGTCTTATCAAGATTTAAACAGTTAAGATGTGCAACTTGCTTCAATAGCCGTGAGGTGAGAAGTTGTCGATGAGTCTTGGATGTCAGATGACTAGTTTAGAGACTTTGTGAGAAGATCTTTCTAGTATGTCTGTCATTTCTTGTTTATCGAGTCCAATAGGAAAACCCAAGTTATCCCTAGCATTTAAGTGAACTGTGACTTTCGCACTGTGAGGTAGATTGTCTAACAGTTATTTCTTAGGTGTTTTGAGATTATCGTATTGTGAGGTAGATAATCTAGTGAATATTTCATAAATAGTTGGATGACCTGTGAGGAAAATGCATGTGTCCGGTGGTTTAACGGCTTTTAGGATCTTTAGTTGACTATCCTTGAGAAGGGTCGAGGGTGCTCTAGATTTCCTTTGAGTTTAGTATTTTAAGATACCGTTATCACATTAGTTCCATCCCCGATAGAACCGTGTCAAGCATGTATATGATTCAAACCTAGGTAGTGCTTCTTTCCTTCTCTGATTTAGTCTTTGTTTGCTCGTCTGTTTTTATTTCTAAGTGTCTTTTAAGTATTTTTAGTTTTGTTAGCAAAACCCCTCTTTCAAACAATTATTTTTATTTAAGTAAATTTGTATAGATAAGCATTTGAGTCTAGTTAGTACAGTCTGTAGAAGTCTGTGGGTTCGATATCCGGACTTGCTTTGCTCTGTTACATACGATAGGTACACTTGCCTGTCGGTAGCTTAGGTTTTAGAGAGTCTAGATTTATTACTTTGTGTCTAGTTTAAAGTCGGTATTTAGTTAGTTTTATAGCTAAGCTCCGTCGACATCAGTGATTACATACATTTCTTTTATACACTTAACCAATTTAATGTTATCAACGCAACGCGACTTAAGAATTTCGTAAACACGTCGCATAACGTGATGTCGCTTTTGAATATTCTTAACTTTTTTATCACTTTTTTTAAAATTGCTATGCTACAACGTACGAGAAATAATAAAGTTTTTATTTATGTTTCAAATGCAACACGCATATTTTATTAGTGGCATCCCGCCCCAACATGTGGGAAAGTTTACTAGTTATTTTGAATATTAAAAAGTTGGCAAGCAAAAGATAGTCATTTTCTTAAGAAGTTTAGTATAAAATTGACTTGTCAATATTTGTGATACTTTATTCATGAACATCAATTGGCTTATATGACCTTACAAGACAACGTAAACAATCAAGAAAAACTTAACAAAATACCAACTCCATAAACTATAGATTGACTCAAATACTCATTAAAACATAAAAAAAATAAAAAATAAATCAAATGTGTAAATAATGATTGTTAAGATTACCTATATTTAACTACAACAATTCTTCCTCTTCACTAAAATGTCTTTAAAACATTAGTTTACTTCCTTTACTCTAAGCAGCTTAAGAAACACATCGAGATTGAATGGCTTTTTCATAATGTTAGCTATTTGGTCCTTTGTTTTGCAAAATACCAATTTTACTTTTCTTGGTCCACAAGATCTCTTAAATCATAGATTTTAACATCAACATGTTTGGTTCTTCTATGCATAACTAGGTTCTTTGACAACTTGATTATTGAATTGTCGTTACAGAAACATTTAAAAGTTTTATATTGCTTTTGTCCCAAGTCCTCTTACAAGACTTCATCCACGTGCACTAACAAACACATATTGTTGCAACCATGTGCCTCTAGGAACGCATGGCGTCTCTGAGAAATTATGTGTCCTGTGCGAATGCTAAAAATTGGCCCATATGTGTGCATGCGTGGTTGTAACAAAATATGAAGTGGTTAATTTGTTTTTTGACCTAAATTGTAAATTGTAACGAGTTATTGAGTCAAATGTTTAAGGAAAAAGTTTTATTTTAGTTTTTATTAAATTCGTTACTGGGTTAAATATATTTAGAAAATTGGAATGTAAATTATATATGTGTTGTAGTAAAATAAATTAATATATATAATATATATACAATTTTTTTTTAAAATTAGAGCCTTCTAAAATAATAGGCCCTGTACGGTTGCGCCTCTCGCACTTACACCTCCCGCACTTGCAGAGACCCCATTGTATGGACGCTAAGGTGACAATTTTATTTCTTAAGATGACAATTTTATTGCTTCCTTGAACTCCAACATGTAGCAACACCATCGAATAAACACATTATCCTCACTTATTATAAAGTACACTTTCTATCCTTCACATTTCTTGCATAGTCATTATTCGTAAACATTTTCAATTTCATTCCTATAACCATTTTGCAGCCTCCATGTGTTCTTCCTTGGGTATAAATGGTGAACGCCATCATTAGGCGCCCCTCACCGACCGGTCCTACGACTAATACGAGGGAGGTAAATCGCGTGACCTAGGGAAAATTGGGTGGTGCCGGGTATAGCCATGAATCTTGATAGCAAACAAACCAATTATATGTTAAATCATGTGTGGTTATTATGATATACGGTTAATTTGGTTCATATAAACTTTATGCACAACGATGACATTACGATACTTGCTTTTGTGGCGTACTAGTTTTTCGGTTTCACGACAGTTGATACTCAATTTTAATAATCGCTTCAACGCATTTTTTATCTACGTTTTGGTATTCCGCCTCAACTCGCTACTTTCTAAACACCTAGTTGCACACAAACAACACTAATATTAATTATTATCGGCTAAAAAGTGACATTATTATTAATTAATTAAATCAATTTATGATTACCAATAATGTCTTGTTCTAGTGATAAGATGAATGAATGAGAGAAATGATAGAAGACCCAGGTTCTGGGTTCGATTCTTGATCCCACCCGGTTTTACCGACCTTTCACCGTCGTGTCTTTGGGCTGGTGTTTGGGTCAGGTTTTCCTCGGGAATTGGTGGCTGGTGGGCTAGAGGCTCCGTTGGTCTGGAGAAGTGGTCAGTTTGGACATCCTTTAACCATTGGAGGCCAAATATATAATACCCGATAGCTGATTAGTTGGCCGTTCAAAAAAAATAAATTTATGATTTCATATCCAAAATATTCTTTTACCAGTTGTAATTAAAAAAAAAAACACACCATATACTCTTACATGTCCTGAGACGACTAGCTTCTCTTGTTTTCAAACCCTAGTATTCTCTCGCAATTCTCACCGGCGATGGCTTCGCGGCGACTTGCCGCCGCCCTCCTCCGTTCATCACTCCACCGATCACCGTCCAGATCTCCGTTCACTCACGCTTCCAGAGCCGCACGTGCTCTATCCCAAACTCACTCTTCCACCGGCTACTTTCTCAACCCTGTAGTCAACTACGCAACTTCCGCTGCCGCAGCTCCACCTAAAACAGCAACCACGTCATCTGGTGAAGGATCTAGCGTGGGAAAGATCACCGATGAGTTCACTGGCGCCGGCGCGATCGGACAGGTGTGCCAGGTTATTGGTGCTGTTGTTGATGTGAGATTCAGCGAGGGATTGCCGCCGATCCTCACGGCGTTGGAGGTTCTGGATAATTCGATTAGGTTGGTTTTGGAAGTGGCGCAACATTTGGGTGAGAATATGGTTAGGACGATCGCTATGGATGGGACTGAAGGGCTTGTGCGTGGTCAACGAGTTCTCAACACTGGTTCTCCTATCACTGTAAGTTTTTCTGGATCTTGAATGTTCAGATCATTTTGAGATGAGAATTGAGTATCTGAATTTGTTCTGATTTTTTGTCTGAGATCTAGGTGTTATCCTTAATTGTAGCCGGTTGTTATGTGGTTAAGAAAGATGTTTTTGAAGTTTTTTCCTCTAGAAATCGGTCTTCTTTCAATCTGATTTTCTCCTTTTATGTCAGCTTGTTCAATGTTTTTAAAACCTGACAGGGACATCAAACTGAGCGGACCGGTATGGCTTGTTTTGAGAACCGGATTATAATAAAACTATATCTGGTTTAAAACAAAACATGAAAATATATGCATGTTTTGGATTTATGGGTTTAATATGAATACGATATATAGTGACTTAAAATTCCAATATATGAACCTAAATAATCGGTAAATGGTATTTTTTAAGGAAAAATAAAATATTAAAATCTGGCCCAGTTCACCGGTAACAGGCCAGTTTGAAATGTGACGGTTCAAAGAGGCTGACAGGACCGGTTCTAGGTTCGTTTGGTTCCGAAAACAATGAATGTGTTTAAGAGCAGTTGATTTTTCTGCTTTCATGGGTAAAGCTTCATTTGTTTGCCTCACTGCTGTATATAATGGTCTATCGTTGCTGCATCGATTTTGTTATTTTAATAAAAGAAATTTACTACCTAATTTAGTTTTTGGTTTTCTTGGCATGATTGCTGCATTTAAAATTTGTTATTTAAAATGTGGATCAAAATGTGGATCTTGTTTTTGGGTGTGCTTAATAGAACCTAAAAACTTGTAGTATGAATTGCAACTGCTTAAGTGCTTTACTACAATATTTATCATCAAGAATGTTTTCATAAAGCTGTTCTTTTTGTTGCAATTTATAATTGGTTTGTGAATTTGTTTTTTTTTTGTTTGTTATCTGTTTGACATATTTTGAAATAGGCTCAATTGTAACATGCAAAGGTTCATGGACCTAGTTTTGATCCTTTACTGGTAGGTACCTGTTGGTAGAGCGACCCTTGGCCGTATCATTAATGTGATCGGAGAGCCTATTGACCATAGAGGCGAAATTAGTAAGTTTTCTGTTTGCTATTGAGTAACATGGATTCTGCCTATTTCCATGGAACTTTTATCTCACTTTTTCTTGGTTCTTTTCAACAGAAACTGATCACTATTTGCCAATCCATAGAGAAGCACCAGCTTTTGTTGAGCAAGCAACAGAACAACAAATCCTTGTCACTGGAATTAAGGTAATACATCTGTGGAAATGTTTTCTCTAAGTGGGATTTTTACTGGGTATGCTTGCTGGTTGTTGTTGTATCTGTGGAAATGTTTTCTTCTTTAAAGATATTCTATAGTATGTGCTAATAGATGTGTGTCCTCTTTTGCCATTGCTTTGGTATTTGAATCAGAAAGTAACAATTCCTTTGAATATTGTTTAATCACTGTTTTTGTTGTTATAGGTTGTTGATCTTTTAGCTCCTTATCAAAGAGGAGGAAAGATTGGTTTGTTTGGTGGTGCTGGTGTTGGAAAAACCGTGCTTATCATGGAACTTATCAACAATGTTGCCAAAGCCCATGGTTTGTAGATGTGATTAAACATTTGCACATTTTGATTTGAGTTTTATGGTAATGAAATCTTTGTCTTCTTATTTTTCTAGGTGGGTTCTCTGTCTTTGCTGGTGTTGGAGAACGCACCCGAGAAGGTAATGATTTATACAGGGAAATGATGGAAAGTGGTGTCATTAAGCTAGGTGATAAGCAGGTGTGTTTGTTGGATCTTTTATTGTTCTTTTTTAAAGTTGGCAAATTGGATTTAAATAATCCAAACTTTGACCCATTGGCCGCTGCCGGTCCCAACTACGAAAATCCCCGATAACGGTCCGAACTTTCGACATATTCGAAAAAAACGTTAACGCCGTTAGGGTTTATTTGACGGCGGTCCGCCCCGGGAAAATATGTCGAAAGTTCGGACCGTTATCGGGGATTTTCGTAGTTGGGACCGGCAGCGGCCAATGGGTCAAAGTTTGGATTATTTAAATGCCTTTAAAGTTTTACATCTAGTTTTCGCTGTTATCTGATCTTTTTTATGTTTCTAGAGTGAGAGCAAGTGTGCTCTTGTGTATGGCCAAATGAATGAACCACCAGGTGCTCGTGCACGTGTCGGGCTCACTGGATTGACTGTGGCTGAACACTTTAGAGATGCTGAAGGACAAGATGTGCTTCTTTTCATTGACAACATTTTCCGTTTCACCCAGGTAGGCTTGGTTCTGTGACAAGCCCACTTTGATTCACAAATCACTTCTTGATGAGCATGAAACTAAGGCATCAGGCAATAATTAAATATAAACGTGTAGGCTAACTCTGAGGTTTCTGCTTTACTTGGTCGTATCCCATCTGCGGTTGGTTACCAACCAACTTTGGCTACGGATCTTGGAGGCCTTCAAGAGCGTATCACAACAACCAAAAAAGGTTCTATTACATCCGTTCAAGCTATTTATGTGCCTGCAGATGATTTAACAGATCCTGCTCCCGCCACAACTTTTGCTCACTTGGATGCCACAACTGTGCTATCCAGACAGGTCATCAATCTTCTCCCTTGAAACGGGTTGGGTTGGGTCAGTTTTGGTTGAGTTGAGTTTGCAAGCATTTACATGTCCATTCTTTAATTCTTTAAAATTATTGAGTGTGTTTGTTACAATAATGATCCAAGTCTTCGAATAAGAACAATTTAGGAGGTCGTATGCATTCAAAATTTACCTTAGGCAATTTCCATCTCGTTTTTTTTTTTTTTTTTAAGTTTTTGGCTATTTTTTTTAATCTGACACGTTTGGGATGGAAAATAGGCAACCAAGTCGGTCCAATTATTAGTAAAGGGATCGGATTTGTGGCCTTTGGCTGTATTTTTCAGGACCTATCTGTGGCTCATGGTTATTCTATCATTTTGCAGATCTCTGAACTTGGTATCTACCCTGCTGTGGACCCTCTTGATTCTACATCGCGTATGCTTTCACCACACATTTTGGGAGAAGACCATTACAATACAGCTCGTGGTGTACAAAAAGTTCTTCAAAACTACAAGAATCTTCAAGATATTATTGCTATTCTTGGAATGGATGAACTTAGTGAAGACGACAAGTTAACCGTTGCACGTGCCCGTAAAATTCAAAGGTTTTTGAGCCAGCCCTTCCATGTTGCTGAAGTTTTCACCGGTGCCCCTGGTAAATATGTGGAACTCAAGGAGAGCATTGGCAGTTTCCAGGTCAGCATCAATCGGACCCCTTGCTTCCTATAACTGTAAAATTGATTTATTGGTGTCAAAATGTTGTTAGAAGGCGTTATTGTTGTCAATCGGGTCAGATGTGTGTTTGATTGTGCAGGGGGTGTTGGACGGGAAGTATGATGACTTACCCGAACAGTCGTTTTACATGGTTGGAGGAATTGATGAAGTTATTGCCAAGGCCGAGAAGATTGCAAAAGAGTCTGCTTCCTAGAAGTTAGAACTCATCTACATTCTTCATCAGTTCTTGCATCTGACAGTTTACAAAAGAAATGAATAATTTTTTTGATATGGTTTTTACTTTCAGAAAACTGAGATTTATGTGGGATTATGAAGTTGAGGTTGAACCTCCTAAGCATAATCCACCTGTTTGTAATAAGAGAGTCAAGTGTTGAAAAATTGTTACTTGTTTGTTTTAGTTCTCCGAATGCTTTGATCTTTACCTCGTCGAGTATAACCTAACCTATTGAACACGAACTGTGGTTTACCTGATCTTGTTTATTAGCAAGGTTTTGGTGGGGTTTAGAGCATGCGATTGTAACATCCAATGTTTTATTTTGAGAATTATACATTATTTTTTAATTTCTTTTGATCATTTCTGCATATGATCGGTAACCCATTTGTCTATATATACCCTGAGTTGAGGTTATTAGTAGAGGTGGCAATTGTTACCCATGTTAAAGAAAATGGGTTGGTTTGGGTAAACAATTGTAGTATAATGGGTTGAAATGGGTAACATCATAATATTGGATGGGTTGAGATGGGTAGCACTTGAACACAATGCGGGTCAAGACGGGTAACCAATAAAGTATGTAAATGCAATGGATTCAAACATTTAAGAATGATTAAATACATATTTGATGAGAAAATCACTAGAAATTATCCAAATGGACTATTTGTTTACTTATAACACATTTAAAGTTAAATTAAATTGATGTTTTTTAATAACAATCCATTTAGACACGAACTTATTTTGCTTAAAACCCATTCTAACCCGCACTCATCCTGACCTGAACCCGTTCTAACCCGTTACTTAACCCGACCCAACCCACACATTTTACCAGGCATAGTTATTAGCCACCAGACTCATCCCACTAATACATAATGGTACACCCACTCCATTTCCCATCTGTCAACTGTTTTGGAACTCGTTGTAACAGCCTGGTTCTTAGCCGAATGAGACAAACACTCAAATTTACCAGTATATTTTAACTTTTCAATAGGATCTGGGGAAATGATGAAGACAAACTGTACCTATATCCTATAGTTTGGATAGAGAGGCTGCTTTGAAACAGTATCTGGCTCAAAGTTATCGTTTGAAGTTAACAATCTCAACTCTTTTAATGTTATTTTCACAAAATAAGTAAAATAGTGTTAAAGTTGATGCAATTTTACTTTTGTCCTTTCAGGACACATATGTATACATTATATATGTGCACCGCATATAGGACGAGTTCTTGGCCAAAGGAAGCTGTTCCAAATTCAATGATTCAAACAAGGGTTGGGTTCTGAATAAGAAGAGAATGCATCTAATAAATCCATCGAGTGAGCCCATTCTATTGGTTCTAGCTGGAGATCGATTAGTAAAAAGGGATACCAACATAATAAAGCATAGTAAAAAGGGATACTTGTCAAAATCATTTTTTAATATTAGTCAATTTTCATCACATAAACACTAATCACTAAGGTGGTGTTTGTTTTTTCAGAGGTAAAACGTCTGCGGTCTGCGGACCACATCTGCACACCTCTTTTGCAGAAGAGGTGGACCAAACCCCTGCAAGAAGAGTTTTTGAGGGTGTTTGTTTTCCAAAAACATCTTCGAACAATAAAACCTCTTCATATGAAAACCCAACCCACCGTCCCCCAACCCCACCGTCTGCTCAACCCCACTGATCCTCCGATCGTCCACCACTGTCACCATCACCTCCGATCGTCCCCCTCCACCTACCGTTGAGCCACCACCGTCCTCCACCGTCACCATCACCTCGATCGAAGGAACCAGGGGCGACGACCGGTTGTTCGAACGAAGGAACCCTCCGATCATCCACCACTGTCACCATCACCTCTGATCGTCCACCACTAACCCTAACCTGCAATCTCAAACCCTAACCGGTGGTTCAAACTTACACCACTGTCACCATCACCTCGATCGAAGAAAATCTCTAACCCTAACCTGCAATCTCGAACGAAGGAACCCTCGTTCAAACAAAGGAACCCTCGTGGAGTACGGTCGAAGGGCGGCGACTGCGACGGCGGTGGAGCAGGGCGGCGATGACAATGGCGGTGGAGGAGTTCGGTCGAAGGGCTGAAAATGGGGGAGTAGGCTAGAAGAGATTTGAAGATGTGGAAAGATGTTGGGTCACGTCTGCGCCAAGAAGAGAACGCGCAGACATTTTTTAATGAAATGTCTGCAAGAAAACAAACGGTCTGTAGAGGTTCAACCTCTTCCCGCTTCTGCGCGGCGCAGACATAAGAGGTCACGCAGACCTTTTTGGAAAAAACAAACACCCCCTAAATAAACAATCATTTCCATCATTAGCACCTATGTATGGATCCTAACATTACTCCTATCATTTAATCCTAATCCATACATAAACTTTAACATATAATCACGCCAATTGGATGTCTAGATTGTTCATCATATGGTTTTAATATAACTACAAAGTTTTTAATCACCACCAGCACCCAATTTCAAATTTGATATAAATCCTAACATAGTTCAACTTATGAGTTTGTAAAAACAGAGATTCGAGAATCAATTTACACACCTTGTCGTTAACTGATGGTAAGATGATGGCAGGGCTCTTTAATTTCGATTCCTAACCGATGATTTATCTCAATTTGAGTTAGGTTTCAAGTTTTCGGTCTATTTCTTTTCCCTCTGCTCTTTCTTAGTCAAACACTTAAATCTCCTAGTAAGTTATGGGGTTTTAAAGACCAACAATTGGTCTTTATCCCCTAATTAAGTTTGCCGAGTTGGTAATAGTCCCTTAGCCTTTTAACTCAATTAACTAGCCCAACAAACCTAACTAAGTTAGTTACTAGCTTATATTATTATTTTCTTATTGCCAAATAATTTAAAAACAAAATAACATAAAAGTTATTTTGTTACATACGTGACCGTCAAAACCAGCCGTTACATTCGGCTTCATCTTGGGAAAGGGGCAAATGAGAGAGATAGATGTGACCAAGAACTCAACATTTCTCATGGATTGGTCATTGTGATCATGTGTTACCAAGGGTAATCGCGCATAACATCATTAGAATGGATAAGAAATGGAATTTACAACCACAAATCATCATCATCTTCATTGTTATGCTTATACTTTGATTCTTGACAAAAAAATTAGTATATTTACGCTTAAATCTTGATGCAGGCATTAAACCCTACGAAATATGATGTTTAGAAAGGGCATTTACAACCACGAATCATCATCATCTTCATTGTTATACTTATACTAAGATTCTTTACAAGAAGGTAAGATTTTTACGCTTAAATCTTCAAGCAAACGTTAAAACATACGAAATATGATGTATGTGAATGAGTTCCATCAAGTTTTAATGTAAAATGTCACACTGTCACCGGCGGTGGAAATGCAGGGATATAATGAAGCTGAATATCTTTAACATATTGATTTCAAGAGCTTAGATCATGCACTAATAATCAAATTTTAATAAAAATGACAAATTGTCTAATACATCATGGGAATGGGAGATTCACAAAATATTACAATGTAGTTATAGTTGATGATACCAAACCATGAATGAAGATCTGTCAGGCCTCGCTAGTACTAAATTATATTATCCATATATTTAACTCTTGAATTACTAGTTTGCAATTATTGTTGATGACTTATTATTCTTGAGTTGACCTTGTCCAATTTGCATTCAAGATCCTTCTCCAATTACACGTTGATATTTGTGATGCCATGTTTGTCTTGGATGATGTCGTTAATGCCTTAAAATGACTAAGTTGTGATTTGTTTAAATGCCTTGTCACGTTTACTGTGCATCTTTATAAGATACTCTTATTTTATATGAGCGGAAGTCCATCGTACTACTTTTATTAGTTGATGACATTTTGTTATACGCATTTATATATTTTAGAAGAATAATGGTTAATATTATTTATTCATGTATTCTTAGCAATGAACATTTATACACACATATAGAGTGTTCATAAGAAAACTCTTTATTTTGGAGAAAATAAGAAAACCTCATACTCACGAGTAAATTTTTTATTTTTTTTCATAATTTTTTATTATAAGGTTTGAAATGTTATAATAGAAAAACTTTTTTAAATAAAAAATGTATATCATGAAATTACGCATATGTAACTTAAAAAAGATTCGTTTGTTACTCAAAAAAGTTACATATATATAATTTATATATATAGATGTATAGATGTGTGTGTGTGTATACATATACATATCTATAGATACATACACACACACACATATGGATTGTATCTTGTGAAACCTGATTTTAAAGAGAAAAATCTTAAACCTTATTTGGGTCATTCATTTGTAATTTTGAAAATAAATATATGGTCCACATTAAATTTGATTTGTTTATTCAAACACCAATTTTTTATTCAACTATAATGTGAACCACATGTTTGTTTTCAACATTTAAAAGGATGGCCCATATAGGGTTTAAAGATTTTCTCTTTAAGATCGACTTTTCACACAATACAATCTCTATGTACATTCATACATACGTACGTACATACATACATACACTCTATTCTTATAATTATTTGTCTATTTTTAGGTGTTGCCAAACCTTCGTCCAACCTTAATTCACCAAACATTCGTGGCCTAGACTTAGTATGTCAAGTCATCCCTTGGTAATTTTCTTTTATAAATTTAGGACAAATAATCTTTTTTTATATCATCAACCCATGTTTTGTGTTTTAAGAAACCACATGTCAAAGGTATGTTTATGTATATATTTGGTCATCGAATTCCATCGTTCAATTTAGCGATTAACCTAGGTTAATGTCACACCCCCAAATTCCCACGTGTGGTGTCAGTCCACATGGGTGTGACGTGGCCAGGATCACAGCTCATGGTCATACAGAACGACTCTATATGAGTTACACAAACAAACAATTTTGTAAACCAAACCAAGTTTCATAGATTAAACAGCGGAAAACGTTTAAAAGTTAAGCAGCAGGAAATACAAGTGTTGCAGCGGAAAGTAAATTATAACATACAAAATATGTTTTAAATTGTTAAAACCAAACAAATGAAATAAAAGCCTAGGGTTAGAGTCTATATGCACGCAGACTCTCTTGTGCATCTCCACGTGCTTCCTAGCTTGTGATGTTCAGTTACATGAGAATACATGCTAAAATGTGTCAACATAAAGTTGGTGAGTTCACATGTTTAAGTATTTGAAAGCAGTAAAACATATATGAACTGGGTATGTTAAAATGTTTTGTTGGATCTACGATCCGAGGTGTGTCAGTTCATCTTACCGAAACTCGACTGTTTCCTTTTGCCTCCCTGGGTCATCGCGAAACCCAGAATCAACATCGATATTACGCTCGTTATGACCTCCAGTCAACGTTGTTGCCGAGTGGGGCTAGTCTAACCCAGTAGTACTACGTAATAACGACTCGTTTGTCACACAACTAACGGTAAGAATAATGAGGACTTATGGCGATAATAGTTGCACACGAAAAGTTGTTTTACAGCATATCAGTCATATATCTAAAACAGTTGCATTGTATTCTCACCCCAAAGTTTAGTAAAAACAGTTAAAGAGTAAAAGTGGGTGTAAACTCACCTGAGTCTAGTAGTGTGTTCTTCACGTGAATGATATAGTGCGCCTTTTAGCGGTTACCTATATCACATACGTGTTATGAGTTGGTGTTCATATTCGTGTGAGTCTCACAGGACCGTATTTGTGTCCAAACAACTCCTAGTTGTTATGTGGGTTGCGTTGACCGTGTTCACCGTGTTTGACCTAACGACCCGTTGGTGACGTGTTTAGTTCAAGTGATCGATTCACGTGCGGGTTGTGTTGTGTGATGTGTGTGAACACATAAAATACATCTGTGAAATAACTTACTATTTATGGTAAGTTTTCATTTTAGGAAGGTTCTCATAAAGTTACCTTTTCATTATTCTGACATGCTTATTAATCCTATATAGTCATGTTATCACATATCACATAGTTACACATTGTCAAATAAGAATACTTTGCATGTTAAAGCTTCTAAGTATAGCAATTTCCTATATTTAGCATGTTTCATCAACTTAACATCATATAGTTGTTATCACTAAATTATAACAGGTCAACTCATGTCACTTATCATCATACCTTATGTTAAATAATCACATTTCATCAAGATTCCCGAATAAAGTTTCTATTTATGGAAACCAGTAACAAATACTCATATTTCAATCATTCCATTAAATCAAAACACCCACAATCATCATGTTAAGGCCAAATAGTCATGTTGATCATACGAATAGCATCATGTTTACCATTCATCAATTATTTGCAACTAAAAAGTTACTATTTTTAGAAATAATGGTACCAATCACTTCTTTTAATAATTCTAATAACTCAAATACATCATCGATCATCACATTAGTTCCATATCATCTTTTTAATTACATACAAGACCCTATTTCATCATCTATGATCATTTTGTATCCACAAAGTTACTAATATTAGTAACTATCACAAAATATCATCAATAACTCTTCTAGATCTTGCAAAACAATATTAAATATCATACACAATAACATTTCAACATCAACAAACATCTAAATCCACTTGGATCATACATGCATGTAATCAAATATAACCATTTATAACAAAACCATCAACCACCCAACAAATCTCATAAACATCATCATGGATCATCCTCATATCATCAAATCAATCATAAAATCATTTAATCACAGATTCAAGAAGGTGAAATTTCGTGCATGTGGTGTGTGAGTGCTTGCATGTGGGTGGATTGCCTTGCATGTGTGTGTATAGGTGATTTTATGCTACATAGACTCAAGAACTACCTTCTAGAGCCTCAAATAAGATGAAATGTTGCTTGAACAGGTCTGGATGGCTTCTATAGTCGGCTGAGAACGAGGTTCCAGTAGCTAGAATGTGATGGTGTTGATGGTGAGATCCCCCAAGTCCTCCTTCTTGACCTCCAAACTCCAAATCTTCAAGCTTAGTTTCTTCAAGCTTGTCTATGGCTTCCAATAGAGAGAGAGAGAAGGTATTCAGATGGTAATGATGAAGCTTAGAGGCCTGGAGCTCGAGAAATGGGATAATAGGGTGGCTGAAATGATTTAGTCTTGGTTTAATAAAGATTTTGCGTGTTGGACTTTTCGCGTATTGCCATGGGGGTCCTCATAGGGCTTGGCGTACCGTAACGAAATTCGGGATTCAAATTCCCAGCCCATCCTTCGCGTACCGCTAAGCTCCCATCTGGAGTCCTTAGCGTACAACGATGGGTCTCAGAAGAGCCCAATAGACCCAATTTTGCTGTTTCGAACCGTTTTTCGCGTATTTCTCGATTACGATCATCGATTCTTGACATGGTTTCACCTGTTTTAGGTTCCACAGTGCCTAAGTGTCGTGAAATTGGATTGTGGTTCGTTTAATTCACCAACTTTCGTTATTCAAGACATATACGAGCGTTTTATGATAATTCTCTGAATTATCTGATTGTTGTGTGTGTTTGGACTATTGTGCCATGTGTCACACTAAATTTCGCTAACTCTAGTGCCATGTGTGTAATAATATTATGAATTATTACTAACATAATATAAATGCTAATGTCACATCCCGAGCCGGCGGGAACGGATCGACTTTCCCGTCGGGCGGAAGGTTTCCGGGGCGTGATATCGTTGTGATAATCGAAATGATCAGATTGTTTACATAGCACATGATAAATAAATGAGAAATGATAACATGACAATGAAATAGAATTACAAAGTTAAATTACATTGTTTCCTCATAATTTAACTAAGTAACTCTAATCAAAGAATCAATAAGTTTATATCTTGTCACTGTACAAGATATACAAAAGATGATTCGCTGTATTGTCAATCAAAAGTATGCAACACCAAAAGTAGCTAGGCCTTCTAAAAGTCCACTAGCTATGTCCCTGTAATCCTGGTGACTAAACATGTTCGTCACCTGAGAAAGCATGCATTTAAACAAAGTCAACACTAGGTTGGTGAGTTCATAAGTATGTTAATTGAAAACCTTGATTCATTCACATGCACAATCACAATGATATTCTTGTACTTGTATGTTGTTTGCATTCACCCAATCACCCAATGGCATCTCCATAGTTATATTTGCAAATAATATCTCATCCTACTAGTTATGCTTATATATAGGGCATATGTAAGGGAACAAGCCCTAGCCAACATCCCACCACATAACTAATAGGATTCCACATTACTTGCAATACAACTATAGATATCCATTCTCAGTTTACCTGTTTATCCCGAGTTGTAGTTCACCTGTAATATCATATGTAGAATAATAAATTAAGAGAGATTTAGTTATCAAACCGTAGTATTGATAAACTCTCAACGTGTTAAGGAATTTA
The DNA here is from genome assembly GCA_009363875.1 of Mikania micrantha. Taxonomy (NCBI): domain Eukaryota; kingdom Viridiplantae; phylum Streptophyta; class Magnoliopsida; order Asterales; family Asteraceae; genus Mikania; species Mikania micrantha. Next base: position 54,551,900 of record CM018698.1, on the reverse strand, counting down.
GATTTAATTTTAATCTTCTCCTTGTTATTATTCTATTGCTTGTGGGGTTAACTGTTAATCACTTTTAAATATTAAGAGTGTTAGTTAACCAATTGTCCTTTGTTCTCACTTGAAGTGCATAGAGCCTAAATGGGAGTCCATTGTGATCCTCACATAATCAGATTACAATGCACTCCAATTTACCTCTACCACCTTGTATTCTCATAGGCCTCAACGAGAGCTATTACCAGTAGTGGAACATGAGAGAAGATCAATTTCTCAACCTACTAGTCAATAGGATCCCGCTGGATTAATTACAATATTCCTGCAGATTATTATCACCATGTGACGCCTTCCCAGAACCTGACTTGAAGTCGCCCTGTTACCGGTCATACGTTACCGGCCAATTGAAATTACGAATAACATACCGACCTACTCGCCGGAGGTTTGTCAAACCTATGGTACCACTATGCTATCGTCGGTTTAGTCGCATCAAACTAACTGGTCAGCGAATTTTAAGGGGCTTACATGATCAACAAATGGCACATGATTGAAATGATATAATACAACAGTTCAATAGTAATTAATTGTAAGTGTGTTCCTCAATGTTATGATTCTCAATGTGATATGTTCTCATTATTATTAACAAAATTGAATAAGAACTTGTCTTATTACATTATGTTAATTATTGTGTGAATGATGTTGTTATCATGAAGTTATATTATCATGATTATCATTCCTTGTTCCATGTTCTCCTGTAATATGTGTTGAGTTGTAAAGCTAAGTGTTAAAAGGACTTGTCCTATTACACTTACTTAATTCTTGTGTTGAATGTTATTACAAAGATATATACTATCTTTATAACATTCATATGTTTGCCTGTGATTATTCCAATGTTTGCTCATGTAAGAATAACTAAGTATTGTAAGATATAATTTTACAACTATGTTATTCTATTGTGTTGATGAGTTATGAAATTATGTTATCATATTCATCTTAATTGTTTCTATCATCTCATGATCATACAAGCATGCATACAATGATAAGCGATAATAAGCAATTTAATATCATCTAAATCAGAGTAATAGCAATATGTTAAGCAAAACTTTTAAATAAATAAAAGTAAAGCATGTTTCTCAGCCCCGTGAGTTTAAAATCAGTTAAGATTAAAGAAAAGGGGCATATGAACTCACCTTGTTGTGGAAGTGGTTGACTTAGCTTAAACGAAGTATGCACGCTCTCTTGATTGTACTTGTGTTTGTTTTCACGATCCTATATTGATTTCACGTTGTATTTGACTCATAAGTATCAATTATTGCGATTTGTGTGCGTGTATGGGTTAGCCTTAATTTGGCTAACACTTGTGAGTCGTGGTCTCCATTCGGCTCAATTTGTTTACTAAGGATTTTGTTAACCCTTAGCCTAATCATGTAATGCTAGCTTTCTTGTCAACTAGCTTACATCCTTTTGTTTTAATGTATAACAAAAGATATTTAAGCAAAAGACTTAGGTTTGTAGTTTAAGATTTGCCTTATTATTTTGTTCGCATTTGCATTGTGTAGCTATCCAATTTTCATAGTCTAAATATGTTAATTACATCATTACGATATGATCCACAATCAATTGGGCCAAATGGAATTGGGCCTTAATCCGATAGTTTAACATGGGCCGAATCCCATATTATGGGCCTAGTGTATGTGTTATGGGTTAAACTATTGGACTAAAACATATGTGGATGGGCCGGTTATGACTCATGGGCCGGTTGGCAAGGATGTTGGGCCGATTATAATTTATGGTCGTTCTTGTCGTATTTCGTTTTCGTTTTGTCAGAACGCGTCACCATCGCGCATATTCGTTCGAATCGTCATCCGAACGAACATGACAATGGTTTTGCTTTATGATTCTTGTTTTCTACTTTCCAGTCATCATTATTTCAGAACGTTAAACTCACAGATATGTTTGTGTGAATCGTCACCCACGCAAACACACTGTCAGTTCGTTATTCTGAAACAACACTGCAATACTGTTTTAATTTGTATTTCCTCACTGTCGGACTCAACTAAACCTCATGTTTTCACATTGTTTTTCACATTGATTTGTCAGCCATCTGATTCCTGTCATATATGGATATCAGATCGCAACCGATTTGTTCTTGTTATTCACTTGAACACTGTTGTTTCTAGTGCTTCATTGTATTATTTGTACTTAGGTTTTCACCTAAATACTAACAACTATTGTTTCAAATGAGAGTTGTACTTACGGCATTTAAGATTACACATAAATACATACAACTATTTCTTGTATTTTGAATTCTATTAATATAAGTACTGTTCACACACATGTATTTACACATAGTATATATTGAAAGTACACATACCGTACGGACTTGCCGGCTGGTCAGGTACTAGTTTTCACAGTCTCCCCTTGTTAAAAAAATTTCGTCCCGAAATTTAAGCATAAAGGTCGAGCTTTACTTCTCGAACAAGTAGGGATACTTTGCTTTCATGTTGTCCTCGCGCTCCCAAGTAAATTTTGGTCCACGCTTGGAGTTCCATTGAACTTTTACAATAGGGATACGGCTTCGTTTCAGTCTCTTGACTTCATGTTCCATAATCTCTACATGTTCTTCAATGAAATGTAGTTGCTCATCAACTTGTATATCTTCCAATGGTATGATCAATGACTCATCAGCTAAGCACCTCTTGAGGTTGGATACGTGAAACATGTCGTGTACTCCGCTGAGCTCATCAGGGAGTTTGAGTCTGTATGCCACAGGACCTATGCATTGAGTAATCTCAAACGGTCTGACATACCTTGGTGCTAGCTTGCCTTTAGCCCCAAACCGAACTACGCCTTTCCATGGGGACACTTTCAACATAACTCGGTCACCCACATCGAATTCCAAAAGCTTGTGGCGTTTGTCTGTGTATCTCTTTTGGCGGCTACGTGTTGCTTGTAGTCTCTGTTGTATCTGGGCTATCTTATCAGTAGTTTCTTGAATAAGTTCAAGCCCAGTGATTCTGTTGTCTTCCACTTCGGTCCAACAAATTGGAGACCGACATTTTCTACCATATAGTTCTTCAAACGGAGCACATCCAATGCTGCTGTGGTAGCTGTTGTTATAGAAGAACTCGATGAATGGTAAGTGTGTATCCCAACTTCCTCCGAAGTCTAGGATGCATGTCCTCAACATATCCTCCAGGGTTTGAATGGTTCGCTCGCTTTGTCCATCCGTTTGTGGATGATAAGCGGTGCTCAAGTTAACACTTGTCCCTAAGGATTGTTGCAATGATTGCCAGAACCGCGAGGTAAATCGATTGTCCCGGTCTGAAATAATAGACAATGGCACACCATGCCGAACTACTATTTCATCCACATATAGTCTTGCTAGCTTTTCCATCTTGTACGTTTCTCTGATCGGCAAGAAATGTGCGGACTTGGTCAATCTATCAATGATGGCCCAATCGAATCGTGTCCGCTGGAAGTGCAGGGTAGCTTGGTAATGAAATCCATAGCTATTTGTTCCCACTTCCATTGTGGTATCTCTGGCTGTTCCAGCAAACCCGAAGGTTTCTGGTGTTCGGCTTTGACTTTGGCACATGTGATGCATTTGCCAACATAAGTGGCAACATCTTTCTTCATTCTCGGCCACCAATAAAACGACCTAAGATCTTGGTACATCTTATCGGCACCAGGATGAACGGAATAACGTGTCTTGTGTGCCTCATCAAATATAAGTGTTCGGAGTTCATCTATTGCCGAGATCCACACACGATCCAGGTAATAGATAACTCCATCTTGTTTTGTCACAAAATGTTTCTCGGCTCCACAGTCAAGCTCGTGTTTCAAATTATCTCTAGCCACTGCTTCCTGTTGTGCTTGTATGATTTGTTCTCTCAAACTTGTTTGCACGGTCATTCCCATTGCTCGAACGCGCAAAGGTTTGACTCTTTCCTTCCGACTCAAAGCATCTGCCACAACATTTGTTTTGCCCGGATGGTATTTGATCACACAATCGTAATCATTCAGGAGCTCAACCCAACGTCTCTGTCTCATGTTAAGCTCCTTCTGATCAAATATGTGCTGTAAACTCTTGTGATCGGTGAAGATAGTGCATCTAGTACCATACAGGTAGTGTCTCCAAATCTTTAAAGCAAAGACAACAGCTCCCAGTTCTAGATCGTGTGTTGTGTAATTCTTCTCGTGTATCTTCAACTGTCTTGAGGCATAAGCAATGACTTTGTCTCGTTGCATTAAAACACATTCGAGTCCCTGATGTGAAGCATCACAGTATACTACAAAGTCATCATTGCCTTCTGCGAGTGTTAAGATAGGAGCATTGCACAATCTTTGTTTCAGTGTCTGGAATGCCTCTTCCTGTTTCTGAGTCCACACAAAAGGTTCAGACTTCTGTGTGAGCTTGGTGAGAGGCAAAGCTATTTTAGAGAAATTCGAAATGAATCTCCTGTAATAACATGCCTATCCCAAGAATGATCTGATCTCTGTTGGAGTTGTAGGCACATCCCAGTTCTTGATCGCCTCGATCTTGGCAGGATCCATGTGAATACCATCACTGTTAATCACGTGACCCAAGAATTGAACTTCCCTTAACCAAAATTCACATTTAGAGAATTTGGCATAGAGCCGTTCTTCTTTCAGAATTTCCAAGACTGCTCTAACGTGTTGTTCGTGTTCCTTCTCGTTCTTTGAATAAATCAGTATATCATCTATAAAGACGATAACAAACTGATCTAAGTACGGCTTGCACACCCGGTTCATTAAATCCATGAACACTGCCGGTGCGTTCGTCAGTCCGAATGGCATCACCATAAATTCGTAGTGACCGTATCGGGTACGAAAGTCCGTCTTGGGTATGTCTTCCTCTTGAATCCGGAGTTGGTGATAACCTGATCTCAGGTCTATCTTTGAGAAGTACTGTGCTCCCTGTAACTGATCAAACAAATCATCAATCCTCGGTAACGGGTACCGATTCTTGATGGTGAGTTTGTTGAGCTCTCTGTAATCAATGCACATCCTGAAAGATCCATCCTTCTTCTTAACAAAAAGAACCGGAGCTCCCCACGGGGAAAAGCTCGGTCGGATAAATCCCTAGTTAAGTAGCTCTTGTAATTGGTTGGACAACTCCTGCATTTCTGATGGTGCAAGTCTGTAAGGAGATTTAGCTACATGAGTCGCTCCCGGAATTAAATCAATTCGGAACTGCACCGATCTCTCGGGTGGCAGCCCCGGTAAGTCATCCGGAAACACGTCTGCGTAGTCTTTTGTCGCACCCCGAGAAATCCCGTCCCAAACGGGGCGCGAGCAACAACAGATTGTCAGGATCGCAGTCTCCGGTCACACAACGTTGCGAGACCTACATGTCTGATTGCATACGTACATCCAATAACTTGGATAAGACAGTTTAGTAATATCAGAGTTGCGGAAGTAAAAGTTTAGGTTATCAAAACATCGTTGAAATTATAAATTGCGGAAGCATAAGAATAAACAGTTTTCAAAACAAAACAGAGTATTAGTTTGCGGAAACGATTTAAGTTGTTTAACAATACAATAAGTAACATAACAAAATGTTAACAAATGTTTAATAGTCTAAGACACATAAGCAGATGCATGCGACTCCAGCCTAGCATCCTAATCCTTGTGCGCGTGCCTTAGCTACTTGAGAAAACATGCGAGTAAAAGGTCAACACAAAGGTTGGTGAGAGCACAGGTTTTTCATAAGCAATAAACATCCAATGTTTAGAGTGACAGTTGCGATTTACATATCATTGCAATGCAGTATCGATTGATAGCTAGTAAATACAATTATACTATATACGGGGTCGTACCGAAGCTGACAGTTGTGCCTCCCGCCATGTCCATCACAAGACAATGTCAAAGTATTGGTCAATATTGCACCCATTCCGACCTACAGTCGGGTTGGCCTCCCAGGCGCGATGGGTGGGGCTTGTCAGGCCCAAATAGTACTATTCATGATTACCACGCTAGGCGCTACGCGCTACTAACGGTCCGTGGAGTATCGCGAGGACTTTTAGTTGTGATGTGGTCCACACATATACATATAGTGATAAAGCATGTCCATACGTAAATAAAAGAGTTGTTGCTCATAAAACAGTTTAGTATGCAATGTTTTCTCCCCCAAAGGTAGAAAAGTAAAAAGGGGCCGTGAACTCACCTGATAGAGTAGTTCCGGTTGTGAGAGTGTTCGCGTCTGGGAGAGCTAGCACATGCTAGTATGCACCTATAACCATATAGGTGTGAGTATGTGTTTTGTGGTACGTTGTATCCCATACAACTCCAAGTGTCGGTGTGCTCAACCGAGTGTGTGTGTGTTAACTAGTGGGACTCAAATAATCGTTGGTGACACGATTGTTGTGTTTATGTGCCTTGATGCACATAAGACACCATAATGCATCCTATGACTCTAATCGCACAAGTTACCATTTTTAGAAAGTTTCCAATTTAGGAAAGTATGGTTATGAAATCCCATTTCATAAAGTTAACGCTTCTAATGTGTTTGTAAAATACGTCTAAACCTTTAAAATATGTCGTTTGCGCATAAATCACCGTTTATGCCGTTTTGCCCAAATAAAGTTTCCTTATTTGGAAAGTATTCGTTTTAAAACTCGTTTTCACAAATCAAGGTTTCCAAATATGTTAGAAATCATTTCTAAGCATAATCCAATGCTCAAAGTTCATCAAAACGTTTTAAAACATCAAAAGCCCTCTTTTGATTTTTAAAAGTTTCCATAAATAGCAAGTTTATACAAACCAAGTTTTTGACAAAATCAAACATCCAAATGTGTTTCTAAACACTCCAATATGCATTTAACAACATCTAGACATGTCTAACATGTCTAGATCATTACCAATCCAAGACTTGCACATAAAAGTTTCCTTTTATGGCAAGTTTGCCCAAATCATCACCAAATCAATCAATAACTCAACAAACTCAAATCTAATATTCTAATACTTTAAAATCAGTAAATCTATAACATCTACACAACAAATCACCAACAAATTTGAGCACAATAATCGTAAGGAGTTGCATGTGGGTTTTTACCCATTGCATGTACGATCTAACCATAAGCAATCATGTAAAACTACCTTAGAGCTACAGATTCAAGCTCGAACAGGTCCTGATGGTGCCACACCACTGGTTTGGTGGTCGTTCCAAGTTCCTTGTCTTCTCTTCCAAACTTCTAAGGCTCCAATGGCTTCAAGATGCTCCAAGATGATCCAACTGATGATTCCAGAAGCTTGGAGGGTTGGTTTTCAGTGTTTTTGGTCGAGAATGGATGTAAAAACTCGGGTAAAATTCAAAGGAACCGAGTGGAAATGAGATGGGGTTGAATATAAAGGAAATTTTGATCTGCATGGCCTTCGCGTACCGCGGAGGCCGATCAAAATCCTTTTTCGCGTATCGCGATGGAATTCGGGAGTCCCGACTCCCGGTTTGCTTCGCGTACCGCGGAGCCTTTCGCGATGGGTTGTCGCGTACCGCGACGGGTCCATTTTCTTGTTTTTCGACTTCGATGATTCGATTTCGCTCGTACTCGACTTCTAACGCTTATCCTAAACATCTAACGCATGTTTAGCACATAATCATATAATAGCACATAGGTTTGATCACCAACATTCGTGAGACTCGTGTGTGTGTTTTGATAATTCCTCGAATTATCTTCGATAGTTGATGTTCGTGTTCGTTGCTACGAACCGTTTGCATGCTTGATTAACCGTAATCAGCATGTATTTGCACAATCCAATTGTGTTTGTGTTTGCCACACTTGGTTTCCAAAACCAATGTGCAATGTACGATTCGATAATTCCTCGAACTATCGTTTCGCAGTTGTGTGTGTTCAACTCATCCAATTAAACATAATTAAATGAAATGCAACAAGTATGAATATGAAATGCAAAGAATGTAAGAGTCACAATTTACCTGAAATTGCCGGGTGTCACATCTTTCACCGCCGGTACGTCTTGAATCTTGATTGCTTTCTTGCCTTTCTCGATCACGTGAGCTAGGAATGCAACACATTGTTTTCGGAGGTACTTACGAGCCTTCATGCACGATATTATCTTGACACTGCGTTTCGCTTGGTCTCCACAAATTTCCAAAATCTCATTGTTCTTCACTGGAATGCGTAGTAACTTCTCGGAACAGATAAACTCAACTCGATTAAGAGATAGCCAATCCATTCCGATGATGATGTCGAAACTGCCCAGCTCCATCGGTATCAAGTCGATGAAAAAAGTGTGATCGCCAAGTGTTAGTGGGCAATTCCTAAGTATTGTGTCTACTGTGATCTGTTTGCCGTTTGCTATCTCAATAGTATAAGGGAAGTCTAACAATTCCTTAACATAATTAAGATGGCATGCAAAGTCAGATGAGATAAAACTCTGATCCGCACCAGTGTCAAATAATATGGATGCATAGTAGTCAGATAAGAGAAATGTACCCGTTGTAACACCCCGACCAATGGCGGAAACGTCGGGATGCCACGAGGGATGTGTAGATTGTTCATAAGCTCGTGGGCATCTAATTCAAATCATCACATATCATTTAATCAACCAAATTAATTACACAAAAATCATGTTCATCATGAATTAATTACATCAAATACAAAAGAGATTTAGCTATCTAACTAAATTCTAATCGCCAGAATTCCAGTTATTTAGCTAAGTCCAAGAACCTAAGTGATGATGTCCCCAAAAGACGTAGAGCTATCCTGCCCTACCTACTTGTCTTCATTTCCTGAAACATGTAAAAATCAAGTGTCAACTACGAAGTAGTTGGTGAGTAATCATAAGTTTTTATATTTAAAACGGTTTTTTAAAATGATTATAAAAGTTTAGAGTTTCTTGAGAAAATCCACATGAGTACCTGCGAGATAATCCGTCACAACACCCAAACAATCTCAAACACATAATCACATATCTCAAATAATCATAGATAATCAATCACATAAACATTCAACCAATCAAAATCATTAATATTCTCAAATAGTATAAGTGACTATACATGAAATCATTGTGATTAACCGAAGTTAAAGACATGATTCATGGAGTGGTATCCAACCACGTGACAATACATGTGACCATTGTGGATGACCGAAGTCAACAACAAGGTCTCATGGAGTTATGATAATCCAAGTGACAGTACATGTAATCGTCTCGGATAACCGAAGTCAACACAGCGATATACGGAATTGTGGGAACCCACGTGACAATACATGTGATCATTTCGGATAACCGAGGTCATCAGAAATGCCACACGGAGTTATAATAATCAATGTTAATCCATATACAGTGATAATCCCATAATATGAATATCGTATTGATAAACAGGTATCACCCATGTGTTATCAAAATAATATTAAAAATTGGTATACATGTTTCACCTCCGAGTTTAAAACAAAACAGTTTAAAAGGGAGGTTATGAGAACTCACCTGAGTCCTTAGAATTTGAATTCTTGTAGTATGCGCGCTCGCGTATGTGAAATCACAAACAACTCAACAATCTGTAATTATATTGTGTTTCACATTCATAAGTATATGCGTTTCATTTAATCAAATGTCCTTAAGTGTTTACATTCTATCCTTAAATGACCCCTTTTACTTAGTCATTTAATCTAAGTTAGATTGTAATACTCAAAATTTCATTAATGGTTATCATAAGAAAGTAATTTAACTTGTTAGTTTTAATTATCTATTATATGATAATTAATTGTGAATCTTCTATTATACTCCTTATATATATACGTATTCCAAAGTGTTAACCCTTTCCATACATATATCCATATCCATGTTTACAATTGCACTTTTAATTAAGTTGTCACCGTGCATTTCAATTAATGAAATTCCAATATAAAATTAAAAGATCGTACCTTTGTTATCCTCATAAAATGTTCAATATACAATACTTCAAAGTTTAAGCTTATATTTTTTTAAAAAGGAGGTTGACAACATTAGAAATTTGCATGCATGTATAACACTTCCCAATCCTTTATTATTCTTCAACCCTAATTTAATAAATCTTAGGTTTAGAAACCCCAAGGTTCATCCCTCATGTTGCCAACCAAGAAAGGTTCGCTGCCCCTCAGTTGGTTTAGGTGTTAGGTTCGGCTGCCTAAGGGGCTTGACCATAATGTTCGCAGCAAGCAAGAGGGTTCGCCACCTTTCTTTTGTTCGGCTAGGTTAGGAACCCATAGATTCGGCCAATCATGATCCTAGGTTCGCTGCACCCTCATTAGGGTTCGGCCAGACAAGAAGCAAGGTTCGTTGGTTAGACCGCCTAAAGGTTCGGCCAACTAAGGTCGATGGACAACAGGTTCGTAGCTAAGGGGTGAAAAGGGTTCGGCACCCTGTACTTGTTCGTGGGTTCCCAGAAGGTTCGTCCGTGTGTAGGGAGGTTCAGATGGCTAATGGTTCGGCCACCCTAGTGGGTTCGGCCATCTCATGATACAAGGTTCGCCACCGTCTAACCTAGCTCCCTAGGGTTCGGCTGCATGAGGGTTCGCCCCTTCCACGAAGGGTTCGGCCACCTGCCCTTTCCCGCCCATACAGGTTCGTTCCCCATCTGGTTCGGCTGCTAGGCATGGGTTCGTGACCTACTGCTCATCATCTTCATCGTGTGCAACCTGTTACAGGTCGGTTTCTAGGATTTTCCCATGATCTACAAACGTTTATCTAAGCAATTTTAAGTGTTTTAGACCGGCTAGAACATAGATCGGTTATGAGATTCGTGTTTTATACTAAAACCGAAAACAAAACCTTAGATATACCTCGAAATCTTGATCAAAAGCTAGCTTCCTTAGTATCCTCTTGTTCCTCTCGATCACACGAACGCGTGGACACCAAGATCTTGAAGTTTTGTTGAGAAACGAGTGAAATAATCTAGAGAGAAGGTAGAGAGAGGAAGTATGGACGAATTTTGGGTGTTAGAGAGAGAGTGTGACTCTTTCAAAATGAAAAGGAAGAAGAAGAAAATGGGTTTATAGTCCGATCGATCCCCACGTGCTCGGTCTCGTTTTTATCGTGATAACTTATATTAGATGCTCGGTTTTTAACGTAAAACATATTCAAAGCATAAAACATCTAAATAAATAAATTTCGTTTTAAATAAAATGATTTTTAAATAAATTGTTTTATAGAACGATTCCGTTTCATTTTCGTTAATTTATTTATTTAAATAACACAATTTATTCGGATTTAATTTAGGTTGTGATTCCTAATAAATATTTTTAGTTTCTATTTATAAATTTACTATCGTTAAATATTATTTCGTTATCTCGTCGAAACGCGTTACTCACGTACGTATTCGTAAAGATCGTCACCTTTTCGAATCCGACGCTCGTATCGTATTTCGATTCGATCTACAATTTATGGAATATCGTTTCAGAATATTATTCTTAATAATTATATTCGTGTGAATCGTCACCCACACGAACACATTATTAAGTTAATATTTCCGAATCAATATTCACGTTTAAATAATGCTCGTAACCTCACCATCGCGTACTTATCTTTAATAAGGCTTCCATTATTTCATTAACTTTATTATTATAAATCTCAATCCAAAACCCACTAAACCATATCACTGACACACCCATGATAGACCGAAATATGCATATGTATAGGGCATATGTAGGGGTCAGTCGCAACTGCCCCAGCCACCATCCCACCGCTATTTCGATAAACCATGACCATGTGTCCTTGACTATGTTTGGCAACCAGACAACAAAAAATCCCAAATTTCTTTCCACAATCCAATATCCGTGAATTCATCTGCGATAAACTCTCTGGTTCTGTTTAGTTGCGTTTAACTAAACTCCCCATGGTTTATGCATATAATAATAATATGTTCTCAATATGTATACCAATATTAATAATGACAGTCAATAATCCATAATCATTAATAATTAATACATCAGGTCGTAACAGTACAATTGTACATATGTACGGACAACCTGAAATACAGTGGTGTTACACCCGTGATCACATTCGGGTCCTGTCGTGCTGCAGCGGCTCCGATCTGAAAGGTTCGTCCTCTTGGTGCTTGAGCCCTTGGTTGAGCTTTCTTGGGATACTCCCTAGAGAAGTGTCCAGGTTCACCACAAGTGAAGCAGGACATGTTATCAGCAGCAACAGTAATGGCTTCGTTGTTGTTCCTGTCATGAGCCCTCGGGCTCCTGCATTTGGATGCCAATTGACCAAACTTCCCACAGTTAGTGCAGTGTCTGCACTGGATGCTTGGTAAATGATGATACTGGCATGTGTTGCACAAAGGTGCAGTGCCAGTGTATGGCCTTCTGATCTGCAATGGTGGTGGTTGCAGCAAAGTTCTTAACCACTTTCTGTTTCTTAGCCGGTCTCTTATCCGGATTCCTTGAAGTTCCAGCTTTGGCTGAGTCATCCTGTTTCTTGAGTGACCCAGAAGCAACCATCACATCTGTCATTGTTGATGATAGAGTAACAGCCATTTCCATTGTTTTTGGATGAGCAGCAAGAATGAAACCTTTCATACAAGCCGGTAATCCCCCGATATACCACTCAATTCTCTTTTCCAGTGTTGGCACTATATCCGGTGCCAATGATGCTAGCTCATGAATTCTTGTGGTGTAGGCCAGATGCCCAGCACCAATCATAACAAGATTGAGTAACTCGGTCTCAACCTTCTTGATTTCATTCCTTGGGCAAAACTCTGCCCGTAGTATGGCATTGAAGTCATCCCAAGACATTGACAGAGCCTCATCCCTGCCTCGAGTATGAACCTGAGCGTTCCACCAAGTTAACGCTCTCTTGTGAAATGAACCCACAGCACACTTCACCCTATACTGTTCCGGACAGATGCTGATCTCCAGGGTTGTCTCCATATTTTCGATCCATTGGATCAATCCGGCAGCACCCTCACTGCCACTAAAGCTCGGTGGCTTGCAACCCACAAAGTTCTTGTAGGAGTAGTCTTGATGATGGCGGGTGTTTCCGCTGCCTTCTCCCGAAGAGTTGGCAATGTTGTTGCTGTTGTTGGTGTTGATCATGTTCATCATCTCGGGAATTACATCCCTCAGTTGACTGGTCAGCAGAGTGGCCAGTGCTATGGTAGCAGGATCCAACTGTTGAACAGGCAGGGGCGGAGGATGAGGTGGTTGTGTAGGAGAGTCAGTAGGTGAAGGTGTAGATGAGTGTGGTGCCAAGTTTTGTGGTGGTGGTGGCAGTATAGTAGGTGGTGGTCTTCTCGGCGGCATTCTGATCATAACCGAAAGAAAATCGGTTAGTGCAGTGATCAGATGCAGAAGACACATACAAATAGAGTCCTATGTCAGATAATCTCTACATGAGGGTCCCTAGGTTATAGTCTAGGACAAACCGTTTAAGTAATATGACCTATATTTCTCTATAACCATGGCTCTGATACTAATCTGTCACACCCCGAGCCGGCGGGAATGGATCGACTTTCCCGTCGGGCGGAAGGTTCCCGGGGCGTGCTATCGTTGTGATAATCGAAATGATCAGATTGTTTACATAGCACATGATAAATAAATGAGAAATGCTAACATGACAATGAAATAGAATTACAAAGTTAAATTACATTGTTTCCTCATAATTTAACTAAGTAACTCTAATCAAAGAATCAATGAGTTTATATCTTGTCACTGTACAAGATATACAAAAGATGATTCGCTGTATTGTCAATCAAAAGTATGCAACACCAAAAGTAGCTAGGCCTTCTAAAAGTCCACTAGCTATGTCCCTGTAATCTTGGTGACTAAACTTGTTCGTCACCTGAGAAAGCATGCATTTAAACAAAGTCAACACTAGGTTGGTGAGTTCATAAGTATGTTAATTGAAAACCTTGATTCATTCACATGCACAATCACAATGATATTCTTGTACTTGTATGTTGTTTGCATTCAGCCAATCACCCAATGGCATCTCCATAGTTATATTTGCAAATAATATCTCATCCTACTAGTTATGCTTATATATAGGGCATATGTAAGGGAACAAGCCCTAGCCAACATCCCACCACATAACTAATAGGATTCCACATTACTTGCAATACAACTATAGATATCCATTCTCAGTTTACCTGTTTATCCCGAGTTGTAGTTCACCTGTAATATCATATGTAGAATAATAAATTAAGAGAGATTTATTTATCAAACCGTATTATTGATAAACTCTCAACGTGTTAAGGAATTTAGATTTAATTTTAATCTTCTCCTTGTTATTATTCTATTGCTTGTGGGGTTAACTGTTAATCACTTTTAAATATTAAGAGTGTTAGTTAACCAATTGTCCTTTGTTCTCACTTGAAGTGCATAGAGCCTAAATGGGAGTCCATTGTGATCCTCACATAATCAGATTACAATGCACTCCAATTTACCTCTACCACCTTGTATTCTCATAGGCCTCAACGAGAGCTATTACCAGTAGTGGAACATGAGAGAAGATCAATTTCTCAACCTACTAGTCAATAGGATCCCGCTGGATTAATTACAATATTCCTGCAGATTATTATCACCATGTGACGCCTTCCCAGAACCTGACTTGAAGTCGCCCTGTTACCGGTCATACGTTACCGGCCAATTGAAATTACGAATAACATACCGACCTACTCGCCGGAGGTTTGTCAAACATATGGTACCACTATGCTATCGTCGGTTTAGTCGCATCAAACTAACTGGTCAGCGAATTTTAAGGGGCTTACATGATCAACAAATGGCACATGATTGAAATGATATAATACAACAGTTCAATAGTAATTAATTGTAAGTGTGTTCCTCAATGTTATGATTCTCAATGTGATATGTTCTCATTATTATTAACAAAATTGAATAAGAACTTGTCTTATTACATTATGTTAATTATTGTGTGAATGATGTTGTTATCATGAAGTTATATTATCATGATTATCATTCCTTGTTCCATGTTCTCCTGTAATATGTGTTGAGTTGTAAAGCTAAGTGTTAAAAGGACTTGTCCTATTACACTTACTTAATTCTTGTGTTGAATGTTATTACAAAGATATATACTATCTTTATAACATTCATATGTTTGCCTGTGATTATTCCAATGTTTGCTCATGTAAGAATAACTAAGTATTGTAAGATATAATTTTACAACTATGTTATTCTATTGTGTTGATGAGTTATGAAATTATGTTATCATATTCATCTTAATTGTTTCTATCATCTCATGATCATACAAGCATGCATACAATGATAAGCGATAATAAGCAATTTAATATCATCTAAATCAGAGTAATAGCAATATGTTAAGCAAAACTTTTAAATAAATAAAAGTAAAGCATGTTTCTCAGCCCCGTGAGTTTAAAATCAGTTAAGATTAAAGAAAAGGGGCATATGAACTCACCTTGTTGTGGAAGTGGTTGACTTAGCTTAAACGAAGTATGCACGCTCTCTTGATTGTACTTGTGTTTGTTTTCACGATCCTATATTGATTTCACGTTGTATTTGACTCATAAGTATCAATTATTGCGATTTGTGTGCGTGTATGGGTTAGCCTTAATTTGGCTAACACTTGTGAGTCGTGGTCTCCATTCGGCTCAATTTGTTTACTAAGGATTTTGTTAACCCTTAGCCTAATCATGTAATGCTAGCTTTCTTGTCAACTAGCTTACATCCTTTTGTTTTAATGTATAACAAAAGATATTTAAGCAAAAGACTTAGGTTTGTAGTTTAAGATTTGCCTTATTATTTTGTTCGCATTTGCATTGTGTAGCTATCCAATTTTCATAGTCTAAATATGTTAATTACATCATTACGATATGATCCACAATCAATTGGGCCAAATGGAATTGGGCCTTAATCCGATAGTTTAACATGGGCCGAATCCCATATTATGGGCCTAGTGTATGTGTTATGGGTTAAACTATTGGACTAAAACATATGTGGATGGGCCGGTTATGACTCATGGGCCGGTTGGCAAGGATGTTGGGCCGATTATAATTGTCTGGGTCACAGGTAAGCTATTGGGCTAAGTAGAGGAGCTTGGGCCCGTGTGCCTAATCTGGGCCGACTCAAACTATTGGAATAGATGAAGTGTGGACCGACTAATTCATTTGGGCCGAAATTAACACAATTTGGGCCGTTGATGGGCTGAACAATAGACCAAATGAAAGGAATTGAACTGATTGTTTATTACCGAGCCAAGATATTATAGTTGGGCCAATACAGCATGCCATGAGCCGAAGATTTGTGTCTCAAACAGTGGGGTGTTCGGCTAGGAGTTCAACTCGTCCGAAAGGTTCGTGATCCAAGCAAAGGTTGGTTCGGCTAAGGTTTTGCCGTGCATGGGTTCATGAAATGCTCGTCTAGATGTAGGGTTCGTTCGCATGATGATCTAAGGTTCGTGACTGGCTAGGGTTTGCTGTTTAGGATGCTGGGTACACACACATGGTTCTGCTAGAGTTGGGCATAGAAGGCTCGTTGATATAGGGTTCGGTGGTTACAAGCTCGGCTAGAGGTTCGTTGATCAGAGGCAAGATTCGGCCATAATGATGGGGGCTCGGCCCTGGGTTACCCGTGAAGGTTCACTCATCCTGTCCCCCCATAGGTTCGGCTAGTAAGACCTTGACCATGCAGGTTCGCGGTGGCCTCACTGGTTCGTAACTAGCAACAGGTTCGGCCAAGGCATGTCCAGGGTTCGGCTGTGAGGAGCTAAGGTTCGGCACTTCGGGGTTCGCCTACATGCATAGGTTCGGCTGGTGGGTGACCATCCAGCGCAGGTTCGGCCTTCGAACCCCCCGAACCCTGTTCATCTTTTTTTTCCTCTTCATCTTCCTACCCTACATTGTTATAGAGTTGTTTCCATGTCATGAGAGTACCAGGAGGAGTGTTTGAGAGTGTATAGTTCGAAGAGAGGGGTTGGGAACCGGCTAGGGATCATGGTCGAACAACACATATTAAAACCCTATTTTTTTTATGGCTGATCATTACCTCGATTTTGGCTGGCGAAAACTTCAGATCCTTTGTACTTCAAGGTAGAGAACATCAAGAGCTACACGTGGACACCAAGAACACCCAAATCCGTCAAGAAACGGGCAAGTTATCGCGATTTGAAGAGGGATTATTCTACAGAGAGAGAGGGGGTTTGGGAATCACTCTTTTAGAGAGAGAGGGCTGATGGAATAAATGAGGAAAAACCCTCATTTGTTGTTTTTATACCTCGGGGTATTCGGGTTCGTTTCGGTTGATCGGTTCGCGTTTTCGTTGCGTTTCCGGAACATAACGCGTATTTTATTTGTTTTAATTAACAGATTAGTTATTTAATTATTTTGATGAGTTTCAAAATTGTAAAACATTATTTATTTTATTTCATTAATTTATGTTCGTTCGTGTCGTATTTCGTTTTCGTTTCATCAGAACGTGTCACCATCACGCTTATTCGTTCGAATCGTCATCCAAACGAACACGACAATGGTTTTGCTTTCTGATTCTTGTTTTCTACTTTCCAGTTATCATTTCAGAACGTTAAACTCACAGATATGTTTGTGTGAATCGTCACCCACGCAAACACACTGTCAGTTCGTTATTCTGAAACAACACTGCAATACTGTTTTAATTTGTATTTCCTCACTGTCAGACTCAACTAAACCTCATGTTTTCACATTGATTTGTCGGCCATCTGATTTCTGTCATATATGGATATCAGATCGCAACCGATTTGTTCTTGTTATTCACTTGAACACTGTTGTTTCTAGTGCTTCGTTGTATTATTTGTACTTAGGTTTTCACCTAAATACTAACAACTATTGTTTCAAATGAGAGTTGTACTTACGGCATTTAAGTTTACACATAAATACGTACAACTGTTTCTTGTATTTTGAATTCTATTAATACAAGTACTGTTCACACACATGTATTTACACATAGTATATATTGAAAGTACACATACCGTACGGACTTGCCGGCCGGTCAGGTACTAGTTGTCACAGCTGACCTGGAAAATACGAGGTGTCACAGTTAAATCGTTTAAGGCATATAGGGAGTTAGGTTCTTGTATTCCTATGTAAATTTTAACCCACTTTTATAACTTTACATAATATGTTGTAAATTTTATGCATGCGTGAAAAGGTGCCCCTTTATAGTCACATTGAGTTATTATTTACATATGCATGCTTGTCATTATTGAAGTGTATGTGTGTTATTGTGAGCGTTTGTGAAAGAACTTGTATGATGGATATATACATACATATCTTTATGGGAAGGAACGTATGTAAAACAAGCAAGGAGAACGAAGGTTCGACTTTCGTTTAACGTTTGAGACACTCACTGAGCTAGGGGTTGGCTAGTTCGAGGCCATTAGGGCAACCGATGGCTAGATCAGTTGGACTATTAGGTAGCTGAGAACCAAGAGAGATAAAGGGTGCATTAGGGTAGTTATGATGATATGAAATTTTTTGAAGCCTTAGGACCTCCATTTATAGGTGTCTCGAAGTATTTGAGTTGACCATGGTCGGTGGGGATCGTTTTCAAGGTGGTTTTTTTCTTTTTTTTGGAGGTGGGACTCATGGGGAAAGAGAAAGGGATTGCATGGGGAAAGAGAAAGAGACGACCTTGTATTATAAAGTCTTATATAATGGATCAATAGTTGGATTTTTGTTGTAGCTTGGCTAGCCATTCCGTTAGGGTTTTGAACCAAGGTAGTTTGACTATGATTGAACCGTGGGAGTGATTGTAAAGGCAAGAAGCCATGTGTTTTGTGAGTAGTCATAAGGGGGGAGGGTGTCGTTCCTTTGTGACAACCTTAAGGTTTTATCAGATTTCGTTAAACAAACCCTCGGTTTGTCTTTTATTTTATTTTTTTGCGTATTTTAAGTCACTTATTTGGTTAATACGAAATATTGATTTTGGTAAAGTAGGGAGAGATTCGGTTGTTTTTTAAATTTACAAGGTATGCAAGTTTTTATTTTCTTTTGCATTTGTGTAAAAATTGATTTGATATATGAAGATAAGTAGTTGAACTTGGTTTTGTATCGATTGTTGCATAAAAAGATTGAAGCTCGATATTTTTGATGGAAATGAAATATATATGGTCTAAGTTAGGGTTTTTGGACTTGTTTATGAGTGGATGATTATTTTACTCACTGATCATCAATTTCACATGCAAATGACCATGTAACTTGTTAAGGCATGGCAATATTTTCAAGGGGACAATAGCAATTACTTTACTATATATACAAACATCAAATGCAATGATTTTAAATTAATATCTAATAATTTGAAAAAGTTAACCATCGTTCTGCTAGATCAGATGGCAAACCATTGGTACCTTAAGTAGCCTGCTTCAAGTTGCCCTTTGTTAGAATATCGCCCTAGACAAGTTTTTTTTTTTTTCATAATTTTTCTACAAGGAAAAAATTTTGGCAACCATTTTTAAGTTAAATAATCAAACATTCAAAGGTTCAAACATGAGAAGGGAGAAGGAGAGAGTTTATGGATTATCCGGTTTCATTTGATCTGCGGGATATGGTCTCATTTCGGTCGAGGAATCGACCTTGGCCGCATCGACTGGTTCACTGTGATTACCCCATAACAATAGAGTGATTTGACTTAATATTTTTTTTATAATTTTAATGGAGTAGAATATCGTGTTATTTTCTCTTCAATACGAGATTATCGCCAGAACACGTGAGGTAAACTACTAGTTTCCTATGGTTTGTCAAGGTCATATTATATTTAACATTAATAAAAAGAATCTCTTTCGACGTAAAATGGTTATGTTTTTGACAATAACATTTCTTGTTTATTATTTATTAGAGTTAAAGAAAGAAAAAGAAAATTAAAATCTTTGTAGAAATTAAATTTTTCATGATCGTCTATTTGGGTAATTGACATGTCATAAACTCACATGATCGTATCTACACCTAAAAGAATTTGAAACATTACCTCTCTAATATTGAAGTCACGATGTGTCTATACAAGCACTTGAGGGGATGATAATTGGTTAATGGACATTAGATTACTTAAAAATTTGGATTGTATTTTGATGCAAAATAATATTTAATCCAAAAATTAAATGTTCATCGTAACAAAAACAAGGATCAAGTACCGACTTCCATAATTTGGGCATTTCCTTCAAAGCGTCATCTCTCCCTCCAAAATCCCCTGAACTCATTCTAGGGTTAGGGTTTCCTCGATCTCGTATCCCTACTCTGCATGATCTTTGCTTGTTTTTCTCACCCAAGATCGTCGATCTCCACGGGAAAATATGCCGTTGTTCCTCTCCGACGAAGAGTACGCCCGCTGCTCCGACGATCCATCTCTGATTTCGCAGAAAGCCGACGCCTTCATTAGAGAACTCTACAATCAACTCGAAACTGAGAAAGCCCAATACGATGCTTCATCCATCACCGCGGAACAGACCTGCTCGCTTCTTGAGCAGAAGTATGTTTCTCTTCATTCGGAATTTGTTGCCCTGCAATCGCAGCATTCTCAACTAAGTTCTACTTTAGAAGAACGTGTGTCCGAAGTCGCTCAGATACAAGCAGATAAGAATCAAATTTATCTCCAATCGGTAATATCTCTTATCTCTTTTTATTCTTGATTTGCAAAATGATGTTTAATTGCAATCGTTATATTTGATTTTATAGTTATGTGATCATGGACATTAAATTGGACCTGTAAACTTTTAATATGTTCATCAAAAGATAGAAAATTTCCACTATGTGACATAACTTTGTTAGCTTTAGTTAATGGGGATGCCTTGAATTTCATCTGGGGTCTAATAGCCTTGGTCAGTAACTCTTGTAAATTATGCTTGTTTGTTCACAGTTGTGTTTTCTTAGCAGTTTCTTTGCAAATTATGACCCCCCCCCCCCCCCCCCCCCCGGCTCTCTCTCAAGCAATTCAGTGTTTACAGTTGCAAGAGGGTGTGGGTATTTAAGTTACAATTTCTTGTGGTCATTGTTTTCCAAAAAAGAAGAAATTCAGTCTTCACATAATGAACACTTTATATTGAATATTATTTTTGTTCTCTAGATGCCTTGTTACATACAAGATTTTGTAGACTTGCAATTCTATAGACTGATAGTAGAGCCGACACAACAATAAGTTAGTAAATAGTTATTCTAATTAAGTAATGTTATTCATGTAACTTCTATGACAAAGTGCTTTTGAGATTTAAAACTGGAATGTTGTGGAAAATCTGTTTTTTTTTTTTACTAAAGATTTTGAGTGATTGGATTTTTTTTTGGGTCTAGATCGAAAAAGATGGGGAGATTGAGCGTCTATCACTGGAAGTTTCAGAGCTTCGAAAATCAAAAGGTCAATTGCTGCAGCTGATTGAACATAAGGATTTGGAGATTAGTGAGAAGTATTCAAGCATCAAGGGTTATCTAGACAAGATTGTTGCTTTGACTGACAGTGCTTCTTCAAAAGAATCACGGATTAGTGAATTGGAGGCAGAGCATGCACGGATTCACATTTCTTTGGCTCGTTTGACCCAAGAGAAAGAATTAGTTGAGAGACATAATCTTTGGATTAATGATGAGTTGACCACTAAAATCAACAGTCTCTTGGAGCTAAGAAAGGTGCACAATGAACTAGAGGCAGATATGTCTTCTAAGCTTGCTGATTTTGAAAGAAAATACGACGATATGTGTAACACGTTGAAGTGGAAGGATGATAAAATCAAGGAACTTGAATTAAAACTTGAAGCTTTACAGAATGAACTCTGTTCATCTAAAGATATGGCTGCAGCAATCGAGGACCAGTTGTCTTCTGAGTTGTCTACTGTAAACAAACTTGTTGAACTCTACAAAGAGAGTTCAGAAGAGTGGTCCAAGAAGGCTGAAGAGCTTGAAGGTGTTATTAAGGCCCTGGAGACACATGCAAATCAAGTTGAAAAGGATTATAAAGAAAAAATTGATAAAGAGATATCTGCTAGAATACAATTTGAAAAGGAAATTTCTCAATTAAAAGAAAAACTCAAGAAGTGTGAAGCAGAATTGGAAAAATACATAAATTCAGACCAGCTTAATCTTTTGCAGTTGAGCAGTTACAACACGAAAACATATGGAGATCCGATCAAAGACAACACAAATGTAGATAATAATAATGATCTAATGCTTGTTCCTAGTATTCCATCAGGGATTTCAGGGACAGCACTAGCTGCTTCTCTTCTTCGTGATGGTTGGAGTTTGGTTAAAATGTATGAAAAATACCAAGAAGCCATTGATGCTTTGAAACATGAGCAATTGGGAAGAAAACATTCACAATCTATTTTAGAACGCGTTCTTCATGAAATTGAAGAAAAAGCTGAGGTCATATTGGATGAACGAGCAGAACATGAAAGAATGGTTGAAGCATATGATATGTTAAATGAAAAATTGCAGCATTCTGTTTCTGAACAAATTGTTCTTGAGAGAAACATACAGGAGCTAAAAGCTGAATTAAAAAAACATGAGCGGGACTACAAGTTAGCCCAAAAGGAGAACAATGATCTTCAGAAGCAAGTGACTGTTTTACTGAAGGAGTGTCGTGACATACAACTTCGTTGTGGATCTGTTAACTATGATTCAGTCGTTGAAGACCAGATGGATGTTGGTTTTGATTCTGATAATGTTTTCTCTGACCGGATGTTGACTTTTAAAGATATAAACGGGCTGGTTGAGCAGAATGTGCAGCTTCGGGGTCTAGTTCGCCTTCTTACTGAGCAGATTGAGACTAAAGAAGCTGAGTGGAAGGAGAATTTTGAGAAGGAATTTCAAAAGCACAATAAAGAAACCGCTTCTAAAGTTGACGCAATATTGGCTAGAGCAGAAGAACAAGCACAAATGATTGAATCACTTCATACTTCTGTTGCTATGTACAAGAAACTTTATGAAGAAGAACATAAACGTGATGTTCCTCAGCTGCAATATGTAGATCCTGAACCAGTCAACATAAGAAACAATGTTCCACTTCTTGGAAGTTCTCATGATGCTTCTTCAAACAGGGCACAAGAACAATCCTATGAGCGTATAAAGCTTCTAGAAGAAGAGATGACAGGGTTAAGAAGCGAGATCATTACATTGAGGTCACAACGTGACAAGTTGACTATGGAGGCAACTTTTGCTGATGAGAAACTTGGCAGATTTATGAAAGATTTTGATCATCAACGGGAAGAAATGAATCGTGTGATAGCAAGAAATGTTGAGTTTTCACAATTAATAGTTGATTATCAAAGAAAGATCCGTGAAGCTTCTGAATCTCTGCATGTTGCAGAAGACTTGTCACGAAAGCTAAACATGGAGGTATCCGTTTTAAAACGTGAGAAAGAATTATTATCAAATTCTGAAAAAAGAGCATTTGAGGAGGTCCGTATCATGTCAGAAAAAGTTCATCAATTGCAGGCTACTTTGAACACAATTCAGAGTGCTGAAGAAGCACGAGAAGAATCTAGAAGTGCACACCGTATGAGTCAAGAAGATTATGTTAAAAGAACTGAACGAGATTGGGCTGAGGCTAAAAAAGAACTTCAACAAGAACGCGATAATATTCGTCAGCTGACACTGGAACATGAATCAGCTATGCGAGGATCTATGCAAAGAATTGAGGAAATGGGAAAAGAATTAGTTGATGCTTTACGTGCAGTTGCTGATGCTAATACTCGCGCTGCTGCTGCTGAAGAGCGTTTATCTCACTTTGAGAAAATCAAGTGTATTGAGGTAAATGATGAAAATGCCCTTATTTTGTCGACTAAAAATGAAACGGATGTCTTAAAGGAAGAGATTGAGAAGTTGAGAGTCGAGGCTCAATCTGACAAAGATCACATGTTGCAGTATAAGAGATTAGCACAGGTGAATGAAGCTGCATTAAAAGAAATGGAGATTCGACATGAACAGTTTAAAATTGAGGCAGAAAAGGTGAAGAAATCATTGGAAGATGAAGTTTTATTATTAAAAGAGCAGGTTAATCGGCTTCAAGATGGTTATAATTCAAAAGAAAAAGAAGCAGCTTCTGCTGCTGAGTCGCAAGAACAAGCTCTTGCTTCCTCATTGTCTGAGATTTTTAAATTGAGAGAAGAATGCACTGCAAAATCATTGCATATTGAGGCTTTAGATTCACAACTGTCAGCCATGAAAGATGATTTAGAGAAAGAACATCAAAGATGGCGTGCTGCTCAAGACAATTATGAAAGACAGGTTATTTTGCAGTCTGAAACGATTCAGGAGTTGACCAAAACATCACAAGAATTAGCCTTGCTCAAGGAAAAAGCATCTGAATTCCATAGGGAATTTGACATCCTCAAAACCGAGAATGATGAGTTAAAAAGCAAATGGGAGACAGAAAAGAAGGTTCTAGAAGAGTCCAAAGATAAGGCGGAGAAAAAATTCAATGAAATTAATGAACAGAACAAAATCTTGCTTGATCAACTCGAGGCATTACACATTAAGCTGGCAGAAAAAAGTCAGGGTTTGGGTTTGGGTTTGGGTGCACAATCTTCTGATGAGAGTGGATTACAAAATGTGGTGAAGTATTTAAGGCGGTCAAAAGAGATAGCAGAGACTGAGATCTCTTTGTTAAAGCAGGAAAGGCTGCGTTTACAGTCGCAGCTTGAGGGTGCCATGAAAGCTGAATCAGAAGCTCAAGCATTACTTCGTGCTGAGCGGGAAAACTCTCGATCAGTTCATTTTACGGAGGATGAGTTTAAAGCGTTACAGGTTCAAGTTAGAGAAATGAATTTGCTTAGAGAAAGCAATGTACAGCTTAGAGAAGAAAACAAACATAATTTTGAAGAATGTCAAAAGCTTCGTGAATCGAACCAAAATGCTAAAACTGAAATTGAGAATCTAAATAATTTGCTTGTTGAAGGGCAAAATGAGGTGGAAGTGTGTAAGAGAGAGATAGAATTGCAAAAGAAACACCAGAAAGATCTAGAAACACGAGTCAGTGAGCTGATTCACAGATTCAAAGATATGGATCCTGAAGAGTATGTTCAAATGCGAGCGGATGTTCAACAGATGAATGCAAAGTTGTCAGATAAAGACAGGCAGTTGGAAGAGATTAAGAAACTTGTTTCTGAAAAACAAGATATAATTGTACGGTTGGAGCAAGATCTTGCAAGAAGCAAAGTGGAAATTGATGAAAGAGAGTTGAAATTAACCAGTTTCATGCAAACTGAAAGTTCATTGAAATCAGAAGTAGACAAACAGAAGAGGATTATTTTTCAGTTGAAACGTAGGTATGAGAATTTGGCCAAAGAGAAGGAGGAAACATTGAAGAAAAATCTAGAACTTTCTAAAGAGTTAGTTGATTCTAGTCAAATGAGAAAAAGTAATGCAGACAGCTCAGGGGAGCAAGCCAATCGGGAGAGAGAAGAGAAAGATGCAAGGATTCAGATGCTTGAGAAAACTGTTGAAAAGCTGAGAGATGAGTCTAGAGAAAAAGAAGAAAAAGATACAAGGATACAAATGCTTGAAAAAACTGTTGATAGACTCAGAGACGAGGTTAGAAAAGGAAAAGATGAAGTCCGGGTTGAAAAAGCAAAGAATCAAAGGACTGAAAAGTTAACAGATGACGCAGAAAAACATAAACAAGCGCTAAAAGCCCTCTCAGACGAAGTTGAAAGGCTAAAGCATGAGGGTGACTTTTTTGACGATCTAGCTGCCACCTGTCATGCTGCTTTAGAAACCTTTGAACAGGTAGCACATCAAGTATACAATGAATTTGGAGTTGTTGCTACTCCTGCTACAGATACACCGCCAGTTGAGCCGGCTGCACCACCACGTGCCACCACAAGCGATGTGATTGAGAGCGCAAAGGCGGTGGTTGCATCCAAACCAAAAGTTGAGCCACGTAAAATTGCCAGGAGATTAGTTCGGCCTCGTATTGTAAAGCCCGAGCAAGCAAAGGGTGACATGAACATGTCAGAAGCTGTCGATGCTAATATACAGTCATCTGCACGCAAACGTGTGTCTACTTCAGAGGGATCACAAACGCGTGACGTCAGTGTTGCTGATGTGGCACCGCCTCAGGTTAAGAAAGCCAGAGGTTCAGAACAACAATTGCATGATGGCAGCGAGGTTCCAGAATCTGTCGCTGAAGAGGATGAAAATACTGGAAGAGATGAAGAGGTTGAGACTGGTGGTGAGGAACAGGTGGCTGAGGATCAAACAGAGCCGCAGAATGATAAAAATGACATTTTTGGTGAAGAAAATGTGAACAAAACTGAAACTGAAGATCACCCTAAGGTTACCGATGTGGAGCACACACAACTGCAGCCAGTTACTGATGAAATAGTAAGTGAGCCTGAAGAGGGAGAAATGGCTTCTGATGCTGTTATTATTGGTCAGGAAACTGGGGACGCTCAATTAGTTGAGCAGCATCACATTAGATCACCATCACCTATGCCAGCTGAAGATGACATGATTGAAGAAACCCTAGTGGATTTGGAGATGAGTTCTCCAATGTTAACAATGGAGGACCATGAAGATAAAACTGAAGAAGGTGAACTAGAAGAAGAGATTACTCCCGAGAGTTCAACAGATAAGCTAATTAATGACGGGAATGATGAAGCAGGTTCATTGGCTGAAGAGGCTGTGACTGAAAATGTTCCCACAACTACTGCTGTTATAGTTCCACCTGTACCTGAGAAACTGTCAAACACTTCTACGGTTGAATCATCACTGAGTGTTGGAAATCAAGATAGTAGTGTTACCAGTGCTGGCACATCAGTGGGTCCCACACCTGAGGAGCCAGTTGTTGATGCAGGGTCCACCACCATCAATTTGAATGAGAGGGCAAAGCAAAGGTCTTTGCAGAGACTGGCAGGAGCACAACCTTTGCCACCTGTCACTAGGGGTCGCGGAAGGGTTCCACGTGGTCGGACTCGTGGTGGACGCGTGGGCCGTGGTGGCCAAACACCTGGTTCTCAATGTATGTGATATTTGTCATAAGATCTTTATATTTTCATATAAAAGTATGCTATGATGTATCTTTCTGTATATCTTATAAAAACATTTGTTAACTTTTTATATTTGTAGGAATTTGATGGAAATTGTGGCTTCTACGCCTGATGTTGGCCTCCATCTATCCATTGTCAGGTACTTGCTCTAAAAAAAGTTTAATTCTTGTGGTGTGGCATTGTGTATTCGGCCAAAGGTGGTAAGATGTTGGGTTGGCTATTGGGTTCATGTCGGGCTGGGCAGGGCAGGGCAGGGCTGACTTTTAATACATTTTGCCTCTCTATTAGTTTTGATAATAATTAATGCATTATTATGATTATAAGTAATATGTTGTTACAATAATTATCTGAATATATAAATTAATATGGTTTTTGTAGACAAATTTCATACATTATCTTAACGAACTGTAACTTAGGAACAGTAATGGGTCTGTTTGACCTTTTTCGCGACTCAATCTAACCCACAGGTTTCCACTTGCTTTGTTTCTGAACTATTACGCATTTATGCTTATGGCCTTCCTTGCTTGTTGTATTACATATTTTAGCAACTGGCATTAGGTGATGGCTATCAACCCTATCTGATCACCCACTTTGTCCTGGAACATCTATATTACTTGTTATGACCCTCTAACCCAAACCACCTGTTTCATCACCTCTATTTCTGTTTATTTAAATTGATTTTTTCCTTAACTAGATTTACGCTTCAATCATTAATATGTTACCTCCCTCATCTTTTTTTATGTTTTTATTTTCTATTTTTTGCTTTTGGAATATTGGATAATTCTATAGTTTGATTACTATTTTGAATGCAGAAAGGTGGAGCCATAATATCTTTTAAGCACAAATGTTATGATAAAGCTAAAGAAACTGATGTTCATACTCAAAGTCTTGCAGAGCTGGATATGAAGGTTTGTCTTGGAAAATTTATTTTATTTCTGTTGATTTCGTTGCAAATATAATTACCATATTTTAATTATCAATCCTGATATGGTGTTGCAGGATTTTTGGTTGCTTGTAGAATGTACCATTTATGATGGTAAATCATGAAAGCGTATATGTTGCCATGTTTAATATAAATTCAAGGAACATCATCAGATGATGGCTGCATTTGCTCCGACGAATCTGAAAATTCTCCTGTTTTTGTTCCTGTTTATCAAGAACTCGGCTGTGTTATGTCATCCTCGATCGTAGCTGTGTTTGAATTTATTTCTATAAACTGCATTCGTGTATCAAGTAGATTCTTTTGTCTGAGTTTGTGTATCACATATTTGGATGTTGGCTTTTACCCTTGAAGGTGGGTGTTTTAAATGACTTATAGATCATGTTACATGTCTAGAAATGGCTGTTTTGACCATGTTTTATTCCGTGTGGTCTGTTGTTTACCTTCTTCAATGCTTATCGTGATTTTAACTTTTAATATCTCGGTTAGTAGCTTGATATTTGTTTATGATTTTTTTATATTAAGTACAAAATACACATTTAGGTGGCTAGCATAGAGAGAGAATGCGAGGGCTAGGAAGTGGTTATGGGTTCTAATATTTTAAATTATGTGCATTGTATAAGGTTAAGGATATTTTGAAACCATTTTGATCTGTGAAAACTATGGAAGCACCAATGTGGAATGTGTTTTTTTTTTTTTTTTTTTGTTTTTTGTTTTTCATATTTGTAATATGATTTTATCAACTTTTATTAAAAAAAAAGCATCTAGTCACTATTTTAAAAAAATATTTTGTAACATCATGTAACACTTACATAATAATACGCTCAGATGTTAGGTATGTGTTAAACGGTGTTATAAAATATATTTTTTAAAAAAAATTCCCTTGGTGCTTTTTTGATGTTTTTCTAATAAAAATAAGCCAAATGTTATAAACATGTAAAACAATTATTTTTTTAATTGATTTTTTTAAATATTTTTATGGTTTTTACAATGATTTCAATTTATGAATTTTCCATTGTATAAAATGGGATTTATGTATAGATTTTTTTTTTTTTAAGATTTAGACGCTTTGTTCGACAAGGGAAGTTGACTACAGGCCTAGCTATAGCATGGGGGGTGATTTGACATTCGCTAGTTGCTCATTGCAGGGGGGAGGGGGTGGGGGACAGCAGGGTGTTGGTGAATAGGCTAATGTTCTTACGTAATGTTTATAAAGAATAAATGGGAAGAAAACTTAAAAATAATAGTGTTTTTAAAAATGAAATGAATTAAAACTTAAAACTAGAGGTAGGTCTTCAAGAAAAAACCGGCCTTTGGTATAGGCATCGCCGCATCGGTAGCATGGCCCGACTCTCTTTGCATGGTCTAGGTCATGTTAACTCACACCACTGAAAGACTACGGAGTTGTTTGGTTTATTACGTGCTAAGTCAATAAGAGACTTGAATCATTCAGACTATTTAAAGCTTAATGGTTAAGATACCAACCGACTAATTCGAAGGAATATTTTTACTGAATAAACAGCAACAACTTCTAACTAATTCAGATATTGTCTTTTAATAAAATCATTAAGAGACTATAAAACAACTCATAACTACATTTGTAAAATTTGAAAAGACTTTGTAATATCTGTCACATTTTGTTTGTTTAAAACATTTTTAATTCCTTTGTGATCGATCAACTTACGAGTATATGACATGAATTAAAGTTAATATTATTTTGTTCAAAAATTGTTTCTCAATCAAGACTCAAATTAATAATTAGACATTATTAAGTTTATCAAGTTAGTTTGAGTATGATCATATATTTCATATAGTTTGAATCATTAAAAGGCCCAAAAATATTATCCTGTGAGCCCTTCAATATCAACCCACTGATTCACAAATATAAAATGACATTAACAAGGAATGATCTTCAAATATGATTTCAATTCCTCAATCAAGCTTGTTATACCAAACTTATTTGAAATTTGGATTCCTGCCCTTTCAACCTTTCTGGTCAAATTTGGTGTCATCTTCACCAAAAAAAGAGTCAAAGGGATAAGTCATCCCTTCTGATCCTCAAATCATAAGCATTTACAATTTCAAGGAATTAACATTTACAAAAATCTAACACCAATGAATCAAAGAATGCTGAAACGCGTAAATAATTTAAAAACTTCACTCGCGCTTTCGTCTTTGAGTTCTATGGGATTGCCATGTCCACAAGAACAGTAACATCAAAAAAATCAAGCCAGCAAATGTCCACAAAATTACCAGCCATCTTGGCATTGGAGTTGGAAATAAACCTAAACAATAAAACCATCATTTTGCAGGATGCAAACAGTTAATGTGTGACTTTTTAGGTCAAACTGACTTAAAGCAAAGTAAAATTTTTGCCATTTGAATTTATCATCACAATTTGCTGAATAATAATAGATTTGGTCTTAATCCTACAAGTTAGACAGTTTTTGTGCTATTTTTTTTTTTCATTAGAAATATAGAACTCTGGAAATAAGAAGTTTGACCCCTTAAAAGTCAAAGTATGCAAGAATGGATGTATATTATTAGAGCATAAATCATTGATGACCAGCAATGGAAAAAAAGCTCACCATGTCCAAACTTGATACAGATGAATAGTTCAATGATGCAGATGGCAAGTGAAAGCCAACAAAAAGCTCCCACCTTTTTCACCGGTTTTCTAAAAACATCACCATATATCAGTAAAAGACAATGCATGAACATAATACAACACCTCTTCATGGTCTAGAGGTGGCAAATTTTGACCCGTTTACTTATAAATTGACCCATTTGGGTTGTGTTTTATCTCAAATATGTCAAACGGGGCAAATCAAAGAATATGGCAAAAGTCTGTTTTCAATGCATACAATTTATACAATCTCCTCAATCATTATACCCAAAGATAAAGACTATTATTAAAAGTATTTTTTCTAAAATGAAACGAAAAATGGTTTGATCTATACTTAAAGATGACAGACTGTCAACTCTAGAATATATAAACATGAATAGAAAAAGAGGATTATTACCGGTCTTGTAGGTAAGAATTGTACTCTCGAATTGTAGGGATTGCAATGAGCCACCAAAGGACCAATCTATAAACAATGATCGGGTTTCGAGGTGGGACCCAAAGGCAAAACTTGAGAAAAAATGTATTGAGTTCAACAGTTAAGAACACAATGCAAAGGCTAAACACTTGGATGAACCGCCATGGACCAAGAAGTGGGTTCCATTCATCTTTGTCCCATTGTGCAGGTGTAAATTGGCTTAAGGTTCGCTTCACCTGCCAAAAAGACCATGTGCATATCACTAAAATGATGACACACTAACCAAAAGATAAATGATTAGATATTACTACTTTTGCCCAAAAGAAGGCCAAAGTTAGACTTTTTGACTTCAACTTTTTGACCAAATGTATGAAAAACAGGCTTACTTTTCCCAATATATTCGGTTGACGGCTTATTCCGACCCACTCGTATGTTTTACCATCAAAATAACGCACGGTATGCATTCCTGCCCAAATTCCTACAATGTGAACAAATTCAACATTACCAACGAAAATGACCTCCATTTTAAAAGTAAAAGGTTTGTTTATTATTTTTTTAAAGCTGAGGGTATATCAAGGTTCTTAGGATGATGTAGAAGATAAATGATTTTTATATTATCAAAATAAATGTTGACAACACATTATGATCATCAGGATGTGTTGAATCCAAGAGTGCAAAACCTAGTAATCTGTTAAGTCCAAGATCAAACATGATTGCAGATTAAATGTTGACAATTCTTTTCCACGGATTCAAATTTGCTAATTTGAGCAAAAGATAGGGGCTTTTTACCAATTGCCAAGCTACATGTAGTTATTAGTTATAGTTCTATACACAATAGATTAGCTTTTGTGATTGCTTACCAAACCAATTGCAGATTAATATATCAAGAACAATGCTATCCCACCAGCACTCATTAAAATTTGGCAACATATGGCGGAAAGTTAGCTGCAAAATGGAAGCAACACAGCAATTCAAATGTGAGAAGCTTACCCTTTGAAATTAAATTGAAAAATGAAAAAAAAAGAAGAAATTGTGATCTCTTTAAACGTGCCATCACAAACAACTCGTGGCAATCTCTCCCCATTTACTTATGAATGAACAACTTAAGTTTGGGTTATCTTCAAAACATGTCAAATAAAAAAATTAGTTAAAAAAGGAAGAGGTCAAATTAATAGGTTGAAAGTCATCTAAAGCTGATTAATAGTGTATACAGTAATACCACCACCTAAACTGTTGGTATGCAAGCCTTAATTGGGCCAGGATAGACTGCCTAACATAGGTAGGGGGCAACTGACCCTAACCCTAAAGCACCCATTCCATGTTTATTAACTCTATTTTTCATTCTCTAATACTTGTAATGTTTGTATCACCTTTATAAGAATATCATACTTACCACCTGTGGGCGTAAGGTCATTTTAGACCTAACCATGCTAAACCCTTAGTGTTCTTTATTGCTCTCGTGTGTACATGTGTTCGAGTTTGTGTATGTGATATCCCTAACATAAACTATTTTACTCGAAGATATTCTTGGTAACATTATTTTTTTTGTAATCATAGTTAACACGTTACTGAATTAAATGGACAAAAAAACGTTTGTGCGTCAACACAACCCAAACTGGCCTGCTTTAACCGTACTAAAGCGACGCATTTCTGCCCGAAGATATTTTGACCCGTAATTCAACTGTCCAAGCCACCACATTTGCCACCTCTACAAATGAATTATAGAAAGTTTAACTTGTTCACTGTCTAACCTCCATTAACTCAAACCCAATTGATAATACCCACAAAAGAGGTTGATTGCGAATCATTATTGCTTTTCCCCACCACCCAAAAATATGAGCAGGAACAAATTCATCAAAAAGTGTTTCCTGCAAAATCCAAAACAAAATTGATGAACTTTAAAGCCCTTTATGTCAAAAAAAGAGTCCACTTTTGACTTTGACAATTTGGATTTTGTGCTTTCCATGTATAAGATAATTAATATGGACTTATTTTTCTTTTTTAAATTCAAAACCTTCACTATTTACTACCTTATCGATATATTTGTTTAACTTTCGTAGTTAAAGTGAATATTTTATAAAGATCGAAAGGAAACGAATTAATGTAGTAACCATTTTGAGATCAAATATAGAACATATTTATACTAGGAATTTAAATTTGATATTAGATGCAAAAAAAAGTCAAATAATGGAAGGAAGACAAAAGAATTAAACAAAGAGATGAAAAGATTGTAAAAGAAGAAATCATACATAAACATTTATAAACCTGCTAGTTGGATTTTCAGGAACATAAAGTCGACAATCGGCACCATATGATCTCTCAGGAAGTTCTGAGAAAATTATAAAGATACAGTCAAGCACCAAATAAACTAATTTCGATAAAAGAACAGTTTGAAACTTATATAACCAACATATGTTATTACCAACTCCAAGATCAGGGTGAAGATACTTCATAAACTGCCTAGCATTGTCACGAGTCTGACAATAAACAGCGAACAAAACAGATTTTAGTAATCATCCACTCCCAACATAGAAGATTTCACAAGGTGGGAATGATGGAATGTACATGTTTATCCTCAAAAATTTGATAAACAACTATATAAACAATATAAAACATATTAAAAATCAACCTGAAATAGCAAAAACGTTAGAGCAACAAGGTAGATGACAGCCATTCCATGAACAAGACGCCAAATTGCAGGATGTGGCCTAATTAGTAACCTGCAAGACCATATGAATGAAAGATTATGTCATGCATGAGACTGAAAATGTCCAACATACCCTTGCAAAGTACACAATACCATTAAACTTAGACAAATTGTCAGCCAATAAGGGCGATGATTTATATTTCTGACGATCAACAAAGTAATTAATTAACTTTAACATGATCAAGAAAATTAAATGGTAAATCTTGTTGAGCATCGCTTTGAGTTAAGAAGTTTGTTTAGCATGAGAAAATTAAAAACACCACAAAGAACACATGCATCATCAACATTGAGATACATAAAGTTAATTACTATACAATGAATGATACAAGAACTTACGTAGAAGGGGCTTGCAACAAACAGTAAGTCAGAAAAACCGCAATCATTGCCCATATGCCCCTTTAAAAAGAAGAAAACATTAAAATTGTTGGTTTTCAAGGATATGATTAAATACATGTAAAAAAAGTGCCACCAAATCTAACCTTTTGACCGATGTTACAATATCAGCTGATGAACTACCTTCAGGATCAAGTGCTCCACTTGCCCAACTGAGAGCCCATTCCAAAAGGGCATATAAAATCAACAAACAAATCTCATTTCATGAAACTATATATGTTTCTTTCTAGGTTACCCTTCTTCTGTTGGATGATATGGTTTAGAGTGTTTGGATGCTGATATTTGCTTAATTTTAGCTACTTATTGCATAGATGAGCACTTTTCAGTAAGCAAATTCCAAACACCCCCTTAGGTAGAACAATGAAAAGGGTAATAACAATCAACTTAATGATCAAACCGCTATGCGTTTATCATGTGATTCAAGATACTTACATAAGAAAGCATGCACCGATGAATAATAATGTAATTGTACGCGGTTTGTAAGCCCAAGCAGTCCATGGATCAAATTCATCCAAAGTAGTTAATGTTCTCACTTCACCATTATATTGACCAGCATTATCTTGTCTTCTTCGTCTCCTATAACCATTAGCCTCCATTAAACTGTTTCTTTACACTGCAAATGCCAGCATGAGAGTAACTGTATAACATTCACCTCCAAAAAACTATAAAAACCCAAAATTATAGTTCATCACACAATAAATCTGTAAACAAACAGTGAATCATTCCTACTTTGCAAGAACTACAATCCAAAACCGATCATATAGCGTGAATTCAGGTAGAATATGAGGCAAAGATTACAAATACAAGAGAATGAACATCTTGTGATCAAACAATTCATGATATGTTGTCTCAAAACAAATCTTGAAATAATCATTCAATTTACAAATTCACGGGTTTGATGTTTGAATGGGACCTACAGCCAATAAAGCACTTGAAGAAAAAATTATGGAGTTCTTGAAACCTGCACTACAATCCTACACAAATCAGACACTTTGATCCTTAATTTCGAGTGTTTCCCATGAAAGAACAATGAAGAACACATGAATCCGACAACATAATTCAAGAACCCACAAATCGGATTCCAATCCTACGGCCATTGATTCTCAAATCAAACACTAAAAACAAAATCTTGTCAACAAAATTTGATGCATAATCAACCACCCCACTTGAAATTTCCATCCGACATTGAAAATGAAAACCCATATCAGAAATCAAAAAAGAAAACCTAAACTAATGAAGAGATAATAACAAGGTACACACAGTAATTATTAAAAGTACACACGGACATACATGTACAACAGATTATCAGGAGATAGAGTGAAATATGTGAGTGTGTGTGTATTATATATATATACATATATATATATATATATATAGAGAGAGAGAGAGAGAGCTTTAATGGGTATTACATAAAGATTAAGCCCTAGCCGCAAGATTAAAGGGGGAAAGCGATCTATAGCCGTCTGATCTCTGAAAAAAGGACTTGAATAAAATGAAGAACTGAAGGTGGGTATGATTAATCATTAATTTGAAGAATAAAAGCTTTCTGGGTACTTTTTTTCTATTGATTTCTGGTCTAATAAAAAGATTTTCTTGATTAAACTGTGTGTGTATATGTGTGTGTATATATATGTATGTATGTATAGAGAGAGAAAGAGATGAAAAGTACGATGGTCCAGAGAAATAGAGAGAGAAATATGAGGGACAGGTTTTATTAGATAAAGAGAATGACGAAGCCAAAGACGATTTAAAAGCGACGTAACGTATTGTATTTGTCGTGTGTATGTTTTAACTACGTGTAAACAAAACATTTTTTTCATTAATTGATGTTTGATAGCTTTTTTTTTTATAAATAAATTAATAATAATAATAATAATAATAATAATAATAATAATAATAATAATAATAATATTCTTTGCTTTATTCTAGTATATTCTCTATAATTTCCATCACATTTTTCTGTTATTTTTTCTTTAATTTCAAGAAAAAGGATGAACTTTACATATATAATCAAAGGAGAAATGATAGTTTTATTCTACCTTTTAAGTAACAAAAGCAGACAAGCAGTTGATGTTTTCAGTCATTCCTGCAAAGTAATTTTTATTAAAAGGTGGATATGAGTGAAATATTAAAAGGAAAATAATAATTTTAAGTCTCACGTGTTGTGATGACATAATATATAGTATATTCAAAATGTACAAATTTTAACCGAATAAAATTTAAGAAAATGTATATTTTTCTTGACCTGAGTCGTTTTCAAAAATAATTTACGTGAAAAAGTGGATTAACTCGAATTTATACCGTTACATATATAAAACTAAACATGTAAGAAAATAATTTTTTTAAGTTCAAGAACAAACGGGATACATTCAAAACATTATAAACATAAGGAGTAACTTTTTAGAAAGTTAATGATTGAAAGTGTCACCCTAAATCAGAGGTAAAACAGTAAGGAATGAAATATATATATATATATATATGTGTGTGTGTGTGTGTGTGTGTGTGAAACTTTAGAAATTGGAAAACGCCACCATCACTAAACATGTTATAGTGATGACTTTAAAATGGTTAAACAAATAAAAAATCATATAAAATTGCATTATAGATAAAACAACATTTTGCCTAATATATTGCGACACAAATAGAACTAGCTATTAGATTGACAAAATCATAAAAAAAATAGAAGGGTAAATGAGAATAAATATATAAAAGAGGTAAAAAGAAAAGGAAAAAAAAAAGGGTTTCATCTGGATTCCAAACCCGCAATTGAGTGTTTCAAATGACAAACAACAAACCTGCAAGCCACCGCCCAAAGTTGCGTAGATGTTTGAAAAAAACTTTTAACCTTTTTATTCAAATAAATCAAAGTTTTTATAAGCAATGGTATGTTCCAGTAGCGTATTAACTTTTTTTTCACGTCTATTTCTCCTATTAAATGCATTTCATATTAAATATATATATATTTTTATATTTTTAAATTACAACAATACAAATGTATTAATTTTAAAAAAAACTTTTTTAGAAAACCAAATTATTATAAAATATAAAATTTTTAAAAATAGTTTTTTTTTAAAAAAATGTATAAACAATCAAACTTTGAAAAAACTAGTTTTAAAGAAATAATATTATCATTTTAATATTTAAATTAATATATTATACAAAATTTTAATTATATTTTATATTAAAAATCAGCATATATTGTTTAAATTTTTATTTGTAACTATTTATTATATTTTTTATT
This sequence comes from Mikania micrantha, assembly GCA_009363875.1. Taxonomy (NCBI): domain Eukaryota; kingdom Viridiplantae; phylum Streptophyta; class Magnoliopsida; order Asterales; family Asteraceae; genus Mikania; species Mikania micrantha. Next base: position 54,514,662 of record CM018698.1, on the reverse strand, counting down.
CAACTTGTTTATATTCAGAGTACTAATAAGTTAAGGATATAAAACATAGGGATGCAAAATAATTAATTAATTGAATTTTATTAAACCTTATCGGTCTAAAAATCCATTTTGATTTTTAACAAGTTGATTTTGATGTTGGTTGAGATGAATTTTGACTTCTCTATGCTTCAAGAAGGTTTCTTTTGAAAATATATAAAGTTTATAAGACATTTTCATAGGTAGAGGAATAATTTTCCTGATTAGTTTTGTTACTTACATCTATATCCTTATAATTAATTAAACTTATATTTTAGTATCTAATGATCTAATCTTTGTTTCTATATTTTTCAATTTTACTTTATTGCATTTTAATCCTTTATCTTTATTATTTATATTATTCTCTCCTAAATTTTGTTATTTTTGTTTATTTGCACTTAGGTTATGAAATTAATATAACTTTTTTTTATTAGTTGATATTTATTTCTTTATTTCCTTTTAACTTTCTTCATATTCTTCTCTTTTCTTTGTTACATTTAGTTTTTATCTTTATTTCTTTATTTTTTTTTCTTTCATAAATTTTTCATATTTGTACTCAAATCATTTAAATTAATTAAATATTCTTTTAGCTTTTGATTTTTCTCATTTTTAGGTTTTTTCTTTAGGTTGACTATGTAATTTTCAAAATTTTAGGTTTCATTCCTAAATGTTTAGGTGTCATTCGTGAACTTTTTAGAATGTGACCATTGACTAATTTTAACTTTTCAACATTTAAAACCTTCAGGTTTCAATTTATGTTCTCATATTAAGATTTTAAAAATGTGATAAAAAAATAAAGTATACCGACTAAAGCATAATAGTGTCGTTATATATTTGTGTTCTACCTATGTTTAGATCTTAGGCAACATGTTGCTGAAACTTCATATGTTTTTTTTATGTACTTAACCATGTTAATATCATTGACATAATGCATAAAATGGAGTTGTACCATGTAGCCTAATTTATTTCAAACAGTTTTCGGCTTTTCGCATCACACCTGACACACTAAGCAAGATGTTTTTTTATTAGAGTCTCATTTAGAAGCTTAGGTGGGCAACTCATTAACAACTTCTTAACATTAGAAGTTTTTTCACGCTAGATGATGGTTTGAAACACTCCAAGGGTTGTTTTTTCCGTCTTTTTCACGCAATAATTGGGTATAAAAATGTTTATTTTGTCTTTCAAACACAAAAGTAAGCCTTTTCAAGATGATTAGTGTATGATTTTAAAATTTTCAAAAATTTTTTTTGTGTTTTTTTCCTCTTTAGACATTTTCTATTTGCTAGTATTAAATTATCATTCTAAGGTTATACCATGACGTATGGGGACATAATAATGTTTTTTGTCTTTGAAACTGATTCGTCATAACATCATATACTTCACTTTGTGACGTTTGGGTGTTAATCATACTCTCCATCACAGCACGCAAGTAACGTTACAAGTTAATCAACAAGGCATCTCATTAATTAAAAATAAATACATTATCTTATTGTTGTTGTTATTATTTTTATTATTATTATTTAACATATTAAAAGAAATGATCTTCTTAAAAAGTGTATAATATCCACAAATGTTGAAGCCTTCTTCATATCTGAGGGAAATAATAAAGTTTAAAAAATGTTTAAACAAACTTTTATATTTTATTTTATTTTAGTTACAATAGTTTGAATATATTAATAATATAATATAATTTTTTTTGCCACAAAATTTTGAACTGAGTTTTTTTTGTTACAAAAGTTTGAATAGTAACTTTTATATTTTTCATTACAAAAATCTAAGTATTCCAATTTTGGTCATACACTTAATGACAAACTTTAGTTTTTGAATTCTAGCACCAAAGTTTAAATAATAAATTTTTTTTCAACTTGCTTTTTTAATATTTCAATTCTAAGCTTTGCTTTCTTTAAAGTTTTGTATATTGCACTGTCTACGTTTTCAGTTTTTACAACAGAGTAATGTCTACTTTAATGATGTTGTATGGATTTTATGGCGGAGTACATCTTCGGGTTTTACAATGGAGTGATATACTTAGGGTTGCATGGTAAACAACCTCTGAATTGGTAAGAGGTATGAATGATTTAGTAAGTGTTTTTTAGCTTAATCATTAACATATTTGTTGATCGATTTAGAGTTATCGTTAAGAGGGTTCCAAATAACCCAACCTCTGATCGACTAAAAGGTGACATCTTAATTGAATCATTTATGAGATATCTAACAACCCCTTACTTTATGACGGGTATGTTTTAGAGTTTTGTGACGGAATAACAACCTTTATTTAGATTTAAGCATATGTTTTCAGCTTAACCAGTAGCAGACTTGTTAACCGATTCAGAGTTGCCATTAAGTGGGTACCAAATAGACCAACCTCTAACCAACTAAAAGGTATCTTCTTTGGGTTTTTTTACCATTGTTTTGCGTATTTTAAAAATGTGGGTATTGTTGTGAATTGTATTTGTAATTAGACTTCTTATTGCCTAAAGGTTTTACAACGGAATGACGTGTTCTACGTACGGTTCCACTGTGCATGTGTTATGATATTTGGGGTCGTGACGGAATTCGTGACGCAACACACATTAATAGAAACCAGTTAGTTATTAATATCACTCGTCGCATTTCTTCACAACAATTTTTAAATCACCAAATAAAAATTATTCTAAACCAGAACATCTTTTGTACTATATATTGTTTGAGGTTTCGTTGTTGTCACGTAAGACTTCTCTTGATAACTTGCATGGACTTTAACGTCTTGCCAGACTTTTATTTGTGCCACGTCACTAAAAACAACTTATCCAACACACCTGTCACAAATAAAGGAGCTCAAATTCCTATTTGATCTTTCTTAGTTTAAAAATATTATTTTCCATTAACATATGTTTATAACTAGCCATTCTGTATCGATTAATGATTAATCAAAACCATTAATCACATATTCTATGAGAGGATCAAATAAAAAAAAATTATCTAAAAAGAGCAAGAACTAATTAATAATAGATTGTCATGTGCCATGATAATTTAGTTATAATATCTTTTTTTAGAAGATTTTTATTTGTTACAAGATTTTTTTTTTGTTATTTATTTTTTTGTACCAGATTTTTGTGTTTTTTGTATTACATCTTTATTTTTTTGTATTGGATTTTTCTTTTTTTATACTAGTTTTTTATATTTTTTTGTACTATATTTTTTGTTTTTCTGTAATAGGTTTTTATTTTGTATGGGATTTTTTTACTAGGTTTTATTTTTTGTAGTAGATTTTGTTTATGTGTTTTTAGCATGACACTTATTAAACTTCTATTATTTCTTACTTATGTTAGGCAAAAAAACTCTTACTAGTGGATCCAACTTCTAGTCCTAATCATCACAATTCATTCATATAATCAAGTTCACATGAACTTATTACATGATCAAACTTAGACTACTTAGTCTTTCTAGATTATCTATAAGGTCCCCTTTACACGGTAGGAAAATTGTTCTGATAAGTCGCTATATCCTGACGATATGTCGTTGCTATATGTGTCAGATTACTTTTCTTGTAATGTTACATTAGGCGTTCACAAGAACAAATTTAAGTAGATGACTTTACATATGCTACTCACATATTCGTAGTAATACCTTTTTTTTCCAAAACAAATATTTTTTTTTTATTATTTTATTGACAATAGGTTTTAAACCCCTTACCTGTATTTTAGAGAGGGATACCTTAATAATCATTTTGGTACCCTTGATTAGTAATGCCTTATTCATACAAATTCATTCACGTCAACAAGATCCCAATATCATAACATACCAACTATGTGAACACGTTATGATAATCATCTCATGTACAACTTTATCATACACAAACACACAATAACTCATCATACACATAAAATCACAATACGTATCAGTATCATGTTCATGCACTGACTCATTTTGACTTGTATGCAACTACATAAAATCTTAAGTTAGATTTAATATACATGTAGTTAATTAAACGAACCACTAGGCCAGTGTTAAAAAAAATCCGTATCCAAAATATCCGAAAAAATAGGATATAATTCAGAAGTTTGGATTTTCAAAAGCTCGGGTTCGGATACCTATTTTGAAAAAAGTTTGGATAATTCGGATATCTGATATCCGAATTTATTCGTATAATTTTTCGGATAATTTTTGGATATCCGGATAATTTTTCGGATCATTTTTTGATAGTTTTCGGATATCCGAAATATATTTTTTAAAATTTTATTTTTCTAGTTCACTATAGGAAAAAGAGCATTAGCGACGACAAAAGTCGTCGCAATAGGTTCCCATTTTCGTCGCTATAGCCTATAGCGACGACATGTCGCCGCTGCACAATCGTCTCTGTTGCTTTATTGCTGTTGCCCGAACTTGTCGTCGCTATTCATGTCGTCGCCATAGGGCCATCTGTAGCGACGGCATGTCGTCGCTATAGGGCCAAATTAAAATTTTATTTTTCTTTTTTTTAAATTTAAATACTGATTTTTAATTTTAAAAAAATTAATAATAATTTTGATTAAAATATTATTAAATATTAATTTTTTAATGATTTTCCGTTATGGCTATAGCGACGACAAGTCGTCGCTATAGGGGTATACCAAAAAAATATTTTTTTTCCCAGATTTAAACCTGTTTTTCAGGGTAAAAGCCTAAACGATGCCGTTTAATTTTAAGGCGATTCAGTAATTAAAAAATTAAATAAACCCTATAGCGACAACTTGTCGTCGCTAATTTTTTTTCAAATTTTTTTAAAAAATTTATTAATTGATTTTCAAAGATTTTAATTAAAGAAAAATGAAAAAAAAAATTTTTGGCTATAGCGACGACAAGTCGCGCCTAAATTTTTCCCTCAACCGCGAAAACTTTCGTTGTTCCCACCCAACCCTATAGCGACGACACCTCGTCGCTACATGTCAACATGAAAAAAATTCAGAAGCACTCATATTGCGACGACTTGTCGTCGCTATAGCCTAATCTATAGGGGCAACTTCAATCGTCGCAGTAGCTGTCGTCCCAATAGGAGTATGTTGGTGTAGTGGTCTCGGATATCTAAAATTCGAATATTCGAAAATGAACACCCTTTAGAACCACCACTTTGGCACTTTACATATCCTAATTAACCATTCTAATAATTTTGTAATGGTTAATTAACTTTTGTCAACACTTTGAATAACATCCCATGAAGACAGCCCCAAGCCTGCCAAAATTCACATTCTTGGCTCGTCCCATATATCACACATAAGCCTGTCAAAATAGACGTGTTGGGTCTGGTTGAGTAATTGATCATTACATGGTCGATTCAGGATAAGTTAGTTTGAGTTTAAATGATTCATTTTTTATAAGCATCAATTTAGTTAATATTAAAATGAGTTGTAATTAAAAAATAGTATATTTGAATAATCTTTGATGATTTTTCATCAAATATATTATTGATCATTTTCATATGTTAAAATTCATTATGTTTACGTAATTTGAGTTGATATTACCAGGTCTAATCACTCATCAATTCTACACATACATCTAATATAAACACGTATGCCTGTAATACAATCGCATCAACAAGCACGTATTCATTCTTGTCGATAATCATAAACATGTTTGTTGGCACAATTAAATATGAAATAAGATGACATATAAGCCCTATTTTAATAATTATTCTTCTTCTAACTCTATTTTTCTCTCACTTTCATTTACATCAATCTTATCATATTTTATAGCAGGAGCGACATCTATTGTCTTTAGATGAAATATGAACTTTTTTCCCGTATCTCACTTTAAATAAATTATATCTCATTTGATTTAAAAAAAATTAAATCATATATATATTAAAATCAAACACATAAATATTTTTATTGTAACAACTCACTAAAACATAATAAATCATAAAAAAAATGTCACTTATTTTATAGCAGGGGGTGGGGTGGGGTGGGGTGGGGTGGGGTGGGTGGTGGGGAGAGTGGGTTGGCACAATTAAATGTATAATAAGATGACATGTGAACACTATTTCAATAATTATTCTTTCTTCTAACTCTATTTTTTCTCTCATCTTTTACATCAACATTATTGTGTTTTATAGCATGATATGTATTGTGTTTATGTGAAATATGAATTTTTTTCCCCATATCTCACTTAAAATAAATTATGTATAATTCTCCTATTAAATAATAATAATTTAAAAAAAATTATATATTAAAGTATCAAATACATAAATATTCCTATTATTGACAACTAATGACATTCAATATGCAAATTTGTAAAAGAAGTATTATTTATAACTTGTTGGTTTATTTGACAAATGTAATACATGAGTTTTAACAATGCAAATACCGAACCCAATGTGATATAGTAGTCAGTAATTAAAATAGCTTATACAAGTTGTAATGCTTTAGACTTGTAGATAAAAATAGAAATACCAAACAAGCACTTAGTACTATCTTTTTAATTCTCAATACTTTTAAATAAATAGAAATTTTCTAATTTCTTTTGGGATACGTCAAACATGAATTAATGTAGGTCATTATAGTTTTAAGAATGCTTAAAATTCGTTGCTAGTATGAGATAACACTTATTATTCATTAGATAAAAGGGTTACGAGTTTAAAATACAATATAAAATTGTTATTTATTTGTAATAATATACGACGAAGAGTTGGGTAAATTGTGTTTCAAAATCAAAATTAAAAATAAGGCACCCGTTTTGTTTGCAAGTAAATTAAATATAACCTAGGAGTCACAAATCTCAGATCCAATAAACACGGGGTCCAACTTCCTAGGTGTTATAAGTTAGGAAGCCACCAACCTTGTTTTCATAACACAACTAAATTATATATATATATATATATAGGGGGAAGATCAAATAAAAAGTCTTTTTTGCCTAAAAAGGCTAAAAAGGATTTTTAAAACCTTCAAAACCGACCCAAACGAACTCCGATTGAACTCATTTCGATGACATTGGAATCGTCTCATCGAACCCTACAATATTAGCTTTTAGGTTTTAGCTTTAACAAGTAGTTTTAGAATTTAGATTTTAGGGCTTGATTTTTAGCTTTTATGTTTTATCTTTATGTTTAAGGTTTGTTTTTAAAGTTTTGATTTTAGTATTTGGGTTTATTATTTATGATTTAAGGTTTGGGTTTTAGGGTTCGATAAAACGGTTCCAATGGCGCAAAAATGAATTCAATCGGAGTGCGTTTGGTTCGGTTTTTGAGTTTTTAAAAATCCTTCTTAGCCTTTTTAGGCAAAATAGACTTTTTAGGGGAACCTTCCCCTATATATATATATATATATATATATATATATATATATATATATATATATATATATATATATATATATATATATAGGAGGCGTATCAAATACATATGCTTCTTAACGTACTAAACGTAGGATGGATTCTGCACCCTTTGATCAAAGTAATCAATGGTTAAGATTTAGTGGTCCCCACTTTATACAACTTTTTCCACAAAATAAGTGTAAAATATAACTGGAAGGGCAAAAGAGGAAACAACCACATTTTATAATGTTACAACAAGTTCCACTCGTTTTTTAAAAATTAAATAACTTTTACATGCTTTATTATTTTTAAAAAAAAATTACACCAGAAAATTGAGAATTTTATTATCTTTAATTTGAGTATAGTATTGTTATAGTTTTTTAAGTTTTTTTTACGTAGTCCGTGATTTTTACGCTTGGTACGTAATTATTGGTACGTGATTATGCAGTTGATCCTTTGATCGTAAATGTTAAATGACGGTCCGTGATTTTCATATAACGTGGTCCGTGATTATTGGTCCGTGATTATACATTTTGCCCTTGATTATGTGTTAAAATACGGTCTGTGGTTGTTATATAATGTGGTCCGTAATTACTGGTCTGTGATTATCCCGATGGTTCATGATAGTGGGTGTTAAATGTCAGTCTGTAAATTTGAAAATCACGGTCTGTAATTTTATATGGACGATAATACCCCTTACCCTAATGACACATGGCGCGTTCCTGTGGCTTCCTACGTTTAGCACGTTAACACTAATATATATATATTTATATATATATAGGGGACGGTTAACGTACATATTAATTTAACGTGCTAAACGTAGGAAGCAATAGGAACGCGCCATGTGTCATCAGGATAAGGGGCATTATTGTCCATATAAAATTACAGACTGTGATTTGTATAATTCAGACTGACATTTAACCTCATAATCAAGGACCACTAGGATAATCACGGTCTAATAATTACGGACCACATTATATAACAATCTTATACCGTATTTTAACACATATAATCACGGTCCAATAATCACGGACCACGTTATATGAAAATCACGGACCGTCACTTAACATGTATGACCAAATGACCAACTGCATAATCACGTACCAAGCATAAAAATCACGGACCACGTCATTTTTTTTTCAAAAGAACTATAACAATACTATACTCAAATTAAAGATAATAAAATTCTCAATTTTATGGTGTAATTTTTTAAAAAAAATAATAAAGCATGTAAAAGTTATTTAATTTTTAAAAAACGAGTGGAACTTGTTTTAAGATGGAAAATGTGGTTGTTCCTCTTTTGCCCTTCCAGTTATATTATGCGCTTGTTTTGTGGAGAAAATGGTATAAATGGGGACCACTAGATCTTACCCATTGATTAGTTTGATCAAAGGGTTCAAAAGCCATCCTACGTTTAGTACGTTAAGAAGCACATGTATTTGATCCTTCTCCTATATATATATATAGGGGCCGGTTATTGTACAAAGAAAATTAACGTGAGAAGCGTAGGAAGCCACATGATCGCGCCACGTGTAATATGGGTAAGGGGTATAATGGTCCGTAATAAATAAAAATGTTATGTTCACATATATAACTGAATAAAATACGGAATATAGGCCAAGAATTACGGACTTGAGCATTCAAAATACGGACCATAGGCAAAAAAATACGTACCGTTCTTTACAGTTTAATTATTCAGAGGCCAAAAAATTGATACAAAATGATACGTTCTATTGGCAAAAAATACGTTCTGAAGGCAACAAAATACGTTCCATAGGCAAAAAAATACGATATGACATATCTAATACATAAATCACGTACCAAGTTAAAAAAATACGGACCGTGGTAAAAAAATGAGAAAAAATCATATCAATATGATACTCAAATTAAAGATTATGAAATTCTCTATTTTATGGTGTATTTTTTTTAAAAAATAATAAAGCGTTTAAAAGTTATTGAATTTTAAAAAAACTGGTGGAAGTTTCTTTAAGTTTAAAAAATGGGTTATTTCCTCTTTTGCCCTTTCTGTTGCAAATCAACGCATGTTTTGTGAAATAATTGGATGAGTGGGGACCACTAGATCTTAACCATTGATTGATTTGATCAATGGCTCATAATTTATCCTATCCTTTTTACTTTAATTCCCCATTGTATTTGATCTCCCTCCTATATATATATATATATATATATATATATATATATATATATATATATATATAGTAAGGTTATTCTATAAATGGTTACTTTTGTAAAAAGTGTAAGAAACAATCTGGGCCATTGATGTGCTAAGATCAAGGGTTGGGATTAAAAATTGATTAAAAATTTAATTAAAAGGGATTTAAGGTTATCAAAAGGGCAAATTAGGGATTTTTTTTGTTTTTTGATTTGCTAATATCATGGTTTTACGAAAAAAATGGGATTCAGCTACCGAAATTAAAGATTCAATCCAAATTTTTTGTGCTTCACGCTCATCGACGACCAAATTATGATTCAATCCGACACCAACCTTTGATTTTTGCTAGTTATGGCTGATGAACAAACTCTATTATTTTAGACGATGAAGAAGGTGGTAAAAAATTTGAAATTTAAGGGATGTGCTATTATGTGTTAGTATGTGCTATTATTGAATAAGAGAGTGTGTTGTTGTCTTTTTGTACACATTATGTGAAACATTGTGCTGTTATGATGTTATACAGTATTGTTATTCAACACATTGTGTTGTTATGTGTTGATATTGTGTGTGTTTTGAAAACAACACATGTCAGATCGTTAGTTTAAACATGAATTTTCATATCAGCACATACCAATACATACCCTCACATCATGTCAATGCCTGCGTTTTTTTATTCGTATTTGATGTTACGAATTTTGCAAATGCAATTCAAAAAATCAATGCCTGAGATTTTTTCATTTTGATTCGTATTTGATGTATACGAATTTGTTTTTTTTATGATTATATGTGATGTAATTTAAATTTTTGGAATAGGTTCAATCAGGGAAACTAATTACCCACTTTCCTATTTTTTATGCAAAATTCAAAAATCATTTAAATACAAATTGCCCATATTACCCTTTTCTATTAATTCATTAAAATGCCATATGTTAACACTTTATTGGTTCCTACCATTTTTACAAAAAATTCTATTTGTATCTGAACCTACTCCTATATATATATATATATGTATGTATATATATATATATATATATATATAGGAGCCAGATCAAATACATGTTGATCTTAACGTACTAAATGTAAGAAGCCACAAAACACATGACACGTGTAATTCTAAATTATGTTCCGGAGGGGTAATTTAGTAAATGACACACTAGCTTATTTTAAGAAACGATTTTATTATTTACGTAATCTCACGACAAACATGGAATCAGTTACTTTTTTTAAAATTTTCATACAATTTCATGAATTAAGCAATTGTTTCTGATTCAATTTGAGATTGAGAAGAAAAATTTCAAGAACGTTGTTGTTAAACCATAAATGGATGTCGATAGAGATTGCGAAGGTACGTTATTTGATGTAAACATGTTTTTTTTTGAATTTTCCTTATATATTATCAGAATTTTTCTGTAATTAGGAGTATATTGATGATAGATAAATTTGGAACGACGTATAATTATTTGTTTGTGTGAATATATAAAATTAGGTCGTGTCATCAATTAATTATGTGTAATTGAAACTTTTTGGATCTAATTTGTATTATGTTATATATGGTACGTTATTTTAATTGTGATTATGGATGAGTATGTACGTAATTATTTGTTTGTCTTCTCAAATGTTTGTTGATTTGGTTTTTGTATGAACTAAATTGTAGATTATATAAGTAGTACGTAATAATTAATTTACTATTATGATTAAGAATGTAGTTATTATACATAGGTTGTGGTACGTAATTAAGTAATGCATCATGTACTGGACGTTATTTGATTACATTTTTATAAGATGGATCAATATGTATTTTGTATGGTACGTGATTAACTTAATGCATCATGTATAATAAGTAGTATATTTGTTCCATTTATTATATAGGTACGTAATTTATGATAAGTATGGGACGTAATTATGTTATTTGCAGAATTCCAAGTTGATCAGTTATATGTTGGTATAGAATGTATATCTCCAACATCAGGGAAACATTTTTATAAACCTGATGTCCCCATTTCGTGCAAACCATAAGAAGGAATGGTTTTCGATTCAATTGATCATGCATTTGAATTTTACCAAACATATGCAATTAAAGGCGGTTTTACAGCTCGGAGAGGATCTCAGATATGTTATGGCAAGGTCATAAAGATAAAATACATTGTTTTTTCTAAGGAGGGACGTAAACCGACAAGAGAATGTAATTCAAATGAAACTAAGGACGGGAGAGAAAAGAAAATCAAGTCTAGGAAGATGCCTAGTCAAAAAACTGGATGTTTAGCTCATATTGTTTTAAAATCACATGATGGAATTAAGTTTACTATCAGCAAATTTGTAGAAGAACATAATCACAGTCTTGTTTCACAAGATGATATCCACCTATTGCCATTATGTAGGAAGTTAACATATGAGCAAATGCAGTTGATGTGTTCAATGTTCAAGCACAACATTGATCCGGTTAGAACGTTTAACATAATGTGTACAAAGTATGGGGGTTTGAAAAGGTTGGAGTTACATCTGTGGACTGTAAGAACTTCAAAAAACAGATAAATTTGTTTTTAAGGGAATATGATGCGGACATGGTTGTCAATATGTTATTGAAAAAGAAGGAATTTGTCCCTGATTTTTCATTTCAATACACAAAGGACAATAAAAACTAGCTTACTGGTCTTTTTTGGGCTGATGGACATGCTAAGAAGAATTATGTTATTTTTGGTGATGTTGTTTCATTTGATGCAACATTTCGAACTAACAAGTAAATGAAATACATTTATTAATAGTATGTTTATGTAACTTATAACATGTTTTTGTTATGCTAACATATTTATTTTTCCCAGATACAAAATGGTGTTTGTTCCTTTTACGGGTATTGACAACCACTGTTGCAACATTACATTTGGATCTGCATTACTAGGGTCAGAAACAATTGCGTCTTACAAATGGTTATTGGAATGTTTTACAAATGCTTTTGGTTTCCCCCCAAAGGTTGTAGTCACAGACCAATATGCTGCGATCAAACAGGCAATAGAAGTTGTTTGGCCTACAAGCAGGCATAGATTATGCATGTGACATATCATGACAAAGGTTGCGGATAAGGTAAAGGCATGATCTACTAATAATTGAATTCGTAATATTTAACATTTTTTGGGTGGTACGTTATTATGGTTGTTAAATAATAATGATACGTAATTTTCGATATTTAGGTTTTTACAATAACTGAAAGGGTACGTTATTTTGTTTTTAAATTATAAACAGTAGGTTATGTAAGATTTTTATATCAATACGTAATTTTAAAGAAAAGTAACAGTAGTTTGCATGCAGTACGTAATTGTAAGTAAGTGATTATATATTCATGTGTATTTGACTATTAAATGTGTCAGGTTGGTTGTGTGTTATGTAACAACGACGAATTCAAGTTGCGTATATGCAATATTGTTTGGACTGATTCAATAACACCTGCAGAGTTTGATAGTGAATGGTTGTCAATCATGGACGACTACGACTTATGTAATGTTGATTGGTTTGGTTACATGTTTGAGATTAGGGGCATGTGGATTCCTGCTTTTTACCGTAACGAACCGATGTCTGGTCTAATGCGTACTATGTCACGGTCTGAAAGAGAGAATCACTATTTTGGACAAGTATCGAATTGTCAATTAACATTACTGGAATTCTTTACACATTTTGATACTGCAATGGAATCACAAAGGCATACACATCGTAAAAACGACCATGATTCAAGGAATACAACACCTGATATGTGGACTGATTATTCTCTTGAGGAGCAAGCACATAAGATTTTTACAAGAATTATATTCTTTGATGTTCAAGAAGAAATATATGATTCAATTCATAATTGTCTTTCTGTATGTACATCACAATCAGAAGAATTTACAAAATTCATAATAAAGGACATGAAGGCTCATGGATCTGGATTTTTGGAGGTATATAGGCCATTGTTTTGTTTTTTTTTTGTTTTTGTGAACAATGGACATGATTGAATTAGTTAGGATGGTATGTAATTATTTTATTTATTAAACTTTTTGTTATTTTTTTTACAAGTTTCATATCTACAATTGGACGATGATATCACAGTTAGATGTAGTTGCAGAAGGTTTGAGCAATATGGGTTGTTATGTCGCCATTGTTTTTATGTTTTAAGAATGTGCCAAGTAAAAGTTTTTCCTGAAAAGTATATAACACGTCGATGGACAAAGGATGTGGTTCCAAATATATCAAACAGTTCAACTATATCACCAGATATTTTAAGTGAGATTGATCCTGAAGTCAACAAAGTGGTACGTGATATTATGTCTTCAAGTGAATACATTGTCAACAAATTGTTGAAAGACATGGACAAGTTAACGATTTTCAGAGATACCTTACAAGAAATAATGTACAAGACGGATGTGGAAACTAGAGGATTACCAGTAGTAAAACAAAAAGACATTGTTGCGTCATTTGTACCACCACAAAACGACATATCAACCGAAAATGTTCGTGTTCCATCTGGTATAAGAAACAAGGGTTCGGGATCTCATAAAAGGTTCAAATCGAAACGAGAACAAGCTATTAGTAGAATGTGGAAGAGATCTAGATTTTGTCATAATTGTGGCCAATCCGGTCATGATAGAAGGACATGTTCTGCATTGGGGAGACCTGGGAAAGGTTGAGCACTGATTAAAATACATTGATACGTTAATAATTGTTAAATTTTTGAGTGGGTACGTTATTGTTTGAGATTTTAATAGGTTTCATAACAGATTTAAAACAATTTTTTATACAAAGTTGTATTTTTTGATAGGCTGGAATATGGTACGTAATTTTAAATAACTATTACGTAATTACACTATCAATGTTATAGGTTAATAAAGCTATTGATTATGGTTATGTTAGATTATGAGCAGTAATGATTCATAATAATAGCACGTTATTATCAATGTAATTGTTAACATTGTATACATAAGGGAGGTGATTATTGCATGAAAAGTAAATATAATGTATGTAGTACGTAAGTATCAAAGTAATTGCTTATATAATTATTCAGAGTACGTGCCTTTTGGTACGTATTTTTCATACTTGTATGTTTATAAGTTTGATTAGTTATGTTTTTTGACCTGTTTTATATTTATGATATGTGATTACCAAAAAACTTAATTTTGATAATAATTAATATAATGTTACATGTTTTTTTATACAAAATATTATATTTTATTTACTTATTTGTATATTAAAATGAATGGTACGTGATTGAAGGTACGTAATTATATATTTATATGTATCATTTTTATTTAACAAGGATTTTACTTTTTACTTTATAATATTATTTGTATGCTTTAACCTAACAGAACGTAATAAATAACTGCAAAAGTAAAATTGAAATACAAGGCATATTTTTATTAATTTAAGTAAACAAAACAAGGAAATAAAAAAGTACAAAATCACATATAAGATGCCAGGAAGTCTGTTTTTAGGAGGGAGTTTTTGTACTTGTTTACTTAGCTCATCTCTCTCTTTGATTCCATCTTCAAGACTTTGAAAGTTTTGCTTCAACACATCCATGTAAAGTGAATCTTTGTTGTATTGCTTCATTATTTCGGATGTCAGCCTTGATTTTGTAGATGATGATGAAGCCATGGTTTTTTTATATTTGTTTTGATGTAGATCTAGGGGTGTTTGATTACATTACAAATGTGGTTGTATTTATAGACTGAAAACATTAAATATAATTAATTACAGATTAAAGAGTGGCTATCTATTCAACTACCAACGTTTAACACGCAACATTTAATTCCAAACCTACCGAAATGAAATACGGACCGTCACCTTGATAATTATATATAGAAACGCGTTTGCATGCATGAGTTCCAAAAAAACACTCTGTAAATATTTTTTTGTGCACGTCCGTAAATGTCATCTTCATCAACAAACTACAAGTACCAGAAGTCTGAAGAAGCAATCCAAATCCTATTGAAAGGTCAAGATAAGGAGAAGAAAGACGACCGTATAATGAGGATTTCTCTGTGCATGCTGAATGGTCTGGTTATTTCAGACATACGAAGCAACATCTTTACTCTCAGTGACCTGCTTGATGAAACCGAGGAGGATGGTGGTGCGATTGCAAGGGAGTACATGCTGAACCAGTTGAGGATTAATGAAGACATTCATGGTGACATCAAGTTGCTTCTTGACGACACCATTGAGAAGATGAAGAAGAAGAGGGAGGGGGTTGGGGTGATTAAGGATTTTTAGTGTTTGAAGGTTATTATGTTTTTTTTGTACTCCTGGTTACGGTACGTGATTATGTATGGTGGATGTTTGATATGCAATGTTAGTATGGTTTTTATATATCTTTATATGTTTAATTTACTTGCTTTTATATTTGTTAAATTAGTTAGTATTTAATTAACTAAAGAGATAATAACAAAAGATAAAAGTATTCACAAAATAAACAATGTTTCACAAGAATTTTGTCTGCCTTGACTTGATCATCTTTTTCATTGCCTTCGGCCATTGTTTCTTTTTGGCGTCAAGGCTGTCATGTTCTCTTGCATGTACGATGATATAATCTTTCAAGAAGTTAACTGTTCATGTAAGAATCTTACACAGATACTTTATCCTAAGTTGTTGTAGTTGTCTTCTTTGCCTGTCAGATTCTTGAAGCAGCCCACACTTCCATCCCTTAACACCACCTCCCATGTAGGTTTCCATGTGTCTCATGCAGAATATTCCACAGTCTTCTCCATTCTCTGTGGTTTTCCATGGAAGGTCTGGAATTTTTGTTGTTTGTTGATATAGCTTATAAGCATTTGGATGATCATTATCAAGGAGATAATTGACAAAGACGTCTCTCTGTAATTTGAAAAACAAAATACAAAAGAAGAGTAACAGTAAGTGTTTTACAGTAATTATTTCAAGGCATATATATGTTTACATAAACACAACTTAAAGTACAATCTAAAAGTTACAATGCAGCACGTGATTTTAAGTACGTTATTTGAAGTACGTGATTTTTAGTACGTATTTTCTAATTTTTAACCAAGTACGTAATTTTCAATAACATTTAATTAGTAATTGACATAAAACAGTACGTGAATTTATTAAACATTACTATGTATGTTGGAATTTGCTCATATATGTCCACGTTTTCATCTCCAGGTACCATGTTGTCAAATAACTCAAATGATGGAGTTTTTAAATCCAAAACCAAAAGGAAAACATGTTCACTTTTGATAATTGGGATGAATATCAAGTCTACTTTAGTGATGTGGTTGATCTTCAAAATTGACAACACCAATGTCATTGTTTCATTCAACAAATCTTTTCTTTGCTTTTCTGCGTCGTCTTTAACAAGTAGAGGCAATGGCTGCAACTTTTTATAGTTATAAGTTAATTAAAGTTTATGTATATAAAAAACAAGTCTGTTAGAAAACATGTTATGCATACCAATATGTTTGGAGTTAAGAATAACCTGAACGGAGAACCTGATGCCCTTTGTTTTTCTTCTTCATTTAGAACATGCATCATGGCTTCCAACACACCAATGTGTACGTAAACTCCCGGGTATAGGCTTTCAAACATGATTTTGTAAAATTCTGTATCACTGTGTGTCATGAAGAGAATTTTACTGCAAATAGGAAAAAATTAGTTAGTAAATTAAGGTTTGTGTGTATGAATATTAAAGAATATAAGACTTAGTAAAATACATAATAGAATTCTTACTGGGGATCTTTTCTTGGATCTAGAAAATATTGGGAAATAATCCTTTCCTCTTTAGTTAGTTTTGATCCCAATATCACGGACCTTTCCACATACGGTGATCGCAACTCCTCTGATATATTTTTTTCTCTGGGACGTTTCTTGTACTGAATTCTTATTTCTAAAGCAAGAGTATTTTCCTCTAGATGTGTTTCTTCACTGATTTTTTCAACATTATCAGGCTGCAAAAAGAGAATATCTGGTATTACAGCATCAAGGTCTATAGTTGGCTCCTCTAGCTCAGTAATTGGTTGATTTTTTGGCAACTTTGAGGCAGACAATTGTTTTTCTACATTTTCACATGCTTCAACCATTTCTTGTACAAAAGTGCATGTAATGTCTGTTTCTTTTTCAAATAGAGGGCCTTTATCAACTACTAACCCTGAAGCAACCTTTGAGATGACCCCAATTATTTCTTCCCAATCATTTTTCTTTTTAAGGAAATCACTATTATTTGGGTACTCATTTACACCTGAGGTCAGAAGGTCATTGATGTTATTTCCCAGTTTTTCAAATTCCCCAATCTTTTGATCGATCTGCACAAGAAAATCCTGAAAAAATAGCAATGGTACGTAATTATAATATGTTCATGTTATGCAATAAAATTATGCAGACTAGTACGTAATTATAACTGGTACGTAATTAGATTTGGCATATAAACAAATCACAGACCATATTATGTAATTGAATGAATACTTACATTCTCTGTAGGGGGTACTAAATGTGTATAAGCAGATACTCCAGTCATTGTCAAAGATGTATATGTTTCATCTATGACTCTTTGAGTATAACTGCCAATTGGATAAAGCAAGTCACATGGGTGTGGTCTGTCAAAAGCATCAACAGGTGCTTCTTCATCCCCACCTTTTCCAGCAGCATCTATTGGACCAACCTCTACCCTTGAAGGGGAATATTCATCAAGACCCCTACCACCTTCTTCATCACCACCTTCTTCATTAATAAGTAAGTTTAAAACCAAAATTTCACACGTTTGCAACAAGGTTTGTTTGTTCGATTCCCAGTCCACCTCGATCCTTAGCCATGTCCATTATGTTGGACCTACAAACATCACACAATATTTCACATTAGTTCATAAGAACTAAGTAAGTAAACCCAATGGCTTCTCAACACAAAATGTATAAATACATTTTTCACAATCAATATTCAAACTGAGTCATTTCTATTCGAATTGACTCTTACAATGTAAAAATATCATATTACCAATCCTCAACTATTGCTCACAATAGTTTAATCAAAATTACACTATGGTGTTCACATTCCTGTACTTCCACCATAGCTATTTGTCAGCACCTCTGACTATTCACACATTTGTGACATCATAATTAGTTCAAGTCTTGAGATGTTCTCCCACCGGTGCGTCCATCTAAGACAACTTGCTAGCACCTCTAGCTATCCACCATTGTGGAGTCATAAATAATTCAAGTCTTAAGATGTTCACCCACAGGTACTTCCATCTAAGACAATTGCCAGCACCTCTGGCTATTCACACATTTGTGACATCATAATTAGTTCAAGTCTTGAGATGTTCTCCCACCGGTGCGTCCATCTAAGACAACTTGCTAGCACCTCTAGCTATCCACCATTGTGGAGTCATAAATAATTCAAGTCTTAAGATGTTTACCCACCGGTACTTCCATCTAAGACAATTGTCAGCACCTCTGGCTATCCACCATTGTGGAGTCATAATTAATTCAAGTCTTAAGATGTTCACCCACCGGTACTTCCATCTAAGACAATTGCCAGCACCTCTGGCTATCCACCATTGTGGAGTCATAATTAATTCAAGTCTTAAGATGTTCACCCACCGGTACTTCCATCTAAGACAATTGCCAGCACCTCTGGCTATCCACAATTGTGGAGTCAGAATTAATTCAAGTCTTAAGATGTTCACCCACCAGTACTTCCATCTAAGACAATTGCCAGCACCTCTGGCTATCCACCATTGTGGAGTCATAAATAATTCAATCAAATTACTATGATGTTCACCCACCGGTACTTCCATCATAGAGTTCCCACACTTTCATTTACCAAGATATTGGATTTATCATAGGTTGTTGAACTTTTATTATTCAACGTTCCCCTATCACCAATACCATATTTATCATACAATTTATTCAACAACAAAATTCAATGTTTATTATGTGATGTCATAGTTGTGGGATTACTTACCTTAATCAGATAAGAGATTAGCAACTGCAGGCTCTTTTCCTGCTCTATGACTAGTAGTTTGACTTCCACCACCACCACCTAGTTGCAAAATACATATACAACTAGTTTCAACACGTATAGCACATACAATCAACTTCAACACACTTGACTGATTTGACTTGCTCAAAGTCAATTTTCACAATTAATCACATTTCATGCCTCTCTTAAGCATTTCATCAATTAATTGATGTTCATTATATTAGTTACGATCTTTAATTATTTCTATTATTCAAAAATTCATTTATGATCATAACTATTAATAATGTTAACATCAATTCATCACAATCATCATTTAACCCATGGATTATAATCCATATTTATTTCAAAACCACCATTTACCCATCCTACTAGTTATCATATCATGATATGGGTTTCATAACAACCGGACATTATCCCGGCTTCAAAACGAAGATTTCACCGTCAAAATATCAAGTTCTTCGTTTCTAACAACCCCTAGTTATCAACTAGGCAATAATCAATACCCATAATCGTAGTATTACAATCAAAACTAGATTTAATTCACCAAATATTAAACTAGTAGGATAAAACGAATCATTACCCAATTGAACAGATATTCAGTTGCAAAACAACGATCAGATGTTGCAGATACGTTCTCTGGTACGACCCGTGGGCTTAAACGACTTCAAATCTGAGTTTGGCAGCTTAAATTTTCGTTTGTGGTTCAAGAAAATTCGACAGAAAGAGTTTTAGAAAACTCTTCTGCAAGTTTCCTGATTAAATCTTGATTCATCAAACCTCCACACTCGTCGCGTACCGCGAAGAGGGGCAAAAGGATCCTTCGCGTACCGCGAAGCAATTCGGGATTCTCAGATATTTTGGGTTCTTCGCGGTACCGCGAAGAGTCCCAAAGCATAATATCTTTGTAATTTTCTTCATTTCGCGCACGGTTTTCTCCCACGTTCATGATTTCTCACATATTTTCAAATTACAACAATCACAATCATTGAATTAATGATTATTTCAAATACATTTCATTATAAGAAACCGGTTGTTACAAATCTCCCCTCCTTATAAAGGTTTCGTCCCCGAAACCGATTAAACATCAAAAAGGAAAGGATAATACTTTATCATTTCATTTTCTGACTCCCACGTGGCTTCAGAACTGTGTTGTATATAACTAGACAGTTAAGTTTAAAAAGCCAGTCACCCTGCTCAGATTTTTTCATTTGTTCAAGAACATCTTTAACAGTAATCCTTGATTTTCCTGGATATTGATACTTCCATACTCTTAGTGTATCTGATGATCCCATTCTAGGTTTATTTTTCTCATTCACAGGCAACCTACCAAGTGGTATACTGTGACAATCCGGTATTTTCGAATTAACCTCGTTAACTGAAAATAACGAAATCACAAATATGAGGCCCAAGGTAGGCCCAATTGTAAATATGAGGCCCAAGGTAGGCCCAATTGTATTTATGAGGCCCAAATGGATAGAAGGTAGGCCCAATTATATTAAGGAGGCCCAAAAGGATTAATCTAGCCCAATAATGTTCCAATTGACCAATTAGTGACAATTCGGCAATTCGGATTAACTCCGTTAACTCTAGAATAAACCGAAATGGTATGTAATCGAACAAAATCAAACCTGAGGGTTAGAATTAAGCAAGATCAGTCTTAATAGGCTTAAATTGCAAGGATTAAACTTGTAAAATCATGAAATAAACAATTTTGACTTTTAAAGTCAAAATTCGTGTGACTTTTTGCAATAAAATTCGAATTTCATGATTATTTCAAGTAAAAATTAGAATTGATTGCTCTTAATCATCCTATTGATGATTACTAATGAGTAGCAAACGTTATAGGTCTATTAAAATGTCGAATTGAACTCAAAGGTTATTGAAAAGTCGAAACCGTTCATAGACCTTAATAAAATTGTAAAATCTGATTGAATTGCGCACAATTGAGCATTCCTTCATATCAGTCGGCATCCTTAGAAGTGGTTTCAAGCAGCAATTCGATCGGGGAAGCTTCGGTTTGAAGAATTGATCTTGAGGGGGGCCGAACATAGGGCTAGAAGTCGATCTTCATCAATTCGACATCCAATCAAGTAAGTTTTCACTCCTACACATCCTAAATATGCCGACTAAGCATAGCCCTATGCTATGTTCGGTTAAAAACATCGAATTTTTAGATTTCCAATTCTAGGGTTCATTCTTGAATCCGAATTGGGGGATTCTTATCAAACGTGTCTAAAAATTCGATCAAATGGTATCTCTAGATTCAGAACTCACCGATTAACAAAACCCACATGACAATTCCATAAAATTATAAGGAATTGTTCATGAACGATAACTAGGGTTCATATAAGAATCGGTTTTGGGGGTTGTTGATCAAACGAGTTTAAAAATCAAATTCATATATACAGGAAGTTTCGAAATCATTAGATTAAGGAAATCCATATGTTAATTTCATGAAACATACACGAAATTACTGATTTCGAATTCTAGGGTTTATGATGAAAAGTCGTTTGGGGGTTTCGGCTTAAACAGGATAGATATTCAAATTAATTGATATAACTAGTTTCAGATAGTTCCGAATAAGCCTAAGCATGTATTAATTCGAAGTTTTGATATCGGATTACAAGATTTTGATTCTAGGGTTCTAAAGAGGAAAACGAATTGGGGATTTTTATCTTAATGAGCTAAAAATGCTATACATTTCTTCCTAAGGTACTTGTGTGCTTTAGTGCATGACATTAGCTTAAGACCTTTACTAGCAGTTTCTCCAAATATTCTCAAAGTTTCACCCGAAGGTAAGGGAATACAAATGTACTTTTCATGGCATACAATCTCCGCTTTGTGGGTGGCTAACCAGTCCATGCCTATGATAACGTCAAAGCTACCAAGATGCATGGGTATGAGATCAATTGGGAAAACGTGATCATTTAAGTTCACCGTACATCCAACGATAATAGTGTCAATATCAATTGTGTTTCCGTCAGCCACTTCCACGTTAGACGGTTTATCTAAATATGTACGTGTTCTACCAAGCAAGCATTCAAAATCATATGAACCAAAACTCCTATCGGCACCAGAATCAAATAAGACAGATGCATAAGAGTTGTTGATCAGAAATGTACCGTTGACCACATCCTGGTTGGCTTGAGCAGCTGGAGCATTCAGTTGAAAAGCCCGGCCTCTTGCCGCCCTCTGATTGTTTCCAGTCAACTTTGGGCAGTGATTTCTGAAGTGACCCACTTCACCACACTCATAGCAGGCTCTTGCCTGCGCTTGAGGTACCTGGCGAAGGGGTACAGCTGGAATAGGTTGTGCATGCGGAGCTGGCAGTGCAAGCGGTGCCTGTTGCATCCTTTGTGCTTGCGGTGCACTCCGACAAACATTAGCAAAATGACCAAACTTGCCGCAGTTGTTGCAGACGCGACATGGCAAATTTGGTGCGTGATGATATCGGCAGGTATTACACTGAGGAGTGTTCCCAGTAAAATTCCTGGCAGTTGAATTGTTTGATGATTGCTGCGCAGACTTGGCAGCAGGAGTAGCGACCATGAAGTTTCTGGTCTTTCTCTTCTTGTTGCTCCTTTTGGATGAGCTAGCAGCTTCAGACTTGACTTCAGTTTTGACTTCCTTTGCAGCAGTCTTGGTGTCAGTCTTCTTGTATCCTTTCCTAGTGAGTGTTCCATTCCTCACATGATTGTCAGTAAGAGTTGCAGATAATCGGATTGCAGCCTCAAGTGTTTTGGGATTGCTCCCGTAGACTGTATCCTGAATCTGTACCGGCAGTCTGCCGATATATTTCTCAATCGCCCTTTCCAAGGGTGTCACCATGTGAAGTACCAGTAAGCTATACTCATGAAACTGAGTATTATAGATGACGTTCTCGCCACTATCTTGTTTGAGTTCCCAGAACTCAGTCTCCAGTTTCCTCATCTCGCTTCGAGGACAGAATTCAGTAGTCATCAAGTTCTTGACCTCAGTCCACGTCAGTGCAAGTGCAGCATCCACTCCCCTAGTTCGCTTTTCCCCATTCCACCAAGTCAGTGCTCTCTTTTGGAAAACACTGGTGGCATAGCGGACTTTCAGATTCTCGGGACATTCGCTGTTGATGAAGGTGTTCTCCATACTCTCGAACCACTGCAGCAGACCAGTGGCCGATTCAGCACCCGTGAATTTCAGAGGGTTGCAGGAATTGAAGTGTTTGAATGTGCAAGTTGGAGGGTTTGCACCACCTCTGTTCTGGTTGATATTCTGGTTAGCCTGAGTCAATTGGCTCACCAGTCCAGAGATAAGATTAGCTAACTCTTGTATGCCGGAGTTGGCATTACTGTTGTTAGCATCCCCATTGTTTGAATCATCTCCGTTGTGACGGCGAGGCATGTTTCTGAAGAAATTAGAAACATGTTGCTACCGTTTACAACATAAGGCATACAAACAATGGTCAAATGAGTTCATTTAAACAGTTAGGATTACATATAGGAACTATATTTCTCTCATATCTGTCATTAAACTCATAACATTTATAAATTTCCCAACATTATACTAAGTGTCCTAGTTGGTCATAACTAATATTAGCTAGCTATTCCTAGGTCCTATACATTTCCCACCCTATACCAACACTGACAACCTCCCGATGCAACGCAACAAGCTTATATATAGGGCATATGCAGAGGTAGATCGCAATCTCCCCTACACCGTCCCACCACCGTTCCGTTGCACCACGATTATGCCCTTGTTAGTGTTTAGGATGTATCATGTATTTCACCATATTCTCACTTCACAAACCTTATCCAAGATAGGATAATTTTGAGTGAAGTGATCTTTAGTTCCCTTGGAAAATTAGGTTCGCCTAATGTCTAAGTTTACCTGACATGTAGGTTTACCTATTTCTAAGTTCACCTAATGTCTAAGTTCACCTGACATTAGAGTTCCCCTAATTGTCTAAGTTCACTAAATTCCATGCTGTTCTCAATGTCCATAATCATCAATAAGGGTCCATATCATCACTAAGTGCTCTAATTGTCACTAAGTGTTCATATCCCCCCTATGGTTCATCCTCATCAAGTGTTCATACTATCACTAAGTGTTAGTATCATCACTATGCGTTTATATTATCACCAAGTGTCTATATCATCACCCGAATCCATATTTCATCACTAATCGCTCATACCGTTCATTAATCCTATGCACCCTACGTGTCCAATCATTATGGTTCATAAGTGAATTTAATAGGGTCCATCAATGTGATCATCAAAATGTCAATCCAACACATTCTCAACCAACATATCATCACCAACCATCAATCATAACCTCGCAGGAGTTCCTAATAATATCCTAAGTTCCTGACACTGACAGACCCCCAATATACTACAAATGGTATATGTATAGGGCATATGTAGGGGTCAGTCGCAACTGCCCCAGCCACCGTCCCACCACCTTTGTAGTATACCACGAGTGTGTCCTTGTCTGGAGTTTATAGATCAAACAAATAATTCCTAAAGCAGATAATTCCTAAGCATTTAATTTCCTAAGCAGGTAATTTCCCAAACGGGTAGTTCCCACATTCTTCAATACTGACATCCACCCAATGTACCGTAAATGGTATATATATAGGGCATATGTAAGGGTCAGTCGCAACTGCCCTAGCCAACGTCCCACCACCTTTACGATACACCACGTGCATGTCCTTATCGAATCATTAGGGCACACGTAAGCAAGAAATACATGCGAATCAGATATATAGCAGGAGTTCAGTTAACATGTAATAAACACATAAGCATGAAACCCTGAATATACTAACTAGTGTATGAAGTAACTTCATACTAAGGTATCCTACGGTTATAGACTAGGTCAACCATTTCTAGTAACCTAATTCTCTATAACCCAGGCTCTGATACCAATCTGTAACACCCCGACCGGCGGCGGAATCGTCGGGATGCCACGAGGGATGTGTAGATTGTTCAAAAGCTCGTGGGCATCTAAATCAAATCATCATATATCATTTAAGCAAACAACATAATTACACAAAAATCATGTTCATCATGAATCAATTACATCAATTACACAAAAGAATTAGTTAAACTAACTAAACTCTAATCGCCAGAAATTTAGTTAATTAACTAAGTCCAAGAGCCTATATGATGATGTTCAAAATAGAAGAGATCCTCTCTTCATTCCTACTTGTCTCCATCACCTGAAACATGTAAGAAATCAAGTGTCAACTACAAAAGTAGTTGGTGAGTAATCATAAGTTTTTATACTCAAAAATGTTTTAGAAAAATGAGTTTAAAAGTTGGTGTTTTAAAATAGTTTAATAAAATGCTTTGTTTAAAACGAGTGTAAGACTTATGATCTCCTTGAGAAAATCCATATGAATACCTGTATGAGATAATCCAACACACATCCACCAATTCAACAATCAAACACTTACAAAATCACATATCCACATAACCAAATCAATCATAGTCAATTTCAAATAATCATAATCAAATATAGATAAATCAATCCTCAACAAATCAACCAAACTCATCAATCATATTCTCAAATAATGTGCGTGACTATACATGATCATTATGTAATTAACATAAGTTAAATACATGATTCATGGAGTGGTCGCTAACCACGTGACAATACATGAAGTCAAAGCAATTAACCGAAGTCAAAAGCAATGATTCACGGATGTGGAACTCATCCACGTGACAATACATGAAGTCAAAGCAATTAACCGAAGTCAAAGGCAATGATTCACGGATGTGGAAATCATCCACGTGACAATACATGTAATCTTTGTTATTGACCGAAATCAATAACAATATTTACACGGATGAATAATAATGACAATCAGTGATAATTCATAATATGAATATCATAATGATAAACAGGTATTGTCCTTGTGTTATCAAAATAATATTTAAATCGGTATACATGTTTCACCTCCGAGTTTTAAAACCAAAAACAGTTTAAAGGAAGGGAGGTTATGAGAACTCACCTGAATCCTTAGAATCAGTGTTTCTGTACTATGCGCGCTCGCGTAAGTGGACTCAAAATCAACTCAAAAATCTGTAATTATAATGTGTTTCGTGATCATAAGTATTTGTGTTTTATTTTCAATAAGTGGACTAAATGTTCACTTTTTAACTTTAATTCTTTCTTTAACTCAGTTATTAGACTCCAAGTTAAATGACAATACCTAAGGTTCTCATTATTGATCATAATAACAGTGTTATAGAATCTTGTTAGTTTTAATTATTTAAAAATAACAATTAAATCGTGAATTCGTATGTATTTTCCTATAGATATGCATGCAAGAAGGTGATACCCTTCTTCATACACATATCATTACATACACGCATGAATACTCAATTCCACCACCATATTTCTTTAAATTATGAAATCCACTTGAAGTTTAATTAAAAGTGCATGTAAAATATTCATATGATATGTTTACTTATTGGATAAAATTTCATGCATGTGTAATTCCATATTCTAAAAGAGACTTATGTTTTAGAGAGAGAAAAGGTGGTGGGTTTTATAACTATTCATGCATGCCTAGTTGTCTTCATTACCTTTGTTCATAAGTTTATCCTAAAACCCTTGGCTTCAAGAATCGGATTCCCTTTCACCCTAGGACCAGCGAACCTTTAGGTTCGGTGTCCATAGGGTTCGGCTAAGTGGTAACAGATTCGACCCAATCAAAGAAGATGGTTCGGTGACCAACAAGGATTCTAAGGTTCGACTGGTTAGTTAGCAGGTTCGTGGCTTCCAGCTCCAACAGGGTTCGGCTACAATGCTAGTAGGTTCGGCCAAATAACTAGAAGAGGTTCGTGACTCAAGATGACGCAACTAGGGTTCGCTGGCCAGAAGGTTTGGCCAAGGGTTCGCCACCTTTAAGGGTTCGTCAATCAGAGATCTAGCTAGGTTCGCTGAACGAGGGTTCGTGAGTCCAAGGTGGTTCGGCTAACTTGCAGGCCGGCCCAGGTTCGTTGCAGGCTAGACCAGGGTTCGTTGCAGACCCAGAGAGCTCGCCATTACAAGGTTCGCTGGTGGCTGCATGGGTTCGCTGGTTCAGGGTTCGCCGACAGCATCCACTTCCCACGAACCCTGCAACTTGAATCTATCATCATCATCCTCGACGGTTCCCATCTGTTACAGATCTAAACCCACGTTCCTACCCTTTTTATTTAACTCATCTAAGGGTTTTATTCGATTAACACATGAACAAGTTATAGGTTTTAAAATCTCAAACAAAACCGTGAATAAAGTCTCAGATTTACCTCGAAGGATCAACCAAACGTAGGATTTTCTTGTACTTTCTTGTTCTCCTTGGTTCCCTGGTCGTGTAGGGCCAAGAATCACGTGATTCCGTCAAGAAACGAGCTCGCAATCGTAGAGAGAAGTTGGTTGTGATGTGGGTGACGAAAATTAGAACTTAGAGAGAGAGAGTGAGTGGTGAAATGAAGAGGAAGGAAGGAAGTAATCTTCCTTATATCGCGTGTCGTATACGCGTGCACGATCCCGTTTTTATCGCGATAACTAAAATAAATGTTCGGTTTTTACCCGTTAAACATATTTAAACATAGCGTATTTAAATAATATAGTTTCATTACTTATCTTGATTTTTAAGTAATCTTTGTCTCGTAAAAGATCTCCTTTAACACACGTAAAATGTAATGACATGCTCGGTTTTCTAACGTAGCATATTTAAAACAATAAATCATTTTGAATAAATTGGTTTTGTTTAAATAAAATAAGTTTAAATAAATTGTTTCGTAAATCACTTTCGTTTCATTAATGTGAAATAATTATTTAATAAATTAAATTATTCCTATTTAATTTAAGTTGTGATTCCTAATAAATGTTTTTAGTTTTAATTTATTAAATTAATATCGTTTGATATTATTCAATTATCTCGTCGAAACGCGTCACTCGCGTACGTATTCGTAAAGATCGTCACCTTTGCGAATCCGACGCTCGTATCGTATTTCGATTTGATTTACAGTTTGTGGAATATCGTTTCAGAACTTTATTCTTAATAATCATATTCGTGTGAATCGTCACCCACGCGAATACATTATTAAGTTAATGTTTCTGAATCGATACTCGCGTTTAATTAATGTTCGTAACCTCACATCGCGTAATTAATTCCCATTATTTAATAACTTTAATATTCTCGTTTCCCAAACCAAAACCCACTAACCCTAGTCACTGACACATCCATGATAGACCGAAATATGCTTATATATAGGGCATATGTAAGGGTCAGTCGCAACTGCCCTAGCCACCGTCCCACCGCTATTTCGATAAACCATGTCCATGGGTCCTTGACTATGTTTAGTAACCAGACTCAAACAAACTCCCAGTTCCATCCCAATTCCATTCTCAACCAATAATCCTTCATCATCAGTAATAAGTAACTGTGATAAACACTACGGGTCTGTTTAGTTGTATCCAACTAAACTTCCCGTGGTTTGCGCGTATGATAAATGTGTTACAACATGCATACCAGTATAGTGATAATATCAGTAATGTAAGCCAATAATTTCATAATCATTAATAATTAATAAATCTCCGGTCGTAACAGTACATTCGTACGGATGTACGGACGTACGGATAACCGGAAGTACAGTGATGTTACATCGACCACTTATGTAAATAGTATAAATTACTAGCTATCATGACTATGCATGTGTGATTATGTTATCTGCAAACTTTATATTCAAATTGTGGTTTCAACATTTGTGAATACTTAAACCTGTGTTATGCACCAACCTTTGTGTTGACTTGATTTACATGTTTTCTCAGGACGCTAAGGTTACACAAGCAAGCAAGCATGGACTAGGAGATCGAGTCGCATGCATGTTTTTCATTTCTGTTATTTGGATTTGAACATTTGAAAACTTTGTTTTGTAATTTTCAGTTTTCAAACTGTTATGACCGTTTATGTTTTAAAAACGCTTCCGCAACGTAGAACTTTGATATTACAGTTTTAGACCAAAGTATGTTTTGAAAATCACATAGAGGTCTTCGTTATGTCTAATGATCTGAGATCCTGGTTTGTCACGTCCCAAACGGTATGATTCCGTTAGTTGAAAATTGGGGGTGTGACAGATTGGTATCAGAGCCATTGGTTATAGCGAACTAGGTTTGCATTTGTAGACTTAGACTATAACTGTTAGACATTAGACACGCATGCTTACACATATCACTTAAAAATTACATATGGCATTATGTAATAGACTTGCTTACACATTCCATGGCACTGCACTTACAGATGGTATTATGTAACAGGCATGGCATCTTCATCATCAGCACCATACATATACATTGATGATTCGGAGGGTGAGGAGCCGGTAGTTCCAGCACCACCATCATCACCAGCACCACCTATCTCGTCTCCTCCACCATCTGAGAGAGATGATTCAGACCCTGAGGAGGATCCGGAGGAGGATCCGGATGAGGACTTGGAGGAGGATCCGGAGGAGGATCCAGATGAGGACCCGGATGAGGATCCGGAGGAGGAGCCAGTTGAGGGTACTCAGGAGATTCCTGCTGAGGGACCTTCTACTCATCCACCACCTGCATTAGATGTTCCTGAGCCTAAGAGGCAACGGACTGATTCTGAGGAGATCGCCAAACTACGTGAGGACTTGTACTGGGCAAATGATAGGATTAAGTACAATGTTCGAGAACTCTGGGATGCTAACGAAAGACAAGATAACCTTGCTCACCTGGTTAATGAGATGCGAGATGAGATCATCCATTTGACTGATCGCCTTCAAGCTTCTGAGGACCGAGCTGAGATTCTGGAAGGCAGACTTGAAGCCTTGGAAGACTTGGTAGTCTCGGAAAATGAAGTAGAGGATGAAGAGGATGAAGAGGAGGAAGGGGAGGAACCAGCACCAGCTGTTGATTCTGATCCTGAATCCACTATTGAGGATGATTGATTTTCTTTATTTTGTTTAAACTTATTAGGGGCGGGTTGTGTCCCTACATTAGAAGTTTGAAAACTTATGTTTGATTTTGAAAGTATTATATTCAAATCAGATTATTATCTATTGAAATCTATTATTTACTGACAACAGTTGTGTTGATTTCTACATTACACGGTCGTTGTTTGTTGTATTGTTTACACATGTCACATTGGACTTTGATAACACTCTAACGTTTCTTTTAATTAGGAAGATATTGGCCGAGGGGAACGTACAAATGACAGTTGCTGAGCTCAATGAGCTGATTAATAACAGGGTCGCGGAGGCAATCGCGAACTACGTTCAGACACACACTACAGGGCCACAGGGTCCAGCAGGGGGATTGGTGAATCCACCGGTGTGCACGTTCAAGATGTTCTTGGACTGTAAACCACATAACTTCAAAGGATCGGAGGGGGCCATTGGACTCCTTCGATGGATTGAGAAGGCTGAATCAGTGTTTGAAATGTGCAACTGCCCTGAGGAGAATAAGGTAAAGTATGCCACTGGAACGTTGGAGGGTCCAACATTGACTTGGTGGAACTCGAATGTCCAAACTTTGGGATTGGGTGAGGCTAATGCCTTGACTTGGAATGGTTTCAAGACTTTATTGCAGGAAGAGTACTGCCCTCGCAGTGAGATGCAGAAACTGGAGGAGAAGTATTGGCATCTTAAGATGGAGGGGTCAAACATTGAGGAATACACGACCCGGTCACATGAACTGGCCAGACTTCTACCTCACATGGCTACTCCAGCCAGTAAGTGGATAGAGAGGTACATCGGGGGATTGGTGCCTCAGATCCAGGGTTTGGTTACTTCTGCAAATCCCACAACAATTCAACAAGCTGTTCGACTGGCGCACCAATTGACTGACCAGGCGGTGTTACAGGGGACTCTGCCTAAGCGAACATCAGCTACTAAGGTGGGAGACCACAAAAGGAAGTGGGAGAGTAGCAACACCAGGAACTTCAACCAACAGCCGTTTCAGCAGAACCGGAAGCAAGACTCAAAAAAGTCTTATCACAATTCGAATAGTGGTCAACAGTCATCATCGTCAGGGGGTTATATTGGTAAACATCCAAAGTGCAACAGGTGTGGATTTCATCATACGGGAAATCAGTGTGATAGAGTTAAGTGCCAACGGTGTGGTAAAGTTGGACATGCAGCTAAGGATTGCCGTGGGGAGCTGCAAAACAATTCCAACAATCAGAATAACAACCACAACAACGTACAGAAGGGTTGTTTTGAATGCGGTAAGATGGGGCACTTTAAAAAGGATTGCCCACAACTCAAGAAAGGCGGGGATAACAATGTCAATGGAAACGGAAACGGTAACGGCAACGGCACCAATAACAACAACAATAACAACAACAATGGTGCTAGGGGTAGGGCGTTTGTGATTGGAGGACGTCAAGCACGGGAGGATCCCAACATTGTCACGGGTACGTTCCTCTTAAATAATCACTATGCCTCTATGTTATTTGACACTGGTGCCGATCGGAGTTTTGTATCTAGTTCACTTGCTAAGTTGCTAAATGTTAGTCCCACTGCCTTAGATAGTCCATACACTGTAGAATTAGCTTATGGCAAGTTAATTGTAGTGGAACATATTCTTAAGGGATGTATCCTTGATTTGATGGGTCAAACATTAGAAATTGATCTTATGCCTATTGCTTTAGGTAGTTTTGATGTAGTCATTGGCATGGACTGGTTGTCCAAACACCAGGCTGAAATAGTATGCCTTGAAAAGATCGTTCGTATACCTCTTCCGCATGGAGAGACATTGTATGTACAAGGTGATAAGAGCAGTACGCCACTGCGTCTCATATCTTGTATGAAAGCACATAAATGTCTGCGTAAAGGTCATACGGTAGTTATAGCACTGATAACTGAAAAGCCGGTAGCTGAGAAGAAGATTGACGACATTCCAGTAGTTTGTGAATTTTCTGAAGTATTTCCAGAAGACTTGCCGGGATTACCGCCTATCAGACAGGTGGAATTCCGAATCGACCTTACACCGGATGCAGCACCGATAGCTAGGGCGCCTTATCGACTTGCACCATCAGAGATGCAAGAGTTATCTACACAACTGCAAGAGTTGTTGGATAAGGGTTTTATACGACCTAGTTTTTCACCGTGGGGAGCTCCAGTCTTATTTGTTAAGAAGAAGGATGGGACTTTTCGTATGTGTATCGATTACCGGGAACTTAACAAGGTTACTATCAAAAACCGGTATCCGTTACCTAGAATTGACGATCTGTTCGATCAGTTGCAAGGTTCGAGTTACTGCTCGAAGATCGATCTCAGATCGGGTTATCATCAACTAAGAGTTCAAGAAGAAGATATTCCGAAGACAGCATTCAGGACGCGCTATGGCCATTATGAGTTCTTGGTCATGCCATTTGGGTTGACAAACGCTCCAGCCGTATTCATGGATCTCATGAATCGTGTTTGTAAACCTTACTTTGATAAATTTGTCATTGTTTTCATTGATGACATTCTCATCTATTCTCAGATTGAGGAGGAACACGCTGAACATCTTCGATTGCTGTTGGAGTTACTGAAACAGGAACAATTGTACGCTAAGTTCTCGAAATGTGATTTTTGGATGCGAGAAGTACAATTCTTGGGTCATATAGTCAATGAAAAGGGCATACATGTTGATCCAGCAAAGATTGAAGCGATTAAGAATTGGGAAGCACCAAAAACTCCTACCGAGGTACGACAATTCCTTGGTTTGGCGGGTTACTACCGACGATTCATTGAGGGATTTTCAAAGATCGCTCAACCACTTACATCTCTTACGCATAAGGGAACGAAGTATAACTGGACGGATAAACAGGAAGCTGCATTTCAGTTATTGAAACAGAAACTCTGCAGTGCACCGATTCTGTCCTTACCGGAAGGGACGGAAGATTTTGTGGTGTATTGTGATGCATCTGCACAGGGTTTGGGATGTGTGTTGATGCAACGTGATAAAGTAATTGCTTATGCTTCAAGACAGCTACGACCACACGAGAAGAATTACACTACTCACGACTTGGAGTTAGGAGCAGTGGTTTTTGCTTTGAAGATTTGGAGGCATTACCTATATGGAATCAAGTGTACCATTTACACTGATCATAAGAGTCTGCAGCACATCTTTGATCAGAAAGAACTTAATATGAGACAGCGACGATGGGTCGAGTTGTTGAACGACTACGAATGCGCGATTAAGTATCACCCGAGAAAGGCTAATGTAGTAGCTGACGCTCTGAGCAGAAAAGACACATCAACAAGACGGGTTCGCGCACTTATGATGACAATACATACTGACTTACCTGACAAGGTACGCAGTGCTCAGCTGGGAGCCTTAGAAAAGGATAATTTGGTACATGAATCCTTACGGGGGATGGAAACACAGTTGGATGTCAAGTCTGATGGAATTCGTTATTTCATTGATCGACTGTGGATACCTTTGTACGGAGGTTTAAGGGAACTCGTGATGGATGAAGCACACAAGTCCAGATATTCAGTCCATCCGGGATCAGACAAGATGTATCATGACTTGAAGGCACTGTATTGGTGGCCTCACATGAAAGCTGACATTGCTAGATACGTTAGCAAGTGTTTGACTTGTTCAAAAGTCAAAGTTGAATATCAGAAACCATCTGGTTTGCTGCAACAACCAGAAATACCAATGTGGAAATGGGAACAGATTTCAATGGATTTTATTACTAAGTTACCCCGTACATCGAGTGGTTGTGATACGATATGGGTAATTGTCGATCGATTAACGAAATCTGCACATTTCTTAGCAATCAAGGAAACAGACAAGATGGAGAAACTGACTCGCATTTACATTAAGGAAGTGGTAGCACGGCATGGCGTGCCAATTTCCATCATATCAGATCGGGATGCGCGATTTACTTCCAACTTTTGGAAATCACTCCATAAGTCATTGGGAACTCGTTTGGATATGAGTACAGCCTATCATCCACAGACCGACGGTCAAAGTGAACGTACGATTCAAACGCTCGAGGATATGTTACGAGCTTGTGTAATTGACTTTGGTGATAGCTGGGAAAATCACTTACCGTTAGTGGAATTCTCTTACAACAATAGTTATCATACAAGTATTCAGGCAGCACCGTTTGAAGCTTTGTATGGTCGCAAATGTCGTTCACCAGTTTGTTGGGCTGAAATTGGTGACAGTCAGATTACAGGTCCTGAATTAGTACACGAAACGACAGAGAAGATAGTTCAAATCCGGAACCGTATGGCAGCGGCCCGGGATCGACAGAAGAGTTATGCTGACAAACGTCGAAAACCATTGGAATTTCAAGTAGGAGACCGAGTTCTTCTAAAGGTATCACCTTGGAAAGGTGTGATACGATTCGGCAAGCGCGGGAAGCTTAGTCCACGGTACGTAGGACCTTTTGAGATCCTGAAAAGGATTGGTCCGGTTGCGTATCAACTCAAATTACCAGATGAACTCAGTGGAGTTCATGATGTCTTTCACGTATCGAACTCAAAGAAATGTCTTTCTGACGAGACATTGATTGTACCGTTGGAAGAAATACAAGTAGATGAACAGTTACGATTCATTGAAGAACCAGCTGAAATCATGGACCGAGAGGTCAAACAACTTAAGCAAAGCAAGATTCCGATAGTCAAATTTCGGTGGAATTCAAGACGTGGTCCTGAATTCACATCGGAACGAGAAGATCAAATGATGAAGAAATATCCTCATCTGTTCAAAACAACTACAAACACTGAGAGCGCACGTTAAATTTCGGGACGAAATTTCCTTCAACAAGGGGATGACGTGATGCTTCACACATCAACACTGCAAATTTCAAACTGTAAGCACAAAACACTTTATTCAATTGGTTTTGTTACAAACATCTGTGCTACATTACATTTTATACATTTTATGTGCTACATTTCATATGTTACATGTTATGGTAGTACATGCATGATTAGTTACACACATTTTGCTATGTGCGGGGTTGCATAGTACAAACAGCTACAGACACTCACTATGTGTGAGGTTACACAACACAGTATGATCAAACACAAACAGTCACAGTTAGGTGAACTAACTAGTGTACACTCAAACAGTCACATTGAACGATCACACTTAGTTGTGATGTTGCAATCATTAGATTTTGTGTGTGAGTACACACAAGCACACAGAATGATCAAACCACACTAACACGTACAATTTAAACTCGTAAGTAGTTTCCTAACTACTCCTAACATTTACTAATTTTCGGGACGAAAATTCTTTCAACAAGGGGATGATGTGACAATCCGGTATTTTCGAATTAACCTCGTTAACTGAAAATAACGAAATCACAAATATGAGGCCCAAAGTAGGCCCAATTGTAAATATGAGGCCCAAGGTAGGCCCAATTGTATTTATGAGGCCCAAATGGATAGAAGGTAGGCCCAATTATATTAAGGAGGCCCAAAAGGATTAATCTAGCCCAATAATGTTCCAATTGACCAATTAGTGACAATTCGGCAATTCGGATTAACTCCGTTAACTCTAGAATAAACCGAAATGGTATGTAATCGAACAAAATCAAACCTGAGGGTTAGAATTAAGCAAGATCAGTCTTAATAGGCTTAAATTGCAAGGATTAAACTTGTAAAATCATGAAATAAACAATTTTGACTTTTAAAGTCAAAATTCGTGTGACTTTTTGCAATAAAATTCGAATTTCATGATTATTTCAAGTAAAAATTAGAATTGATTGCTCTTAATCATCCTATTGATGATTACTAACGAGTAGCAAACGTTATAGGTCTATTAAAATGTCGAATTGAACTCAAAGGTTATTGAAAAGTCGAAACTGTTCATAGACCTTAATAAAATTGTAAAATCTGATTGAATTGCGCACAATTGAGCATTCCTTCATATCAGTCGGCATCCTTAGAAGTGGTTTCAAGCAGCAATTCGATCGGGGAAGCTTCGGTTTGAAGAATTGATCTTGAGGGGGGCCGAACATAGGGCTAGAAGTCGATCTTCATCAATTCGACATCCAATCAAGTAAGTTTTCACTCCTACACATCCTAAATATGCCGACTAAGCATAGCCCTATGCTATGTTCGGTTAAAAACATCGAATTTTTAGATTTCCAATTCTAGGGTTCATTCTTGAATCCGAATTGGGGGATTCTTATCAAACGTGTCTAAAAATTCGATCAAATGGTATCTCTAGATTCAGAACTCACCGATTAACAAAACCCACATGACAATTCCATAAAATTATAAGGAATTGTTCATGAACGATAACTAGGGTTCATATAAGAATCGGTTTTGGGGGTTGTTGATCAAACGAGTTTAAAAATCAAATTCATATATACAGGAAGTTTCGAAATCATTAGATTAAGGAAATCCATATGTTAATTTCATGAAACATACACGAAATTACTGATTTCGAATTCTAGGGTTTATGATGAAAAGTCGTTTGGAGGTTTCGGCTTAAACATGATAGATATTCAAATTAATTGATATAACTAGTTTCAGATAGTTCCGAATAAGCCTAAGCATGTATTAATTCGAAGTTTTGATATCGGATTACAAGATTTTGATTCTAGGGTTCTAAAGAGGAAAACGAATTGGGGATTTTTATCTTAATGAGCATGATTTTCGAATCAAACAACTTAGACATGGTCGAAATACCATTCACAGTGAAAACCCTATGAATTCAGAACCTGTAGATCATCAATTCGATTGATTCGAATTGGAATTTGATGAACTCGAGTTCGAATTGATTTATAATCGATTTAAACGGGTTAATGTTATCAATTTTCAAATTAAAACCATCCTTGAATTCGACCTGGATAATGGAACAAAAGCCCCATGATATTGGGCTTGATTGGGTTCGGATCGGGCCCGATTTAAACCAAATTGTTCGTTCTTGATTAAACAAAGGGGAACCAACCCTTTGTTGGTTAAAACCTTTTGTAAAGGATTGAGTTAACAAAACTGGAAGCAGATCAGTTGGTTGGTCGTGTGTGTGTGATCCGGGAGGTCATGGGATCGAACCCGGCCCAACCGGTTTTGTAATTTAAAAGCCAAATTTTGGTTTTTAACCCGTAACTCATTCGTTGTAACTCCGTTTCGACCCATTTCAGTTGCGTTGGAACCGTAACGAAATTCCGAACCAAATAAAATAATAAAATTCACATTTTAGATCGAAAACGTAATCGCGTATAATTACGTTTATTTAAATAAAATCATATATGGTTTTATTTAAACGATTTCAAAGGCACGCGTACATACGTATGCCTATTCCTAACACTCTAACATACGTGTGTTAACACGTATGTGATTTCAAGCACAAAACGACATCCCGAATAACACTAAGTTATTGTTTAAACACAGATTCTTCGTAGAGGATCTTTTACGCGAGTTCACGTGTATTTTATCATTCTGCAACAATCAAAGGTGCGTACACGGCCCTTTCTAATTTTAAACTGTTTTGGGGGAGAAAACATGTGCAACAAACACTTTTAGATACATATCACTTGCATGAGTTAGCTGTTTACATTATGTGACAACATAGCATTTACAAGTCCTTACACTTCGAACCGTTTAGTTTGCCGTAGTGCAAAGCGTGGTAGTTGGAAATAGATCTATAAGGTTTGACAAACCTCACTTGGTAGATGGGATCTACGCAAGTGTTTGACTGACCAAACACACATTACTATTGTTTGTGCTAGACAATAGTGGCAAGGCAAAACATGCGATAGCATGCACTAGTCAGCTTCGGTGTCGACCACTTATGTAAATAGTATAAATGACTAGCTATCATGACTATGCATGTGCGATTATGTTATCTGCAAACTTTATATTCAAATTGTGGTTTCAACATTTGTGAATACTTAAACCTGTGTTATGCACCAACCTTTGTGTTGACTTGATTTACATGTTTTCTCAGGACGCTAAGGTTACACAAGCAAGCATGGACTAGGAGATCGAGTCGCATGCATGTTTTTCATTTCTGTTATTTGGATTTGAACATTTGAAAACTTTGTTTTGTAATTTTCAGTTTTCAAACTG
This sequence comes from Mikania micrantha, assembly GCA_009363875.1. Taxonomy (NCBI): domain Eukaryota; kingdom Viridiplantae; phylum Streptophyta; class Magnoliopsida; order Asterales; family Asteraceae; genus Mikania; species Mikania micrantha. The sequence continues at coordinate 54,476,241 of CM018698.1, read as the reverse complement.
TTATGACCGTTTATGTTTTAAAAACGCTTCCGCAACGTAGAACTTTGATATTACAGTTTTAGACCAAAGTATGTTTTGAAAATCACATAGAGGTCTTCGTTATGTCTAATGATCTGAGATCCTGGTTTGTCACGTCCCAAACGGTATGATTCCGTTAGTTGAAAATTGGGGGTGTGACATATACCTAACACATCCTTGACAGTTTGCGATGTGACATGTATGTAGTGGTGTCCTGCATTTAATTCATTTATGTCACAATCATAGTTTGAGACCAACCATTGTGCAAACCTTGTTGGAATGCTATCAATATCCAACGATAAAAATGGTTTGAATCCCATTGATTTGATTGCATTTCTTTGCTGCTTAGACAACCCAGTAACATTGTTCTTTAAGTTAATTATACCAACTCTTGCCTTCAGCTTCTTGTCTGTATATGGCATAAATCTCTGTTGTGATGGTCTTGATACAGTTTTTGTGTTCGCTTTGTGTTTGGTGGATCCACAAAATCATCATCATCATCATCATCAACAACAACAATAGGTTTAATAGCTTGTTTACCTACATATATCAAATTAAGTATTTACAATCACGTACTGAATCAAAGATTAAGTATATCAATATGTTTGGATAATTAGGATGGTTTAATCAGATGCAATTAAATGTTTTTACATACCAACAATACATAATGTTGTTTTTAAAATTACGTATCAATGATATATAACACAAGAACTGTTTTAAAGCAAGTGATATGAAATCACGTATCAATAATGTATAACTCAAATCCATCAAATGTGGTTAATCTAACAAGTAATTATGATATTACAGGATAGTTGTGTATGTTGTAAGTTCATTTTTTGTAATTACGTACCAGTTTAAAATAATTATGTACCAATACTATTTGAACACATATCATTTTATACGTACTCATTTACGATTCATACATAATGATTGTTATAGTTTAATAAACACATTCTTCTAACATTATGTTGTTAATTACAGACTAAAATTAAAAAAAAACAATATTAAAGCGTTATGTTTAGGAAAATGTAAATACTAACCTTTAATCCTTAACAAGGATTTTCTGCATTATTTGATTTTGATCTCAGCTCTGTTGTAACCTTCCTAGAATCCGTGATTACAGTTTCCGAATGCTTACCTAAACATTTGAATGCAAGTATGTTAAGATCATTAATACAATATAAGAATGTATCAATAAAGTTAAATTTTACTTACGTTTGTTGATTACGTTCTTTGGCGGATTCATCTTCTTCGAATAAGGTTTTCAATCTTGATTGCAGGTAGAATTGTATAAACATGCTCCGAATAACCATAGTTCGTAATACTAATAATTAGGAAGAAGGGGGTAAAATCCCTTGATTTTTAGGATTAGGTTAAATTTAAAAAAAAATCAAATTAAGTTTTTGCCCTTTTTGTTTATTGCGTACCGTCTAATTAGTTTAATTAACATAATAAATTACGAGATTGCCACCGCGTTAATCTGGTCCATCAAAAATCACGGATCAACGGCCGTAATCGCTTCTTACGTTTTGTACGTTAAAAATAACATGTACGTTAACCGCCCCATATATATATATATATATGGGAGGGATATTTTAAAAATGATAAAAACTATGAGAAGCGTGATAATCAATCCTGAACGTAGGTCTGTGGTGTTTTACGGTCAGAATTGCGCGGTGGCAATTCTGTAATTAGCATGGTGTTTGAAAGTCGTGGGATGGGCATAAATGTAATTTGGTTTTTTTTGAAAATGAAACAGAAACCGCAACCTTCATAGTTGTATGGTGTTTTTTTTTGGTTTGTGGTGTTTTTGTCAAGTTATGGTGTTATAATGTATTTCTTATTGATCTATCCCGATATATGGTGTTGAACATATGTTAAATTTTATGGCGTTTTAGATTTTATGGTGTTTTAAACTTCATTAAATTTTAGTTGTGAGATTATTGGTGTTTTGAACATTCGTTAAATTTTATGGCGTTTTAGACTTATCAGTTCACATTAAAACACCGTAGCACATAAAATTATTTGAAATACTGAATATTTGATTTGTTTTATAAAAGACTTCATCCGAACAAATATATAATCTAAAAAACACCATAAACTCTAAACTACGTATATAACCACCATTAAAACACCACACATGTGTATAAAATCAAAAAACAGAGCATTATTTAAAAAAAATACCATAAAATTTTAAAATAGCATGGTGATTAGGGATTTTGGATCCAAAATAAGTTGTAATACTTGGTTAAAACACCATACAATCCAAAAAACACAATACAATCTGAAAAAACATCATACAATTTGAAAAACACCATACTATCAAAAAACAGAGCATCATTAAAACGAAATATCAAACAACATACGAAATAACACCATACAATCTGAAAAACACCATACAATCTGAAAAACACCGTAACCTTGCGTATCTTCTGTGTTCGATTCCATCACGTCGTTACCCCAAAAAAAAACTAAACGATCATTCGCCAGTTGAAATTAGAATCATATAATCAATTGCAATATGTGATTTCTTCTTATAATCAATAATTGATTTGGATGTTTAAAATTTTTTTAGCGAGAATCATGGTATTTTCCCAAAATAACCGCTAACAATAACGAGAACAAATTACGTTAATACCCATATCTTGTAAACATTGGAAAATACACGTGTATGGCTTAGATTACTTCTCACACTTTTTATGGTTTTAAGACTTTTTAGCCAAACTTTAATCTCTCTCTCTCTCTCTATATATATATATATATAATGTTAAAATAATAATTCATTCTTAAAGCATTAACCTGAAATAACCCGTCAAGATAAAGCCAAATATTGGATTTTTTTTCTTAACATCATTTTAAGACATCTACAACACTTTCTTTTTTTATGAGTTTGCGAAAATTTATCACCGTTTGAGACGTAACATCGTTGAAAGTTTTAAGCCTAAAACAGTTACAATGCTGTAAGTGAAAAACTTACAACAATGTTACGTCTAAAACAGTGATGAATTTTCGCAAACTCATAAAATAAGAAAGTGGTGTAGATGTTTTACAATGATATACAGATAAAGGTTATCTGAGACTATAATTGTTAGTTAAAGTAAAGATTTACTTAAACTAAGAAGTTTTAGTCGACTTAAGAAGTCATACCTTACTAGGGGCAGCGTGATACAACTAGGCGTCCAACACTGTAAACATTGAATCACTTAGTCGATGAATCGTCAAAGTAGGAGTCTGTTGGATATTGGGTGTCTGATTAACACAAGTTCAATGCTACTATAAAAAGTATGATCCAAAGAGTTACACTTTGGAAGGCAATAACTTTATGTTTAATTGTTAAACATAATGTAAAAATGGTTGAGGAATAGGACCTACCCGATTTGTGATGATTAAGCAGTTGAAGAACAAAAAAAGTCTTGAAGATGGGTGGAGATGTTGAAGAACACAGCTAAGAACGAATCTGAGATGTAATGTAACGACTAAAAATGTAAGGAAATAAGATTCATTAGTCAACAATATTACATTACCTACCCCTCACATGCTCTCAAACTCCATGGATAAAGAATCCATGGAGTTCATGGGGAGAGTTCTCTCAAGATTACATTGAAGCACACCCTCACCACTCTCTTGTCTGGTTGCTCTTCTACAAATGAGAATAATCTCTATTTATAGTGTCACATGACCTATACCCAAAAAACAACAAATACAACAAAATGATAATAAATAATAAATTACGCTCTATCATTTGTTGTGGTCTTCGGGTCTTTTGGTCATCAAGTGTATTCGTAATCTTGAGTCTTAAGTGGCTCGTGCGGTGACTCATTACTCCCTAATCAACAAATACATAATACTTCTTGTTTACATTCCATCTATCCAAATTAACCGTTGGTCTTGACTTTTCTAGACCCAACACATAATATACAATCACAAATTGTCAGTTTTTATCAAATTGGCATTATTATTTATGAAATAATAATTTGGTGGGAATTAGTTATTGAGATAATTGATTCAATAAAAAAATAAAGTTTGAACTTTATTATAAAGGGATTATTAATTAAATGTTAATTAATAAAAGAAATAGAGGATTAATTAATTAAATAAATGATGTTTAATTAGTTAAACATTGGTTATTTAATTATAATTAACTAGTTAATTGTTGATTAATTAAAGTGGTTTTAGTAATTAATTAGTTAATTACTAAAGGGTTTAGAGTGTAAATACTTTTTAATATAAATAAAGTATTTTTACCTCATAATTAAAAACCCTAAGTGTGATTTGGAGAAACACTAATCCTTCCCCCTCTCCCTTGTGAGGCTGTCGCACCATCACCACCCTTTGTGGGTTTTGTGGCCGCCGCAAACCGACACCTAATAACAAGGGTTCGAATGGGTAATTTAAATGTTTAATGAGATGTTATTAAGTGTTTTGATATGATTATTCATTTGAATAGAAGCTACCATGTGTTCATGTGGGTTTGCAGGTTAGATGAAGCAAAATGATGATTTTAGAAGGAAATCAGACAACCGGAAGCAAGAATGAGCAATTTGGGATGCAAGAAAATGAAGTTGTGGAAGCCCAGGCCGTAACTTATGGTCTGGGGCGTTATACCGTAAATGGCACCGTAAACCCGAGGCTCTTGGGCGTAAATAGAGTTTTGGAGTGCCCATGCCGTAGCTTATGGTGGCCTGGCCGTAGCTTACGGCGGGGGTCAGATCAGCATACCAAAAAGTGCGGTTTTTGGGCTATTTAAGCCCCCGGATAACTCTAGTCGAGGGGAATCACTTGGAGACGAAAAATTGGAGTACCTAGGAGCATTTTGGAACATTCTTAAGCATCCAATCATCAATCCAATCCTAGGAATCAAGATCTAATCATGCAATTCATCAAGAACATTGAAGATTCAACCATGGGAATGTCCGGCTAACCACTTCGTGATCGTCTCCGGATGGATAGTTAGGTTTGATAGCTAGGGTTTCTTTTGAATTGTTAAACATTGGTATTGGATTAGTTTTTCATTGATTTACTTTTCTAGTATTGCTTAATTGTGAAACCATGACAATTTGTAGTTTACTTTGCAATTTCAATTTCAAGTTTGTTACTTTTTATTCATTCATGGTTTGAGTGCATTGGTAATTGCTGGAATTAGGTTTTCAAAGCTCTAATAATCATTGGTTTTGTGAAATCAATAATCAACCAAATCAACAACATCGATCTAGCTATCAGTTATCAATAAGGTCATTAATTGATTTTCAAATCATAGGTGTGGATCAATTCAAGCGTAAGCTATGTCTATGTGGTTTCCAATTGACAATTCAAAGTATACCTAGTTATTTGATTAACTTGAAATTCGGAGTGATCACCTTTTTAATTATTGCTTACAAATTTTTTAATTAATTGTTTTAAGTTTTAGAAGTTTGTTTTTGTTTTCAAATCAAAAACTCAACCATTCAAAGTTTATTTTTTATTGCAATTAGTTAAGTGACTTGTGTTTGAAAGTAGTTTCCACTTGACTTCTCATGGATCGATACCCGACTTTCCTATCTAATTGGGTAGTAGAATTTGAGTGAAAACTCTTATTTTTGATTGATACTTCGACATCGATCACAACCGGAATCACCATCCCCAGCAGCAAGGGGCTACCACACCAGGCCACAAGCCAAGCCGCAAGGGGCTGCCAGCCTGCCACACCGGGGCTCAAGCCAAGCCACAAAGGGGCTATTAACCTGGGCCAATCGTGAGCCGCACTCGAGCCTCTGAGCCGAAGCCCCAGGGCTGTTCCAGCCGAGCTGTGGGCTAATCCGAGAGCCGAGCTGATCCAAAATCAGTTTTGGATTATTCCGATGATTCGTGAGACGAGATCCGGACTCGGGAGATCGTATTGAGTCAACTAACGAGATTGTTGCTGAATACATCGTGCGGATTTGTAATCGCTTCGTAAAGGTCAATTTCTAAACACCCTATGGTTGTGTTTTTATTCATTTGTTATTTAAATCGTTTGTAATTGGATCCTGATTTGGGAATTGTTTCGATTGCGAATCGAAAACTTTTAATAACCTAAATGTTTCCGTTGTGTCAGATCTGATCTGACTGATAAATCAGGTTTTTGAGAAAATTGATTTTATCAATTAATGTGATTAATTAACTCTGATTAAATAAAAAGGTTGCATAAAATTCCCAACGGTTGATTCTTATTAGAATAAATCCATGTATATATATATATATATATAGATGGATAATATCCTTTTAAAACCCGATCTTAGAGATAAACCTTAAACCATATATGAGCATTTAAATGAATAAAAAATTGGGATTTGAATAAAAAAATATGGTTTAACGTGAACTACATGTTTATTTTCAAAGATTCAAATTAAAGGCTCACATATGGTTTAAAGGTTTTATCTTTAAGATCGGGTTTTCAGAAGATACAATCACTATACACACATAAACATATATATAAATAGACACACATAAACATATATATAAACCACACACACACATATATACATATATCTTTTTTCTAATAAAAGAATAGCAACAATGGACACATGTCACATCCTCATAAACTCTATAAATTTTTTTCGTCTACCTCTCCTATTAAATACTAATTGAATTTTATATTGAATTAAATATTAATGATTTTAAATAATTAAGTTATACAATTAAATATCAAATATATAAATCTTCTTATAAGAAAATTTCAATTATATAATATATTAAAATATAATTTTATAATTTTTAATTCATTATTTTTAAATATTCGTCATTTTTATTTTATAACAATTGTTGTTATCAAATATCATACATACAAATTTTCATAAAAAAATTGTTTATAACATATTAGATTTGTTCAACACATGTAATACATGGGTTTCTAATCTAGTATGTGTGTGTGTATATATGTATATTTACATGATAAATTTAGAAGAGTCCTTTATATACACACTCAATCATTAAATAACGCATCCGAAACGTCTCGTTTAGGTCTATACGGAACGTACAAGAGGACCAATTATTAATTGTTAGATTTCTCGGTATTAACGATTAGCCCCGTATAGCCTCCTATAGGCCTATATAGGGTGTGTACTTCTTATACAAGGCATATACTATACCTATCATTGCCGAATTAGTGCGCGTAAAAGGATGTTATGCGTCTTGTATATGCCTATATGATATGTATAGTATCGTTGGAATGTTAAATTAAAAAGGATAGCTGTATAAATAACTAGACCTATTTAGAATAACACAATTGGAATTATTAATTTTTGTACGAAAGAAATAAAATATAATTTTTAGTTTGATATTAAGAATCAAACATATTAATATAGCGAAAGTAATTTTAGCAAATGTATAGATATTCATTAGTGTTTTTAATTTTTAAGTGACAAAACATTTCATTTATGCTATGTCTTAATTCATGCCATTATCATGTTAGTTTATTAGTAGTCGTATGATGATCAATTTCTGCCTGGATTTAGCTACAAATCGTATGATATTATTGTAGCTTCTACATATCACATTCGAAAACAATTTGCACCCTTTCAACAAACTATTTGTTCCTTTTGCTAAATAAAAGAACTTCATATCAAGTCATAAAGTCATCTATGTTCCTTTATCTTTTTAAACTATGTGCTATCATCATCTATCAAGGGTTTGACCACATTGTCATGTAGGCTTCACATATACATACATCTTTTGTGTCACCTACACATGTTTTATTATTACTTGAGTTGAGACTTGATCTAATGATTACTTGTTTTTTTAATTGTATTCAATAAACCTTTTAAAGTATTAAATATTAAACAACTAAAACAGTATCACATAACATTCAATTCATTAAAATTAAACAACACAATAAAATTAACAAAAAATATTTGAAAAATTACATATTATATGTTTTCAAAACACTTTTTTTCATCTTCTCAGTTATTTTACGTGCATGACCTATTACGTTATCGGTTGGAGTTTACAACAATTTCATGGTACAATTTTTGTTTTTGTAAACTCCTATATGCTCTCTAGCATTTCTTTATAATCCGTTGAAAACGAAGATTGTGCCCTTTTTCATTTTTTGTTTCTACCGGGCTGGCATTATGGTTCGGGTGCATGTTAATCTCTTGTTCATCAGCTGACTCGTTAAATCCACTATACATCTACCGACGGAATCGGTTTGAGTGGTTGTGTAGTGGCTAGATAATGAAGTCTTGCTACGTTTCAAAGTTTGTAACTTCATAATGGGATGCCACTTTGTCCATTTTCTCATGACTTCTCACGCTGTGTTATGAGCAAATGTAACCCTATATCTAGCGTAAGCCATTAATGCCTTGTTCGTCACCATTTCATCACTAACACCACTTTTTTGATTGTTGTGGTGTTGGATCCAGAATTCATTAAGTTTCATCACTTTCCGTTGTAAGTCATGTCATTTTCCGAAAATCAAGTCATTCAGCCGGTACACACCTCTACCCACTACTTCTAAAAAATGGCTTCAAACATGATTCCAAAATTCAGCACCGTTTGATTGTTACCTGTAAGAGAAAAAATAATTAAAAATATGCTTTGAAAACATAATGTATGTTATTTTATTTTTTAAAACATATTTATAATCTTACTATGACAGAATCTCTGGAAACATCGATATACGCTTGAGCTAGTACAACTTCCTCTTCATCAGTCCATCTAATATTGTTTGATTTGGTAACTTGTTTAGCAATTTCCTTCCTTTTGTTTTTAGTCAAGATGAAGTAGACTTGGTTAGGGTTGTGTTTTCGGTACAGTTTTGGGTTTGGGTTTGGAATCAGGGTTGGGTTTTGGGAGCATTGTTGGTTGAAAAAAGATGATTTTGGGTTATACCAATAAGTAAATATTAGAAAGGAGTTTGGACTGTTTGGGTTGGTCGGATCAGGACGTAGGGATCAAGTTGAAGTTGCTAACAATTGAAGAAGGAATTGAAAAAGGATTGTTTGGGTTGTTTGAATCCATAAAATAGATAATATTTGTAAAATTGGTTGTTTGTAAAGTTTGAACAATTTTGGATGAAAATTTGTTGTGATATATATATTTTTAAATTTGAGTAAGTTATATTTACAGTAAAATTTTTCTTTAATCAACTGTTAGTCCCAACGATAAAAAACCCAACGTCTCTTTCTCGATTTCTTCGATTTCTTACCCGTGTCTGCTGTCACGCTAGATGGGTCACACTCTCCTTCACACGGTTGTGTAATAGACTATGAGGCGTGACTGGGGCGTGATACGCTATCACCTGGGTGTGATGCCCCGTCACACATAATCTTATGTTACCTATACGTTATGCTAATGCATTTAAAAGAAAATACTTATCAAGAAGAGGTAATTAGCTTTTGATATATTTATCAATTTGAAAATGTGTTGTATATGATTATGTATATAGTTATTTTATCAAATACCGCAATTTCCGCATTATATATACATGAGAATGATTTAATTTAAAAAGAGAGTTTATGCAATTACTGAATTTTTATTAAAAACAGAAGACTAAAAGTTTGTTGGAAAAAAGGGATAAAAGACCTAAAATTTATATATTTACGTCTTTTATTTACTAGATTACTGCTTCATTACAATATATATATTCTAGAATAGAATACTACTTACACATTATATACATATATAAATATGTGTATATATATATTATTGTATTAATATAAACTATAAGTGCATACAAAAAGTTTAACAAGTCACGGCAAACTATTTTGATATATTCATAAAAGTTATTGAATTTGGTGTGATTTATAAAATCAAACCGTAACTATTTTGAGTTTATACTTAATAGGAAAAAAAAAAGAAAAGAACAGCTAGAAATTTGTAATTATGTTAATGAAAATTGATTTGAGTGCGAATAATAAATTAATATATATGCATACAAAACTTTAGAAAAAGATATATAAAAGCATTTGTAAAACATGATTAAAGATATAATCCTTTAGCTGATTTATATCATTGATCGCTCAAGCGTGCAAGACCTTACCAAGCACCCACTTAATCAATAAAATAAACCATCATTTAGAATAGTACGTATCAAATCTTTTTTTTTTTTTAATTCCAAGCAAATCATTACACTAATCATTACATATTAGTAGCTCTAATAATTGCTAATAGTACCACTAATCATTACATATCAATAGCACTAATAATTAAAAGATTTTTTTCTTAAAAAAATCTTAAAGGAATTATTCCTTTTCAATTGGTGTATATATATCAATAAATAAGAGGATTTTTAAAGTAAGGAGAATATTAATACCAAGTCTTTTGAATGAGGTCAAGACATTGAGTTATACAAGGGTAAAGAATTGAGCTAGATTGGGTGAACTAAGTTGCAAGAATTCGTGTAGTTTTGAATTGTAGATTATTTTTGGTGATTGTATCTATTGTTTTGTAGTCTAGCGACTTGCTGGGGCAGTTCTTACTTTCATAAAAATTAGCCGTTTAAAAAAAAAATCTTTTTCAAGGTGAATTAACATAGCCAAAAATTACCATGACTTTCTTTTATTTCTTGTATTGTAACCCAATAAGAAGATTTCATGTTATTTTCATTTTAATGCATCTTAAACTACATTAATCAACAGTCACACAAGATAAGACCTAGTAAACCCATGATACAAGCCAACCGTTGGCGTCGATTTTCCGTCCCTATTCTCTTGTTAAATGCTCGATTTCCAAAACCGGAGCTCCATCCCTTCCATCCTATGTGATAAATAAACAAGCTATAAGGAATTAGATACAAATTTTTATGAAAAACCTCATCAATATCCAAAAATTTTCTTGGATTGCAAGCAACGAATTTGACTCTTCTTTCGAAATGGTTTTGGAGATCCAAGATGGAACCAGATGAGCCTTTGGGAGGGGGGGGGGGGGGGGGGGGTGGGTTGGTTGGTTGGTTGGTTGGTTTGAATGCTATGTGGCAAAGAAATTAGTTCGGATGTGTGGTGTGATATAAATATAATACTTTTGATTATTTATTTTTTTGTTTTCATTGTGTTAGACATTTTAATCATTTGAGTCAAAAAGTAAATCCTTCAACAAATCAATCCTTGTGATTTGATGCCTATAATCTTTGAATCCATTTTTTTAATAAAGTTGGATTTTTCTTGCTAAAATATCCTTGACCAAAAATTGTTATTTTAAAAAGAGTAAATTACGGTTTTACCTCTTGTGATTTAAGTGTTTTAACAATCTAAACTCAAAATAGAGTCTTTTATCAGTGCAAGCCCTGTGTTTTAAACAACTAACGGTTTATCCCGTGTGGTTTAAACAATTAATTATTTTGGCCCACAACCGTAGTTAGGTTTGGGGGCCAAAACCGTACCAATAGTTAGGTTTGAACCAAAGCCGCTAGTATAGTTAGGTTTTTGTGACCAAAACCGTTAGTTGTTTAAATCAATGGGGCTGCATTGATAGAAAAGTATATTTGAAATTAAAATAGTTAAAATAAAGCCGTAATTATTTTTTAAAAGATACAGAAACCAGAAGTGTAATATCAATTGATTAAAATGCACTGTTCACATGTACCTAAAATGTAATTTACTCTAAAATATTAATAATTAATGTCTTTTTTATAACAATTATATATATGCAGGAAAAGATCAATTGCAATACTGGCATGGGTAATCATGCCTTATTTTGGCATGACAGATAGTTATAAGACTACCCACAGTGGGTATCCCGCTCAGCCAGCGGTGCCCCTTCTCGTCGCGGTGCCCAGCGGGAACACCGCCCCCAGGCCAGCGGTGGTCCGCCCAGCCAGGTCGAACGGCCCCCGCTCCCCGTTTGGATGTCTTGAACGTGATTGGGTGGTTTCAAAATGGTGGGCCCATGTTAACGGCTACAAGTAAAAAAAAATAATAAATAATAAAATCAATATTTATATAAACCACTCATTTCAACTATTTACACACTCATTTTCATTCAAAACTCTCTTAATTTTTATACATTTTTTTATAAAAATGTCATCATCCTCTACGGTATTCTCATCTTCTGATAGCGAGGGTATTGATCTTTTTATCTCGGCTTTGTCTACGATGGCTCAAGAAAACGCTTCTCAGATTCCTCGGCCTATAATTAGAAGAATTCAAATTAATCGAGACAGGGAAGCGGGGCATGAGCTGTTGATGCGTCATTATTTTGGGCCCGAAGCGTTGTATAATGAGACGTTGTTCAAGAGGCGTTTCCGGATGCAACGACCTCTATTTGAACGTATCGTGAACGATTTGGAGGTTGTGGATACTTATTTTCAATTGAGATGGGATGCTCGCGGCAAGCAAGGATTTACACTGTTACAAAAGTGTACGTCGGCTATTCGACAATTGGCATACGGGAATACGGCAGACTTAATGGACGACTATTTACAGATGTCAGGCAGCACTTCCAGAGAGTGCCTTTATAATTTCTGTAAGAATATCCGTCGACTCTATGGTCCTAAATATTTGCGCAAACCAAATTATAATGATGTTATGAATTTGTATGAACACCATGAAAATTATCATGGGTTTCCCGGTATGCTTGGTAGTATTGATTGTATGCACCGGGATTGAGAAAATTGTCCGGTTGCATGGAGAGGACAATTTATGAGAGGCGATCACGGATGCCCCTCGATTATTCTTGAAGCAGTTGCTTCACATGATTTATGGATTTGGCATCCATATTTTGGCATGCCGGGTGCGAATAACGACTTAAACGTTCTAAACTCGTCGCCGTTACTCAATGATATGGAAAACGGTGTGTTTCCACAATCATCGTTTTTTTGTAACGATAACGAGTAAACTCACGGTTACTATCTTGCTGACGGGATTACCCAGAATGGCCGGTTTTTATGCAAACAATAACATGTCCAACAACCAACATGTCCAACGGCCTTTAAACGGAAAAGGTTTCAATTAGCACAAGAGGGTGCAAGGAAGGATATTGAGCGGGCTTTTGGTGTTCTTAAAAAAAGATTTCATATTATAAAAAATCCGGCTAGAGCATGGCATCCTAAAAAAATAGATCAGTTATGTATGCATGTATCATAATACACAATATGATACTTGAATGTGAGGGCAAGTCGATTAGCCCGTTTGTTCCCGATGAAGACGAACCGTCATCTCCTTTTGACATTGATGACCCGTGTAGAGATAACCAAATTTTGGCGTTGCGAAACGAAAGGGTTCGCACCGATATTGTCATTCGTAGCATCTAAGCCGACTAGTATATTTTTAATATGTTATTGTTTTTTTTAATGTAATGTGTGTTTTTTTTGTAAAATATTGAATTATTTTAAATTAGAGTAATGTTTTTTTATTTAATTTTAATTGTTGATAACGTGGAATAGTGGGGAAGAGTTTTCAGTGGGGTAACCATTGTGAGTGTTAAAGGTTTTCAGTGGGGTGATGACGTGGCAGGAAATTTCAGTGGGGAAGGGTTTTCAGTGGGATGACCGCTGTAGATAGTCTAAGGGGGTAATTAGAGTTATTTTCAACCTTGTACCAATGTAAACAGGAAAAATAAATAAAGGAAATAAATAAATAAATAAATAAATAAATAGTGGCTCAATTGGATGTCACTAAAAGATTAAATTCTTTTGAGTGGAGGGCTTTGGGTTGGTTCTCCAACGTAAGATATGTTTATTCATATTTTTTTTATTAAATAAATCGGGTATAAAAAAAGAATACAAAGTCAATAAAAAAATAAATTTTTAAACATTTTTAAACAATTCGTATCAAGAAAAAGTAAGGGAACTGTTAGAAAGATGCTAAGCCGGTTTACGAAACACCATCCATATGAGTCATATGGCTTCATACGGGTTGCATGGATATTTTATTCCTAACAAACAATGACACGCCAAATCATAGGACTGACACCGGTTCGTTGACACCATCTATACAGCCCGTATTGATCCTTATCCTTTTAATTTTAAATTGTGTGCCAATTATTTGACTTCTCGGTTCACGTATCAATTATTTGACGCGATTTTTGGATAAATCATTGGTTTGTGTGCGAATACGTACCATAGAAAGAACGATATAATACGTACACGTTTTTTGTGATTTTATAAGTAGGACTGTGATATTGGGTTGAAAATGTGCGATTTTTTTTAATTTGGCGAACAATACGAGTCATATGGACCCATACGGCTCTTATAGTTCTACGAGAATATGAACCAATTGGGTAGGTTTTTGAAGGGATGAACCATACGACCTGTATTGTTCTACAAATCTATGTTTTTCATTTCTTTTCTTTTGTAGATCTGCCAACACGTAATTGTGCCCGTGAGTCGTCGAGCTCGGATTCGGACGAAGATCGTTCGGATTGAATGTCAGGTGCCCATCCGCTGCAGTTCCTGCGAGGGTCTAAGGCGCACAAGCTTGTCAGACAGTTGGTCGCGTAGGAGATTGTGGAGCCTAGACCATCGACTAGAGCTTACTAGAGACGCTTGGAGCGACAGAGTACGCTACTGCCATCATCGGGGCTTCGGCCCATTGCGGCGTTTTTTTGAGATGGTTGGTTTCCTGACTTTTGGGGAAATCACTCTTGGGTTCTTGTCCACATTCCAGTTCAGTCCACGCTGGTGGATTTGAGGGTTTACAGTAGCACGAGGCTGTCTTGTTTACCCTTTGTGGACAGGAGGTTCGTATGCCGCTACTATTTGGAGGTCCGGTTGTAAAAACTATATTATATCGCTTTAAACCTCTATAAATTCACTCAAATTTAATCTCACAATTTTATACAAGTTGTATAGCCTCATACGATTCGTATGATATACGCCCCATATTATTCGTATGGTTTCAGCCACCAGACATTGTCTGACACATCTGACACTAATACGACCCGTATTTGACTATACGACTTGTATAGAGTCAAATGACGTTAACTGATCGTACATGGGTGTCCAAATAACAGGGCCCAAAAGTAATTACATCATATACTTTTTTACTATATATCCTAGCTTTTTAAAAATTATCAACTCTTCTTGTTTTACAATTATAACTAGTTATTTATACTTTTTAACATCAGCAGCAGCTTGTGAGTCTTCAAATATGAAATCGAGTTTCACAAGAAACTAACGAACCAACACGTCATTTTAGGTTTTAATCTATTTATTGTTGGTTGATAGTTTTTATTGTAGCGTGTGTCGGGGTGATGTCCGGGAGTAGTTTTAGATTGTTTTGCAAGTTGTGTCGTTTTCTATTTGTTTGGTTTAATTTATATATAATTTTATATCTTATAGCTTAGTGTTTTAGTGATAGTTCTAAAACTAGCTTTATAATTCTAGCTACCTAGCTAGGGATAAAAACACAAAATCTTAATTATAATTCAAAAACATGTGGACCCAATGATTCAAACGATTACTTTACTGATTTATCTTTTTAACTTATATTATTAATTTAGTGATACACAAAAAAAAAACTTCTAGTCTAACAATATCCATTGACTTAGACGAATGTTCAAATGAGAACCAATGTTATTTAATAACTAAAATAACCATTTCTTTCACAAGTTTAATAGAATAAAAGTAACTTCTTCTATTTATAAGGTAAATTACTTTTATATCCATTAAATTTTGTGCTCATAAAGGTGGTTTTTTTTAGTTATTTACAATTGTTGGTTCTTATTATAATGAATCACTCTTTAGTGAAATGTCTTGGATTTGAGTCTTATCTAAAACAGATTAAAATTATCTATGTTGAGTCAGGTGGTTTCTTAAGTTGTAAGTTTCCTCTTAAATGGTGTAGGCTTGTCACACCTGACTGTTTAGTGTTAGGAGGAGCTAGGTGGCTGTGTAGGTCAAACAAAATAATATTATTAAATTTACTATAAATTAAAACACACAGGCCAAACTAATTAAATGGGAATTAAGAGTAAAAAAGAAAGAAAAAGAGAGAAATATGGTTTCATTTTAAAAACATAAAATACAGAGATCTACTTGTGTTTGTCATATCATAGCTTCGTTAATAACAGCTAAAAGACCATGTGAATGTTGTCCTCTTAATAAACTGGCTAAGATATTTATTGCAAGGGGAATGGGTCATGGCTAGTTGATCAGATAAGCCTGATGTTTTTATTCATCATGTGTAGCTTGGAATTGGTGTATGTATTGTCATTTGATGCCACTATAGTATGCTAACTGCAAACACATACGTACGTACGTATATACATACACACACCTTAACACATACATACATACAAATATAGGGGGACTGATACGATGTTAACTAGTCTTAATTAAATGAACCCATATACATATGCATGGAAAAAGTGAATATGAAATTGTTAAAAACCTAACTTGTGTACATAACTCATCAAAATGAATGAATTTTTATTAAACAACATATTTTTAAAGAATCTTTCTTCTTTTTCTTTTTTATAGTGAGATTCATTTTGATCTTTACGTGCAACATTGATAGAATAGAACTAAGAAAAAATATATTTTTTAATGAAATTTAATTAAACCTACATCATTTTGATGAGTTTCGTACTTAAGTTATGTGCTTAATATCTCCATGTTTACTGAAAAACCAAATTATGACGGATTTAGTTATGAACAACACAAGCAAATCCCAAACGATAACTTCGTTTATTAAGTTGGGATAGGACAAACATTCCCCATGGCAGGGGTTACAATAGAATATGTTAAACTACCAGGGGATCGAGTTCCTTACAGGAATACTACAAGATGTTCAGGGAGTATTGACTCAATACACGAGGGAAGGTTTCCTCCGTCTCCGAGCATAAGGACCTTTCGAGTGCCTTTAATACAGACGGCTGCCTTCCTTTAATTCAGGTTATTTTAGTGGTTCTGGAGTAATGAATGCGCTCAACTTTCTTAAACCTCTTCTTTATATCCTCCTTCTTGGTTTTTCCCCACAAGTTCTTCTGGATACACCTTGGGTCTTTATCCCTGAGGTAAGGACCTTCCGTTTTTCCCTTAGTCATTTTGACGAATATGCGGCTGACCTTACCCCATATTAGTTGCTCACCATCCCTTCATTAAATGCTGGATGGGTTGCATTTAATGTTTGCCTGGGTATCATGATTACACTTAATTAATGCATCCCACGCCTTTCCTAATTACGGTATCTCTATGTACCATCATCATTTACTTTTTCTATGCACACATCTTAGTGATGGATAGATTTTAGTAAGTAAAACACTTTATATATAAAGGTCTAAGTGTAAGATAAGTATATAACTTTAAATGTAAAGAACTTCAAATGTTTAATGTGTTATATATATATATATATATGTATATGTGTGTGTGTGGTCGTGCTTAATAATAATAAAAGATAGGTTCAGATACAAAATGAGATTTTTGTAAAAAGTGTAAAAAGCAAAATGTTATTATAAATAACAATGTGCTATAATTAACAAAGAATTATTAAATATTATAATAGCACTGTGTAAATATTATAATAGTACTTTGTTTTTTATACTTTTTACAAAAGTATCACTTTGTACAATAACCTTACTCATAATAATAATAACATATCTAATCCATTATATAGATGCAACTACCTATGTCTGCTAATTAAATTGGGTGGGTTCGATCGGGTTGGGTAACGAGTTAGAACAGGTTCAGATCAGGATGAGTTCAGGTCAGAACGGGTTTTAAGCAAAATCAGTTCGGGTCTAAATTGATTGTTCTTAAAAACCATCAATTTAGTTAAACTTAAGATGTGTTATAAGTAAACAAATAGTCTATTTAGATAAATTTTAGTGATTTTCTCATCAAATATGTTATTAATCATTCTTAAATGTTTGAATCCATTGTCTTTACATAGTTTTTTGGTTACCCATCTTGACCCACATTGTCTTTATGTGCTACCCATCTCAAATCATTCAATATTATGATGTTACTTATTTCAACCCATTATACTACAATTGTTTACCTAAACCAACCCATTTTCTTTGATATGGGTTAAACGGCAACTAACTCCAATTTTTAATTTTAATTTTGTAATGTGTTTTGATGCACATGTATATACGTGTTTAAATCATTAAACTCATGCCTCCAAAGTACGAATTTTTGTTTATTGTTACAGCTGGTTTTTATGCACATGTATACAATGCTAGATCGATCTAACATATTACAATGATAAGTCCAAGTGTTTTGGGCATTATTCATCAATAGCTTTGTTTTTAGCTTTATGACCCGTAAAATAAACGATCGAGTGAGTCATATATGATACAATTTGAAAAGCTCTACAACAATATAATAATCCATGCTACTTTTCTTTCAAGTAAAAGAAATAATAACCATCTATAATATAACACTTTAGTTCTTTTTCTTATATTGTCCGCGATGCAAGTAGATGCACTTAACACATGCATCATAGTTAGGGATGAAAATAAGCCGGGTTTGAGACGGGTTTGATCAATCCTAGACTCCTAGTTCCATACCTGATTATAAAAGCTTGTCTCATACCTATCCCAAAACCCATCGGGTATTTACCCGTCGGGTATCGGGTATCCCGGCGGGTTTCGGGTATACCCGTTAGTTAGCTAAATATACTGATTGTGAATAACTGACTTAATCCCATACCTGGCCTAATACCCATCGGGTTCAAGAATACCCGTCTCATATGTAGAGGGCTTCGGGTAAACCCGTGAGGTGTGGGTTTTTTTTTTACCATCCCTAATCATAGTCACCACTGTCATCTTAGCTTTTTAACTATTTAACACATGCATTGTAGTTAGCACCGTCATCTTAGTTTTTTAACCATTTTTACCACTAGCATACTCTCTTCTCTTTTAACCTCAAACTCATCCTTTTCACATCTACCATCTCTCCTTCCTAATTCTGCATAGCCCCACAAAAATCCCAAATGCACCACATGTTAATACGTGCAAACCCAAGACGTGTGTCCCTTCCTTCTTTCTCTCCATCACGTCCTTATAGCAGGCTTCCTCGACATCACCAACGTGCAGCCCCTCTACGAGCACGTTGTAGATGGTTTTATACAAGATTACTTATTTGTTAATAAACAATGGCATAAGATACATTAGCCAGTGATTTTTGATTATAAATAATTTAAACATCTAAATATAACAATAAATTCACAATTAAATCATTTATCTTTATTTTGTTTTATCGATAAATATAACAGCTAAAAGTCATTAAATAAAGAGCAAGATAAGAAAAAAAAATACAAATACAAATACAAAGTAGAAGACAACAAGAAGAAGATGTTTGCTAGCAGGGGGGTTGCTGTCACTAAACTCATTTGAAAGACAACATCAGACACATACACATGCATCTAACAACTCTAATCTAAATTATGTTTTTCAAATAGAGTTTGAATAAATATTATATTATAAAAGTCAAATAATATTATGACACTTATACGGCTGTCACATCAAGCTTTATATGGGCCTAAAACAAATTTCTAAGTTTGAGTTATTCTTCTTTTCATTTAAACAAGATAATATATATAACTAACATCATTTATTTAGTATGTTGTTAATTTTAACTACAGGTTTGTTATTTACAAGTATATTAGGTTTTAATATTGTCACAACTAATTCAAGTGGTAAAAGTAACCCATTTAACTACAGGTTTGTTATTTACAAGTATATTAGGTTTTTTGATACATCATCACCCTATTGAAGAACTTAAAACCCCACAATAGTCATCTCACTAAAAAACCTTCCACATTATACCACATCACCACACTGAAAAACCCTACAGTGGGTCCCAAGTGCATTTAATCCACCACTGAGGGCAGGGGGAGCGGACACGTACCGTTCAAACGCGTTTGTAACCATCTTCGACAATGGAACCATCGTTAGCCACCATCAAGAACCTGCACCAACATCACACACACGAACGTACGACATCCTTTCAAAATCAATTTAATTAGATAAATTAACACGTTTAGTTATTGTATTTAAACAATAAATTAAGTTAATTATTTTATAACTAAAACTAAATATCGTCACCACCTTTTCTCTTTCTAAAAATCTAAAACACACACACTTATCCTTAAACCGATCCTTTATTAGGGGGGAGGGAGTCGTCCCATCCTTCCCCATTTTTCCCCGTTTCCACATCAGCTTTCCTCATTTTTTCCTATTTTGCACGGTTGCGTCCCACTTTTCCCCATTTTCAAATCTTATTTTTAATTAATTATTTTAACAATAAATAATAACAATAATAAAGTAAAAAAAGATTCATTAAATTTAAAATAAAAAAAGAATACAACCAAAAAAAGAAGAAGAATACAACCACGTGAATTGTTGGTAACTTTGTTGATCTTGTTGATACGATTGCTTCCACTGATTGAATTGTTGTTGAGTGTCCGGTGAATATTGCAAATATGGAAGCGGGTTCATTGGATCGTAGTAAAATGTTGGTTGATTCGGAGATGGCATTTGTGGATGATACCCAGGTGTGTTGAACGGGTTCATTTGAGGCGTTTGAACATTTTTTGTTGTGGTTTTCTAAATTTTTTGGTTGACGACCTACCACGTGATGAATCTCCTTCCATTTTACTTGAAAATTTTATAAATTTAGTGTATAGATTGTAGAAGATGAGAGAAAAGTGTGAGATTTGTGATTGTTTTGGAGTTGTTTAAATAGAAAAAAATTGGATTTTTTTTTTAAAAACCCACAACGGTCGAATCCCCCCCCCCCAACGGTCGAACACCCTCTCCTTCCCAGCTCAGCTTCAATCGGTAAAGGGTTCCCGATTCACCCCACCCCACCTCCGAGGGGACGGTGTTCCCACTTTTCCCCGATCCGGCAAAAGCCTCCCCGGCTCCTTCCCGAAGCCCACTCCGGGTGGCCTTACATCTCACAACTCCAGACCACACCTGAACCCTCGGCCCTCGATCACCTTCAGTCACTTGGTCACATCGATCAACCCCTCCCATGCATACCCTCTGGACAGTGGCGGACCCGGATTTTTTTTCATGGGGGCGGAAATATTTAAGGGTCGTTTGTGTTCAAGTTGGGTTGGGTCGGATTATGTCAGATCGGGTCGGGTAATGTTATAAAAAAGGACAATTAAACTAAATTTTATACAGTTGTTCACTACGAGGTTTTATATATATATATATATATATATATATATATATATATATATATATAAAAACAACATATAGGGACTACGAAGACTTTCTAAGTAACTCTTTGACTCTTTCTGTGTCCTGAAAACCCAGCCTAATGGTTAGGGCTCTCACCTTTCATAGTGGAGGTCGAGATTCAAATCCATCTGGAAGCAAGTTAAAGGACACTAACTGAAGGGTCAGCTTGGGATTTATCACAGGTTCGATTTTGATGGGAGGCGAAGGTTGACCCATTTCACGGGGTTCATGCGCATTGTGTGTCATCGTGTATTCTCACGAAGGTCGAGTAGTCGACCTTGCTTACAAGTCACGAAAATGAGGGTTAGGCGTGATAAAAAACGTCATTCAGAAAAAAAAATTAATTCTTTATGTACAAAACAAACACAATTATCGCTTAAATTCTCATTAACAATCGGATTACACAAATATAACTTCAAGTATTATGTTAATAAGTTGTTAAAATTAATAATAGAATTGTTTAAAATGAACTAATGGTGGTATGGCTTATTATAATCAATACTAAGTTTGATTTTTAATTGGGTTTAAATTATTAGTTGGGTTTTTTTTTCAACTTAGTTTTATTAGTTAACACTTAGAAATTAAAAGGTTAATGGGGGCGACTGCAAAATTTCATAGAGGGCGATCAGGATTTTAACATATATATACTATTAAAATAAAATTTTCAAGGTGGGCGGCTGCCCCCTTAAGCCTTTAAGTGGGTACACCGTTGCCTCTCGGCTCTCGGTCACTCGATCGACGATTAGAAGGACCACCTTCACATCAACCATGCTTCTTAAATGAGAATAATCCCTTGTGGTCTACAACAACGTAACCTAATGGTGGTGTTCACCATTTTTTTTTATTTTATAAAAGACACAAGCTAATAAGGCGGGTTACAAATTAAAATTAAAAATATATAGTTAATTATACCATACTAAATAACCAAGACAAAAGATTTTACAAACATGTGAAAATAATACATGAAAACATTGAGTAGTTATGTTCATGAATAAATAAATACATACTACAATATTATTATCAACCATGGCTCGATGTGAACACTTACATGAATATGCATGACACACAAATAAATATAGTTATACGATCATGTTTTAGTTTTCTCGAATTAACATAATTATATTTTGTAAATATCAAGATTTATGTGATTAGGATACATGTAGTCAATTTAAGGATTCTTTGCTTTGACTTTATATATAACTCAAGTGTATGTCAAAGGATGATTTAACATCTTAAATTCCATTTAAATAGATGTTTGCATTGGTGAATTAATTAGCTGGCACTACATCAGTATCGATCTATCCCGACGAAATCTAAGGCTTTTTCCGACGACAATTCGTTGGTATAGGTCATTTAGGGTTGTCCCGACTACATGTCGTCGGCACTGGTTATCCTATAGCAACAACAATTTTACTCAGGACAGGGTTTCTTGGCACAAAATCATATTCTTGTAGTGTGGGAGTGAATTTTGTAACATTTTGAAAACCAAGGCAAAAGATGACTTGCGCGCATAATTGTACATGTAAAGGAAAACACATGAGAACAAGACATGAAAATTAAAGACATTATTACGTTTTTTATGTATGAATGTGTATGCCAAACAAGGATTTGTCATATACATACATATATAGATATGTATACACGAAAATCATACATAGTATTCGATTATCCGATATTCCGATATATGTGTGCAACATAATGGGATTTTTCCACACAAAATGGACATTAATTTTACAAAAGTAAGCCTTCATAATTAATATCGGATTTTCTAATAATGAGGTTTATTCGTTTTTAAGGCATAAATAATCAAATTTGAATTAAAACATGTAACAGTTATTTAAAATGATTTCTGAAAATTAGATCTTGCATATATATACATTTTCATGTAAAAAAGTAAAAAACTATAACAATAATATATAAAAAAATCTTTATTTAATGGGATGTAACTTTTTAAATAAAAAATATGATATAACATGTAAAATTTATTTAATTTTTAAAAGTCAAGAGGTTTACATATATGACGATATATATTTATCTTTTATAATATGACCCTTATATAGTTGTATATGATTATAGTAACGATACTAGAAATTATATATAGTAAGTAGTTAATAGTGATAGATAAAATGTTATTATATATCCTTTGAATGTGTTGATAAAATTGTGCAAATATGTTATTCATATTTAAATTAAATTGTCGAGATAGACCCTTATAGTCTACTAAATTTTATCTTTAGTTCATATGTTTCATAAATTACTCATACGGTTTCAAATCTTTAAATATTTGTAACGTATAGTAAGTTGTTCTAGCTAGTAAGAGTGGTTTAATTTTAAAAAGATGAGAAAGATTCGACCTTTTGATATATTGGTTAAAATGAACTCCAATGAAATCGATCTAGCGACGTTGTAACCGGTTCGTTGAACGATACAATCTTAACTTTTCGGTTAGAGAATTTACATTTCCAGGTTATTGTGTCTTTCTGCTTGTCATCATTATGTCTTTTCGGTTTATCATCATTGTGTCTATCATGTTTGTCATTGTGTTTTAATTTTTAGATTTATGGTTTAGGTATTAAAGGTTTAGATTTCAACTTTAAAATTTATATTTTAGTTTATTGTGTCTTCTATGTGGTTTTTTTTCCTAATTGTCATTATGCTTTACGATTTAACTTTACGGTTTAGCTTTAAGGTTTAAGATTTAATGTTTATTTAGGATTTAACTTTAGATTTTAGCTTTTACATTTTATCTTTTAGATTTTAGAATTTATGTTTTTTAGTTCATTGTGTATTCTTACTCGTTATTATAGCTTTCAAGTTCATCATCATTTTTAGCTTTTAGTTTTAGAATTTAGATTTATGGTATATGATTTGACAAATCAGTTCCAACTCCTTTGGAATGTGTTCAATTGTAGTTTATTTAATTCGGTTTAAAGTGAAGGACCATACATATAATATGTCTTACCACATGGAACATTGTCATTAATTAGCTCTTTAGTATATTTTTATAATTTAATATTATGAAGCATAGTTAATTGAACAATCATATTGATCGTATCACAATGTGTGAAATTAGTAAAAGAATCTGTTTGGTATGAAGGAATGGAATGGACAGGGGAATGGAATGAACGAGAGAATGGAATGAACAAAGGAATGAAATGGATCATTACCATTCCATTGTCCTGTTTGGTTACCTATGGTAATGAAATGATTCATTACTTCATATTGTTTGTTAGACACGAGAAGATGAAGAAATGGAATATAATTTATAGGTTGATTCGTGGTTCTAATCATTGTTCGAATCATGGGTCGGGTCGTGGATCGGTTCATGTGTCATGGGTCGAGACATGGTTCGGACCGCGAGTCGGTTCATTGGTCGGTTTTTGTTTTGCCCATGGTTCGATCATGGGTTGTGCCACGGGTCAATTCATGGATCGGGTCATGGTTTAGGTCATACAACGAATCATAATTCATATCATAGTTTGGGTCATGGGTAGGCCCATGGTTTGGTTCATGGGTCGGGCCATTGTTTGAGTCATGGGTCGGGTAATTGTTTGAGTCATGGATCAAATCAAGGTTCGGCCATCTTTCGAGTCATGGTTTGGGTCATGGGTTTTGTTATGGGTCAAGTCATAGTTCGAATCATAGTTCACATTATGGTTCAGGTCATGGGTCGAGTTATAGTTCGAATCATGGCTAGCGTCATGGTTCAAGTCATGGTTTGGGTCATGGTTCGGGTCATGGGTCAAGTCAAGGGTCGGGTTGGGGTTCTAGTCATAGGTCGGGTCATAGTTTTGGACATGGGTCGGGTAATGTTTGGACATGGGTCGAGTCATTGGTCGAATCATTCAAGAGAAGGAATGAAAAAAAAACACCCATACTCCAAGGAATGAAAATCATTAAAAGTGAAGGAATCACATTCCTTATGGAATAGTGCATTCCATTCCTATGTGGTAACCAAACATGCTTCTTTTCATTCCAACGTAATGACTCATTCCATTCCACCATTCATTCCTGCATACCAAACGCTACCTATATCTACGGGCTTTATAGCATTGGATTTCATGGGTGTTTCGTTTCATGTTTCTTTGTTTTCATGCCTTTGGCTAGACATGGGCAAAAAAACCGGTTTGGGTTTTCAAACTGGTTTCCAAACCGGTATTACTCGTTTCCCAAACCGGTTTCACCCAACCGGTCCGAACCGTAGGTTTGACATCCTCATCTCCCAAACCGGTTTCCAAACCGATTTCAACCCCTCCAAACCGGTTACCGGTTTTATAGGTTTGACATCCTCAATCTCCCAAACCGGTTTCCAAACCGAACCGGTTTTCACCAAACTGGTTTTGACCACGCGTTGACCAAACCGGTCCGGTTTGAAAACCGAACCGGTTTGAGCACCTCTACCTTTGGCAGCCTCAGTTGTTTGCTCATTAAAGCAAATGTCTTCTAGTAGTTTGACGAAAATGTTAAATTAATATGTTAAAATTCAAATTACATGTTATAATCATGTCTTAGGTTTTGTGTGTCTAACTTGAAATGTTTGTTGTGTTTATGTAAGTTTCAAGAAGAAGGGGTTAAATGTGTAAATAATGAAAGTTGAAGGACTGGAGTTGACATGCTGATGATAATGATGCGGTGGCCTCTTCAATACGCTTCATAATACGTTTTATCTCCTCTCTTTCTCAGAACTCAGTTTTATGTTTGAGTTTATCTTCTTTTAGCGATTAGGGTTTTCTTAGAAGAAGGTGTAAGATTCATCAAGTGATGAATCTATTGTGAGATCGAGTCTGAGAAAGTTAATACTGTATGTGAGTGTTTATCTATTCGGTGAATACGTTCGGTAGCAGTTAGGATCTATCTTGATTAGGTTAGATCTTAGGGTTGTGTCTTTGTTTTAGATCGAGTTGTAATAGAATAGGGATTGTACCTTGTTCTTGTTTTTCTTTGTTATTAATCACAGATTCAAGTGAATCTGTAAGTTGGTAATCGTTGTGTTTTCTTGACATGGTATCAGAGCTCTCATCGAGCTCCGATTACTAGATCTTGGGTTTATTCGTTCTTCCGCTGTCATGACGAAGAGTCTCCTGTTGATCAGATCTTCATCTGGTGAGATTGAAGGTTGAGATTCTCGCATATTTTTGACTCATTCTCACTACGTTTGAGTCGCCCGTTTATCAGTGTTTCATCGAGTGATTTGACGATTGAGATTCGAGTAGACCTTGCTCCTGGTAAAGACTAGTGGGTGGCTTTGATTCACGATTCCGGTGGAAGCTAAAGTCCGGTGACTATCAGAGTCATAACCTGCTTTGGTTCATGTTCGATTCTTGGATCTGTATTGGTCGTGATTGAAGCTTCTCACGACTATGGTCGACTGGTTGTTGCGGCTTTGTTGTTGCAAATATATCAATTGGTGATGTCTTCTCTGATGAAGTCTTATGGTGTTTTTTGGTAAACACTTAAATTTTGGATGCAAGGTAACTCCTATTTCTGAGTTGTTTTCTTGATTATTACTAATTCAGAACTGAGATTTTGCAGTGTTATATCACTAGTACAAAGTTCTAACATCTGCTTTTGGCAAGGGTTTTGAATACATGGTTGAAGAAAATAGTTCTGTGAGAATGTTTCTAACCCTATTATATTTTAATTTATTGGTTTGTTCTTGTTTTATGTGATTATTTGATACGAATTTACAAATTATTGATAGTTAAAATTTAGTATATCTAATTGTCTTGATTGGTTCTTGTTTAGTAGGATTTGAGTAGTTGCATGTGTGTGCATAATTTTATTTTGAGCGAGTGCGTCACATCTCTCACTAACCCTTGATCTGATCTACCACTCTAAGTGATGTGAAAACTTGGATAGGGTCTTGGCTATACTTTATGCATATGCTTGGATGAAATTTCCTATGCAGTGTAACTTGTATCTTGACTTAA
Organism: Mikania micrantha; assembly: GCA_009363875.1. Lineage (NCBI taxonomy): Eukaryota > Viridiplantae > Streptophyta > Magnoliopsida > Asterales > Asteraceae > Mikania > Mikania micrantha. The sequence continues at coordinate 54,449,206 of CM018698.1, read as the reverse complement.
AGAACGGTTCATGTAAACAATATTAACAATTTAATCTGATATCAATCTCATATTGTAAATTTTTTGTTGTTATCGCTCTTTATTTTCATATATATCAGCTAGATTTCAGTTTGTTTACAAAAGTGAAATGAATATCTGGCTCTGTTTTTTTTGGCTGCACTTAACCATTGGTTCTTGGTTTTTTGTTCGTTTTCTTGGTTTTTTTCTTCCATTGATTAAGAATTTAGGCGTGGGTTTTTTTTTTTTTTTTTTTTTTTTTGTTTACGTTGTGAGGTATAAAGGTGATCTTCTTAGATCTGTTCTTGTAACATAATATCTAAATTTTAATTTCTGAAGTTTAAATAAGAATTAATTGAGTTTTCAATCTTAGCTCCAAAACTAGAGTTCTGAATTAAAGTAAAAAAAAAAAAAACTACGGTCTCATTTGTTGAAATTTTTAGAATCATTGGATTTTGTCCATAGTCATCAGACTAAAAATCATATATATATATATATATATATATATATATATATATATATATATGTGTATGCCTTTTATGGTAATGATTCACTTGAGAGATAGTTTCACGTTGTAGAAGTCCCATGTAAAAGTTTTTGTTTTTTTCTTCTTCTTCTTAGACATCTGGTTGTTCTTATCTTGTGTTATACATGGTTTCAGTAAAACATAATTACACTTAAATGGCTAAATGTTTTTTCATCTATTGTCTCAATAAAGAAGAAATTCAAGAGATTCATTGGTTCTTAAATGTTAGTCTAATTAGAGAGTGATTGTTTTGAGTCTGTTGATTGGTATCATTGTATATAATGCATCTATTCTTTGTCATTTTTTTCCCTTGTTATATCTAAAATCATATACTAAATCATCTTTCTTGGGAGATTTGTTTTGTTTTTGGTTTGATTGTTTTTTATATTGGAATATTTAGATCGGTTTCTTGTTGAAATATGAAGTGTTTTTTAGTGTGTTGACATCAAGTCAAATTTTTTCATAGAGAATTACCAAATTCTTAAGAACTTGATGGTCTCATGTACGAGATTGGTTTTCAAGGTTTGATACTAAATGTATTCTTGAGTGTTTGACATATTTACTAAATGAATTATGGGGGGAAAATTATGGTTAATAATTCAGTTAGTAATATTGGATAAGTGTTTTTGAGTGGTTTAACTTGGATACTGTTATAGTTGTTGAAGTGTAATCCATTTAAAATGATAACCTAATTATGTCTAAGGTCTAGAAGACTGTATTGTTTTTGAGTGGTTTAACTTGCTATGTTGTTGTATGAACTTGTCTACTGTTATAGTTGTTGAAGTGTAATCCATTTAAAATGATAATACTGTTATAGTTGTTGAAGTGTAATCCATTTAAAATGATAACCTAATTATGTCTAAGGTCTAGAAGACTGTATTGTTACAATTTTTTCTCAACAGCCAGTTTTTGTGTTGATTCCAATTGTTGAGATGTACTTTAATTGTGAACATCATGTGGTTTAATCTCATTCAAAAGTATTTTTGGCTGTAGAATTTGTATTCTGTTGTAGAATCATGTGATTCTAAGTTTTATCGGACTTGTTTCATGAATCTTGTGATTCAGTATTTCATGTGAAATCATAAAAGTTTTTGCTTGTTAAAACTATATTTTTTGTTCTTTACAAGGTATCATTTAATATGTACTTGCAAGCTGTAAAAGTTTTTTATCAAGTCAAAATTGGTCTTCAAGCCTTTCACAAGTTTTGCCTTCAGACATGGTTCTGAATTTAAAAAAAAAAAAAAACCGTGTGGTTTTTATTTTTTATCAGATATGTCTCTGATAGTTTTATGGAATCATATGATTCTTTATTTTGTTTAATCAGAATTTTATTTCTGATTTATGTTTTTGATAGTGTTGCAAGTTCTGAAGTTAGACTTGTTTCCAAAGTTTATAAAGTCTTGTGACTTTTATATGTTTGAATCTTGTGATTCATTGTTTGGTAAAGTTGTAAAAGTTTTTGATTATATCAAATTAGTCTTTAGGTTCTTTATAAGTTTTGACATAATGTAAACTTGTAAAGTTGTAAAAGTTTTTGAATAAATCAAATTAGTCTTTATGTTCTTTACAAGTTGTTTTTTGACAATGTTCAAGTTTTTTCAGACGTGGATCTGAAATTTTAAAAGTCGTGTGACTTTTGTTGATCAGATGTGTATCTGATATTGTTATAGAATCATATGATATTTCTTTGTATTATCATATTGTTTTCTGATATTGTTATTGAATCATTTGATTCAATTTTTTCAGACATTGTTCTGAGTTGTATGTCTTGCGACATGTGTTGTTTTTTTTTAAAGTCATGTGGCTTTATGTTTCATCAGGTTTGTATCTGATAATGGATGCAATCATATAAATTCTTTGGAATATGTTGAATGATTGTCATCTTTTGTGGTGATTACTGCAAGTTATTAAGTGCCTTGTGTCATTTTCTGTGTTTAATTCTTTCTTTGTCAACAAATGAATCTAAAATTCATTGTTTGATTAAAAATTTGTTTTTTTGGATAATCAATGTTGAAAGAAAGTTCAAGTTTGAATGTTAGCTAGTGTTACGTCTGTTTTTTATTGACATCAACTTGTATTGTTGTCTTGTGTATATTTTGATTAAGATTATTCTCTTATACATTGTTGTTCATGTCTTCTATACGTGAAAATTTGTGGTTGGCTCTCTCCTTTATGGTCTTGCAAAAAACTGGTATGTCAACTGACTTGTCTTGGGGATTTAATGCCCACTTGAAAGTTTAAAGTCATATGCCATAATTTTTATAACTCAACAATTTGAAAAGGATGAATAAAAAAAACTATATTAATTTGATATTCAATTGAAAATCATATTTTTATTTCAACAAAGATAATCACTTGATTCTTCATGGTTTGAATCTTATCATTTTGTTAAATTTGTTCAAATATGTCAAATTTGGTTCCTATTTTTCATCTTGTAATTTGAGTAATTGGTTTTCTGTTCTTGTTTCAAATTAAATTATTGTCAATGTATGCATAATGTTAAAATTCTCATATGAAATTAGTTTAGTGACTCCTTGATATCTCATAGAGCTTCCAGGTAAAGGTATCATACTTACACAAGGTACATTTTCTAGCTTATTGCATTTGTTGATACTGATTGGTGCAAATGCTTAGTATTTGTTAAGTTTTGTTGCGGGTTTTTTTTGTCTTGGGTAATTTTTTTGGTTTCATGGAATGCAAGAAACATTGGATTTTTCATAATTTTGCATGACTGCTAAATATCCTTAAAAAATTCCAAATTTATTTTATTTTGTGTTTAGAATCTTTCTTGGAGACAGGATGCTATTGCTATTGCTATAGCAGTTAATCCAATATTTCATGTGGAAACTAAACACTTTAAAATGATTTAAATTTTTTATTCGGGAAAAATAGTTTAATTCTCATAAGAAAATCGTTACAATTAAATTTGACAGACAATTGGTAAATGTTTTTTTTTCTCTCAGTTGTGTAAGTTGTTATGCACGTTTAAAATTGATCAATATGGTCAAATTCATTAAACCAAGTTCCTGATATTTTTATATAAAGGTTGTTTGTTACACTACATGAATGTATGTGTGATAAGTTCAGATTGTTTGACATGTTTATAGCATGAATTTGAGGGGGCATGTTAAATTAATATGTTAAAATTCAAATTACATGTTATAATCATGTCTTAGGTTTTGTGTGTCTAACTTGAAATGTTTGTTGTGTTTATGTAAGTTTCAAGAAGAAGGGGTTAAATGTGTAAATAATGAAAGTTGAAGGACTGGAGTTGACATGCTGATGATAATGATGCGGTGGCCTCTTCAATACGCTTCATAATACGTTTTATCTCCTCTCTTTCTCAGAACTCAGTTTTATGTTTGAGTTTATCTTCTTTTAGCGATTAGGGTTTTCTTAGAAGAAGGTGTAAGATTCATCAAGTGATGAATCTATTGTGAGATCGAGTCTGAGAAAGTTAATACTGTATGTGAGTGTTTATCTATTCGGTGAATACGTTCGGTAGCAGTTAGGATCTATCTTGATTAGGTTAGATCTTAGGGTTGTGTCTTTGTTTTAGATCGAGTTGTAATAGAATAGGGATTGTACCTTGTTCTTGTTTTTCTTTGTTATTAATCACAGATTCAAGTGAATCTGTAAGTTGGTAATCGTTGTGTTTTCTTGACAGAAAATAAAAATAAATATATATAAAACAATCTACAAAAAGGGAAAAAAAAGGATCAAACATATTAGAAAACACATTGATCAATCCACACACAGTATATTCAATAAAACGATGCCATGATCAATGTACATCATTATAGAAAACATGGCCACACTATGGGCATGTCAATCTAGCAATTCCCAATCTTTCGACTTCATCTTATTTGGTGTTGATTTTGACAATGGTTCATCTTGTTTCATCTTATACAATTACCCTTTGATTTGCATCTTCTATCTAAAATTGTGGCCATTAAACTTCTTGATCTTTATATTATATTTGTATAAGTCATACCCGACAATCTCGACACATGACAATTCAATGCGTAGATTTGGGTAAAAATATTGTATTTTGGGTTGAAATGAGTTGTGTTATGACATAGAATGGGTTAAGATGTGTAACACTTAACACAATACAGGTCAAGATGGGTAACTTAAAAACTATATGAATATAACGGATTCAAACAGGCAGGAATGATCAATAATATATTTGATAAGAAACTATCAAAAACTATTCAAATAAACTATTTGTTTATTTACAACTTATTTTAACTTAAACTAAATTTAAGTTTTTAAAAACAACTCATTTAGACCCAAATTGATTTTGTTAATAACTCATTCTGACCTGCACATGTTCTGACCTACTAATCCAACCCACCTGTCCAATTCTTGGAGAAACTCAGTGACTTGTGAAACACCATATAGAATAAAAAGCCTAATTGAAGTGTTAGAACAATAACAACATGAGACTATAACATGCCCTCTTATAATTTGATCATGTCACGTTTATGGTTGAACCAGAGATATTTTATTAATTTGTTAATATCATAGAACTACACAAACTTTAACCTATGGTTATTAAAATGAATATTGGTTTCTATATAATGTCAAATACCAAATGTCTATTTTTCATTTTTTTTTAAATATATTTGTATCAATGCTTAAGAGAGAAGTAAGGTTGAAAATGTGTATTTAATTTTATTTTCTTAATTTTCAATTGATTTGCTTCATGCGTACTTCATGCATTTTGATGTCTGTTTATTATAATTTCGTTTCTTTTTGCCAACTTTTGTCCCCAAAATGACATTATCATTTAATAACTTATTTTGTAGATGAAAGACACAAGTCCCAAAGTTGTCTCGTTTGATATTCATGTGTTCCTTGAGACTATACAATGCACGTGAAAAGAATAATGGCAAATAAATTGAAAACAAGATTAATTTATGATGATTGAAGTTATTTGTTTCTTTTGAAAAGTGGGGTTTTAATGTCATTTGGAACAACATAAAATTCACATGGGGCTTTCATTACAAAAACTAAAGGATAGGGACGTTAGGTCATTGTGTTTGGGTCGATGGATGAAACCTAATATTTGTATCGTTTACATCAATCCTTATTTGAAAATACTATCTTACACAAGTACAATCGTTTAACACGGACACATAATGCAAAATCTTCCTCTTATTTGATGGGCTGGTTAAGGAGATTATTTATAGTTAAACTCTTCACAACTGATTAATGGATATAATCCTTTTGGTATGAATAGTTTCTTGGTCTGTTTGGGCTATTGGATTTATGTATTTAATTTCTTGGCATGAATATTGGCAGGAATAGATTGAAACTTTAGCATGGGCTCATGAAGGCACACCTTTGGCAAATTTGATTCGTTGGAGAGATAAACCGGTGGCACTTTCCATTGTACAAGCAAGATTGGTTGGATTAGCCCACTTTCAAACGTGTTTTGTGTTACAGAAGATTTTTAAAAAGATTAAACTGGAGTTTTTTCGGATTGTAGTTTGACTAGCTATATTATATGAAACTCATTTTTGTACATCAAGATGTTAAAACTGTTTAGGATAAATTAAGAGTGTCACAAATTTCATATAAGATAAAGGGATAATGTTTAATATGATTTGAAAACTTTATAGACAACAGTGTATGTAAGAAGCATGGATACCCTTGTATTGGAGGAAAAGACTAAAAGAGGACTACAGACATACTTAGCTAGCATGAGATAATTTGTTATACTTACACCTCTTAAAATACGACAAATGACGGATGTTTTTGAAGATGTAGAATGAAGATAAAAGATTTTAAGATGTAGAGATTTGTTTTCGTTGTTTTCTATCTACTGTAGAGGTGCGTAAATTGTTTTTTTTTTTAACCGGTTTCAATCGGTTCCAGTTCCGGTTAACAAAGTCAATACCCGGTTCCGGTTCCGGGTTTCAACCGGGTTCCGGTTCGGGTTTTGGCCGGGTAAAGGTGGAACCAGTTCCGGTTTTCCCGGTTTCGGTTTCGGTTTTAATTTGTCTAAAAAACCGGACCCGCTTATACCCATAAGTTCGGGTATGACCGGTTCCGGTTCGAGTTGCCGGTTCCGGGTCCGGTTTTTTTTCCCACCTCTAATCTACTGATAGTATAGTGTGGGCTTTATGTTTTTAATATTTTGCAGTCAAGAAAAGGAAAATTTAAAACTATTGAACCACGGATCTCAATAAACAATCTCTTTATCTTCTAAAATAGAGCCATAGAGGCAAGGTTAGCTCTTATGTCACTCTTTTTGGTTCTAACTTTACAACTTAGGTATTGGGGAGACCTAGGAGTGTTTTACTTAAGTGGGTTCTCATGGTCATAAAAAAAATTTTGTAAGTAGAGATGTTAACGAGTACATTTGTTCGTTTGTTTCAAAGAATTAGATAACAATTGAAAACCTGATTAATTTCGTGTCATATCAGACAGAAACCGACATCAATTGGACTAACATCAAAGTAAGAATCAGAAAAGCAAAGAGAAGATTGGATTCCCATGCTCCAAAAGTTCTTCAAGACGTTTGTTCTTAAATATTCTCTACAATTTGCTTCAATCCAGATCCTACAGTTTGTTAGCCATTAATACCATTGAAGCAAGCAATTATGAAATAGTTACTTGCATGCAGTATCGATTGCTTCGAGATGGTCAAAGCGTTCAATCACAACCGTCTATTGGCAAACATCATGACAACTCCCCCCAAAATGATAAATCAATCGATTTTGGAACTCTCGATCGCATTCAGTTGTGATTTTTCTTGCTTTTCTTTAGCATCGTTGACGTGCCCACATGGTTGTCACCAGTGAGCCGATCTAAAGCCTCTGCTGCAGCATCTTTTTCTGCTTGTTTCTTGGTTTGGCAAGGGTGTCCCATAATCTGCATCCCATTGAATTCACAAATGGACCTAAACTGGTTGTTTGCCAGCTGGGTGGTTCGGTAGGTTGGGGCGGCACACCCTGCTCTGGTAAGTAACGTTTGTAGTTGACCTTTGGGATTGTCACCACCCGGTCCACTTGCAATCCTGGAAACTGGTGGTTCTGGTGCTGTTACTGATGCAATATAAGGTTTCGAGTCATCGTACAACGCCTGGCGGTTGAATACAAATCTGCCATTACATTTATCTTCAGGTAGAAGCAACCGTATGGCAGATAAAAGCTCATGGTGTGTGTGCATGTCCATTCTGGGATTCATTAACTGATGCGTAAAACGTTAAATACAAATTCATAAATGATAATCAGTTATAAAATGAAACGGAATACGTACTTTACACTGAAATAAATCATCAAGCTCTTGTCTTAAGCTTTGATACATTTCAGCTAATCCTGGGTCCATAAAGAACTCCAAGTATCCACCCATCATTTTCAAGTGCCCCTCCTGTGTACAGAAAATTACTAATAGTAGAGTTTAAACAAGTCAATTTGAGACTAAGCTACTCGGGATCGACTCGTAGAAAGTTTAATTGAGTTGAGCTTTGACAAGCTTGAGCCCAAGCTAATACCGAAGCTCCTTAATTATTGAGCTCAAGCCTTATTTTCTAATTATTGAAATTATCCTATCAAGCTTAGCTAGGCTTGCCAAACTAACCAAGCATTTATTTTCTAAATTTTTAATTAATATTTTAAATATATATTTACCTAATGATTATTACATAAAATTTCAAAAACTAATTAAACAGTATATGTTATGCAATAAATAAAAATTACAACTATAAATAGTTAAATACACACACATGGTTAGGATAATTTCAGAACTCATACATCTTCTTAACTATGAGAACTCCTATCAACCACAGGAAAAGCTTTACTAGGGCCGGGTAGGGAAACCGTCCTCGTATTTTTTCCGTCAGTAGTGCTAATTTTTTGGTCGATAGGTTAGAAAATTTTCATAGGTATTGATTTCGCTATTGATTTTGCCCCTCCTTTAAAATTTCCGCCCCTCACGTCCATCCTTTAAAATAATTCAAGCTCCACCATTACTATCAGTTACAAAAAAAATGTAGGTTTTGTAAAGAAAATAATAGAAATTCAATATGTATTCATTTCTCATTGAATTCAAAAGAAAAATTGGTGAAGAAATTATGTTTATGTACATATTCTACATGTGTGTAACTCACGTAAAGATGATATATAAACATGCATACATTATGATGGGTTTTTACGTACTAAAACATAAACTATGTAACATAAAAATACTTACTAACACACAAGCCCAGGTCCCCTGCTCCTGCCACCACGTGTGCACACACACAAACACACAAATATAAAATAATTGAATAACTAATTAATAATTAATTAGCCATACCCGAGCTAGAAAAACTACTCACGAGCCAAGCTCAACTTTTAGAAATATAACTCTAAAAGCTCAAGTTCTCTAAAGTTAAGAGAGTCGAGCTTGAGCTTAAGTGAAGTTAAGCTCAGGTCGGTTCATTTACACATCTATGTTTGAATATATCTAAAGACACTCTACAAGGGAGAAGAAATGAATCGACTTACAATATCGCCTTTTGAAAGGGTCCCGCCAAATAGGAGCAACACTGAATCAGATATGGCTGTTGAATCTCTGAGAAAAATGGAGTTGACTTTAATCTTTTCATTGAAGACCAGCCACGGGTATGGAATTTTAGAATCACGTGCATTAACCGAGTTCTGTAACAAGAAACGAAAACAAAAAGGCCTATCAAATCAATACGTTTCAAATAGGAGCAATTAATAGACTACGGAATCTGGACAAACTTACAGAGTGTAAATGCACTTGACCATCCTCCATCGTTTTCAATGAAAACGACTTTTCATTATGCTGGAAGTAATTTTCACCAAAATATGAAACATATTTTAACAAATAAATAACTAAATACATAAAGGGATATGAATTCAGATATATGACTAACAAAAGTTACCACAACAGAGCAAATTCCAGGGTACAGGCCATAGCAGATAACTGCCCGGAGGAGATTTTCATCATAACTCCATGTGTTGTAAGTAGTTATATTGCTGTCGATAAGACCGGTATCTTTAAGCAATGATTGAAATTCCTGACGTAGAGAATAAATAGCTTTCATCGACTGTGCAGAAAGGAAATTTTTCCAACAATATTCATGTCCGGAAAGCTCATATTCAGCTACTTTCCAACCCTCATATGCCCTCACGAGAGCAAGATGGTCACTATGATCACGGGAAAATTGTGCTTTGGCTGCCTCTGCCAACTGTAAAATAATAAAAATCAGAAAGCAATTTAAAAAATAATTTTTTTTTCCACACTATATCTGACTTACATCCTTCTTGTCAAAAGGTGCCAAAAAAGGATCTCTGACACTAAGACCAGCAACAACTGTGAGTATAGGGTCAATGCAGTTAAAAATTGCACCAAGTATAAGCATCTTTCCAAGTTTGGGCTCCACAGGAAGCATTGCCAAAAAACGACCTGTCAAGAAGTCACATACAAAAACAAGGAAAACAATAACCAAATGTACACTGCCTTCTATTAAAGACCTTGGTTTAAAAGAGCGTGAGCGCACGCATCACGTTTGTAAGGGCTGTTAGAGAGAAATTGGTAATCAAAGAAGAAAATAAATGAATACAGAAATTTTAGTGGGGAGGGCTGTCCCACACTGGCCCTTTCTTGCTTATTGATAAATGAAAAACTTGAATACAATTCTACATGACCCTATCATCCAAAAGGGTGTACCCGGAGCTTGACTTAGCTCTCGCTTGCAGGGTTCGGGGAAGGGCCACTGATGCATGCAACCTTACTCGACACATTTGTGCAATAGGTAGTTTCCCATGGCTTGAACCCATAACCTTAATGTCACAAAGTAGCAGCCTTACCAGTTGCTCCAATGCCCGCCCTTGGGATCCTATCATCTATTTAAATAAAAACCTTAAGAGATAAGCTAAACAATAAACAATTTCAAACTAGAAAATACATAAAATCTCAAAATAAAGCAAATCTTTTTTTTTCTTTTATTCGGTGTATCCCAAAAGATCCACCATAAAACCAGCAGGCACTGCTCAATGTACAATCAAATAAGCTTTATTTACAACCAAAAGTTAGGACTGTCATCTATTTTACATATTAACCTTTTTATCAAACAAATCTTTCATAATTTCTTCTTCCCTTAGGTTGTATTTACATGTAAGCCTCTACAACCTAATTTTGATCAAATTTGACCCGAATGTAACAAGGCACCACCTCATTCACGCCTTTTAAACCAAGTTAAGTACAAAGCAGGCAAAAATTAGCATACCCAATACAGTTAGATTTTCACTCTCGTCTAAAGCATCAATTACCTTGAGATACTCAATCGCATTTTGAACCTATGAATGAGCAATTCAAGAAAGTATATATGATGTATAAAATAATCTATATAAACAAATTATTAAAATACAAGTTAACCGTTACCGCCAATAACTCAGGTGACTGTAGAGCCTTAGATAAGAATTCAGAAATACTTCCTAGTTTTAAACTTTTAATTTGAAGACATAGTGACTGCAGGGGTGTCCTTAGTATTTCTGGTAACTGATAATCCGCAAAAGCATTATAGACACATCTAGGATACAGATGGTAACACTCTCCAGGTTGAACACGACCCGCCCGTCCTCGCCTCTGTATATCAGATAATAAATAGTTATAGTGTTAAATTGTTTATAAAAAGATTATACATATCCAAAGAAACTTACTTGTTTGGCAGAAACTTTGGATATCCAAGAAGGAAGTAAACATGGAGTGTTGTTCAAAGCATCATAAGATGTCTCTTTAGCTTTTCCACAATCAATAACAAAAACCACATCATCAATTGTGATACTGGTTTCAGCCATATTTGTAGCCAAAACTATCTTCCTCACCCCACCATCTGGCTTTTCAAATATTAATCTCTGTTTACGTAGCAGAAAAAAAGATTAAAAAATCTTCAAACTAAGTTAATATTTTCTCATATTACAGGTATGACAATGCATAAGGGCCTACCTGCTCTGAGCTGGCCATGGAACCATGACATGCAAGCAATAAAACACGAGCTGGATCTCCAAGGTGAGGGTGTGCTTGTAATTTTTCCTTAAGAGAACTTATGTCATCCCAGCCGGTCATAAATACTAAAATAGCACCAGGTTTTTCATTCTCACATATCATGAATAATAAGAATTCTATGAGGTTGAAACCAACGCAATCAGGATTCCAAAAGGACATAGAAACACAAGTCTGTTGACTGTAGTTGCTGAAATCAGCAGATCCAAGCGCCTCCTATTTTCATTTTTAAAAATAAAGCATCAGAAACACAAGCATACAAAATAATTATATGATTTTGGGATAGGATGATTTACCTCAACAGCTGAGGCAATTTGGCTTTTTCTCTTCCTAATGAATTGTTTATTTGATTTCCATGTTCTTTCCTGACCATAATCATCGATTTGATTTTCTGCAGTTAATCTGTATCCGGTTTTTTCCAAAATATCTTCAAGAAAATAGCTATGCACGGGATGTGTAAAACCCTACAAGCAATTAGATACATAGTAACATCAGAATCTAGGTTTGTAAATTCAGATAAAAACAAAATCATTCAAGCACAAATAATGGGTTTGAAGAAACCCTAAGAGGTGAAAAAACCACCAACTTATAAATGGGTCAATTTTGGGTTGTGCTTTATCACAGAAGTGGCAGCCGGGGAGAACAGGCCATTCGCCAGGGGGATTCTGAAATTGAAGAAGCTTGGTTCGACCAAGATACATAACTAGCTAAAGGGGGAACAACTCAAATGTGATAAATGTCCCCGGTGGTCTATTTTTCATGCATACAACCAACTTGAATTGTTTGATTCAAGTATATAGGTTATTATGATCACAATATAGAGTAACATATTAATTAATCATATAAAAATATAAGTGGAAAAAGAATGTGATTGGGCAACACAACTTGACCAGCATGTTTCAAAATAAACTAAAAATAGCCCGTATTAACCCAAACACCTATGTATTACCGGAATCTTCACCAATGGGGCACTACCAAAGTAAGATGAAAAGAGGTCTGCATCAAGGGTTGCACTCATCAAGACAACCCTAAGGTCAGGGCGACGAGGAAGTAATTCTTTCAGAACAATAAGCAGAAAATCTGTCAAAAAAACCAAGCATTTCAAAACTACATATATTCAACAATAATGTATGCCTATGAACATCATTTATATACCTTCATTCATGCCACGCTCATGAATCTCATCTACAATAACATGCGAAACACCCTTTAAGTTCCTGTCAATTAGCATTCTTCTCAACAAAATTCCTGTGGTGCAGAATAGCAGCCTTGTATCTCTTCCTTTATTACCCTCTAATCTAACTTTATATCCAACCTTTAGCAAGACAAAATAGCTTTATAAATTAAGATGACAAAATCAATGAACACCAAAGATTCACAATAGAGGTGGCACAATGGCAGGTTGGGTAACAGGCTTCAAGCTAAAATGAACAAGTTTTTCCTGGATCAGGTTAAATTTACTCAAGTTTCTTTTGCCCAAAAATTATTCTAATAAAAATATGTTATTTTAATTATAATCTAACTTGTAAATAAAACAAACACTTTACGCAATTTATAATTCAACCCATCTGGCATTCTGGCACATCATATGTTTACTTTTATCCCATATCAAGCCATTTGGAAGTAATTGGTCAAAATTGCCACCTCTAAATTCCTTAGAATAAAGTAGTGCTTACAATTTCACCCAATTTTTCCCCTCTCTCAGTGGCAATTCTTTCAGAAACAGACATAGCAGATATACGTCGAGGCTGAGTACATATGATACTACATGTGGCCCCACGCAGGGAATCAATCTCTGATTCTAAAATAAATTGAGGAATCTGTGTTGTCTTCCCACAACCAGTTTCACCTGAGATGATAACAACCTATAGAAGTAAATTAATTCAATATGCGTATAATATATTGATATTCAAAAGCATAAAAAATTTATTCATAAAAACAAGCCATTCCACATCTTATGTATTACCTGATTCCGTGAAATAGCATTCAATATTGCATCTTTTTCTTTATAAGCTGGCAGGCATTTACGTAACTCTCCCATCCTCCAACCATCTGAAGAATCCTATAATAAATGTACATTTTTCATAATACTGATAGTACTTCTGTACAAATTTAATTCTTTAGATAAAATAACTTTCAGTTTGGCAGAACTTTGGTATTTATGATGTGTAAACTGATAACTGGTAATGAATTAGTGGCAATGTATACATAGGACACCCATATATTATGCATTCAAAAGGTTACATTTTCACCTCCAAAATATCAAACAACATTAGAAACCACCTAAGTATGTATTCCTATTGTTTATGGCAATTTAAACCAAAAACTTGTGGAGTTTTTTCTTGAAGTTATGACACCATGAAGGCAGGAAAATATACTAGTATAGAATTAAGGAATTCATGAAGTCCAATAAGTTTACTCATCATTCATGAGAGAAATCATCTCACTTAGATCTCTGATGAACCCCTTTTATTTGTAGATGTTTTGTGTTGTACTAGCATTATTCTGGGTGCCTCATCCATCAGCGGTTGTGACTCGACCATAGTCACATGGAACGCGGTACGTCGCGGTACGCGGTACGAAAACGGGTACGCAATTCGTACATTTCTAAAGTTCGGTATGAAGGGGGTAGGTTCATTCCGGTACGCCAATTCGGTACGCGGTACGGTGTATCATATCTTTTGGTACACCGTATCCTATACAAAAGAATAAAATCGGTAATTTTAAGGCGCCAATTAACCAGCTGGCGTTTCAGATGAAGCGACTGTTGATATTCCCACATAATAAAACGCACAGAGATTCAAATTAAACTTTAATTTTGTTAATTCGTGTACCAATCATGTCCGATTCGCGATTTTACAATTCAGAGATCGACGTTTTGCTCAATTGGGTACGCGAATCGGATCAATTGAGGTCGAAATTGAAGAATTTTCGGTACGCCATGTAGCAACGTACCAGATCGCGTACCGCCGGCGATCGGGACGCTTCTGTACCGCGTTTCGGTACGTGCGATCTGGATCGCGGTACGTGGGTACTTCAGCGTTTCCTGTGACTATGGACTCAACATTACCTAGTTAAACAGTAGTACCAAGATTTCAATTTTCTGGCAAACTTTTGGCAGAATTCACATAAACGAAATCAAATCAACGTTTATTGCCTGAAGTGCTGATTTAAAATTTTGATGACCTTGGCGCAACTTTTACTATAATTGGGTGATCTCGCATGACATTACCTAGTGCTATGAGCATATAATCAACAAAATAAAATAAGCAATAGAAACCTGATTGACAAATGTGTTTCTTAAATACATGAACACAGGGCTATGTTCTGAAAGGCGATAGGCGCAAAGGTCTCGTCCGACACCTAGACGCAAGATGCATAAAAAGCGATAGCATCAGGAAAAAAAACTCATGTAGGTATATATATATATATATATATATATATATATATATATATATATATTATGAATTTAAAGTTAATACTCTCTCACAAACCAAATGTTTAAAACCAATACCAAATGTTCAATACCAATGTTGGATATGTTAATTGTTGTGTTTTTTTAAATTAAATAAAAGAATCCAAAAAAATTCAAACCAAAATTTAAAAATCCAAAAGAAAAAAGAACAGAATGTCGCCTATTGTAGCTTTTGTAAAAAAAGAAAAGAAAGAAACAGATCTGCGCCTAGCCCTTCCAGAGGCATTTTTGCTGGGATGGGCTTTTTTTCAAGGCCTAGGCGCGTGCCTTAGGGCTTTGGACCACGTAGACAGAGTATCTAGAATGCTAATGTTAAGGACTTAAGGATACTGCACTAACCAAACAATCAGCCATTTAAAAGCTTGTCAGTTGAGATGAAAGATTGTGGGTGACATTGATATGTGATCTAGCAAATTGCTCGTAAGCATAAATGATGGCATCTATATGCATGTTAGGCTGTTTGCATATGTTTAATTTAGGCAACTTTCATCCACACATGCTAAGAATTAAGATAGTCATATGATTCGAATTTGCTCAATTGCATTTCAAGACAAATTTTCTTATCACAGATTATGAACATTATGAGAAAGGATGTAGAGAAGTGGGGATCTACAACTTATCATAGATTGCTAAAAAAAACCATGATATACATCAATGTTAAAATTTATGAACCTGCCATGCTTGTTGCTCGGTATGCAGTTGCACACTTCTTAGCCGCAGGACTTTTTCCATTGCCATCTGGGTTTGTGCACCCAATTCTGGTTGCTCAAATAATCCTTCATCAAAAAAGATGCTACCATCACTACTTGCTCTTGAAAATAAATTATCTCGAGAACCATTGTTACTCTTAGCCTTATGAGAAAGATATTCCCTCAGATGAGCTTCTACTCTCTTTTCCAATCCTGGAGGCAAGGATACCTGCTAATTCTCAAGACTTCAACTATTTAAGTATAATGCATATAAACATCAGCATTCAACAAGTTAATAACATTCTAAAGAAAAATAAATTAAGCAGCATCTTACTCTAATAAATAAGTACATAGAGAGGACACATGTCATCTTTTTAGGATTTCAATATTTGTGTTTTCCCACCTATTTTATTTTATTCCAACCTTCATTCATCAATTAACATATCGAAATAGTCGCACCTTCCTAATCTGATTTACCATTTCTATCATTTTTGTTTGAAAATTTATGGGTTGAAATAAAATATATTGAGATTTATGAATTACATTTTTTATTATTCAACTCGTGTAACACACGAGTTTCTAAGCTAGTGATCTAATAAATTACCTCCCTCTGTGGTCGTTTATCATCCAGATCAAAACGGTAGTTTGGCAATGGAACCTTGCTAACAACAAGCACTTTGGAATACAAATGGCTGCCCATAATTACATTGAACTAATTATTTAATCAGCATAACTATAAAAGACATGCAAACAACTACTCTTAAGATGATAATAATACCTATACAAACCCATCCTAGTCGCTAAGGCTGCTATTTGATCAAAACCACGCCTGTCCTTTTTTTCCCTTGAAACCAGCTCTTGTTCCTCTCTGCTGTGCAATAGCGTTGTTAACTTCCACTTCCAAGAATCTATATCTGATGTGGAAGCAACCTGGAAATGCAAAAAAAAATATATATATATATATATATATATATATATATATATATAAATATATAACAGGAAGGAATGGCAGCACAGGGGTAGAATATGCATGCCCAAATGGCCACAACCAATAACCCATGTGCAGACATAAGCTACAAAACGCATTTGAAAAAAAAAATTTAAATACAACAGTCATCATGCTAAAGATCAAGCTCAAACCTAGATCAATAACAGAATATTTGTATGTAAATTTTTAGCAAGTATAAACTTCTTTCCATAGTTGTCAAAGCGCGTCGGGCACAGGAAAAGAGCCTGGTGTCAGTCTAGGCACACTCCAATGAGATTTCAGCAAAATTTGGAAAAATTTGGCCATAGACAAGCCTAAAATAACCATAAAAAGGTTTTTAAATTTTAACAACTATGTATAACTAGACTATTAATTGTCTTATAGTTAGACTTTATATGTTATTTAAAATTTTCTAATCCTATACATGTCAAACCTCTAAAAACAGTAACTTAATACTATGCCCCTAGTTTAAAATAGGTCTCGCTTTTTTTGCGCCTAGGCTCCGGGTGCCGCTTACGCGCCTTTGACAACTATGCTTCTTTCATCAATGTTATTTTAATATATAGGAAGTTCATTGAACAACATTATATCCTTAAATCAGCACTATTTATAATCATATAACCATGAAACAAACCATCGATGGCATTTCAGTTCACAAAGAAGATCGCTCGTATATAAAAGAATCAAAATCTGATTGAAATGCCCTTCTATATACAAATTGAATTGTATTATATGACCTTTTAAGATTGAATAAATTTGTATTTATTTTCAATATCTTGCTAAATCTGTTGAGGGTTTTTGTTTTGTGCATCAAGATTGTGTGTTTCACAAGGGATACCCCTTGTCTATACTCTTTACACAAGTCACAAATTTGTACTACACTACTACCTATAGCTGAAGTGTTAAACAATGTCAAATTATATTCCAACAATAGACTAGGCACATGTATCTACTTACGTGGCACTGTGGACCTTGGGTGTATAGACCCTTAAAGTGCTTTGATTTTTTTATCTAGTGGTAATCATAGGAAATTCTGCAAGAATTGAGTAATTTAGTCCATTTTTTCTGACAATATGTATGATGTAAGCCCAAAGCCCCAAAGTAATAACAAGATGGCCCAACAAGCCAAATTAATGCTCTGAATGAATATTTAGAACAAGAGAGTGAGGGACAATTAGGTCTTATGGTCCAATATACTAAGAAGTAAAAGAAAGCATTCATGGCCCAACATTCCAATTTCCAGCAAGCCAAATTAAATCTGTGCCAAACCATACCAGTACAGTGTTCTGTAGTTCTTCATGGATTTACCATTGAAATACAAGTATATTATCTTTTAGTTTTGTTATCAGATTAAATTGATATCATTTCTGCATCAATATCATTTATTTAATTACTTTCATATCCGACCTTTTGAGACCTTTCCTTTTCAATTTTGGAAAAAGCACATGTCATGCTAGGCCACATGATGGGGCTCATCAATCATCTCTTGCTTCCTTCTGAACTTTGTCTAAGCTGCAAATTATTCCTGCTATGCAACTTTATTTCTACAAAGGCATGCAATTATTCTCGTTTGTGTTGAAGTCTAGAATCTATAAATTTTATTGCCAAGCGGCACTCACATCCCTTGACCAACACAAAAAATCCATGATGTAATTATTGATATTTCAACATAAAAAGATCATATGGTATAAAATAAGAGGGAAATGAAATTCATGTATTTCGTATGACATGATATCTACAACTATCTCAGATAATGCCCTGCGTGGTGTGTGTATGTGTTTGTTCACATCATGTGTACCACTAATTTGGAAAATTTACAAGCATTGACATCCTTAATCACTTTGTTGCAAATGAATGATATCCAAATGGAAAATTTAGACATCCATGGATATCATATATAGTCACATCCTCTCCTTGTAACATCCATCTACATGATAGCAACTATCATGTTTCTTGGTTAAATTGAACCATCACGAAATTGAACATTACTTGTATTCAGTTGACTTTTAATCAAGAGTGCACCTACTTTTCAAGTGATTAAAGCAAAATTTATGTTTCTTGCACATGAATATAGAAATCAACCTATGACACCTTAGACATATCCCAAACGTTCCATTATGTCCACAAGAGAGATACTGAGCCATTAGAAATGTCCCGTTTCAAATATAACTAACGAGTTGCTGTGGGCGAGAGGAGAATTTCACAGTTAAGCGTGTCTGGGTTAGTAAAGCAAAGCAGACAGTACGGGTTGGTTGGTATGAGAGGCTGGATTTTACATTTGTCTTGAAATTCGATAAATAAACTCAATTAAATTCTCTACTAAAGTAACTACATTTCCAAATTCCAGTCACACAATAACAAATACAGTATAATAAAACTCACAGGATGATTCAATAGCTGGAATTGAATACCGGAGTCACCGGCCTGTGATTTCATCATTTGATGCTGTTGATGAGTAGGCAAGTAAGGATTAGGATTCGGTAACCTAATGGTATTACTGCTTTGAAGTGTATTAACAAAAGAATTGCTCATGTTATTGTCAACAATAGCAGGGGGAGTAGAGATATCGGGGACAGAGGCCGGTGAAGTGATGACGGAACGAAGGCGGTGATGCGGAGGCACGTACACGGAGCCGTACGATGCCGGACGCGGTACATCCTTCATTGCCGTGTACGGTGGTGACGATGAGGTTTTGTTAAAGGGTTTAGGGCACGAAAGTGGTGGTGTGTTGCAGAAGAAAACGAGTTTGATACACACGACCGTGAATTGGTCGGAGCTAGAATCCGGTAAGTGGTTGGCAGATCGGCGACACGACGGCGTCGGCGGTGGTACAGGTGGTGGCGGTTAGTACGGTAGATTGTTCAGGGTTTGGGTTTCTGATAATGATACATGGCGATTACTGTTTGAAGTCAAATCCAACAAGCTTTACGGTTTCGGTTTCTGCTAATGATATACGGTGGCCGTTAGGCTAAGGGTTGGCGTAACGAGGTGAGACACGACCCGTTATTGGTCATCGACTACTAACGACACATGCGATAATGATGTGAAGTAACGAGTGGTTGAAGGTGTTGATTGTTTATCTAGCGCCTATTTTGAGTAATAGTGGTGTGACAACTACACATTGTCTAACACGAAACACAAAATAGGTTGAAGCAAACACGACTTCTTATAAAACATATAAACACGAAATGATCCGTTAAGAAATATGTTAACAGTTAACACTATAAATGACCCGTTAAAGAAATGTTACGGCACTACGGTTAGTTAATAATGACTTTTTGAAGGTAATTGGCTATTTACCAATTTTATTATAATATTTATTTTAAATTTTAAATTATAAATTGGTCTTAACAAGATAACGAATTTCCATCTATTTAGACTCGAAAATAAAAATTTCTTAACGTGTAGACCTGTTTTAACGCAAAACATGTTAAAGTCAAGTCGTATCATGTTAACGTATTTGTGTCTGATCATGTCTTGATGTTGCATTTTTTTTTCCTAAATAAATAAAAAACGATCATGTTATCTTCCATTTTTTTAGGGTGTTGTTATTCTCACACCCAATTTTTTTAAAAATACACCCCTGAAACGGCCTGTACTGCCCAGTACGGCCCGTCTCAGTCCTCGGTCAAACATTCCCTCCTGACAACCTGCGCCAATGATTGGGAGTAAGACGGGCCGTACTGGCCAGGATGACCCGTCTCAATCATCGTACAGACATTCCCTGCAACTAAGTACAATGATTAGATAGCAAGACGCCCGTACTGGCCAGTACGGCCCGTCTTGTTTTTTCAATTCTGACAAAAGGACACTGATTTGACCTAGTACGGGCCGTCTTGAACATTTTGAAATTTGTATATAAGCTTGAATCGTTTCAAACGAACGCGTAACTTTCGAATTCGAATATATTTCAAGATAATTCGTATCTGTAACGATGTCTTTCTGGGATGGGAATTTTTTCAACTATTCCATGCCAGATTTGAACGAAGAGCCTCCTGTCGAGTATTCATACGGCACGATAGATCTGAATGCTGAACCTAACGCTGATGTCGGTTTTGACAGTCAAGCATCGTATGGGTTCGTGTATGACGACAGTAAACAAAGTAACCCGGAGGAGGGTTATGAAGAAAAGCCGGGGGCTTCAAACGTTAACTGGGAAACCAAAGAGGTAACTTAAATGAAACATAAATGTTAATGATTTTATATTATCGCTATCCATTTACGGTATTTATTATTGTTTTTATATGTCAGAAGTTTATGTCTAAGGAAGCGCTGGTAGGGTGGGTGAAAAGTAGAGCACTAGACAATGGTTACATTGTAGTCAAAAGAAGAACGAAAAAATCAAAGACAACAGGCAGTGTAATCAAAGTCTGGCTCATGTGTGACCATGGTGGCGAGCACAATAGCATCGCAATCCTTAGACGGTCAGGCAGCAAGAAAATCGATTATCCGTTTCAACTGATAGGGTTATACAACGAAGTTCGTGAATCCTGGAAATTGCAGGTGATTAACGACAATCACAATCACGAACCTGCTCATAATCTAGAGGGTCATCCATATGTTAGAAGATTCACTCAAGAGGAAGAAGATCTGGTTGAGAATCTGACCGAGCGACACATGGATCCTCGTAACATACTTTCGAGCATAAAGAAACATAACCCTGTAAATGTATCCGTCCCTAGGGATGTATACAATTTACAGCAGAAGATAAAAAACAACAAGAAATTCGGTGATACTCCGATGCAGGTCTTAGAAAACGTGCTTCACAGTCAGCGGTACGTTTACTATACCCGGGAGGATCCTGAAACAAACGTCGTGGAAGACATTTTCTTCTGTCATCCAAAATCGTATTTGCTGGTGGCGTGCATTTCCGCACCTACTGATGATGGACGCGACGTACAAAACGAACCAGTACAGGCTTCCATTTATTCAAATTGTTGGCGTGACTTCCACACACCAGACGTTTAGTATTGCTCACGCGTTCGTAAGCAAAGAGCGTGAGGAGAACTACGTCTGGGTCTTGGAAATAGCTAAGAGTATGTTGAATAAATGTATGGATCCATGTGTGATCATAACAGATCGAGACCTTGCTGTTATGAATGCGTGCCGTAAAGTGTTTCCAGAAGCTTAAAAATATCCTTGCAGATGGCACATAGACGAAAATATTGCCAAACACTGCAAGGCAAGCTTTTCGGACGCAGACGGGAAGAAATTCAAAGGTCGATGGGCGAATTTGTGTAACTCTCCGACAACAGAGTTATACGACTACAACTACAACAGTCTGTACGAAAGACTTATCAAAGACAACAAAAAAAGTAAGCATCATATACCATCATTATTATCATCATATCATCATTGGTTTTTTGTTTCATTTCAGGGGTTCTGGAGTATCTGACGCACACCTGGTTAAACAGTTACAGAGATATGTTTGTAACAGCATGGACCAATAGAACGCGCAACTTTGGTCAACGTACAACAAACCGGGTGGAAAGTCAGCACTCGAACCTAAAACGATTCCTCAGATCACCAAACAGCACGCTTGCCTCGCTTGTCGGTTTCGTAAATGAAATCGTGCAAGCACAGGAGGTATAAATGAAACACGATTTTGAAACGAGCTTGATTAAAACTATAGGTCATCATAAACTACCAATATTTGATAACCTTCGAGGAAAGGTGTCCCATAAAGCTTTTGATTTGTTGGTCGAGGAAAAAGACAAAATAAGAGTCATGCGTGACAAAAATATGATGTGTGGCCACCAGCTTTGGATGAGTTGTGGGTTGCCGTGCGCTTGTAATATATCAAAATATTACAACACATGTTCGTAATATTAAATGTAAATCTTAGATGTTTCGCACGTAGTTACTTTTATATTAATTGTAATTATAAATTATGCAGATAAAAAGATACCGCTCTCAGATATAGATATTTTTTGGACAAAACTTAACGCAGCTAACCCAACACTGTTAGAAGAAGAAGAAATAGATGTTATAGGACAAATGGGTTTGATTACAAAAGAAATAAATTCCAAACCTCCTGAAATAAAAAAGAGTCTAATAAAGAAGGTCTTGCCGCAATTATTTCCAAACAAAAGCGACAAAAAGGCGCCTTCAGTTCAAAAGATACATGTGGTCGTCCAACTTTAAAGGCACAGAAACAAAAAGAGCAAGAGCAATACGTTGTTAAAGATAATTTAGCGTCCCAAGAAAGTACATTTGAACCTTCGAGGCATAGTTCGTTTACAGTTGTGACCGAGAAAAGTCAGAAACCCGTATTTCGGCGCAGCCGTTCCACATCGGTATCAAAAGCAATGCGACCATCGGACTCGCTAAGTCAAAACGAATTCCGTTTTCCACGTAACATGAAGCCTGAAGGATTAAACAATGTTTATCGATTCGGTCATCGCATCCTTCCTCTCCTTCAACCTTACGTGATAAACATACAAGATGTCCAGCCAGATGGTAACTGTGGTTTTCGTTCTGTAGCCGTGGGCTTAGGATTCGATGAAAGTCATTGGGCATTTATTCGACAACAACTCTTGCAAGAATTGGATTTCAACGCAGATCTGTACATATATGTGTTTAACTCCTACGACCCAGGATTTTATGATGTACTACGCAACACAATAAATTGGCAACAGATTGCACCTGCTCCTGCCGAACATTGGATGTTTATGCCCCACACAGGTTTAGTAATTGCTCAAAGTAATCGTTCACCTTTTCAGCAGTCGAGGTCCTCAAACCATTTTTCCTTTGTGGACATCTGCTAATAGTTTGCCGCGACATAACGTCGTATCAGTAGTTCATCTTGGCGTCCATTTCGTTAATGTTACCTTACAAGGATGTTATCCAATGCCAACGGTAAATCCTATCTGGAAACGTTACCGAAATGATGCCGCATCCGACTGGGAGTTTGTATATCATGACAGGCTGCAAGAATATCAAATATTTTTAGATGAAAATAAGTTGGTCGACTACATAGACGTTTAAATGTAATAAACAAATTCTTTAATGAAATGTAATAAAAGTGAATTCTTTTTAATTTAAAAAAAAAGTTAGAACAGTACGGCCCGTACTGCCCAGTACGGCCCGTACTGCCCAGTACGGCCCATACTGTTCTAGATTAAATTCAAATCTGAGTTTCATTTTTTACTTTTCCACACACATACGCTCACATTTTCCTCTCATCTGGTCTATACACCCCGTCTTGGTGCTTCAAACTTTCGATACCATGTATTTTCGCCCGTAGATCATGAATATGTGTTTAGATTAGGTTTTTGATCAAAATAGGACTTGTTTAGGGCGTTTTAAAGTTTTCGAAATATGAACAAGACGGGCCGTCGTAACCTGTATGGCCCGTCTTGGCCACTCAAAATTTAAATCAATAAAGAACAAGACGGGCCGTCTTAACCAGTACGGCCCGTCTTGTTCATCAAATGAAGAAGGTGACCTTTGGGCTGGTATGGCCAAGACGGGCCGTCTAGACGAAGACGGGCCGTCTTGGTCAGACGGCCTAGTTTTGGCCTGGTATTGCCAAGACGGGCCGTCTTGACCAAGACGGGCCGTCTTGGTCAGACGGCCTAGTGTTGGCCTGGTATTGCCAAGACGGGTCGTCTTGGTCAGACGGCCTAGTTTTGGCCTGGTATTGCCAAGACGGGCCGTCTTAGACAAAAAAAATTTTAACGTTCGGTCGTTTTTCGTTTTTCATCTTATACTTTTCTGTAGCAGAGATGGACGCCGACATGCCACACCAGGAGGGCGTCGACCCGATGCCACAGCAGCAGGGGCCGTCGTTAGATCCCGAGTCGCTCGCGTTATCGCAGTACGAGTGGCTCCAGTTCGAGCCAGAGTCAGCGACGGCGATGAGGTGCCGTCGGATATTCGGATGAGCGTGCCGACGCCTCATTCTATAGATTGGGGTCTTCTGGCTGATGCCGGGGAGGCGGTTCATGCGAGAGCCATCCTCGGCGAGGACACGCCGTGGACTCGCCTGTTCGATCTCGCGGACCTGCCCACCTACCGGTTGATCACTGTTGAGTTTCTATCTACATTTAGATATAGAGCTCACCAGCCAGCAGTTAGGGAGGACGAGGACGAGGAGCTTCCGGATATTGAGTTCTCACTAGGCGGACAACACCACGCGATGTCGATCGAGCGGTTCGCCGGGCAGTTAGGCCTCTACTACGAGCCGGAGACCATTCGTGAGGACTTCATACAGGGGTTGACGCAGGGGGAGGAGGGGGTTATGAGGGCCTGGTGGGCCCAGATATCAGATACGCCCTTCACCGGCCACCGGGTACGGGCCTCGATGATCAGAGATCCTCTGATCCGTTACATCCACCGCTGCATCGTGCCGACCATCTCAGATCGCAGTCAGAGCCAGGAGTGGGTGACGACGACAGATCTGTTTTATTTGCACTCACTCATTGCTGGCAGGCCGTGCAACCTGGCACGGTGTTTTGCGTTGTACTACGCCTCCTTCTACCACCGACAGGAGCGCGGTACATTGTGGGGTGGCGCCTTTGTCACCCACATCGCCCGCACCAGAGGCATGGTTGACATGCTTGATGATGTGCCGGCGATCGAGCCTCGTAAGCTCGATCGGCGGACGGTCATGACCATGAAACTTGCCGCCGACATCCCGGGTCTGGGATTGCAATTTATTGGGCTGGACGGCCGCCCATTTCAGCCCGCCCAGGTCATCGTCGTGCAGGAGCAGCAACAGCAGGACGTTGGCCCGATGCCGGAGCCCGAGCCGATTCGGGAGTTTGTAGAGTTTCTAATCCATTTGATGCCATAAAGATGAATTGAAACCACCAGGTATGTATTTCTTTGCCTTATAGTGGTTCTAGGATAATTTGGTGTTTTTGGGGTGAAAATTTTGGCTAAGGCATGAAAATGCCAGAAACTCTCTGGAAAAATGACTCCGTTGCGTCACACGACACCTACAGGGCCATCTGTAGCGCTACACTACTGATCTGGTCAAACACGCGGGTCAACACATTGTCGCGCTACGCGACAACCTTAAGGTTACCTATCGCGATACGCGACGCGCACCCAGACCCGTTTTTAGCCATTTCAAGCCCTAGATTTCAATTTTACCCCCAAAATTACCTCTCCTACACCGCTGTCACCACCATCCTTCATCCATTAAATACCCATTCAACCATCTTTCACTACCATTCCACCATTCTCATTTCCATTGACGGGTGTACTAAGGCGAGGTGTTCTAAGTTGATTTTAAGGTAAGGTGGCTTTCTAATTTCATTCTTGTGGCATTGGATTGATTTTTTTTTTAAATTTTTAGTTAGTTCTTAATTTTCTTTGTTTGATTTGTGTTTTCCTTTGTTAATTTTTAGTTAAATGGTAGGGTTAGTTTGTGGTTGGGCTTAATCATGGATATCATTATTATTCTTTGGACGTGTTGATGCTTGTTTGATCTTTGTCTTTGTGTAGATCTTATGTGTATGTTTGTAGCCTGTGGAGAAAAATTTGTAGATTGTGGAGCTACGTGGAAAGGTTGGCACTCGACGGTCTTCTCTTCAACCAGCTAAGTCATTTTCAGTTTTTAGTTTTTAAATTTTAGTTTTTCTTTTGGTTTTCCTTTTTTCTCTACATTGGGGACAATGTACAGTTTAAGTGTGGGGATGGGAAACTTAGTTTAAATTTGTTTCAGTAGTTAGTTTTTGAATTTTAGTTTTAGTTTACTTAAGTTTTTGAGTCAAAATTTTTTTAAATTTATTTTCATTTTTAGTTTTCAGCTTAAATCTTTCTTGTCTTTGTTTAAGTTGGTTGCAAAAGCATGATGGGAAATGATAGAATAGTTGGGTTTTGTGGTTTCATTCATGGTTAACTTGTTGGTTTGGGTTTATGCTTTGGTTATGGGATGTGTAAGTAGGCTCAACTGATTGTATTTATCCCGTAAGATTGGTAAAATTTCACTTAAATGCATGATTTTCATGGGAAACATCTTGGGAATTTGGAATTAATGAAACTGTTTTCTAGTTGTAAAGGAGTCTTTGCATAATAACAAGTAAGAGTTTCGAAAATCTGATTTTTGTTTGGCACATAAGTACTCTTTTTATGAGAATAAATCCGAGTCTTATGGCGCCTCCATTTCACCAAATAAGCTGAGTAAAAAGAAAAATAAAAGAAAAAAAGGTTGGACGAGAAACTTATGTGTCACACGCCGGGTTGCAGCCTGGTTGAAACACCACTAAGCTAAGTTCAATTAAAAAAATGAATAAAAGAAAAATGCTCACGCTTTCAGCTGCTTCCATTATAAAAATCTGATTTGAGAAATATTTTGTATTGTTTATATGTGAGGATGACTTGAAAACTAGAATCCAGGATTGATTTGGTTTTAAATTTCCTAAGTGTGGGTCTAAAGAAATGAAATGTAGAACATCAGCGTAATAGACCATGAGTAAGGGACTTGAATAATCAGTATGAGTTTAGTAGGATAACAATACTTGCAATCTTTTCCAAAGCATTTAATTTTGAATTAATGAGTTTAATTGTGTGGAAACCATTTTACCTAGCTATGATCCCAGATTTTTGCATAGGCCCTTTTCAGGGACGAAAAAGAGATAAGTGTGGGGATGTGATGTGTTGTAAAACACATCTGTTTTTCCATTTGTTTTTGTTAAGTTTCAGTACCGTTTTATTCAGTTTTAGAGTCGATTTAAGCTGGTGCTTCACATTTCTGTAATTTGATGCTTGCAGGTAATAAACATGTTTATTTGGTGCTAAAGTACAAAGAAACGAGCTCTCGGTTGGGCGAGAACGGACCTGGAATCAAAGAAGGCCAAAAACTGAATTCTGGATTCCCTCGCGCTACGCGACAACCAACTGAAACCCTGTCGAGCTACGCTAGAGGTGGGAAAGACAAAAATACCCTCTGATGTCTGTCGCGCTACGCGACAGATTTGGAGGTATCTGTCGTGATACGCCACAGGTCTAAAATCGCAGTTTTTTAGTTTTAAGCCAAAAAGTCGAAAAAGAAAGGGGAGAACACGTTTTTGAACGGCTGGAGGCGACTAGGAGGACGAGGAAAGGCCATTCTAAGGTGAATCAAAGGTTGGGAAAGCATTGGATTGAAGATTGAAGGCCTAGGATCAAGGAATTCGGGTGTTCTTCATTCGGTTTTCTTTGTTTCTTTGTTTTCTTTGATTTCTATGTTTCTCATTCACTTTAAGCAGATTATGGATTGTATTCGTATGATGTTTCTTGGCTAATCTTTTAGAACTACCTAGGTTTTGATGATTGCACATGTTTAACATTGGTTTTTATTGGTTTTGGATTATGTTTATGTGATGAACTCTTGATGTAACAAACTTGGATTGGATTATTGGATGTTTATGTGTGTCTATGATTGTTTATGGATTGATGATTTACTCCTTGTGTGCCTTGGTGAATGTCTCTCATGTAATAGGTGCATGCTAGGTCAATTACTGTGTGTTTTTGATTATTGGATGGTTTACTACGTACGAGTTTATCATAGGAGTTATTATCTTGATATAGATATATTGAATGTGCAAACAATCTTGATAGCCGTGAGGTGAGAGATTGCCGGTTTGTCTAGGGTGTTAGATTTTCTAGTTTAGAAGCTTTGTGAGAAGATCTTTCTAGTTCATCTTATATCTTTGTTTACCGAATCCAATAGGAAAACCCAAGTCATCCCTAGCATTTAAGAAAACTGTGACTTTCGCGCTGTGAGGTAGATTGTTCAACAGTTACTTCTTAGGTGTTTTGAGATTATCGTGCCGTGAGGTAGATTGTCTAGCGGATACATTTTGAGTATAATTGGATGACCTGTGAGGGAAATCCATTTAACCGGTGGTTTAACGTCTTCTAGGACTCTTAGTTGACAATCCTTGAGAAGGGTCGAGGGTGCTCTAGGTTTCCTTTGATTTTAGTATTTTAAGATCCCGGTATCACATTGTTTCCATTACCGATAGATTCTTTGTTGAACATGTGTAGGATTCATGCCTAGGTAGTGTTCTTTCTGCGTCTGATTTTCGTTTTAGTCTGGTGTTTTCTCTTTAGCTTTCTTTTAGTTATTCTTAGTTTTGTTAGCAAAACCCCCCTCCTTATTATTATTTTATTTAAGTACAAATTTTGTATAGATAAGTCATAGAGTCTAGTTAGTACAGTCTGTAGAAGTCTGTGGGTTCGATATCCGGACTTGCTTTGCTCTGCTACATACGATAGGTACACTTGCCTGTCGGTAGCTTAGGTTTTAGAGAGTCTAGATTTATTACTTTGTGTCTATTTTAGAGTCGGTTTTTAGTTAGTTTATTAGCTAAGCTCCGTCGACATCAAGTTTTTGGCGCCGTTGCCAGGGACTTCTTAGTCGATTGTGCTTACTAGTTCTTGTTCTTATCTGTGCATATTAGTGTTTAGTTTGTCTTCAATTTATTTTAATTTATTTTGTTTATTTCTTCTTGATTGATTTTTATTTGATTGCAGGAGAGGAGGTTTCCTTTGATCCTCCCATTTGAGTTGAGTTTGAGTGAGATCTTGGGTTAAACTCCCAAGTGTAGAGTTTGTAGAGTTTCTAATCCATTTGATGCCATAAAGATGAATTGAAACCACCAGGTATGTATTTCTTTGCCTTATAGTGGTTCTAGGATAATTTGGTGTTTTTGGGGTGAAAATTTTGGCTAAGGCATGAAAATGCCAGAAACTCTCTGGAAAAATGACTCCGTTGCGTCACACGACACCTACAGGGCCATCTGTAGCGCTACACTACTGATCTGGTCAAACACGCGGGTCAACACATTGTCGCGCTACGCGACAACCTTAAGGTTACCTATCGCGATACGCGACGCGCACCCAGACCCGTTTTTAGCCATTTCAAGCCCTAGATTTCAATTTTACCCCCAAAATTACCTCTCCTACACCGCTGTCACCACCATCCTTCATCCATTAAATACCCATTCAACCATCTTTCACTACCATTCCACCATTTTCATTTCCATTGACGGGTGTACTAAGGCGAGGTGTTCTAAGTTGATTTTAAGGTAAGGTGGCTTTCTAATTTCATTCTTGTGGCATTGGATTGATTTTTTTTTTAAATTTTTAGTTAGTTCTTAATTTTCTTTGTTTGATTTGTGTTTTCCTTTGTTAATTTTTAGTTAAATGGTAGGGTTAGTTTGTGGTTGGGCTTAATCATGGATATCATTATTATTCTTTGGACGTGTTGATGCTTGTTTGATCTTTGTCTTTGTGTAGATCTTATGTGTATGTTTGTAGCCTGTGGAGAAAAATTTGTAGATTGTGGAGCTACGTGGAAAGGTTGGCACTCGACGGTCTTCTCTTCAACCAGCTAAGTCATTTTCAGTTTTTACTTTTTAAATTTTAGTTTTTCTTTTGGTTTTCCTTTTTCTCTACATTGGGGACAATGTACAGTTTAAGTGTGGGGATGGGAAACTTAGTTTAAATTTGTTTCAGTAGTTAGTTTTTGAATTTTAGTTTTAGTTTACTTAAGTTTTTGAGTCAAAATTTTTTTAAATTTATTTTCATTTTTAGTTTTCAGCTTAAATCTTTCTTGTCTTTGTTTAAGTTGGTTGCAAAAGCATGATGGGAAATGATAGAATAGTTGGGTTTTGTGGTTTCATTCATGGTTAACTTGTTGGTTTGGGTTTATGCTTTGGTTATGGGATGTGTAAGTAGGCTCAACTGATTGTATTTATCCCGTAAGATTGGTAAAATTTCACTTAAATGCATGATTTTCATGGGAAACATCTTGGGAATTTGGAATTAATGAAACTGTTTTCTAGTTGTAAAGGAGTCTTTGCATAATAACAAGTAAGAGTTTCGAAAATCTGATTTTTGTTTGGCACATAAGTACTCTTTTTATGAGAATAAATCCGAGTCTTATGGCGCCTCCATTTCACCAAATAAGCTGAGTAAAAAGAAAAATAAAAGAAAAAAAGGTTGGACGAGAAACTTATGTGTCACACGCCGGGTTGCAGCCTGGTTGAAACACCACTAAGCTAAGTTCAATTAAAAAAATGAATAAAAGAAAAATGCTCACGCTTTCAGCTGCTTCCATTATAAAAATCTGATTTGAGAAATATTTTGTATTGTTTATATGTGAGGATGACTTGAAAGCTAGAATCCAGGATTGATTTGGTTTTAAATTTCCTAAGTGTGGGTCTAAAGAAATGAAATGTAGAACATCAACGTAATAGACCATGACTAAGGGACTTGAATAATCAGTATGAGTTTAGTAGGATAACAAAATACTTGCAATCTTTTCCAAAGCATTTAATTTTGAATTAATGAGTTTAATTGTGTGGAAACCATTTTACCTAGCTATGATCCCAGATTTTTGCATAGGCCCTTTTCAGGGACGAAAAAGAGATAAGTGTGGGGATGTGATGTGTTGTAAAACACATCTGTTTTTCCATTTGTTTTTGTTAAGTTTCAGTACCGTTTTATTCAGTTTTAGAGTCGATTTAAGCTGGTGCTTCACATTTCTGTAATTTGATGCTTGCAGGTAATAAACATGTTTATTTGGTGCTAAAGTACAAAGAAACGAGCTCTCGGTTGGGCGAGAACGGACCTGGAATCAAAGAAGGCCAAAAACTGAATTCTGGATTCCCTCGCGCTACGCGACAACCAACTGAAACCCTGTCGAGCTACGCTAGAGGTGGGAAAGACAAAAATACCCTCTGATGTCTGTCGCGCTACGCGACAGATTTGGAGGTATCTGTCGTGATACGCCACAGGTCTAAAATCGCAGTTTTTTAGTTTTAAGCCAAAAAGTCGAAAAAGAAAGGGGAGAACACGTTTTTGAACGGCTGGAGGCGACTAGGAGGACGAGGAAAGGCCATTCTAAGGTGAATCAAAGGTTGGGAAAGCATTGGATTGAAGATTGAAGGCCTAGGATCAAGGAATTCGGGTGTTCTTCATTCGGTTTTCTTTGTTTCTTTGTTTTCTTTGATTTCTATGTTTCTCATTCACTTTAAGCAGATTATGGATTGTATTCGTATGATGTTTCTTGGCTAATCTTTTAGAACTACCTAGGTTTTGATGATTGCACATGTTTAACATTGGTTTTTATTGGTTTTGGATTATGTTTATGTGATGAACTCTTGATGTAACAAACTTGGATTGGATTATTGGATGTTTATGTGTGTCTATGATTGTTTATGGATTGATGATTTACTCCTTGTGTGCCTTGGTGAATGTCTCTCATGTAATAGGTGCATGCTAGGTCAATTACTGTGTGTTTTTGATTATTGGATGGTTTACTACGTACGAGTTTATCATAGGAGTTATTATCTTGATATAGATATATTGAATGTGCAAACAATCTTGATAGCCGTGAGGTGAGAGATTGCCGGTTTGTCTAGGGTGTTAGATTTTCTAGTTTAGAAGCTTTGTGAGAAGATCTTTCTAGTTCATCTTATATCTTTGTTTACCGAATCCAATAGGAAAACCCAAGTCATCCCTAGCATTTAAGAAAACTGTGACTTTCGCGCTGTGAGGTAGATTGTTCAACAGTTACTTCTTAGGTGTTTTGAGATTATCGTGCCGTGAGGTAGATTGTCTAGCGGATACATTTTGAGTATAATTGGATGACCTGTGAGGGAAATCCATTTAACCGGTGGTTTAACGTCTTCTAGGACTCTTAGTTGACAATCCTTGAGAAGGGTCGAGGGTGCTCTAGGTTTCCTTTGATTTTAGTATTTTAAGATCCCGGTATCACATTGTTTCCATTACCGATAGATTCTTTGTTGAACATGTGTAGGATTCATGCCTAGGTAGTGTTCTTTCTGCGTCTGATTTTCGTTTTAGTCTGGTGTTTTCTCTTTAGCTTTCTTTTAGTTATTCTTAGTTTTGTTAGCAAAACCCCCCTCCTTATTATTATTTTATTTAAGTACAAATTTTGTATAGATAAGTCATAGAGTCTAGTTAGTACAGTCTGTAGAAGTCTGTGGGTTCGATATCCGGACTTGCTTTGCTCTGCTACATACGATAGGTACACTTGCCTGTCGGTAGCTTAGGTTTTAGAGAGTCTAGATTTATTACTTTGTGTCTATTTTAGAGTCGGTTTTTAGTTAGTTTATTAGCTAAGCTCCGTCGACATCAAGTTTTTGGCGCCGTTGCCGGGGACTTCTTAGTCGATTGTGCTTACTAGTTCTTGTTCTTATCTGTGCATATTAGTGTTTAGTTTGTCTTCAATTTATTTTAATTTATTTTGTTTATTTCTTCTTGATTGATTTTTATTTGATTGCAGGAGAGGAGGTTTCCTTTGATCCTCCCATTTGAGTTGAGTTTGAGTGAGATCTTGGGTTAAACTCCCAAGTGTAGAGTTTGTAGAGTTTCTAATCCATTTGATGCCATAAAGATGAATTGAAACCACCAGGTATGTATTTCTTTGCCTTAGAGTGGTTCTAGGATAATTTGGTGTTTTTGGGGTGAAAATTTTGGCTAAGGCATGAAAATGCCAGAAACTCTCTGGAAAAATGACTCCGTTGCGTCACACGACACCTACAGGGCCATCTGTAGCGCTACACTACTGATCTGGTCAAACACGCGGGTCAACACATTGTCGCGCTACGCGACAACCTTAAGGTTACCTATCGCGATACGCGACGCGCACCCAGACCCGTTTTTAGCCATTTCAAGCCCTAGATTTCAATTTTACCCCCAAAATTACCTCTCCTACACCGCTGTCACCACCATCCTTCATCCATTAAATACCCATTCAACCATCTTTCACTACCATTCCACCATTTTCATTTCCATTGACGGGTGTACTAAGGCGAGGTGTTCTAAGTTGATTTTAAGGTAAGGTGGCTTTCTAATTTCATTCTTGTGGCATTGGATTGATTTTTTTTTTAAATTTTTAGTTAGTTCTTAATTTTCTTTGTTTGATTTGTGTTTTCCTTTGTTAATTTTTAGTTAAATGGTAGGGTTAGTTTGTGGTTGGGCTTAATCATGGATATCATTATTATTCTTTGGACGTGTTGATGCTTGTTTGATCTTTGTCTTTGTGTAGATCTTATGTGTATGTTTGTAGCCTGTGGAGAAAAATTTGTAGATTGTGGAGCTACGTGGAAAGGTTGGCACTCGACGGTCTTCTCTTCAACCAGCTAAGTCATTTTCAGTTTTTAGTTTTTAAATTTTAGTTTTTCTTTTGGTTTTCCTTTTTCTCTACATTGGGGACAATGTACAGTTTAAGTGTGGGGATGGGAAACTTAGTTTAAATTTGTTTCAGTAGTTAGTTTTTGAATTTTAGTTTTAGTTTACTTAAGTTTTTGAGTCAAAATTTTTTTAAATTTATTTTCATTTTTAGTTTTCAGCTTAAATCTTTCTTGTCTTTGTTTAAGTTGGTTGCAAAAGCATGATGGGAAATGATAGAATAGTTGGGTTTTGTGGTTTCATTCATGGTTAACTTGTTGGTTTGGGTTTATGCTTTGGTTATGGGATGTGTAAGTAGGCTCAACTGATTGTATTTATCCCGTAAGATTGGTAAAATTTCACTTAAATGCATGATTTTCATGGGAAACATCTTGGGAATTTGGAATTAATGAAACTGTTTTCTAGTTGTAAAGGAGTCTTTGCATAATAACAAGTAAGAGTTTCGAAAATCTGATTTTTGTTTGGCACATAAGTACTCTTTTTATGAGAATAAATCCGAGTCTTATGGCGCCTCCATTTCACCAAATAAGCTGAGTAAAAAGAAAAATAAAAGAAAAAAAGGTTGGACGAGAAACTTATGTGTCACACGCCGGGTTGCAGCCTGGTTGAAACACCACTAAGCTAAGTTCAATTAAAAAAATGAATAAAAGAAAAATGCTCACGCTTTCAGCTGCTTCCATTATAAAAATCTGATTTGAGAAATATTTTGTATTGTTTATATGTGAGGATGACTTGAAAGCTAGAATCCAGGATTGATTTGGTTTTAAATTTCCTAAGTGTGGGTCTAAAGAAATGAAATGTAGAACATCAACGTAATAGACCATGACTAAGGGACTTGAATAATCAGTATGAGTTTAGTAGGATAACAAAATACTTGCAATCTTTTCCAAAGCATTTAATTTTGAATTAATGAGTTTAATTGTGTGGAAACCATTTTACCTAGCTATGATCCCAGATTTTTGCATAGGCCCTTTTCAGGGACGAAAAAGAGATAAGTGTGGGGATGTGATGTGTTGTAAAACACATCTGTTTTTCCATTTGTTTTTGTTAAGTTTCAGTACCGTTTTATTCAGTTTTAGAGTCGATTTAAGCTGGTGCTTCACATTTCTGTAATTTGATGCTTGCAGGTAATAAACATGTTTATTTGGTGCTAAAGTACAAAGAAACGAGCTCTCGGTTGGGCGAGAACGGACCTGGAATCAAAGAAGGCCAAAAACTGAATTCTGGATTCCCTCGCGCTACGCGACAACCAACTGAAACCCTGTCGAGCTACGCTAGAGGTGGGAAAGACAAAAATACCCTCTGATGTCTGTCGCGCTACGCGACAGATTTGGAGGTATCTGTCGTGATACGCCACAGGTCTAAAATCGCAGTTTTTTAGTTTTAAGCCAAAAAGTCGAAAAAGAAAGGGGAGAACACGTTTTTGAACGGCTGGAGGCGACTAGGAGGACGAGGAAAGGCCATTCTAAGGTGAATCAAAGGTTGGGAAAGCATTGGATTGAAGATTGAAGGCCTAGGATCAAGGAATTCGGGTGTTCTTCATTCGGTTTTCTTTGTTTCTTTGTTTTCTTTGATTTCTATGTTTCTCATTCACTTTAAGCAGATTATGGATTGTATTCGTATGATGTTTCTTGGCTAATCTTTTAGAACTACCTAGGTTTTGATGATTGCACATGTTTAACATTGGTTTTTATTGGTTTTGGATTATGTTTATGTGATGAACTCTTGATGTAACAAACTTGGATTGGATTATTGGATGTTTATGTGTGTCTATGATTGTTTATGGATTGATGATTTACTCCTTGTGTGCCTTGGTGAATGTCTCTCATGTAATAGGTGCATGCTAGGTCAATTACTGTGTGTTTTTGATTATTGGATGGTTTACTACGTACGAGTTTATCATAGGAGTTATTATCTTGATATAGATATATTGAATGTGCAAACAATCTTGATAGCCGTGAGGTGAGAGATTGCCGGTTTGTCTAGGGTGTTAGATTTTCTAGTTTAGAAGCTTTGTGAGAAGATCTTTCTAGTTCATCTTATATCTTTGTTTACCGAATCCAATAGGAAAACCCAAGTCATCCCTAGCATTTAAGAAAACTGTGACTTTCGCGCTGTGAGGTAGATTGTTCAACAGTTACTTCTTAGGTGTTTTGAGATTATCGTGCCGTGAGGTAGATTGTCTAGCGGATACATTTTGAGTATAATTGGATGACCTGTGAGGGAAATCCATTTAACCGGTGGTTTAACGTCTTCTAGGACTCTTAGTTGACAATCCTTGAGAAGGGTCGAGGGTGCTCTAGGTTTCCTTTGATTTTAGTATTTTAAGATCCCGGTATCACATTGTTTCCATTACCGATAGATTCTTTGTTGAACATGTGTAGGATTCATGCCTAGGTAGTGTTCTTTCTGCGTCTGATTTTCGTTTTAGTCTGGTGTTTTCTCTTTAGCTTTCTTTTAGTTATTCTTAGTTTTGTTAGCAAAACCCCCCTCCTTATTATTATTTTATTTAAGTACAAATTTTGTATAGATAAGTCATAGAGTCTAGTTAGTACAGTCTGTAGAAGTCTGTGGGTTCGATATCCGGACTTGCTTTGCTCTGCTACATACGATAGGTACACTTGCCTGTCGGTAGCTTAGGTTTTAGAGAGTCTAGATTTATTACTTTGTGTCTATTTTAGAGTCGGTTTTTAGTTAGTTTATTAGCTAAGCTCCGTCGACATCAAGTTTTTGGCGCCGTTGCCGGGGACTTCTTAGTCGATTGTGCTTACTAGTTCTTGTTCTTATCTGTGCATATTAGTGTTTAGTTTGTCTTCAATTTATTTTAATTTATTTTGTTTATTTCTTCTTGATTGATTTTTATTTGATTGCAGGAGAGGAGGTTTCCTTTGATCCTCCCATTTGAGTTGAGTTTGAGTGAGATCTTGGGTTAAACTCCCAAGTGTAGAGTTTGTAGAGTTTCTAATCCATTTGATGCCATAAAGATGAATTGAAACCACCAGGTATGTATTTCTTTGCCTTAGAGTGGTTCTAGGATAATTTGGTGTTTTTGGGGTGAAAATTTTGGCTAAGGCATGAAAATGCCAGAAACTCTCTGGAAAAATGACTCCGTTGCGTCACACGACACCTACAGGGCCATCTGTAGCGCTACACTACTGATCTGGTCAAACACGCGGGTCAACACATTGTCGCGCTACGCGACAACCTTAAGGTTACCTATCGCGATACGCGACGCGCACCCAGACCCGTTTTTAGCCATTTCAAGCCCTAGATTTCAATTTTACCCCCAAAATTACCTCTCCTACACCGCTGTCACCACCATCCTTCATCCATTAAATACCCATTCAACCATCTTTCACTACCATTCCACCATTTTCATTTCCATTGACGGGTGTACTAAGGCGAGGTGTTCTAAGTTGATTTTAAGGTAAGGTGGCTTTCTAATTTCATTCTTGTGGCATTGGATTGATTTTTTTTTTAAATTTTTAGTTAGTTCTTAATTTTCTTTGTTTGATTTGTGTTTTCCTTTGTTAATTTTTAGTTAAATGGTAGGGTTAGTTTGTGGTTGGGCTTAATCATGGATATCATTATTATTCTTTGGACGTGTTGATGCTTGTTTGATCTTTGTCTTTGTGTAGATCTTATGTGTATGTTTGTAGCCTGTGGAGAAAAATTTGTAGATTGTGGAGCTACGTGGAAAGGTTGGCACTCGACGGTCTTCTCTTCAACCAGCTAAGTCATTTTCAGTTTTTAGTTTTTAAATTTTAGTTTTTCTTTTGGTTTTCCTTTTTTCTCTACATTGGGGACAATGTACAGTTTAAGTGTGGGGATGGGAAACTTAGTTTAAATTTGTTTCAGTAGTTAGTTTTTGAATTTTAGTTTTAGTTTACTTAAGTTTTTGAGTCAAAATTTTTTTAAATTTATTTTCATTTTTAGTTTTCAGCTTAAATCTTTCTTGTCTTTGTTTAAGTTGGTTGCAAAAGCATGATGGGAAATGATAGAATAGTTGGGTTTTGTGGTTTCATTCATGGTTAACTTGTTGGTTTGGGTTTATGCTTTGGTTATGGGATGTGTAAGTAGGCTCAACTGATTGTATTTATCCCGTAAGATTGGTAAAATTTCACTTAAATGCATGATTTTCATGGGAAACATCTTGGGAATTTGGAATTAATGAAACTGTTTTCTAGTTGTAAAGGAGTCTTTGCATAATAACAAGTAAGAGTTTCGAAAATCTGATTTTTGTTTGGCACATAAGTACTCTTTTTATGAGAATAAATCCGAGTCTTATGGCGCCTCCATTTCACCAAATAAGCTGAGTAAAAAGAAAAATAAAAGAAAAAAAGGTTGGACGAGAAACTTATGTGTCACACGCCGGGTTGCAGCCTGGTTGAAACACCACTAAGCTAAGTTCAATTAAAAAAATGAATAAAAGAAAAATGCTCACGCTTTCAGCTGCTTCCATTATAAAAATCTGATTTGAGAAATATTTTGTATTGTTTATATGTGAGGATGACTTGAAAGCTAGAATCCAGGATTGATTTGGTTTTAAATTTCCTAAGTGTGGGTCTAAAGAAATGAAATGTAGAACATCAACGTAATAGACCATGACTAAGGGACTTGAATAATCAGTATGAGTTTAGTAGGATAACAAAATACTTGCAATCTTTTCCAAAGCATTTAATTTTGAATTAATGAGTTTAATTGTGTGGAAACCATTTTACCTAGCTATGATCCCAGATTTTTGCATAGGCCCTTTTCAGGGACGAAAAAGAGATAAGTGTGGGGATGTGATGTGTTGTAAAACACATCTGTTTTTCCATTTGTTTTTGTTAAGTTTCAGTACCGTTTTATTCAGTTTTAGAGTCGATTTAAGCTGGTGCTTCACATTTCTGTAATTTGATGCTTGCAGGTAATAAACATGTTTATTTGGTGCTAAAGTACAAAGAAACGAGCTCTCGGTTGGGCGAGAACGGACCTGGAATCAAAGAAGGCCAAAAACTGAATTCTGGATTCCCTCGCGCTACGCGACAACCAACTGAAACCCTGTCGAGCTACGCTAGAGGTGGGAAAGACAAAAATACCCTCTGATGTCTGTCGCGCTACGCGACAGATTTGGAGGTATCTGTCGTGATACGCCACAGGTCTAAAATCGCAGTTTTTTAGTTTTAAGCCAAAAAGTCGAAAAAGAAAGGGGAGAACACGTTTTTGAACGGCTGGAGGCGACTAGGAGGACGAGGAAAGGCCATTCTAAGGTGAATCAAAGGTTGGGAAAGCATTGGATTGAAGATTGAAGGCCTAGGATCAAGGAATTCGGGTGTTCTTCATTCGGTTTTCTTTGTTTCTTTGTTTTCTTTGATTTCTATGTTTCTCATTCACTTTAAGCAGATTATGGATTGTATTCGTATGATGTTTCTTGGCTAATCTTTTAGAACTACCTAGGTTTTGATGATTGCACATGTTTAACATTGGTTTTTATTGGTTTTGGATTATGTTTATGTGATGAACTCTTGATGTAACAAACTTGGATTGGATTATTGGATGTTTATGTGTGTCTATGATTGTTTATGGATTGATGATTTACTCCTTGTGTGCCTTGGTGAATGTCTCTCATGTAATAGGTGCATGCTAGGTCAATTACTGTGTGTTTTTGATTATTGGATGGTTTACTACGTACGAGTTTATCATAGGAGTTATTATCTTGATATAGATATATTGAATGTGCAAACAATCTTGATAGCCGTGAGGTGAGAGATTGCCGGTTTGTCTAGGGTGTTAGATTTTCTAGTTTAGAAGCTTTGTGAGAAGATCTTTCTAGTTCATCTTATATCTTTGTTTACCGAATCCAATAGGAAAACCCAAGTCATCCCTAGCATTTAAGAAAACTGTGACTTTCGCGCTGTGAGGTAGATTGTTCAACAGTTACTTCTTAGGTGTTTTGAGATTATCGTGCCGTGAGGTAGATTGTCTAGCGGATACATTTTGAGTATAATTGGATGACCTGTGAGGGAAATCCATTTAACCGGTGGTTTAACGTCTTCTAGGACTCTTAGTTGACAATCCTTGAGAAGGGTCGAGGGTGCTCTAGGTTTCCTTTGATTTTAGTATTTTAAGATCCCGGTATCACATTGTTTCCATTACCGATAGATTCTTTGTTGAACATGTGTAGGATTCATGCCTAGGTAGTGTTCTTTCTGCGTCTGATTTTCGTTTTAGTCTGGTGTTTTCTCTTTAGCTTTCTTTTAGTTATTCTTAGTTTTGTTAGCAAAACCCCCCTCCTTATTATTATTTTATTTAAGTACAAATTTTGTATAGATAAGTCATAGAGTCTAGTTAGTACAGTCTGTAGAAGTCTGTGGGTTCGATATCCGGACTTGCTTTGCTCTGCTACATACGATAGGTACACTTGCCTGTCGGTAGCTTAGGTTTTAGAGAGTCTAGATTTATTACTTTGTGTCTATTTTAGAGTCGGTTTTTAGTTAGTTTATTAGCTAAGCTCCGTCGACATCAAGTTTTTGGAGCCGTCGCCGGGGACTTCTTAGTCGATTGTGCTTACTAGTTCTTGTTCTTATCTGTGCATATTAGTGTTTAGTTTGTCTTCAATTTATTTTAATTTATTTTGTTTATTTCTTCTTGATTGATTTTTATTTGATTGCAGGAGAGGAGGTTTCCTTTGATCCTCCCATTTGAGTTGAGTTTGAGTGAGATCTTGGGTTAAACTCCCAAGTGTAGAGTTTGTAGAGTTTCTAATCCATTTGATGCCATAAAGATGAATTGAAACCACCAGGTATGTATTTCTTTGCCTTAGAGTGGTTCTAGGATAATTTGGTGTTTTTGGGGTGAAAATTTTGGCTAAGGCATGAAAATGCCAGAAACTCTCTGGAAAAATGACTCCGTTGCGTCACACGACACCTACAGGGCCATCTGTAGCGCTACACTACTGATCTGGTCAAACACGCGGGTCAACACATTGTCGCGCTACGCGACAACCTTAAGGTTACCTATCGCGATACGCGACGCGCACCCAGACCCGTTTTTAGCCATTTCAAGCCCTAGATTTCAATTTTACCCCCAAAATTACCTCTCCTACACCGCTGTCACCACCATCCTTCATCCATTAAATACCCATTCAACCATCTTTCACTACCATTCCACCATTTTCATTTCCATTGACGGGTGTACTAAGGCGAGGTGTTCTAAGTTGATTTTAAGGTAAGGTGGCTTTCTAATTTCATTCTTGTGGCATTGGATTGATTTTTTTTTTAAATTTTTAGTTAGTTCTTAATTTTCTTTGTTTGATTTGTGTTTTCCTTTGTTAATTTTTAGTTAAATGGTAGGGTTAGTTTGTGGTTGGGCTTAATCATGGATATCATTATTATTCTTTGGACGTGTTGATGCTTGTTTGATCTTTGTCTTTGTGTAGATCTTATGTGTATGTTTGTAGCCTGTGGAGAAAAATTTGTAGATTGTGGAGCTACGTGGAAAGGTTGGCACTCGACGGTCTTCTCTTCAACCAGCTAAGTCATTTTCAGTTTTTAGTTTTTAAATTTTAGTTTTTCTTTTGGTTTTCCTTTTTTCTCTACATTGGGGACAATGTACAGTTTAAGTGTGGGGATGGGAAACTTAGTTTAAATTTGTTTCAGTAGTTAGTTTTTGAATTTTAGTTTTAGTTTACTTAAGTTTTTGAGTCAAAATTTTTTTAAATTTATTTTCATTTTTAGTTTTCAGCTTAAATCTTTCTTGTCTTTGTTTAAGTTGGTTGCAAAAGCATGATGGGAAATGATAGAATAGTTGGGTTTTGTGGTTTCATTCATGGTTAACTTGTTGGTTTGGGTTTATGCTTTGGTTATGGGATGTGTAAGTAGGCTCAACTGATTGTATTTATCCCGTAAGATTGGTAAAATTTCACTTAAATGCATGATTTTCATGGGAAACATCTTGGGAATTTGGAATTAATGAAACTGTTTTCTAGTTGTAAAGGAGTCTTTGCATAATAACAAGTAAGAGTTTCGAAAATCTGATTTTTGTTTGGCACATAAGTACTCTTTTTATGAGAATAAATCCGAGTCTTATGGCGCCTCCATTTCACCAAATAAGCTGAGTAAAAAGAAAAATAAAAGAAAAAAAGGTTGGACGAGAAACTTATGTGTCACACGCCGGGTTGCAGCCTGGTTGAAACACCACTAAGCTAAGTTCAATTAAAAAAATGAATAAAAGAAAAATGCTCACGCTTTCAGCTGCTTCCATTATAAAAATCTGATTTGAGAAATATTTTGTATTGTTTATATGTGAGGATGACTTGAAAGCTAGAATCCAGGATTGATTTGGTTTTAAATTTCCTAAGTGTGGGTCTAAAGAAATGAAATGTAGAACATCAACGTAATAGACCATGACTAAGGGACTTGAATAATCAGTATGAGTTTAGTAGGATAACAAAATACTTGCAATCTTTTCCAAAGCATTTAATTTTGAATTAATGAGTTTAATTGTGTGGAAACCATTTTACCTAGCTATGATCCCAGATTTTTGCATAGGCCCTTTTCAGGGACGAAAAAGAGATAAGTGTGGGGATGTGATGTGTTGTAAAACACATCTGTTTTTCCATTTGTTTTTGTTAAGTTTCAGTACCGTTTTATTCAGTTTTAGAGTCGATTTAAGCTGGTGCTTCACATTTCTGTAATTTGATGCTTGCAGGTAATAAACATGTTTATTTGGTGCTAAAGTACAAAGAAACGAGCTCTCGGTTGGGCGAGAACGGACCTGGAATCAAAGAAGGCCAAAAACTGAATTCTGGATTCCCTCGCGCTACGCGACAACCAACTGAAACCCTGTCGAGCTACGCTAGAGGTGGGAAAGACAAAAATACCCTCTGATGTCTGTCGCGCTACGCGACAGATTTGGAGGTATCTGTCGTGATACGCCACAGGTCTAAAATCGCAGTTTTTTAGTTTTAAGCCAAAAAGTCGAAAAAGAAAGGGGAGAACACGTTTTTGAACGGCTGGAGGCGACTAGGAGGACGAGGAAAGGCCATTCTAAGGTGAATCAAAGGTTGGGAAAGCATTGGATTGAAGATTGAAGGCCTAGGATCAAGGAATTCGGGTGTTCTTCATTCGGTTTTCTTTGTTTCTTTGTTTTCTTTGATTTCTATGTTTCTCATTCACTTTAAGCAGATTATGGATTGTATTCGTATGATGTTTCTTGGCTAATCTTTTAGAACTACCTAGGTTTTGATGATTGCACATGTTTAACATTGGTTTTTATTGGTTTTGGATTATGTTTATGTGATGAACTCTTGATGTAACAAACTTGGATTGGATTATTGGATGTTTATGTGTGTCTATGATTGTTTATGGATTGATGATTTACTCCTTGTGTGCCTTGGTGAATGTCTCTCATGTAATAGGTGCATGCTAGGTCAATTACTGTGTGTTTTTGATTATTGGATGGTTTACTACGTACGAGTTTATCATAGGAGTTATTATCTTGATATAGATATATTGAATGTGCAAACAATCTTGATAGCCGTGAGGTGAGAGATTGCCGGTTTGTCTAGGGTGTTAGATTTTCTAGTTTAGAAGCTTTGTGAGAAGATCTTTCTAGTTCATCTTATATCTTTGTTTACCGAATCCAATAGGAAAACCCAAGTCATCCCTAGCATTTAAGAAAACTGTGACTTTCGCGCTGTGAGGTAGATTGTTCAACAGTTACTTCTTAGGTGTTTTGAGATTATCGTGCCGTGAGGTAGATTGTCTAGCGGATACATTTTGAGTATAATTGGATGACCTGTGAGGGAAATCCATTTAACCGGTGGTTTAACGTCTTCTAGGACTCTTAGTTGACAATCCTTGAGAAGGGTCGAGGGTGCTCTAGGTTTCCTTTGATTTTAGTATTTTAAGATCCCGGTATCACATTGTTTCCATTACCGATAGATTCTTTGTTGAACATGTGTAGGATTCATGCCTAGGTAGTGTTCTTTCTGCGTCTGATTTTCGTTTTAGTCTGGTGTTTTCTCTTTAGCTTTCTTTTAGTTATTCTTAGTTTTGTTAGCAAAACCCCCCTCCTTATTATTATTTTATTTAAGTACAAATTTTGTATAGATAAGTCATAGAGTCTAGTTAGTACAGTCTGTAGAAGTCTGTGGGTTCGATATCCGGACTTGCTTTGCTCTGCTACATACGATAGGTACACTTGCCTGTCGGTAGCTTAGGTTTTAGAGAGTCTAGATTTATTACTTTGTGTCTATTTTAGAGTCGGTTTTTAGTTAGTTTATTAGCTAAGCTCCGTCGACATCAAGTTTTTGGAGCCGTCGCCGGGGACTTCTTAGTCGATTGTGCTTACTAGTTCTTGTTCT
Source organism: Mikania micrantha (assembly GCA_009363875.1). NCBI lineage: Eukaryota > Viridiplantae > Streptophyta > Magnoliopsida > Asterales > Asteraceae > Mikania > Mikania micrantha. The sequence continues at coordinate 54,405,001 of CM018698.1, read as the reverse complement.
TATCTGTGCATATTAGTGTTTAGTTTGTCTTCAATTTATTTTAATTTATTTTGTTTATTTCTTCTTGATTGATTTTTATTTGATTGCAGGAGAGGAGGTTTCCTTTGATCCTCCCATTTGAGTTGAGTTTGAGTGAGATCTTGGGTTAAACTCCCAAGTGTAGAGTTTGTAGAGTTTCTAATCCATTTGATGCCATAAAGATGAATTGAAACCACCAGGTATGTATTTCTTTGCCTTAGAGTGGTTCTAGGATAATTTGGTGTTTTTGGGGTGAAAATTTTGGCTAAGGCATGAAAATGCCAGAAACTCTCTGGAAAAATGACTCCGTTGCGTCACACGACACCTACAGGGCCATCTGTAGCGCTACACTACTGATCTGGTCAAACACGCGGGTCAACACATTGTCGCGCTACGCGACAACCTTAAGGTTACCTATCGCGATACGCGACGCGCACCCAGACCCGTTTTTAGCCATTTCAAGCCCTAGATTTCAATTTTACCCCCAAAATTACCTCTCCTACACCGCTGTCACCACCATCCTTCATCCATTAAATACCCATTCAACCATCTTTCACTACCATTCCACCATTTTCATTTCCATTGACGGGTGTACTAAGGCGAGGTGTTCTAAGTTGATTTTAAGGTAAGGTGGCTTTCTAATTTCATTCTTGTGGCATTGGATTGATTTTTTTTTTAAATTTTTAGTTAGTTCTTAATTTTCTTTGTTTGATTTGTGTTTTCCTTTGTTAATTTTTAGTTAAATGGTAGGGTTAGTTTGTGGTTGGGCTTAATCATGGATATCATTATTATTCTTTGGACGTGTTGATGCTTGTTTGATCTTTGTCTTTGTGTAGATCTTATGTGTATGTTTGTAGCCTGTGGAGAAAAATTTGTAGATTGTGGAGCTACGTGGAAAGGTTGGCACTCGACGGTCTTCTCTTCAACCAGCTAAGTCATTTTCAGTTTTTAGTTTTAAAATTTTAGTTTTTCTTTTGGTTTTCCTTTTTTCTCTACATTGGGGACAATGTACAGTTTAAGTGTGGGGATGGGAAACTTAGTTTAAATTTGTTTCAGTAGTTAGTTTTTGAATTTTAGTTTTAGTTTACTTAAGTTTTTGAGTCAAAATTTTTTTAAATTTATTTTCATTTTTAGTTTTCAGCTTAAATCTTTCTTGTCTTTGTTTAAGTTGGTTGCAAAAGCATGATGGGAAATGATAGAATAGTTGGGTTTTGTGGTTTCATTCATGGTTAACTTGTTGGTTTGGGTTTATGCTTTGGTTATGGGATGTGTAAGTAGGCTCAACTGATTGTATTTATCCCGTAAGATTGGTAAAATTTCACTTAAATGCATGATTTTCATGGGAAACATCTTGGGAATTTGGAATTAATGAAACTGTTTTCTAGTTGTAAAGGAGTCTTTGCATAATAACAAGTAAGAGTTTCGAAAATCTGATTTTTGTTTGGCACATAAGTACTCTTTTTATGAGAATAAATCCGAGTCTTATGGCGCCTCCATTTCACCAAATAAGCTGAGTAAAAAGAAAAATAAAAGAAAAAAAGGTTGGACGAGAAACTTATGTGTCACACGCCGGGTTGCAGCCTGGTTGAAACACCACTAAGCTAAGTTCAATTAAAAAAATGAATAAAAGAAAAATGCTCACGCTTTCAGCTGCTTCCATTATAAAAATCTGATTTGAGAAATATTTTGTATTGTTTATATGTGAGGATGACTTGAAAGCTAGAATCCAGGATTGATTTGGTTTTAAATTTCCTAAGTGTGGGTCTAAAGAAATGAAATGTAGAACATCAACGTAATAGACCATGACTAAGGGACTTGAATAATCAGTATGAGTTTAGTAGGATAACAAAATACTTGCAATCTTTTCCAAAGCATTTAATTTTGAATTAATGAGTTTAATTGTGTGGAAACCATTTTACCTAGCTATGATCCCAGATTTTTGCATAGGCCCTTTTCAGGGACGAAAAAGAGATAAGTGTGGGGATGTGATGTGTTGTAAAACACATCTGTTTTTCCATTTGTTTTTGTTAAGTTTCAGTACCGTTTTATTCAGTTTTAGAGTCGATTTAAGCTGGTGCTTCACATTTCTGTAATTTGATGCTTGCAGGTAATAAACATGTTTATTTGGTGCTAAAGTACAAAGAAACGAGCTCTCGGTTGGGCGAGAACGGACCTGGAATCAAAGAAGGCCAAAAACTGAATTCTGGATTCCCTCGCGCTACGCGACAACCAACTGAAACCCTGTCGAGCTACGCTAGAGGTGGGAAAGACAAAAATACCCTCTGATGTCTGTCGCGCTACGCGACAGATTTGGAGGTATCTGTCGTGATACGCCACAGGTCTAAAATCGCAGTTTTTTAGTTTTAAGCCAAAAAGTCGAAAAAGAAAGGGGAGAACACGTTTTTGAACGGCTGGAGGCGACTAGGAGGACGAGGAAAGGCCATTCTAAGGTGAATCAAAGGTTGGGAAAGCATTGGATTGAAGATTGAAGGCCTAGGATCAAGGAATTCGGGTGTTCTTCATTCGGTTTTCTTTGTTTCTTTGTTTTCTTTGATTTCTATGTTTCTCATTCACTTTAAGCAGATTATGGATTGTATTCGTATGATGTTTCTTGGCTAATCTTTTAGAACTACCTAGGTTTTGATGATTGCACATGTTTAACATTGGTTTTTATTGGTTTTGGATTATGTTTATGTGATGAACTCTTGATGTAACAAACTTGGATTGGATTATTGGATGTTTATGTGTGTCTATGATTGTTTATGGATTGATGATTTACTCCTTGTGTGCCTTGGTGAATGTCTCTCATGTAATAGGTGCATGCTAGGTCAATTACTGTGTGTTTTTGATTATTGGATGGTTTACTACGTACGAGTTTATCATAGGAGTTATTATCTTGATATAGATATATTGAATGTGCAAACAATCTTGATAGCCGTGAGGTGAGAGATTGCCGGTTTGTCTAGGGTGTTAGATTTTCTAGTTTAGAAGCTTTGTGAGAAGATCTTTCTAGTTCATCTTATATCTTTGTTTACCGAATCCAATAGGAAAACCCAAGTCATCCCTAGCATTTAAGAAAACTGTGACTTTCGCGCTGTGAGGTAGATTGTTCAACAGTTACTTCTTAGGTGTTTTGAGATTATCGTGCCGTGAGGTAGATTGTCTAGCGGATACATTTTGAGTATAATTGGATGACCTGTGAGGGAAATCCATTTAACCGGTGGTTTAACGTCTTCTAGGACTCTTAGTTGACAATCCTTGAGAAGGGTCGAGGGTGCTCTAGGTTTCCTTTGATTTTAGTATTTTAAGATCCCGGTATCACATTGTTTCCATTACCGATAGATTCTTTGTTGAACATGTGTAGGATTCATGCCTAGGTAGTGTTCTTTCTGCGTCTGATTTTCGTTTTAGTCTGGTGTTTTCTCTTTAGCTTTCTTTTAGTTATTCTTAGTTTTGTTAGCAAAACCCCCCTCCTTATTATTATTTTATTTAAGTACAAATTTTGTATAGATAAGTCATAGAGTCTAGTTAGTACAGTCTGTAGAAGTCTGTGGGTTCGATATCCGGACTTGCTTTGCTCTGCTACATACGATAGGTACACTTGCCTGTCGGTAGCTTAGGTTTTAGAGAGTCTAGATTTATTACTTTGTGTCTATTTTAGAGTCGGTTTTTAGTTAGTTTATTAGCTAAGCTCCGTCGACATCAAGTTTTTGGAGCCGTCGCCGGGGACTTCTTAGTCGATTGTGCTTACTAGTTCTTGTTCTTATCTGTGCATATTAGTGTTTAGTTTGTCTTCAATTTATTTTAATTTATTTTGTTTATTTCTTCTTGATTGATTTTTATTTGATTGCAGGAGAGGAGGTTTCCTTTGATCCTCCCATTTGAGTTGAGTTTGAGTGAGATCTTGGGTTAAACTCCCAAGTGTAGAGTTTGTAGAGTTTCTAATCCATTTGATGCCATAAAGATGAATTGAAACCACCAGGTATGTATTTCTTTGCCTTAGAGTGGTTCTAGGATAATTTGGTGTTTTTGGGGTGAAAATTTTGGCTAAGGCATGAAAATGCCAGAAACTCTCTGGAAAAATGACTCCGTTGCGTCACACGACACCTACAGGGCCATCTGTAGCGCTACACTACTGATCTGGTCAAACACGCGGGTCAACACATTGTCGCGCTACGCGACAACCTTAAGGTTACCTATCGCGATACGCGACGCGCACCCAGACCCGTTTTTAGCCATTTCAAGCCCTAGATTTCAATTTTACCCCCAAAATTACCTCTCCTACACCGCTGTCACCACCATCCTTCATCCATTAAATACCCATTCAACCATCTTTCACTACCATTCCACCATTTTCATTTCCATTGACGGGTGTACTAAGGCGAGGTGTTCTAAGTTGATTTTAAGGTAAGGTGGCTTTCTAATTTCATTCTTGTGGCATTGGATTGATTTTTTTTTTAAATTTTTAGTTAGTTCTTAATTTTCTTTGTTTGATTTGTGTTTTCCTTTGTTAATTTTTAGTTAAATGGTAGGGTTAGTTTGTGGTTGGGCTTAATCATGGATATCATTATTATTCTTTGGACGTGTTGATGCTTGTTTGATCTTTGTCTTTGTGTAGATCTTATGTGTATGTTTGTAGCCTGTGGAGAAAAATTTGTAGATTGTGGAGCTACGTGGAAAGGTTGGCACTCGACGGTCTTCTCTTCAACCAGCTAAGTCATTTTCAGTTTTTAGTTTTAAAATTTTAGTTTTTCTTTTGGTTTTCCTTTTTCTCTACATTGGGGACAATGTACAGTTTAAGTGTGGGGATGGGAAACTTAGTTTAAATTTGTTTCAGTAGTTAGTTTTTGAATTTTAGTTTTAGTTTACTTAAGTTTTTGAGTCAAAATTTTTTTAAATTTATTTTCATTTTTAGTTTTCAGCTTAAATCTTTCTTGTCTTTGTTTAAGTTGGTTGCAAAAGCATGATGGGAAATGATAGAATAGTTGGGTTTTGTGGTTTCATTCATGGTTAACTTGTTGGTTTGGGTTTATGCTTTGGTTATGGGATGTGTAAGTAGGCTCAACTGATTGTATTTATCCCGTAAGATTGGTAAAATTTCACTTAAATGCATGATTTTCATGGGAAACATCTTGGGAATTTGGAATTAATGAAACTGTTTTCTAGTTGTAAAGGAGTCTTTGCATAATAACAAGTAAGAGTTTCGAAAATCTGATTTTTGTTTGGCACATAAGTACTCTTTTTATGAGAATAAATCCGAGTCTTATGGCGCCTCCATTTCACCAAATAAGCTGAGTAAAAAGAAAAATAAAAGAAAAAAAGGTTGGACGAGAAACTTATGTGTCACACGCCGGGTTGCAGCCTGGTTGAAACACCACTAAGCTAAGTTCAATTAAAAAAATGAATAAAAGAAAAATGCTCACGCTTTCAGCTGCTTCCATTATAAAAATCTGATTTGAGAAATATTTTGTATTGTTTATATGTGAGGATGACTTGAAAGCTAGAATCCAGGATTGATTTGGTTTTAAATTTCCTAAGTGTGGGTCTAAAGAAATGAAATGTAGAACATCAACGTAATAGACCATGACTAAGGGACTTGAATAATCAGTATGAGTTTAGTAGGATAACAAAATACTTGCAATCTTTTCCAAAGCATTTAATTTTGAATTAATGAGTTTAATTGTGTGGAAACCATTTTACCTAGCTATGATCCCAGATTTTTGCATAGGCCCTTTTCAGGGACGAAAAAGAGATAAGTGTGGGGATGTGATGTGTTGTAAAACACATCTGTTTTTCCATTTGTTTTTGTTAAGTTTCAGTACCGTTTTATTCAGTTTTAGAGTCGATTTAAGCTGGTGCTTCACATTTCTGTAATTTGATGCTTGCAGGTAATAAACATGTTTATTTGGTGCTAAAGTACAAAGAAACGAGCTCTCGGTTGGGCGAGAACGGACCTGGAATCAAAGAAGGCCAAAAACTGAATTCTGGATTCCCTCGCGCTACGCGACAACCAACTGAAACCCTGTCGAGCTACGCTAGAGGTGGGAAAGACAAAAATACCCTCTGATGTCTGTCGCGCTACGCGACAGATTTGGAGGTATCTGTCGTGATACGCCACAGGTCTAAAATCGCAGTTTTTTAGTTTTAAGCCAAAAAGTCGAAAAAGAAAGGGGAGAACACGTTTTTGAACGGCTGGAGGCGACTAGGAGGACGAGGAAAGGCCATTCTAAGGTGAATCAAAGGTTGGGAAAGCATTGGATTGAAGATTGAAGGCCTAGGATCAAGGAATTCGGGTGTTCTTCATTCGGTTTTCTTTGTTTCTTTGTTTTCTTTGATTTCTATGTTTCTCATTCACTTTAAGCAGATTATGGATTGTATTCGTATGATGTTTCTTGGCTAATCTTTTAGAACTACCTAGGTTTTGATGATTGCACATGTTTAACATTGGTTTTTATTGGTTTTGGATTATGTTTATGTGATGAACTCTTGATGTAACAAACTTGGATTGGATTATTGGATGTTTATGTGTGTCTATGATTGTTTATGGATTGATGATTTACTCCTTGTGTGCCTTGGTGAATGTCTCTCATGTAATAGGTGCATGCTAGGTCAATTACTGTGTGTTTTTGATTATTGGATGGTTTACTACGTACGAGTTTATCATAGGAGTTATTATCTTGATATAGATATATTGAATGTGCAAACAATCTTGATAGCCGTGAGGTGAGAGATTGCCGGTTTGTCTAGGGTGTTAGATTTTCTAGTTTAGAAGCTTTGTGAGAAGATCTTTCTAGTTCATCTTATATCTTTGTTTACCGAATCCAATAGGAAAACCCAAGTCATCCCTAGCATTTAAGAAAACTGTGACTTTCGCGCTGTGAGGTAGATTGTTCAACAGTTACTTCTTAGGTGTTTTGAGATTATCGTGCCGTGAGGTAGATTGTCTAGCGGATACATTTTGAGTATAATTGGATGACCTGTGAGGGAAATCCATTTAACCGGTGGTTTAACGTCTTCTAGGACTCTTAGTTGACAATCCTTGAGAAGGGTCGAGGGTGCTCTAGGTTTCCTTTGATTTTAGTATTTTAAGATCCCGGTATCACATTGTTTCCATTACCGATAGATTCTTTGTTGAACATGTGTAGGATTCATGCCTAGGTAGTGTTCTTTCTGCGTCTGATTTTCGTTTTAGTCTGGTGTTTTCTCTTTAGCTTTCTTTTAGTTATTCTTAGTTTTGTTAGCAAAACCCCCCTCCTTATTATTATTTTATTTAAGTACAAATTTTGTATAGATAAGTCATAGAGTCTAGTTAGTACAGTCTGTAGAAGTCTGTGGGTTCGATATCCGGACTTGCTTTGCTCTGCTACATACGATAGGTACACTTGCCTGTCGGTAGCTTAGGTTTTAGAGAGTCTAGATTTATTACTTTGTGTCTATTTTAGAGTCGGTTTTTAGTTAGTTTATTAGCTAAGCTCCGTCGACATCAAGTTTTTGGCGCCGTTGCCGGGGACTTCTTAGTCGATTGTGCTTACTAGTTCTTGTTCTTATCTGTGCATATTAGTGTTTAGTTTGTCTTCAATTTATTTTAATTTATTTTGTTTATTTCTTCTTGATTGATTTTTATTTGATTGCAGGAGAGGAGGTTTCCTTTGATCCTCCCATTTGAGTTGAGTTTGAGTGAGATCTTGGGTTAAACTCCCAAGTGTAGAGTTTGTAGAGTTTCTAATCCATTTGATGCCATAAAGATGAATTGAAACCACCAGGTATGTATTTCTTTGCCTTAGAGTGGTTCTAGGATAATTTGGTGTTTTTGGGGTGAAAATTTTGGCTAAGGCATGAAAATGCCAGAAACTCTCTGGAAAAATGACTCCGTTGCGTCACACGACACCTACAGGGCCATCTGTAGCGCTACACTACTGATCTGGTCAAACACGCGGGTCAACACATTGTCGCGCTACGCGACAACCTTAAGGTTACCTATCGCGATACGCGACGCGCACCCAGACCCGTTTTTAGCCATTTCAAGCCCTAGATTTCAATTTTACCCCCAAAATTACCTCTCCTACACCGCTGTCACCACCATCCTTCATCCATTAAATACCCATTCAACCATCTTTCACTACCATTCCACCATTTTCATTTCCATTGACGGGTGTACTAAGGCGAGGTGTTCTAAGTTGATTTTAAGGTAAGGTGGCTTTCTAATTTCATTCTTGTGGCATTGGATTGATTTTTTTTTTTAAATTTTTAGTTAGTTCTTAATTTTCTTTGTTTGATTTGTGTTTTCCTTTGTTAATTTTTAGTTAAATGGTAGGGTTAGTTTGTGGTTGGGCTTAATCATGGATATCATTATTATTCTTTGGACGTGTTGATGCTTGTTTGATCTTTGTCTTTGTGTAGATCTTATGTGTATGTTTGTAGCCTGTGGAGAAAAATTTGTAGATTGTGGAGCTACGTGGAAAGATTGGCACTCGACAGTCTTCTCTTCAACCAGCTAAGTCATTTTCAGTTTTTAGTTTTAAAATTTTAGTTTTTCTTTTGGTTTTCCTTTTTCTCTACATTGGGGACAATGTACAGTTTAAGTGTGGGGATGGGAAACTTAGTTTAAATTTGTTTCAGTAGTTAGTTTTTGAATTTTAGTTTTAGTTTACTTAAGTTTTTGAGTCAAAATTTTTTTAAATTTATTTTCATTTTTAGTTTTCAGCTTAAATCTTTCTTGTCTTTGTTTAAGTTGGTTGCAAAAGCATGATGGGAAATGATAGAATAGTTGGGTTTTGTGGTTTCATTCATGGTTAACTTGTTGGTTTGGGTTTATGCTTTGGTTATGGGATGTGTAAGTAGGCTCAACTGATTGTATTTATCCCGTAAGATTGGTAAAATTTCACTTAAATGCATGATTTTCATGGGAAACATCTTGGGAATTTGGAATTAATGAAACTGTTTTCTAGTTGTAAAGGAGTCTTTGCATAATAACAAGTAAGAGTTTTGAAAATCTGATTTTTGTTTGGCACATAAGTACTCTTTTTATGAGAATAAATCCGAGTCTTATGGCGCCTCCATTTCACCAAATAAGCTGAGTAAAAAGAAAAATAAAAGAAAAAAAGGTTGGACGAGAAACTTATGTGTCACACGCCGGGTTGCAGCCTGGTTGAAACACCACTAAGCTAAGTTCAATTAAAAAAATGAATAAAAGAAAAATGCTCACGCTTTCAGCTGCTTCCATTATAAAAATCTGATTTGAGAAATATTTTGTATTGTTTATATGTGAGGATGACTTGAAAGCTAGAATCCAGGATTGATTTGGTTTTAAATTTCCTAAGTGTGGGTCTAAAGAAATGAAATGTAGAACATCAACGTAATAGACCATGACTAAGGGACTTGAATAATCAGTATGAGTTTAGTAGGATAACAAAATACTTGCAATCTTTTCCAAAGCATTAATTTTGAATTAATGAGTTTAATTGTGTGGAAACCATTTTACCTAGCTATGATCCCAGATTTTTGCATAGGCCCTTTTCAGGGACGAAAAAGAGATAAGTGTGGGGATGTGATGTGTTGTAAAACACATCTGTTTTTCCATTTGTTTTTGTTAAGTTTCAGTACCGTTTTATTCAGTTTTAGAGTCGATTTAAGCTGGTGCTTCACATTTCTGTAATTTGATGCTTGCAGGTAATAAACATGTTTATTTGGTGCTAAAGTACAAAGAAACGAGCTCTCGGTTGGGCGAGAACGGACCTGGAATCAAAGAAGGCCAAAAACTGAATTCTGGATTCCCTCGCGCTACGCGACAACCAACTGAAACCCTGTCGAGCTACGCTAGAGGTGGGAAAGACAAAAATACCCTCTGATGTCTGTCGCGCTACGCGACAGATTTGGAGGTATCTGTCGTGATACGCCACAGGTCTAAAATCGCAGTTTTTTAGTTTTAAGCCAAAAAGTCGAAAAAGAAAGGGGAGAACACGTTTTTGAACGGCTGGAGGCGACTAGGAGGACGAGGAAAGGCCATTCTAAGGTGAATCAAAGGTTGGGAAAGCATTGGATTGAAGATTGAAGGCCTAGGATCAAGGAATTCGGGTGTTCTTCATTCGGTTTTCTTTGTTTCTTTGTTTTCTTTGATTTCTATGTTTCTCATTCACTTTAAGCAGATTATGGATTGTATTCGTATGATGTTTCTTGGCTAATCTTTTAGAACTACCTAGGTTTTGATGATTGCACATGTTTAACATTGGTTTTTATTGGTTTTGGATTATGTTTATGTGATGAACTCTTGATGTAACAAACTTGGATTGGATTATTGGATGTTTATGTGTGTCTATGATTGTTTATGGATTGATGATTTACTCCTTGTGTGCCTTGGTGAATGTCTCTCATGTAATAGGTGCATGCTAGGTCAATTACTGTGTGTTTTTGATTATTGGATGGTTTACTACGTACGAGTTTATCATAGGAGTTATTATCTTGATATAGATATATTGAATGTGCAAACAATCTTGATAGCCGTGAGGTGAGAGATTGCCGGTTTGTCTAGGGTGTTAGATTTTCTAGTTTAGAAGCTTTGTGAGAAGATCTTTCTAGTTCATCTTATATCTTTGTTTACCGAATCCAATAGGAAACCCAAGTCATCCCTAGCATTTAAGAAAACTGTGACTTTCGCGCTGTGAGGTAGATTGTTCAACAGTTACTTCTTAGGTGTTTTGAGATTATCGTGCCGTGAGGTAGATTGTCTAGCGGATACATTTTGAGTATAATTGGATGACCTGTGAGGGAAATCCATTTAACCGGTGGTTTAACGTCTTCTAGGACTCTTAGTTGACAATCCTTGAGAAGGGTCGAGGGTGCTCTAGGTTTCCTTTGATTTTAGTATTTTAAGATCCCGGTATCACATTGTTTCCATTACCGATAGATTCTTTGTTGAACATGTGTAGGATTCATGCCTAGGTAGTGTTCTTTCTGCGTCTGATTTTCGTTTTAGTCTGGTGTTTTCTCTTTAGCTTTCTTTTAGTTATTCTTAGTTTTGTTAGCAAAACCCCCCTCCTTATTATTATTTTATTTAAGTACAAATTTTGTATAGATAAGTCATAGAGTCTAGTTAGTACAGTCTGTAGAAGTCTGTGGGTTCGATATCCGGACTTGCTTTGCTCTGCTACATACGATAGGTACACTTGCCTGTCGGTAGCTTAGGTTTTAGAGAGTCTAGATTTATTACTTTGTGTCTATTTTAGAGTCGGTTTTTAGTTAGTTTATTAGCTAAGCTCCGTCGACATCAAGTTTTTGGCGCCGTTGCCGGGGACTTCTTAGTCGATTGTGCTTACTAGTTCTTGTTCTTATCTGTGCATATTAGTGTTTAGTTTGTCTTCAATTTATTTTATTTATTTTGTTTATTTCTTCTTGATTGATTTTTTATTTGATTGCAGGAGAGGAGGTTTCCTTTGATCCTCCCATTTGAGTTGAGTTTGAGTGAGATCTTGGGTTAAACTCCCAAGTGTAGAGTTTGTAGAGTTTCTAATCCATTTGATGCCATAAAGATGAATTGAAACCACCAGGTATGTATTTCTTTGCCTTATAGTGGTTCTAGGATAATTTGGTGTTTTGGGGTGAAAATTTTGGCTAAGGCATGAAAATGCCAGAAACTCTCTGGAAAAATGACTCCGTTGCGTCACACGACACCTACAGGGCCATCTGTAGCGCTACACTACTGATCTGGTCAAACACGCGGGTCAACACATTGTCGCGCTACGCGACAACCTTAAGGTTACCTATCGCGATACGCGACGCGCACCCAGACCCGTTTTTAGCCATTTCAAGCCCTAGATTTCAATTTTACCCCCAAAATTACCTCTCCTACACCGCTGTCACCACCATCCTTCATCCATTAAATACCCATTCAACCATCTTTCACTACCATTCCACCATTTTCATTTCCATTGACGGGTGTACAAAGGCGAGGTGTTCTAAGTTGATTTTAAGGTAAGGTGGCTTTCTTATTTCATTCTTGTGGCATTGGATTGATTTTTTTTTTTAAATTTTTAGTTAGTTCTTAATTTTCTTTGTTTGATTTGTGTTTTCCTTTGTTAATTTTTAGTTAAATGGTAGGGTTAGTTTGTGGTTGGGCTTAATCATGGATATCATTATTATTCTTTGGACGTGTTGATGCTTGTTTGATCTTTGTCTTTGTGTAGATCTTATGTGTATGTTTGTAGCCTGTGGAGAAAAATTTGTAGATTGTGGAGCTACGTGGAAAGATTGGCACTCGACAGTCTTCTCTTCAACCAGCTAAGTCATTTTCAGTTTTTAGTTTTAAAATTTTAGTTTTTCTTTTGGTTTTCCTTTTTCTCTACATTGGGGACAATGTACAGTTTAAGTGTGGGGATGGGAAACTTAGTTTAAATTTGTTTCAGTAGTTAGTTTTGAATTTTAGTTTTAGTTTACTAAGTTTTTGAGTCAAAATTTTTTTAAATTTATTTTCATTTTTAGTTTTCAGCTTAAATCTTTCTTGTCTTTGTTTAAGTTGGTTGCAAAAACATGATGGGAAATGATAGAATAGTTGGGTTGTGTGGTTTCATTCATGGTTAACTTGTTGGTTTGGGTTTATGCTTTGGTTATGGGATGTGTAAGTAGGCTCAACTGATTGTATTTATCCCGTAAGATTGGTAAAATTTCACTTAAATGCATGATTTTCATGGGAAACATCTTGGGAATTTGGAATTAATGAAACTGTTTTCTAGTTGTAAAGGAGTCTTTGCATAATAACAAGTAAGAGTTTTGAAAATCTGATTTTTGTTTGGCACATAAGTACTCTTTTTATGAGAATAAATCCGAGTCTTATGGCGCCTCCATTTCACCAAATAAGCTGAGTAAAAAGAAAAATAAAAGAAAAAAAAGTTGGACGAGAAACTTATGTGTCACACGCCGGGTTGCAGCCTGGTTGAAACACCACTAAGCTAAGTTCAATTAAAAAAATGAATAAAAGAAAAATGCTCACGCTTTCAGCTGCTTCCATTATAAAAATCTGATTTGAGAAATATTTTGTATTGTTTATATGTGAGGATGACTTGAAAACTAGAATCCAGGATTGATTTGGTTTTAAATTTCCTAAGTGTGGGTCTAAAGAAATGAAATGTAGAACATCAACGTAATAGACCATGACTAAGGGACTTGAATAATCAGTATGAGTTTAGTAGGATAACAATACTTGCAATCTTTTCCAAAGCATTTAATTTTGAATTAATGAGTTAATTAATGGTGTGAAACCATTTTACCTAGCTATGATCCCAGATTTTTGCATAGGCCCTTTTCAGGGACGAAAAAGAGATAAGTGTGGGGATGTGATGTGTTGTAAAACACATCTGTTTTTCCATTTGTTTTTGTTAAGTTTCAGTACGTTTTATTCAGTTTTAGAGTCGATTTAAGCTGGTGCTTCACATTTCTGTAATTTGATGCTTGCAGGTAATAAACATGTTTATTTGGTGCTAAGTACAAAGAAAACGAGCTCTCGGTTGGGCGAGAACGGACCTGGAATCAAAGAAGGCCAAAAACTGAATTCTGGATTCCCTCGCGCTACGCGACAACCAACTGAAACCCTGTCGAGCTACGCTAGAGGTGGGAAAGACAAAAATACCCTCTGATGTCTGTCGCGCTACGCGACAGATTTGGAGGTATCTGTCGTGATACGCCACAGGTCTAAAATCGCAGTTTTTTAGTTTTAAGCCAAAAAGTCGAAAAAGAAAGGGGGAGAACACGTTTTTGAACGGCTGGAGGCGACTAGGAGGACGAGGAAAGGCCATTCTAAGGTGAATCAAAGGTTGGGAAAGCATTGGATTGAAGATTGAAGGCCTAGGATCAAGGAATTCGGGTGTTCTTCATTCGGTTTTCTTTGTTTCTTTGTTTTCTTTGATTTCTATGTTTCTCATTCACTTAAGCAGATTATGGATTGTATTCGTATGATGTTTCTTGGCTAATCTTTTAGAACTACCTAGGTTTGATGATTGCACATGTTTAACATTGGTTTTTATTGGTTTTGGATTATGTTTATGTGATGAACTCATGATGTAACAAACTTGGATTGGATTATTGGATGTTTATGTGTGTCTATGATTGTTTATGGATTGATGATTTACTCCTTGTGTGCCTGGTGAATGTCTCTCATGTAATAGGTGCATGCTAGGTCAATTACTGTGTGTTTTTGATTATTGGATGGTTTACTACGTACGAGTTTATCATAGGAGTTATTATCTTGATATAGATATATTGAATGTGCAAACAATCTTGATAGCCGTGAGGTGAGAGATTGCCGGTTTGTCTAGGGTGTTAGATTTTCTAGTTTAGAAGCTTTGTGAGAAGATCTTTCTAGTTCATCTTATATCTTGTTTACCGAATCCAATAGGAAAACCCAAGTCATCCCTAGCATTTAAGAAAACTGTGACTTTCGCGCTGTGAGGTAGATTGTTCAACAGTTACTTCTTAGGTGTTTTGAGATTATCGTGCCGTGAGGTAGATTGTCTAGCGGATACATTTGAGTATAATTGGATGACCTGTGAGGGAAATCCATTTAACCGGTGGTTTAACGTCTTCTAGGACTCTTAGTTGACAATCCTTGAGAAGGGTCGAGGGTGCTCTAGGTTTCCTTTGATTTTAGTATTTAAGATCCGGTATCACATTGTTTCCATTACCGATAGATTCTTTGTTGAACATGTGTAGGATTCATGCCTAGGTAGTGTTCTTTCTGCGTCTGATTTTCGTTTTAGTCTGGTGTTTTCTCTTTAGCTTTCTTTTAGTTATTCTTAGTTTTGTTAGCAAAACCCCCTCCTTATTATTATTTTATTTAAGTACAAATTTTGTATAGATAAGTCATAGAGTCTAGTTAGTACAGTCTGGTCTGTGGGTTCGATATCCGGACTTGCTTTGCTCTGCTACATACGATAGGTACACTTGCCTGTCGGTAGCTTAGGTTTTAGAGAGTCTAGATTTATTACTTTGTGTCTATCTTAGAGTCGGTTTTTAGTTAGTTTATTAGCTAAGCTCCGTCGACATCAAGTCTCCCGGCAACGGCGCCAAAAACTTGATGTGTGCAAAGTAGTTTAATTAAAACTAATAAAAATCAACACTAACCTAGACAATAAGTAATACTCTAGACTTTCTAAACTAAACTACTAACAGGCAAGTGAACCTATCACAAAGTAGTATAGAAAAAGTAAGTCCGGATATCGAACCTACAGACTCCTATAGAAAGTGCAAAAATAGACTCAAAGACTTATCTATACAAAGACTTAAATTAAATTAATTGTTTTAAAAGGGGGGTTTTGTAATTAACAAATAAACTGAAATTGGTAAAATTCTAAAAACAAATCAAAGCACAAATGAGAAAGTTCAACTAGAATTTACTAATGATGAAAAGACTACCTAGGGTTTACTTTATACATGTTTGAAATGTTTAGATTGATCATGGAACTTGTTATGGAACTGGGATCTTTGAATTTACTAAAATGTTTACAAGTGTTTTAAATACCGGTTTAGGGTAATCACTCTCACAAGTTAACCAACCCATCAATGGTATATCCTAAAACTATCTACCTCACGGAAAGGATAGTCTCAATACATCAATTGCACGGGATAATATGGAAATTAATCTTGGATTTAGCATACAAGACTATGTTCAAGTTAACTAATGTTGATCTTTTCACAAAGACCTTAACTAGTTCTTAAACACGCAAGATACACTAACAAACTCTCACCTCACGGCTATTGAATTTGGTTAAACATTTATTCCTTTGTGACCTAATTATTGTTCCTATGAATTACTACGTCTAGTAATACATCCACAAATCAAAAACACCAAGTAAATGACCTAGCACATGCCTATTACACGAAAGACATTCGCCAAAGCATATGGGGAACCAATATCTCAATCACAAACATCATAGACATTCATACACATCCAAGAATTCAAACCAAATCATTTAAACCATTAAAAATCCAAACATGTTCCACAATCAATCATTACTAACATCAAACATGCATATTCGTAAACCCTAGGTGTCTAGAATGTTTAGCCACGAATCATACTAAATAAACAGTAGCATTCAATGTCAAAACACATCTCAAAATCAGCAAAAGAGAATAACAAGAAAAAACAAATAGAAAAACAGATGTGTTTTGCAACACATCATGATGTCTCAGAGATAAGGGGTGACTTACTTGATCCGATATCACAAGCACACAGATTAACTTAAAAGAAATACATTACAAGGATGTCGCAATCACAATCAACATTACGTTATATAATCTAAGTTTATTACATTTATTTAATTACAAATGCTTAAAGTGCTGCCTCACCGGGCGGTCAATGTCTTCCTGCAAAAAGGTTTAAATTTGAAACGTCAGCACAAAGCTGGTGAGATCATACAGTTCAAGTTCCACAATATGATATGATATGTAATTATAAGTTCTCAAAATGTTCTGTTCAAGATAACCATGGGACCCGTATCTAGTTCCTTTCGGACTGTTCTGTTCTTGTTCTATAAAGATACTACCCATCGGTAAATATCTTGGTGCCTCATTGTCTTAATGTCTATCACCACATTAAGAAGTTCTGGAAACAGATAACAAACATTTACACCAAGGGGAGTTGCAAGCTCCCGGCAAATGGGTTGTCAGCCAATAGTACTATCAATGTTTTCTGTTCGGCCCCACATGGGTTCACTAGATACAGTTCAGAAATGAGGACTTTTGATACTGTGATAGTGTTCTTGTTCTACAGGCAAAATCCCATGAAATCCACAAGTTCTCAACAATCACATGAAATCACACAGATAACAGTGATAAATATCATATAGTTCTGAAAAGTTTTACAGCGCTACCCCGATGCTTATAAAAGAGTAAAAAGAAAATGGGTTATACGAAACTCACCTGATAATATAGAGGTAGCAGAATATCTCCCAAACTGAGAATAAAGAGGTGATTCTGCATTTATTTATATTTAATGAGTTATTTAGGTTTTAATTTAATGATTAGATCTTTCTGAACGTTCAATGTCAAAGACATTGCTTTGAGAGTCATCAAACCGATATTAAGTATTTAATTGGTTAATTTTGATATTGTATCATACAATGTATGATAATGTAGGAACCTACATTGAATTAGATTCCTAATACAAGATTGATGACACTCTTGATTAATCAGAATAATCTAGGATTAACCAAATAGTTAATGTTGTTGATTATAATGCTAAAACAATTTCTAGATGGTTTAATGGCTTAGAAATGATCAATCCTTGTTATTGATTACCCAAATATCATGAAATATCACAATGTAGCATTAAGATAGGTATAATAACCATGTTTAATATACTAATCTGACTGGTATCATAAACATCAGATAATCATTCCAATGAGTATGTTAATGATCGTGATTAGTTTGAAACACTTGGATTTAACCTTACATTTCAAAGATTAATCAAACTAATCACCTACATTGTCATAATCAAATGGTTTAAACCATTATAATCATGGGTATGATTTCATGCAAACCGGGCATTACAACGGATCAAAACAAGGATTTAACCGTTAAGACATCGTCTTCTTTGTTTATAATCAATCATAGCCATCATCTAGGCAATAATCAACAATCCTAACTATGTCATTACGTTCAAAATCAAGATTTAATCAATCAAAATCAAACTAGAAGGTTAAAACGAATCATTACCAAAACAGACGGATTTCTGCGGTTAAAACAACGATCAGAACTCGTAGATATGATCCTTGGTATGATTGGTGACTTCTGATGGATTCAAAATGGTGTCTGGATGCTAAAAATTCGTCTGGTGTGCGTGTTTGAGCGTATATGTTCGAGAATGTAAGAAAATAAACTTTCTGCATGAAATCTAGTGAAGAAGATCAAAGTTTTCCACTGCCTCACTCGTCGCGTACCGCGACGAGAAGCCTAAGAAGGCTTCGCGTACAACGAAGAAATCCGGGAATCTCAGATATTTTTCAAGCATCGCGTACCGCGGAGAACCCTCAACTGAGCCATCGCGTACCGCGACGAGACCAGAAATTCGATACTTAGAAAATTTTCTTCGTTTTTCGATTCCGGGCAATCCAGGACTCCGTTTTGCACACGGTTTTCGCCCACGTTCATCATTTCTCGTGTACTATCAACCTGTAGTAATTTCAATCGCCAAATCAACGCGGATTTCTAGAACGACCAAATGTGATCCCGTCATCAATGATGTAATTCTCAACTACAATTGTCACACCGCAGCATCCACCGCACGTTTACCGTGCGATGCGCCTGACCGAGCCACTCGAGGCGTTGTTGCACCAGATTGCCTCCCAGTGCGACGAGACGGCTCAGCAGATGGCACGCGTCGAGCGACGGCTAGATCGTTACTAGGATTTGGTCCACTGGACGGTCGCGTCAGAGCATGCGCGACGGGACGGGACACAGCTTCCACCGTTCCCGGAGCCACGCGTCTACGCAGACGACGGATCGGACGCTGGACCATCGGGATCATAGTTACTTTTGTATTTTGTTTCCTTGTATATAAAACCGTACAGTGTATATACGTATTTTCTTTCTGCATTTGTATTGTTTCTGTTTGTGTTGTTGTTTGTGTTGTTTAACATTTGCGCGACAAACTTTATGTCGTTGCTAATTATTTAAATTAAAGTATACAAACTAATTGTAAAATGAAATATTTAGTTAAAACGACATTATGACGTTTAATTAACATAATAGCCATATATCGTTCAAATAACTTACATAATAAACGTATATCGTTAAAAATTAAATTTAATTACGTAATTTAAGTTTAAATAAAATAAATAACTCATATCGTTCAAATAATTCAGGTATTAAACGTAGATCGTTAAAAAGACAAATTAAGTTTAAATAAAATAAATTAATTCAAGACGGCACGTACTGGTTCGTACGGCCCGTCTTGAGTTAAGCAAAATTGGTTGACACCCAAAATGGTTTGGAAAAATAAGCTTGGTTCAAGACGGGCCGTACGGCCCGTCCCACAGAATGTTTCACTGATTCCAAGGAATTCTATGGAATGTTTGTCTGTACGGCAAGACGGGCCGTACTAGGGGTGTAAAAATATAAAAGTAGGGTTTTTATCCCTACATCTTATTACGATATATCGCTTTTACTCAAACTCACTAACTATTACACAACTTGAGTGTTTGTTTTTCTAATAATCAAAATGCAAAAGGTTAAAAATACTTGATGGTTTTTTTTGTCAAACTTTTGATTAGTCTGTTTCAAACATTAAAAAATGGTTCATGGTTTAAAAATTCTAAAACTTATTTCTAGTCCTGCACACCAAAAACATATTTTAACAATTTGTCGCCACTTATACACTCGTATTGGTCACTAAGAGACGTGTTAGTCGACAACCTTAAATTCCACAGACATTCCACCGACACTAGAAACCGTATACGATCCGTAGAAATCTATACTACCCGTATATGTTTTAAAAAAAAGAATTTTGTTCTTTATTTTCGTTTTGTAATGTCAAAGTTTTTTTTTATAAATTTAGAGTAAATTTTCAAGATAGTTTCTATAGTTTGCTACTATTTCACTTTTGTTTTCTAGGTTTAATAAATTACTTATATGGCCCCAACCTTTAAAATTTGTACCACATATCGTCCCTAGAATTGGTGGCTGATGGGCTAGAGGCTCCGTCCGTCTACACTAGTGGCCAGCTTGGGCATCCTCTAGCCATTGGAGGTTGCGTACGGAGTACTCCGGCAGTTTATTAGTTGGTCGTTCAAAAAATAAATAAATAATAATAATAAAACAACTAAGTTTTCAGTTTTATACATGATTAGTTTCTTTCACTCGTGAAACAACTAAATATTGACTAAAAAAAGTCATAGTCCCACCACAACATTTTTCTAATTGAATGAATGATAGTCAAATAATAAATCTTAACGAATATAAAGAAAATTTTGTTTCAAATGAATCATAAATGAATATATATATATATATATATATATATATATTTTGATGATTTTAAAGAGGAATAAATGATTGCATCAAATAGTTCGTAAGTTGGGTTACACATTGTATCATTATACATGTTTTATATATTAAACGTCACGTATAGGTCTATGCACTACATTTAAGAAAACCTAAACGCGATGTAGATGCATATATGTGTCGTTTCTTGTACCATGTCGATAAAAAAGACTGCATAATGTCATAACCTCGTGCATATGCATCACGTACAGATTACAACGTGGCGTATAAGTCTAATCATTGTCCTTTCGATTGATCTAGTTTTGTATACTACCTCGTAAAGGTCTATATGAGACGTTTTAAGAGTGTGAAAATATTGTTTTTGGATGTAATGATAACATCATCCTAAAACAAAACATGATTAGACCATAAGATTTTAATATATTTTAATTATTATTAAATATTTGATATTGCATATGGTTACGTATTATTTTTATACAAGATTACATATGTTATATATTAAAAAGAGAATGACTAATGAATAATAAGTTATATTTATTTTCATATTGGCCACTTTTTTTTAGTACACAACTGAAATTCTCCAAGCTAAAACATTATCATTATTGCCCCAAGTATGTAAAACATTATCATTATAGCACAACTGAAATTCTGTAGCCACGCGTGCTGTGCAAGCTCCGCCGCTCATTGTCATGGACAATATCGTCGTCATGCTGAGCAGCTAACAACTCCACGTCCATATCCATAAATAATTACTGCAAAAAAACCGAGTTAGCAATTTAATAAAAAAATCAAGACGGCCCGTACTGAGCTGTAATCCCCAGGGTTTTCCGTTACGAATTCGAATATCGTAATTGTGCTTAATTGGAAAAATATAAAAGACTTGAATGTACTTTGAAACATTTGTATTCAATAATCTATAGATTTATAGATATCTATATATATATATATATATATATATATATCATAAACTATAATTATTTTATAACATAAACTTTTATAAGACCTGTCTTTATTTAAATGATAATATTTTTATAATAATTATAATAATAATAATAATAATAATAATAAATTCTAGGTGATAAGATTTATTACGAATGCATGTGTATTTACATAAAATATGCATGGTAACTATCTAAATCATCTTTGTAATCTTTAATTTTTTTTATAAGGTTAAATTATTTTGTACATCCATATTCATTATATGTGCACAACAATATTTAACTAAAGTTAGAATAAAATTTTATAAAACAAATTTGTAATAATACAAAGTTTTAATACTTTTTATTTATAAACTTTTATTTTAGAGTAAAAAAACAAATCAAAGAAGTTAAAAATATACAATAACACACTTTATAAACTTATCAACATAAAATAATAAACTTCAGAAACTAGAGGGTTCAAACTGCACATCATGAAAAGTTAAGATTGTGTAAAGAAAAGTTAAAATAAAAAGGGAAACAAATCTTAAACTAAAAGGGTTGGAATTGTCAAAATCCAAAACCCACCTCCTCTCCCTTGCCCTATCAGCCTCTGGGTCGACCCACGACCAAAATGCGACCCGATCGAGGACAGCTCGATCTAGAGGGTTACCAACTCAATCTTTAGATATTTAGGCAAGTAAACAAGGGCGCCAATCACTCTCAATCAATAATTTATGTATCTAATCACAATTCACGCATAATTGGTTACCAAAAATACCAAGCCATTAACGGGAATCAAAATCTGTTCAAAACAATATAAAAACTAAAGCGAATGCACGAAAAATCTCCTTTTGCGCATCACGAACAAGTTTGTGAACAAAGAACACACCTACAAACATTCCCGAGTGCAATCTGAGTTCAAGAACATCCGAACAACACAGCTCGACTCGATCTCCATTCATGCGAACATTAATCAGGTAATAAAATGCATCAAACTACTCTTTATTCACCAGGGATCAAAAGCCCTATCGTTTTGGGGGCTTACAATCTCTGTATCGGAAGAATTAGAACAAAAAGGAAATTAGGGTTCCTACTAGATTTGGGGATTTATTCCGGTTGAGTATAACAATAGCCGGGAACCATTTCCATCAGCGAATCCTAAGCCAGATCAAACAGTAAGACACACGTGTGTGGCTTGGGAGATCCGAGCTCGAAACCCGGGAATGGCGCCCAAACCCTTTTTTTTTTGGGTTTTTACCTCTTTTCACCCATTGTTTTAAAAAATTATAAAAATAAGAGAAAGTTCCTACAATTCATTTTTAGTAATCTGATATGTTAAATCTATTTTATTTAAAATAGTATAGTTATTTTCCATTTCAAAAGTAGTTTTTAATCATAAAGACAAAATATTAAATAAGTTAAATCATATGAATTGTCTATAAATATTATAATATTACAAAAACACATTTTAGTATTTCAAATAAATTTCAAGAGTATATAATTATTTATGAAAAATATTGTTGAAAGGAAATACTTTTATATTTTGATAATAAAATAATAATAATAATAATAATAATGAAAAAAATCATTTATATAATTTAAATTAATAACAGTTATTCTATTTGATTAAAATCTAATATTTTGTTTAAAACAATTAACATTTATAGTTTTATACAGAAACGATGGATTAATTTAATAAAATTTCCTTTATAATAAATATTCAAAGGAATCATTCTATATATATATAAAACTTTATAAGATGGTTAAAAATCACAAAAAGAATTATAAACATAAAATTTTGTTTAACTATTCTAAATGGTTACATAAAATTTTTAAGATAAACAACCTTATACAAATATGCAAATTCTTAATTTTAAGACAACAAATTGTAACAATTGAAATCAAATGGGTGAAATATCATAGTCAAGCATTATTTCTAGGTTTTTCAATACAAATATTAAATAAATAGAATATTTAATATTCTGTTTTATTGATTATACAAGCTTATGGGAATATTTATAAATACTCTCAAATTATCATTCTAGTCTGTTCATGCAAATAACAATATTGATAAATAGGTAACTAAAAGAATAGGTGATATTCTATGTTATTTATTTATCAATATTGTTAGAATATTTATTTAATAAATATTCCAAGCTTTCCACTCAAACTTAGATTCATTAATAGGGCTACCATTAGATTCCATAGATTTAGTACACGAAAACTTGAACTTTAGGGATGCTTAGCTTATTAAGTTTATTCATATAGCTTTAGGTTGAAACGTGCTACATTCATTCCTTCCACACTTCATTGAAAGACTTTGGATTTAGCAAATCAATCAAGTGAGTTTCTTCACACTCCTTTTTACATTTTGTTTTTGGGATGTGACACATGTCCTATTCAAAACTTTTTGCATTCTATTATTCATTCAATATATGATGCAAGCCTTAGACCTAGTTAGCTTTATGTGTTAGATGCTAAGTTTATACAATGTGTTGATTCTATGTGTGTTGCCAGTCAAGCAAGCTAGTACTTAGTAGCCTAAAATGTGTTAGATACCATCTTCGCAATGGCTTTTGTCATTGTGTGAAAAAGGTGAAAAGTAAACCTAGCAAACTTGTTGAAATACAAATGTTAATTTATAGTATGACAATACTTAAATTAACAGTTTGTATGGATACTTGTTCGGACACAAGCTATTGTTATTCATTCATTCATTCTATTTATTCAAACTTGTATTCATGCTATGTTTATGATACATATTCTAGTTAGGCTATTGTTTGCATCCTTTTTATACATATTATTTAGATTTAGTGTGTGAACTCACCAACTATGCAAATAGTTGACACTTGACAAACTCTATTTTACATGTGTAACAAGATAAGGAAACATGATGAAGACATAGGATAAAAATTAGTGACCTAGTTAAGTTGTAATCAATGTTTTAGCATTGCAAATGTAACTATTATGTATTCAATTCATGTAATGATTATTGGATTCAATGATGTTGTATTTGTTTATGAAATTTGATGCTTTAAATATTCAAACATTATAATAGCACCATGAGCTAATGAAAAGTCGAACTCGCGCCTTGACGTATTTCCTCGTCGGTCGGGGTGTGACAGATTGGTATTAGAGCCTTGGTTATAGGGATCTAGGTTATTAGAAAATGGTGGACTAGACTATAACTAAGCTTCCCATATATGAGTTATCTCATAATATCTTTGATTGTTTGTTATTTTTCTTATGTGATGTGTTATATCATACTTAATTGTTACCATAGAGGAAAATCCATAGTTAATAAATGCCTTGCTTACACTTAGCTAAGAATGCCTTAGTTTAATATAACTTCCTATTATGGGGATTACTTAGCTTAAGCAATTTCCTACGAATTTGATTTTAAGTAACTCTATTCATAATCAAATACACTCAAATAGTATATAGATGTTAGTAATTTAAACTCATTAGGCTTAATGCCTAATATTATTCCTCAGACAAAATAGGAATTTCAATATTGATTTTTATATCCCGTTTGAATTAAGCTTGTGAGGTAGATATGTATTAACTAGAAGAGTGTAGTACAGGTAGTTAGAATTTCTGTCTAGGAAAGCTATTTGTATAAATCCCCGAAGCATTGTGGGACCTGTCTCGCTTTTCTAGGGACTTCTGATGACAGTATTATCGCTTATAGGCCAAAGCATATCATACCAAACACCTAACAAACTAAATGATTCTAATATGTCACTCGGTGTTCAATTTTGAATACTTTTCCTATTGTTTTCAAACATAATCAACTGACGTGTTTTTCAATGATTTTGCTTTCCGTTCACATGTGATTCAAATCCTCATTTGAATTAAGTTGATAAGATGTATATGTAGTAACTGGAATGGTGAATACCGGTAGTTGAGACTCATGTCTAGGAAAACGATTCATAATTCCTGACGAGGGACCAGTCTAGCTTTTCTGAGGATTCTTAATGAGAGTATTTCACTTATAGGCCAAAACATGTTACATTTTGCAAACAATATTAATTCTAATAGTCCAAAAGTGTCTAGCTTGGATACTATACCCTAGGATTTCTAATCAAGTTCAAAAATATTTCAATACATTGCTTATACAATTTCAAACCTTATGATATCATACTTAAGATTAGCGATGGTGATTCATCACTAAAATCACAAAGTGTGTTGTCATTTTTCCCTTTGTTGAATAATATATATGTAATGATTCAAGAAAGTTAATAACATCATACATAAGATTGTAATGGTGATACGTTACTACATCTAAAGGCTATGGTGTTAACTTTCCTTGGATTTGTTATGTCTATGTTATTATTCAATACCTCCATGTTATCATACTTGAGGCAAGTGATGGCGATTCATCACTATGTCTCAAAAGATATGATGTCATTTCTTCTTGTTGTATTTTACCTATGTTAGGTTCAAGAAAGTAGTAACATTATTCCTAAATATTTGTTATGGTGATACATCGCTACATCAAAAGGTTATAGTGTTAACTTTCTTGGATTGATAATGAATATGTTATGATTTTCAGAACTCCATGATAGCATACTTAAGATTTGTGATCGTGATACATCACTACATCTCACAAAGTATGATTTCATCTCCTTTTGTTTTATGCTACCTATGTTATGATTCCAGAAGTTAGTAACATTTTGCATAAGAGATTGTGATGGTGATACATCACTATATCAAAAGGTTATGGTGCTACTCTTCTTTGGGTGGATAATGTACATGTTTTAATTTTTAGAACTCCATGATATCATACTTGAAGTTAGTGATGGTGATTCATCACTGTGTCTCACAAGATATGATGCCATCTCTTTGTTTTATATTACTCATGCTATGATTCAGGCAAGGTTAAACCTAAGATTTGTGATGATAATACATCACTAAATCTAAAAGGCTTGATGTTAATTTTCATTGATTTATTATGTATATTTTGTGATTCAAGAAAACCAGTTATGTTATAATTAAAGATTTATTGATGGTGATTCATCACTAAATCTGAAAGGTTGTAATATTGCACATTACAATATTCAAACCCCTGATAGAACCTCAATGATATTGTACTTATGATTAGTACTTGTCACTACATCTATAAAATTATTATATCACATATCTTATTGTAATCCATAATATCAATGTTATAATTCTATAAACCCACTAGGATATTATGCTTAAGATCGGTGTTAGATAATTCTAACATGTCATTAGGTATTCAATCGTGAAAAATCCTTTCCTATGTTTCAAACAAGTCACAATGATTTTATTATTTTAACCAAGACACATTGATTTCTTATTATATTCTGTTTAGATTTCAATAGAATAAAATAATTTGGACTTATGAATTTAACTACGGGTGATTCCATATAAAATTTTAAAACAGGTCCACATGAATCATACTATTGATCTTTAGACAAATCATTTTATATTTATTTCTTTAGACATCGATTCAAATATTCAATGATGCTATACCTAAGATTAGTGATAAGTAGTTATTCCAACTATCATAGGTAATAAAATATCAAATATTGTACGTCATTCGTTTATTCAACAAGCGATCATATACAAATTCATACATTGCAACCAAGAGATTTCATTGCAAAATTTCAATGTTGAAAACCTCTAGACTCATACAAATCTTAAAAGCAAGACAAAGTCTCCCACTCCTATTCAAACATATCTAAAGTTTATATTAGCCTTGGCAGGCGTTTGGTATGCTATCAAAGTACTAGCAGTGTGGTAGGTTGGCTACGGTATACCCTATATATAAGCACTAATAGTACATTGGTAGTAGCAGGGGCGGATCTACATAGTGGTATACGGGTTCACCGGAACCCACTGCGATTCAAAACGTTAATAGGAAAAAAAAATTTAAGGGTTAAAAAATAGGGTGAACCCATTAGTATTTTGAAGGTGAATCTTAAGCATATAATCTACAAGTAGTCTAGTGGTAAGGGAATCCTGATTTCATTCGTAGGTCACAAGTTCGAATCCTTGTTCAAGTTTTTCTTCCCAGTTTTTTTAATTTCGTGGGGTTAATATTTATTTAAATCCGCGTTGCTTTCCCTGTTTCCAATACCCCCATTCGAATTCAGGATCCCAAAATTGAAAATCCCAACCAAAAAAAACCCTACACCCGCTGCCCCTGTTCCCATCGCCCCCAGCCCCTCCCCTCCCTCCGGCGACCACCGGCGCTCGGCACTCCCTGCGGCTTCTCCCTGGTCGGCCCTGCGGTTGCTGCTGCTTAGAGGTGCACAAACCGGTTAACCGGTCGAAAACCGGTTTTGGAATAACCGAACCGGTTAACCGGTCAAAGGCTAGAAACCGGTTTTTTCCAATAACCGGTTCGGTTAATAACCGGTTTTTCAAGCTCAAAAACTGAAACCGTATAATAACCGAAACCGGTTAACCGAACCGGTTAACCTATAAATAACCGATTTTTTAGTGAGTGGGACCGGTTAACCGGTTTGGTTAACCGGTTATTAACCGGTTTGGTCTCTTGAAACCTCAAACCGGTCCCAAACCGCCGGTTTTTTCAAAAACCTATAACCGATTGCAATAACCGGTTTCTAACCGGTTACGAACCGGTACCGGTTCGGTTAACCGGTTTTTTTGTGCATCTCTACTGCTGCTTCTCCCTGCGGCGCTCGGCTTCTCAAGGAGTGCGACCGAACCAAAAAAAGGTATCTAATTCTGTGAAATTAGTATTAAATTTGAACTATTGATTTGTTTAGGTATTTTGTGAAATTAGTGTTGTTTTGCTTGGTTATTTTGTGAAATTAGTGTTGATTCTTTTAGGTATTTTGTGAAATTACTGTTGATTTGTTTAGGTATTTTGAGAAACTTGATTAGGTATTATGAGTCTTGATAGATTTTTCAAAAGAGTTGGAACAAATGTTGAATCATCATCTTCAAGCAACAAAGGATTAAAAATTGATTTGAATGATCTTTCGTGGGATCCTTTCGAAAGGAAACCAATTTCATCTTATCACCCTAGTCAAAAGGATGAAATTAGAAGAGCTTATTTTCTTAAAGGTCCATATCAACCAACAATGAGTGTTTATCCACAAACATTATACACAAACAAATTTAGAAAATTTAATCCGAAATGGTACACACAACAACATGGGAATTGGCTTGAATATAGTGCTAAAGCAGATAAAGTGTATTGCTTGTATTGTTACTTGTTTAAGGAAAGTGGACAAAATGATGCATTTGGGTGTGAGGGGTTCGATGTTGGAACAAAGTCAAAAGATTTGATGTCCATGTTGGTGATTGCAATAGTTTTCACAACAAAGCACTTAAAAAAGGGACAGACTTGCTTAGAGAAGCTCAATCGATACATATGACTTTTGACAAACTGAAAAAAAAAAAGAATATAGAATTCGATTAGGCATTTCTGTTAAACTTGTTAGATGATTGTTGAATGGAGGGTTACCTTTTCGTAGTCATGACGAGTCTAATAAATCTGTTTACAGAGGACATTTCATTGAGTTTTTAAAATTGATGGGAGAAATAAATGAAGAAATTGGTAATGTTATATTAAATAATGCTCCAGGAAATAGCCAAATGATAGCTCCATCAATCCAAAAAGAAATCTGTAATTGTTTTGCGGAGGAGGTATTAAAGAAGATATTTGAAGAACTTGGTGATGATGTTTTTTTCCATATTAGTAGACGAATCGAGAGATATCTCTAAGAAAGAACAGATGGTTGTAGTTTTAAGATTTGTTGATAAAATAGGATTTGTGAAGGAGCGATTTATTGGTCTTGTTCATGTTATGGAAACGACCGCAATATCACTTAAATCTGCAATTGATGAATTATTTGCACATTACGGTTTGAGTTGGGATAGAATTAGAGGTCAAGGATATGATGGTGCAAGTAACATGTCTGGTGAGTTTAATGGTTTAAAGGCTTTGATTTTGAAAGAAAATTCTTCAACATACTTTGTTCATTGTTTTGCTCATCAACTTCAACTTGTTGTGGTGGCTCTTGCATCTAAACATCATGAAATCTTTAAATTTTTTAGAGAAATGTCAGATTTAACAAATGTTGTTACTGTATCTTGCAAACGAGTAGATTTGATGAAAGAAAGGCAAAGAGCTAGATTAGAATTGGATACAAAACTTGAGACTGGGCGTGGAAAGAATCAAGAACAATCGCTTGCAAGAGCTGGAGATACACGCTGGAGTTCCCATGAAAAAACACTTCTCAGCTTGAAAGCTTTATATCCTGTTGTGATTGATGTACTAGAATATATAGAAACTTCTGCTGTTGATGGTGCTCACCAAAGTCAAGCAAATGGACTTCAAATATATATGAAAACTTCTAATTTTGTATTTTATTTACATTTGATGAAGCACATCTTGGGAGTTACCAACCATTTGTCTGACGCTCTTTAAAGGAAATATCAAGACATATTGAATGTTGTCGGACTAATTTGGTCAACTAAAGAAAAATTACAAGCGTATCAACTTGAAGGTTTTGACTCACTTATGAAAGATGTAACCTCATTTTGTGACGAACATGAGATTGAAGTTGTTAACATGGGAGAAGAGTATGTTGTGTGACATCCGTCAACTTTAAGGTTTGACTTAACATCGTTAATATATTTAAAGTTGACTACGACTATACTGTCATACATTTAATAATTTAAAAAAATATTTCAAATCTAGCAAAGTGTATTTCTTTTAAAATGAATAATTTTACATTTTATAAATTTTACTTTGCGGTAAACTAGCTGAAACGAACATTGATAACAACTCGGTTAATGAATTTAACCAAGGTGTTTGTTTTAGCTTAAAATGATATCAAAAGTGAAAAACTCGAAATAATGAAGAAAAACAGTTAATTAGAATTTTAACCGACAATTTTACATATAACAGACTATATCTGTGTTTTACCCGGTTAAAACTAACACAATGAACCAAATATCATCTAAGATAACTGTTATGAAGTAAAAGTTGATTATTTTAGTAGGTTTTAATATTTACTAATTTTTCGGCTAAAAATCGGTTATAAAATAATTAGTTGGTACAAGATTTAACCACCATAATACCCAATTTATACCAGTTATCATCCATAAATTACCACACTATGACAAGTGTGTACACATGTCAACACATGGCATGAGTAAAATCTATGAAGATTTGTAAGAATCATTTATAAAATCTTGAAAATTTCATGGACATCATTTGTACAATCTCTACACTCCATCCATTTCTTCTTCCTCCCTCCTCTCTCCTACGTACACCATCACCACCACCCAACTTTCCACCATTTTCAAACCTTCAAGTATCTTCTCCTTCTTTTTCGTCAAGTTCTTGGTGATTATTGGTGTTCTTGAGAAGATTTGGTGAAAGAACAAACACACTTTACTTCTTTGATCTTCATCACTAAGGTATAACATCTATCTTCATTTGTTTTCTTCACCAAACTTTAAAGAAATGAATCCAAGAATATGTTTTTTAAAAAGAATAAAAATAAATTTAGATGTGTGTGTGTGTGTGTGTGTGAAAGTGTGTGTGTATGTCATACTATATATATGTATGTATATGTATGTATGCATTATTATCTATGATGGATCCATGCAAGTATATACATATATATATATATATATGTATATATGTATATGTATGATTATCTTAAAATAATTGATTATTGCATGCATATGTATATGGATGATCAATTTATTTTGAGTATATGAAAACATACATTTCTGAAATTCTGGCAGAAAGTTTAACACAACTTCAACAAGTTATAAATTAGAAATGACAGCTCCAAAATGAACAAACTCACAATCCAAGACTAAGTTCATTGTGTTAGATTTCCATGCACTACTTTATCAGCTTCTAACTCGACCAAATGATGCTCCAAACAGCCTTCACAAAATCAGTACGCAGATTTGTACCCCTGACTTGTGCAGCTGTTTTGACTTACTTAAGATCCGAATCATAAAAACTTTTCTAAATGAAAGTTGTTCATAATATGTTAACATGATATACTGGAGAGTTTCATAATCTAACTCAAAGGTTTACTATGTAAAAAATGAATCCGAACTCACTGGACTAAATCTGTCAAAACAGAAACTTTAAAGACTTATATTTGTGTGACTGTTTTGACCCATTTTCAAGCAAAATCACGAAAGGTTTTCTAAATGAAAGTTGTTCAAAACACCTTAAAATAATGGTCTGTAAAGTTACATAATTTTATTGCAACGATTGCTATTTTTAAAGTCCATCCGAACAAGCCATACATAATCTGTCTAAAAACAGTTTTATAAACTTTAACATTTCTACATATATATTAATTATTTTCACATGTATAAAAGTGTATATATGACATACACACACTTGAAAGATGTGATATATGTAAATATGTTTATATATATTGAAATAATTAGTAAGTATTGGCGTATTAAACAAAATGGTAATATTCCAAAAATACGTCGTTATAATGTCAAAATTTTCTAAAAACCCGACACTTAGTATTTTCAAAGTATTATAACAAATACGTAAATATAAGTTCAAAGCATAATTATTTTAAGAAATTCCGAAACTTAAATTAACCAAATATACAAAAAGTACGACAACAATATACGGCAACACGAACCACGTTAAGTACAATAACTCAAAAGAAATCTATAATGTTGTAGGTGCCTAATACGGTACCAGTTTGGACAACATCCCGATTTCTGTTTCCAACTCAGTTTGCAAGGTGAGTTACATAGCCCCCTTTTCTTTTGTTTTTGCTTATAAAATCATCGGGGCTGGAACATGTTTAACTTTGAACTATTTTCTAGCAATTCAAACTTGTATCTATGTGGATTTGAGCCATATGTCCCAAACTACCATCTTAACTATACTTAACTTGTGCATTGATCATTAACTTGTGAAAGCCATACTGTTGTGATAATAGATCTGTTGAATTGACCACTCCACCCAGCCGGTGATCACACAGTACTTAACTATTTTGAGGGTAGTATGGAATACTATGCCTAACTAGGTTAACTAAGGGTTGATCTGCAATAGTTACATGTGTATGTTTCCACATATTGCCTTATATCACTATGTTACATATGAATTGCAAAGCTTATCTTTTTGAACTGTTAACTTTTGGTGTCAAAACCTATGTTTCTCACCAACTATTTATAATTGACCTTTGAATCTAAACATGTTTCAGGTACAAACTAGTGAAGCTATGAGGATCATGTAGGCTTTTGGACTTAGAATAAACTTTGAACTATGAACTACGAGCTTGTTTATGTTACGTCTTTGAACTACTTGTATGACACTTAATTTGGAATGTAATAAATATTAAACTTTAATAGTCGATCATGAGCTTTTGAACAGATCCCGTTGGCGCCGACGTTATTCCACCCTCGGTTGAGGTGTGACATGTTGACCCAAAATATCGAAGAAGGAAGACTAACATCACCAATCATCACCATTATATGGTTAACAATTTCAACACGGTTCTTGATATGCAAATTCAAGAGTTTGGCAACCGTTTTAACGAGGTAACCACTGATTCGCTTACTTGTATGAGTTCTTTGAGCCCATATGGTAATTTTAGTGCATTTAATGATCTTAACTTGCTAAAGTTAGCCGATATGTATCCGTATGATTTTGATGATGCTAAAAAAGACAAGTTTATACATGAACTCGGCCACTACATTTCTAATGTGAAAAATGATAAGCGGTTTGCCAACTTGAATGGGGTAAGTGATCTTGCCAAATGTATGGTGGAAACAAGAAATCATATTACTTACCCGTTGGTTTATCATTTAATAAATTTATCAGTAGTTTTACCCGTTGCAACAGCAAGTGTTGAACGATGTTTTTCATCTATGAAACATTTGAAGACGGATTTGCGTAATAGGATGAGTGATGGCTACTTAAATGATGCTTGCATTTCTTATATTGAAAGAGGGTTCTTACAACAAGTTTCAGTTGAAGATGTGATGCAACGTTTTCAAAAGATGAAACCACGAAGGGAGCAATTATAGGTTTGTTTTCTTTTTCTAAATTTGTAACTACTATCGTATTTAAATTATCTGACCGGATATTTTTTTTACCCCGTTTTATCTAATTGAGACGTCTTAAAATAGTGAACCCACTAAAATAAATTCCTGGATCCGCCACTAGGTAGTAGGACCAAAAGCTTGATCAAGGGCTAGAGTAGTCAATTCAATCTATAGTTTAGAGAAAACTATGCTAGTCAAACAGATTGTTACACAATTACTAATCTTGGTGTGTATTCTTACACCAGGTCAAATCATAGATATCAAAATCACATGAATTATGTTAAGGATTCTTAAATGAATTATTCTATATTCGTTTGTTCAAACAATGACTCAAGGATTCAATGATATTATAGCAAAGGTCAATGATAAGCAATTATCACAACCATATAATATCACCTACTAGTGTATTTTACATCATTCGTATATTCAAAATCAATCATTTAGAAATCCATATAACTATGAGATTCAATTTCAAGATTGCAATTCTTAATATCCCTAAACTCATATGATTTCTAGAGATTTGACAAATATTCAAACGTCTACAGATTTATAGATGTGTATATATATATATATATCATAAACTATAATTATTATAAGACATGTCTTTATTTAAATGATGATAATAATAAATTCTAGGTGATAAGATTTATTACGAATGCATGTATATTTACA
Organism: Mikania micrantha; assembly: GCA_009363875.1. Lineage (NCBI taxonomy): Eukaryota > Viridiplantae > Streptophyta > Magnoliopsida > Asterales > Asteraceae > Mikania > Mikania micrantha. The sequence goes on along the minus strand of CM018698.1, from coordinate 54,371,354 downwards.
TAAAATATGCATGATAACTCTCTAAATCATCTTTGTAATCTTTAATTATTTTTATAAGGTTTAAATAAATTATTTTGTACATCTATATTCATTATATGTGCACAACAATATTTGAATAAAGTTAGAATAAAATTTTATAAAACAAATTTGTAATAATACAAAATTTTAAAACTTTTTATTTATAAACTTTTATTTTAGAGTAAAAAAACAAATCAAAGAAGTTAAAAATATACAATAACACACTTTATAAACTTATCAACATAAAATAATAAACTTGAGAAACTAGAGGATTCAAACTGCACATCATGAAAACTTAAGATGTGTGTGAAGAAAAATTAAAATAAAAAGGGAAACATATCTTAAACTAGAAGGGCTGGAATTGTCAAAATTCAAAACCCACCTACTCTCCCTTGCCCAATCAGCCTCCCGGGTCGACCCACGACCAAAATGCGACCCGATCGAGTGACAGCTCGATCTAGAGGGTTACCAGCTCAATCTTTAGCGATTTAGGCAAGTAAACAAGGGCGCCAATCACTCTGAATCAATAATTTACGTATCTAATCACAATTCACGCGTAATTGGTTACCAAAAATACCAAGCCATTAACGAGAATCAAAATATGTTCAAAACAGTATAAAAACAAAATTGAATGCACGAAAAATCTCCTTTTGCGCATCACGAACAAGTTTGTGAACAAAGAACACACCTACAAACATTTCTGAGTGCAATCTGAGTTCAAGAACATCCAAACAACACAGCTCGACTTGATCTCCATTCATTCGAACATTAATCAGGTAATAAAATGAATCAAAATACTCTTTATTCACCAGGGATCAAAAGCCCTATCGTTTCGGGGGCTTACAATCTTTGTATCGGACGAATTCGAACAAAAAGGAAATTAGGGTTTCTACTAGATTTGGGGATTTATTCCGGTTGCGTATAAAAATAGCCGGGAACCATTTCCATCAGCGAATCCCAAGCCAGATCAAACGGTAAGACACCCGTGTGTGGCTTGGGAGATCCGGGCTCGAAACCCGAGAGTAGCGACCAAACCAGTTTTTTTTTGGTTTTTACCTCTTTTCACCCATTGTTTTAAAAAAATTTATAAAAATAACAAAAAATTCCTACAATTCATTTTTAGTAATCTAATCTGTTAAATCTATTTTATTTAAAATAGTATAGTTATTTTCCATTTCAAAAGTAGTTTTCAATCATAAAGACAAAATATTAAATAAGTTAAATCATATGAATTGTCTATAAATATTATAATATTACAAAAACACATTTTAGTATTTCAAATAAATTTAAAGAGTATATAATTATTTATGAAAAATATTGTTGAAAGGAAATACTTTTTATATTTTAATAATAAAATAATAATAATAATAATAATAATGAAAAAAATCATTTATATAATTTAAATTAATAGCAGTTATTCTATTTGATTAAAATCTAATATTTTGTTTAAAACAATTAACATTTATAGTTTTATACAGAAACGATGGATTAATTTAATAAAATTTCCTTTATAATAAATATTCAAAGTAATCATTCTGTATATATAAAAATCTTTATAAGATGGTTAAAAATCACGAAAAGAATTATAAACATAAAATTTTGTTTAACTATTCTAAATGGTTACATAAAATTTTTAAGATAAGTAACCTTATACAAATATGCAAATTCTTAATTTTAAGACAACAAATTCTAACAATTAAAATCTAGCCAAGCATTATTTCTAGAGTTTTCAATACAAATATTAAATAAATAAAATATTTAATATTTTATTTTATTGATTATACAAACTTATGGGAATATTTATAAATACTATCAAATTATCATTCTAGTATGTTCATGCAAATAACAATATTGATAAATAGTTAACTAAAAGAATAGCTGATATTCTATGTTATTTATTTATCAATATTGTTAGAATATTTATTTAATAAATATTCCAAGCTATCCACTCAAACTTAGATTCACTTAATAGGGCTACCGTTAGATGCCATAGATTTAGTACACGAAAACTTGAACTTTAGGGATGCTTAACTTATTAAGTTTATTTCTATAGCTTTAGGTTGACACGTGCTACATCCATTCCTTCCACAGTTCATTGAAAGACTTTGGATTTAGCAAATCAATCAAGTGAGTTTCTTCACACTCCCTTTTACATTTTGTTTTTGGGATGTTACACATGTCCTATTCAAAACTTTATGCATTCTATTATTCATTCAATATATGATGCAAGCCTTAGACCTAGTTAACTTTATGTGTTAGATGCTAAGCTTATACAATGTGTTGATTATATGTGTGATTCTATGTGTGTTTCCAGTCAAGCAAACTAGTACTTAGTAGCCTAAGATGTGTTAGATACTATTTTCACAATGGCTTTTGTCATTGTGTGAAAAAGGTGAAAAGTAAACCTAGCAAACTTGTTGAAATACAAATGTTAATTTATAGTTTGACAATACTTAAATTAACAGTTTGTATGGATACTTGTTTGGACACAAGCTATTGTTATTCATTCATTCATTCTATTTATTCAAACTTGTATTCATGCTATGCTTATGATACATATTTTAGTTAGGCTATTGTTTGCATCCTTTTTATATATATTATTTAAACTTACATGTGTAACATGATAAGGAAACATGATGAAGACATAGGATAATAATTAGTGACTTAGTTAAATTGTAATCAATGTTTTAGCATTGAAAATGTAACTGTTATGTATTCAATTCATGTAATGATTATTGGATTCAATGAATGTTGTATTTGTTTATGAAATTTGATGCTTTAAATATTCAGACATTATAATAGCACCATGTGCTAATGAACAGTCGAACTCGCGCCTCGACGTATTTCGCCGTCGGTCAGGGTGTGACATGAGCTTGCCCGTCTCACCCAAACCAAGCCGTCTAAGTATACGAGCCGTACTGGCCAAGACGGCCCATCTTACCCAAACCAGGCCAAAACAAGGTCGTTTCAGTATACGGCCTGTACTGCCCAAGACGAGCCGTCTCAACTAAACCAAGTCAAAACCATGTCGTTTCAGTATACGGACCGTACTGTCCAAGACGAGTTGTCTCACCCAAACCAGGTCGTTTCAGTATACAGACTGTACTGCCCAAGACGGCCCGTCTCACTCAATACACTCAAACCAAGTCATCTTCTTCCTATTTATAACAGCACGGCCGGTACTGCCCAAGACGGTCTGTACTTTTCTTATTCTGGTTCAAAGATAGACCAACAAAACGGGTCGTACTGACCAATACGACATGTCTTGTTCTTCGTTCGAAACCCTAAATCTGAAAAAAGACGATCTTAGATCGTTATTTAACAAATAATACACCTATTTTAATGATCTACGAAGATAATCACATACCTGGTGTCGAAAAGGCGAACATTAAGACAGGGTGTATAGAATTGTACGAGAGAAACTTTGTGTGTTTGTGTGTGGTAAGTTTAAAAAGTGAAAGAAAAGATGGTATATATTCGATAAATAGTACGGACCGTACTATTTAAATTTTAATTTTTTTAAATAGACCAAATAACTCTATTTTATTACATTTAAAATATTTTTTGTATTTACACATATACATAATCAGCCAGCTTCATTGTATCTATAATTATTCGAATTTGGAGTCTGTCATGACATATGAACTCCCAGTCAGATGCGGCATCATTTCGGTAACTTTTCCATATGGGATTTACCGTTGGTGTTGGATAATCTCCTTGTAATGTAACATTAATGAAATGGACGCCTATATGAACTACGTCTACGGATACGACGTTTTGACTACAATGTAACCGTTGTCTAGTGATCTACTTTTCACCCAACCTATCAAAGCTTTTTTCGGACATAAATTCCTGAAATATAAAAATAATAAATATCGTAACTAATAATCATTATATACAATCATAAACATATATGCTTCAGTTAGGTGTACCTTGTTTGTTTTCCAATCCATGCATGAATCGGCTGGTTTTTTTTTTGTAAGTCGTTTCCGGGTACTTTGTTTATTGTCAGAATACACGAACCCATAATCGATTTATTGCGCATATAATGCTTGACTTTCGAAACCGATATCAGCATGAGTTTCAACATTCAGATCTATCGGGCCGTAAGAATACTCAACAGAAGACTCTTCATTCAAATCTGACACGTAATCGTTGAAAAAACTCCCATCCCAAAACAACATTGTTAGAAATTTGAATTTAATATTAGAAATGTTTGAAATACAATACGTTCGTTTGAAACAATGGACGATTATATAGAGATTTCAAAGTTTCTCAATACGGCCCGTACATACGGGCCGTCTTATTCCAATCATTGTCCTAGAATGTCAGCATTGTCAGGAGGAAAAAGCAAGACGGGCTGTACAGGTCTGTACGAGCCGTCTTGTTTTCAATCATTGTCCTAGAATGTCAGAGGAATGTCTGTCCGAGTAATGAAACGGGTCGTACTAACCAGTACGGCCCATACAGAGGGTGTATTTTTAAATTTTGTAGTGTAAGAATAACACAACCCTTAAAAAATATACATATATAATAAGACTGATTTGACGTAAATATATATATATATATATATATATATATATATATATATATATATATATATATATAAAATAGTAAAATATATCTGAATTGCCACCTTAACAAAACATCAAACAACTCTTAACTCCATTGCATCCCTATGTCCCATCGACCCCTTTCAAGTTTTCTATTTGTTTGTACAAATTAACATGTATTTCAACCATTTTTTTTATATTATAGCTACGATGAACACCAATAACCTAGGTTAAGCAATTGGCTTAAACCCCAATTGAAACCGATTTTTAGTTATAGGTAAATTGGTTATATGAATTAATATCAACTAGGTTTTTCCCCGCTGCGCGTTGCTGCGGGTTATCAAAATACAATCCTAATAATGTGTATTATATATAATTTGTAGAAACATAAGTTACATAGCAAAATCAAATCTTTCATCACGAACTATATACTATTTTCTTATTAAATCATCATTATCTCCTCCAAACCTCGCTGAAACCCTAGAAAGTACCACGTTTTTTAACCATAGTATTCATACTATTTAATAATATATATATATATATATATATATATTTAGGGGATGGAATTTTTGATAACACTTATCTTTTGTTACAACTACATAACCATCATCCAATGGTTACTTTAAAAAGATAAGTGTATAGGATCGTGACACGTGTCAGATTCCTTTTTTTAATATAAAGGGCATTTAAGACATTTGTTATTTAAGTAAAGTTTACCCCTTTTTTTTTAAACATTCATAAATTTTTTATACTATATTATTTTTTTTAAAAAAATTGCACCATTATACTCGTCTCATTTTTCTCTTTAATTTCGTTATAGTCTCGACTAGTTTTTTTTTTGATGTCATGTATTTACATTATTGTAACGAGTTTAAAGATAGCAAATTAATTAGAAATTTTTTCCAACAATAGTAAATTACAGTAATGTAACAAAAAATGAAGTAATGTAAAACAAAATGAAGTAATTTACAATGACATAATTAACGGTGACGTAATACATTATTTTATTTTTTTTTCTCTAACAATGATAATTACAATGATAAATTACAGTGATGTAATAGAACACATTATTTTGATTTTTTCTCTCACAATGATAATTATAGTGATGTAATTTATCATTGTTCGAAAAAATTTTAAACTAATTTGTTATCAATGTAAATTACATCACTGTAATTTAAACCAAATTCACCGAAAAAACCGAAACCGAATTTGACGTCAATGTAAATTACATCACGATAAATTACGTCAATGTAAATTACATCACTGTAATTTATCATTTTTAAAAAAATTTCAAATAAATTTGTTATATTTAAGCTCGTTACAATGATGTAAATATAGGTCATTTAAAAAAAGTAAAAAAAATTAGTCGAGACTATAACGGAATTAAAGAGAAAAATGAGACGAATATAATGGTGCAATTTTTTTAAAAAAATAATATATTATAAAAAAGTTATTAATGTTTAAAAAAGAGGGGGGAAAACTTATAAGGGGTAAAATGACTATGATGCCCTTTTTAATATTTTAATGAAATGCTTATGTGTAAGTTTATGATTGGTTGAAATGGGTTATGTAGTTGTAGCAAAAGATGAGGATTATTTTTTATACCTTGCCCTATATATTTATACTATTCAATTTGGTTGCATCACGAACTCTATACTAATTTTTTATTAAAAAATAAAATCATATAAAATCCATAAAAATATGTTACGAAAATAATAGAAAAAATTACTCACAAAATCCTTCTCACCGGTAACCAATTGGCTGAAATAAAAAAAAATATAAAATATCTAAACAAGCATCGATTTTTTAAGAGAACAAATAAATCACCGTTATCTCCTCCAAACACCACTGAAACACTAAAAAGTATCACGTTTTTTAACTATATTATTCATACTATTTAATAATATATATATATATATATATATATATATTAATTACTATTTCAATATAATATATATAGTTATACTATTCAATTTGGTTGCTTTTTAATATATATATTAATATTAATTACTCCATATGTTTCAAGATCTTGTGATAGAGTACCTCCGAATCAATTAAAAGCTGAAACTATTTGTTTTATTAAAAAAACATATGAATTAGTGAGTCGGTCTCTTAATCATTAAGCATTAAACATAATCTGAATTATTTAGACATCTTACTAACTCAACAATTAATAAACCAAACAACTCCTATTTTTGTAGTAGTTTATATGACCTATACACAACGTGACTAATTATAAATGCTGAGAAATTCTTATAAATAATTATTAACCTTTATATGTTACATATAGTATAGACCTATATAAGACATATATATGGTGTAAAATTTGAGAGTTGAGTGGGAGATTTCTAAAACACAAATATTACCATATACACTGAAATACAACATACATATCCAATGATCCATAAATAAATCACCAAGAAGCCATCAGCTTAACACATAAAGTTTAAAATTATGTGTTAGAAAAATCATTAAAAAAATTGTTCTACATATCAATAAAAAATAATTTATAAACAAAACTTTCTAATTGATGTCGTTATTTTAAATTTTCCAACATTATTCATTTCAAACTCTCTTTAAGTTGGACACCACATTAAAATATTTGGATGAATTAATTAACCACCCAATTCCACAAATCTTAAATAAAAAATAACGAAAAATATTATATGCATCTCTTGAATCTCAATGTAGCAACCATTATAACCTTACCTTACAAGATATAAAAGTATAAAACTCTCAAATTAAAAAAAAATAATAAAAAAAAAATAAAAATAAAAAAAGATTCGGACCGATACCCTCAATTCCCCAAGCCTTGCAATTAGCCTTTTGATCTTCAAATTCTCTAACCATGGAAACAAGAATATGAAATTAAATTGCAAAGCTTTCGTCTTTTTGTTGGGTTGTTTCTTTCAATTCTCATCTTCTATGGTGACGCCACCGTCCTCCGCCGCATCCGCCACCCGTTTCCGCCACAAGATTCCGGAGACTTCCGCCATCCACCACCAATCATATTCTCTATGGAAGGATAACAAGGGCCAGAAATGGTGGGTGTGTCAGTGTGTGTGTGGAAGATGGTGAAAGTGATGAGTGAAAACATGAGGGGTCGATATATATAAAGGTTGAAGTCTAACTTCTTTTTGGATTATTTATTTTTTTGTATTTTGTTAACTTGTAATTTAATTGATTAAATTTACGTTAACATGTTTATTTGTTTTATTTACCAAAAAACTTATACCTTAGTGGTAACTCTTGACTTCTTTTATTAAAAGGTATTATGTTGGAATCTAACCTAGAACAAATATTGTTTTTAGTTGAGCCATGGGGTTCTCTTAGTTGTAGTTTTCTTCTTAGACGGGTGAGTCACATCACCATGCTCTCTTCTTTGAAAGGAATAGTGATCTATTTGTCAGACTGATCTCGGGTGACCAAACATTTACTGTTAAAAAAATCATATTTTTTATTAATACTTGTTTATGTATTAGTTACATTCTTGATTTTTAAATATTAGACAGTGAGTTAAATTTTTAGCTTTCATATATGCTTAACCAGTAAACTTGCTTGTACAGTAGTACGTTACAATGATTCGGTTTAAAATAAATTCTATACTAAAATATAAACACGTCACAACAATATATACAATATATTTAAAATTTAAAAATATTTTTTGCTGTGAGATAAAAAATATTGTTCTTACCCAAGGCTTTAGTCTCATGTCATGACGTCTCGATTTTAATTGCAAATGTAGGGAACAAGTACATTACAACGGTATATTTCTAATTTATAAGAAAATTATGCTGCCATGAAAAAAAAAAAAAATAAATGATATTTGACGAGAGTAATCTTGAGTGCAATCTTGCATACAAAGGATGAGTCATGGCCATAATATTCTATTGTTTTTAACTATGCCTGGCAAAATGGGCGGGTTGGGTAACGGGTCAGAACAAGTTCGGGTCAGCATGGGTGCGGATAAGAACGGGTGCGGGTCAGAATGGGCTTAATCAAAATCAGTTCGGGTCTAAATAGATTGTTCTTAAAAAACATCAATTTAGTTTAACATAAGATGTATTATAAGTAATCAAATAGTCTATTTGGATAATTTTTAGTGATTTTTTCATCAAATATGTTCTATTAATCATTCTTAAATGTTTGAATCTATTGCATTTGCATACTTTTTAGTTACCCGTCTTGACCCGCATTGTGTTTAAGTGCAACACATCTCAACCCATTCAATATTATGATCTTGCTCATTTCAACTCATTATACTACAATTGTTTACCCAAACCAACCTATTTTCTTTAACATGGTAAAAATTGTCACCTCTATTTTTAACTTATGACATTGTTTAGACGTAATGTTTAAATTAAAAAAATTAATTTTGTCTATAAAGGATATGAAACATAGAGTGCTCATTTTGATTTTTTGGCTTCATCGAAACGGATAACTGGCTATGGGTTATTGAACAAACCATAAGAAAAAAAAACCGAGATTTTAATTCAATTCGATTTTTTTTGTTGGTTTTCAGATCAGTTTCAATTAATATCCAACGTATTTTTTAGTCTATTTATGATTCAATTTCCACCTACCTAATCGTATGTTTACGGGTTGGTTATATTAGCAATATTATGAAAATGCTAAGAAAGTAAGTTGTACAATGAATATTATATTTTCGTTTTGGTTAAAGTTCTCTAATCTGATTTAAAAGATTGAAAATAAGATTCAATTAAATAATTATGAAGAAGCAAAAGTATCGAAAATAAAATAAAATAAAATAAAATAAATATAGTTATAAAATCTTAAAATACATAAAAACAATTTAAAATACATGAAAATACAAATGGTTTAATTCGGTTTTGGTTAATTAGATTAATTAAAGGTACAAGAATAAAACCATAACCGACTTTCAGTTATTTCGGTTCAGTTTCATCGGTTAACAATTCAGTTTGACATAGAATAAAAAATTAATTTAGGAATGACAAGAGTATAGTTATAGAACTCCCAGTTTATGCCGAGTATTTGCCGAGTAATTTCCGATACTCACAGGCTATGTCAAGTACTCACAGGAGTCACAGCTTTGTAGTCGATTGACTTAGTAGAGCCTAGCAATTTATACAACAAATAACAACTGTTAACTTTTTTTAAATTTCTTACATTTTTTTTAAATATTAATAACTTTTTCATATTACATTATGTTTTTAAAACAAATTACACCTTAAAATTATGTATGTTTAGTTTTTGAATCATATTCAAAATAATTCAAATTCGATTCGAAGTCTGATATCGAATTTTGAATTTGTGATTTTCAACTCAATTCGGTTCAAAATTCGAATTATATATATATATATATATATATATATATATATATATATATGTAGTTTAATAAATAATTAAATATATAAAATAAGCTTTATAATTGAGCTTAGGTTTTGATCATATATATGATGTTTTGAATATTCATAGTTAAATTAATTTTGTAGATAATGTTTAAACAATATATTTTAGCAAAATTTGAATCAAATCATCTCGAATTTGAATTCTGAAATTCCAAAATAATTGAATTTTGAATTTGAATTGGTTGGTTCAAATTTGTTTCGAATTCGAATCGAATTAAAATATTTCTCAAAAATTCAAAATTCAAAATTATTTGATTCAAATTCTATTCGTTGAATACCCGTACATAAAATTGAGCATTTTTTATCTTTAATATGAGTATATAATTGAGATAAAAAAAATGAAAATTAAAACTTTTTTTTTTAATTTTGCTGCATTTCTAGCATATGTACTAGATTTTGTGAAAAGTATATTGGATTTTTAGTATAATATAATCCATCAAAATACAAAACAAAAAAAATTCATGAAAATATTGTAAAGAAAAATATAATATATAAAAAAAAATTGTGTACATAAAAATACAATATTACACATAAATATACTAGATTTTAAAATAAGTATATCAACACTATGGTCTATTAAAGAGAAACATACTCAATTTTATGACGTAATTATTTTAAAAAAAAATCATTATTGTACGAAAAAAGTTACAAATGTTTACAAAAATTGGAAAATTGAAAAAATATCAAACAAAATATATTTTCCTATTAAAATTTTTTTTTTTAACATTTTAATCTTTAGCAAATTAATCACAACATTTTAAATCTTACCCAGTATATTCACACTTTTTAGTAGGATTTGGCGGAAAGGATGAAGACAGACTTTACCTCTAAGGCTGCTATGAATGAGTCCCGGCTCAAAGTTAATCATCCCAATGATTTAACTTTATTGTCTTAAAATAAGTAAAAAACGTTAAAATTAATGCAATTTTACTTTTGTCACTTAAAGGCTCACACACATATACATTGTAATTATGCACCGCAAATGGGGCAAGTTTAAACAAAAGAATAACAATCCATAAAGATTCTTGTTAAAATTAGTAGAAAGGACTCTTTCATTTTTCAATACGGTCAAAGCTTGTAAGAACAAAATGACTTCATGTTTTTGTTAGTTGTCTAAGAAAAAATATAAACAATAGCCTGTTAAAAACACTTAAGTTATTATTACCCTAGACAAGAGGCATCGAGTGAGTTAGATAAAATGATATATTTGTTTGAAATGACTTTAGATAAATAATAATAATAACAACAACAAAATAATATCTGGCTGCATAAATAACCAAACATTGAAATCATCTATTGAGAAACCATATAAACATGGACGTGTGAAAAAGGATACATTTTTTCACACACATTTGTCTGCCCAAATCTATGCAAGTTTACATGTAACTAATGTTCCCACGTCTCTCCCTTCTATAGAGATTTACATGTCAAATTATGAACACTGATGAGAATTTTTGTTGGAATAAGTGTACATTCAATTAAGGCCGTCAACGAAGAACACGAACGAGCTCTTGTTCGTGTTCGTTCGTTCGTTCGTTCGTTTAACATTTAACTTGGTAAGTGCGGTTCATGAACACTTATCGAACGTCCACGAACATAAATGAATACAGATGAGCAAACACAACCTTTGTTTATGTTCGTTCTTTTAACTAAACGAACTTCCTACCGAACAGTACGATTCACGAAACATTCAGCTCGTTTACAGCGCAACATTAAGTTGTTATGGATTTTTAATTGTTTTTTTATTGTGTTTTTAGGTAAATGAACAGGAAAAGAGGATGGGTTTGAAGTGGTTTTCATCTTTCTTCACCAAAGTTGTTAGAGTTGGAACGGTTTTTATCCTTTTATATACCAAAGTGCTATAAAAATATAAATCGCTTTCCTCTTGAAACCTACCTAGAAATTCACAACAAGAAAGAAAAAAAAACACTAAAAAATTCTTTATTAATCAAATTCCAATTTATTACAAAAGAAATAAAAAAAAATTCGATATTAATATTCACTATTTATGATGTACAAGCAATTAGAATAAAAATAAATTCTCTCATATTTATTTTTTAAAATAAATGAATTCAATCAATATTTCTTTCAAATTTTGTACTAACTAAACCTAAAAAAATTAGAACTTTTCACTCCCTCACCACCACCCACACTAGTGTCACCCACCCCTTATTGTCTACCAATTCAACAACCACACACATCCCCTTCTCACCATTACCACCACCACCAACTACTTAAAAGGTTTAATAATATTAAGGGGAAAACTGTGTATCAAGAAGGATTCAAGGGTGCCCTCCACCAAATGGATATAGATTTTAAATATCACTCATATTATCCACCATAAACATGACAATTCCATAATTTTTTTATTTTTTTTACTTTTTATATCTATCTTGTTGCTTTCATTGTGATTATGGTATAACTAGAAATGTAACCCGCATGTTGCAATGGGTTGGACACAAAAACGGTTTAAAAAAATTGGCCTACATGATGCAACGCTTTTACGATCTTCGTTACACGTCCTGCATCGATGACATTAACATGGTTAAGTATATAGATAAAACATATGAAGTTTCGGCAACATAATTTCGGAAACCAAAAAAAGTTAAATTTTGGCAACCTCAAAAAAACGCCTTATTTTGAACATAACTTTGTTTTTAACAAACTCAATACCAGGATGTCAATGATAACCATAAATTTGTTTATTTCAAGAACCGTTAAAAAAAAACCCGATTTACAGACATCATCTATATATTTTTTAGTCCTGATCGTGACATATAGACACAGAAAGGTTTATTGGAATATCATTAAAAAAACAACAAAAAAGAAAAGAAGAGAGCCGTATCTTTGATCCCTCTGCATCCTCACTAATGAACATTCTACATATGGAGCAATTAAAACGAAAAAACATGAACATCTTATCTCTATATCTTCTCTTCCTTATAATGGTCCTTTTTGTCCCTTATTTTTTGTTTATTGTTTCTATTTTACCAGAAAAAAGAATGTATTTAGCAATTTATACATCTCTAACTTGGGTTTAGAAAACATACTGCACCGGTGGTCAACTGCGGATTTGGCGGCTCATGAGCTTCTCCTCCTCAGTGAGTGCGTGGCGAAAATGACAACGATGACCATAGGGGCAAGGGTCACCCGCCAGGACCATTCGACAGACTTGGGTTTTGTAAAGCGGGTGGCGGATGACTGGACGAAGCTCCTCAATCCCATGTGCAAATTGACAGTGATCGCCATATGGGCATGCACCGGTTTGTTGCCATTTGTTGCAGAGCTCAGTCTTTGTCATGCCTTGGTTGTAGACCCTTAATTCCAGCGGTTCTTTCTCTTCCTTCCCACGTATATACACCCTTTGCTGATTCATTTTCAACATCACAAAGATATAAGAAATTAAAACAATGAAGAACGTCACAAAGACTGATTTTTAACAACATTAGGAGTCATCATGGAAGAACTAAACATAATTATAAGAGCATTTTTTTTTCAGTTCAAGAAAATCTGAGCTGACACCTTAATTTTAGTCCGTAGATTTGGTTAAATATTCAAAATATACCAAATTCTTGTGGGAAAATTATGTAAACTGAAATTGTTATTATTGTTGGTTAAATATTGGTTTTCAGCAGCAGTTAAGATTTGGTACGTGGTGTCCTATTGTGTTAATTGCGGAATATGATTTTGTATTTACCATATCAGAAGCGGGTTTAACCCGATCATGATCCTGTGACCGACTGGCACTCTCGTCAGCTGCTTGAATCTTCTTCAAGTACCCTTTGGATCTAACAGAAATGCTCTTCGGCAGTTTAACCCGCTCCGTATCCGTTTTCTTAATCGGATCCACGTTCTCCCCTTCACGGACTTCTCGTTTGTCAGCTGCCGTGGTTCCTTTTTCTCCGATCTTCATCCGCCCAAAGCAATTCACAATCGAGTTTTCAGATGGAAACATTGTCGGATTAGCGTAATCCTGAAGAGAAGAAGTCGAATGCGCCTGTAGTTGCAAGTGAGACAGTTGCTTGTTTAGCTCGGAATTTGCTTTTTGTAGGTTGAGATTCTCTTGCCGGAGCGTCTCTGCTTCTTTCGTGGAGAGACGGAGGTTAGTGAGGCACCGGTTGCGCCGGTCGATTAGGTCTTTAAACGTTCTGAATTCCGGCGAATTATTATGGCTGTAATTGACGACGATCGGTTGGTGTGGTATTGTTGACATGTCTGGAGCTACGGAGAAGACCGAGGAGTATAGCTGTGTCTCAAAATTACCGCCGCCGCCACCGCTCGATTGATGAATGAACGAAGACCAGAGTTTACCGTCATCGTCGCTACTATAAGGGTTTAATATACTGACGTCGGTATAACTTTGCATTTTCTCAATAATCGTTCTCTGTAAAAGGCATTATCCACGAATCAATATTTTGAGCAAATTTGTTACAAAGACATTACGAAACCTACACGAATTAAACACACACAGACACACACAGATTATCAATTATCGATCATCATCAATTTACGAAGTAAATTTCTGAATTACAATCGCAACACCATGTATATCAGATCTGGAACATTCAAAATAGAATCAAGCCATACATGATCTAATCACGAACTACAAACACATACAGATTATCGATTACCCTCCATTTTCGAACTAAATTTACGAATTACCATCGCAAAACCAAATATATCAGATCTGGAGTTTTCAGAATATAATCAAGTCATAATCAAAGTACGAATTATGAACATTAACATCTACCAGCAAGGATTATCGAAATTATCAGCTTAATCATACATATTCATCAATTCAAATACAGAAATCAACGAAAAAGAACTCAAAAGACATATTACAGATGAATACACATCAAATCATATGTGAGAATCAAATCGATTAAACTGTTACCTGAACCAAAACAGCGTTTCTTCCGTGAAGTTGCTGCTTGATCCTTGATTAACTGAAGAATTAAACAGATGAATAAGTTCTTGATTAATCTAGTGTGTGTGTGAGAAAGAGATTAGAGAGAGAGAGAGAGCAGGATGAATTACATTCATCTTCTTGCAGGAAGTTATATGTAACAGAATTCGTTATGCTATAACAGAATACGTCCAACAGGATCTTGTGATTTTCTATTTTTGACCTCGTGAAATAGCAATGCATGTCAAACTCAAAGGGGCATTTTAGTCAATTTCTTAGATAATAAAGTTTTTGCCTTGCTGGTTTTCGATTCGACTAGTTGACGTTTAACTTCAACATGTTATTTTGGCGGGAAATCTATTTTAAACTACCTCTTGCCCACAAATAGCCGTGTGAGCATGTCCGGTTCCGGTATCAAACGTTACTATTTGTAATGACGACTTCTTGAGGCATCATCATTCATAGCGACGACCTCTTCTTACGTTATCATTTGTAGCGTTGTCTTCTCGAAACATCATCACTGATAAGTTTATAGAACATAAAAGAATAATTTATATCACATAGTACAGAAGCTTATATGACATGATTTTAATGACTTGATAAAAGAAAAGTTATGTTATTTTTCATTTACACCAACATAAAATCAATTTTAATTACAGGATTGCGAAAATCTCACTAAATACTTGTATGAAAAAATTAGCTAGTTTAAATAAAAGAGAAAAAAAAAATCAAGTAACCGATTATGTAACGTTTTCTTGTATCATAGTTGAAACAAATGTGCAACTATTAAAGTGTTTTGTTTGTAATTGAGTACTTATTCTTGATTATGCATATAATGTGTGTCTATCGTCTCAAACTAATATAACTTGGACGTTTGACATTCAATAATAAAATGACTCGTATATATATATATATGAAGTTATATGTAATTTGGATTATAAAAATAATAACTATGTGAAGGGGCATGTTTAATAAAAATAAACAAGCACAATAAAAGTAACTAGATTGTCTATTTATTCATATATTATAACCTTTTAGATGAATTAAAAACTTACAATTTCAAATATTATTGTTATGAAATGTGACATGTGAAGACATGAAAAATGTATGTTTGATTTAGAAGTTTAGGTGCATGCAATGATTACTTGGTGGTGTTGATGTTCTCTTTTTAAACCAAGATGTTTGCTTCTTTAATACTACTATAACAAACTCACATCTTCCCATTCATATGTTGCCATCACTTCTAAAATTATTTGTTTGGTGTATATAAAATATACCCCACCCCCAAAACAACAGTCCCACTTTGTGTGACAAAGAGAGACTAGTTAAGTACTTTTGAAATAGCTAATTCACAAATCAATCTTCCTTCTAAGGAAATTAATTTAACTTACAATTTACCTCTAGATTGGGAAATTAAGAACAAATTATTTTTACTAATAGGTTTTTATAGATCTTAATTGTTTATTTCATCACCGTAAATTGAATTTTAATAATACAAACTGTTTTAATTACTTAATTATCACTGTAATAGTCATTAATCGATAATAATCTACACTAGGAATTTGATCAATGATAATTCAAACTTTTACTTTCATTGATAAATGTAATCATGTTATCATAAAAAATCATCTATTCACACTTGATTTTTTATGACCATGGTAATCCAGTTACGTGGTAAAGCCCCGGGTCCTCCCCAATACCCAACTATCTGGGAGGAGCACGTAAAGCATGACCACAAGCAATCAGGTCAGTGGCCTTTAAGGAAAATAATTTTAAGTGGGAATTAAACTTGAGACATATAGGTTGTTCCTCCTCCACCTTAATCAATACACCACTTTCATGAAGGTTTATACTCGATTTGCAATCGTCATTGTTAGTAAAATTAGGTGTAAGTTAAAGATGATTATGCTAGTGTGATTGTTGTTAACAACAATGTAAAAGATAAACTTTCACAAAAGTAATAATGTAAAAGAGAAAAGCTTTCCTTAGATGTTCTTTGTGGTGCCAAAACATAAGGTTAGGTAAAACTAACATTGTATCTTAGACGAGATAAATCAAAATAGAAAAGTATCATCAATCATGTTAAAAAATTCAAAAGAAAACTTAACCTTTTTATTGCAAACCTTACCAGATGTGATAGAAGTATGTTTTACACGGAAATATTAAACAATTAACATAAATTAAAAAAATAATAATAAAAAATAGTTGAAAAATAATACTATTTGACTAAAATATTTGTAAAGTAAATATTAGTAAAGAAAATAATAAATTGTTTTAAAAATATACTTTTTACTATAAATATATATTTTTTTGGATAAAGGGCATTCGCCCGGTAAAATATATACCAACTCAAAAACAGTTTACAGAGAACCAGAGGGCATACCCTCGTAATACATCACATTCCCAACAAATTGTTTGGGAACCCAAAAAATAGACGGGATAAACTTGACCCCGTCCCCCAACTATACAAAATCGGGGAATGATCACTAAACCTAATACAAGACAAAATACAAACGACAAATAACCAAATACAATGAAAGATAGTAGAAACAACAATACTAGACATAAGAATCGCATGATGCCAAGGGTTCCATATCCCTATAATGAAAAGCATAGGGAACAAAGAAGGAACCCATTGCATCATACCCAAAATATCCAAAGAGCTCCTAATCAACCCGCAAGACTGCAACAAGGAAGTCCCATTGTTGTTGCAGTAATCATTGCAGACAACAGCTATGCCACGCCCAGCATCAGCAGCTGTGGCATTCCAAGTAGCGCGAGCAGTCCAGGCCAGCCATGTACACCCATTCCCCATCAGACCTTCCCTGCACCACCAGTCCCTAATATGCCACAATGTAACCTGCTGGAAGTTTCCCCTGCACATGTCAGCCCCCTCTCTCAGATCCATACAGCCCATATAGTTGTCAAGATAGTACCCCTTACCAGCCATAGAATTCCAATCAAGAAGGTGATCATTCAATTGGAATTGGTTGTCTACAGCCCAAATTTGACCCCTTTTACTGTCACTTAACGAAATCCCTTTTCCACCACGAGACCCCATAGCTTGCAGCTCATTAGAAGCTACAAACCAGCCCCCAACACACCCAGCCAGAGCATCCTGCCCACGCCCCATTAAACTGGTCACCGCAGCCTCATCAATAAACTGACCAACCTTTATTGCAGGACAAATCGAACCCTGCTGGGCCCTATCCCAGACCCAACCCTTCCCAATCCCATAAAACAATTGATAAGGATGATCCTATCTGTTAACATACCACACAACTCTCATCAAAAAACAGTTGTTAACAGAAACCAACCCTATCCCACCCACATACAAACCCCAAAACCTGAAGTTCACACAATCATACCCCTCACCCAAAACCCTCCCTGCATATAAGACACAAGAAAACAGAGAAAACCAGAATCTGAACACATTAAGGATTTTCAAACGGAGAATTTTCTCTCTTTGCCTGCTCAGAAAACTCAGTTCCTCTTCCAACTTGTGACAACTAGTACCAAACCGTCCGGCAAGTCCGTACGGTGTGTGTACTTTCACCATTTACTGTGTGTAAAATACAGTGCGTAAACAGTTGTGTGACAACAGAACTCAGAAAACAAACCACATTTGTATGTGTTTAAGTGAAAACTTAAATACACTAAATACAACAACACAAGAAAAACAACAATGTTCAAGTGAATAATAAGAACAAATCGGTTGCGATCTGATATCCGTAGATGACAGGAATCAGATAGCCGACAAATCAATGTGAAAACAATGTGAAATCAGGATGTCTAGTTGAGTCCGACAGTGAGGAAATACAATTTGAAACAATAACTCAGTGTCGTATACGAATAATAAACTAACAGCGTGTTTGCGTGGGTGACGATTCACACAAACATAGCTGTGAGTTTAACATTCTGAATGATAACTGATAAGTAGAAAACCAAATCAGAAAGTGAAATGTATGATCGTGTTTGTACAGTTAGCGCTCTGTACGAAAAACGCGCGTAAGTGACGTTTTCTGACGAAACGGAAACGAAAACACGACACGAACGAAAATAAATTAATAAAATAAAATAAATAACATTTTACAAATTTGAAACTCATCAAATAATAAAAATAACTTCCTTTAATGAAAACAAATGAAACTACGTGTTTAAATTTCGGAAACACGATGAAAACGCGAAACAAGCAACCAAAACGAACCCGAATACACGCGGGGTATACAAACCCACTCACAAGTATTAAATTTCATATTTATTCAACCACCTACTCATCTCTCTCTCTAAAATTCGGAATCCACACCCCACCACCATTTTCAACCTTAAATCCTTCATATCTTCTTCATTTCTCCATGAAATTGGATGATTCTTGGACCTACGCGAAGCTCTCGATCTCTCCTTCAAGAAAGTACAACTGATCTGGAAAGTTAACCACTGGAAATCCAGGTATGATCAAGTGAAAGGCATGAAAAATAGGGTTTTCTAATGTTTAGTCGTTACACACACTCAACCGGTTATAGCCTATTACCCTAGAACCTAACACTCTCGAAAATTCATTCCCACTTAACACTACCGTGGGTGTAGCCTTGCAACAGATGTGAATGGCGATGGTGATGCTACCCAGTTACAGGTTCGCAGAAGGAGTACATCGGCCGAACCTAAGTGGGATCAAAGTGAACAGCCGAACCCACCAGGTTCGTGACGAACTTAGGGGTCCCGAACCTCTCATTGTCACGAACCTAGGTTGGCATCCACGAACCCTTAGCCATCTGCGAACCTGTGTCACCAAACCCTTGCATAAATGCCGAACCCTCATCACTCACGAACCCACCAGCGAACGATGCAAGCCGAACCATTCTCTTCGCCGAACCCTTCATACGGACAAACCTTAAAGTTCGCTGGCTATGAGCATGACCGAACCTTTATGATACCCGAACCCTCCAATACCTTGACGAACCTTGGGACTGAAACAGACAAACCTTCATCATGCAAGGAGCCGATCCTAGCCCCACGAAACTCAAGAGGTTCGCTGGTCTGTAGACTATACACCCATGCGGCCGAATTCTCTTAATTGCTCTAATACGTGTAGCAGCCCAGTATCAATGCACATCAGCCCAATTTTAGTTATCCAAGCCCAAATGCCATTACACGGCCCTGGAACCGATTGGGCTCATCTAATTACCTTTAGACCCACGATTGGGTTAGCCAAGTTACCCGATTCATGTGAAGTAATCGGACCAATCTCGTTCTTTTGACCTATTGGATTAGTTTACACATCGGCTCACATCTTTGACCGAATTCTTTTCAATTGGTTCAACACTTTAAGAAGCCAACACTTTATTTTATCGAGCCATTATAACCGGCCCACTTCAATTAAATTAGGCCCAATTGATTAGCCGATCCATTGTGTTTAGCCAATAACAATCAACAACCCTTTCGGCCCAATAGATCGTCTTCGGCCCAATAGAATCTTTGGCCCACTAGGGCTGTTCTGGCCCAGTTCATTCGGCCCAAAAGTGTTACTTGATCCACATGGGTAATGGTAAGTTGAATGGGTTGATACAAGTTGTGAACCTATAAAACATAATTAAACTCGAGCTAGGAAGATTTATAATCTTTCATGTAAAACCTAAGCATTATAAATAAATTTTCTAATAGTAATACATTAGGTTGAGACGATCAGAAAATCAATAACAATTACATCGGACCAAATGAACATCAATACTGAGATTCAAGGACAATAACCAAGCTAGGATTAATACATACACGCGCACAAAAACCTTATAACTTATACTTATAAGACTACAAACTATGTGAAATCAATACAGGATCGTGAAAACACAACAAGTACAATCAAGGAGCGCGTGCATTCCTTATTTAAGCTAAGTCAACCACTACAACAACAAGGTGAGTTCATATGCCCCTTTTTTCTAATCTTTTCTGATTTCAAAGCTCGGGGCTGAGAAACATGCTTAACTTTTAGTTATTTAAAAGTTTCCATTAATGTATTGCTTATATTATGATTTAGATAATAATTGCTCAACTTTATTATCGTTTATCATTACATGCTTGCGTATTTGATATTATCATACCTGAATTAGCTAGGATGCTACATGCTAACCTAGAATCAAGACACATTAACACCATAGAATAATGTGCGTTGCTAAGAATATATCTTACAAATGTGCATTATTCTTACACGATAGTACAACGGGGAAAACAAGGGATAACATGCCAATAACAAATACAGATAACAAGAATGATAATCATGATAATGTAATTTCATGATAACAAGATCATTCACACATTACTAACATTGTGTATAAGACAAGTTCTTATAACACTCCGTTCAAGTTAGTAAGAACACTCAACAATGAGATAACATTTGAGACAATTACTTGTGATATCGAGGAGGATATCGCATGCGCACACTCTTGGGATGGCATTCCCACACATAATATCACTACCTATCAAGGCTCTATTTAGAGCACATCTTATAACCGTCAGAGGATGCCGGTTACACAACCATAGGACAGTTGGGTAAACCACAAACACTAATCACTAAGAAATTGGGGTAATTCAATGAAATCACACCGGGCACGAGGGGTGCTATCATTCTAGTTAATAACCTTCCTAAAATCTAAGGAACGTATTCATTCCAATAAACATTGTGGGAGGATATCTTACACACCGGGCTTGTCAGTAATGACAGCTACTGAGACTATTATGTCTCAAACTAGGAATCATGATTAGGACATTTTACACACCGGGCTGGGCAGGATGACAGCTACTGGGACTATTATGTCCCAAACTAGATATCGAGTATGATATCTTACACACCGGGCTGATTAGTACTGACAGTCACAGAGACTACTAGGTCTCGCTCTAGATATCGAGTATGATATCTTACACGCTGAGCTAATCCGTAAGGAATAGCTAACAGAGGCAATTATATCTCTTTAGTCAATTGTTTGGGTACTTTACACGCCGGGCTAATCAGTAATGATTAGCTACCGAAACTATTAAGTTTCATTCTAGATATCGAGTATGATATCTTACATGCCGGGCTAATCCGTAAGGAATAACTAACAGAGACGATTTCGTCTCTTACTTAATTCATTGGGTTATTATACATGCCGAGCTAACCCGTAAGGAATAGCTACCAGAGATTTATGTCTCTTTATTCAATTATTGGTTTATCTTACATGCCGGGCTTTTCCGTAAGGAATTGCTAACAGAGATAATTATGTCTCTTTCTTTTCATTATTTGGATAGACATACCGGGAAATCATGGGGGAAAGGAAATGGGTATCCATCGTTGTATTACAGGTAGTTTTGAGTTCAGTGGAGCATGTGGTGGGATGGCGTCTAGGCTTGACCCTTTCGTATGCCCTATATATAAGCATGCTTGGTTGAATGAGACACTATCTGTACATATAACCATGGAGAGGACATTGTGTGAAACATGGTAATCAATTTACAATACAACTTGTGTGAAACACTGTGAACACGATTGACAAGAATTCAATGGTTTTCAATTACTAAACTTATGAACTCACCAACCTAGTGTTGACTTTGTTTAAATGCATGTTTTCTCAGGTAACGAACAGGTTTAGTCACCATGATTACAGGGACATAGCTAGTGAGCTTTTAGAAGACCTAGCTACTTTTGTGATTGCATACTTTTGACTAACAAGAACACAAATCATCTTTTGTATATCTTGTACAGACACAAGATATAGTCTCACTGATTCTCTTGATAGATTTACTTGGTTAAATTATGAACGATACATTGTAATTTAATCTTGTAATTCTATATCACTGATATGTTAGCATTTCTCATTTATTATCATGTGCTATGTAAACAATCTGATCGTTTGATTATCATTCAAGATATCGCGCCCCGGGAACCTTCCGCCCGACGGGAAAACCCGATCCGTTCCCGCCGGCCTGGGGTGTGACACAACTCAACATGGTATAACCACTATAAAGCAAACCAGACCCCACATAGAAATCACACTAAGGTTAGGCATAGGGAAACAATCCACAATTGTTTATGATCGACCCATCCAAACACCCCCAAACCCCAAATCATCCTGACTTGAGTTAGGGCACAGGAGTTCTGCATCTTAAGATAGAGAAGCCGAAGTCTAACAGAATACAGAATTAAGTTACATAATTCATCAGTCGAGCGTTTCTTCTGTTCCACTTCCCTTAGGTTCCTCTCTTGCCAGATATAATAGACCGTAGCCGCAAATGAAAGCCTGTTGACAACACTCTAAACAGAGTTGTTGGCAACCGAACTGCAATACTCCCCTAGTCTTTGGTCCCAGGTTCCTCCTATGTTGGCCCATCTAGTCCTAATCTTGATCTTCTGCCAAATTTGATTGGAAAAACCACATTCAAAAAACAGACGATTGATGCTATCAGGCATACCCGCACAGAAAGCACAATTTCTCACTTGCCCAGGGTTCCAGTCATTGGTGATCTCATGAGTGGAAAGCCTGTTCTTTATAGCCAACCATAAGATGAAAGCATGTCTTGGAATGTTCTGGGGGAACCAGACCAGCTTCACCCACGGGACCTCTGTGCCAATTTCTTGGATATCATTCCAAACAACACCAACATGGAAATCAACATCATTCCCATCATTAGATCTCCAGAAAACCTTGTCCCGTATGTATGGGTTTAAGACACATGGTTGAGGAGCCATAAGACCCGGAAACCGGGTGCTCCAATCATCTGGCCATTTCCATTGATTATTGGAAATAACATCAGCCACCTTCGAGTTCAAATTAAGCCCTCCTTCATTCATATTTCTATAGGTAAGAAAGATACTCAGAGGGCCACTCGGGTGCCAATTATCAAACCACACCGATGTGGATTGCCCATTACCAACAAGATGAATAATGTGGCTTCTCAAAAATCCCTTTGTTGCAAAATTTTCCTCCAACTCCAAGCAGAATCCCTCTTGATGGGAACCTCCCAGAAATTTCTACCTCTCAGGTGGTACTCCTTGACCCATCTAACCCATAGGGATTTTGAGCCTGAGATGATATTCCATGTGTGTTTAGATATAAGAGCAGCATTCCAAGTGGTAAGGGACTTCAACACCAGCCCCCCGTGTTTTAAAGGAGTACAACATTCAACCCACTTGACCTTCACTTTGCCTCTCATCATATCACCCTTACACCACAAAAATCCCCTCAAAAGCTTCTCAATTTCCTTATTAACAGTGACTGGCAGAACAAACACAGAAGCCCAGTAGACTTGGAGAGAATTAAGAACCGATTTAATGAGTTGCAACCGACCAGCAAACGATAAAGCCTTAACCTTCCAATCGTTTATTCTCTTTTTCACCTTCTCAACAAGGGGGTTACAATCTTTCGAGTAGAGCCTTGAGGAGATCAAAGGAATCCCTAGGTATCTGACTGGGAGATCTCCCACCCTGAATTGAACCATATCCTTAATTCAGAACGGACCTGGGGCTTAACATTTCCAAAATAGGCAGTGCTTTTGGGAATACTGGGAGTAAGGCCAGAAGCAAGTTTAAACTCTTCAAGGGCCCTCATAAGGATTTCCATAGAAATTGGATCCCCATGACAGAACAAAAACAGATCATCCGCAAATCAGAGATGGGTCAGACCAACTAACTCACATTTCCAGTGAAACTGAAAATTATCCTCCTCCTGAATACTCCTGCCTATCATCAGAGAGAGGACCTCCATGATGATAGTGAACAAGTAGGGGGAGAGAGGATCACCTTGCCGCAACCCCCTTTTACCCTTAAAGAAACCCTTTTGTTCACCATTCACACTAATGGAAAAGGAAGTGGAAGTAACACACGTCATTATCCATTTGATCATCTTAGGAGGGAAGCCAAAGTGATTTAAACAATCCTTAAGGAATGACCATTCAACCGTGTCATAAGCTTTTTGAATGTCGATTTTGAAAGCACAACGAACTGGACCCCTAGAAGTATGATAATTTCTCATTAGCTCCTGGGTAATGAGGATGTTATCACTAATCTGGCGGCCAGGAATGAAAGCACATTGAGAATCACTGATTATATAACCTAGGGCATCCTTAATGCGATTAGTAATAACGTTACTAATGCATTTATAGATGACATTGCAACACGAAATGGGTCTATAGTCTGCAACCGTCTTAGGAACTTCAGATTTAGGAACAAGTGCTATAATGGTAACATTTACCTCCTTAAGGAGGCCCCCGTTCCTTAAAAATTCCTTCACAGCTCTAATAAACTCATTCCCTACAACCTCCCAAGCTGCCTTAAAGAATTTTGAAGAGAAGCCATCCGGTCCTGAAGCCTTATTATCATCAATCTGAAAAAGAGCCGTCTTTATTTCCTCATATGTGATCTCACGAATCATATTCACAGCTTTTTCACTATAAATTAGGTTAACAAACAGAGACTCCGGTTGAGTAATACACTCCACGTTTCCTTCTGTACCAAGGAAAGAGGAAAAATGTTCAACAAAAGTCTCTCCAACTTGGTTCCCAGAGACCCATTGGCCATTCTTATTTTGAATAGAATGGATTCTATTCCGATTATTATTGCTTTTAACAACCTTGTGGAAGTACTTGGATTTCTGGTCCCCTTCAGCCAGCCAGGTGGCCTTAGATTTTTGGCGAAGAAACATTTCTTCATCATAGAGGGCATCCTTATAAGCAGTTAAATAAGAGATTTCCTCCTCCCTCAGGACATCATTTTAAGGATCTTTGGCTACATCAATCTGGATGAGTTCTAATTCCTGTTTTAGTTTCTGCACTTTCTCAAACAGATTGCCCTGATCAAAGTTCAACTTTCTAAGGGGAGACTTGAGATTCTTGTGTTTAGTGACTAAGGAAAACATGAAAAAACCTGGAACCTGTTGTTCCCAAACCTTTTTGACTATAGGGATAAACCCTAGTTTCAAAGTCAAGTAGTTGGGGAATCTGAAAGGCCTATGCTTCATAATCTTGTTACTGGGGAAGGAAACAACCATAGAGCTATGATCAGATAAGAGGAAAGGGTGAAAATGGGCATTCGCCTGAGGGAAGGACTGCATGAAAGCATCATTCCCAAGGACCCTATCCAGTTTTTTCAAAAGACCTGCCTGGCGCCCTGGACTTTTATTCCAAGTGAATCGCATACCAGACATGCAAATGTCCTCAACCTCAATATGAAAGAGGCAATCCCTCAGATCTCCCATGTTGGTGGAAATTTGGGAGGAACCCATAGAATTCTCAGCCGGGTCAAGAATAGCATTGAAATCCCCTAGAAGAAGCCAGGGGTTGTTAGCTACCACAGCTTTATGAAGTTTCAGCATATCCCAGCAAGCTCTACGAGGGATGAGACAGTGGTAAGCATAAACAAAAGAACAATAAAAAGACAAACCTCCTGTCACTGGTTGGATGAGACAATGGATAACCTGAGGATGGCGATCCAAAACCATTAAGGAAATAATGTCTGGATCCCAACCAATAATGATGCGGGTATTACCATCACACACACTGGCATTCGAGTCCCACTCCCATTTAGGGTTAATGATATTACAAGTTTGTAAAACTTTAGCCCTATTTAGGTGGGTCTCGATGATACCCATGACACTAATAGACTTATTTCTAATGTGCTCTCTAACATGCTTCTGACTAGCCTTATTCGACAATCCCCTAACATTCCAAGCAGAAATTTTGATCCCCATTAATTACTAGCTCCTGCTGTGGACAATGTTGTAAAAATCGGCCTAGGCGGCTTGGCCAGATTTTTATTTTTTTTCACTTTTTTGAATTTTTTTGACTTTTTTTGACTTTTTTATGGTAAAAATGGACCAATTTCATGATTATTTAGACATTTCTCAACCAAAAATCTTTTATATGTCTCTGAAACATCGAATCCAGACAGTTAACATCGAAATTTATCTCTAAACTTTGAACTCAGTGTTTAAGTTTGCACTTTAAAATACTTTTTAGTATATTTAAGTATATTTTTTAAAATTATTTGAAGTATTATATTAAATTATTGATATTGATGTGTGTGTATATAATATATATTTGTAAAATTACATATAAAAATTCCAATCCGCCTAGCGCCGATTAATCCCGATTAATCCCTAGGCGGTACCTCGCCGCCCGACTAGCGCCTAGCGACTTCTACAACCATGGCTGTGGATACCTTATGCCCAAAACCGGTATCCCTAACCTTATTCCACCCTATGTTCCTAGTCATCCCATTCTCCTCACATTCCACATCCTCAACACAATAATTCGGGTCAATACCCAGCACATCAATCTGATGCCTAAAGAAATCCCACTTCCCTGGCTCCCAATTCAGTTGGTCAGCTGCAAGAACTGCCTTGAACTTAACCAGCTGATTAGTGATAGCCCATTTCTGGGCATAAGTGATGCCAAAATCCACAGATTCATTGTCACTATCCATACTATTATCCAGATCCTCCCTAGTCTTACTCCTTTGTCCTTGCCCTGAGTCATCTCTACCCTTCCCCCTACGTTCCTTGGTTTTCCTGGAATCTATAGCTGGTCCTGCTGCAACCAACTTGCCACTGGCTACAGATGCCTCTAAATCAAGTTCCAAAAAGCTATCATCCTCCAGAGCAGCAAAGGGGTTAGAGGTGGTGACCCCCATTTGTTGTTTTCCATTGCTTTGTTTCTTGGCTCCCACATGTGGAGGATGGCCAGTCTTGTTTCTATTGGTATGAGCACCATGATTATTACTATTACTACTCCTACCCGTATTAACTACCTCAGTCCTTTCACTGAAACTATTGTGTAGATCACTCATTTTCCTTTGAATCTCAGGGTCACTGGTTGTCTTAACACTATTGTATTGCCCACTCATTTTCTAGCTTACCTTTATCCTTATTGCTACCCACCCTATTTCCTTTCATCAGCCCATATTTGGCCAATCTATGATCCTTGTGACCCACTTTCTTGCATGTAACTCTAACTCACTGTCGCAAGGAACTTCTTGCTCTATAGGGACTGAACTAACTCTTCTATTTTCCTGAGCCTCCTGTTCCTTAATCTCGTCCTCTGTTCTAGGTCTTCCCTGACACTTCAGCCATGAGTGTCCGAAGACTGAACAGTGTTTACACACTGATGGCTTCCATTGGTACGTAACACTTAATTTGACAACCCTATTCGGTCTATTCCTAATGGGAGGGAATTCTACCTGAATCTCAGAGGGGAGATTCCTAGCTGCTTGGACTTCAACAAGCACACGAGCAAAACCTATCTTACCGACCTGGCTATTACATCTCTCCTTAGTAACCCTATCCATTAATAATGGCACACCTATGCCACTCATGATCTTACTCAATTCTTTACCTGTCCATAGCTCAAGGGGAACACTATGTACCGTAACCCAAATGGGAATGACTCTAGGTTCTATCTTTTGGAGACACAAGCCCGGTTCCCATTTTTGTAAAATAATGGGAACCTTATTCAACAGCCACGGGCCATTTGAGATGGCATCTTCCATGCCTTTCTCGCTCTTGAAATTGAAATAGTAATAACCTGTTGTACTCTTGGAAACACTGTCCAGGCCATAATGTCTCCATAGCCGTCTAAGAGTAGCATTGACAACGTTAAAATCCATGGACATACCAAGGAAGTAGCCATACAAGTAACGAGAAAACACAACAGATGAATACCTTATGTCATCATCTGAGATCACAACTTTTGTTCTACCATTCGGAAGTTCAATAGGAGGAATAAACTCCAATTTGGTTTTCTCATTAGTGTTGTTAAGCTTAATCTTATTAGCATAAGATAGTTTTCCTTCCCTGTGATTATCCCAAACGTTATTGGTTGGCATAACCTTAGGATTTTGGTTAGCAGACTGAATTTGGGCTGTCGTCCCATTCAATTTTTGATTTTTGAGCACAGTAGTAGGAGTATTACCATGGACGAAAGGAACATTTTGCACCTGGATCGGCTCATCATCATCTTCACAGGAATCGGAATTATCCTCCTCTTCACTCGATTCCATATCCGTATCAATGATAGGAGCATCAATATTCTACAATTCAGACGATACATGGACTGAGGCTTCAACATTCATAGCACACTGTTCAGTAATTCCAACTTCCGAATCTCCTATTTCAGTGGCAACCTGTAATTGCTGACCATCCACTTCCCTAACCTGGTCACTAGTCAACCCATGGATATCACTAACCTTACCAACGAAATTAGCGATATTGAGGTTCACGAATTTGGACTTTTTCTTGCCTCCACCGGATGTACCTGTAACCTCTTTTTTCTTCTTAGCCTTCGACTTCACTGCCAACATAGAAATACTTCGCTTCCCATTTCCTAACTCAATCTCAGGTACAATTGTTGGGTCTGGGGGTTTGTCTATGTGTGGAAGATAAACATTTGAATAAGTTACTTTTTAAGTTATTTAATAGAATATATTGATGGGAAAATAAAAATTAGAAGTCACCATAGAGTGACTAATCTTATTTTCATTTATTAGACTATCCACAACGGTCACCCCACTGAAAACCCTTCCCCACTGAAATTTCCTGCCACGTCATCACCCCACTGAAAACCTTAAACACCCACAATGGTCACCCCACTGAAAACCATTCCCCACTATTCCACATCATCAACATTTTTTAAATTTAATTGATTTATTTATTTTTTTTGTTGCAAACTAAAAATAAAAACCTTAGGATTTAATTAAACCATTCAAATAAAAATTAACGACATTTATCCAAGTGTTTCTTTTTCATTTTTATCATTATTTCACGATCTTCGTCGTCGAGCATGTCGGGAGGCAAAGACTCCATTGCTCTGAGGTCGGCTCGGAGAGTTTTCTCTTCGTGCATTTTTTTCCCTATCTTCGTGTTTTTGTTTTTGAAAAGTTGTGAAAGCTTGGAGTTGATCAGCGAGATCGGTTGTTGTCGGGTTAGAGGAGACGGTTTGACGACTCGAAGAGGTAGCCCGTTTTGTTGTATCTCGACCCGTCGGTCTAACCGGTTCCGGTGGGGTGTCGAACTCGGCTTCTTCTTCGTCATCCTCGAGGTTAACCGCGTAATTTGTATGTGCGGTCGAACCCCCCGGCGAATACTTGTTCGATTCGGAGTTTTTGGTTCTTTTTGAAGAACCTTGGACCTCGTTACCTTCTTGGCAAAGAACACGGAATTTTGGCAAGTCTTTTATCGCCACCCAAACGTGGTAGTGGTTAAACGTTTGGTCGTTACTCTTTAGTTGGTATTCCTTTTCGGCCCATTTCAACACGTTCTCGTCGCTCATCCCGCTTTTTCGGTTGTTGGCGCAGTTGCTATAGATCCCACTAAACTTTGTTAACTTGTTGCACATATCCTTCCACTTTGAATTTAATTGATGATATGTGCAGTATTCGGCATCGAATCCCATCACATTGTGCCAACTAACGGTTACTTTTTTCCAAAAATTTTCGTGTTTTTGCGAATTACCTACAAAAAAAAAATTTAACCAAAAGTAAGTAAAAAAAATTAAACCCTTTAAAATAATATATAACAAAACTAAGTAAACAACTTTTTACCTTTGGTTTTGTTCTCGGATTCGTCCATGTAGCATCTTCCAAGAGAGATTTCTTCATCGTGAGTCCATTGCTTCGGTGCCATTGGACCACTACTCGGCCCTGTTCCGGCCGGCTGTTTGTTTTTCTTACCTTTTTTGCGTTTTTGAGTGTCTTGTGTCTCCGGTACGACCTCGTTATCATGTTGACTCTGTGACACAAAATCAGATTTGAACCGAGGTTGGGAGTAGGGAGCAAAACCGGGTTGAAAGTGTTGGATGTTCGGGTTTTGTTGTAGTTGAACCAATAAATTTCCAAGCGATTCAGGATCGTATGAGAACAGGTTGAATTCGGGATTGAGATTGTCAGGCATTGGATTCATGTTTATAATTTTTTTTTTAAAAAAATATAGAGAGAAAGATGAAAGATGAAGAGATTTGGGTGGTTTTTTGGGTAAAAAGGTTGAGTATTTATTTAGTTTTAATTTTTTTTTTTTACAAAATTGCCGTTAACCAACGGTCACATTTATGGGCCAATCAAATTGCACCATGCTCGACGGGAAGCGGGAGCCGTTGGAGGCTTTTCAGCGGGGGCCGCGATCAAGGGGGCGGTGTTCCCGTGTGATACCGCCGCGGGGAGGATGCCCGCTGGCCGAGCGGGACGACCGCTGTGCTCGGTCTTATAATAAAAAACAAGTTGTTAACAACTTAACATGTATGTAACATGTTTATAGCACGAAATCTGTTAAGCATAAAAATAAAAGTTGTTAATATTGTGCCGTGACACGTTATGGTACGATATTATGTTCATATCAGAAATTATTAGCGCTAGTGACAGCAACTAAGATTTGACATATAGAGGGTTTATTGCATAACTTAAAGCAACTTCTGTGTGTGTTTTACGTACTTGCTTAAATAACGTATTTTGATCATTTGTGGATTTGATTAACCGGCTATTAAGGTAATTTTGAGTTAAAATTTATTTTTTTCATTTTTTGAATCAAAATGATTAAAAAGACATTATAACATGACACAATCCCAAATCAACTCGAACCATCAACCTACTTATACTTCTCAAACAAACGGATATTATGTACAAAATAAACAATCGGAGTGTTGATTCTAACGCGATAAGAATTCAATACAACACAAACATATTGTATTTCGGTTGGGTTGTAAACAAAATGGTCGGCCGATGACGTCATGACGTTTAAAACTATGATTTTAAATAGTAACATTTACAAGTTCAAACTCATCAGCATCTCTGTAAAGGTATATCATATTGCAACTTTATTAACGTCCCTTCTTGACGTTTCTCACACGTTTACGACATGTTTAACGTATGCAAAACTTGATGTCACCAAAAATAAATAAAAAAATAAAAAGATATAAAAAAAAAACTATTCGCTTGCAGAGGGAAGACTGAGGATAATTTTTAGGGGAAGATAGAAACCAAAGTTCCTATTCCACATATAGAGGCATGAGACTATCTACAGTGGTTAACATACTAAATCTTTTCCTACCGAAATTTTCTGTTACATTATTATCCCACTTAAAACTTTAAAATCTTACAGTAGTCACCTCACTGAAAAGCCTTCCCTACTGTGAGACCATCCACAGAGAGGAGAAAGCGGGATATGAGAGGAGGATAAACGGGGAGCAAGGACCGCTGGGTGGGAGAAAAGTGAGCCGCAGTGGAGGGGGCGGTGTGCCCGCTTAGCCGTCCCGAAGCATGAGAACCTGCTGGAGCGCGGGGGACCCATTGCGCACGGTCTAAGGACTAAGGCATCACCTTCTGTATTTTACTTGTGATGATTTAATTTTAGCTTTAAGAATTAAGACGTCTAAATGATAATACTCTAATGCTTGTGAAAAATATTTTTTTGTAAAAATAATTTCTTTTATTTTAAGATAGATCATAAAACTTTCCTTTCATAAATTTAATAATTAATAGGTTTTCTATATTTATAATATAACTAGGTCAATACCCCGTGTATTACACGGGTTGAATAAAAAAATAATAAATAGTCAATAATAATATGATTAATAGTTTATGTAGTTTCATACATAAGTAATAAAATAATAATATTATTTATTTAAACACTAAGTTTATTAAAGATTGTTTTTTGAATATTTCGTTTTGAAAAACAGTTGTTTCGTATTTTATATTTTATAATAATTTGGATTCTAAAAAAATGTACTCTTTTAAAATTAATGTATTTTTTAATGCTTAAAAACTTTTTTTAATTTAAAAATGTATAAAAGTATATTTAATATTTAATATTATTATTATTGAAGATGTGTGCATTTAATAAGAGAGAGATGCGAGAAATTTTTATAAAGATAGTATAGAAAAGTGACATGTGCCACTTTTTATTTTGATTTATTAGTATAGATAGATAGGTTAGAAACTTATATATTATATGAATTGATAAAATAAATAATAAATAGCATATGAGTGAAATAAAAAAAAAATAAAGGTTAGTGTTTAAAAAATAAAATCTGAAAATTGAAGAAACATAAATGAACATAAAATACATTGTACAGAATTGTAACATTTATCTCGAGAATATACTTTTTTTTAACGACGGTATTCTTATATGTTCTCTTCCCTTTAGGGGCAATCATTCGAGGTCAAACTCCTCCAATCGCCGTGAGAACCTATACCCCCTGATGCGTAAGAACCTCGTGGAATGGATACACCTTCGCCCCTCATCGGAATCGAACCTGGGGTAAACCTCAAGCTGGCCGTTCACCTGGTTTCATTCAAGCTTGCCATCAGATAAATTCGAATCATGACCTCCAAATAAAAAGTGAGAGCTCTAACCATTAGACTTATTCAAGTATGATCATAGTTGATAACCATACTTTTTTTTTTTTACCTTTTTAGCACGAACTTTTTAATTTATCACCTTGACTTCGTTAAACATAAAATGTGCATGAATCAATTTATCGATTAAGAGAACTGATTAAAACATTTAGTTGAAAAAATTTAAAATAAGAATGAGTTTAATTCATGGTTTTATTTTTTTTTTTTTTTTTCAGGCTACAAAAAGTTGGAGCTGCTTTCAATCTTTGCTGGTAGCCTGGTACATTCAATGTATAAAGTACTATATTTTCCATTTTCATACTAAAATTGGGTTAAACTTAATGCACCTCAACAAGATCCCTTGTGACAACTGATATTCATTTTACTAGCTACTTTTATTTCATAATAAATAAACCAGTTTGAATATATACACCTTTAATTTTACTTTTATACTTTTGTTTAGAATATATTTCAGTTTTAGTTCATTAATATAAAATTAAAAAAAAAAACTAGAAATATTGTTACAAACTTTTTTCATGTTACTGATAAGCTTATTATTATTTGTTACAAAATTCTCTACACACAGACTCATGCCTTTTAGATTTTGAGATATAGCCGATGCATAAAACAAGATTATCTAAAGGAATTTTCTAACCAAAGGGCTATAGCTTGGTTGTACCACTTGAATTTTTTAACGTGATATCTTATATTTGAGTCTCACCTGTACAAAAAAAAATGTTTTAAACTGAGTTAGGTGATTAGTCTAGTGTGAGTTTCCTCCTACATAATGGTGTCATGTTGCTTATTTAAACAGTGGTGTAATTGCTTTTAGCTGGTAAAAAAAACATGAATAACTTTTTTTACAAAAAAATAGGTTGAACATTTCGGGAATATCCTCTGCTAACTTTATAATACTTGCGGCTAGAGTTGCACAAATCGGGTTTTTTTTAAACCGGTTCCGGTTAGACTCAGGTTTTTGACCGGTTTTATCGGATTTTGACCGGTTTTTATTCCGGTTCAGGTTTTGACTGGGTAAAGGTGGAACCGATTATGGTAATTCCGGCTCTGATTCCGGTTATGATTTCTTGAGGGATATGTCATGTTTACACGTTGAATCTCCTAAATACATTTTTCTCAAGCCCAACTGAAGGTTTCTCAACCTTTGATATTCTTTTTTTCAAGCCCAACAATCCTATATATTTATATAAGATTTACATGTCTATTACAAATGCTCATGAAACTTCATAGTTTATATTTTATAAGCTATAAATGTAACATGTAAATCCAACTAACAAGCCTTTTTGGTTTGGGGCCAGTCAAAACTTCATTGAGAGAAACTGTGGAATTTTTTGAGAGAGAATTTTGAAAGATTTTGACACGTCTAACATATCTTTTATTTAAATTATTAACAAGACATATTTTTTTTATCAATTAATATTTGAATGGATAAAACAAATACTTGGATACCATTAAAGGAATGAACGTATTTGATTATATTTTACAAGCTAACCGAAACGAATTTGATTAGTCATGTAGTAAAGGGCTTTTTCGTAAAAAGATAAAGCGACAAGGCATTGACTACAAAAGTTTCGGAGAACTTTCACAAAAGGTCAACACGTTAAATTGTTTTACAACAGATAGATAAAGTTTTATTTTTTGACAACGTTAGTTAAGACGTAAAAATTGTTTATTTTCAAATTTTCAATTTGAAACAGTATTATTTTTAATGGATTGACTATGTAACATACATGTTAACACAAATAGTAGCATCTTGTGTAAAACTTGCTAGTGTCATTCACGTGTTGTCTCATATAGTGTTATTGTAGATATTTGGTTGTCTAATACGGTTTCGAGTGGGAGACCGAATCAACTTCTAGGAAAACACAAACATGGTTGACGGGTTAAAAAATAAATAATCAAACGGATAAAAAATTTAGTGCTATCAAGAATCATATTTTGGTCTATATGAGAGCAAGTAAAGATGCACAAATAAACGGTTAACTGAATCGGTACTAGTTCTTAACCGGTTCTTCAAATCGGTTTCAGGGAAAAACAATGCTTTAAATTTTAAAACTTGTTTGAGGTTTCAAAAGACCAAAATAGCTAAATGGTCCACCTAAATAAAAAATGGTTATTTACTAGTTAACCGGTTTAGTTAGTTTAGTTTCGGTTATTATAACGGTTTCTGTATTAAAGTTGAAAAACCAGCTATTAACCGAACCTGTTATTGGTAAAACCGGTGACCAAAATTTCGCTAGTCATGCAAACAACTCCATTTATCTTGGTCATGGGTGAAACTTATTAAAGAAAATTATAGGTATTGTTTGCTTTACAATTTCCACCACTGCTCTAAAGTTATTCGAGCTTCGTTAATACTAGTGGTTAAAAATCCTGTAAGAATATACATATATACATGCATACACATACAAATATACACATAAGAAATGTATAATGTGATAACTCTTAGTTAGAAAGTTAACTCTTTAAAATAATTAATACACATAATAAAATAACTAGAAAAACAATGTATGATGTAAATTAAATAGATATTTTAATTTATATGGAGTATGGCCTAGATTAATTAAAGGGCAGAAGGGTAATTTGACTATTACATTTTATTTTCTTATTTATTAAATCTTGTTGTGGCTTTTTACCTTTTATTAAATTCAAATTAATAAAAGGTAGAAGGGTAATTATGTGGTTTCCTTTATTTTCTTTTATACATAAATTTACACATGTAATTAAAATTATATCTTGAACTCAAAAAAATGAACGAATAATTAATAATTTTACAAGCAAATATTTAATTGTCCATGATTTTACACATGTGTACTTCAATAAGATTGTAAAAATTAAATGTTGTGCATTTGTACGTAATCATGTGTCATGTTAGAACAAAAATTACATCAATACTAAAATCAAACTAAAGATAATAAAATTCTCTATTTTATTGTGTAATTTTTTTTTAAAATTAATAGTAAATCATTTATCAATTATCAATGATCAATTATTTGATTTTTAACACGGTAAGGATATTTGAGTTTAATACTTAACTCTCTATGATTGAACTAACAAATGATACAAATCTTATACACACATATATGATGGTCGCATGTTCAACATATAGAAATAACCACTCGTAAAAAAGTGTAAGATAAAGAATACATATATCATACTCAAGTTGGCATGATATTAACTCACCATAAGACATTTGTTCATGTGTTTTTACACCTGAAATATGTTAAAATATTAATAAGTAAATTATTACATACATAAATAAATTTAATTTTTTAATATTATGACTTGTTAAACAACAATTATAAAATATTAATATATTATTTAAAATTCTTGAACAACAATCTAATCTACTCTAAAAGTAAATTATTGCCCAATTCAAGGCTCGAACGCTTGTCTTGATTGAAAGACACAACACTACATACACGCTCGGATATCACTAGGATAAAAGCCCCTGTTAATGATTATTATTTATTTTATTAACAATGTTTTGAAAACCAGACCGGACTAGTCAAACCGGAAACCAGTGGGTGAACCGGTCCGAGTCGGCTCGGGGGTTTTGGGTCGTTTTGGGCGAACCAGCCGGTTGGATCGGTTTTTTTCTATTTTACTGATTATATATGTATTTTTTTATAGAATGGTTATAAAATCATCCGGTTCGACCGGTAAGAAGACCGGTTCGACGTCCGGTCTGGTTCTGAAAACATTGATTATTAGTATAATTATACGATTAATGTTTGGCTAAAAAGTCATAAAACCATAAAAAGTGTGAGAAGAAATTTCAATCATTGATTTTGGATTTGAAGGGCTATAAATGTGCCACATCAAAAAAAGATTTTAAAAGGAAATTAAAATGGCTGGAAGGGTATAATAGGTATTGCAACCATTGTTGAATTTTTATAACTTCTCTTTTTTTTTCTTCAAAAGCTCATAACTTTTTCATACGTAATTATTTTATAAAAAATATTATACCATAATATCAAGAATTTTTCTATCTTTCCAACGAGTATAATATTGATACATTAAAAAACAATTAATTTGGGTGTTGTATTCAACTGAGTGTTTTTATGGCGTTTTTTAATATGTTTTAAGAAACTGGTATTTATGATGTTTTTCGTAGGTTAATGAAACTTAGCATTTTATGGTGTTTTTTGAATGCTCATAAATGTGCTTTATGATGTTTTTCAGTATATTTTATTCGATAATACCATAAAACGAAATTTAAAAAACACCAGGTTCAAACTTAAGTGTTTATGGTGTTTTTTTGTATTCAAAAACACCATAAAATGCCCTGTGGTGTTTTATGTTCTGCTAGTAGTGTTCAAAAACGCCATTAAAACGCAAGTTTTATGAACATCTAGTTTTGTTAATATTTTTAATTTAACAATATTATACTCGTTAAAAAGGTAAAAAAAAAAGCTTGATTTTATGGTGTAATTTTTTTTTAAAAAATGTTAATGTGTAAAATAATTACGAACGTTTAAAAAAATGGATAAAGTTGCATGTGACTTGCATGTGCAACCTACTTTTTTATTTTGACATCTATACCCTTTAACCTAATATACACATGTCACTTGCTTATCACACTTCTTATGGTTTTCATCATTTATAAAATATCACTTCCCTAATTATACTAGTATATTGGACAAAAACAAACAGGGTTTGTTGAGGCATGATTGGCGGGTTGATTATGCGTTATTTGGATAACGGGGCCTCTAGTTCTTATTTTCAAAAGATACTTTGACGGAAAATTAAAATGATATACAAATATGTGAATATTAATATATTTTAAGTCAAAGTAATCTATATATAAGTCAAATAAGTTAATATTATATTGTTAGATAATAATAATAAGCATATAAATATTATTGACCAAGGAACCTTCAAGCAAAACGTATTCACTTTTTTTTTAAAAAAAAAAAATTGACGTATTATAAAGATAAAGAATGTCAACCAACATTGGATGCTTGATATATAAGTAACTAGGTTAGTACCCCGTATATTACAAGGGTTAAATAAAGAAATATAACAAATAGTTTTAATCTAAAATATGATTACAATTTTGTATAATTTAATATTTTAAGTATTAAAAAAATATTAATATTATGTCTTTAAAACACTAAATTTTTTATAGTTTGTTTTTTCTTTAAACAATGGTTTTTTAATAATTATTTTGAAAATTTTATAATTTATAATAATTTTTTAAAAATAAAAGTGTGGTTTTTAATATTAATATATTTTAATGTATTAAAAAATATTTGTTATTTTAAAAATGTATAAAAAGTATATTTAATATTTAATATTATTATTTAATATTAAACGTATTTAATAGTAGAGAGGGGCGTGAAATCATGGTTGAGAAGCTCTAAAAATATGCCATATGACACTAAAAACCTTGATTTATTAGAATAGATAGATTAGGTTAAAAAATGTGTATAATATAATTTAAATAAATAAATTTTGAAAAGCATGATATATATTTTCTAAAGACGTTTTATAAAAAATAAATAATTTATTTATAATCTAATCATATTATTTATCAAATTTAATAAATTATGAATATTTAATAAGAGATGAAAAATCAAATTTAATAAAAAATGGTATATAAATATTAAACGGAAAAAAGAAACGGAAAAAACATTTTAAATAGTCTAAAAAGTTGACATATATCATATTAAAACCTTTATTTATGTGTGTATATATATAGAGATTTTTGTATCTCAATTTTTAGTCTTTTCGGTACCAAATTACCAATATCTAGATTTTATGATAAAATCATTTTGATTTAATAGGATAAAATCATTAGAATTTGAACCCGTAATAATTTGGTTATGTATTACGTTATTTTACGACCAAAATATCTCGTTAGGAACTTGCTTTTTCTTGGTAGTTGAATCTATATAGGAATTTTCAATACAAAACAATACCAACGGAAATACTAGAAGAATTGTATAGATTACTTATATCTAATTATTTTATGTATGATGCATATACAATGTTTTTTAACCAAAATTTTCTTTCTTTCTCCCTTCATGTTTATAGGTGTGTTTATCTGGTTAGATTACAAGTTATTCGGATTATTTGGATTTTATTTTTTTTTGCCTTTATTCGAACCCAAACTGACACGAATTGTTTCGAATCCCATCCAACCCAAATATATCAAAATTAGGATTCGGATAAATTCGAAAATGCAGTACCAATCGAAGAACCCGAATAAAACTGAATAAAAATTCCTAATTTTTTGTCCTTGCTTTGGTTATTAATGTTTTCTATATTTTAGCATATAAAATTTAACACTTTACTAGTTTAAATTCACAATACAAAACTTTAAAGTTTAAAAATTGTTAAACAATCACAAATCTTTTGTAATAAAATAGCCTCAATAAATTTCATGATTAATAAACATACACCTGAATAACTTCAAATTATTAGTAGTTCATTGTCTCGTAACGGATACGTGAACAACCCGAATTACAAAAACAAGAAACTTGAATCCGACCCGAATTCCGAATAACATGTCAGACATATCCGACTCGAACAACTCGAATCAGGATTTGAATCGATATATATTCAGTTTCCGATACAATTTATATTTCAAGTTTTTAACGGATATTTTGAACACCCTACATGTACCTATCTTACATTGTTACTTTTTTAAATTTAATTATATTCAACCTAAACTACTCGAATCAAGATTCAAATCGATTTATTTCGGTGTAAGATACAATTCTGAATTTTAGTTTTTTAGAAATAAGGATATTTTGAACAACCTAGTGCAGCTATCTTACATTGTTGCATACTTCCATGCTCTATAGTCTATATAGAAAGAAATCATGTTTCTAACAAAGAAAATGTTGTTTTGATATGGGTAATGTACATTATATTTCATTATATACCAAATAAAGAAAACAAAAGGAAAGTTGTTTAATTTATGAATTGTCCCAAGAAAAATGTTCCCATTCTTCTTTGTTTCTTGTGATTTAATAATTTATAATAACAGACTTGTACTTATTGAAAAGAGAATAAATAAATTTGTACACAAAAATTTCTTGTAAACCATGTGTATGAGATTTTACAAATCAAGACAAGTTGAAAGCCACAAAGTCAAAAGCAAAAGGGATCATCAAGACCTATGAAGCCACATTTGTTTCCCAAAATATACATAAAATATTAAATTAAAAATCCAAATGATGCATGAAAAAAATTAAAAAAAAAATATTCATTCTCCCCATCTTTCACCAGATGTGCACATCACACCCTTCAACTATCCAAACAATCCAAAACCAACCCAAAACTACAATCCTGTTCATAAATCTTGGTTCTTACCATCAACACTTAGTGTGGTTTCATTCAATCTTGACTCAATCTGTCCAAAACATCAGCAACATTTCTCATTGAGGGTCTTCTTTCTGGGTTGCTATGAGTGCACCCCATTGCAATCTTTAAAACCGAGATTATCTCCTCTTCTTTATCCACATCTTGTTCTAGCCCCGGGTCCAAAACATCCGAAAGAGGCTTCTTTTCTTCGATACACAGCTGAATCCAATGAACAAGATCCATCTCCTCTGGACCCAATTGCACAACAGGCGGTTTGCCAGTTATCATTTCTAGTAAAACAACACCAAAGGAGTAGACATCCCACTTTTGTGAAGGTTTCACCACTTTGAAAGCCTCGGGTGCTTGATAGTAAGAGGCTTGAGTATTTGAAGCTGAGGCTGAAGTGGTTGTTGTGGCTGTGGTTGTAGTTGCAGCTT
This sequence comes from Mikania micrantha, assembly GCA_009363875.1. NCBI lineage: Eukaryota > Viridiplantae > Streptophyta > Magnoliopsida > Asterales > Asteraceae > Mikania > Mikania micrantha. The sequence goes on along the minus strand of CM018698.1, from coordinate 54,330,378 downwards.
CTGAGACCACTCGGTTGGATTGAAGTATGGGTGTGCCACCACCGGCTATGCTAGCCAGGCGGCTAAGCCCAAAATCAGATATCTCAGGCTCCAGGTTTAGCCCAAGTAAAATGTTTGATGGTTTTAGGTCACCATGGACATACTTTTTGGGGCTGAACTCATGTAGATAAGCTAGACCCTTCGCGGTTCCTCTCATTATCTTCAAACGAACGTGCCAAGAAAGTGGCACGAAAGATGGCACGCCTGGTTTCCCTGAAAACAACATAAACACATCTAAACATTATAATCTAAAACAACACACATTTATTCATTAAATCATCAACTTGAATAAGAAAATTACCATGAATCGCGGTGCCAAGGTTTCCATTTGGTACATAATCATAGATCAGCAATTTCTCATCCACAGACCAATAATAAGCCCTCAAAGTAACAATATTCGGGTGTTTTAGCTTCCCAATTGCTTCGACTTCGGTTTGAAACTCTTTGAATCTTTGAGACCCGCCTTCGCCCAATCTTCTCACAGCATAGGTAACCCCGTCTTCAAGAACAACTTTGTAAACAATCCCAATTCCACTTTTGCCCAAAACAAAAGCAGAAGCCTTTAGAAGCTCATCTAAATCAAACCCTAAATGTGAATCTAATGCTACAAGATCATACTGCTCAATGTGGTCAGATAAAGTTTCTGATTCTTCTTTTTTGAAACATAAACACTCGTTTCGCCCCTTTCTTTTTCCTTTTTCATACCCATGTTTCTTTCTTCCACAGAGACAAAATCTTGAATAACAATATGACAGAATTAAACCAACTAAGCATATTCCAATGACATCACTAACTATTATAGCAATCACACCACTTTTGCTCAAGCCTTTCCGGACCGTTTCTTGATCCTCAGGTGGATTGTTGCTGGGTAAGAATGGGAATGAAGATGGTGAGCTTGCATCAGTTGGACTACACAGGTTTTTCAAAGGCGGGCCACATAAACCTGTGTTTCCAATGAACGCGGTTGGCCCACGGTTAACTAGAGCACCATTTTGTGGGATCGGGCCGGTTAAGTTGTTGTACGTGAGATCAATGTAAACCTTTTCAGGAAGATTACCAAGGCTAGGAGGGATTAAGCCATTAAACATATTATGAGATAAATCAACAGTTCCTTGCAGATTAGACAAATTTCCCAAATCTTTAGGGATCAAACCAGTGAACTGGTTGAATGAAAGATTAAGATTTTCAAGAAAGCCCAAATTTGACCCAAACCCATCTGGGATTGAACCAGTGAAATTGTTTTGGCTCAAATCAAGAGTTCTTAACCTCTTACATTGAATCAGTGACATAGGTATTGACCCATTGAACAAATTACTTGACAAATCTAGGGTTTGGAGGAAATTAAGCCTGCTAACTTCATTTGGAATTGAACCAGATAGTAAATTACCATAAAGCACTAAACTTTGAATCTTTTCAGCCCTAAAAAGCTCAACAGGCAAACCACCCATGAACCTATTGCTCCTAAAATTAACATGTCTAAGCTCAGAAAGTGACCCAAGAACAGGGGATATGAACCCTAAAAGCTTCTTTTGTGGTATAGTAACAGAGATTACTTTTTGTTCTTTGCATGTAATGCCATTCCAAGAACAAGGGGTTTCATCAGAAAAGTTCCAGTTGTTTAAAGACCCTTCAGGGTCTTGTGTGATTGACTGTTTGAAAGTCAAAAGAGTGTATCCTTCATCATTTAGACAACTTACATGAACTATGAAATGGGAGCTGCATAGAATCAAGAAAATTGAAAGAACAGAAGCTTGTAACATCATGTTAAACCACCCAAACTGAAATTTAACCAATTTGGGAGGTTTGATTTGGTTAAGATCAGTTTACCTCTCAACAAGAACAGCAATTGTAGAATCTTGAAGTGAGAAACTAGTGTTTGAAGATCAGCAATAAATGTTTAGAGAGAGAGAGAGAGTATGTGTGTGTGTGTGTTTGTGTGTGAAAAGGGTGAGTGAGCATGGACTTGTTGGAGGGATGGAAAAGAAAGCAAAGAAAAAAGGAAAATTCATGTTGGTTTCAGCATACAAGACATTGGGAATATAGTTTATTGATAATAGGCCTACTTTCTAGAGTTGATAGGTTTTATAAAAAAAAGTATGTAGACAGAAAACCAATCAAAATAATCACTTTTAGCATGTGTTTATATCATCGTGATAAACTTTTTTGTTTATGACAATATGCAATGTTTTCAGGTCGATCCGGACGTCGAACATGTCTTTTTACTATTCAGAGGTCCAACCGGTCCTACCGGATTTAATAACCGGATGCTTCTATAAGCATTTTATAAATATATATATATATATATAAAATAAAAAACTATAAAAAAAACGGTTCGACCACCGGTTCACCGGTCCGACCGTCCGGTCCGGTTTTCAAAACATTGACAATATGGCTGCAAAAATATCAAGAAATTCATAGACTTTTAATAGCTTGGATAACATGTTAAACACAACATGTTAAGACACCATACGTTAAAAATGAAACACGAAAGGAGGATAAACCAACACAAACACGACACGAAAAATTATTGTGTATGTTTTTTCAAACACGAACACGACTCGTTTAAAATTCGTAAACATGAAATGACCGATTAAAAAACATGTTAACAGATAATACTATATAATGACCAGTTAAAAATGAAATGACCGTTGACGAACTAGTGTTAAGAGAATTAGAAATTTTATAAGGTAATCAGTTACCCATCTATTTTATTAAATGATTTATTTTACATTTTAAATTTTTAACGGGTCTTAACGAGTTTTTACCTGGTTAGACACGAAAATAAACATGTTTTAACGTGTCGACCTATTTTAGACACGAAACATGTTACGGATAAACAAGAAACATGTTAAGGGTAAACGCGAAACATGTTAAAGTTAAGGCGTATCGTATTGTGTTAACGTGTACGTGTCTAAAATTACCAGTACTACAGGGATTGTATTCTTTATAATATAATATTAATAATTTTTTAGAAAAATTGAAAACAGTTATTTTGATCTTGATAATATACACATTAATATCTCGATTCTTATTAGAGTGTTTCATTAACTTATTCTTCAAGATTAATTAATAATAATTAGATAAATGATATACAATAAATAAGATTAGAAGCGAAGGAGCTATGTCTGGTGAAAGATCTAATTTGAATTTTCTAAGAATGATTGTATATCATTAAATATTAAAGGATTAACCATTTAACCCTCGGGTGAAAAGAAAAAACTTATATTTCAAATAGAAAAATAACAATGTCTAGCTGACAGGGGCAAAGTGTCAATTTAGTAATACTTTATCAAAAAAATTTATAAGTAAATATGACCCTTTGTTTCTTTCTAAAAAGTAAAAACCCTTCGCCCCGCTAACATGACAGGGCCTAGGGTGTAAACAAATCAAGCTGCCTCGCGAAATACTCAAAATCGAGTCGGTAAAAAGCTCGAACGAGTCGGTAAAAAGCTCGTACGAGTCGAGCTCGAGCCCGAGCTTCAGCCCAAGCCCAAAAATATGGCTCGTTTGGTTATTTAGCCCAAGCTCGAGCTTTGCATATCGAGCTCGAGCTTTGCATATCGAGCTCGAGCCGGCTCGATAGCCTTAACGAGCTTTTTATTTTTATAACTTTTATTTATTATATAAAGTGTATATTTATAAAATTAATTATTTTTATCTATAAAATTGTAAATATATATTAAATTAGTAATTAAATAATTAAAATATAAATGAGTCGAGCCTACAAATTTTCTAACGAGCTGAGCTCGAGCCCTATTTAGTCTAAAGGAGCCGAGCCCTAGCTTTAACGAGCTCGGAACCGACTCGGTTCTTTTACACCCCTAACAAGGTCAAAGTTTTCTGCTAATTGAGAAATCAAGGTTGTTATGGTGTAAATTCCTAACATGACACAAACTTAACATAATATTAGTAGGTTTTGGTTTAATATGAATGATTTCGGATTAGTTTTGGGTCAAACAAGCATAACTTCTTTACTTAAATACGTCAAGTTTGCGTCAACCTGGTTAGATTCACGGGTTGTCCTATTTAACTCATTTATATGTATTTACTTATTTTTAGTTGTGTTTTATTTTAACTTGTTTGAGCATTACTAAACGTCTAAACTAAAAAAATAACATGAGATTTTTTAATTAACTTGCTTTTCTTTGTATATTTGAACTTTTATTATAAAATAATATTTTTTAAATTGTTAATATCCTAAAAACTAACAAAAATAAAGATTTTAACTCAAACGGGTCATGTTCGTAAACCCATGAATATTCGTGTCCGTGCTCAGGGTCATATGTATTGCATGATTTTCATGTTCGGATTTATGTTAAATTTTTGGGATTTACCAGGATGACCCATTAACCTGTCAACCTGACCCATTTAACGGTCAGTGGTGTACAACGGTGACAACGGCTTTGTTTAATGGTTTAAAATGTGCATTCGGTAAAATGTTTATAGATATCATTTTTAATTGTTTAAAATTGATATTGAGTCAAATAATTAATGGATTTAGTTTAATTGATTATTAATTAAGCGTTAATAGAAAAAAGATTTTTGCTGTTATAAAATATATAGTCAAATGATTTAAGATTCATTTAAGATATTTTTATAATCATTCAACATGTGATTATTAATTTATAGTGGTTGTATTTATAAATCTTTAAAGGCTTAAAATATTTTTTTCTAGAGGTAGACGTCAAAATATTTCGAAGTGATGTCAAAATTTCAAAGGGTCTAACATCAAAAGTTTTTGAGGGTCGATCAATGTTTAATCATATTCATACTTTAAAAGGAAAAAAAATCATAAGTACAAACGACAACGGTCGCATATGTCCCTGCTTATGCCATTGATGGTACGGTGGTACCCCTTATCATAGGTGATATGTTTAGCATTGAAACATGGCCTAAAAGCTTAGTTAGCCCGATAATATGACATATGGTGATATGGGTCATAGTTCGTTTTAGAATATGGCTTGAAAGTCATTGTTAGCTTTCAAAACACCTCCTAGGATTCATTTTTTTCCCATGTAGTTCACTTCTTTTCAGTTGTCTTATTTATACTAACTTGTCGTTATAATTTTTGGATTGTGTCTTGGTCATCAGGCCTGGTTGAATCGGATAAAATAATAACATAAGCTATCATAATTCATATACATTATCATTTAAAAAATAAAAATAAAAACAATGTTGATAGACATGGTTTTAAATTATGACAAAAAATATATATTAACAACTTTTGGGATTGAACCCTAGATCAAATATTAGGAGAAAGACAAATAATTATCATTTAAAAACAAAAAATAAAAAACAATGTTAATATACATGATTTAAAATGATATATTAACAACTTTTGGAATTGAACCCTGGATAAAATATTAGGAGAAAGACAAATATTTATAATTCTCCTAATAATCATTAAACTATCTTCAATTGTAATGTATTTTTTTTATCATACTCAATTGTATTTATAAGGTGTATTAAAAAATTTTTGTAGCCAAGAAAAATATCGTTAGGCTGCGTGACCCTAACCCATATAAAATAGGTCTACTTATGCTTACAAAAGTATTAACATGCACGATAAGGTAAAGCTTTTTTAACCTATATTATGGTGTCTTAAAAAGGAAAAAGAACACTGGAATAATCAACATATAAAATCAAAAGATGATATATACATTAAATGATTATAGTGTTTTCATCGGGCCGGGTTGAATTGGATAAAATAATAAAATAAGCTATCATAATTGATTTACATTATCATTTAAAAACAAAAAATAAAAAACAATGCTAATAGACATGGTTTAATATTATATGACAAAAATATATATATTAACAACTTTTGGATTTGAACCCTAGACATAATATTAGGATAGAAGACAAATAATTCTCCTAATAATCAATTAACTATCTTCAATTTTAATTTTTTTTATCATACTCAATTATATTTACAAGGTCTATTTAAAAAAATGTTTAACAAGGCGAATCTAACTAAAAAGAAGTATTTATAAACACATTATTTAATGGGTGAAAAAAATTATTTTTTTAAAGTATAAAAATTTACTTTCATGCCCTTTAAACTAAATTTGTCCATTGGTTTAGTTAACGGTTTATTCGGTCTGGTTTAATCGGTTTTTATTTTTTTTCCCTATCAAAAATCGATCCGAATTCGAGAAGTGGTTCGGTTCTAACTTCGGTTAAAACCAAATAAATAGATTGAAAGCCAAATAAACTGCTTAAACGTCGAATAAACCGATGCAAATAAATCGAATTCAATCGAATAAACTGATTAAAACCAAATAAACTGATTAAAAACCGAATAAACCGATCTGAATAAACTAAATTCAACCGAGTAAACCAAATTCAATCTTATATATTATTACTAAGATAATAAATTTAAATTTGAATTCGGTTTAATCGGTTAACCAAACAAACTAAATTTATAAAAAAATTGGAATTAAAAACCGAAATTCAGATATGGTTAGGTACCGAACCGAAAACCGAATTCGGAATTTGGATACAGCTAAAACCAAAACAAAAACCGAATTCAGAATTCGGTTCGATTTTTTTAGTTACGAATACGTTTCGTTTTACAATATTAAAAAGTTTTTTGGTTTTTTGAACACCTCCACTTTAATATTTGAATTCGCTAGGGGCATTTTTTTTACGGCTCGTCCTGGGCAATCCAATTCTCAGGACCGCCCCTGATTAAATAATTATAGTGTTTTCCTTGCACATATTAGCACTTTTATTTTTTATTAAAACAAACAAACAAACTTAATAAAATCACACTTTGTGAGGTCTGTAATGAGATATATGTAAATAAACATTATCTCTAACCCGTAATACGGTAAAGAGGCTTATTTTTTATTAAAAGATAATCATAAATAAACCAAGACATAAGATACCATGGATGTGAAGATGGTTACATGCCAGCTCTTTTGTTTGTATTTGTCTACATAAATACATGATACATGATAACACCAACATCCCTAGTTGAGTATTCAAATGACAAACCAAACAAACATTTGGTGTCATCAAAGCCAACGGTCGAGATCTTTTGCAGCCTGTGGGCCCTAAATCTGGTTTTATGTACACCTACACGAGGGATCATGATGGTAAATGTAAATCCAACCGAGATAGAGGGACCGGTTAGCTGTGTGGGCCTGATGGGCCCAAAGTATGGACTGTTTTTTTGGGTAAAAATGTAAAATAGCCGTTTGTTAAGGCTCCAAAGCGTTGGAAATAAATACCGCTTTCTTAGTTACTAATACTACGTCAGAGGTGGGGAAAGAATGGGAAAAAAATGGTTCTGGAACAGAACCGACTATCTGAGCTGGAACCGGATATGGTCATATTTGAACCGGAGGATACAGGTAGTTTCGGTTTCTCAGAGAAATCATAACCGAAACGTGTTTCACCTTTACCCGGCCAAAACTGAAACCGGAAACGATTAAACATAGATAAAATCCAGTTAAAATTGTCAAAACCAGAACCGGCTTCATCTAACTGAAGCCGGTTCTTGACTTTGTTGACCATATTTGATTCTTAACTTTGTTGACCAGAATCGAAACCAATTTGAAACTGGATCCGGTTAAAAAAAAACTATTTGCGCACCTCTAATGTCAGACAATATATTTTCTAAAAATATGGAAGATAATGTTTAAAATGTTCTGGCAGAAAAACGTATTAAATTCTTAGTTTACTTGTTCTAATATCTATCCAACTCCATAACCCCTTGATATCATCAATATCTACTATTTTTAGTTTCAAGACATTTTCTTTATTGTTATATTATACTTTGAGAATAGGTGAATGAATAACTTATTGATTATTATATTTTTACTTTTACATGAATGAATAACTTATTGATTATTATATTTTTACTTTTACAATCTTTCTAATCTCATTATTTTATGAAAATTTTATCAAATACATAATCTATCTTATATAATAAATCAAAATAATTTGGTACACATGTCCACTTGTGATGCAATATTTTCCCACCCAAAATTTTTTCCATTTTAAGCAAGGTAATATTATCAATTCTCTATAATTGATTCTTTCTTTCAATTTTATCAATAATTTTCCTTTTTTATCGTCAATTCAAATTATTATGTGTTTTGTTTTAAATTTGAAAGTTCAATTTCTATTTCGTTTTATAACTACAATGAGATTCACCCTTTTTTTTCTAGGGCTAGCATTTTGTTCTTCAATGCAAGAACTACAGTGTTTCCTTTTTTTGTATTTGTAGTCTGTAGTTTTATTAGGTTTAATACGTGTTCTTCCGATTATTCATGTACATGTTTATGATGTTCAATTTGATTATGTAAATTTGGCTTAGTATTGTTTTCAGTGAGAATTTAAGGCGTTCATCCTTCTCTATGTTGTATCTTCATGGTAATGCGCGTTATATTTAGTATATGTATATCTATCTAATTTGATAAATAAAGGTTTTAGGACACATGGCATATTTCTAGGGCACAACCATGATTTCGTGTATCTCTCTCCTATTAAATACATCTCATATTAAATAATATTATTAAATATCAAATAATCTTTTTATACATTTTTAAAATAAAAAAGATTTTAATACATTAAAATATATTAATATTAATAAACACACTTTTTTTAAAAAAAATTATTATAAATTACAAAATTTTCAAAAACATATATTTAAAACACAATGTTTTAAGAAAAACAAACAACAAAAAAATTAGTATTTAAAGAAATAATATTATTATTTTTAAATTTTCATTGACAAATGTTGGTTATATTTTTTTATTCAACCCGTGTAATACACGGGATACTAATCTAGTTGATTATATATTAAAATAGCAATTGACTTGTAAGTTTTTTAAAAAAAAAAACCATGGTAGATTTTAAAGTTATAAATAAATCAATCCGGGTGAGGTTGTGTCCAAAGTACCAAACCTTTGAAGTAAAATATTACTCTTTTTAAGGTTAAAAGTCCGAGCTTTAACTAAGACATATTAAAAAAAATGATGTTAAAAAATAGAAAATCCATTCACAACATGAAACAACATGTGTCAATTGGAAAAAAAAAAACAAAGTAATTTGGCTTACAAATCAATTGTTATTTTAATATCTTAAAAAAGTATACAAAAAGTTTTTAAAAACTTTCGTTCATTTATTTCTTTAAAAAAATATATATGGTTGTGTGCTTGTTTTTTTGGCGCCTCAGTGTTTTTTTCTTTTTTTTGAACGAAGTTATATTCAAAATAGGACGCAAATTTGATTGTAATTTTACGCATAAATGACTAAGATTTGTGCAAAAACATCCATAATTCCACACAAATACTATTAATTAAAAAACTATTATGAAAAGATTTATAATGGCTCATAGTCTTGTAGGATAGTGATGGTTGGCCTTACAAATGTGGTCTAGATTTATATCTTTACAAATATAAGATTACGTGGCATTTCAGAGTAAAAAAAAACAGTTCAAAAAGATTTTTAATATCTAAAATAATAATTTTAAAAAAATCATTAATAATTTTTTTTAAATATAGCTTAGTAACATTAACATTCCTTCCTACAAAAAACAAGATCGGATGGTACTATAATTAAAAATATAAAATTACTGCTACTCGTGCTTCTTTACGTTATTTCAACCCAATTTCATTCTTAACCTTGCGAAAAAATCGATCATTGTAGCAGTCCAAGGAGTTGGTTTACTTTTGGACATTTGACCTCGTTTCTCTCACGGTACAATCCTCTTCCCACCGAGGTCCTCGTTTCAAAAAAAATACGTCGCCTGTGGATGAGGATAAACTAGTGACCTCGGATATTAATAACCCACTTTCTTTTTCAAATCCTTGAGGTTTTCGTTTTTTCTTTTTCTTTAACAAAGTTTTTTGATCATTAGGTATGCATTTACAATCGGTTTACACTTCAAGTATTACAAGAGAGTGATGATTGCTTTTACGACTAGGTATGTTATCTGGTATTACATTGGATTGCTTTTACGACTAGGTATGTTTTCTGGTACGACATCGGAGTGGTAGCTTTTTAGATATACCTTCATAGTCCACTCACTATCGTGACTATTATAACACTTACAATGTGTATCACAATTATTTACTACATGTGTTACATATGACAATATTTATGATAAATCTTATTTACTGCATGGTTGATGTTACATATGACAATATTTATGATAAATCTCACCCTAAAAGATGAGAATTTTATACGATACAAAATATTGACTCGATATATAAAACAAACAATAGCATTCAAATTTATACGTATAACTTAACTAAAAGATGAAGAATGTATATACAAAGTAAAAGATGAAATCACAAAAGAGGACGAATGAAGGGGTATTTTTAACTAGGGTTGTAAAAAACTTAAAAATTAATAAAATAATTTGCTTTAAATAGATCTGGAGGTGTTGGGTTCACTAAAAGCGTGATTTATGCAACCTTACTTTATTCTGCAACCGGTTTTAGGACTAAAACACACGACTTTCACGTCACATGACAACAATCTTGCATGCCAATCTGACTGGTTTAAGATGATATATCTCAAATCACGTCAAAAAAAAAATGGTGAACGCCACCATTAGACGCCCCTCACCGAACGGTCCCATGGCCAACATGAGAGAAGTAAATCGCGTGACCCGGGGAAAATTGGGCAGTGCCGGGCTTTGAACCCTAGACCTCCATTATAGATTCACACCCCTTTACCACTAGGCCACTATCGAGTTAACATGTTACATGTCTCAACTATCCCCCGTTATATCCTCGGTTATGGTCCCAGCTTGTTTCATGTTTAACCCATCGAAAGCATATGAAAGCACGGTCTGAAAACATTTACATATAACAGTAACAAACGATAGAAACAGTGGGTGCATTTTATTTGCATTTCAAAATAAATAAGTTGAACAAATCCCAAACTTATGCTTTTCTACAAACATGATAATATTAACATATTTATACCCATTGTAACTTGGTTAAAACTTTTCAAACTGACCTGCCCCCTGATCGCGATTTTCAAAAGATGTCATAGTAAGTCCATTTTCATGCCTTTCCCATCCACCCGTATCCGTTTTCAAATGAACGACATAATAAAAGATCGATGCGACCATTGAGACTAATGTCAAGGCCGCCCCACCAGCAAACACGCCTTTGCGTAGAGTCTCACACGACAGCTCGTTACCACCATAGATGCCTCGATATTTAGTGTGGTAAGCATTTTTTGCAGATCCTGCAAGCAAACATGCTTCTGCCCCAAGAAAGCTGACCCTGTTCAGATGTTCAAAAGGTAATAAATTGCTAGTCAGTTGCTCATCCAATCTTTTAATCAAATGTGGTGATATGGACAGGTTGGATAACGGATCAAAATAGTTCCACATGAAATGATGAATAGATGACTGGTTAATATGGGTGGGGTGGGTAATGGGTCAATGTGGTGAACATGTATAATGTGTATATATGTCGGCGTTTGAAGGCAAAAGTAAATTTTCACTAATTTTAACGTTATCTTTCTTGATTTTTGTGAAAATAACGTTAAAAATGTTGGATTGATCGATTAATCAGTTATCATGAGCCAAGGGTCTCATTAGAAGCAGCCTCTTTATTCCTGTAGGTAGAGGTAAGACTGTCTACATATCTAACTCTTCTCAGACCATCTTATCTAATTCTTCTCAAACCATTGCTAATGATAAGATATACCAAGTATGATGAAGAAGATTTTTATGAAATAGGAATTTGAGAATTGTTAAAGATTTTCTAACATCTAACTATCTAAGGCTCTAAGCAAACATTCATACACAAGGTTAATTTGGATCTATGGACATATTTGGCTTTTTGGTTATATTAAGTTACTTAATGGTTTGATTTGGATGTTTTACTTTAAAATTGAAGATCGGTTCGGTTAGGTTAATTCAGGTTTATCATCATATGAAACCGAAATCGAACTGAAAAATTCATTTTGTAAATTTTAGATGATTTTGTAACTAAATTGCGTGTGACAAACGTGTAGGTGTTACATTGATCAAAGTGTTAATACAGATTATAATTTTTATTATTGAGATTATTATTATATGAATAAACCACACTGTGCCCTAATTAAAACATTATAAGCAATAAAATCGAAACAACGAATTAACTGAAGGTTAAACTAACCAGGAGAAAACGAAGAAGAAGATCGCCATACTTCTCGACCTACCCTCCACAAGGCCTTTACCAAAGCACAAACACTTAGTAACGCCGTTAACAACCGTCTGACTGATCAGCAACAATCCAAACGCCGACAATCCATACGCCGTCGACGCATCGGAGTCGTAGACACAGTAATCAGACTCATCATACTGATCCGGCACCACTTTCGCCTATTGATTAACAAATGAATTGTAAACAAACGATTAACAGACGCAGATCGAAGAACAGGGAAAATTGAGTACCGTGCTGCGTCGGCGTTCGGCGCCGATGGCGAGTACGAAGGCCATGAGGTGCAGAGAAACGATAACGACGAGAACGGAGATTGAGACCGCCATAGTCGAGCTGGTTCAGATACTGACTGCTTTTTGTAACGGAAAACGGAGCTTGGTTTTACGGACCGAACGGGTCTGCTCGTCGTGTTTTTGTTTCTGGCACATTATTGGACCTGTAAGCAATTATGTGGGGGGCATTCGTCGGTGACATGCTAAACAGAAAACCAACATGTAAATTTTTTTTACCACGTTTAACAAAAATCTCACCTGATCTTCCGGTTGGTTACAAAGATTTAACCAAATTAGGAAATCTCTCATGTTGTTTTGTTTTTTTCTTAAACACTAAACATCCGGTCATCCAAGATCCACAAATAAATCACGCTTTCACCTAAGAACAGAACATGATAACCTGATCCCATCTGCAAAGAAGAAACCCACAACATGAATTTTTTCCTCACTCAACCCAAAATGATATTTGTTTCGGGTAAAAATTAACAAGTTTAGTTTTTAGCAAAACCGAATTAGTTAAGTGGGGTTTTGTGCCTTATAAGTAAGAAAACAGTTAATACGTAAATTGCAACAAAATTATCCCTAAAGATCCATAGGGATATTTGAGAATATGAAACAGAAAAATAGCCAAACACACGAGATTTATACGAGGAAAAATCCTTAATCCCTTAGGATTGCCGGCATAAAAACCTCGGAAGGTGACAATCGTCACTCTGCCTTGTTCTTATTAATATAATAAAGTAAAAATACAAAGAAAGAGCACAAATGATCGATTGCTAAGTGTTGTTGAGCTCCTCAGAGTGATGTGAATGCGATGATAAGTAGAAAAAAGTAATCAAATGTGTGTAATGTCTTTTTTCTATATCGATCATTCGCCTCAATTTATATTACAAAAAGAAATACAACGGTAGAATAAGTGGTTCCACATTTCCTGCTCTTCTCCTGGTCAAGCGCAACCTCTCCCACATAACCGTTGATACATTTATCACCTAGTCCACGTTCTACTACAATATCCGGTAAAATAGAGACTTTAGTTTCCTTTTACCTGTTAAATTGATTCAAACATCAAAAGCACATGTCGATATAATAAATAACAATTAATATGTATAATCATTATTTATTAATTAAGCCATCAATTTAGGTAAGTTAATATATACAAATATCCTTACCTATCCGGAGCTATTCTGGATTCTAAAATATTCCTAATTATTAAAAGAAAATTTACATGCACAACAATATTTACTTTAGACAAGAGTTCAACCATTTTTCATAAGATTAATTAATCTGACAAGGTGTGAGGGCCTGTTAAAATGGCATACTTCTTCATCAAATAAGATGCATTCAATTGAAAACCAACAAGTTTTAGAAACTAAAAAGAATCATTTCTAAACACCTAAGAGGTATAAAACTAAGTTTTCTTTCAAAATTTAGAAAATTACTTTTATATCTTTTTAACTTGTGGCTGGAAATTAATCTTTTCGTTTTCAAATAACAATGGTTTTCAATTGAGCATCTCTTCTGTCAAATATCTGTATTTCAATTGCGAGATATAACTTTATAGTATTTACTATAATTTAAAAGAATAAAAAAGTAGATGTTTCTTCATAGGTTGTCATAGTTAGAGTATATGGCATGGAGAATAACATAAATAGACTTAAGATTAATATAAGTTATCTACCATGGGACTATCATGTTTCGTAGAGGTTTTCTTTTTTAAAATGAAAGATCATAGGTTTAATTCTACACACTAGTATAATTTATTTAGTTTTGGGTAGTTTATGAGTAAACTAAATTTAACGTTAAAAATATGAATAAAAACCTTACATGAAATTCTATGTATGAAAATGAATAAAAATCTTACATGAAATTCCAAGTATGAAAGCCAGATAATAACACCATTTCCAATTTTACATCAAATGGAGTTATGAATTAGTTTGACAGGTGCTTTGAGAAGCTTGAAAGTACATGTTTTATAACGATGTCACAAACCATATTTTTTCCTACGTCCAAAACATTTGCCTCAAACAAACCAACCCTAGTTTTTCTATCTTAAAAAGACGGGTTATAGGGCTTTTCACTTTTATGTAAGGGGTGTTCTTTGAGTTTTTTAATCAGGTTTTAGGTTATTTGGGTATTTTTTGTTATAGGAATCCTACCCTTTTATCAATCCAACAAAGACTCAGGTTAATCGATTCCAGGTTTATTCGGGTCACGTCGATTGGTATTTGGGTTTCTAAGATTCAAACCTATGTGACTGGTCTGAGAAAGATGTCAAGGAACCACAACAAACCACCACCACCACACATTGTCGGCCGGCAACCACCAACGGGTCTCACCTAGAGGTGTACAAATCGGGTTTTTTTTGGAACCGGTTCCGATTCCGGTTCAAATCGGTTCCAGTTCCAGTTAACAAAGTCAATCCCCGATTCCGGTTCCGGGTTTTAACCGGTTTTCGACCGGTTCTGGTTCGGGTTTTGGCCGGGTTCAGGTGGAACCAGTTCCGGTTTTCCGGTTTCGGTTTCGGTTCTGATTCCGGTTCTAATTTGTCTGAAAAACCGTACCCGTTCGTACCCACCGGTTCAGGTATGACCGGTTCCAGTTCGGTTTGTCGGTTCCGGGTCCTTTTTTTGTACGCCTCTCACCCCTCTTCTAATTATATCAGGGAGGTCAACACCCTAGTGGAGGTCAACACCCTAGTGGAGTTGATTTATAAAAAAAGATTGAAAATACATCTTACTTTCAAAAGTTTAAATATAGCATAACATTCAATACATCTAATATATTTATTTTTGAAAATAATAATATCAAGACATCCATTATTGTTCAATTATTCATTTTCACTTCCCTACTAATCACTTCACTTGGTACCTTTTTGAAAAACACAAACAAAAGAACATGGCAGCTAATCATATATGTAAAAGAGAAGGCTCAAAAACACACCTCAAGAGTACACTACTAGACTTACTTCTGATACTGATACTATTACTAATTCATAACAATTACAAACATCACCAGGGCACAAAAAATACAGCCTGCTACTTATCACTCACACTAATAACATTCCACATCAAATTTTACTTTTTTTTTATCACTTTTTTAGAAACAAATAAAGCAACCAAAACCCCAACTTAATCAGGGTTTGTCTTGCCACTCACTTGTCTAAATTGTAACTAAAACTTGCTTCTATGTCCTTGTTTCTTATTTTTAGATATAAGGTTTATGGCAGATTGTAGAACAAAAGCAGCAGCAGCAGCATCACCACCGCCAACGCCATCATTTACGGGAGAAAAAAAGAAAATCTGGGTGATTGACCTGAAGGTTTGTCAGCCAACTGTTAGCTGCTTGAAAAAGATCATTCAGCAACACGTGTTCGTTGTTGATCCACAGTGGTGCTTTTAACTTGTATGAAGCAAGACCAAACACTGGTATAGAGATTTTTTGGACGCCATCTGTCTCCCCAGGTTGCAAGACAACTTGTGGATGCTCACATTGATTGCCTATCCAAAAAAAATAATAAATTATTCAAAATATTTAGAGACTCATGAATACAAGAAAGTGATAATGTCATTGAATAAACATAATCAGATAACCAAATGTAATAAAACAAGTTGTTAGAGATAGCATTTGGACATGTTATGCTGATTAAGGTTGTGACAACTAGAAAATCAGTTATTTTGACAAATTTTGATGATTTAAGACATCAAAATGACCCAAAAGAATAGAGATAAAAAACTTGAGCGTGCAAGTTACTCAAATTAGCTTTAAAAGAAGAGTTAAATAGATAATTTTTATTACACCTTTTCGAAAATCAGTACCATTGCATTGGGTATGAAACTGATTGCTTGACAAATAAATAGTACGATAGTAAAAAATGTAATCTAATATCAAAACTTTAAAGAACCAACTGTTGCCACTTGAAACAGCAATAACCAAACAACCAGATTTAAAATCCAATTCCAAGCACATATTATATAGGATACTACAAACCTGTAATAGGTGTATGAAGAGAATGAAATGTTAGAAAGCAAGCATCAAGATCTTTCAATGTTGGTCCCATTGGAATCCTATAAATTGGATACCTATCAAAGCATCAAATGAAGACCATCAAGCTAAAAATACTTCATATGTGATAAACAAAGTAAGATAATAAAAAGAAACAAATGTCATGAATGTTGTACCAGGCCACAGATAACCAACTAGAAGATAGCAAGTCGCAACTTTTCACACTTTTCAATTCAGGGAAGCAACAGGCAAGATCAAGTATCTACACAGCAGACAAAGATGAAACAACTTTGGAATTAAACAATCAATATAACATTTTATCAATTTGTGCAAGAAACGAAACCTTATCAGTCAAAGGTTCCCGACCCCAAGGTTGACTGTGCTCCAGATACTCAAATGAGAGGCAACTTTGAGGTCTCATAGATTCACCTTCATCGCTAGAGAAGCCTTCTTGAAGGGCATGTTGGTAATTTAATGACAATTGATCAAACCGCTGATGAAGTTCACTCTTAGGAAGATCAAAATCACTGCTTACATCACTACTTGAGTCCCTGAAAGAGTCAACATCACTGTCCTCACTGTGATGCCTATCACACAAAAAACAAGATCAATGTTTAAAAGATTACAAAATCAGATAACAATCAAACACACCATATTTTTTATTTAGAGTGACAAAAAATTATATTTCAATAAAAGTTCCAATAAGATTAAACCAAAAAAATTAATTAAATAAAGAAAAATCAAACATTAACGTAATTGATCTAGAACATAGAATTTTAATTAGTGTAATGGACTCCTAAACAGAGTACCCTCACAACACCACCAAGTATGCAGAAGCCTATTTGCATAATGAATTAGCACATTAGCAGGAATTAAATCAATCCATTATAATTAGGATTGAACAATACATTTGAATATCGTTCATATGAATTAGGGTTTATATATTAAGAAAATGGTGTTTCCCTGTACAGAGATCATAAATAATTTTTTGTAGAATTTCAGGACAGACAGGTAACAATCATCATCTAGTTTCTTGCCTGTTTATTTTGATGTAAAACTTTGGTTTTTAAAACATTTGGTAGTCTTACTGCATTTTACTTATGTTTCCCAACAAAAAGCATTAATGAACCACCGGCATTTAAAGATATAACCAAAATTGGGGCAAAAATTTATATTCCCATCAACTGTACATGTTGAGTATAAGGTCCTGCTCCTGCAAGCTATTATGCAAAAAAAAGATCAAAAAACAACCTTGATTTTGCAGAAGAGTTCATGTACAGTTGGATTCCAGATAAATATGGCACATAATACTGAACAACACTATCAGTATCATTCAAAATCAAAGGAACTCCAGCACCATAAGCACTCCACTCCTTAAACGAGTCCCATAGATCACCAAGCACAAAGTACGGTTGATTTTCATCACAAGTCCTCCACCCACCCCTGGTTCTCTGCTGAAAAAATATATATATATATATCAACCAAAAACACCATTACCAATTATGCATCTTGGGTCCCATTTTGTTGCTTTAAAAGTCGCGTATATGTTCAACAATCTTCATTACAAACAATAACGAGTTAATTGCTTCTAGACTTTCAGTAAACTATGCATGAAACAAGAAGAAAAGCTATTGTTTTGATAATAAATGGGCATTGAAATCTCAAAATCTTGAGATTTTGATTGCTGATCACATGTTCCATACCAGATATTTCTCGGTTTTCAACTGTAATTTGGCTGATAAATCTATAAATTAGTGATTGATCATCAAAATACAGTAATACACAATGTAAGAAGTATCAAAATCACTAAAACTAATTTATAAATTGGTGGGTTGATTCTCTTTGCTGGTACATGTTGCTACTATTCAGATGAATATATAGATCTGCTTAAGAAAAGATTATGAAAATTAAGAACAAACCTTAAGCTGAGAAGGAACAGAAGGTGTAATCGATTCCAAAAACCGTTCCAGATTACACACCGGCGAAGGCACCGGCGGTTCGACCGGAATCAGTTTTGACGGCTTTACAACTCCATTCTCACGCTCAACAGGACCAGACGGCGTCGTAAAACCGGTCTGAGTGACGTCACTTTGACCTCGACGGAGATCATCCTTATTCTGACGATTTCTTCTCGCTTTCGCCGGATTGTAAAACCTGTCCTCTCCAGTACGACTCCGTCCAAACTGCAATCCAGCTCCCAACATCGTCTGTAAACCCTAAATCACAACTCCTTAAATGAACCAAAAATCAATAATCCGAATCACGAATGTGAAAATTTTCGACGAATTGAAACGCCAAGATTGATTTTGATTGTGTTTTTAGTCGGAATGATTATCTATCACGTATAAAAATGGTAACCCAGCAAGGATTTATCGATCGAGGGATCGATTAGTTCGAAAACCCTAACAAATGTGAGCAATAACCCAAATCAAACGGTACCCATGAACAAATTATCGATTTTGCTGTCGATCGTGCGAAAGAGTTTGAATCATTGACATGCGATTTGATAATGAAGTGGCCGTAAAATGGAGATTTGGGCGAATTGAAACGAGGGAAGATGAAGAGATGAAAATTGAAAAACCAGTGCCTGTGAAGAAAATGGATGGGTAGGCGAAGATGGAATAACTCTTGGTCTCTTGGACTAATACCGACAAAAAAAATAAAAAAATAAATAAAAAAAGTTTTCTATTTTTTTATATTTTGTATTTGTGTATTTTTGTTTGAACCCTTTGTATTTTGTTAATTTGCAGTTTTTTTATTTATTTTTAAGCTTACGATAAATCTCCATCAAATTTATACAATTATATGGTTCTTGGAATTATTATGAAATATAATATTAAACTAGGTTTTTTTATGCCGTGAGTTGCAGCAGGTTATTACAATACATTTCTGATAACGGGTATGATATATCATTTGTAGAAACATAAGTTATATAACAAAATTAAAATATTTCATCACGAACTCTATATAAATTTTTCATAAAAACATAAAATTTTACAAAATTCATATAAATATATATGTTATGAAAGTAACAGAAAAAATTACCTATAAAATCTTTTTTACCAGCAACCAGTTGGTTGAATAAAAAAAAGACAAATTTCTAAGCAAATATCAATTTTCTATCCTAACAAATAAATCATTGTTACCTTACCTTCTCCAAATACCACAAAAACCCTAGAAAGGACAACGTCTTAATCATTATATTTATATATATATAGGGTATGGAATTTTTAATAACCCATCAAATATGTGATAACCTGTCACACCCCCAAATTCCCACACGTGGTGTCAGTCCACGTGGGTGTGACGTGGCCAGAATCACAGCTCAAGGTCATATAGAACACCTCTATATGCGTTTACAAATACAATGTTTGACACACACATTTAATCAAAATAGTTTGCAGCGGAATATTAAATCATAGCAGCGGAAATAAAGATGTTTGATACATACAGCGGAAAATACTTGTTTACACAGCGGAAATTAAATTGTCAGACATAACATTGTTTAATACATAGACCAAACGAAATAGTTTTCAAAAGATGAACAAAATGCATGTTGGGTCCTATGCTCAATCCCCTATGTGCATTCCTATTCCAAGTGCTTGCCATGCTAATTACCTGAGAATACAAATTTGAGAAAAAGTGTCAACACAATGGTTGGTGAGTTCACAGGTTTTGATATGCATATAGTAATAAAAGTGTGTCATGTTGTTTCTCAAATGTTAGTACCGAACCCTATGCTCCAAGTGTCAGTACGTCACTACCGAACTAGACCTGTTTGTACTTGCCTCCACTGTGTCTCGTACACATAGTAAATTAGGTCAGAGTTTGCACGGGTTATGACATCCAGTCAACATTGTGCCCTGTGGGGTTGGTCATACCCTAATGGATCCATCCAAATCTACCACGTTGTTCGTACATTAACGGTAAGACTTTGTGAGGACTTGTTACGAGTTCAACACTTAATGTTTGTCCAATAAACCAGCATACACAATAAAAATGTTTGTAATAGCATAATGTTTGACTCGATGTAACTAGTATTCTCCCTCTATTTAAAAGCGTTTGAAAAGAGTAAAGAGGGGCCGTAAACTCACTTTAGTGATGAAAGTGTAAATCAAGCGTAAGCTCCTGTGTAGATCGTGTGTCGGTTACCGGCAACCTATATCGTATACCGTACGTGAGCTTGTGTAAATGACCGTGCTAGTGTTTGTGTTAGTGCGCGTGTTTGTGCCCAACAACCTTCGGTTGTTCATGTTTGAGTTGTCGGTCCACAATGACCGTGTTTGCTTGTGTTGGTCCACATTGACCGTGTTTGACCAAAGTTGACCGTGTCAAGTCAACGACCCGTTGGTGAACCGTGTGACGGTTGTGAATTGTGTAGCAAATGTGCAAGTGCTCGTCGTGTGCAAAATGCGCAAGTCGCGTCTTTGGACAACTTACTATTTATAGTAAGTTTCCATTTATGGAAAGTTCACGAAGCATAATAATTTTAAAGTTCTAGCATGCTCATTTGTCCTACGTGATCATGTTAACATATAACACATCATCATACGAAGTCACATAAGTTGTTTTCATCAAGTTTACACATAAAAGTTTCCTAAAATTGAAAGTTTCCATTTATAGCATGCGTGATATCGGAAACCATCTAACTTAGTATCTAATCATCATGTTACAACATAATAAGCCATTTAGCATACTCGAATCATTCAAGATCTTCCTAAGTCGGTTTTTGTAGAAATAAAGTTACTATAAATAGTAACTTGTGGTTTTTCATAAAAACAACCATTCTAACATTTCTAATCCTATTTTCATGTCACCAATCATCATAATAAACCACTTAACATCATTTAAACATGTACATATAACCAAATTTATCATCTAGCAATATCTTGACCCAAAAAGTTACTAAATATAGTAACTATGTTGAAAAATGACCAAAACATTATCAAAATCACATTCTAGGTGTTCAAATCATCATCTTAACATCCTAATAGCAATTTCCACATACATGCATGTTCACCATTTCATCCATAATACCATTTTATAGATAAAAAGTTACTAAAAATAGAAAGTCTATCAAAAATCATTGTTTTAACCATTCTAATGACATCCAACCATGTAACTCATCCTCATTGACGTCTATAATCATAATACAACATTCAAGATTATCTAAAATGTCTTAGATCATACATGCATGCATATACATCATCAAAAATCATCATTTTAAGTACAAGGGTTTATACCCATCATCTTAGATCATCATAAAACATCATCTAATCATCTTAGATCATCAAGAAACATAGTAAAATCATCAAACCCATAAATGAAATTCGTGCATGTGCACTATAGGTGCTTGCATGTGAGTTTTAACACTTGCATGTGTGTGTAATGGTGATATAAAGCTACAAGGAGTGTATGACTACCTTCTAGAGCCTCCAAGGACCCTGGAATGATGAATGAACGACTCCTAATTCCCCTGGAGTTGCTGGATTCGACAGAAACAGAAGGAAGGTGATGATGTTCGAGCTTGTATGTGAACCCCAAGCTTCCCACTCCAAGGTCCAAGCTTCCAATGATCCTTCTATGGCTTCTCCTGGCTTAAATGGAGGTTTTTCAGAGGTTGAAGACGCACTTGAGTGTCTGGAACTCGAGTAGTGAGAATAGGGTGGCTATAAACATGATGGCATCTTGGTTTTATAAGATTTTGCCGTCTGACACCTGTCGCGTACCGCGATGCTAGGCCAAATAGATGCTTCGCGCTATGCGAAGGAATTCGGGAGTCAACTCCTCGCGATGCATGTCGCGTACCGCTACGAGCCTCCTGTTGGGCCATCGCGTACCGCGATGGGCCCCTGACGAGCCCAATAAGCCTATTTTAATGGGTTTGATCCGTTCGTCGCCGTTTTCACGTCTACGAACTATCGTTTGGCCTCGTTTGAACTTCCAAGTTCAATGTGTGAGTGTTTGTGAGGTTTTCAAGTGCTGTGTTACACAATGTGCTAGACGTTCACCAACGTTCGTGCGTTTTGACACGTGTGTTTTGTTTGCCGATAATTCATCGAATTATCTCGTTGTGTGTCAGTGTTCATACTGTCGTGCCACGTGTCACACTAAATTAAACTAATTCTAGTGCCACGTGTACATAAAGCATTTAAATAAACATTTAAATAAATAATAAGCTGACCTGGAATTTACGGGGTGTCACATAACTCATTAACCATCATCCAATGGTTACTTGAAAAAGGTAAGTGTGTAGGATCGTGCCACGTGTCAATTCGTTTGTCTTTAGTATGAAGGGCATTTAGGACATTTGTTATTTATGTAAAGTTTACACCTTTTTTTTAAACATTCATAACTTTTTTATACTATATTATTTTTTTAAAAAATTTGCATCATTATACTCGTCTCATTTTTCTCTTTAATTTCGTTATAGTCTCGACTAGTTTTTTTTTTTATTTTTTTGATGTCATGTATTTACATCATTGTAACGAGCTTAACGATAGCAAATTAATTAGAAATTTTTTCTAATAATGGTAAATTACTGTAATGTAACACAAAATGAAGTAATGTAACACAAAATGAAGTAATTTACAATGACATAATTAACGGTGACATAACACATTATTTACAGTGATGTAATTTTCTCTTTAATTTCCGTTATAATGTTGACTAGTTTTTTTAATTTTTTTTTTCATTGCCTGTTATTAACATCGATGTAACGAGCATAAATATAACACATTATTTTGAATTTTTTTCTAACAATGATAAATATCAGTGATATAATTAATATAACACATTATTTTATTTTTTCTCTAACAATGATAATTACAATAATAAATTACAGTGATGTAATATAACACATTATTTTGATTTTTTTCTCTAACAATGATAATTATAGTGATGTAATTTATCATTGTTCGAAAACAATTCAAACTAATTTGTTGTATATAGGCTCGTTACAAATTAGGGATGAGCAAAAAGCCAAAAAAAACCGAACCGAAACCGAATTAACCGAAAAAACCGAACCGGAACCAAATTAACCGAAACCAAATTTTACGTCAATGTAAATTACATCACGATAAATTACGTCAATGTAAATTACATCACTGTAATTTATCATTTTTAAACAAATTTCAAATAAATTTTGTTATATTTAAGCTCGTTACAATGATGTAAATATAGGGAATCTAAAAAATGTAAAAAAAAAAAATTAGTCGAGACTATAACGGAATTAAAGAGAAAAATGAGACGAATATAATGGTGCAATTTTTTTAAAAAAATAATATATTATAAAAAAGTTATTAATGTTTAAAAAACAGGGGGTAAACTTTATATTAAAAATTAGATTTATTAAAATATCTTAGATGATGACACTTGTCACTACCATATTAATTCTATCTTTTTGAGTGGTAACAAAATGTCTAAAATGCCCTTCCATACATACATACATACATATATAATATTGGATATAATTAGGAACCTAGCTAACACATGTTAAATAGGGCATTACATTACAATCTTAAAAAAAAATGCAATTGTGTTTAAAGTAAGAAGACATAAAACTTGGCTATTTCTTTAAACTTGAAAACAAAACAAAACATTATTATGTTTAAAGTGAGAAGACATAAAACTTGTCTATTTCTTATCTATGGTTTTTAATATATATAATAATAGTGGTTAAAATTTTAAGGAGTTGCAAAACTTTTCGCTAAAATTTTGAATTTTGCCTCGTGATAATAGTAATACAAATTTGTGAGTTTGGAATGTTTGTGGATTAGCAAAGCTAATATATGATTTGAGAAGAGTAAGATATAAACAATCTTATCATTGTATGAATAGGAAGACTACTTTTAAAGAGACCCATGACTCGTAATGTCTAATTAACCGATCAACTCAACGATTATAAGGCTATTTTTAAAAAAAAAATAATTAAAACAACATCAAAATTAGTGAAATTTTACTTTTGACTCTCGATGTCTGACACATATATACATTATAATAGTAAGATGCATGCGCGATACGGCGTAAAAAAATTTTAGTTGCTGATTTTGGCTCATAAAAAGCATAAAACCACTACATTTTCAAAAAATCAACTCTTTTAATTTAATTTAAGATTAATATTTAACTAAAAAACTATTATGATAAAAGTCACAATTTAAAAGACCAAATATGGTATGACAAATGTGTCATAAATGTTAAGAAGTGATTCATTTGATTTGAGATGATTTTTTATGCTCATTCTTTGACACTTTATTTCTTAAAGGTATCAATATGTGACAAACTAAAAAGTAAAAAACAAAACATTTGTTTATGATTTTTAAAGCTTTGTAAGTTGTACTTCATGCTATAAGAGTTATAAAACTATTAATTTTAAGAGTTTTTAGTAAAAAAACATTGTGTTTTTGTAATATATATTATAGTAGTATAAATGTGCGCACCAGAAATGGGAACAATATGGGTTAATTTGCATATATCAATTTCAATCTTTTATGTTAATTAAGCTAACAATTCAAACTTTTTAATTTGGGGTAGGTGGGTGTATTAAAAGAACTAAATATCATTGTTTCCATAGAACTTTTTAGAAAAAATAAACGAAAGTTAAAATGCTTGTTCAATGTATTAAGATTGATAGTTTATGCATGTTAGCATGTATATTTAACATAGTGAGGGAAATAAGAACCTTGATAAAAACCTAAACGGGGATCTCATTAAAAAAAAGTTTTAAAGAAAAAACACTAAAACAAACCACAAATACCTAAAAATAAAATTTAAAAAATTATAAATAATTTTATGAAAAACAAAGAAAACCACGTGTCATTGATTTTATAAGTTTACTATTTATGCCTAAATAGTATTGAATAAAGATTTTTGCTAAATCAATACGTCTCACTCGTGGACCTTTGATATCTTTAACAAATATATCTAAGGCTGCTAAAATATGTATTCCACCGGAACCGGAATCAAATATTTTATAAAAACAACCACTTTTGTTAATTATGAAATCAATTTTAAATACGTATCATTTACAAACAAAATTGAAATAAAATAACGTCATAGCCTTGTGTATGTGTTTAAAATATAGTGATTTGAAGGATCAATAAATACAATTGTTAGGTTAATAAAATATATGTCAAACTATGAAATATAATAAACAAATAAATATCGTTATTTTTTATCATAGGTGTTACAACATAACGGTATTTTGATGGTGTCTAATGGTCATGCGATCGAATCTCACAATGTTTTTCTCAAAGTATTGATTTTCCTCCAGAACTGATGATTTGATAATAGATATGATCAGATGATACCGCTGATGACAGATGACACGATGATATTAACGTGATCTGTTATTTATTCAAAATTTAGAAGTAAAAAAAAGTTAATTTTTTCAAATTATGAAGATAAGGGCTAAAATGGTAAATCCATTTAGACATGGAGGTGATAATTGCAACGTGTCAACATATGGAGGTAAGGGTCAGATGGTCAGTATGCATCATGTAGACACGTGTAAGGCTCATATCTAAAGATGTTCAATATTGAATTTAATTGGTCCATTTGGATTGACTATGTTGAGTGTCACATGCAGGTACGCGAACACACGACGACGTTTTCGGGTTCACCTAATTAAATGCATGACCCACAAACAATCCCATTATTGCAATACGAGTCTACGATTATATTAAAAGAAAATTGTCAGAATACCAATTTAATGATCAAATCTGTCCATTTGACAAAATTTATATTTTACATGTATTTTTTTTTTGAACGAAACAAGTGTTTACGTACTAGTATGTTGTCTAACTGTGTTTATCTAGCAGAGGTACAGACTTATCCTTTAATGTCCGAGAATCCCGTGGAATAGGTAACATTCGCCCCCCATTATAATCGTATTCGGGCAATATCCGAGCACGACCCTTCACCTGATGTCATTTGAAAATGGCCCAAAGGGGACTCGAACTTGCGATGAGACTTGATTCTCATCTTGCCACTAAACCACTTTCATGGACATATTTTACAGGTATCTGACATCTGACTTTAAACATGTTAATTAGGAAATATCACTGTGACTTGTATGGGCATTAACATTTGTATGTTAGAATAAATTATATTTAATATATGGTCCTTATGATTATTTATCTAATTGATCAATTAATTAAATACCCATTAAGATAGGTAATTATATGATAGACGTAATTACCCTTACTATTCTAATTAGGGTTTCCTCTTGGGTGTATATAATGGAGACTTATGGCTCATAATTGAGGTTACCAACATCATAATTGAATTCTCCTCACCCTTAGAGAATTCGTGACTCACAACCGAGCTCTCTCCCTCATCTCATTCCATCCTCACGATACACCCTAAACGGGAATCGATCGGATCATCATCTCAGGAACGATGTCAGGAATCAACAACGCGTTCACTGGATTCACAGGTTTCATCTAATCTCTATCTTATTTATATTTACATGTTCATCTCTATATCTAAATCAAAGGAATCGATCCAACATGTGGCATCAGAGAAATATGTTGTTTAATCGATTCCTAATCACGAAATTGATTCAAAATCCAAAAACGTTTTACAAAAACGAGTATGAACAGTGGGTCGTTTTTCGAAAAACCTTAAAACTGGTTCGTTTTTCGTAAAAACGTGAATCTGGTGCGTTTTTCGTAAACCTAAAAATTTTCGGACTTAAACGTATTCGAAATTAATGTACATGTTTTTAAGAGTACTCGAATTTGATTGTACTCGAAATTTTAGAGTACTCGAAATTTGAGTATTCGAAATTTAACTTACTCGAAATTACTTTTAAACATAGTGTACTCGAAATTTTGGAGTTCACGAAATTTTTAGTGTACTCGAAATTTTAAGTACACGAAATTTTTAAGAGTACTCGAAATTTTTTATATATGTTCACGAAATCATAGTGTACTCGAAAAATCTAATTGTACTCGAAAATCTTAGTGTACTCGAAAATCTAAGAGTATTCGAAACACATAACTATTTTCGAATACATAATCATTTTCGAGAACATAACTATTTTCGAGAACATTACAAATTTCGTAAACAGTAAATTTCGTGTACGATCCGCGAATCAGGAGGCTAAGAGATGAAATAAATAGTTTTGTTAAAACCTTAAACTATTATGTTTTACAAAACCTCAATATACAAAAATCAGCTTAAACTCAATAACAAGTGTTTCACTTCTGCCCAAAGGTGATGTGTTACATCTTATTATTTGAGTCTTATTAAGCACCGTCACTTACTTGTGTATATCCTTAAACATTAGATATTCACATGACATCATTTTGTCTTAAAGCATGTATGTTTCACTTCTGCCCAAAGGTGATGTGTTACATATATGTTTGGAAATTTAACATGTGCATAATGCTTACAATGTCTCACTTCTGCCCAAAGGTGATGTGTTACATTCCTAATGCACATTTTACTTTCTAATTAAATTGTTCCTAATGCTTAAATGAATGGTTATTAACCAAAGTGAAACCCATTTGTTTAAGTAGAACCTAATCTAGTCTATTAATTTGATGTTATAGTAGACTCATTATCACAGCTTCATTACTATAATGGTCCTTATATATGCCTGCCTTAGATCTAAGTTACCCCATAGATCACTATAAGTTCTTCTATAGCCTAAGTATATTACTCTTTCTCATCTAATATAATCCACAGCTCCCAATATGGGAATTGAAACCCTTACTGGTGCGAACTACTCTGCTTGGAAAGATTCGTTGATGCTGACTCTTGGGATCACGGAGTTCGACTACGCACTGAGAGAGCCTGCACCTCCTGCCCTCACTGATAAGAGCTGTCACACCCCCAAATTTCAACTAACGGAATCACACCGTTTGGGAGCATGACAAACCAGGATCTCAGATCATTAGACATAGCGAAGACCTCTATATGAATTTTCAAAACATACTGTGGTCTTTAAAACAATACATCAGAGTTTTCAAAAGTTGAGGAAGCGTTATAAAACCAATAACAGTTGTAAAATGTAAAATACAATACAATATTCCAAATGTTTAATAATCCAAATATCTAAAGTGTTTAAAATGCATGCGACTCTATCTCCTAGTCCATGCCAGTCTTTATTGCGCGCCTTAGCGTCCTGAGAAAACATGTAAATCAAGTCAACACAAAGGTTGGTGCATAACACAGGTTTTAAGCATTCACAATGTTCAAAACAACAGTTTGAATAACAAGGTTGTAGATAACATAATCACACATGCACAGTCATGATAGCTAGTCATATAAACTATTTACATAAGTGTTCGACACCGAAGCTGACGGATTGCCATGCTATAGCATGTTTTCGCCTTGCCACTATTGTCTATCACAACAATAGTAAAATTGTGTTTGGTCAGTCAAACACCTGCGTAGATCCCATCTACCAGATGAGGTTTGTCAAACCTAATAGATCTATTTCCAACTACCACGCTTTGCATTACAGCAAACTAAACGGTTCGAGGTGTGTAAGGACTTTCAAGTTGATATGTTTTCACATAATGTAAACAGCTAACTCATGCAAGTGATATGTATCTAAAAACAGTTTGTTGCACATGTTTTCTCCCCCAAAACAGTTTAAAATAAGAAAGGGGCCGTGTACGCACCTTTGATAATTGCAGAATGATCAACTATGTGAGTTCGTGTAGAAAATCCTCTTACGAAGGATCTGTGTTTAAACAATAACACTGTGTTATTCGAATAGTCGTTTTGTGCTTGAAATCACATACGTGTCAACACACGTATGTTAAAGTGTTAGGAATACGCATACGTGAATACGCGTGTCTTTGAAATCGTTTAAATAAATCACATCATTATTTATTTAAACCAACGTAATTATACGCGATTTCGTTTTCGGACAAAAATATGAATTTTATTATTCTAAAACATTCGGGACTTCGTTACGGTTCCAACGCAACTTGAACGGATCAAATCGGATTTAAAACGAGAAAGATATGGGCCAATTACTAACACAATTGCCAAAAACCCAAAACTGTTGGGGGCCGGGCTCGAACCCGCGACCTCCAACCCAACCTACACACGCACAAACCATCTCATCTGATGACACATTTGTTACAAGATTCAAACTTAAATAGTTTTAATTACAACTTAGCCGGTTCCCCCTTTCTCTAATTGCCGAATCATTAACTTCTCAAATGGTCCTCAATTCGAACCCGATCGAGTCCGCAATCTTAGGGTTTCTGTTCCTAGCATCCAACCGATCCTAAGGATGCTTTTATTTGAACAATTATTCATTACAACCAATTAATCGAGTGTTAAATCTTGTTCGAACTCGAGTTCTCTAAATCCCGCATCAATTCAGTCGAATTGATGATCAACAGAATCCTAATTCATATGGTTTTCATTAAAAATGACATTTCGAAACCTTCTGATAGATTTAATTTTAATATCAAGCCCTATTAATCCAAAATCCCTAAAACCGTTTGACATAAAAGCCCTAGATCTTGATCATTAACAATTCGTCATTCTAAACTGAAATTAACATGCCAACTAGCATAATCGAAGTCTTCTGAAACTTACCATGTAAATTAATTTGATTATCCAACTTATTTGAATCGAAACCCCCAAAACCTCTTTGCATCATGAACCCTAGAATCGAAATCTATCAATTCGGTTCTATTATTTACAATTGGTATGGGATTAACCTTAGTCGGCCCTCTCTGAAATTACCTACATAGTTTAATTTGATTCTTAAACATGATTGTATAAAAATCCCCAAAACCGTTTCTACTTAGAACCCTAATCGTCGTTCATGATCAATTCGATATTGGAACCCCGAATTAACATAGGGATTATCTTAGTCGGTTGTTTTAGAAGGTGTTAGAACGAAAACTTACTTGATTTGTTGACGAATTGATATATCTCTTCTTCTAGGTTGAACTTCGGCCAAATCTCGATTGTGTCCTTCAATCCAGAACTTGCTGCTTCGAATTTTGATATGGAATAGGTTTTGAGAGTGCCGAATAGAGGTTCTAAAGCTTTGATTTTGCGAATTATGATTGGGACAATTTATTTTGATCTTGAAAGGTTTCGGTTACGACTTTTAAGTGACTATCTTGATTAATTCGATCACTTAATGAACCAATAACGTATGGAAACTGATACTAATCATCAATAGCATGATTAAGGTTAATCAATTTCGGTTTTAACTTGGTTTCAATATCCAATTCGAATCCAATTGCCACTAAGTACGAATTTTGACTCATGAAAGTCAAAATTTACTCTTCTACTCCTTTACAAGTTAAAATCTCCTAATTCAAGTATTCTAGACTTGATTTTTCTAAATTCAAATCTCTTAGATTTGATTTTGTTCAATTACACAACATTTTGGTTTACAAAATCTAGCTAAAAATCCCGAATTGTCACTACTCGGGTTAATTGAACATTGTTGGGCTTAAATTAAACTAATTGGGCTTCTCAAATACAATTGGGCCTATCCTGAATTCATTGGGCCTATCTTAGCCTTGTTGGGCCTACCTTGGGCCTACTTTGGCCTTGTTTGGCCTACTTGGGCCTTAATGGGCCTTCCTTGTTTTCCTTGAGCCTAATTTAATCTTATTGGGCCTACTAGACTTTGTTGGGCCTTCATAGACTTCATTGGGCCTGATTTGTCTTGTTGGGTCTTCCTTGACCTCACTGGATCTTCTTTGGCTTTACTGGGCCTTCATTGGCCTTATTGGGCCTACGAAGGTTAACAAGGTTAACTTGAAAAGTCGGATTGTCACATCATCCCCTTGTTGAAGGAATTTTCGTCCCGAAAATTAGCAAGTGTTAGGAGTAGTTAGGAAACTACTTACGAGTTTAAATCGTACATGTTAGTGTGGTTTGATCATTCTGTGTGCTTGTGTGTACTCCCACACAACATCACAACTCAATTGTGATTGTTCAATGTGATTGTTTGCGTGTACACTAGTTAGTTCACCTAACTGTGACTGTTTGTGTTTGATCATACTGTGTTGTGTAACCTCACACATAGTGACGTTTGTACTATGCAACCCCGCACATAGCAAAATGTGTGTAACCAATCATGTATGTACTACCATAACATGTAACATATGAAATGTAGCACATAAAACATATAGAATATAATGTAGCACAAATGTTTGTAACAAAATCAATTGAATAAAAAAAATGTTTGTGCTTACAGTTTGAAATTTGCAGTGTTGATGTGTGAAAGCATCACTTCATCCCCTTGTTGAAGGAAATTTCGTCCCGAAATTTAACGTGCGCTCTCAGTGTTAGCAGTAGCTGTTTTGAATAGATGAGGATATTTCTTCATCATTTGATCTTCCCGTTCCCATGTGAATTCAGGACCACGTCTTGAATTCCATCGGACTTTGACTATTGGAATCTTGCTTTGCTTCAGTTGTTTGACCTCTCGGTCCATGATTTCTGCCGGTTCTTCAATGAATCGCAACTGTTCATCTACTTGTATTTTTCCTGGTACAATCAATGTCTCATCAGAAAGACATTTCTTTAAGTTCGACACGTGAAAAACATCATGAACTCCACTGAGTTCATCCGGTAGTTTGAGTTGATACGCAACCGGACCAATCCTTTTCAGGATCTCAAAAGGTCCTACGTAACGTGGACTAAGCTTTCCGCGCTTGCCGAATCGTATCACACCTTTCCAAGGTGATACTTTTAGAAGAACTCGGTCTCCTACTTGAAACTCCAACGGCTTACGGCGTTTGTCAGCATAGCTCTTTTGTCGATCCCGAGCCGCTGCCATACGGTTCCGGATTTGAACTATCTTCTCTGTTGTCTCGTGCACCAGTTCAGGACCTGTTATCTGACTGTCACCAATTTCAGCCCAGCAAACTGGTGAACGACATTTGCGACCATACAAAGCTTCAAACGGTGCTGCTTGAATACTTGTATGATAACTATTATTGTAAGAGAATTCCACTAACGGTAAATGATTCTCCCAGCTGTCACCAAAGTCAATTACACAAGCTCGTAACATATCCTCGAGCGTTTGAATCGTTCGTTCACTTTGACCATCGGTCTGTGGATGATAGGCGGTACTCATATCCAAGCGAGTCCCCAATGACTTATGAAGAGATTTCCAAAAGTTGGAAGTAAATCGGGCATCCCGATCTGATATGATAGAGATTGGCACGCCATGCCGTGCTACTACTTCCTTGATGTAAATGCGAGTCAGTTTCTCCATCTTATCAGTTTCCTTGATTGCTAAGAAGTGTGCAGATTTCGTTAATCTATCGACAATTACCCATATCGTATCACAACCAGTCGGTGTACGGGGTAACTTAGTAATGAAGTCCATCGAAATCTGTTCCCATTTCCACATCGGTATCTCTGGTTGTTGCAGTAAACCAGATGGCTTCTGATATTCAACTTTGACTTTCGAACAAGTCAAACATTTGCTAACGTACTTAGCAATATCAGCTTTCATGTGAGGCCACCAATACAGTGCCTTCAAGTCATGGTACATCTTGTCTGATCCCGGATGGACTGAATATCTGGACTTGTGTGTTTCATCCATCACGAGTTCCCTTAACCCTCCATACAAAGGTATCCACATTCGATCAACGAAATAACGAATTCCATCAGGTTTAACATCCAATTGTTCTTCCATTCCTCGTAAAGATTCCGGTACTAAGTTTTCCTTTTTCAAGGCCTCAATCTGAGCACTGTGCACCTTGTCAGGTAAGTCGGTATGTATTGTCATCATAAGTGCACGAACCCGTCTTGTTCCTGTTGTGTCTTTTCTGCTCAGAGCGTCAGCTACTACATTAGCTTTTCCCGGGTGATATTTAATCGCGCATTCGTAGTCGTTCAACAACTCAACCCATATTCGTTGTCTCATATTCAGCTCCTTCTGATCAAAGATATGTTGTAAACTCTTATGATCAGTATAAATAGTACACTTAGTTCCATACAGATAATGCCTCCAAATCTTCAGAGCAAACACCACTGCTCCTAACTCCAAGTCATGAGTAGTGTAATTCTTTTCGTGCGTTCTTAGTTGTCTTGAAGCATAAGCAATTACTTTATCCCGTTGCATCAACACACATCCCAAACCCTGTGCAGATGCATCACAATACACCACAAAGTCTTCTGTTCCTTCCGGTAAGGACAGAATCGGTGCGCTGCAAAGTTTCTGTTTCAATAACTGGAATGCAGCTTCCTGTTTATCCGTCCAGTTATATTTCATTCCCTTGTGCGTAAGAGCTGTGAGTGGTTGAGCGATCTTCGAGAATCCCTCAATGAATCGTCGGTAGTAACCCGCCAATCCAAGGAATTGTCGTACCTCGGTAGGTGTTTTTGGTGCTTCCCAATTCTTAATCGCTTCAATCTTCGCTGGATCAACATGTATGCCCTTTTCATTAACTATATGACCCAGAAATTGTACTTCTCGCATCCAGAAATCACATTTCGAGAACTTAGCGTACAATTGTTCTTGTTTCAATAGCTCTAGCAGTAATCGAAGATGTTCAGCGTGTTCCTCCTCAGACTGTGAATAGATGAGAATGTCATCAATGAAAACAATGACAAACTTATCAAGATAAGGTTTACAAACACGATTCATGAGATCCATGAATACAGCTGGAGCGTTTGTCAACCCAAATGGCATGACCAAGAACTCATAATGGCCATATCGCGTCCTGAATGCTGTCTTCGGAACATCCTCCTCCTGGACTCTTAGTTGATGATAACCCGACCTGAGATCAATCTTCGAGTAGTAACTCGAACCTTGCAATTGATCGAACATATCATCAATTCTGGGTAACGGATACCGGTTCTTGATAGTAACCTTATTCAATTCCCGGTAATCGATACACATACGGAAAGTTCCGTCCTTCTTCTTTACAAACAAAACTGGAGCTCCCCACGGTGAAAAACTAGGTCGTATGAAACCCTTATCCAACAACTCTTGCAATTGTGTGGATAATTCTTGCATCTCAGACGGTGCAAGTCGATAAGGCGCCCTAGCTATCGGTGCTGCATCTGGTGTAAGGTCGATTCGAAATTCCACCTGTCTGATAGGCGGTAATCCTGGCAAGTCTTCTGGAAACACCTCCGGAAATTCACAAACTACAGGTATATCTTCAAGCTTCTTCCCAACTACCGGCTTTTCAGTTATAAGTGCTATAACTGCCGTATGACCTTTCCGCAGACATTTGTGTGCTTTCATACAAGATATGAGACGCAGTGGCGTACTGCTCTTCTCACCTTGTACATATAATGTCTCTCCCTGCGGAAGAGGTATGCGAACAATCTTTTCATGGCATACGATTTCAGCCTGGTTTTTGGACAACCAGTCCATGCCAATAACTACATCAAAACTGCCTAAGGCAATAGGCATAAGGTCAATCTCTAATGTTTGACCCATCAAATCAAGGATACACCCCTTAAAAATATTTTCCACTACAATCAACTTACCATCAGCTAATTCCACAGTGTATGGACTATCTAAGGCAGTGGGACTAACATTTAGCAACTTAGCAAGTGAACTAGATACAAAGCTCCGATCGGCACCGGTGTCAAATAACATAGAGGCATAGTGATTATTTAAGAGGAACGTACCCGTAACAATGTTGGGATCCTCTCGCGCTTGACGTCCTCCAATCACAAACGCCCTGCCCCTAGCACCATTGTTGTTGTTGTTGTTGTTATTGTTGTTGTTGTTGTTGGTGCCATTTCCATTACCGTTGCCATTTCCATTACCATTGGCATTATTGTCCCCACCTTTCTTGAGCTGTGGGCAATCTTTCTTAAAATGCCCCATCTTGCCACACTCAAAACAACCTTTCTGAGCGTTGTTCTGGTTATTGTTCTGGTTGTTGTTGTTTTGTAGCTCCCCGCGACAATCTTTAGCCGCATGTCCAATCTTGCCA
Source organism: Mikania micrantha (assembly GCA_009363875.1). NCBI lineage: Eukaryota > Viridiplantae > Streptophyta > Magnoliopsida > Asterales > Asteraceae > Mikania > Mikania micrantha. Next base: position 54,294,978 of record CM018698.1, on the reverse strand, counting down.
CACCTCTGGCACTTAGCTTTCTCACACTGATTACCTGCATGATGGTAACCACACCTGTTGCACTTGGGGTGTTTACCAATATAACCCCCCGACGATGATGATTGCTGACCGCTGCTTGAACCATGATAAGACTTGTTTGAGTCTTGTTTCCGGTTTTGCTGATATGATTGTTGGTTGTTGCCCTTTGAATTGTTACCTTCCCACTTTCTCTTATGATCTCCTACCTTGGTAGCAGATGTTCGTTTGGGCAGAGTCCCCTGCAACACTGCCTGATCAGTAAGCTGATGCGCTAGACGAACAGCTTGTTGGATGGTGGTGGGATTTGCTGAAGTCACCAACCCCTGAATCTGAGGCACTAGTCCTCCAATGTACCTTTCAATCCACTTACTGGCTGGAGTAGCCATGTGTGGTAGCAGTCTGGCCAACTCGTGTGACCTGGTTGTGTACTCTTCAATGTTTGACCCCTCCATCTTGAGGTGCCAATATTCCTCCTCTAACTTTTGCATTTCACTGCGAGGACAGTACTCCTCTTGCAGTAAAGTTTTGAAGTCATTCCATGTTAAGGCATTTGCCTCTCCCAACCCCAGAGTCTGGACATTTGAGTTCCAATGTTCCCGTAGCAAATTTCACCTTGCTTTCGTTAGGCCAGTTGCACATTTCGAATACAGACTCAGCCTTTTCAATCCACCGAAGGAGTCCAATGGCCCCCTCCGACCCTTTGAAATTGTGTGGTTTGCAGCCCAAAAACATCTTGAACGTGCAGACTTGTGGGTTAACCAATCCCCCAGCTGGACCCTGTGGTCCTGTGTTGTGTGTCTGAGCATACTGTGCGATTGCCTCTGCAACTCTGTTGTTAATTAGCTCATTGAGCTCAGCAACAGTCATATGTACGTTTCCCTCAGCCATTAGTTTCCTATTTATAAGAAGTGTTAGCACGAAGTCAAAATCTAATGTGACATGTGTAAGTAAAACAACAAACACAATATGTAATATAAATCAACACAACTGTTGAAAATAAATAATAATTCTTCCATAGATAGAAACTTTCTTTGAGTACAATACTTTTGAAATAAAACATAACTTTCCAAACTACTAATGTAGGAACACAACCCGTTCCTAATAAGTTTAAATAAAACAAGAAAGAAAAGAAAAACAATCAATCGTCCTCAACAGTGGATTCAGGATCGGACTCAACAACTGGTGCTGGTTCCTCCTCCTCATCCTCATCCTGTTCCTCATTCTCAGAGGCCACTAAATCCTCCAAGGCTTCAATCCTGCCCGCCAAAATCTCCTCTCGGTTCTCTGACTCTTCTAGACGACCAATCAAGTTAATCATCTCATTTCGCATGTCATGAACCAGATGGGCAAGTTCCTCTTGCCTCTCATTAGCATCCCATTGTTCCTGAGAGTGCTGTGCAATCCTATCTTCTGCTTCCTCCAGATCCTCGCGTAGTTTGGCGATCTCCTCGGCGTCCGTCCTTTGCCTCTTAGGCTCAGGAGCATCTAGTACTGGTGGTGAATGTGTAGAAGGTCCCTCAGCAGAGATCTGCTGAGTGCCCTCCACTGGCTCCTCTTCCGGATCCTCATCCGGGTCCTCATCTGGATCCTCCTCGGGATCCTCGTCTGGATCCTCCTCGGGATCCTCGTCTGGATCCTCCTCCGGATCCTCGTCTGGATCTGAGTCATCCATCTCATATGGTGGAGGTGATGGAATAGGTGGTGGTGGTGATGACGGTGGTGCTGGAACTATCGGTTCCTCGTCCTCGGAATCATCAATGTAGATGTAGGGTACCGATGATGATGCCATGCCTGTTACATAATATCATATGTAAGTGCAATGCGTAAGCAAATCAATTACATAATGTCATATGTAATTTCTAAGCAGTATGTGTAAACATGTGTGTCTAATGTCTAACAGTCATAGTCTAGGCCTACAAATGCAAACCAAGTTCGCTATAACCAATGGCTCTGATACCAATCTGTCACACCCCCAAATTTCAACTAACGGAATCACACCGTTTGGGAGCATGACAAACCAGGATCTCAGATCATTAGACATAGCGAAGACCTCTATATGAATTTTCAAAACATACTGTGGTCTTTAAAACAATACATCAGAGTTTTCAAAAGTTGCGGAAGCGTTATAAAACCAATAACAGTTGTAAAATGTAAAATACAATACAATATTCCAAATGTTTAATAATCCAAATATCTAAAGTGTTTAAAATGCATGCGACTCTATCTCCTAGTCCATGCCAGTCTTTATTGCGCGCCTTAGCGTCCTGAGAAAACATGTAAATCAAGTCAACACAAAGGTTGGTGCATAACACAGGTTTTAAGCATTCACAATGTTCAAAACAACAGTTTGAATAACAAGGTTGTAGATAACATAATCACACATGCACAGTCATGATAGCTAGTCATATAAACTATTTACATAAGTGTTCGACACCGAAGCTGACGGATTGCCATGCTATAGCATGTTTTCGCCTTGCCACTATTGTCTATCACAACAATAGTAAAATTGTGTTTGGTCAGTCAAACACCTGCGTAGATCCCATCTACCAGATGAGGTTTGTCAAACCTAATAGATCTATTTCCAACTACCACGCTTTGCATTACAGCAAACTAAACGGTTCGAGGTGTGTAAGGACTTTCAAGTTGATATGTTTTCACATAATGTAAACAGCTAACTCATGCAAGTGATATGTATCTAAAAACAGTTTGTTGCACATGTTTTCTCCCCCAAAACAGTTTAAAATAAGAAAGGGGCCGTGTACGCACCTTTGATAATTGCAGAATGATCAACTATGTGAGTTCGTGTAGAAAATCCTCTTACGAAGGATCTGTGTTTAAACAATAACACTGTGTTATTCGAATAGTCGTTTTGTGCTTGAAATCACATACGTGTCAACACACGTATGTTAAAGTGTTAGGAATACGCATACGTGAATACGCGTGTCTTTGAAATCGTTTAAATAAATCACATCATTATTTATTTAAACCAACGTAATTATACGCGATTTCGTTTTCGGACAAAAATATGAATTTTATTATTCTAAAACATTCGGGACTTCGTTACGGTTCCAACGCAACTTGAACGGATCAAATCGGATTTAAAACGAGAAAGATATGGGCCAATTACTAACACAATTGCCAAAAACCCAAAACTGTTGGGGGCCGGGCTCGAACCCGCGACCTCCAACCCAACCTACACACGCACAAACCATCTCATCTGATGACACATTTGTTACAAGATTCAAACTTAAATAGTTTTAATTACAACTTAGCCGGTTCCCCCTTTCTCTAATTGCCGAATCATTAACTTCTCAAATGGTCCTCAATTCGAACCCGATCGAGTCCGCAATCTTAGGGTTTCTGTTCCTAGCATCCAACCGATCCTAAGGATGCTTTTATTTGAACAATTATTCATTACAACCAATTAATCGAGTGTTAAATCTTGTTCGAACTCGAGTTCTCTAAATCCCGCATCAATTCAGTCGAATTGATGATCAACAGAATCCTAATTCATATGGTTTTCATTAAAAATGACATTTCGAAACCTTCTGATAGATTTAATTTTAATATCAAGCCCTATTAATCCAAAATCCCTAAAACCGTTTGACATAAAAGCCCTAGATCTTGATCATTAACAATTCGTCATTCTAAACTGAAATTAACATGCCAACTAGCATAATCGAAGTCTTCTGAAACTTACCATGTAAATTAATTTGATTATCCAACTTATTTGAATCGAAACCCCCAAAACCTCTTTGCATCATGAACCCTAGAATCGAAATCTATCAATTCGGTTCTATTATTTACAATTGGTATGGGATTAACCTTAGTCGGCCCTCTCTGAATTACCTACATAGTTTAATTTGATTCTTAAACATGATTGTATAAAAATCCCCAAAACCGTTTCTACTTAGAACCCTAATCGTCGTTCATGATCAATTCGATATTGGAACCCCGAATTAACATAGGGATTATCTTAGTCGGTTGTTTTAGAAGGTGTTAGAACGAAAACTTACTTGATTTGTTGACGAATTGATATATCTCTTCTTCTAGGTTGAACTTCGGCCAAATCTCGATTGTGTCCTTCAATCCAGAACTTGCTGCTTCGAATTTTGATATGGAATAGGTTCTGAGAGTGCCGAATAGAGGTTCTAAAGCTTTGATTTTGCGAATTATGATTGGGACAATTTATTTTGATCTTGAAAGGTTTCGGTTACGACTTTTAAGTGACTATCTTGATTAATTCGATCACTTAATGAACCAATAACGTATGGAAACTGATACTAATCATCAATAGCATGATTAAGGTTAATCAATTTCGGTTTTAACTTGGTTTCAATATCCAATTCGAATCCAATTGCCACTAAGTACGAATTTTGACTCATGAAAGTCAAAATTTACTCTTCTACTCCTTTACAAGTTAAAATCTCCTAATTCAAGTATTCTAGACTTGATTTTTCTAAATTCAAATCTCTTAGATTTGATTTTGTTCAATTACACAACATTTTGGTTTACAAAATCTAGCTAAAAATCCCGAATTGTCACTACTCGGGTTAATTGAACATTGTTGGGCTTAAATTAAACTAATTGGGCTTCTCAAATACAATTGGGCCTATCCTGAATTCATTGGGCCTATCTTAGCCTTGTTGGGCCTACCTTGGGCCTACTTTGGCCTTGTTTGGCCTACTTGGGCCTTAATGGGCCTTCCTTGTTTTCCTTGAGCCTAATTTAATCTTATTGGGCCTACTAGACTTTGTTGGGCCTTCATAGACTTCATTGGGCCTGATTTGTCTTGTTGGGTCTTCCTTGACCTCACTGGATCTTCTTTGGCTTTACTGGGCCTTCATTGGCCTTATTGGGCCTACGAAGGTTAACAAGGTTAACTTGAAAAGTCGGATTGTCACATCATCCTCTTGTTGAAGGAATTTTCGTCCCGAAAATTAGCAAGTGTTAGGAGTAGTTAGGAAACTACTTACGAGTTTAAATCGTACATGTTAGTGTGGTTTGATCATTCTGTGTGCTTGTGTGTACTCCCACACAACATCACAACTCAATTGTGATTGTTCAATGTGATTGTTTGCGTGTACACTAGTTAGTTCACCTAACTGTGACTGTTTGTGTTTGATCATACTGTGTTGTGTAACCTCACACATAGTGACGTTTGTACTATGCAACCCCGCACATAGCAAAATGTGTGTAACCAATCATGTATGTACTACCATAACATGTAACATATGAAATGTAGCACATAAAACATATAGAATATAATGTAGCACAAATGTTTGTAACAAAATCAATTGAATAAAAAAAAATGTTTGTGCTTACAGTTTGAAATTTGCAGTGTTGATGTGTGAAAGCATCACTTCATCCCCTTGTTGAAGGAAATTTCGTCCCGAAATTTAACGTGCGCTCTCAGTGTTAGCAGTAGCTGTTTTGAATAGATGAGGATATTTCTTCATCATTTGATCTTCCCGTTCCCATGTGAATTCAGGACCACGTCTTGAATTCCATCGGACTTTGACTATTGGAATCTTGCTTTGCTTCAGTTGTTTGACCTCTCGGTCCATGATTTCTGCCGGTTCTTCAATGAATCGCAACTGTTCATCTACTTGTATTTTTCCTGGTACAATCAATGTCTCATCAGAAAGACATTTCTTTAAGTTCGACACGTGAAAAACATCATGAACTCCACTGAGTTCATCCGGTAGTTTGAGTTGATACGCAACCGGACCAATCCTTTTCAGGATCTCAAAAGGTCCTACGTAACGTGGACTAAGCTTTCCGCGCTTGCCGAATCGTATCACACCTTTCCAAGGTGATACTTTTAGAAGAACTCGGTCTCCTACTTGAAACTCCAACGGCTTACGGCGTTTGTCAGCATAGCTCTTTTGTCGATCCCGAGCCGCTGCCATACGGTTCCGGATTTGAACTATCTTCTCTGTTGTCTCGTGCACCAGTTCAGGACCTGTTATCTGACTGTCACCAATTTCAGCCCAGCAAACTGGTGAACGACATTTGCGACCATACAAAGCTTCAAACGGTGCTGCTTGAATACTTGTATGATAACTATTATTGTAAGAGAATTCCACTAACGGTAAATGATTCTCCCAGCTGTCACCAAAGTCAATTACACAAGCTCGTAACATATCCTCGAGCGTTTGAATCGTTCGTTCACTTTGACCATCGGTCTGTGGATGATAGGCGGTACTCATATCCAAGCGAGTCCCCAATGACTTATGAAGAGATTTCCAAAAGTTGGAAGTAAATCGGGCATCCCGATCTGATATGATAGAGATTGGCACGCCATGCCGTGCTACTACTTCCTTGATGTAAATGCGAGTCAGTTTCTCCATCTTATCAGTTTCCTTGATTGCTAAGAAGTGTGCAGATTTCGTTAATCTATCGACAATTACCCATATCGTATCACAACCAGTCGGTGTACGGGGTAACTTAGTAATGAAGTCCATCGAAATCTGTTCCCATTTCCACATCGGTATCTCTGGTTGTTGCAGTAAACCAGATGGCTTCTGATATTCAACTTTGACTTTCGAACAAGTCAAACATTTGCTAACGTACTTAGCAATATCAGCTTTCATGTGAGGCCACCAATACAGTGCCTTCAAGTCATGGTACATCTTGTCTGATCCCGGATGGACTGAATATCTGGACTTGTGTGTTTCATCCATCACGAGTTCCCTTAACCCTCCATACAAAGGTATCCACATTCGATCAACGAAATAACGAATTCCATCAGGTTTAACATCCAATTGTTCTTCCATTCCTCGTAAAGATTCCGGTACTAAGTTTTCCTTTTTCAAGGCCTCAATCTGAGCACTGTGCACCTTGTCAGGTAAGTCGGTATGTATTGTCATCATAAGTGCACGAACCCGTCTTGTTCCTGTTGTGTCTTTTCTGCTCAGAGCGTCAGCTACTACATTAGCTTTTCCCGGGTGATATTTAATCGCGCATTCGTAGTCGTTCAACAACTCAACCCATATTCGTTGTCTCATATTCAGCTCCTTCTGATCAAAGATATGTTGTAAACTCTTATGATCAGTATAAATAGTACACTTAGTTCCATACAGATAATGCCTCCAAATCTTCAGAGCAAACACCACTGCTCCTAACTCCAAGTCATGAGTAGTGTAATTCTTTTCGTGCGTTCTTAGTTGTCTTGAAGCATAAGCAATTACTTTATCCCGTTGCATCAACACACATCCCAAACCCTGTGCAGATGCATCACAATACACCACAAAGTCTTCTGTTCCTTCCGGTAAGGACAGAATCGGTGCGCTGCAAAGTTTCTGTTTCAATAACTGGAATGCAGCTTCCTGTTTATCCGTCCAGTTATATTTCATTCCCTTGTGCGTAAGAGCTGTGAGTGGTTGAGCGATCTTCGAGAATCCCTCAATGAATCGTCGGTAGTAACCCGCCAATCCAAGGAATTGTCGTACCTCGGTAGGTGTTTTTGGTGCTTCCCAATTCTTAATCGCTTCAATCTTCGCTGGATCAACATGTATGCCCTTTTCATTAACTATATGACCCAGAAATTGTACTTCTCGCATCCAGAAATCACATTTCGAGAACTTAGCGTACAATTGTTCTTGTTTCAATAGCTCTAGCAGTAATCGAAGATGTTCAGCGTGTTCCTCCTCAGACTGTGAATAGATGAGAATGTCATCAATGAAAACAATGACAAACTTATCAAGATAAGGTTTACAAACACGATTCATGAGATCCATGAATACAGCTGGAGCGTTTGTCAACCCAAATGGCATGACCAAGAACTCATAATGGCCATATCGCGTCCTGAATGCTGTCTTCGGAACATCCTCCTCCTGGACTCTTAGTTGATGATAACCCGACCTGAGATCAATCTTCGAGTAGTAACTCGAACCTTGCAATTGATCGAACATATCATCAATTCTGGGTAACGGATACCGGTTCTTGATAGTAACCTTATTCAATTCCCGGTAATCGATACACATACGGAAAGTTCCGTCCTTCTTCTTTACAAACAAAACTGGAGCTCCCCACGGTGAAAAACTAGGTCGTATGAAACCCTTATCCAACAACTCTTGCAATTGTGTGGATAATTCTTGCATCTCAGACGGTGCAAGTCGATAAGGCGCCCTAGCTATCGGTGCTGCATCTGGTGTAAGGTCGATTCGAAATTCCACCTGTCTGATAGGCGGTAATCCTGGCAAGTCTTCTGGAAACACCTCCGGAAATTCACAAACTACAGGTATATCTTCAAGCTTCTTCCCAACTACCGGCTTTTCAGTTATAAGTGCTATAACTGCCGTATGACCTTTCCGCAGACATTTGTGTGCTTTCATACAAGATATGAGACGCAGTGGCGTACTGCTCTTCTCACCTTGTACATATAATGTCTCTCCCTGCGGAAGAGGTATGCGAACAATCTTTTCATGGCATACGATTTCAGCCTGGTTTTTGGACAACCAGTCCATGCCAATAACTACATCAAAACTGCCTAAGGCAATAGGCATAAGGTCAATCTCTAATGTTTGACCCATCAAATCAAGGATACACCCCTTAAAAATATTTTCCACTACAATCAACTTACCATCAGCTAATTCCACAGTGTATGGACTATCTAAGGCAGTGGGACTAACATTTAGCAACTTAGCAAGTGAACTAGATACAAAGCTCCGATCGGCACCGGTGTCAAATAACATAGAGGCATAGTGATTATTTAAGAGGAACGTACCCGTAACAATGTTGGGATCCTCTCGCGCTTGACGTCCTCCAATCACAAACGCCCTGCCCCTAGCACCATTGTTGTTGTTGTTGTTGTTATTGTTGTTGTTGTTGTTGGTGCCATTTCCATTACCGTTGCCATTTCCATTACCATTGGCATTATTGTCCCCACCTTTCTTGAGCTGTGGGCAATCTTTCTTAAAATGCCCCATCTTGCCACACTCAAAACAACCTTTCTGAGCGTTGTTCTGGTTATTGTTCTGGTTGTTGTTGTTTTGTAGCTCCCCGCGACAATCTTTAGCCGCATGTCCAATCTTGCCACACCTCTGGCACTTAGCTTTCTCACACTGATTACCTGCATGATGGTAACCACACCTGTTGCACTTGGGGTGTTTACCAATATAACCCCCCGACGATGATGATTGCTGACCGCTGCTTGAACCATGATAAGACTTGTTTGAGTCTTGTTTCCGGTTTTGCTGATATGATTGTTGGTTGTTGCCCTTTGAATTGTTACCTTCCCACTTTCTCTTATGATCTCCTACCTTGGTAGCAGATGTTCGTTTGGGCAGAGTCCCCTGCAACACTGCCTGATCAGTAAGCTGATGCGCTAGACGAACAGCTTGTTGGATGGTGGTGGGATTTGCTGAAGTCACCAACCCCTGAATCTGAGGCACTAGTCCTCCAATGTACCTTTCAATCCACTTACTGGCTGGAGTAGCCATGTGTGGTAGCAGTCTGGCCAACTCGTGTGACCTGGTTGTGTACTCTTCAATGTTTGACCCCTCCATCTTGAGGTGCCAATATTCCTCCTCTAACTTTTGCATTTCACTGCGAGGACAGTACTCCTCTTGCAGTAAAGTTTTGAAGTCATTCCATGTTAAGGCATTTGCCTCTCCCAACCCCAGAGTCTGGACATTTGAGTTCCAATGTTCCCGTAGCAAATTTCACCTTGCTTTCGTTAGGGCAGTTGCACATTTCGAATACAGACTCAGCCTTTTCAATCCACCGAAGGAGTCCAATGGCCCCCTCCGACCCTTTGAAATTGTGTGGTTTGCAGTCCAAAAACATCTTGAACGTGCAGACTTGTGGGTTAACCAATCCCCCAGCTGGACCCTGTGCAGCTGTGTTGTGTGTCTGAGCATACTGTGCGATTGCCTCTGCAACTCTGTTGTTAATTAGCTCATTGAGCTCAGCAACAGTCATATGTACGTTTCCCTCAGCCATTAGTTTCCTATTTATAAGAAGTGTTAGCACGAAGTCAAAATCTAATGTGACATGTGTAAGTAAAACAACAAACACAATATGTAATATAAATCAACACAACTGTTGAAAATAAATAATAATTCTTCCATAGATAGAAACTTTCTTTGAGTACAATACTTTTGAAATAAAACATAACTTTCCAAACTACTAATGTAGGAACACAACCCGTTCCTAATAAGTTTAAATAAAACAAGAAAGAAAAGAAAAACAATCAATCGTCCTCAACAGTGGATTCAGGATCGGACTCAACAACTGGTGCTGGTTCCTCCTCCTCATCCTCATCCTGTTCCTCATTCTCAGAGGCCACTAAATCCTCCAAGGCTTCAATCCTGCCCGCCAAAATCTCCTCTCGGTTCTCTGACTCTTCTAGACGACCAATCAAGTTAATCATCTCATTTCGCATGTCATGAACCAGATGGGCAAGTTCCTCTTGCCTCTCATTAGCATCCCATTGTTCCTGAGAGTGCTGTGCAATCCTATCTTCTGCTTCCTCCAGATCCTCGCGTAGTTTGGCGATCTCCTCGGCGTCCGTCCTTTGCCTCTTAGGCTCAGGAGCATCTAGTACTGGTGGTGAATGTGTAGAAGGTCCCTCAGCAGAGATCTGCTGAGTGCCCTCCACTGGCTCCTCTTCCGGATCCTCATCCGGGTCCTCATCTGGATCCTCCTCGGGATCCTCGTCTGGATCCTCCTCCGGATCCTCGTCTGGATCTGAGTCATCCATCTCATATGGTGGAGGTGATGGAATAGGTGGTGGTGGTGATGACGGTGGTGCTGGAACTATCGGTTCCTCGTCCTCGGAATCATCAATGTAGATGTAGGGTACCGATGATGATGCCATGCCTGTTACATAATATCATATGTAAGTGCAATGCGTAAGCAAATCAATTACATAATGTCATATGTAATTTCTAAGCAGTATGTGTAAACATGTGTGTCTAATGTCTAACAGTCATAGTCTAGGCCTACAAATGCAAACCAAGTTCGCTATAACCAATGGGCTCTGATACCAATCTGTCACACCCCCAAATTTCAACTAACGGAATCACACCGTTTGGGAGCATGACAAACCAGGATCTCAGATCATTAGACATAGCGAAGACCTCTATATGAATTTTCAAAACATACTGTGGTCTTTAAAACAATACATCAGAGTTTTCAAAAGTTGCGGAAGCGTTATAAAACCAATAACAGTTGTAAAATGTAAAATACAATACAATATTCCAAATGTTTAATAATCCAAATATCTAAAGTGTTTAAAATGCATGCGACTCTATCTCCTAGTCCATGCCAGTCTTTATTGCGCGCCTTAGCGTCCTGAGAAAACATGTAAATCAAGTCAACACAAAGGTTGGTGCATAACACAGGTTTTAAGCATTCACAATGTTCAAAACAACAGTTTGAATAACAAGGTTGTAGATAACATAATCACACATGCACAGTCATGATAGCTAGTCATATAAACTATTTACATAAGTGTTCGACACCGAAGCTGACGGATTGCCATGCTATAGCATGTTTTCGCCTTGCCACTATTGTCTATCACAACAATAGTAAAATTGTGTTTGGTCAGTCAAACACCTGCGTAGATCCCATCTACCAGATGAGGTTTGTCAAACCTAATAGATCTATTTCCAACTACCACGCTTTGCATTACAGCAAACTAAACGGTTCGAGGTGTGTAAGGACTTTCAAGTTGATATGTTTTCACATAATGTAAACAGCTAACTCATGCAAGTGATATGTATCTAAAAACAGTTTGTTGCACATGTTTTCTCCCCCAAAACAGTTTAAAATAAGAAAGGGGCCGTGTACGCACCTTTGATAATTGCAGAATGATCAACTATGTGATTTCGTGTAGAAAATCCTCTTACGAAGGATCTGTGTTTAAACAATAACACTGTGTTATTCGAATAGTCGTTTTGTGCTTGAAATCACATACGTGTCAACACACGTATGTTAAAGTGTTAGGAATACGCATACGTGAATACGCGTGTCTTTGAAATCGTTTAAATAAATCACATCATTATTTATTTAAACCAACGTAATTATACGCGATTTCGTTTTCGGACAAAAATATGAATTTTATTATTCTAAAACATTCGGGACTTCGTTACGGTTCCAACGCAACTTGAACGGATCAAATCGGATTTAAAACGAGAAAGATATGGGCCAATTACTAACACAATTGCCAAAAACCCAAAACTGTTGGGGGCCGGGCTCGAACCCGCGACCTCCAACCCAACCTACACACGCACAAACCATCTCATCTGATGACACATTTGTTACAAGATTCAAACTTAAATAGTTTTAATTACAACTTAGCCGGTTCCCCCTTTCTCTAATTGCCGAATCATTAACTTCTTAAATGGTCCTCAATTCGAACCCGATCGAGTCCGCAATCTTAGGGTTTCTGTTCCTAGCATCCAACCGATCCTAAGGATGCTTTTATTTGAACAATTATTCATTACAACCAATTAATCGAGTGTTAAATCTTGTTCGAACTCGAGTTCTCTAAATCCCGCATCAATTCAGTCGAATTGATGATCAACAGAATCCTAATTCATATGGTTTTCATTAAAAATGACATTTCGAAACCTTCTGATAGATTTAATTTTAATATCAAGCCCTATTAATCCAAAATCCCTAAAACCGTTTGACATAAAAGCCCTAGATCTTGATCATTAACAATTCGTCATTCTAAACTGAAATTAACATGCCAACTAGCATAATCGAAGTCTTCTGAAACTTACCATGTAAATTAATTTGATTATCCAACTTATTTGAATCGAAACCCCCAAAACCTCTTTGCATCATGAACCCTAGAATCGAAATCTATCAATTCGGTTCTATTATTTACAATTGGTATGGGATTAACCTTAGTCGGCCCTCTCTGAAATTACCTACATAGTTTAATTTGATTCTTAAACATGATTGTATAAAAATCCCCAAAACCGTTTCTACTTAGAACCCTAATTGTCGTTCATGATCAATTTGATATTGGAACCCCGAATTAACATAGGGATTATCTTAGTCGGTTGTTTTAGAAGGTGTTAGAACGAAAACTTACTTGATTTGTTGACGAATTGATATATCTCTTCTTCTAGGTTGAACTTCGGCCAAATCTCGATTGTGTCCTTCAATCCAGAACTTGCTGCTTCGAATTTTGATATGGAATAGGTTCTGAGAGTGCCGAATAGAGGTTCTAAAGCTTTGATTTTGCGAATTATGATTGGGACAATTTATTTTGATCTTGAAAGGTTTCGGTTACGACTTTTAAGTGACTATCTTGATTAATTCGATCACTTAATGAACCAATAACGTATGGAAACTGATACTAATCATCAATAGCATGATTAAGGTTAATCAATTTCGGTTTTAACTTGGTTTCAATATCCAATTCGAATCCAATTGCCACTAAGTACGAATTTTGACTCATGAAAGTCAAAATTTACTCTTCTACTCCTTTACAAGTTAAAATCTCCTAATTCAAGTATTCTAGACTTGATTTTTCTAAATTCAAATCTCTTAGATTTGATTTTGTTCAATTACACAACATTTTGGTTTACAAAATCTAGCTAAAAATCCCGAATTGTCACTACTCGGGTTAATTGAACATTGTTGGGCTTAAATTAAACTAATTGGGCTTCTCAAATACAATTGGGCCTATCCTGAATTCATTGGGCCTATCTTAGCCTTGTTGGGCCTACCTTGGGCCTACTTTGGCCTTGTTTGGCCTACTTGGGCCTTAATGGGCCTTCCTTGTTTTCCTTGAGCCTAATTTAATCTTATTGGGCCTACTAGACTTTGTTGGGCCTTCATAGACTTCATTGGGCCTGATTTGTCTTGTTGGGTCTTCCTTGACCTCACTGGATCTTCTTTGGCTTTACTGGGCCTTCATTGGCCTTATTGGGCCTACGAAGGTTAACAAGGTTAACTTGAAAAGTCGGATTGTCACAAGAGAACTGCTGAAGCTAAGTTGCTGTATGAGAAATGGGAGAAGGCTAATCGGATGGCTCTCATGTTTATCAAGAACTCAATTAGCCCAATCATCAGAGGAGCAATTCCTGATTTGACTAATGCTAAAGCTTACCTTACTGCTGTGGAGGAGCAATTCAAAGGAACCTCAAAGGCACATGCTAGCACCCTTATCATGAAACTGGTGTCTACTAAGTATGATGGAGTCAGTGGCATTCGTGAGCACATCATGATGATGAACGACATGGCCCGTAAACTTAAGGGATTAGACATGGAGATTAGTGACGGTTTCTTGGTCCACTTCATTATGACTTCTCTTCCTGCATCTTATGAGGCTTTCAAGATCAACTACAACACTCAGAAAGAGAAGTGGTTGATGAACGAGTTGATTGCCATGTGCGTACAAGAGGAAGAGCGTCAGAAGCTCGAGAAACCAGATGTTGCTTACCTGATGGCCACTGGTTCGAAGAAAAGGAAGAACAATACTCATAAGGATGCTTTTAAAGTCCCTAAGTCCAATGCAGGTGCTTCCTCCAGCTCTAACAATTCCAATGGCAATCCTTACTGCAGGTTCTGCCGAAAGGCATGACATAAGCAAAAATATTGCCCTAACTTCAAGGAATGGCTGGTTAAGAGAGGTAATCATCTTAATATGATAATTGAGTCCTTTAATTTAAATGTTCCAACTAATACTTGGTGGTTTGACTCTGGTTCTATGGTTCATGTGACTAATTCTACTCAGGGATTCCTTACAATCAGGAAGCTGGAAAGAAACCAAAGAACCCTTAAGCTTGGGGATGGAAAGGAACTATCTGTTGCTGCCGTGGGAACCTTAGAATTAATAATGAAAACCGGTCTATGTATTAAACTTTATGATACCTTATATATTCCTGAAATTTCTAGGAATCTTGTATCAGGACCAAAGTTAGACATGGATGGTTTTTATGTTTCTCATGGTAATGGCAGACTTACTATTAGTTCTAATTCTCAAGTATTTGGTACTGGTCTTTTGGATGGTGGTCTCTATAAGTTAGAACTAGATGATGATTTCTCTAAGTCTTTGTTGTCATATAACATTAATGAGAACTCAACAAAGACTAAAAGAAAAAGAGACTTAGAAACTTCATCCATGTTGTGGCATCAACGTTTAGGCCACATCTCACGAGATCGCTTATCTCGACTCGTGAAGGATGAAGTTTTACCTTCTCTTGATTTCACCGATTTTGGAACATGTGTCAAATGCCTTAAAGGCAAAATGACAACAGCAACTAAGAAAGGTGCCACTCGGAGTTCTAATTTATTAGAAATTATTCACACCGATATTAGTGGCCCTTACACTATTGCTGGAATAACTGGACATACTTCATTTATCACTTTCATTGATGATTATTCTCGTTACATGTACTTGTATCTAATCAAGGACAAATCTGAATCACCTACAATTTTTAAAGATTATAAAACTGAAGTTGAAAATCAACTAGATCTTAAAATAAAAGTTGTGAGATCAGATAGAGGAGGTGAATATTATGGTAGACATACAGATGTGGGTCAGGCTCCTGGTCCATTTTATGAGTTTTGTAAAGGCCAGGGGATCGTGAACCAGTACACCATGCCCGGTACTCCTCAACAAAATGGTGTTGCTGAAAGGAGAAATAGAACCCTAATGAACATGGTGCGCAGTATGTTAGCCAACTCAAATTTACCCTCATTCCTCTGGACCGAGGCCTTAAAGACAGCAGTTCATATACTCAATAGAGTTCCTTCTAAATCTGTCCCTAAAACTTCTTATGAACTTTGGACAGGAAGGAAACCGAGTCTTAGATATATGAAAGTATGGGGCTGTCTTGCCGAAGCTACTCTATAATCCCTTCTTAAAGAAGCTTGACATGAAAACTGTTATATGTTACTTCATCGGGTATCCCGATCACTCAAAGGGTTATAGATTCTATTGTCCTACCCATGTCACTCGAATTGTAGAAACAAAGCATGCGCATTTCCTTGAGGATTCAAAGGTCAGTGGGAGCAGCGAAAATCCTGACTCTGATTTGCAGGAAGTACAAGACGCGGGGGGGAGACACTCGTCGACTAACTTACCTCCGATTACTCCTCTTGTACACCATGCTACTCCGAACTTCATTGCACCTACTCCGACACAATCAGGACTCACTACTGCTCCAAACGTTACCGAGAATGAAGGCACCTCATCTGATCAACATCAACACAATACCAGCCATGCTGAACCCGCTAATCAGCTCAGGAGGTCATCTAGGACTAAAGTGCCTACTAACTTTGATAATTATGTAACCTACCTGACTGAAGCTGAAATGGATGCCGGAAAGTTTACTGATCCTACCTCTTATCATGAAGTCATTACTAGTGATCAGTCTTCTGAATGGAAGATGGCTATGACTGATGAGCTTGATTCCATGAAGAAAAACGATGTTTGGGATTTGGTAGAACTACCCAACGGAGTAAAACCCGTAGGATGTAAATGGGTGTTTAAAACAAAACTGGATCTGAATGGGAACATTGAACGCTTCAAAGCAAGATTGGTTGCAAAAGGTTTCACTCAGAAAGAGGGAATTGACTATCAAGAGACCTTCTCTCCTGTCTCTCGTAAAGATTCCTTAAGGATCGTGATGGCCCTCGTAGCTCATTTTGATTTAGAGCTGCATCAGATGGACGTCAAAACTGCTTTCCTAAATGGCGACTTGTATGAAGACGTGTTCATGAAACAGCCTGAGGGTTTCATGCCTGAAGGTCAAGAGCATTTAGTCTGCAAGCTAAAGAAATCCATATACGGGTTGAAGCAAGCATCACGTCAATGGTATCTTAAGTTTGATGAAGTGATGAAGAAACACGGTTTCCTGAAGAATCAAGTGGATCAATACACCTACCTCAAGATGAGTGGGAGCAACTTTACTATACTTGTCCTTTATGTCGATGACATCCTTCTGGCAAGTAATAGCTTAGATATGTTGCATGAGTCGAAGCGCTTACTTTCGCATAATTTCGACATGAAGGATCTCGGAGAGGCCTCTTACGTTATTGGCATCGAAATACACCGAGATAGAGTCAATGGACTTTTGGGTTTATCTCAGAAGGCTTACATTGATCGGGTCCTCACACGCTATAACATGCAACACTGCTCTCCCTCTGTAGCTCCAGTAGTTAAAGGAGATGTCTTCGGTTCCTTTCAGTGTCCGAAGACTGAGGCTGTAAAGGTGCAAATGAGAATGATATCTTATGCATCAGTAGTCGGGAGCCTTATGTATGCTCAAGTCTGTACTCGTCCCGATATCGCTTACATTGCTTGAATGCTCGGCCGTTATCAAACTAATCCTGGCCTTGATCACTGGAAAGAAGCTAAGAAAGTACTTAGATATCTTCAAGGGACAAAGGACTTCAAACTGACTTATAGGAGAAGTGATAATTTGGAAGTGGTTGTTATTCTGATTCTGACTTTGCTAAATACAAAGATGACAAGAAATCCACTTCGAGGTACATCATTATGTTAGCAGGCGGACCGATCTCATGGAAGAGTCATAAGCAGCAGCTGACAACAACCTCAACTATGATGGCTGAATATGTTGCAGTGTACAATGCAACCTGTCATGGAATGTTGTTGAGAAACCTTATTGCTGGACTCAAAGTCGTTAATTCTATCTCTAGACCATTAAAGCTTTACTGTGATAACTCAGCAGCCGTTAACTTCTCGAACAGTAACAGTTCGACCGGTGCTGGTTTATATCTTGATACAAAGTACTTGTTCGTTCGCGAGCGAGTTGAGGAAAATAACCTTTGTATTGAGTATATAAGTACTAAAGTTATGCTTGCGGATCCGATGACTAAAGGTCTCCCACCTAAAATATTCGAAGAACATGTTTCGAAGATGGGCTTATGTAAAGACCTTATGGCATAATGTACTTACTTATTATTAATGAAATTTCCTCACTTATTTGATTTGTTTGTCTCTAAATATATGTTTATGCATGCCTAATGACATATATACACTAATAACACAAATCATTCGTTAAAGGGCTTACTTGTTAATTGATCCTAACTTAAGTTTTAAATTTGTATTGTAGTATGATTAATCGGGGTCTTGAATTGAATAACTGATTCAATGACTGTATTTCTCTGCTATGATTACAATTTAGAACTAAAATGAGTATTATCAATCTGCAGACTTATTTAATGCTCATAATAAATAATCACTTGGCCAAGTGGGAGAATGTTAGAATAAATTATATTTAATATATGGCCCTCATGATTATTTATCTAATTGATCAATTAATTAAATACCCATTAAGATAGGTAATTATATGATGGACGTAATTACCCTTACTATCCTAATTAGGGTTTCCCCTTGGGTGTATATAATGGAGACTTATGGCTCATAATTGAGGTTACCAACATCATAATTGAATTCTCATCACCCTTAGAGAATTCGTGAATCACAACCGAGCTCTCTCCCTCATCTCATTCCATCCTCACGATACACCCTAAACGGGAACCGATCGGATCATCATCTCAGGAAAGATGTCAGGAATCAACAACGCGTTCACTGGATTCACAGGTTTCATCTAATCTCTATCTCATTTATATTTACATGTTCATCTCTATATCTAAATCAAAGGAATCGATCCAACATTGTATACTCTTCAAGGAGTTTATTCTATAACTAATTAATACACATGTAAGTCGGGCGAGAGTTCATAAAGTATGGTCGGACGTTGGCGGATCTACATCTTGAGGTGTGGGTTCACGGAAACCCACCTCGTTTCGAAGATTTATTAGAGATTGTATGTTTTCGAAACTTAAAAGATAGTGTGAACACACTTATATTTTTAAGAGTAAATAATTTATGTGATCATATATGAAATGTTTGTATATTCATTTGTTGATTTCCTCTTTGTAATATATGGGGGCATTACTCTGATCCCCACAAGAGGTGCTGCTCCCTTGACCCCTGCCCGCTGACTAGCCAACGGGATCGCCACCTAGGGCTCTGCCCCTAATACACAACATGAGGGCGCGACCCCCTCGACTCCTGCTTGGTCAGGAGTTTAGAAACCTTAAACGAGTGTGCAATGTGCACTTTGAATCTTCGAACTCTTTAATGACGATATTTTTTTAATTATTGACTTAATATATCATACTGTTATTACGTGGTGAACACTACAATACCCGAACCATCGACCCAACCCAAAATTTTTTGTGTCTATTTCTGTTTAATTGAAGCGTCTGAAGATAGTGAACACACTGAAAAAATCCCCTGGAACCGACATTGTGGTAGGACACTAGTAAATGATTTATGGTTGAATGCTAGTTAATTACGATCGGAAGCCTATAAAGTACAAGCAGGCTCTTATGTAAGTACTATCCACTCTGTGTAAGTAAAGGCGTCGATAGCTAAACATATATAAAACAACGTTTTATTTATTTATTTTTAAAGAGACCGAAGACATAGTTACTTATCACGTAGCTTGAGGCAAGCTTCTACTCTATGAAAACTTTAACTTGAATAGGTCTCGCAACTATCTCCAAATGGTTTCAACCTCTTAAACCAGAAATTTAGTTGGATTTCAAACTAGTAGAAAAAAGACTCATTTTTCGTCAGAAATACGTTGGAAATTGAATTTTGGGACAAATTTCTAACACAAATTTGCATCGCAAATCCAGCTTTCTATTATTGTTATAATTTGAGGAACATTAATGCAAAATAAGAAATTGTGCTCATATGACAAAAAAAGTGTGTGAATGTGAATGACACTAAATAAACACTTGCATTTTTCATGATATCATCCCAACAATTTTGATAGTAACATCTTTGATTCTATTTTTTTTTTATGATTTTGGGTATCAGATTTACCAAGTTAGGGAAAGTGTCTTCTAATACAACTTGTTATATCAAAACTTTTACTAATGGTTAGCGCTGTTATTACTCTTATTGTTATTGTTTATATTGCTACTACTATTGTTGTTATTGCTCAGATGTTCACAAACATATATAGGATAATATGCATGGGAGGCCGTGGGGAGAGGCAAAGCTGACGTCCGTTGATAGCCCATTTCATTCAAGGGCACAAAAATTTTTAAAATTCTTTTTATATTATATATATTTACTTATATTTAAAAATATAAAACCAAAAAATCACAAATTAATAATTCGTTAGAGGCCTTTTTTCTTGGCTAGTCCGGGGCATTTTAATTCTCATGATTGCCCCTAATAATATGCAAGGGTGAAGAGTACCTAATTTCCTTGACGATGTTGGTCATTTTAAATCATGAATGGTTCAAAGATTTTATGACCATTGTTTAAACCACATGGGTTGAATTGATAGAAGATTTTATTTTGGATTGAAATAGTTAAAACATGTATACCACACAGGGCAAAACCGTAATTTACTCTTTTGTTTTTCTTGAATAGTTTTTACATTTAATCAATTGATCTACAACGATCCATGCAACATCCAAGTAAAAACTTATATCGATATTTGACAAGAAACATGTTGAGTTTATAATCAATAATCCCTATCAAATAGTATTAAACAATTTTTTTGAATGTGTTAGTTGTAAGAAGAAAACAAAGGGGGCCGAAGGATTTTTAGGATGAAAACTGAGGGGTTTGAAGGAATTTTAGGAAGAAAACGTAGGGAACCGAATGATTTTCCGACAAAATACTACTATATCAACCATTCTGAGCGAAAAAACAGGAGGGCCGGGACATTCCGGGCCCCTTCTATCCTTCGTCATTGGAAACCTTGCATCCTTTGAAATATTAAAAAAAGATATTTTATTCTCATTTTAATACTTAAATGCATTTATTAATATTTTTATGCAAGTATAAGTTATAAATATGTTAGTTTTGGTATAATGTCACCACAGTCGCCGTTAGCACATTTTTTTAGAAAATGGTTATTTGCTAAAAAATATTAAAAAAAAATTCTTCACATGCTGACATTTGTTGTAATTATTAATATTTTTTTATGTAAATATCAATTATAACTATGTTAAATATTGGTGTAGTATCATCATAGTCGCCGCTAGCACATGCTTTTTGAAATGGTTATATACTCAACTAAAAAAAAAGCATATGAACAATAATTTTAAAAACAAAATTAATAAATTTATATTCCATGATTGTTTCTTACCTTAGTTGTGTACCTATCAATGGTCAAGGGAAAATGTCATAGAAACATAATCAATTTTTGATTTTGTTCTAATGAAATTATTGGAACTTTGTTTTGTTTCAATTAAGTAATTAAGTTTGATTTATGTTTTAATAATAGATAAAAAATCTAAATAAGAGGTAATTTTGGTTCGTTTAGGTTTTAGATTAATTTTGGTTCCTTTAGGTTTTCATGTCATCATACAATAAATAATAAAACAAAAAAAAATCTATGGTTACAAATTATATAGATCACATATCTAAGATTGAAACATAAAAATAAACTTAAGTTATCAGATTTAAACAAAATAAAGTTTAAGTGACTTGATTGAAAAAAAATTAAAACTTGATTATGTTTATACGAAGTTACTGATGGTTCAGAGATGTTTAACTCAAGAATAAAGAACTTCAATGAATTGATTAATTGATGAAAAGTACGTATTGAATAAGAAGAATACATGAGCTTAAATAGAGAAACAAAATAACTAACTAAACTAGAACTAAGGAACTTGAATATCTTGATAAACTCAACTTTATTAAACAGATAAAGATGCGGCTTCCACGTTGAACCATAATCTCCTCATATTATCCATTAGACATTCACATGCATGCAAAGGCACGTGAGGATGAGGTTCTTGAAGTATCTTCAACACCCTCCCTTACTTCAAGCTCTTTTACTCCCATGATATGCCGAAAGTATGCAAACTTGTCACGACTAAGAGCTTTTGTCATTGCATCCGCCACTTGATCCTGTGTGCTGCAGAACTCCAATTTTATTTCTGGTTGAGAAACTTGATCACGAATGAAATGATACCTCAACTAAATATGCTTGGATCTATTGTGAAGTATAGGATTCTTAGACAACTTGATAGCCGATTGATTATCACAATAGATGATAGTAGCTCCTTTCTGTGGTAGACCCAGATCGAATAGAATCCTTCTTAACCATATAGCCTGGCACGAAGCAGCAGAAGATGAGATGTACTCAGCCTCTGTGCTTGATAACGCCACTGAATCTTGCTTCTTTGAGCTCCATGACACAATGCCGCTTCCAAGGGAGAAGAGGTAAGCAGAAACAATCTTCCTATCATCCAGACTTCCTGCCCAATCACTGCCAAAATACCCGAACATCCTGATCTCAGTCCTTCTTTTGTACCAAATACCAAAGTTGATGGTGTCGGCTACATACTTTAGAATCCTTTTGGCGGCCCCATAGTGTAACTTTGAGGGGCTTTGCATGAACCTCGACACAAGGCTGACTGAGTAGGCTAGGTCAGGCCGTGTGTGAGTTAGATAAATGAGCCCTCCTACCAGGCTTCGGTATCTGGTTTCATCGGTCTTGTCAGCTCCGTCTTCTGTCATAAGCTTTTCATTTACATTCATAGGTGCACTTTCATGATCACATCCAGTCATGCCAAACTTTTTGAGCAGCTGAGTGGCACACTGGTGAATGAATACTCCCGTGGCTGTTTGAGTGACTTCCAATCCTAGATAGAAATTAAGTAGCCCCATATTGGATATCTCAAACTCTTAAGTCATGTGATGCTTGAATTTTGTTACCAGATCCTCATTTGAGCTGGAGCAGACAATATCGTCTACATAGAGGCATACATATATGATATCTGATTCTCCCTTTCGCTTGACATACAGTGTTGGTTCGCTGTGACTCCAGGAGCAGCCATGCTGCATGAAGTAGCCGTCTATTTTGGAGTACCATACTCTAGGTGCTTGCTTAAGACCGTAGAGTGCTTTGTTCAGCCGGTAGACATGATGTTCCTTCCCTTTGGCTTTGAATCATTCCGGCTGACTCACGTAGATTTCTTCTATGAGTTAGCCATTTAGGAATGCGGTCTTTACGTCAAGTTGGAGTAGCTTCCATCCCCTTTGTGCGGCCACTGATATTACAACCCGAATTGTTTCGAATCGTGCCACTGGTGTGAATGTCTCCTGGTAGTGTATTCCTGACTTTTGGGAGTATCCCTTGGCTACTAGTCTCGCCTTGTACCTGGTGACTTGGCCGTCTGCCCCATATTTTGTTTTGAATGTCCACTTTACACTGACTATGTTCTTTCCAGGGGTAGGTTGGTTAGCTCCCAGGTTCCGTTCTTCTCGAAGGCTTGCAGTTATTCTTTCATGGATTCCCTCCATTCTTTCTTTGTTGCAGCCTCACGTAATGTGACTGGGTCTGAGACGTTTAGAGCGAATAGTTGGACCACCTCGTCTGAGATGTTATCGTCGGTATGGAAGTCTTTCATCCACGCTGGCCTTTTGTTGGTTCCTTTTGAGGGGCCCGGTTCACTTATAGGTTGGTTTGTGGTTTGGGTTTGGTTCTGTGATGCTTCTTTGAGGGAGTAGGTTGTGTGTTGTTTGTTTGTGAGGGGGCAGGTGATGGTACTGGTGAGGGTGGAGTGGTGTTGGAATTAGTTTGGAGTGTGTCAGTTGGAGTACCATAAGTGTGGTCATTGTCATGGTTGTCAAATTGAGGTATTGGTGGGGTAGGAAAAGGGTCAATGTATTCGTACGGTTTGCTGTGGCTTTCTTTTATTCCTTCCCACTACCATTTGCTTCCTTCAATAAAGGTGATATTTATTTCAATAGTAAACTTGTTGGGGATAGGATTTCACAACCGATACCCTTTGCATTGAGAGGAGTAGCCGATGAATATATTCTTTTCTGCTTTACTGTCTAGTTTCCTTCGGTGTTGGGGAGGTATAAGTCTGTAGGTGATGCATCCATAGACTCTTAGGTGGTGGACCATGGGGGTTTCTCCATACCAGGCTTCATGGGGGTGGTGTCCGGCGTGGCTTTGGTGCTGGCCCTGTTGATGAGGTATACCGCTGTTGCTACTCCTTCGGCCCACAGGTTGTTGGGTAGTTCCTTTTCTTTGAGCATGCTCCGGGTCATCCCCATGATGGTCCTGTTCTTTCTTTCCACGTCCCCATTGTGTTCCGGGGGTGTATGGGATGGTGAGCTCTCTTTTGATTCCGTGTAGTTCACAGAAGGAGTCGAATTCGGTTGAGCAGAACTCACCTCCTCTATCTGTCCTGAGTACTTTGATTTTGCATCCGCTTTCGGTTTCAACCATGGCTTTGAAGACTTTGAACTTGGAGTAGGTCTGTGACTTGGTCTGCAAGAAGTAAATCCAGCACATTCTGTGTAATCATCTATGAGCAGAAAGTAGTATCGGTTACTCCAAGGCTTGCCATCTGCATAAGTCCGCATAGGGCTGCGTGGATCAGCCCCAGTTTGTCTTTGGATCGCCATGAGGTGGATTTAAACGGGAATTTGTGTTGTTTGCCCAGTATACATCCTTCGCAGTTCTCGTTCATTCTGATGGTGGGCACTCCCTGTACCAGTGTTTTTTCGAAAAGTGCCTTAAGCCCCTTGTAGTGATAGTGCCCGTATCTCCTGTGCCATAGTTGAGATTGGCTGAGCTCTCCGGTTTGGGTTATGGTTTTGTTGGTGTCTAGTATGAACATGTGGTTGCTGGCCATTGTAACCGTTAGTAGGTCTGCGCCCGATGCCTTGCTTTTGATGGTACATCGTCCTTCATCAAATTCGAGTGCGAATCCTTTTCTCATTAGTTGTCTGTCACACCCCCAATTTCCCACTCGTGGTGTCAGTCCACGTGGGTGTGACGTGGCCAGGAATCACAGCTCTTGGTCATATAGAACGACTTCTATATGAGTTACACAATCACACAGTTTGCAAAAACCAAACAAGTTTAATATATAAACAGCGGAAATGCAAATGTTAATCAGCGGAAGTATAAATTGTTGCAGCGGATAATAAAGTGTATCAGACACTACATTGTTTTAAATTGTTTCAAATCAATCAATGCAAACAAAAGCCTAGGACAAGAGTCTATATGCAAGTCAGACTCCTTAATGTATCCTTGTGCGCATCCTAGCTTGCAGTCCACTAGTTACCTGAGAATACATGCGAAAAAGTGTCAACTATAAAGTTGGTGAGTTCACAGGTTTAAGTATTTGAAAGCAGAAAACAGTCATATATACTGAGTATGTTAAATAGTTTTGTTGGATCTACGATCCGTAGAGTGTGTCATGTCATCTTACCGAAACTCGACTGTTCCCATTTGCCTCTGCGGGTCATCGCTGAACCCGACATCAACATCGATATTACACTCGTTATGACCGCAGTCAACGTTGTTGCCGAGTGGGGTTGGTCAAACCCAGTAGTACTACGTAATAACGACTCGTTTGTACACAACTAACGGTAAGGGTAGAGAGGTCTTGATGCGATAATAGTACACTCAAAATAATTTTGTGACATACCAGTCATATATCTAAAGCAGTTGCATAGCATTCTCACCCCAAAAGATTTGTAAAACATTTAATGAGTAAAAGTGGGGCTGTAAACTCACCTGAGTCTGCTTGAGTGCGTTCTTACGAGAACGGAGTAGCTCGCTGGCTAGTAGTTACCTATATCACATAGGTGTTATAAGTTTGTGATCATAATTGTGTGGGTCTCACAGGACCGTATTCATGTCTAAACAACTCCTGGTTGTTATGTGGGTCGCGTTGACCGTGGTTGACCGTGTTGGTCGTGTTGATCGTGTTTGACCTAACGACCCGTTGGTGAATCGTGTGTCGGTTGTGTATCGTGTAACATTCGTGTAAGTGCTCGTCGGGTGCAAAACATGCAAGTCTCGTCTATGGACAACTTACTATTTATAGTAAGTTTCCATTTATGGGAAGTTCACAAAGCATATTGATTTTATAGTTCTAGCATGCTCATTTGTCCTATGTGATCATGTTAACACATAGCGCATCATCATATGAATTCACATAAGTCGTTGATAATATGTTAGCACGTAAAAGTTTCCTAAAATGGAAAGTTCCCATTTTAGCGTACGTGATATCGGAAACCATCTAACTTAGCATCCAATCATCATATTACAACATTTTAAATCACTTAGCATGCATAAATCATACAACATGTTTATAAATTGGCTTTTGTAAAAATAAAGTTACTATAAATAGTAACTTTGTTGTTTTAGCATAAAATAACCATTTAAGCATTTCTAAACTTATTTTCATGTTACAAATCATCAAAATAATCCATCTAACATCATTTAAACATGTCAACATAACCTAACTCATCACTTAGCAATATTTCATCAACAAAAGTTACTAAATATGGTAACTATGTCAAAATGACTATAGTCAACCTCTAAATCGTATTCTAGTCATCAATATCATTCTAAATACATTAAAACAACATTCTCATATACATGCATGATCATCATTGTCACCAAATCACCATTTCATAGATAAAAGTTTCTATTAATAGCAAGTTCATCAAAACTTATCATTTTCATCATTTTAATCAAATCTAACTATGAAATCACCTCCCAATATCATCAATAAATGTACCAACAAACTCAAAATCATCCCCACATTTTTGGATCATACATGCATGGCCATTTTTCAATATTTTGCATACCAATCATGAGTTCTAACAATACCCATCATCATAGATCATCACAAAACTCAATCTAGTCATCTTAGATCATCAAGAAACATTGTGAAATCAACAAACCCAGAAAATAAATTCGTGCATGTGGGTGATTTGTGCTTGCATGTGGGTTTTACCCATGCATGTGTGTGTATTGATGTGTAAGAGAGTGTTTTAGCCATAGGAACTACCTTAGGAAGTCCTAGAAGTTCGAGATAGAGACTCAACAGCTCCTGGAGCTTCTGGACTATCAAACTTGTGCAGCTACAAGGTGAGGAAGATGATGTGAACGCTCTAGCAACGTCTTCCAACCTTCCCCCAAAGCTTCCTTGTGGTTCTTGAGCTCCAAGAATGGCTTCTATGGCTTCCAAATGAAGGTTACAGGTGCAAATGGCGGAGATTAGCCGAGGGTTGGCGTGTTGGGTCGAAAGAAATGATGAGAATTGGTAGAGTAGGCATAATGGTCTTGGTTTTATAAAGATTTGTCGTCTGACACCCGTCGCGTACCGCGACGAGAGGCCAAAAAGATTCTTCGCGCTACGCGAAGGAATCCGGGAGTCAACTCTTCGCGATGTCTGTCGCGTACCGCGACAGGAACTCCTGTTGGGCCATCGCGTACCGCGATGGGTTCCTGAGTAGCCCAATAAGCTTAGTTTTGTTGTTTCGAACCGATTTTCGCGTATTTCTCGAATACGATCATCGTTTCTCGACACTTAAGCGTTGTTCTACTAAACTAGATTCTCCGGAACCTAATTGTGCAGTGTATGTGTACTGTGGTTCGATCCGTTCACCAACGTTCGTCATTCAAGACACGTGCAAGTTCTGTGCGATAATTTCTCGAATTATCGGTGTGTTTGGTCTGTTGTGCCACGTGTCACACTAAATACAATTATTCTAGTGCCACGTATGAAATAATAATACACATTATTATTAAAATAAAATAAATGCTGACCTGGAATTTATGGGGTGTCACATTGTCCGACACTTAGAAGGTTGTACTCTAGCCTTGGTGCGTAGTAGACATCGTCGAGGAGCCTGTGTTCACCGTTATTCAGGTTTATCCTGACCGTGCCTTTTCCAACAACTTCCAACTTCTTTTTGTTGCCTAGGTTTACTTCCAGCACAAAGGATTCGTCTAGGTGGATGAACGAGCCCTTGACACCAGTATTGTGGTTTGAACAACCTGAGTCTATGAACCACAAGTGGGTTTTGCGTTCCTCGGTGTTGGTCATTAGCAGGAACGGTTTCGTCGGTTATCATTAGGAATAGGTGTTGATCTTCTGGTGGTTCGTTTGGTCCTTCTTCGTTGGCTACCTGGGCTTGGGGTTCTTCGTTATACCAACAGTCTTTCTTTACATGTCTAAGTTTGTTGCATATGTAGCACTGTGGTGCTTTGTTTCGGTCTGGCATGCGCCCTCGGCCCCGTCCTCTGGCTGATCCTAGGCCTCAGCCTCTAAAGGCAGGCGGTTGAGAGCCGCGGTACCCCTTCTTGTATTACTTGGAGTGCTTGTTCCTCCTCTGTATCTACCTGCCTCTTCCCATACCTGCTGTTGATACGAGCTTCTTGTGACTGAAGAGAACCCATGAGTTTTACAGGTGTGAGTTGGGATATGTCAAGTGATACCTCTATGGATGGTACGATGTAGTCGAACTTGGGTGAGAGGCTGCGTAGTACTTTTTCGACTATGGACTTATCCGTTACCGTTTCGCCGAACGCCCGTTTTTGGCTTACTATCCCCATGACTATCGAGAAGTAATCTCCCACTGTCTCGTTTTCTTTCATTGAGAGGTTTTCGAAGTCTCTCCTTAGTCCTTGGAGTTTGATTGCTTTCACTTGTTATCTACCTGGTACTCAAGCCTCAGAATTCCCCACGTCTCCTTTGATGTGCCTGCTGCTGCTATTTGGGAGAACAGCTGGTCGTGAACCGCCTGTTGGATGATTGCCATGGCGTGTGCATCCTTCTTTTGCGCTGCTTTCTCCTTGGCTGGGTCCGTCTCCGAACTGTTAATGCCGGTTTCCACCAGGTCCCATAAGTCGCGGGGATCTGAGAATGGTCTTCATTCTTATGCTCCAGAACTCATACCCGTCTCCTTTGAACATTGGGATCGGAGTGGGTTGAGTCGGTAGTCCTCCTGTTGGTTCGGCCATCGATCAAGGTTTGCTTGATTCTTACGTGCGGTTGTGACTCGGGGGAATGGCTCTAATACCACTGATGGTTCAGAGATGTTTAACTCAAGAATAAAGAACTTCAATGAATTGATTAATTGATGAAAAATACGTACTGAATAAGAAGAATACATGAGCTTAAATAGAGAAACAAAATAACTAACTAAACTACAAATAAGGAACTTGAATATCTTGATAAACTCAACTTTATTAAACAGATAAAGATGTGGCTTCCACGTTGAACCATAATCTCCTCATATTATCCATTAGACATTCCCATGCATGCAAAGGCACGTGAGGATGAGGTTCTTGAAGTATCTTCAACAGTTACCTCTAATTAAAATTAAAAAATTATCGTTTTCATTTTTTTATTAATCTTTTTATAACAAAAACACCTCTATAAATTTGTTTTATAGTGAACTGTGAATTTGGCCTGGTAATAGCAATATGGATTGTTGTTAATTAACTTTAACAGTCATCACAAAGAAAAATGATGGAATTTGACTCTATCACTGGCAATTTAACTACTGCTGCCCCAACTACACACATGAATAGTGGGGTCCTAGAACTAGTGCGGGATGTGTGACCGTACATGACCATTTTTTTAGGGATCCTAATTTTTTTAAAAATAAATTGTATATATTATATATGTTAGTTTATTTTACAATAAACACGTATAATTTACATTCTAATTTTTTAAATATATTTAACATAGTTACGAATTTTATAAAAGCTAAAAGAAAAACTTTTTTTCCTTAAATATTCGACCCAATAACTCATTACAATTTAAAATTTAGGCCAAAAAAACGGATTAACTCACTTCATATTTAGTTACAAACTAATTACCACACACTCTCTCACATATGGCCCATTTTTAGCATTCACACAGGTCATCCAATCTCTCAAATACGGCCCTGCATATGAACCTCCTTATCTTTTAAGTAGTTTTATATGTATATGTACGCGTACGTGTATGTTTATGTGTATGTATATCTAAATGTAATGATTCACTTAAGAAATTTACTATTTTTTTGATAA
Organism: Mikania micrantha; assembly: GCA_009363875.1. Classification (NCBI taxonomy): domain Eukaryota; kingdom Viridiplantae; phylum Streptophyta; class Magnoliopsida; order Asterales; family Asteraceae; genus Mikania; species Mikania micrantha. Next base: position 54,265,141 of record CM018698.1, on the reverse strand, counting down.
ATTTGATTTGTGTATATGTGTACGTATATTTTTTGTGTGTGTATGGGAATGTATATGCGTATGTGTATATTTGTATTGTATGTATATATGTATCTGATGATAATTTTTTAGGATTTTACTAGCTTTTTGGGTGAATTTGATTTGTATGCATATATGTGCGCGCACGCATAAATGCATATATTCATTCAACTTTATTTCGTTTTATTGTAAATTAGAAACTTGTTGCACTTGAGTATGTGCGATTACTTCGTGTTTCTAATTTATTAGTAACTTTTGAATTACTAAGATCATCTACATTCTAACGCTAAATTACACTAGACTATAACACTAGTTTACATACTTTATTAGTAGGGTTGTTCACGAGCCGAACCGAACAGAGCGAGAGTATGCTCGTGTTTGGCTCGTTTACAAACCGAGCGGCTCGGCTTGGTTTGGATTTGTAAAATCGAGCCAAATGTTGTGCTTGTTGCTCGACTCATTTTAAAACCGAGCGGCTTGGCTTGGTTAGGTTTGACTCGGTTTCAAAATAAAATTTAATGTAAATTCAACATATTTATATCAATTTCACACTTAATAATTAAAAAGCAATAAGTTCAACCAACCATATACAAATCCAAAATAAATTTTAAGTTCATAAATTACAAATTGTCATACTAAAAATACATAAAAATAGTTTAAAATGTTTGAATTGATTATTAACATCATTATTTATTAGTTCAAACACAATAACACTATTCATCGTAAACAACTTGTAACATTGTAACATGTTAGTGTTAATAAAAAAAAATTAATATTATGTTATGTGTGTGTGTATAATTTAGTCATATTTAAAAGAGCAGAAACAAGCGAGCCAAATAACGACTATCCAAGCGAGCAGCGAGCGAGCTTACTTGGCTCCTGCTTGGATAGTTTTGAAATCGGACCAAGCGTGCTCGGCTCGTTTAAAACCGAGCGAAATCCGAACGATCTTTTTCTGAGTTTTTTTTCGAGCGAGCTTACATTGGCTCATGCTTGGATAGTTTTAAAATCGACCCGAGCGTGCTTGGCTCGTTTAAAACCGAACGAAATTCGAACGAGCTTTCTCTAAGTTTTTTTCTAACGAGTATCGAACGAGCGACGAGCAACAAACATTTTGAACAGCCCTACTTATTACACATATGACATATCTGCAATTAAAACAAACAAGTATAGTTTATAAAGTAATGTTTGTGTGCTTTATCATCAGTCATAAGATTCGTATATTAATGATCAAGTAGCAATTTTGATATAACTATAGTTCACACAAATTTGCATTTAAAACAAACAATTAATGATGAAGCTATGGATAAAATTTATAAAATTCCATTATTAGTTGCTATGAATCGTCGCCGTTCAAAAAAAAAAAATACTAATATCCTGCAATTAAAACAAACAATTAAGTAGCGTTTCACAATTACACATATTTGCAAATGAAATTCATGTTGATGAATAAATGCTCAATTGCTTATGTTTGATCTTATATAATAAATCAAATTTTTTTTTGTCACAGGTCTTGCAATGAATCATGATTTGATTTACTTTCCCGCCTTACATTTAAAAAATTAATTTATTTTTTAACGTTCATTTATTAATAGTAATAATTAATAAATTTGACCAATTATTATATTAATTTATTTTCCTAAAAAATCAAGTATTAATTCTTAGTTTTTTACATGTATTAATATTAATTGCAATTCAAGTTTATTTAACTATGATAAAACAATATTTAAATGACTTTAAATGTTTACGAATTTTATTGTATTTTATTCAACTCGTGTATTACACATGTATATTCAACTAATGCAATACGCATAGTTTTTATAGACATAACGTTTGTCTTGTAAATTAGATAACATATCATTTATTCAACTCATATGTTACATGAGATTTAACATAGTCTTGTAATAAAGCAAATGCGCACAATGGTCGGATGATAATGGGGTAACCAAGGCTAAAAGTGGAGAGGCTAGGTGTGAATGAGACTTTGAAGTTTGAATCTTCGATAATGGTGGAGCCATGGATTCGACCATTGAAGTCTTGATGCTTTGGGTTCTTTGATGGTGGAGTTGTGGTCTTGTGGAGTAGTTGTGTATATGTTTAGGAAATTAGGTTAGAATTTAGACACATAATAATTGAATTAAGAATTTGGGTATCCATATTTTATAAATAAATAACCTTATTTTTTTTATCTATATTAGTTAAATTATACACATATTTTTAACTTGAATTTCAAACTAAATTGAATTTTAAATTTGATTGGAAATTCAAACTATGATTTCGAATCGAATCAAATTCAAATTTAAATTTGCATCATTTTCAGCTTAGTGGTTTCGAATCAAAATTGATTCAAATTTTAAGTTTTTTGATTCTGATTCAAACATTAAACACCCATGACGTCCCATGTCCCAATATCACCATTGGCTAGACATGGCAAAAAAACCGGTTTGGGTTTACAAACCGGTTTCCACACCAGTATACCATGGTTCTCAAACCGGTTCATTCAAACCGGTCCGAACCGCCGGTTTGACATATGTTTGATATCCTCATCTCCCAAACCGGTTTCAATCCCTCTAAACCGGTTTCAATCCCTCTAAAGCGGTTCCAACCCCTTCAAACCGGTTTCAAACCTATCCAAGCCGGTTTCCAAACCGAACCGGTTTTCACCCAAACTAGATTTGACCATCCGATGACCAAACCGAATCGGTTCTCAAACCGAACCAGTTTGGAGAAAAAAACCGGTTTGTGCAACCCTACCATTGGCGATTGGCACACCACAATACCACATACCACCTTATCGTCACTGTCACCAGTGTCATAGCCACGATGATGCCACCACCACTACCATCTATACCATCACCACTACCATATATACCATCATCATGTCAAGACCCTCGTTGTCATCACCACCATTTGCATCTTATTGTTGCTAGCCGCTATAAAAGTATACAATTTGGGGGCCCAATTCTTGTTAATTTTTTTCTCCATAAGGCTACTCATTTCAGTTGAAGTTTATTTTGGTCTTCAAATGATAATAGAAGTGATAACATTAATAGGTGTTATCGTCAAGTCCACATCACTCTACGTAGGCGCCACATAAGCGTCACATAATGAACCAACACCATCACCCTCTCATCATTTCACGTCATTACCACATGTGTTATCATCACCCCCTCATCAAGCTCCCATCACCATTTTTTCCCCTTTTCTTCCCCTCTTTCTTCCCTTCACGCCATGAGAGCTGTCACGAGTTTGCCCCTCACACCCCCTTCAAGTCCCTGTGTAGTAGGGGGAGGGCACCACTAGAGCGTGACCGGCCCCTCTCACGCCCCACTCACACATCATAACACATAGCCTAAACAATTCTTTTTTTAACATGACGTGACCATTCCCAATCCTAATTTAATGTTGAACATAGTAGAAAAAAATTATCACATAGCGATGCTCGAATATTTATAAAATTTTCCAGCTTCTAATGAAAAAAATTTCAGGGTACATAACCGAATCCTTTTATGCAATTGGAATGAAATCATCTTTTGCAATGATAATAATCCGATGATAAAATCCAAATCTTTGATTTTATTCTCAATTATACGTATATTTGTTTTTGTGAATAGAAATAGGAAAGCATACATTTGTTGGGTGGTATGGTCACAAATTTCACTATGTGTTTTGTATGTCTTTTCTTCCCACTTTTTTTTTAAATAAAAATAGCAATCTCAAACAACTTATTAAGGGTTTAAAAAAAAACTCAAGACGGCTCGCAAAATACTCGAGATCAGATCGGTAAAAAGCCCGAACAAGCCGAGCCTAAATGAGCCCGAGCTCGAGCCCAAAAATATGGCTAGCTTGTTTAGTTATCGAGCTTGAGCCCGAGCCTTACATATCAAGATCTAGCCGGCTTGCGAGCCTAAACGAAATTTTTATTTATTATATTAAGTGTATATTTAAAAAATTAGCTATTTTTATATATAAAATTATGATAAATATATTAAAATAATATATTTTAAGTTAAAATTGGAAAGGATAATTATAAATATATATTAAATTAATAATTAAAATAAATAAATTGAATAGTTAAAAAATAAATGAGTCGATCCAAGCCGAGCTCAAGCCTAAAAATTTTCAAATAAGACCGAGCCTTGAAAATAAAGCTCTTAACGAGCCGAGCTCGAGCTCGAGCTCAAGCCTTACTTTGTCAAAACTAGCCAAGCTCGAGCCCTAACGAGCTCGGGATTGGCTTAGCTTGTTTACACTCCTACAACTTATGTTAATTATATTTTTAGTTTTTATTATAATTCATAGATTTTTAATAATATTGTTTTTAAGTTTAAATTTTGTATTTATAAAGATATGCATTAGGGACCATTCACCAAGTGTATTTGGTATAAGAACCACATTGGCATTCTCTCTTTTGAAAATGAGGTTGGTGGCGAGAAAGAGGAGACGAATGGCACATATTTGTGATATGTATGTTGAATTGACACAATGGTTAAATGTGTGGTTGATGTTCTTTCATTTGGCTGTTCTTCATACATGATTGTGACAACTGCCCCAAATTATTGCCCCATGGCATATCCAAAAGGATCATCCTACTCACCTACTTTAGTTTACATTTTTAAAAGTATACATTATTTGGACACCTTCTATTTATCAGTTAACACTACCTAGCCCATACGGGTCGTATGGGTTTTAGAATTTTGTCAGATTTTGGTAGATTTTGTCTGATGGTTAAAAGTACATACGGCCCCGTATGGCGCTATACTGGTCGTATGTGTGTCAGATTTTGTTAGATTTTTCCAGATTTTGTCAGATTTTTCCAGTTTTGTCAGAAATAAAATATTCATATGACCCGTATAGGCCCATACGAGTCGTATGGATGATGTATGTTGAACCAGCCTGACGTCTCCCTAACATGTCCCTTTTAAAATTCAATTTCTTTTTTTTATCGAATTTTTTAGACGAATAGGTGAACTAGGGGTGTCGTTTTTACCAAAAACCTCAATATCAAACCCCAATCTGATGAAGATTGAACCCAAACATTAAGATAGTATTTGTCTAGGTAATTGGGTTAAAAAAGTTTAATTCTGTAAGCCCGATTAACCCGAATTACATAACAAAAGTATAAATAACAATCTATTTAGTTATGAACTCACATATTTGATTTGATTTTTTTTTATTTATTTGATGTAAAGTTCGTAACAATCAATGAAACATCTCAATTTCAGGCGATGAGATATTAAAGGTAGTAAAAAAAGTCAGAAGAATTAAAATCAACTAACATGTCTAGCACAAGTTGCAAATTATGTGTTCTCATTGTTATCATGCTACTTGGTTGGATCTTTTATGTTTTTTTTTTGTAATATTTCTTTTTGCTAAAAAAATGGGATGGGGAATTTAACATAAAATATTTATCTTTATAGGCCTTTTCATATAAGAGACAAGAAAATTATTTTTTTTAAATACCAAATTCACATGGTAAGTTGGTAACTCCAGAAAAACAAAATAATCCAAATGTTTTAGATTGAGCCAAGTTTTCATAAGTTATGGGTTTTCTTCTAGATGGTGTGGGCTTAATTACACTCGACTTTTTAGCGGGGATGAATTGTTTGTCAGATTGAGCCAAGTAACTTAATCTGGGTAAAAAAAAAATAATATTAAATTGTTTCTATGTTTTCTTATCGCTAAAGGATGGGTTGTTTATATCTTTAAAGTTATCTAGAAGAATGTAGCAGATGTATCTGTGTAAATAACAAATGAATTATATTTGTAAAATTTATAAATAAAAGAAACTTTTACATATATGAATATCTCATTAAGAATTTATATTACATATATACAATTCTTTAAAAACAATAACATAAAAAAAATGGTGAATGCCACCATTAGACGCCCCTCACCGACCGGTCTCACGGTCAACATGAGAGAGATAAATCGCGTGACCTAAGAAAAATTGGGTGGTATCGGGCTTTGAACCCTAGACCTCTATTATGGATTCTCACCCTTACCAATATGCCACCATCTCAGGGACTAAAAACAATAACATAGAGGGAAATATGTAATTGATTTTTTTATAAAAATGAAACTTGTTTTAAAAAAATGTAAATATATAATTGATTTTTATACTTAAATAAATATGCAATAATTGACATTATCAAAATAAAATATATAAATCCCTCCAAAAACAAATAATAAATAATAATTATGGTGTAGTTGGGCCTGGGGTCATGGGGAGCAGGCTGGGCCGATTAGAAACACCGTCCTGTGTATTTTGGGCCGAGGTGAAGCTCATCAAATTGATTATTGAGCCATAGAAAATTCTCCACAGATTGTTTTCCCGATTGTTTGTGTTATTATTTATGCTTATTTTCTATTTTTATTTATGGTTTTATGCCAATCAAAGTGATTGAAAAAAAAAAAAAGGAAAAATAGAGAGAGTGTTTCTATCATTTTAACATGTAATGCTTATGTCACATGCATGAAAAATGAGAAATTTGTTACCAATCTTGTTGCCTAATACACTTTCCATGTTATAAGAATTTTAATTTCCTAAGATACAATGGTGCACCTACATGTTGCAACAATGATAATTCTTTTATATGTGACATGACTAAGTCTTTCATTATAACATCACCAATAACAATGATAATTCTTTTATATGTGATATGCCTATGCTTACACAACTATTAAAATAATGCGAGGAGAAATAAAATCTTAAAAAACAACATATACACAATTGCTTCGTGTTGAGAGATGGGTCACGAAAAAAGCTATTAAAAAAATGTCAGAATCACAAACATATACGCATACATCAAACAATGTTAAGCATAATGTTAACAAAAGAAAAATATAAAAGCATAACACTAAAAGAACCGTATCTTCTTACTCTAATAAATGAGTATATTTAGGAGACACGTGTCACATCATTGTGATATATGGAATTTGTTTTCCCGCCACTCTCTCCTAATTATTTTAACAATTTTTAATAATTATAAATTATCTTAAGATATAATTATATAATTATTGAATATATTTATTATTTGTTTTATAATTTTTAGATATTCACATTTCTTATTTTACCAATAGTTGATAAATCTTAACATATAAATTATATAAAAATTATTATTTATAATATGTCATACTTATTCAACCCATGTAATACATGGATTTGTAATGCTAGTTAATAATATAATAGAAAGATAAAACTAAAATTCTTTAAAAAAATAATAGAAATGACACATGGCATAAAAAATAAATAAAAAATAAAAAACCCAACTCCCATCATAGTCGGTTATGCACAACCATAGGTCCATAACCCATTTCATGCCGGTTTAATAACTCTCATCCGACCCGATTTGACAAGAAAAAGTGGCACTTTGGCAGTAATGGGCCGTGATCTAAATGGATATGGTCCTTAGTATTAGTGGGCTTACGCTTGGGCTTTCATAATTTAAAAGTCCATTAGACGACTAGACATTACAGATTTTCATATTTTAAACAACCTTCTACATCAATGATAAATATACTTACAAGTTATATTGCCTTAGCATATATGGACCCACAAATACAGGATCATGTCTTTTATGATTTATGAAAGTCGAATTTTTTTTTTTTTTTTTTTAACTTAACTAGTTAAAAATTAAATATACGGCATCAATCATTTAACAAACAGTAAAAAGGAAAAGTAATACAAAATTGCCAAATAAATGATCAAATTTACGTCTATATAGAGAAAAACAAGAGACTTTGAATAACTTCTTAATCCATATTAAATTATCAATTTTCTTTTATGCAGGCGAGTCAGGTCATCACGCTCTGTTCTTTAGACGAAAAGATGATGTATTTGTCAGGATGATCTTATGTGACCGGACGTTTCTGTTAAAAAAAATTGCAGAGAAGGTTTAATACTATAACACCAAACCCATTTTAAACTATAAGCAAATACCAATTTAATATTGAGAAAACTTCATATAAATGTAACCAACTTTTCATTTTGTTCCAATTAAGTCACTCAAACTTTTTTTTGTCCCAATTAAGTAAGTTATTTTGGTGTTCCAATCTTATGTTTTTAACATGAATAGCATATAATGTGTTGATATAAGTTTGAGTGGATAATTTTTTTTAAAAAAATGGCTGGCTTGAATCAATAATTATTAATTTTAATTAATATCTGACAAAAAACAAAAAATTAATAATTAATAATTACTTATTCATGTCAGTCATTTTTTAAAAAAAATTATTCACTTAAACTTATATCAATATATATTATCAATTATCCAGGTTAAAAACATAGAATTAGAATACAAAAATAACTTGAAATTACATAATTATGACAAAAAAAGTTTGAGTGACTTAATTGAAACAAAATAAAAAGTTGGTTATATTTTTATAAAGCTATCCTTTAATATTTGCTCAATTATTTATTTGTTAATAAAATACATAATATTAAACTATGAAAAATTATACAAAATTGCCATAAAAGGCCATGAGAAACTTTTGAATGTGTATCTGTTTATATTTTTTTTTTTTAATTTTTACCACACAAAGATTTATTTACATTTTAAAATTATCTCAGTTACTCACACCGGCGTTTGGTGTAAGTGACCCACTACTGGTGCTATGCCATTTGGCAGTCACCGTGATCGGCGACGCCGTGATCACCCCTTTTAGCAATCTCACATCTTCATTTTCCGGCGAAAGTGGCGCCAATTCCGACATTCTAACGGTCACATTTTCAAAATCATCACCACTTTCTTCCCCTCTAATCCCTTTTAAAACCTCTAAAACCTCATTCATGGTAGGCCTTGTTTCCGAGTCGAATTGCAAACACCGAAACGCCAGTTCTGCAACGGATGCTGTCATGTTCTCGGTGTCCGGGTCGGACACGAGAAACGGATCGATTAGCTCATTGAGTGCGCATTTTTGTATCCGGTTTATAGCCATGTTAGCTAGAGCAATCTCGTCCCGAGTCCTACTAATGTCGATAGGAGGCATTGATGAGATCAACTCGATTAAAACAACTCCAAAACTATAAACATCACTTTTATCTGTTAGCTGATAACATTGGTAATATTCTGGGTCCACATAACCTGGGGTCCCTTGAGGTGCAGTCGAGACATGAGTCACATCACTCGGTAACAACCTCGACAACCCGAAATCCGCAACTTTGACACAATAATTGTTATCAAGAAGAATGTTGTTAGTTTTCACATCCCGATGTATGATATCGGATGCGTGAAGGTACACGAGGGCGTTTGCGGTTTCAATGGCAATTTGCAAACGGGTTTGCCACGTAAGTGGGCTTTGTTTGGCTCGGTCACCGTGAAGATGGTCCGCCACTGTACCATTGGGGATGTATTCATAGACCAAAAGGAGTTCACGGCTCCGACGTGAGGTGCAACCGTAAAGTGACACGAGGTTTTTATGGCGTAACCGAGTGAGGATCTCGACCTCGTTCATGAACTGTTGGACTCGCTTGTAGTTGTGCTCGTAAAGCCGTTTCACCGCGACTTCTCGGCCGTCACGGAGTTTACCTAGTGAAAACAACATTAAATCAGACACATGAGTCCCCAAGATGACATTCAGATGAATAAATGATAAGTTGATGTACTTTATCTGGAAAGTTACCATAATAAACGGTCCCGAAACCACCGTCGCCTAATTCTTTGGAAGAATCGAAACGATCGGTGGCATCTTGAAGTTCGGCGTAGGAGAAAACCGACACGCCAAAGTAGACACTCGTATCTTCAAGTTCTCGTGATTTATCGACGTATGTAACGATTTTGTGTCTGTAGTCGCGATAGATGAAGAAAATGCAGATGGCCAGTGCAGCCATGACTGCAGATCCTACTGTAACTAAACCAAACATATTTTTAGACCATTAGCTAAAACACATATGAGAAAAGGTGACAAACATTATGGGGTGAGGATCTCAAGGGCCGACTGGATGAACCAACCCGAGATAGAACCAAAACACACGAAACTGGCTCGGTCATTGGACAACTTGTTCTGTTTCGGTCTTAGGCAGGTTTGGTCCAGTCTTTAACGTGTGATTACCCTAAGGAGTACTTGGCATATATCTCCTGAGCCAACAAGAGAAAGCCGATGAACGACCCGGACCAGCCCAAGACCGATCAAAAACTCAAGTTTGATTAGGTTCTTGGTCCTTGTTTTACACCTAGCATCAACCCAAACCGGCTTGAGACTAGCCAAGAAACAGGGGCGAAGCTTAATAGGAGGCTCTCTTTTTTCGTCCGTAGTGTTATTTTTTCGGGCAAAATATTATGTTTAGTCAAAAGTAGTGGTTTCGCCCCCCTCGCTTCAAAAAATTAAACATGTATTCTAAGTTTTAAAAATTTCCGCCCCCTCTCACTTTGCCCAAGCTCCGCCAATGCCAAGAAATACAAAAAATAGGTTCGGTTCTTGGTCTCATTGTTCACCTTATTTGGTTTTGGGTTGTAATTCGGTTCGGTTCTTGACCCATGGTCACCCCAGTTTTCACAATTTTGATCTATTTCACACCACAAATATTACCTGAGATGATTATCAGTTTCCGGTTTGTTTTTCCTGCAAAACGAATCAACAAACAATTACTTTTTTATTTTGACTTTTGAAAGTCACACAAACTATTTTTCAAGTCAAATGTATGATATCTATTTATAAAATCATCCATAATGTGTCGGTCACCAGATTGAAGAACACAAAAGTGCTCTACATAAAAACCAAATTATACATGTAAATTATGAAGATTAATGTCAATTTTGAAGTTTTGATGCGACTAAGAAAAGTCAAAGTCAAAATTGAATACTCCATCATGTGTATTCAAACCTCAAGCAGCAATTCAGCAGCAATTCATATTGGTCAAAATTGGACCAAGGTGTTTATGTCAAAACTTGATTTTGAAGATTTTGAAATGGTCAAAATCTATTATATTAGCTTCCCCACTGCTAAATATATGAATTATATTGTTTTAATAATGATATTTAAAATCTATTTTTATTATAAACTATATTAAAAACATCTGTATTACACATATTAAATAATAAATTTTAGAATTATTTAAGTTAAATATAAAAAATTAAAAAAAATATGATTTATAACGTAATCATATTGTTTAATATATTTAATAGAAGAGAGAACAAAAAATTAAATATAATAAAAAATAGTATGCAAACAATTAATAAGTGAGAGAGGCGAGAAAACCGTATTTTAAGTAGTTTACAAAACTTGTTTTACTAAAACTTTTATTTGTTATATACTATAGATATAGATATAGATATAAATATAAATATATACATTAATAAGTTATGGTGTCATGAAAACGACTTCAAATATATCTCATCAAACCACTTGCCACTCATTAATACTTTCTTGTTGGTGTGCTCTCAAATTTTCTCTCAATTATTTGGATTATAGATACTGTGTAGTTAATTAAGGGTTTGAATCCTGACCGGGTCATATTTACGAAGACAAGATTAGGGGGTTTACTCAGTTTGAGGTTTCTTCTAAGTTGGGCTTGAGCATACGCCACAGAGCGTCAAATCTGAATGGACGGTTAAAAACTCGTCTTTGATGTCGTTATACCAAGCCGTTTAAAGTATAAAACAAAAAGATATTGTATAGGCGACGTATAATAATAAGACTTTTACTTGGGCTTAAACGTGTTTGGATTGTGAACAAGTTGACTCAATAAACCAGTTATGTTCGGATGAGTTGTAAAAAAAAAAAGGAGTATACTTATCAATTTGTTTAAAAGAAAAATAATAAATCTACAACATTCTAATAAATCAAGTTTATAAGAGCGTATGAAATGTTTTTAAAAGTATGGTAACTTTAATTTTACGTCTCTCTTATATTAAATAATAATATTAAATATAAAATATATGATTTATATTTTTAAATTAAAAAAATATTTTAATACATTAAAAACATATTAATATCAAAAAACTTTTTTAAAAACCAAATTACTATAAAATATAAAATTTCAAAAATAATTATTTAAAACGAAATGTTTAACAAACATATTATGCATAAATTAGTATTTAAAAAATAATAATATTATTTTATTATTTAAGGGAGTAAATTATTGGAAATTTTAAGCATATTTTGTATTAAAAAATTGTTTAAATTTTTATTAGTTAAAATTTATTATATTTTTATATTAACCATGTAATAAACAAGTGAGTAACTTATTAAATAAACAAACAAATAACATGTAAATCCTTTTAAAGGAAAAGAATAAACATACTTATAGTTACAGAAACCATCCACCTATATATTTATAAATAAAATAATATAGAATACATGTTTTTTTAACGACTTCTTACTTTTATTATGTTGTTTTTTTAATAAATAATTATATTAAATAATATTAAGTAATTTATTATCTTCTATTAAATAATAATAATAATAATATTAAAAATTATATTAGAGTAAATTACTGATATAATCCATGTGCTTTGCTAATATTTACTCTTGGTCACTATGTTTCATAAATTACTTATATTGTCGCAAACTTTCGACATTTGTAATATATATAATCTTTACGTCACCAAATTACCCTCTCATACTTTGACCAAATTATACTTACATAAGAACTATATATGTTAAAAATGTTTAAAGTTTGAGATCATATGGGTAATTTATGAAACATAGGGATCAAAAGTGAAATAATAGCAAACCACATGTACAATCTCGGTAATTTACTCATTATATTATTAAAAAGTAGAAAGTAATTTTTTATCTTCTTCATTAATATGCATTTTACAAGTATTTTATTTATTTAATATTCTTTTCGACTATTTTCTTTATTTTCTACACTTATTCTAACTTTGTGTAAGAACTTATGAATTCTTTGATAATCTCTTAATAATTTAGTGAAAGGCAACCTTTGAATCAATCAGATATTAAATTGTTGTTTTACAAAAATAACACCTTTTAATTAGTCTTTTAACTATTAAGTTTTTTTAAAAAAAAAAAACCTGAATAATTTATACATTTTATTTGTTCAACACTTAAAACAAATAGTATCTTAAGGGCTCTTTCATAAACTCTTAATAGTTTACATTTTTTTTGAACGGTAGAGGGAATAGGTAACCATCGTCCCTATTGATTCAGAACTTGATATTAAGCTCAAAATTTCTCCTCTCACCTTATATCTATTAAAGTGTCACCAGTGAGACTTGAACCCTAATCTTCAAGAAAAAAGAGCCAAACCTTAACCACTAAACTAACTTTGCTGAATTCTTAATAGTTTACCTATTAATTATTAAAATATAACTTTAAATCTGTATGGCTAACAAGTAACATCCTAACCATTTAGACTTAATATTGCATCAAGTATATAAACCAATAACTAAAATTTTTTTTTGGCTTGTATAATTCACCCTGCCTATCCCACACCAATACGAGGAGTTTTTAACCAAATATGTGTTGTTTAAAAGTTATTTATCAAAATGGGTGTTTTCCTTTATTTAATTACTTTTAACTAATAATAAAAGAAAAACAATAATAAAGGAAAACACCTATTTTGGTAAATAAGTTTTCAACTACACCTATTTGGAAAAAAAACTCCCATTACGAGGCGTATATGAGGAAATTATTGGGTGTTAGAATTCATCACTGTCAATGATTGAATTTATATACGTGACTCTATACATGACCAATCATTGGATATCAATGTCAATGATTGGACTCTTATACGAAACATATGGAATCAATGAGGATGTTGAATTAAAAAGGATGTATATATAAATAACCGGTCCCTTACTTTTTAAATAAATAATCCACTGCTTATGTCAGAGCTATGTCAGTTATTCCCTTTTACCAGTTTTAGTAAATTCTATGTTATGAAGTAGTAACAAATTTAGGAAATTTCTTACCGGATTTGCAACGCACTTTATGTGGCCGATCGATGCAGAAACAACTAAACTGGAACGTCGTCGTATTAAACCCACACCTCCCACCACTCCGTTCACAAACACTGCAATCCGCCGCAAGCCACCGCATCAAAAACCCCCTCTCAACCACCTCGATGTAATTCCCACCGTCAACCACCACCCTCCGCCCATCTCCGCCACCCAAATCCGCCGGCATCTTTAGAATCCTACCACCGCTACCACAACCCTCCGTCAGGTTCCTCAAATTCGAATCATCCTCACCTACAACGAACTCCGTATCATTCTCACATGTCTGGATCCTATACCGTTCCAAACCGGTTGAAATTGAACCGGAGCAATTCGAAATCAAAAGCAGTTTCGTAGTTTTATTGCTGTCAATCGTGAACCGGTTCGGATCGAGCGTCAGATTCGCCATCATGGGATGGCAAATTACAGTCTGATTTGATGAAATCGCAGGGTTTTGGAGTCGGATGTAGTGACTGGTTCGATTAATATGTTTGACTGTGAAGTTGTTTCCTGAAATTTGAATTGTGGGTGAGCCATTGTTGCAGGTGATGTTGAATCCAGGGTACCCACAAGATGGATTTTGTAAGGTGTTGATGAAGAATGGGTATGTGATGTTTAGCCCATCTCCACAATTTTTGGGGATACATGATTCATACCATGGATCTATACACAGAGAGAGGTTGAAGATGAAGAAGAAACTGGAGAAGAAAAGGGTGTTTGAAGATGTTTTAATTTTGACTTTTTTCATAATCTTTTGTGAGATTTGAAGATGTGTGTGTGTGTTTGTCTAAATGTAGATGATGATGATGATGATGAGGTTTAATGGGAAGTGGAATAAGGGGATGTAGCCATGGAGGTGTGGTTTGATTTGATATTTTGATTGGAAACAATAATGAATATTTGTGTGTTGAATTATGACAAATAAAGTATTCATAGTTGTAGAATATTTAAAACCAATATTATATTTTAGTGTTGTTTTTTTGTTAAAATTAGGAGTGTTCATAAACCGATCAAACCGTTTAAACTAGATCGAACCGAAAACAGTTGGTCGGTTTTAAAAATTGATAGTACGGTTTATGGTTTGAGTATTTTGAAAAACGAGTTGTTCGGTGCGGTTTACAATTTGCATTTTTTTAAAACCGTATAAACTGCACCAAACGTGTATGTATGTATGTATGTATGTATGTATGTATGTATGTATGTATGTATGTATGTATATTTTATTTAAAAAACTTGTTGAAAAACCTAAGAGTCTTTTCGTTTGTTTAACAAAATATATTTTATTGTTATTTTTTTAGATTTTGCTTGCATATTAAATATTTGTACGGAGCACATTTAATGACAACACAAGCATGAAACGAAGTTTGAAAAGTACGAAGACAACAAGCATTCAAAATAGCATATGACTTTGAAGTTTATCATAAACAATTGTAACTGATCAAGACTTTATCTAACATATTATCACTCTTTTTAAACTAGTTTTGTTATTTTGATAATGGTGCATGGACTTTTGTATTATGGTTTTCAACTTTTGAAATGTGAATTTAAAATAGATTATGGTATTTTGTATTATTATAGTATCCATTCTCTATTGTTTTTATAAAATCGTGAAACCGTAAAACCATGAAATTGTCAATACCAGTTGGTTTGGTTTCCCCAACTTATGTGGTCGGTTTGGTTCGTCGTTTTTTGAAACTGCAGTTAATGTTTTGGTTCAGAAATTTTTGCAAAACCGACTGAACCACACAGCGTACATCCCTAGCTAAAATAGTTATTTGAAAGAGGTTTAACTATAAATTAATTGGGAAAAAAATGAAAAACAAATAAAGTGCAAATGAAGAAAAGCAATGGAAATCAGATAGTGGCGTCTTGGGCCGGCGCCTAGAAAACTACAATGGCGTCTTAGACTTCATCTGGCGTCTGGACGCCTGTCAACGTGTTTTTTTTTTGGATTTTTCTTGTTTTACAACATATTGAACCCTAAACCTTAGGGTTTTTGAGGGATCTCGTTTTTTATAAGTTTCCGGGCGAAAAAGTGACTATCTGGAGTCTTAGAAGCATCCGATTAACACCCTTGTTCATGCAATTGCAATCCGAATTAAGAATTGAAGTTCTTCCATGATGATGAGTGGCTAGTTTTCTTGTAATTGTTTCTCGCCAGGCTGGTGTTCTTAAACTATTTGTGAACAAGTAAAAAATTAAACGAATGAACACGAAAGAGGTCATTTGTGTTCAACCCTAATCATATACACTAGTGTCATATTTTGCACAATTAAATAGTCAAAATTGCATAAATGGCTAACTTAAACATATGAAATCAACACGCCTATCACCATGTTCGAGTACTTCTTGCTTCCATTGAGTACTCACATATACCAAGCACTCAAATTAATCAAGTCTAGTGTCTTCTGCAACTATGACCAGTGGCGGCCCTAGGAAATTTTTTCAGTGGGTTCACTATTTTCAGACGTTTCAATTTTATAGAACTGGACAAAAGAAATCGGGTCGGGTTGGCGATTTGGGTCTTGTAATGTTCATCGCGTAATAACGGTGTGATATATTAAGTCAATGATTAAAATTAGAAAAATCGTCATTAAAGAGTTCGGAGGTGCAGAGTGCACTTTCGTTTAAGATTTATGAGCTCTAGATCAAGCGGGTCATAGGCCCTTGCGGGTCCAAGTGGTGGTCCCGCTGGCTAATCAGCAGGCATGAGTCAAGGGGGCAGCACCCTTGTAGTATTCGGGACAGCGCCCCTAAACCTAAACGAAATTTGCTAAGTTTATATGATCAAAATTAACTTGACCCGAGGGTTTAACCACCAATAACTACCATTTTCTTTGCTAAGTTTATATGACCGGAAAATGATTTTAACACGATCATATAGAAATCTAAGCTTTGATTATCGAGATTTCTGTAACAAAGAGCACTTACCTCAATCAAGTTGACAAATTGATGTAAAAATTACATTAATGATTCACTCTTAAAAGTCTTTATATGTTCACCTTACCTTTGGGGCAAAATTGTACTCGGGATTCACCCCTAAAATATTAATGGGTTCACCCTATTGTTTAACTCTTTCAAAATTTTTTTTCCTACTAACGAGTCGAAGCACGGTGGGTTCCCGTGAACCCACTATCTCTTACCTAGATCCCGCCCATGACTATGACACACACATACATATGTGTGTATGTACATGTTTGTATTGATACCATAATTATATGCATGTATACATATACCATAAAACACAATATATATATATCTAATATTCGAATCCGATAACGTATATCTTTTAGATACGGCTCGGCTTGACTCGTTTTTATCTTATTGTAATTTTATTACGGATGTTTAGATGTAGTTTTTTATTAAAATCCTAAGATTGATATTTCATAACTTTATAATTCAAGAAATATATACGTATATACTAGTTTTTTTTTGCACATTTTATAAATAGTATGACTTAGATAAATAAGAATATCACTCTAATATCAATGACAAACGTTTATAACTGTATAAAACCATCATTAAGTAATTTGTGGTTTTTATCATGTGTTGTAGCGGGGGCAAAAGGTGCAACAAAATAAACTTACAATGGATTTTCAGTCACTTTCTTAGTCGCAATTACTTATAAACGTCGCAAAATAGATTATAACAATAATTAAATAAATTAAGTAAATAGATATATGTTCATGTTACACGTTTATATCCATTTAATTTTTATTTTAGTTTTTTTAATGACTAACAAATTCAATCACTAAATGTTATTCCTAATCTACACCTTTCTCTTCACAACATAGCTTAAATCCTCAATCATAGGCAAAGGTTTGTTAGGGTCAGGGGACAGCTGCCCCCTGTTTTTTCGCTACGTAGTGTAATTTTATGCGTTTATCGCTTGAAAATTTAATACATGTTATAGTTCGCACCACTAAATTTATGAGTTCGCCCCCGATTCCCTGTATATTGAGTCAGGTTCCGCCAATATCTTCAATCTCATACGAAGTAGGAACATTACAATAATACTCACTTTGGTACCATAAGGTTGGAAGTCGTTTAATACTTTTTTTAATGGTTATTAATGTTTAGTTTTTGAAAAAAAAAAATAACTAGTCAACCGTTTACGGTCTCCTTTTTTAAATTGAATAATAATTTGGGTTTTGGCATCATATACAAACGTGTACTTGTATAGAATATTCATTCTCATTTCCTATTATTATATTTAATATATATTAATTTAATTAATGATTCTGTTTAGTTTCCTCACACAATTGTAGAAAAATCAAACATTTTTTAATACCACAAACCATTTATTATTTGTATTAAATATATACATATTTTCTTCTTCAAAAGACTAGAATTCTTTGCCACTTGAATAAAAATAATTTTTTAATTAGAAATTGGAAAAAATATAAATACCACTACCTAAATTAAAGAAGAGGCTTTTTAATTAGACACCCTACTTTTATATTTTAACACTACAGCGGTTCAAGACGGGCCGTACTAGTCAGTACCGCCCGTATAGGGTACATACAAACATTTAAGAGAATTCCTTGGATTCAGTGAAACATTCTGTAGGACGGGCCGTACTGACCAGTACGACCCGTCTTGGTCTTGACTTATTTTTCCAAGCCATTTTTGGGTGTCAAGCAGTTTGAGTTACTTGGTACGGCCCGTACTGGGGAGTACGGGCCGCCTTAAAGTTATTTATTTTATTTAAACCTAATTTACGTGTTTAAATAATTTTTAACGATATACGTTTAGTACGTGAACTATTTGAACAATATATTTTGTTACGTTATCATTTTAAACGATATTGATTATTTACGAAATCGTTTTAACTAAATATCTCATTTTATAATTAGTTTGTTTACGTTAATTTAAATAATTTAAACGATATAACTATATAAGTCTATCGCGTAATTATTAAACAACACAAATAGAAAAAAAACAACACAACCAGAAACAATACAAATAAAGAAAGAAACATACATATATACACAACATAAGTTTTACATACAAGGAAACAAATTACAGAAATACAAATGCAACTACTAACCTCCGGATGGTTTAGCGGACGATCTGTCGTCTGGGTAGACTTGTGGCTCCGGTAACGGTGGAAGTTATGACCCGTCTCATCGCGCATGCTATACGTGATCGTCCATTGGTCCAAATCCTTGAGCCATCGCTCGACGCGTGTCTCCCAGGCGGCCCGACGACGATTAGCCTAAGCCATCTCGTCACACCGAACCGCAACATGGTGCCACAACGCCTCGAGCGGCTCGGTCAGGCGCACCGCACGGTAAACGTGCGGTGGATGCTGCGGCATTGAGTCCTCGCGTGCTAGTGATCGAACCGGCTCCTACCGAATAGGATCGGGCTCCGGCATCGCCTGGTCCTCAGGCTGCTGCTGCTCCGGTATGACGGCGAGCCGTCGGATCCAATAAACCGCAATACCAGACACGGGATGTCGGCGGTAAGTCTCATGTTCAGGAGCGTTCGACGATCGAGCTTACGAGGCTCGATCGCCGGCAGATCCTGAAGCAAGTCAACCATGCCTCTGGTGTGTGCGATGTGGGTGACAAAGGCGCCTCCCCACAGTGTCTCGCGCCTCTGTTGGTGGTAGAAGGAGGCGTAGTATAATGCAAAACACCGTGCAAGGTTGCACGGCCTGCCAGTCATGAGTGAGTGAAGATAGAACAAATCTGTCGTCGTCAACCACTCCTGGCTCTGTCCGCGACCTTAGATGGTCATCACGATGAACCGGTGGATGTATCGAATCAGAGGATCTCTGATGGTTGTCGCCCGTAATTTGTGGCCGGTGAACGGCGTGTTAGAGATCTGCGCCCACCAAGCCCTCATAACTCCGTCCTCACCCTGCGTCACGAACGGTCTCCGGTCATAATATATACTAAGTGCACGACGAACCGCTCGATCGACATCTCCAGGTCCTGTCCGCATAACGAGAACTCAATATCAGGAGGAAGCTCCTCGTTCTCCTGCTCACCATGTGGTTTCATATCTTCAACATTTCATGACACATATGGTCAATTTACCATTCAATTTATCACAATTACTACAAGTCGATTACAA
This sequence comes from Mikania micrantha, assembly GCA_009363875.1. Taxonomy (NCBI): domain Eukaryota; kingdom Viridiplantae; phylum Streptophyta; class Magnoliopsida; order Asterales; family Asteraceae; genus Mikania; species Mikania micrantha. Next base: position 54,245,138 of record CM018698.1, on the reverse strand, counting down.
GTAGTAACAACAAACATAATCACATTAACCATAAACACTAATATGTCTTATGGTTGCATATTGGTGAGTAAGTAACTCACCTATTCATATTACCCATAACCTTGACTTTTTCAAGTCAACATTGTTCGACACATTCTCATATATTGACCAATCCACACGCATGTGGATTTTCCCAATACCTCTTTAAGGAGGATTTGTATGACAAATTCAATGTCATTCCAAGATGGTTTTACACATCTAACACAAGACAACTCACAAGTGGTCTTACAAATAAATTCAACGCCACTTACAAGTGGTCTTATATGATAAATCCAATGCCATTCACCAATGGTCTTACTTGTTAAACCCAATGCCACCCACCAGTGGTCTTGTATGATAAATCCAATGCCACCCACCAGTGGTCTTACATGTTAGATCCAATGCCACCCACCAGTGGTCTTACATGTTAAATACACACAAAATGCCATACGTTATGGTCTTAAATTTGCTTTAACACTATTATAAATAGTTTCCAATTCAATGTGTCAATTACTATCAACATGTAATGACATTATCACTAGTTATGAAATCATATCATAACAGTCACCATATGTATACACATTGTATACTTACAACTCTATATATCACGCATATAGATTATATGCACATTATATCAATTATTAACATGTTTAAATCATTACATCTCAAACTTAAACATGTATGAACACATAAACATAATTATGTGTCTTTCTCCCCTATCTTGCCTTAAACGGTCAAATTATACATTTTTAATTCATGTATACACACCAAGACATTTTCCATGTTCAAATGAATTAATTTCCCCAACACATCAAGTGTTATTGCCTACACTCATGTAGGTCTTTACACATTAATCTTCCAATTCATTTCTCCTGAATTGGTAACACTATTACGTACAAGTAATAGATACATTAAACTCATAACACCTTACCTAATCTCAATAGCCTAAGTATAAAATGATCCCCATAAGTGCTTGTTCATATCATGTTTGCACTAGTAAGTTGGCCAGACGTACTAGTTCACCCATTATATGCCCAATTCCTTACTTCCTTCATTTCATACTCAAGACATTGATTTCGGTTTCAAACAATCACTCAAATCACATTTAACATGTAATGATTCACATTACATTTAACAATTATAATACAGGAAATAGATATGCTAACCTCATACATTCGGCATCATGATCGGGTCTTCGAATCAAACGTTATGTTTTCATATCAAGAGCACAAAAGTTTGAGATCAAGTGTTCATGACGCACTTGATTCGCTCAAACCATTACTCTGATACCAACTCTGTAACACCCAAACTTTACACACGATTACACGTGTCCCATTTTTAGGTCCCAGATTAAAATTTTTCCACAAAATCATGTTCGGAAGCGTGACATCTCTATTTCATGAGTTAAACACACTTAATTTCATAACATTTACATTTATGATTAATAAAACTAGTGTGTTTAAGTTTAATACCACCAAAGATTTTACATAACGTTTGGTTCTGCTTCACAACGTGCCCGATCTGATCGTCCGATGCATATCTATCTTTGACCTGTAACATCACATATAAGGTCATAATTAGTTCATATGAACTAAGTAAGTAACCCTTTCCAGAGTTCCCAAAACTCATTTTAAAACACATCTACATACATATCATATGGATGTTTATCATGTCTAGATAATAATATATCATATTCAAACATCAACTTACACACCACACATTGTGCATTTATTTCCCTTAATGGGACATTTTCACAATATGAATATATTATATAATCCAACTTTATCACCAGAACCTCTGGCTTAATTAAAACACCATACGTATATATTTTATGGCTCAGCCAACTACCCACACACCTGTGGTTTTAACAATTTAGTTTCCGGTTTAACCGGTTATCCACACATTTGTGGTATCATACATATATCAAGTCTAAGATGTTCACCCACCGGTACTTCCATCTAGACAATTGCCAGCACCTCTGGCTATCCACCAATGTGGAGTCATAATTATATCAAGTCTAAGATGTTCACCCACTGGTACTTCCATCTAGATAATTGCCAGCACCTCTGGCTATCCACCAATGTGGAGTCATAATTATATCAAGTCTAAGATGTTCACCCACCGGTACTTCCATCTAGACAATTGCCAGCACCTTTGGCTATCCACCAATGTGGAGTCATAATTATATCAAGTCTAAGATGTTCACCCACCGGTACTTCTATCTAGACAATTGCCAGCACCTCTGGCTATCCACCAATGTGGAGTCAAATATATCAAGTCTAAGATGTTCACCCACCGGTACTTCCATCTAGACAATTGCCAGCACCTCTGGCTATCCACCAATGTGGAGTCATAATTATATCAAGTCTAAGATGTTCACCCACCGGTACTTCCATCTAGACAATTGCCAGCACCTTTGGCTATCCACCAATGTAGAGTCAAATATATCAAGTCTAAGATGTTTTCCCACCAGTACTTCCATCTAGACATTTGCCAGCACCTCTGGCTATCCACCAATGTGGAGTCAAATATATCAAGTCTAAGATGTTCACCCACCGGTACTTCCATCTAGACAATTGCCAGCACCTCTGGCTATCCACCAATGTGGAGTCATAATCTCGCAATGTAATAATATCATATTACCAATCATCAACTATTGCTCACAATAGTTTAATCAAAATTACACTATGGTGTTCACATTCTTGTACTTCCACCATAGTTATTTGTCAACACCTCTGACTATTCACCATTGTGATATCATACTCAAACACCGGCTTATCCGGCTATTATTATGCAATATGTGTTGCATACTTAATTCAACCGTAACATAAACACATTGGAACTTAACATGTATACAATAGAGTCTATTAACTCAATTAGTTCCAATTTAGTTATGCTCATTCATTCAAATCAACCAATATATATACCTCACAATCAAGTAGACTCTTTCTACTACTTATATGTAATGTTACAGTAAGTTGGATAACTTACCTGGTTCAAGCGGTTGTTCACTTCCTACAACCTCTTTTCCACTTCTGTGAATTGTCACTTGACTTTCACCACCAACACCTAGTTGTAATTCACATATATACAACTATATTCAATACATATAACACATACAATCAAGTTCAACTCACTTGACTGGTTTGACTTTCTCAAAGTCAACTCGTCACATAATTGACTTTATCTTACTATATTTAGTAAGTTCTAGTCAATTAATCATAATTAATCATATTCCATGCCTCCATTAGGCATTTCATCCATAATTGATGTTCATTATATTAGTTATGATCTCAATTACTTCTTTTAATCAAAATTCATTTATGATCATAACTGTTAATAATTTTTAACATCAATTCATCAAAATCATCATATAACCCATGGATCATGATCCATATTTATTTCAAAACCACAATTTACCCATCCTACTAGTTATCATACCATGATATGGGTTTCATAACAATCGGACATTATACCGGCTGCAAAACGAAGATTTCCCCATCAAAATATCAAATTCTTCGTTTCTAGCAATCTCTAGCTATCCACTAGGCAATAATCAATACCCATAATCATAGTAATACCTTCAAAACTAAATTTAATCCACAGAATATCAAACTAGTAGGAGAGATCGAATCGTTACCTTTTTGAACAAAGTTCTCGGATGAAAACGACGATCAGGATTTGTAGAATCAAATCCTAGCTCGATCCGGACGTTCTGGCAACATTAGAACTGTGATTTGGTGATAAAAATTCGATCAGATCGTCCCTAGGTGTGTTTGAGGTCGAGAGGATAAAAAAATAAAATTTCTTAAGGCAATCTGATAAGAATAGGAATCTGTCAAACCGCCCTATTCGTCGCGTACCGCGAAGAGGAGTCAAGAATGTCTTCGCGTACCGCGAAGAAATCCGGAGAAATCAGATATTTTGGGGGCTTCGCGTACCGCGAAGGAATCTCAGAACCACCTTCGCGTACCGCGACGAGTCCCAAAACATAATATCTTTGTAATTTTCTTCGTTTCGCGATTCCGGACAATCCGTAACTCCGTTTCGCGCACGGTTTTCTCCCACGTTCACCATTTCTCACATACTTTCAACTTGTAACAATAACAATCGTTATTTTACCGATTATTCCAAATACACTTTATTATTAAAAACCGGTTGTTACATAATTGTATTCAGTTTTGTCCAAAATATGTCTATCTCAGAAAGCGGTATCTTCGTATCTGCATAATTTATAATTAAAAATAATATACCAGTAACTACGTGTGAAACATGTAAGATTTTCATTTAATATCACGAACTTGTGTTTATGTATTTTGATATATGACAAGCGCACGGCAACCCACAACTCGTCCAAAGTTGGTGGCGACACGTCATATTTGAGTCGCGCATAACTCTTATTTTATTTTTTTTCTCGACCAACAAATCAAGAGCTTTATAAGATACCTTTCCTCGAAGGTTATCAAATATTGCTAGTTTATGATGACCCATATTTATAATCAAGCTCGTTTCAAAATCGTGATTCATTTTTACCTCCTGTGATTGCACGATTTCATTTATGAAACCGACAAGCGAGGCAAGCGTACTGTTTGTTATCTGAGGTATCGTTTTAGGTTTGAGTGCTGACTTTCCACCCGGTTTGTTGTACGTTGATCAAAGTTGCGCGTTCTATTAGTCCATGCTGTTACAAATATATCTCTGTAACTGTTTAACTAGGTGTGCATCAGATACTCCAGAACCCCTGAAATAAAACAAAAAACCAATGATGATATGATGATGATAATAATGATGGTATATAATGCTTACTTTTTTTGTTGTCTTTAATAAGTCTTTCGTACAGACGGTTGTAGTTGTGGTCGTATAAATCTGTTGTCAGAGAGTTACACAATGTTTGGCAATATTTTCGTCTGTGTGCCATCTGTAGGGATATTTTGCAGCTTCTGGAAATACCTTACTACACGCACTTATAACAGCAATGTCTCGATCTGTTATGATCACACGTGGCTCCATACATTTATTTAACATACTCTTAACCATTTCCAACACCCAGACATAGTTTTCCTCACACTCTCTGTATACGAACGCGTGAGCAATACTAAACGTCTGGTGTGTGGAAGTCACACCAACTATTTGAATAAATAGAAGCATGTACTGGTTCGTTTTATACGCCGCATCCATCATCAGTACTTGCGGAAATGCAAGCCACCAACAATACGATTTTGGATGACAGAAGAAAATGTCTTCCACGACGTTCGTTTCAGGATCCTTCCGGGTATAGTAAACGTAACGCTGACTATGAAGCAGGTTTTCCAAAACCTGCATCGGAGTATCACCGAATTTCTTCTTGTTTTTCATTTTCTGCTGTAAATTGTATACATCTCTATAGATGGACACGCTTGCAGGGTTATGTTTCTTTATGCTCGAAAGAATGTTACGAGGATCCATGTGTTGCTCGGTCAGATTCTCAACAATATCTTGTTCCTCTTGAGTGAATCTTCTAACATATGGATGACCCTCTAGATTCTTAGCAGGTTCATGATTGTGATTGTTGTTTATCACCTGTAATTTCCAGGATTCACGAACTTCGTTGTACAACCCTATCAGCTGAAACGGGCAACCGATTTTCTTGCTGCCTGACCGTCTAAATATTGCGATGCTATTATGCTCGCTACGACGGTCACACATGAGCCAGACTTTGATTACACTGCCTGTTGTCTTTGATTTCTTCGTTCTTCTTTTGACTACAATGATGTAACCATTGTCTAGTGCTCTACTTTTCACCCATCCTACTAGCGCTTCTTCGGACATAAACTCCTGACATATAAAAATAATAATAAATACCATAAATAATAATCATTATATACAATCATCAACATTTATGTTTCATTTAAGTTACCTCTTTTGTTTCCCAGTTAATGTTTAAATCTGCCGGCTTTTCTTCATAAGCCTCCTCTGAGGTACTTTGTTTACTGTGATCATACACAAACCCATAATCGTTTTGTTGCGCATATGATGCTTGATTATCAAAACCGACATCAGCGTTAGGTTCAACATTCAGATCTATCTGCCGTATGAATACTCAACAAGAGGCTCTTCATTCAAATATGGCATGTAATCGTTGAAAAAACTCCCATTCCAGAACGACATCGTTACAAATCTGAATTATCGTGAGATATCTTCGAAAACGTATGCGTTCGTTTGAAACGATTCAAGCTTATATAGAAATTTCAAATTTGCTCAATACGGCCCGTACTGGTCTGTACGGCCCGTACTGGGTCAAATCAATGTCCTTCCATGTCATCAGTGTCAGAATTGAAAAAGCAAGACGGGCCGTACTGATCAGTACGGGCCGTCTTGCTTTCAAATCATTGTCTTATGTTTCAGTGAATGTCTGTACGATGAATGAGACGGGCCGTACTGACCAGTACGGCCCGTCTTGCTCCGATCATTGTCATAGGTTGTCAGGGAGAATGTTTGACCGAGTACTGAGACGGGCCATACTGGGCAGTACGGGCCGTCTCAGGGGTGTATTTTTAAAAAATGGGGTGTTAATTTAACACAAACCATTAAAGAATCATGCCCTAAATATTATTACTACATGCTTAATACCCTATAACGCATAGGTTATTTGAAAAAAAAAATCTATATTTATATCATATCTATATTAGATAACAAATAAACTTTTAATATGATACGTGTTAACTCTAGACCATTTAAAAATTGTTTTTCCAGTATTTATGTCCTAATACATATTTATATGCTATCTTTTTATTAAATTTTGCTTTTTTTTTCATAATCTCTCATATTAAATATTAATGATTTTAGTAAATTTGATAAATATATGATTACATTATAAATTAATTATTTATCTTTCATAAAACGTCTTTGAAAAATATATATTACATTATTTAAAACAAATAATTTTATATTTTAAATATCAAACATGCATAATATGTATATTCTAACCTAATAATAATAATAGAAAGAGTAAATTACAGTTTTGGTTTATGTGGTTTGGTGTTTTAACTACTTCAACCAAACATATAATATTCTATCAATGCAGTTTTTACGGTTTAAATAGCTAACGGTTTTGGCCCTCAATCATAGCTAAGTTTGGGGTCCAAAATTGTTAGAATAGTTAGGTTTTGGAGCCAAAACCGTTAATTGTTTAAACCATATGGGTTGCATTGTTTAAACCAAGTAGGCTAGTCCCACGTTAGGTGGAACTTTGTTAGATATATGATAAAAAATGCACTAAAAGTGGTCTTTATTCGACGGCTTAAAGTTCCATTAAATTCAACATCTAAGATCACGAGATCCATCTAGTCGACGGGTGGGCTGCTTCATAAAAGTCGGTGTTGAGTGTTGACATCCCATTGCCTTTCCATTATTTTCTTTTCTTTGTTTTCAATATTTTATATTAAAGCATTATTTTATGTATCTAATTTTTTTTTCTCTTAAAATTAATCATGAGAAGTGTTTTGTGAGTTTCAATTATCATCTTAAACAATTTTGCTTTTATCTTATAATAAAAATTCAAATATAATAGAAACTTATGGTAAGCCATTCGTTGGTGTGATTCATCAACAATGTTCTATTTGAATTGAATTATGCAATAAGATTGAGTAAATTACATAAAACGTCTTTTACATTTATTTGACATTGCATGTTATAACTTTTACGTCCTTTACGCTAACTTTTGTTAAAAATTTCAGTTACTTATGTAATAAATTCATGATACAAAACATAAGAAATCATGCAAGGATATACTGTTAGTCGTAAATACCTAGAGATAAATAACTTAAAATAATCAAGTGAATTTTTACACTTATGTCTTTCAAGTGAATCTACAAAAGAAATTAAGTAAACAAAACAAATAAAAATTAGAAAATGAAATAAAATGAAATTCTTTATTTCAGCTTATATTAAAAAACTGATTATTAACTAATTTTAGAATAATTTATAAAATAGAAATGATGAATATGAAAAAAGAAAAAAAATGTAAAAGAAAATAATTTATAACCAATTTAATAATGACACGAGATTAAACTTAGATGTGTTGAAGCTCGACTCGTCATGTTATCCTCAAAAAAAGTATTTAATTTGTTTTAAATATAAAAAAGATAAAAGAAATGTAAATAACTAACCGAACAAACGAAAATTAAAAAATAATAAAAGAAAATTATTCATAAAAGAAAAGTAAACAACTAAACTTAACAAATGAAATTAAAAAATGTAATAAAATAAAATCTTTATTATAGCTTATATTTTAAAAAAAAAATTGATTAACTAATTAACTATTTTTAGAATACTTTGTAAAATTAAAATGATGAAAAGAAAAAAAATGAAAAAAGAAAAAATAAAATAAAATAAATGTAAAAGAAAGAAAATAGTTCAAAAGAAAAAAAAAGTTTCAGATTTAGTTCTTTAAATAGAAGGGCATGATTGTCATTTAAAAATAAGTAACTGACATTTTAACAAAAAAATAGTGTAAATGACGCCATATACATCAAAATATAAACAAAAAGGATCTTAATGTCATTTGTTCTATTTTGTAATATTAAAAGATCACGAGTTCTATAACTGAAATTAACCACAAAATTTGTTTTAAGGATTATACCATGTCCATATTCATTAAAATTTTTGTGATTACTTGCACTTTAAAATTTCGTGTAAATTATATTTTTGTCTTCCACACACAAGAAGAATGGACGTGGTTTTTTTCAAATAAAGTATATAAAATGGATGAAAATGCATATAGGATAAACCGATCAAAAGCGTGAGGCCCGGAAAAGATAATTTATAGTTGGGTAATTATTCTAAAGAAAATTATTTAATCAAAAAATCTAATAATAATTTAAGGAAATTTGATTTATAACTAACGATTGAAATCAAATTGTAATAGTGAAAAAGATAATGAAAGAGTGGAGAGTTTCCTCACGAGGTTTTAGCTCAGTAATGAGTTTCCTTCTATATTCGGTGTGACTGATATACAAACTTTCTTTTCAGGATGTGTCATCCAATCAACTATTGTTGTTCAAAAATAATAATAAATAAATAAAATTATTTAATACACAAAAAATAATGAGAAATAATATTGAATGAACCATACAAATTCAATGGTAACATGTATTCATTATTGTGTTGTATTTTTTGCTTATTTCATGTTATCTTGTTATTATAATTTTTTTTTATTTAATATATATGTATATAGGGAGATGATCAAACCTACACCTTACATTACTAAAAAAAAGAAAAAAACATACATCTTTAGATTTACTTTAATTTGAGTCCCAAAGTAATAAGATGTAGTTATTCGGTTAACGAAATAAACATGTGTTAATAAAGAAACCACACCCTGTGTATATACATACATATATATATATATGGATGTTCAAATGAGAGCTATTGCAACTTGAGAACTAAAGAAACCATTTCTAGCCAAAAGTATAAAGGGTATAATAGTAATTTTCTCTATTTTAGAAGAAAATTACTTTTATACCCCTAACAATATATGATTCAAAATTAGTTCATTTGATTCTTTCATATTTAATGGTTCTTAATGGAATAAGTATATATATATAGCGAAGTGTTCAAATGATAACTCACTCTTAAAGCAATAACCCAGATAACTTTGCCAAGAAGAAGCCAAATCTTGGATTTTTTTAACATTATTGTAACCATTTAGAACACCAGTTCTTTTATGAGTTTGTGAAAATTCATCACCATTTAAGAGATATCTTCGTTGTAAGTTTTTGATTTACAACATTGTAACTGTTTTAAGCCCAAAACTTACAATGATATAAACTCTCAAACGGTGATGAATTTTCGCAAACTCATAAAAGAACATAGTGTTCTAAATATGTTACAATGATGTTAAAAAAAATTCAAGATTTGGCTTCATCTTGGCAAAGTTAAAAGGGTTATTCTTTTAAGAGTGAGTTATTATTTGATCCCAATCTTATATATACAGGGGATGTTCAAATGAGAAGTATTGCAACTTGAAAACTAAATGAACCATTTCTAGTTACAAGTTTAAATGATTTAATAGTAATTTCCCCTATTTTAAAGGAAATTTCTTTTATACCTCTAAAACATGTGGTTCAAAATTAGTTAATTTGATTCCTTCATATTTAATGGTTCTTATATATATATATATATATATATATGGGGCTGGGCACAAAAAATAACCCACTATTCCCGCGCTAACCCGAATAACTTTGGCAAGATGAAGCCAAATCTTGGATTTTTTTTGAACATCATTGTAACACATTTTGAACACTATGTTCTTTTATGAGCTTGTGTAAATTCATCACCGTTTAAAAAATATCATCGTTGTAAGTTTTGTGCTACAGTACTTTAAGTTTTAAATATTTAAAAACTTAAGTTTTTAAACGGTGATGAATTTACACAAACTCATAAAAGAACATAGTGTTCAAAATGTGTTACAATGATGTTAAAAAAATCCAAAATTTGGCTTCATCTTGCCAAAGTTATTTGGGTTAGCGCGGGAATAGTGGGAAGTGTTCAAATAATAACCCACTCTTAGAGCGATAACCCATTAACTTTGCCAAAACGAAGCCGAATCTTGAATTTTTTTTTTTGAACATTATTGTAACACAATTAGAACACTATGTTCTTTTATGAGTTTGCGAAAATTCATCACCGTTTGAGAGATATCATCGTTGTAAGTTTTTGAGTTACAGCACTGTAACTGTTTTTGTCAAAAACTTACAATGATGATATCTCTCAAACGGTGATGAATTTTCGCAAACTCATAAAAGAACATAGTGTTCTAATTGTGTTACAATGATGTTCAAAAAAAAATCCAAGATTCAGCTTCGTTTTGGCAAAGTTAATGGGTTATCGCTCTAAGAATGAGTTATTATTTGATCCCAATCCTATATCTATATATATATGGGATTAATAAAATGAAAACCTTATTTTAGTGTGAAAACCTTATTTTAGTGTGAAAACCTTAAAAGCTCATGTAAAACAAACGTATTTTTTTGAATTTTTTTTACAGGTTTGTAACATTATTAGGCACATTTTTATAAAAAAATCAAAAAAGCGCCGAAGAAATATTTTTTAAAAAAATATTTTATAAAATTTTTCTACATTGTAAAACATACGTAACACTGCGTCAGATCTGACGGAATTTTTACGTTTTTTACGTATGTTTTACATGGTTTTGTTTTTACGTTTTGTTACGTATGTTTTACATGCGGTTTGCTGGGTTTTCACACTTAAAAGTGGTTTTCAAATTATCCATACCCTATATATATATATATATATATATATATATATAGGGAGGCATTCCATTAAGAATCACATTTATGTTAGGAACTTGAGAACTGCATAACACATCCCTATATATATATATAAAGGTTCTCTTAGCATAGAATCCATTTTACTTAAATATTTATAATAGGCATGTAATTGAACCAAATGAACACAAACATGATATGTTAGAGTTTGTTCGTTTAACTTTAATCTGAACAAATAATTGAACACGAACATTTAAACGTACAAAGTTTTTTTGTTCGTGTTCGCTTGTTGAGAAATCAATTGTGTTCATGTTCATTAATAGTATAAATAAATGGTTTACAAACGTAAATGAAACATAATAAAACAAATATAAGCGAACATTACTTAAGAAACATAGAAGAACGTAACTGAACAAAATTAACTGAATAAACAATGATTAAAACTTAATAAAGGCCAAAACTCATGTAATCTATGCTAGTTTCTTTACTTTTTTAGTTTATGATAACTCATCAGCCTCAATTTATAAAAAAAGAAAAAAAACCCAAATTCATATGAATTTTATTTATAAAAACTAGATACTAGAAAAGTCGAACAAAAAAATCTATATGATTTGTTGAAAAAAATAATCAAACCAACATAAACGAACGTGAATGAATAAATATAAGTACACGTAAATAAACAAATGAGGCATGAGTTCATCTTCGCTCATTTAGTTAATTGAACAAAACATTTTATTCATGTTTGTTCGTTGCTAAATGATAACAACAACAACCTTACCCAGTATATTCCCACTTTTCAGTAGGGTCTGGAGGGAATGATAGATACAAACCTTACCCCTATCCCAATTGGGAAAGAGAGGTTGTTCCGAAAGAGTCCTCGGCTCAAAGTTATCGTTTGAAGTTGATCATTCCAATGATTTTAACGTTATTTTCACAGATAACTAAAATAATGTTAAAATTAGTGTACTTTTACTTTTGCCCCTTAAGGGCCCACACATACATACATTATATGCGTGCAACTCAAATGTGGATCGTTTAACAATAATTTCATTCATGTGCTAAATGATAACACATGAATGAAATTATTGTTGAATGGTTCACAAACAATTAACCGAATGTTCCGTTTATTTACAAGTTTATCTATGCTTAATAGTTTAATACATGACTTATTTTCATGCAATATTTTTAAAACCATATCGGACATCAAACCGTTCGTCTTACTGGTTTATAAGTTAGATTGTTCGAACCAGTCCAACAAGATTTAAAAATAAGATGTCATGATAAACATGATAAAATTTATACACGTAATTTAATACACAACAATTGAAATCCTGGTTCAAGTGTTCAACCACCCGGTTAACCGATTCGAACAATCAGTTTACCCAGTTAACTTGAACATCGGTTCAACTAGACTAACCAAACCGATTTCCTGTTCAATTACTTCGATTGGCCGGCTTAGTCTGGTTTTGAAAACACCATTTTCAAGTAAGCCACCACAAAAATGCATAAACACTCAAGTGTGATGCTACTAAAACAAACTATGTATTCCTCATGTCACCTATTGCAATTTACACACATGCATGACAATGGCGATGGCTCATTGTATCATGACAGTGAAAATAAAAATAAAAAATAAATAAATAAATAAATAAAAAACATTTCACCATTATTTATTTTACTTAAACAGAGTCTTTGATATCATTTTGATCCCAAAAAGAACGTAAATCATAAAAACAATATACTAATCCAGCCGATTTAGCTTCTACACCACTCTTGAATCAGTCATTTCCTCATAAAATTTAAAATCCAAGAACCACAAACTTAACCTATTTCCTTTTTTATTTGGAAAAAAAAGATACCTAAAATATAAAAACTAAAATGGTGTCACCTACAATTATTCATCATCATCTTCATCTTCATCATGTCATCAAATTGGTTCCACGTAAACTGAGTTCATAAACTGTAGCAATATGATTAGATCATTTTGGATGTCCTTAAATCATTCACATCATTCGGTTTCGCATCTCGATTGGGCTTCATTTGACCATTATCAGGTTTAGAAGGTGTATTACTGTGAGGAGGAAGAACATGCTGCAAGAACCTGTTAATCATCTCATAACTAGTGAAAGTAATCACGGCTGACGGGGTTGTTCTTAAAAGATTAGTTCCGCATCCTCGGTAGAAACCTGCTACGCCTTCTTTTTGAAGAACTTTCTTTACGCAATCGACGACACCTGCATAATGTGTTTCTGGGCTTCTTCCGTGACCCTGTTCTTGAAGTCTTGAACGAATTACCTGTCACACACCCATATTCTAAAATTTAGCTTCGATCCAAATATTGGTTTTGATAAGCACCGGACGCTTCAACACGTTTTCTGGGTTTTAAAAAGCGAGAAGCGCACTGAGACAACATGGTCTAGAACAAAGGCACAAAACTTGGCTAGGTTAGAGAGGTGTGCCTCATCGTCGCCTTAAGTCACTTTTTGGTGTGCTTTTTGTGTTGATCCATGCTTTATGTACAATGCGCGCCTTGAGTAAACAAGCAACGGGCCTTGCACCTAAGGTTGCTTTGCGCTTAGGCTCGCAATTTAAAAACCAACAGTGTTTTGGGCCCAAAAGGCAAGGCGTGAGACAAGATCCATTTTTTACATGTTAGCCTTTTTATCTAGGAAATCATTTATAATATTTTCATCCTTTGGTCATTTTTACATATGAACATCTTACAGATCCTTTTTTTTTTTGGATAACCGTGGGAACCCACTTGCGTGGTAAGCCCAGAATTTTTTTTACATATGAGCATCTTACATATCCAAATTTTTACCGCTTTACAATTTAGACCCAGTATATGTTGCGTGCTACCTCAATATCTAGAGGCATTTTCCAATCGCCATATGTGCCTAGCAAGTTGCGCCTCAAGCAGGCTTGTTAAAATTAAAATCCAAATATTAAAAATACGGATATAAACAACTTGGGTAAACAAGATTAGTGAGTTCACCTCGTGTGGGTACGTTAGTAGGGAAGCAAGTATTTTCGACATTGAAGAAGCAATTGCAAGCTTCCCAGGGCTTAGACCTTTAGTAGTCGTATGATCTGGGAACTTGAAATAGACATGATCAGCATTACTTACAGAATTCAATCAAAATGGAATCTGATGTACAACTTCTAATGCTTGATGTATAACTTTCAATGAGATAAAAGGATTACCCCTTTCTGCTAAGTAGAATTTGATCTGCTCATAGGCTGGAAACTGGATAGCCACATGACTAATACCAGCAAGTGAAGGAAGGAGTCCACTGTAGCAATGCAAACAAAAACTAGTCAAATGAACAGAAAAGAAGCCATCTTGAAAAAATATATATACATACATACATATATATATATATATATATATTTGTGTGTGTGTGTATGGACTTATTCCATTAAGAACCATTAAATATGAAAGAACCATATGAACTAATTCGAACCACATGTTTTAAGGGATATAAAAGTAATTTTCTTTTAGAATAGGGGAAGTTACTTTTATACCCTTTTAAACTTGTGACTAGAATTGGTTATTTTAGTTCTCAAGTAACAATAGTTCTCATTGAACATCCCCTGTACACACACACATATATATAATTATATATTGGTAACCATAAGCACCCGTTACCAGAAAACTCTGGATTCAAATCTAAGACCTCTGCTAGAGGACTCAAGTGCTTACCTTCACACCACCTGTTGATGCTAAAAAAAGGGGGCATTTACATATGTGCCCTTTCTAATATCATTTATTACATATATACCCAAGTAAAAAAATCAATTACATATTTTCTCTGTGTGAAAGATATTTCCCCTTCCACATAAACTAGTCAATTAAATATTCCTCCTTCCCACGAGAAATATATAATTGATTTTAAAGGTTAGGTAAATATGTACTAAAGTCTAAATGTTCTCACTAGGGAACATATGTAAATAATCCAAAAAAAATAGTAAAACTTAAGACGCATACCTGTACAACCCTTTAAAGCCTTCCTCATGAACAATACGCGCCAAGGCAGACGAGATGCTTGTATATGGAACCACACCAACTCTCATCCCTTGTGTCTAAAAGAAAAAAAATGATTATAAATCATAACAATTAATAATCCCACATCCTAATCTTCTAGAGAACTTTTTCTAGCATGAACTTTTATTGTTATTGAAAATGCCTTCCCATATTAAAATGTTTGTGGAGTATAAGAAGACCCTACTTGGAGTCTTGTCTTTACAACCCACAATGGATTCGTGGTGATTGCAGTGGCTGCTCCGGCACCTGAAGCAGCTACCATGTTTGCCCCGATAGTAAGATGCCCGCAGCTGTCAACTGCAGATTTTAAAATGTAATTGCAATGAATAATTAAAATAACATATTGGGTGGAGCACACTTGTTACAAAACCATTTTTAAGTAAAGAATTATCAAAACTGCATAAACACTTATACGTGTGGCCTTAAATGCATAGCGGGAGAGTAAGAGAGGCGGATATGCGGTTACATAACTATGTTGAATATATATTCTTTGCTTGA
This sequence comes from Mikania micrantha, assembly GCA_009363875.1. Classification (NCBI taxonomy): domain Eukaryota; kingdom Viridiplantae; phylum Streptophyta; class Magnoliopsida; order Asterales; family Asteraceae; genus Mikania; species Mikania micrantha. The sequence continues at coordinate 54,229,310 of CM018698.1, read as the reverse complement.
AATTGATTTTGTACTGAACAACCCTCTATACTAAATTGATTGTTTTAATTTATAACATTATATTTCCAACAAAGTAATAAACTTATAACATATACAAGTAACCAACCATGTGAATCAAGAAGCTCTTTAAGTTGCCCATAAACAGCAAAATAAACCTATATAAGCAAAATATTTATAACAAGATATATTAAGCAACAAGTATAAAAATTAATAATATATATAAGTAGCACTCACAGCCCAGTTTGGAAGTAGGGCAGCTAATGTTGGTGAAAGGCCCCGATATAATCCCCTCAATCCCTCATTTCTTATAATCGTTTGGAAGCTTGTGACAATGACGCTACCTGATCAAAGTTAAAATGAGCTTAAATAATACAAAGAAAATAATATACTATAAATGAGGCCAACAACATGAATGGTCCTAGTCCCAGGTAAAGTTCTATAGTTGTATCCTTTTTGTTCACATATGAAGTGTTTGAGCATGCATTGACTATCATTCAACCATCAATAGAGACGAGAAATAGCAATTGTGTGACATTTCTTTGAATACTCGGTTATAGTTATGATAGGAGCAAGACATAAACTATGTGCTTGGTTTTAAAAAATGTGAGGCGTTCTGAGGCATTTGGGTCTTGAAAGCTAAAGCGCAGGGCACGAAAAACATTACATACATGAAGAATTGCTCTAAGTACAACCAAAATAAGCTTCATGTAAAACCAAAATTTGCATCTTTCTCATCTATTTTACATATCAACCTCCTTTACCAAGCAAAACCACTCATAATCTCTTCAACCTTTAGGTCGTTTTACATATCAGCCTGCTCTAGACCCAAATTTTAACACATGTGCAAGAAGTGCCGCCTTCAAGCACTCTTTTTAAAACCAATACAATGAGAAACAGTATAATGAGCAAGCTAGCATTAAATGATGTTAATGAACAAGGAAACAAGCAATATTTGAATGCCCTAGATAATAGTCTAACATTGAAAGATTGACACATAAGAGTAAAATGCCAAAATTACCTTTCACTAAATACTGTGAAAAAGGTAAATCTAGATTTCAAGTTTGCAATGGCGTCTTTTTGGGACATTATGCAATGGCATACTTTTAACTAAAAATTCTTAATTATAAATGAATTGCTTTGTAATATATATATATATAATGCTCCTCTGTAAAAAATAAAAAATTTTGGATTGGCCAAAAACATGAACTTCAAGAAGTCAAGCAGAGAAAGAAGCAAGAAAGAAGAACAGAAAACACATAATGTCAAGTTGTCAACTAGCATATATATCTGCCTTATGACAATAAATTAACAAAATTCAATCTACAACCCCCAAAAAGACTTAGTATATTACAATAAATTAACAAATTTTAATATATATGAGTTTACAATGATCATATAAACGCTTGAAAGAGTTGAACCTACCTTTATTCCCAGGAACATTAGGCAGTCCATAAACTTGCAATCTTGTCTTAATAACGTCCAATGGGCTCATGATAGTGGCAGCAATAGCACCTGTACCAAGTAACATTTATAAAAAATAAATAAACAAATAATGACAATTTCTCCTCAAAAATTAATTCCTAACTACTAAAATCAAGTCCAATGGTGATCTCAATTCAAATAAGAGTCACTGCCAGTCAGCCACTTCTATCCGCAACCAAGATATGCTGATAAACTTGAAAAATGTATAATTGATCTTAAATTCTGGGATTATTTTCACATGAACTTCATGGATGATTTATTGACATTATTACATGAGAAATGCTATACGTCCATATCAAATTCAAAACCTTTTGGGTGCATATCAAAGATGAAATTTACATAAATGAGAATGATTCAACAACTGGAATTCAAGTTCTAAATCTTGTTATCAAGCCAGTCACATTGTTATGACAATTGAAAACAAGTAATTATGAAACCCTAGATTTTGTTTCTTCACACATACAAATCAAATTCGTGATTGAAAAACATCGATCCCCAAAAGGAAGAATCCATACCTGCAGAAGCACCGGAAACGGCATCGTAGATGATATACTTACCCTTCCGTGGCTCACCAACAGTCATCGTCTGGTAAGAATGATCAGAACGAACGTTTATTCAAAAACAAAAATTCACCGAAAAAAACACCGGATTTCAATTGGGGGTTTCGAATTAACGAACAATCAAATGGAATTGAACCCCAATCTCGAACAACCCAATATTTATTGACGCTTTTGGAACGTGTTTGACACTTTTGGTTGAAGAAGAAGACGCGAATAACGAGTCTTTGCAGGCCGTTCGCTATTAGAAGAATTGATCTCAAATCGGAGGAGATTGGAGACTTCTGTTTTGTCTGATTGCATCAAAATTGAAGAGACTCCTGAAAATTATGACCTATAATCGTATACCCTTTTGGGATTATTCAACAACCCTTGTCTCAATCATAGATGGGCAGATCCAAATTGTGTGGTCAAGTTTGTAGCTTTCATGGAGGAAAAGAATGTTACCGAGAACTTTATGAAATTACGCCATAGTTACTGAGAAAAACACAGATAAAATATGAATTTTTTGTTTAGATTGTATGTAAAGAATTCATAATAGGCAGGACCGCACGAACAGGCAAAAGATACGAGTATGGAGGGAGATTGGTCATGCAGCGGTGTAGAATCCTTATCATGTAATAAAATAAATATATAACAGTACATAAAATAAAAACAGATTTTTACTTAATAACAGTGGATTAACATGACCAATGTTTTCTTGTTCTAATGGTAAGATAGATGTATAAGGAAAGTGATAGGAAAACCAGGTCATGGGTTCGATTCTTGATTCCATCTGGTTTTACCGGTCTTTCACCTTCGAGTCTTTGGAGTTTGGACTGATGCTTGAGTCGGGTTTTCCTCGAGAATTGGTGGTTGATTAGTTGACCGTTCAAAAAAAAAGTAGTGAATTAACAGGAGTTTGACATGTGTCACATGAATGAGAGGTCTTGTATTAGAGTCTCATTTGGAGCAAAAAAATGTTGTAGGTTGAGTTCGGGAGTTTTCCCATTGTGTGTTTTCTTGTAGATGATGATGTCAATATACTCATTTAAATAGTGGTACTTAACGTTAGCTGTTAAAAAATAAAAAATAAATAAAGATTTTTACTTAATAACAGTGAATTAATAGAAGTTTGACACGTGTTATGATAATTTATGTATAAATCTTTTTTTATACTAGATTTTTATTTTTTTTGTATAATTTTTTTTGCTTTGTATTTTTTGTGTTGGATTTTTGTGCTTTTTGCATTGTATATTTTTTATACTATATTTTTATTTTTTTTACTTTATTTGTATTTTTCTTTGTGCTGAATTTTTATACTTTGTACCAGATTTTTGATTTTTCGTATTTGATTTTTTTATGCTAGATTTTGTTTTTTCTACTGGATTTGTTTTTGTATTAGATTTTTGTTTTTACATTTTTAGCATGCATTCTCTTTAATCCAACTCCAAAAATAATATACCATAACTCGTTTAAAGAATGATTTTGCTTTTTTTTTTTTTACCATAACAGCCCACTTACCCCCAATACTCAACTAAACAGGAGGAATGGATAGACTAAGCAACTAAGTCGGTGACCTCTAAGGAAAATCGTCTTAAGTGGGAATTGAAATTGAGATATTTATATTGTGTATCTAGTCTGTTCCACTTTAGGCAGCACACCAATTACTTTCTTAGAGATTGATTTTGTTGTTTGATTTTAGTCCAAAAACAAAATGCTAAAAGTTAAAATAAATATGTTTAATTTCGCAACTTGGTTTTTTGATGTTACGTTTTTGAACCACATTAATATACAAGAAAGGGAAAGTGAACATGACAAATATGTAACATGATATTGTATCGTTTGAAAACACGATCTTATAAAGAAAACACTTAAATCCTATCTGAGCGTCAATTTGGAATCTTGAAAAATAAATATGCGGTTCACATTAAATCACATTTCTTTATTCGAACTCAATTTTTTATTCAGGTTTAATGGGCACTACATGTTTATTTTTAAGATTCAAAATCAATAACCCAACTATGGTTTAAGTATTTTCTCTCTAATATCAATTTTCATATGATACAAACCCAATGTAACATTATATGTTTTAATAATATTTGTGAGCAAAACATAACTTTGATCTCTTTTTACATGTTTTATTTTTGTCTGTTTATCAATTTATAGCTACTTCCTCAATAAGCACTAAATATATGTGAAATTTTGAAACTTTGAAATATCATGATTGATTGTTTCCTATCCATCAAGATTTTTATTTAGTTATGGACATTAATACTATGGTTTTGATTACAAGATATGACTTAGACTTTGATGTAAGGTTTGAAAATTGTTTCCTCTCCATCAATTCACACATTTGTAAAAAGGGGTGTCAATCGTATACAACGCTATATGCCTTTGACAAATAATTTAAGGGTATTTTTGTCATTTATATTAAACCTCTAAGAAAAATAACAAATAATTTCTATATGTTATTATCCAAAAAAAAACTATAAATTTTAGAGACGAGGATGACAAATAAACGAAATTTCTAAATTTAAAGAGATGAAAGAAATGAAAAATGAGGTGTGAACATAACAAGCATGAATTTCATTTTATTCCTCAAATTATATATTCAAATATGATATGAATACTATTTTTTAAAGAATATATTTAAGTATCATATACAACGCTATATGCCTTTGACATATGATCAAATCAAATAAAAATTCACAAAGTAATTCCTTTAAAAAATTGTTTTTTAAAAACTATTGGTTAAACCCCATAACTCTTGGTGCAAGTCTCAATAATCTGTCCAATGCATGAGGAGTGAACTTCCTTGCAAACAAGTGGCATGTTTGGTTTTTACTCGTATTATACACACATTGGTTCGAGCTTCTTAGTTTCTCCAAAAATTGTATTGTCACGTCGTTTCTCGTATATCGTGCCGGGTGGGGCCCCCCTTTTGACCAGTCAACAAAAGTCAATGTTCGCCCTGAGTTCATCGCTCCAAATTTCTTGGTGACAAATGTTGGTAAGTAGTGTTCATCAGCATAACATGAACCATTACAGTAGTTTTGAAATACTAGGAAATAAGTCGAATCAGATATCACCTCCAAAGCTAAATCCCGATCCATCTCAAACCATTGCGACCCTTTTCTCCATTCGTGGAGCTTAATGGTAGGATCCATTCTCCGGTTGTAACGTCCACGGCCAACGGGCCCCATTTGATCATAGGACTCCACAAAATTTTGAGTGGAGTTAATTAGGTAAGAGTAAATGCTTGAGAAATTGAACAAGGGAATGCAAGACTCAGAAAGAAGAACAAAACGTTGGTTAGAGAAATCAAGAAGCGCGTTGGCTAGTAATCGTCTTTCGGCTTCGATCATATTAACTTTTCCCCATTGAACGCTCTGAAATTCACAAAAATAAACATAACTAAGACAATTTTCAACAAGGTTTGATTACTTGTATAATTATCATTTACTCCAAATTATATCTGTATATTATATATATATATATATATATGGGGGAAATATCAAATAAAGAATCAATTTTAATAAAGAATTACAAGACGCATAAAAAAACATCTATACTGTTTCAATTTTAAATTATTTTGATAGTTTTGTATTTCCTCAAATGTATTATAATATAACATGGATTCTACAAAACACAACCTACGTGAACAATGTTTCAATTGTTTTTATTTGTGTTTTTTTTAAACAAACTCAAACTAAACATAATAACTTTAGCTAGAGATGGGCATAAAAAAAAAAAGTTACAGAATCGGACCTGACTACCCTATCTGAAACCAGAAACAATTCTACTCAAACCAACAGGTGGTTTTCATCTTTATTCGGTTCTTGACTTTGCGTAACTAAAATTGAAAGTGGTTTGTGGCTTTGTGCACCTCTAACTTTAGCCGTGCCATAGTGGTGGGCCTGGTGTCGTGTGGACACTCAAACTTCAACCCACTTGATATGTGCTCAATCTTAGCCATAAGCCTGGTGGTGGGCCCTCAAACCCAAACCCATTTCACCTTGTTATCTGAATGAGTGTATTTATCAACGTGTATTTGACAGCGGGGGTCTTAGAGCAATTGCGGAAGGTGCGACTGCAGATGATGCATTTTATAAGGACCCTAATTTTTAAAAAAAAAATTGTATATATTATATATATTAATTTAATTTATTTTGCAACAAACACATATAATTTACATTCCAATTTTTTAAATATATTTAACCCAGTTACGAATTATACAAAAGCGAAAAGAATTTTTTTCCTTAAATAGTTAACCCAATAACTCATTACAATTTAAAATTTAGGTCAAAAAAACAAATTAACTCACTTCATAATTAGTTACAAACTAATTACCACACGCACATATCGGGCCCATTTTTAGCATGCGTATAGGACACCTAATCTCTTATAAATGACCCTGGTATTTGGAATAAGGTTTGGAGTCTAATGATAAGAAAAATGTGTCACAGTTAAAAAAAATTTAGTTTAAACCTTGCATAAAAAAATAATTAAAAAAAAAACAAAAAACTCGATGCATAGTTACATTGGATTTGATCCTTAATTTTTTCTGAACAGCTAATTTTTGATTCACTAACGGATGACATAAGTATTCAGCAGTACCACTCGATCATATCCATCATCAAGTTACCAGTTCTGAAGGAAACTTAATACTTTGAGAAAATCCTCTTGTGAGATCTGAACTCATGACCGTTTGATTCGTAAGCCTTATCTCACCACCAAGATACCACCAGACTATAATGTTTTCGTTCCTTCCATAATGAAGAAAATAAAATGTCCAGCTCTTTTTTGCATCATGATGACACTATCCCTCATACCCACCCAATTATTTTTTTTAGACCCTACATGTACAATAAATTGCAGATATGCCATATCCAACGTCCTTAATAACAACAATAAAAATCCACAAGGAGGCTTGGGACTAACCAAACCAACTAAAAATCTATATGAAAGTAACAATTTTATAAAATTCTTATCATATTTAGAAATACTATACAAGATGTATTTAAAGTAAAATTCAACAGCTAGAAAATTTATAACAAAAAATTTATAATCGCTTAGTTCTCGGTATCCTTTTACACTTGTTATAATCCTCATTCCGGCCATGGACTCATGAAGCAAATCTTACCCCTATCCCAGTTGGGATAAAGAGGCTGCTCCGAAAGAGTCCCTGGCTCAAAGTTATCGTTTGAAGTTAATCATCCCAACACTTTTAACGTTATTTTCATAAACTAAACTAAACTAATTAAAATAACGTTAAACTATTGTAATTTTACTTTTACCTCTTGAAAACCCACACATATATACATTATATGTACATTACATCGTAACGATAACAAGTATATATAAAAAAAATTGTGTTAAAATCCTTACCTAACACAGGACAGGATAAGATGGTATTTGTAAGTTAGTTTATAAAAAATCTATATGTTCTAGAACATTACAAAATATTTATGATAATTTAATACACAGTGTAAATTTGCTGTCGGTAATAAATTTTATTATATAACAAATCTAACGACTTTAATTCCATAAATATCAACTGGTTAGTGGTTCCTCTTTGGTTTGGTGGGTTCTGGCTGAGCAAATCCAGTACAACTCATTGGACACTCATAAATCATGACAACCGACAAATAAAAGACAAGACTTGCAAAAGATACGCTACAAAACTTTGTAAAAAAGATGTTTTTCCAAAATAGTTTAAGTGTTTACGGTTGGTTTAGGTTTTATTATACATTAAATTATGGTTTTGGTTCCTCTGGTTTAAATGTTTTAACTATTCTGGTTTAAAATAGTATCTTTTATCAATTCAGCCTATATGATTTAGATAAATAACGTTTTTGGCCCTCAACTATAGTTAAGTTTGAGGGGCCAAGACCATTATTTGTCTAGGCCATAGGGATTGAATTGATAAACTATTTCATTTTGAGCCGAAATATTTGAAACAATTGAAAACGAAAACCGTAATTTACTCTTTATTATAAATAGTGATAAAAAATTCTAAAAGAATGATATAAGGAAATGTTAGATGATTGGTATCGGATATACCAATAACACTATTTATTTGTGTCTTTTACAGTTAAAAAAACATGTATAGGTAAAACTGTAAAAGCAAGTTGTTGGTGATGTGATTGTTTTTATTTGATTATTATAAGTAGAAAATAAGTGATGCATGAATATTAATATTCTTCATACAAAAATAATAAAACATGTGTCATTTTAACTGTTATAAAAACCTATATAATATTTATTCACCACTCCTATAAAAGCAGACTATGAAGGGTCCGAAGGTGCCCCATTTTTTCCGGTTAGAATGGTTGATTTAGTAACATTTCGTCATAAAATCCTTCGCCTCCCTTCGTTTTCGTTCTAAAAATCCTTCAGTTCTCTTATAGTTTTTTTCAAGTTTCGTCAATGATCATCCCATCATTTATACATAATACTTTGGTCAAATCATATACGAATTTTTTTTAAAAATGGGTTTAAATTTAAAAAAGTGGTTACAATGGGTGTTGTATTTTTTTTTTTCACAAATGGGTCTAACTCCACTTGTAGTGGCGTTTTTAGAGGGGAGAGAAAAACCAGTCAGACATGTCAGAGTCAGAATGACCAAAAAAATTCAAGGGTGTACTTGAACTCCACTAGCAGTGGCGGTTTTGACCAAAAAGTACATCACCTCCACTCCTAGTGGCGTTTTTGACCCAAAACCGCCACTGCTAGTGGAGTTCAAGTACACCCTTGAATTTTTTTGGTCATTCTGACTCTGACATGTCTGACTGGTTTTTCTCTCCCCTCTAAAAACGCCACTACAAGTGGAGTTAGACTCATTTGTGAAAAAAAAAAATACAACACCCATTGTAACCACTTTTTTAAATTTAAACCCATTTTTTAAAAAAAATCATCATATACACATAACTTTTATTTATATATTTTTTCAAAAAAAAAACAATAATATTAAGAAATATAAAATGTTATTGGTACGTGTAAAAAACAAATAGACTGAATAAAAAACTAAAAAAGGGTATAAGAGTAGTTTTAGTCGGTAATATACTGACCTTGCTTGGAATTTTCCGGCCATGAAAGACGGAACTCTCCGGTTCCGTCCAGTTGGAAGACGAATCGGAGCTATGAACGTAGATGGTGAAAAGACCTTTATGCCCTTTGAAAAACTTCTCCCACAACGGCGCCATTAACACCGGTCCTCTCGTCAAGAACATGAATGCCACCGTCGGGATTCTATCAAACGGATACTGTCGCACCTTCGGAACCATTGATGCGCGCCAAATCAACTCCTGATCGGTCATATTGTGGTTCAGTTTTGATGGGTGGATGAAATCTTTAAACCCCATGTTTCTTGCCGCCGGCGACGGCGAAGGCGAAGAACCGGCGGCGGTAGTGGTGGAGGGAGAGAATTCGTTGAATCGGAAGTTAAATGAGACATTTTTGAGCTGGAAAGTTAACACGATACCGAACGATAACCCGAATGCGAAGAAAAGAATCAAATATAGGAGATTTGATGGTTGAAATGAAGCACTGACGAGCTTCAATGGCGGTACTGCTGTGTTTTGATTGCTCTTGATCATTGTTTCTGTGATTCTGTGTATCGGAAACGAGTTTTGAGTTGATTTGAATGAAATTTGATTGAATTTCAAAGATGAAAGATGCTAATTTGAATGGTTGAATTGGAAGTTAGAACTCATAGATGATCAAACACGCCATGAACGTGATTTGGGGAGATGATGATGATGGTGAAGAAGATGATGGGTTTTGAAGATGTTGTTTGAGGATGGACTTACTTGGTGCAGTTGACTGCTAGAACACAAAGAAATATACTTTGGTGTGTTTAATAAGTTTGGCTAAGTGACAGGTTTAGTCCTCTGTCTTATGTGTGATGTTCAATGTTAACCTTTTGTTTTGAGTTGTTCTATGGACTCATTGCTAAGATTTTATGCACTTAGAAGGGTTTTCCAAAATGTAATAGATGTGGTAGTTAAGTTGGTAGTGGATGATAGTTGTAAATATTAGGGAAATTTGCGCAGACTCGTAAGGTTAGGTATTTGATAAGTGATTATATGATGTCAGAATGATTATGAGAATTAAGTTAATATTTTATACTTGTTAGGATGATGCACAAATAATTTGCAAAAGTATTTAAAGAATTTAGTGATTGAATAATGACGATAGAAGTTAAATAAATTTTATTGCGATGATATAAGGTTGTCAAAGTAACATATGGTAAATAAAGATATATAAAAGCTAAAAAAAACTTACTCAGAATGCCAAAAGCTTAAGTAAAGAAATATTGATGCTCGAATGACTTATCTTAGCTAGTTAATCCTCGAACCTTTATTATGTATATCGTTAAAGTCTTTAGCTAGCTACATTGCAACGTGCTATATCATGCATCTTGTAGTACGTTATGACCCGCTACGCATCCTTATTATTATTTTTGTAAATAAAATTTGAAAAAAATTGGACAATTAATAGGAAATTTAAGGACTTTTAGGTTGATATTTTTAAGTCAAAATTTCTATTTTTTATGTTTATCCAAGTAAAACTGAATTCAGTTTGTAAAAATAAAGAAAAAAATGAGTCAACTTATCTATGCGAAATATAAATTTAGTTGGAGGTGGGTTAATACGAGCACAATTTGTATCTTGGTTAGAAATATTAATTTGAGTATGGCCATATTCTTAATGGTATGACTCAAAGTAGGGCGGGGTGAGAAACCAGAAAAACCAAACCAGGATCGAATTAACCTAAAAAATCGAACCGAATGAATAACTGAAAAAACTGAAATTGATTTTTTCGATTCGTTTTCGGTTTTTCGTATTCCACAACCGAAAAAACCGAACTGAACCGATTTTTAAACACTAACATATTCCACAACGAAAAAACCAAACTGAACCGATTTTTAAACACTAACAAATTACAAACAATGTAAGAAAATCATGAATGAACCAAAAATCTCTTTTAATAATAACTCATAATAGATTATAAAAGTCTTTCTATGAACATCTAAGAGTACGGTCCCACTACCTCCTAAATAATTGCATAATAATCCGGGAAGCATTGAGGCATAAGTGGAAACTTATCATAATATCAGGGACCATTAGTTTATTTTCATATATTTGAGGGGCATGAGTCAAAATCTTTCTTTAGGTAGATTATTCAATTAATATTCGAAATAACAGAAGTATAAAAATATTATTATTTTTTAATTTGACGCGTGCTAGAAGTTGGAATATACTTTGGCAACCCGTAGAAGACTTTTAAGTTGAAGTAAATAATTTAAAATATCCGTTATTATGGTTGTATCGAAAAGCAACTTGTAAACAGGGGTTTAATGATGGAATACCATGAACGTTTTATGAATCCATCAAAATTTTACTATTCACTCTAAAAACCTATTTATTTATAGGATATTAAAAACATTTTATTATTATTTTAGGGATTGGTTATTCTCACACCCTCTTTTATATACACATTATATGAGACGTATAGCCCCTGCTGACACATACTGATTTAATAATGATTGGTCTCGTGTATGCCTCATTTATGACCTATAGAACGTATAGGCTTATACACGAGCTCATAGCAATTTTGACATATAATGGTTGGGCTCCATAAATGTCTCGTTTGAGTTTATACGAGACATAGAGGATGTGAAGTTTGAGAGCTGTGTGTGAGAATTGCATGATACTTATGTTAACACCAACTCACACAACCATTTAATTTGTTTTCACTTTATTATATATATTTTAATAGTTTCATATATAAAAAGTTAAAATAATTAAACATTATAGCTTTGTGAATTAAATAAGTTTGGCTAAATAAATATTGGCTTGGTCTATGTTCTTGTTTTGTAAACTTCTTGCTAAGGTTTTCTTTTTTTTTAATAACCGGGGAACCCACTTGCGTGGTAAACCCCGGGCCTCCTAATACCCGACTAATTGGAGGAACGGGTAAACCGCGGGCGCAAGCACCGGGTCGGTGGCTTTGCTAAGGTTTTAGGCACTCATGAAAGGGCTTCCACAATATATGCAAATGATGTGGTAATTAAGTAGGTAGCGACGACGGTTCTAAGTTCTAATAACTTAACAAACAAGGTATTTTTGGAATCTTTACGAGGGTAAGCGAATACTATATACTCGATTAGATTAAAAAATATTGTATTTGCATTTGTTAGTGTTATTGTTATATTTTATGATTATTATTTTATTAGAGTTAATAATAAAATAAACGTGCTTTTATAAAAGAATATAGTAAAATGTTATTTATGTGTGTGTGTGTGTGTTATAAACTCTTAATAAATAAAAATGTGATAAAAACATTGTTGTTCTTCTTGATATAATACCATAATAATACTATAAAATAATAAAATTATATAATAATCAAATTCAATAATAATTAAAAAAAAAAAGTTTGATTGGAAATAATCGATTGTTTTCCGATGACAAATAAAATATTATAATTATTTAGAAAAAAACAATGTCTAAATTTTATTTGAAATTTTCGATATATTTACAAGAAGAAAAAAATCTTTTATCATCGTTATTTTGTCACAAAATTAGCGCACATTTTTGAGTTTTTTTTTCCTAAATTTATCGGAATTTCTTCCAATAAAATTTTGGTCGGAAATTCCAAAGAAAAAAAAGTATATACTAGTAGGGAGACAACATAAATAGAAAATTTGTTGGTATGATATAGTTGTTGAAATTATACGGCTTGCCAATCTAACGACTTTTAGAAATAATACTATAAACACTAAAATTTGGTATCTATTTCTCAATTTTTGTTTTGTATTAGCTTCTCAATCCTTATTTTAAAAATCTGAAATCTGTTAAACAAACAAGCTAACATGCTTTTTATCCCAAAACTACATCCAAATAATGTATGAAAAACTGTAATGACACATTTTAGGATTTTATAAATAAAATAATGTATTATATTGAATTCTAAATTATAAAATGTGTAATTGGATAGTTTTATGTTTTAAACAAAGTGGGTTGTTAAATAACTAGTAATTAATATGGTTAGGTTAGTTAAAACTAGTTAAATGGTAATTTAAGGTTGGAGGGACCAAAATTGCCAATTGGCTAAACTTGAGATGGGCGCTTTATCTAGTAAAATAGTCAAACCAGGTCAACACTCACTCTTGTGTTGCCTGGTAGTCGAATTCCAGAAAAGGGAGCCAAACCCTAGTTCTTGAGATTTTGATCAAATTGGAGGTGTTCATAAGCTTAAATTCGAGGATTGAAGCTATAAATCAACACCCAACGTGATTACTAACAAGAGTTAAGTGTTACTTGATCATGTAGTGTTTGTTCATGTTTTTTGAAGTTTAATCGCGTGATTTTATAGGTTCTTGGCTCGAAACAATGTTACTTTGAGTGTCTCTATGATTTTCAGGTGTTAAGAGGCTAATGACGTGTTCGAGAGCTGATTAGGTAATTAGAAGAGAAGTCGAGGGGAAATTGCAAATAAAGTGAAGTCTGGAAGGGCGTAAGTATGCCTGTACCCGGTGTATCATACGATCAGCGTATAAAACGTCCAATTTTGGGAGTTGGTAGTTGATCTTGGCTGTACCACTTGGAGGTGGGCGTATCATACGCCCATACCCGACGTATGATACGCCGGCAGTCGGAAAACTCGAGATTTTAGCTTATCTCATCCATATTTAAACCCAAATCTTAGGGTTTCGAGGAGGCCGCTTTTGAGACAAGTTCTGGGCGAAAATGGAAGGATTTTGAGCCTTCCAAGTCTTCCGAATTCATCCAAGTTCATATAATCATCATCCGAATTAAGAATCAAAGTGTGTTAATAACGATGAGTGGCTAGTTTTCAATTGTAATTGTTTCTGTGCAATTAGCTTAGTGGATGAACTTTGATTTGACATTTAAACTTAGGTTTTGGTTTGTTTTCGTTTTGATAATTTGAATTCAATTATGGTTTTTGATTTAAATAGTATATTTGCGTTTAAGCATATATGCTTTGCCATCAGTGATTCAATTTTCTTGCATCGTTTACTCATTGGTATTTGCAGATTACTTTGCAAATCTAAATTGGTAATCATGTGAATGAACAAATATTAAACATTTGTCCCGTTGTTGTCAATTTGACCAAATCGATTAACAAACTCATGTGTATGTGATTTCCAACTAAGTTTAAGTAAAATCATTGCGAGTCTATTAACCCAAACCCAGAAGTGATTACGTTTTTATTCATTGTCTTTAAAATCATAAATCATAATCATTGCTTTGAACATTTCGTTAGTTCAATTCAATTCCAAGTTTATATTTTTTCCCGTTTAATCAAGTGATCAATAAAAGATTAACACTTGCCAACGATTTCTTGAGAAGATAAGCTTATTTACCCGTGCTATAATCATAAGTAGTTAAGTCTTTATTTTTACGTTGTTTTTGATTGACCTACGACACCTCAATCATTACTTTGTTGCGTTGGTAAAATTTTCGTGAAGGAGGATGAAACCATGAATGGGTTTTCATGCAAACTCTGAGTTGGATGTTGTTAGCAATGTTTTCATAACCGGACCGGACGTCGAACCGGTCTCCTTACTGGTCAGAGGTCGGACCGGTCGAACCGGATTTAAGAACCGGATGATTTTATAAACATTTTATAAATAGATATATATATAATTAAAAAATTTAAAAAAACCGGTTCAACCACCGGTTCGCCGGTTCAACCGGCCGGTTCATTTAAAATGGCCCAGAACCCTAACCCGGCCGGTCCGGTTTTCAAAACATTGGTTGTTAGATGCAAGAACATGTTAGTTTGATATTGTAATTATGTTTTAAACACCCAAACACATGATTCTTACATAAAGAATCAACAGGTGAGAAGATAGGTATTGAATAAACCATATAGGTTTGGGTTTACATGTAAACTTGACGAGTTTGATTAAAAAAACACCAGCATAACAACAACCTATATAACCAATGATCCTTAGCTATAGTGGTTGAGAGGAGGTACCCTGTGACTTCAATATTGGGGAGGTCACGGGTTCAAGTCCTGGCATAGACAAAATAGGGGTTTCATGCTGGGCTAGGGGTTTTCTCTCACCTATGGTGGGTTTCCTCCTATTGGATGTGTATATGATCGGGTTTGGGTTTACATGTAAACTTGACGAGTTTGATTAAAAAAACTCCAGCATAACAACAACCTATATAACCAATGATCCTTAGCTATAGTGGTTGAGAGGAGGTACCCTGTGACTTCAATATTGGGGAGGTCACGGGTTCAAGTCCTGGCATAGACAAAATAGGGGTTTCATGCTGGGCTAGGGGTTTTCTCTCACCTATGGTGGGTTTCCTCCTATTGGATGTGTATATGATCGGGTGGGTCTATGACCCGTCAGTGATCCAAATTGCCGTTCAAAAAAAAATAAAAAATAACAACCTATAAATAAGTTTTTAGCAAAATCTCCCTATACGTATTTTTTTTCTTCTAAATATTGTTGCATAAATGCTTATAATTAGTTTAGGCATGTTCTCTTATTTTTTTAATAACTTTTATACTATAATCTATTTATTAATTCTCAATATATCATTACGATGTACTTATTTTTTTTATATATATTTATTATAATTTTTATTCAAATTCAAGTCAGTTAAATATAATTCATTTTTCATTTTTAAATTCAATTAATTTAGTTTTTATTGACGCTTATTTTCATAACAATGTAATTCATAGCTCATAAATTTGTATTAATACTTGCACAAATTTTAAATTTAATTTAGTGTTACTATTTTTATTTTTAAATTCAATTATTATTTCAACATGCATGGAAATTTCACTAGTAATTATATTGATACCCAAAGTTACAAAATGTAAAATATTATTCTTTTTAAATTTGTAGAATGGTAAGAGTATACATTCGCAAACCGAAGAGGACTCTAAACTAGAAGTTGGAATTTACAATTTCCGGAGTAAAGTACGGTTTTGCTTCTTGTGATTTGAATTAATTTGATATTTTCATACAAATGCTTAAATTCTGTTAATTTGACAATATAGTTTATGTTTTTTTTTTTGACATTTTATTTCACTTGGTTAATTTAGGGGCTGTTTGTTTGGGTCTGAATCTGAATGGTTCAGATTCAGATCGTTTGTTTGGGAAAAAAAGACATCTGAATGGATTCCAATGTCTGAACCAAGGTCTGAATGGTTCAGACTTAGGATGGAGTCTGAATGAGAAAGAAAGCTGGTAACATCTGAATGCCCATCACCACAGCCTGAACGGGTTCCAATCGCCGCACCACCGCCACCGCCGCCCAACCGCACCGCACGTCCGCACCACCGCCGAATTGAAGGTGCGATCTGTTACCGAAGATCAAAGGGGTTGTGACAGGCGTTTCGGTTTTAGGGTTCAAACGAAGGGGCTATGACGGGTGGCGGAGGAGATGCGGTGGATGCGATGGTGATGACGACTGGTCTGTGGAGGAGATGCGGAGGAGATGGGGAGGAGAAGGGGAGGAGATGCGATGCTGATGGCGATTTGCGATGGTGATGACGATTGGTCTGCGGAGGAGAAGGGAGGAGTTGGGGAGGAGAAGGGGAGGAGTTGTGGTGGTCCGGTGGAGATGCGGAGGAGATGCGGAGGAGAAAAGGGTTGGATTCTGTGTTAAACGATGGCTAGGTTGGATGTGGAGGAGATGGCTAGGTTTTTGTGTTAAAAAAAAGTTTTTTTTTTTCAATTCAGATGTGCAACCAAACAGTTATCATTCAGACCCTCTTAACCATTCAGACCCTCTTAACCATTCAGACATATTAACCATTCAGCACTTAATGATTCAGACTTAACCAAACAGCCCCTTAATCTAATTACCAAGTTAAGTTTAAGGGTATTTGTGTCAATTACACTAAAATCACAACAAAAATAACAAAATAATTTTGATATAAAAATAACAAAAATAATTTCAATATCCAACATCAAAAATATATTACAATAGCTACTATATTATAGTGAAAGATATTCTATATTATAGGTTTTATAATTTATTAGTTAAAAAAAAAAAGATTGCAACATCCAACAATAAAAAAGATTTCAAAATATTAACCCGTCCAATATTAAAAAAGACCCACATCAAACATTAAAAAATATTGCAAAAACATGCAAAAGTGCAATAACATGTTCAAACATAAAATTTTTGATTAATCCAGTAAAATGAGCTCTTGATCAATGGTTTGGACATGCTAATACACATTTGCATGTTTTTGCTATCTTTTTTTATGTTTGATATTTTGAAATCTTTTTTTATTTTGGATGTTGCAATATTTTTTTTTAAACTAAGAATCTATAAAACTTATATAATAGATTATGTTTTACTATAATATAGGAGTTATTGTAGTATATTTTTGATATTGGGTATTGAAATTATTTTTGTTGCTTTTTCACCAAAATTATTTTGTTATTAGTTTAGTGTAATTGACACAAATATCCTTAAACTTAACTTGGTAATTGTATGGAGTTAACTAAGTGGAGTAAAATGGCAAAATAAATATAAACTATAATGTCTAATTGGCCAAATTTAAGAATTTAGATGAAAATGTCAAATTCACCCAAACGACAGGAAGCAAAATGGCAATTCGCTCTTTCCGTTATTATGCTTTTGTTGGGAAAAAAACGTGTACGCAGGTTTAATTATTTACCATAAAAAATTTACATAAATATTCAATTTTAAGCTTCTAATAGAATTATCATTACCCAAAAATGTTCCTAGTGATAAACCCCTAAATTTATTTAATGTGCTTCTTTAAGCTTATAATAAAATAGTCATTAGACCATCCTTAATGGGTAAGCCGTTTGGGCGTCGGGAGGAAATTTCGGGCGGGGTGAGCGGACATATCGCCCCCTACCCGGCAGCCTCCATTTTGATCTCCCAGCAGCTCCTGTGCCTCGTGTGGCCTCCTTTTCACCCATTGGTGGGTTTAAAAAAGTTGGGACCCACTATAGAGTTTTAAGGTTTTTCAGTGGTGATGAAACATATGATGTGACATAGTGAGGAAGGTTTTCAGTGAGGTGACTATTATGGGGGTTTTAAGATTTTCAGTGGGATGATGACGTGGCAGAAAATTTCAGTGAGATGAGATTTTAGTGGGATGGGTATTAAGGATGACCTTAGACAAGATTGTTATCAATTTGAAGCTTCTAATTGAATAATCATAAGACAAAAATGTTCGAACATCATGATCAACCCCAAATTTAAATAATGTGCTTCTTTAAGCTTCTAATTAAATAATCATGAGGACCAAAGGCATGACAGCCTAACAATATTTGGTGGTGAGATAAGACTTAAGAACCATAAAGTCCTAGGTTCGGATCACAAAAGGGTGTTTCTCTCAAAGTATTGAGTTTTCTTCCGAACTAGTGACTTGTTGGTGGACGTGATCGTGTGGTAACATTGGTGACATGATGATACTCCGCTGTATGTCAGTGATCAAAATTAGTCATTTAAAAAAAACATTATTATGTAATAATGCTATCAATTTAAAGCTTCTAATTGAATAATTTTTAGACAAAAATGTCCGGACTTAAATGATGCGAATATTCAAAAGTATTGAAATTTTGAGTCTTCAACTTGTATTCACAAAAAGTTATTAGTGGGTTGTTTCAAATCATGGTGTTTCATTTTCTTCTATTTATGTTATTATTGACTATTAGTGCGTTATATATCGTGTTAGAGATGTATTTTAAACATACAATACATTTAATTTTTTGGAAAAAAAAAGATTGAGAATTATAACATGTGGATGATGTCAAAATAAGTGACTTCTTTTAATAAAATTCAAAGTAAATTAAAGAACAAAGCAAATGGGATGAGTTTAGTGATTGACATAAATACTCTTAAAACTTAACTTGGTAATTGTATGAAACTAACTAGCCGGAGAAAAATGACAAAAAAACCCTTTAATGTCTAATTGGCAAAATTTAAGAATTTAGATGAAAATGTGAAATTCATGCAAACCAGATGCAACATAACAAGCAATGTACTCTTTCCGTTATTATGGTTTTGTTGGGAAAAAACGTGTAAGCAGGTTTAATTATTTACCATAATATGTTCCTGGTGATAAAGCCCTAAATTTAATTAATGTTCTTCTTTAATTAGCTTATAATTAAATAATCATTAGGCAAGATTGTTATCAATTTAAAGCTTCTAATTGAATAATCAAAAGACAAAAATGTTCGAACATCATGATCAACCCCAAATTTAAATAATGTGCTCCTTTCAGCTTCTAATTAAATAATCATTAGGACCAAAGGCATGACAATCCAAAGATGAAACTTCAGTGATCTATCAATGATCTTGTGACTTGTTGTTAATATGATCGTGTAGTACCGCTGGTGACACGAGGAAACTTTAGTAATCTGTCAGTTATCCAAATTAGTCGTTTACATTAGGCAACATTGCTATCAATTTAAAGCTTTTAATTGAATAATTTTTAGACAAAAACGTTCGAACGTGAATGATGTTAATATTCTAAAGTATTGAAAGTTTGAGTCTTAACTTGTATTTACAAAAGGTTATTAGTGGTTTCAAATCATGGTGTCTATTTATGTTATTTTTGACTATTAGTACGTTAGATATCGTGTTAGAGATGTATTTTAAACATACAATACATTTAATTTTTTGGAAAACAAAAGGATTGAGAATTATAACATGTGGATGATGTCAAAATAATTGACTTCTTTTAATAAAATTCAAAGTAAATTAAAGAACAAAGCAAATGGGATGATATATATATCAAATTGGTAGCCACCCTACAAGGGTCGTAGGACTAAAGTCGGAGGTCCATTAATAACCACCATTTATCTTGATCACACATTACACATACAATAATTGTTCAAGTAAAACAAAACAAATAATCGAGACAAATATATTGACTTTTATGATAAAGATTATACTTATCAAACCCTATCTAAACCCTATCTCACATCTTAGTTTTACTAGAAGATGAATCTTATTGGTTATAACCAAAACAAACTTTATAACTATGAATTTTTATAGTCTTATTTTTTATCCAGTTAAACTTTAAAAAAAAGTTAATTGAAACAAATCAGGTAATTTGACTCCGTTAAGCGAAACTTTTTTTGTATTTTTTCCGCTGACGACACTATAATTTCTTCTTTAATTTGTGTAATATACGAATGTTTCGATATATTTTTGTGAATACTACAACTTGTAATTGATTGTATCATCTGAAAAATGGTGACAACATTCAAGTATTAGATTATATGACAAGACTAAAACAAAACATTTTTGAAGTGTATGACTTATTAGTTATTAATGAAATAACTCAGGAGAACGAATACAACAATGATGATGACATTCAAGCATAAGATTATAGGACTTCTTCATCTAATAGTTTTCAAATGCAAAGAAATATATGAGTAAAAAATAAAACTTGAGCAAAAACATGAACACGAAAAAGTCAAAGCTTATGAATTGCATTGGCAATGTGGATAATACTATTGCGTAAGGCAAAAAAATATTGGAGAAAGAGTATATAGTTGAGGAAATTTATAAATAGTTAGAGATTTAAATTTTTTTGACAACTAATCAAGTAAAACAAGAACATTGTTTAGTTGTTATCTTTAGATATGCATAAAGGTACCAAAATATATGATATGTTCAAGAGGTGAAGCAAGTTTATGAGATAGTAAAAAGGTTAATTTTATGCATTTATTTAGTTTTATTTATTACTAGATTATTTCCCCGTGTATTACACGGATTTGATATAAAATATTAAATAATTAGTAATAAAAATTTTAAAATTGTAAAAGGATATTTTAAGATAAAAATGATTAATTTACATATTAATGAATACTTTAACTAATAAAACAATAATAAAAACTTTAATAACTATAAAAATGATATGCAATCTTTTGATTTTTAACAGTTATATATTTAAACTAACTGATAATAAACTTCATCATGTGTTCTATCAAATGTTAACTTTTATAAATAAATAAGGTATAATATAATTTATGTAATTATTAAAATTTAAACGACTGAATTAAAAAAATAGTGTTAAACATAAGGACAAAAAGCGTAACTTTGTCTATCACTTCTTTACTTTTTTTTAAATAAATTAAAAAAT
Source organism: Mikania micrantha (assembly GCA_009363875.1). Lineage (NCBI taxonomy): Eukaryota > Viridiplantae > Streptophyta > Magnoliopsida > Asterales > Asteraceae > Mikania > Mikania micrantha. Next base: position 54,208,155 of record CM018698.1, on the reverse strand, counting down.
GACATTGGATTATAAATATCTTATTGTTTAAAACTCTGGGTTATAGTTTATTTAATTTTTATACAAAAAAAATCATTTTTATAGAAGAAATATTTCTTATATAACTTTGATATTCTAAAAATAAATATTTTCTTATTTCAAAAAAAATATTAAAAAATTTCATATCTTATAACATTTTTTTAAATGTTTTTGAAATAAAAAGATAAATAATATTATTAGTTACTATTATTATAAATATTTAATTAGAAAGAGAATATAATTATTTAATAGAAGAGAATTAAATGAATTTAATAGGAAATTGACATTTGACATTAGTATTCTAATATTATTACAAGTGACAAATTTTTTTTTTATTAGTATAGTAAGATTTTCTGGCAATTTAGGACAAATATGGCATTATTTTAATTGCTTTTTGGGTTGTTTTGTGTTTTTGGTTATGGGTCTTGAAAACAATTGATGTTTAAAGAGTAATCAACTTCTTTTTGGCATTTAATTTGTTAAAAACATAAAATAATAGATTAAAAAGCCTTAAAGAGCATAATCATAAAATTATTGCTTTCTTTTCATTTCTTTTCAACTAAAAGAACACAAAAGTTTTTTTTTTTTCGTTTGTTTCGAATTCTATTCTTTCCCGTCTTTGTTTTTCCTTATTTGTTTCCATTTCTCATATTTTCTTTCCTTTTTAAACTCGAGAACAAAACGTAAGGGATTGAGCTAAAATACAGCAAAGAACTTTTTTTTTTATTACCACCAACAAATTGCCAAGTTCGTTATTCAACATAAAGTCGATTCAAATGTATATTATAGGAAATTTGGCGGTGAAGAGCAAATACTAATAGCACCGTATAATATATTCATCATTATGTTTTCCGTTCAGGTCATTGTGTAATATATTTATCATTGTGTTTTACGTTTAGGTTATTGTGTTATATATATATATATATTCATCATTCTGTAATACATTTTAACTCATTCCATGTATTTTTTGTTATTGTTTTTTATATATGAAATATATTTATTATTTACTTTTTATATATTCCATATTAAAAGTACAAAATTGTATTATTGCAACATTTTGTTTTTCAAAACTTCTTATTTTTAGTAACATATATTTCGGATTATTGTGTCATATGCAATTATATATCATGTGTTTTACGTTTTTGACTATTTGATTTTATATTGTCATTGTTTTATATGTATTAAATAAATTTGTTGTTGTTTATCAATATGATTGACATATAAAAAGTATGTGATTTTATTGTTTCACCATTATTTTTTAATAAAACTCATCATTTTAGAAAAATAGTCAGACATCATGACGAGCAAAAAGAAAAAATAACTAACAAAAAGACGTAATAAAGGACAAAAAGACGTAATAACGGACAAATAGACGCAATGACGCCTTACAAATATAAAAGGTCCTGAAAAACATAATTTTTTTAATTTTTTATATAACAATACCCTACTCGTTTTAAAGATAAATAAACGCTCGTTTTTTTTTGTACAATTTTTTTTAAAAAACAATATCATATATAATCGTATAAAAAATGGAGGGAACGTGAAAAAAAATCAAACTAAAATGTCTATGACTAAAATGCTCTTCCATGCTTTCATTAACTTTTTATATGTAACTATGATTTCAACCATTAAATTATAGATCTAATAATCTAAATTCTTCTTACACGTTTTACACTAAATTCTCTTTTTACTGACCCTATTATTTTTATAAAATTTAAGGAATAAACAAACAAACTTACCCATTATATTCTCACTTTTCAGTAAGGTCTGGGAAGAATGATACACACAAACCTTACCCCTATCCCAGTTGGGATAGAAAGACTGCTACGAAAAAGTCCCCGGCTCAAAATTATCGTTTGAAGTTGATCATCTCAACATTTTTAACGTTATTTTCACAAAATAAATAAAACAACGTTAAAATTAGTGCAATTTTACTTTGCATCCTTGAGGGACACACATATATACATTATATGTGTGCACCGCAAATGAGTCCATAAAAATAAGTTCTTATATTTACATATATTCCTATATTCTTCTTACACGTTTTACACTAAATTCTCTTTTTACTGACCCTATTATTTTTATAAAATTTAAGGAATAAACAAACAAACTTACCCAGTATATTCTTACTTTTCAGTAAGGTCTGGGGAGAAGGATAGACACAAACCTTACTCCTATCCCAGTTGGGATAGCGAGGCTGCTACGAAGAAGTCCCCGGCTCAAAATTATCGTTTGAAGTTGATCATCTCAACATTTTTAACGTTATTTTCACAAAATAAATAAAATAACGTTAAAATTAGTGAAATTTTACTTTGCCTCCTTGAGGGACACACATATATACATTATATGTGTGCACCGCAAATGAGTCCATAAAAATAAGTTCTTATATTTACATATATTCCTATATTTACAACTCTAATTGCATATACCCAAATCAAAAAATAAATTATATACATCTCATTCTTTTATAAATTTTCTTCTTTAGATAAGAAAATATATACGTAATTTAAAACTTTAGGTAAGGTGATATATCATATATGTAATTTAAAGCAATGTTTTCAAACCCGGACCGGACCGGCCGGTCGGACCGGGGTTCGGTAGTATAAGCGGTCCGGTTCTGTGTTTAAAACCGTTTTCGTGATAACCGGACGGTTGGACCGGCGACCGGTGGTCGGACCGGAAAACCGGTGGTCTGGCCGGTGGTTGGACTGGTTTTTTAATTTTTTTAATTTTTTTTGATTTTTTATATATATATTTATAAAATGTATATAATATCATCCGGTTCTTAAATCCGGTCCGACCTCTGACCGGTTCGACGTCCGGTCCGGTTATGAAAACATTGATTTAAAGGATGAGATAAGAGGATATATGTCATTTAATTTTCTTTAAATCAGGTGTATATGTAATTTATAAAGTTTATAGTGAAATGTATACAATTTTCCAAACTTTAAACTCATAAACCACCGGTTTTGGTCAATTGATGCTATTATGACGACGAATATGAAAATTGATGTAAATGAAGCTAGTAAATAAAAAGGCTGGATTTGGCAAATAAGATTTTTTAAAAAAATAAATAAATAAAATGTGTAATTTCGCTTTACTTACATTTAAATTCCTTTATTAAATTCAGTAATCAAATATGTTATAGATTTTCAAAAGAATAAATCCGTTTTACTTCCATTACAATTTTTTAATTTCTTCATAAACTTTGTACGAACTAGACGGCCCAATACTTCATACTTCTTTTACATACAACCGAATTTTGCATGAAGATAATTTATACTTTATCAAATTGATATTATTTATGGGTCATTTGGCCCAATGACTTGGATAATGGTGAGTGGATATTCATATATGAAATTGGAATTCCTAAAAGTTTGGAGTTTTTCCTAGTGGCTATCATGGATCGAATTTTACCATTGGGTGATTATCATGTCATGCTTGGACCGATCGTATAGAACCGCGAATGTAAAATGAAAAATATAAGAATCAAGAACCGAATCAGTATTAACATATGGATTGGATCGATTTAATTTAGCAAGTTGTATCCACAGATTTCATTGGTCTGACATGTAAAATGTACACTATAACACACATATCAACACATTAGGACTTAGTGCACCTAGAACCAAACCGATATTTAATATGGGCAAGATTGAACCGGTTTAATGGGTGGTTTCACATATTGACTCGTGAAATGTACACTCATACTTACAAACGTGCACACACATACATATTTGTTTATGTGTATCCATGTATTATGTAAGTACGTACGTATGTACGTATGCATGCATGTATGTATGTATTTGTATAATTTAATTTCGCACTATTGGTTTGTTTTGATTTGTTTAATCGTGAAGTAAATTTGGATAGGCTTTATAAATACGAAATAAAAAATGAGTAAGTGGATGATATAACGACTTAAAGTATATCATGACCAAATTGACCCATTGATAATGGAGTGTGGCATCTGTTTATAAGAAAAATGTGGGGAGGGCATAAGCATTCCATATACAGGGACCTTTTTGTAATTTAAATTATTTTTTCATAATGCACTCGATTAATTTTAATATTTTGCAACTTTACCTTTTATTTTTTTAAATTAAATTTGTTAAGGGAATATTATATTGAATGTTGTTTTGTTTAGCTAGGGAAAGTAATTTGAGTAGTTAGTGTTTTTGTATCAGAAAGTATAACTAAGGGAGCTAATTACATAAAATGATTGGTTTATGGTACTTAGGTTAATTAATATTAGGAGTAGAAATAGTGGTAGTTGTAGGGGTATTCATCAGGTTGGATAACGGCTTATTTGGGTTATTTAGATTTGAAAATTTTAAGACCCTATCTGAAACCCGACCCGAATTCAAAACTTGTTGATCCAATCTGAATCTATCCGAATAACTCGAATAAACTTATTTTTTCATCCGAATAATCCGAACAACCCGAATAAACAATGTTTAATATAAATTATTTACTTCTCAAGTGTCATTCGTTTAATATAAATGCTATGCCATTTCCTTGTTTTTCATCGCACTTCATTTACAATCCTCTCTACTTGTTCATCATCTTCATCTTAAAATTCAAAGATTCAAAAAACTTTTGAAGATCTTTATTCTTCTTATGCTATATTTATTCGTAACAAGTAATTGCTCTTAAAGTTATTTATGATCATACATCGTATTCATTTATTTTAATTATGCGAAATATTTTTCCTAGTCCTTTTTATTTTTAAAGATTAAATCATTTAACATTATATGTGTTTTTATGATGTTTTATTGAGTCTTGGAAACCCAATGAATAAATTGCACAAATGCATGCCACATGGTAACTTTTTTTTTTTGAACGGCTTGGTACAACGACACCCAAGATGGGATTTCAACCGTCCCCTCGAATTTGACGCTCTGGGGCGTATGGCCGAGCCCACCTCAGGAGGAACCCCACAAGGCCACAACTGAGTAAACCCCCTGACCTTGCTTCAGCAAATATGCCTCAGCCCGGATTCGAACCCAAGACCTCCCATAGGGAAGTCAAAGGGGTAACTATTAGGCTAGAAGCCCTTGGTTATGCCACATGGTAACTAAATAGCAAATATGCTAACACATCGAACTTATGGCTGCTAATTAAAGGTAGAATCTTCCTCGAATTTATGCAAAGACTAGTACGGTTTGAAAGATAACACGATAAATTTTTTTTTGAATAAAGAATCACTTAATTTGAATAAAAAATGAGTGAGTTACTAAGTTTTAAAGTTGATACGTTAGTTATGTTTCTATAACACATATTAGAGTTTTCAACTTGTGTGTTCATTTGAAAAGTCAAAAATTATCAAATAAATTGTAGGATCACTTGGGTTTGAAGGATGACCTCTAACAAACCTGATTTTAGACACAACAATAGTCCAATTTAGGGTTGCACAAACCGGTTTTTTTTTCCAAACCGGTTCGGTTTGAGAACCGATTCGGTTTGGTCAACTGATGGTGAAAACCGGTTTGGGTGAAAACCAGTTCGTTTTGAGATATGAGGATGTCAAACCTATAAAACCGGTTTGGATAGGTTTGAAACCGGTTTGGAGGGGTTGAAACCGGTTTGGGTGAAACCGGTTTAATGGGTGTCAAATACCAGTTTATAAACCGGTGTGGGATAGGGAACCGGTTTTTTGCCCATGTCGAGTCCAATTTGGTTCAGTTATGATCAAGTTATGGCTATCCAAAGTAGAGCAAAACTTTTTGTTCGGATCACTGAACGAATTTTAGAGTTGAAAATATTATGTTGTGTTATGAAATAATATGTTTTTGTGCAAGGTTTCTTATTTTAATAATTATTTATATATTATTGATTTTTTTATAGCAAGATCATATTTGGTTATTTGTTTAAATCAAATGTGCTATATTTTTTGAGATTAAAACTCTAAAAAGAGGGTTTTCATCAAATTTTCATGGTTTGCATTTAATATATGAATTGAACGATGTAACATGAACTTAGGGATTATGATTATGAACACATATATGATTATATGAATCTTAAAAATGGATTCAAGATGAAAAGAACGTAAAATTACAACAATAGCTTGCTAAACTTGCAAATGTGAACTAATTTCAAGACCTTGCTTTTCTCTTTGATGATTTTTGATGTGATAAGAGCATAGAGAAGGTTGAATGTAGAGAGAAAGAAGATTGTTTTAGTCAAGTGAAGATGAATATGTGTGAGGTAGATGATTAAACAAGAATTTGATAGTGATTTAACAATGCTTGAATTTGAGGTAGGTGAAAGGTCATGCTTACATGTTGTTGGTCGAAAATGATGGTCTAGGATGTTCCTAGATTTTTATTTTGTTGTCGTAGCAAATGTATAATACATTAGACAAGTTGCAATATAACATGTCACGTCACGTGTCTTTCTTAGTTAAAAAAATTGTCATTTCATTAATTTTTAAGTAATTTTTAGGTAAAGTCACTAGTAACATTTTATTAGTTATATTTGATGTATATAAGTATTATTTGATTTATGTAATGTGTGTCGATTAAACTAAAATTTAATTGTTGTAATTTCATAGTTTTTAACCATCATTTTTTCGTCTATTAACCAAACATTACCACATGTTGATTATAAAGTGCCTATTATATAATAAAAAGTGTTTAATTATAGTTGAAGTCAATATATTATGTCTTTGTCACAGCACAAGTCAAATGGTTAAAATATACGGTCAAAGTCAAAGTCAATAGTCAACTCAAATATGAAATTGTGACGAAAGGCAAAAGTGATATTAAAGAAAAAAATTCGTTAAATAATTACTTTCATATTTATTAGTTTAACATAAAATGTCTTTCTATCTGTATATTATGCTCAGGACTCTGACACGACCCAAAAATTAACACTAATACTAAAATACATTGCAACAATTATTATTATCAAGTAAAACCTAAGAGTGTTGTTAATTGCTAAAATAACGGTCACTCTGAATGAGCACGCTTGTGTTTTAAACTTTTACTTGCATGATTATGTGATTTAAGCTTACAAAACCATGTTTGCATAATCATGTGTTTGAGGAAAAAAAAATAATGCAAACAACAAATCTTAATGGAAATAGTTAAAGAACCATTTTACTATTGTCCAATTTTCCAAAATAAAACAAAAAAACAAAAAAAAAATACAAAATGCGAATACAAAATTTATATGGCAAAAATAAAACCACCAAAATCTAATGTTCTCCTAATACTTTTAAATATTATATAATCAAAAACAAATAAGCATTGCAGCTTAAATTGGTATGTATTTGGCACATGCACCCTCATACATGTTCCGGCTGTAAAAATAAGGTCCGTTTTCCATCAAGAACATGAAAAAAAGCCCATCTAGTAGCTAGATATGGATAAGGGGAATGTCGAACTATCTAGTTTTCTTTTGCGAGGTGTGTTTCCTTTCAAGATTCGAACTGCTGAAGCTACATTACAACACATTATAATTTATAAATAAATTTAGAGTAAAAAAATTGAAATGATTTTAATAAAGCATTTTGATCCATGTAAAATTTTCCTTTAGTTTATAACAAGTTTGACTGAGACTTCGGTTTAGTAAGATGAGAGGGTAGAGTAAGGGTGTGAGAAAAACTGCATAAGAGAGACGTGTTTCACCGGTAAAGCCGAGTTAACGAGAACGAGAACTGAGATAGGTGCAATGACAGAGGTTTAACGTTTGGAAGTTCGATGGGGGCTGAAAATTTACGGAACTCAAATTGCATGTTCATTTTTTGAATCAAGGTGGACAAAATCAATATTTTTAACTAAAAATAAATTTTCGACAGGAAAATATCATTAAGAATGAAAAAAAGGGCGGTGGTCGCCCCTGACCCTATTAAAGCTTCGTCCCTGGATAGGCGGGTGGTGGATGAAGAATAGAGACGTCTGAATAAGATGTGATAACGTGAAAAGAGAGAGGGAGGAGAGGGGTATATGTAGATGAATAAGAGTGTGGGTGTTCACGGTCTGATTTTTGAGTGTAACCATAAACCAAATTGTTAATAACGGTTTTTGAATAATGAAAACTAAAACCAAACCGTTAAAAATAAAAACCAAACCGTTATTAACGGGTTGGTTTATATTATGGGCATTTTAGGTTTGAGTTTTTTGACCCGTTAAAATTAAAATTGAACCGTTTTACTATTTGAGATGTATTACTTATATTGTGAATACAATCTTTTTTTATATACAACGCCTAAATCATCATACTTATCTATCTAACGTGTGGGTTTGTCTGTGTGCGTATGCGTGTACGTGTGTGTATCACACAGTCTGGTTCAGTTTTTAGCGACCGAATTTAAGAAGAATCGTAAACCAAGCAATTCACTACTGTTTCAAACTTTTAAAACTGGCCAACTAAATATTTTAGAAAAAATTAACCACGAAACCAAACCGACGGCGGTTTTTATGAATTGAAACCGACCCGTGAACACTCGTAAATTAGAGCAAAAACGGGACTACAGTCCTCATCCTAAAAAAACAATGACGTCATTTTGTGGTGGGGTTGCTTCCGAAGGTGATGGAAGTCTAGAGCCGGACTTGTGACACCACGGATGTATCACATGCCACCTCCTAATTGGCACATACTTTCCACGTGTTCTTCCGTGTCCACATTCCCTTGGACTTTTAATACCTTAATGACTTATATGCCCTCCAACCATGTTGACTTTTCTTTTTTTCTTCAATCTATTGGACTTTTTTATTTTTTTAGCGTAAATGTATGTTTTTTTATAATTGTAAATTAAACTTTAAAAATTTAAATTATATTTCTATAGTTTAGTTGGTTGATAATAATTCAGGCTATTTAATTTAAAAATAATTTTTTTATTTAATTAAATTGTGTGACGATGGGGAAAAAATAAGATCACATCTTATTTTAGTCAATAAAATTGTGTGTTTTAAGAACTAGTAGAACAATTGTATAAAATTTAAGTTGATTGATCTTATTTGTGTAGGTTTTAAATAATAGATTATTACAATATTATTTTTTTAAATCGATTTTTAATATCACAATCATTATGGTAAAACCAATGTTTTTAAATCTGGACTAGACATGTTGCTCGGACTCGGATTTAACAACTCAGGTTGTCCAGTTATATGTTCATAATCGTTTTGAAAGAGTCGCCTCGTTCGACAGGCGGTTTGACCAGTTTTATAACGAGACTTGAAATTGAACGATGCTTTATTGCATAACTTATATGAAGTTTATTTGATTCACTCATAAATGAATGGTTGTGTTTTTTAGCTATTTAATTATTTGGATTTTTTAAATTTTTTTATATTTTCTATATATTTATATAATATTTATGACGTTATCTAGTTTTTAAATCTGAACGAAACGCTGACCAGTAAAGAGGATGGAGTTCGTTTTAAAAATATTAGGCAAAAGTTAGCATTTTTTTTAATACATGCACATAACTAGAGGGTTACTTCGCGCGTTGCGGCGGTAACCCCATATTTAACAGGAATTGAAACCCGTATAACATAAAGTTATCTATACGTCGTAAAACTTTAAATCTCAAAACACATAACATTTTAAAGTAATTGCAGATAAATAAAAATTGCATAAACTTGCATCACATAATTATATATAAGTCTCTTTTATCCGTAATATTTTAAAGAAACGCAAATAATTAAAAAATAAGATTATATAATTTTATTATAATAATGATTATTATACTAATATTATATTATTATTTTATAATAATAATAATAATATTATTATATAATAATATATTATAAAAATATTTATTATTATTATTATAATATTATATTATTATTTTATTATTATTAGAATATTATTATTATAATAATATATTTCAAAATTATTATATTATTAGTATTATATTATTATTATTATTATATTATTATTTTATTATTATTATTATATTATTATTATTTTATTATTATATAATAATAATAATATATTTTAATATTATTATATTATTAGTATTATATTATTATATAATAATAATAATAATAATATTAAATTATTATTACTGCTTATTCAACATTTAAATGTATATATAGTAATAATAGGAATAGGAAAAGCAAGACACCAAATATTTAATTACTTAGAGTCTGACCAATCTTAGATCAAGCATGCATCCCCCTAATTATTCTTCATATGCTTTAAATTGCTTATTATTGACATATGTTATTGTTTTAATTAGTTTAAATTTTTATAATAGTTATTTTTCACCTATTGATGATATTGAAAATTTATTTTTATAGCTATAATGTATATTGAACTACTTATGCATGTTTTTCATATTAATATATAATTATGAGTGTTTTAAAATCTACAAATATTTTCAACTTTTTATAGTTTGGTTTTTTAACAATTATCTACGGGCTCTCTTTGCATTAGAGGTGTCAATTTTTACCCATGTTAAAGGAAATAGGCTGGTTTGGGTAAACAATTATAGTATGATGGGTTGAGACGAGTAACATCATAATATGAATGGATTGAGATGGGTAGTGCTTAAACTATGCGGTCAAGACGGGTAACAAAAAAAAAGTATGCAAATGCAATGGATTCAACAATTTAAGAATGATTAATATAACATATTTGATGAGAAAATCACTAAAATTATCCAAATAGATTGTTTGTTTACTTATAACACATCTTAAGTTAAACTAAATTGATGTTTTTTAAGAACAATCCATTTAGACCCAAACTAATTTTTCTTAAAACCCGTTCTGATCCGCACACATCATGACTCGAACCCGTTTTGACCCGTTACTTGACCCAACCCAACCCATCCCTCTCATTTTGCCGGGCATACTTTGCATTATTTGTACATGTTAATTTACATGTACCCTTTAACTTTCAATTGATTTTGATTTCCATTTATTTGATTCTTTTGTAAAGGTTTTATTTAATGATTTTGAATTAGTGACAGATCTTAATTAGGTGTTGTTAGATTTTTTTATAATATAGGTTAGAGATCAAAGCTTTAGGTTTGATCTTAGTTCTAGGGCCCCTTTATTGTGGATAGAGTGTTTGCATGATATGTTTGTTGGTTTGGTATGTATGGTATGTATATTATCTCTTTGTTTGGATAGTGTGTAATGTAAGTTATACCGGGCTTTTCTCTACTTTTAGTATCGGTGTGTTTTGACTTTAAAGGCATGTTTACTCTATTTGTCTATGCGTATTTGTTATGCATGTATGTGTTTATATGTTTCATTTAAGTTTGATAATTGATACAGTGGTCTTAGTGTGTTTTTAAATTATATATATATATATATAAAGGACGAAACTATGAGCCAGAATCATCTGAAGCATCATTTATGTGCATTCAAGTCTTCTTACCGGATCTTACATAAAAATAAGAATTTTACTAGATATGTTTATTTATTTGTTTAGTTTAGGGTAGGTATAAGTTGATTATGGCTTGAAACTTGATGGTGGATTTATCTAAAAAAGGTAAAATAATAATGATATATATATATATATATATGTGTGTGTGTGTATATATGTATCAAACGTCATATGATAGTGAACATACTATATATGCTATATTTGTCTAATAGATTTAGCGTACAAATCGCTAATTTAACATATCATTAAATTAGCAAACTATGCATGAATCTTATTTAGTTTAACATTACTTTTTATGGCATGTTTAAAACCAAGTAGTGCTTCTCTTCTTGAAGTAATTGATTTAAGAGGGCTTTTTTATAACATGTTTAAAAATGTTGCTTATCAATTTGTCCTTTTTTTCTATATATTTTTTCACTAATAATATCGTTTTCAAAACGTTATCACAATAATGTTAACATAAATTTTATATCATGTGGGCTACTCGTTTACAAGATCACGAGTAGCCATTTTAACTACTACTTTTTTAATGCTTAAAATAAAGGTAACCTTGTAAAAAGGTACACTAGGGACATAGCTCTTGAATGGCCTATGGGTATCGTTTTTTCGGTCGGAAGAGTTGGTTTAGTAGTATTTTGTCGTTAAATTTTATAGGTATTAAATACGGCCTTCGCCTCTCAGAGTTTCTTTCCAGACTCCGCAATTGATGTACACTACACGTTTTTTAACTCGTTATTATCTTTTAGTCTTAACTAATTGTCGCTCAACCAAAATTACATGATAACTATAATCACCAAGAACATGTGTTTGCACGCATACAAACAATCAGTTTATTGGTTCTAGTGAGTTCACAATTAATGTTAAAAGTTCTAATTAAACTGGTAACTAAAGACACTATAGCCTAACGGTATCTTAATGGTGTAAAAATGCTCAATAACCAAATGATCTTGGGTTCGAATCCCACAAGTGGGTCTTTTCAAAGTATTGAGTTTTCTTCAGAACTGGTAACTTGGTGGTGCATAAATGCTGGTGGTGCTATAATACTCCAATGTTCCGTCAGTGATCCAAAAATTAGCTGTTAAGAAAAATTAAACGGGAATTTGGATGTTCATAATTATCTGACTGAAAGTCATGTTGAAGGTTTGATCAATTTTAATTATTACAAAGGGTTTTTCGTTTTCTATCGAATATGGAAATATTAAATTTGACTGACAAAAAAGTTTTAAAGTTGTTTTAACATCCAATATTTATTAAATACGATAAGAATTACGAAACTAAAAGTGTAAAAAAGTATTCATGAAATAATAATTTCAACATTCATATAATAATTTTCTTTGCAAAAAAGAAGTTTATTAAACAATATTCATCAAATACATGAGTTAAAAATATTATTTCAAATTTTAATACATACATGTGTAAATATAATATGCAATTTGTAAACAGAATTTTAATAATTCAAATTATTTTCTATTGCTTTAGAATAATATACTAACTAATAATTTACGTAATAACAACTATAGTTTTTTCTATACGAAAAGCAATCCAAGTCCAACGAATTATTAATGACACTTGTTAATATTAGACTATCTCCAATTAACATAATTTTATATTCTTTGTATAAGGCTATATGAAACGTATAATATTGTAATGTCATAGACTTGTCTGATGATCTAAAAATGTAAAGATCATATAACGCTCTATGAACCGTATAGTGTTGGTCAACCGATATACCTTTGGCACGTACTAGATAGACCCCATCCCTCGCTTTGACTGTTCACCTTTATACGATCATTTAAAGTCATCTTTTCTTTTCTAAAATTTCAGTATTATAAATATGTTTGTTTATTGTTGTGTTTCATAAATATAACGACTTGTATAACTACATTCATTTATTTATAAAAAAATTAAATACTAAGGTTATTTGTTTTAAATAAATACCTACGTTTATTTATAAAAAAGAATAAATATTATAATCATTTTTAATACGTTTTGTTTCATAGATTTTTTAATCGGTTCATTATAATCATTTTATAATCTTATCTTACTAACATAATAAATAAATGTTTTTTATGAACACTTGGTGCATTCCTAGGGTATCTTTATGTTTTTTTCCGCCTTTCTCTCGTATTAAATATATCCTTTACTAAATGTTAAATATACTTTTCACACATTTTTAAATAAAAAATAAGTTTTTTTTTTAAAAAACACATTTTGAAAAAAAACCAATTATTATAAAATATATAATTTTTAAAACTAGTTTTAAAAACGAAATATTTAAAAAACAAACTTTGAAAACATTAGTGTTTAAAAAAATAATATAATTATTGTATTATTTAATCTATGAAATTATATTTAATCATATTTTTTTTATTAAAAATCATCTTATATAGTTTAAATTTTCATTGGTAACTATTAATATATAAAATATTTTTATTTATCTTATGTAATATACGGAGTACTAACCTAGTATACAATAAAATAAAGATTAGTTATGAAAATAAACAAAAAGAATCACAAAACGAAATTACACTGTATATAAATTAGACTAGGTTGTAAACAATACAAAACTCTAAACTACATATCATCATCACTAGCATCTGGATCTACATGCTGTCAAGAAGGTGGCAGCATGGGAAGGAAAGCTGAATCTCAAAATGTGATGTAACAACGATCAAATTCTCTAAGATGTTGTAATCGCCAAGTGTTATCTCGTAGTTACGGATCACTAATTAAAATTCGACATGCTTAGGCAGCCGATAAATAAATCATTATCTGACCCATATATAGACACCAGGATGGTGTTCGATGACGGGGATAATAGATTATAGATGGATATAAATTAACCGTTATTACATGTTAACTTTGTCTCTTAATAAAGTAAAACCTAACATGCAAAAAAACATTTAATATATTAGAATAAAATTAAACAAGAGTTGTAAAGACAAAGAAAATAAAAAATAGGAACAAAATTAATTAAATTGTCAATATAAATTATTATCAACTAATTTCGTAATTTTAACTCTCCAACTATGATGTATTTTTGTAAAATATATAAAAAGGAAACTATTATGAGCTAATTTATTTAGAATATCTTAAATTTAAATTTAAAATTCAACATTTTATGAATGTATTGGTCAAATGGCAAGCGATATGAGTACGATTGCTCTTATCCTCTCATGAGTGTGTTCACGACTGGTTGGTGGAAGCCTACTCAGTAAAGAAGACAGACCAGCACCCCCTCGCACGTGCCATGCACGTCTCGACAAATTAAACCCACAAATCCCACTGTTTCCATCACCGGGTCAAGTCAGACCCGACTGACTACGTGGCATACCACTCACGACCCATATAATTTCCACGTGGCACACCATAAATTGCTCCCTCTTTATCCATCGACAAATTACCCTTATTATCTCCGTTCACGTTCCGCCTTTTGTAGAGAGAGAAAATCGTGAAATCGACAAATTGTTGTTGAATGATGATGAAAATTGATGATACTGGAGACATCTAGGGTTCGTGAAATCTGAATCGGATTACATCAATTGTTGTTGATATTTTGGTTGATTTTGTGCTATAAATGGCGACGCCATTGACCGGATTGCAGCACCGTGACGTTGGCGGTGGTGGTGTGGCGGTGATGGCGGCTTCTGGCGGAGGTGCGGTGAGTCAGATCGATCCGTCTAGTAGTAATAAATCGTCGAAGAAACAGAGTTCGCCGGTTCATATCTTCTTATACTTTCATAAAGCCATACGGTCGGAGCTTGACGCGCTGCATCGGTCTGCCGTCTATTTTGCTACTAATTCTCATGTGGAAATTGAGCCCTTGCTAAAGCGGTATCAGTTTCTTCGATCGATTTATAAGCATCACTGCAATGCTGAAGATGAGGTTTGTGTGTAAATAGCTCTTAATTTGTTTGTTTTGAAGGCAAATCGTGTTAAATTATTGAATTATGTGTTATATTCGTTTAGTTTTCTGTAGTTTTATCATGGTTAGTTCAGAGGACGGTATCTTTCGATGTTTGAGAAGGATTTTTTGCTGTTATGAATTTGTAATGGTGTTTTAAGCAAGCTAAAATTTTGTAATGGCAAAGAGTGGTATTGCAAGTTTAGGGATGCTAATATCTGCATATTGGCGCATGTGATTTGAGTACTAGTTATGTTTCTGCTATTTATTGATAGTTTTGATGACTATTCCGGGAGTATATAGGCTGGAGTTGGTGCTGGGTAGAACAATATTGAGAAATTATGAAGCTAATAGATGTAAAGATGGGGAGCAAATTGAAACAATAAATGAGATGCTGGCATGCTGCACTAATAGAACTAATGCTTGTAAACAGTTGGTTGTTTTCCGATTTAAATGACGATCAATTGGTATGGACTATGGAAGGAGAGGAAAAAGGGGGTGGGGGTGGACACCATGCCATCGTTTGGTGCCCATGAACATCAAATATGTACGGTTTATGCAGTAAGTGTGTCAGTTTATGCTCTTGAATATAGCGCAATTCATCACTATGTTGGTTATAAAAGATCCCGGGCAGCTCAAAAACATTCATAGGAATTGAACTAAATTTGTCAAAGATGGTGCTTCAGGTAGTTTACTGCTGAAAACCAGAAAATATCAATTCTGAGATGAAAAATCATATTCAGAAGCAGCTTTTTTTAAAGATAAAATGGAGAAAGTTGTTAATATGGTTCTGTCATATAGCAGGTTAATCTTACTAGGTAGAATTGTAGGAAGAGTGGTGCTAGTAGTATAAAAAGAAAAAATCAAGGTCAGGAAGTTCAAATTTCAACATGAATTAAACAAACAAACGTACCCAGTTTAATCCCACTTTTAAGTAGGGTCTGGGAGGGGTGATGATGAGGATCCAAATCAAACACAATAGATAATATGAATTGAAATAAGAACAATGAAGAAGAAATCTGAGAAACGATTTATATTGCTACTGAAAATAGAAAGCGATTACATCAAGATGATGCCCCAGGGAATATCCCTTCTCCAATCAGGAGCCACTGTTAACCCTAAATAATTTTCTTCACACCCATCTCATAAGACTAACTTCTATTTATAAACCACTACCAACAACTAAAGACAAATATTACCAAACTACCCTTACTAGACCTTACCATTACTACTAACTATTATTAACATACTAATATAACCATGATCTCTATCATTACTCCCCCCTTATTTAAAAGTCTTGTCCTCAAGACTTGGGAGTGAACCATTCGTCATGTCTTGCTTCTTGCCTTCTGGACGTTTGTGAGCTGGCCCGTATCGATTACCCCAACGCAAACAAATTCCTTTCTTCCTACGTCCTTTCCATTCCAAGCGCAAAAGATATCTAACTCCTCGATCATGATGAAGAACATGTCTCGGCTTAGGAATATAGGAGCCTCCTGATCGCATGGCGGGAAACAAGTATGAATTCTTTGGTAGAGTTGTGGACTGTCGGTCATAGTATGGAGTTGACCCACCCGATTTGGGCATAGGCTGGCCCCATATGTGAGTAGCTTCAAAAGGTCCAAGAGAATCCCCAAAATGGAAGTCAGAAATGTTGATGGGATTAGGAAGAATCCTTTCTTCATCGTTTGTTGCCAAAGCATCAAGAGTGGAATGTGTGTCCAACTTGAGGTTCACCGTTTGAACGTTTCTCAGAGGTTCAAATTCCCTGAATTCTGGCAATGGAAGCTTTTGCAAATCCACATAACCATCCTTGGAGTTGAAGGAGGTCTTGGAATCGAACAAAATAATGTCAGATAATCCCAATTGAGCCTCAACAAATTGTTTGTCCTGTTGCTTCATCCAATCGAGAATAGTTTTGCGAAATTCCATTGAAGCCGATCGCTCTTCCTTCAACAATTTGAGCGATGATTTAATTTCTGCCACGTCTTTCTGAAGTTGAAGGATCTGTTGTTCGTGAGCATCTAATCGAGAGGAATGAGTAAACATGATTGATAAAGTGTATAATCCAACAGAATCGATGAAATTGAGTCAACAGAAATGGAGTCAAATCAGAATTGAAATTGAAATCAACAGAAACAGTTGCCTCACATCGTGACTTGAAACAAATCAGAATGTAAAATGAAATCGTGACTTTGAAGGATACAAATTACATCCAATCGGAAACACGATGCTTAATTTGAGAATGGCTGAACCTGCAATCAGCGATGAATTGGACGACGAAGAAGGAAAATCAGCCGAAAATCAGCGAAAATGGAGGATGACGGCGGCGATTAGGTATCCACAGTGATGAAATTGGAATTGAATTGAAGGTTTACAACGGCGGCAGAGATGAAATTGGATGTTTTAGGTCGGCAAAATAGATGAAATTGGATGTCTAGGTTGACGGCAGGTCTTCAGCGGTGATGAAATTGGAATCGACGACCGCCATAGATAGAAATCGAATTGAGGGTTGATAACGGCAGGGCTTCAGCAGGTCGGACCATTGATGAGGATCCAAATCAAACACAATAGATAATATGAATTGAAATAAGAACAATGAAGAAGAAATCTGAGAAACGATTTATATTGCTACTGAAAATAGAAAGCGATTACATCAAGATGATGTCCCAGGGAATATCCCTTCTCCAATCAGGAGCCACTGTTAACCCTAAATAATTTTCTTCACACCCATCTCATAAGACTAACTTCTATTTATAAACCACTACCAACAACTAAAGACAAATATTACCAAACTACCCTTACTAGACCTTACCATTACTACTAACTATTATTAACATACTAATATAACCATGATCTCTATCAGGTGAGATGAAAACAAACCCTCCCAGACCCTACTTAAAAGTGGGATTAAGTCAAAACTAGGAAGAGCATATGAATGCTAAGATAAGTCAAAACTTATATCTTCTTTTTTGTGTGTCAGTAATTCATTTTTTGCATGTAGTGAAAGATAATTAGAAAATAGACTTATGAGATACTGTACAAACAAGTTGAGTTTTATGGGATATTGTTTGGTAACTACTAATTAGTTTTGTTAAGTTTTTCTTTGAGAAATGATCATTGTTTTAACTTTTAGTGTATTTAGGGGGAGGTTACTTTCTTTTTTTGACTATACATGTTGACATTGTGGTGCTTAAGGGGTTGCTGGTCTATAGTCTACATTTTAATTGATCAATTTCTGACTAATGCATATGTTATGTACATAAGTAGTTGTTAGTACCTTCTTAGAAGCATGGGAATGGTTGTGTGCTGGTTTTGACACACTTATCCATCCACTCATACGTATCAGATAAAATTAAAAAAAAAACCTAAAAAGGAAATAGAACGAGTTTTTTAGGTAAAACTAAATAATACTTCAATATAGTTACTCTTTGCAACCTCTATAGACACTCTTAACCAAAACGATGTAAAAGTAGTACTGAGGGCCTGACAATAATATTAGTTTATATTGGCAACTTTTTTGGTATTAAAAGTGTTGACTCCAAATTATAACATTACCATGTTGCCTGAAAGTTCAGGACCCTACTGTAACATTCCGTTCTTTATGGTAGTTTCTTATTGCCAGATTTATGTTATTACTTATGATGTGCATAACATAATTACTTTTCAGTTCAATTTTTTGACCTATGTCTGGCACTTAGCCAGCAGTCAACCACCACTAAAACATTACTTATGAGTTGTGTACCTTTTAAATACGTGATAACAAATGACTGCTTGTGAACATTATAGATATATGCATAACAGGGTAATTTCTTTTTCACTATGACAATATTAGTTTTCTGCAGTTTGAGTTTTAAGTAACTGTCTACCTGTGATCCAACCCATTTTTCTTCCAGTGATAACTACAATTCTATTCCAGTTACTTCATTGATTTCCATAATATTACTACTTTACATAAGTTTTGTGGGATCATGATATAGTTGGCCCTTTTGCATTGACAGGTTATTTTTCCAGCTCTTGATATTCGTGTCAAGAATGTTGCTCGAACTTATTCTCTTGAACATGAAGGTGAAAGTGTCATTTTTGATCAACTCTTTACATTACTGGATTCAGATATGCAAAACAAAGAAAGTTTTAGAAGAGAACTAGCATCCTGCACAGGAGCCCTTCAGACATCAATTAGCCAGCACATGTCCAAGGAAGAGGAACAGGTACTTTTGTTTAACTAATTGGTGTATAATGTAGTTATCAATAATTATTTTCTATTTTTTGTAGGTCATTCCCTTGCTTGTTGAGAAATTTTCATTTGAAGAACAAGCTTCATTAGTTTGGCAGTTTTTATGTAGCATTCCGGTGAACATGATGGCCGAGTTTCTTCCATGGCTTTCAGCCTCTGTATCTTCTGATGAACGGAATGAAATGCGTAGTTGCTTATGCAGAGTAATCCCAGAAGAAAAGCTTCTTCAACAGGTGAATTTTTATAACACAAAAGATTATATAATTATATTTATTAGGGTAAAAAGATTCAATTACTCGTTCCTGTCTGACAAGTTTTATATTCATATGATTAAAGATTATATTCACCTGGATGGACGGTGTCAATGGTTTCAAGAAACGAAAAAAATTAGAAGATGATGTCACGTACCAGTGTTCTCCAATGGCTGAAGGAAATTGTGCATGTTCTTCTTCCCGGTTCAAGAAAAGAGAATCTTTATTTAGGTCCTCAGATTCACATCTTGATCACCCTATTGATGAAATATTGCACTGGCACAAGGCTATAAAAAAGGAATTAGCTGATATAGCTGAAGCTGCTAGAAGTATACAATCATCTGGAGATTTTTCAGATTTATCTGCGTTTAATAAGAGACTGCAATTTATTGCTGAAGTTTGCATATTTCATAGGTACTATAACACAGCATAAAATCCTCCCATAATTTTTAATGTTTCTGAATTCTGATATTGTGTCTTAACTGATACTGTTTTTACACTTTTGATGCAGCATTGCAGAAGATAAAGTTATATTTCCTGCTGTAGATGCTGAGCTGTCATTTGCGCAGGAGCATGCAGAAGAAGAAAGTGAATTTGAAAAATTTAGATGCCTGATTGAAAATATCGAAAATGATGGAGCAAACTCATCTTCATCTGAATTTTGTTCCAAATTGTGCTCACATGCTGATCATATCATGACCATCATCGATAACCACTTCAAAAATGAAGAACTTCAGGTGACCTTACACACCAAAAGAACACTTTTCAGTATTTTACTTCTGCAATTAAAATTTCTTAACCACCTGTAGGTTCTTCCACTTGCACACAAGCATTTTAGTCCCAAAAAACAACGAGAACTTTTATACCAAAGTCTATGTGTGATGCCTTTGAGATTAATTGAGTGTGTGTTACCATGGTTGGTTGGCTCACTTACGGAAGAAGAAGCAAAATCATTTCTTCGTAACATGCGTATGGCAGGTTTGTTTGTTTATTTTTTTAATATTACCTTTTCAGATTGGCATATTATTTGTTATTAGTTAATGAATTCATTTATATTTTATGTTGTTTTGGTTAGCCCCTGCTTCTGATACTGCGCTCGTCACACTCTTTTCGGGTTGGGCCTGCAAAGGCCGACCTAGGGAAACATGTTTGTCTTCCAGTGCAACAGGATGCTGTCCTGCAAAAGCATTTTTAGAAGAAAATGACGGTTCGGGCCCACCTTTTTGTCCCTGCAACCCACCAACCAAACGGCCCGATTCTACTTCACGAAAAGAAAGCAATGGTTTTGGTAATCCTGGAGCCCTAGCCATTCAAGTAAAACAATCTTGTTGTGTTCCTGGGCTTGGAATGAACAGTAACAATTTGGTAGCGGGATCCACAAAATCTTTACGGTCTTTATCTTTTGGGCCGTCTTCTCCTTCTTTAAGTTCCAGTCTTTTTAACTGGGAAACAGGCATAAGTTTAATTGATGAGGGCACAGGCCGGCCAATAGATACAATTTTTAAATTTCATAAAGCAATTCGAAAAGATTTGGAGTTTTTAGACGTTGAATCCGGAAAACTAAACGAGTCAAATGAGAGTTTTTTACATCAATTTAATGGCAGATTTCGTTTGTTATGGGGTTTGTATAGAGCACACAGTAACGCAGAGGATGACATTGTATTTCCTGCATTAGAATCAAAAGAAACTTTACATAATGTGAGTCACTCATATACCTTAGACCACAAGCAAGAAGAAAAGCTTTTTGAGGACATATCAACTTCACTTTTTGAGCTTTGTGAACTTCATGACAAAAGCAGTTCTGTTTCTTCTAATTGTAATGGTAATTTAAGAAGCTATAGTGAGTTGGCAACTAAGGTTCAGGGGATGTGCAAGTCCATTAGAGTGACTCTTGATCAGCATATTTTGCGTGAAGAACTTGAACTCTGGCCTTTGTTTGATAGGCATTTTTCTGTTGAGGAACAAGATAAGCTTGTGGGTCGAATAATTGGTACTACAGGTGCTGAGGTGTTGCAATCAATGTTGCCATGGGTGACATCTGTACTTACTCAGGAGGAACAGAACACAATGATGGACACATGGAAGCAAGCTACTAAAAACACAATGTTTACAGAGTGGCTTAACGAATGGTGGGAAGGCTCTTCTTCATCTGCAGAGGCATCACCTTCTGAATCAGATAAAAATTTTTCACAAGGTTAATTATTATGATTTCTGCAAAAAAAAATCAAATTTTATTTTAAGGAAAGCATCTTCTAAAATTTATTCGAGGTAATCTAATGCATTAATGATCAAAATGATCCATTTGCTTTTGATCATGTTAACTTCTTGATGTGATGACTATTATGTATAATCAATTTATTTGTAGTCTTTTCCTGGTTTAAAAAATGTTGGTTACTCAAAACAAAATGCCATTAGCTATTTTTAGGTGTCAGCGTGGAGTAAATTTAAACTTGTTTTATTTTATTATATTGATATTTGAATATATTTAGGATCTGATTCACATGAAGCCTTACATCCAAATGATTATACCTTCAAACCTGGGTGGAAAGATATATTTCGGATGAATCAAAATGAGCTTGAGTCCGAGATAAGAAAAGTTTCTAGGGATCCAACTCTTGATCCCAGAAGGAAAGCTTATCTCATTCAAAACCTTATGACCAGGTGTGTTATCTTTTGTTATTTTCCATTTATTTGGTCATTCACTCACTCCACTTTTAGTTATCTAAAATTCTAATAGTTGGCAAGATGGGCGGGTTGGGAAACATGTAAAACTAACCAACCAGGTTGGCATTGGCACTTGTCAAAATTATACATTCTTGTTAACTTATTCATGTAATGGTCAATATAGTCGTTGGATTGCTGCTCAGCAGAAGTTACCTCAAGAAAGAAAAGATGACATGTTAGACAGTGAGGGTCTACACGAATGCTCGCCTTCATTTCGTGATGCAGAGAAACAAATATTTGGCTGTGAACATTATAAACGCAACTGTAAGCTTCGTGCTGCTTGTTGTCAGAAGCTATTTACATGCAGGTTCTGCCATGACAATGTCAGTGACCATACAATGGACAGGTAACCCTTACCCCTTCATTAATAATTTGATATATCTTTTCTGCTTTCTATAAAATAACAAAACATTTTGCTGACTCATAATATCAGGAAAGCCACAACTGAAATGATGTGTATGAACTGCTTGAAAGTTCAACCTATTGGACCAGTCTGCTCCACTCCATCTTGCAATGGACTTTCAATGGCAAAATACTACTGTAGCTATTGCAAGTTTTTTGATGATGAAAGGTGAGAGATTATATGATTAAACGGTTAAACTATCCTTCAACTCTTTCATAGGCAGCAAGATTTCACTTTTTTTTTTATTATTAATATTTTTATTTTCAATTTTCAGGACGGTGTATCATTGCCCGTTTTGTAACTTGTGCCGACTTGGAAAGGGTCTGGGAATCGATTTCTTTCATTGCATGACATGTAACTACTGTTTGGGGATAAAGTTAGTGGACCATAAGTGTCGGGAGAAAGGTTTGGAAACTAACTGCCCTATTTGCTGTGATTTCCTATTTACATCAAGTGCAGCTGTTCGAGCCCTTCCTTGTGGTCATTTTATGCACTCTGCTTGCTTCCAGGTGGCACCCTGTTACATATTTTTTTCCAACTTTTTTATAATACATAACCTTTTATGCTGAATTATTGTCGTCTTCACTTCTAGGCATATGCATGCACACACTACATTTGTCCAATATGCAGCAAATCTATGGGTGACATGTCGGTAAGCAAATGCTTTTCCCTTGAGTATATTTTTACTTCATTTTTCCTTTTTTTTGGTGTCCATGAGAACCTGTTAAGGAAACTTACGTGCCTCATCAATACCCTTGGGATCAAATTTGGGCCAAGTCAAGCACAACCTTATGTTGGGCTGGTGGCTTAAAGCGGTTAAGGCAGCAACCAGTTGAAGATAGATTAAAACCTTAGACCGGGAATTAGACAATTATCACTGCACTACCCTTGAAGATTTATCTACCTAAATAATTGAAACTAGTGAAATATTTGTATTGAAGGTGTATTTTGGTATGCTTGATGCTTTAATGGCTTCCGAGGTGCTTCCAGAAGAGTATAGAAACCGTTGTCAGGTGAAGATTTGCTTTTCGTTCTGTTTTAACATGTTTTTATACGCATTTTCTTTCACCCACTTGCTCTTACTCTAAATTATTCAGGATATCCTATGCAATGACTGTGATAAAAAAGGAAGTGCTCCTTTTCACTGGCTTTACCACAAATGTGGATCCTGTGGATCTTATAACACGCGAGTTATCAAGGTTGATTCAGTTGCAGAATGTTCAAACTAGAAGGTAAAATCATGTAAATACAGTAGAACTGAGGGTGTAAATTGCAATATCTTTTTGTTGCCATGCATTGCATTTCTTTCTTCCTGTTCCACATATAAAGGCAGGATAGCATATGATAAAAACCATCAGCTCGGGAATTTCCCAGGATTATGTTATAACTTATAAGTGAAAAGGTGTACGCCTCTTCGGTTTTACAAAACCGACAGATGCATTCGAAATTTTCGTTAGTCCGGCGGCTTTAGCAGTTCATGTAATGTATCTTATCTCGTGACATGGTGTAAAAAACAGGCGTGGATTCGACGTTTTGTTTTCAGAGCATTTGCTAAGAGATGTTAAGTGTTGTTTCTTTGGCTATGTTTCATGTAGGTTTTGAAACCGAATTTGGATATTTTGTGGTAAATACTTGCTAAACTGAATTTGATTTATTGAAGGTCACCACGTTGACAGAGACGATTCTCTTAGTTTAATTGGTTGGTTTTATCCTAAATCTGGAGCAACTGTCATAGTCGTGTTTAGTCCAAATTATTTGTAGCTTTTGTAAAGCCTTGTGCCTTTTAAAAATATGTTAGTTGCCCAAGAGATGTAAGGAACATTTTTGAAGAGTTTGTCAAGAGTGTAAATAGACCCAAGAGAATATTTTCTTTTCATAAATTACGGAGCAGCCTCTCTAGTCTCTACCATATTTTGGGATATGGGTAAGGTTTGTTTTCATCTCTTCTCTCGAACCTCATTAAGTGGGATTTCACTGGGTATGTGTTGTCTTAAAAAGCATGCATATGTGCGAAGGAATGCTTAGAGTTGAGGATCTGGCTTTAGACTGCTTGAGGTAGAGGTAGGAAAAAAGAACCGTGTCTGGAACCGGACCTGACTACCTTATCTGGAATCAGAACTGATCTTACCTTAACTAATGGGTATAGATGGTTTCAATTTCTCCGGAAAATCTTAACAGAAACTTGAACCGAACATAATTGCTGGAACCATATCCAACTCTACTCAACCTGCCAAAAACCAAAACTGAACTTGCCAAAAATTGGTAAAAACCAGTAAAAACCTAAACCTAAACCTAAATGGAGAACTTGTTTTATTTCTATGATTCTTGACTTTGTTGATCAAAGTCGAAACTGGTTCCTACCTGGAATAGTTTCTTGCAAAAGCCTGGTTTACACGCCTCTAGCTTGAGGCACATGATGCACAAATGGTGCACCTGTAGGCATGCTATTTACACGAAAAACAGGCTTGTCGCTTGAGGTGTGCTTTTTGTATGTGTATTAGGATGTCATACATATGGATTTTAAGTTACAGATACATGTTATACGGATATTAAATCATATATAATGTTATTTATGTCTAAACTCTAGTTAAAGAAACTTATGAAAAATATAAAAAGAACTATAAATAATTGTGCTTCGCGTACGAAAACGGTGCACTTTTGTGCATGGTCTCGGCTCAGAACCTATCGCTTTTGAGCACCGTAAGCTTTTTAAATCCGAGATTGCTATTCAATCATTCATGGTCGATCACTACATTTACCACGAATGATTCCTTTGAAATTCATTTAACTTTTGAGATATTAGTTTTGACTTTTGACCAAACTTATTCACGGTTAGACATGAAGGCGATTGTCTTCTTTTGTGTACAAATTGGCTTCTTAGTAATAATGTTTTTGTGTTTTTTTTTTGTTTTTTAATTAGATTATGAACTGACTCCCCCACATACTTCTTGTCATCTCCTAATATCATATCATCTAATGATTTCAAACCGAGGGCTCCGAACTCATGCAAGTCTTTTGTGGTTAGATATGAACAATAATACATCTAATCGAGACCATTGACGGAGCTTGAAAAAGACTCTGAGGGAGCCGAAGAATTTTATGAAGAAAATGGAGGAAGCCGGATATAATACCTATAAAATTTTCTAACGAAATACTTCTAAATCGACCATTTTGAACGGAAAAATTGGGGTGAGAGGGACTTGGGCTCTTTAAAAGGCCCATCCATAGGTCGAGATTTGACCAGATTGGCCTAACATCTGAATCTCTGGTTCTTAAATACTAATGCATTTAATCAAATATTTATAACAATATCTAGTTCTTCAATCCGGTTTAACTAGTTGAACAAATGAACTAGTATAACTTTCAGTTCTAAAACGTTGTGTTCAATATCTAAGCAAAATTGTAAAATTGTAATGTTAAAATTGACGAAGTTGGGTTGACTCATCTAAAACGGCCAGACTCATATAAGGCTATGCGTACTCACCATACTCTTATCGCTCTATTGTAATAATTACCTTTATTTAATATTTTAATAGTTGATTTTTTTTGTTAATTAAAGCCTTATATTAAACATTAAAATAACTATTAAATAATTAAATTGAAAAAATTGAAATAAAATTACATAATAAAATTAAAAAAAAACATTAAAAAACATTAGTAGTTGATTTTTTCCGTTGTAAGTTACACCATTTTCCCAAAATCATGTCGTTCGTCAAAGTTTCGTACTTGTTTGATTGTTACATAAGAACGGATATTCAAAAACATTGATATACGCTTGAGCTAGTGCAACCTCCTCCACCTTAATCCATCTAGTGTTGTTTGGTTTGATAACTTTTTTGACGACTTCCTTCCTTTTGTGTTTTCGTCTTGAAGTAACATGTACGAGGTCGGGTTGTGTTTATAGTATAACTTTGGTTGCGAAGTTGGATGGGTTTCGGGAACATTTTCAAATGTAGGTGATCGTTGGTTGAAAAATAGTTGTTGCGGGTACAAGTTAGCAAATGTTAGAATAGGGTTCGGATTATTTTTGTTGTTCGGGTGGTTGAGATTGGCTTGAGAACGATAACAATTAACGAATGGATTAGAAAACGGATTGTTTGGTTGTTCGAAGTTGGGATGGGTTTCGGGAACATTTTCAAATGTAGGTGATCGTGGTTGAAAACAGTTGTTGTGGGTACAAGTTAGAAAATGTTATAATAGGGTTCGGATTATATGTTTTGTTAGGGTGGTTGAGATTGGCTTGCGAACGATAACAATTAATGAATGGATTAGAAAATGGATTGTTTGGTTGTTTGAATCCATAATGAAGAGAAGGATATTTGTAAAGTTTGAAAATTTTATAGATGTGTAAATGGTTTTGTTGAAGTTGGGTAAATTCATAGTGTAAAATGGGTGAATTTAAATGGGTAAATTAGATTTATTGAATTTTATTTTCCAAGCCCCCCCCCTCCCCAACTACTACATTCCAAACGGCTATCTCCATCACACCCCGTGGGCCGTGACACCCATCATGCGTGAACCGGTCATGCCAGGTATGTTTTGGAGCAAGGGCGCCACGGGGGCGTGATCATGGTCCTTCATACCTTAGTCAACTCCATTACACATGGCCAAACACCTTTTTGTCCCCCTCCGTTTTCCCGACCAGAAGGGTCGATTTAGTAGTATTTCGTCGGAAAATCCTTCGGTTCCCTTCGTTTTCTTCCTAAAAATCATTCGGTCCCCTCCGTTTTCTTCCTAAAAATCTTTCGGCTCTCTCTGTTTTCTTCTCAAAAATCCTTTGGTCCCCTCAATTTTCTTCCTAAAAATCCTTCGCCCCCTCCGTTTTCTTTCTAAAAATCCTTCGGATCCCTCCGAGTTTTTTTCAAGCTCCGTCACCGTTACTAATATTGGTCTAATAGTACTCGGTTATAAAACCCTTTCTTAGGGGACTCGGAGTGGGTGATCGGCAAGGGTCGGGGAGGCATTTCCCGGACCGGGAGAAAATGGGAACACCACCCCCCCGGAAGTGGGGTGGGGTGAATCGGGATCCCTTTACCGAATTGCACCGGTTGAAGCCGAGCTTGGAAGAGGAGGAAGGGGTGACCGTTGGGGTTTTTTTTTTAAATGGGGAAAAGTGGGACGACACCGTGCAAAATGGGGAAAAGTGGGGAAAAGTGGGGAAAGCTGATGTGGCGCTGATGTGGCAACGGAGAAAAGTGGGGAAAAGTGGTACCACTCCTTGTGGCCTTAGGGGACTCGGAGTGGGTGATCGGCAAGGGTCGGGGAGGCATTTCCCGGACCGGGAGAAAATGGGAACACCACCCCCCCGGAAGTGGGGTGGGGTGAATCGGGATCCCTTTACCGAATTGCACCGGTTGAAGCCGAGCTTGGAAGAGGAGGAAGGGGTGACCGTTGGGGTTTTTTTTTTAAATGGGGAAAAGTGGGGAAAAGTGGGACGACACCGTGCAAAATGGGGAAAAGTGGGGAAAAGTGGGGAAAGCTGATGTGGCGCTGATGTGGCAACGGGGAAAAGTGGGGAAAAGTGGTACCACTCCTTGTGGCCTTATATCCATCTGATAATAGTATGGGACTACTATGGGATTACTCGTTGCCATCTCGTATTAGATTCTACCCATTTTTTTTTACCTTAGTTTGTTGAACTTTAAATGTCGTGATATTTATTTACATCTCTATAATTTTAGTTTTTATACAATACTATGTTTTTAACTATATATGCATGAATTAATTACTGTATCATATACTTGTACATGATTTATTATTTACACACAAAAATATGTAAAATGAACTTAAAACCAAACATCACTGGCCCTTTTGAGTTTTGACATGATTAAAACATAACAGTCAAAAATAGGCATAATGTTTGTTTACATTAGGATCAGAGGCACAAGAGTATTCATTGAATGATTAATATCACCAACTCACCAAGTTTAATGTTTGGTTAAAGAAAATTTATCTATTTTTTGAACAACAAACGCCAAGTCATCCGAGATTACCCTATCAAATAGATTAACCCATCGCCTAAAGAACAGATTGTGGTGACCTGACGTACCTAGCCTAGGAGGAAACCCATAACTAGAAAAACGCCATGTATCAATCCAGAGCAGTGGGGTCTTAGAGCAAGTGCGGGAGGTGCGACCGCACATGACCCATTTTTTTAAGGGGCCTAATTTTTTTTAAAAAATTGTATATATTATATATATTAATTTATTTTACAACAAACACATATAAATATACATTCCAATTTTTTAAATATATTTAACCCGGTTACAAATTGTATAAAAGCTAAAAGAAAAACTTTTTTAAAGATTTGACACAATAACTCATTACAATTTAAAATTTAGGTCAAAAAAACAAATTAACTCACTTTATATATAGTTACAAACTAATTATCACACACGTACACATAGGGACCCATTTTTAGCATTCGCACATGGCAGTTAATCTCTCAGAGACGAACCTGATCCAGAGCAATATTTGCTGTGGACAAGACTCCAATATAAGACCTGTTATAAGAGAAGTCATGAGGATATCATTAGGTTTTTTGTTTGGTTTACCATAGAAAATCGTTAGTGGTTTCAGACATAACTTAAGTTAGAGAACAACGTTATTACATTAATAACCAAGTGAAACTAGATGAAAAATACTGAAATACACAGCAATGGCTCGAGCTTGAGTTTAAAAGTCGGTTTACTGAACCCTATTAATAAATTGGTGTGTTCAATGCGCAACGAAACAACAAACTTCATAATCAGAAAACATAAATTGATCACAACAACAAAACTGGTTGCAACCATAGCTGTAAAAATCCCCAACTAGGCCGATTAATTGGATTAATTGTTAGTCCTCTAAGGCCGACTAGGCCCGACTATCCGATTAGGCTGATTAATCCTGAATAATCCCGATTAAACCTCTAGCCCCCACCCCACCGACCGACTAGCGATTTCTACAGCATTGGTTGCAACCCATAAAAAATGATCTAGTTGGTGGCTATAGCTAGTGACGGTCTGGTGGTAATTTAATTACTTGCTAAACTAGCAACAGCGCACCAGTGGTCGACTACTTCCAGATAGATGCTACAATGCAATAATTCATAACCGGGAAACATAACCCTAAAGCCAATTAGTGTTCAACGAATTGAATTTTCGAATAAATCGAATTATTTGTTGTATATTTTAGTGTAATTATATGTAAAGAAATCTTAAAGAATCGGACTTGTTTAAATAATTAATTCGAAATAAACCAATTCAAAATTTGACTTTATTCGAATAAATAATTTTTGAGTAGGATTCGTTTTGAATTCGACATAAATTCGAATAAACCAATTCGAAATTTGACTTTATTCGCATTTAAAATTTGAATTCGAATCAAATTCGAGTTGATTCGATTTCAATTCATTAAATAATTTGTTTAAAGTTTTATTTATAAAATTTATGCCAACTTTAAACACCAAAACATCAAATAATTAAAACCTTAAACAAATAGCTCCATTTTAAGTTTCAATGTGTGTGTGTGTGTGTATATAATAAAAATATATACATATATAAATATTTGTAAATCGAATTACGAATCGAATCGAAAAATCACCAACTCAAAATTTGATTTGAAATTCAAAATCTAACTTTGAAATAAATCGAATTCGAAGCTGAAAATTTGAACCAAAATTCAAATTGATGATTTTCAAATCAAGATCACATCGAATTTCCAATTTTTTGAATCTATTTCAAAAAATAAACACCCCTAAACTTCCCTCGTTCTGTGATAGAAAACCTTTTTGGGGATACTTGTGGCGGTGACAAAACCCTATTAGACTATCCATAATGGTCCTCCACTGAATCCTTCTTCACCGAAATTTTCTGTCACATCATTACCATACTGAAAATCTTAAAACCTCACAGTAGGTAACCCCACTAAAAAAATATTCCCCACTGTGCCACATCACCACATCCCACAGAAAAACATTCCCCACCAATCACAAACGAGAGTAGAAAGCGGGGAGCGAGGGCCTCTTTGGGCGAAAGAGGAGAGCTGCCGGGGCTGAGGGGTGGTGTTCCCGCCTAGCCCTGCTGAAAATAGGAAGGCCGTTGGGGGAGCGGGACGAGCGCGGCGCACGGTCTTAGCAGCCAGCGGTGAGACGATAGAACCCTTGCTCCAGATGGTGACGGAGGCAAAAGATGATGGTGGCAACAGGCTGCTACGACAACATGAAGCGGAAGGAACTGGTTCAGCATGTTATTCTGTGATCTATCAAGAGTCTCGCGCTTTTATACCACTTGTTAGGTATGATACAAGCACATACACAATCAAAAGCAAATAAACGTCTATGGATTTAACATGGTTTGGTCTAAACTGACCTACGTCTAAGATTGATTAATTGTAATTATTTATTGAGTGACACACTAATTACAAACACATGAAAATGCATATATAGAAATTAAAATCAAGGTTTACTTGAATTAACAGGTTGACAAAACTGTTAGCCGCTCATATTTATGGATATGATTGGCTCAATATTCTGTGTATTTATTATGTAAATATAGTTAGTTAGAGAGTATTAAGTGTACATAAATATCTCCATAATTTCCTCATATTTTGTACTATATAGGCAACACATGTTGAATGGGAATGAGGAAGGAAATTCATTAACTTACATGGTATCACCCTTTTGACCTGATCACGATCACGTCACCATCCCTATCCTTCAAACCCTAATCCAAAACTCTGCCACCATCCTCCATGGCTGACCAGAATCCACCCCCTCAACCACCGAAAAATCAAGCCCTTCATCCTGTATATACAGTCACGAATATACAACATAAGGTTCGTGTTCTCGACGGCATCAAGATCTCCTACCCTATCTGGGTACATCTTTTCACGTTGCATGCACGCAGTCACGAGGTGTTTCACCATATCGACGGTACACTGCTCCTTGCAAAAACATCAGCCGCGTATTCTACTTGGGAGAAAATTGGTTCGGTTGTTCTACAGTGGATTTATGGGACACTTACGGATGAATTGCTTTGCCGGGTTTTGGTTAATCCGTCTACTGCTTATGAGGCATGGGAACGAGTCAAGAAGCTTTTCTTGAACAACAAAGGCTCTCGAGCCGCCGCTGTAACATCAAGTACCAGATCGTCCGGCAAGCCCGTACGGTACGTGTACTTTCACTTTATACTATGTGTAAATACATGTACGTGAACAGTTATTGTAGTAACAGAATTCAAAAGGCAATACACAGTTGTACGTATTTTTGTGTAAACTTAAATACAGTAAGTACAACATACATTTGAAACAATAGTTGTGTGTGTTTAAGTGAAAACTTAAATACAGTTAACACAACGGATCACGGGAAACAACAGTTTACAAGTGAACAACGAAAACATATCGGTTGCGATCTGATGTCCACAGATGACAGGAATCAGATGGCCGACGAATCAGTACAAGAACAATGTGAAAACAGGATGTTTAGTTGAGTCCGACAGTGAGGAAACACAATTTAAACACAAAGGCAGTGTTATTTCAGAATAACGAACGGACAGTGTGTTTGCGTGAGTGACGATTCACACAAACATATCTGTGAGTTTAGAGTTCTGAAATAATGACTGAAAAGTAGAAAACAAAAGTCAGAAAGCAAAACCATCGTCGTGTTCGTTCGGGTGACGATTCGAACGAATACGCGCGATGGTGACACGATTCGACGAAACGAAATACGACACGAAACGAATTTTAAAATTTAATAAAATAAAACATTTTAATGTTTTACAATTTTGAAACTCATCAAAATAATTAAATTAGCTTCTTTTATTTATTCTATTTAAATTACGCGTAATTTTTCCGGAAACGTAACGAAAACGCGAACCGAGCAACGAAAACGAACCCAAACACCCTCGGGGTATAAATACCCTAAATGAGGGTGATTCCTTCACTTTTCATCTCATCTTCCCCACTCAAAACCCTAAATCCCGGATTTTACCCCACCACCATTTTTGAAACTTCTTTCTTCCATATCTCCTTCAATACTTAACCAAATCCTTCCATCTTTGGACCTACACGAAGCTCTCATCACCCTCTACCTGAAAGTACAACCGATCTAAGCCAAGCTCCACTGAAACTCGAGGTATGATGCTGTGAACAACTCGAAAACTAGGGTTTTTACACCCATTTGTTCGAATCTCATCCAAAGCTGGTTCACCATATTTCACCTTGTTACTCAAGACCACAAAGATCAGTCTTATCACCCCCATGCCTGACAACACCATAGAACCACGAAAGGAGGACTGATCTGGGTTAGCTTGGCTGCGGCCGAATGTCAAAAACCAGACCTCCGAATGAACTTTGGCCGAAGAACCCCATTCGCCGACTAACTGCTCAGTCGCCACCTCCTTCATTCGCCGGCAGCCACCCATTCGCCCCATGCAAGTCATTCGACTATCCACATTCGGACCACAGAGATTCAGCCAAGTTCAAGCCATTCGACCCCAGGACACATTCGGCCGAACCATCAACCCTCTCATTCGG
This sequence comes from Mikania micrantha, assembly GCA_009363875.1. Taxonomy (NCBI): domain Eukaryota; kingdom Viridiplantae; phylum Streptophyta; class Magnoliopsida; order Asterales; family Asteraceae; genus Mikania; species Mikania micrantha. The sequence continues at coordinate 54,174,760 of CM018698.1, read as the reverse complement.
CCATCACCCTTCGACCAAGAACCCTAGTTCAACTGACCAGCTACCAGTAAGCCATCCATGGCTGGGAAACCTTAGTCGGCCAAGGGACATAAAGCAGTAAACCTTTCTGGCCCAACAGTGAATAATCAGGCCCACATGCAGTTAAATTGGCCCAACAGGCCCATCAGCTCCTTTGCGGCCCAACAGAAAGTAGCTGGCCCAAACCCCACTAACAGCCCATTCCTTTTGGCCCAATTGCAGTTCGACCCAACCATATGGCCCAGCATCACTCTCATGGCCCATTTCCTACATCTAGGCCCAACATCCTTACACAATAGGCCCAAGGCCCAGTTTATTAAAATGGAAGATACTACCTGGCCCAACATGGTTAATTGATGTTAAAGTTCATTAGTTGGCCCACCATTACTCACTCGACCCATATACGCAACCTACATATCAATCGGCCCATCTCAAGGTGTCGGCCCAATGGAGTTGGGCTGACCCATTCGATTGGTTCAGTCCATAAGGGTCAGAGTGAAACAAAACACTTGAAAACAATTCAATTGATAAAGTGCATGGAATATTTCTATAATACTACAAAGGTGATGGGGAATTTGGGTTAGACAAAATATGTAAGACCTAAAACCTTATTCTTTAAAGATAATAACAAGAGGTTTTAAAAGTGACGAGACCAATTGATCAAGGATTATACAAACACTTTTACAAGATGCTAATGATTGTTATTCTATGACCTAAAGTCTAAGGTTATAAACTAAAATGAGTAACAAAAATACACATCATGACAAGGTATACTATGATTTTTATAAATAGGACAAGTGTTAGTAAATAAAAAATCTAGAACAATCGAACGAAGGGCCGAATGACAACCGAGACTCACGAGTGTTAGCCAACTCTAGGGCTAACACCTATCCGCACACAAACAATTATAACTTATACTTACAAATTGCAAACATCGTGAAATAAATACAGGATCGTGAACACAACAACAAGTACAATCAAGAGCGCGTGCATTTTTGTTTAAGCTAAGTCAAACCCAACTACTACAAGGTGAGTTCATATGCCCCTTTTACTTTAATCTTTACTGATTTTAACTCTCAGGTCTGAGAAACATGTTTACTTTTATTTATTTAAAAGTTTTGCTTAACATGTTCTTTATACTTTGATTATGATAATATCAAATTGTTTATTATCGCTTATCATTGTATGCATGCTTGTATGATTATGAGATAACAGGGAAACTCAGATGATTATGATAATGTAAATTCTTAATCATCAACACATTAGAATAACATAGTTGTAAGATCATATCTTATAACATTTAGTTATTTTCACATGAGCAAATACCTAGACAGTTTACACAAAATCACATAACGGGAACAATCCCACATTGAGACTTTGGGATCATACGGATTACAGTAAATGATGATCATGATAACGTAACTTCATGGGATTCTTATCATTTACAGTAAATGATGATCATGATAACGTAACTTCATGGGATTCTTATCATTTACACCTAATTAACATGATGTAATAAGACAAGTTCTTATTCGACCTTGTTAATTTCACGGAAACAATCCCACATTGAGACTTTGGGATCATACGGATTACAGTAAATGATGATCATGATAACGTAACTTCATGGGATTCTTATCATTTACAGTAAATGATGATCATGATGACGTAACTTCATGGGATTCTTATCATTTACACCTAATTAACATGATGTAATAAGACAAGTTCTTATTCGACCTTGTTAATTTCACGGAAACAATCCCACATTGAGACTTTGGGATCATACGGATTACAGTAAATGATGATCATGATAACGTAACTTCATGGGATTCTTATCATTTACAGTAAATGATGATCATGATAACGTAACTTCATGGGATTCTTATCATTTACACATAATTAACATAATGTAATAAGACCAGTTCTTATTCAACTTTGTTAATTACATGAGGACAATCCCACATGGAGACTTTGGGATCACACGGCGGAATAGAGGTGAATGAAATGCATTGTAATCTGATTACGTGAGGATTACAATGGATTTCATTTGGGCTCTATACGTTGCATTGAGGTTACATTACAAATAGTTAACTAACACTCTTATTACATAAAAGTGAATAACAGTTAACCCCACAAGTAATAGAATAATACAAGGATCAAATTTAATTAATCTAAATTCCTTAATTCATTGAGGGTCTATCAATACTTCGGTTTGATAACTAAACCCCTCTTACTATATTATTCTACATTATTCTACATATGACTACACATCGGACAAGTTGGATAATTGGGTAATGGATATCTTTAGTTGTATCGCAAGTGGTGTGGAACTTGACTGAGTATGTGGTGGGATAGCGTCTGGGCTTGACCCTTTCGTGTATCCTTATATATAAGCATGCTTAATCAGGTGATACTCTACTTGTACATATAACTAAGGAGAGACCATTGGGTAGAACAGATGAAACAAGTATTACAAGTAACAAGTATGACATTGTGGATGTGTGCATGATCAATTCAATGGTTTTCAATTTACTTATTATGAACTCACCAACCTAGTGTTGACTTTGTTTAAATACATGTTTTCTCAGGTGACGAACAGGTGTAGATACTATTGTGCAAGTGCTAAGCTAGTGAAATCATAGAAGACCTAGCTTACTTTTGACTACATACTTTTGGAATGACAAAACATTGAATCACTTTTGTATATCTTGTACAGTTCAAGATATAAACTCATTGATTCTTTTTTTATTAGAGTTACTTAGTTAAATTATGATGTACAATGTAATTTAACTTTGTAATTCTATTTCATGTCATGATTAGCATTTCTCATTTATATCTCATGTGCTATGTAAACAATCTGATCATATGATTATCACTCAAAGATATCGCGCCCCGGGAAACCTTCCGCCCGACGGGAAAACACGATCCGTTCCCGCCGGCCCCGGGGTGTGACAGATTGGTATCAGAGCCATGGTTATAGAGAAATATAGGTCATATCAAATAAACGGTTTGGCCTAGACTATAACCTAGGGACCCTCATGTAGGAATCATGTCACATAGGATTCTACTTGCATGTGTCTTCTACTTCTGATCACTGCACTAACCGATTTTCTTTCGGTTATGATCAGAATGCCACCAAGAAGACAACCACCTCTATTACCGTTGACTCAAGGTTCAGCTCCGCACTCATCGACACCATCACCGTCTGACTCTCCTACACAACCGCCTCCACCTCCTCCACCTCCTCCTCCACCACCACCGGCTTATCAGCTGGATCCCGCTACTATTGCGCTGGCCACTCTGTTGACCAGTCAGCTGAGGGAGGTAATCCCAGACATGATGAATCGAATCAACACCAACAACAGCAATAATGTTGCCAACTCATCTGGAGAGGGCAGCGGCAACACCCGCCAGCAACAGGATTTTGGCTACAAAAACTTTGTAGGCTGCAAGCCACCCAGCTTTAGTGGCAGTGAGGGTGCTGTTGGATTGATCCAGTGGATCGAAAAGATGGAGACTACCCTTGACATCAGCGGCTGTCCTGAACAGAACAGAGTCAAGTATGCTGCGGGATCATTTCACAAGAGAGCGTTGACTTGGTGGAACGCTCAGGTTTCAATCAGAGGCCGGGTTGAGGCACAGGCTATGCCTTGGAATGATTTCAAGGCGATGTTGAGGGCAAAGTTTTGCCCAAGAAACGAACTGAAAAAGGTTGAAACTGAACTGCTCAACCTGGAGATGATTGGTGGTGGGCATCTGGCTTACACCACTCGATTTCATGAGTTAGCCACCTTGGCACCTGACGTGGTGCCAACACTGGAGAAGCGGATAGAGCGGTACATTGGTGGATTACCGCCCAGTATCCGAGGGCATGTGATTTCTGCTCACCCTACTACCATGGAGTTAGCTGTTACACTGTCAGCATCTCTGACAGATATGATGGTTGCTTCTGGTCATTTCAAGAAAGAGGCTGAAACAGCCAAGGCTGGAACTTCAAAGAAGTCGGACAAACGTCCGGCTAAGAAACAAAAAGTGGCTAGAAACTTTGCTGCCACTACTCAAGCCCCCATGCACAATCAGCCACCACCACTGCAGATCAAAAAGCCATACACTGGCACTGCACCTTTGTGCAACTCGTGTCAGTTTCATCATCTACCAAATGTCCCGTGCAGACACTGCACCAACTGTGGGAGATTTGGTCATACAGCAAATTACTGCAAGAGTCCGAGGACTCAAAACAGAAACAACAATGCAGCCACTACTGCTGCTACCGATCACAGGTCTTGCTACAACTGTGGCGAACCTGGTCATTTCTCTCGGGATTGTCCCAAGAGAAATCAACAAAGGGCTCAAGCACCAAGAGGACGAGCTTTTCAGATAGGAACTGTTGCAGCTAGACAAGACCCGAACGTCATTACGGGTACATTTCTTCTATCTGATTTCTATGCATCTATGTTATTTGATACTGGTGCGGATCAGAGTTTTATCTCATCCGACTTTGCTAGCCATATTAATCATGTTGAGGAATCATTAGACTCTCCTTACACTATTGAGATAGCTAATGGCAAACAGATTACAGTTGACACAGTACTTAGGAATTGCCCACTAACACTTGGTGATCATACATTTTCCATCGACTTGATACCGATGGAGCTGGGCAGTTTCGACATCATCATCGGAATGGATTGGCTATCTCTTAACCGAGTTGAATTCATCTGTTCCGATAAACTACTACGCATCCCTATGGAGAACAATGAGGTCTTGGAGATTCGTGGAGACCAAGCGAAACGCAGTGTCAAGATAATATCGTGCATGAAAGCTCGCAAGTATTTACGAAAACAATGCGTCGCATTTCTAGTTCATGTGATTCCAAAGACAAGAAGACGATCAAGATTCAAGATGTACCAATTGTGAGAGACTTCGCAGAAGTATTTCCGGATGACTTACCAGGACTGCCACCCGAGAGATCGGTGCAGTTCCGAATCGATTTGATTCCGGGAGCAACTCCTGTAGCCAAGTCTCCCTACATACTCGCACCATCGGAGATGCAAGAGTTGTCTAACCAATTGCAAGAACTTCTCGATAAAGGATTCATCCGACCGAGCTTTTCCCCGTGGGGAGCTCCGGTTCTTTTTGTGAAAAAGAAGGATGGAACTTTCAGAATGTGCATCGATTATCGAGAACTCAACAAACTCACCATCAAGAATCGGTACCCGTTACCGAGGATTGATGATTTGTTTGATCAGTTACAGGGAGCACAGTACTTTTCAAAGATAGACCTGAGATCAGGTTATCATCAGCTCCGGATACAAGAGGAAGACATACCCAAGACGGCTTTTCGTACCCGATATGGACACTACGAATTCATGGTGATGCCATTCGGATTGACGAACGCACCAGCTGTGTTCATGGATTTGATGAACCGGGAGTGCAAGCCGTATCTAGATCAGTTTGTTATCGTCTTCATTGATGATATACTGATTTATTCAAAGAACGAGAAAGAACATGAGCAACACCTCAAGACAGTCTTGGAACTCCTGAAAGAAGAACGACTCTATGCCAAATTCTCCAAGTGTGAATTCTGGCTAAGAAAAGTTCAGTTTTTGGGTCACGTGATTAACAGTGATGGTATTCACGTGGATCCTGCCAAGATAGAAGCAATCAAGAACTGGGATGTGCCTACAACACCAACAGAGATTCGATCATTCTTGGGATTGGCAGGGTATTACAGGAGATTCATTTTGAATTTCTCTAAGATAGCTTTGCCTCTCACCAAGCTCACACAAAAGTCTGAACCTTTTGTGTGGACTTAGAAACAAGAAGAGGCATTCCAGACATTGAAACAAAGATTGTGCAATGCTCCAATCTTAACACTCCCAGAAGGCAATGATGACTTTGTAGTTTACTGTGATGCTTCCCATCAGGGACTCGGATGTGTTTTGATGCAACGAGACAAAGTCATTGCTTATGCCTCACGACAGTTGAAGATACATGAGAAGAATTACACGACACACGATCTCGAACTGGGAGCTGTTGTCTTTGCTTTAAAGATTTGGAGACACTACCTGTATGGTACCAAATGCACTATCTTCACAGATCACAAGAGTTTACAGCACATATTTGATCAGAAGGAGCTTAACATGAGACAGAGACGTTGGGTTGAGCTCCTGAACGATTACGATTGTGTGATCAAATACCATCCGGGCAAAGCAAATGTTGTTGCAGATGCTTTGAGCCGGAAGGAAAGAGTCAAACCCTTACGTGTACGTGCAATGGGAATGACTGTGCAAACAAGTTTAAGAGATCACATTCTACAAGCACAACAAGAAGCAGTGGCAAGAGACAATCTGAAACGCGAGCTCGATTGTGGAGCCGAGAAACACTTCAAGACAAAACAAGATGGAGTTATCTATTATCTAGATCGTGTTTGGATTCCAGCAGTAGATGAACTTCGAACACTCATACTTGACGAGGCACACAAGACACGCTATTCAGTTCATCCTGGTGCCGATAAGATGTATCAAGATCTTCGATCATTTTATTGGTGGCCGGGTATGAAGAAGGACATTGCCACTTATGTTGGCAAATGTATCACATGTGCCAAAGTCAAAGCTGAACACCAGAAACCTTCGGGTTTGCTGGAACAACCAGAGATTCCACAATGGAAGTGGGAGCAAATAGCTATGGATTTCATTACCAAGCTACCCCGCACTTCCAGCGGACACGATTCGATTTGGGTCATCGTTGATCGATTGACCAAGTCCACACATTTCTTACCGATCAGAGAAACGTACAAGATGGAAAAACTAGCAAGATTATACATTGATGAAATAGTAGTTCGGCACGGGGTGCCACTTTCTATTATTTCAGACCGGGACAGTCGATTTACTTCGTGGTTCTGGCAATCATTGCAACAATCCTTAGGGACAAGTGTTAACTTGATCACTGCTTATCATCCATAAACGGATGGACAAAGCGAGCGCACCATTCAAACCCTAGAGGATATGTTGAGAACATGCATCCTAGACTTCGGTGGAAGTTGGGATACACACTTACCTCTCATTGAGTTCTCCTACAACAATAGCTACCACAGCAGCATCGGATGTGCTCCTTTTGAAGCACTCTACGGTAGAAAATGTCGGTCTCCAATTTGTTGGACCGAAGTGGGAGACAACAGAATAACTGGGCCTGAGCTTATTCAGGAGACTACTGATAAGATAGCCCAGATACAACAGAGATTACAAGCAACACGTAGCCGCCAAAAGAGTTACGCAGACAAATGGCGCAAGCCTTTGGAATTCGATGTGGGTGACCGAGTTATGTTGAAAGTGTCCCCATGGAAAGGCGTAGTTCGGTTTGGGGCTAAAGGCAAGCTAGCACCTCGGTATGTCGGACCGTTTGAGATAACTCAACGTATAGGTCCTGTGGCATACAGACTCAGACTCCCTGATGAACTCAGCGGAGTACACGATGTGTTTCACGTATCAAATCTCAAGAGGTGTTTAGCAGACGAAACATTGATCATACCGTTGGAAGAGATACAAATTGATGAGCAACTACACTTCATCGAGGAACCTGTAGAGATTATGGAACGTGAAGTCAAGAGACTGAAACGAAGCCGTATCCCTATTGTAAAGGTTCGATGGAACTCCAAGCGTGGACCAGAGTTTACCTGGGAGCGCGAGGACAACATGAAAGCAAAGTATCCTCACCTGTTCGAGAATTGAAGCCCGACTTTGATACTTAAATTTCGGGACGAAATTTCTTTAACAAGGGGAGACTGTAACATCAAGTACCAGATCGTCCGGCAAGCCCGTACGGTACGTGTACTTTCACTTTATACTATGTGTAAATACATGTACGTGAACAGTTATTGTAGTAACAGAATTCAAAAGGCAATACACAGTTGTACGTATTTTTGTATAAACTTAAATACAGTAAGTACAACATACATTTGAAACAATAGTTGTGTGTGTTTAAGTGAAAACTTAAATACAGTTAACACAACGGATCACGGGAAACAACAGTTTACAAGTGAACAACGAAAACATATCGGTTGCGATCTGATGTCCACAGATGACAGGAATCAGATGGCCAATGAATCAGTACAAGAACAATGTGAAAACAGGATGTTTAGTTGAGTCCGACAGTGAGGAAACACAATTTAAACACAAAGGCAGTGTTATTTCAGAATAACGAACGGACAGTGTGTTTGCGTGAGTGACGATTCACACAAACATATCTGTGAGTTTAGAGTTCTGAAATAATGACTGAAAAGTAGAAAACAAAAGTCAGAAAGCAAAACCATCGTCGTGTTCGTTCGGGTGACGATTCGAACGAATACGCGCGATGGTGACGCGATTCGACGAAACGAAATACGACACGAAACGAATTTTAAAATTTAATAAAATAAAACATTTTAATGTTTTACAATTTTGAAACTCATCAAAATAATTAAATTAGCTTCTTTTATTTATTCTATTTAAATTACGCGTAATTTTTCCGGAAACGTAACGAAAACGCGAACCGAGCAACGAAAACGAACCCAAACACCCTCGGGGTATAAATACCCTAAATGAGGGTGATTCCTTCACTTTTCATCTCATCTTCCCCACTCAAAACCCTAAATCCCGGATTTTACCCCACCACCATTTTTGAAACTTCTTTCTTCCATATCTCCTTCAATACTTAACCAAATCCTTCCATCTTTGGACCTACACGAAGCTCTCATCACCCTCTACCTGAAAGTACAACCGATCTAAGCCAAGCTCCACTGAAACTCGAGGTATGATGCTGTGAACAACTCGAAAACTAGGGTTTTTACACCCATTTGTTCGAATCTCATCCAAAGCTGGTTCACCATATTTCACCTTGTTACTCAAGACCACAAAGATCAGTCTTATCACCCCCATGCCTGACAACACCATAGAACCACGAAAGGAGGACTGATCTGGGTTAGCTTGGCTGCGGCCGAATGTCAAAAACCAGACCTCCGAATGAACCTTGGCCGAAGAACCCCATTCGCCGACTAACTGCTCAGTCGCCACCTCCTTCATTCGCCGGCAGCCACCCATTCGCCCCATGCAAGTCATTCGACTATCCACATTCGGACCACAGAGATTCGGCCAAGTTCAAGCCATTCGACCCCTGGACACATTCGGCCGAACCATCAACCATCTCATTCGGCCATCACCCTTCGACCAAGAACCCTAGTTCAACTGACCAGCTACCAGTAAGCCATCCATGGCTGGGAAACCTTAGTCGGCCAAGGGACATAAAGCAGTAAACCTTTCTGGCCCAACAGTGAATAATCAGGCCCACATGCAGTTAAATTGGCCCAACAGGCCCATCAGCTCCTTTGCGGCCCAACAGAAAGTAGCTGGCCCAAACCCCACTAACAGCCCATTCCTTTTGGCCCAATTGCAGTTCGACCCAACCATATGGCCCAGCATCACTCTCATGGCCCATGTCCTACATCTAGGCCCAACATCCTTACACAATAGGCCCAAGGCCCAGTTTATTAAAATGGAAGATACTACCTGGCCCAACATGGTTAATTGATGTTAAAGTTCATTAGTTGGCCCACCATTACTCACTCGACCCATATACGCAACCTACATATCAATCGGCCCATCTCAAGGTGTCGGCCCAATGGAGTTGGGCTGACCCATTCGATTGGTTCAGTCCATAAGGGTCAGAGTGAAACAAAACACTTGAAAACAATTCAATTGATAAAGTGCATGGAATATTTCTATAATACTACAAAGGTGATGGGGAATTTGGGTTAGACAAAATATGTAAGACCTAAAACCTTATTCTTTAAAGATAATAACAAGAGGTTTTAAAAGTGACGAGACCAATTGATCAAGGATTATACAAACACTTTTACAAGATGCTAATGATTGTTATTCTATGACCTAAAGTCTAAGGTTATAAACTAAAATGAGTAACAAAAATACACATCATGACAAGGTATACTATGATTTTTATAAATAGGACAAGTGTTAGTAAATAAAAAATCTAGAACAATCGAACGAAGGGCCGAATGACAACCGAGACTCACGAGTGTTAGCCAACTCTAGGGCTAACACCTATCCGCACACAAACAATTATAACTTATACTTACAAATTGCAAACATCGTGAAATAAATACAGGATCGTGAACACAACAACAAGTACAATCAAGAGCGCGTGCATTTTTGTTTAAGCTAAGTCAAACCCAACTACTACAAGGTGAGTTCATATGCCCCTTTTACTTTAATCTTTACTGATTTTAACTCTCAGGTCTGAGAAACATGTTTACTTTTATTTATTTAAAAGTTTTGCTTAACATGTTCTTTATACTTTGATTATGATAATATCAAATTGTTTATTATCGCTTATCATTGTATGCATGCTTGTATGATTATGAGATAACAGGGAAACTCAGATGATTATAATAATGTAAATTCTTAATCATCAACACATTAGAATAACATAGTTGTAAGATCATATCTTATAACACTTAGTTATTTTCACATGAGCAAATACCTAGACAGTTTACACAAAATCACATAACGGGAACAATCCCACATTGAGACTTTGGGATCATACGGATTACAGTAAATGATGATCATGATAACGTAACTTCATGGGATTCTTATCATTTACAGTAAATGATGATCATGATAACGTAACTTCATGGGATTCCTATCATTTGCACCTAATTAACATGATGTAATAAGACAAGTTCTTATTCGACCTTTTTAATTTCACGGAAACAATCCCACATTGAGACTTTGGGATCATACGGATTACAGTAAATGATGATCATGATAACGTAACTTCATGGGATTCTTATCATTTACAGTAAATGATGATCATGATAACGTAACTTCATGGGATTCTTATCATTTACACCTAATTAACATGATGTAATAAGACAAGTTCTTATTCGACCTTGTTAATTTCACGGAAACAATCCCACATTGAGACTTTGGGATCATACGGATTACAGTAAATGATGATCATGATAACGTAACTTCATGGGATTCTTATCATTTACAGTAAATGATGATCATGATAACGTAACTTCATGGGATTCTTATCATTTACACATAATTAACATAATGTAATAAGACCAGTTCTTATTCAACTTTGTTAATTACATGAGGGCAATCCCACATGGAGACTTTGGGATCACACGGCGGAATAGAGGTGAATGAAATGCATTGTAATCTGATTACGTGAGGATTACAATGGATTTCATTTGGGCTCTATACGTTGCATTGAGGTTACATTACAAATAGTTAACTAACACTCTTATTACATAAAAGTGAATAACAGTTAACCCCACAAGTAATAGAATAATACAAGGATGAGATTTAATTAATCTAAATTCCTTAATTCATTGAGGGTCTATCAATACTTCGGTTTGATAACTAAACCCCTCTTACTATATTATTCTACATTATTCTACATATGACTACACATCGGACAAGTTGGATAATTGGGTAATGGATATCTTTAGTTGTATCGCAAGTGGTGTGGAACTTGACTGAGTATGTGGTGGGATAGCGTCTGGGCTTGACCCTTTCGTGATTCCCTATATATAAGCATGCTTAATCAGGTGATACTCTACTTGTACATATAACTAAGGAGAGGCCATTGGGTAGAACAGATGAAACAAGTATTACAAGTAACAAGTATGACATTGTGGATGTGTGCATGATCAATTCAATGGTTTTCAATTTACTTATTATGAACTCACCAACCTAGTGTTGACTTTGTTTAAATACATGTTTTCTCAGGTGACGAACAGGTGTAGATACTATTGTGCAAGTGCTAGGCTAGTGAACTCATAGAAGACCTAGCTTACTTTTGACTACATACTTTTGAAATGACAAAACATTGAATCACTTTTGTATATCTTGTACAGTTCAAGATATAAACTCATTGATTCTTTTTGATTAGAGTTACTTAGTTAAATTATGATGTACAATGTAATTTAACTTTGTAATTTTATTTCATGTCATGATTAGCATTTCTCATTTATATCTCATGTGCTATGTAAACAATCTGATCATATGATTATCACTCAAAGATATCGTGCCCTGGGAAACCTTCTGCCCGACGGGAAAACACGATCCGTTCCCGCCGGCCCCGGGGTGTGACAGCCGCCCTCCTACATGAACTCACGAACCTACACCTTTCCGCTATGCCTTCAGTTGAAGCGTATTGTCAGATTATTCGAGATCTCTCCGATCAACTCACTGCTTTGGATTTCTCGATTAACGACAACCAACGTGTGCTTCATTTGGTTCGCGGTCTTCCTCCAGAATATAGCACCGTAGCTTCCATTCTGAACCAGACTCTCCCCGCCTGGGAGGATGCTTGCAATCGCCTACAATCGGAAGCTCAACTTATAGCCCATCGGGATCAGGTTACCCCTACCCCCTTGGTGCTGCTGCAGTCACGCATCCAAACCCAACCCGGGATACCCGACATACTACTTCCCACCCTAGTCAATCTCGACACCCACCTAATAACAACCGCCGTGAACCTCCTCGGAATAATCATTCTACAAACCGCGGTGCTGGCCCAAGTAAACACCAGCAACACTCCATGATGCGTGGTTATTCTCCAATGAGCCAATATGCCCCTCCAGCTCCTCCCTCACCCTAGCCACCACCCTATTGGGCTCCACCCTCCTACTAGGCTCCTCCTCCATGCCCGTATCCTACCCAGAATTGGCCTCAACATTGGGAACACAAGCCAAATAATCGCATGGACAGCAACCCAACTCATCAGAACTCCTCAACTCATGCACACTTAACTGAGGTGGATCCTCTTGAACCAACTCAAATGCCTAGTGCAGTTCAAGCCCTTTCTATTGGCACTGATGGTACCGGTGATGATCAATGGTACTTGGACACGGGTGCATCTTCTCATGTCACGTATATGACCCAGGTAAACTTAACACTTTTTCCACACATTCACAAATAGCGTCAATATTTGTTGGAAATGGCACTAAAATTCCAGTTTTGGGTTCGGGTTCTTCCTGCATTTCCACTTCACCTAAACCTCTACACGTAAAATCTGTTTTGTTTCACCCAAACATTATCAAAAATCTCATTTCTGTGCGTCAGTTTAATATTGACAATTATACTTCCATTGAATTTGACCCATTTGGATTCTCTGTGAAGGATTTCAAGGATGGCACGATCCTGAGTCGCCACAACAGTACGAGTGATATCTACCCACTCACCTCCAAAACTTCCGCCGCTGCATTCGTTACCTCTACTAAGGACGCTCCTTTTTGGCATAATCGACTTGGACATCCGGGTCGACCCGTTATAGAGTTTCTTAGGACTAAGAGCTTTATTTCTTGCAATAAATTAAATTTACCTTTTGTTTGTTCTTCTTGTCAATTGTCAAAACACAAACGTTTGCCATTTACTGATTCTGTTACTCGTACTATGTTACCGTTTGCCATATTACATTGTGATTTATGGACATCTCCCATTTTAAGTCATGCAAATTACAAATACTATATGCTTTTAACTGATTACTTTACTCAATATAAGTGGGTGTATCCGCTTAAGTTTAAATCAGAAGCATTTACTAAGTTTGCTCATTTTCATCAATTTAACAACCACTCAATTTCGTATGCCCATTCAATCTTTTCAATGTGACAAAGGAGGTGAATTTGATAACACCACCTTTATGAATTTTGCAACACAACATGGCATACAATTTAGATTTTCTTGTCCACACACCTCTCAACAAAATGGGAAATCCGAACGCATGATTCGTCGCTTAAACGAAATCATGTTCACTCTCCTCACTCATGCTTCTCTTCCCTCTTCCTTTTGGGTTGAAGCTCTTCACACCGCTGCCTATCTTCATAATATATTGCCCTCAAAAGTCATTCAAAATCACGCCCCACCTCTCTTTTATACCAATGCCTTCCATTATATGATCACCTTCGTGTGTTCGGATGCTTGTGCTACCCCAACACCTCCGCCACCCGATCTCACAAACTTGCTTCGCGCTCCAACCCATGTGTATTTCTTGGCTACCCGACCAATTACCGTGGATACCGATGTGTTGAAATATCCACCGGTAAAACCATTTTTTCCCGTCATGTTATTTTTGATGAGACAAAATTCCCCTTCTCAGACCCACCCACACCCAAGCCCAACCACTCATTTCTCGATCCATCTCCTGTGATATTCACTCAACCATTTAGCCAACAAACCAATCTTGACATCCCACCCACACCTGCCAACATAACATCCCACACACCCCCTTCACCACCTCTCGGCCATACACCTCAAAACCCATAAATCAATCCCTCCCAGCCAACTTCTAGCCACACTCAGCCCACTTCGCACACCACAGCTCCCTCGTTTAATCCACCACCACCTTTCCCACGGGTATCCATAAACCCTGTCACCCTCTCTCTTCACACCGAAACTTCCCATTCCATCTCCCCTCTCCTAAAATGCCACCTTACAACCCTCAACGACCCAAACTGGAAACATGCCATGAAAGATGAATACGAAGCTGTATTGGTGAATAACACGTGGGATCTTGTTCTGAGACCTAAAGATGCACATGTTATCCGATGTATGTGGTTGTTCAAACACAAGTTTCATGCTGATGGGTCATTGGAACGACACAAGGCTAGACTAGTGGTTAATGGTAAAAGCCAAACACCTGGTATTGATTGCGATGAAACTTTCAGTCCCGTAGTGAAACCAACTACAATCGGCACGGTTCTTAGCTTGGCCGTCTCCCGGAAATGGCCCATTCACCAGTTAGATGTCAAAAACGCATTTCTGCATGGACATTTAAAAGAAACCGTGTACATGTTTCAACCTCCCGGATTCGCCTCAACTACAAACCCCAAGTTCGTTTGCAAACTCAACAAATCCCTATATGGTTTAAAGCAAGCCCCACATGCTTGGTATCATCAGTTTGCAGGGTTTATCACCAAATGTGGCTTCACGAGCAATGTATGTGACACGTCTCTTTTTATTTGTCACAAAGGTGATCAAATAGCCTACATGCTACTTTATGTGGATGACATTATCCTAACCACTTCAAGTGACTCACTTCTTCGCAGCATCATCTGATCTCTGTCAACTGAATTTAAAATGACTGATCTTGGGGGGTTACATCACTTTTTGGGTATTGCTGTCACCAAGCATCAGAATGGTTTACTACTGTCCCAATCTACATATGCTCAAGATATACTCTCACGGGCTAACATGACGAACTGTAAACCCGTGAACACCCCGGTCGAAGTCGGTTCAAAACTAAGCTCAAATGTTGGTGCGATCTTTCAAGATGGAATGCTTTACCGAAGCCTAGCCAGTGCGTTGCAATACCTCACCATTACTCGTCCGGACATCTCCTATGCGGTGCAACAAATTTGCCTCTTTATGCATGCTTCGCGTGAACCACATTTTCAGCTACTCAAACGGACCCTCCGTTATATTAAAGGCACTCTTTCTCAGGGCCTATTTATTTCTCCCTCCCCCTCCACACAATTAACGGCATACTCCGATGCGGATTGGGGCGGATGTCCGGACTCTCGCAGGTCGACTTCCGGATACTGTGTCTACATGGGCTCCAACCTGATCTCCTGGTCCTCTAAGCGCCAACCCACAATCTCTCGATCCAGTGCTGAAGCAGAATATCGCGGGGTGGCCAATACCGTTGCCGAAACCAGTTGGGTTCGTAACCTGCTACTTGAACTTCACATTCTGGTTCGACATACTACCATAATCTATTGTGATAACATCTCTGCGGTTTACTTAGCTGAAAATCCTGTGCAACACCAACGCACCAAACATGTCGAACTGGACATCCACTTTGTTCGTGAAAAAGTCCGCCTTGGCGCTGTCAAAGTTCTTCATGTCCCGGCTGACTATCAATATGCAGACATATTCACGAAAGGCTTACCCAAATATCTCTTTCAACGCTTTCGTTCCAGTTTATGCATTCGTCCATCTACGGCTCAAACTGCGGGGGCCTGTTAGCCGATCATATTTATGGATATGATTGGCTCAATATTCTGTGTATTTATTATGTAAATATAGTTAGTTAGAGAGTATAAAGTGTACGTAAATATCTCCATAATTTCCTCATATCTATATTTATACTATATAATAAAAGAATAACAAAAATGCCACTTGTCACTCTCATATTCACTTAACATTAATTTTTGTCACATGCCACTTTAATATTTATTCACCATTAAATTTTGACACTTGTCACTCTAATATTCATCTCTCATTTAATTATGTTTTAATAATCCTCTCTCATATTTAAATTGTATACTTAAATACAAAACTAATATTTTTTATTCTAAAAATTTATTATAACTTAGTAGATTTCAGTTATATCTTATTTTAAAGTATAATTTTATAATTTTTATAATTTATTATTTAAAGTATAATCTTATTTTATAATTTTAAAGTATTTATTATTTAAAGTATTATTTATATCTTATTTTATTATTTCACAAACGACTGATATGATATTCAATATACAAGTTTTAATAAAATTATTGATTTTTAAATGCTAAATTTATTCAATTCGTATTACATCTTTTTAATTGTTTGTTAGTCATTCAAAATAACTTTAATAATTACAAAAATAGTATCTTACATATCGAATATCAATTATATAGTTACTAAACTTTCGAATTGTTGTTTTAATGCTTAAAGTATCTGTTAATACATAGCTTAATTATCTTATATCAAAATATCGTTTTATAAATTTTAAATTATCAGTTCTAGCTATTTAATATTTTATATTGATTCCGTGTAATACACGGGGTAATAACCTAGTTTTGTATTATATAGGCAGAACATGTTGAATGAGAATGAGGAAGGAAATTCATTAACTTACAAAAACAAATTAGGTCTTTGAACCCAACGTTCTCTTCATTATTAACTGACAGTCTTGATGTTTTATATCTATTTCGTACCCTATTTTATGCGTCTAGCTTTTTAACAGTTATAACTAACTAGAACATTTTATGAAGAAATCAGCATATCATAGATTAAACATTTTGTCAACAGAAAAATTCTGAATTTTTAAACCGCATGACATATCATTTTTTTTCAAAGGCCAACGAATACATTTTAAGTCCGGTCACTCGGGTAAACGTAATGTTGAAAGGTCACCCGCGTCCTCAAAACAAGACAACATTGGTGACCTGATTCGCTTACCATTCCAAAAAAATTAACCTATTGTCCGAAGATCTACTGTGGTAAGACCTCTAACACATCTGAAATATATTGTTCCACCTAAAATATATTCCTATAACGTATCATTAGTATGAATTTTCACAATTAAAATTATAAGCATATTTAGATTCTTTGGCCGTTAAAAAAGGCTATTAAAAAACTTATGGTTTATGACACCAATGCTATAAATAATTATTTTCTTTATTTACTACTAGTTAAGATACCACATATAAAATTTCAAAATAACATAGGAAGGAATTTTTACATGTTACTCTTGAAAGGATCATATTTATTGCAATTTCACTTTACAGTATATCTGAATAGTTGATAATTATTTTTTAAAAAATTATGTTGATAAACTTGATAAATAAAAAAATAAATTCATATATATTATTATCAACTAATATTTAATAGAGATATTAGATAGTAATATGTATTATGATTATTGTTAATATAGATTTCTCTCATTTGTTAAAAAATTTAAAAAACTCTTGCTTGTAATGAGCTCGTATAAAATCAAGCTGACTAACTTTTTTTCTTTATATTAACTAATAAAAATAATGTTTGACATATGTAAATTTATTAAAGTAACATCACACTAATTTTCTTTATCTCTCTCCTCCTCTTGAATGTATACTTTATATTAAACAATAATATTAAGTGTTTGTTTGGGATTTCATTTTAAAATAAATTTATTTATTATCTTTTTCAAAAAGCCAATAAGTTAATAAGTTTAACAAACCTAAAAACGACTTTTGAAATTGACTTTTTGCAAAAGGGAAATAATTGTTTTTCAAAATCTAAAAATTCTGACTTTGTAAAATGACTTATTGACATAAAATTACAAATATGTTTACTCTTTCACTACTAGAAAACACGCCTTTTCCGACGAAGGTTTTGGTCGGAAATTTGTCGGAAATCGATTTTTCCGACGAAATTCCAACAACATATTTTCGTCGGAAAATACCTGGTTGGAAAAATATTTCCGACAAACTTCCGAGGACATTTTGCGACAACTTTCCGACTACAATGATTCCGACTATCTTTCGAGGAATTTTCTGACCCAAAAAACAATTTAACATTAAGTTTTATTTTTTGGTTATTCCGACAACTTATGTTCCGACTGATTTCCGATCAGATTTTTCCTACGAATTTCCGACCACCAGCTTTATTTATTTCTTCATTTTTTAATAGTATTTCCAACAAACTTCCGACAAAAACGTTTCAAACCAGTTTCCAACGAGTTTCACACCCGTACTTTTTTTTATTTGTTCCTACCAGTTTCCGATAAAAAAATGTTTCAAAAAAATAAAATAATTGCAATAAACCCATATTTTTTCTGCTTTAAATGCCCAAAAATTCGATACAAATCATGTTCACCTACAAGATAACGACATTGTTGAGTTTCAAGTTCTACCACAAAAACTACCATCATCGAATTACAAGTTTTAGCTCAAAAGATTACAATCGTCAAATTACAACTTCACCACAAAAGACTACCACCATCAAACTACAAATTCGACAACAAAACACGAATATATAAGCCAAACTATCATGTTGGATTGCCGGGATTACTAAATTTTTTTATTAGCTCAGTTATTTGTCGTTACATCTAATTTGTTAAATTATATTGTTTATAACTAATATTTTTGTATATAATCAAGGCGAAAAAAATATGACACGAGAAAACGATGTTAAGAACTTGAAAAATAAAAAAGAAAACATTTGGTAGGAAAATGGTTGCAAACTTCCGACAACTTTCCAACGAATTATTCATTTTGGTCGGAACAATGTCGGAAACTTCCGACCATTTTCCTACGTAGACTATTTTGATAAATATTTTATTTTGTTTATTTTATTTTTAATTTTTTGGTCGGAATTTCGTCGGTATCTAACGAGAACTTTCCGACCATGGCATTTGTTGTCGATAACTTGTCGGAATTTTATCACTAAAAATAAAGGTTTTTTTTTGTCGGAATTTTGTCGGAAAACAGTTGGAAACTTCCGACCATAATTTTTCGTCGGAAAATTTCGTTGGAAAATTCCAGTTTTCTAGTAGTGTTTATTCTTTACCCAATCGACCACCACTTACACCCCCCGGTCCACTGCCAGCTTCCCCCACCATCAATCGCCAGCCACTGACACCGCAAACGCCACCACCCTACTGCGAAGGCACCACCTACCGCCACCTGCCACTATCACCCACTACCACCACCATCACCGCCACCCACCACTATTATCCCAACTCACCACCGCTACCCATAACTTTAAATGGTTGTCAATATAAGAATATCTTTCTTGTCATTTTGAAAAATTCGTTTTAGAAAAACTAATTTAAAAACGTTTTTAAAAACATCATTTAACAATGTTATAAGTTAATAAACATTTTTGACAAAAAGTTCTTTTAAAGTTAAATAAACAATCCCAAACACGGCCTAAATACTAACTGCATTATCTATATATTTTCAATTAAACAAAGGACAGATAATACATTAAAAAATCTTGATACTAAAAAATATACTTTTTAAAACCGAAAAATTATAAAGTATGAAACTTTTTAAATGAACAAACTTTTATAAAAGTTCAACATTTTTTTTAAAATATCGTTTTATGCTATACAATATTCATTATTAACTATTTAAATTTTTAATTTTGCTTTGCAAATTTCATTATTAACACAATTTCTTTGTAAAAAAAAACGACATTTTCAAAAATAGTTTTTTAACAAAATATTTAAGAAGCAAACTTTTTCAAATCAAAAGTTAAAAAAAATGAAATTATTGCTTTATTACTTAAATTATTTATTTATATGTGATTTAAATCATATTTTATCTAAAAATATAATTTTATAATTTTTTTTACTAACTAATTAATTTTTTTATACGACTTGTTTATTATATGAATAGTAGCTATATTTTTGTAAAATGTTTAAAATACAAAATTTTAAAAACCAAAGTTAAACAAATGATATTATTATTTTAGTAGTTAGACCGGAGGGTGTGCCCTTGATTGGGCGTGATTGGGGCGTGGCAGGGCGTGGCACACCGCCCCCTTGTGGGCTTGAGTCGGGGCGTGGGTAGAAGGCGTGAGTGGGGCAATGGTCTAGAGACCCGTTGGACCCCAAACCTTTCGACCGTTAATCTTTAAAAAAAAACTTATATATACAACCATCACACAGTAATTTTTTCTTCATATCACACACTCTTTAATATTCACATCACACAAAACCTATATATACAACCATTATACACTAAAAAAATTGTAATTTTTTTAATTAATTTGTAATTTTTTTTATTAATTTGTAATTTTTTTTATTAATTTGTAATTTTTTTATTAATTTGTAATTTTCATTTATAATTTTATGTAATTTTTTTAATTAAACATTAATTATATCTCATTTTAATTTAAAAATGAATGATGACGTGGAGTGAGTGAATAAAGGGAAATTTCCACCAAAATGGTGTGGTGAGTGCCTACGTGGCGCCTACGTGACGCATAGGTGGAGTGATTGAGCCATGGGGCATACCCCATGGTCTTAGAAGTATTAACTTACAGACAACTTTAATCATATTGTATATAAAAAAATATTTTATAAATGTACATAGTCGTTTGTAAATTAATGGTGAATATTTTGAGATGTCTATTTTTCACTTTCTAAAACCAATAATTTTATATATTGCAATTTTGACTTGCCTCTCTAATCAATCCTAATGGTATATTGGATGCCCACTGCCAATACTACGCGTAGAGACATTCAGTGGCATGAAACTCTGAGAATAACAATAACAATTACAATAACAATAAAAACTGTTATATATTTGCTTGTTAACAAAACGAGTGATCTCGGCTCAAATTAATCATTCATAAACCAAGCCAAGCTCGAGTGCTCGACTCTAATTGTTCACAAACCAAAACACCTGGACTCAACATGTCTTCAACCAAACAAAGCATGAGACACCAAACTTTGCTCGGTCCGTCTCATGAACAACTCTAATTGTTATATTAATAAGATATTATATTATTTTACTTTATTTCGGTTGCTATCCCCAATATCTTTTTTTTTTTTTAACAGCTAATGTCTAGTACCCCTCGTTTAAATGTGTACCATGACACCTCCATCTAGGAGGAAACCCACACTGGAAAAACCCCCTAGCTCAGCCTGAGCAATTTTTGCTCTAGCCAAGACTCGAACCCAAGACCTCCCATTTGGAAAGTCAAGGGGGTACCATTGGGCTATAAGCCCTTTGGTGCTATCCCCAATATCTACTTCGTTGGAGAACATAATTACCATAAAATCAGGGATAAAATCATCTATTGGATAAACAAATCATCAATTGAACCGCATCAATCCCAATTCAATTCAGTTCAAAAAAATACTCCACGAATCCAAATCTCTTACAATTTCACATTTTTTTCATCAAAATTCACAACTAAACTTAGTATTTTAAAATGCAATCAGAATAATGCCACATGGTATAATACCATATGCGGTTACGCACATAATTATGATTGAAATAATTTTTTTTTATAAAATTAATAGTGGTAATTTTATGTATTGCTTCCGGCTAGTACATATAATGTTGGTATGCACATTTGATTTTTTTATCAAGTTAATAGTTTTAGTTAAGTTTCTTCACTCCCAGTCTAATTTCTCTTAAATAGCTAAACTAATTTTTTTTATTAAGGCTTTAGTAAGCACATCTTGAATCTTGTTCTTGAGTATAACACGACTTTGGTCCAACTTGCTTTGTGTCAACCAAACTTTTGAGATAATGATATTTAATATCAATATGTTTTCTACGATTATGAAGAACTGCATTATTTGACAAAAACACTGTAGAAATATTGTCAATATATACCAGGGTCGGCTCAACTATTTTGGGGATCTAAATGGAATAAAAAGTCGGGGTCTTTCACTAATAATTACGTTAAAATTTCTTTCCTTTTATCCGATCCTTAGACCAACAATAATAAAATAAAAGTTATACATGGTGTAATTAAAAAAAATGTTTCTATTTACCATGGTTGTAAAAGTCGCTAGGCGCTAGTCGGGCGGCGAGGTACCGCCTCGGGATTAATCGGCGTTAGGTGGATTGGAATTTTTATATGTAATTTTACAAATATGTATTATATACACACATTAATATCAATAATTTAATATAATACTTCAAATATATTAAAAAATAGACTTAAACATACTAAGTCAAGTATTTCAAATTACAAACTTAAACACAAAATTCAAAGTTTATAGATGGATTTCGATGTTTAGTGACATGTTTCAATGTATTAGATGTTGAATTTGATGTTTTAGAGACATATTAAGTATTTGGGTTTGAGAAATGTCTCGAATAATCACTTCCCTGAGTCATTTTTACGCGAAAAAAGCCAAAAAAACCAAAAAAAAGAAAATAGGCTGCCTAGGCCGACTGGCGCCTAGGCGGCTTCCTAGGCCGATTTTTACAACACTGCTATTTACATGTATAAAATGTTTAGATTAAATTTATTTTCTAGTATTTTTAATGTAAATTCTTTAATAAAATATTCAAAATCATTTTTTAAAAACATTTTTCAATTGAATATCAGAAGACTTTTATGTAGGCCTTTGTTGTATTTCATATTTCTTTCAGAGCCAACAAGCTAAAAAAGCTTACAGAAATAAAAAAACCCTACTATAATATATATATATATATATATATATATATATATAACAAAATTTAAAAAAATTATAAGTTCTTGATTGGATTACTTGGCCCATTGGACTGGCCATGATATATATACTAGCCTGGTTTTGTTCACATCCCTACTCTTTTAACAATTGACGAAGCCAAACAACATGACACGTTGCTAAGTTTGCAACAACATACTCGGCTTCGGTAGATGAGAGAGCCACAATAAACTTCTTTGAATTCCATGTAATAACTCTTGTTCTGATAAAAAAACACATTTGCACATATGCTATTTCTATCATCGATCGAACTGGCCCAGTCACTATCCGTATATCCATCTTACTTGATCTCTTTTTCACGTCCATACTCGATGGTTCCGGATACATACCTTAGAATTCTTTTGGTGATTCCATCATGATGAGAAGACGGATTTTGCATGTAGCGGGCAACAAGACCAACAGCAAAAGCTATCTCCAGCGGAGTACGTGTAAAAATAGTGAATCTCCCACAAGACTTCTAAACTTTGTTGCATCATTGAAGCCTTTCACAACTGTTTATTGGAGTAAAAGTTGAATTACATTGCAACATTCCAAACTTATTTAGAAAGAAATAAATTTAGATTGAGGGGCTTGATTGATATTTTTTATAAGTTAAAGGACTAAATTAACAATAAAAATTATTGAAGGACTAAACCAACAAATTTCTTATTGATATATGTATCATTTTGATAGTTTACTCTAATAAAAATATGAAGTTTAATTGATTTAATTGGGATTTTGTTTGTGTTGAGTGATTCGACTCAAAACACTTGTTACAAGTTTTATGGTGCTTTTTGAAAAAATAGTCAAACTTGACATTGAGGATTAATAGTTATTGCAAGGTGAAGAAATAAAATCTAGAGTTTGAACATAAAAATTGGATATTGAAGTTGGAATTTCTGTATGACGTAAATACGATTTGAGGTTGAATGGTGAAGTTGGTGATTTAAGAATCTTTTTCATTCGACCAATTTAACAACCCTCGGTAGACAAAGATGATTCGACACATGTTTGAACCTTGTTATACCATTGTAAATCGTACTAAACTTATACATTATTGTTTAAAATTGTGAAAAAAAAAATACAAGAAATGATTTAATTTTAAATTTTAACATTTACAAACTAGTGTTAACTTAAGTAGTGATTTTGTTTGGATTCACTTGGTTCATAGGAACGGTAACTTTGTGTCATCACTTATTAGATATATCATAGTTCATGGCAAATGATAAAGCATACGGTTGTGTTTAAACTATTTATGTGCACACATAGCGCGTCAAATAATATTAACATGGTTGAAAAATTAATTGGTTTGCATAAGACGGGCTCGACACTTCTAGTGTTGATGATCTATTATGATTATCACATTACACCACCTTAGTTCCCTTCAATCGTCACTACTCCCACCGCCACCGCCACCATAACCACCACAACTTTAGCTCCCTCTTGTGTGGAGAAGCCTCTCATGTATGACCTGACTTATAGATTATATTTATATCATCACCATCTAACATTGTTATAATTGTTAAAAAAATTGTTGTAAATTTATCTTAATACGAATATATAAAAAATAACTACGAAACCATGTCATCATTATAAACTATCTATTTTCGTTTATCTCGAATCTTTTGTAATTAATTATTGATACTTATTATGTATTATGGATATGAACATGTATTATATATATTATAGATTATGAATATGAATAATCTATATTAATAAATAAGTAAATAAGTGGACACATGAAATGTCTTCTTAACCTTATTTTGCTGTGTTTCTTTTATATTAAATGAAAAGATATTTGTTATTATGTGGCATCTTATTATTTTCCTACTTATATCTTGTATTAAACAAAAATGACGTTAAAAGAATGTATTCATAAATTTAATATAAATTTTATTATCAAGAGTTATTATATTATTAAATAGAACACTACTTATTATTTATCTTTTTATTTAACATATGTACAACATGAGTTTTCAAACTTACTAATAAATATATTATTAACCAAATAGTTTTAATGTGAAATTAATGATGAATTTTTTAAATAAATTTATTTTTTATATATAAAACTTTTATTTAAGTCTTTAAATACCAACAAGTTCAAATTATGTTTGTTAAATGTTAAAAAAGAAAGAAGAATGATAATAATTGTTTTTTACGAGTGATTTCTAAAAGTTTTTATATATTAATGTGTTTGGAGAACTTGAATTATGAAAATAAAACATGTAAAATAAGAAAAAAAATATAGGACATTAAAAAAACCTAGGTTGTAGTTCTTATTTTATGGTATATGTTAATATAAATTGCAATATAAGTTGAAGTAGCTATGCTAAAGTTAAAGCAGCAAGTATATTTAAAAATAAAGTAACATTTTCGTCCTTCATCTAACCAAAAGTTCAATTCAATCCAAAATGAAAAGTTACTATTGTTTTTGTCCCTGTGGTCCATTTCAGCCTCTCCGTTAAAATACGATAGTTTGGTCGTTTTGTCTGGGGTAAGCTGGGCATTCCTCATCACATTTCTGGTTAAAATACTCTTTTTTCACTCGAGACTTTGCGCTGCTTCGAAATTGTCCATAGTAAGATTATTGAATATCAAAAGCGTCCCCAATCAAAACTCTTCACCTCTAATCATTTCCCGCTAACAATCTAGTTGCTTTTCTAGTGATGATCATGGCATTTAGAGCTTACGTGAACTTCACCTGGGTCAACTCCTTCTTCACTAGTACTCAATATTGCCTCTATTGCTCATTGGAGTCATGGTTACTGTTACAAGCCAAACGAGAGAACTCAACCCAAAAGACTAGTCTGATGGGTGAAAGAGACCATTTAACTTATAAACCCCACATCAATTGCCCATACAACCGATGTGGGACAAGTCCCATACCTTGCAATGGTTTCAATCCGTAACAGTTACACTATCGGACTAATCGATAACCAATGCTTAATGATGTGTTCAAAATTTTAATTAAGATTTATGCCCTAATTTTGCTAATTTGCTTTAATTTAGACCTAATTTTTATGTTGATATGCCAATTTGGATTAATTTTAAAGATCTATGTCATTAAGCATTGGGAACTGTTGTACGGTTTGTGTGTATGCTTGTATGAATGTATTATGTAGGTACGTGCAAAGTGTGTGTATATAGTGATTGCGCAGATTTTATGTTTGTATATGTGCTATAATTTGTATATGTATGGTGATTGTGCAGAATTAATATGAATGTATGTATGATGGGTATGGTTGTATATTTCATCAAGTAGTCCAAGCATAGATTCAACAAAAGTGATAGCATGAAGACCACAGGGATGTTAGAGCACATTGTTGAAGAAAATATATCCCAAATAAAGTTCCAGCCTTGCAAGGAATCAACGCCAACTTAGCATGATTTTGACCATTTTTGACTCATTTGGGTCAAAATTTAAACTTAGCTACTATTGACCTTGTTAAATACGGATTTACACTAATAATTTATGGTTTAGATTAGACTAAAATGGGTAAAAACTATGCACATCAAGTACGGATATTTTGGTAACTTAACAGGATATTTATATTTTGGCGGGAATTTGCTCAAGTAAGGTAATGGAAATTTATGTAAATCATAGAGACGGCATTGGATACAACTTTTAAAGGCAAAATTGTTTTTCAACCGCTCTGTAAACTATAACTGACGAAAGGACTGAAATAGAGTTTTTTACAACCGCAAGGATAAAAATGATATTCACCTTTCCTTTTAAATTAAATTGGAGTTTTGGATAAACCACATAGACAAAATGTGACTCTACTTTATAATAAAATTATGTTAGAAACTCATGTATTATATGAGTTGAACAAATTTAATATCTTATTGATAATTTTTTATGAATATTTGTATGTTTAATAACAATAATTGTTGATATTTTAATAAAAAATGACGAATACTTAAAAATAATAAATTACAAATAATAAAAATTTAAGAATTATAAAATTATATTTTAAGATATTATATAATTGAAATTTTATTATAAGAAGATTTATATATTTGATATTTATTGTATACTATAATTATTCAAAATCATTAATATTTAATTTAATATAAAAGTTAATTAATATTTAATAAGAGAGATAATAGGGAAAAAATTTCAGAGTTTACGAGTTTGTGACATGTGTCTACTTCTATTATTCTTTTATTAGAATAAAGATTAAATTCAAATTTATTAATTATAAAAAATGTTAACATACAATTAATAATAACTATCGAAACAGAGTTTACCTTCTAAAAGAGATATTTGACTATTGTATACTAGGTTATAGACCCGTGTATTACAAAGATTTATAAATAAAAATTATGTGATTTTATAACTATGCCTTCATATATTTACATAATTACTATATTATTATACATTTTTATATTACAAAACTTTAAAAATAAAAATTTATAAAAGAATGTTCTTAACATACATATATATATACATACTAGGTTAAATCCCGTGTGTTACACGGGTTGAAAACTGAAATGTTATGTATTTTATAGGAAAACTTGTTTTAATAAAATTTGTTTTTTAAGAAAACTTATTTTTTCAAAACTTTTATTTTTCCTAAAACTACAAATTTAAAATAATTCATTTTTTAAATTGATTTTTAGAAAAATTTCATATTTTGTAAACTTTTTTTAAGTGTGTTTTTTAATAAAAATATTTCATTTTTAATTTATTAAAACTATTTTTTAATGTGTACAAGGTATATAATATTATTTGTCATTACATTTATAATTATTTAACAATTTAGAAGATATAATTATAATTATCATTTAAAATTAGAGAGAATGATTGAGAAGATAAACATATGACATGTGGCAAAAATTGTTTAAATAAATGACATGTGTCAATGATGGTAATAAATTGACATGTGATAAAAAAGATGTTTATTTATTATAATAGTAAGATACATGTATATAAAATTAGACATTGATGCTATTCATTATTATATTATTAATTATAAGTATCAATTTAATGTATTTATGTAAACAATGTATATAATTAATAACATTAATGGTGAGTTTTTATATTTAAAAAGAAAATTTATTTTTAAAATAATAGGAGAATACCATGTGACATTTTCTTGGAATCAATTATTATATAGGAAGATTTGTATGTTCTAACATTTATATTATAATTTATTCAATTTGCGTAATAAATTTGTTTTCTACACAATCTTTTTCTTGAATAAATTTGTTTTCCAACCAAGGTAATACACAATCTTTTTTTTAAAACATAACTTTTTGTCATTGTATACACATGATATTTTATTTATTAAACCTCTATATAACATGAGATTCTACCCAAGTTATAAATACATATTATAGACTAGGTTAGTAACTCGTGTAACACACATGTTGACACAAGGTTGACACAGAGTTAAGATGCAATTCACAAAAAAAATTAATAAAATGATATAATTACAATCGATATAAAACATTATAAATTCAATCATTTTACCAAGATTTTTTCCCTTTATCGCTATCATATCTCCATAGTTTTGCATCACATAGTAAAAGATAAATGATAATCAATAAGGATAAATTTAAGATAGTTAAAATAAATAATTTTATGATTTATATATTTAACATGTGTAATACACATGTTTTACCATATTTTCTTTTAATAAATCGATAATATTTATTGTTTAATTTTTAAATTTAAAATAATAGTAAATTAGAAGATAATTAATGCCGATAAATTTGTGTTTTATAATAGTGAAAATTTTTACTTTAATGTGGTGATGACATTTGTACAATATTCTGTGTGGCAATAGTATTAGAATGACATGTGCCATTGATTTTACTCTTTTATTAGTAGTAGAAGATTCACATCATAGTTAGGGCTGACATAACGTGACAACCCGCAAATTCCAGGTTAGCAAACAATTTAATTAAATGCTTATTTAATTGACTTAATCACACGTGGCATTAAAATTAATATAATTTAGTGTGACACGTGGCGCGACAGTACAAACACAGACATAAACATGATAATTCGGTGAATTATCGAGAAACGCACACATGTGTCAAACAATTCACGAACATTGAACAAAGCAAACAATTGGACGGTAATTGAGTCACACATGACCGAACATTGAATAATTAAAGTTCAAACGATGATAAGGGATGAACGATAACGAAAAACGGGCGAAAAATGAATCAAACAAATAAAAATGGGCCATTGGGCCAGACCAGAACCCTTTGCGGTACGCCAAGGGCCAACGCTTGGGCCTTGGCGGTACGCAAGGCATGGGCGAGAACAATTTGAAATCTTCGAAACACCAGGCGGTACTCCCCAGATGCTCCAACTTATCCGGGCGATACACGCGAGGCTTCAGGAAGTTATTGGATTAAAATAATCCAGGCAGTACGCCTAGCCCCATGGAGGCCCTCTAGGCAATACGCGAGGGAGTCGCAGATTGCAAAAAAATTATAAAGACCA
The DNA here is from genome assembly GCA_009363875.1 of Mikania micrantha. Lineage (NCBI taxonomy): Eukaryota > Viridiplantae > Streptophyta > Magnoliopsida > Asterales > Asteraceae > Mikania > Mikania micrantha. Next base: position 54,145,338 of record CM018698.1, on the reverse strand, counting down.
CCTCAGCTCATTTCTTCCACCCTTACACCATTTCTTTCGATCACCAGGTGATGTCCCTTAGAGTGGTCTAAGAAAATAACTCTAAACACTAACCTAGACTTGACTTAAACACAACGAGTTATAATCGAAATTCCTGAACTAGACCACTACGACAGGCATGTGTACCTATCGATTGCAGAATAGTTAATGGAAGTCCGGATATCGAACCTAAAAGACCCTGACCTAACGAAATAAAACTAGAAAATGATTTACAACAAAGAGGGGGGTTTTTGAATAAAAATGAGAATTAATTAAATTAATTAAACTAATTATCCTAATTAAATTGGAAAAGAAAGTTTAAGTAATATTAAATTCTGAAAACAGATTAAAAAATTTAATTGACAGAAATGACACACAAATTTTAGAAAAACTTTAACAAATGGTAAAAACTCTACTTAGGTTGGATTACTGTTTGTGATTCTTGGAAACTATTGACTTTGGTTGACACGATGGAACTAGGATGTTAAACATCAAAACATAAGGAACCTAATGGATTCTGGATCATTTACCAGATGTAACCAACTCAGAAAACCCTAATCTTGCAATACACACACTAGTTAGTTGGATCACCTCCCGGATTTTTCCAACAACACTTTTGTACTCAAATAGACAAGTCACATTTCCAATTTTCTTGTCCCAATACACCAAAGATGCAAGGATTAATCTTAAGATCCCTAATTTGACACGAAATGACAATAACACCAAGACTTTCAAAGAAACATCCCTTCCGGGTAAGTTACTATGAAAACCCTAATGCTAAAGATCACCCGACAAGTCTATCACCTTCTGGATTTCTAAACTTGGATACACTCATGTAACAACCGAAAATTTTGGTAATCGTTTATGTTCAAAATTTATATAAACGTTCGTAAAGTAATTACGATCAAAAGGATATAAACGATAAAAATACCTGATAACGTATGAACACGTTATAAAGCCTATTAATAACGTGTAAAAAATTCTATGACCGTTTGGGTTCGAAATTTTTATGAACGTTCCCGAAGTGATTACGATCATATTAATATAAGCGGGACCGTTATACGATAAAGTATGAACAAGATATAAGCTCGTGAATATTAAAAATATGTGAGCAAAGTAGAAGGGTGTTTTAAAAATAGAACCTCAAAGTTCAAGGGCCCTAAGTGTAAATTTTAAATTAATTCAAACTTTTAATTCAAAGAATGTGACATCTGGAAGTGGGATATTTCCAGCGAAACTGACTTAAACATTCTTGATATTAATCCATCGACGGTAAGAACTCAGACAATTCAAAGATTCACAATCGACTTCTGTGTCATACGAACAAAGAAGGAAATCAAGAAATCTAATCATATACCATACGATTGTACACCCGGTTGTAGGAACTTTAACCAGTTGAACTTTCGTTCAGCGTTTAAAGGTATGATTTACTTCCAGTAGCTATAGTTCAAGTAAATAGGATCTGGCTCAGGGTCTTGAATCACGGTTGGTTATGGTTATGTGATATTATACGGGTGTTGTCTGGTTTGTGTTGGATATGATTATGTATGTGCTTTCGTTTGCCTTAAACCCATGTTATTATACAGTAAGTTTAGCAACGCCCTAAGACGAATTAATTAAATAAGAGAATACGTTTATCTAAACCGAGCAAGTAAGTGATCTTTAAGCATAACAAGAATGTAGAGATAAAAATGGTCAAAATGAGTGTAAGCGAAATTTTGAAACAAAGCTCCGAATGAAAGTTACGACATGCCGAAGTTTCGAGCGGTAATCGTAAATATGAGCATCTTCATGAAAAGTATTATAAATTTATCTCAAGTTATTATTAATTGATATAAATAAGATTAAGTTTATAAAACTCTTTGAGTCGTTATAGCAAGCTAAACACTCGTATTGGAGATAACTATAACGTAGTCGTTGTGCTACCGGTTTAGAAACCCTGAAAAGAGGGTTTATATTGTATGATAAAGTTATAATCATGATAAGATATCCATATTAATAGGATATCATTCTAAACGTGAGAAAGTAAGGAAAGGAAGAAAGCTAGCAGATTGTGCCTTATTAAGCTGAGTTCTTCGTAGCCCTATTTTAAATGTTTTATCATTTTGGGTTGTTATGCATGTTATGAAACTATTTTATGAAAAATGATTTTTTTTGACCCGATTGTGGTCAAGTAAAGAATGTTTTAAGTCTCAACCGTGGTTGAGAAATAAATGATTTTGAAAGTCTCGGCCGAGGTCGAGTGGAAAAATATGATTTTTGAAGTCTCGGCTGCGGTTGGGCAAAACTAGAGCACTGCGGTGCGGAGGACTGTTTGTGACTATGATGGTTTAAATGATTTAAACCATTTTATGTATATGAATGATATATGTAAAGCAATGTTATGTGAATGATTGCAATGTAAAGAAGTCTTGTACCGGTATGAGCTGCCAACTTCGGTTGGTAGGCAAAGAGTCTTGTGGAAACACAAGCCTGTCGACTGTGTGTCGCCAGTTCAGTTAAATAAGTCTTATGCATGCATGAGCTGCCAACTTCGGTTGGTAGGCATAGAGTCTTGTATTAATATAAGCCTGTCGACTTCGGTCGTCAGTTCATGGTTATAGAGCCTTGTGCTGCACAAGCCTGTTTGACTTCGGGTCAGCAGTTGACGGTGAAGTTCCTTCACTGTATGAATGATGTTATGATGATATGTATGTTAGGTAATTATGTTATGATGCTATGTATGTTATGTAATTATGTTATGAGGACAAGTATGCTATGTATTTGAATTATGTCATGTGATGTCATGAATGAATAAGGATTTTTTTTCTAAGAAATGAACTTAGAACTCACCAACATAAAGTTGACTTGTTTTACATGCATATCAGGTTGAATAGTTTGAGAAAGGAGACCAGGAGGGCTCGTGGCATACGTTGAGGACTACCCTGGAATAGACTGGCTACGTTATAGAACCGTTAGAGGTGTGGGTTATGTGCTAATGTTTGTTTAGTATGTGTATGTTATTTTATGTCGTCACCTTAAATTCCGCTGCTGTAGTAATGTAATTACGGTTTAAGTACTATGTGTCAGATGCTTTGCCAACCGAGGGGACTCCCGGGGCTCGGGGCCTCTCAACTCAAAACCCTAAAAACATCAATCAAATCTTTTCTTATGGCTAGTGATATCAAACAAGCCACAAACTAGTCATAACACAAAGTCAATGACCTAATACGCGTCTAACACCGAAAGACATTCAATAAACACGTATGGAACATGATTATAACTGATATAATCAAGATTAGACATGCAAAACTCATCAAAAAGACAAAATAAGATCTGTTACAAAAGTGTTTTCCATCAATGATCAAAACAATAGTCAATAGTAACCAATAATCAATCAAACATACATCCAAACCTAAGTAGAATCAAAGATCTAGCCAACTAACATCATTCTCAGCCAATAACAATCTAAAACAATGAATTGAAATGTGTTAAACTACTGGAAATGAAGAACAAATGAGAAACAAGAATTAACCAAAGTGTCTTCAACAAAAGCCTAGCCTCTTGGCACTCCCTATTCCTCCAAAGCCCCTAAAATGCTTCCAAAAGCTTCAGAGATGCTCCTGGGATTCAAAACTGGCCGAACATAACATTCCATTGCAGCTGGAAGTCCCCTTTTATATTTCTCGAATTAGGGTAACTTTTTTCAAGTTTTAGAAGACGTCACGTACCGCCAAGGCTCAAAATAGCCCACTTGGCGTACCGCGACAGACAAAACAAGCGGGGCTCTCCCGAATTCCTTGGCGTACCGTCAAGGGTTTACATCCTCTTCTCGGCATACCGCAACGACTACAAAAATCTGACATTTTTGTCCTTTTCTTCTATATTCACCCGGGGCTTGATTTTATCGTGTTTTAGCCTCGATTTCCGCTATTTCCATTCGACAAACCTGTAAAAATAATAAAATGTAAAAAGAAACTAAAATTTGACCTCAAACGACGTATTTACAAACTAAAATAGACTCAAATTTAAATAAAAACTAGATGTGTTTAGCAACCCATTACCAGGCCATAAAACCGACCTTTACACTCTGTCAAACCATCTTTCAACCCTTAGAAAGCCATATTCAACCATCAAAAGGTTATTCTTGAAGCTTTGGAGCTTGGAGCCATATAGGAGCATTGAAGAACTTGATCTCATCACTAATCTTGGAGTTGGGGACGACATCAGCCACATCCAGAAGGTTTTCAGCTCAAATCTTAGTGTTAAAGAACATTGTGAGATAGTTTTACTAGTCAATTTGCACCTACAACCCATTATCACACACATGCAAGCACTTAAACTCACATGCAATCTCGTTTACACACATGCACGAAATTGGGAGTTGTATAATCTGATTTTGATGATATTGTGACTAATTTGTGAGTTTTGAATCGATCTATGTTGATTTATGATGAGGATTTGTGATATTTGAGTAGGTGGTGTCATATTTTTATGAAATAGTAACATTTGGTGACATGCATGGACAATCCATGGAGATTTGGAACATTTAGATGTGGAGATGTGATGTTTGTGATATTGGGATTGTTCATAGTGAAAATCATGGGTAATATTGTTTATTTGATGATGATTTGGGTATAGATACTAAAAATAGTAACTTTTGACATACAAATCTTGATAGATAATGAGTTTGATGCAATAAGCTTGTTTAAACGATGAATTGTAGATAATGATGATGATAGTCGTATAGGAGATTGTTTAGATTTGTTGATATGTTGATGATTGGGATAGTTACTATATATAGTAACTTTATTTATGCAAACATGTGCTAGGTAATGATTTGGTAAAGATGAACATGTTAAAGTGATGTATCGTAATTAGTGATAATGTTATTACCATGATCGATGTGCTAGATGTATTAAATGAGTAATTTTGGTCATATGTTTCTATTTATAGAAACTTTATTTGGGGATTTCACAAAATAGAGATATTGGATTAGTTTTAAAAGTGGTAAATGACTTGAAATGCTATAACATGATGTTATGAGCAGTTGTTGCATGATTTCCTATGCTAAACATGTCAAACCTAGAAACTTTCTATTTTAGGTGTCACACCCCGAGCCGGCGGGCCGGATCGAATCTCCCGTCGGGCGGAAAGGTCTCGGGGCGTGATATCGGGATGATAATCGAGTTGATCAGATTGTTTACATTGCACATGATATAAAATGAGAAAACACTAAATGAAATCGAATTACAAAGTTAAATTACATCAGTATCGTTTATAATTTAACAATGTAAATCTACTAAAAACATCATAAATATTCCATATTGTATCTGCACAAGATGTACAAAATAATATGTGTAATGTTGTTCAAAATATGCACATCCAAAATGCTAGGTCCGCTATCTGGGCATCCTAGTCAAAAACACGAACTTCCTAGTTAACATGTTCGTCATCTGAGAAGTCATGCAAAAAGATCAAGTCAACACATGGTTGGTGAGTTCATATAATTTTGTTTGAAAATGAATTTGTACAAACCTGACCGAATGACAACCTTAACCTCATTAACAACCACCTAAACTATCAAGCCAAGTATGCTTATATATAGGGCATATGTAGGGGACAAGCCCCAGCCGACATCCCACCACATACCGAACCACATAGTATATTGTTGTTAATGATAATTAAGCGTTTCATTCCTCATCATCAACACACCAGTTCTTAGTTCTTGTTAGTTTCAACAAAATGTGGAAATTCTCTTGATTCCTTAAGCTCATCACATACATATGAACAGCCATAGCAAATGTAGAAGCATTTAGTTAAAATGCTTAAATAAACAAATAAATAAACATTTAATAAAATCTAAGACCTAATGATTGGGCCTTGGTCATACTCGAGTAGACTAGTCTAGCAATCAAGGTTCTTAGTAGTTGAGGAAATCTGTAAATATCATCAAACATGCAACCTATAATCAATCAGTCTAGCTAGGACATATTTTGATGTATAGGATTTTATAGTTCGTCTAGATCGTCCATGTTCGTTCTTGTTCGTATAGATCGTTAGTTCTTTGGCACAAGCTATCTTTGAATATTTCCCATATAATCCTCTGAAAATATATCTTTAGTTCTTTGAAAATAGATTGTTGCATACAGTTCCTTGAATTAGATCTTTAGTTCTTTGAAAATAGACTGTTGAAAAGAGTTCTTTGATTTAGATCTTTAGTTCTTTGAAAATAGACATTTGAAAATAGTTCTTTGATTTAGATTTTTAGTTCCTTGAAAATAGTTCTTTGATTTAGATCTTTAGTTCTTTGAAAATAGATCTTTGAAAATAGTTCTTTGATTTGAAATAGTTATCTACTCATGATTAATAAATAACCCCTTTTGGAAACCTGCAAATAGTTTACCTAGATGAAATCTAGGATATCAATTATACATTTAAAACATATATGAAGTAAAAGCATTTAAGTAAATATAATCCAATGAAAATAATTTACGCATGCTTCTCAGCCTCGCGTTTATAAAACAAAAATGTTTAGAAAAAGGGCAATGAACTCAAAAGTTTAAGTTTTAGAGATTTGAACCTGTGTAAAAGTATTGAATATGAACATCGTATATGAGTATCGAGTATTTGAGTATAAGAAAATGTACATTTGTGAAAATATATGTCAGAGGAAATATGAAAGTATTCATAACCCTTCAAACATGACTTGTAAATGATTTAACAGTCAACAATTTATAAACAGTAAACAGTAAACAATTTATTAAACATGACAAACATTTATATAAAACAGTTATATAAAACATTTAACATGTTTCTCAGTCCCGCAGTAAAACAAAAGAGTTTGAAAAGGGACAAATGAACTCACCTGTGTTGTAGCTCTTATGATTCAACCAAGAAAATATACGCGCTGGTTTGTTGTAAGTTAGGTATCTTCAGCACCTGTGTTGATTTGTTATGATTCAAATACTATAAGTATTTGAAGTTGACGTATATAGGGTGTTGGTCTCGGTGTGCAACTACGTGTCCTATATACTTACTAATGTTTTGCTATAAACTATCTAAGTTATTCTAAGTTAAATATTCTCTATGAACCCGTATCCCTTAGTTACTAACAACTAAACCTTATTTACATAAGGTTTATACTAATAAAATACATGACTTTTTAAATAACCCATCATTTATAAAAATCCTTTTTAAATTGCAATATATTAAGTTTAGAAATCCCTTAAATTACTTTGAAAACATTTTAATAGGGGAAATTTATAAGTCATTATATTTTAGTAAAAACATAAGTTATTTTTATGAAAAATACAAGTTAAACGTGTTAGAACTTGAGTTAGCCTAACTTAGCTAACATCATGTACTTCAATAGTTCTTTGTTATCCACCTTGATTCTTGTTTACTTTGAATTGGTATTAACTAAGACTATTCATTTGGAATATCCTTAGTTAATCTACCATGTAATGAGTTTGCTAAGTGTTGGGTGTTGACATGGTAATGTCAACTTCCATACTTAGCTTGTTTATTGAATTTCCCTTGATCTCACTTGTTCTTTAGTTATTTCGAAACCCATGGTCATGTAACTATCCTTAACTTAGCATGGGTTATCATGTGAACTTGGTTTATTAACTTTGAAAGTTACCAAGTTATTGTCCACACTCCTAGATTTTCGGTTAACACTAGGTTAACCACCTTGGATCTTAACCGATATTAACATCATGATTCTATAGTTTAATTATTAAAATCCCACGTGTTTCAATCCCATTAACCTTATAAAACCTATGTTTATATGTTAAAAAAGTTTAGGAAATCTTTTGTAATGAAAATCCTTAGTATCAATGAGTTTGAAATCAGTTAGCATCCCAAATGGTCACTTTGAACCATTATGGGTTTTAACATCTTTACCCCATGATTTTCTTGAACAATTTCAAGTGTTATAATCCCAATCAGTTGTTAAAGAGTATGTTTATATGCTAAAAGAGTTGAGATGGTGTTTGTTTTGACAAAAACTTAGTGTAGATGGCCTTGAAAAACGATTAACACCTCAAAACCAAAGTAGCATCCTTAACCGACACCACTATGTTCAAATCAGCCCCATGACTTCATTTCTAAGTGTTTTGAGCTGATTCCAAGCTTGAAATACATGGACTGCATTTGGCTACTAATATCTACAAGACCCTGACCCATATCTATGGAATTTGTTAGGTAATATCGCTGAATATACAACCCCTAACCTGCCAGCACTATGGGTTCGACGGTTTCTCTTTACACAACCCTTAGGCCATCAATTCGGTCATTTACCCAGGTTCTAACCATTCCCAGCCCTTCCAGTAGACAAAATTAGTGCCAATCCTAAGGCGTTAGAGGGTCCTAAACGTACTGAGAACACTGTTGTTCGTTAGAACAGCAACAACATCCCAAACAGCCCATTGAACTCTATTTTTGCCTCATATTCCAGCCCCAAATCGATTCCCAACTGGCCCAAACATCAATCTAACATGTTCCTTGGATTCCTAAGTCGTTTTAGTGCAAATCCTAAAGTTTATTAGCCCCAAAATCTACTGAAAACGAGCTGGGTTCGTGAAAACTCACCCAAAACAGCAACAAATCTGAAAACAGCTCGTTCTAACTAGTTTTTGATCCGTTTTTGATGATTCAATGTAATATGTGTCATTTTCCAGTAACTATTTCGATGATGTTCTCCGATGTGTATTTATGACAAACGTTAATAAATAAATACGTGGGATTTATTTCGGTTTATTATGGCGAAATCCTAGAATATACATAATTACTATATATATATTTATTTATATATTTAAAACTATTTGTAATTAATTGTATATTATTTACACCTTTAACTAATATTAAGTTAGAACTAGCAAATTTATTAAGTTTTATAAACGCAAAATGTTTAAAAACATAATTAAAAAGAAAAGGATTGATATTAATAAATAATAAAAATCAAAGTTATTAATAGTTTTTAAACTCAAAATGTTAATTTATTAACCACAAGGACCTAGGATGTAAATTCATATAACCAGCCCCCCACCCCTTTCTTTCCCGTGTTTACGGTCAAGGACATTCGGCAACCTCGCCGGAATCCGGCCAAGGCTCCGGTGAACCCACCAAAGCCGGTTTTAATGCATCATTCAAGTGGGTTTTTACACCTCCATGACCCAAAACGTTTTTCTAACGTAATCATAACATTAAACCGTAATGATTAACACTATTAAACCACTTTTGATTAACCCATAAACGTAACATTAACTCACGAAGTAAATTTGACGTTTCGGTTGAAATTGGAATGATTATGCATAGAGTTTTTCTTCATTTCAACCATACGAACCTAACACACTCACCCAAACTCTCTCAAAATCACTCTAGAATCAAGAATAGATTGAAGAACGGTCGCGACTTTCGTGGGGCTCGAACTAGACCGTAACGTGATCGGATCAAGTAAGTAAATACATGGTTAGATTCGGTTTAGGGTGTAGATCAACAGCCCTCTATCAATTTTAGTTAACAATCGTTCGTTTGATCGATGAAAAATTAGGGTTCTTGAATAAATTTTGGGAAACCTGAATTAAAAAGTCAAATCAATTCAATCAGAATTCTTTCAACGAATTGAGTGGTCTGGTCTAGTGGTTTGAGCGTGGCTGTGCAACCAAGAGGTCATGGGTTCGAACCCTGTGGACCCGGATCCAAACCATTTTTCTTTTCATTTTAAGTTATTTATTCTTTTGAACCATTTTAAAACCCGAAAATTTTTATAAAAATTTTATAAAATCTTTAAAACTATTTTACAAACTCAGAAAAATTTTAATAAATAAATTCATTTTTTTTATTTATAAAACTAATAGTTTGCGCTTATAAACAAATATTTAAATCATAAAAACACACTAAAACTATTTATAAAATTCTATAAAAATTATACAACACTTCTGGAACTATTATGTACTTGAACAAAAATTTTTATTAATTTTTATGTTGTACATTAATTTAATTTAATTTAAATGTATTAAATATCTAAATAAATAATCTCTTAAAAATAATTAAACTATTATAAAAATTATGGAAAACTTACATAATATTTCTGGAACTTTTATAAATCTGGGAAAATTTTTACTTTAATTTTTCTAACAGAAAACTATTTATTTTGATTTAAATTCTTTATTAAACTGAATAAATAATTTATTTAAAATACTGAAATAAATTTAAAAATTCTGAAAATTTTTATATAAGCTATATGGATTGAAAAAAACTTAGAAATATTTTTTTTTGAATAAAAATATTTTATTTGAATAAAAATGCTATTTAACTTGAAATATAAATACTATAAATCAATATATTTTAAATATATAAAATTTCAGAAAAATACTTTTATTTCCTGAAATAATTGTGTCTAACAGAAAATATTTTTATTTAAATAAAACAATTTTATTTAAATTAAATAGAAATTATCTTAAATTAAAACTTTATATTAAAACATATAAATACAAGATTTTTATTTTGTAATTCAAATGGAAATTATATAATCATCTATATTTTGTATAACACTTTAGATTTTAAATATTTCTAAAGTAGTTAGTTATAAATCTTAGATCATCCTCTCTTTAATGTATAATATTTATTTTTAACTGTACAACTTTGTCGTTTTTCTCAAATTAACAACTTAACTTTGATCCTCCAAGTTCATTAGAACATAGATCTGAACTTAGAATAAATTAGAACTTTACTTAGAACTTATTGAACTTAGAACGTTTTAAACTTATAACTATATGTTTGTTGTGAGGATTCATTTCTCGCAAAGTTGGATTATCAACTACTTGAACTCTCAATTTAGTTATCCTATCCAGGTGAGTTTCATATTCCTCTTTTCTTGATTTGATTTTGTTTTCAAAACATCGGGGATGAAACATGAACTTTAACTATTTGAACAATCTGTATCTATGAACTTTATCTTTTGATTTGAGCTTGTGTCCCAAACTACATGTGAACTATCCTCGAAACTTGCATTGATCATTAACTATATTAGCCTGACTGTTGTGATGATAGCTATTGAACTGACCATTCCACCCAACCGATGATCACTCAGTTACCAACTATTGAACTATTTTAACTTTGTATGTTTGAACTATTGTGCACATTTTGAACTATTGGAACTATAAGGATAGTATGTGTTACTATGCCTAACTTGGTTAACTAAGGTTTGATCTGCAATAGTTTAATGTATGTTTCCACATTAAGCCTTATCTATTGATATGTTTATGATACATGATTTAAATTTTGAATTATTAAACTATTTATCGAGTCAACTTTATGATTCTCACCAACTACTTTTGTAGTTAACCTTTCAAACTTATTCATGTTTCAGGTGCAACTTAGTGAGCTTTGGGATGAACACTTAAGATGCTTGGACTTTAGAAGCTTTAAGAATAAATTGAACTCTAGTTTTTGGCTTGTTGAACTTTGGTTGTTTGAACTTATTTACTTTGGTTTTTAAGACAATGTAATTTTGTTGCATTAATTATGAAACGTTTTAGTTTGATCATGAGCTATTGAACAGTCGCGTTCGCGCCCCGACGTATTCCACCGTCGGTTGGGGTGTGACATTCAAAGCTCTATTTCTTCATCTCTTCACGATCTACATGTTTCTAAAGTCGTCTTAGTGTTTATCCTAACTGATTTGAGGTGACAAAAACGATTTAGAAGCTTACCTTTCATGAATAGTGAAAAACCCTAAAATTCAGCATCTTCTCTCTAAAACTGCGGTCGATCCAGCTCGTTTCAGCTCCGATCAGTTGTACTACTATGTTCCTCTCATTCTCACGGTCGTTTTAACTACTAGAACGTCGAATTTGGTGGAGAAATGAGAGAGATATGAAGATTTGAAGTTGGAAAGTGGTGGTGAGGTGTGGTGGACGGGATTTCTTGAAGAAGAAGATGGCAGGCTGCAAAAGTGGGGGAAAATAAAGAAGGATAAGGACTTTTATAGCCCGTGTATGTTCTGGTGTGTTCGGTCTCGCTCGATTTTGGTTTCGCGCGTCGTTTTTTGTAACAATTCGTTACCTTGTAAAGATAAAATTTTTTAAACTTTTTAAAGTGGTAATTCATAATAAATTAACTAAATATCTTTTATTTATTTTTAAAATTTCATAAACGTTTATTTTTACTGTTTCATCATATCGTATCGTTTTCGCGCGTTTTCGTACGAATCGTCACTCGTTCGAAGACGACGACAACGTTACTTTCCGATTTGGTTTTCTAATTATTGGATATCGTTCAGAGCATTAAACTTAAAGATATATTCATGCGAATCGTCACCCACACGAATACTCCGTCGGTTTAATATTCACATAATGATATCCATTATTGTTTTGTTCTGTACAATCTCACATACGTTTCTACATAATAACATCCTAACTAATATTCACATAACAAAACTGTGTTGTCAGATATGATTCTGACTATTAAACCATGGATTTGAAACATGTTTCTGAAATAGATCTGTAATAGTTTCGTATTAAACATCAATTGATAATAACACACATGTAATATACATAGTTCGTACCTGATTTACTGTATAAATCGATGTTCCGGCTACGGTTCCGGCATTGATGTTACAGTCTACTCTTGTTAGAGAAATTTAGTTCCGAAATTTAAGAATCCTTATCAGGTACGGCTTTCTCTGCAAACAGGTGGGGATACTTGGACTTCATGTGATCTTCGCGTTCCCAAGTAAACTCTGGTCCGCGCTTTGAATTCCATCGGACCTTGACAATCGGAATACGGCTTCGCTTTAGTTGTTTAACTTCACGATCCATAATTTCTAAAGGTTCCTCGATAAAATGTAGTTGTTCGTCCACTTGAATTTCCTTAACCGGTATGACAAGTGATTCGTCCGCAAGGCATTTCTTAAGGTTTGAGACGTGAAACACGTCGTGTACATCGCTGAGTTCATCGGGTAATATCAGCTTATACACAACAGGACCCATTCGTTGTATGATCTCGAACGGTCCGACGTATCGCAGTGCTAATTTGCCTTTCTTTCCGAAACGAACTACGCCCTTCCATGGGGATACCTTCAGCATGACACGGTCTCCCACTTGAAATTCCAATGGCTTATGCCGTTTGTTAGCAAAGCTCTTTTGTCTGCTTCGGGCTGCTTGTAACTTCTGTTGTATCTGGGCGATCTTATCTGTTGTTTCCTGAATAAGCTCTGACCCAGTTATTCGGTTATCTCATACTTCGGTCCAACAGATCGGTGATCGGCATTTTCTACCATAAAGTGCCTCGAATGGAGCGCATCCGATGCTATTATGGTAACTGTTATTATAGGAGAATTTTATCAGTGGCAAATGGGAATCCCAGTTCCCACCAAAATCCAAAATACATGTTCGCAACATGTCCTCGAGGGTCTGTATAGTATGTTCGCTTTGACCGTCCGTATATGGATGGTAAGCTGTACTTAAGTTCAAGTTCGTCCCTAGTGACTTCTGCAACGACTGCCAAAATCTTGATGTGAATCTGCTATCTCGATCTGATATGATAGAAAATGGTACACCGTGACGCACCACTATCTCATTGATGTATAATCTCGCCAGTTTATCCATCGTGAAGGTTTCACGCATTGGCAAGAAATGAACAGATTTTGTTAAACGATCGAGGATAACCCAAATGGTATCATAACCCCTAGAAGTGCGGGGTAGCTTGGTAATGAAATCCATATAGGATAAACAAGCATGCTAGAACTATTAAAATGTAATTTGGTGCAAACTTGCTAAAAATGGAAACTTACTGTAAATAGTAAGTTGTCCATCAACGTGACTTACATGATTACATGTAATACGTGAACATAACAAACATTACACGAACTATAACAAACACACGGATCACCAACGGGTCATTGACTTTGGCACCGTCAAACACGGTTAGACACGGACAAACATGGTCGAACATGGACAAACATAACAACCTTGGGTTGTTGAGCACGAACGCGAACATGAACACGAACACGAACTTACGTACACTATGTAATATAGGTAATCAGTAACCATCACGCCAGATGATTTAGGAGCTTACGCATTCTTTACTCAGGTGAGTTCACGGCCCCCTTTTCTCTTAACTGTTTACAAACTCAAACTGGGGGGAGAATTACATGCAACTGCTTTTGACAAACATTTTAGACAAACACTTATGACAAACAATTTGTAACAAATGATTTTGACGAACACTCAATACAAACACTATTGACAAACGCTTCTATCAAACCTTTTGGACAAACGCTTTTGACAAACACTTTGGACAAACACATTTGATAAACGTTTTGACAAACATTGGGTACAAACATATGACAAACATTGTTGACCAACATTTGGGTCAACAGGCTGGGCAAACATTGTTGACCAACATCTGGGTCAAAAAAATTGGGCAAACTATTTGTACGAACATATTGTATGATTGCTGGTTTATTGGGATCAAACATTAAGTGTTGTATATCGTATCAAAGTACTCGCACAGTCATATCGTCAATGTGTATACAATGAGGTGAGTTTAGATAGTACTGTTGGGTGTGACAAACCCCACGTGACGCCAATACTGACTGGAGATCAGAACGCGTGTAATCTCAACCCATCGTCCATGTCATTACGATAGGCATGGCGGATGCTAGAGCAAACAAGTCTAGTTCGGTAGTGACGCAACTGATACTTGGAGCTTCGGGCTCGGACAAACATTAATAAACAGCAGATCATACGGAAAACTGGTTTTCTCTACTTACTTTTGATATAAACCTGTGAACTCACCAACTTTAATGTTGACACATTTGAGCATGTAATTCTCAGGTACTCAGCACACTTAAGGGCATTGGATTGCACTTAAGGAACCTCAGAAAGAGTCAAGCATGCATTAAGAACGCTTTAGAACATTTTTGGTGATAGTTAATGAGATGTGTAGACAATTTACATTTTTGTACAAGCTTTCGTAACATTTTCTTATTTCCGCCGTAACACTATACATTTTGTTTTGGGATATTTTAAGTAATATCCACGTATTTTCAAACTCATATAGAGTCGTTCTGTATGACTAGAACTGTAATCTTGGCCACGTCACACCCAACGCTTGACGCCGTTAGTGAGAATTTGGGGGTGTAACACATAACGAGTTTAACACGACATGATAAGACGTGAAACGTAAAAGAGGTATGCAAGAATATGACACAACAAATTATTATGTTAGTTTTTTCAAAAACAAACACGATCATTTTAAAGCACGTGAACATGAAATGACTCGTTAAAGAATGTGCTAACACTATAGATATGTATTTAAATTTAAATTTAAATTGTAAATAGGTAGTGACAACTATTTAAACATGTATTTATTGCAAACAGATGTTAACACATATTTAAACAAGTCTTTTTTTCTTATAGGTATGAACATGTATATGAACATGTCTCCACATGTACTTAAACATTGTTTACTTTAATTTTAAATTAAAAACAGGTATTCCAAGATTAAGTAACGGGTTTTAACTATATAGACACGAAATAAATAACTTTTAACGTGTTACCCTGTTTTAGACAACAAATATATTAAAAGTAAATGCGAATCATGTTAAAGTCGTATCGTATTTTGTTAATGTGCCATTATATCAAATTGTCAGCAAAGCCGACTCAATATTAAAAAAAACCCTAGCCGAGGGACTCCAAAATCAAAGGGGCCTCAAATTTTAGAGGTAAACCGATTTTTTAGTTATAACAGATCCTGATTATTCTAATATTTGTAATTAATAAGCCTTACTTTGGTCAAGTTGCGTAACATGTCGGTTGGAGTTTGGGGTCAAGAATGTTTTAATCTAAATCAGTTTAGGTCTAAATAAACTATTTTTAAAAAAATTCAATTTATTTAGACTAAAATATGTTTTAACTAAATAAATGATTTATTTGAATATATTTTATTGATTTTCTTAACAACAAATTATTAATAATTTTTACCTGTTTAAACTCATTCTATTAACAGTGTTTAGGCACAAATCTTGACCCGTATTGTGATAACGTGTTACCCAGCTTAACTCGTTATATATTATGATTCTACTCATCAACACAAAATATAATAATTGTTCACTCAAATCTACCGTTTTATCTTGGTTTGGGTTAAAATTGCCTGATCTAGCAATTAATGTACACATTTTGTTTGTGATTTATATTTTGTTGTACTTTTCTTTTTCATGATAATTTATATTTTTTTTGTCTCAAACTTAAGAAAAATTTCTATTTATACTCGAAAAAAGTTTCAATTTTTATCCTCAGTTTAGGCAGTTTTTATTTATACTCGAAAAAAGTCTCGATTTTTATCCTTGGTTTAGTTTAGAGGTGCGCAAATCGGGTTTTTTGGGTTCCGGGTTTTGACTGGTTCCGACCGTTTTTGGCCGGTTCGGCTTCGGGTTTTGGCCGGGTACATGTGAAACTAGTTCTAGTTTTGGTTTTAATTTGTCTGAATAACCGGACCTGTTCATACCCACCTATTCAGGGATGACCGGTTCTGATTCGGGTTGTCGGTTCTGGTTTTTTTTGCATACCTCTAGTTATGTCACCAAAAGACTTAAATACGGCCCTAATAGGCCCAAATCCACCTTCGAGATCGACACACCCAGGCTTCCCGTACGTAGAAATTTATTTATTGACGCAAATGAACGGTTGAGATCACACGTTCTAATTTGAAAATGGGTCGTCTCATTACATCCATCTCCATACCAAAAATGCGCACAAAACTTACGCTAGCGCACGTTAGCACCCTGCCCGCTTCTCGAACGTTAAATCTCAACCTTTTCTCCATCTCTCGTCATTTATATGAATGTTTCGCGGCGAATTCACATCCAACACAAAACTCACCGACTGCCGGAACAACTTCACCGGCGATATCGGAGCGAAAGGCCGGAGATTGACAGAGGGATTGATGGTATCCTCCGGTAAGAGAATCGCCGCCGGTGGAAGAGAACCGGCAGCGGTAGATATGGAGAGATTGAAGCCGTTGCACAATTTCGATTTGCCGTGGTTGAAGTGGGGGAATCAGAAGCTTCTACGGTGTATGAAGGTTGATTCAAATGGAGATGTGTCGGTGATCGAACGGAATCAATCGTCGGAGAGTGGCGCCGGCGGTGGCGGTGTGATTGGAACGAAACGTAGAAATTCGGAGCTTGAAAAACGATTTAGATCGAGCGATGGTGATGAGCGGAAGATGGAGAGTTATTATAAGTTTTCTTCGCCGGAGAAAGTGAAGGAGAGAATCGGAATTTCCAGAGACGGTGAGAAACGGTTTAGATCGAGTGATGATGGTGATCGGAACACGGGGAGTTGTCACAAGTTTTCACCGCCGGAGAAAGTGAAGGCAAGGATCGGAATAGCCGGAGACGGCGAGATCGAGGCGACTAGGGAGAAACTGATGTTCGATTTTCAAATGGAGGTCGGTAAGATGAAAGAAGCGATTCTCGGAGAACGTCTGGTGGATCCGCCGCCGGCGACGGCAACCTATAATCCTCCGGCGGATCGGCCGTGGAATCTGAGGACTAGAAGAGCTGCGTGCAAGGCTCCTCGTTCTCCGACGAACGGAGTAAATTGTAACGGTGAGGTTTTGAAACCTAACTTTTCTCCGGCGAGAAACGAATGCAAGTTTCCGAAACTTCGGCCGATGAGCAGTGTCTCCGGTGCAACTACAAGCGGCGAGAAGACACAGAGACCGAAGTTTTCCGTTTCGATTTCTCGTTGTGAGTTGGAAGAAGATTTCATGGCGATGGCCGGCCGGCGACTGCCACGTAAGCCGAAGAAACGATCAAGGATTGTTCAAAAGCAATTGGATGTAAGTGAAATTACCAATTTAACTCGATCTATTGATTTAGAATATGAATAATTGCAAATGTGATTGATGTATTCTTTTCTTTGAATGTCAGACTCTGTTTCCGGGATTGTGGTTGTCGGAGATAACTGCTGATCTTTACAAAGTTCCCGATGAAGCCGAGATCGGAAAGGTAATACTCCGATCATTATCTGTGTTCTTGTGAAATCCATTACTTAAATATATGTGCATAAAGCCATAAAAAATCTCACTGATTATCATATTGCATTGTTCAATTTTTGCAGAGGTAGCATTAGGGATCTATGTGATGATAACTATGTAGAAGTATGATCAAGAATAACTGAAGTACTTACTGTTTGATTTCTTCAAAATGGGGATTTGATCATTTGATTTGAAGGATTTAAATACCCAGATAAGATCTTTGTGTAAGTTGAGTTTTATGCTAATTTTGTTTCTGATAGTAGCTAAAAAATGTTCATAGATGTGTTTCTTTTCTTATAGTTGTTAATGTTCTATGGAATAACACACGGCATTTAATAAATTCATCACTAATCTCTTTGAAATCAGATTGGATTCCTTTCAATTTTGCACTTGTTTTGTGTTTGATACTATTTTGTCTAAACCATATGGTCTGAATTGACAAAAGATTATATTTTAAACCGAAATAGTTAAAATCTTTAAACCATATGGGCAAAAACCATAGTTTACTATTCTTTAAATTACCTGCAATCATGTGCCTTGTAGTTCTTTAGGTAAAAACACTGTTTTCTATATGTTCTTGGAAAAGATTGAACAGAAGTGACACCAATGCACATTATTTTTTTTTGAACGGCGAAAGTCTCAATCGTATGAGCCTACTGTTTCCAGGCCATGTCACCAAGGTCTAGTTACCTGGATCTTCTATGAACCCCACAACCACCACAGGAGGAAACCTTATAGGAAAACCCTCTGACCCACCACAGACTCCTTTCTTACTACAGGAGGGTTTCGAACCCGAGACAGTCCATTTGGAATAATCCTAGGGTACCGCTGATGCACTGCCTTGTTGGTACCAATGCAGATTATTACATGATCTGTTCTGAAGATCAATACCCAAGATAGAGTTTTTCTTTACATGCCATAATCTATTTACGTACTGGAAGCCTGGGTGTATCGATCTCGAAGTTGGATTTGGGCTTATTAGGGCCGTATTTATGTAATTGGTAACACATAACTTAACATGTAACATCACACATGTCTCGATACTCAGATTCAGCTGTAGATCGAGAGACAACATGCTTCTTTTGCTTTTCCAACATATTAAGTTTCCACCCCAAAAAGTAGAATATTTAGTAACAGACCTCCTATTTACTTTGCATAGCATCTTTGTGTTTAATAACATCAATGTCCAAGAAGAATTTTAAAGCACCAAGGTCTTTAATCATAAATTTTGAGTTTAGGAAAGCTTTGATAGCCTCGATTTCATTTTTATCATTACTAAACAATGAAGATATCATCCACATAAACAAGCAAAGAAATGTTCACATTTGAATCGTTTTTAACAAACATATACATACTAGCTTCCCTCAAATCGACATAATCCAATAAACCCTAATTATATGCAGCTCAAATTCATCGAATTTGATAAATCCTTAGTTAAAACTGATTGTGACGATATAAAACTTACCCGGTGATGCTTTCAATTTGAAGGAATTCGAATGGAGAACATCGTTGATCGGTTCTGACTACAATTCTCACTCCAACTGGTTTTGTCATTTGTGTGTGTTTTTCGTTCAGACTCGATCATACGGACCAAAGGAATGTTTTGATATGATTAATTTCATATCTTATACTTGTTTGTATTGAATTATTAATTTGGTTCACGTTCGCATTATTTGGAGCAATGTTTTGAGGTAAATTATACATCATTCGACACGCATTCTAAATCTAACCAAAAACCATAAAAGATTTGTTTGAAATTCGAAAAAACGTTAACGGGGTTAAAAAAAATTACGGAGGGCCACAAGAGGTAAATAGGTCGAAAGTATGGACTGTTATTGAGGATTTTCAAAGTTGGGACCGGTAGCGGTCAACTAATAAAAGTTTGGATTATTAAAACAAATTTGCCTATTAATAAAATATTATAATTCAGTTCAAAACAATACTCCACAAATCCAAATCTCTTACAATTTCACAACTCAACTTAATATTTTAAAATGAAATCAGAATAATGCCACATGGTATAATACCATATGCAGTCACGTACACAATTAAGATTGAAATAATTTTGTTTTTATAAAGTTAATAGTCGTAATTCTATGCATTGCTTCCAACTAGTAGCATATAATGTTGGTATGCACATCTAATTTTTTATCAAGTTAATAGTTTTAGTTCAAAGCTTCTTCACTCCCAGTCTAATTTCTCTTAATTAAATTGCTAAGCTAATTTTTTTCTCAAGGCTTTTGTAAGCACATCTTCTAAGTTGTTCTTGAGTATAACATGACTTTAGTTCCACAAGGCGGGAGGGTAGCCTTCCGGGGGGTTCATCGGGCACACCGCCCCCCTCCCCGGTGGTTCTTTTTTCTACCCCTGAGCGGCACCCACTCTCTGTTTCTTCTCCTCTCACACCCCGTTTTCTCCTCTCACATTTTCAGTGAGGTGATGATGTGACAGAAAATTTCGATGGGGTGTGATTCAGTGGGTCTCAAGGCTTTTGTAAGCATATCTTGTAAGTTGTTCTTGAGTATAACATGACTTTAGTTCCACAAGGCGGGAGGGTAGCCTTCGGCGGGGTTCGTCGGGCACACCGCCCCCTCCCCGGTGGTTCTTTTTTCTACCCCTCATCGGCACCCACTCTCTGTTTCTCCTCCTCTCACACCCCGTTTTCTCATCTCTCACATTTTCAGTGAGGTGATAATGTGACAGAAATTTTCGGTGGGGTGTGATTCAGTGGGGTGACCACTACACATAGTCTAAACAACAACAATTGCATAAATGGGTCTATTTCCATTAAACGTTTTAGCATATGCAAATAGTAACATATAATAATTCAATTAAGCATGAAATTAATTAAAAATTAAGAAATAACTGTCGAAAAACTGTTGTAACCATGTGAATTCATCAATTCGTTATGTATAGACAAAATTTTGATAATACAAAACCCTATATTGTTATTAAGTAAAACCAACTCATGAACACAAAACTAGAGGTGTGCAAATCGGGTTTTTTTTTTTTAACCGGTTCCGGTTTCAACCGGTTGGAGTTCCAGTCAACAAAGTCAAGACTCGGTTCCGGTTTCAGTTCCGGGTTTCGACCGGTTTTTGACCGGTTCGGGTTTTGGCCGGCTTCGGTTCGGGTTTTGGCCGGGTACATGTGGAACCGGTTCCGGTTTTTCCGGTTTCGGTTCTAATTTGTCTGGAAAACCGTACCCGTTCGTACCCACCGGTTCGGGTATGATCGATTCTGCTTCCAGTTCCGGTTGTCGGTTCCGGGTCCCTTTTTTTGTCCACCTCTACACAAAACTAAGCAACAATTCAACACACACAGAAAATAGAGAACCCTTTATGGATCTAAAGGAATCACCAAACAAATCAATTTCGTATATCAAATCACAACCCAAACTGAGCACAAATAAGGGTCCAACCGCGAAAGTCCATCAAGAACGATCCCTCCTGCGATAAACAGTTTCAAGTGAGCAGTGAAAACCAGACAATAGGAAAACCTAAGCAAATAGATTTATAAAGAGAGAAACACATATTTTGAGGGAGACATAGTATGAACTAAACTGTGTTTTAGAAACTTAAGACATGAATTGGGTCGGTCGATGATATATGATGGTATGATTGGTGATCTGGGGAGAAAAAGAAGGCCAAAAGTGGTAATCATCGAAGTCTAGGAGAGAGTGAGACGTCAAGCAATAAAAATGTTTTTGGTCGTTTTTGCAATATTTTCTGGACCAAAGCATTAACAATGGTTACAAAAAATGACACACCAAATTGATCACGTAAGTTGGGTAAACAAAACCAACCGGTATTGACGATTTCACGGTTTAGTTTTTATGGTTTTATAAAAAACAATAGAGAACAGTTAATATAATGAAACTAAAGATCATTGTTCTTTTCCAATTCACATTTCAAAAGTCGAAAATCATAATCCAAAAGCCAATCATTCAAAATAACAAAATTAGTCTAAAAGAGTATGATATGTTAGGCAATGTTATGACGTATTACCATGTTTATAGTAAATTTTAAAGTCATATTCCATTTCGAATGACTCTAGCCTTCATAGCTTTTGAATTTCGTTTCATATATATATATACTTTTTATAAACAAATAATCACACACACACACACGGTTGGTGCGGTTTATACAGTTTAGTAAAAATGCAAGCCGCACCAAACCACTCGGTTTTTAGAAACTCAAACCATAAACCGAACCATCAAGTTTTAAAGCCGACGAAACTGACCAATTTTCTTCGGTTCGGTTAGTTGGTTTATGGGCCCCCATAAGCAATCGCTCGAAAAACTAGCCTTTTACTTTAAATGGTCCAAATTGTGTTTCGTCTTGATCAGATGACCCAAATTACTCCAAATGTCAGTTTACTTAACCAGAGTATACATACACACACAAATACATACATACATACATGCATGCATACATACATTGGAGAAGGATCAATTACTAAGGGTTTTTTAGTAAGAAGGATGGAAAGGACTACGCATGCTTGATTAAATTAATCAGTGGTTAAAATCTTGTGGTCCTCACTTTTTACTAAAAAATTGCGTTAATTAAAGCTGAAAGAGCAAAAAATGAATAATCTGTATTTTTAGATTTCAAATGGATAAATCAAGTTTCACCATTTAAAAAAAATTACTCCATAAAATTGAGAATGTTATTGTCTTTAATTTGAGTATGGCAGTGATCAATGATTTTTAAAAAATGGCCCGTGATTATTGATCTGTAATTATGCAGTTGGTCCTTGATTAAGCATGTAAAATGACAGTCCATGATTTTTATATAATACGGTATGTGAATATGCAGATGATCTTTGATTATGTGCGTTAAATTACGATCCGTGATTTATCCTGGTAGTCCCTTAATTATGGGTGTCAAATGACAGTCTGCAATTTTATATAGCGCAATCTGTAAGTTTAGATGGATAATAATACCCTTACTTAGTTGACATATGGCCGTTCTAGTTCCTTCTTATTTTTCGCACGGTTTTTCCCCTTTGTACGCTAAACCGCCCTATACATACATACATACATACATACATACATACATACATACATACATACATACATACATACATACATACATACATACATACATACATACATACATACATACATACATACATACATAGGGGATGATTCGAATGTTAACTCTTCCTTATTGCGATAACCGAATAACTACATCTTATTACTTTAGGACCCACATTAAAGTAAATCTAATGATGTATGTTTTTTCTTATTTTTTATTATTGTAAGTGGGCCCTACATTAATTAAAAAGAAAAACCTACATTTTTAGATTTACTTTAGTATGGGCTCCTAAGTAATAAGATGTAGTTATTCGGTTAACGCAATAAATATGAGTTAACATTTGATCATCTCCCTATATATATATGTATATATATTTTCAAGAAAACTTTATTCAGTTAATCAGAATTTTTCTTTTTTAGTTATTTTCTATTTAAATAAAAAGGTCATTTAGTAATTTTAACATATTTTAATTTTGGTATTTTTTTAAAGAATGTGTGATTGATTTGGTTCTTTAGAAAGACTCTTATCTATACTTTATAATAAAAAGTAATTAATTTGACATTTGTCACACTCTTACATCTTTATTATCACTTGTTACCTTCTTACAGTAATATTGTCACTTATCAATTCCTTATAAATTCACTTAATTTTCTCTCCAATTAAATAACTATCTTCTCTTTCTTATTAAATAAATCTTTTCTCTTATTAAATAATTATAATACTAATAACTTATATATTATTTATATTTTTAGTATAAACACACTTTAAAATCTTTTTATAAAATACGGATTTTTTTAAAAACAAAAGTTTAAAGTAATAAATATTTTATTTTTAAAAAACAAAATTTATGTAAAATACAAGTTATCTTAAAAAAATATACTACAAAAAGAGTTTTTAAACAATGAGATTTTTTATTTTATAAATTCACTTAATTTTCTCTCCAATTAAATAACTATCTTCTCTTTCTTATTAAATAAATTTTTTCTCTTATTAAATAATTATAATTATAATACTAATAACTAATATATTATTTATATTTTTATTATAAACGCACTTTAAAATTTTTTTATAAAATACGGATTTTTTAAAAACAAAAGTTTAAAGTAATAAATATTTTATTTTTAAAAAAAATTATGTAAAAAACAAGTTATCTTAAAAAAATAATTTTGTTAAAAAAATATACTACAAAAAGAGTTTTTAAACAATGAGACTTTTATAAACAAATGATGTTTTTTTTAATTTATTTAGAAATTGAAGTAATAAAATTGATAGAGAAAGTTATACTTTTGGTGTATTATTTTTAACGTTATTTTTAAATTGGTCGTTTAACTTTAATAATTATAAAAATTATATTTTATATTATTGATTTATAAAAGTTAGTTTTTAATCATTGAGATTTTTATTAATAAAATGACGTTTTTTAATTTTTTTTAAAACTTGAAGTAATAAAATTGATAGGGAAAGTTACACGTACTTTCGTTCCATTATATTTAACGTTATTTTTAAATTAGGTCGTTTAACATTAATAATTACAAAAATTATATTTTAGATTAAAAGTTAGTTTATAATATAATAATAACTGAAATTTTTAACGTCAGATATTTTAAAGATATCAATTGTTAAACATTATGTAAAGACTAATAACGGCTGACGCTCACCAAACTTCTTATTTGTCTAAGTACTTGACTCTACAAAGACAAACAGCCTTCGAAAGGAAGGAGTCATTCTTCGGAAGCAGAATTGCTTCTGAAGAGTAACTTACTTCTACCGAAGGCTATACAAGACAAACTGCTTCGGAAGGCCAAACACTTAGAAGATTTAAAGATTCAGAGCTTCCGAAGAATTGAAGCTTCTGAAGGATAAAAGCTTCCGATGATTCTCCTTATCATCTTCTGAAGACAAAGACTTCCAAGGTTAATCCTCTGACAAAGACTGTAGCTGATTGCCTTTTATGGTACAAAAGGTGCTGACAACAGACATGTTGGTCTGATTAAATACAAAGATAACGTACCGATAGTCAGACACAGCACCTTACTTCTCCTCAGCAGCATTTAATGCAGAAGATTGTCTGAAGCCTTTGAAGATCAAATCTTTAAATGCCTTTTGTATTTAGCTAGTCTTTTGTAAAGTCAATGTCTATTTCTGTAATGATTGTAATTGAGTGTCTTAGCCTGTTAAGACACTTTTGATATTAGAATAAGCTTTCTCTTGTTTTATTGTCTAGTATACCCAACTTGTATTCCTACGAGAATACGGTTGTAGCCTTGGCTATATAACCTCTCATTGTAACTTGTATAAGTGTGCTTGTTGGTTGTAAACCTTAACTTACATTTGAGAGAAATATATCTTTGAGCTTAATATTTATTCTTGTGTTCTTACTTGTGTTCAAATATTATTTGCTTGCCTTGAGTGTTTGAGAGATCCTTCTAACAGAGATTTCGCATCTGTTAGATTTGGTAGAAAGAAATACTTGTGAAGTGTTGTTTGAAGTTAACAACCCGATCCAACAAGTGGTATCAGAGCCATGTTCTTGAACTTAAGTGATTAATCATCTTTAAGTTTACCAGTCTGGTTTCTTCTAAAATCTCACTAATTCAAAACTCATATTTTCTGTATTTGTTCAAATGGCTGCTCTAAACAAACATGATACAGAAAATGGCACTCTCAACAAACCACCGATGTTCACTCCTAATGACTTTGATACTTGGAAAGTCAGAATGGAAGGATTCGTCAGGAACCAAGACTTCAAACTCTAGAAGTCAGTTCTTGAGGGTCCTTACATTCCTACCATTGCTGTTGCAGGAGCTGGTGGAGCTGCCGTTCCAAAAGAACCATCCATGTACTCTGACGAAGATTACAAGAAGATGGAGGTTGACTCCAAGGCACTTTGGCTCATCCAGATGTCGATCCCTAACTCCATTATACATGCATTCAAGAAATGCAAATCTGCTCAAGAGTTGTGGAACTCTCTAAAGTAGATGTATGAAGGATCGGATGATGTCAAGGAGAAAAAAAAGGACATGCTGAAGTAGAAGTTTGAGAATTTCTGCCAACTGAACAATGAGAACATGGCTTCTCAGTACCTAAGGTATGTCCAGCTTGTTGATGAGTTAACCATTGCAGGTGTGAAGATGGACAACCAAGATGTGCTCAGAAAGTTTCTGAGATCTCTTCCAAAGGCCTGGAATATCTATTCAGTGACTATCAGAAGAACTGAAAACCTGAAAACTCTAACTCTTGGAGAGTTATTTGGTATACTAAGTGCATACCAAATGGAAATTGATTCTCAAGAGTTAAAGCCATCTATCTCTTTCCCATCAGGTTCAGCTGCACTACATGTTCCTGTTCAAACCTCTTCTTACCAGAGTTATCAGCCAATCTTTCATTCTACCACACAACCGATAGTCACCCATCCTGAAACTCCCACACCATCAACTTCTAATACTACTCCCTCTGCAACTTCTGTTCCATTGATCACTTCCGGTCAAGGAGCCTTACTAGCAGAAGAATCAAACTTCTTTTAGCTATGTCAAGAGGATTTGGATGGTATTCCTGCAGATTGTCACACCCCCAATTTTCAACTAACGGAATCATACCGTTTGGGAACGTGACAAACCAGGATCTTAGATCATTAGACATAACGAAGACCTCTATATGAATTTTCAAAACATACTTTGGTCTAAAATTGTAATATCAAAGTTTTCAAAGTTTGCGGAAGCGTTTTAAAACAATAACAAACGTAACAGTTGTAAAATGTAAATTACAAAACAGAATCCCAAATGTTCAAATCTAAATAACAGAAATGTCAAATATGCATGCGACTCGATCTCCTAGTCCATGCCTGCTTTCTTGTGTACCTTAGCGTCCTGAGAAAACATGTAAATCAAGTCAACACAAAGGTTGGTACATTACACAGGTTTAAGCATTCACAAATGTTTGAAACCACAGTTTGAACAAAATGTTTGCAGATAACATAACCACACATGCATAGTCATGATAGCTAGTCATTTGTACTATTTACATAAGTGGTCGACATCGAAGCTCACTGTTGCATGCTATCGCATGTTTTGCCTTGCCACTATTGTCTAGCACAAACAATAGTAATGTGTGTTTGGTCAGTCAAACACTTGCGTAAATCCCATCTACCAAGTGAGGTTTGTCAAACCTAATAGATCTATTTCCAACTACCACGCTTTGCACTACGGCAAACTAAACGGTTCGAAATGTAAGGACTTGTAATGCTATTTTTACACTCAATGTAAACAGCTAACTCATGCAAGTGATATGTATCTAAAAGTGTTTGTTGCACATGTTTTCTCCCCCAAAACAGTTAAAATAAGAAAGGGGCCGTGTACGCACCTTTGATTGTAGCAGAATGATCAAACACACGTGAACTCGCGTAGAAAATCCTCTACGAAGAATCTGTGTTTAAACAATAACCTAGTGTTATTCAGATAGTCGTTTTGTGCTTAATATCACATACGTGTCAACACACGTATGTTAGAGTGTTAAGAATATGCATACGTATGTACGCATGTCTTTATAATCGTTTAAATAAAACCATGTAATCGTTCATGATTTTATTTAAATAACGTAAGTATACGCGATTACGTGCTCGGTCTAAAATGTGAATTTTATCATTCTAAAATGTTCGGAATTGAATTCTGGTTCTAACGTAATTCGAACGAGTCGAATCGGAGTTAAAACGAGTAAATTATGACCAAAATACTAAAAACAACATTAAAATCCCAAAAACTGTTGGGGCCGGGTTCGAACCCGTGACCTCCAACTCAACACCCCCACACCCCTACCATCTCCTCTATTCCAGATTTTGATAACATATCTGGTTTTTAACTCTTATAAGCCCAATCGGCCCATTGATCCCATAACTAATCATAGCCGAAGCAAATCCACACCCAATTGACCCACAATTCGAGCCCGATCAGTTCCAACACCATAGGGTTTTTATCATTTAACATATTTCGAACCTCCCTACATGGTTTAATTCGGGTATTAACTCGTTCAAAGCAAAAATCCCCAATTCGTTTTGATTAAGAACCCTAACCATTGAATTCATGCAATTTGTTATTGTTAGATGTGATTAACATAGGGATTTCCTTCCTCGATGCATTCTGAAACTAACCATAACTATTAATTTCATTTTTAAACTCCTTTGAATCAAAATCCCAATTTCGTTCCTATAACAAACCCTAGAAACTTGAAATCAATCAATTCGATGCTAATAGCAACAATTAATTTAGGTTTAACCTTAGTCGATCTCTTCTGAATCTACTTATATCATCCAATTTGATTTTTAAAACTGTTACATTCGAAATCCCCAAAAACGTTTTCCTTATGAACCCTAATTATCAATCTTGTGAAATTCGAAATTAAAACCATGAATCATCATGGGGTTAAGCTTAATCGGTATACTCTGAAACTACTAAGATGATTTAATTTGATTCTAGAACACATCTAGATAAAAATCCCCAAAACCGTTTTGTTCTAAAAACCCTAGAATTGAAATCAATAAATTCGTGTATGATTAATGAAATTGGAATGTGGTTTAGCTTGATCGGAGGTTTCTGAAACTAATGGTACTATTGGATTTCATTTTTAAACCCATCTCGACCGAAACCCCAAATCGTTTATTGCAAGAACCCTAGAAATCAAAACTCCTACTATTCGATGTTAACAGCCGAAATTGAGATGTGGTTATCCTTAGTCGGCCATGTTAGAAGGTATAGGAACAAGAACTTACTTGTTTTGATGATCAATTGAACGAGGTCGACTTCTAGCCCTAGGTTCGGCCTCTACGAAATCCAATTCTCCAATTCGAAGCTCTGAGATCAAATCACTGCTTGTATTCTCTTCTGAGGATGCCGACTTGGATGTTTGGAGTTTCAATTGTGAGAGACAAAATCGATTTGTGTGGATTTGAGAACTCATAGTGACGGTTTCGACTCTCAAGTTCTCTAATGGATTAATGCGACTAATTAATGCATCAATAACGTATGGAAACTGTTGATAATCATCAATATGATGATTAGTAATCGTTTACCCCAACAATTTTTCAGATTTTAGTTCAAATTCGAAAAAATTGCAAGACTTTTACATTCATTTTGACTTATGAAAGTCAAAGTTGTGTGTTTACTTAAATTGAATGAGACATTCATACAATTCAAGTGTTTATGCACTTGTTTTGCTAGATTTTAACATTACAAATTGTTTATGTGACGTTTCGTAACAATTCTGTTAGTTTTCAGTTAACAGAATTTACCGAAAAGTCGGATTGTCACACAGATGACTTAGAAGAAATGGATAGCAACTGTCAAATGGCCATGATATCCTACAGGGCAAAGAATTTCTATCAGAGAACAGGAAGGCAATTCAAAAAGCACAACATGAAGACAGGCTTTGGATTGGACAAATCCAAGCTTAAATGCTTCAACTGTCAACAACTTGGGCACTTTGCCAGGGAATGCATAGCACCAAGAAATCAGCAACCAACAGTAGTCCAATAAAACGATCCCAACAATGCCAATGTCGCTGAGCATTGTGACTTTTCTGACTCGAGCTTTCAAGCTGAGGATGCATCTACTTCAAATAATGCATTCATGGCTAATGACTCAAGTTCTTCATTCAAGGAAACTGATAATATGTGTACTCCTGAATGTTTAGAAAAGTTGAATGCTTATAAAAGATTTAATGCACAAGTTTATAATGAACTTGAGTCAATACAGTTTGTCAAAGCAGAATTTTCAAAAGCTGAAAAGGATTATGAAGAAAAGATTGAAACTTTGGAAAAAGCAGTTTCCAACCTCAAACATGAAGAAACTAATTACATCTGTCAAATAAATGATCTTTTAAAAAGACTAACAACTGCTAAGACCGAACTAGTACTGGCTGAGTCTTACAGGGATAAGTTTCTTAGTCAGGGTGAGAAGTTCACAAAACCTCTCAAAATTAATGACATATTTGACCTAGCTAAGAGGAAAACCACAGGGTTGGGATATAATAATGTGGAACCTCCAGTCTCCTATACTCCACAGGTGGAAGTGAAGTGCAAACCTGAGATCAAACTGGTGTTTGATGAGAAACTGGAAATCCACAGGGTGATAAGTGATTCAGAAGAAGAGGTGGTGGTGCAAAAATTAAACACAAAAACAGATTCTAAAAGAACAGAAAATAAAATAAAACTGTTTTTGTAAAACCAAAACAAACATCAGAACATGAAAATGGTACCACCTCTTCTGATGAGTCTGAAACTTGTCCTTGTGATAAATTACAACAGACTGCTAGGAACAATAAGATGCCTAGCAGTCCACAAAAACCAAAGTCTATGGGCAACCCACCACTTCACACCAGAAGGAATGGTGTTGGACCATCTAAACCAAACCATAGATACATGCCCAAGGACAAGGTTCCTCCAGCAAGAAGGCAACATATCATTGAATGCCTAATGTGCGGAGGTTTTGATCATTTTGCTGTTGACTGCTTCTATAACCCAAGAAGCAGAAGACAACCCAACAGACAGTCAAGACCTTCCAACAGATGCTCAAAACAATACTTCTCTTCATCGGAAGATAACAAGAGTGCTTCCGAGAAGAGACAAGTGAAAACTAAGAAGAAGACTTCGGAAGCTGCAAATAATTTCGATAAAGAAAAGCAAAAGATACCTTCACACAATCGGAAGGTCAAATCAAGTGTCGGAAGGTCATCAGAAGCAAACAACAAAAATGCTTCCGATGGGAAAAGATGCCAAAATTCCTCCAAGTCTAATAAAAAGACTAACATGATATGGACAAGGAACGAATCTGAACCATAGTAACCTCTTCAGCCAGTGCATCATCTGTCATACCTAACATGCAATTAAAGAAATTTACTTATAATGATGCAAACGGCAAACCCAAGACCACTATGGCTTGGGTTCCCAAGAGACACTAACCAAATTTGTTGTGTGCAGGAGCAGCAGAATGCAAAAGATAATCTCTGGATCGTGGATAGTGGCTGCTCCAGGTACATGACAGGCAACAAGACTCACTTAAACAAATATGAACCATTCTTTGGAGGGTCAGTTGCATTTGGTAGTGATCCAGTGGGCGGGTACATCACAGGCAGAGGGAAGATCACAAATGGGCGTATAAGTTTTGAGAATGTTTACTATGTCAAGGAACTTAATTATAATTTGCTGAGTGTATCACAGGTGTGTGATAAAAAGCACAACATGTTGTTCACTGAGCATGAATGTATAATTTTAAAACCTGGTTTTGTAGTTCCAAATGAACAAATTCTGCTCAGGGCACCAAGAAAGAACAACATGTACATGCTTGATATGAGCACAGCTTCCCCACTTAGCAACATAAGTTGTTTTCTCTCTAAAGCTTCACTGGATGAATCATCTCTGTGGCATAGAAGACTTTGCCATGTAAATTTCAAAAACATGAATAAGCTTGTTAAAAATCAACTTGTAACAGGCTTACCATCAAAGGAATTTATATGTGCAGACAAATGTGTTGCTTGTCTTAAGGGCAAACAACACAAATCTTCTCACCATGCCAAAGAAACAAATTCCATCACAACAGTCCTACATTTACTTTACATGGACTTGTTTGGCCCAACAAATGTAAAGAGCTTAGGAAGAAAGTCCTACTGTCTGGTGGTCATAGATGACTTTTCAAGATATACCTGGGTATTCTTTTTGAGTACCAAGGATGAGACTTCTGACATCTTGAAGTCATTCATTCTTAGAGTTGAGAATGAGTGTGACCACAAAGTGAAAATCATGAGATCTAATAAGGGAACAGAATTTAAAAATCACACTTTAAACTCATTTTGTGAATCCAAGGGTATTACTAGACAATTTAGTGCTCCTAGGACTTCACAGCAAAATGGTGTTGTTGAGAGAAGGAACATGGCACTGATTTAGGCCGCTAGAACCATGTTGTCTGATGCCAAACTGCTAATAACCTTTTGGGCAGAAGCAGTCAACACTGCCTGTTATGTTCAAAACAGAGTATTGGTGGTTAAGACACATGGTATGACTCCTTATGAGATTTGGCATAAAAGAAAGCCCTTTATTGGATGTCTTAAACCATTTGGATGTCTATGCACCATCTTGAATACCAAGGATCATTTAGCCAAGTTTGCTGAGAAATTAGCAGAGTGCTACTTTGTTGGATACTCTACTAATGCTAAGGCATATAAAGTGTACATCAAAAGTTCTAGGGTTTTTGAAGAGTCTGCAAATGTTCTATTTAATGAACATACTCTTAATAAGCCTGGAATTGGCCCTGAATGGCTGTTTGATCTAAATGGGTTCACATCTGCATTTAATCTATCAAATGAGTGTGTTTCAGAAACTCAGGCAGATGTCTCAACCTCAACTCAACTTAGAAGAGAAGAAGATCATCGTGTTGAACTGCCAATAGCTTCAAGACAAATTTTGGCAGAATCCACTTCAGCATATAATGATGTTTCACAGTCTGACACAGTGAACACCTCTCATGCTGCTCCCTTAAGTGACTCTACTTCAGTTCCAGAGAGTCAAGAAGAAGGTGGAAGTTCTTCAGTTGAAACAAACACTCTGGAAACTCTACCTCCCACAGAAAATCATCCCACCACAGTCCAATCTCATAGACCACAAGATCTTCCAGAAATCCAGCTTGAGGTGATACTTCCAAACCTTGAGTCAAGCAATCTGGATTTGACTTATCAGCTGGATGTAATTCCAAGAACTCGAATCCATAACACCCATCCAGTTGAGAACATTATTGGTAATGTTGAAGAAGGTATAAGAACAAGAAGTTATATGCATGAAGCAAACATCTGTTTGTTTTTTTGCTTTCTATCCCAAATAGAACCAAAGAAAGTTGCTGAAGCACTGAAAGATAGCAGCTGGGTAGAAGCCATGCAGGAGGAGCTTCTTCAATTTGAGAAGCAGTGAGTTTGGAAGATTTTCCCTTTACCTAAGGGTAAGTATGCAATTGGATCAAAGTGGGTATTCAGAAACAAGAAGGATGACAAAGGTGTTGTCATCAAAAACAAGGCAAGGTTGGTTGTTCAAGGGTATACATAGGAAGAAGGCATTGACTATGATGAATTTTTGCTCCAGTTGCAAGAATTGAAGCAATCAGAATATTTTTAGCCTTTGCAGATACCAAAAACTTCAAGGTTTTTCAAATGGATGTGAAAAGTGTCTTTCTTTATGGAAGAATTGATGAGGAGGTGTATGTGTGTCAGCCTCCTAGATTTGAAGATCCAAAGTTTCCTGATCATGTATGTAAGCTTGATAAAGCTCTATATGGGCTGAATCAAGCTCCCAGAAAATGGTATCAAACTTTATCATCTTTTCTGTTGGCTAACAACTTCAAGAGAGGAACAATCGACAAAACTCTTTTTTTCAAGAAGTCCAATCAACATATCATGCTAGTACAAATCTATGTTGATGATATTATCTTTGGTTCTACTAATGAATCTCTCTGCAAGGATTTTGAATCACTGATGAAGTCTAAGTTTGAAATGAGTTTAATAGGAGAACTCACTTTCTTTCTTGGACTATAGGTGAAACAAAGTCCTACAGGGATTTTTATTAGTCAATCAAAATATGTCAAGGATATTCTTGAAAGATTCAAGTTAACTGATTGCAAAGCTTTGGGTACTCCAATGTCCAAGACAACATCCCTGAGCCCTGACCTTGAGAGGGAGGATGCCGACCAACATCAATATAGGGCAATGATAGGCTCTTTGATGTATCTCACAACAAGCAGGCCTGATATAATGTTTGCAACTTGCTTGTGTACAAGATTTCAGGCCAATCCCAAGACTTCACACATGCTGGCTGTGAAGAGAATCTTTAGATACCTCAAAGGAGCACCAGGTCTAGGATTATGGTATCCTAGAAATGAAGATTTTCAGTCATGGCCTATACTGACAGTGATTATGGAGGTTGCAACATTAGCAAGAAATCTACATCAGGAGGATGTCAATTTCTTGGATCCAGAATTGTGTCTTGGCAATGCAAGAAGCAATCATGTGTTTCTACCTATACTGCAGAAGCAGAATACATTGCTGCCTCTAGCTGCTGTGCACAAGTTATCTGGATTCAGAATCAGATGAAGGATTATGGAGTAGAGCTATTCAATTCTCCTGTACAAATTGATAACTCAAGTGCAATCTCCATCACCAACAATCCTTTCAAGTATTCAAAAACCAAGCACATTGATATCAGATATCACTTCATTAGAGATTGTGCAGAGAAGAAGTTAATTCATCTAGTCAAAGTTGATACAGAACACAATCTGGCTGATCTTTTCACCATGGCATTTGATGAAGGAAGATTCAGGTATTTAATAACAGCCGTTGGCATGATTAACTTTGAATAAATGACTTAATAAGGAATGAACAATTCTTCGGAAGATAAACTTAAATTATCTTCTGATGAGTAATTACTTATCAGAATATAGTTTAAGTCTTCGGAAACATTCTTCTTTCCTTGAGTCGGAAGAAGTCACACTTCAGAAGATAAATTCCCTTCTTAAGTATGTTCCTTCCGATACATTATACCTTCGGAAGCTTAATCTTCTGAACTTACTCTTCAGAAGAAGATGTCTTCCGAAGAACAGTCCTTCTGATGAATTTATCTAAACCTTCAGAAGGTGTGCTTTCGATGCTATATTTTCTATATACTTCGAAAGTAAGCATCTTCGGAAGAACATTTGTTAGTCTCATGAACTACTTCCGAAAGCAACATCTTCGGAAGCACCTTTGTCCTTAGCAAACTTTTAAACATTAACACAGCTGTCAACGGAAGACCTTTTTCTGACATCCGGATCTCAAAATTTAATGTGCCTCTATATTAAATGCTGAAATCCGAAGGTATAAAAAGGTCTCCCGCTCATTCATCTTCTCCTCACCGTTCCATTGCAATTCCACTTTCACTTTCTCTCCCAAATTAACCTAACTCCTCAATCACCATGGCTCTTCTTGCATTCAAACCTGCTCACAATCTTCCTGCGGAGTTATTAGCAGATAATGACGCTGATTTTGCTCCAATCATCTCTTTTCTACAAAGGAACAGGTACTCGTTCGCTCTTACTATTCAACCCCTAGTGTATGAGTCGCATCACCAGCAATTTTGGGGTTTGTTTTCTGTTTCAACAACTCCCAATGGTAGGATTTTGCATGCCACCATTGATGCTCATCCATATCTATCACTGTGGAGACCATCTGTCGGCATCTTCAACTTAGTGATGCCGGGGGAAGGGTCTATTTCACTAAGGATAAGGTAGCATCGACCTTTAGGTCCATGGGGTACGAAGGTCCTCTCCCTTCAACAACCTATTTGAATGGAAGAGTGTCCTATAGTTACAAGTACCTCATACATGTCTTTTTGCACTGTCTATCAAACAAGATATGTGGTTAGGATCAAGTGCCCTCTAACTTAGCTTCGGCTATTCATGGCTTGATCTCAAACCAACTATTTAACTTTTCTGCTTTCATTTTCAATAATTTGGTAGACAATATCTCGTCTCCAAAGAAATTTTGTATGTATCCCAGGTTTTTGTAACATATCTTTAATAGTGAGTTGGGCTCTTTCCTCTCACTAAATGAGAATACATACAAAGTTCTCTTGGTCTCTTCCAAGGTTTTTGTACAATTAAAGAAGAAGAGTGCCCAATTCTCCGGGATCTTCACTCCTCTTCTTTCTACTATGGAGTTATCTACTCTAGAAGGTGACAACTCTATTGCACCCACAGATGTTGAACCCACACCTTCTACATTTGTTCCCCATCCCATCAAAATCACCTACAAACACCGCCGAACCCCTGAACAGCTCTCTACAGCTGTTCAGGACCCTTCTTCTGAACCCATCAAGAAAAAGGTGAAAAGAACTACAAAGGGCACAGTTCCACCTAAGGTGCAAGCCACACCTATTGTCCTCCACTTGTTCTTCCTTTGAAACATGTGGCTGCCCTTCACCAGCCTGAAATCCCTCAAAGTATGTCACCATACATACCTGAGAATACCCAAAGGGATACCCTAATAGTTGAGTCTGCTTCTTATGAAGCAACTCCACTAGTTCAGGGAATGTCTCCTAGGTCTCCAGGAGTATATCACCCAGAAATGCCCCCACCCATCCATTTACCTAGGCTCAAGGGACTTCTGCTGTAGCTTTGGATGACCCACACTCTCCCACTACCCAAACACTAATGAGAGTGGTGACACAGCTACAAGCAAGGTTCCCTGACCCAGAGTCTACAATATCAGAGGTTGACCTCTGGAGTACAGAAGCGGTCAATGCAGATGAGGCTGCCACTATTGCTGAACCTCATCAGGTTCTTCAGGACAGTGGTACAGACAATAGGACCTCCTCTGCGGCAACCCACATTGGTGAGGAATTCTTTGAAGCCCTTCTCAATGAGGGGCGTCCAGGGCGCCAAGAAACCACACATGGTGGTGGAGGTGCAGAAGCTAGGCTCAGGACTCCATCGCCCAGTGATTCCACTCAGGTGGATGAGGGCACAAACACTAAGGAATTGACGGCCACCATCACTACTCTACAGGCCAGGGTAGCTCTCTTAGAAGCTAAGGTTGCTACCCTAAAGCTGGAAATTCAAGCCAAAGATGCCACCATCTTTGACCTCCAGAATAGACCCCCAGTCAATTACACACCCTTCTGTCCTGATCCTACCCTTCTCTCTCCTAATGCTACCAAAAAGAGGCAGAAGGCACCATCTATAGGGTCAAGATCAGAAGCAGGAGGAGAGGAAGGTGAACAAGATTTCACTCCATTCATAGTCACTTTGACCAATGAATGGGATGAATTCTTGGGCACTTACTTTCATCACTCTACTACTTCGTCTTCCTCTTCTTCTGCTAATATTGAGGCTGCCATAGAGATTGAGCAAGAGCTCACAACAGATCTCTCTATGGAACCTAGGTCCCCTGTTGGGACTCAACAGTCCCCTTATGGGACTAAGTCTTCTTCTGAGACTGCAACCCAGGTTACCATGGAGGAACCTATTCAAGAACAAGAACCTATCTCCATGGAACCTGTATCCCCTTCTGGGACGAAGGCTGCTGAAGACCTCTCCTCTGATCCTAAACTCTCTGTGGGCACCACTAACGAATCTCCCAAGGTGGTTGGTCAACTGGAGGAGACAGTGAATGCTAAGGTTAACTCCGAAGCTGCAGCTGCTTCTAAAGGCCTAATCATACTTGATGATTCTTCCACATAAGAGTTGTTTGCCGATGAACCAGCTGGTGAGGCTACAGGATCAATATCCTCTGGGATAAATGTAACATCAGTGCCGGAATCGTACCGGAACAGTGATCACAACAGTAAGGTGAACAATAATCAGGTACAAATTCTGTGCATTTCAGTTAATTTTATATTCATATCAGATATCATTATCATTTCATGTAACAAACAGTGAATTCGGATTCATTTCAGTGAAACGAAACTCAGTAAATATGGTTCATCAGTCAGATATTTATCTGACGTTACAGAACCATCATGTGATTACTTGTTAGGATTTTATTATGTATAAACGTATGTGAGGCTTTACAGAACAAAACATGTAACATCAGTGCCGGAATCGTACCGGAACAGTGATCACAACAGTAAGGTGAACAGTAATCAGGTACAAATTCTGTGCATTTCAGTTAATTTTATATTCATATCAGATATCATTATCATTTCATGTAACAAACAGTGAATTCGGATTCATTTCAGTGAAACGAAACTCAGTATATATGGTTCATCAGTCAGATATTTATTTGACGATACAGAACCATCATGTGATTACCTGTTAGGATTTTAATATGTTTAAACATATGTGAGGCTTTACAGAACAAAACAACACGGATGTCGTTACGTGAATGCTAAATTGACAGGTTATTCGTATAGGTGACGATCTGTATGAATAAATCTGAAGGTTTAACGTTCTGAATGATATCCGATAATTAGAAAACAATATTGAAAATTATAGTTATCGTCGTGTTCGTACGGGTGACGATACGAGCGAATACGCGTGACGACTGTACGATTCGATTTTAAACAGTAAATTTAATATTTCTGAAAATTTGAAATAAATAAAGATATTTGGTTAATTTATTAGGAATCACAACCTAAAATAATTTTATAAATTCTATTTTAAAACCGAGTCGTTTCGTTACGAAAACAACGAGAAACCGACGCTTTTACGCAAAACCGAGCGGAACCGAACGGAC
Source organism: Mikania micrantha (assembly GCA_009363875.1). Classification (NCBI taxonomy): domain Eukaryota; kingdom Viridiplantae; phylum Streptophyta; class Magnoliopsida; order Asterales; family Asteraceae; genus Mikania; species Mikania micrantha. The sequence goes on along the minus strand of CM018698.1, from coordinate 54,107,014 downwards.
CCAAACACGCGGGGAGTTGAAAGAATTAAATGGGGCATTTACTCCCCCATCTCTCTTCCACCTACCAGCCCAACACCACCATTCTCGTCACTTTCTCTCTCTAACCTTCTCTCTCTAGAAACCCTATCAAGATCTCTTCCATTTCTTCATGAAATCTTGAGATTTTGGTGTCAAAACGACCACCACGACTTGTAGATCATAGAAGTACAGCAGATCGGGGTTAAAATCCAACAGATTCGAGGTAGAAATCCATTTATGTTTCGGTTTTTGGGGTTTTGTAAACCCTAAGTTTGAACTCCATAAGAAACCGGTTCCACTCTCTTTCAATCCTTAGGATTCACATGTTAACACACTAGGATGGGTTAGGAACCAACATCACCTTGGAATCTAGTTGTTTAGCTTGAACAACCATGGTTGCAACCCACCTTGCAAACCACCGAATGAGGACCAGATCAGCTAGCTGAATGAACCACCTAACCCCATTCGGCCGAATGGCCAAGACTTCCCTTCGGCCAGCCCTGCTTCGCCCGAACCAGGACCCATTCGGCTATATCCCATTCGTTCAGCCATGCCTCATTCGTCGAACCAGCCCCTTCATTCGGTGGCCTCCATTCGATCATGGTCATTCGGTCTGAATACTCTTTCGGTCGACTCAATGGCCCTTTAGTCAGCCCAAGCCATTCGACCGGGTGCAGCCCTATTCAGCCGAAAGGCCCACCTCCGAAAGATCCTTCATTCGATCGGGTGAGCTATTCGGTCCACATCATTCGGGACCCCTCTATTCGGCCAGACCTTGGTTCGGTTAGAATCACTTAGGTCAAGGGTTAATGAACAGGGAATATGAAGGATGATAGATGGTGCATGGGTGGTTTACGCCAAGTATGTGTGTGCATGGGAAGGAATTGGGATTTCCATTTCCATGCAATCCACTTTGGATGAATATGGTTTCATAATGATGTATTAAACTAAGGGTTAACATAGTAACAATGGGGGTTAACATTAGATAGGGATGGTTAATGTACAAGTTCATAGCAAGAAATCACATAAACCTTGATGCTACCTAAGCAAGGATTGTCAACATTATTTTGGGGATCAAACAATAACCTAAAGGTTTTAGGGTTGATTTACATATTAACACCTAATTCTTCGGGAAATCTATAAACACGTGTGACTAACCTAGGTGATTTATTCGAATTACCTAGGGTGGGTTATACAAACGAAAGATCAAAGAATCCATGGACAATCAAAAGCGAAATAATGGGCCGAGGTTGGCCCAATGGGCTCATTCTGAGGCCATCATGTGTTAAACATTCGTCGTTTAAATTAAACATGTTTGAGTAAAAGAAATTAACTTGTAAATTCCTGCAATTAAAATAATTGATTTTCTAAATTAATGATGAGATTTCTTTAAAAATGTGTTAATTAGAAACATGTTACGATTAAATATGGGAATTGGGTTATTAACGGGTAATAAGGTAGATTAGTTAGATGAAATTCTAGAAACACACTAGTAACATAGGACACTTAGTTGCACACCGAGACCAAACCCTAGACCGAACGTCTATTATAAACACTTATCGTATTCGAATCTCTTAAAACAACTCAGGTGCTAAAGATACATAAGCAACAGTCGAAGAGCGCGCATTATCTTTTGTGATTCATTCGCACAACAACACAGGTGAGTTCATTGCCCCTTTTCTAAACATTTTTGTTTTCAAACGCGGGGCTGAGAAGCATGCGTAAATCTTTTTATTTAAATTGTTTTACGTAAATGCTTTTACTACTTTATGCTTTATATGCTTGTTTATACTCCTAGACTCCTGTAATGGAATCTAATCCAGTGTGTGATTAGTAAACTAAGGATCCTACTCATGAATCTATAATCATTGTGAAATCATGGAATTCTAAAGATCAAAATCAAAGGAATCAAGGGAATCATAGCCGTGTGTGAATCATTGAAATAATGAAATCATTATGATTTAATGAAATCATTAATATCCAAAGTAAGGTGAGTTGTCAGTTGTATGTAAATCGAGACCACGTGTAACACACGGAAAGTCCCTTCACAGTAGTAGACTCTTGTAGTCAAGCTACATGGGCATAACTTAAACTATCAAATAAAATCAAGACGATCATAAAGCAAAGGATATCCTAAATTCCCAACGCATACAGTAGACCAGTAGGTCAAGCTGATATGGGCATATCGTTAAAATCCCGGCACACACAGGTAGACACCTTGTGGGTCATGCCTTATATGGGTCACGTGTGAGAGGGTACAACTTGGACAACCACCAACAACTAAGACTAATTGATTGAGTCAAACAAGGCCCAATCATCATGCCTTAGTTGTAATTAAATGATTAGTTATTAACTTAATTAACCATTTAATATTATATTTCTACAAGCTTTTTGGGTAATCATGAAGATATGGTGAACCCAGGAAATCAGAGTTATTTCAAATTGTGGAAATCCAGTTTTAACATAGAAGTGGGTGTTAGGTAAGATGCTTAATTATCATTAAGATCAATGTCCTATGCGGCTTAGTATGTGGTGGGATGGAGACTGGGCGGGTTGTAGGCTCGACTCAGGGGTATGCCCTATATATAAGCATACCGAGCTGGATGATACAGGTGATGTTAATGAGGTTAAGGTTGTTACCTAAGAGGTTATCAAGGATATCATGTGTGTGCTTAAACTGTTAAACATAGTGCTCTAAATCTTGGATGATAATGGAATTGAAAGGTAGGTAAAATGCTTAATTGTCATGAACACCAATGTCCCATGTGGCTTAGTATGTGGTGGGATGGCGTCTGGGCGGGTTGTAGGCTCCACTCAGGGGTATGCCCTATATATAAGCATACTGAGCTGGATGATACAGGTGATGTTAATGAGGTTAAGGTTTTACCTAAAAGGTTCACAAAGCTATTTTTCAACTACTAAACTATATGAACTCACCAACCATGTGTTGACTTGATCTTTTTGCATGACTTCTCAGGTGACGAACAGGTCAATTAAGAAGTTATTGCTTTTGGACTAGGACTTCAGATAGAAGACTTAGTATTTTTGGACCTGCATCTTTTGGGAACATCATTATACAATATATTTTGTATATCCTGTGTACATACAAGATAGTAAATTTATGATGTTGATGGTAGATTTACATTGTTAAATTATAAACGATACTGATGTAATTTAACTTTGTAATTCTATTCTATTTAGCATTTCTCATTTATATCATGTGCAATGTAAACAATCTGATCATCAAGATTATCACTCACGATATCGCGCCCCGGGAATCTTCCGCCCGACGGGGAATCCGATCCAACCCCGTTGGCTCGGGGTGTGACAGTAAAAATGATGGACAACGGAAAAAGGAAGCTAACCCTAGAGGAGGAAGCATAACAGGAGGAGAGGATGCCAAAGAAGAAGAAGGGCCGACCAGACACTTCCCTGGATGATGAGCTTATCCGACTCTCTACTCTTCTCCAAGAGAAAGGGTATGACATTGATGAGGTGTTGCTCTGGTCGGTTCCTAAGGATGGCTGTCGAGCTGGACAGGGTGCAGCAGCAGGAACAGGCAGCTGCTGCATCCAAAGCCATGGTTATACTAACAAAGAAACAAAAGGAGAGGGCCTACAGAGACAAAATGAAGGCAATTCTCCTCCAATATGGCTTCCATGCTCAGCAGCTAGGCCCTATGAAGAACTCAACCATGGATATGCATGTCAGAGACATAAAATCGAAGATTGCTAGAAGTGAGTTACCTTATATGGAGCAAATACAGGCTCAAAGGGTAAGCCTAAACTTAGGCTTAGGTTTAGGGGGAGGAGCTAGAATAGAAATACACATCTCTGGTGCAGGAATCAAAGAGGGTGAAGAAGTCATGTGTGGGGAGGCTACAAAGGCCATGTTCCCCAACATGTTCCCCCTAAACCCTAAGGAAGAACCAGTCTCTCCTCCATCAAGTCCCTCACTTGACAACATGCCAATCTCTTCAGTGATTAAGATTAACAAGGGTGAACAGGCTGCAAAGACACATCAATCAAAAGACCCTAATCCTAAGAGACAATCTAAGGCAGATGAGAGGAGAGGAACTGAGCATCCAGGATCTAAGGATGCAGGTCCAGAGCCCACTACAGGAGCAGATGCAGCAGTGGGTTCCAATATGGAAGACAATCAGGCCAGAGAACAGAGGAGTCAAGCCATGGTCTCATACAAACCACGAATGAGAAGAAGAAAGACCATGGCTAGAAGAAGAAAGAGAACTAAAACTGATGTCGACGGAGCTTAGCTACAAAACTAACTAAAAACCGACTCTAAAATAGACACAAAGTAATAAATCTAGACTCTCTAAAACCTAAGCTACCGACAGGCAAGTGTACCTATCGTATGTAGCAGAACAAAGCAAGTCCGGATATCAAACCCACAGACTTCTACAGACTGTACTAACTAGACTCTATGACTTATCTATACAAAATTTGTACTTAAATAAAATAATAATAAGGAGGGGGGTTTTGTTAACAAAACTAAGAATAACTAAAAGAAAGCTAAAGAGAAAACACCAGACTAAAACGAAAATCAGACGCAGAAAGAACACTACCTAGGCATGAATCCTACACATGTTCAACAAAGAATCTATCGGTAATGGAAACAATGTGATACCGGGATCTTAAAATACTAAACTCAAAGGAAACCTAGATCACCCTCGACCCTTCTCAAGGATTGTCAACTAAGAGTCCTAGAAGCCGTTAAACCACCGGTTAAATGGATTTTCCTCACAGGTCATCCAATTATACTCAAAATGTATCCGCTAGACAATCTACCTCACAGCACGATAATCTCAAAACACCTAAGAAGTAACTGTTGAACAATCTACCTCACAGCACGAAAGTCACAGTTTTCTTAAATGCTAGGGATGACTTGGGTTTTCCTATTGGATTCGGTAAACAAAGATATAAGATGAACTAGAAAGATCTTCTCACAAAGCTTCTAAACTAGAAAATCTAACACCCTAGACAAACCGGCAATCTCTCACCTCACGGCTATCAAGATTGGTTGCACATCTAATATATCTATATCAAGATAATAACTCCTATGATAAACTCGTACGTAGTAAACCATCCAATAATCAAAAACACAGAGTAATTGACCTAGCATGCACCTATTACATGAAAGACATTCACCAAGGCACACAAGGAGTAAATCATCAATCCATAAACAATCATAGACACACATAAACATCCAATAATCCAATCCAAGTTTGTTACATCATGAGTTCATCACATAAACATAATCCAAAACCAATAAAAACCAATGTTAAACATGTGCAATCATCAAAACCTAGGTAGTTCTAAAAGATTAGCCAAGAAACATCATACGAATACAATCCATAATCTGCTTAAAGTGAATGAGAAACATAGAAATCAAAGAAAACAAAGAAACAAAGAAAACCGAATGAAGAACACCCGAATTCCTTGATCCTAGGCCTTCAATCTTCAATCCAATGCTTTCCCAACCTTTAAATCACCTTAGAATAGCCTTTCTTCGTCCTCCTAGTCGCCTCCAGCCGTTCAAAAACGTGTTCTCCTTTAGGGTTTTCGACTTTTTGGCTTAAAACTGATTTTCTGCGATTTTAAGTCTGTGGCGTAGCGCGACAGATACCTCTAAATCTGTCGCGTAGCGCGAGAGATTTAAGAGGGTATTTTGGTCTTTTCCACCTCTAGCGTAGCGCGACAGGGTTTGCTGTGGTTGTCGCGTAGCACGAGAGAATCCAGAATCCAGTTTTCTTCTTTTCTTGTTTCCGGGTCCGTCCTTACCCAACCGTGAGCTTGTTTCTTTGTACTTTATCACCGAATATACGTGTTTATTACCTGCAAGCATCAAATTACAGAAATGTGAAGCACCAGCTTAAATCGACTCTAAAACTGAATAAAACGGTACTGAAACTTAACAAAAACAAATGGAAAAATAGATGTGTTTTACAACACATCAAAAACCATCTCCTTTGACTCTGAGCCAGATCCAGAACCCTCAGAACCAAAAAGCACACCAGAACTTGCAGAGCCTAAGGCCAATCCAAAGAACACTCAGTCTTACATTCCAATAGTGAAGTGGAGCTTTAATGCACAACAAAATATGTTCACACTCACTAAAATCAATGGTGGAATAATGGTGATAGACCTGATTCAACTAATGGTCATAGCCGAGCCATTTGTATTTGACATTGAGAAACTCCCTCTTGATAATCCTGATGATGGACCAGATGGGAGGATTGCAAGCAAATGGGTCAAGGCTCGAGCAGAGGTTCTGAGGGGAGAGAGGAAAACCAGGAGAATAATATAGGAAGTTTTGGTAGCATCAGCCTAGGGGGAGACTGTAAACACTAATAAAGGTTGATGCTCACCCAATTTCTTATTTGTCTAAGTACTGGACTCTACAAAGACAAACAGCCTTCGGAAGGAAGGAGTCATTCTTCGGAAGCAGAATTGCTTCCGAAGAGTAACTTACTCCTACCGAAGGCTATACAAGACAAACTGCTTCGGAAGGCCAAACACTTAGAAGATTTAAAGATTCAGAGCTTCCGAATAATTGAAGCTTCTGAAGAATAAAAGCTTCCGATGATTCTCCTTATCATCTTCTGAAGACAAAGACTTTCGAGGTTAATCCTCTGACAAAGACTGTAGCTGATTACCTTTTATGGTACAAAAGGTGCTGACAACAGACATGTTGGTCTGATTAAATACAAAGATAACATACCGATAGTCAGACATAGCACCTTACTTCTCCTCAGCAGTATTTAATGCAAAAGATTGTCTGAAGCCTTTGAAGATCAAATCTTTAAATGCCTTTTGAATTTAGCTAGTCTTTTGTAAAGTCAATGTCTATTTTTGTAATGATTGTAATTGAGTGTCTTAGCCTGTTAAGACACTTTAGATACTAGAATAAGCTTTCTCTTGTTTTATTGTCCAGTATACCCAACTTGTATTCCTATGAGAATAAGGTTGTAGCCTTGGCTATATAACCTCTCATTGTAACTTGTATAAGTGTGCTTGTTGGTTGTAAACCTTAACTTACATTTGAGAGAAATATATCTTTGAGCTTGAAATTTATTCTTGTGTTCTTACTTGTGTTCAAAGATTATTTGCTTGCCTTTAGTGTTTGAGAGATCCTTCTAACAAAGATTCCACATTTGTTAGATTGGTAGAAAGAAATACTTGTAAAGTGTTGTTTGAAGTTAACAACCCGATCCGACACATTAAAAGGTGATATATCACACACACATATAATTAGAATCTATGGTGATTATATTACACATCCTCACATCATGAAACTATACTAATATGATGAAGTGTGAGGTGTAAATAGAGAATCAAGAGGAGACAAATGTGATTCTTGACTTCCTACAAAGTGCAACAAAGACATGGAGGGAAATTAATATTCGAAAGCAAATTTGGAGTCAAGTGTTACTGTAATTAAAAGAGGTTGCACTTGCAGATTACTTGATAGATACATCAATGTTCCACCACGTTAAAGTTAGGATAAAAAAATAGGTTTTAAATAAGCAAACCAATTTTAATGTGTTTTAACATGAATTACATATTTATTTTTAAAATTTCAAATAAAGTGCCTAGAAAAAGTTTAAGGTTTGACAATCATGTTTTAATAATGAAAAAATGAATTTAATTAGAGTTTGTTTTCGTCGGTTTTTAAGTTTTAAAAAATCTTTTTTAACCTTTTACAGGCAAAATGATTTTTTTAGAACATTTCCCTATATATCATGTGTGTGTGGGGGGAGGAGATTAATTAAGAAGAAATTTTTGTTAAAAAAGAGTAAAAAGTAACAGGAATTGGACACAATCGAACGTATATTGTTATATGAACATATCGGATTGAGTCGCACATCTTAAATACAAATATTGATGAGAATCAAGCGACCTTTTTTTTCCGACTAAACTTCATGATTCAAGACTATTCTGGCTAATATATTGACCAGATTCATGGGTAACTAAGATTATCTAATAAACTAGAAATCAATTTCAAATTTTCATAAATTTAACATCGATCATCATCACTTGCTGATTACTTGACAAAAACATCGATCTTCAAATGCCCCCAAATTGAGCTTATAGGGTACAAGAAAATATAACTCTGATATTTACAACTAAACCATGCATACAAACTTACCAAACACAAACATACCCAATATAACTTTCAAAGATTGAAGTTTCAATGAGTATCTTCTCGCAATTCACCGTTTTCAGATCTTGATCTAACATACATATAATAACTTTTTTTAAAAAAATTTACGGTCCTATCTTTAGGTGGCGTCAAGCCATAGGCTCTTTGGTCACCAATCTACTTGACTTATGAGCCGGCCCTTTACATAACCAAAAACACAATACCAATAAATATTTTCCAAATTTCAGACGACTTCATAGATATGATTACATCAAGATTCCAAAAAATAACCAAAGAACAAATTAATTAACAATCACGTACATATCGTCATAAAAAGATTACCCTTTTGACCTAATTAACTCTAATGTTTTTGTTTTTTTTTTAATTAATGTAGGGTCTACTTACATTAATAAAAAAATAAGAAAAACATACATATTTAGATTTACTTTAGTGTGAACCCCAAAGTAATAAGATGTAGTTATTCGGTTATCGTAATGAGGCAGAGTTAACATTCGAACAATTCCCTATGTGTGTATATATAAATAGATGTGCATGCGCGCGCGCGTGTGTGTATATATATATAGGGAAAAGATAAAATGAAAACCACATCTCAATGAGAAAACCGCGAAAACCATCAAAAAATCACGTAAAAATAAGTTTTTTTTTTGAATTTTTTTTACATGTTTGTAACACTATTGTACACATTTTTATAAAAAAAATCAAAAAAGCGCCGACCAAATATTTTTAAAAAAAATATTTTATAAACCCACGTAAAACCTACGTAACAAAACGTAAAAATAAAAAAAAAATTATGTTTTGTTACGTAGGTTTTACGTGAGTTTATAAAATATTTTTTTTAAAATATTTGGTCGGCGCTTTTTTGATTTTTTTTTATAAAAATGTATCCAATAGTGTTACAAACATGTAAAAAAAATTTCAAAAAAAAAAGTTCTTTTTACGTGATTTTTGCATGGTTTTCGCGGTTTTCTCATTGAGATGTGGTTTTCATTTTAATCATACCCTATATATATATATATATATATATATATATATATATATATATATATATATATATATATTCATATGAACATAATATTTGATACAGTGGGCACATTATTTAAATAGTGATGAGAATCAAGCGACCTTTTTTTCCAACGAAACTTCATGATTCAAGACTATACTGGCTAATATATTGACCAGATTCATAGGTAATTATGATTATCACATAAACTATAAATAAGCTTAAAATTTTCAAAAATTTAACATCATCAAATGCCCCCAAATTGAGCTTATAGGGTGCAAGAAAATATAACTCTGAAATTGACAACTAAATCAGACATACAAACTTACCAAAAACAAACATATCCAAGATAACTTTCAAAGATTGAAGTTTCAATGAGTACCTTCTCTCGATTCACTGTTTTCGGGTCTTGATCTAACATACATATAATAACTTTTTTTTTTTAAAATATTTTACGGTCTTATCTTTAGGTGGCGTCAAGCTATAGGCTCGTTAGTCATCAATCTACTGTGACTAATGAGCCGACCCTGTACGTAACAAAAAACACTAACACCAATAGATATTTTCCAAATTTCAGACGACTTCATAGATATGATTACATCAAGATTCCATAAAATAACCAAAGAACAAATTAATTAACAATCAAATACATACATATAGTCATAAAAAGATTACCCTATGGACCTAATTAACCCTAATGGGGACTGGTTCTTACATCTTGAAATCTTTAACTAAGTTATGCATGGACCCAGAAATTAAACTATAACTAAAGATATATAATACATGTCATTGAATTCGTGTACCTATGCTTTTAATTATCAACATTCAGGAAGCCTTTTCAAGAGGTCAACCAGAGAGCTAGGCGAAAACGAAGTGTTCTTGCTTGGAGACGATGATACCATACCCGATAAACCCAACAAACGTCGAGGCGAGAAGAAGTAATCGCTCGTATTAGGTGTAAAAAGCGGAATATCAGCGATTTGAGGATTCGAAGGCGTATTAAACATCGGACTCTTGGATTTCATAACATCGTTTCGCTCGTTTGTGACACCAGAATCATCGTATAATTCATTATTATGTCCATCTTCTTCTAGGGTTTTCTTCTGTTGTTGTTCTTGATCTTTAGAGCCAGAATAACCTGTGAGCTTCTGAACAAGAGCCATGAATTCATGAGGTTTGGTGTGGATTACTTCTGGAGAACGAAGGTAGATTATCATCGGCTTTATGATCTTCGATTGCTGATGCTGCTGGTGTTTGTGAATGCTGTGAGATTCTTGTTGGAGCTTTAATGGCGTTGGTCGTTGACCGTTGATTATAACTCCGGTTTTCGTCGGTTTTTTGTGATCACCATCAAGAAACTTTCTAGGGCTCATTTTTTCATCCAAGTTGCAAACTTTTTATCACACCCGGAATAGAGAATGAATGATCTTATTCTTGGTGATTGAAGAACATAAAAGTTGAAATAAAATGCGTTTGAAAACGAAATCTTGATATATTTCTGCTTATGTGACACTTTTGCGACGCAATTCTGATAAACAAATGTTTTAACGACAAAATCGCGACACAATTCGGACAAAATTTGGATGTATTTCTGTGAATTATGATCTAAGGAAGAGATGCTAGAGGATTCAAAGAGGGTATTTCAGATGGGTGTTAACTGTTATATATTGGGGTATAGTGGATTTATATAATGATATATACAATTGTTTGAAGGAGCAAGCCAACTATTTTTGACGTTTTTTTTATCATTTTAATTATTATTTTGAAAAGAAAAAAAAAAGAAGGGAAAAGGTATAATCCGGCCGTTGACTATGTTAAACGGACGTGTTTTTGAACGTCGAATATATGTCACGTTTGATGAAAGTCAACTCCGGGAAAAGGAATAGTAGTCGTAAAAAAAATTACCTGTTGCTGATTAAAAAATTTAAACTTACTAATATTTTATTATAATCTATTAAAATAATAAAAAAAACTAATTTTATATTATAATTTTTAAAATTTATGACACAATCTTTTAAATATAAAATAAATGTAATTTTTATAAAGTTAAAATGAATACTAATAAACTAGTCATTTTAACTTCAATTATTAAAATATATCAAAAGTATGTATTAATAAGTTAAAACTATTAAACTTGTAATACGAACATAACAGGGCTAACAAAAAGAATGGGATTGAGTATTTTTAGAAGTGTTGAATACAATCAAATGTTGTTTCGTATTAATTTTTTTTCTTAATTAAGAATTGATCAACTATTAAAATATAAGCAAATGATAATTTAAATCTCATAAAACCCTACCGAAAAGTTTGTTTATCCTAACTCCGCCAACTACCATGCATGTCAATAAATCGTAAACCACCACCGCATAGACAAATCTATGAAGATGATCTTCTCATGGTAAGATCATTGAAGGTTATCAATTGTTATCACTTTCGTAGTGAAGTGATTATTATTTGAACACTATCATATACATATTTGATATACGTTAAAATTGAATAAAAAACTTATGATTTATATAAACAAATGTGATGTAATGTGGATTATATATTTATTTTCAAGATTAAAAATTGATTGCCTAGATAAATTTTAAGAATTTTCTTTATAAAATCGAGTTTTCACACACACACACACACAGAGATATATAATATATATGTATTATATTGGATCAATAATATATAATGACACACTCTTACAACGGTATAGTAATAGTAGCCTTTGAAAACATGTTACGTTTATTCAACTTAGTGTTTTTCAAACTTAGTGTTTTTTTTAAATATCATTGTTACACATGTAAAATAAATTCTTATTTTATATGCATGTGTAATTCACGTTTGTTTATACATTAACATTACTACATTAGTGTAAACTTTGTTATATAAAATATTACATTTATGTAAATCTAAACCCTTAAACGGATGTTAACTGTTAAACAAACTTGAATTTACATTTATAAATAGAAAAAAGGAAAGTGTTCCAATGTATGTTACAATATTAATTGAAAAAAATAAAAATAAAAGTTTGGAATAATTTTGTCGGTTTAATTATACGATGTGTTATTATTTGAATATTGTCGTATGCATGCAATCTATATGGATTGAACTTGCATCACCGCTCTACCACAAAAGTCACGTATACCATCTCCACTAAATTAAACCACCCCTTTTATATGTTACCAAAATAAACATATTTAACCATTATGAATTTCTTAAAAGAAAAACGAACAAATCGTGCATCGACACATGGCATATCGTGAGTGTGTTTCTCCATAAAAACTTCTAATTAAATTAAAAAATTAAAAGGAAAACCAAAATAGAAAATAGAAACAAAAATGGTCATTGGAAACATGAACTAAACCCGCATCATCATCCAACCACAAATCATGAATGTTTGGTAGAGAGATTTTTTTTTTTTTTGAACGATGACGATCCTACATACCACGTATGTTGTCTTAACAGGGCCCACCGGGCAGAGGTAAGACGCGGCCACATCAGATGCGCGGGAACCCCGTGGAATAGGTAAGCCCTCGCCCCCATTGGTCCAGAACCCAAGATTAAGCTCAAGATTCTTTCCCTCATCTGGATGTCCTTTAAATTGCCTCTGACAGGACTCGAACCCATGACCTCTCGGTCACAAGGTGAAGCCCTAACAAGTAGGCTAGATTTGCAGGACGTTTGGTAGAGAGATGAAAGATCAAAAGTGAATACAAAAACAAGTGTTTGAACAGGGATATAATCTTTTATCTCTCCATTTTTCTTCTCTTTAGCCCGAGTCTTACAAAAAAATAGTTGATAGTGATAAATCTATCCATTATATAAAAAAGTTAATAGTGATAAATCTATACATTATAATAAATCAAAGATTATAGAAACATATTGTATGTTTATGAAACACCTACTTTGATTTTATTTTTCTCTCCTTTTAAATCAATGTTTTTAAACCCGGACCGGTCGGTCAAACTGGGATTCGGTACTAAGGGAGGCCCGGTAATGTGCTTGGAACCGTTTTTTAGGGAACCGGGCAGTCGAACCGGTGGACCGGAGGTTGAACCGATATATTTAATATAAATATATTGTATAATATTTATGATATCATCTGGTTCTTAAATCCGGTCCGGCCAGTCTGACCGCTGACCAGTAAAGACACCGGTTCAATGTTCGGTCCGGTTTTAAAAACATTGTCTTAAATATTAGTATTAAATATTAAATATAAATTTATACATTTTTAAAATAAAAATATATTTTTTAATACACGAAAAATATATTAATTAATAATATTAAAAAACACACTTTTCTAAAAATAAAAAATTATCATAAAATGTGAAATTTTAAAAAACAATTTAAAACAAAATTTTAAAAAAAACTTTGAAAAAATGAGTGTTTAAATAAATATTATTATTATTTTTTTACTTAAAGTATGAAATTATACAAAATTTTAATCATATTTTATGTTAAAAAACCGTTTTTTATTGACTAAATTTACATTAGTGACTAATTATATTTTTTTAATCAACTTATATAATATACATGATACTAAGTAAAAAAATAAAAATAAAAACAACACGGTCTTCAGGTTTTACAGTGATGATCGCCGAGGTTGTTGGACCGTTGATCGTTGGGAACTAGTGGCTCCCTTTTTCTAGTTTCTGTGTCGAACAAGGGTTTGATACTATGGCCCTAGTTGGTTCAATTGAGTTATGTTTGCGTTAAATTTGAAGTTATATGATTTTATTGGTTGATGAATTGGTTTTAAGAGGATTGAGAAAGATACACCCTTCATATTCTAATAAATATGTGATATGATATTATTATAATGAAATAAGATTACCGCACTTAAATATAGTTTTTTCTTTATTTTCTTTTTCATAAAAGGGTTAATTAAAAAAAATTCTCCTAAATATGTCAGACGTTTAAAAATTTATATTTAACCGGATCTCATGCAATTAGGCAAATAAACTAAGGACAAGATAGCTCATAATTGATACAACACACGCACAAATAAATGACTATCGTGACATCTAGGGATATAAATGAGCCGTTAAGTTCAAGTTCGTCTCGTTTTAATTAAAAGAGCTTGAGCTTATGCTTGAGATCACCTCCTTAGCTTTATTTCCAAAGCTTGAGTTCGGTTTGTAAGAGTGTTTGCAAACTCGAGATTGGCGTTTATCTTTTAATGGTTCAATTTACGATTTTAATTATTAAATTTTTATATATTTATAATTATACTTTTCAAATCTAATACTAAATATATAATTAAAAATATATTTATCATAATTATATATATATAAATAACTAGTTATATAAACACACACTTTAATAGAATAAATAAAAGTTATATAAATAAAGCCTGTTTAGGACTTTAGGTGCAAACTCGGGTTAGACAGCTAAGCGGGTCGTATTTCTGGGCTTGAGCTCTGGCTCGTTCGATCTTTTACAGATTTTATTTCGAATAGCTTGCAAGCAGGCTTAATTCATTTACGTCTATAGCTATACGTGATATTTTGTGGTTAAATTTCATAATGTTTATGCCATCTCTTTCTATTATTAATAAATAAATGTCATATGTTACTCTCTTTCTTTCTTACTATTATTTTCACTACTTGTCTCCTTTATTCAATAATCATATTATATTTTTTTTTGAAATTTAAGTTAATTTATATTTTAATAAAAGTGTAATGTTAAAAGAATATATTTGTATTTTTAAAAATTTTTAGATATCATCAGGTAAATTGCTAAATCATTTTATAATTTCAGAGTTGGCGTTATTACCTACTATTTAGTTGTTATTTTTATTTATCCGTATAAATGTATAATACATGCATTTTTTTAGTGTTAGTAAAATAATATAACTTATTATTTGTTATTTCTATGCCTGTAAATGAACCGAACGAACACGAACACAGCCAAGTTCGTGTTCGTTCATTTAAACTTAACCGAACACGAACACGAACACCTTAACGAACATGAATTTTGTGTTCATGTTCGTTTATTAAGAAAATGAATACGTTCGTGTTCGTTTGTGTTCGTTCATTAATAAATTAAACGAATTGTTCATGAACATAAACGAACACAAACGAACTAAAATAAACGAACAAACATAAATGGACATTTTTTGAACACCATTGAACAATCATAAACAAACATGAACACTATTGAACAAACATAAACGAACACAATTGAACAAGTATAAAAGAGCACAAACGACAAGTCTCTTAAATGTAAATACATATCATTCATAAATTAGTCAGTTAACCGAACAAAAACTAATGTTACATAGTTAACGAACATTAACGAACATAACCGAACTGTTCATGAACATAAATAAACGAACACAAGGTGTGTTCATGTTCGTTCATTTAATTAAACGAACACAAATTTTATGTTCGTGTTCGTTCATTTATTAAATAAACGAACATAAACAAACTTCTTACCGAACAGTTCATGAACTGTTCGGTTCGTTTACAGGCCTAGTTATTTCTAATGGGTCAATGGGTGGGTTTAGTTTTCTTTTTTCTTAACTTCAGATGAGAGTTTAAATACGTCACTTTAAGCAAATCAATAAACGTTTGCCAAGTAACCAACATGTACATTAATCATTTTATATTTGGGATAACTTCATATAAATGTAACCAACTTTTCATTTTGTTCAAATCAAGTCACTCAAACTTTTGTTTTGTCCCAATTAAATCATTCAAGTTATTTTTGTGTTCTAATTTTATGTTTTTAACTTGAATAGTAGGTAATATATGTTGATATAAGCTTGGGTGAATAATTTTTTTTTTTAAAATGACCGACTTGAATAAGTAATTATTAATTATTAATTTTTTGTTCTTTGTCAGATATTAATTAAAATTAATAATTATTGATTCAAATTAGTCATTTTCTTAAAAAAAATTATTCACTCAAACTTATATCAACATGTATTACCTGCTATTCATGTTAAAAATATAGGATTAGAACAACAAAATAACTTAAATAACTTAATTGAGACAAAAAAAGTTTGAGTGATTTGATTGTAATAAAATGAAAAGTTGGTTACATTTATATATGGAGTTTTCCCTTTTATGTTTTATAATAATAACATATATTATGTAATTATGGTAGTCAATCATCAAACTAATTAAAAAGTTAACGGCTAAAATGGACTAGAATTTTATAGTCTAAACTGGTTTTAACGGCTAAAATGGACTAGAAATATATATTTTAAAACCGGTTTTAAGTTGGCTAAACTTGTTCTCTCTGTTAGACTATAGCTTTCAATGAACGTATCTACAGGGGAACAAACCAGATTTTTTTTAAGAATTTATTTTGGTTTTGGTCATCAAAGTCAAGAATCGGGTAGGATAGAGTTGATTTTGGTTAGGTTCGATTTTTGAATGGGTTATGCCGTTTTTGGTCGGGTAGATATTGAAATTGTTCCGGTAATTTTGGTTTATTTTCAGTTAATGTTTTGATTTCTCTAAGAAATTAAAGCGAACCTATACCTCTCACATTGTCAAAGCTTGAACATTTTGAAAGGAACGGATGAAAATTTACGAAAATCATGATATATGTTTATTTTTTGAAGCAAGATGGTCTAAACCAATACATTATGGAGAGGAAAAAAAAGCCCCGTAATGACTCAGACACAGGCTTGCTTAGGGGCCAGTGGGCCAAATATAAATATCTAGCTGTGTCCCAATGCAGTTGGAGCCATTAAGATTTTTTATGCTCCATTAGTCCATTTGTTTTTTTCTTTTTCTTTTTTTCCAAAGCAAGTTGTACTTAATTTAACTCGTATATAGGTTATTATAAATATTGGTTATTTATAATATAGATGTTTCCTAAATATTATAAATAACACTCTTTTTATAGGTTATTATATTAAATAAAAACATCAAGTTCAGTAAATATTACTTACGTATTGATTATTTTTAGAAGATTGAAAGAAACAGAATACGTAACTGGAATATAAAATCTGGTCAAAATTACATAAAATTTTGAACTTTTATTTTATAAAATAAAATTCTTTATTGTTTTAAATAAAGAATTCTTTATTGTTTTAAATATAAAATATAAGAAAAGTAAATAACTTAACTAAACAAATGAAAATTAAAAAAATGTAATAAAATAAAATTCTTTATTGAAGCTTATATTCAAAAAAACTGGTTAAACTAATTTTAGAATAATTTATAAAATTAAAATGATGTAAAAAAAAGAAAAAGAAAGAAAATAAATGTTAAAAAAAAAGAATAATAATTCAAAAGAAAAGAAAAATAAAACTAAAAAATAAAAGTTTCAGATTTGTTCCTTTAAATTTAAGGAAATAATTAAATAATAAAAGTTTCATTATTGGTCATTTAAATAGAAGGGCAGAATTGTCATTTTAAAATAATTAACATAAGTTTCTAACAGAAGTTAGTGTAAAGGACGTAATCTGCAACAAAATGTAAACATAAAGGATGTTAATGGCGCTTTTTAAACATAAAGGATGAAACCTGCAATATTAGATAAACGTAAAGGATGTTTTATGTAATTTACTCTTAATTTAAAGCAATAGCTGGCTATTATAAATAAAACTAATTAGTAAAAGCCTTTATCTATTTAAATTTTATTTAATTATTTTTTGTTTTATTAACATCTTTATCATTGAGTCTGTGTATGTAATCAATCATATTGATAATATGCTTTCGAATATTACGACGGATAGATCTTTGCTAAAATTTTACATCAGAGTAACAAATATGCAATGTGCATATATATATATATATATATATATATATATATATATATATATATATATTTGTCTTTCGATATTCTCGATTGCGTCAACGTTTCGACATATAAGATCATAACATAATTCTTGACACAACACGCATGTAGGCATGGACGGTTCTTAAGAAGCCCCACTCCCCACCCCCCCCCCCTTTTTTCCTGTCAAAAGGCTCGATTTCGTAGTATTTCGTCGGAAAATCCTTTGGACCCCTTCGTTTTCTTTCTAAAAATCATTCGGCCCTTTTCGATTTTTTCATAAAAATCCTTTAGTCCCCTCCGTGTTCTTTCTAAAAATTATTCGGCCCCCTCCGAGCTTTTTAAGCTCCGCCAATACATGCCAGGTAACCTGCTAGTACTAAATAATTGATTAATATTGTTTTTTAGATAAACTCATAAGGTAAAGAACACAAGATTAAATATTTTTAGAGACAATGCAAGTGAATAATATTAAGTTTATATCATTGTTTTCATGGAGAGTGGGTCGCTGAGTGATACATGCTGAAAGGAAACCAATACACTTGCGATTTTGTAGGTAATCGTCTTTGCGGATTGGTTTTAAAGAGGCTTAGTTTACATTGCGAGCCAAACAATTAGTAATTGTTTTTGGTTTTCGAAAACCAAATTAATCCGTTGCATATCAAAACCAAACCAAGCCAAACCAAACCAAATCAACAGTTTGGTTCTGATTTAGTTTCATGGTTTAAGCTTTTGTGATAAAGCAACGATTATTCACCGCAATTAGAACCCAATGACAACCAAAAGTCCAAAACCAGGTGATAAGAACTAAAACCAAAACCACTAAATGAGTCCAACAAGGCAACAAGATTAGAAGTTTTTGAAGTCCGACTATTAATCCTAGTGTCTCACGTAGGGGTGAGCAAAAAAACGAGTACCCGTCCGTACCAAAAACCCGACCGCAAAGTACCCGAAAATCGAGACCGTACTATGTATTGGGTTCGGTTTTCTGTCTTGATTATTAGCTAAAATTTGTCTGCATAGTGTTTAATCGAGCCTGGTACCCAATTTTGCACAAGCCTAACAATTTTATACAACTTTTTAGGTCATAGAGTTTATAAATATTGCTTTTTTTTGCCTAAATTAAAATAGAAAACAAATTACTTTTCCATGCATCTAACTATGCTACTGCTACATCCAAGCTTAGATGTGTTTATATTGATTTTTAGGCTTAATCTACAGAGAATTATCCAAAATATGACATGGAAGCAATGACCCAAATTCTTGGTCTTTGTCTATTGATATTATAACTCATACCCGGAAGACCTCAATACCTGATACCCACCATTGTCATCCAATCCAGTTTTCGGTCTTGATTATTTTTAGCCAAAATCGATTTCGGTCTCGATCTGGGTAGTGTTGAATCGGGTTGAGTACTGTACTGTACTTTCTATATACATTAAAATATAAAATTACTTATATACATATACCCAATAGGAAATTAGACACACATTTTTAACTCGAATTTCAAATAGATTCGAATTGGATCACAAATTCAAAATTGGATCTAAAATCTAATATCATACTTCATTTTAAATAGAATTCGTACTTGAAAATTCGAAACGAATTTCAATTTGTACGTTGATTGTTGAATCAAAATTTGAGTTTATATGGTTTGATTTGAAAAATAATACCCTTACAACATTTTAATAATTTGTGTGATTCCTAAATTTATTTTCTTATTCACATAAATGAAATAATTTAACAGAATTTTAATAAATCAATATAAATTACAATAAATAACAATATTTCTTTTTGTAAACGGCAAATGTAAGGTAATCCTATCCTTTGAAATTAAATTACATAATTCCGGATTTAAATCTATAATCTCTCATTGAAAAGACAAAAAGTTTGTCAAATGTGCTAGTTTCACATCAACAATAAATAAATAAATAAATAAATAAGGGTGCATAATTTGTATATGGATACATATTTTGGTTCATGAATATTAACAATTCTTGACTAATGAAAACTATTATAAAAGGATGAGTCTAAGTTGGTTGTTGGTTAATTAAATTAATTGTTAAGTGCTAATTGTAAATGTCGCATTCTTCGGCTAACACTAGTCTAAGAAAATGTGTAATTATAAATTATTGAGGATAAATTAATTACCAATTACCATTTGATAGTTAACAAATCCAACTATACTTAGTAGGTCAAACTAGTTGATTCTCTAAACTTTAAAAGAGAGTCAATTTGAGCAATCTAACAAAAAATACCTTTTTTCATATACATGTTTATTTGACTGTCATCTAAATTGGTGATTTAAAAACCTGTTCAACGGTTCATGTATGGGAACTACTATGCTGCTAAATCTAGCTTTATTTGGATGTTTATAAATGCCTAAACTTTTTGATGCTGAGTTGATAATGTGATGGATATTATATTGTTATTTATAGGAGTTGTTATTACATCTATAATTTTTATATTATATTTTTTAAATACTGTAAAAAAACTAATACAAAGTACAAGAAAACATAAATAGAGTACAAACATATAAAGTTGCTACAAACAATACGTTTTTTTTTTTTTAATTTTTAGGTAAAATCTTACATTGCATTTTTGTAAACATTAAGTTACATATTATTTTATTGAATTTGGATTTTTTTTACTATATTTTTAAATAAGTATTGAAAATTCTATAAAAACATAAACCCAATAATAAATATATGTTTTATGTTTTATGTTTTTGGGTATAATTTTATTTTTATTGGATCATTTCCCGTTATCTATAATAGTGTTTAAAATATTTAATTTAAATGTATAAGGTTCCTAATTATTATGAAGTGTCTAAATTTTTTTTAAGAACATAACCAAACTAATTAAATTACAAATAGGTTGGATAAGATTTACAACTCGATCGGTTTTCAAAGTTACCTAAGCTTGCCAAGAAATAGTCCAAGGTATTACATAAAATAGTAATAGCAATAACAATTCTTACTAGCTACCTTAATTGTTCAAGTTTGAATTGATTGATAGTAATTAACAAGAATTGTTGAACCAAGACGATAACAGGCTTTAATGTAAAGTTGCATAATTACCTGAAATAACTTTAAACTAGTTTTAATGTTATAATCCTATCATCTATAAAATTGATTTAAGATAAAAAGGTCCTGAACAATTAGCCCAGTGGCTAGAGCTCTCACATTCAATAATGAATGTCATAGTTTGAATCCATCTACAAGCATGTTTAAAGTACGCAAGGTTAAGCTTGGGGTTTATCTTGGGTTTCAATCACAATGGGAGGCGAGACTTTACCTATTTCACGGGTTTCCGCGCATCTGAGGGTGTATGTATTACCTCTGTCTAGTGAGTCCTGTTAAGACAACATATGTGATACATACGAACCTTGTCATTCAAAAAAAAAGATAAAAATAATATTAGTTTAATTAAATATAGCATGAAAAATAATCAACCATTATGAAAAAAACAACAAATAAAATAAAATCAAACATACAAATAATTTAATCACTTTATTAAATTGATTTCAAATAAAAATAATATTAGTTTAATTATATAAAATCAAACATATGGATAATTGTGATCGGATATAAATACCGGTAGAGTGATATGTCTCAATATTTTTTCAATACAGAGTTACCGCACGCAACACAAGGGTAACCCTAGTTTATGTATACAAACTTCAACTAATGAATAGTAATGGATTTATTTGACCCGTGATCCAATCCTTTATCCAATGAGCGTTCAGTGTGTATTACAATTCTATCTTATGATTTCAATGTTGAATTTACCACCAACCTGCTTTCACCCAAACTTTTTCGCCACGTACTTCTCCCTCTATGTTTTCACAAGATCAATAATCAAGAAACCAATTCTAATAAACTGAAGACTAACCTTCATACATCACACTCACCATCTTCTTTAGCTTCATATGCTTTCTCTTTCTCAAGTTAGTTGGTTTGTTTTGGGCTTGTACAACCCTATAGTATCTAATTGTGTACCGTGCATCTACAAATTCTTGCTTCCTTATTCAACATATTTTTAGATTTTGGTTATATGATACTATCACGTTTTTGTTCGTTGTTAATTTGCAAAGATAAGCAGCAAACTAATGAAAAGGTTTGTGGACGGACTAAAGGAATGTATTTTTCCCATGAAATCCTCTCTCTCATTAATCTCACATATATATATATATAGGGGATGGTTCGAATGTTAACCCTTCCTTGTTGCGTTAACCGAATAACTACATCTTATTACTTTGAGACCCACATTAAAGTGAATCTAAAATTTTAGGTTTTTTCTTCTTTTTTTTTATTATAGATGGGCCCTACATTAATTAAAAAAGAAAAAAAAAACCATACATTTTTAGATTTACTTTAATGTGGGCCCACAAAATAATAAGATATAGTTATTCGGTTAACGCAATAAACATGGGTTAACATTCGATCATCTTCCTATAATATATATAGAGGAAAGATCAAATAAGAAGAGTTTTTTGCCTAAGAAGAGTGAGAACTAATAAGAATTTGACACGTGTCACATAATTTAGGTATAAAATCTTATTTTTTATACTATATTTTTATTTTTTTGTACTAGATTTGTTCTATATTTTTTATACCGGATTTTTATGTTTTTTGTATTAGATTTTTGTTTTTTGTATTATATTTTATTTTTTTTGTACTGAATTTTTTTTTACTAGATTTTTGATTTTTTGTACTGGATTTTGTTTTTTTTTGTACTGTATTTCGTTTTTTGTACTGTATTACTATTTTATGATGACACGTGTCAAATTTCTATTGTTTCTTACTCTTTTTAGGCAAAAATCTCTTCTTACTGGATCCAACCCCAATATATATATATCGGATTGGGATCAAATAATAACTCACTCTTAAAGCAATAACCCAGATAACTTTGCCAAGATGAAGCCAAATCTTGGATTTTTTTTGAACATCATTGTAATACATTTAGAACACTATGTTCTTTTATGAGTTTGCGAAAATTCATCACCGTTTGAAAGTTTACATCGTTGTAAGTTTTGGGCCTAAAACAGTTACGTTGTTGTAAATCAAAAACTTACAACGATGATATCTCTTAAACGGTGATGGATTTTCACAAACTCATAAAAGAACATAGTGTTCTAAATGTGTTACAATGATGTTCAAAAAAAAATCCAAGATTTGGCTTCATCTTGGCAAAGTTATCTGGGTTATTGTTTTAAAAGTGGGTTATTATTTGAACACTTTCACACACACACACACACACACATATATATATATATAGATAATAATCGATTACACCCTCGCTGTCAAAGCAGGAGGTTCTTGGATGCTGAGATTGGAACGAAAGTCTTCAAAAAGAACATGTGGGAGACCCTTTGTGAAGATCAGCTATCTTATGTTTGGAAGGAACATGAAGAACATGTCTGGTACCCCGTTTCACATGCTCACGAACAAAGTGAATGTCCAACTCGATATGTTTGTTTTGTTGATGTTTAATTGGGTTGCCAGATAAGTAAACGACATTGATGTTGTTACAATACACCAATGATGCACAAGTTAGGGGACAAGTAAGCTCAAGAAGTAAGTTGCGGAACCAACATAGTTCGGCAACCACGTAGTGACGCCTCTATATTTTTCCTCAGTACTTGAGAGAGAGACAATACTTTGGCGTTTGGAAGACCACGATAGTAGAGTGTCGCCAGATATGCACAATAACCCGAAGTGGAGCGGCGGGTGTCTGGGCATCCGGCCTGGTACGCATCAATAGAAATCTAGATGGGGTTTTACTCATAGGGGGGTCACCTTCTACATCCCTACGCGCTTGTTCTTGTTTCCATGTTCTATTAGACTAAATTATGACCCAGTGAAAGTCCAAATGGTCTAAGTCTCATCAAGTTCTGATAAAAAAACTTACTTCAGCTAAGGACAAGTTCATGGCACCATAAACAAGTTCGGCTAAGGAACTTCAAGTTCGGATTGAGCCGAGGTCAAACAAGTAACTCGAATTATGTATTTTTAGCAATCATTCTATCTCTTGATTTTCCTTGACATCTGAGATTAAAAATTGTTATTTTCATTAAATTTTAATACAAAACTTTTCAACATGTAGCTATAGTAAAACTTACACTCAACTAATTTTCAAGATTTAAACTTTACAAAAAATGTTCAAATTTATCATATCATAAAACAATTAAAATACATATCACTCCTAAAACAATTAAAATAGTGGGGATTTATGTCCCGGGGCACAAATTTAATTGTTCATTTGCTCATAATGCTATTATAAAGTTTAAATATTTAATGCATCGTTATTTAAAACACAACCAGAAATTAATTTAAAATTAAATAAATCCATTACAATAATCAAATCCAAACAAATACAATTGAAATGTCAAACATTGTTTTAATATTTAAACTAGGTCAACGAATGCCCTAATCTACGTCTTCGCCATTTTCACCTAATCTGTTACCCATGTAAAATATGTTTTGTCAACTATTTGCATAGTTGGTGAGCATACATATTAAGTTGTAATAATACATAAGAAAAAGATGCAAGTTCGAAGTCTAAAAGTATTGATCTAAATCATATGTTCTTACAAGTTTCCAAAGGATCATGTATATCATAAGAATTCAAATAATTCCTCAATAATCATACAATGCGTACAAACAAGTAATCATAATCTTCAATGATCCTCAATATTGTCCTCAAACAAATGTCAAACATACTTTTAAATAAAAGCTTATAAGGGCAAGATTAAGCATGTATTCCGTAAGTTTGAAATGTGTACAATTTCGCCTTATTAACAAAAAGATCTAAGTCAATGAGAAAAAGGCAGGTAGTTAACCATTCTTATGCTACTTTTGGTTTATAATCCAAGGTGCTAAGAGGACACTTTCTCCAATACTAGAATTCCTTAAGCTTAACTTAAATGCTAAGAAGCACCCCCTTGAAGACCAAGAGGATTCCATATGACAAAATTCAACTCATGCTACCATGTTCCATATACCAATATATATATAAACTTCATGTGATTGTTATCATTTGTGGTTTATACAAAGTTAAACATAAAAATTCAATTATAGTTGTTTGCACAAATTTGCAATTTCTAGAACTTAATATTGATTTGGGACAATTCTTCAACAATAAATAGAACATAACACAACTCATAGATTAATACGTACAATTTTGAGAGAAAAATATGTAATATAGAAATTGAATCTAGTAGATGATTGCCTCATAAGACAAAACAGCAATAGAACTAAGTAGACCCGACAATCTTAACTGAAAACAAGATAAATGGTTTGGTTTGGGTGGACAATTATTCTTTGTACTCTATATACGTTAATTATTTTGACACGACTCAAGATTCCTTAATATTCGAACCAAAGTAGGGGAGATTGTACTCATTAGGATTTTCGTTGCAAATTCGAATCTTATAATAATACTCAATTCCTAATAAAACAAGGTCTAGGATATGATTTCAAATATTTAGATACACAATGAAACATAACAATAATGTGAGGCCCCGATTTCCCGGGAGTCCCTTCGGTTGGTAAACATCAAACCCATAACCCCTAACCATCATTACTTTATTATAGCAGCGGAAATTAAGGTGACAACATAGAATATTTTACAGATCTAAACAAACATTTTTACATAACCCATGTCTATATAATTCTATAACATAGCCAGTTTATGCCAGGGTAGTTCTCAGGGTATGCCTCGAGCCTTCCTGCTATACTTTCTCAATACCATTCAACCTGATATGCACGTAAAACAAGTCAGCTTTATGCTGGTGAGTTCTAAGTTATGTTTTTTTTAAATAAATCTTTAAACATTCATATCTTTATATAGCATAACATATTTCATATTCATAACATACATGACATCATAACATCAATCACACGGTACATAAATGTAACCTGTCCTGTTGACCGAGGTCAACATGCTTGCACAAGACTTCTTAAACTAACAACCCGAAGTTGATAACTTATACATGCATAATATTTCCTTAACTGATGACACACAGTCGGTAGGCCTGTTCTTGCACATGACTTCTGCCTGTTCTTGCACAGGACTTATGCCTGTTCTTTCACAGGACTTTTTAAACCATCAACCGAAATTGACGGCTCATACCGGTACAAGACTTCTTGACATACATCATTCATACATAACATGGTTTAAAGCGTGAAACCATCATAATCATAAACGGTCTTTCGCACCACAGTGCTCAGGTTTTGCCCAACCGCAGCCGGGACTTCATTATCACATTTCCTGCTCGACCTCGGTCGATGTCTTTCAAAAATCATTTTCGAATTCAAACATTCTTTATACTCTCAACCGCAGTTGAGACTTAAAACGTTATTTACTTTAAAACATTTTTTACTTAAAAACATTATTTAGCTGACCTTTATTAGGTTAGCGTCACTTTCATACAATAACTTTACAACTTGAACATACTTTACTTTAACATATTCTCTTATCTGACCGTAGCCAGATAAAACAATCATTTACGTAAAATAACTTTATAACATGCATATCAACCCTAAAACGTTAAAATAGTAAAAGAGGGCTCATAGAACTCACCTGATCTACGCTTCTATCGTAAAATTTTAGCTCCTCAATTCTTATCTTACGTAACCGCCAATTTTCTAATAACATCAGTACCCTAATGGGATTACTTAACGTATCTTTATATTTTCCGGTATTGACTCGAGTCTTTAATTGGACAGCATGACGGCTTATGCTTTTCGGTATTCTTAAAAATATTTGGGCAGTATTTCGGCTTATAAAACTTTATTTTAGAGTTTTAAATTGGACAGAACCTCGTCTTATAAATATATTTTTTTATAAAATATTTGGGCAGCATCTCTGCATACTCCGTGTTTTACAAAAATATTGAAAATAGCCTCCACGCATAATATTAGTGAGGTTTTAAACAAACAATATCTCGACCATACTAATTAAATAATTATTTTATAAGAGTATAATAGGTGATTACCTCAAAGTAGCTCGTACCAATGCTCGCTTAATAATCTTTGAACGAAATTCTAGCAACTACCGTACCCGCTCAAGGATTTTAGGAGGGTATTTTGACAGAGTTTTGTTACTTAAGAAAAATGAAAATTTAATCATCGACATTCATCTATTTATAGATGAAGATTCCTTCGTGATTAAGAAAGAAAAAATATATATATGGTTCAAATTGTTCGACGTATTACTTTCGAATTTTGACACATGTTGAATTGATTATTTTATTAATTTTTTATTATTTTATTATTATTATTATATTATTATAATTAATTTAGCTTAAATCTTGTTTTTCTCTTATAACTTTTTGCATATGATGTTTTAAAAATTTTCGAATATACCGTTGAAATCTACTAATTATTCTCTACATTTCTACCCAAGTTTCGTTGAAAACGGAGCAGGGTCAAAAAATAATATATTTTAATATTCACGAGCTTATATCTTGTTCATACTTTATCGTATGACGGTCCGGCTTATATTAATGTGATCGTAATTACTTCAGGATTGTTCATAAAAATTTCGAACCCAAACGGTCACAGAAATTTTTACACGTTATTAATAGGCTTTATAACGTGTTCATACCTTATCAGATATTTTTATCGTTTATATCCTTTTGATCATAATTACTTTACGAACGTTTATATAAATTTTGGACATAAACGGTTACCGAAATTTCGCACGTTTATTATTAGGTTGCTAAATTTTAGGTTGTTACAAATAACAACATTAATATTAATTGAGTTTTGATTTAAAATTTCAAGATATATTCATGTCTTATAAAACAAAAATAGTAAATAAATATAATTATATGTGTGTGTGTATTAGTTCTTTATCTCTACTAATAAAATAGACTTTATAAAAATATAAAGTTGTAAGTTCATAAAATCTTAAATATGACGATTATAAATACTAATAAACCTTAATATATTTGGGATATTTTAAATTATAACCAAAATATAAAATAATAATAGTAGAAATAACAATAATAACACCAAACATTATTTGAATACGAAATTTGTTCCCAATCAGTAAGTTTGAGGATTTAACCTCCAAACGCGTTGTTTTGTTTCCAAAATTACCGAGCTAATTGATGGAAATAAAATTCTAATAAAACCAGTACAAATAGCAAAATTAACGAACTCATTTCATTCCTTCGGTCTCCACGAACTTTTCTATGAACAAAAATCAAACTCACAAGTCACTCTAAATACGATTCAAACACAAGAACATGTCAGCTTCTTCTACACACTCGAACTCATTAAATCGAACAATAAACAGGCAATTATCTATACCATTTTACTCGTCATTCCCTAGGGATCAAAAGCCCCAGCATGCCGGTGGCTTACAATCTCTGATTTGGATGAATTCGAACCGAAAAGGAATTAGGGTTCATCGGTTTTGGGTTTGATTTAGAAACCTGAATAAAATTAAATGAAAGTCACCTCATTCAAGCACTCATCACCCGGCCCAACGGTTAAGACGCTCGTGCTGGACGGAGAGGACCCGAGTTCGAATCCCATAGCGAGGTCAGAACCGGTTTTGGGGCTTTTTCTCCTCTTTCCGTCCATATTTATTTTATAAAAATTATATTAAAAATCCTGATAACTATTTTTACATATTCTGATCAAATTTAATTTAATTTTTAACCAGATCTAATTAGTTTTCTTATAAAAACTAATTTAATAAATATATTAAGTGATTAAAAATCCTATTATATGTTTAAAAAAATGTTTTTGCAAGCTTATAGAACATATTACTAATATTAATACATATTTAAAATTATTTAAAAACCCAAGTTCAGTAAAATGTTAGTTTCTTATTTATTTTAACATAAAAATTATTTTAAAATATGGTTTGCAATCCAAAAGGTTTTGAAGAAAGATTGTATTAATACTTTGATTTAAGAATAAAATATAATAATAATATTCTAAAATGATTATATTTTTAAAAGTTCAAATAAATTTTATAAAAGAGTTATTTTAAAAATCATATAGCTATTCAAATGAATCAAGTTAGTTCTTTTTAGTAATAAAGTTTTTAAAATATTTTTAAAGTAAACTTTATAACTATTAAAAGATATTAACCAAACCATCATAAATTTTAAATACAAATGTTTTAATATACATTTATAAATGAAATGGATGTGAAATTATTCAAGTAGCATTCTTAGATATTCAATATACAGAATAATAAATAAAATGAATATCACATATTTTATTTTATTTATTATAAGAATATTATTATATACTCTTAAACATTAGTCTAGTTTATTCATATAATAATATTGATAAATAAAAAGAATATTTGATATTCTTTTTTTATGAAATCAATATTATGAGAATACATATTCCAAGCTATCCATTCAAACATAGATTTATTTAAACTATGACTTCCATTAGGATGCAATAGCTCTAGGATCTAAAACTTAAATTATAGGATGCTAAGATTGTTACTCAAACTTTAAGGTGTGTAGATAGCTTGTTTCTCAATCTCTATTCAAGGACTTTGGAACTTGAAAACATTCAAACATGTGAGTTCTTTTTTTACACTCCCTTTTTACATTCTTGTTTATAGAGATGTTACACATGTCTTATTCAAACTTTATTCATTCTAGCAATTATTTAATCTATGATGCAAGCCTTATACCTAGTTAGTTTTATGTTATTCAAACTTTATTCATTCTAGCATTTATTTAATCTATGATGCAAGCCTTATACCTAGTTAGTTTTATGTGTTAGATGCTAAGCTTATACAAATGTTGATTCTATGTGTGTTGTCAACAAAGCAAACTAGTACTTAGTAGCCTAAGATGTGTTAGATACCATCTTCGCAATGGATTTTGCCATTGTGTGAAAAAGGTGAAAAGTAAACCTAGCAAACTAGCCGAATTACAAATGATAATTCTTGTATTATTATACTTGAATTATTATGTAAGATACTTGTTTTGACGCAAGCTATTGTTATTCATTTATTTATGCTATTATTCAAATTTGTGTGTATGCTATGCTTATGATACATATTCTAGTTAGGCTATAAGTTTGCATCCTTTTTATACGTATTATTTAAACTTAATGTGTGAACTCACCAACTATGCAAATAGTTGACCAACTCTATTTACATGTATGACAAACTAAGGAAGTTTGGATGAAGACATAGGATAGGTTTAGATACCTAGTTTAATTTTCAAAACAATTGTTTGGACTTGTAATGTAATGTTTTGGTTTATGATTGTAATAACAAATTAATGTTTGTTGAATGAATGATTGTTTTCTATTAAATGGTTGTTTAATTTATTCAAACTTTAACATAGCACTATGAGTTTATAAATAGTCAAACTCGTGCCCCGACGTATTTCATCGTCGGTCGAGGTGTGACATATCAACGGTGTTATTGTAGTCAAACAATGATCCAAGACAAACGTTAATGATGACATGATAAAAGTTTATTTTTTTCTAAAATGTGATTGTGGTAGTGAGTATAAAGGAACATACTCATTAAGATGTTCTGAAACAAAAGGGACTAACTGTCCGTTTCAGTTGGCTGCAAAATAATTTCCGGGAGACAGTTGTTGGATGCTGCGAGTCACATGTGCTTAACATAATCACGAACTAGCTGAACAACTAGAGAGGCATCAATTTGCAATGAGGTTAACCGATAACGAAAAACATATGGTTGAGGAGCTGTCAAGGCACAACATAGAACCACATGACATAATACGATCTTTACGTGAACTGAACCCTTAAAATGTTTCTACGCTTAGAACCATATATAACGCATGTTGGAAGAAGCGTAAAGACGACCGGTTTGGAGATACTCTAATGCAGGTATGTTTTAGACATCACGACCGTAGCCCTACTCCATCGGGCTTATCAAAATCAGATGATGACTTCCCGAATATTCTTGATCTGCATCCGATCCAACAATTTTCTCATAGGACATGCGCTCGTCATAGATTAGGTTGACTAATCACTCGATAGATGGAGATTCCGAGGACGATTGCTTGGGATAGCTATGCATACTAAGTGAGCATGAGCGAGCGGTTGATATTTTTGGCATTGACATCCCCTGGAGGTGATTTGCTGATGGACATTTCCTGTCGATCAGCATAGAGATTGCTTTAAAGTTTTTTCTACATTTCGTTTCGAACCGACATGCGATTTGTTGATGGAGGTTGATATTATTGATGGAGGTTGATATTGTTTTGTGGCAATCATATCTGATGTCATGATGGCTTTTGCTGCAAATTTAGGTGTTCAGGTTTCACGGCTTCCACAACCTTGACAGGACCCAAATGATGATGATGCTGGTGATGATGCTTAGTATGTAGTTTTTTTTGCCCTTTTGTTATTGTAAAACTTTTCATACATACATATATATGTATGTATGTATAGGGAGATGATCAAATGCTAACCCTTCCTTATTGCGATAACCTATTAACTTTGACCAAATCAACCCAAATCTTTGTATTATTTTTCATGGTCTTTATTATACATAAATATGGGGTTTCTTTTTTGTGTTTTTGCTAATTCATCACCGTTTAGAATTTAAAACAATTGTAAGTTTGCGTTACACTATCTGATGTAAGCAGTGTAACGCCAACTTACACTTGTTTTAAATTCTAAACGGTGATAAATTGACAAAAACACAAGAAAGAAACCCCCATGAAAAAAAACCCGAAGATTTGGGTTGATTTGGTCAAAGTTAATGGGTTATCGCAATAAGGAAGTGTTAACAATTGAACTATCCCCTGTATGTATATATGTGTATATATAGGTATATATGTATATGTATATATAGATATATATATCTCTGTGTGTGTGTATATATATGTATATATATAGTAAGGTTATTGTACAAAGTGATAGTTTTGTAAAAAGTATAAAAAAAGTGCTATTATAAATAACAAAGTGTTATTATAATATTAACACATCGCTATTATAATATTTAACAATTCTTTTTTAATAATAGCACATTGTTATTTATAATAACACTTTGCTTTTTACACTTTTTACAAAAATCTCATTTTGTATCTGAACCTATATATATATAGGATCAGGAATTTTACATAACCCACTATTCCCGCTAACCCAAATAACTTTGGCAAGATAAAGCCGAATCTTGAATTTTTTTTAACATCATTGTAACACATTTTGAACACCATGTTCTTTTATGAGTTTGGGCTAATTCATCACCGTTCAAAAACTTACAGTACTGTAAGTTTATAAAATATTTAAACTTACAGTACTGTAGCACAAAATTTACAACGATGACATTTTTTAAATGGTGATGAATTAGCCTAAACTCATAAAAGAACATGGTGTTCAAAATGTGTTACAATGCCCTATATATATATATATATATATATATATATATATATATATATATATATATATATATATATATATATATAGGGGATGTAATTTTTGATAACCCTCCTCTTTTGTTACAACCCATTAACCATCATCCAATGGTTACTTGAAAAAGGTAAGTGTGTAGGATCGTGACACGTGTCAGATTCCTTTTTTTTCTTTTTTTAATATAAAGGGTATTTAAGACATTTGTTATTTAAGTAAAGTTTACCCCCTTTTTTTAAACATTCATAACTTTTTAATACTATATTATTTTTAAAAAATAATTGCACCATTATACTCGTCTCATTTTTCTCTTTAATTTCGTTATAGTCTCGACTAGTTTTTTTTTTTGATGTCGTGTAGTTATATCATTGTAACGAGCTTAAAGATAACAAATTAATTAAAAAAAATTATAGCAATGGTATATTACAGTAATGTAACAAAAAATGAAGTAATGTAACACAAAATGAAGTAATTTACAATGACATAATTAACGGTGACGTAACACATTATTTTATTTTTCTCTAACAATGAAAATTACAATGATAAATTACAGTGATGTAATAGAACACATTATTTTGATTTTTTTCTCTCACAATGATAATTATAGTAATGTAATTTTTCATTGTTCGAAAAAAAATTAAACTAATTTGTTGTCAATGTAAATTAAATCACTGTAATTTAAACCAAATTCACCGAAAAAAACCGAAACCGAATTTTACGTCAATGTAAATTACATCACGATAAATTATGTCAATGTAACTTACATCTCTGTAATTTATCATTTATAAAAAAAATTCAAATAAATTTGTTATATTTAAGCTCGTTACAATGATGTAAATATAGGGCATTTAAAAAAAGAAAAAAAAATTAGTCGAGACTATAACGGAATTAAAGAGAAAAATGAGACGAATATAATGGTGCAATTTTTTTTTAAAAAATAATATATTATAAAAAAGTTATTAATGTTTAAAAAAGAGAGGGGGAAACTTATAAGAGGTAAAATGACTATGATGCCCTTTTTAATATTTTAATGAAATGCTTATGTGTAAGCTTATAATTGGTTGAAATGAGTTATGTAGTTGTAGCAAAAAAGAGGGTTATTTTTTATACTTTGCCCTATATATATATATCTTTCTTCTGTTATATGGTTGTGTATATTATTATGTGATTGTTATGTGGTTGCGTGTAACATTATGTGTTTGTTATGTGGTTGTTTTTTAGTTTTTATAATCAATTATTATGATTATTTTTATCATCAAATGAGTATAAAATCATAATTAACAGTTTTTTTTTGAAAATTATAATAATGAACCATGTTTTTTAACAAGTTTAGTCATTCCGTTTTTTGTCAAAAAATTACCATGTCATATCATTTTGCGTTTATCTAAAAAATAAGCCTACAAATTTATTTAAATAAAATGAATTATGTAATAATAACGTACAAAAAATACGTGTATAAATTTATTTTCTGTAATAGAAAACGTTAAAAAAATTATACAGCTTATATAGGGCTATACGGCCATATATGTTGCACCGCCGACATATTTCAAACAACTTGCTGACATAATAGCGTTATAGGGCCAGTATAGGGCTATATGACCCATAGAAAAGTACAATGATGTATGAATAACTAAGAATAATGTGCAAAGTGAGGCAACCAATATGAAATATAACAATCTCCATTTAAACTTAACACCATCCTTTCACATCACGAACATAACGAAATAGACTAAACAACCACCTATTTTAAAGATAAAATAAAAAATAATACCAACTGAGTTAGACTTTTTAGGGTTGTTTTTCAGGCAAAATATATATATAATATATAACATTATATAATTGAGTTAGACTTTATTATATAATATATAATAATACCAATCTACTGTCTCGATTTTGGTCTAGGTGGGACCTAGTTGGCCTAGTCAGATTTTTATTTAATTTTTTTTTGACTTTTTTTCTGGTAAAATGGGACCAATTTCATGATTATTTTGACATTTATCAACCAAAAATCATTAATATGTCTCTGAAACATCGAATCCAGCAAGTTAACATCAAAATTCATCTCTAAACTTTGAACTTAGTGTTTAAATTTGCATTTTGAAGTAATTTATTTAGTACATTTAAGTTTATTTTTTAAATTATTTGAATTATTATATTAAATTATTGATATTAATGTGTGTATATAATATATATTTGTAAAATTACATATAAAAATTCCAATCCGCCTAGCGCCGATTAATCCCTAAACGTTATCTCGCCGCCCGACTAGCGTTTAGCGACTTTTACAACCATGGTATTAATAAACCACTAGATATATAGATCACTAATATGGGCCTAGCATGGGCCATGGGGTATGAACCAAGCGCACTTGGACACATATGCGACTCATATACATCTGTACGCCAGATGGTTCATAGTCAGAACTGCAGATCGAAGCAACATCTTGTGTGTTTCTTGGGCCCAACAAGCTTTCTGAAAGAATTGATATTTTGCTGAATTAGTGGTTGAACCGACTTTTGTTAGATAAATGTTATAGCAACAACTCACATTAATTTGATTCGTTTTATAGTTCATGATGTGACAATTATCTAATAAATTCATGAGGTTGGCTCAGACCCGTTTAAACTCGGCTCGCTTGAGCTTTTTATTAGTTCGATTTAGATTTAGAGTTTTTCATAAGCTGGCGTAATTTATGTACACCGTTATATATAAAGAGTCATGTATGTGTGTGTTTATATATCGCTTTGAATTATTGGTAACTCATATGATATCATATAACTTATTAATTAATTTTGATTGGTTAATTTACATAATGAAATTTGAAATATATTTGCAAACTAAACATAATTTCATTTAAAATAAGAAGGGTATCCCCTATTTTTAAAACTTTTATATACATTGTTATTATTTTATAAAAATTGCAATACTAAACTCATCTTATTTTTTATCTTTAATTCAAGTATAATTTTATCAAAATTTTTAAAGTTTTGCAATTACGCTACTGGAATGAGCTATAACATTAAATACAGATCATTATATAGTGCAATTACAATTCTTTACGTAATAAAAGTTTACACTCTTATTTTTAAAAACCTTTATATCTTTTATATAATTTTTTTTTATAAAAATTACACTGTTAAACTCATTACATTTTTATATTTAGTTCAAGTATAATCTCATCAAATTTTTTTAATTATTCCTAATTACACTAATGCAAACAAGCTACAACACATTAACATTGTAAGTTTTCATTTTTTTTTCAAAGAAGGGTTTTTTGACCTTTTATTTTGAAAAGCATTTCATTTAGATAAATTACTCAGCTCTAGAGGTGCACAAAAAACCGGGTAGGAACCGGACCCGATTAGTACCCGAACCTGGTTGTACTCGGTTCGTAACCGAAAAAACCCGGCGGTTCCTACCCGGGTTTGGTTTTTTCTGTGACCGGACCCAGACCCAACCCGGAACCAGACCCGACCCGAAAAAACCCGACTCGGAACCGGGTATTGTCGTTTTTTCTAATTCTAGCCGTTTTTTCGAAAATATAGCTGTTTTTTAACGTTTTCGACCTATTTTTTGAATTTTCTTAACCATTTTACCCCACCAAGCTAGTATATAAAGGTTTTTGATGAATTGGTTGATTCACAACTCTCAAACAAACCCGAACACTTAAAACGCAAAAACTCTCGTGTTAACTTTGTTCCCTCTCTTCTTACTCTATTAGTAAAAAAATGACCTGATTGCTATAAAACATTAAGATAAACAATGCATAATGTAATTATGAAATTTTAAAGATAACACCTACAATCTGATATATACATAATACATTAAATGGGCTTTTGTGTAATTAATCTTTGGTTAATAACTGGATCATACATCAAATTGATCCAATATTTTATATAAATTAAATTCACAATCCACACCAGCTATTGTCAAAACACACAGATATATCAATGGAGGCAAAAGTTGAAATTTCCAGAGAGATCGAAGTGAAAACCTGTATAACTTCATCAAGATGATCAATCTAAATCTTTATTTTTTTTCAAACATTATTATAACACATGTACAACATTTCTTGTTTTATGTATATGCGTAAGTATATCGTCGTTTAATAGTTAACAACGTTGTAATTTTGGATCTATAAACTTATACTGATGCAAGTTAAAAATTTACAATGATGTATTTGTTTTTAATCTATAAAAAATATAAAAATGAATTTTATGTTAATTAAATGTTTATGTATTAGTTTGTAAATTGTTTAAAATAAATAAAACTAGAATTTGTGTTATTTAAATGCTTACTTATACAAAAGCAAAAAAAAAAAATTGGCCATACCCGGTTTTCATACCCGAACTGGACCCGACCCTAACCGGGTATCATAGGGTATGACTTTCGGATCGTGTACCTGACTCGGAACCGGAACCGGGTATGCATAGGAACCGGACCGGTTGTAACTGATTTCAAAAAACCCGGACCCGGTTTTAAAAAAAACCCGAAATGTGCATCTCTACTCAGCTCCTTACTTTGTTTTAATTTATATTGGTGTTACAACACATTAAATCGACAAGCCGGTTCCAATGATGCAAAAATAAGTTTTCACAAAAAACCAGATTAAACTATCAGATCAGATCTGACACAGCGGAAGCCTTTAATGGTTATAACCTTTCGATTCATAATCGAAACAATTCCCA
Source organism: Mikania micrantha (assembly GCA_009363875.1). NCBI lineage: Eukaryota > Viridiplantae > Streptophyta > Magnoliopsida > Asterales > Asteraceae > Mikania > Mikania micrantha. The sequence continues at coordinate 54,070,016 of CM018698.1, read as the reverse complement.
AATCAGGATCCAGTTACAAACGGTTTAAACAACAATTAAATCAAACAACACAACCATAGGGTGTTTTAGAAATCGACCTTTTACGAAGCGGTTCCAAATCCACACGATGGATCAAGCAACGGTCTCGCTAGTTGACTCAATACGATCACCCGAATCCGGATCTCATCCTACGAATCACCGGAATGGACCAAAACTGATTTTGGCTAGGCTCGGCTCGCGGCTTGACACACGGTTCAGCTCGGTAGCCTTGGCTCGGGCAAGGCAGCCCTGCTGGGCTCCTTTTGGCCCCTCGGCTTGGCCCTATGGCAGCCCGGTCACTGCCCCTTGGTGCGGCCTGCTTGCGCCCGATGAAACCTTAGTGCGGCCCGGCTATATGGCTCGGTGATGGTGGTGTATGGCAGCCACAAGACCACCCCAATGGTGGTGATGGTCGACGGCTCCAAGGGTGAGGAGAGTTGGCGAAAGAGTTCATCATAAAATGTGGGAGGTTGGATCTACTTTTAAAGTCAAAAGTAGATCCACCTTTTTATGATTTAGGAATTACCAATTCAAAATTGGAATTCCCATATTTTCTTTTACATTTTAAATTAAACACTTTTAATTTAGTTAAACTCTTTTAGTAATTAAACCATTTAATTAGTAGTCTCCAAATATTACTAACTAACAATTGGTTAGTAACATTTAATTACATGTCTAAAATTTAACTAATTCTCAATTCATTAATCAACATTTAATTAACAATCTCATATAATAAAGTTCAAAACTTTATTTGTTTATTGAATTAATTATCTCTATAATTAATTTCCACCGATTATTATTTCACAAATAATAATATCACTAAATCCTTAAAACCTATAGTTCGTGATCGTATATTATGTTTAACAATTAAACATCAAGTCGTTGCCTTCCAAAGTGTAACTCTTTGGATCATACCTCTCATAGCAACGTTGAACTTATCGTTAATCGGACATTCAATATCCAACATGTTTGGGTCGGTTATAGAGTTTAAAAGTCTTTCTTAGGCTTCTTAGGCAAAATGAAGTTTTTAGGTAACCTTCACACACACACACATAAGAAGTAAAATCAGTTGAGAAGAAATTTTTGCTTAAAAAGAATAAGAACTAATAGGAATTTTACATGTGTCATGATAATCTAGCTATAACATCTTTTTTTTTTGTGCATTAGATTTTTGTTTTCTTGTATTAGATTCTTTTTTTATTATGTATTTTTTGTACTAAATTTTGTGTTTTTTGACCATATTATTCCGCAATACATGCATTCTAAAGACCAATACATGCAACATTCGGCAATATAGTTCTTATCCAAAACGAGTTAATAACCTATCAGAATTTTAAATATCCTAAATCATATAAAATTCTTCAATTATTTTAGCCAATTGCTCCTAATCAACATATTGTCAAATTCTCCGTCCATATTGTGGCTTATGCCCAGAGGTGACAATTAAAATGTGTTGATTTGGGTAAACAATTGTAGTATAATGGGTTGAAATGGATAACATCATAATATTGAATGGGTTGAGATGGGTAGCACTTAAACACAATACGGGTCAAAATGGGTAACCAAAAAACTATGTAAATGCAATGTATTTAAACATTTAATAACATATTTGATGAGAAAATTACTAAAAATTATACAAATGAACTATTTGTTTACTTATAACACATCTTAAGTAAAACTATATTGATGTTTTTTAAGAACAATCCATTTAAACCCGAACTGATTTGCTTAATACCCGTTCTGACCCGCACCCATCCTGATCCGAACCCAGGGGCGGCCCGGGGGAGGGGCAAACCCGACCCCCGTCCCGGTCCCATTTTTTTAGGGGGCACAATTTTTTGACCTACACGTGTATATAGAGTTTCATTTAAATAAGAACCAACAAGTTATATATAACGAAAAGGAAATATTTATAAAAACACGGTTTAATAGTTACAAAAAGTAATTTCATATAAAGCATTGGAAGTTATTTTTATGTCATTTAAATCAGTGGTATTCATTGGTTTGATTTAACCGGTTTTCATTCTATCCGAAAACCAAACCAAAGTCGGGAAGTGGTTCGGTTCAATTTTGGTTAATACCAAACAAACCGAATAAACTAATTAAAAACCAAATAAACTGGTTGCAAACCGAATTCAACCAAATAAACTTGTTAAAAACCGAATAAATCGAATTTTATCTTATATAGTGTTTATAAAATAATAATTTTAAATTTGAATTAGGTTTATTCGGTTAACTAAATAAACCGAACAAACCAAACAAACCAAATTCAAACTAAAATGGGATCGATAACCGAACCGAAAACTGAAATTCAGAATTCGGATACGATTAGGAACCTAATTTGGAACTCGGATATGGTTGGAAACCAAACCAAAAACCAAATTCAAAATTCGATTTTTTAGCTACAAATACGGTTCGGTTTTCGATTTTTTTGAACACCTCTGCTTTATTATTTGTATTCGCTAGGGGTCTTTTTTTCCCAGCCCGTCCCGGGCACCTCGATTCTTAGGGCCGCCCCTGTCCGAACCTATAGTAACACGTTACTAAACCCGCCCATTTTGCCAGGCATACTTATGCCAATGCCAAACTCTTTCCTATATGCTACATGGTTCGTAATAGTTTATTTAATTTTTATTGTAATATCATCATTTCTTATTGGTACATTCTTCACGTTGACATCATTTTATTTTAGTTTATGTTAGTTTTTATCAACTTTATGGGCACTTTACGAAATTGTGTATATTTTATAATGATGTTTAAAGATTATTGTAAATTATACTTTAAAAACATATGCCTTGAAAGAATATAAAGTTTAAAAAAATATATATGAATGTATGTTTGTATGCATGTGTGTATAGGGTTATATTCAACGAAACAGTATCTCTCATAAAAAGTTTAAAAAATATTATTAACAATTATATCACGAGATCAAATTTAAGAAGAAAGATTCAAAATTTTATAAGGAAAAGTTGTTTGAAAGTAATTTAGTCATGATATATATTTTATGATATATTTTTTTCAAACAATAATGTTATATGTAAAAGTTATGAACGTTTAAAGAAATGGAAACACTTGATAAGAAGTCAACAAAAATATTCATTACTAAAATACCCTTCAATTACTTGATTTAATCATACCCGTTGATTAATTAACTAATGGCTCAAATTTCTTTTTACACTTTTTAGGATAAAGGGTAATTTAATCATAACCACATTCCCTCACATTTTTTTAAATGCTCATAACTTTTACATACGATATTATTTTAATAAAAAAATATATCATAAAAACGAGCATTTTTTATCTTTAAAATGAGTATAATTTTGCTATAAAAATGAATTTTTTTCAGCTCATTTTGTCTAATTATTGTCATTGTGTCTTTCTTAAACGTTTAATTATCTTTTTATGTTTTTCTTACAGGTAATTGTGTCTTTTTATATAAGTGATTGTTTTTTTAAAAGATCATCGTATTATTCATACTCGTCATTATGTCATTCTTGCTTAACGTTAGGTATTTTACAACATCATTGTATATTAAATTGTCAAGAAAACACAACTTTGAACATAAACACAAAAGACACAATGACATGTACAAAAGACACAATGATCTGTACAAAAGACACAATAAGCTGTACAAAATTATCATACTCATCACTGTGTTTTTTTACAGGTAATTGTGTTTTTTTAAAGATCATTATGTTATTCATACTCGTCATTGTGTCATCTTTGCTTAACATTATGTATGTTGCAACATCATTGTGTCTTAACTATAGAGGAAAACACAGCATTGAAAAATTCACAAAAAGTCACAATGGCATGTACAAAAGACACAATAACATATACAAAAAATACAATGACCTATACAAAATTGTTCACATTCGTCATTGTGTTTTTATTACAGGTAATGTGCATTTTCAAAGATAATTGTGTTATTCATACTTGTCATTGTGTTATCTTTGCTTGACAAAAGACACAATGACCTGCAGAAAAGACAAAATGACATGTACAAAAGACATAATAAACTAAAAACAAAAAATTTTTCTATAGCAGTACACTACTAATTTTGACAATAAAAATGCTCATTTTTATGTTATATTTTTTTTCGAAAAATAATTTCGTATGTAAAAGTTATAAACGTTTAAAGATTGTGGGAGAACTTAATAAAAAGTCAACAAAAGTAGTGATTATTAAAATACCCTCTAACAACTTAATTTAATTATTGCCAATGATTAATGAACCAATGGCTAAAGATTATTCTTAGGCATTTTAGATTAAAAGTCTTATTTAGTTTAACCTAACCCAACCTTATATATATATATAGGGATTTTATTCTGTGAAAATCCGATCTTAGATAGAAAACTGATGAATGTGTGAATAGTTGTATTATTGGATGCATAATTGCGTGATATTATCAATTTTTGGCACGAAACATGTTTACTTTGAGTATGTTGATGAATTTCAGGTGTCAAGTGTTTAAAGACGTGTTTGGGAGCTTATTGGAGGATTGGAAGAGAAGCCGAGCGAGAAAAAGGGTGAAAACATGAAGTTCAGAAGGCCAAAACTTTGCGGATTCATAACTCAGGCTAGGAGAGGAGTTACGTGGCCCATAATATATGAAAACTGAGTTTCTCGACGAGACAAAGCCATTGGTGAGCTCATCCTAGGCGTATGGTACGGCCAAGGCGGCGTATGGTACGGCCAAGGCAGCGTATCATACGGCCAGCGTATGATACGCCCAAATTTCAGCGTTGGCAGAAACTTCTGGGCGTAAGGTACCATACTGGGCGTATGATACGCCCGAGCCCGGCGTATCATATGGCGACGGATGGAAAAATCAGATTTTTACCTAATCTTTCCCATATTTAAGGCCTAATCTTAGGGTTTCTTTCTAATACTTTTTGGGATGAATTCTGGACAAAAAGGAGGCGTTTTTGGGCATTCAAACTCATCCAAATCAATCCAAGATCATCCGGATTCGTAGAAGCAAAGATCAAATCATGCCTATGATCAACGATTGTGAAGATTTAAATTTGAGGATGTCCGGCTAGTTCGATTGTGATCATCTCCGGGTGAAGAATTAGGTTTGATAATTGGTTTTGTTATTTGATTTGTTGGATATTGGTATTGAATTCATTTTTCTTAGATTTGTGGATTCAATAGTTCTTGATTGTTAAACGATTACGATTTTTGATTGATTGTGTAATTCCAAGTTCAAGTTTATTGCTTTCTTTTCATTCATTGTATAATTGAATGGGTAATTAACGGAATTGGGTTTTAAAGTCTTTTAGAAATCATTGTTTTTGTAGAACTAGTAATCAATCGAGTCAACAACATCGGTCTATTTATCGGTTGTCAACAAGATCATTGTTTTGTTCTCAAAATTATATATGTTTATCAATTAAAGCATGAATCATGTCTATGTGATTCCCAATTGACAAATTAATGAAAACCTAATTGTCTTCCTAATTCGAAACCCGGAGTGATCATGTCACACCCCGGGCCGGCGGGGTAGGATCGGGTTTCCCCGTCAGGCGGAAGGTTCCCGGGGGGCGATATCGTGAGTGATAATCGAAATGATCAGATTATTACATTGCACATGATATATAAATGAGAAACTTACTAAAATAAAATAGAATTACAAAGTTAAATTACATCAGGTAAGTTTGTAATTTAACAATGTAAATCTATCATAAACATCTTAAATCTTCTATCTTGTATCTGCACAAGATATACAAAATAACTGTATAATGATGCTTCAAAATATGCAGGTCCAAAAAGCTAGGTCCTCTATCTGTAACCTAGTCCAAAGAAATAACTCTTCAGTTGACCTGTTTGTCGCCTGAGAAGTCATACAAAAATAAAGTCAACACATGGTTGGTGAGTTCATATAGTTTTAGTAATTGAAAATGATTTGAACACCTCCTTCGGTAAAGACCCTAACCTCATTAACATCACATGTAATATCCACATCGGTATGCTTATATATAGGGCATATGTAAGGGACAAGCCCTAGCCAACATCCCACCACATACTAATATGCATATGACACTGATTTTAATGATAATTAAGCATTTTTACCCTTAACACAATCCCATAAGTTCTTTTGTTTGTTGTCCCTGTATTTACAATCATTTGAAATCCATGTTGATTTCAATAGTTCATCACACAATATGATCAACCACAACAATTGTATAAACAGTTATAAGTGCTTAATTAAATAAATAAATAAACACTTAATAAAATCTAAGTCCTAATGATTGGGGCCTTTGGTCAAACTCGAGTAGACTAGTCTGTCAATCTAGGTACTTAGTAGTTAGGGAATTCTGTAAATATCATCAAACATATGACCTACAAATCAAACGGTCTAGCTAGGACTTCTTGAAATGTAGGGTTTTTGTTTCGTTCTTGATTCGTTTTGGCATATGTTATCTTTGATATTTCCCAGGCTTTCCCTTGAAAATGATTTATTGATTCGTCTGTTTCTGTTACAAGATGTACTTGATTCGTTGATCATAGAATACTAGATTCGTTGATCAAATGTACTCTTGATTCGTTGTTCATCAAATACTTGATTCGTTGAACATCGAACATTAGCTTTGCAAAGATAGTGTTGTTTGATTCATTGAACTCACACTCTTGTTTTGTCAAAATAGTTCCGTTTGATTCGTTGAAATCCCACACTTGTTTCGTCAAAATTGTTTCGTTTGATTCGTTGAACTCACACACTTGATTTGTCAAAAATGTTTCGTTTGATTCGTTGAACTCACACACTTGATTTGTCAAAAATGTTTCGTTTGATTCGTTGAAATCACCCACTTGATTCGTCAAAAATGTTTCGTTTGATTCGTTGAAATGTTTGGTTTAACCCAATTATCCACATAAATTATAAGTATGAACTTAGTAAAAACCTGCATAAAATTCACCTAGATATGATCTAGGTTATTATTCATATATGTAAAACATATAGATTTAAAAGCATTTAAGTAAACAATTTAAATAAAACAGTTTACGCATGCTTCTCAGCCCCGCGTTTTAAAACAAAATGTTAGAAAAGGGGCAATGAACTCACCTGTGCTGCTATGTAAATGATCTAACACAAAATGCGCGCTCTTGTTGTAGCATAGGTTTCTTCGGTTCCTGAGTTGTTTTATAAGAATTCGAATATAATAAGTACGCGTAGGAGTCGTCGTATCTAAGTCTTTGTCTTGGTGTGTGTAACTAAGTGTCCTAGTACTAAGTGTATCTATGATCTACTCTAACTTAGTTATCCTTTTTATGACCCCAAATCCCATATTTAATTATAATTACTTACTTTTAAATTTTACAAAAATTTGAGCAGAGTTTCCTTTGTATCTTATTCAATTCCAGACAATTGATATTGTCTTATTTTACAAAAATTTTCCCAACAAGGTTATCAAAATAAATCTTCATTTAAAACATTCATAATCTAACAATTTTATAAACTAATTTCTTGTATTTAAATACAGTTGCATAATTTGTAAAGTTATGATCCATATGTGAATGGCTTAATTAAAATCCATTGGGCCTACTTAAGCCCATTTAGGAGTCTTTGATTCCAAATTGATGACTAAACTTTGATCTTGATCCGTATGAGTTCTTGGAAATCCTTCACATGTGTTAGTCTAAGTTAGTAAATGTTATCGTTTATATTGTTGTGCTATTGTGTTTCATGAAAACCCATATCCCCTTCAACCTTACTTCCTTATTACAAGTTAAACGAAATTATAACACCCTAAATTTATGCATGCATTCACGTGATTTCCCTTGCATATCTAATCCCATGCACCATGATAACTTAAGAGTTTTAAGTTAAATTAAGTTTGACACCCTTCAGGGCAGCGAACCTATGGAGAAATACCAAGGTTCGGCTAAGAAGGAAGGGAAGGTTCGTCTATGACTAGGGGTTAAGGTTCGGCAACTAGGGTTTGTGACACTTGAAGGTTCGTGACCTCAAAGGCTCGGCTATCCTGGCCTTAGTTCGTGAGTATCCTAGGTTCGTGACTTACTGCTGTCGAGGCATGGTTCGTCTTGCAAGGGTTCGGCTCCATCAAAAGGGTCGGCCATGATGAAGCCAAACGAACCCTTAAGGTTCGGCCGCTATGGGTTCGGCTAGACTATGAAAGGTTCGACCCAGATCCAGCCGGTTCGCTCCTCAACAAGTTCGATCCAGACCACAGGGTTCGTGAGCCAGGGACACAGGGTTCGTTGCTCAGAAGGCTACAGGTTCGTTGCAGACCATGCAGGGTTCGTTTCCAGGGTTCGCCTAACAACCCTTGGATTCGTTGGTTGTTGAGGAGAAGGTTCGGCCGGTTATCAATAGGTTCGCCCGAGAAACCCACGAACCTGTCGTGGTTCATGCCTCATCATCATCATTCTAGGAAGCTAAACCTGTTACAATTTCACCCCTAACAATTCCTAAACATGCAAGACACCTTTATCTAAGTGTTTTTAAGTGTTTAATATCGATTATAATAGCAAAACCACATGAACTCGTGAAAACCCTATAAAACCGAATTTGAAGTGGATGTTTACCTCAAATTCTATGGTTAAATGCTTGTTTTTCTTGTACTTCCGTGATCCTCTCAACAAAATGAACGCCTTGACACTTAGATGGCTTGAATCCACCACGAAATGAGCTTGAATTCTTGGATAGATATTGGTTTTCTTGTGAGGAAATTAGAGAGAGAGAGAGAGTGAAACGAGATTGAGAGAGAGAGAGAGAGGAGAGAATGGTGGTGGTTGTGACATTAAATGTCACATTAAATGTGGGGGAAAATACCCGGTCGCTCGGTCTGGTTCGGTTTCGCGTAAAATGCCGGATCGCGAGGTTTTCACGATGAAATGACATGGTTTATAAAAATAGATTTTATTTAATTATTCTAAGTTGTGATTCCTAATAAATTAACTAATAATATTTTATTTATTTAAATTTTAAAATGCTAACTTATGTTTAAATCGAAACGTACGGTCGTCGCGCGTATTCGTTCGAATCGTCACCCGTACGAACACGACGATAACTATACTTTTCAATCCTGTTTTCTAATTATTAGATATCATTCAGAACGTTAAACTTTCAGATTTATTCGTACAGATCGTCACCTATACGAATAATCCGTCGGTTTAGCATTCACGTAACGACATCCGTGTTGTTTTGTTTTGTAAGCCTCACATACGTTTATACATAATAAAATCCTAACAAATAAATCCCATGATGGTTCTGTGTTGCCAGATCACTATCTGACTCAAGAACCATTGTTTTGAACTTGTTTCCCTGAAATGATTATGAACTCACTGTGTGATTTATGAGATGATAATAGTATGTGATATAAATATGAATTCACACTGAAATGCATAAAAGTTGTACTTGATTACTGTTCATGTTACTGTTGCGATCACTGTTCCGGTGACGGTTCCGACACTGATGTTACAGATCACCTTTTCCATATATTGCTTACTACTCTTTTGTTTTAATTCGTTTGTTTTCTGTTCAAGTTAATTGCTTTCTATTTTAGAACCTAAAATCAACCGTTTCAAGTTTAATTTTAAATTGCAAGTAGTTAATTAGTTGTGTTGAAAGTGATTTCCACTAGACTTCTCGTGGATCGATACCCGACTTCCCTAACTAAATTGGGTTGTAGGACTTGAGTGAAAACTCGTATTTTTGGTTGGTACTTCGACACCGATCAAATTTTGGCGCCGTTGCCGGGGAGTCGTGCGCAAATTACTTTCAATTTTGTTTTAGTTTATTTTGCTTTGTTTTTCAGATTTACACGGGTTGTATTAGTGTGCAGGTAATTACAGGTTTGCATGCATACTAGATATTCTGTGAGATCTTCATCTCTGAATTTTGATTCAGAAATTGAATGCACTTCTTGTAGGAATCGAGTACTCCGCAGGACAGAGCTTGCATCTCAAAGCATTCAACAACAACTGACAATGGAGTTTCCACCTGAACCACCGAGGTTTGAGGATTTTGAGAATCCGCAAGGTAACCCAAATCCTCCATCACCACCACCTGCTCAACCCCAATTTCAACATATCCCTCCTCCTAACCATCCCCCTAATGATGACCACCATACCAACACCACTGAAGCAAGACATACTTTTGGAGGAGGAAGTCATCAAGGAACAATAGGGAGTGATGAGAACAACATCCAGAATTGGGTTGATGGCTTAAATGGTGGTGATTACAACTTGCAAAACGTCAATGTTGCTTATGATGATCCTTACGGGTATCCACCACCACAACCGCCTATGCATAACCCTTACCCACAAAACCCACAACCACTGAATCAAGGGGGTTACGGCTTTCATCATCAACAACCACAATATGGGTATCCGCCATAACAAGGGTTTAACAGGCCACCAAGACCACAAAATCAGAACTACGGGCCTGGAATCCCTATGCCTCCTCCAAACATGGGAGTACCAATGAATTATAATCAAGGCATGTCACATGCACAAGGTGCCACTACTCATTTCCGGCCTGCTTTGACTACCAATTCCTCACCGGTAGTGACACCTGTTAGGCATGGTAGATCATTTGAGGTAAGACCAGCTGTATTGATATCCGTGCCCACATTCCATGGAAGAGTCACTGAGGAACCATATCAACACTTGCAAGAATTCGAGCAATTCTGTCAAGTCACGGGTGGCCAAGGATTTTCAGCGGATGAAGTCAAGTTAATCCTCTTCCCGTTTACTTTGAAAGATAAAGCTAAGGAATGGTTTTCTACATTACCAGCATCATGCATTTACACTTGGGAAGAAATGCAACAACAATTCCTAAGTGAGTTCTATACAATGAAGAAAACAACCGAAGCTCGGGCTGCCATTAGGAATTTCAAACAGAAAGGAGGAGAATTGTTTCATGAAGCCTTCACCCGATTCAAAGACATGTTGAGGAAATGTCCACATCATGGGATCAACATGTGGGAGCTCTTGGTTGCTTTCTATGATGGGATGTCATCGGAGGATATAAGGGACATCAACTCCCAAAGCAATGGGACTTTCTTGTACAACCATGTACAAGTGGATTGGGATATGCTTGAACGCATGAGCACTACGTCAAAGAGGTTAGAACAATCTAACAAGAGGTCGAAGCATGAAATGGTTAATGGTGCAGCCACACAATTAAACGAGGAGCAATTGGAGGTGGTGGCACAAAAGATGGCTAAACTCGCGGGATTGGGAAAAGATAATACTAAAGCAGAAAATGTCTTTAGTCTATGTGGTGGATGTGGAGAGATTGGACACAAGGCAAGTCAATGTTCATCTCAGTTTGTTCCAACAGAGGAAGTTAATCAAGTGTATGGAAACATGAACTCCAACACTTACCATCCGGGACTGCGCAACCATCCTAACTTCAGGTATGGTAACACTGCAAATCAAATGAATCCAAACTTCCAAGTTCCCAATAATCAGGGAGGTTACCAAAAGTCATATCAAGGGAATCAACAACAAGGGTTTCAAAACACCTATACGCACCAACCAGCACAGCAAGGTGGGCCAACATCTAATTCTGAAGCTTCAAAGCTAGATGACATATTTGAGATGTTGAAAGAGATGAAGAAAGAAAATGAGATGCGAGACAAGGCCATCAGTGCTTTGAACAAGCAAGTCGGACAGATGGCAGAGGAGCTGGCAAGAAGAAATCATGGAACACTTCCAAGTGACACACAGATGAATCAAGCACATCAAGGCTCAGGCTCAAAGAACCTTCATATCAATGTTGTAAGTACTCTTTCAACTAATGGTGTGAATGGGATTAACTTGAAAAAGCAGGACCCATCTCGAGATGAGAGATGGAAAATTTTTGAAAAAGTTAAAATTAATTTACCATTGCTTGATGATATAAAGAAAGTGCCTGCTCATGTTAAATGTTTGAAACGGTTGTGCACTAAAAAAAGACATCATAAGATACCAAATCAAGTTGAGCTAACCATGAATACAAATTCTGTTTTGTCGGGTGAACTGCCATCTAAACTTCCAGATCCAGGAATGCCTCTGATTGCTATACAAATTGGGAATTTTCAAATTGATCAGGCATTGTTGGATTTGGGAGCGTGTGTTAGCATTCTCCCAGGGAGTGTGTATGACCAATATGATTTTGGTCCTCTACAGAAAGTTGACACTACTGTGGTGTTAGCTAATCAGACTTCTACACTTCCTAGGGGAATGTTAACTGATGTAATTGTTAAGGTGGACAATTTTTACTACCCAGTTGATTTTTTGGTCTTAGACTGTGCTGAAAATACCAAAGACACACATCCTACAGTCATTATGGGTAGACCTTTTCTTGCCACGGCACATGCTATGATTGATTGTGCCAACAGGACTTTAGGGTTAAGGTTTGGTGGCCAGGAAAAGCAGATTAACATGTTTGAGATTGCTACTAAACCTCTTGTTAAGGATGAATGCTCAAAAGCAAACATTGTTAACAGGTGTGACTTCCTTTCTAAGGAAGATAACACCAAAGCGGAGTGTTTTGTGTTGCACAGGTCTAAAGTTGCAAAGGAAAAACAAATCAAGGAAGATAAAGATGTTGAGAATAAAGGGGTATGAAAAGATTATGGGTGGATACCGAAATGGAGAAGAGTGAGGAATGAGAAGAAAGCTAAATCCGTGGAGTTTGATCAAGAACAGGTAAGGTTAAAGATGTTTGGACCCAATTGGGAAACCTGGGAAGATTTACCTGAGTCACGAAAGCTTGATTTTGTGGGTTATGCAGCAGGTGATAGCCTTTTTAGGCCACCTTGAGTGGTAGTGGGTCTGGCTGAAGACCGTAAACAAAACTTAGCGCTGCATAGGAGGCAACCTATGTGTTTGTAATGATTTTATTTAGTTTGTTTATTTTTAAGTGTTTTTGCTTTTAATTTTTTTTTGTTTTGGTGAGTTCATGCCACAAACATCACTGGAAATAAGTGTGGGGAAGACCCATGGATATTCGAGGTCGATATGGCATCATTCATATTATCTACATCACAAGGACAACAAGATCAGGTCCATGTTTTTTTCCCTCATCACTAGTTGTGTTTTTGTTTGCTGATTGAATTCAAGTTTGGGTTAAATTTTAAAGTGAACCATACATTGGGGACAATGTATCTCAAGTGTGGGGATGTTGGGGGGGGGGGTGAAAATGAATAAAATTTTTGAATTGCTCCAAGTAAACTCAAATGGCTTGAAAATCAGAATTTTCAATGTAAATCATCAACTTTTGACCCGTTAATGTTTTGGATTAGGTTCTTGGTCATAATTGAGTCTTTAAGTTGCATGATAGTGGTTGTGGCAAGTGTTTTGTAGAAACCATAAATGGAATAACAACTAATTAGAGGTGACATGCTAGATTGTAAGTAACATGAATGCTGTTGTGTCGTTAACCTTTTACCCACCGTTTTTGTGAGAGTTGAGCCTTAATTGTAATATCTTTGTTTAGTGTTGGTTGTTTTTGAGTGATACCAAAGTGTATAACAAATTAGAACTTGCGTTGCAATGCGTGTTGATATCGTATGCTAGAACTTGCACAAAAATGATGGAGGCATTAGGATTCACCTTTGTTTTCGTTAGCCTTATGTTTGTGATAGTTTCTCATTTCATCCCAACCATTAGAAACCATGTTGAGCCTTGGCCTAAGTTTTTGTTGAACCTTAAATTCTTAATCCACAAGTTGGGTAGTGGGTTTTCAAATGAAAATAGAAAAAAAATATATATATATATATAAAAGAGAGAAAAAGCAGAATATTAGGTCAAATGACCTCAATATGAATCAACAAAAAGAGTCATTGTAGTATAATGGTAAGTTGAGCTTGTTAGCGGTTCAGTGTTCTTGAATTCACATTATTTTGTCGTCACCATCAAATTCCTTGTATCTACCTTAACCCTAGCCTTTCATTACAACCCGTTAAGTCCTGTTGATTTGTGTATGGTTTTGGCAATTCGGTGGAAGTATGATTGCAATACAAGCTTATAATGACGGTCATTCACTTTTGGTTGAGAGTTCACATATATACTAGTGCATTATGACTAGTCCAGAAATAAACCGAGTGGAGAGAACATTGTGAGTGGTGCAATACATTCATGTGAAATATACTTGAAGCATGTTAGGTCTAGTTAGAGGTTATTCCATGTTTTGCTTGAAAAATCGTTTGTACTTGTCACAATGTAAAACTATGTATTGTTGTAAGTCTTGTGATTTGGTTATGATCTAGAACTTAATGTAAGAATTGGCAGGGCAATTGAGAAATGTATTTGATTATGATGGTTGGATGGTTTTGATGAGCTTTGCTTGAGGGCGAGCAAAGAACAAGTGTGGGGATGTGATGAAGGTGTGAATAGTTATATTATTGGATGCGTAATTGCGTGATATTATCAATTTTTGGCATGAAACATGTTTAATTTGAATATGTTGATGAATTTCAGGTGTCAAGTGTTTAAAGACGTGTTCGGGAGCTTATTGGAGGATTGGAAGAGAAGCCGAGCGAGAAAAAGGGTGAAAACATGAAGTTCGGAAGGCCAAAACTTTGCGGATGCACAACTCACGCTAGGAGAGGAGTTAAGGGGCCCATAATATATAAAAACTGAGTTTCTCGACGAAACAAAGCCATTGGTGAGCTCATCCTGGGCGTATGGTACGACCAAGGCAGCGTATCATACGGCCAGCGTATGATACGCCCAAATTTCAGCGTTGGCAGAAAATTCTGGGCGTAGGGTACCATACTGGGCGTATGATACGCCCGAGCCCGGCGTATCATACGGCGACGGATGGAAAAATCAGATTTTTACCTAATCTTTCCCATATTTAAGGCCTAATCTTAGGGTTTCGTTTCTAACACTTTTTGGGACGAATTCTGGGCAAAAAGGAGGCGTTTTTGGGCATTCAAACTCATCCAAATCAATCCAAGATCATCCGGATTCGTAGAAGCAAAGATCAAATCATGCCTATGATCAACGATTGTGAAAATTCAAGTTTGAGGATGTCCAGCTAGTTCGATTGTGATCATCTCCGGTTGAAGAATTAGGTTTGATAATTGGTTTTGTTATTTGATTTGTTGGATATTGGTATTGAATTCATTTTTCTTAGATTTGTGGATTCAATAGTTCTTGATTGTTAAACGATTACGATTTTTGATTGATTGTGTAATTCCAAGTTCAAGTTTATTGCTTTCTTTTCATTCATTGTATAATTGAATGGGTAATTAACGAAATTGGGTTTTAAAGTCTTTTAGAAATCATTGTTTTTGTAGAACTAGTAATCAATCGAGTCAACAACATCGGTCTAGTTATCGGTTGTCAACAAGATCATTGCTTTGTTCTCAAAATTATATATGTTTATCAATTAAAGCATGAATCATGTCTATGTGATTCCCAATTGACAAATTAATGAAAACCTAATTGTCTTCCTAATTCGAAACCCGGAGTGATCGCATTTTCTATATATTGCTTACAACTCTTTTGTTTTAATTTGTTTGTTTTCTGTTCAAGTTAATTGTTTTCTAATTCAAAACCTAAAATCAACCGTTTCAAGTTTAATTTTAAATTGCAAGTAGTTAATTAGTTGTGTTGAAAGTGATTTCCACTAGACTTCTCGTGGATCGATACCCGACTTCCCTAACTAAATTGGGTTGTACGACTTGAGTGAAAACTCGTATTTTTGGTTGGTACTTCGACACCGATCAAAAACCCTTAAACATTATGTGAGCTATTGATTTGGAATCTTAAAATAAATAGGTGATCCATATTAAAACTGAATAAAAAAATTGTGTTTTGAATAAAAAATCTATTTTAATTTGGGTTAATATAGATTACATATTTATTTTCAAGATTTCAAATAAATGGCTAGCATATGTTTAAGGTTTTTTCTTTAATATCGGGTTTTTACAGGATAAAACCCATATATATACATATACCAGCCTAGAATCCCGTGTATAACACGGGTTGAATAATAAAAAATTAATTTGTTAATATTAAAAAATAATAATGATAAATATTTAATAATTATGAAATTGTATTTAAGATAAAATATAATTGAATTATTCTTATTGTTTATTAAATTTTAATAAATTAGTAAATTATTAGAATAAGAAAAAAAATTAATTAATATTTAATTATATAGTTTAATTACTAAAAAATAATATTATTTATCAGAAGAGAGAGACAGGAAAAACATTTTCAGATTTACACAGAACACGACACGTCTTTTAAAAATACTTCTTTGTTAGAATAGCAAGAAGAAAGATATGTGTGCGTAACTCCCCGTCCTAGCTTTCTTTTTTAAGTTCTTTCAGAATTCCATAAATAACAATACTTGTAATGCTTAAGTATTTCAAAATCGACAACATTTCTATTCCAATTACCTTCGACTTGTAGGACCAATTGACCAAATCTTTATTATACCGTTTATTGTGATGTATAAATAAATCACATGTCATATATCGCTCTATTTTCCATTATTTCGTTACTTTATTGTTGTATTTAGTCAATTTACTTGGATTTATCCTTTTACACATCATTCTCAAGCCATTAATCCATTTCTTGCTTGTAAAAGCTCACATTCTATGTTTACACAAACAATTATGTTCAGCATTACAATATTGCTTTCTGGCATGAGATCAAGTATTTTGGGTGCAAAAATTATGTCCCCACATGAAATATACCCACAAATCATCAATGACCATGAGACTATCTTCCAATGTCAATTCATTAAAAGCTTTATATGTATAGCCAACTATACCACCACCACAATATATATATCAATCATGTAGTCCACTGATGAAATTAATTATATATGTTCGAAAAAAGAGAAATAAAAAATATTTGTGTAATTATTTTTCTTTGAAATTGAATCTTCTATATTCTTTGATCCAAATAGGCAGAAATATAGAAGCTTAATTTGTTGAATCTAAATCTTCCTGTTATTATCATGGTTTGTAATTTGTAATAGCCCCCATACATATATAGGTATATTATTTTGGGATGTTAATCATGTTGACATGTTTAGTAAGTTGTGAGTTGTTATATGCTGGATTTTGCACATGACTTGTATTTTTATTTGTTTTACAACGTCCATCTCTAACCCATATAGAAATGAATTTTGGTCAATTCAAACATAACCCGTATAATCCATTTAACTAAATTAATCAAGCGAATTTACGGGTTGTAGGCAGTTATTGGCCTGTAAGTACTTTAAGGGGAACACTTTTAGTAGCGAGTATAAATAGGTCAAACAGTTAGCATGATATTTAAAAAAAATTATTGTAACTAAGCAATATAATTATTAAAATAAAAATCATAAACGACCACATGTAAAATCAAATTCATTTTAGTGGTAAAATGAAAAATAATTGAAATCATGTTTGCATATGGAAGAAAATAATAAAAGTTTCGTAATAAACTCATTTATGGTAGATTTTATGCATGTAAACGAACCGAATGTTAAGCAAATAATTCAAAAAACGTTCGGTTGGATGTTCATTTTTTTCATTTGTTTAAAAAATGAATAAACAAGAACAAAAAAAAAATTGTTCATTTATTTTATATGAATGAACATAAATGAACGAAAATAAACAGATGTAATGTTTGTTCATTTGTATTCGTGAATGTTCGGTAATGTCTTCGTATATATTTGTTTACGTTTATTTATTATTTATATTCATTGAATATGATTTATATTTTTATATTTTTAATTTAATATCCTAGCTAGCATTTAAACTAAATCTAATTTGGAATTTCTATCACTTTTTTAACTTTTTTAAAATAATTAGTTGTTTTAAGATAACATATTATTTTTTTTGTCCCAAAATATCACTAAATCTATATTGGTTGGGCAGGGGAGGCCCCTTTGCGCCCGCGGTATAGAAAGTTTTTTTGGGAGGCTCGCATGACCACATGAAATACGGCAAGTAGACAATGACTTTTTTTTTTTAATTTTTTTTTACGGCATCAGACTGAACAACTAAACATGCACACATCCAAGAGCAGGACCAGTTGTTATCCCTCCACCAGCCAGATACACGAAAACCGAATAAATCCGTAAACCCTCTCCTCTGCTTAGATATGAACCATTAACCTCAATGAGGTAGGCACACATCCAAGAGCAGGACCGGTTGTTATCCCTCTACCAACCAGATACACGGAAACCGGATAAATCTGTAAACCCTCTCCCCTGCTTAGATATGAACCATTAACCTCAATAAGGTGCAGCTTCTTCACTCCATTGCAATATCACTAAGCTAGAAGCCCTTTTGATAAACAATGACTTTTAAATTTGTCAAATATTTATCAACGAAACCAAGCTACATCTTCACTTATCTCTATAAATTGATAATAATACATACCATTATTTTTTTTTCATATCCATCACCAAAATATTTAAGAAAAATAAAAACAAAATCAAAAGAAATTAGAGAAAAATATCGTAATGTATCCAATAAAAAAGGCTGGAATATCGCCCAACTTTATAAAATGAATAAATTTGAAATTTAATGTATAATTAATATAGTCATTCTATGAATAAAAATTGATTTTTTCTCCTAAAACAAATTTAAAGCTATTGCTTATTATTTTCTGATTAAAAAACTCATTTTTTTTTCTGATAAATCTTACTCTATATCTTAAAATTTAATGGTTATTTTATAAACTATTTTTTATTAATTTTAATTTCTCTAAGAACTTAAAGCTATTAATAAATATATTGATTTGAAAAAAATAAAAATAAAAGATCATTAGTGTTTTACTTCAATTTTTAATTAAAAATCTAGCAGACAAACAGTTCCCTCATTTTAAAAGTGTGCGTTAGTTTAGAGTTGTCATAACGAGTCAGACATGACACGTAAAGAAATGAAACACGAAATGGTTAAACACAAACACGACCCATTTAAAACACGTAAATACAAAAGGGTCAGGCTAAATGTACATCTCATTCTGACTTGTCATACCCCCTCCCCCAAATTATTAATTATTAATTTGTCAAAATTAACCCTTCAACTTTATAGCACAACCAGAATGCAACAAACGTTATTTCCACCTTAAATTCTGTCAAACGTACCACATTCTTACTTGTCATACCCCCTCCAAATTATTAATTATAAATTTGTCAAAATCAACCCTTCAACTTTATAACATCACAAAAATACACCAAATGTTATTTCAACCTTAAATTCTACTAAATGTACCCCTCCTTTTTATTTGTCATATTCCCCTCTAAGTCAATTTAATTTCATGAAGCCAAATCACTTTTATCACTAAGCTTGGATGTTTTTTTGAAGCCAATGAACGGGGACTGTAGGATCATAATTTAGAACCCATCCAACGAACCAGAAAGTTTTCTTAGCCAAGTAAAAGCAGTCTGTACCCCACTAGATCAATCTAAAAGGCCCGATCGCAGATCCACAGATCCAAGTTTGAACAAGCAACCCTACACAACACGTCGACTTCTTGCTCGTTTGCTGTTTGAAATTTCATTGTAATGTTTTGTTAGGGTTTATAATCGGATCTTGAAAGTTGTTTTTGTGTACAGAAGGGTTCCAGGGATTCGAGGAAGATCTCAGTCATTTTAATTTGGTTTTTATGCTCGTTTAGATCGATTTTTGGTTCAGTTTATCTTTCGACTTTCTAGGATTAGTTTGATTCGAATTTGCTTCAAATTCATGATAAGTATTGATCCTCTAATCTTTGTTATTATTAAAGTTTGGAACTTGGCCATGTTTGATTTGAGTTGGAATGTTCAATGGATAGTTTGGCTTTGGAGACCACTCGTGGGTATGGTGGATCCATGGCTGCAATATTGGGGAAGAAAGAGTAGTTTTTTATAATGGCACAAAGATTCCCTTATGTTTTTGTTTAAAGACTTATGGTTTTTTTAATTAACAACAAAAAATAAGGCTTACTTGTATATATTTAAAAAGTTTAAGGAGGGTGTATGACAAGCAAAAAAAATACAGAAGGGTGTATATTTAGCACAACCCATACAAAATGACCCGTTAAGAAACTTGTAACAATTAACATGATCCGTTAAACAACATGTTAAAGAACCCATGAAGGAATTAGAGTCAAAGAATTAGAATTTTTTATAATAAGGTAATTTGGTTACCCACCTATATTAATATATTATTTATTTCAAATTTTAAACTACAAACATGTCTTAAATATTAATTGTTCTGATTTAAATATTAAACAAAATTGAATCCGTTTATGTTTCCACTTGAATGAAGTATGATATATTTTACTTTTATACGTTTCGGATAAATATTAATCAAAACCGCTTTCGTCTATGTTTTTTGGTCCACTTACCTACGAATCTATGATATATTTTACTTTTTTTAAACACACATTTTAAGTTTCAAATTTTAAGTTTTACGATGGCTTAATAATTTCGCTATATTTCGATTGTTTTTGTTTTTCTTAACATTTTTTACAGCAATTTAACTTATTAATGATTTTCTAATATATAACATGTTTTTTAAAATATAGAGCTATCTCCTATATTATATACGATCTAATGTCTCATAATATTTTTCTTTTATTAATTAAGAAAAATATAATACTGTCATCAGTCGACTAATGGTGACATGTTAGTGAAAACGAGACAGATACCGACTGTATAACATTTGCCCATTATATGACCATTATATATATATATATATATATATATATATATATCGATCTCTACAACCGATCCGTTGTAACTATATATATCTCTTTTATGTACATATGAGTAACGTACATAATGAAATTCGTAAACACATCGCACCTTGCGATTTTGCTTTTGATTTTCCTTATACTTTTTCCGATTAGTATTTTTTTTAAATTCATATAAAGCAACATATAAGGCATAATAACGTTCTTTATCTACTGTGACGACCGGCATCCGAGCAGCCATAAGTCGGAAATCCAAGGGTGTACACAACCACAATGTGAGACATTGTGTTACGAGAGTGACGACAACAATAATAAACGACAATCAAAATACACGGGTTTTTCTAAAATAGTCAGGAAAATCCACTTAATCACATGAACATGAATTAGAAGAAAAGAAAAACAACCTATGAGGGAAAACAATGAACAAAACCTGAAAAGATAATATTTGGAGCATCGATCCAACGAGATATCGATATGGGTGACGATCCATGTGGACATGTTGTTAGGTTTGAATGCCTAAAGTGATATCTTTCCAGTATCAAACAATGTCAGCAGTTAAATACGACACGACGTTTGTATGAGTGACGATTCATACGAATGTCAGCGTGAGTCTTTAACGTTGATATAAAATAACCATAATTTTAAATAAAATCTCACAGGAACAATTTAATAAACAATCAAAATTTTAACACACACAACCATTCGTACGAATGGACCCTCATTTGTACGAATCGGTTTAATTCGATGAAGCTTTATAGCCACAATACGTTCACACGAATGAGAGCCATTCGTACGAACGGCTGATTCGTGCGACATTACAGCCATAAAAGCAACACTTACGTTTTTCAAACCCATTTTTCACCCAACTCTCTCAAGCGAAACCCTTTTTCGCCCCTCTCAATTTTCAGCCATTTTCACACGAAATCGGACCATTTCACGATCCAAATCGTGTGTATTTCAG
This sequence comes from Mikania micrantha, assembly GCA_009363875.1. Classification (NCBI taxonomy): domain Eukaryota; kingdom Viridiplantae; phylum Streptophyta; class Magnoliopsida; order Asterales; family Asteraceae; genus Mikania; species Mikania micrantha. The sequence continues at coordinate 54,048,385 of CM018698.1, read as the reverse complement.
CCCCAACAACTCCATTTCAATATTTCAACCCTTTACATCCCATATCGGTCAAATACGAGCTCCACAGTAAGTATTAGCACCGATTCTTTGCACCAAAACACTCTAAAACAGTTTACCATCAATTTGACCATAAAAACACCAAAAACAACCACCGATTTCAAAAATGGTGTTCTTGGTGAATCTGCAGGAGAATGAGCCGTACGAAGTGCTCATTCGTGCGAACGAGAAGCCTCGTTCATTGAAGAGGGTCACACGAACAAGCTGCCAAATGAATGAGATATCACGCGAACGAAATGGGTTCATTCGCATGAAATAACCACACGAATGAAGACCCATTCACACGAATGGATGACTAGAATAAGGGTATACATTCTCATCCTTCCATTCTTGTGAATGAGGGTCATTCGCACGAACCACCCATTCGCACCAAGAACAACCCAAAACGACTAAGTGTTGAAAGTTCTATCTCAAACCATTTGTATCGATAGAACCGAACCTTAGACCAAATTTTAAATCTAATCAAGATAAAACGAAATTAAAACACATTTTCCAAAATCACATCAAAACACTGAACACACAATCGTCCAACATCTAATTAAACTAATTTATAACACATGATTCAAACAGAGAGAGCTTACCAAGTGAGTGCATCAACGACCCATAACTTCAGGTGAGTTCACAGACCCCTTGTTTTCAATTTTCTGGCTTCCAAATCATTTGGGGCTGAGAACATGAAACCTCTTATTCGAATGATCAACGAATAAGAGTTATTTTCAAATGATTTCAATAAAAGGATCAACTCTTAACCTCTTATTCGAATGTTATATGAATAAGTGTCTTTTCAATCATTTTTACTGGGCGTTCATCGCTCCATTCAACTTTTTATCAAATAAAAACAACACACCAGTTTTGAGGGGTCAAAACACAAATCATCGAGGAGATGTCCGTTGACCACAACAGTTCGAGGCTTTGTGCCCAACCAAGAGGTGAACGAACACGAAACGTGGAATTGTGTAGTGCACAATCGAGAACTATCATTTTCATGGGAACCCCCCATCAAACAAACAACATTTTTGCATGGTTTCTGTCTAGGGTAATTCACTACGACCTGTGTCCACACAACATCACATCGAGAATTCGCTGAGGAATTCTCAAACAAGTCACATCAGAGTCATTTACCATAGGTTTAACAAACCTCCAGCGCTGAGGCTAGTATGTTACACACATACACACGTGAAACAACAACTCGGATTAGCTCCAGGGGAACTAATCACTCAATCATATCAGTTAGGGTTGGTAAATGATCACATGGGTGATTTTACAGACATATCACACAACAACAATAAGATTTTTCAAACAAAACAAATGTTCAAGACTTCGTCTTGGACGAGTTTCAAACGAGTACACCGTAAACAGTGTTATACTACAAGAAATGAGCGTAAACTGTGTGATTTTCAAACAAACAAAATATGTCTCATGTATCAAGAGACAAAGCATACGCTTCTCACAACTTCCTTTTACAAATCATTCGTCGTGTCGTATAGAGTGGAAATACACAAGTGACAAGGTCTGATTTCCGTTATAGACATCCTCGTGGATCACTGAAGGGGTGGTAGGCTGGCGGTCGAGCTTTGGCTCTACGTATTACATAAAGTATCTTCGATGATTCGGGATGGTGTCAGTAATGATGTTCATGTTAATGCACATGTGTAGATCATTCATGTTTTCAACACCATTCACACACCACTTTCAAAACCATTGTGAATGGAAAGATTTTCACTAAACCTTTTGCAAAACCTAATATTTTCAAAACTAATGTGACTCACCAACCTAATGTTGATATATTTTACATGTTCTCAGGTGAAGAACAGGTAATCGCAAGATTACTTTAGAGAGAGAAAGATAGGATCCTTTATAGGAACCTACAACTCCTGCATAGAATCTTCCCGGTTAGCCCGGATACAAGATTCAAGACTTGCACCTGTGTAACCAACCCTTGTGGGACATCTAGTCCTCATTCCAGATGTCCAAATCAAGTTGTAATAGAATTAAATTATAAAACAATTGTAATTTAATTTTATTCATTTAATGCATTTTAGTGCTTCTCATATTATCATATGCAATGTAACAATCTAATCACTCCGATTACAATCATGCCTCGAGATTATTCCACCCGACGGGTCTCCGATCCGGCCCGCCGGCCCAGGGCGTGACATCTACGTTTTAATCTTTATAACTGATCAATCGTGACTTCATATGTTTTTTAAGCGTACCATCACGTTGCAAACACATAAGTCTTGATCATACCACCACGTTGCAATATACGAATCTTAATCATATTGTCCGCTGCAGTGCGCGGGTAATTTTAATTTTCAAAATCTTATATATATAAACTTTTTAACACTTTTAAAAACTAATTTAATTTATGGTTTATATTAGTGATGGAAATAACTCTTTTAAGTGTCATCACATTCTAACTCTAATAGCTAAAAAAGTATAGTTGTTTAACCCTATAAGTATAGAAAAATAATTATTGTATATTGAACTTAACTTATAAACATAATTTCGAAACTTATACTCATGGGTTTTGAATAATTAACTTTTGAAGGTATCAAAAAAAATTATTTATTTTTAATTGTAAGACATTTAAACTTATTTAAATATATACATATATACATACACACTTAAGCTAGCTTTTTAAATATTTAGAAGCTTTATCATTGAAAAAGTTATAAATTTTAATTTGAAATAAAAACTTAAGATTATAAGAACTTAGTATTGACATCATGACGTTTGCCACCTCAATGATATATATTCTAAGGTTTTGTCATTGAGTTAACAATATTTGATAAACTACATGTCTATTTTGGTAGTGGAAAAAAAAAATCAAAACCTATGATTATTATGCATACAATTTTAATTCTACTTTTGAAAAAAAATAAATATTTTTAAGTGAGAAAACCAAACCCACACCGACCTGCAACATCCATAAACTAATAATTACATAGTTTTTCAAAGTATGATTTAAGAGTATTGTATATACACAAACGTACACCTTAAAGAAATATGCGAGTTTTTCAAGTTTAGAGAATCTAAAAAACATGCATGTTGCCAGGGGCGAATGTTAGTAGGGACCGGGGGTGGGGGCGGGCGACCGCCCTTTAGTTATTTTTAGTTAAAAATACGGGTTCGTCCCCTCATTTTAAAAATTTAACATGTATATAGAGTCACATAAATTTCCGGCCCTCTTTATGACAGTGAAGCTCTGCCACAATATGTTTCATTATTTGAATTAACATATGTATTACATATGATATAAAATATTATTCTATATTTAAAATTCGTATGTATTACAGTAGTTAAAATTCATATGTCTTATACTTTATTACTTTTAACCGCTAATGTAATCTACTTTTAGTTATATTATATATTCTCACAAATGATTATCATTTTATGTAGGAGGTTATATGCCCGTGTATTACAGGGGTATACGAAAAACTATTATGTGATTTTTTATCATGTGTTTATAAATTTACGTATGTACCTTTTTATATTAAAAAAATTTTAAAAACAAAATTTATAAAAATTGTTCTTAATACGTGTATATATATTTAACGTTAAACATAGATAATATTTATTATTATATATTAATTATTAGTATTAATTTAACATATTTATGTAAACAATGTATATTAGTAATGATATTCATTGTGAGTTTATATTTAAATTTAAAAAAATATTTATTTTTGAAATAATTAGAATCAATTATTACTTATTAGTATAGGAATATTATATAAAATTAGTGTGTATTAGTAAGGTTTATACGATATACAACTGTTATAAAAGACCAATCATTATCGAATTAATGTGTGACAATAGGGTTTATACGTCTCGCATAAACCTATACAAAGTATATAATGTCGTCAAGCATCAGATTAAAAGGTGAATGTATAAATAACTGACTGTAGATATAACTTAATTGAGATCAAGTGGTTGAGAGGAGGTATCCTGTGGTTTAAGTCCTGACATGAACAAAATTGGGGTTTCACGCTAGGCTAGGGGGTTTTCTCTCACCTATGGTGGGTTTTCTCCTATTGGGTGTGGATATGATCGGGTGGGTCTATGACCCGTCAGTGATCCAAATTGCTGTAAAAAAAAAAAAGATATAACTTAATTGAAAAAGAATACATCAAGTGCAATTAATTAGTTTGAACCGACCAACAACCTTTAAGAGTGAGCACAAGTACAAGCGAATTTCAAATTTAATATGTGACTAATTCGATCACGTCTTTTATAACAATAAAAAAAAATATTTTTCTTGTTGTTCCGACCTTCCGACCATCACTTCATATTTCCAATTGTTGAACTGAAAGTGGAAGTGGGACATCATGGGACCGTTATTAATGGACTTTCTGGTCGGTGGAGCATTTTTACATTGCTTGTTTAATATATTTCTGAAAATAGGTAAAAATATATATTGTTGTATATTTATACTTATATATTATACGTTTCCACTTTAAATACAAAGGTCTTGTTTAAGTGTGAAGTGCATATAGTGTGTCATTTTATCATACAAGAATTAAATGTTATTATATGATAAAATCATACAGAATCGAAGTTATCACTTATAAATCGTTTGCATGTCAGTTTCATATTTGCATGACAACTTTGTTTTTGTGTGATTTTTATCACGTAAGAATAATTAAAACGTTCGTGATAAAAAACTACGCATAATTCGTACGAAAAACACCATCACATTTTAAACTTTTGGTACGTATTTAAATAATAATAGTTACTAATTATGAAATTTAATTGTCATATCATGAGTTTACTCTAACATATATTATTATTATTATTATTATTATTATTATTATTATTATTATTATTATTATTATTATTTTATATTATTATTATTATTATTATTATTTTATATTATTTTATTTTTTTGCTCGGAAATCCCTTACTTCACTTGTCACAAATCATTCTTGATGTTGATTAATTAGTTGAAAGTTTTGTCAAAAATATGCATTGATATGAATTTGAAAATATTTGCATTTAACTCATTAACCCTTTTTTTTATTGATATTATATAACCTACATTTACAAGCTTGATCTACAGTTGTAATTGGTTTTTTTTTTTTGTTACCAAAGTCAAATTTTTTTTTTTTGTTACCAAAGTCAAAAAAACGGTTAGTCAAAAAAAACGGAACATTGGAACATAATTATTATACGCCGCGAAACATGGGTATATATATATTTTTAATCTACTTGGAGTCTTGCTTTTATTATCAATTAGCCTGATTAACACCGCGAAGCGTGTGTATAAATTCTTTTTTTTAATTTGGTTCGAGTCTTTCGTTTATTATCAATTGAGCCGATTAACGCCGCGAAGCGCGGATACAATTTTTTTTTAAATCTGATTCAAGTCTTGCATTTATTATCAATTGACCCGATTAAAGTCACGAAGCGCGAGTATAAATGTTTTTTAAATATCTTCAGACTTTTTTATTTGGTGTTTATAGATTCGTTATAAATTCTTTTTTTTAATTTGGTTCGAGTCTTCCGTTTATTATCAATTGAGCCGATTAACGCCGGGAAGCGCGGGTATAATTTTTTTTTAAATCTGATTCAAGTATTGCATTTATTATCAATTGACCCGATTAAACCCACGAAGCGCGGGTATAAATGTTTTTTAAATATCTTCGAACTTTTTTATTTGGTGTTTATATATTCGTTTTTATGTTTCCAATGCTTATTTTTACAACGGTAAACATTTATGTCAGAACTTTATTATCAATTACCCCGATTACCGCCGCGAAGCGCGGGTTTCACCCTAGTTTGAAACAAAAAAGAAATTATCAAAACATGTTTGTCTATTACTAAAACAACCTAAACTGAGTCTAACATATTACCTTTTTTCTTGAACGGCGAATATCTCAATCGTGTGAACCCACTGTTTACAGGTCATGTCACCAAGGTCTGGTTACCTAGACCTCCCATGAGCTACCACAACCATCCCAGGAGGAAATCCTACTTGGAAAACCCTCTGACCCCCTCAGACCCATTTTTCGCTGTGGAAGGGATTTGAACTCAAAACATCCCATTTGGAAGAATCTCGGGGTACCATTGAGGCAATGCCTCATTGGTATTACCTAATTGCTCAATCTACGAATCATCCCAAAGGGAATTATATCTAATTTTATATATAATTATTAGGTTGAAGGTTCCAATCGATAATTTACTTCTTGTTCCTCCACAATGCCGATAGACACTTCAGATATTTTGTTTAATGAATGTCTTTTTGTCATTCAATTCCCTATCGAGAATTCCTTGAAGCTAAAATAATATATATAAACACACACAAACATATACATATACATATACATACACACATACATTGAAAAATTTGTTAAAATTGGGTTTTAACAAAATAGGGAAAACAAATTCTTTTTTTTTTTTTTAATCTTTATTCGGATTTGAAACTGGCAATAGTTTATAGTGAGTCATGTTTTTATAACTTTTCTATGCGCATAATTATTTTTAGATAAAAATTATTTTTCTAGGTTTATCAGATGCAAAATTTTAGTATTACTTTCATAATCAATTCCTTTAGCAATTTTTGCATATAAAGTGAAGACTTTAAGCTTCTTCCAAGTTCATCTCTTGAAATATTAAAATCATATATCTGAATTATATCCTATTCTACTAGCAAATATATTAAGCTAATATTAATTAATATTATTCCATTTGCTTGGATCATAAATATTAAAATGTTCATCTATGTATTTATCATTTGATTGAGCATAAATATGTTGTTCATCATGTGTTTCTTCATTATTTGTTTTCTCATTAAGCAATTGTTCATCATTTGATAGTTCTATCTCTTGTTTGTTTATTATGTAATACTTCTCATTTGGTTGTGAAATCATTTGTTTGCTTATTATGTAATTGTTCAGCATTTGTTTATTTAGTTGTTCATCATTATTTTTCGGGATTGTAACATATTTTAATAGTTATTCATTTTCCAATTAAGGCATCTAATTTAATTTTTTTTTTCAAACAATCTAATTCATATTTATGATTTTATTTGACATATAACTAACTAAAAACTTTAGCATCAAATTAATCAAGTAATAAACAATAAAACAGATAAAGTCAATCAAAACAATAGATGAATAAACCAGATCAAATCTTCAACAACAGTAGATGCAATCAGATCAAGTTCAATTGACTGCTAATGAGTTAGGTGTAGCCAAGCTTACACTATTTAGAAACAAACTCACAATTTAAGAAAAAAAACCCAATGACTTAGCAAAAAACATTTTGCTTTATATGAAACTTGAACCAAAAAATTCTCATTTAAAATATCAAGTCATTAATCTAAAAGCATTTGGTTATAAACTAGTTTCAAATCGTCGTTTTACAATTTTTTTGAACGGCCAACTAACCAACTGCTTAGAGGATGTCAAAGCTGACCACTAATCCAGACAGCGGAGCCCCTAGCCCACCAGCCGCTAATTCACTGGGAAAACCCGACTCAAGTACCCGTCTAAAGAGACGACGGTGGAAGCCCGGTAAAATCGGATGGGATCAAGAATCAAACCTAAGACATTGGTCTTCTATCACTTCTCATATACATTTATATTACCACTAGCAATATATAATTGATCGTCATTTTACAATCTTGTTTCAAACTTTACAATTTTGACTTTTTTGTTGACCGGTCAAGCAAAGGGAATAATCAAACATCACCTCACGTTGTAAATATGTCATCAGAATATACTTTTTTTAAAAAATTAAAATAAACAAATGAATAAATAGGCCTTGAATGCACAAACTGGTTCCACCATTAACAATGCTTTTTCATTTTCAACGATCACCTGTTTCTCTGCTTTTCCCCCAATCTTCAACTTAATTTCTGCTTTTTTTTCAAATTCAGTTATGCACCATTCTACGATCACCGCTTTCCGGCCATCGGCGCACCAACCAGTTCTACTCCGGCGGAGTCCCTGCAACTCCGGTGTACCTACTCTCCGGCAAAAACCCATCGTTAAAGGCTCAAGTTTCTTGATTGTATCGACTGGAGCAGCAAGACTCCGTAATTTCAAGATCGTTGCGAAGAAGAAATCAATTGAAGGTGTGAGTGATCAGATGAATGCGATTGCGTCTCAGAATCTTGATCACGCACCTGCTCGCCGGAGAGTCCGATTGGCTTTCACTCAAGTTCAGGAACAGCTTGATCATGTTCTTTTTAAGGTTCTAATTTCACCTTTTTTACTGTTGGATTGATTTTTTTTTATTTTTTTTTTAATTTACGGGGTGAAAGTTTTAATCTTGTTCATGATTGATTCGTAGATGGCTCCTTCAGGAATCAGGACAGATGAGGTAAATTTCTTTGCGATTCAAGATTTTATATAAATATGATTTCACTCATAGCGGGTGTGAGACACGAGCAAACCCAGTAACCCACTATTCTGTCTCAACAGACCCAGCTCAAAATTACTAGAATTTGTATATTTGTCCAATTTTGACTTTTATGGGTCAATGGTAGACATCAATTTATAAAGATTTGTTTTGTTTATAACAAAAGAATTTGAAACTACTGCACCTTTATCAATTTGTTATGAATTTCAATAGAATTTGATGAACAAGCATTTGCAGGCCAATTTGTTGCATTTGCAAACAAAATCTTGAATTTATCTCCTTACCTGCTTGTGCTTGAAGGACTTGACAGTTAGATCCATATTTTATGTCAATTTGTTGAATTCTGTTTGTGGGTTCCATGTTATTTTGTTTTTTTGGTCATTAACTAACCCTTTTGGCACTACTAGCATGTTCTTGACAGATTTCTTATTGTCACGAGTTTTGGTTAACAAATGTATTCATGTTTCTTTCAATTTCTATGTTTGGAGTAAATATAGCAATGTAACACTTGTAACTTAAATTTTCACCTGACTAAAATATTTTCTTGAACATTTTAGTGGTTTGAAATGAACTCAAAGGGTCAAGAAATTTTCTGTAAAAGCTGGTTGCCGAAGCCTGGAGTTCGAATTAAAGCGGCTGTGTGTTTTGTTCATGGTTATGGCGATACTTGCACCTTTTTCTTCGAAGGTTTGAGCCTTATTTCACCAACTACATGATATATATTTATACACACACAGATGATGATTGATGAATATATTTTAAACCCACTTGATTTGAGAAAACTGTTAAAACCCGATGTAATAATATATCATTTTTTTTGTATGTAGTATATGTTATTGTAAGAAAATAAAAATATAAAAAATAAAAAAATTCTGAGTACTTGTTAAACAATGTAAAGACTTCATTTTGTTATATATGATAAAAATGTGTTTTTACAATATGAAACAATGTGTGACATAAGTAAAACATGTACTTAATTTTTGTGATTTATTTTATAATAACATATATTACATCTAAAAAACAATTTTTTATTATTTCATTAAGGTTTTCGCGGGTTTTCTTAACTCTGGGTTTTTCAAATTATGTTTCCATTATGTACGTATGTACATATGTATGTGTATTGTTTGAATTCTTGAATTTTTAAAGAATATAATTACAACCAGGGATTGCAAAGAGAATCGCGGCTTCTGGTTATGGTGTTTATGCAATAGATCATCCAGGTTTTGGCCTATCTGAAGGGCTTCATGGCTATGTTCCCAGCTTCAATGACATAGTTGACAATGTAATTGAACAATACACAAAGATCAAAGGTAAATCACTAGATTTGACTTTTAATGGTCACCCAAATCATTTTCAACTTCAAAACTCATAAAATATGTTTACTTTCTATACATAACTCTTTGTAACCACAATAGAACGAAACAGTTTCTTATTCTTTTGAACATCTTTTGATCATGTTTAGTTTAACTATTTTCAGGAAGGCCTGAAGTGAGAGGTATGCCTCGGTTTCTACTGGGCCAGTCAATGGGAGGTGCCGTGGCTCTCAAAGTTCATCTTAAAGAACGACGCGAATGGGATGGTATCGCGCTTGTGGCTCCAATGTGTAAGGTAAAGCTCTTTTTGATATGTCTAACTACCTAAATTAGTTTGGCGTATGTTTCACCAACTGTTTGTTGATTCTTAACGGTTTGATCCGCAATTTGGTTCAAGATTTCAGAGGAAATGAGCCCCCCAAAACAACTGCAGAAAGCTCTAATCTTTTTGTCAAGAGTTATGCCAAAAGCCAAGCTTGTACCAGCAAAAGATCTAGCTGAACTGGCTTTTAGAGACCCACAGAAAAGAAAATTGGCAAGTGTTTTTATATGCAAATAAACTTGAATAATACATACATATTACTGAAAGTTTGACTTTTAGTCAAAGGTTTAAAATACCTTTAATTGTCTCAAATTCAGGCTGATTACAATGTCATAAGCTACTCTGATCAGACCAGATTAAAGACTGCTGTTGAACTTTTAAATGCCACAAACGAACTCGAATCACAAGTCGAAAAGGTCTTTTCTTTTCTTTTCTTAATTGTAACAATTTAGACTTAAAATGATTTAATTTTTTTTACTTCTTAAAAAATTTCCAGGTTTCATCGCCATTGTTGATTCTTCACGGAGCTGCAGACAAGGTAACTGATCCTAATATCAGCAAGTTTCTTTACCAAAAGGCTGCCAGCAAGGATAAAACTTTGAAGCTTTATGATGGAAGTTATCACTCCATTCTTGAAGGGGAATCAGATGAGAGGATATTAGAAGTGCTTGATGACATTATCGAGTGGCTTGATTCTCATTGCCCCGTTAGATAGATGTTTGTAGCCATTGATGAGATTCAAGAAATTTTCATCAAGTTTCACCAAAGCAATGCATTTGACAGTCTAGATTGGATTTTTTATTCTTTTTTCTGGTGAATTTTGATGTTTTTTTTGATGTTGTTGTTTTTCTGGTCTGTTTTAGCTTGTTTATCTTTAGTTTTCTAGTTCTTTGTAAGATTTGTATTGTAGACTTGTAGAAACGGCTTGCTTTATAAAAAGAGATGAAGGAATTATTCTTGTTCAGTATAGTGATTGTCATGATTCACTAAAAAAATTATTATTATTATAATTATTTTCATTTTGAGGGTACTTGATCTTGTTGTTACCTCTTAACCATTCAGACTTAAAGTTACTTCTTAATTATTTAGAGGTTACGAACCATTAAAAGGTAGCCTCATAATGACCATTAAAAAGCTATCAAACAGCCCCTGAAGCCGATTCACTAAAAATAGTATGATTTAGTGGAGAGTGAAGCCTCTCAATATCAATTTAGAAGACAAGCTTTTACACATAACAACTCATTTGATTTTAGATAATTGCTTCTGACTTCTATTCCTTGTGCTGAATTTGAAGTATGAGTACTAATCAACATACATTATATCCAAATATTGACACTAGTTGCGGGTTTTATATTCGCGATATCTATGAAAAACATATAAATACTTTCATATTTAAACTATTTTGCTGGTACTTGTAAAAATTCAATTACATAATTCACATAAAGTTCAAGAATGAATATGAAAAACTCTTTAAAGCGCATAATCGATAGTTTTTCATGATCGTAGTGAGCAAAGGATCCTTGATTAGAGGATCTTGATCACCTTAAGTGATTCCGATGCAACTGTCTATGCATAGAGTTTAGGATTGCCATCTCATTCCAAGCCTCAAACATCAACCACCACCACTAAATCCACCAAACAATCAATTCTTCCATAATCCTCCACCGAACCAAAATCCATATCTAAAACTGTCCCTAGCCTTCAACGAATTATAAATTATATAAACATTTTTTTTTAAAAAAAAGAGGATTAACGTTGTAACAATAACAATAACAATAACAAAATCATAATCAGGCCGGGGTGTTGATCGAGTCAATATGATCGGGTTTCGGGTTAATCATGTTGGGTTATTTGGAGCTTTTTTATAAATTGAATTGCCACCCGACGTTCGGGGTTAGTCGGGTCACGGATTATACAGGTCAGGGCAGTTGGGTTAATATTTATTTTTATTATCTTGATTCAATTTTAAATTGTTACAAATAATTCATTTTTTTAAATATATAATTTAATGGAAAATATATTGAATCATATATAATTTGATTAATAGTCCAAATCATAAATAGTTAATGTAATTAAATACGTTTTGTATTTAATAATTAATATACACAAAAATATTAATCATCATTATTCAGGTATTCGGGTTAACCTGAAACCTGACTAATTTTTAAAAATATGTCCAAAATCTGACTCTATTAACAAATCAGTTTAAACAGTCGACTCGACTAACCAGGCTAACCTTTCAGACCTAAATAATCTGACCACATTAAGCTTATTTGCGTTTGAGTATGGATTAGGTGTATTTTTGACACGGCTACTCATAATAATATAAAAAACATTTTATAATCCTATATAAACTTAATAGGCTCAATTTTTTAGCTTGAATATTAGATTTCTATAAATTTAATAGGTATAAATTTTTTTATATCAAATACAAATAAAATTTAATAGTTTGGGCTCCTAAAATTAGGCCTATAGCAATCCGTCTGATTTACCCTTGGTAAGGGCGGCCGGGCGAGTTCTCCTCATACTTTATGAATATATTTAAAAAATATTTACCAATGAGGCATTGACTCAATGATACCCTACAATTCTTTCAAATAAGAGGTCTTGGGTTCAAATCCCTCTTGTAGTGAAATAGGGGTCTGAGGGGGGTCAGGGGGTTTTCCCAGTAGGGTTTCCTCCTGAGGTGGTTGTGGTGGCTCATGGGAGGTTCAGGTAACTAGAACTTGGTGACATGGCCTGAAAACAGTGGGTGGTTGTGGTGGCTCATGGGAGGTCCAGGTAATTAAACTTTGGTGACAGGGCCTAAAAACAGTGGGTTAACACGATTGATACCTTCGCCGTTTAAAAAAATTTTTAAAAATATTTAGACGTTTAATAATAATATTAAAACAAAACAAAATTTTAAATTGATCTTAATTTTAACAAGTTTAGAATCTAACATAATGAATAATGATTACAATTTGATACAAGTTTTAACGTGTGCGTAATTTCAATAATAAATAATCATTAATTTTTAACAATAATATTAATAATAACACAACAAAACAATAAAAACCACCATGATTTATAAATGGCTCCATAGCTTTTTAATACGTAAATAACATTTTTAATATTCTTTTTAATTTAATACTATTTTCTTATTTTTATGAAAATATTAAAATACTGCCTGATATTTCATAAAGTATGTTGTGTTTGGTGTCATATTACCCAGACATACTTTATTTTAAATTACATTCATAACATAATGTTTTATTAAAATTCGAATACACTATCGAGACATGTTTATTAGGCTATGTGATATGCATCAGTTCCCGTCACTTCACGTATGCGTCACATAATCAATCAACATCATCACCCTATTATCACTCCACATCATATTTACATATGTTATTCATCACCCTTCCATCACTCCACGTCATCACCACATTTATTCAATATTTTATTATTTAAATTTTATTTTTTAATTATAAATTAAATTAAAAAAAAGACATAATATTATTAAAAAAATTAATATTACAAAATAAAATAAAATAAATTACATGACAAAAATTAAACTACATAATAAAAAAAAATACAATAAAAAAAATTAATCCATATTGTAGCGTTTCAAAATCCGCTCTTTCGTCTTCTCGGATTGAGTGTTCGTATACTTTCCGGACGATTACGTCTTCGTCCATTTTCGAAGTTTGTAACTTTAGGAACCACGTCAACATTGGGTTCCGGTTGATTCTCAGAAACGTTGTCAAATGTAGGTGAGTTTTGGTTGAAAAAAGGTTGTTGTGTAAACCAATTTGAGAAGGCTAGAAATTGGTTCAGGTTGTTTGAATTGTTTGGATCGACTTGAGGTCGATAACAATTCATCAACGGGTTAAAGTATGGGTTGTTTGGATCCATAATAGTGTAGAAATTTTTGAAGATTTGACAGTTGAAATTTTTGAAGATTTTTTGATAGATTAAAAGAGTATGTGAGTGTTTTTGAGTGGGTTGAATGAGTTTATATTGGGTTTAAATTTTTTTTTTGTTTAAACGGCCATATTACCTTTTTTTTGATTTTTTTTCCTCCCCAACGGTCATCACCCCGTGAGTAGGCTAACGAGTCACGCCTTGGCCCATCACACCACCCTCACGCTTCTGTGTAATGGGAGGAGGGCGCGACGGTGCCTCTCACGCCTCTCTCACGGTGCACAACACATGACGTTTTTATCTATATTTACATATTGATTTTATACAAAATTCACATAGGATGCCTCCAACTTAGAATAAAAACTTAAAAAGTGATTTCTAAACCACTATTTCATTTATTTTGAATTTTGCAAATACACTTATTTAATTCTTGTTTTTTTTCACATATAGAAACTGAAATTCGTGTTGATTCCAATTAAACTTTATATATATATATATATGATTGGGTTCAAATGCTAACCCTCATTTATGGCACTAACCCATTAACCCTCATAAACCAATCAGAATTGAACACATGGCTTTTTCTTTTATTATTTAATAAGGGTAAAGTAGTAATTTGCTATATTAAATACTTTACCCCCTCTTTTTTTATACATCCATAACTTTTTTATGCTATAATATTTTTTTATAAAAATTGCACCATTTTACTCGTCTTATTTTTCTCTTTAATTCCGTTATAGTCTTGACTAGGATTTTTTATTTTTTTTCGTATGTTCGTATTTACACCAATGTAACAAGTATAAAAATAACAAATTATTTGTAACGAGTTGTAACGAATTTCGGTTTACATTGTTGTAGAATAAATACGGTTTACGTTTAAGAGTGTAAACGACCCAAGCCGATCCCGAGCTAGTTAATTACGTTATATTCTTGACTAGGTTTCTTTATTTTTTCCGGATGCTCAAAAATTCGTTATATCTACTAGATTGTAAATACGTTTTAATACTTTAAAAAAATTATATCTACAAGATTGTAAAGACATTTTAATACTTTAAAAAAAATAATACAACATTTTGTTGATAAAAACCAAAATTCGTTATATATACAAGATTGTAAATACGTTTTAATACTTTAAAAAAATTATATCTACAAGATTGTAAAGACATTTTAATACTTTAAAAAAAATAATATAACATTTTGTTGATAAAACCAAAATTCGTTATATATACAAGATTGTAAATACGTTTTAATACTTTAAAAAAAATTATATCTACAAGATTGTAAATATATTTTAATACTTAAAAAAATAATATAACATTTTGTTGATAAAAACCAAAATTCGTTATATCTACAAGATTGTAAATAAATTTTAATACTTTAAAAAAATACTATAACATTTTGTTGATAAAAACTAAAATTCGTTATATATACTAGATTGTAATATGTTTTAATACTTTAAAAAAAATAATATAACATTTTGTTGATAAAAACCAAAATTCGTTATATCTACAAGATTGTAAATATATTTTCATAATTTAAAAATTATATTTACAAGATTGTAAATACATTTTAGTACTTTAAAAACCAAAATTCGTTACAAAATCAAGAATATAACGTAATTAACGAGCATCCAGAAAAAATAAAAAACCTAGTCAAGAATATAACGTAATTAACGAGCTCAGGATCGGCTTGGCTCGTTTACACTCTTAAACTTAACCCCTATTTATTATACAACAATGTAAACCCAAATTCGTTACAACTTGTTACAAATAATTTGTTAGTTTTATACTTGTTACATTGGTGTAAATACGAACATCCGAAAAAAAATAAAAAAACATAGTCAAGACTATAACGGAATTAAAGAGAAAAAAAGACGAGTAAAATGGTGCAATTTTTATAAAAAAATATTATAGTATAAAAAAGTTATGGATGTATAAAAAAAGATGGGGTAAAATATTTAATATATCAAATTACATTAATACCCTTATTCCCTTTTCTTTCAAATCAATTACATTATTATATTATAGTTTAATATCAACCATTAGATTAGCATCTTGTAATTTGATCATTCAATATGGTTGGGTTAATGGGTTATTGATGAATCTTAGAGTTAGTATTAGATCCATTCCCTATATATATATATATATATATATATATATATATATATATAGGAAGGTTCATGAAAAAACCACTATTTTCTAAGAAAACTAAGAAAACTTAATTCAACCAATCATATAATTTTAAAATATTTTCTATTTATTTTATTTAAAGGATATTTTAGTAAATGTCTACTCACTATTTTAGGAAGCTATTATCAAATAACTTTTTTGATTTGTTGTTTTATAAATAAACTTTTTCATTAATTTTAAAAGTTATCATTTCGATTTCTTGTTTTAAATATTGCTTCAGATATTGTTTAATTATTAGTTTTATTTCATAATGATTTTCATCTGGTTTAAGTGATTTCAAAAAATCATTCCCAAGTTGTTAAGTTTTACCATAAAGATGTTTGTTATTTTAACCCCATCATAATATCTTAAATAATCACTTTCAATAATATTTTCATTGTTTCTTAATAATTTGCCACATTGTTAAACGTTCTTACGTTTGCTCTGTAGTAATTCAAGGTGTATTCCAAATTTTGGTAACGAAGAACATAAAAAGCAAATTTATTTAGGAGCCATGTGTGTAAATCAAGTGTATTGACGAAACACGATTAACATGCCAGACTATAGAGCTACATATACGTAAACCGGTTTGATTAAATATATGTATGTCTTGATATGAAGGGTGTTTTGCACACTTTTACATGCAAGCAAGTTTATTTTTAAGAAAAATATATGTAATCTAAATATATGATTTGTTCTTTTTTTATTTTCTTATTAGATGATATACATGTATGATTGCATGTGATTATACATACCAAATTACGTGTTCACAATGTGACCGAATTTGCATGTGAATATAGAAAATCAAATATATATAATGTAGTAACATATATGTAACTTGGGTTCATGTATGATTATGAGCGTGATTGATATTTTTGATTACATTTAAGGACCTGATATTTAATGAATTGCCCAATGAGCCATCAAATGTGAACAAGGACGTTTTAATACCACATGGAATAAGGAAAAAAAGGATGTGGCGTTAACATGTGTTTAATTGGTCCTAGTTAGAAGGTTATCACAAGTTCTAAGATTTTTTGAAATCCAATTACAATGCAAAAAATATATAATACATAACTTTAGTTGATGAATCTACGTCTTTTATCTTAGAGATAATGTATAGTATGATTACACATGTACATATGTAATAACCTACGTTGATCTCCAAGAATTAAAACTCTCGTTGAAATTAGTGACAAATGAACCTCTTTTTTATCTAAAAACAAGTACTTCTGAATTTCTGATTACATATATGTAAGCATGTTTAAATGTATGTATGTTTCAAGTAAACTTTCAAGTTTATTTGTTTGATTACATATGTGTAATTATGTTTACACTATCACAATCTTGTTCATTATTTTTCTTTTTTGTTGAAAAAAAAAGAATTCTTACATATGTCTTTTTTCTTGAATACTTACATGTATGTAATCAAGTTTGTTTATATGATTATGTATATGTAAGCATGTTCACATGTATGTAACTTGATCGAACTAATCTATTTGTATGCTTACATATATGTAAGCACTAATCATGTTTACATATGTAAATAGTTAGGTCAATTACATATATGTAATCAGATAGTATTGTTGAAAAAAATTCAAATAGTTTGTATGAGAAAATTCAGATTGTTTGAATTCAAATTTATGAGTGAAAAAATTGATCAAACTAATCAATTTGTATGATTACATATATGTAAATAGTTGGGTTGTTTATATATATGTATATTATGTGTGTGTAACCAGTTTTTTTTTCTTAATTGATTAAATATATCTTTTTTCTTGAATGCTTACATACATGTAATCAAATTTACTTGTACAGTGGCATATATGTAATTAGATTGTTTTGTTAAAAAATTCAGATTTTTTTAATCAAAAAATTCAAATTGTTTGTATACAAATTTTTAAGTGAAATTCTTTTTACATAAATGCATCATAATACGAATCACTGTTATCGTATTCGTTGAATAGTACCAGGGAATTTTAAAAAATTCAAGAATATTTTACGACTTGTATTGGCAAACTTAGTATAATAAAATTATTGTTACTTTTGTAGTATTTGTATACCAATGAAACAAGGTCATCTACAAAAGCACCAAAAATATATTTATTGTTACTTATTTGTAGTATTTTTGAAAACCCCCTGGAATCATGGTATAACTTGAGGGAAAGTCAAAGAAGGTAATTAATTAGGCAAGAATTGATTTGTTTTGATTACTTTCTAAAACGTAGCAAAAAACTTTTTACCCAAAATGCCCTTTAGATTTATATTTATTTATTCTTGAATAATAATATTTACAAAACTGCCATTATTAAATTACAACCATTGATTGTTTTGATGAATGGTTAGATTAAGGTTTTTTTAGTTTTCTTAAAAATTGGAGTTTTTTGATGAACCTCCCCCTATATATATATATATATATATATAATATTATAATATATTTTGCTTAACTTATAATGAATTTTATACACATACTTTTCTATAATAACTTTTACATTATAATTGTTAAATTTTGTATATAAAGTTACAACTTACTTATTTTTATAGACACTTTTGTTCAACTTTTACTTAAAGACAAAACGAGTCTAAGATGTTTTTTTTTTAAAATTTTTTTCCAGTAGTTTTCCATGTTTCGTGTTTATGTAGTAAGTTTTGTATACATTTATTTTCATATTTTTTAAACATTTATTTTTACAAAAACATAACTTTATATGAGTTTAGAGCAGCATTTTTATGCATTTGCATGTTTAAAACCTTGACACGTTAACCTCATATGCTTCTATATACCCATCTAATCATGTCAATGTTATCATGTGCAACACGATGGAGTGACCATCATATCTAGTTAAAATGCATTTTGAAAAATGGAAAGGATGAAATCAATGCCCAACTTTGAAAGTTTTTATAAGTCAAAATTATTTTCTATTTATTTATGTATAACGAATATATACCTAATTTACATAAATCGTTACTTGTGATTAAATTAACTATAGCCTACGTTTCTAATTTTAACTTCAGTTTGTTATAAAAAATAAAAAAAAAATTGGTAAACACCACCATCAGGCGGCCCTCACCGACCAGTCTCACGGCCAACATTAAAGAGGTAAATCGCGTGACCCAGGGAAAATTGAGTGGTGCCGGGTTTTGAACCCTAAACCTCCATTCTAGATTCTCACCCATTACAACTAGGCCACCATCGGGGAGACTTGTTATAACATTTGAGGCAGCCAGAAAAAAATAATACAAGTTAAAAAAACAAAAGAAACAAAAAAAAAAAAAAAAAGAGTTTTCTTTTTATTTTTTTTTTTAATTTTTAAGGAGAAAAATTATATAAGAGAAATGAATTTGCTGGCAGCTAGGTAAATCTATAATACAACTGACTGGCTGTGTAAGCCGCCAACATCTACTGGCTGGGATCTGGGGCTAGCCATTTTGTACTCCATAATAGGATAAACAAAACCACAGTCAGATGCCTAACTTTGTTTGTTTTGCCAATAATTAATTAATTAAATATTCATAATTAAAATATAAAGTCACGTTTATTCATGAAACAATTTAAATCTATCAAGTAAACAAACACTAGCTAGCACGTACAAAAAGTATTGGGGACAAGAGCAAGGGTAATCGTGACCGATCGAGACTAAATTAGATATATGAACAAGTGTCATCTGATTTGTAACTCATTGCCAAACCTATTTAAAAGATCTAAGTTTAAACCTAAGCGAGACGTAATTTAGAAAGGAAAAAAGAGTAATTAAAAGTAAGATAGATGAGTAAATGTGTTATATGTTTAAAAAGAATAAACGACACATGATGGAAGAACACATACGTACATACCTAAAGTGTTAACACATCTACGTATAAATGCATATATTTGTAAAAAGCATAGCAATCAATTATGTGTTAACACATCTTACGTATATGTAATTTTCTTTTTAGAATGAATTAGTCTATTAACCATAATTTAAGTATAGATAATTCCTCCTTTTTTGCAAGATTGTTAACAATTACTCAATATCCGTTTGATCTAGTACTAGGTAGAGAATAATTATGTTGTTTTTTTTTACAAGATTTGGAGTACGAACATGTTCTAATAAACATATAGATGGGTGTATGTGTGTTTCATCGTCATGAATTTAACATCTATAATTCAAGAGGAAGTTCTGATTCATTAAGCATTAAAGTTTGGTATTGGTTAGCATAGGAAGAAGATCAAATGTTAACCCATGTTTATTGTGTTAACCGAATAATTATATCTTATTACTTTGTGCCCACATTAAAGTAAATCTAAAGATTTAAGTTTTTTCTTCTTTTTTTTTATTAATGTAAGTGCTCACTTACATTAATAAGAAAAAAAGAAAAAATTTAAACCTTTAGATTTACTTTAATGTGGGCTCCAAATTAATAAGATGCAGTTATTCGGTTAACGCAATAAGGAAGGGTTAACATTCGAACCATCCCCGGTTAGCATATATGTGGGATTAGCCCACTTGGTAGAGACATTGTCTCTTAAAAAGGAGGTCTTAGGTTCAAATACAAGCAAGGATGAAATATTGGTTGTAGTGTAGAAGTAGGAGTAGGATAGTATTGCTGTTCAAAAAAAAAATTAACATTACCAAAAACCAAGGGTGAGAACTCAAGAGTTAATTGTGAAGTGAGGATGACTTGATTTTAATTAACCATTATTGGTTTTGTCAAAAAAAACCTAAAATACTTGATGTCCTTCTAATGATAAAAATATCTTTTATATTTGAACATTCTTTTATATATTTACACACATTTTACGCAAGAAAGTCGATAATATGATGAACACTAAGCATGATGAACACTAAACATGATAAGTGATCTTGTATATATTCAAATAAAATCATTTCATAAAATTTAAAAATTAATCTGGTTACGACCATCATGTGTGTGTGTATGTATATGGGATTCAATGCTCTAATTGAATAAGAACCTAGCTATAGAAACTTAATTTTGAATGAATCAAGATTCGATTAGGTTGTGTTATTCACACATCCACCCCACCCATCCCACACCACCTATACGCCTCGTATAGGTATATACGATGTGTATACATGACAATCATTTGATGTCAGAATTTGTTAGCCCCAATGATTGGGGACCTATACGAGGCGTATAGACCTATATACGTCGTATAGCTCTTTAACGCGGCTCTATACGTGACCAATCATTGAGTGTCAGTGCCAATGATTGGGGATCTATACGAGGAGTATAGACCTATACGCGGGGCTATACGCCACGTATAGACCAAACGAAGCGTATAGGGTCGGTGTAGGTGTTGAATTAAAAAAGGTAGATATGTGAATAACCAGTCCCTTCGATTATTATGTTTGGTCACATTTTGAATTTTGTTTTCTCGTAGTAAAAGTGACTACATATATGAATGGAAACCTGAAGAATCAATACCAAGTAGGTGCCACCAAGATAGAGGCACATGTCGGTACATCAATGTATCACAATACAGCTAAACTTTAGAAGCTACTAGTCCACCAGCTTAACCTAATGTTTTGTGTTTGTCTCCATATGACAAGATAATAGCTCTAGATAGGACCTGTGAAAACCAAAAAGATATAAGCAAGTGGGACAAACATAAATTAATCCTAAAATGGATTAATTTAATAAAACATGTTTCATTTGGGAATATGGTTCATATTTTGGGTAAAATTGTTCAAAATTAATGTTAGGATTAAAACTAAAATAGGAAAAATTTCTACTTAAAACAAAGATATCAAAAATAGAAACCCGACGTGGTTTATAAAGGCTTTGTCTTTTAGATAGAAAGAATAGAGATTCAAACATAGAAAATTGTGTGATTTTAGTTTAAAATAGTTTTAAAAAAAAAGTAATGATAAATATATAGAAAAACATAGATATATAGGGTAAGGATCGGTTGTTAACCCACCTTAATTAAGGAAACCCGATTAACTATGACAAGATCAAACCAAATTTTTGGTTTTTCGTTTAATGATATTTATTATACATGTACAATAATATATTATTTTATGTGTTTTGGCAAATTCATTACCGTTTGGGATTTAAAGCAAGTGTAAGTTTGCGTTACACTGTAAATTTTTATTTATTGTAGCGACCACTTACACTGACGTAAGAGTCCAAACGGTGATGAATTTGCATAAACACATAAAATAACATATTCTTGTACATATATAATAAAGATCATGAAAACGAAAAACCAAAAATTTGGCTTAATCTTGTCGGAGTTAATCGGTTTCCTTAATTAAGGTGTGTTCTTATTTGAGCCCAATTCTATCAATAAAAATGTATAACTTTACTTGATAAAAAATCCTGAAAAATGGCATCTTCATTCAAAATTTGTAGATGATTTAAGGGTAATATAGTGGGAAAGCTGTTAATTAGCTCATGTGATAATGTAAATAGCTTGTCAGTGGGGTCTTAGAGCAAGTGTGGGATGTGCGACCGCACATGGCTCATTTTTTTAGAGCGCCCTAATATTTTTTTTTTAAAAATGTATATATTATATATATTAATTTTTTACAACAAACACATATAATTTACATTCAAATTTTTAAAATATATAATCCAGTTACGAATTTTATAAATGCTAAGAAGAAAAACTTTTTCCTTAAATATTTAACCCAATAACTCATTACAATTTAAAATTTAGGTCAAAAAAACAAATTAACTCACTTCATATTTAGTTACAAACTAATTACCGCACACACACATTTAGGGGCCCATTTTTAGCGTTCATACAGAGCACCTAATCTCTCAGAGACGGCACTGTAGCTTGTCAAAACCTTTGGTCTATAATCAGGCTTATAATTCTATTTGTATCAAAAGTTACAATTTTTTCAAGTTTACATGTATTTCTGTGACTTTATTAAAAAAAGAAAGATATTTTCGGATGAACATTTTTATCAGAAAATTGTATGAAGTGACCTAATTAACAAAAAAGTTTTGTTGTAACTAGTCAAGCCAAGCTTGTAAAAACTTGAGTTTGACTTGTTTTTGACTTTAGAAAGATCGAGCATGAGCTTTGCTTGTTTAGGGTTCCATTTTTAAAGCTCGAGCTCAACTTGTAAGAAAGCTTCCAGACCTCTAGTTCAGGCTCAAGCACTTTTAAGCTCGTCTTGTTTGAGATTTTCACCGATCAAATCTCGAGTTTCTCATGAGTCCGTTTAATTGATTCGTTTACACTCGTAGTTTAAACCTTACCCAAGCCAAAATTGATGTTAAAAAAATGAAACTAGAGCATATATAGAAATGGAAGTAAATTAGATAGGAAATTAGACAACATGGAAAAACCTGCCCAATTTTGAAAAAGATGTGCATGTGTAGACAATATATGGACAAAAATTTTACAATCTGATTATGTAATGGATAACATCCAAAGGTTATTAGCAGAATTACTTTTGGAGCAAAAGGATTACACAATAGTTATTGCAAAGAAAAAGAAAGATTGGACATAATCCAACATTTAGCTTGGATCCAAGAAACTTATAGGTGCAACTATATTGTCATGTGTTCAATGAAGATCGATGAGCATTGTACGTGTTTCGATCTTCGGTAAATATGATATATATATATATATATATATATATATATATATATATATAGTCATATTTTAACTCAAAAAAACATGATAGTTTAACTTGAATTCAAAAACTCCCCATTATTAGTGTTTATAAATAGTTATATTTCATCAATTATTCCCTTCATGTACTAACAAAATTAAAATAAGAAAGAATAAAGAATGCAAAATCATTCTCAATCCCAATGCAAGTAACGATAAAAATTGAAATCTAAAAAGAAGTTGATCCTATTAGATAACAAGGACATGTGTTTTAACTCTGAAAAGAAGTTGATCCTATATATTAATTAGATAACAAAGGACATAACAAATGGACTTAGCGGTTACCTTTTCACTTTTTTTTTTTGAAAAGTCTTGGATTTGAATGAAGATCAAAAGAAAAGATATTTATTGAGACAGGCGAGGTTACCCTCTTCAGTTTTTTTTTGTGAAAATTCTTGGATTTGAATATAGATCAAAAGATATTTATTGAGACAAGGACATGATGTTTTGTTGTGAGGTTTCTTTTGGGGTAGACTCGGACGTATGACACAAAGCGTCAAATCCGATTAGACAGTTAAAATCTTGTCTTAGATGTCAGCATTCTAAGCGTTCACGAAAAAAGATAATGAGGACGTGTGTTTAACTTCGAGCGAAATTTAATCAGTTTAAAGTAATTTACGAGTAAGTTTAAAAGAAAGGACAATGTAATAAAAATAGTAAATTACCGATATGGTCCATATGTTTTTCTAGTATTTTACCATTGATCCATAGGTTTCATAAATTACCTCTTCTTAAGTTATCAAGTTACCATCATATAAGGACCATATGTCTATATGTGTTAAAAATGTCTAAAGTTTGGTACTATATAGGTAATTTTTGAAACCTATGAACCAAAAGTGAAATATTAGCAAACCATCGATATCATCTCGCTAATTTAATTTAATAAAAAAAAAGGTTAAGACTTTAGTTGAAATCTAACTTGTCGGTCCCACCCGCACACATCTGGTTACACATATAACAAACACCAATTACAACCTCATCGAATACGGTGCGTAATGCGTTCAGTCTAAATCCGGTTAAAGTCCAACCAAACACTTGCATTCATTCTGCTCATACTCACTCTCAAAACATACCTTAGGTTTCACACAATAAATCCTACAACTGAAATTAAAAAACCCAAAAAAACAACAAAAATAATACAAAAATAAAATCTTTATTAGAACCCATCTTGTTTAGATTCATTTAAACATGGTAAGAATGCATACATTATGCAAAAGTGATTCTAACACCATTAAACTATGCATGCAAGAGTCTTGTGTTGTAATTAGAACCCATCTTGAGGATATCGTGTGACCGGAGATGGTGACATATCGGTGCCACCACCGCTTCCTCCGGCGAGTGTGAAGCTTTGTCCAACCGGAGCACCAACGCATGTGTAGTTGTTTGAACACTCCGGTGGTGGTGTGGTGACGCCTGTTAGATTCTGGAGGTTGAATGATGGTGGATTGCCGGAGCAAACATGTCCGATAAAGTAATCATTGATCGGATATTGGGATGAGTAGTGGTTGCTGAGACGTGACGCCGGTGAAGTGTAGATATGTGGAGCCGGTTGTGGCGGTAGCGGTGGTGGTAGAATGGTGGTGGAGGTGCCGGAAAAGAGCCTTGCTGGGTAAACTGTACTGCCCATGCTGCAACCTGCTTGATGATGAAACCCTCCATGTACCACCGGTTGTCCACTACATTAAGATATCAATATGACTGGTCAATTTTTATTTATACGCAAAAATAGGACACCATTATTTTATGTCCTCTATTATCAAAAGGGTCAATAATAACAAAAGTTTCATGCTTTTTTTATTATAGTTAAACTAAGAACAAAATTAATCTTTTAAGTGGCTTAATAAGAGAAAAAAAATACTGAAAATAATTAAAAAAATACTAAAAATAATGAAAGATACATACCCTAGTTGGTGTGAGAGTGGAGGTAGGAGATTATCATTGCTAAAAACCAGCTGACGAGCTCGGTTTAGTGTTTCTGTCTCCCTTTCTGAAACCATACAGATTAGGTTAATTATGTTCAAGAAATAAGTTTAGTAAAGATCATAAGTTTGTCACTAACAAGATGAAACTTTGTAAGATTAAAAGATTGACAAGAAATCAAGGATTCAAGTAGTAATAAACAAATTCAAGTCAGATAATAAGTAAACGTGTTTTTTTTTAACGGCTAAGCTTACTCTCCTTAAAACGACACTAAACTAATTACACAGTTCCATACGATTGAACCCATGACCTTAAGTGGGCTAGCTAGTCGAACATTTATAGATTATAAGTTAATGTTGATCAAGCTTTAAAAGTTGTTTAAAATGAGTATGTGTAAGCCATTCTGAATAAAGATTGACAAGACTACGCTTCATGGCAAATCATGAGCAAAGTTCACTAGCTCCACCTTCTTTTCTCACACCTTCTGTGTGTTTTATTGATATATATGTCTCTGTAGTGTGTGTGAGAGAGAGAGAGAGTGTGTGTGTGTTTGTGTGTGTGAGAGAGAAGGGGGGGGGGGGGTTATGGTGTACCTTGGCGATGGCGGTTCATGTGTCCCCCAAGGGCTTGAGACTTGCAGAACTTGAGGGAGCAAAACCTACACTCATAGACCTTCCCGCTTTCATCCTTTGCGCCGTTTTTCTTTTTCCTATAGATTCCTAGATATCATCACCAACACAACATTTCAATTAAATCAAAACCAACATTGATGGGACCTCTCATGTGTTTCTTGTTTACTGTTACTCCTATACACTGAAATCTAAACACCAATCGTAACCTACCATCAAGATCTTATTCCTACAACCCTAATTCTTTAAAAAGTAACAATCTTTATTCAATCTAAACACACATATATCACAACTAAATCATTTGATCCATAAGGGTCACCGGAATTCTTGAAAAAGTAACAATCTTGATTCAATCTAAACACACATATATTACAACTAAATCATTTGATCCACAAAAGGGTCAAGAGAATTCTTGAAAAAGTAGCAATCTTGAACATCTTTCAGAACTAAAACCATATGATCTTACTTTTAGGGTTTGCATCCTAAAGCTAATTAAAGTGAAACTGATGATGATTATACTGGGAATAAAAAGAAGAAAAGAAAATGATCGATGGAGACGTACCGGAAGCGGAAGAAGATGAATCATCAAGTGGCTGTTTGCCATGATCTCGTGTGAAATCATCAGGAAAATTGTTGAGGTCTAAAGGGTTTCTCCTGAAAAAAGAGTTGGTGAGTAAGTTAAACTGAAGAAGAAGAGAGTGATGGTTCAGAGAAATTAATTAAAAGGGTTAATGTGGGGTGAACCCTATGATATGATATGATATGATATGATGAAACATATATACATACATGTTGGTACCACCGACAGAGATAGAAAGAAAGAAAGAAGTTTTGTATAACTCTGAGAGAGAACTATCAAACTACAACAACACAAAAATAATCTTTCAGATGAGAGAACTGAAGCTAAAGAAATTTATAAAGACCACTTCAGTTTAAGACTGAAATCTTTAAAGGGTGTTGAACCCCACCCACCCACCCACCCATGACCCATGTACCCCAACCCCACCCTAGCTAGCTACCCCTAACCCCAATCTCTCGTTGAAAGTTCTCTATCAGTGCTTCTGTCACTTCCTATTCAGACCTCTTTCTCTCGAAATGGAAAAAAAGGGACAGTGGCTCTCGTGACTTAAAAAGGGGCAGCGAAATCAAGAGCTAGCTAGCAACATGTTGGTTTGTGTTTTAAGTTGTGGTAGGGCTTGAGAGGACTAAATGAGACGAAATTTGTGGGCTATCTTCATTTCTCCTCGACTATTAGTTCCATCCGTAACATGTGAATTCAATTCAAGATTTCTTTTTTCTTTTTTAATTTTATGTTTTTACTATATATAAGTAGGGTCGTTAATACTCTCCATGACAAATGCATCATTTGACAACACTACTATGGGAAAAAAAATAAGAAACAAATTTGATTTGTAAATTCAAACATAAAAACGGATCACACCCGAGTTTTGGTTTGGTTATGAATTGTTCAACTCTTATTTTGTCTAATTAAAAAGTTACATGTCATTAACTAGCTATGATGGATAATTACAACTTAAGTTTCTGGTTTGTTGATTAATTGATAAAATTTACTAATGTCAAATCCTAGATTTTTAATTACAAACAAGAATTTGCCATAATATTTCAATCAACATCCAATGTACCAATTCAAGACTCATAAATGGATAAACATTCAATTGAGATAATTAAACCAAATCGTTCAACTAAAATGCGAAATCAAACACATAAACATAAATAAATCCAAGAATCTATCAATATTTTAAGTCTAGTAATGGTTGAAACACAAGTAAACAAAATTCCTAGTGTCTTGATATGCTAGAAATAGAGTATGATACACCACCCCATAAGATAGACTAGAGTGTGATAAGCCACCCCATACAATAGTACCATATTTTGTTTTGATATACACCAACCCGGCCGTAAGGTAAGGAAAAATTCATTTTCTTCCATTTTGCACTTTTGAACATTTGTTCTTTCATATCCTTCGATCCTAATTGATAGAAAATTCTATTTTGAGCCGAAATAGTTAAAACACTAAAACCACATGGGCTAAAATCGTAATTTACCCTACTTGAAAAGACAAGCAAAAGAACAACTCAAGTTCCATGCAATTGTATATATAAAAAATGTAATTACATTCTTAAAATGCATGAAAACACTCAAACCATCATGTTCCCACACTTGTGATTTGCTTGTGCCAAGAAAAGTCTTTTGCATACTATGACAATGGTTAATCAAAATAACCACTTAAGCATCATTTCACCAACTGTTAGTGAAGGTCCAAAGTCATATCCAATCCCCAAGACTTACAAGATGCAATAAATAAGCATCTTATCAAGCAACATAACAACTATCTAATTAAGATGGACTCTAATAATGTTATCCATGCTTCAAGTGGTTCACATGCATGCATTCACATGACATTTCACTTCTTTTTCATATGTTGACTAGAACTGATACGTAGCATATCTGAACCCTCAAACCAATAATAAAACATCATTATCATAAACTTGCATGGTAATCACAAATTCGCCACTTAGCACAAAATGTCATGCACAAATCAAGATGTCTTTAAAGGTTGATAATGTTGGACTAAGGTTAAGGTACACCATAAACACCCTTAATCAGTTTATAACCCATTCCTTAGAAATGTACGTGGATAATGTGGAATTAACAAGTGAGCTAAAGCTCCATTATTGGATTGTTCTAGTTTTATAAATACTTTAACAGAATGTGAATAATAGTCTTCTTCCCCATTAAAAAATTAAGTCAATGGTATTCTTTCCTATTTAAATAAAACAAACATAAGATAACTAGTGATGGTTCAAAAAAAACTAAGATTACAGAATTTTCCTATAGATTTCAAAATTCACCTAAAAACAGGAACAAGATTTGATGAAGCGTGATGGTGTTTGTTGATGAACTTATACCGAACGGAAACATGTATGAGCAAGGAAGCTAACTTAGTTCAAATGGACTTAATGATGAAGTAATGTTTATTTAACTATTCAATGGTGTCAAACTTGAATTCAACTTGATGTAAATTTACAGCAACATCACTTTATGAATCATGTAGCATAGAAAGGTTGAGTGCATGTTTATATATGGGTTTGACTTGCATTTAAATGATCAATTTTCATTTAATATTTTCATTTAATAAAAGATAGAAATTTGAAATGATCAATATTTATATATTTTAGGGTCTATCTTCATTTAAGAGAAAAAGAAGGCACAAATTTGTTTTTTACGTTACCTCTTTATTAAAATCTAGAATTTTGATTTCACATTGTCTTGTTGGACTCTTTTGACATATAATAATAGTAAAATATTTTTATCTATATGAAATATGGAATGAAACCTCAAGAAAAAATAACCGAGTCTTTTAAGGAAGATTAGGGAAGAAAATGATGTTGTTTTATACTTGATAAAAAGTACATCTTATTTACTAAATTAATCTACGTTTCATTATGTGTTATTTTAAGTATTACAATTAAATAAAGAATGTTTTTCATTGTTAGATCTAAAAACATATCAAACTTAATCCAAATTATAATGCTACGATACAATTAAAACCCAAACAAATAAAATATTAAATTAAATAGTACGATATTTTAATAGGGGTTTACTCATTTTGGTACTTTTCATTTTCCAATTGTTTTTCCAATTAAGAAAACAAAAAGGTAATTAAAATAAAAGACTAATTATTCTATGTGTTATCTCTTTTAATCTGTCTGAAAGTATCTCTTATAATTGTCCATGATTGTTTATATCGCTAGCATGATCGCTTGATGAAATGTGGAAGGATGTGCTAAATGGCCGATACTAGAATGTGTGTGTGGTTGGTAGGCAATGATTGGTTTGTTCGCAAGGTACTAATGCATCGTCAAATATTCAATATAATTCCGTATATCTTTTTTTGTGCAAGAGATTTTAGTCAATTGAAAGAATCTTCCGATTAATTTGGAGGTCATTTTGATTCAATTAGTAATGAGAATTAGGAATATTATACATTGCTCAATCAAAGAAAGATTCACCAATTAAAAAAAGATCGATTCTCTCAACTAATATATATGTGTGTATGTGTGATTCTTTAATTATAAACCAATATAAATTCTCAATTCAAAAATCATCTATCCACACACACGAGGTTATGCTGAAAATTCAAAAATTTATCGAAAACCTAGCTAGCAAAACACAAGGATGAGACACATGTGCTAATACGAGTAATTAATTAGAGACAGATATGCTAATACTAGTAATTTAGACTTGACATTATGTATAATTTTAACTCTATCATTATTATCCTTGAGTCAAACGCATCTTCGTTACATGTTTGGATGTAAATTATATACATCAAACATTTAGAGAGGCTATTATATAATTATTGATATTTGTGTGCATGTGTCTAGGTAGTAATTTACTTTTCTTCCATTTTTCTTTTTTTTTTTTTAATTTTTTTTCTTTGGAATTTGTTATTAAATTGGTAATGAAGAATTGCAAGACTGTCCTTGTTATATGCAGATTGAAAGCAATGCCACAAGCATGGACGATGGGGACTTGACAAAGTTACGGCAATGGAGACAAACACACAAAATCGGTCTAGGATATACATCTAGATGAAGCCTAGCTTTATATTGACTCATAGGTCTATCATGACCTATTTGGAGCCATTATGTTTGGGTTTTTGTGATCGAAATTACAAACGAATATTGCATTTAATTTCTACCAATAATTTATTCATACTTTACAACACTCTTATTTCTATAATCACTAATTTTATGAAAATATAATAATCCTTTGCTTGTTAAAATGCCACACTGCCATCCAATTACCCCAATTGTATTTCATTTTTATACCTTTTATTTACGATTAACATTAGCTCATAGTTATTGATAATTCAATAGCTTTCATTTTTTTTTTATATTTTCAAGAGGTAAAAAAGAAATAATTATTATAGAAATTACCATATTTTCAAAACCGAAATGATTATGTTGAGAATTGAGAACTATATTAACTATATAACAAGTGTATATTTTGTTTTAAATGTAATATATATTATGGGTTGTGTTGTTATAAACATGATATGATATTTAACGTAACATATGTATGAATGATTTAAGGACATTAAATCTACGGTTTATGATGTAGATCAAATTATATAAGAAAAAGCTAGTGAACGCGTATTCTAAGTGTGGTTATTTTTGTTAACTTTGTATAAAGTCCTACTTGTTAAACATTCATAAGTTATATATATATATATATATTTATATATATATATATAGGGGACGGTTACCGTACAAATTAAATTAACGTGCTAAACGTCGGAAGCCACAAGAACGCTACATGTGTCATTAGGGTAAGAGGTATGTGATTTACAAAATTACAGACCGTGATTTACAAAATTACAGAATTACATTTAACACTTATAATCAAAAACCACCGAGATAATCACAGACCAATAATTACGGACCACATTATATAACAATCACAGACCGTATTTTAACACACATAATCAAGGACAAAATGCATAATCACGGACCAATAATCACGGACCACGTTATATGAAAATCACGGACCGTCATTTAACATGAATGATCAAAGGATAAACTGCATAATCACGTACCAATAATTACGTACCAATCATAAAAATCACGGACCACGTAAAGTGAGTATAATCTAAAAGGCGTAGAAAGGAACTACAACGCAACACATGTAATCTAAATAAGGGGCATTATCGTCAATATATAATTACGGACCGCACATTATATAATTACAGACTAACATTTAACACTCATAATCAAAGGACCACCTGGATAATTGCGGACCTATAATTAAAAACCACATTATATAAAACACAGACCGTATTAATTTCAAGACACATAATTAAGGACCAACTACAAAATCACTACTAAATAGTTGTGAATAGCGTTATATGAAAATTATGGACCGTCATCTAACAGGTATAATAAATGACCAACTGCATAATCGCGCACCAATAATCACAGATCAAGCGTAAAAATCATGTGCCACGTAAAAAAAAAAAAAAACTACAATACTCAAATTAAAGATAATAAAATTCTCAATTTTATGGTATAATTTTTTAAAAAATTAATAAAGCATGTAAAAGTTTTTAAATTAAAAAAAAACGAGAACTTATTTTAACATAAAAAGGTGGTTGTTTCTCTTTTGCCTTGCAGTTATATTTTACGCTTATTTTATGGATAAAGTTGTATAAAGTGGGGATTACAAGATTTTACCAATTGATTAGTTAGATCAAGGTCCAAAATTCTTGCTACGCTTCTAACGTGAAGAAGTTCCTATATTTGATCCAGCTCCATATATTTATGTATGTGTGTGTGCGCGTATGGTAACGATCCATTGCTAACGCACCTTAATTACGGAAACCTTATTAAATGCTACAAAATCAACCAAATCTTTGAGTTTTTTTCAAGACCTTTATTATACTTGTACAAAATTATGTTCTTTTATGTGTCATGTAAATTCATAATTAACCGTTTGAAATTTAAAGTAAGTGTAAGTTTGTGTTACACTGTAATATTTATATGCTATTACAACAATTTACACTGACGTAAAATTCGAAAATGTGATAAAGTAGCAAAAACACATAAAATAATATAGTCTTCTATATGTATAAAAAAGATTACGGAAAAAATCAAAGATTTGGGTAGATCTTGTCGGTGTTAATCGGATTTTCGTAATTAAGGTAAGTTATTATTTGATCCTGATTCTGTGTGTGTGTGTGTGAATAGTTAAAAATTACACCATATAAAAATGCTTTTTTTATCCTTAAAATATATAATTTATTGGTATATCAAAAAATTATGTGTTTTTGTTCCTTGTGTTTTCTAATGCATCGTTGCTGTTTCGGGTAAAAATTAACAAGTTTAATTCTTAGCAAAACCGAATTAGAAAAATGGGGTATTGTGTTTTACAAGCAAATATGTTGAGTATATTACTGTTATGATCAGGATATCCCTGAATATCCCTGAGGATATTTCCAGAATATATAAATAAAACGAATAGCTTGCACACGAGATTTGTACGAGGAAAAAGCCCTTAATCTCTTAGGATTGTCGGCATAAAAACCTTGGGAGGTGACAATTGTCACTCTGCCTAGTTTATTAATAATCAAACGAATAGATACAAACAAAGATGACAAGTTGACCGATTCTAAGCTGCCAAACAAGCTACAGTGAGTTTTGTGTATGTTTTTCCAATAACAAGTGTCCTATATCGATCAACCACCTCGGTATTTATACAAAGAATTTACAAAAAGACGTTCAATAACGTTCACATGGTAGTTCCGATTATTCTGGCACTTTCCAAACGTGGGAGACTCATTCCAATCCTCCGCATAAATCTTCCTTAGATTGCGCATCCAAGTTTGGTTAGTTGATAATGCTTCCATGATATTAGGGCCAGCCATAGGACAACCTGTCAATCCCTGAAATCTCGCAATAGATGTTAAGCAATAGAGATAATTGTTAGTGATATGACATATTCTTATAATATCCCCGATCCCGAAATATCCCTGATCCTGGATCCTGAAATATCCTGAGTGAGAATATTTTGCGCCTAACAATTGCCCCCAATTTTACAGTTGGTTGTTTACAGCTGTAAAATTAAAAAATCTAAAGTTTAAAATTTGAAAATTTGAATTTTAAATTGACGGTTTCACGATTAAATGAACGGTTAGATGGGGATAGCGGTTACTGATTTTGTGTCAGAATACTGTGCATATAATGATCACGCCTCTCCTCTTTCAAATCACTTATCTTCTTCGATCATCTTCTCCGGTAAGTTTTCTATTCCGAAGCCTCTGTTTTTTCTGTTTTTTATTAAGTGAAAATGTCAAATTCCCCTTCTTCATTCGAGGCTAGCGACTTCTTTGATCAGAACATCCTTCCATATACTGACCAGAATGCCTGCACTTTCGATGATGATCACATTGAAGCCATGCAGCTTTCTCAAGCGTCCCCGAGGAAACTGTTTTCCGTAGATATGATCCTGCTCTTAAAGCTGATCATAGTTCTACCAAATGAGTTTGTTTTCCTGAATACCCATTTTCTTTGGGTCTATCATTCCCCTTTCCTACTCTGATTTCTTAATTTTTTCGAATCACTCGTCTCTGCTACCCTCAACTGATGCCCATGGGTTGGCGATTGCTTGTTACCCTTCATAGGTTGAACCATAAGTATGGTCTTAAAATCGGCATTCCTAAAATATCCTTTGTTTACCAACTTCGAACCCATGGATATTCTCGTTTTTTGCTTCAAAGACGACCTGGTGCCCCTGTTTTGGTTCACGGGGTGACCATGAATGAAGAAGAATGGAGAGATAAGTTTTTCTTTGTTGAGCGAAGTTCCATTTCTGGTGGAATTTCTCTACCTGTTAGTTGGTTGTTAAAGGGTAGGATATTTTTTTATTTTTTATCTTTATATATTGAATTTTTGCTAATCAATATTTGTTTATACTTGTTTTGTCACACCCCGAGCCAGCGGGACGGATCGACTTCCCCGCCGGGCGGAAAGTTCTCGGGGCGCGATATCGTGTGTGATAACATGATGATCAGATTGTTTACATAGCATCAATGTTAAGAATAACTAAGCACAATAAAGCATTGAACTAGTATTATAAAGTTAAATTACATTTGCCAATATTTAGTAATTTAACTGAATAAACCTATCAAAAGAATCAATTGTTTTCTATCTTGTAACTGTACAAGACATCAAAAGTGATTCGTATCAACAACAAAAGATGTGCTTTCAAAATCTACTAGGTCCTCTATCTGGGCAGCCTAGCATGCAATCCTGGAGCATTAGTCTATTCCTGTACGTCACCTGAGAAAGCACGTAATAAAAAAGGTCAACACAATGGTTGGTGAGTTCATGTAGTTTATAAGTTCAAAAATAGCTTTAGCAAACCTCTTTCGGCAAAACCTTAACCTCATTAACTCCACATGTAATATCTAAATCGGTATGCTTATATATAGGGCATACCCCTGAGTCGAGCCTACGACCCGCCCAGACGCCATCCCACCACATACTAATCCGCATATGACACTGTTGTTAATAATAGTTAAGCATTCTACCTACCATCCATTCCCATTCCCATCATAGCTTTAGCATTTTGTTTGTAAGTTTTAACACGCACACAATAGCATCTGCAAGTCTAGCTTTGAGAGTTACCGTTATGGACAACTGAATACCCTAAGGAATCCAGTATCAATCCATATCGGATTTAATTGTGGTTAGC
Source organism: Mikania micrantha (assembly GCA_009363875.1). Taxonomy (NCBI): domain Eukaryota; kingdom Viridiplantae; phylum Streptophyta; class Magnoliopsida; order Asterales; family Asteraceae; genus Mikania; species Mikania micrantha. The sequence continues at coordinate 54,012,794 of CM018698.1, read as the reverse complement.
AACATCGGTGTTTTGATTAAGGATTTCTAAGAGGACACAAAGTCAACTAGAGAAATCCAGAATCATCCTAGTCACATATCACAAGCATGAGTGGACAATGAGGAATCACTGTATGGCAAGCACTAAGAGACCAACAGTCTGTTCCTCTAGTCCGGGCTATGAAGGTCAACCTATGGCAAGCACTGAGAGACCGACGGTCTGTTCCTTCAAGTCCCGGCTATGGTAAACAACCTATGGCAAGCACTGAGAGGCCAAAACAGTATGTTCTACCATAGCCAATAGTTTTAGCATACAAGTTTATAGCATTCAAGTAGCATAGCGTTTACGTATCTTGTGCACAAGTACTAGCTTCACAATCGGTAAGGCAAGCACTGAGAGGCCAAACCGTTGTTTTAGCATGGCAAGCATATAAAGCATATGTCACACCCCCAATTTCAACTAACGGAACCATACCGTTTGGGAACGTGACAAACCAGGATCTCAGATCATTAGACATAGCGAAGACCTCTATATGAATTTCAAAACATACTTTGGTCTTTAAAACATAACATTCAGAGTTTACAAAAATTGCGGAAGCGTTTAAAAACCATAAACAGTTGTAAAGTAAACATTACAAAACAAAATACTCAAATGTTCAAATTCAAATATTCAAAGTGTTTATAATGCATGCGACTCTATCTCCTAGTCCATGCCAGCTTTAACGCGCGCCTTAGCGTCCTGAGAAAACATGCAAATCAAGTCAACACAAAGGTTGGTGCATAACACAGGTTTTCAATAATCACAGTGTTCAAAACAGCAGTTTGAATAACAAGTTGTAGATAACATAATCACACATGCACAGTCATGATAGCTAGTCATATAAACTATTTACATACGTGTTCGACACCGAAGCTGACGGATTGCCATGCTATAGCATGTTTTCGCCTTGCCACTATTGTCTATCACAACAATAGTAAAATTGTGTTTGGTCAGTCAAACACCTGCGTAGATCCCATCTACCAGGTGAGGTTTGTCAAACCTAATAGATCTATTTCCAACTACCACGCTTTGCATTACAGCAAACTAAACGGTTCGAGGTGTGTAAGGACTTTCAAGTTGATATGTTGTCACATAATGTAAACAGCTAACTCATGCAAGTGATATGTATCTAAAAACAGTTTGTTGCACATGTTTTCTCCCCCAAAACAGTTTAAAATAAGAAAGGGGCCGTGTACGCACCTTTGATAATAGCAGAATGATCAAATACTTGTGAACTTGCGTAGAAATCCTCTACGAATAATCTGTGATTAAACAATAACCTAGTGTTATTCGAATAATCGTTTTGTGCTTAAAATCACATACGTGTCAACACACGTATGTTAAAGTGTTAGGAATACGCATACGTAAATACGCGTGCTTTTGAAATCGTTTAAATAAAATCATATTTGATTTTATTTAAATAATCGTAATTATACGCGATTTCGTTGTCGGGTTAAAATATGAATTTTATCATTCTAATACGTTCGAGATAAAATCCTGGTTCCAACGCAATTCGAACGAGTCAAATCGGACTTGAAACGAAGGAGTTATGGTTAAAACATCAAAAATGATTTAAAAGGTCAAAAATGGTGGAACCCGGGATCGAACCCGCGACCCCCCCATTCAAACCACACGCATCTAACCAGTCCAGCCCGCTAGGGTATCGCGATTATAATCAGGAATTAATTCTTTTAACCTTACATTGGTCGGCTTCCCCTTATCACTCTATAGCCGAAGCATCTAACCACAATTGGACCTCGATTCGAACCTGATCAAGTCCACAACCTTAGGGTTTTTGTTCCTGTAATATAATAGACTTTATAGCTGGTCTTAATTTGAAATATCATCCACCATAACTGGATTAATCGGTTAATAACATATTCGAACTCAAGTTCCTAAACCTAAACCCAAAGTCCTTCAATTCGTTATCATTTCCTAAAATTTACACACGGTTTTCATTCTATGATGTATTTCGAACACTTCTGTGCTGATTAATTGGATTCTATAACCCATTTGTATCGAAATCCCCAATTCATTTTTAAAGCATGAACCCTAGAACTAAAATCCATCAAATCGTTGTAACCTACTGAAATTGATACCTGGTTTAGTTACATCGAACCCTTCTGAAACTATTGGTGTAGTTTAATTCCATTTTAAAGCTTATTTGGTTTAAAACCCCCAAACCCGACTTTGTTAAGAACCCTAGAACTCGAGCCTTATCAAATCGATGTTAATAGTTGCAATTGATGTAGTAGAACTCTTAATCGATCATGTTAGGAGGTGTAGGATTGATTTCTTACCGGATTAGTTGTCGAATTGATGAAGATCCCCTTCTAGCCCTAGTTTCGGCCCCCTTGAAGATCGATTCTTCTGTCTGGAACTACTGAGATCGATTCACTGCTTGTATCACTCTCTAATAATGCCGAATAGTGTTTAGGAATTCTCAATTGTGAGAATTGAATTCGAATTGTGAGGTTTTGGTTGTAAGGGGCTACGGTTACAACTTGTGGATCCTTAATTCCATTCAATTCGAATTCTAACAGGTAAAAACGTATGTAAACGGTTCATAATCATTATTACAATGATTATGGATGATAAGTTTGCAATTACAACTTCGAATTTAATACATTTCGAATTTCTTTCATGCTTTCTAAACGAATTTTGACTTTTAAAGTCAAAATTGGACTTTTAACTTAATTATAAGTCTTAATTCAGCAATTAGAAAAATTTGAGACTGATTTCTACAAAATCACATCCTTTAGATATGGTTTAGCTCTATTGCATAATAATTCGATTAACAAAGTTGAGCTTAAAATCCCTAATTGTTACTAATCGGCTTCTTTTAATCATTGTTGGCCTAAATTAAACTAATTGGGCCTCAAAATACCATTGGGCCTATCTAAACTTTACTGGGCCTTCCTAGATTTCATTGGGCCTCCCTGGGCCTTATTGGGCCTTAATTTGTTTACATTGGGCCTCATTTGCCCCTATTGGGCCTAACTTAGTTCTGTTGGGCCTTCATAGACTTTATTGGACCTGATTTGTCTTGTTGGGTCTTCCTTGACTTCACTGGATCTTCTTTGGCTTTACTGGGCCTTCATTAGTCTTGTTGGGCTTGTTGGGCCTTCATTGGCCTTATTGGACCTACCCTGGCCTTATAGGGCCTACATTTGTCCTGTTGGGCCCACACTATCTCTGTTGGGCCTATGATATCACCATCTCCCGTTAACAAGGTTAGTGTAAAAAGTCGGATTGTCACAGCATACAAAGTTTTAAGCATTCTGAGCATTTCAAGCATTTAGTATGTATGTATATAGCATTAGCATTAAGTTAATCCACTTTGATTAACTCTAAGTCTAATTCAAGTATTAGCTTCCTTACGTTTCCTCGAATCATTAGTAAGTACGATTTAGCTTAGAAGTTCCATAGATCCATCTAAGTTAATTTTAAGCAATAGAACAATTAACTAAGTGTTGGGTGTTATCAACTAACACTACGCTTAGTTAAATGCCTTGCTCCGTTGTATTCCCCCGCTTTGTGTTTTGAAATCATCATAACCCTTAGGGTTATTGCATTAGCTTTTGTTTAGCAAAATGTTGTTGCATTTGTCCTTAGCATGGAAAGCTTCCAACTCATTACCCATTTTGTTTTAACAAAATAAACTAGAATTTCCTTATTATCAAGAAACCCTAATGACTACATACACACCCATACTTCACCCCATGCATGCACACACACGCTCGGTCCCATGCACACACCCTTTCACACTTTCAACCATGCATTACATGCTTTCAACTCCTTTGATCTCAACATTTAGTTCACCCTTAAGTCTTCGGCCGAATGACCCATGGCAGAATCAGCTGGCTGGCGAATGAAGGAGCCGATCGAATGAGAAGCATGGCCGAACAGGTGGCGACCGAATGGAAACCGCCGATCGAATGAAGCTTGCCCGAACCATCATGCCGAATAGGGCTTGGCCGATCGAATGACTGCCGATCGAATGGGACTCATACGGCCTCGTGGCCATTAGGCGAATGGCATCTGGTTCGGTGCAAAGCCATTCGGCGAATGAGGGTTCTTGCTCATTCGATGAGCTGGTTTTTCTTGGCCATTCGGCCGCTCGAAGGCCCAGGTTCAGCCATGGTTTTTCAAGGTAATCGACTAAGGTTTAGGCTAAAGCTTGTTCCTAACCCCTCCCATAGGTGTTTTGTGTATTTTTCCTAAGGGTTGACATAGTTTCAACCGGTTAAGAATGTGGGTTCGAAATAAGGGTTTAGAAACCCTAAAATCGCTACTTTGAGCCTCAGATTACCTCGTTTCAGGCTGTTTTTCGAGCGGATCCTTTGTACTTTCGTGTAGTAGAGATCAAGATCTTCGTTTGGGTTCAAGAATCACTCAATTTCATCAAGAAATGAGTGAGTTATGGTGGATTGAAGATTTGAAATCTAGTGAGAGAGTGTAGCCGGAAATGGGTGTTTTAAAGAGAGAAAGTGAAGAGAGAAATGAGGTAGATGAACTCATTTAGGGTATTTATACCCCGAGTGAGTTAGGGTTTGTTTTGGTTGCTCGGTCCGCATTTTCGTTGCGTTTCCGGAACTTTACACGCGTTTTTACAGATTTTGAATAAAAATAGTTTCTTTAAAATACTTTTTGATGAGTTTCAAAATTGTAAAACATTAAATATTTTATTTTCTTAATTTTATGATCGTTCGTATCGTTTTCCTTTTTCGTTTCGTCAGAACGTGTTGCCATCGCACGTATTCGTTCGAATCGTCATTCAAACGAACACGACAATGGTTTGGCTTTCTGATTCTTGTTTTCTACTTTTCAGTCATTATTTCAGAACGTTAAACTCTCGGAATCATTCGTACAGATCGTCACCTATACGAATAATTCGTCTGTTTAGTATTCCATTACAACAACCTTTATGGTTTCGTTTTGTTTAACCTCGCACACGTTTATACATAATAGCACAATAACAAGCATCCGTGTGTGTGTTCAGCGTTGTCCAACGTGTTTCTGACTGTTAAACTGTTAAGTTTAAATCAGATTACAGAGACAATAGCATAATAGTTTACTGTTAAGCCTTAAGGGTAATAGCATAAACATGGTTTCTCGAAATGTGTACCTGAGTTACTGTCATTTACTGTTCAGATCACTGTTCCGGCGACGTTTCCGGCACAGATGTTACAGTCTCCCCTTGTCAGAGAAATTTCGTCCGAAATTTAAGCATCATTATCCGGTACGACTTCCTCTGTAAACAGCTGGGGATACTTGTGCTTCATGTGATCTTCGCGTTCCCAAGTAAACTCAGGTCCGCGCTTGGAATTCCAACGAACCTTGACTATCGGAATACGGCTTCGCCTCAGTTGTTTAACCTTGCGATCGATAATCTCTAAAGGTTCTTCAACAAAACGTAAATGTTCATCCAATTGAATTTCTTCAACCGGTATGATAAGAGTTTCATCAGCAAGGCATTTCTTCAAGTTTGAGACGTGGAACACGTCGTGTTCACCACTAAGTTCATCCGGTAGTCTAAGTCTGTACGCCACAGAACCAATACGTTCGATGATCTCAAACGGTCCTACGTATCGTGGTGTTAGTTTGCCTTTCTTTGCGAAACGAACTACACCTTTCCATGGGGATACTTTCAACATGACACGGTCTCCCACTTGGAATTCCAACGGCTTGCGCCGTTTATCGGCATAGCTCTTTTGTCTGCTTCGAGTTGCTTGTAGTCTTTGCTGTATCTGAGCAATTTTGTCTGTAGTTTCTTGAATGAGTTCTGGCCCGGTGATACGATTATCTCCCACTTCCGACCAACAGATCGGCGATCGACACTTACGACCATAGAGAGCCTCGAACAGTGCACATCCGATGCTACTATGATAGCTGTTGTTGTAGGAGAATTCAATCAGTGGCAAATGGGAGTCCCAATTTCCACCGAAGTCTAGAACACAAGTTCTTAACATGTCCTCCAGGGTTTGTATAGTACGTTCGCTTTGACCATCCATTTGTGGATGATAAGCTGTACTCAGGTTTAATTGCGTCCCCAGAGATTTCTGCAATGATTGCCAGAACCTTGATGTGAATCTGCTATCACGATCTGAAATGATAGACAATGGCACACCATGACGTACCACTATCTCGTTGATGTAAAGTCTCGCTAGTTTATCCATCGTGTAAGTTTCTCGCATTGGCAAGAAATGAGCAGATTTGGTTAATCGATCAACGATAACCCATATAGTGTCATGTCCACTGGAAGTGCGGGGTAGCTTAGTAACAAAGTCCATAGCTATCTGTTCTCACTTCCAAAGTGGAATTTCAGGCTGTTCCAGTAACCCTGACGGTTTCTGGTGTTCCGCCTTCACTTTTGCACACGTGAGACATAGACCAACATACTCGGCTATGTCTTTTTTCATGCCCGGCCACCAATAAAACGCCCGTAAGTCTTGGTACATCTTATCAGCACCGGGATGCACAGAGTACTTGGTCTTGTGTGCTTCATCAAAGATAAGTTTCCTTAATTCATCCACTGCAGGAATCCATACACGATCCTTGTAGTAGACAAGTCCATCAGGTTTTGTCTCCTAATGTTTTTCCACACCGCAATCAAGTTCTTCCTTCAAGCTTTCAGGTTCAATAATCTCTTGTTGTGCTTGCATAATGTTACCATGTAAGCTTGTCTGTACAGTCATTCCCATTGCCCTGACGCGCAAGGGTTTGACTCTTTCCTTCCGGCTCAAGGCATCAGCTACAACGTTTGCCTTGCCCGGATGGTACTTGATTACACAGTCGTAATCATTCAGAAGCTCAACCCAACATCGCTGTCGCATGTTGATTTCCTTCTGATCAAATATGTGTTGCAGACTTTTATGATCTGTAAATATGGTACACTTGGTGCCATATAAGTAATGTCTCCAAATTTTCAGTGCGAACACTACTGCTCCCAGTTCCAGATCATGAGTAGTGTAATTCTTCTCATGAACCTTCAGTTGTCTCGAGGCATAAGCGATAACTTTGTCTCGCTGCATAAGTACACAGCCAAGTCCCTGGTGGGATGGATCACAGTAGACAACAAAGTCATCACAACCATCTGGGAGAGATAAGATCGGAGCATCACATAGCTTTTGCTTCAAAGTCAGAAAGGCATCTTCTTGCTTCTGTTCCCAAACAAATGGCTCGCTTTTCTGTGTTAGCTTTGTGAGTGGTAGGGCTATATTAGAAAAGTTTGAGATAAACCTTCTGTAATAGCCCGCCAAGCCTAGAAAGGAACGTATCTTCGTCGGAGTCTTCGGAGTATCCCAGTCTTTATTCGCCTCAATCTTGGCAGGATCAACATGTATTCCCTCACTGTTAACTACGTGACCCAGGAATTGAACCTCTTTTAAACAAAACTCACACTTAGAGAATTTGGCATAGAGTTTCTCTTCCTTTAACAGTTCCAAGATCATCCTAAGATGTTGCTCATGTTCTGCTTTGCTTTTAGAATAGATCAATATGTCATCGATGAAAACAATGACAAACTGATCTAGATACAGCTTGCACACTTGGTTCATGAGATCCATGAAAACCGCGGGTGCATTCGTCAACCCAAAAGGCATCACCATAAATTCGTAATGCCCGTATCTAGTACGAAAAGCCGTCTTCGGTATGTCTTCCTCTTGCACTCTAAGCTGATGGTATCCAGATCGCAAATCAATCTTTGAGAATATTGAGGTCCTTGCAGTTGATCAAATAAATCATCAATCCTCGGTAATGGATACCGATTCTTGATGGTTAGCTTGTTTAGTTCCCTGTAGTCTATGCACATATGAAAAGATCCATCCTTCTTATTTATGAACAAAACCGGAGCTCCCCAAGGTGAGTAGCTCGGTCGAATGAAACCTTTATCAAGTAGCTCCTGTAGTTGGTTTGACAATTCCTGCATCTCCGAAGGTGCTAACCTGTATGGAGATTTAGCAACAGGGGTTTCTCCAGGAATCAAATCAATACGAAACTCTACCGGTCGCACCGGTGGCAAACCTGGTAAGTCTTCAGGAAAAACTTCAGGGTATTCCCTTACTATCGGCACGTCTTGAATTATCTTCTTGTCTTTCTGTTTCTCCACCACATGAGCCAGGAACGCTACACACTTCTTCTGTAGACACTTACGCGCCTTGATGCATGATATGATTTTGACACTATGCTTTGCTTGGTCCCCACGAACTTCCAATACACGATCACTCGTCAATGGAATCCGAAGTAGCTTTTCAGAACAGATGACTTCCACTCTATTGAGAGATAGCCAATCCATCCCAACTATGATGTCGAAACTGCCCAGCTCCATCGGTATTAAGTCGATGGTAAATGTATGATCAATAAGTGTAAGTGGGCAGTTCCTAAGTATAGTGCTAGCTGTTATTTGTTTCCCATTCGCTACTTCGATGATATAAGGGGAGTCTAAAGTTTCCTCAGTAAGGTTAAGTTGGCGTGCAAAGTCAGATGAAATAAAACTCTGATCTGCACCAGTATCAAATAAAATAGATGCATAAGAGTCATGTAAAAGAAATGTACCAGTGACCACGTTAGGGTCTTGGCGTGCTGCATTGGCCCCAATCACAAAAGCCCTTCCCCGTGGTGCTTGGGCTCCCTGTTGTACTCGCTTTGGGCAATCTCTGGAGAAATGGCCTAATTCTCCACAGTTATAGCATCCCCTGTTATTGTTGTTGTGATTGCCAGATCTTGGTGGTGGGAGAAGTGCTACAGCAGCATTGTTCGCAGCTTGAGTTGCTGGAGCCCGACATTGCTAAGCTCGGTGACCTAATCGGACACAGTTGTTGCATTTCCTGCATTGTGCCGTAGCAGGATGATGAAATTTGCATTGTGCACACTGGGGATGCATTCCCACATGCAGTAACTTGTTGGAGAGGAGTGACTGCCGCATAGTTCTTTACGACCTTTTGCGTTTTCTTTTGATGATAGTCTGGTTTCTTCGTTGTTGTTTCCTTGGCCTTTCCTGCATCATCTTTCAAAACTCCTAACTTTACCATTACTTTGGTAAGTTTGGCCGAGAGGGAGATGGCTGACTCCAGTGTAGCAGGATATGAAGCCAGTACAATGCTTTGTATACAAGAAGGTAATCCTGCTACATATCGATCAATCAGCTTTTCCAATGTTGGCACCATCTCTGGCACCAGGGCTACCAGTTCATGATAGCGGTTGGTAAAAGTCATATGATCGGCTCCCTTCATCACATGGTTCAAGAGCTCAACCTCTAGCTGCTGCAGTTCATGTTTCGGACAAAATTCGTTCCTCAGAAGAAGTTTGAATTCCGCCCAAGGCATTGCCATCGTTTCATCTCTCCCCTTAGCTCTAATCTGAGCATTCCACCATGTCAACGCTCGCTTGCTAAATGATCCAGCTGCATAGCGAACTTTGTGGTGTTCTGGACAACTGCTTATGTCTAGTGTCTTCTCCATTTTCTCTAGCCATTGAATCAGTCCAACGGCTCCTTCGACTCCAGTAAAGCTTGGTGGCTTGCATCCTACAAAGGATTTGTAAGAGCAATCTGAAGTATGACTAGTGTTTCCACTAGCCTCCCCTGTGGTATGGCCAGAGTTGTTGCCATGTCCTTGAATCCGATTTATCATCTCTGGGATGACATCTTTAAGTTGGCTCGTCAGTTGACTGCTCAGCAGTGTTGCCAGAGCAATAGTAGCAGGATCAAGAACTGGACCCGCATTTGGGTTCGGAGGAGGGTTTGGTGGAGGAGGTGGCGGCGGCGGCGGTGAATCTGGTGGTGATGGTGTCGATGAATGAGGTGCAGAAGTCTGTGTAGTAGGTACTGTAGTCGGTTGTCTTCTGGGCGACATTCTGATCATAACCAAAATAATACTGGTTAGTGCAGTGATCGAATGCAGAAGACACAATGCAAACATATAACCTATGTTCTCTACATGAGGGTCCCTAAGTTATAGTCTAGGCCAAACCATTTAAGTAAATGACCTATTATTTTCTATAACCTTGAGCTCTGATACCAATCTGTCACACCCCTAGCCGACGGAACGGATCGACTTCCTCGCCGGGCGGAAGGTTCTCGGGGCACGATATCGTGTGTGATAATCATGATGATCAGATTGTTTACATAGCATCAATGTTAAGAATAACTAAGCACAATAAAGCATTGAACTAGGATTATAAAGTTAAATTACATTTGTCAATATTTAGTAATTTAACTGAATAAACCTATCAAAAGAATCAATTGTTTTCTATCTTGTAACTGTACAAGACATCAAAAGTGATTCGTATCAACAACAAAAGATGTGCTTACTAGGTCCTCTATCTGGGCAGCCTAGCATGAAATCCTGGAGCATTAGTCTATTCCTGTACGTCACCTGAGAAAGCACGTAATAAAAAAAGGTCAACACAATGGTTGGTGAGTTCATGTAGTTTATAAGTTCAAAAATAGCTTTAGCAAACCTCTTTCGGCAAAACCTTAACCTCATTAACTCCACATGTAATATCTAAATCGGTATGCTTATATATAGGGCATACCCCTGAGTCGAGCCTATGACCCGCCCAGACGCCATCCCACCACATACTAATCCGCATATGACACTGTTGTTAATAATAGTTAAGCATTCTACCTACCATCCATTCCCATTCCCATCATATCTTTAGCATTTTGTTTGTAAGTTTCAACACGCACACAATAGCATCTGCAAGTCTAGCTTTGAGAGTTACCGTTATGGACAACTGAATACCCTAAGGAATCCAGTATCAATCCATATCGGATTTAATTGTGGTTAGCAACATCGGTGTTTTGATTAAGGATTTCTAAGAGGACACAAAGTCAACTAGAGAAATCCAGAATCATCCTAGTCACATATCACAAGCATGAGTGGACAATGAGGAATCACTGTATGGCAAGCACTAAGAGACCAACAGTCTGTTCCTCTAGTCCGGGCTATGAAGGTCAACCTATGGCAAGCACTGAGAGACCGACGGTCTGTTCCTTCAAGTCCCGGCTATGGTAAACAACCTATGGCAAGCACTGAGAGGCCAAAACAGTATGTTCTACCATAGCCAATAGTTTTAGCATACAAGTTTATAGCATTCAAGTAGCATAGCGTTTACGTATCTTGTGCACAAGTACTAGCTTCACAATCGGTAAGGCAAGCACTGAGAGGCCAAACCGTTGTTTTAGCATGGCAAGCATATAAAGCATACAAAGTTTTAAGCATTCTGAGCATTTCAAGCATTTAGTATGTATGTATATAGCATTAGCATTAGCATAGAATTATTAGCATTTAGCGTTAGCATTAGCATTATCCAGTAGCATTAGCTTAACTTATCAGCAATTAGCATTAACATTTAGCATAAATCCGTAGCTTTAGTATTTAGCATTAGTCCGTAGCATTAGTATTTAGCATAAACCCGTAGCATTAGCATTTAGCATAAACCCGTAGCACTAGCATGTAGCATTAACCCGTAGCATTAGCATTTAGCATAAACCCGTAACATTAGCATGTAGCATTAACCCATAGCATTAGCGTTTAGCATTTAGCATTCATCTGTAGCATTAGCACTTAGCATAATCCCGTAGCAATAGCATTTAGCATTAACCCATAGCATTAGCATTTAGCATAATCCCGTAGCATAGGAGCTTAGCATTAGTAGTTTGAATAAGTTTAAAAGTATAATTGTAACAGTTAAGCATTTGTTTAAAAAGTTTAACATGTTTCTCAGTCCCGCGGTAAAAACTCAAAATAGTTTGAAAAGGGACAATGAACTCACCTGTGTTGCTAGGTGTAAGTTACCACAGATAATGCGCGCTCGTTGTTTGTAGCTTAAGTTTCTTCAATCACCTGAGTTGTTTTAAGAGATTTGAATACGATAAGTCGTTATAATAGACGCATGGTGGGGTTTTGGTCTCGGTGTGCATCTAATACGAGCGGATCCTTTGTACTTTCGTGTAGTAGAGATCAAGATCTTCGTTTGGGTTCAAGAATCACTCAATTTCATCAAGAAATGAGTGAGTTATTGTGGATTGAAGATTTGAAATCTAATGAGAGAGTGTAGGCGGAAATGGGTGTTTTAGAGAGAGAAAGTGAAGAGAGAAATGAGGTAGATGAACTCATTTAGGGTATTTATACCCCGAGTGAGTTCGGGTTTGTTTCGGTTGCTCGGTCCGCATTTTCGTTGCGTTTCCGGAACTTTACACGCGTTTTTACAGATTTTGAATAAAAATAGTTTCTTTAAAATACTTTTTGATGAGTTTCAAAATTGTAAAACATTAAATATTTTATTTTCTTAATTTTATGATCGTTCGTATCGTTTTCCGTTTTCGTTTCGTCAGAACGCGTTGCCATCGCGTGTATTCGTTCGAATCGTCATTCAAACGAACACGGCAATGGTTTGGCTTTCTGATTCTTGTTTTCTACTTTTCATTCATTATTTCATAACGTTAAACTCTTGGAATCATTCGTACAGATCGTCACCTATACGAATAATTCGTCTGTTTAGTATTCCATTACAACAACCTTTATGGTTTCGTTTTGTTTAACCTCACATACGTTTATACATAATAGCACAATAACAAGCATCCGTGTGTGTGTTCAGCGTTGTCCAACGTGTTTCTGACTGTTAAACTGTTAAGTTTAAATCAGATTACAGAGACAATAGCATAATAGTTTACTGTTAAGCCTTAAGTGTAATAGCATAAACATGGTTTCTCGAAATGTGTACCTGAGTTACTGTGCATTTACTGTTCAGATCACTGTTCCGGCGACGTTTCAGGCACAGATGTTACATGTTTTTCAGCACCAAAATTCGAGTCACTGATAAGTGAGAATCAAGATACTGAACAGAGGGTACAATCCCTGTTGTCGATTGGAGATAAGGAGCGAAAATTTGTGGCGACCTCCAAAGAAGATATCCCTATTTCTTCTTCATCTCACAACGCTTCATCACAACATTCGCACGCTTAGATGACATCAGGTATCCTGAAATTGATTTAATTTTAATTGATTTTAGGTTTTAATGTTCTTGTTCGTGATTTCTTTTAGAATCAGCCTTTGATCTTGAAGACCTTACTGATTTCTTGACTATCAAGAAAGAAAAGGTCAGTCCTGTCGCTCCTAAGGCAAGAATCATGCATACTCGCTCAACTAAAACTTCAAAGAAACGTAAGGGTGCTGATACAGTCAATGTGGGTTGTCGATCTTTTACAAAAGGTAAATTCTATTATTATCTTTGTTCATTTATTCTGGCGTAATTATATCCTCAGAATATCCTTATCTTGTAGGCTATCCTTAAAATTTCTGGTGACAAGGAGGCCTATGAAAAGCAAATCGAAGATCTTGAAGATCAGAGGAAGATCGCTGTTGCCAAGGCTGGTCACTATGAGAAGGAGGCCTTGAAGTTTAAGAAACTGGCTAAGGATAATGATGCTGCCCATAAACTAAAGGTGAAGGAGATTATTGAAGGAACCAAGAAGTCTACTGTCGCTGCCATCCTCAAAGCAAAGATTCAAATGGCATAAAAGTCAAAACAGGAGGGCTCGGACTTGTGGGACAAGGACCTTGCCGACTGGGTTAAGGTTTTGGCCAAGCTAACCGAGGATATGGCAGAAACTTCTGATGCAGCAGCGAAGACAGCGAGCGTGGTGCAGACCAATAAGGTGGTAGGAGGTGAGAATATTGGAGCCAGTGGAGGCGAAGGTGGCGCGGTGATGGGCAATGAAGATAGAATTGATAAGGTCTGAGCCCATTGTGTTTGTGGTTCTGTTATGGTGTTATGTAGTTTTTAAACAATATTCTGATGTTAAGTCCCTAGATGGGCAGACAATTTATGGAATTTTTGGTGGAGGGACCATGTGTTTACATGGCGAAGCCTAAAATATCCTTATTTCTTTTGTTTTGACATTTCCAATATGTTGGGTGGAGGGACCATGTGTTTTCATGGCGAAACCCAATATACTGATCTTAGTACAGTTGATCTTTTGACTTAGTACTTGACATCTTATTATGTTGTTTCTTGTGTGGTTGGAATATTCTAGAAATATTCTCAACGTATATTAGATTTCCATCTTATTAGATAATTATATCGTAATGGATTTGTTATATGAAGTATTCATGTTTAATAAACATTCTTATTATTTCCCCTGTTGTTCTTCAGAATATTATTGTTAGTTGGAAATAAATAACTAGAAGGAGTTTCGGCTGTTAGTATGCTGATTAAGGGTATCCCCGTATAGTTTTGATTTTTCAAAAACATTTGTGCAAGGCCTTATTTCAGGATCGGATATTTCCAAAAGGTAATCGTATGATTAGAAATAAAGATGTTTAATAAGTTAAGAAATAAATACCAATTCCTTGAACGGATAGACTTATTTTCGAAACTTTTCTTATCCCTGTCAGGATAATTTGTAAATTACATACCTTTGTATCCTTGGACATAATAGGAATATACAAGTATGATATCCTGAAATAGTCTTGAGAGTTGATTTCGTCTCTTCAATATCCCTAAGCATGTTCCGAGTAGAAGTTATATCCTTAAGTATTCTTGAGAGTTAGTTCCTGCACACATTTAAGAAACAAGAAAAATTGGGACAAGCCCAATATTCTGGCGACTAAGGCCGGTTAGACTGGTGACAAGGCAGAAAATACTGGCGACTATGGCCGGAATACTGGCGACAAGGCCGATTAGACTAAGGCCGAAAATACTGGCGACAAGGCCGAAAGATACTGGCGACTAAGGCCAGAATGCTGGCGACTAAGGCCGGGATACTGGCGACTAGGCTGGAATTCGATGGATCCCTGGTTATAGTCTTTGAAAATGAAATTGTCAGCCACTCATGCGTGTATTGGTCCCAAAATCTCCAACTATACCGGGATAATACGGAGAATCCATAGTTATAATCCTTGATAATGAAATTGTCAGCCACTCATGCGTGTACTAGTCCCATTATCTTGGATTATAGCAGGATATACGTGCACTAGTGGCGAGGGTATGAACCCTAAGTCTTCATGAGAGACAAAGGTCTCTTGAGTTTTGATTTCAGGTCAAAACTTTGCAGCTAGACATAAAGTCAGTGCGGGGTCTTCAACAAGTTTTGATTTCAGGTCAAAACTTGGGCTGAGACATTTAGCCTCGTATCTTCTCCAGCTATTCCTGCAAAAACATAAAATATTTTTGCAAAGGTAGGCATTAGGGATCCCTAAGCCTCTCCAATGCTTGAGTTAGTGTCAAGGTAGTTTGATAGTATATCAGAATATAAACGTAGGGATATTTAAAGAATATGAGGATATTTATAAGATAATCATGCGGATAAAGATAACTGTCTAATAAAATAGATTTTAAGATGAATGGCATTCCATGCCCTTGGGAGAGGTTCACCATCCATAGTATTTAATCTATATGCCCCTTTTCAGCTTCGGATTCGATTTTATAAGGTCCTTCCCATTTTGGGGCAAGCTTACCATCTGTTGGGTTAGTAGTATTCTGGAATGCTTTTCTTAGAACTAAATATCCTACTTGGAATCTTCTGATCCTTATATTTTTATTGTAAGATTTAGCTATCTTTTGCTGGTATCCAGCCATTCTAATCTTCGCAATATCCCTGGATTCGTCAATAGTGTCTATATCCTGAGATAATACTTCGTTATTAGCTTCTATAGTCTGTAGACTTGTTCTTGCAGTAGGGATAATCATCTCAGTTAGGAGTACAGCTTCGGAACCAAATACTAATGAGTGGCGTTTTACCAGTCGCATTTTTTGTGGTTGTTCTATCTGCCAATAGAACAAATGGAAGTTCTTCAGCCCATTTTCCTTTCTTTGATCCCAACTTCTTTTTGAGATTGTTTATGATTATCTTATTGCTTGATTCTGCTTGGCCATTAGCCTGAGGATGTACTGGTGTGGAAGTAATCATTTTTATGCCCCATGCTTCACAAAAGTTGGTAGTTCTTTTGCCAATGAATTGAAATCCATTGTCACAAGTAATCTCAGCAGGTATCCCGAATCTGGTCAGGATATTTCTTTTTATGAAGGATATTACTTCCTTTTCTCTAAGTTGTACAAAGGCTTCGGCTTCAGTCCATTTTGAAAAGTAATCACTCATAGCAAGCATGAATACTTTTCCTCTTGGTGCTTTTGGTAGTTTTCCTACTATATCCATTCCCCATTTCATGAATGCTCATGATGAGACTATTGGATATAAAGGTTCAGCTGGTTGGTGAAGGATATTGTTGTGTCTTTAACAAGCACCACATTTTTGAGAATAGGACATTGCATCTTTCCTCATAGTAGGCCAGAAATATCCTGTTCTAAGGATTTTCGAAAGCAATGCTCTTCCCCCAGTGTGATTTCCACAATCTCCTTCGTGAATATCCTTCATCACTTCTAAGGCCTCTGGTTTTTCTAAGCATTTTAAGTATGGACCAGCTACCGATTTCCTATACAGGATATCCCTAACGATTATGTATCTGGATATCCTGGTTTAAAGGCTCTATGGTTTGTTTCTGCATCGGGTATTTTTCTTGTTTGGAGATACTCCTTAATAGGTGTAATCCAGGATATCTCATGTGCATCAATAGTTTTTGGTTTAATGATCTGATTTGAACTTTCTATATCTATAGCCGGATTCAGGATATGTAGGATAGGGATATTGACATCATCACAAATTTTTATAGATGATACGAGGTTTGCTAATGCATCTGCTTCATCATTCTCTTCTCTAGGAACCTGTGTGATATCAAAAGTATAGAAAAATCCTACTATTTCTTTAACTATCTCTAAGTATTTTGCTAACTTATCTCCTTTAACCATATAGGAACCATTAAATTGGTTTGCTATTAGTAAGGAATCAACAAATACATGGAGATTTCTTATGTTCATATCCCTAGCTAATTGGAGTCCCGCTATCAAAGCTTCATATTCAGCTTCATTATTAGTTGCTTGGAACTCACAACTGATCGATTGGGGTATTATGTCCCCCTGTGGTGATTTTAGTATTATCCCTAAACCTGTCCCTATTACACTCGAGGCTCCATCAGTGTGTAGAGTCCATTCACCAGTATCCTCATCCAGGAGTTTAACTTCTGAATCTGCTTCTGGCTGAGTATCACTACTAAAATCTGCCACAAACTCTGCTAGTGCTTGAGACTTTATGGTTAGTTAGGTTTATGGATTTTTATGATTTCAATTGTAATTGACTACAAACAATAGTTGGTTTCTATCTTGTTAATTGTTTTTATGTTGCTTTTCGTATTGAATTGAACGATTTGACTTTTCTGATTCGATTGCATGTTCATTATTTTTCAGTTTACAATTGTGAAACATTGAATGTCAATTGGATTATCACTTTCAATTTGATGTTGGTAATTGGTATCCTAGGATTAAACTTAGTTGGTTTTCATCAATTAATTACTAAAATTAGGTTTTCCACTTATGAATATCCATTCACACGAAAAGTAACAAATCATGTCTATGTGATTGTCTTGAGCAATTAAGTCATAAAGGTTCCTACTTTCCTTCTAATTCAAATCCCGGGTGTTATTTGTTTTCATAATTAAGTTAAAATACATTTGCATTCATTGTTAAATTGCTACAAGATTGTTTTCTTACTAAAGTTCAAACACTCATTAATCAATTTTACAATTTCTTGTCTAGTTAAATTAGGTTAAATCAGATAACGATACACCATCCACCTAAACTCTTCGTGGTTCGACACCCTACTTACCCTACTAGTTAAGGTAGCTAGGAACACACTCATTAACTCTTATTTGATCGGTACTTCGACGTCAGTCAAATTTTGGCGCCGTTGCCGGGGAGTTAGTGCGCTTGGTGTTTGTTAATTGATTTAGTAGGTTTTGTTCAATTCTGTTTATTTCTTGTCTTTTTCTTGTTACGCGAGGTTTGTTAGTGTGCAGGTAACAGGTTGATTGCATGCATACTCGGTTTTCAGGTCGTGACTCACCATTGGAATTTGATCCAAAGATCGAGAAAACCGCGAGGATAAATCGAACATTACCAAGGCTAGACAGGATTGTCACTCCGGGTCCGAGAAACACCAATCAAACCGGAGAGAGTTCAAATCAGTCTGTACCTATGGCTGATCAGAACAACCAAAACCCACCACCACCACCAATTCCACCATTTAACCAGTATGCTCACATGCCACCACAAACCCAAACCCAGTCATCCCACCAAATCCGTTCGACCAGAACAACCCACCACCAAACATACCACCTAATGCCATGCCTAATCTTAGAATGGCACAAAATCCACTGTTTAACAATCCAAACCATGGAGTCAATCCGGGAAACAATCTTCACGAGGAAGATCATATTTCAGGTGGCGGAAGCAATTCGGGGGAACATGGATCTTGGCATGAGGAATTGCATGAAGAGGAAGATAACATCAACTACCCACCTCATGGGGAATATAATGATGAGAATTGGCAACCACAAGGTTCACCGAATCATCCAGTTCACAATAACTATGGGCATGGTGGATGGAATGGACAAGGAGGGTGGAATAGGCAACCACCCATGAACTACAATGGGAGATGGGGTTACAATAACCCTGGTCATGGATGGCATCATAGAGCTCCTGTTCAAGGAGTTGACAGTCACTTCAGACCAACAGTGACTCAAAATCCTTCACCAATTGTACCTCCACTGTTGCGAGGACGATCCTTTGAGATCAGGCCACAATACTTGGCCATTATTCCTAATTTCAGAGGGACTGCAACTGAAGAACCATATGTCCATATATCTGAGTTTGGTGCTATCTGTAGCACCATTGGTGGTCAAGGATTCACCCCAGATGAAGTTAAGCTGAATTTGTTCCAATTCTCATTAAAGGAAAGGGCTAAACAGTGGTTTCACACACTACCATCTGGTAGTATCTACACATGGGAAGAGATGCAACAGTTTTTTTTGGATGAGTACTATCCCATGAGCAAGACAAGTGAAGCTCGAAATGCTATCAAAACCTTCCAACAACAATCGGGTGAGTTGCTACACGAAGCCTTCACACGGTTTAAGGAGTTGCTCAGATTTTGCCCACACCACCAGATTCCAAAGTGGGAGTTGATTAAGGCTTTTTATGATGGTTTAACACCAGAAGACTTGAAGTTTGTCAGTTCCAGTAGTAATGGAACATTCTTAACCAACTCAGAAGATGATGATTGGGAATTGCTTGAAAGGTTAAGTAAAGGCTCGAAGACACAAGCTTCAGCAAGCAGGAAGGCTAAGCATGTTATTGGGAAGCCAGGAGGGGAGTATGTGACAAAAGAAAGATTTGAAGCCCTTGAAAGACAAATTGCAAACTTCAATAGAATCTCAAGTAAGAACAATTCTAATGTGTCTAATGTTTATGATGTTTGCAATTTTTGTGGTGACATAGGTCATTTGGAGTCGGAGTGCATGATGAACATGAACAGGAATGAGGAGGTGAACCAAGTCCAAGGCTCGTTCCAGAATGAAAAGAGAAACAATGACATGAACTCTAACACATATCACCCGGGTTTGCATAATCACCCTATTTTTAGGTATGGTAATTCATCTAATCAATTGAATCCTAATTTACAGGGTAGCAACCAACAAGGTGGAAATCAAGGGCCTTCATATCAAAACCGACAACAGAGTTACAATCAAGGTAACTACCAAAAAGGGAACTACAACAAAGGTGGTCAAGGAGGTGGACAAGGTGGCTACAATCAAGGACAATCAAGAAACTTCCAACAAAGCCAAGGAAGTCAAAATCAATTCCAAGGAGATCAACAAGGAAACAACATCTCAATGGAAGATATTGCCAATCAAATCAATGAGTTAAGGTTGATGCTAACTGGGGTTGTACAAAAACAGGAGTTGCAACAGAAGACTAGTGAGTCACATGCCAAGCAATTGGGACAATTGGCAGAGCAACTTGCAACACGAGATAAAGGTAAACTGCCAAGTGATACAAAAGTCAACCCACAACATCAGGCTTCTGGATCAAAGAATACAAGCAATGTGCACATTAGTGTAGTGAGCACATGTCAAGATGTAAAGGATAATGAGTTAGAAGAAGAGCAAGATGTTAGAGTACCTCTCATTCCCATCCAAATTGGAGAACTAAAAGTTAGCAAAGCACTTCTGGATTATGGAGCTAGTGTCAGCATTCTTCCTGGGAGCTTATATGACCAGTATGAATTTGGTCCCTTACAACCGGTGGACACCATCGTGGTGTTAGCAGATATGACACGTAAACGCCCTCGGGGTATGCTGATTGGAGTCGCTGTGAAGATTGGGGAATTCTATTACCCTGAGGATTTCTTGGTGCTTAACTATGCACCAACTGTGCAGAAGGAGCAAGTTACTGTCATACTTGGAAGACCATTCTTGGCAACAGCGAATGCACAAATCAATTGCCGAGATAGTTTGGTCAGCATGACATTTGGGAACCGTAAGTTGAATTTAAATATATTGTCAAAAGCTTTCACTTATGTTATTGAAAATAAATGTTCTATGATAGGTACTAATAACAAGTGTCCCCTTATTTACAATGTGAATGACGGTGACACCATAGAGAAAGAATTCATGTTTGATAGGTCCCATGAGAAGAATGACAAGAAGGTGATGAATGAAGAGCAAAAAGTTGAGAGAACAACTGTTAAAAGAGAGAAATCACCAAAGAGGCCTCAAGTAGAAAGCTCAAAAGACCACATCAAGTTAGAGGCAATGTCACCAAAAGCATCAATCAGCTTAAAGAAACCCTCCAAGTTTGTGAAACATTCATATGAAAACGGGGAATTTGTGAAGAAGAAGACAAGGAAGTTAAGATGGAAAGCAAAGGGTATGAAACTTTGAGGGGTGGATAACAGCCGAATTGATCATGATACCATGGAAAGCAAATTCACCTTTCGACCACCATAAACACTAGATCAGGTTAGGCAATGTCGGGCGGAGGACATTAAACTTAGCGCTTCCAGGAGGCAACCCGATAACTTTGTGGGTGTGTTTACTAAAAACCCTCACGAGACTACACTCGTCCACCCGGGCTACCGGGGGGTTTAAAAGGCTTGTTGCATATGCTAAATGCAACCGTGTTTCCTACGAAAGTGAGTTAGGTTTTGTTTGTTTGTTTTGTTTTTCTTGTTTTTTTTGTTGTCTTGTTTTGTATAGGTTTAATTATTCCGTTCGAACACTCAAGTGTGTGGAAGAGCAATGGACTATCATGTTGACACATCCATCATATGCCTCGGGGGTGAATCACCAAAAATCCAAGGGTTGCCAATCACATTTGTTTAACTTATCAGGTCCATGTGTTTTTCCTACCTCACTTTTATTATGATTTGGTTGATGAGTTAATGTTGGTTTGAAATACGAATTCGGGTGGATCATCCCATTACCCTCATTTGACACTCGGACTTAGTATAAAACTACATTGGGGACAATGTAAGACTAAATGTGGGGATGGGGAAAATTGGGTAATTTTCAAAATTTTGCAAACTTTCTCCAATGAAAGTTGATATGTGCATGAAAACATGATTTGAAAACAAAATGGGGAAAACATGAGCAACCCAAATAATGAAATAAATTCCTAAGTTGTGATTAATCTTTTAAGTTGCGGAATAAAGTATTCTTGATAAGCAATCCGTAAGTTTTAGTAGCAATGCATGACTAAGAATAGGAAGTGGAGAATGAGTTGTTAGATGTGTCACATTTTAACCTTTAACCACCGTTTTCGTGAGATATTGAGCCTATGTCGAGCAAATATGGTAATAGCAATAACTGCTCAGTTTCTTTGATGTGTGATGACTATAGTGAACACATAAGGTAGAACTTGCATTGTCAATGCAATTTAAGATCACAACTAAGATATGCATGAAAATGATAGAGGCATTAGGAAAACCCATTGTTTTAGCCGTTTATTTGTTTTACCTACCCACAACAAAATCCCCTAGTCGCCCTGTCGAGCCAAACTCCTATTCGTTTGTTAACCCATGAATTTAGCCACAATTAGCCTTGTTAGCCGTTTACAATTTTAACCAATGTGGTGGATCCAAAGTAGGAAGTGTTAACGGTTTGAAAAAAAAAGAGAAGAAAAACAAACAAAATGAATAAAGATTGTGCAAAAGGAAGAATAAAAGGAGAAGCAAGCACAATACAAAACATGTGCACAAGTTAAGTATATCAAAGTGTTGGACTATCTAGTGGATTCACCCATTGTCACCTGTAATAACACCAACCATACCTACCTTAGCCAAAGCCAACCCGAAAAATTCCTCTTAATTTGTGTATGACTTAGTAATCAGTGATGAAGAGTTGATTGCCTTGCAAGCTTATGCTAAGGGTGTTTCACCATAGGAGTGAGTGTCATAAATATACTAGTTCATAACTACTAGTCTATATATGAAATCGAGTGGAGTGTGAATTGTGAGAAATGTGAACGCATGTAATGATTCATTCGAAATGGAATAAATGTAGTTGTGTAGGGTGTTGGCACTTGTGGATTGTTTGATAGATGTAAATCTATTGCACGTTGTAAGTCTTGGGGATTGATGATTTTTGAATTCTTGATTATTGGGGAGGTTATGGATAATCCATTCGTTGAATAATCCTTGTTGGATTGTGCATGAAGCTTTGCTTGGGGCAAGCAAAGGGCAAATGTGGGGATGTGATGGTTTGGGTAATTCCATGTGATTTAGGTGTGTAATGAAGCATTTTTATGATTTAAATCCATGGAATATGGTGATTGTTTGTGTGTTTTGATGATTTGCAGGTTTTCGGGTGAAGAGAATGAGTGTTTGATGTCCAAGAATCAAAGGGTGGCTAAGGAATGGTGCTTGGGAGGCCAAAACATCCAAAAATGAAGGTTTTCATGAAGTGGCATATCAAAATGGCGTATTGGGGGCGTATTACAGAGCCAAACCACCCAAGAGTGCAGGGGGGCGTATGATACGCCATTATGGGGCGTATCATACGCCGGGTGCAGCCCAAAATGCGGATTTTTCCCCTTTTTGCCACATATTTAAGCCCAAGAACCTAGGGTTTCGACCTATCTTCGACTTTGACGAATTTTGGAAGTTCTAGGGGGTTTCTAAGGCTTAGGAATACATCAATTAACCATTCTAAACACCACGGAGATTCCCGAATTGATGATAGCAAACAACCGATTGAAGATGCAAGGCTAATTCCGTTTAAATCACGCCCGAGTGAATGGTTAGTTAGGTTTAGGGATTTCTATGATTTCAATTGTAATTGACTACAAACAATAGTTGGTTTCTATCTTGTTAATTGTTTGTAAGTTGCTTTTCGTATTGAATTGAACGATTTGACTTTTCTGATTCGATTGCATGTTCATCATTTTTCAGTTTACAATTGTGAAACATTGAATGTCAATTGGATTATCACTTTCAAATTGATATTGGTAATTGGTATCCTAGGATTAAACTTAGTTGGTTTTCATTAATTAATTACTAAAATTAGGTTTTCCACTTATGAATGTCCATTCACACGAAAAGTAACAAATCATGTCTATGTGATTGCCTTGAGCAATTACGTCATAAAGGTTCCTACTTTCTTTCTAATTCAAATCCCGGGTGTGATTCGTTTTCATAATTAAGTTAAAATACATTTGCATTCATTGTTAAATTGCTACAAGATCGTTTTCTTACTAAAGTTCAAACACTCATTAATCAATTTTACAATTTCTTGTCTAGTTAAATTAGGTTAAATCAGATAACGATACACCATCCACCTAAACTCTTCGTGGTTCGACACCCTACTTACCCTACTAGTTAAGGTAGCTAGGAACACACTCATTAACTCTTATTTGATCGGTACTTCGACGTCGGTCAATATTATAACAAGATAATGAATCTATAATACAAAAACGTTACATAGAGTTTACCCCTCGATATACACTGGTAATTTGATTTCTCCAATGGTAGCTTTGGCTTCTCCACTGAATCCAACCAAAACCAAAGACTTGGTAGTTATTTCGGATTCAGGGATATTCTTCCTCTTGAGTGTCTCTAACTGGATAATGTTCACTGAACTTCCTCCATCGATGAGTATCTTGCGCACATAGTGGTTCGCAACATATAAAGTAATTACTAACCCATTGTGATGAGTATCTATGATGTTTTCTCGATCCTGTTCTTCGAAGGATATAACAATATCCTTGGTTATTGTTGAAGTCTTTGTGGGTCTTTCTCCATTCTCCATCTTAGCCTCTTTAGCATGTCTTCTGGCTGCAGAGTAAGAAGTACCACATATGTCAGATCCACCAGAGATAAAGTTTATTACCTTGGCATCTTTTGGTGGGGATGCAGCTCTTTTTGGGAATCCGTCAGGATCCTGTCTCCTTTCTTTCTTTTTACCAAGCAGTTCCTTGAGATGGCCTTTGCTAAGTAAGTAGCTTATTTCTTTCCTCAAGGCAATGCAATCTTCGGTCATATGTCCGAAATCTTCATGGAATGCACACCATTTGGATTTATCTTTTGTAGCTAACTTCTTATCCTTAGGAGGCCATCTAGCCTGTTCACCTAAATCCTGCATGGCACACATTAATTCAGGAATATCTACAGAAAAACAGTAATCAGATATCCTGGGATACTCTTCATCATCCTCGTTGTCATACACAGAATTGATCTTGTGGTTGTCAGACTTGTAGTATGGCTTAGGTTTGAATGACTTGCTGGTGGGTGAATCGAACTTCCTTTTGCCTTGGTCATTGGGAGGAGTTGTAGCAATCCTTTTCTGGATCTCTTTATCATCTTCCAACCTTATGAACCTCAATGCTCGATTCCGGACCTCGTCCATGTTCCTACAAGGATTCATAACCAAATCATCATAAAAAGGTGAGTTTTTCTGTAATCCCATTTTGAAAGCTTGAATGGCCGTAGTGATATCAAGATTAGGGATATCCAAGGATTCTCTGCCAAACTTGTTCACATAACTCCTTAGAGTCTCATCCAATCCCTGTGTTATCCTGTAGAGATCACTAGTTAATCTTTCAAATGTCCTGCTACATGAAAATTGATTATTAAATAAGTTAATCAAATGAGCAAAAGAAGTAATCGAGCAAGTAGGAACATTAAGTAGCCATTTTAAGGCTGCTCCTGTCAAAGTTGAGCCAAATCCTTTGCATAAGCAAGCTTATTTTAGATGTGGGGGAATGGGATTTGTCTCCATTCTTTCCCTATATTGGGCTACATGCTCTTCGGGATCCATGGTCCCATCATACAACTTCATGGTGGGAGTTTGGAATCTCTTTGGGATTTCGGCATCACATATTGGTGGAGCGAATATGGATATCCTGTGGGTGATTGTTGGTACTTCTGGGATAGGCTTGACTACTCCTGGTACACTTGAGATCATATCCTGAAGTTTCTGGATGTCCTTGGCCACTTGAGGAGACATTCTTGTTTCCTGTGATGAACCAAGGTTAGTAGTATCTAATGGAGAATAATTGTAAGTGTTACCAGTGAATGGCGTTGGGAGTGATGTTCTAGGGATAAGGATATTATCCCGAGATATTCCCAAATCTTGGGATCCTGAAGAAGTTCCGATATTTGTCTGCATAGGGATAAAGTCTCCAGAATGATTCCCGGATATTCCTGATGTCCCAAAATCAAGGATCCTTGGAGCTATTGGTGTAGTAACTTCAACTTGCTTGCTCTTCTCAGCCTTCAAGTTCTCCATTTCCCTGATAAGTCTTTGGTTCATTCGTTGTTGATCCATCATTTGATGTTGTACCTGTTGAAACATACTCAAAATATCGTTATTAGAGATAAGTATGGGAGTAGAAGTGGTCATCTTTGTTAATGGAGTACTATCAGCAACAAATGTGGTCTTTTTCCCAGAATTGTCAGGTTTCTTCGTGAAAACAGGAATCTGCGAAGGTACATTAGTAGTAGCAGAAATAGTAGAAGAAGTGGATCTCGGTTGTGAAGCCATTTTTCGATATATCCTCTCATAAAACGCCTTTAAACAAGGTTTTAATTATAAAAAAACACAAGTTTGCCCCACGGTGGGCGCCAGATTGTTTCGGGTAAAAATTAACAAGCTTAATTCTTAGCAAAACCGAATTAAAAAATGGGGTATTGTGTTATACAAGCAAATATGTTGAGTATATTACTGTTATGATCAGGATATTCCTGAATATCCCTGAGGATATTTCCAGAATATATAAATAAAACGAATAGCTTATACACGAGATTTGTACGAGGAAAAGACCTTAATCCCTTATGATTGCCGGCATAAAAACCTCGGGAGGTGACAATTGTCACTCTGCCTAGTTTTATTAATAATCAGACGAATAGATACAAACAAAGAGCGCAAGTTGACCGATTCTAAGATGCCAAACAAGCTTCAGTGAGTTTTGTGTGTGTTTTTCCAATAACCAGTGTCCTATATCGATCAACCACCTCGGTATTTATACAAAGAATCTACAAAAAGACGTTCAATAACGTTCACTTGGTAGTTCCGATTATTCCGGCACTTTCCAAACGTGGGACACTCATTCCAATCCTCCGCATAAATCTTCCTTAGATTGCGCATCCAAGTTTGGTTAGTTGATAATGCTTCCATGATATTAGGGCCAGCCATAGGACAACCTGTCAATCCCTGAAATCTCGCAATAGATGTTAAGCAATAGAGATAATTGTTAGTGATATGACATATTCTTATAATATCCCCGATCCCGAAATATCCCTGATCCTGGATTCTGAAATATCCTGAGTGAGAATATTTTGCGCCTAACAGTTGCGTCTTCCTACTTTTCATTGAGTTTTACATTTTTTTTCTAAATTGATATGTTCTAAAAAACATGATGATTGAATAATACAATTATATATGCTTTTAATATGTTAAATACAATGGTAAAGCAAAACAAATGTATCTAATATTCTGAAAAACACAATAGTAAAATAATAAAATTGTATACTTCTTATATGTAAAAAAAATCTCATTATCTTTCTCACCTCTTTTTAGAATTAAAAATTTTATTATAAGAAATATATACTATTATATTATAATATGATTACAGAACAATTTATGTTATTAATATATTACGTACTAGGTTATTAACCCGCGTATTACATGGATTTAATATAAAATATTTAATAGTTATTAATGAAAATTTAGAAATTATAAAATGATATTTTGATATAAAATGATTAATTTACATGTTAATAAATATTTTGAGTGATAAAAAGTAATTAAAATTTTTAATTACTATACAAATGACATATGACATTTTGATGTATAACAATTGATATCTTTGAAATAACTGACATTAAAAACTTGAGTTTGTATTATATTAAAAACTAACTTTTATAAATCAATAATATAAAAAAATAACTTTTGTAATTATCAAAGTTAAACAAACTAAATTAGAAATAATGTTAAACATAGCGGATCAAAAGTATAACTTTCTCTATCATTTTTATTACTTTAGTTTTTAAATAAATTAAAAAAATGTCATTTGTTTATAAAAATCTCATTGTTAAAAACTCTGGTTTATTGTATATATTTTATTTAAAAAGAAACCTTTTAAAGATAACTTGTTTTTTGAAAATCAAATATTTCTTATTTTAAAAAAAATTTATTTTAGAAAATTTCGTATTTTTTGAAAAAATTTAAGTGTATTTTATAATAAAAAGATAAATAATACCGTGTGTTACACGGGTTAAATAAATAAATTATAAAATTATTTATTTAAAATAGCATATAACAAATTTATAAAAGATGTTTTATAAAAAAAATTAAAAATATGATTGATGATTTAATCATATTATATACCAAATTAAATAAAATTATTATTGTTCAGCAAAAGAGAAGCAAGATAAATCAAAATCTAATAAAAAAGGTGTTTATAAATAATTAATAAGAGAAAGAGAAGCGGGACAAAATTTTAAATAGTTTAAAAAACTAACATGTGTCATATAAAACATTTATTTAATATATAATATAGATTACTATTATAATTATTTAACAAGAAAAAAATTATTTAATGAGGGCATAATTATTTAACAAAAGAGGAAATTATGTGAAATAATAAGAAATTGACAAGTGACAGTAGTGTTATAAAAAGATGAAAAGTGACAATAGTGGTTTAAGAACATTACAAATGACAATATTGTTATTTTTTATTATATATTATAGATATAGATTATGAATTTAATGGATCTAATTATTTATGTTTTTTTTAAAACATAGTTTTCTTACATTAATCCAGTTTTATCGGGTCTTAAACCCTTTATTTAACGATAAGAGCACCTTGAATGAAATGACTTGTTTATTTATACCAAGCCCCTCCCCCCCTTTCAGAAGACACGCACATTAACTACAATTTTTTCGAAACATCATACATTTCAACTATACAAGATAACTTTTCAAACGGATAATTAGGCTTAGGCCCAACCCATGTGGAAATAACAATGCAATTTATTGGGCCAAACTTTTGAGGCCCAATTCTATAGGAGTTGATCGATGTACCATAAAAAGAAATTTATGCATAATAATTAATAGTTATCTGGTAAGGTAATGTCTAAAGCATATAATAGAAATATAGAACGGCTGTTGGATATCCAACTAGACCTACACTTGAACAACATGTCTACATATATCGTCTAAAATTATACCTTGCACGTGTATGAACTTTGGGTCTTTGAAGATTTGTATCTTACCACTTGAGTCTCATCTCAATTGGAAAAAAAAAAAAAACAACAAATAAATAAACAACAAAACAATGTGTCTACGAGGTTTTTGTTAGAAAAGAAATTTATTGTTAAAACAGTGTGTAATGGTCATTTGAAAGGGTTTGATCACACTGTAACATATTCATCACGTAAATAAATTTTCTATAAGTACAAAAAATATGTAATAGAGATTGATCACCAAGTAGGCGAAGGAAAGAAAAATAATGACATGGATTACTATTACTGTTTGAAACTAAAATAAAAACCGAAAAAATTAGCATTATCTTCATCACCAAGTGACCACAATCACTTTATTTATTCACTTGGTCAAACCTCAATACATATAGTGCTAATAATAAGTTGACTTCTAACCATGTCCAATACATGAAAAAGGTATGTAAAAAATAGGTTTACATTGAAAATAAGGATAAAATTACATGGAATCAATAATAGCAACATCATAGAAATATAAAACTATTTTATTTGGTATTAGTCTTGCCTTTTAGATGAGAGGTTGTGGGTTCATGCTCAAGAAATAAATTAGTTTTAGAAGAGTATGATAAATTTGTTGGTATAAACTATTAATGATATGATAATTTAGTTGTTATTTAATAATGTAACTTTTTATTAGTATAAAACAATTTAAATTATAAAAATAACAACCAAACCATTGAAAATAAAAACCAAACCAAACAATTATCAACGGTTTATTTCCGGTTTAAGCATGGCTTTTGAGCCCGTTAAAAATAAAACTGTATCAAAATGAAATGTTTTACGGTTTGAAACAGGCTAATTACACAAAGCTTAAATATATATTTTTTAAATGGTGTATAAATCTTGAACAGAATCTATATATAAACATATAAACTCACATATGTGTATCTATGTATATTATATATATAAAAACACATGGTCCGGTCCCCTTTTTACGAGTGGTTTATTAAGAAAACCATAAACCAAATCGTTTACTACGACTTTAAACTTTTGAAACCGACTAATCAAATGTTTGAAATAACCAACCGCGAAATTGAATCAATAACTAATTTAGACGGTGAAAGTGAATACCCCTAATCTCAACTATAAATTATCTTATAAAATCTATTTCTCCCTTTCTTCATCTCTAATATTTTAGCCCTCACAGATTGGAAAATTAGAATCATAATCAGTCTCTCCTAAATACTCTATTTTCCATAACAATATATTCTTGAAATACCCCTTGATACAATTATAGTTTTTTTATTGTGTTTATTCAGTGATTTAGAATTAATGTATGCCATAAATTTTGAATATTCTTATTCACAAAAGATTTCATCTTTTGTTATTGACAAATCCTTGCTAATTGATTTCATGTTTCTTAAATGGTTCTAAAGTAAGGTTCTTCCCAATTCACTTGACAATTTTCAATCAATCTTTTTAATTACATAATTTGCATCCTAATTAGTTATTAAGTTATACCTTGTAGACGCTTCTTGCTTTATGTTCATTAAACTTAAATGTTGTACTTCTAATAAAGAATAACTATATGTTCATTAAACAAAAATCTTCTGAAATAACTATTGTTCACATGACATATTTTTAAGGTATCTATCTAGGATATTTGACACTTGTCATCATCTCATTAGTCCTATAATATTAAAATTTCAATAATTAATGACCACTTATTTTTAGACAAAAAAATTCTTATTTGATTAATATTGTTCGTTAAAGGAAATAAATCAAAATTTTCAAAATGTTAATTTCAAGAACAAAATCAACTAACATTTTAATAAAATTAAAAATCAAAATCAACACTTATTTCTTTTCTCTTTTTTTTTTGTTCATATAGAGTTTTTTTATTTTGAGTTTTTTTATTCTGATTTTTTCATGTTATAATTTACACCAAAATGGGTGAGGTGATGTAAAATGTCAATCAATAAACAAAATGAGAAAGTATTAATTATAACAAATAAAAGTATTGCGTGACATGTGTCATCATATTAACATCCTTTTTTTTGTTATTTCGCTTATATTGTTACTCTTTTATATGGTTTTATTTTCATAATAATATAAACAATAATATTTAAAAATAAAATTTATTTTGTTAAATAAAATAAAATAGTTATTTATCTCAAGCACCTTCAAACAAGTTAAAGCCACACAAAGATATCTAGAAAAAGCACAACTAGTCGATTCGTATTCTTGTTGTCCCGAATCTCTTTTTGTCTAAAGTGGAGAATCTATAATCTTATTTTATGCAAGAAGATTCACATGCCTCTTCATGAGTTCACGTAATCACGTCTACTCTTTTTCTAAAATTTTAAAAACTTTGGTCTTTTTTGTTTTTTTATCTTAATCACCTATCCTAAAATTTACAGTTTTTGAATAAATATTTAATTACTAAATATAAAAGACTAATAATAATCATCTTTTTTAATTTTTCATGTGTAAGAGTGTAAGACAAATACAAAAAATAAATGTGTGTAAGTGAAATATAGATAAAGAATGAATGGGTTATACAATATTTTATTAGAGGACATAAAAATAGAAAGAAAGTTGGATTTTGATTTTTTTTGAACGGCAAATGTTATCTCCTAAAATACTCTAAAGTAATTATTGGATTTTGATAATTCAATAGTATAACCATTAACCGATAATGATCCATAATATCTTTTTGACATTGTACAATAATACTTAGATGATGTTAAGGTGTTTTTTTTTATAAAATAAGATAAGGGTTCAAGTTCAATATTTGACAAAAAAATGGTTGAAAAAAATTCTTGTTTTAAAAAAAATCTATTTAACCAATAATAATCCAACTTTCATTTTGGTTATTAAGAACAATCCCAGTAGCATCATTAACAAATAGTAACGCTTGATTTTCACTCGATTTAACTTATAACGATGATTATAAATGAATTGAAAAACGTACCTTACAAATGAAATCAAGTGAAAACTAATTGTAAATGTAGCATTAGTTTTTAATGATTATGCTATTAGAATTGTTATATTTGACAAAATAATTAAGGTCAATATTATTATTAATCAGCATGGATTATTATTAGCTAATAATTTATAATTTTAATTATTAAAATCTACTTTTCTAGAAAAATATGATATTTATTTATATAACATGGATGACAAATAGAGTTAGTAATTGCTAAAATTCTACCCTTTTGGCAAATTATTTCTTGTGTCCCAAACATAATTTACAACTAGGGATGCATGTTGTGCAATCGTCAAGATGGACCGATTATGTATGTCTTACTAATTTTTATTGGCAAACAGAATATGCATGCTGCTATGGCAAATATATACAAGAAACTAATTTATATATTCCGTTTAGTAATTAATCGATAACATCATATTATTATTATTATTATTATTATTTGATCGAATAGCAATAGTCTTACTACTAAATTACACCCAAATACACTTGTTTGGATTTTATTACAAAAGACAATGTCTCTACTATGTGGCTATTCTCAATTTTTGGCTTTGACATCATATTATTATGTCATAAAACATTTTTTAAATATATGTATTTATAAATATTTGTATAACTAAACAAATGACCATTAAGCGTTGGTTTTAAGTTTTTTTTATATATTTATGTTTGACTTCGTACATAAACTCTCTTAAAAAGAGAGTAAATTATCTATGTACGGATGATTACACAAATTTCTCAACTCCATGAGCTGGCAATTTTACTTTTGTTGGACCAACTTCTCCTCGTTAGATCAAACTCATTTTAGATTTTAATTAATTAAATTGAACAAACATGTGATTCACAATTAAAGTTAAATATTTTAATGGGGTAT
Organism: Mikania micrantha; assembly: GCA_009363875.1. NCBI lineage: Eukaryota > Viridiplantae > Streptophyta > Magnoliopsida > Asterales > Asteraceae > Mikania > Mikania micrantha. Next base: position 53,980,298 of record CM018698.1, on the reverse strand, counting down.
TTGAGAAAAAAATACTTGTTTTACCCTTTGAGGGGTATAAGTGACTTTTTTTTCACTATCTTTCCTCTCTTCTCATTAATTTATGAGTAAATTGCTGATTATGTCCTTTAAAAATATAGCAATTTGCTGGTTTCGTCCTTTAACTTCAAAAATTACTAGGGGTGTCCTTATTTTGAAAAGTTTGCACGGGTTACGTCCTTTGTCACTAACCCCGTTAACTTATTCCGTTAAAACCCCCATGTGCCAGTCACATGAGGGGTAAAAGAGTCATTTCACACCCTTCTTCTTCAAAAGCTAGGGTTTTCAAATTGATAACACTTTTCAACTTGTACATAATGCAGTAAGATATGTACCCTGCAACTAAATCTAACTCAACATTCATGTGAAGAAGACGACAGGTTATAAAGAAGAAGAAGAAATTACCATGAAGAAGAGCAGATAAGCTGCCAGCAGGCATGAAATCAGAAACAAGCAACTTCTCATCTTTCGAGAAATAAAAAGCCCTCAACGAAACCACTTTTTCGTTCTTCATCTTCCCCAAAATCTCCATATGCGATTCGAATTCCTTCTTCGTCACCATCACATCTTTCAACCGCTTAACCACCACCGTCGTGCCTTCCTCCAACACCGTCTTGTACGACGTCCCAACACTCCCCTTCCCCAAAACCTCCGCCGATGCACGCAACAGATCCTCCAAATCGAAACTGTACACCCCACCATTGGAGCGGAGAGACAGCACACGGAGCTAAGTTAAACTACCGGTGGGATTTCTCCGATGAGTTCGGCGCGGGGGAGGCGAAGGTATATAACGGAGGTGTTGCTGGGGTTGCAGCTAACGTCGCGCCAATTGCAGACAGATTTGAAAACCCTAGCTTTTGAAGAAGAAGGGCGTGAAATGACTCTTTTACCCCTCATGTGACTGGCACATGGGGGTTTTAACGGAATAAGTTAACGGGGTTAGTGACAAAGGACAAAACCCGTGCAAAATTTTCAAAATAAGGACACCCCTAGTAATTTTTGAAGTTAAAGGACGAAACCAGCAAATTGCTATATTTTTAAAGGACATAATCAGTAATTTACTCTTAATTTATTCAGATTCTCTCTACTCTCTCATCTCTCCTCTCTCATCTCTCTTCTTTCTCTCTTCTCTCCTCTCTCCTCTTTCTCTCATCTCTTCTCTCTTAATTAATTAATTCAGATTTTCTCTCCTCTCTCCTCTCTTTTTTTATTTATGTTTGACTAACAAAATAAAAAAAAAGTGATTTTTTAAAGAAAAACAAAAAATATACACATGTGTATCAAACAAAAATTTTACTACACAAACGCAATATTACATAATCTTAACCATAATAAATATTACACATGTGTATTTTACATATGAAACAAAAAATTGAACATGTGTAAATTTATAAAAAAAACATCAAATTAACCAAAATACCAAAAACTACACATGTGTAGTTGTAATATTTTATAAATATTAAATATATAAAATATACACATGTGTATATTTCGAGTAAAGTGTACTTTGTGTATTAAAACTTATACATTTTTATTTATACGCATGTGCAATTTTTTATATCTTCTTGTAAAAATATTTTTTTTATTTTGTATAAAAAATATACATTTTTGTTGTTTTGAAATTTTAAAAAATATTTTTTTAAATGGATGAGAGAGAAGATATATGAGATAGAAATTTGATATTAATAAATTATTATATATATTGGTGATTTTAAATGAGAGAGAAAGAGATAAATTATTATATTTATGGGTGAGTGGTTAAAGACTATTATACTCTTTTCATATTAATAAATTAGAAAGAAAAAAAAGTTGATCTAACGGTTGAGATAGGGTTTAAGGGTTTTCTCTTTAAGATCGTGTTTTCATTTGATTCAAATCTTATATATATATATATATATATATATAGGGGATTGTTCCATTATTAACCATTCCTTATAGCGTTAACCCGTTAACCCGGGCATTTTTGGCCTCAATCTTTGAAAATTTTTTTCATGGCCTTTATTATACATAAATAGGGGTTTTTTTTTGTGTTTTTGCTAATTCATCACCGTTTAGAAATTAAAACAAAGTGTAAGTAAGTGTAGGTTGCTTACACTTACTTACATCAGATAGTGTAACTTAAACTTACACTTGATTTAAATTCTAAACGGTGATGAATTAGCAAAAACACAAAAAGAAACCCCTCCTTGTAACAACCGAAGATTTAGCACCTTTGATCATTCTAGAAATCCACGTTGATGTGACGATTGAAATTATTACAGGTTGATTGTACGCGAGAAATGATGAACGTGGGCGAAAACAGTGTACAAAACGGAGTTACGGATAGTCCGGAATCGAAAAACGAAGAAAAATTTCTAAGTATTAAACTTCTGGGCTCGTTGCAGTACGCTAAGTCTAGGTTGAGGATTCTTCGCGGTACGCGATGGACCAAAATATCTGAGATTCTTCCGGATTTTTCGCGGTACGCGAAGCCTTGTTTTGACCCCCTTCGCGGTACGCGACGAGTGAGGCGGTACAGTGGATCAGATTTCTTCATTAAAATGCATGCAGAAGTTTAAAATTTTTATCTCTCGAACCTGCTCCATCTCCAGACGCAAGAATTCGAATTTTAACCATCTAAACTCAAATCTGAAGCTTCCAAACTCCACGGATCGCACCAGGGATCGTGTTTACAAGTGATGATCATTGTTTTGCAGTCAAAACTCCGTCAGATTAGGTAATGATTTGTTTTAACCTTCTAGTTCGATTTTAATTGATTAGATCTTGATTTTGAACATAATGACATAGTTAGGATTGTTGATTATTGCCTAGATGATGGCTAGGATTGATTATAAATAAAGAACATGATGTTCTAACGGTTAAATCCTTGTGTTTGATCCTTTGTAATGCCCGGTTTGCATGAAATCACAACTATGATTATAATGGTTTAATCCATTTGATTATGACAATGTAGGTGATTAGTTTGGTTAATCTTTGAAATGCAAAGGTTAAATCTAAGTGTTTCAAACTAATCACAATCATTAACATACTCATTGGAACGATTATCTGATGTTTATGATAACAGTCAGATTAGTATGTTAAAGATGGTTATTAAACCTATTCTAATACTACATTGTGATATTTCATGATATCTGGGTAATCAATAATAAGGATTGATCAAATCTAAGCCATTAATCTGTCTAGGAACTGTTTTAGCATTATAATCAACAACATTAACTATTTGATTAATCCGAGATTATTCTGATTAGTCAAGTGTGTCATCAAATTAGTATTAGGAACCTGAATCAGTATAGGTTCCTACATTATCATACATTGTATGATATGACATTTAAAATAATAATTAAAAACCTAATATCGGCTTGCTGACTTTCAAGGCAATGTCTTTGACATTGAACGTTCAGAAAGATCTAATCAGTAAGTTAAAACCTAAATAACTTATTAAACATAAACTAATGCAGAATTACACCATTAGTACCAGTTTGCGAGTGATCTTGCTACCGTGAGACATCAAGTGAGTTCTTTGTAGCCCTACTTTAAATGTTTTATCATTTTGGGTTGTTATGCATGTTATAAAGTTATTTTATGAAAATGATTGTTTTACCTGACTACAGTCGGATAAAGGAATATGTTAAACTAAAGAATGTTTTCATGTAAAGAATGTTTTAAGTCTCAACTACGGTTGAAAAGTAAATAATTTTTCAAAGTCTCGACCAAGGTCGAGCAGAGAATATGATTTTGAAGTCCCGGCTGCGGTTGGGCAGAATTTGAACACTGCGGTGCGGTAAAGTGTTTATGTTTATGACGGTTTAAATGATTTAAACCATGTTATGTATGAATGATGTATGTAAAGAAGTCTTGTACCGGTATGAGCTGCCAACTTCGGTTGGTAGGCATAGAGTCTTGTGGAAACACAAGCCTGTCGACTTTGTGTCACCATCTTATGCATGCACGAGTTATCAGCTGCGGGTTGATAGTTATAGAGTCTTGTATTAATACAAGCATGTCGACTTCGGTCGTCAGTTCATGGTTATAGAGCCTTGTGCTGCACAAGCCTGTGTGACTTCAGGGTTAGCAGTTGACGATGAAGTTCCTTTACCGTATGAATTATGTTATGATGCTATGTATATTATGTAATTATGATATGAGAACATGTATGCTATGTATTTGAATTATGTCATGTGATGACATGAATGAATAAGGATTTTTCTAAGAAATGAACTTAGAACTCACCAGCTATATCAGGTTGAATAGAATGAGAAAGGATATCAGGAGGGCGTATGGCATACGTTGAAGACTACCCTGGCATAGACTGGCTGTATTATATAATTGTTAGAAGAGTGGGCTATGTTTTAATGTGTGTTTAATATGTGTACCTTATTTATGTAATCACCTTAAATTCCGCTGCTATAGTAATGTAAATATGGTTTAAGGACTATGGGTTTAATGTTTGCCAACTGAGGGGACTCCCGGGATTCGGGGCCTCTCACTCCTATTTATGTATAATAAAACCATGAAAAAAAACAAAGATTGGGGCAAAAAATGTCCCGGTTAACGCTATAAGAAATGGTTATTATATGATCTCTTCCCTATATGTGTGTGTGTATGTGTGATGTATGCCATATAAATGAAAGGTCTGATGATTATGATTACGCTTATATGTGTAGTATACGACTAAACGACATGTATTATTAAAATAAAATTTTACCTTATATTATTGTTGTAAAATGATAGTATTGTTTCATTAAAAATATAACTGTTTATAAACATAACATTTTTGAATTAAAATTTTGAATAGTGATTATATATTTAAAAATTTTAATTAACATTTTAAGTATTTTAACAAAAAAAATATTTTTTGTTAATTAATACAAATTACCGTATAATCAGAATAATCCCAAGTACGAAATACTACAACATGTATTACAATTGTAACCAGCCAAACCAAATAAAAAATATAACTATTTAATATTAGATGTCTTTAGGAATATTTTCAAGTTCTTGTGGTGACTCTTGACTTTGTTGGTAAACATTTCTTGTACGTCTCGTATAGATGTATACGCCACATAGAGCTTCCTTGTACGTTACATATAACATTGTAGGCTATGTATTACTTATTCAAAATGAAAACACATAGACTATGCCTTTATGTGATTGTACGTTATACACCATGTATAGACCATACGAGGTGTACGACATCCAATAATTAGTTAGAATTCTTGTACAAAAATGGTAGGTAATATATGCGTCTCATATAACACTATACGAAGAGGATATTGCTCTACACAAGATGTATGGTGTTATACGAGACGTAGGATAGGGTATGAGAATATGGATGTGCATGTGAGATTAACATGACCTTTATATATATCTTAGAAGATAAATTTCGGTTTCTACAATAAACTAATATATATATATATATATATATATATATATATGATTGAGATCATATAATAACTCACTCTTAGAACACCAATCCAAATAACTCAGCCAAGATGAAACCAAATCTTGGATTTTTTTAACATAATTTTAACACATTCTGAACACTTTCTTCTTTTATGAGCTTGCGTAAATTTATCACCGTTTAAGACTTAACATCGTTGTAACTTTTTGGTCAAAACAGTTATAATGTTGTGAGTCAAAAACTTACAAAGATGTTACGCCTAAAACGGTGATGAATTTGCGCAAACTTATAAAAGAAGAAAGTGCATTAAATGTGTTACAATGATGTTAAAAAATACAAGACTTAGATTCATCTTGCCGAAGTTATGTGGGTTAATGCTTTAAAAGTGAGTTATTATTATAACACTACCCTATATATATATATATATATTGAAGACAAATGTCAGTTTTTGCAGCAAATTAATAGTTTTTGTTGTCAAATTTAATTGACTTCAGATAATATATTTTAGATTAAGATGTTCAAAAAATCCAAAAGTCGAAGAAAAAAACCTAAATCCGAATCGTATTAGAAACCAAAAAAACGATTCAAATCTTGATTTTGATTGTTCAGGTTGGATATGTCCAAACCCGAAAAAGTTATTTAGATATTCGGATCCGAATTAGATTTCTAGTTTTTTATAATTCGGGTTCTTTGGGTATCCAACTAATCCGATTATGAACCATTGGGCCATTAATAATGTTGAGTTGCTCAAGTTATTTAGGTGATTTTTTTTATGAATAAACTATTTTAAATGGATTTATGATTGTTTTTTTTTTATTTTGAAATTTGAAGTATTGTATTGTGAATCTAAAGTAGTAAAATGTTTAATTTTAAGAACAAAAATATAAGAAAAAATAATAGGCAAAAACAAGAACACAAAATTTGAAAAATTTTATTCGGTTTTATTCGGATTGTTCTAGTTACTCTATTGTTTGGGTTATTTGGATTTATTCAAATCTGAATTGAATCTTAATTTGGATAGATTCGAGTCAGATTATTAGTTTTTTGATACTTAATCTTTACTCATCAGATTATTAGTTTTTGCTACTTAAGCTTTAATAATCATCCAAGATCCAACCAAATGGCGTAATGTTTTGGTCACATTACAATGCCCATGATTTTGTTCATGGATCAAAGTTGTTTCCTTTTTGGAGACATGCAAATGTTCCTGATTATGTCTTTAAATTCAAGTTTTCGATCTCATTTCATATTTATTTAATTTACTTGAAATTCTTTCTTTAAATATGCGCAACATCAATTCTTATTAAACAAGTTTATGTGGATACCATCGTTAATTTGATAGATGTATTGTCTTTTAGAAAGAAGATCTTAGGCTCAAATCAAGACAATTGGATATTGTTTAAGAGTAAAGTATGAGTATGTTAGTATCCTGTTTAAAAAAAAGATAACATGGTTAATTTGTATTTCACCAATTTTGATTCATAACTAAAATTCACATAACACAAAAATGCAACATGAAAAAAAAGATCCACCTACTAGGACCGTGAATTAAGAAACATGAATTAAATGACAATTTATTTTTTTAGTTCCTTTTAGAAAGTTCTTTATTCATACCTAGGCTAGCTCAATTTATTTGTGCTCTTTTTCATTGCATTATGATGACCCATTGTTTTCATGTTATGCAAAGCTTTGTTGTGAGTTGAGAGTACAATAGGCAGATTTCAAAGAATTTCACTTGGTTAGTTTGCTTCTTCTATCCTCTTTTATAAAGTTTTTTTTTTTTCAAAAGGATGTAGGTGGAAAAATTATTTATCAGAATGTGTGAGTTGAAAAATATTTACGTAAATGGGTATTTTTATGTTATTTTATTAATTTTAACTAATTTATTATATGCATTTTTAATCCAATCAACATATTATTTTATTTTTTCTATATTTTTCAGTCAACTTGCTTTATTTTTTCTGTTTTTATAACTTATTACAATACTTTTTATTTTCATTCTTCAAACAATCTTCTACTTCTAATAAAAGAGTAACTCTAATGCCATATGTCACTTAACTAGAATGTCCACCTCACTAAAAGGACACATGTCACTCTAACAATGATGCCATGTAATGCCATTTTACACATGTCAACACCACAAACATCCACATAATTGATTTATCATATAAACAATTCAAAACTTTCCTAAACAAATTATCAATCCGTTACATAAATTTTGAATTATATGCATTAAGTGCAACCTTACTTTTTTTTTTTAACAACAAAATTTTCCACTATTGTTCACTATGGGACTAGAACCCTCTACCTATTTTAGGAAGGAACACCTTAACACGCCTTGATACCATTGGGACAAATGCCCTTTGATGTGCAACCTTACTTTACTTTTTAAATTGCAATCATAACCAAAAACAAATTATCCGTTATTTCATACTCTATGTTTATTTTCTATTATAAAAATATATTATAATACAGTCAACCTAATAAAATATTTATTAATTAAAAAGATGTTAATAAAATGTAACGTATTTATTATTTTGATGCACACATTTATTCTAATATGAACTATATAAATGTCTTATACTTTTAAATACTTTGCTTAGCTTTTATCCTAATTTATTGATTTTTGATTGTTCATAATATAACTACCTCAAAACTTTCCTACTTAATTTTAAAAATTTACAACATGTTGAAACATTGTGCATTATTCATAATCATACTTCCTTATATTCCCTCCTTAATGATTTTTCACCCTTTATGCATTCTTCATACTAGATACGTCAATACATATCATTCAATCTTTAAGCTTATTTTATATTAATACGAAAACTTTAATGTTTATGTATTTATATTAAATTGATATAAACTGAAATAAGGTTGTAATACTCAGTGTAATACGTCTATTTTATTAATTATATTTTTTACCGTTGTAAACACACATACATCAATTACCGAAATCAACAATATTCTCAAATAAAATGTTTGATATATATCAAACAGTTAAAAATCGGTAACATCAAACAACAAAGTTGTTATAATTATTTTAATTTTTGTTTCTTAATTTTTTGATTATAATCTAATTAAACATTTTTATATCCTTGATAGGTCAAAATGAAGTATAAGAAACATTCCGAAAACAGTCAACCTATTTTACCATCATATCCTAATTCTCAAAATTACAGTTTAAATGGTACCATTTAAAAAAACTTAATAACTAATCTTTTCATAATTATTGTAATTATAAACTGTTATAAGTAATATTGTATGACTTATATAGTTTGTAATATAAGAAGTCCTTTGTCAGACGTTTCAAATGGTATAATTCTTTTTACCTCGAATTAATTTGACACCGTCTGATAAAAAGATCCCTTTTAAATTTAAAAGAAGACAATTTTCACTCTCTTTATGTTTCGCGATAACAATCAACAAAAAGTCAAGTGCAATCATTATCAAAAGTTGGGTTGTATTTAAGAGATTCAGAGTTTACATATGGTCAATTATATGTTGCATTATCCAGGGTGAAAAGTAGGGATGAACTAAAGCAAACGTTGTATACAACAAAATATTGAAAACTTATGAACAGATTTTTTGACTTTTTATTCTAATTTAGTATTTTTTGTGTGATACACAACTTTATATGTTCAAATTTCTTATAAATGGTTGAATTCTTTATTTTATGTTTCACTGCATATGATTTATATAGTTTGAAATCATACTTTCACATTTTATTTTTATGTATGTTTAATGATTGAAATCATAGTGTTATATGTTGATTGTAATTATATCATTATATTAAAATATATAATTTTTTTTTATTTTCATCTTAACTTAAAGTCAACCCGTGTGTTACACGGGTTACTCACCTAGTATTAAATACAACAAAAAAAATGTCTAATAAACTTCAAAAACAAAATTAGAATTAAAAAGAAAAAAAGTTAAATAAACATTAAAAGTTGACGATCGCAATATGAATACAAACTAAGATAAAAATATTAAATAAAGTCGACTTGAAATTATATTAATATCAATTACAAAATTAAAGAAAAATGTTAAAACAACTCGATGAGTTTAGACATTTTTTGTTGAGGTTTTATAAATATATTGATTATATTCTAGTAATTCCTATTAAAAGAGTAACTTTTAACTAGGAATTTGTAAGGGTTAAATAAATTTTAAATGATTTGTTGACTAACTAAAATGCTTTCGTTGTGTTTTGATATATACATTTTATTGAGAGACTCTGATATTTGTATAGCACTCATACTCGTTAAAAACATTATCCCAATTGTTTGCAAACTTTTAATAGATGTTAACTTTAGAGTTGCACAAAAAAACCGGTTCAGTTCCACAAACCGGTATTTTATCGATTTCAAACCGGTTCAGAAACCGGTCTGAACCGCCGGTTTGGAAACAGTTTGAAATTTTACCGTTAAAACCAGTTCCTAAACCAACCCGAACCGGTTTCAACCACTCCAACCCGGTTTCAACCTCTCCGAACTGGTTCTTATAGGTTTGGCATCTCCTTCTCTCAAACCGGTTTTCAAACCGAACCAGTCTCACCCCAAAACGATTTAAGACCATAATTGACCAAACCGGACCGGTTCCTAACCCAAACCGGACCGGTTCCTAATCCAAACCGGTTTGGCTAAAAAACTTAAAAAAGGGTTTTGCACCACTAGTTAACTTAACGTTTTTTGGAATTGTAATCTTTGTAATTGATCATATGTTTAGGCTTTCACTTGATTTGTAGAAGGAAACAAAACGACTTGTGTCATTTCCCCACTCCAAATGTTTTAGGTTGTGAGTATGCATGTTAATTTAGGTTATTTTGTCATCTAAATACAAAAATTACTACCGTCACATTCATCTCTCTAGTGTTAAAAAAATCCATTGTTTTTAATGAAAAGAAATTTTCTGATGGTACAATCAAATCATATATATTTAAAATTATATGTATGGAAACTATTTCCAACTTAAAAATCAACCTGCAATACTCATACACTTGACTTAATTCTCAATTTTTTTTTCAAAAAATAAAATACACATAAAAAGCTACTCTAGGAGAATAGGAGATAAAACTTTTATCTTTCTATAAGATATTTCAAATTAACTTATATATTTCTCTAACACTCTTTGTCATCAATCTTCAATTCTATCATTTCGCGTAACTTAATGTTACATCACATATACACGTATTACTTTATAAGTTGATGGTATGACAAAGTTTTAATGCAAGACATGGAGGATTCATGGCCCTTTTATGTGATGAAGTTGTCGGAATTGCTTTTGAGCCATGATATTATACGAGGTAGCGTTATTTTCACTTATAGGTGTATGTTGTAGCATGATGAAATGATCATCGTCGTAATTGAGTGGAGAGAATAGAATCGACCAGACATCAAGGAAACAACTCATAAGAGAAATTAAATTATATTGCATAATTTTCATGTTGTTAGGCTGGATCTTTTCTCCCTTAGCGTTGAACTAATTAGTATTCATAATCATGAATGAATGTGGAGATCAATAGGATGAGATAATTATTGGTTCTTGCTTGAATGGAATATATATGGCAATGGAGTTGTCACTTTATATAGAGAAAGGGAGAGGAGTAATTCGTCATTTTATTCTTTTTTTTTATTAGAATCCAATAACCTTTAGAACAAGAATTGATACTTTTTCACACAAACTAAAAGAGAGTTTGTGAGAGAAATTTGATTAAGTAATCTTTTTTTTTTTAATTTTTTTTATGATACATGGTGTTGGTTTTCTTTACGATCTCAACGTATTTCACTCTTCAACCAGGAATTCCCTCCGCCCCTTCCGTACTCTAGCTTGATAGTTTTCATCGCTTGTTGTCCAGAGTTGAGCCTTGGATCTTGACGGCGGACGTGAAAACCCATCTACAGCCGCTTTACGCCCAATCATTCCGGATAACGCTTGTATCCTCTATATAATTTCCGCGACTGCTGGGACAGAGTTAGCCAATTTAAATTTAAATTAAAATAATTTAAAATTATAATTATTTATCATTTTAAATTAACTAATATATTATATAAATAATAATAAGAACCATGGTCTACCAACTTAGCTAATATGATTAGTTTAGTAACCAAATACTCTTAAAAAATAATATTTTGACATCATCATATTCTTTCTTATAAAATATTATTTATGCTCCTCCCTTATGCTTGTGTAATTAGACATTTATAGATTGAGTTTATGTTTTTGTGTCTGTTTTTTGCTTGCTGTCATGTTTTTCAGTTTATGTTTTAGTTTGGATATTAGGGATGAGAGCAAACCTTAACCATTAATCAAAATTAACCAATAACCGAATTGTCACATAATCAAATTAACAGATAACCAAAATTAACCTACGATTATGAATAAGGCTTTTTTATTAACCGATAAATCGGTAATGGTTATGGTTAAGGGTGTCAAATAACCGAATGTTCACCGAACCGAACCGATACAACCTTTCATCTCTTTGTTAATTAGTCGTTTGGCGGATTTTTGAACATAATGATTTGATCATACAATACTTTCCATGTTATTGTCTTTCATGTCAGTTTGGTTAATTAACCAAATCAACCAAAACCAATCCAAAGCTGACTTTATAACTGATTAACCATTTTCAATTATTTCATGTTCTAGCTTGAAGTTGGGTTTGGTTAATTAACCAAAACTAACCAAAATCGATCCATACCAACCTCATAACCTATTAACCAAAACCAAAGTTCGGTTATGGTTACAGTTAGGCGAAAAAACCTAATCGAACCGTGATTTGCACACTCATAATCCTTAAGTTCCCTATGCATGCTACAATGTATTGGTTGTTTGCTTGCTTGCATGTTTATGCTTATGCCAATGCTCAGTGACGGAGCTTGTTCGACTTGAGTGGGGGTGAAAATTTTTGAAAACCCAGAATATATGTGAATTTTTTGAAACAAAGTGGGACGAAACCCCTATTTTTAACTAAAAATAGCATTTCGGCCAAAAAATTAACACTACGGACGGAAAAAGAGGGGGCGGCCCCCCGGCCCCAAAGAAGCTTCGCCCATGCCAATGCTTGTGCGTCTGACTATTATGTTTTGCGACATATTTAAGTCGAAGTCTTATAAGAAACAACATCTTTATCTCATTATGATAGAAGTAAGGTTTATTCTCGCCCTAGTTCCAATACCCTACTAATTAGTAGAATATTACCATGTATGTTTTGCTTGCTCCTTGCCAGAAATTATTTATTTTCTTTTAATTTTAAATGGAACACATTTTGTGAGATTAATGTGGCATATATTTCTATATTGATCTCTCTATATATAAAATAATCTTATCTTATCTTACTATTATAATAAACAAAAATCATTTTTAACACTTGTCATGTTTTTAAACCAATATTGCCACATGTCTTCATTTTATCATCTAACTCAACTCTCTTTCATATTAAATAATTTTGCTAACTCTCTTATTAAATAACTAAAATATTAATGATAATATTTACTTTTTTAATGTTAAAAATGGTTTTAAATAAATTAAAAATCAATTTTAAAAACACATTAAAAAAGTTTCTAAAGTATTAATTTTTTTCTAAAAATCAAAGATTTTTAAAGACAAGAAATATATGTTACATCGGTATTTAGAATTTCTTTTCTACAAAACAAGTTTTCTTAAAAAACATTTAAAAAAAATGAAATAAACTATTAAACAGAGATTTCAAACAACATGATTTTTATAAACAAATAACATTTTTAACACGAAATGCTTAAAAAATAATTACTTTAAAAACTAAAAGTTATAAAAATGATAGGGAAAATTGCAGTTTTGGACTGATATTTTTAAATTAGGTCATTTAGCTTTAATAATTAAAAAATGGGTATCTTACCTTTGTGATTTTGAAACTGATAGCTTTTAACGTTAATTATAGTAAATTTTCAGCTCTTACAATTTAAGAAAGTCGATTATCAATTCTTTAATTATTAAAGTTTTTAATTGATTTTTTCATCATTTAATATACTTAATTATACTTAATTTATTCATTTCATTTTAAAATATTGCTTTATAATTAATTTGTATTAATATTTATTTTATATTAAACCCCGTGTAATACACAGGGTAATAATCTAGTATAAATATAAACATATGTCACTACCACAATTCAACATACAAATTTTATTCCGCTTAAATCATCCACCACATTTTTTTTACATGAATCTAAAACCAATTTACCATTCTCACTCAAATATGTAGTTTCAAAATCTCTAATTTTTGTTTGAGATTTTTTAGATTAGCATGATGGATATGTTCTTTGTGTTTAAGTTTTTATTATTGTTATTATTATGATATGTTTTGAAAACTATTTTTTGTTCCCAAATCAACATAAAAAATGATGATAGAAATTGAAAGTGACGATAGAAACTTAAAAATGGGGATAGACATTGAAAGTGACAATAGAAAGTTAAAAGTGGTTATACAAAACTAAAATTGATGATAAAATATGGGTGGTGTTATTCACAAACCCCACTGACACATCTCACACATCCGTATTATTAAATACGAGACGTATAGAGGGATAATCATTGGATGTCGGTGTCAGTGATTGAACCCTCAATGCTAATGATTGAACCCTTATACGTCCCGTAGAGACCACTATGAGGCGGCTATACGTCCCGTAGTAACCACTACGAGACGTATACTTGACAGGGGTGTTAAAATATTCCTCCCTAAAATATATCGTTATTTTGGTGGGTCAAAGGCCATTTTGGATTTTTGTTGGGTGAAGAGCGTGTAGGTAAAAAAGGTTAATCAGAGGATAACTTCCTTTTGTATAACCAATTGATCGTTTATAGTACAAAAGATATGAATGGTCATTTCATGAAACTAAACAGGGTCATGGTCTATTGTATAATTAGGCTAAAGCATCAAAATATGGATTCCAATGAAGCATGAAATGTACTAAATTAAAGATAAAATAAAAATAGATTACAATGCATAAAAATATTATTTATAAAAGTTATTATGTGGAAGTCCTTATTTGTACAAATAAAAATAGATTACAATACATATAACACAAACACAATATTAATAAAATAGTAAATTACGGTTTTGGTTCTGTAATTTAACTATTTTAACTATTTCGGATCAAAATAAAATCTTTTATCCATTCAGCCTCAGTGGTTTATAGAACAAACGTTTTTGACTCACAACCATTGAAAGTTAAAAGTGGTTGGCCCAAAATAAACGGTCAAAAACCAAACTAATTATCTTTCTATTTTAATAAATAAAAATAATTTTTAACATTTGTCAACTTATCATGTGTTTATTGCCACTTGTCAATTTTTAACAACTTATTCAATTTTCTATCCTATTAATTAACTACATTTCTCCTACTGAGTACTTAAAATATTAATATGTAATAATATTATTTGTCTTTTTTCATGCAATAAAATAGTTTTTAATAAATTAAAAATCGAATATTTTTATTAAAAAGCACACTTAAAAATGTTTATAAAATATGATATTTTCTAAGAAAAAATTTTAAAAGTAAGAAAAATATTTTAAGGTAGTTTTTTTTAGAAAATAAAAGTTTAATACAAAATCAAATTTTAAAAAATAAAATAAACCATAAATCATGTTTTCAAATAATGGAATTTTTATAAGCAAATGATGTTTTTTAAAACGAAATGCTCAAAAATAATTATTTTAAACCAAAAATTATAAAAATGTTAGGAAAAATTAAACTTTAGTTATTTATGTTTAATGATATTTTCAAATTAAGTCATCTAACTTTGATAAATTATATAAATTGTAAATTATTTCCTTGATTTGTAACAATTAGTTTTTGAGAAGAAAGTAAATAAACTTTTAACATCAATTGGTTTAAGAATCTTTATTTTTACAAAACAAGGTAGGTCACGTATTATTTCTTTATTTATTAAAAATCTTAATTATTATTTTATTAGTTAAAATACTCATTAATATGTAATTTAATTAATTTACAACAAAATATTGTATAAGTTTTAACTTTTTATTACTAATTATTTAATATTTTATATTCAATCCGTGTAATACACGGATTAATAATCTTATTGGAGAATATATGTAACCAATGCAAATGTAAGAAACCGCAGCAATCATCGCAAAAGATCATGTCAAATTTCACGTTATATATATATATATATATAAAAGTAAGATTTTACTCACTCACCTAAAACACTATTCATTTAACCGCGACAAAAAATACGAACAACGTCAAAGGATTGCAAAACACGTCAAAATATCCAAAGAAAACTTTCAATATTTTTGAATTAATTTGAAATTTTCATTTATAACCCTGAATTTTGAACTGTTATTTTTAAAGCCCCTCTCACTTTACTCGCATATTTTTAATTTTCACATGGTTTTAACACGTTATTAGGTTATCGGATAAAAGTCAAGATTATATTAATTTGATCGCTATGACCTCGTGAACGTTTATATAAATTTCGAACACAAACGGTCATAGAAATTTTGCTTGTTGTTCACATGCCTATAACGCGTCCGCACATTATCAAAAATTCGTATCATTTATATCATTTTGATCGTAATTAGTTCACAAACGATATAGATTTAGTAATTTTATAAACCATGAGTATTATATATACTACATATATATACGATTTACATTTAATAATTTATAATATTTGTATCATTTATAATTTTTACATTTATGTAGGGCCTTTTTTTAAAGTCTTTTGTAATCACATTTTTTATTATTAAATGAGTTCTTAATCTCCAGACCTTAGTACCCTTAGTTTCAAAGCTTACGTTATAGATGTTGTATAGAGTTTTGTGATTTTAATGATTTCAATTCGTAACGGGACTATAACTTTCAGTTTAATGTTTTAATTTTTGCAAAACAATTGAGATTATTTCCTAGACTGTTTTACTTTGATAATTAGGTTATGTGTTAAATAGGTATGCAAATGTAATTTGATGCAAGCAATTGTTTGTTTCTTCTTGTATTTTTTTAATGTCAAAAGATATTTTAAAATTATGTATAAGTGAAAATTATATAAATATGCTGTGATTTTGACTAAGTATGATGTATACATGAGGAGGGTGGTATATGAGTATTATTGGGATTGGTTGTTTACACAAACGACTTTTTTATTTTAACACCCATCCAACCATTTGCCCCTCATACAGTAATATATGAGGCGTATAACCATTTGATACCCAATGATTCGACAATGATTGATCACGTCTTCGCCGCGTATATGCCCAATACGATGTGGATAACCTTATGTGAGGCGTATAGAAGTGCAATAATTGAAACTAATAAATTCTGATAACTATTGATTACCCACTAATACGTCTTATATGTTTAACCAAATTACATTTATCTTAAAAATATATTTAAAGTTTGAGACCAAAGCAAATGAAGCATATTAAAAAGTAAACCTGCCCATTAGACTATTACGAAAAACACCAACGGATTTCAAAGAAGCACAATCTAATTTAAAAATTTTTCATATTAGACGCGTCTAGCATATTTTTTGTTAACTTTATAAAATTAAAGTGTGAAACAATATTAAAACACGAAGAGCATGCCAACAATTTACTATTTTATTTTTTTATTTTTATTTTACTTTTTATGATTCTATATATATTATTTCGTCTTTTTAGTTGTATATAAGAAAAAACACGCTCTTCCGTCCCCCTTCTTCGTCGACGCCTAATTTCTTGCCCTAATTCCATTCTTTATTTTTATTTTTTCACTTCCAAAGTTTCTTCTGGCTCCCAAGGTGAGATTTCGATTCAACTTCCTCAGAAAAATTCCTTTTTTTTTTTCTTAAGATAAGTGATTTTATTAGCACCGTACCTTGCGAATCGAAGTTATATTTCATCGAAGTGTTCTAATTTTAGTAATTTTTTTTTGTTTTCATCTGATTTGAAATTTATTTGTTCTGGCGTGTGATTTTGAAAGGTTAACATCATTTTCTATAATCTGGCTGAGGAACTTTACGATCTGTAATAGATCGTGTCCAAGTTTTGTTGAATTTGCGTTTTGATGCGACTAGGAGAAAATAAGATGTGAAATCTTCGATGTAATTGATCCTGTGTATTTGTATTTATATGCATATGATTCATGAAAAACAAATCGGTTTTTCGAAATTTCCAACGGATCTTCGTCGTTTTTCTGTATTTTTTTAAATTTAATATTATTGAGTTATGTTTGACCAGATCTCGATCTTCGCCGGTCGATTTTAGATCTTGTAAAATAATATGATTTAGAATTGTTCAAATTTGTTCTATCTCTCAGATCTAGGGTTTGTGTTGAAGCTTTTGCACTTGTCTGATTCGATTCACATGTTTTGTATTCAAACAGGTGTTGATTTAATCGCAAAACAGAACGAAGATGAATCACTGTGGGATCCAACAGAACAGTAACTTCTCGTCGTTCGGTAACGGATATCCGGTGGTTTGTCCGAAGCCAAGGCGGATCAACCTCTTCAACACCGCCGTGAACGAGCCTGTCAGGCCTTTAAGATGGCAGATGTGGTAAGAAAAGTTGTAAGCTAGCCAAACCTCTCAAATCAAGCAACTAAAAACGAGCTGGAGTCTATGTTTAAGCTTGTTTAATGAATGCTCTGAGTTTCACTTTCACATGAGCTCGAATAGTGTAGTAAACTAGTCTGTTAGTGCTGCAAGTACTATAAAATTGCAATAAAAATAATTAAATAAAATATATTTATATATTCAAACTAGGCTTACCCGTATACCCATGGAAAAAGGCATTGGTTTAAGACAGAATCTTACTAATAACAATCTTATTTGTAAGATCTGGAGAGATAAACCAATGTTATCTCTTTCTCTTAAAAAAAATGAAAAAAAAAAAACTTCTAGAGAGATGAATCATGAAGCAAACATAAATATATACACAGATAGTCTAAAAATGTGAAAGTAATTAGAAATAATTAATAAATAAGGTTTTTATATTTGAAACAAAGTTTGCATCTTGGATCTGACTTTAATTTTGGTGTTGAAATGGCAGCTATCTACAGGAACCTTATGAATCCAAATCAGGACCTGAGCTGTTGGACATCATCCTAGCAAAGGTACAACTGTATTTCAACATTTTTCTTGTAATTTTAGTGAAGTATGTTAATCAATAGTCTAATCAGGGTGTATTTGTTGCTACAGAGTGATGGATGTGGTTCACCAGACCAGACATGTAACCCGTTGGCTTCGTCGCCCCCGTTTTTTTGTGGGTCACCGCCGAGCAGAGCTTCTAACCCCCTAATTCAAGACGCTAGCTTTGGGGAAGACAAAATCTTTCCCATTTCAGCACGATCAATGATTCATAATCCAACTCCAAACCCGACTTCTGGTATATCATCTTCGTCTCCACTTAAAGGGGGATACCTCCAGGCCGGTTACGGTAACAAACCCGCGGTTAGAATTGAAGGGTTTGATTGCCTTGATGGGGATAACCGTAGTAATTGCAGCATTCCTGCTTTGGCTTGAATCAAGTATATAGAGAACAAAAACAAATCAAAGCAAGTATCTGAAAAACAAATGTAAGTTTAGTAATTTGGGCATTTAATTTTTAGCTTTATGAAGGGGAATTTTGGGCATCTTGAAGAAGATGCATCCACTATATTGATGTAAATAGGTCTAAGAATAGAGTAACTTGTTTGTATGTAAATATAAGTATCTAGAAAGTTAACTAAATACAGTGTTTAGGGTTTAAGATATTACCCATCTGGTGATGATATTTATGATTTGTAAGTACACAAATCAAATTAAGGGATTTTCTGAACTATGTTGTCACATGTATAGTCTTGAATTAGGTTTTTATAGTGTTGTTTATGTACATATAATATTTAATATTTTATTTATTTATCACAGTATGGGTATGCTCGTGTGAGTAGAGGTGTAAATGAATTGAATATTTAGCTAACAGTTTGTGAATTGTTTAGTAGGAAGTTTGTTTAGTTAAATAAAATGAATATGAACAGATGTCGTGTTTGTTATTTGTACTCGTGAACGTTCGGTGATGTGTTCGTTTAAATGTTTTTATTATATTTCTTATTTAAATGTGTTGTATATTATGAATTTTTTTATTTTTAGTATAATACCATAATATTTAAGTTATTTTTTCTTAATATCATATATTTATATGTATATATAAATGATTATCTCTATTGGTTTAGGAGTGTTCATCTGTAGGGGTGAACAAAAAACCAAAAAAACCGAACCGGAACCTAATTAATCGAAAAAACCGAACCGAATCAATAACCGGAAAAAACCGAACCGAAAAAACTGAAACTGAATTTTTCGGTTCGGTTTTTCGTATTATAAAAACCGAAAAAACGGAACTGAACCGATTTTATATCTTTTCTATAAATTAATATATATATTTATGTGTTGATATTTTTCATACTTATTTAATGGGGAAAAACACACAAAAAGTCTACTATTGGAGAAGATAAAGATTTAGATTTTATGAAATTTATCATTTTGAAAGGTAAAGATCGGAACTATTGCATATTTAGTTATTTACTTTATATTTTTTTTAAATCTAAAAACATGATGATAATAATTTAGTTTTATTTTAATTATTTGGTGTTCGATCAATTAATTTATTAATTGTTAATTGTTAAACAAGTTCGCATTTTCAATGTTGGGCGTAAGAGAGAAAAAAAAACAAAAACAGACTAAAGTAAAAAAAGCCGAAAACCAAAAACCAAACCGAAACCGACCAAAAAACAGAAAACCAAACGATTTGTAATAACTTAAAACCGGCACACCCCTATTCATCTGGTCGAATTAGGAATTATTCAATTCATTTGAATCAGGTTATTAACATTTGAAAATTTTTAATCTTTATTCGAACCCGGCTGAACCGAGAAACGATGTTGGTTGCTATTCAAGAGATCAAAAGCTTCATTGATGTTCTTTTTTGTTATGTCGTGAGTTGCTTTATATGTAACGCTCTTCGGAATTTTGAGAAACATATGAGAGTTGACAATTGCAGAATATTAGGTATATATATTACCCATCACCAATATATTGACAACGTTTTAATGTACCCCTTTGAGTTCAAATGATGAGTTTTCGTTTATCCTATTGATGATTAAGGACGATTGATCAATAACATTAAAGTGATTGTTGAAACTGGCACCGTAAAAAAATAAATGCAAAATCCATAGGTCACTTCATGACACACCTTGAAGCATAGTACATTGCTACACATTTGGGTGGTTTCATCACTCCTAATGCGTGCAATCTACGCTACCAATCATCCTAGAAAAATGACGTTTATTTTTAAAGCGTGCAATCTACGCTACCAATCATCCTAGGAAAATCACGTTTATTTTCATGTGTCATGTAATAATTGTTGAATGTTGCTAGCAAATGTTTTTTGTGCCATAAGTCTTGTGGTTAAATTGAATCATTACTATATAAAATTTGTAAATACAATCTGATGATGTAGGAGGGTAAATCTTCAAAATTCTGGCTAAGCGTACCAAGTTAGCACAAACGGCGTTAAAGGCTAGAATGTGGAAACCTTTTTGTAGAACTTATTAGAATGACAAATTCTAGTGAATAATGAGAACACACTTGAAAAGAGATATCCTTGTCAAGCATAACCAAAAGAAGGCATGAAGTAGGGGATTAGTACATGAAAAATATGATCTTTTCAGTTAACTGAAATACTTCAAGTTAACTCCTATTGTTAGGGCTCACAAAGTAGGATGGTTGAAAGTAAGTCTGATACTTAGGGACATGAGCCACTATAGTGGTAAACTTAGACTATGCAGTGTGCGGGGCGTGGGTTGGGCGTGGAACACCGGCCCCTTGGAGCGTGATCACCTTGGGCGTGGTCACAACCATGCTTCTCTGAGTTCTCTCGGCTGTTTGGCTTTTAAATTTTGGACCATTGGAGTGGGTGTGATCACCAAGGGGCATTTCTACCACAAGTGATGGAGTGCGTGGTTGTGATGGATGCCTACACTCAAGACTTTACATCCTCATTCTCCATTTTTACTCTTGATCTCATACCAGCAACCAAGATCCCATTTGCAAGTGATAGCATCCACCCTTAGCATGTCATTTCATTTATCCCTAGAAAACCAGTTTTTCCTTTTTAGTTCTTACCCTTCCATCTTGCCAAAAGAGCCAACTCCTCTCACATGCTAGCATTTAACCTTTATTTATATAGGAGAGTTAGCATCTCTTGTATTACACGGGTTGAATTAAAAGATAAAATAAATAGTTGGTCACAATGGAAATTTAGACAACATAAAACGGTTTTTTAACATAAAATATCATTAAAATTCCATATAATTTAGTATTTTGATTGGTAAAATAATTTTATTATTTTTTAAACACTAACTCATTCATAGTTTGTTTATTTAAACATTTTGATTTAGAAAAAGTTTTTGCAAAATTTTATATTCTGTAATAATTTGGTTTTTTATTAAAGTGTTTATTATTAATGTTAATATTTTTTTTATGTGTTGAAATTTTTTTTTAATTTTAAAAAAATGTAAAGAAAGGTATATTTAATACATAATATTATAATTTAATATAAGATGCGTTTAAAAAGAGAAAAACGAAAAATCAAAGTTAAGGTCCTATAACAGCATGACATATTGCGACGTGTCTTAAAAATATTTAGTTATTATGATAGGTAGATTTATATTTATCTATTACATTATATGATCTTGATATATCTATTACTATAGACTGTTAACTTAAGCGTTAGAGTGATCGTATGGTTAATCCCCCTTGGATCCTTTAATGTAGATTTTCTCGTGTTACAACTAAAATTCATGCTCGACATAGCTTGGAATGGCTTAACCTAACATCAAGCCCGACTCAAATTTGGATGTAGTAATGCAACTCATTAGTTTGTCATCACATCTTAAAGTACCCAACGAATGATTCGTTACGCTTTCATTTGACATTTTGACTACTTGTGGCAATACACTTTTACGAGGAGCTAAAACCAACATTTGAAAACTTAAAATACTGATTTTGACATTTTAAAACATAAAGTAATATCTTTGAAATTTGTGTAGACGTAAAGGAGCACAAGTGCAATTTCACTTACACATTTTAGATACAATAAAACATATTTCTCTTACAAAAGCTCAAACATCGAGTCCTAGAACAAGTATAGCACGTCTAAACCGTGATCGCACAACTACAAACACTCCTATAGAGCAAGATTATTTTGCAGATGAACCCATGTACTCACTCGAAACATTTAGCTGATGTTTTCGAACGAATCAGAAATTAATTTACGAATTAAAGGGAATCTGAAGAGAAATGCCTTGCGAGAGGTCAGGTTGGTTTTAACGCCCTTGCTCTATAGGAGTGTTTGTAGTTGTGCGATCACGGTTTAGACGTGCTATACTTGTTCTAGGACTCGATGTTTGAGCTTTTGTAAGAGATATATGTTTTATTGTATCTAAAATGTGCAAGTGAAATTGCACTTATGCTCCTTTACATCTACACAAATTTCAAAGATATTACTTTATGTTTTAAAATGTCAAAATCAGTCTTTTAAGTTTTCAAATGTTGCAAAATCGGTCATTTCTTTTTTTAACTCCGTTAAGTACTAACAGAATAAATGACCATATCTGAAACTTTATGTAAACATAAAAAACCAAAAGTGAAATTTACTCAATTACTTATATGTTTTTTTTGACATTTATGCCCATATCCTATTAGCACTTAACGTAGTTAACGGAGATGGATTGAGTTTGCAGCATTTAAAAACTTAAAGGACTGATTTGACATTTTGAAAAATAAAATAATATATCTGAAATTTTGTGTAAATATATAAGGAACCAAAAGTGCAATTTACTCGATAAATTAATAAAAATATTTTTAAACTTTTAAGTTGTTGAACGCCTCCCCCAAGGCCCCAATAGCCAGATCCTCACGTCACTCTCTTCTTTCGTGACTCCATTCACGTCCAAGGCATGCCCATTTTAATAACAATGTTAGGCAATTGCATTGGGCTGTCAAAAAATTTGGGGCCTCATTTAAAAAAAATATTATATACGTAATTTGGTTTTAATAGTTTGTATTTGATTGAATAACCTAGTAAAATTGTCTACGTCCTAAAACAATAAAGCGTATTTTATCGTAAAAGCAACCTTGTGTCCTAAAACAATAAAGCATATTTTATTGTAAAAGTAACATTCATTCTCCTACAAAACCAAAAGCATACTTTAGTGTGAAGTTGACGTCAAAAACTTTAATGAATAATATACATAAATAACTAAAACTCAAAACATTAAATACATTGCAATGAGAGAACCAAAAAAATATTGTTCAAACATAATTATTATACCCTGTTATAAAACGATAATCACTCTGACACTCTATAGTAAAACTTAAAGGTGTACTCATTATAAAATTAAACGTCAAAAAGTTGAATGAAAAAACAAACAAACAATAAGCACAAAAAAGCTAAGTCAAAACATTGAAAAAATTTGTACTTTAAAAAATCATTAATTTAATATGCAAACTTTTATAATTAAAATAGATAAAATTTTAATAGTTAAAATGAAATTAATATAACTTTACTATTCCTAAACTTATTTTTCGATATATATATATATATAATTATAATTATTATTATTATTATTATTATTATTATTATTATTATTATTATTATATGTTTTTCTATTTTCCTTTATTGTGTGCGACTGGGCACCAAACGTCTTTTGCATTATGGCCTCTTATTTTTGACTCCACCACCCTTTAAAGTCTATTTTATTGGTCTATTTCATCACAAGTCTATTTACATTTTTTTTGAACAGCATTGTACGATGACACCAAGACGGGATTTCAACCGTCCCCTCGGATTTGACAAGTTTATTTACATACTTTATTGTTTTAAAATTTCTAAATGACTAACTACCAAAGGGGACAAATTAACCCATTGTTGCAAAAGTGGGTCTCCAAGGCCGAGTACTCGTCGGGTACTCACTTCAAGGAGTTGTTCCGAGGCTGAGTACTTTCTGAATATTACCTGAGTACTCCCGCCTAGGTCCGAGTACTCTCCGATTACTCGCTCCAAGGAGCTATTCCGACTTAGGAGCGCCTAACGGCTTTTGCAACCTTGAATTAACCTAACCCGGACATAAATGGTTAACAATAAAATACTGAATAATTTTTGCTTAACCAAAATTTCTCGTCCTGTATTATCATCTAATCTAATACTAATAAATAAGAATTATTGTTGATAGTTGTTATAATTCTAGGCCACTTGCTTTTGATTTTTCTGTTCCTTACTTATTTTATTATTGACACTTATTGTTGATTATAGATATAAATTATATATTTTAAAACTTGGATTATATATATAGATAATGGTAATTTTCGCATGAATCAATTGAATTTTATATGAAATTATACTTTATATAATATATGTAATTATAAAAGTAAGGGTGTAAACGAGCCGGATATATAATGTTGCAGAATTTGGATTATATATATATATATATATATATATATATATATAATATGCACAATAATGTTACAGAATACATAATGTCAAGCAAGAATAACACAATACCGAGTATGAATAACACAATGATTTTTAGAAAATGGCATAATTACATATAAAAAAGATAAAAATGAAAAAAACAATTTATCTTTCTTTTTCTTTGTTGAGGCAACACACAAAACAAATTTTTTGCTCTTTTTCGGCAGACTCCATCCCTCGGCTCTCACAAAACCCACAGTCTAATCTTGTGAATAAATGGAAGTAACGATTAGGATCATCAAAAGACCTAATTTTCTTTTATTTTTTTAACCCTAAAAATATGTTTCGTATGTAAATCTTAATTTAAAGCAAAATAAATCGGTTATTTTGAGTGAATAATTATTCTATTTTTGCTTGAAATGGATAAGATCATAACATAGAAAAGGTTGAGATGCGTAACATATCAAAACAATGCGGGTTATGATCAGTAACTTAAAAATTATAAAAATATCATAGATTCAAATGGGTAAAAATAATCAATAATATATTTGATGATAAAATTACTAAATATTATGTAAATAAACTATTTGTTTACTTACAACTCATTTTAACTTAAACTAAATTGATATTTTTTTATAAAAACGATCCATTTAAAAATTTATCCTGGCCGGCACCCGTCCAGACTCGAATCTTTTCTAACCCGTTTCCCAACCCGTCTATTTTTTTAGGCTTAATGTTTGGGATAAATTTTGGCTTTCTTGTGCTAAAAGTAACCAAACACCAACTCTACTCTTAAATTTGTATCATTTTCAATTGTAGGATTTGAAATCTTAATCTTTTGAAGAGGGATGCATTTTCTATACACATTGATAACACTTTTGTTAAAATTTTCTTCTAAGTATTGTATTCTATATATCTTTTTAAATAAAATTGTATTTTATGAGTGATTGAATTCTAGTAATGTCATTACTATTTATTTTAGTTCAATTTTGCTTATAAAGTCGTAGAGTATAAACAAAAACAATAAATTGGGTCATTGTTCCATGCTTTTCAATTCATTACTAAATATAGTTGTGTTTCAATAGGTTATTTATCTTGAAGGGTTAAAGTTGATTAATGCAAAAAGTTCAAGGGTCTCTAAATTCATTTGCAAGAGGTCAGTATAATTTGGTGTCAAGTAGAGGTGGCCAACAAAACCGGTCCCGGAACCGGAACCGGTCATACCCGAACCGGTAGGCACAAGCGGTTTCGGATTTTAGGAGAAATTGGAACCAAAAAAACCAGAACCAGTTCCACCTTTACCCGACCAAATCCCAAACTAGAATCGGTTATTGACTTTGTTGACTGGAACTGGTTCCGGTTCCGGTTCCAAAAAACCCGGTTTGGCCACCTTTAGGGTCAAGTGTTGGATTATTGGAATGAAAACACAAATTAAAGCATAAAAAAGCAAAATGTAATTTGATGGTAAATTTGCGGTTGACCTAAGATTTGAAGGTTGATATGATCAGGTGGAACTGCTAGTTACACGATACGATGGTGCTCCAGTAATCTGTTAGTGATCCAATTAGTCGATCAAAAAAATTAAGAAATATTTTTTAAACATTTTGGACAGTTTACCCAAATATTTGAGTGTTGGATTTGCAATACTCAATTAAGATTATTTTCAGTAACTATTCAGATTACTTGTAAATGTGAACAACTTTATACAACCTTGTGCTCCTATGAAATCATTCTTTTTTATGTAGAACTTCGAAATAATATTTTTTCCCCAATAATTTTACATGTTTTTAAGCCTGTTTTGATATTTTGATTATATGTGGCTTTTTATGTGTCATTTTTCTATTTCTAACTAGGGGTGTAAAAAACCAGTTCAGGAACTAGATACTATACTCTACTTGGAACTGGAACCGATCACAATCGAAACAAGAACCGGACCGGAACTACCGGAACATATTTCAACTCTATCCGGTCAAAATCCGAACCAAACCGGAAATAAACCAGTCAAAACCTGGTAAAAAACCTAACCCTAACTGAAATTGGTTGCATCTCTACCCGATTCTTGAATTGGTTAACTAAAATTGAAATTGGTTAACTCAAATTGAAATTGGTTCGTACCCCGAACTGGTTTTTAAGAAATCTCAGCTTGCCCATCGTTATTTTTAACATTATTTCATAGTGGGCTTAGCCCAAAACAAAAACAGGAAAACACTTGAAATTTTAGAAAATTTAAAAAAGAGCCCAATGAATATTAGTGGCCCGCGTACTTGGTAGTTGGTTACAACAAAAGGTTACGTGTTATGCATCACTCCCCCTCACTCTGCGTACATAATCAACCAACACCATCACCCCTTATCACTCCACATCATCTTTTCATGTGTTATCAATCACACTCATCACTCCACATCATCACAACCTTTATTCAATATTTTATTATTTGATTTTTATTTTTTCAATTTATAAATTAAATTAAAAAAACACATAATATTATTAAAAAATTAATATTACAAACTAAAATAAAAAATAATTACATGATAAAAAAATAAGCTACATAAAAAAATCAATCCATATTGTATCGTTTCAAAACCCGCTCCTTCGTCTTCTCGGCCATTTCACGAGCGCGACCGGTTAAGCGATCGGTTAGAGTCCACAACAATTTCATATC
Source organism: Mikania micrantha (assembly GCA_009363875.1). Taxonomy (NCBI): domain Eukaryota; kingdom Viridiplantae; phylum Streptophyta; class Magnoliopsida; order Asterales; family Asteraceae; genus Mikania; species Mikania micrantha. The sequence goes on along the minus strand of CM018698.1, from coordinate 53,952,728 downwards.
ATTATTGTATTGTTTTTACTCCTGTAAGTCGACAAATTTTTGTAACGACGAGGAGATGTACTCCAATGTTCCTTTATAATCGGTTGAAGACGAGGCTTGTGGTCATTTACCCTTGTTGTTTCGACCGGACGGACGTTGAGAGAGGGTGGTGGGGGCATGTCCATTTCCGCTTCCTCATCCGATTCATTTAAGTTAACAAAACATCGACCGGTTGAGTCGGATTAAGTGTTCGTGTACTTTCCGGATGATGACGTCTTCGTCCGTTTCGAAGTTTGTAACTTCGGGACGGGATGCCATTTGGTTGATTTTCTCATAATTGCCACGCCGCGATATGAGAAAATGGCTCATTTTCTTGAACATAGGTCATCAATGCCTCGTTCATGACCGATTCATCGTTCTCACCACTTTACGGTTGTTGTGGTGTTAAACCCATATGCCAATAAATTTCGCGACTTTACGTTGTTTGTCACGCCATTTGCCGGAAATCATGTCGTTCGTCCGGTAAGAGTCACAACCCATCGTCGAAAAAAACTTAGCTCTCACGCGTCTCCAAATTTCCGAGCTCGTTTGGTTGTTACCAACGAACGGATCTTCGGAAACATCAACGTAGGTACGAGTTAGTGCCACCTCCTCAGATTCCAACCATCGAGTGATGCTCGGTTTGGTTGTTTTTTCTGGCACTTTCTTTCGTCGGTTCCTGAGACACGATGAAGCCGGTTGGGGGTCGGGTTGTGTTTCCGGAACCACGTCAATATCGGGATCCGGTTGATTCTCAGAAACGTTGTCAAAGACGGGTGAGTTGGCTTGGTTTAAAAAAGGTTGTTGTGGAAACAGGTTACAAATTGGTTCGGATTGTTTGGATCGACTTGAGGTCGGTATCAATTCATAAACAGGTTAAAGTATGGGTTGTTTGGATCTAAGGTAGTGTAGCAGTTTTTAAAGATTTGAAAGATTTTTGAAGATTTTTTTGAGAGATTTGAAAAGGTTTTTGGAAAAGTTTTGAAGATTTTTGAGTGGGTTGAATGAGTTTATACAGGGTTTTTTTTTTGTTTTAACGGTAATATTACCGTTTTTTTTAATTTTTAATTTTTTTCTTTCCAACGATCACACAATTTTTTTTTTCTTTTCCTTCCAGCCATCACGGGGTGATGCCCCTCACGCCTGTCCATGTAGCGCTTACATCACGCCCCTATGTAATGGGGGAGGGCGTGACCGGTGCCCTCATGCCTCTATCACGTAGCACAACACATAGTCTAAGGTCTAAATCAGCAAATCTCATGCATATGGCCATATGGGGTTGTGGTTAATTGGGTTTTTACAAACACTATAACTAGAGGTGCGCAAATCGGGTTTTTTTATGGGATCGGTTTCAGTTTTAGTCAACAAGGTCAAGAAACAGTTCCGGTTCTGGGTTTTGACCGGTTTTTTGCCAGTTGCGGTTCGGTTTTTGGCTGGGTACAGGTGGAACCAGTTTTGGTTTTTCCGGTTTCGTTTCCGGTTCTAACTTGTATGAAAAACTGGAGCCGTTTGTATCCACTAGTTCGGGTATGACCGGTTCCAGTTCCGGTTCGGATTATCGGTTCCGGTTTATTTTTTTCCACCTCTAACTATAACTGTATAAGATCATTTAATTGTGGGCCATTTCAAATGTTCATGCTCGAGTATGAACGCTAGAATTATGAACCTAATTGCTTTTCATTATTGAACTTTGAAGTAGAAGTGCGATAAAAAAAACCCCGGTTCTGAAAGAGGACCTGACTCCTTGAAACGAAACCAAAACCGGTCTTACTTTTCGGTTTCTCAGATACATCACACCCGGAAGTGGAATTGGTTCCACTTTTACATGACCAAAACCTCCACTTTTACATGACCAAAACCCGAACTAAAACAACTAATAATCGTATCGGGTTTGAATATTTTCGTTTGAAGATGTTCCCTCCGACTCCTAAATTGCCATTCTCTAGATTCTTGGTAATTTACAATGATTCAACATGATTTTGGTAAAAATATATTTACTAAATAAATAAATCGGTGTCAACCCTCTTCCAAAATTAAGATATACAATAAATCAAAGTTTATTTACATAACTTTTTTTTTCCCATGTCATTTTATTTTCCGGCGTACCATCCAGAAAATGAAACACAATGATTTCAATAGCTGTATAATTATGAATTTTGGTCATCAAAATTGGCGGATTTGATTATATTCAATGTCTTAATTGATGGGTAGGTAGAAACTAAAAAGATTTTGATAGGAATAGCCATGAGATATCATCAGATCAGAGGGCGTATGAAACCGTAAAAAGTGAAAAAAATAATAAAAAAAATTCAAAGTGAAATAAGCAAACACCAACAAAAACCGTCAGGCTTGGTTTCAGTTATGATAAAAACAAAAAAAAGGGACAATTACATACATCCCCCTATAAATTTCATTTATTACATATATATCCAATCCAAAATTTTAGTTACATATATCCCCTTATAAACTTTATCCATTACATATATACCCAATCCAAAATTTTAGTTACATATATTCCCTCCTCTAATTCTAAAAATTTCAAGTACGTATACCCATTTTAATATATTATCCGACCCGAAAAAAGCAGTTTTTGTATATCTGAAACCCAACCCGAATATAAAATCTTTTTATTTGACCTGAAAAATCCGAACTAGATTTTGGATGAGGTTTTTTCGGGTTTCGGATACGATTCAAATTTCCAATTTTTTCGAGTTTCGGATAGTTTAAACACCCCTATTTACGTATGTTTACATTCAAAATGTTACAATGTATAAAGAGAGTAAAGTTGTGTATATATGTATTTAAATTTTTTAGTTGGATATATATGTAATTAAACCTTAAAAGAAGGGTATATATGTAATTAAATTTTTTAGTTGGGTATATATGTAATTAAACCTTAAAAGAAGGGGATATATGTAATTATACCAAAAAAAAATACCATAAAACTTTTATTTTTAACGTTTTAATCTGAAGAAAAAAATTGGTTGTGACCAAGTTTGACATGTTGTTTATATTTGTCAGTTTGTTTATGTATCAACTATATAAAAAATTTTGTCCAAAGAATTGTTTTTTTTTCTTATCCTCAAAATTTAAGACACAAGTAACTCAGAATAACTGAAATCAAAACCAAATACCAGAAATAATTAAAAATATAAAAATTGAATTTTTAGTTTTAGGTTCGATTCAAGGGGGAAAAAACCCAAACCAGCCCATGCATGCTACCAATGAGAGATATAACAAGACTCGTAGCATTAATATTGACTTTGATTTTTTATTTAAAATACATATAAACAATTTAAAAAGTTGTATTTTTTGTGTTTAAACGTTGGTTGGTGTGATACGCACACTCAAGCATGTTATTCCAATGACCTAATCATTGCGAAGCATACACAAAACGTATTGTTTAGTAGTGAAAAAAGAGAAATTAAAGATTAAATGAATTAATATAAAACGATTTGTATAATAATTTCTTACAAGAATCTTACCTTATATCACTTAATTGGTATCTATATAGAGTAAGCTTAAGTTATGTAAAATAAGTTGCTTGTATATCAAAAGAACTATACATCATGTAAAATATTTAGACAAAAAATAATTATAACCAAACAACCATGCGGGTCATATATTACAATACAAGTTGTATATATAGTAGCACCATTTGGTTATACAATATGACCAATATCTCATCATAGCATCCTTTGATGCAACCCATGTGAGGACACACATTATTTATTGACATGTTGCAGCTTTAGTCATTTCGACTAATGGTATATAGTACAAGGCATATGATATTATACATTTATACGACTCGTATTCTGAATGTTGAAATAACATAGTTGGGTCTAGTTGTAACACAACACTTCAAAGTTAGATTTGGATGTGATTATATCTATAATACATAAAATTAACAAAAAATAAATAATAATAATAATAATAATACAAAACATCATGTAAGAATATGACTTTTCTATAGTGATGAATGCCATCTTCATTTAAAGCCAAATAGTTGTTATTTGGCCATTCTATATGTATTGTAGTATGAATAGGGTAAAAATAATTGATGACCAACCCACCCTTTGGCCTTTAGTGTCACTGACTCGTCTTATGAGCGTTGTTTGACGTCTATAAACTCGGGATAATTATGGGTCACTTGTTTTATGTTGTCTTGATTCATTTGGAGACTGATTCTACACATAATCTCATGATCAAACTTCGTCAAGACAGGTTTTCTTATAAGTCGTCGACCTGATTGCTTGCGGTCATAATTTGCCTCTTTCCCGGACTAGTTGGGTATTAAGAGAGAAGCAAGAGTTTATCATGTTAGTAGATTTCGATGTTCATTAAAAAAATTAGTCAATTACATATTTAAGTATATTTCCAACCTTCAAACAGCTGGTTTGTTGATCAATTCTCTAATGAATAAAGATCCATTGTCGAGATGGTCTTTGTGGTTTGCTAATATTTCACTCTTGGTTCGTAGGTTTTATAAATTGCCCATATTGTCCCAAATTTTAAACATTTGTAACACATATAGTTCTTATGTGATGATAATTTGGTCAATTACCTGAGAGTAATTTAATAATCTAAGGATTATATGTGTTCCAAATGTTTAAAGTTTGGGACTATATGAGTAATTTATAAAACCTGGGAACCAAGAGTGAAATATTAACTAACCGCAGTCCACAGGAACCATATTGGCAATTTACTCTTTTTAATATTTCTAAAGGCTTACAAGTGTTAAGTTTTTATTTGTTTACTTTTACCGGTTATAAATTTGATTTCTTTTCACATTTATAAATGGGGTAAGACCGTCCATATAGCTCAACAGAAACATTCTATGATAATCAGTGGCAAAATGATTGTTAGATTTGGAGGCATATGTTTACATTTTAACCTCACCGTTGGTACGTGATAATAAAAAAAAACATAATCAGTAAAGTACCATTAAACCATTTGTATGAGGTACAACACCCATTACAGGTGAACAAAAAAACCGGTTTGGGTTTACAAACCGGTTTTCAAACCGGTATTCCATTGTTCTCAAACCGGTTCCATTCAAACCGGTTCCCAAACCGGTCCGAACCGTCGGTTTGGCATAGGTTTGACGTTCTCATCTTCCAAACCGGTTTCAACCTCTCCAAACCCTCCAAATCGGTTTCAAACCTATCCAAACCAGTTCTATAGGTTTGACATCCTCATCTCCCAAACCGGTTTCCAAACCGAACCGGTTTTGACCATCCGTTGACTAAACCGAATAGGTTATCAAACCGAACCGGTTTGGAGAAAAAAAACCGGTTTGTGCAACCCTAACACCCATATATCCGGTTAACATCTTATTTTGAGTGGCGTATTAGAAGGAATGATAAAGACACACTTTATCCTTGTATATAAATAGAATATAGATGCTGCTTCGTATGAGTCGCTTGGCTCATGGCTTTGATTTTTTTTACATATGCATACAACAATATTAAATGAAAACACATAACTAAACCGCAAATTCATGATCATGTAACACAAATGTTACCCTAATTCAACCTTTATAGTAAAAAAAATGCTGCATTAGATCTAATGCAACTTTTTTGTTGCATAATGCAACTCTTTTTCCTAATGCAACTTTTTAAAAAAGTTGCATTAAGTAATAAAAATGTTGTATTAGACTAATGCAACTTCAACTAATGCAACGTATTTACAACTTTTTTGTGTTAAAAAAGGTTGGATTAGGCTTATTTTGTAATAGTTATGTTATTATATCAAAATAATAGGGACTTTCATATACAAAACATAAAATAATCTTGTGAAAATACTTTTAATGATATATAAGAAATAAAAAAGGTGAATCAAATCAAGATAATCAAGCTAGATTGTATTTGAATTGAGTTTTTTCTTTCTTTCTTTCTTTCTTCTAAATCTAGTTTGTAAAAGGCATGTTATATTGATAACGGCCTCTTCAAAATAAAATAGTTTCTAATTGATAATTAAATTTGTTAACAAATTTTTCAGTCACTCGATTTAACAAGTTGATGTTAAGCTTCATAAATTGGATAACAGTAGAATTTTGGGGGGAATAATTAGATATCAACCAACATAAAAACTTATGAATTATTCATTATATTAAAAAAATTATGTATTTATTAATTAAACGAATAACCAAATTCATAATTTGTATACGATTAGAAACCAAATTAAAAATCGAATCGAATTCGTAATTTAGTTTGAATGATTCTTTTTTTATTTATTTTTTATTTTTATGTCAATTAAGTGTCATATATGTCTCTTTGATAACCTCTTAATGATTCCATTAAAAGGTTACCTGTTGATCGTTCAGCATTCAGAGCATTTCGTTTGAAATAAATTAAGCTCTTAATGATTTAGTTTAGCACCAATACCACGTTTAATAAAAAATCCATATCATTCAGACCTTTAATCAAACGCTCTTCACTTGTTCAACATTTAATCATTCAGACATTTTAATCATTCAGAACTTAATGGTTCATGCTATTGGTATGAGACTATGATTTTAACAGTTGGATCACAAGTTCAAAAAAAATATATTGAATATTGCTAGAACTCACGTATTGAACTTGGAAAGAAAAACACTTCATTCAAATCAAAATGAGAATACACAACTACCTAAATATGCTACTGACCCACAGCCTCCACAAACCAAAAACATGCGTACGTGAACAAATAAACATGCGAACGTGAAATCATGGGAAAACACCTTCCCATTTTTGACTCATTACCTAAAACTTAACACAATAAAAAAACATATTAAAACACCAAATTAACTACTGAAAATAATATCTTCTTTGACCCATCCAACATTAAACTTACCCAACAATCACCCCCGTAAGTTTAATGTCGGCTCTTGCTTCAAAGTAGTGTCGGCTCTTCCAATTCAATCAAATTGGCCTCTTTCTCCTTGTCTTTCCATTTGGTACATTCGTTTGCAAAATGACCAAATGCTCCACACTCGTAACACCTAAATCCACTTTTATCTCCTCGACCCGAGCCTCTTCCACGTCCTCTTTCACCTCTACCGAATCCTCTTCCTTGACCTCTTCCTCTACCATATTGCCTATCTTCACGTTCACCATTAGTTAACAAGAGTTGCCCTTGAACTTCATCTTTTTCATCATGAATTTTTAGCCTTTCTTCGTAAGCTTTGAGTCTTCCTACAACTTCTTCAAAGGACATAATCTCAAGATCAGAATATTGCTCAATAGAGGCAACAATAGGTAAATATTTCTTTGGCATTGAATTGAGAAACTTTCTCACGATCACTTGTTCTTCAAGTCTTGAACCGAGACTCTTGAATTTAGCTACAATAGCACCAATTTTACCTGAAAATTCATTGATAGTCTCGTTCTCTTTCATCTTTAGTATCTCCAATTCACTTCTTAAAGTTTGCAACCTTGCTTTTTGGACCCGATCTGCACCTAAATACCGAACCCGAATTGATTCCCAAACATCTTTTGCATCTTTGTGTTTGGCCACTTGTAGGAGGATATCTTCGGGTAGGGTTTGGAAGATGATTGCTTTAGTGGTGTAGTTTTTCTTTTCTTCAACAGTTGCTCCGGTGACCGGGTCTATAGCCTCCCAAAGACCATACGCCCGTAACACCGTTTCAACCAAAATCGACCACGAAGTGTAGTTGGTTTCGGTTAGTTTTGGGCATTGAAGTGGTACGTTACCTTGCTCGCGGACTGCAACAATTCCTTCATTTGCTGCCATGCTTTCTTTCTTTCTTTATCTTGCTATCTTGCTTTTACCTTGCTTCGTCTTGCTTCAACTTGCTACTAATCGATCGACTTTCACCGATCGATTTTCTTGCTGCTTGCGTTCTTTCTCACGGTCCGATTACATGAACCGTGCTTCAATTGCTTCGCGCCATTCCCGGTATGAGCCTACGGCTCTGATACCAATTATTGGTATGAGACTATGATTTTAACAGTTGGATCACAAGTTCAAAAAAAATATATTGAATATTGCTAGAACTCACGTATTGAACTTGGAAAGAAAAACACTTCATTCAAATCAAAATGAGAATACACAACTACCTAAATATGCTACTGACCCACAGCCTCCACAAACCAAAAACATGCGTACGTGAACAAATAAACATGCGAACGTGAAATCATGGGAAAACACCTTCCCATTTTTGACTCATTACCTAAAACTTAACACAATAAAAAAACATATTAAAACACCAAATTAACTACTGAAAATAATATCTTCTTTGACCCATCCAACATTAAACTTACCCAACACATGCCCCCTAAATTACAAGTGATGTGTACGTTAAGATCCCATCCTATTTAACCCATCGTTGAAACACAAAACTCTGCCAATCGATCGCGTTAGAGAGAGAAAGAAAACAGAAAGCTAGAGAGAGAAAGTGAGAAGAAAAAACACAAAGATCGATCACCGGAAAAGCAGTGGCCGGAGTATCAGTGGCTCAATTTCTTTATGTGGGTTACAAACCCATGTCATTTTCCGGCAATAGGAGGAGTCCGGCGGTGCACTCTTCAACGGTGGTTTTTATCATCATCTTCTTCGTCCTTCAAGTTTGTGCTTTGAGTAGCGACTGGTGTAGAGTTACTGCAATTAAAACATCACCACCACCGTCACCACCACCGTCTGCAAAAGATTCCGGCGACACCAAACGATCGGAGCTTTACAAAAGGTTCTTTAATGGCGGATTCACTCATGTCCCAAAAGGAAAAACCTTTCAAGAAACTAAAAGAACAGTTCCCAGTTGCCCTGATCGTTTACACAACTAACAAGTTTCAATCTTTTTTCTTTTCTTTTTTGTTTTTTTTGGTTAATATGTTAGTTTTATTTAATTTCAAACTCTCTTATTTACAAGGACTAAACTGTAAAGTTATTATCACGTAAAATTAAGGTCACGAGTTCAAGTCGTTTAAAAATCTTATCGCAAAAACGCAAAGTAACGATGCATGATCATTTCGTATTCGTCTCGCATCCATCGTGCTATATGGTTGTATATAGGTTAGTGATTAATTATACAAAAGTGATATAAGTTTAAATGTTATCATTGTGGTAAGTAGTGTTTGAAAATAATTGTTTTTCGTTAAAATCAAATATAAAAAGTAAATGATCCAAAGTAGACAAGATTTTCAATATTATAGCGTGTCATTACATGGATGGATATGAATTTATGGTCAAAATCTGAGCATTGGTAGTATGTTAAGCAAAAATGATTTATTTTTGATTTTTTGTGAGTAGATTAAGATTTGATCGTGATGTATAATATTATTTAAAAATTTCATTTTATTGTCACTCTCACATTGCACCTTTCACACACTACTCTATACATTTAGTATAGACTTATATTAAGTGTATGGAGGTAATAATTGTTTGTTAGAATTCATTCGTATTAATAATTGAACTACTATACGCCTTGTATAGTTTATGTGCGTCGTATAGGTTTTATACAAGGTGTATATGAGATCAATCATTATCGAGTCATTGAATGTTAGAGGAGATCATATGCCTCGTATAAACCTATACAAAAAAAATGGTGAACGCCACCATTAGGCGCTCCTCACAGACCAGTCCCACGGCCAACATGAGGGAGATAAATTGCGTGACCTAGGGAAAATTGGGTGGTGTCAGGCTTTGAACTCGAGACATCTATTATGAATTCTCACCTCCTTACCGCTAGGTCACCATTATGGGGACCGTATAAACCTATACAAGACGTATAGAAACGATAAAATGTTAAAATAAAAAATTTTGAATGTGAAATTAACCTAACTATATTTAAGAATTGTAATTTGAATCCATATAAACGACATTATTTTTAAATTATTTTTTGGTTTAATCTTGATTAATGTGTTATTTTGGTTTTCTTCTTGGTGATGGACCCATCAAAATTAGATTTCAACAATATCTAGAGCCCACCTCGTATTATTCAATCATGACTAATTTATTTTGACAATACTTGTCATCAAAATCAGTCCCCACGACCACATGCTCATTTGAGATTAAAATCTTTCCACGAACATACTATGAACAAAACCATCATTGTCAGATTTTAATAGGATTTATCACATGATAATAAATAATATCTTTTCAAATAAAAATGATCTTTTAATGTTAAATTAAAATTAAGATAAATTTCACTTTTAACCCTTTATGTTTGCATATAAGTTTAGAAATGATCCTTTACGTTTAGAAATTTCAAAAGCAGTACTTTAAGTTTCTAAACATTACAAACTCGGTTATTTCTCTGTTTACTTTGTTGAGTATTAACAGAATAAGGACATAAATGTTAAAAAAATTATATAAGTAATTGACAAAATCTCATTTTTAATCCTTTATGTCCACATAAAATTTCAGATATGATCATTTATTTTTATAAATTTTGATTACATTCTATTAATAATCAACAAAATTAACGAATAAATGACCGAGTTTGTAACTTTTGTAAACTTAAATGAACTGCTTTTGAAATTTCTAATTATAAATAAACGTTTCTAATATTTTATATAAACATAAAAGAATAAAAGTAAAATTTTAATTGTTGGAAATCACTATCAGAGTTATAATTTTAACACAACCTGAACACATCAAAACATGGTACACGAGAGTGATTTGGTCATGCACTCATGCATTGGTTTCTTATCTTATCAATTAAAATTGTATTATGTTATGTTATGTAATGTAATGTTAACCTGTTTAATTATTTAATCAAGTGAACGGCATATTATATATATCTTAAATGACAATGTCGGTGTAATTTTCGATTAACATATTATTAGCTTTTGTGTATATATAGTTTCATAAGAAAGCGTAGCAATTTGAAGGATTTTGGTGTAATGGTCCTTTAGGTTTTCTTTGAAGCTTTAGTGATAAAAGACGTGGGTTCGAATCTCAATCTTAGCATTTTGACCTTTTTTATTTTTTAGTGATTAACTTTTTTGTTCTCCTTTTTTTTTCTTTCGCCTTTATTTGTTGACCCATCTTGTGAAATGTATATAACTTTGATCATCTTGAGCTTCTGTTTATTTGTTGACCCATTCATGTGAAAATAAAAAAATCACTTTAATCCAATTGAGTTTGTAATATATATATATATATAATTTATCACTTGTAGTATATATACATTTTGTTGTTATTTTTGTAGGAACACCGTTAACAAAATAAACAAATACTTTTATTATTCAATTACTCGAATTACAATTCAGAAAAATACAGAATATAAAATAAAGTAATACAAGAAATATAAAAATGCTAAAATTGAAATTACAAGAAGAAGAATATAACAAGATGAAACGAGTTAAAATGAATTCGGCGGCTGAGGATTTCTATTCAACAGATGTCCTTTAAAACATATTTCGGGCCACCCAGGTGAACCCGACTGTTTCTCAGGGTACAACAGCCGAAGCAGTGTGTACTGCCGGAGTTAACCGAAAACTCGAAACGTCACATGAAACAAGAGTGTTTAACACAAGGAATCGATCGTTATAGGTTGTTGAGAACTCAACAAAGTATATGATTGTGTTTGGAACCTTTGAAACTTGTGTGTGTATATCTCAAGTGGTGTAAAGATCTCAAAAACTAGCAACCTCAACAAGAAGCCAAATGCCTCTATTTATACTTTTGGTCATGGCATTTCAAAGGTTGCCATTATGCCCACTAACAAACATATTCATGGCCAATTCATTACAATTGACCACTAACAAGCATATTCATGACCAATTTATTACAATTGAATTAGTAATGAAAATTTTATCATTTTCTTTTTCCTTTTTTCTTTTCACACTTTAAAGTTCCAACAATCCCACACATGAAAAGAAATCGATCCTTACACTCAAGCGTCACGATAAAATTTCAGCGGTTGAGTATTGCAGGAGAAGTAGGTGTAACATCAGTGCCGGACACGTGCCGGAACAGTGATCGCAACAGTAAACATGAACAGTAATTCAGGTATACATTACGGGAAACTATGTTTATACTATTGATGCATTTGGATTCACATGAAACTATTAAACGATTGTCTGAATTTGACTGAAATCTTAGGATTTAATAGTCAGAAAACATTTCAGACAACACAGTGTTGAAACACAAATACTTGATGTGATATGATTTGGCATAAACGTATGTGAGGTTAAACAAAACAAAACTATAACGGTTGTTGTTGCGGAATGCTAAACCGATGAGTTATTCGTATAGGTGACGATTTGTACGAATGATTCTGATAGATTAACGTTCCGAAATAATAACTTAACAGTAGAAAACAAAAGTCAGAAAGCAAAACCCTCGTCGTGTTCGTTCGAATGACGATTCGAACGAATACGCGCGATGGTGACGCGTTCTGACGAAACGAAAACGAAAACGAAAACGATGAAAGATTCGAACGATCATAAATTCAAGGAAATAAAATATTTCCTATTTTACAATTTTGAAACTCATCATAAATGGAACTAAACGAAACCGTTTTGTTAAAACGCGAACTAATAAACGAAAACGCGAACCGAGCAACAAAAACGAACCCGAACTCACTCGTGGTATAAATACCATGAATGAGTCCCATTTTCTTATTTCCCACTTCATCTTCCTCATCTAAGACCCCAAACCCGGTTTTGAGAAAACCCTCCCATCTACAACCTTCAAACCTCCATAACTTCCTCATTTCTTCACCAAATCACTCCATTTTCGAACCTACACGAAGCCCTCAACATCCTCTACTCGAAAGTACAGCCGATCTAAGCCAAACACTACTAAAATCTGAGGTAAGAAGCTGAGAAATTCACGATTTTTAGGGTTTTGTGAAACCTTCCTTCGAACCTCAACCTAACCGGCTAACCTTTTTGAAAACCCACACCCCACGACCATGATGACCAGCTCTAGTGTTCACCACCCTTGAATACACCTTAGCCTCTTGAAAGGAGAGTGACTATGGGGTGAAACTTGCTATGGCCGAATGAAGAAGTCAGGTGGTCGAATGAACCACCCTTTGGCCGAATCAACCAGTTGTTCGAAAGGCCACATTCGCCACCCTTCTCATTCGGTGCTACAGCTATTCGACCCAGCCTTTCGACCTAAACCTCATTCGGGGGATGGCTTCAGTCGGCCATAGACATTCGCCCCCAAGCCCTTCGACTGGTTCCTTTCGACTCAGACTAGGCCACACTCGGCCCAAAGGCCATGTGGCTTGTCATTTGCTTGGAAGCTTCACAGGTAGAACTACCTTTATTCGACCAACATGACACTTGTTCTTGATGGTTACATCCAACTTAACTTTGTGATAATTTCTTTCACCCAGTAAACCCTCTGGCCCAATTTTGTTTAACAGAAGCCCAAAGGCCTGCTTGGCCTAGACATGCGGCCCAATCACATTTCGGCCCAACATCATTTCCTGAATCCCTAGATTGAGCAGCCTCAAAGAATCGGCCCAATGATTTAGCCGCACACCCTTGAGGCCCAAGTGTTTATTGTGACCCAAATAAATTGATTATGCCACTGATAGGCCCACATCACAACAACTCAGGCCCAACCATGGTTCACTTCGGCCCACATTAGTCAATCGGCCCATGATACATTTCAGGCCCATTTCGACTACCTTAGGCCCAATATAAACTAACAGGGCCCAACAGCCCACCCTTTGGCCCACCATCAACATGTGCAAGGCCATAGTGGGTGGATTAGCCCATGATGTGAATTCGACCCATACGATCATCATTCGGCCCAATGGATATTGAGATCCACTAATCACCATTCATTTTAAACACATGAGGGCAATAAGCAAAGGTGATATAACACATATCATGAAAGTGGGAAATTTTAAATTAATGAGCTTTATAAATCATGAAAGCCTTACTTTTCAGAAGTATTATTAAATGATTTCAAGACTTATATAGTGAATTTAACAAATTCATTTTAAAGTAAGTTACAAATTATTATGAAATAATAATCTTAACAAAGAGCTTAAGTCTTTATACTTAGAACTCCATTGTTATAACACTAAAACAATTTGAACACGAATTCAATGTCACAGGGTGCTAATCTTAACCTAACAAGGTTATGTGTTATAAATACAAAAACAAGCAAACCGGGCCGAATGGTGACCGAGACTCACTAGTGTTAGCCAAAGTTCATGGAAAATACACGCACACACACAAATCACTACAAAAATATAATTTTAAGCTAAGAACATCGTGAAATCAATACAGGATCGTGAAAACAATAACAGTTACAACAAAGAGCGCGTGCATTCTTGTTTGAGACTAAGTCAACTACTACAACTGCAAGGTGAGTTCATTGTCCCTTTTCAAACTATTTTGATTTTAAATCGGGACTGAGAAGCATGTTATACAATTTAAAACAAATGTTTTAAATTTAACAAAATGCTTTTATACGATTCTTATAGACAAACGTTAATGCTACTCTATTATGCCAAGTGCTAAAGGCATAAGTACACTATTTAAACTAATGTTGCTTGATTATGCCAAGTGCTAAAGGCATAAGCTACTTGATAATACTAAAGCTATGTGTTAATACCAAGTGCTAAGGGTATGTACTATCTGATGATGCTATTGTGAATGCTAAGACTACGGGGTTATGACTCAAACTAATGCTATGAGTTATGCTAAATACTAAGGCTATGGGTTAAACTGAATGCTAATGCTATGGGTTTATGCTACAAACTAATGCTGCGGGTTATGCTTAATGCTAATGCTATGGGATTATGTTACATGTTAATGCTATGGGTTTATGCTAGATACTAATGTTAACACTGAATGCTAATGATGCTATGATGCTATGTGGATGCTAAATACAAACATACATACATATACACATATTGAATACTTGAAGCTATGGATACTCTAAACTCTTGAATGCTATATGATTGTCATGCTAAAACAACGGTTTGGCCTCTCAGTGCTTGCCTTACCTGTTGTAAAGCTAGTACTTGTGAACAAGTTACGTAAATGCTGGAAACTTTGAATGCTATAAACTATTGGCTATGGAAGAACAATAGTTGGTCTCTCAGTGCTTGCCTTCATGTGTTCTTCCTAGTCGGGACTTGAAGAACAATAGTTGTTCTCTCAGTGCTTGCCTTCATGTGTTCTTCACAGTCGGGACTAGAAGGCACCTATTATGGTCTCGCAGTGCTTGTCGTAGGGTGTCCTTCATGGTCTGAAGCGAGGAAATTGACTGATGGTCTCCTAGTGCTTGCCATACTTACGGATACTATGGATAAACATACAAACAAAATACTTAACTATGATGGGGAAACGAGATTGAAAGGTAGTTAAAATGCTTAATTATTATTAACAACAGTGTTATATCCGGAGTATCTGGTGGGATGTTGGCTGGGCGGACGGTAAGTTCGACCCTACATATGCCCTATATATAAGCATACCGATTGGGATATTACATGTGGAGTTAATAAAATTAAGGTTTTATCGAAAGGGTTTTGCTAAAGCTATTTAAGCTTATAAACTACATGAACTCACCAACCATTGTGTTGACCTTGTTTCTTTTACATGCTTTCTCAGGTGATGCACAGGTATAAACTAAGGCTCAGGATTGCACACTAGGCTGCCCAGCTAGAGGAACTAGTTAACTTTTGGAAGCATGCTTTTGTTAATTATACGAATCACTTTTGGATGTCTTGTACAGTTACAAGATAGAAAACAATTGATTCTTTTGTTAGGTTTACCGAGTTAAATTACTGAACATTGACATTGTAATTTAATTCTGTAATCCTAGTTAATGCTTGATTGTGCTTTAGTTATTCTTAACATTGATGCTATGTAAACAATCTGATCTAACATGATTATCATTCACGATATCGCGCCCCGGGAACCTTCCGCCCGACGGGGACTCCGATCCTACCCCGCCGGCCTGGGGTGTGACAGATTGGTATCAGAGCTCAAGGTTATAGAGAATAATAGGTCATTTACTTAATTGGTTTGGCCTAGACTATAACTTAGGGACCCTCATGTAGAGAA
The DNA here is from genome assembly GCA_009363875.1 of Mikania micrantha. Classification (NCBI taxonomy): domain Eukaryota; kingdom Viridiplantae; phylum Streptophyta; class Magnoliopsida; order Asterales; family Asteraceae; genus Mikania; species Mikania micrantha. The sequence continues at coordinate 53,936,724 of CM018698.1, read as the reverse complement.
TTTAGGATTATGTTTGCATTATGTTTTCTGCGTTCGATCACTGCACTAACCAAATTCCTTTGGTTATGTTCAGAATGCTGCCAAGAAAACAGCCTACTACTCAGACTTCTGCACCACATTCTTCTACTCCTACACCACCAGATTCACCACCGCCACCGCCACCTCCTCCTCCTCCTCCTCCTCCACACTCTCCACCCCCAGGCTCGAGCAATGTTCAGATGATAGATCCTGCTACTATCGCCTTGGCGACCCTGCTGAGTACTCAACTGACAAGTCAGCTGAAAGATGTCATCCCAGAGATGATAAACAGAATTCAAGGCCATGGCAACACCTCTGGCCATACTACAGGAGAGGCTAGTGGAAACACTAGTCATACTTCAGACTGCTCCTACAAGTCCTTTGTAGGATGCAAACCCCCAAGCTTCACCGGTGCTGAAGGAGCTGTTGGATTAATCCAATGGCTAGAAAAGATGGAGAACACCTTGGACATACGCAGTTGTCCAGAACACCACAAGGTTCGCTATGCAGCTGGATCATTTAGCAAGCGAGCTTTGACATGGTGGAATGCTCAGATTAGAGCAAAGGGGAGAGATGAAACAATGACGATGCCCTGGACAGAGTTCAAACTCCTACTGAGGAATGAGTTCTGCCCGAAACATGAACTGCAGCAACTAGAGGTTGAGCTCTCGAACCATGTGATGAAGGGAGCCGATCATATGACCTATACCAGCTATCATGAACTGGTAGCTCTTGTGCCAGAAATGGTACCGACACTGGAAAAGCTGATCGATCGATATGTAGCGGGATTACCCTCCTGTATTCAAAGTATCGTGCTGGCTGCATATCCTGCTACACTAGAGTCAGCTATCTCACTTTCAGCCAAGCTTACTAAAGTAATGGTAAAGTCAGGAGTCCTGAAAGATGACTCGGGAAAAGCTAAGGAATCCACTTCAAAGAAGCCCGAGAGTCCTGAAAGATGACTCGGGAAAAGCTAAGGAATCCACTTCAAAGAAGCCCGAGCACCACCAGAAGAAAAAGCAAAAGGTCGTCAAGAATTATATGATGGCCACCCCACTACAACAAGTTACTGCAACACCTGCTCAAGTTACACCCAAGAACTATGTGGGACCGCATCCTCAGTGTGCAGAGTGCAAATTTCATCATCCTGCTACGGCGCAATGCAGGAAGTGCAACAACTGTGGCCGATTAGGTCACTGAGCTCAACAATGCCGTGCTCAAACAACTCAAGCCACAAACAATGCTGCTGTAGCACTTCCTCCACCACCAAGACCGGGCAATAACAACAACAACAACAACAGGGGATGCTATAACTGTGGAGAATTAGGCCATTTCTCCAGAGAGTGTCCAAAGCGAGTACAACAGGGAGCCCAAGCACCACGTGGAAGGGCTTTTGTGATTGGAGCCAATGCAGCACGCCAAGACCCTAACATGGTCACTGGTACATTTCTTATACATGACTCTTATGCATCTATTTTATTTGACACTGGTGCAGATTAGAGTTTTATTTCATCTGACTTTGCACGCCAACTTAATCTTACTGAGGAAACCTTAGATTCCCCATACATTATCGAAGTAGCGAACGGAAAGCAAGTTACAGTTAGCACCATACTTAGGAACTGCCCACTCACACTCACAGATCACACATTTACCATCGACTTGTTGCCGATGGAGTTGGGCAGTTTCGACATCATTGTGGGAATGGATTGGCTATCACTCAATAGAGTTGAAGTCATCTGTTCTGAAAAGCTACTTCGGATTCCAGTGACGAATGATCGTGTGTTGGAAGTTCGTGGGGATCAGGCAAAGCGAAACGTAAAGATCATATCATGCATAAAAGCGCGTAAGTGTCTTCAAAAGAAATGTATAGCCTTCTTGGCTCATGTGGTAGAGAAACAAAAAGGCAAGAAAACAGTGCAAGACGTGCCGATAGTAAAGGAATACCCTGAAGTGTTTCCTGAAGATCTACCCGGTTTGCCACCTGTGCGACCGGTAGAGTTTCGTATTGACCTGATTCCTGGAGCAACACCTGTTGCTAAATCTCCTTACAGGTTAGCACCTTCGGAGATGCAGGAATTATCTAATCAATTGCAGGAACTACTTGATAAAGGTTTCATCCGACCGAGCTACTCACCTTGGGGAGCTCCGGTATTGTTCGTGAAAAAGAAGGATGGATCCTTTCGTATGTGCATAGACTACAGAGAGCTAAACAAACTAACCATCAAGAATAGGTATCCATTGCCGAGGATTGATGATTTGTTTGATCAATTGCAAGGAGCCCAGTATTTTTCGAAGATTGATCTACGTTCCGGATACCATCAACTCAGAGTACAAGACGAAGACATACCGAAGACGGCGTTTCGTACCAGATACGGACATTACGAGTTCATGGTGATGCCATTTGGTTTGACGAATACACCTGCGGTTTTCATGGACCTCATGAACCGTGTGTGTAAGCCGTACTTGGATCAATTTGTTATTGTTTTCATTGATGACATATTGATTTATTCTAAAAGCAAAACAGAGCACGAGCAACATCTCAGAACGATCTTGGAGCTGTTAAAGGAAGAGAAGCTCTATGCCAAATTCTCTAAGTGTGAGTTTTGGTTAAAAGAGGTTCAATTCCTAGGCCATGTTGTTAACAGTGAAGGAATACATGTTGATCCTGCCAAGATCGAGGCAATAAAAGATTGGGACACTCCGAAGACACCGACGGAGATACGTTCTTTTCTAGGCTTGGCAGGCTATTACCGAAGGTTCATCTCGAACTTTTCTAAGATAGCTCTGCCACTCACGAAGCTAACACAGAAAAGCGAGCCGTTTGTTTGGGAACAAAAACAAGAAGAAGCCTTTCAGACGTTGAAGCAAAAGCTATGTGATGCTCCGATCTTATCTCTCCCAGATGGTTGTGATGACTTTGTTGTGTATTGTGATGCATCCCATCAGGGACTTGGTTGTGTACTTATGCAACGAGACAAAGTTATTGCTTATGCTTCAAGACAACTGAAGGTTCATGAGAAGAATTACACTACTCATGATCTAGAACTGGGGGCAGTGGTGTTCGCACTAAAGATCTGGAGACATTACTTATATGGGACCAAGTGTACCATATTTACAGACCACAAAAGTCTGCAACACATATTCGATCAGAAGGAACTCAACATGCGACAACGACGTTGGGTCGAGCTTCTGAATGATTATGACTGTGTAATCAAGTACCATCCGGGCAAGGCAAACGTTGTAGCGGATGCCTTGAGTCGGAAGGAACGAGTCAAACCCTTGCGCGTCAGAGCAATGGGAGTGACTGTGCAGACAAGCTTACACGGTAACATTATGCAAGCGCAACAAGAGGCAGTAGAACGAGGAAACTTGAAGAAAGATTTAGATTGTGGAGTGGAAAAACATTTGAAAACGAAACCTGATGGAATCGTTTACTTCAAGGATCGCGTATGGATTCCTGCGGTAGATGAGTTAAGGAAACTTATTTTTGATGAAGCGCACAAGACCAAGTACTCTGTGCATCCCGGTGCTGATAAGATGTATCAAGACTTACGTGCATTTTATTGGTGGCCGGGTATGAAGAAAGACATAGCTGAGTACGTTAGTCGGTGCCTTACGTGTGCTAAAGTGAAGGCAGAACACCAGAAACCGTCAGGTTTACTGGAACAGCCTGAAATTCCACTTTGGAAGTGGGAACAAATAGCTATGGACTTTGTTACCAAGCTACCCCGCACTTCCAGTGGACATGACACCATTTGGGTTATTGTTGATCGATTAACTAAGTCTGCTCATTTCTTGCCAATGCGAGAAACGTATACGATGGATAAACTAGCGAAGCTCTACATCAACGAGATAGTGGTACGCCATGGTGTGCCATTGTCTATCATTTCAGATCGTGATAGCAGACTTACATCAAGGTTCTGGCAATCATTGCAGAAATCTCTGGGGACGCAATTGAACTTGAGTACAGCTTATCATCCACAAACGGATGGTCAAAGCGAACGTACTATTCAGACCCTAGAGGATATGTTGAGAACTTGTGTTCTAGACTTCGGTGGTAATTGGGATTCTCATTTGCCACTAATCGAGTTCTCCTACAACAACAGTTATCACAGCAGCATCGGTTGTGCCCCATTCGAGGCTCTCTATGGTCGCAAGTGTCGATCTCCGATCTGTTGGACAGAAGTGGGAGATAATCGTATCACCGGGCCAGAACTTATTCAAGAAACTACCGACAAGATTGCTCAGATACAACAAAGACTACAAGCAACACGAAGTAGACAAAAGAGCTATGCCGATAAACGGCGTAAGCCGTTGGAATTCCAAGTAGGAGACCGTGTCATGTTGAAGGTTTCCCCATGGAAGGGCGTAGTTCGATTCGCAAAGAAAGGCAAACTAACACCACGATATGTGGGACCGTTCGAAATCATCGAACGTATTGGTCCTGTAGCATACAGATTGAGCTTACCGGATGAACTTAGTGGTGTACATGACGTGTTTCACGTCTCAAATTTGAAGAAATGCCTTACTGATGAAACTCTTATCATACCAATTGAAGAAATTCAAATTGGATGAACACTTACGTTTTGTTGAGGAACCATTAGAGATTATGGATCGCAAAGTTAAACAACTAAGGCGAAGCCGCATTCCTATTGTCAAAGTGCGTTGGAACTCTAGGCGCGGACCCGAGTTTACTTGGGAACGCGAAGATCACATGAGAAACAAGTATCCTCAACTGTTCGTAGAGGAAGCCGTACTCGATAGCAATGCTTAAATTTCGGGACGAAATTTCTCTAACAAGGGGAGACTGTAACATCAGTGCCGGACACGTGCCGAAACAGTGATCGCAACAGTAAACACGAACAGTAATTCAGGTATACATTACGGGAAACTATGTTTATACTATTGATGCATTTGGATTCACATGAAACTATTAAACGATTGTCTGAATCTGACTGAAATCTTAGGATTTAATAGTCAGAAAACATTTCAGACAACACAGTGTTGAAACACAAATACTTGATGTGATATGATTTGGCGTAAACGTATGTGAGGTTAAACAAAACAAAACTATAACGGTTGTTGTTGCGGAATGCTAAACCGATGAGTTATTCGTATAGGTGACGATTTGTACGAATGATTCTGATAGATTAACGTTCCGAAATAATAACTTAACAGTAGAAAACAAAAGTCAGAAAGCAAAACCATCGTCGTGTTCGTTCGAATGACGATTCGAACGAATACGCGCGATGGTGACGCGTTCTGACGAAACGAAAACGAAAACGATGAAAGATTCGAACGATCATAAATTCAAGGAAATAAAATATTTCCTATTTTACAATTTTGAAACTCAACATAAATGGAACTAAACGAAACCGTTTTGTTAAAACGCGAACTAATAAACGAAAACGCGAACCGAGCAACAAAAACGAACCCGAACTCACTCGTGGTATAAATACCATGAATGAGTCCCATTTTCTTATTTCCCACTTCATCTTCCTCATCTAAGACCCCAAACCCGGTTTTGAGAAAACCCTCCCATCTACAACCTTCAAACCTCCATAACTTCCTCATTTCTTCACCAAATCACTCCATTTTCGAACCTACACGAAGCCCTCAACATCCTCTACTCGAAAGTACAGCCGATCTAAGCCAAACACTACTAAAATCTGAGGTAAGAAGCTGAGAAATTCACGATTTTTAGGGTTTTGTGAAACCTTCCTTCGAACCTCAACCTAACCGGCTAACCTTTTTGAAAACCCACACCCCACGACCATGATGACCAGCTCTAGTGTTCACCACCCTTGAATACACCTTAGCCTCTTGAAAGGAGAGTGACTACGGGGTGAAACTTGCTATGGCCGAATGAAGAAGTCAGGTGGTCGAATGAACCACCCTTTGGCCGAATCAACCAGTTGTTCGAAAGGCCACATTCGCCACCCTTCTCATTCGGTGCTACAGCTATTCGACCCAGCCTTTTGACCTAAACCTCATTCGGGGGATGGCTTCAGTCGGCCATAGACATTCGCCCCCAAGCCCTTCGACTGGTTCCTTTCGACTCAGACTAGGCCACACTCGGCCCAAAGGCCATGTGGCTTGTCATTTGCTTGGAAGCTTCACAGATAGAACTACCTTTATTCGACCAACATGACACTTGTTCTTGATGGTTACATCCAACTTAACTTTGTGATAATTTCTTTCACCCAGTAAACCCTCTGGCCCAATTTTGCTTAACAGAAGCCCAAAGGCCTGCTTGGCCTAGACATGGGCCCAATCACATTTCGGCCCAACATCATTTCCTGAATCCCTAGATTGAGCAGCCTCAAAGAATCGGCCCAATGATTTAGCCGCACACCCTTGAGGCCCAAGTGTTTATTGTGACCCAAATAAATTGATTATGCCACTGATAGGCCCACATCACAACAACTCAGGCCCAACCATGGTTCACTTCGGCCCACATTAGTCAATCGGCCCATGATACATTTCAGGCCCATTTCGACTACCTTAGGCCCAATATAAACTAACAGGGCCCAACAGCCCACCCTATGGCCCACCATCAACATGTGCAAGGCCATAGTGGGTGGATTAGCCCATGATGTGAATTCGACCCATACGATCATCATTCGGCCCAATGGATATTGAGATCCACTAATCACCATTCATTTTAAACACATGAGGGCAATAAGCAAAGGTGATATAACACATATCATGAAAGTGGGAAATTTTAAATCAATGAGCTTTATAAATCATGAAAGCCTTACTTTTCAGAAGTATTATTAAATGATTTCAAGACTTATATAGTGAATTTAACAAATTCATTTTAAAGTAAGTTACAAATTATTATGAAATAATAATCTTAACAAAGAGCTTAAGTCTTTATACTTAGAACTCCATTGTTATAACACTAAAACAATTTGAACACGAATTCAATGTCACAGGGTGCTAATCTTAACCTAACAAGGTTATGTGTTATAAATACAAAAACAAGCAAACCGGGCCGAATGGTGACCGAGACTCACTAGTGTTAGCCAAAGTTCATGGAAAATACACGCACACACACAAATCACTACAAAAATATAATTTTAAGCTAAGAACATCGTGAAATCAATACAGGATCGTGAAAATAACAGTTACAACAAAGAGCGCGTGCATTCTTGTTTGAGACTAAGTCAACTACTACAACTGCAAGGTGAGTTCATTGTCCCTTTTCAAACTATTTTGATTTTAAATCGGGACTGAGAAGCATGTTATACAATTTAAAACAAATGTTTTAAATTTAACAAAATGCTTTTATATGATTCTTATAGACAAACGTTAATGCTACTCTATTATGCCAAGTGCTAAAGGCATAAGTACACTATTTAAACTAATGTTGCTTGATTATGCCAAGTGCTAAAGGCATAAGCTACTTGATAATACTAAAGCTATGTGTTAATACCAAGTGCTAAGGGTATGTACTATCTGATGATGCTATTGTGAATGCTAAGACTACGGGGTTATGACTCAAACTAATGCTATGAGTTATGCTAAATACTAAGGCTATGGGTTAAACTGAATGCTAATGCTATGGGTTTATGCTACAAACTAATGCTGCGGGTTATGCTTAATGCTAATGCTATGGGATTATGTTACATGTTAATGCTATGGGTTTATGCTAGATACTAATGTTAACACTGAATGCTAATGATGCTATGATGCTATGTGGATGCTAAATACAAACATACATACATATACACATATTGAATACTTGAAGCTATGGATACTCTAAACTCTTGAATGCTATATGATTGTAATGCTAAAACAACGGTTTGGCCTCTCAGTGCTTGCCTTACCTGTTGTAAAGCTAGTACTTGTGAACAAGTTACGTAAATGCTGGAAACTTTGAATGCTATAAACTATTGGCTATGGAAGAACAATAGTTGGTCTCTCAGCGCTTGCCTTCATGTGTTCTTCCTAGTCGGGACTTGAAGAACAATAGTTGGTCTCTCAGTGCTTGCCTTCATGTGTTCTTCACAGTCGGGACTAGAAGGCACCTATTATGGTCTCGCAGTGCTTGTCGTAGGGTGTCCTTCATGGTCTGAAGCGAGGAAATTGACTGATGGTCTCCCAGTGCTTGCCATGCAGTGTTTCCCACAAACTATTTTCTCAGGTGATCAGTGACTAGGACGATTTTGGTGAACCTTCGTTGACTTTGTGTCATCCTGGGAATCCCTTATCTCCCCCTAAGTTGCAAATAAATCCTGGGGCCGGTATGGATTGTTACTGAATTCCTTCGGGCATTCAGTTGTCTATTCCGGTAACATTCAAACATACTTACGGATACTATGGATAAACTTACAAACAAAATACTTAAACTATGATGGGGAAACGAGATTGAAAGGTAGTTAAAATGCTTAATTATTATTAACAACAGTGTTATATCCGGATTAGTATGTGGTGGGATGTTGGCTGGGCGGACGGTAAGTTCGACCCTACATATGCCCTATATATAAGCATACCGATTGGGATATTACATGTGGAGTTAATAAGATTAAGGTTTTATCGAAAGGGTTTTGCTAAAGCTATTTAAACTTATAAACTACATGAACTCACCAACCATTGTTTTGACCTTGTTTCTTTTACATGCTTTCTCAGGTGATGCACAGGTATTAACTAAGGCTCAGGATTGCACACTAGGCTGCCCAGCTAGAGGACCTAGTTAACTTTTGGAAGCATGCTTTTGTTAATTATACGAATCACTTTTGGATGTCTTGTACAGTTACAAGATAGAAAACAATTGATTCTTTTGTTAGGTTTACCGAGTTAAATTACTGAACATTGACATTGTAATTTAATTCTGTAATCCTAGTTAATGCTTGATTGTGCTTTAGTTATTCTTAACATAGATGCTATGTAAACAATCTGATCTAACATGATTATCATTCACGATATCGTGCCCCGGGAACCTTCCGCCCGACGGGGACTCCGATCCTACCCCGCCGGCCTGGGGTGTGACAGTAGGTGTTCCATATGAACCCTCCTTTGTGATATGCACTTTGTCTCCTAGCGATTAGTAGACGCGATGTCCTTGAACCAATCCCTGTTTACGTAGACGTTATTACATGTCACACAATACTCTTCCTGGTATGGTTAACCCCTCATTGTCGTGTCCGTTATGGTCATGGAACACTAGCCTGGTTCTGCAAGAGCTCTAGGATTTGCACCCTCCACAAATCCATTCGAAGCGACCCCACGTCTCTCTCACATAGGTGATTTCACACAAATCATTAAAATCCGTATGCTTATCCTCCATTGCTATCACTGATTTGATAAAGGAATGAACTAGGAAGTATTCAACTCCCTTTTTATATTTGAGGTACTCCCCCACAGTGACCTTATTTCATACAATTAGGTTGGCCTATTGAGCCTAGGTCATGGGATCTCCAATCTTCTAGGATAGGTTTTCCTTTGTACAAACTTGTTCGAAGGGCTTTAGTCCTACTCCTCTTGACGACTTATATACTAACTCTCTGCTTAAGCCTTTTGTAAACGGATCTGCTATGTTATCTTTTGACCTCACATAGTCAATTAAGATAACCCCCATTGAGAGTAGTTGTCATATCGTATTGTGTCTACGTCTAATGTGCCGTGATTTGCCATTACACATTGCACTTTGAGCTCTACCAATAGCCGATTGGCAATCACAATGTATGCAATTAGCCGACATAGGCTTTGGCCATCCTGGAACGTCTTCTACAAATTGACGTAGCCATTATGCTTCTTCTCCAGCTTTATCTAACGCGATAAACTCTGATTCCATCGTAGATCTAGCTATAAGAGTTTGCTTGGACGACTTCTAGGCCATAGCTGCTCCACCAAGGGTGAACACATAACCACTTGTGGATTTGGAATCTTTCATATCGAATATCCAGTTTGCATCACTGTATCCTTCTATAACAGCTGGATCTCGGCCATAATGCAGCCTATAGTTTCTTGTGTATCTTAAGTACCTTAGTAATCTTGTCATGCTCTTCCAATGTTTAGAGCTCGGATTAGTAGTATATCTACTTAGCCTGCTCACATCATATGCTAAGTCTGGCCGTGTACATGTCATTAGATACATCAGACTGCCAATAATCCTTGAATACTCTAACTGAGCAATACCCTCACCTCTATTTTTTGATAGATGTTGGGTGGTATCTACTGGAGTTTGAGCCACACTCGTATCTCCCTCATTGAACTTTTCAAGGATTTTGTCCACATAGTGAGATTGACTCAACACAAGACCATGTTGGGTTCTATTGATCTTTATACCAAGAATCACATCAGCTAGACCCATGTCTTTCATGTCAAATCTCGCTTTTAACATGTCTTTTGTAGATTTGATCATCTTATCATCACTCCCCATGATAATCATATCATCTATATAAAGACATAATATCCATAACCTCTCATTGTGTTTTTCACTTAAACACACTTGTCGCATTCATTAATTTTGAAACCATTGTTAAGCATAACTTGGTCAAACTTTTGATGCCATTGTTTTGGAGCTTGCTTCAAGCCATACAATGACTTGACTAATTTACACACTTTCTCTTCTTGGCCTGGAGCTGAGAAACCCTCAGGTTGCTCCATGTAAATCTCCTCTTCTAAATCCCCATTTAGAAAAGCGGTTTTAACATCCATTTGGTGGACTTCCAAATTTCTTAAAGCCGATATTGCAAGCACCAACCTTATCGAGGTTATTCTTGTCACAGGCGAGTAAGTATCAGAGTAATCTACTCATTCTTTTTGTCTAAATCCTTTGATCACTAACCTTGCCTTGTACTTATCGATGGAACCATCAGCTTTCATCTTCCTTTTGAATATCCATCGATATCCAAGTGGTTTACACCCTGGTGGAAGATCTACTAGCTCCCAAGTATGGTTTTGTAAGATCGAATCAATTTCATTCTTGAATGCCTCTTTCCCTTGAGGTCCTTCCGAAAAGGTGACTGCATCACGATAGGTTTGGGGCTCTCCCTCAACCATATAAGTAAGAAAATCAGGTCCAAAAGATTTTTCAATCCTTTGCCTCTTACTTCTTCTTGGCTCAACCTCTTCAGCCTCAAATTGTGACACCCCGTAAATTCAAGGTCAGGTTCTATTTTATTTAAATATTTATTTAAATGATAATTGTACATGAGGCACTACAATTAGTTTAATTTAGCGTGACACGTGGCATGACGGTACAAACACTGACACAAACACGATAATTCGGTGAATTATCGCAACACGCACACACGTGTCTAAGAAAACACGAACGTTGGTGAACGTTTAGCACATCGTGTAACAAAACACTAGAAACCTCACGAAACACTCAAACATTGAACTTAGAAGTTCAAACGAAGTCGAACGATAGTCCGTAAGCGTGAAAACGGCGACGAACGGATCAAACCATTGAAATTGGGCCTATTGGGATCTTCTGGGACCCGTCGCGGTACGCGATGGCCCTCAAGGAACCCCATGGCGGTACGCGATGGATGGGCGGGGGATTTGAATCCCGAAATCCATCGCGGTACGCTGAGAGCATCTTGGACTCCTCTCGGCGGTACGCGAAGGCTGTTAGACGGCAAATCTTTACAAAACCAAGATGTAATCATTCCTAACCACTCTATAACCACCATTTCGAGTTCCAAACCTCTTCTACTCATCATAATCACTTCCTACAGCCATCTTCAACCTCTGAAACTCTCTTGGGAGCCATTGAAGACCAATTTTGAAGCTTGGAGGCTTGGAAGAGGAAGTGTTGGAGCTTGATTCTCTACACCACCATCTCATTCTTGTCGAACACTGCTGTCCAGGAGCTCCTAAGGATGCTACAACACTATTTTGGTGGATCTAGAGCTTGTGAGGTAGTTTCTATAAGCTTACACACACTCTCAACACCTCTACACTTACATGCAATGCTTAAAACCCACATGCAAGCTCTCTAGCTTTGCATGCACGAATTTTGTGAGTTATGAATCTGGGTTTGATGAAGTTTATATGATATTTGATGATCTAGATCGATTAAAGGATGTTTTATGATGATCCATGATAATGTATAATTGTCATATTGCATAAATCGACTAAAAATGGTGATATACTCACATGTATGTATTATCCATGGCTTGTGGAATGATTTTGAAGGTTCATGTATGTTATTAATGATGTTAGTAATGTTCTACATGATTTGGAATAGCCAAAAGGGTTAAAATGTGGATATTTGAGACACTTGCTAATTTTAGTAACTTTTAAGTTACAACTTGATGATATGTATAGAAATATGATCATGCATGTGTATGGATTTTCTATTTGGATGATATTACGATGATTATGATGTTTAGAAATTGATTTGTGATTTGATTGTGGTCATATTTGGCCTATTTACTATTTATAGTAACTTTTAAGGCCTAAACATTGATAAATGGTGATTTGGCCTAGATCGACATGTTTAGATGGTGTTAAATGATATTACATGATGATATTTCATATAAAGATGGATTAGGAATGCTTAGAAGAATCATTTGAATGATATTTGTCATAGTTACTATTTTTAGTAACTTTATGATATGAAATACCGACTTAGGAATGTTATGTATGTTTTGGGCATGCTAAATGACTTATTGTGACTTGATATGATTATTGCATGCTAAGTTAGATGGTTTCCGATGATAAACTTGCTAAATCTAGAAGATTTCCTTTTTAGGAAACTTTTATATGCAAACGTGACTTGTATGCTTATTTGATTTCGTATGACAACGTGCTATGTGTTAACATGATCACGTAGGACTTAACGAGCATGCTAGAACTTTAAAAACAATACGTGTTATGAAACTTGCCATAAATGGAAACTTACTATATGTAGTAAGTTGTCCATGAACGCGACTTGTGCGTTTTGCACACGACGAGCACAATCACGTATGTTACACGATTCACAACCGACACACGGTTCACCAACGAGTCTATGACTTAACACGGTGAAACACGGTCAATGTGGACCGACACGGACAAACATGTACAACCGAGGGTTGTTGAGCACAAATACGAGCACGAACACGAAACACGGTCACTTACACGAACTTACATATGGTATACGATATAGGTAGCTGGTGACCGACACGCTTACTACACAGGAGCTTACGCGTGTATTTTCCTAGCATCACTAAGGTGAGTTTACGGCCCCTCTTTCACTCTTTTAAAAGCTTTTCAAATAGGGGGAGAATACTTGTTGAATTGAGTCAAACATTATTACTGTACAAACATTTTATGTGTATGCTGGTTTGTTAAGACAAACATTAAGTGTTGTAATCGTAACAAGCCCTCACAAAGTCTTACCGTTAATGTACAAACAACGAGGTGAGTTTGAATGGATCCGTTTGGGTGTGACGAACCCCAAGGGGCACAATACTGACTGGAGGTCGGGACACTTGAAATTTCGACCTAACTTGCTATGTTATTACGAGACATAGCGGAGGCAAGTACTAACAAGTCTAGTTCGGTAGTGACGCACTAACACTTGGAGCCTAGGGCTCGGTACTAACATTATGATAAACAGCATGACACATGTTTTCTTATTATAAATGTATATCAAAACCTGTGAACTCACCAACCATTGTGTTGACACTTTTTCTTAAACTTGTATTCTCAGGTAATTAGCTACTTATGGAATTCAGGATGCACTTAAGGAACGAGCATAGGATCACGTGCATTCATATTATGATCTTTGAAAACAAACAATTTATCTTATGTATTCAAATTATGTAGTTCTGACAATTTATTTTCCGCTGCATGTCAAACATATTATTTTCCGCTGCATAACTATTGTAATTTCCGCTGCTTACTTTATAAATTGTTTGTTTGTGCATATGTCAAACATCGTAATTTGAAACGCGTACAGAGTTGTTCTATGTGACCTTGAGCTGTGATTCTGGCCACGTCACACCCATGTGGAATGACTCCACACGTGGGATTTTGGGGGTGTGACACTAATTGGTCTTGATCTTCATCATGAACAATCTTATCAACTGGTGTTGATGAACTTGTGAGTTCCTTTTTCAAACAAGGAAACACTTCTTTAAATAATGATGCATTCCTTGACTCCATTATAGTATTCTTGTGTATTTCAGGATTCTTTGAATCATAAACAAGAAACCGATATGCACTACTATGATGGGCATAACCAATGAATACACAATCCACGGTTTTTGGTCCTATTCTTTGAACCTTTGGTGGTGGAACCACCACTTTTGCTAGGCACCCCACACTTTCAAGTATTTGTAAGATGGTTTTCTTCCCTTCCACAACTCATAAGGAGTTACAATTTTTTTTCTTGAAAGGTATTTTGTTTAAAAGATAAGTAGCCGACAAAATAGCTTCCCCCACTTGTCCTGGCTCATTCCAGAACTAATTAACATAGCATTCATCATCTCTTTCAATGTACGATTATTTCGTTCCGCAATACCATTTTGTTGTCGGGAATAAGGAGCTGTACACTCATGGATAATTCCATTTTGTTCACAAATATCGGCAAATGGTGAAACATATTCTCCGCCTCTATCACTCAGAACTTTTATTTTTTTGTTAAGTTGATTCTCAACCTCAATTTTATACAAGACAAACTTGCCAATTGCTTCATTCTTACTTTTAAGTAAGTTTACATAGTAATATCGTGTACTATCATCAATAAATGTGATGAAATACTTATTTCCACCTCTTGTGGGAATTGATTTTAAATCACACACATCAGTATGAATTATGCCAAGGGGTTCGGTTATTCTTTCAACCGACTTAAAAGATGATCTTGTTTGTTTTTGTTTAACACATGTTGTACATTTGTATTTTGAATCAATGGAAAACTTTGGAATGCAACTAATTTAATCAAACTACGCATCGAATTGAAATTAACATGACCTAAATGACCATGCCAAACATTAGATGACTCAATCAAATAAACAGAAGTAGAAGCATTTTCATTCATGTTCTCAACCTTAGCTATTACATTGAGTTTAAACATTACATTTTGGGCATAACCCTTACCAACAAACATTCCATGCTTAGTTAAAACAAATCTATCAGATTCAAACACTAAACGAAAACCATGTTTGTTAAGCAACCATCCTGACACGAGGCTCTTGCGTATGTCAGGAACATAGAGCACGTTGCTTAAAGTGAGCTCCTTCCCCGAAATCCACTTTAAAATCACAATACCTTCACCCTTGACATCGGCAGTTGCTGCATTCCCCATGTACAGTTTAGAGTCACCCACCACCTTTTTAAACGTATTAAAGAGGACATACATGGCGGGTAGCACCAGTGTTAACCCACCACCCCTTAGGGTCATTCGACACCAAGTTGATCTCCTCCATCATAGTAGTGATGTCAGAGACCATAGCAACAAGAGGCATATCATCCTCCATCATATGTGCTCGATCCTGTTTAGGAGCCTTGTACTTATCAGCACGGTGACCATGTTCACCGCAATTGTAGCATTTCACCTTAAATGGGAAAACATGCTTCTTCACACCACCTTTTTTCGGCCCAAGGTCCACAACCTGGTCTTTGCCTTTGCCCTTGCCCTTGTAGTTGTTAATTTTCTTTTTGTACCCACGGGAAGATTGACCATGCTCCACCATATTGGCTTTTGTAGCAAATTGCTGTTGTGTTATTTTCAAAGCCAACCTATTGTCTTCCTCAATTCGAAGACGTACCACAAGGTCCTCCACAATCATTTCCTTTCGCTTATGCTTTAGGTAGTTCTTGAAATCCACCCAACTTGGAGGCAATTTCTCAATCATGGCTGCAACTTAAAATGTCTCACTAAGAGTCATTCCCTCAGAATGTATGTCGCTTAGTATAATTTGCAACTCTTGAATTTGTTTCAAAACTGTTTTAGTATCAACCATTTTATAGTCCAAGAAACGGGCTACCACAAACTTCTTCATGCCAGCATCCCCCGTTCTATACTTTTTGTCTAATGACTCCCACAACTCTTTGGCAGTTGTTATCTTGCAGTGAACATTATATAATGCATCCACTAAACCGTTCAACACATAGTTGCGACATAGATATTCCGAGTGTTTCTACGCTTCCAAAGTGCTTATGGATTGGACATCCCCATCAGTAATTGCAGGATGGGATTCAGTTAGGAACCTCTCAAGGTCCAAAGTGGTCAAGTAAAACAACATCTTTTGTTGTCACCTCTTAAAGTCCAAACCCGAAAACTTTTCAGGTCTTTGAGCATGATTTGCCACAGTCTGGGCAGCTTGGGTAACAACTAATGGCCCCATAGGTGTTGAAGTTTAAGCAGGTACAGTTGTCATTACTGAAACTGAAATGGAAATGCAAACGAAGCAAGTCAGATTTTCAGAAATAAGGTTTACACAAAACCAAAGTTAAAAATTAACGTTTTAACTCAAACAAAATTATTTAAGTTCATGTAAAGTTTGCATGACTTGTTTTGGCCTAATGGGTTAAGACACTCTCTCCAAGAATGTCGCACCCCGAGAAATCCCGTCCCTTCATGGGGCGCGAACAACAGACCGTCAGGATTGCAGTCACCGGTCATACAGTTGCGAGACCTTTATGTCTGGTTACATACGTACATCCAATAACTTGAATAAATCAGTTTTGTTAAAATCAGAGTTGCGGAAGTAATGTAAATGTTTCAAACCAGTTTTAATTCGTAAGTTGCGGAAGCATTCATAAAACAGTTTTCAAAATAACATAAGTTTATAGTTTGTGGAAGCGATTAAAGATGTTTAAAAATACATAACATAACAAATGATAAATGTTCTCAAAGCCTAAAGCACTATGTAGATACATGAGACTCCAGCCTAGCATCCTAATCCTTATGCGCGTACCTTAGCTACCTGAGAAAACATGCGAGTAAAAGGTCAACACAAAGGTCGGTGAGAGCACATGTTTTATATCATCAATTAACATCAAATGTTTAAGAGTTTACAGGTCTACATTTCATTATAATGCTATATCCATTGATAGCTAGTCAATATGAGTTATACCATATGCGGGTTCGCAACCGAAGCTAACATGCTACCTCCCACCATATCCATCCAACAAGATATGGCAACGTTGTTTGGTCAATTTTGCACTGTTCCGACCTCCAGTCGGGGTGGCCATACGGCGCGCAACAGTGGGGCTTGTCAGGCCCAAATAGTACTATTCAGAATCACCACGCTAAGCGTCACGCGCTATTAATGGTTCGATATGTATTTAATCAGGACTTATCAGTTTTGTGGATGAGTGCCACACATATGCATATACGTGATATTAACATGTATAAATGTAACGAAAAAGTAAGTTGTTCAAAAACAGTTTGTATGTAGTGTTTTCTCCCCCAAAGGTAGAAAATAGAAAAAGGGGCCCTGAACTCACCTAATAGCAGTTCCGGTTATGAGTGTGTTCGCGACTGCGAATGCTAACACCTGCTAGTATGCACCTAAAATCATATAGGTGTGAGTACGTGTTTCGTGGTGTGTTGTATCCCATACAACTCTAAGCGTCGGGTGCTCAACCGAGTGTGCGTGTGTTGACTTGTGCTGACTAAACGAATTGTTGGTGACGCGTTTGTTGTGCCAAGATTGTTTAATGTGTCATAAATACAAGCAGGACACCTACATGTATCCTATGACTCTAACCGTACAACGTTCACTTAAGTGACGTGTAAGAATCGTAAACGTTTCCATTTTAGGAAAGTGTGGTTATGATATCCCATTTCATAAATATTATACCTTTAATATGTTTATAAAACACGTTTAAATACTTAAAGTACATTGTTTGCACATAAATCGTCATTTATGCCATTTTGCCCAAATAAAGTTTCCTAAAAAAGTAAGAATCTGTTTAAAAGCTCGTTTTCACAAATCAAAGTTTCCAAATATGTTAAAAACCATTTTTAAACATATTCCAATAATCAAAGTTCACCAAAACATCTTAAAACATCAAAAGCCCTCTTTTGGTTTACAAAAGTTTTCATAAATAGTAAGTTCTTATCAAATCATGTTTTTGACAAAATCAAATACCCAAATGTGTTTCTAAACACTTCAATACCCATTTGACAACATCTAGACATGTCTAACATGTCTAGATCATCACAAATCTATGACATGCAACATAAAAGTTTCCTTTTATGGCAAGTTTACCAAATCATCAAAATAACCTATCCAAAACTCAATCAAATCAATCATATACTCTAAAATCAGTAGATCTATTTCAATATCACACAAAATCATCAACAAATTCGTGCACAATAGCCGCATGGAGTTGCATGTGGGTGGATGTTCATGCATGTGGGTTTTTCCCATTGCATGTTAGATCTAACCATAGATAAACTCATAAAACTACCTTAGAAGGCAAAATTCAGAGAGGATAGCTGCTGATGATGAAGATCTAGTGGATTGATGGTTGTTCCTAGCTTGTAGATGGTTTCCAGCACCTTCCTTGAGCTCCAATGGCTTCCAGACACCAAGAGATAGCTTCCAAGATGATTCCAGGGGGTTTGGGTGTTGATTCCAGAGGGTTTTAGTCGATTTTGAGAGGAAATGTTCGGTGGTGTGTGATAGAAACCGAACAAATGAATTGGGGTTTGTCTTTAAAAGAATCAGTTTGCTGGGAGCCGTCGCATACCGCCAAGGCCGATCGTGCATGGTCTCGGCGTACCGCCAAGGATTTCGGAGTACAGACTCCCGCTCCTCTTGGCGTACCGCCAAGCCTTTCGCCAAGGGATCTTGGCGTACCGCGAAGGCCCTATTTCATAGTTTTTCTGTTTCGTCGATTCGATTTCGTTCGTGCTTTATCCCTAACGTTTATCCTAAAAATCTAATACATGTTTAGCACATAATCATACAATAACACATAAGCTGGTTGATCACCAACGTTCGTGAGACTCGTGTGTGTGTTTCGATAATTCGTCGAATTATCTTTGATAGTTTGCGTTCGTCGCTACGAACCGTTTGCATGCTTGATTAACCATAATTAACATGTATTGAACAATCCAATAATTCCTCGAATTATCGTTTTGCCTTTGTGTTTGTGTTTGCCACACTTGGTTTCCAAAACCAATGTGCAATGTACGATTTGATAGTTCCTCGAACTATCGTTTCGCAGTTCTTTGTGTTCGACTCATCTAATTAAACAAAATTAAATGAAATGCAACAAGTATGAATGTGAAATGTAAAGGATGTAAGAGTCACAATTTACCTGAAATTGCCGGGTGTCACATCATCCCTTTGTTGAAAGAAATTTCGTCCCGAAATTTGGTTGTTGTTGTAGTGTCTGAGAACAAAATTTTCTGGTTGTCATATCATCCTGTTGTTGAAAGGAAATTTCGTCCCGAAATTTATTCTTTGTTGTCGGTGTTCGACGTTGTCTGTTTGAAGAGGTGGGGATATTTGTGCATCATCTGATCTTCACGTTCCCACGTGAATTAAGGTCCGCGTTTCGAGTTCTATCGGACTCTGACAATCGAAATCCGACTTTGCTTAAGTTGTTTGTCCTCACGGTCCATGATCTCTACCGATTCCTCCATGAACCTTAGTTGTTCATCCACCTGGATCCCATCCAGTGGAGTCACGAGTGTCTCATCCGATAAACATTTCTTCAGGTATGAGACATGAAACACATTGTGAACTCCATCGAGTTCGGCTGGTAGGTTGAGTTGGTATGCCACTGGACCAATCCTTTTTCAGGATCTCGAATGGTCCAATATACCGTGGACTCAGTTTGCCTTGTTTCCAAAAACGAATGACGCCTTTCCAGGGTGAAACTTTCAGAAGGACCTTGTCTCCTACCTGGAATTCCAAAGGCTTGCGGCGTTTATCGGCATAGCTCTTTTGACGATCACGAGCTGCTGCCATACGATTTCTGATTTGCACAGTTTTCTCCGTTGTTTCGTGTACGAGTTCCGGGCCTGTGAGTTGACTGTCGCCCACTTCCGCCCAACAGATAGGTCATCGGCATTTCTTGCCATAGAGGGCCTCAAAAGGCGCAGCCTTGATGCTGGTGTGGTAGCTGTTGTTATAAGAGAACTCTACCAACGGTAGGTGAGTTTCCCAGCTGTTGCCGATGTCTACTACGCATGCTCGTAGCATGTCTTTGAGAGTTTGTATCGTGCGTTCGCTCTGACCATCAGTTTGTGGGTGGTATGCTGTACTCATATCCAACCGCGTACCAAGCGACTTTTGTAGTGATTTCCAGAAGTTAGAAGTGAATCTAGCGTCTCGATCAGAGATGATAGAGATTGGCACTCCATGATGCAAGACTACTTCCTTAACGTAGATTCGAGCCAGTTTTTCCATTTTGTCATTTTCTTTGATCGCAAGAAAATGTGCTGACTTAGTCAGTCGATCCACAATTACCTAGATAGTGTCACATCCACTAGGAGTACGGGGTAATTTGGTAATGAAGTCCATGGAGATTTGTTCCCACTTCCACATGGGGATCTCTGGTTGTGTGAGTAATCCAGAGGGTTTCTGGTACTCGACCTTGACTTTGGCGCAAGTCAAGCATTTGCTCACGTAGGTGGCAATATCGGCTTTCATGTTCGGCCACCAATAAAGGACTTTCAAATCATGATACATCTTATCAGATCCAGGGTGAAAGGAATATCAAGACTTATGAGCCTCGTCCATCACAAGGTCTCGTAGGTTTCCGTGTTGTGGAACCCAGACGCGTTCCATGAAATAGTGTAAGCCATAGGCTTTTACCTTCTGTTGTTTCTCCATTCCCCTTAATGATTCTACCACTAGGTTTTCTTCTTTCAGTTCTTAACTTGGGCATTACGTATCTGTTCAGGGAGATTGAGATGGATGGTAAGTTGTAAAGCTCGTACCCTCTTGGGTTTCGAGGTATTCTTCTGACTTAGGGCATCGGCCACTACGTTGGCTTTCCCCGGGTGATACTTAATAGCACACTCGCAGTCTTTTAGTAGTTCGAGCCAGCGACGCTGTCACATGTTTAGTTCTTTCTGTTCGAATATGTGTTGGAGACTTTTGTGATCAGTGTATATCGTACACTTTGTTCCATACAGGTAATGTCTCCAGATCTTGAGTGCAAATACAACGGCTCCAAGTTCTAAGTCGTGGGTGGTATAGTTCTTCTCGTGGACTTTCAGTTGTCGAGAATCATATGCGATCGCCTTCTCTCGCTGCATCAGCACACAGCCGAGTCCCTGTATCGAGGCATCGCAATATACTACAAAGTCGTCTGTTCCATCAGGGAGAGACAAGATAGGTGCACTACAGAGCTTCTGCTTGAGAAGTTGGAATGTAGCTTCTTGTTTGTCAGTCCAGAGATATTTCTTATCCTTGTGGGTGAGAGCTGTAAGTGGTTGGGCTATTTTGGAAAATCCTTCAATAAATCGCCGATAATAGCCTGCCAAGCCTAGGAATTGTCGCACCTCAGTTGGGGTCTTTGGTGCTTCCTAGTTCTTGATCGCCTCTATCTTCGATTTATCTACATGAATTCCTTGTTCATTGACAACATGACCCAAGAATTGGACTTCTCGAATCCAGAAGTCGCACTTTGAGAGTTTAGCATACAACTTCTCTTTCCGTAATAGTTCAAGAGCCAATTGAAGATGCTCTTTGTGTTCTTCCTGAGTCTTTGAGTAGATGAGAATATCATCGATGAAGACAATGATAAATTTGTCGAGGTAGGGTTTGCACACTCAATTCATGAGGTCCATGAATACCGCGGGTGTGTTAGTTAGCCCGAAGGGCATGACCAAAAACTCGTAATGGCCATACCGAGTGCGAAAAGTTGTCTTGGGGATATCTTACTCCTGAATCCTAAGCTAGTGGTATCTAGATCGCAGATCGATCTTAGAGTAGTAACTTGATTCTCGCAGTTGATCGAACAGTTCGTCGATGCGAGGTAAGGGGTAACGGTTCTTGATTGTCACTTTGTTTAATTCCCGATAGTCGATGCACATACGAAACATGCCATCCTTCTTCTTCACGAACATCACTGTTGCTCCCCACGGTGAGAAGCTTGGTCTAATAAAACCCTTGTCCAGCAACTTCTGGAGTTGATTGGACAGTTCCTGCATTTCTGAGGGTGCAAGTCGGTAGGGTGCTTGTGCGACAAGTGCTGCTCCCGGCGCTAGATCTATGCAGAACTCCAATTTTCGAGGTGGTGGTAGTCCTGGTAGATCCTCAGGAAATACGTCGGGATAGTCTCAAACGACTGGGATATCTTCTATTTTCTTCTCTTCTTCGGTTTTGTCGGTGATAAGTGCTAGAATGGCTGTGTGCCCTTTCGTAGGCACTTGTGGGCTTTCATGCACGAGATGATGTTAAGAGGAGTGTCGCTCCTTTCGCCATTGATGTTCAAGGTTTCACCATCAGGGAGAGGTATGCGCACAACCTTGTCGTGGCAAATGATTTCAGCTTGGTTTTCCGACAACCATTCCATGCCCACTACGACATCAAAATTGCCTAGTGTATCTGGCATAAGATCAATCTTAAATTTATGGTTTGCTAGCTCTAAAGTGCATTCTTTCAGAATATGCTTGGTTACAATTAGTTTACCATTAGCTAGCTCTACAGTGTATTCAACCTCTAGGGGTGTTGGGGTTATGGCAAGTATCTCACTAAAATCCTTAGATATAAAGCTTTTCTAAGCCCTAGTATCAAACAATACAGAAGCATAATGATCGTTTAGGAGATACATACCTGTTGCAAGGTTGGGGTCCCTTCTGGCCTCTTTTGCTCCGATCACGAAGGCTCGCCCCTTCGGACCGTTGTTGTTCCCATTGTTGTTGTTCTTCAAATGTGGGCAATCTTTCTTGAAGTGCCCTGGTTTCCCACATTCATAGCACCCCTTCGGTGCTCCCTATGGTTGTGGCTGTTGTGGGGTTTTGGCCAGTAGTTCGCCACTGCAGTCTTTAGCTGCATGTCCCATTTTTCCACGGCGCCGGCATTGAAAGATGCCACATTGACCCTATGCATGATGGAAATTGCACTTGTGGCATTTGGGATATTTTCCTGCATATCCTCCTTGGTTCTGGATGGTTGGGATGGGTGGGGTGTAAGCTTGGGTTGATCCAAACTTACGTTGTTGTGGGGGTGGTTGTAGAGTGGAAGGTTTGCTCATGGATTGATCCCATTTGCGCTTGTTATCAAGGGGTTTGGCCACAGCACCACGGGGTGGTAGTAGTCCTTGTGCGACAGTTGAATCGGTGAGCCTGTGGGCTAGTCGCACAGCTTGTTGTAGGGTAATGGGGTCAGTAAAGAGTAACATTCCCTGGATTTGAGGGGGTAGTCCCTCGATGTACTTCTCGATATGCTTGTAAGCCGGTGTTACCATATCCGGGCACAGGTGTGCCAAGTCATATGATCGAGCAGTGTATGCCTCGACCTCGGAACTGACCATCTTGGGGTTCCAGAAGTCAGTTTTAAGTTTCTGCACTTCACCACGAGGACATTATTCGCTGTTCAACATCCTTTTGCACTCATCCCAAGGTAGGGCGTTGGCTGCATCCATCCCTAAGTTTTGAACATTGGCATTCCACCAAGTGAGGGCAGCTCCCTCGAGAGTTCCAGCAGCGAACTTGACCCGGTCTTCGTTCCTGCAGTGGCTCATGGTAAAGGCCGACTCCGCCATTTCCATCCAGCGTAATAATCCAACGGAACCCTCAGTACCATTGAAAGAGTGGGGTTTGCAATCCAGAAAAGATTTGAACATGCAGGGAGGCGGGTTGAGGTTTGCTCCTTGATTTAGTTGGTGTTGATTACGGTTAGCTTCCTGTGCAGCAAGCGCCTCCTCAACTCGCTCGTTGATGAGTGCATTCAGTTCAGCTGGTGTCAGGCTGATGTTCCCACGTCCTCCCGCGTTTCATCATCCTCTGCGTCTTCCAGCCATGATTTTCATAGCGAGAGTAAGCGTTAGAGTGTTCCCAAGAATTAGGGTTATATATGCGGTTGGTACGTAAAGGAAACATGTATAGATGTGCATAGACAAAATTTCTATTAGTGGATCCTCATTAGGTTTCTCATCAGAATCCTCCTCGGAATCATCCGTTTCGTTCCCCTCAAACAATCGAGGGGTGTTGGTCACGTGACTCTACAGTCACTGGTAGTGGTGATGCGTATAGTGCTGGAGCTATCAGCTCCTCCTTGTCTTGCGCAATCACATGCGGTGATGATCATGACATCATATCTATTATGCGCGTAATAAGTATATGTAAAATAATGTGTCCAAGTATGTTAGTACTATTACTACTAACACTATGGCGTGGAGATTAGTGGTTATAGACTAAGTTCACTAAATGCCAACCTAATTCGCAATAACTGAAGTCTCTGATACCAATCTGTCGCACCCCGAGAAATCCCGTCCCTTCCGGGGGGCGAACAACAGACAGTCAGGATCGCAGTCTCCGGTCAATAACTTGGATAAATCAGTTTTGTTAAAATCAGAGTTGCGGAAGTAAAGGTAAATGTTTCAAACTAGTTTTAATTCGTAAGTTACGAAATCATTCTTAAAACAGTTTTCAAAATAACATAAGTTTATATTTTGCAGAAGCGATTAAAGATGTTTAACAATACATAACATAACAAATGATAAATGTTCTCAAAGCCTAAAGCACTATGTAGATGCATGAGACTCCAGCCTAGCATCCTAATCCTTATGCGTGTGCATTAGCTATCTGAGAAAACATGCGAGTAAAAGGTCAACACAAAGGTTGGTGAGAGCACATGTTTTATATCATCAATAAACATCAAATGTTTAAAGTAAGAGTTTACAGGTCTACATTTCATTACAATGCAATATCCATT
Organism: Mikania micrantha; assembly: GCA_009363875.1. NCBI lineage: Eukaryota > Viridiplantae > Streptophyta > Magnoliopsida > Asterales > Asteraceae > Mikania > Mikania micrantha. Next base: position 53,911,912 of record CM018698.1, on the reverse strand, counting down.
GATAGGTAGTCAATATGAGTTATACCATATGCGGGTTTACAACCGAAGCTAACATGCTGCCTCCCACCATATCCATCCAACAAGATATGGCAATGTTGTTTGGTCAATTTTGCACTGTTCTGACCTCCAGTCGGGGTGGCCATATGGTTCGAGATGTGTTTAATGAGGACTTATCAGTTTTGTGGATGAGTGCCACACATACGCGTATACGTGATATTAGCATCTACAAATGTAACCAAAAAGTAAGTTGTTGTTCAAAAACAGTTTGCATGCAATGTTTTCACCCACAAAGGTAGAAAATAGAAAATTGGGGCCGTGAACTCACCTGATAGCAGTTCCGGTTATGAATGTGTTCGCGACTGCGAATGCTAGCACCTGCAAGTATGCACCTAAAATCATATAGGTGTGAGTACGTATTTCGTGGTGCGTTGTATCCCATACAACTCCAAGTGTCAGTGTAGAAAATAGAAAAAGGGGCCACACATATGCATATACGTGATATTAGCATGTACAAATGTAACCAAAAAGTAAGTTATTGTTCAAAAATAGTTTGTATGCAATGTTTTCTCCCCCAAAGGTAGAAAATAGAAAAAGGGGCCGTGAACTCACCTGATAGCAGTTCCGGTTATGAATGTGTTCGCGACTGCGAATGCTAGCACCTTCTAGTATGCACCTAAAATCATATAGGTGTGAGTACGTGTTTCGTGGTGTGTTGTATCCCATACAACTCCAAGTGTCAGTGTCCTCAACCGAGTGTGCGTGTGTTGACTTGTGCTGACTCAACGAATCGTTGGTGACGCGTTTGTTGTGCCAAGATTAATTTTTCATAAATACAAGCAGGACACCTACATGTATCCTATGACTCTGATCGTACAACGTTCACTTAAGTGACGTGTAAGAATCGTAAACGTTTCCATTTTTGGAAAGTTTCCATTTTAGGAAAGTGTGGTTATGAAATCCCATTTAATAAAGATTATACCTTTAATATGTTTATAAAACACGTTTAAATACTTAAAGTACATTGTTTACGCATAAATCACCATTTATGCCATTTTGCCCAAATAAAGTTTCCTAAAATAGTAAGTATTCGTTTAAAAGCTCGTTTTCACAAATCAAAGTTTCCAAATATGTTAAAAACCATTTTTAAACATATTCCAATAATCAAAGTTCACCAAAACATCTTAAAACATCTAAAGCCCTCTTTTGGTTTTCAAAAGTTTCCATAAATAGTAAGTTCTTATCAAATCATGTTTTTGACAAAATCAAATACCCAAATGTGTTTCTAAACACTTCAATACCCATTTGACAACATCTAGACATGTCTAACATGTCTAGATCATCACAAATCTATGACATGCAACATAAAAGTTTCCTTTTATGGCAAGTTTACCAAATCATCAAAATAACATATCCAAAACTCAATCCAATCAATCCTATACTCTAAAATCAGTAGATCTATTTCAATATCACACAAAATCATCAACAAATTTGTGCACAATAGCCGTATGGAGTTGCATGTGGGTGGATGTTCATGCATGTGGGTTTTTACCCATTGCATGTTAGATCTAACCATAGATAACCTCATAAAACTACCTTAGAAGGCAAGATTCAGAGAGGATAGCTGCTGATGATGAAGATATAGTGGATTGATGGTTGTTCCTTGCCTGTAGATGGTTTCCAACACCTCCCTTGAGCTCCAATGGCTTCCAAACACCAAGAGATAGCTTCCAAGATGATTCCAGGGGGTTTGGGTGTTGATTCCGAAGGGTTTTGGTCGATTTTGAGAGGAAATGCTCGGTGGTGTGTGGTAGAAACCAAACAAATGAATTTTGGTTTGTCTTTAAAAGAATCAGCTTGCTGGGACCTGTCGCGTACCGCCAAGGCCAATCGTGCATGGCCTCGACGTACTGCCAAGGATTTCGGAGTACAGACTCCCGCTCCTCTTCGCATACCACCAAGCCTTTCGCCAAGGGATCTTGGCGTACCGCGAAGGCCCTATGTCATAGTTTTTCGATTCCGTCGATTCGATTTCGTTCGTGCTCGATCCCTAACGTATATCCTAAACATCTAATACATGTTTAGCACATAATCATACAATAACACATAAGCTGTTTGATCACCAACGTTCGTGAGACTCGTGTGTGTGTTTCGATAATTCGTCGAATTATCTTTGATAGTTTGCGTTCGTCGCTACGAACCGTTTGCATGCTTGATTAACCATAATTAACATGTATTGCACAATCCAATAATTCCCCGAATTATCGTTTTGCGTTTGTGTTTGTGTTTGCCACACTTGGTTTCCAAAACCAATGTGCAATGTACGATTCGATAGTTCCTCGAACTATCGTTTCGCAGTTCTTTGCGTTTGGCTCACCTAATTAAACAAAATTAAATGAAATGCAACAAGGATGAATGTGAAATGTAAAGGATGTAAGAGTCGCAATTTACCTGAAAGTGCCGGGTGTCACAAAGAATCCACAGGAAAGCAAGACAGGTCTCTCGGCTATTTGGGATATATGCGAATTGCTTTTCTAGACAGGAAACTCAGATAACGATGTCCACCTTTCCAGTTACTATAAGTCTGTCACTCAGAACTTAAACTTTGATGAGCTTAATTTATCAAAATATTGTGGTTTACACAACCAAAATCAAATTTTAATAAAATTTGATACTTATTTGAGGAATTATGGTTTACATAAAACCGACCCCAAAACCGAATTATTATTATTATTTTTTAAAGCATCATACATATTATGATATTAAGTTTTTATATCATAAACCTTTTTCTAACACGCTCGTTAGAAATAAACGATTATAACTATCGTTTATAAAAACTCTTAGTAAAAAAAAACTGATTCGAATATGTTCGTTAAATAAACGTTAACAAAATGGTTTATAAAACTTTTGGTTTACACAAAAACAAATTGAATCATATAAACCAAATTTTGTTAACAATTATCAAAACAAAAAATAATCAGTTATGGTTTCCAAAAACCAAAACAAAATGTTTGAATTTTCCTGTTAATAAAAAAAATACTTGTTTACCAAAAACAAAGTTTAAAAACACATTTTAAATTTTTTGATAAACAAACATTTGTACGAAATTAAATAGTTTATATTTCTGTTTTGTAATCCGATAATTTTAAAAACACAAACTTATGAACGATGGTTTTTAAAATATGTTTTAAGCTTGTAGGAACACCGTTCACTAAATAAACAAATACTTTTATTATTCAATTACTTGAATTACAATTCAGAAAAATACAGAATATAAAATAAAGTAATACAAGAAACATAAAAATGCTAAAATTGAAATTACAAGAAGAAGTATAAAACAAGATGTAACGAATTGAAATGAGTTCGGTGGCTGAGAATTTATGTTCAACAGAGGTCTCTTAAAACAGATTTCGGGTCACCTAGGTGAACCCGACTGTTTCCCAGGGTACAACAACCCTTTATGTACTGCCGGAGTTAACCGAAAACCCGAAACGTCACCTGAAACAAGAGTGTTTAACACGATGAATCAATCGTTGTAGGTTATTGAGAACTCAACAAAGTATATGATTGTGTTTGGAACCTTTGAAACTTGTGTGTGTGTATCTCAAGTGGTGTAAAGTTCTCAAAAACTAGCAACCTCAACAAGTGGCCAAATGCCTCTATTTATACTAGTAGTTATGGCATTTCAAAGGTTGCCATTATGCCCACTAACAAGCATATTCATGGCCAATTCGTTACAATTGCCCACTAACAAGCGTATTCATGATAAATTCATTACAATTGAATTAGTAATGAAAAGTTTATCATTTTTTTTTTCCTTTTTTACTTTTCACACTTTAAAGTTCCAACAAATTTTTTTCTTTGGACTTTATTTCTTAACACGTTTATGTAAAAAAAATATTTCTTTGATTCTATTGGGTTTCTTAAGGTAAGAAATTATCTTTATTACATATATGCAATCCGACTTTTCATCAATATTCTTACGAAACATCGTCTCTACCATATTTTGTGATAGGAGTAAGGTCTATTTTCATCTCTTCCCCTCTGATTATACAAAGTGAGATTTTACTGGGTATGTTTGTTTGTTTTATTTTTCGTTAATGTATTTGTTCACCAATTTTAAAAATAATTGTGGCTTATATTGATCAATGACAATTTTCTGTACGATGAATAGACCTACACTGACGGACACATAATTATATTTTATGTAAACGTTTCAACTAAAGCACATGAATTTTAATCGTAATGTTCCACCGCAACGTGCGGATAAATTTGCTATATATATATATTTTTTAATTTGGAATGTCGGTGGGATCATTCAATGTAAAAAAAAAACCAATATAAACACTTTGCTGAGTCAAAAGTAAAACCAAAGGATACTTTGGTTGAGGGGTTATTCTTGATTCTCTTAAAATACAAACCTCCTGGCACTTCAGGTTCAAGCCATGTTGCTGTCATATTTACTCTTTTTTATTTTATTTCTTATTCTTCTTCCCTTTGCTTTTAGTTATACTCTAATTATTTAATTATGTTATATTATATTAAAGAAATTCTCATAGTACATACAGATGTTATTGTGCTCGACTTATAATCGTTAATGACAAACTTTTTCTTTAATTACTATTTGGTTTGCTTATTTATAAAAATAAAATGGCTTCCTTTACTTTTTCTTTTTCTTTTGGCTTTATTTATATATCTCACAGTGAAAAAAATAACTTTCAACCTCTTGAGTTTTTAAAGTTTAAAATATATCAATAATAGTATATGTATAATCTGTTTTTTCTTCACCAAGTTCATTAGTTTTGTTTTTTCACTTTAGACTTTAATTTATGATTCACGCTAACTTTAGTGTGTGTATAAAATATGATTTTCTCCAATACATGTGTTCATTAATTTAAAAAACATAATTGTGTGTTATATCGACTGACATCTTGCTGGTAGGCTGAAAAATAAGAATAACATCGATTGAAGAACATTTATACCCTTATATAATTGTTTTTTATTTTAGTTTCAATCTCTATAACCAAGTCGTCGTAACTACATAGGTTCACTTTATGTACCTAACTAATATGATGTTATCGATGCAGTACAAATCATGAATTTTGTAAAACACGCTACACATCTGTCGCTTTTGAGTTTTCTTGAAATTGTGTCTGTTAAATTAATTTTTTTAAATTTTTTTACCATAATATAGGAGGCATAATCATATTTTCTTAACATGTGGATTTAATCCCGGTCGTAACGTGCGAACAAGTTGCAAGGCATATCTTAAAAGCCAATGTCGGTGGTCTTCTTTCATCGGCATTGGTTCTATATATATATATATATATATATATATATGTATATATATGTTGCCGGTGGAAATTCAAATAAATCAATGACTTGGTCAATTGGTTTGCATGCTTTAATCTGCTCCAGTAGTCACGATCTCGATTCATGGCAACACTATATTTTTTTTGTTCCTTCCCAATGTATGCTTAATCTTCACGTGTGCTCCATGTGCCTCATGTGTGTCCTTCCCGTTTTTTCTTCTCTTTGGATTTCTCAACAAGGTTCCTTCGTTTTCATATCATCCCTTCCTATGTCATGGTACAAGATTGTGGGTTAAAAGTTTTCGGAAGTCACCCCTTAATATGTAAATATCACTATGACCTCTGTAGGATCAGATGTTCTCAATTGATTCAATATTAAAGTATAGCAGCGGAATTCAAAATTGAATTAGCACAATGATAGCAAGAACAAAGTTCATTCAATCAAACAGTAAACGCACAATTTTGTTATAGAGAGAGAGTTTCTGCAAAAGGAATATCTCATTCAATTCACTAACTTCGTTACATTACAAAATTGTCAACTGCCCTTATATAAAGACAGTGACGTCTGATGATGTCACATGATGTTGACATCTAACAGACAAAACAAAACAACTGAAATAACTAAACTACTGAGAATGTCTACAACATCTGAAGACATTCTCTTACAACTACTGAAGTAATAAAACTACTGAAGTAATAAACTAAAACATCTGATGAGTAAACTACTCATCAGACTTTTACAAGAACTGAAAGAAAACTACTGAAGACTAAACTACACACTACAACATCTGATGACTTACACTTCAGCTGTTGTATATCACTTCAGATCTTGTATCTTCTGTACATTGAATGTCAGCCGTTGTGTTCTTCTTCAGTTGTTATAAGTGCTGTGAGACTTAGAGATTTTTCTGATCAGGCTCATTGGTTCTTTTAGTCCAACAAACTCCCCCTGAACCAATGCAGCCAAAAACCTCTAATTTATTTATGGTCTCACTTATTTACTCCCAGGCTGAAAGATAAGTCTTTTTCTTTGAGATCAGTATCAAAATGACCAGTTAAAGTGTATGCCTGATAATCAACAGCTTCCAAAAAATCTAACAAGCAAAATATGAGAGGGAACTCCATTGGGGAAATGGACTATGAGCATTAACCCCTCTCATTAAAGCTATTGATCATATACTAACCTGAAGGACTCCCTGACATATGCCTCAAGCAGTATTACCTTCTCTTCTGGAGTCAGCCTCTCAGGCTCACCTTCAAAGAAAGACTCAGGTCCATAATACTCAGACAAGTACCTGGCCGTTGTCCCATCATTCAGCTCAACTCTAGTAATCTCTCTGTATACAAACTCATCAGGATGCTTTCCTTCCAAAAACAGAGAAAGCTCATTTTGTTGAACATTTTCAAGTTTCCTATATACCAAGCCTTTCTTGATCATTTTGTTTTCTATAAACTTTGGAGCTTTTGAGCCAGAGTTGTACACACTCTTGAATTCATTGATTATCTCCCAAGGATCAAGTACTGACCCTAGCATAATGTCAGCACTTAAGACCCTTCTGATTCTTCTGGCATAAGATGCTGGAGCCTCTTTCTTGTGTATCCTGTGAATGATTCTTGGATCAGGCCACATTCTAATTTGTTCCTTCCTATACTGGTAGGTGAACCTCAGAGCATACAACCTTTGAGCTTCTTTCTTCATTGCAATAATGGTTGATGTCTGAGGATAATCCTTGTCAACCATCTTTAAGATTTGCTCATCATGCTGTTTCTGGTTCTCTTCTTCTTCAAGCTTCACTTTTACTGCCAACATTCTAGACTCTGGTGTGATCATTGGATGTTGACCAAACACCAGTGGCTTCTCAGGCACATATTTGGCAGGTAAAGTTACTTTCTTCTTTTGAATGGCCAGATCTGACCCAGTTGTTGATGATACAGGCTTTTGAACATTTGTTTTAATTATAGTAGAGATAGGAAGCCTGTCTTCCTCATCAGAATCTTCCTCTTCTTGAATTCTCAGTACCCTTCTTTTCTTGAGAGGAGCTCCTACCTCATCACTTTCAATAGATTTCTCAACTTCAACCCTCTGAGTTTGAACTTCTTGTTCTTGCATCTCCTCTTGTTCAGTTTCTTGTACATCAGAGGTTGTAACTTGTTCTGCACTTACCTTCTCAATGCTTACCTCAACTTCTTTATCACCAACATTTACATGTTCAATCTCCTCATCAGCCCTGTTGACAACCTCAGCAGTTTTATTCTTCTTCTGTCTCTTGTATGTCACTTGAATGGCAGGAGGCCTTTCAGAAGCAATATCTTCATTGTCAGACCTTTGCCTTTTGGAAGCTGAAGTTGTGACTGACTCTGTTCCTAACTCCCCCTTTTTGGCTGCAGGGGAAGAAGGAGTATGAAAAGTTGTAAGTCTGGCAGTCACAGCATCATCTACCATCTGCTGAATTTGAGATTTGGAGGGTAGCCTCTCATCAAGGGCTTGGGCAATGATGGTTTTCAGTAAAGGAGTGATGAGAGGGATGACAGTTAGAAGGGCAGCAGCTAATGCCTCTGGGGGGCTAGAACCCAAAGGATTAGTGCCTGAAGCAGTGGCTGGAGGCTTGTCAAATTGTGAGGTATTGGGGGAAGTGTTTGTGTGACCTTCAGGATGAGAAGGTGCCATCTGTGGGGTAATTGGGGAAGATGGACTTTTGTCCTTGGACATTTTGGTGAGTAGCTCATTGAGTCTACATACCTCAGCCTCAAGGATTTGATTCTGCTTTAGAACCTCAGCAAGTGTGCTTTGGTCATCATCAGCCTTAGCTGAATCATCTGACCTCCTGAGAATATCAGGATCTACCTGAGTTGAGTGTGGCTCAACATGATCAGGTGCCCCTTTTTCTTGGTACTGGGGACTTCCAACCTCAGGGGTAACCCCTTCATCAGTTGTTGCCTCTGACAAGGTCTTAGCAATGGTACCACTATCAATCACTCCAAATGATGGAGGTGATGAAGTAGCAGCCTTGTCAGATATCAGAATCTCTCTTTCCACACTAGGAGATCTGATGTGGTAGTCATAATCCTGTGGGTTATCAGAGACACTTTGATCCTCCCCCTCAATGTTGGAGCTAATCCCAGTAGTAATAGGTGTCTGGGAGGGGATAGGAGTGTTCAACTGATCCAGGATGTTTTCAATAACAAAAGTAGGGCTATTTGGGGTGGTTTCCATAGGAATTGGCTTTGAAAGAGAGTGCACCCGGGGAGATTGGTGCTGTTCAATAGAAACCTTTTCAAATGAAAGAGGTTCTAGAGATGTGTCTGCCCCTACAATGGTTGCTCCAGGATCCTGTTGAGAGGAAACCTGGGCGGTTTGAGCTGGTAGAGTCTGATGGACCACTGGTTGACTACTCCCAGTGATCATGTCATGCCTTGGTGAGGCATGGGCAGACTCAGGGGACTCATTTCCCTGAGCAGCCTTTTTGGGCTTTGTGGATTTGGGTTTGGTGGGGACCTTAGATTTTGATGTGGAAGAGGAGGCTGTGGGTTCCCTATGCTTGGGTTTTAGCTTTCGGGCAGCCTCTTTTAGAGTAAGGTTAGAGTTGTGTCGGGAATATACTTCCAACAAAACTGCTGGAGCAGAGATCCCCTGACCAACAAGGCCATTTTGCTGAAGCTGTTTCACTATGATGGCCATGATAAAACGTGGATAGAGTAGCCATCTAGAAGAAACAGGCTTAGTAGCATGTTCAGTTAATTCTGAAAACAGGATTTGAGAAAAATTTAATTTTTGAGATTCAAGGATTGAATACAATACCTGTTGCCACCTGGAAGACATTTGGTCCCATGAAGAAGACTTCGGAGCCAAGCATATGTTGATCATATGAAATATCAGGCGCTCTGGGTCATTGAAGTGCTTCTTGAAAAGTGTTGAGTCACTCAAGTCACCCTGGTATTCATGACGTGTAAAACAGAGGTCAGTTGCGCTCTTAGGAAATTGGGTGACCAGATTAGCATCATCGAGCTGAAGAACCTCCCTCAGTTCAGCTGGGCTTATGTGCACGTTATGACCATTGACAGTGGACCGAAGAGAGATTACTCCTGTGCCAACATTGATCAGTTCCACATTCATCCAGAATTGATGAATAGAGTCGACATATAGGGTTGGATTGATGAGAAAAGCAGTTTTAAATTGAGAAGCATTCATCAAATCCACAGCTTCATCAAACTTTGACCAGAAAGAGGATTTGGTCAGATAGGCAATGGAGTTATGACGCGGTTTTAAGGTTATGGACGCCATGGATGCAAAGACTGGAGAGGGAAAATAGGTTTTTGAAAAAGATGGAAAGTTCTGAGAAAGTGATAATGAAACAACTGAAGAAGGTTGAGTTAAATAGAGAAAACAACAGAAGTTAAAACAACTGAAGAGTAAAATTACTCATCAGGTGTTGTCGACAATTTTGTTCAGCAGTTGTTTTCACCAGTTGTTCATCAGACTTTGTGGAAATTTTGTTCATCAGAACTTGTGAACAATGTGTTCATCAGAACTTGTAAACAATTTGTTCATCAGAACTTGTAAACAATTTGTTCATCAGAACTTGTAAACAATTTGTTCATCAGAACTTGTAAACAATTTGTTCATCAGAACTTGTAAACAATTTGTTCATCAGAACTTGTAAACAATTTGTTCATCAGAACTTGTAAACAATTTTTGACCTTCAGTACTTAGTGAATCAATACTCATCAGTACTTGTAACTTAGAGTATAGAAAAGGTCATATCTTTCCTTGAATCAGTACTTTTGATATGTATCAGTATTTACTGAAAATATCAAAAAGTTTCAAGGTAAAAAAAATTTTATTTGAAAAGAAAAATTGAAAATATTTTTGGGTTTTTGAAAAGAAATTAAAATTTATTTTATGAAAAACCAACCTATTCAAGTTGCAGCATACCAAGCCGTAGAACTAAATTTTGAAAAGTTGAGGTGTCTAAAGGCTTAGTAAAGATGTCTGCAAGCTCATCAGCACTAGGAACAAACTTTGGATCAATCAGACCCTTTTCATAACAATCTCTTATAAAATGATGTCTGATCTCAATGTGTTTAGTCCTAGAGTGCTGAACTGGATTCTTGACAATACAAAGAGCTGAAGCACTATCCATTAACAATGGTGTCTTCAGTTCTTTGATGCCATAATCCAAGAGTTGAGACTGAAGCCAGAGAATTTGTGAAGTACAACTTGCAGTAGCAATGTACTCGGCTTCAGCAGTGGAAGTGGCTACAGATGTTTGTTTCTTACTTTGCCAAGAAACCAGACAATTTCCAAGAAATTGACACCCACCAGAAGTAGATTTTCTTGAGAGTTTGCATCCTGCATAGTCACTATCAGAAAAAGCAACTAGCTTGCAGGAATGTCCAGTGGAGTACCATATTCCCAGAGATTGAGTTCCCTGTAAGTATCTGAAAATTCTTTTCACAGCAATCAGATGAGATTCTTTAGGTGCAGCCTGAAATCTAGCACAGACACATGTGGCAAACATAATGTCTGGCCTTGATGCAGTTAGATACATCAAAGAGCCAATCATACATCTATAAAGAGTTTCATCCACTGAAGTACCTTTCAGATCAGCATCAAGTTGTGTGGTGCTGCTCATGGGGTTAGAACATGGTTTACAGTTTTGCAAATCAAATTTCTTTAACAGCTCTTTTGTGTATTTTGATTGGTGAATGAAAATTCCATCAGGTTTTTGTTTAATTTGAAGACCCAAGAAAAACTGTAGTTCCCCCATGGCACTCATTTCAAAATTTTTGGTCATAAGCTCAGTGAAAGCATCACACAACTTTGGATCAGATGAAGCAAATATAATGTCATCAACATAAATTTGAACAAGTAGCTTATGCTGACCTACTTTCTGTATGAACAAAGTTTTATCAATGGAGCCTCTAGTGAAATTATTTTTAAGAAGAAAAGTGGATAGAGTGTCATACCAGGCTCTAGGTGCTTGTTTCAGCCCATAAAGAGCTTTATCAAGCTTGTACACCCAATCAGGATGTTTATTGTCCTCAAAACCTGGTGGTTGACACACATACACTTCCTCTTTTATTTTACCATATAAGAAAGCACTTTTGACATCCATTTGAAAAACTTTTAATTTATGTAAGGCAGCATATGCTAAAAACAATCTAATTGCTTCCAGTCTAGCTACAGGGGCAAAGGTCTCATCATAATCAATACCTTCTTCCTGAGAGAACCCCTGTACAACCAGTCTGGCCTTGTTCTTAACTATTTGACCATTTTCATCTGTTTTATTCCTAAACACCCATTTAGTGCCTATTGCACACTTACCTTGGGGTAAAGGAACCAGCTCCCAGACTTGTTGTTTCTTGAACTGCAACAACTCCAACTGCATAGCTTCCACCCAGCCATTGTCTTTAAGTGCAGTGTGATAGTTCTTTGGCTCTTGTTGACTGACAAATAAGGCATAGAGACAAAAGTTGGATAATTGACTTCTTGTTGAAACACCTGCAGAAATATCACCAAGAATTTGAGATAATGGATGATCCTTCAGCTCCTGATATGGAATAAGATCAGTGCAATTGTTTGCTGGGGGTTCAGCTGCTGCAGATGTTGATGAAGAACCAGGGAACAATTCAGCTGGAATGTCAAATGATGTGGAAGAATCCAGAATTTCATCAGCATTTGTATTTGGAGGAGCAATTGGAGCAGGAGGAGCATCAGATTTAGCAGACAATGGCAGATTATCACTAAATCTGAACAGATGAGTACTTTCATCTTCATCATCAGGACTTCCATGTGTGGTTTCTGTAGAAGCTTTTGGGGGATCTGCTTTAAGTACCTCATGTTCTTCACCAATAGGCTCAACTGGAAATTCATGTTGCAAGATGTTAAGATCAAACATCTCAGCAGGATTTTGAGGAATGGAATCTTTGGGACATTCATTGAATTTAACATGAAGAGTTTCTTCAACAATCTTTGTTCGACAATTGAACACTCTATAAGCCTTGCAAGTTGAAGAATATCCAACAAAATATCCTGCATCAACTTTGGAATCAAACTTTGTGAGTTGATCTTTGGTGTTAAGGATATAACATGGACACCCTAAAGCTCTGAAGAAGGAAATCAAAGGAGTAAGATTGTGAAGTATTTCATATGGAGTTTTCAACCATCTTTGATTTACTAGAACCCTGTTTTGCACATAGCAAGCTGTGTTAACAGCTTCTGCCCAGAAGGTCAGTGGCAAACCAGAATCAGCCAACATTGTTCTGGCAGCTTCAATCAATGTCCTATTTTTCCTTTCTACAACTCCATTTTGTTCAGGAGTTCTGGGAATGCTGTACTGTCTCTGAATTCCCTTTGACATATAAAATTCATCCAGAATGTGATTTCGGAATTCAGTGCCATTATCACTCCTAACACACTTGATAGGAATAGAATATTGCTTTTCAGCATATAACACAAAGTTTATAATAGCCTTGGCAACCTCACCTTTTGAGTGTAAGAAGAAAGTCCAGACAAACTTTGAATAATCATCAACAATAACTAGACAATACTTCTTCTTTGCCATAGACATTATCTGCACTGGACCAAACAAATCCATGTGCAGTAGTTGCAGGCAACCAGTGGATTTGGAATCTCCAATTGGAGGAAAAGAGACTTTGTGTTGCTTTCCTTTCAAGCAGGCAGTACAATTCTCATCACAGCTAAAATCCTTTAAAGGAAGACCTCTAACCAAACCATGTTTCACCAATTGATTCATGTTTTTGATGTTCACATGACCTAATCTTCTATGCCACAGATTTGATTCCTTGAAAGAGGCCTTAGAGAATAAACAAGGATGACCCTTGACTGAGATTTTCTTAGATAAATCAAAGGCATATACCTTTCCCACTCTGTTAGCCTTAAGAAGTGTATACTCATCTAAAACTTTGCCAATCAAAGGCATCACATCAGAAGATAAGATCCTACAATCTTGCTTAGTGAAAAGAGAAACATGACCCTTATCACACATTTGACTAACACTCAGAAGATTGTACTTAAGATTTTCAACATGATTCACATCATCAAACCTAATCTCACCATTTGTTACCACACCTTTACCTATAATGTAACCCTTAGCATCATTTCCAAAGGATACAAATCCCTTCCTTCCAGTAAGATAGTTATTAAGAAGAGATCTGCTCCCAGTCATATGCATGGATCCTCCACTATCAACATACCAGATGCTATTTTGGCATGCTGAAGGACCCTGCATACAACAACACACTCAGTTAGACTTTTGGACCCAAACCATTTTGGTTTTGGGTCTGTTAACACATGATGAAACAGAAGTAACATTGTCAGTTGAAGCAACACTTGAAGCATTCTTATCAGAAGATTTTGCTTTGACTTTTGATTTTGATTTCTTTTTATGAAATGAATCAACAGATGCCTCTGCCAGATTGACTTTTCCTATCAGTTGTTGCATCATTAGCATCAGTTGATTATGATTTTGAGTTAAAATTTTGATTTCATCAGACACATCAGAACTTGATTTTTTATTTTTGTGTTTGATCATTTTAGTGTCTTTAATCAAATGAGATGCTGTCAAGTGTTGTTTCCCTGAATCTGGAACAATCCCTTTTCCTTTCTTGGATGTAGTTGAGTTATTTCCTTGTAAGGATTTTCCAGATTTTGAAACTACTGATGATTCTGGTACAAACTTTGAACTAAATTCATTTTTCATTTTGAGTATGTTCTTGTTTTTATGCTTGATTTTGTTGAATTTAGAACCTTTTCTGTACCAGCATTCATCAGTTGAATGATTAAACAGCCTACAAATTTCACAAGGCACCCTCTTTTTCTTTTCCTTGTGATTGTCTACAAGTGCTGATGACTTAGAAATAGATTGTTTGTTCATCAGAACATCTGAGGCATCAGTATTTGTAGCCAATTTGACAACAGCTGATGTGTTGACAACATCTGAAGAGTTGTGCTTCAGCACTTGTGTATCAACACATTCACCAACATCAGTTGTTGCAGTATCAGCTTTTTCAACAACTGCTGATGAGTGACTTTGACTTATTAAAAGTCGTGCATCATTTTCTCCAGTGCCATGCCCATCTGACTTAACCAGTTTTAAATTTAATTCATTTGAAACATTTTCATCAGGATCAATCTCAATTAAAACACTATCCTGACATATGTCATCCTGGATAACATTTGTACATCCAAGAGAATAAGAATAGGTTTCAATATCCATAATTTCAGATTCAGATTTGCATGCACTTGAATCACTTTCAAATGATTCATCAGCATCAGACTTTTCTGAGGATTTGGTGAATTGGTATACACTGTCCCCTTCAGACTCACAGTTAAGATTCTTTGGTGTATAATCAGCTGGGGGGGCAGTGTGATTGTATCCAATACCAAACTTCACATTGGATGCTGTTTGCTTGTTTAACAGCAACTCAAACCCCTTGCAAGATTCAACCCATTTTGCACATTCTACTTGGGTTGCTGCAAGTGTTTGTTTCAAATCATTGTGTTTTACAAGCATGACTTCCACCCTAGCCTTTTCATCAGACAATTGACACTTGAGTTTATAAATTTCAGACTCTTTTTCATTCAAACCTTTCTCAAATTCAGTTTTATTCTTTGTCATGACCCTTTCTAAAGCCAACTTCTCATTGATTAACTCAACATTGATTTCTCTAATGGAAGCAAATGCTGAAACACAAGACTCTGAACACAACTTAGCTTTGGATTCAGAGGATACCTGTGATGTTGAAGAAGATTGACAAGAGTTGTCAGTTGAATCAATAGCCATCAATGCAAGATTTCCAAAAGGATTGTCTCCACCATGTGGACCATTTTCAGAGTAAGGCTGCATGTTGAAGTCAGATAAATCATCAGGTAGGCTACTCCAATCAACTACTCCAGGGGTGAAGAAGCTCTGATGTTGTTGTTGTTGAGGCTGTTGATTGGTTTGTGATTTGCTGGAATCAGGAAGAGCAGGGGAGTGTGAAGGAATTAATGCTGGAGTGTGAGTAGATTGAGGCATGTAAAAGCAAGGATATGGATATGGCATAGGATTTTGTGGAACAAAGTGAGCTGGATAGAATTGTTGTTGACTAGTACCAGAAGATTGTGGTCCTTTGCTTGATGTGTTGTTGCTTGGAAAAGTCACAAAAGGTGCAGCAGAGTTAGAACCAGTAGATTTGCACTCCCTAGCAAAGTGACCAAGTCTGTGACACTTATGGCACCTCAGCTTCCCTTTGTCAAATCCAACTTTGGTTTTGCCAGATAATCCAGGGAACTTTCTTCCTGTTTGTTTATAGAACTTTTGTGATCTGATGTTGATTAATGCCATTTGACTCAAAATGTCCATCTCCTCTAGATCATCATCCGGGATTCCTTTCAAATCATCCATCACAAAATACAAGTTATCACCATAATTTCCTGCATTACCATCAACTCCCACAAAAGCATGTTCAGAATTGTTAGTAGAAAAATCAATATGTTCATCATAAGAACATTCAGACCCATTAAACTCTGACTCCTGACCTATCAAAGCAGTGTTACCAGGAACAAAATCATCAGCAAGTTTTCCAGATAAAGACAGTTTTCTCTTCTGTTCTACCTCTCTCTCAAAAGTTAAGAGTTTCCCATGTAATTGGGTGAGAGATAGATTTTCCAGATTAGCATTAGAGCGTAGGACAATTGTGTATGTGTCCCATCTCTCAGGCAGTGATCTGAGAAATCTGTTATTCATCTGACTATTAGTATATTCTTGCTTAACCATTTTCAACTCAGAAATTAAACATGAGAACCGCTCAAATTGTTGAGTCAATGATTCACCCTTTCTGTGAGAAAATGTCTCATACTGCTGAGCAAGGATTTCTCTAGTATTTGCTAAAACCTCATCCGTTCCACCGAATTGTTCTTTCAGTGCAACCCAGAGATCATGAGCAGTATCATGATGCATCAAGCCAGAATAAATCTCATTCGGCAAGGCCATGGCCAGAATACCATGAGCTTTAGCATCAATTTCAAACAATTTAATATCCTCATCCGAATACATATCCGAAGGTTTCGGAATCATTAGTTTAGTTTCAGGATCAGTGATCATGGGTTTATACGGACCATGCACTACAGATTTCCAACATCCTGCGCTGTTAATCGACAGGTGATGTAGCATTCTACGTTGCCAAATGTTGTACTCACTCCGCACAAGCATCGGAGGCTTGGTTGCGGAGCCTGTATTGTGCGGATCATTGTTTGGAGTTGTCATGATCACAGATTCAAACAATTACACACAAACTAATGCAAATTTCAATCAATTGAATCAAAACAGATTTATATTGAAAGACAAATCAACAGAAGTTAACAGAAAACTTCAATCTATAACAAATTCTTACTAATCAGCTAATTCGATCAACTAGAGAACAAATTTGAGCAGTTTCAGAGATCAATTGTTTAATCGATCAATGATTAACCTGCTCTGATACCAATTGTAGGATCAGATGTTCTCAATTGATTCAATATTAAAGTATAGCAGCGGAATTCAAAATTGAATTAGCACAATGATAGCAAGAACAAAGTTCATTCAATCAAACAGTAAACGCACAATTTTGTTATAGAGAGAGAGTTTCTGCAAAAGGAATATCTCATTCAATTCACTAACTTCGTTACATTACAAAATTGTCAACTGCCCTTATATAAAGACAGTGACGTCTGATGATGTCACATGATGTTGACATCTAACAGACAAAACAAAACAACTGAAATAACTAAACTACTGAGAATGTCTACAACATCTGAAGACATTCTCTTACAACTACTGAAGTAATAAAACTACTGAAGTAATAAACTAAAACATCTGATGAGTAAACTACTCATCAGACTTTTACAAGAACTGAAAGAAAACTACTGAAGACTAAACTACACACTACAACATCTGATGACTTACACTTCAGCTGTTGTATATCACTTCAGATCTTGTATCTTCTGTACATTGAATGTCAGCCGTTGTGTTCTTCTTCAGTTGTTATAAGTGCTGTGAGACTTAGAGATTTTTCTGATCAGGCTCATTGGTTCTTTTAGTCCAACAACCTCTCAGGTTTCTAATATAACCTGTCTTTTTTTTTCCCTCAATAAATTTCATTTGTCGTTGTTTTTAAATAATAATAATCATGGTAGTATCGACTGATAATGATATGCTTATAAAATGAGACTGGTAACGATTAAAGAACATTATATCTTTGCGAAGATATTTTAAAAGGATAATCAAAATAACGGATAATTTCACTAAAATTCGATCCATCCCGCCGCGAAGCGCGGGTCGTATCCCTCGTTAATCTTATTTCATTATACATGTTGACACGTCGTTTAAAAATAGAATAAAAGGAAAAAAAATCATATTTATAAGGTCAACCAACCCATCCACTTATAACCCGTCTAACATATTTACAACCAGAAAACTTGTTTATTACTTCTTAACTTGTTTTTAACTTGTTAGCCTCCTTGGCCGATTTCTATCAACCTCAAACCTAAACGACCTGCTAATTAGTGTGTTTTGTGGCCAGACTGGACCGGAAACAGTCACAAAAATTGCTTGCTTAGGTGTCTCTAAACTGTTCTCAGTTGAACTGGTCGGTACAAAAATAAATATTAAAATAAAATCCGATATTTTTTCAAGTATTATTTTGCGATATTTTAGTTTTGTTGTTTATAGCTTTGGGCAAAATGTTGGTTTGTATTGCCTTGGGCCTAAAGAAATTTTGTATAGGTCTTGGTGTTGCCCTAATGGGCTTTTGTATTTTTGTTAGCCTATCCGGGCTTGTCGGATATGTGCTATTTGGAGGGGTGTGCCCTCCGGTCCACATGTAATTTTTTTCATTTGTTGGTTATATATTTTTTCGAGCTAAATCCTTTATCAAAAAAAATATTGCAAACTCGGTCATTTCTCCGTTAAATGCTAACAGAATAGAGGCATAAATGTTAAAAAAATAATATAAATAATTAAGTAAATTTCACTTTTTGTTTACATATAATTTAAGAGATAGTCATTTATTTTGTTATTATTTAACGGAGTTAACGGAAAAAAGACCGAGTTTGCAACATTTTAAAACTAAAAGGACTGATTTTGACATTTTTAAACATAAATTACTATCTATAAAATTTTGTGTAAAAATAACAGATCAAAAGTGTAATTACTCTTAATTATATTATTTTACCCAAAGAAGTCTCCCACCTTCTATGGCATTCAATAGAAGTCAACCACCTTCTCCTAGCTCGTTTCCTAGTCATTATAATAATAATATTATTTTTTGTTGTTATTAGAAGTAATTATTACAGTTATTATTATTAATCATTGTAATTACATGTACTATTTAGTATGTGAATGTTACGTTGAATGATATCATATGCCAATAAATATTAAATAGAGCGAAATATATGGATTTAGCACGCCATTTATGTGTTAAAGGGGATACTAAGGATTAAATAAACAAAAACTTAAATCATAACTCATAATCATTTAATTAAAAATAATAATAATAATAATAATAATAATAATAATTTAAAATGAAATTTACTTAATATTGCTTTAATATCATTATTATTAATTAATAAGAGAAATAAGCAAGAATACACCAAAATAACATATGTCATCATTTAATATGAAAAGAATGTAAAACTATTGTTGAAAAAATAACATAGAATAACACATGTCTTTATCAACTATTTTTTTATGATATATTTTTCAAACAAATGGTTATAATTTTTAAACTAGAGATGTTCATAAACCGTATAAACCAAACCAAACCAAACCAAACCAAACCAAACCAAATCAAACCAAAGAAATCTGATTGGTTTGGAAGTTCTTAAAACTTGAGAGTGTAGTTTATGATTTGCTTATTGAAATACTAATTGGTTCAGTTTGCGTTATGATTGATATGCATAAATCAAACCACTCGTTATATGCATCCATCCATCTATACATATATATATATAAAGTTATGTTCAATTAATATACAATTTTAGTTAAAATAATAAAAAAATACGGCATAAGTTTTTTATTTTACAATTAAAAAAATATGAACTTATTTTTATGTCACTATATATATATACATACTAGACTATACCCCGTGTGTTACACGGATTTAATACAAAATATTAAATATTTAATAATAAGAATATATAAATTATAAAATAACATTTTAATATAAAATGTTTAAAATACGTATTAATAAGTATTTTAAGTAATGAAACAATGATCAAAAACTTTATTTTTAAAAGACATTAATTTTTAAAAATTTAATAACAAAAAATGTCATTTGTTTGTAAAAAACTATTCTTTAAAATCTATGTATTATAATCTATTTTATTTTTAATTTTTTTTAGAATACATGATTTTTAGAAAAAAATTCTAATAAATACCGATTTAAAAAATATTTATTTCTTAAAAATATTAATTTTTAGAAAAAAAAATCATATCTTAGAATTTTTTTAAAGTGTTTTTATAATAAAATATTATTTTTAATTGATTATAAAACTTTTTTGTACTAAAAAGGTCAATAATCTATCTATACTCTCTAATAAAAGAGTAAATATTTTGCCACATGTCAATTTATTAGGTTATTATTGCCACATGTCATTTTTTTAAAATAATTATTGCCACGTGTCATTTTTTTAATCTTTACAATCATTCTCTCTCATATTAAATGATAATTATAATAATTATCTTTAATTTATTAAAGAATTTTAAATCTAATGACTATTGACTTTATATATACCTTTTCTCTTATTAAAAAATAGTTCTAACAAAAAAAAAATTATTAAAAAGCACACATAAACAAAGTTTACAAAATATGAAAATTTTCTAAAAATAATTTTTTAAAAAAAAATATGAATTATTTTAAATTTTTAGTTTTAGAAAAATAAAAGTTCCGTAAAAATACGTTTTCTTAAATAACAAGTTTTTTAAAACAAGTTTTTTTTCGAAGTATATAACATTTCGGTTTTCAACCCGTGTAATACACGGGATTTTACCTAGTATCATTAATATTATAATTATTGAATATGATAGTCAATATACTTATTTAATAAGAGTAATAATTTAACGAGATGATTAGAAATTGCCAAGTGGCACTATTAACCTACAATTGTGACAAGTGGCAAATATTATTTTTGTTTATTAAGATAGTAAGATAAGATATATATATATATATATATATATATATATATAGAGAGAGAGAGAGAGAGGGGGGGGAGGAATGTTTAATTAGAAACCAATGTTAGTTAAAAACTAAAATAACCAATTCTAGCCATAAGTTTGAAGTACATAAATGTAGCTTCACCTATTTTAAGTGAAATTACTTTTATACACTTAAATCTTGTGAATATAAATATGGTTTCTTTAGTTATTTATATTTTATTGATTCTTATTAAAATGAATCCACAATATTTGTACGTCTCCTTTTTTCAAATAACACGTTTTTTATTCTTGAATTCAACTTTTATTTTAAATTAAAATCTTTGAAATTCGAACACTTTACCGAGTTTAATATTAAAAAGAAAACACTTTAACCTAAGATTGAAGCAACTTTCTTTTTTTTCATTTACATTTGGCCTCTTGTCTCTAAATTTTCTTGTTGCATCTTCAAGTCAATTATTTATTATTAATTGTAATTATATATACAGTTTATTATAAACTATAACTATATTTAATCTAATATATAAGTTTACTAATTATATGTTTTTACTTTTTAGCACTAAAGTCATCAAACCGTCAAAACCAAACTGTGAAACCGGCAATATAGTTTGATTCAAGTTATCCAAGTCAGTTGATTGATTTGATATTTATTTTTTTAACTGGAAACGAGAGGTCACCGAAAATAACTATAAATTTTTAGCCAACTCTGCTAATTATGATGGTGAATTTGCTATTGTGTTGTTCCAATTGATCCTTCAACTACAAAAGTACAAATCACAATTATCACTAATAACTCTTGAAAAACAATTTTAAAAACTACTAATACTTTAATAAAACATAAGACCATAAGTGGAAATTTAGTTGCCAACTGATTTTGATGATCCAACATTTCAAGAATACTTCAAATGGTTTTGTAAACCACTAGAACTGTTCTTGATTACATGTATTCATCAAGGGAAAACTTTTTATAGAAAGAGATATAGGAGCTTTAGATAACTTAACTTTTTAAGGAGAAAAAGAATGGATCAAATAAGTGCGTTTTTAAGTTTTACTAGAGTTAAGAGACAAAGTGGGTCAGGTTTTAAACATGGAATCTACGCCAAAACTGAAATGGGTTGATTTTTGTTTATATATGAGTTCTAGACGCAACATGGGCATGTTAAAGATAGAACACTATTGTGTTAGACTCCCAATTGATTCATGATATCTAATTAAGGCATCGGTTGGGGTGATAGATATTCTTGATAAGATAAGAAGGAGCTTCCTTTGGGGTGGTTCTAGGAATTGCACAAAAATTCACTGGGTCAATTGGGATAAAGTAATGCTTTCCAAAAAGAAAGGGGGGCTTGGAGTGGCTAATATCAGATATTCAAATCTTGGTTTGTTAGCTAAGTGGTGGTGGAGATATAAGATTGAACCAGATCCGTGTTATCGATGCATTTCACGTGTCTATTCGGGTGCCGGAATTTATGCCATGCAAAAGCATCATCTCTGGCACATGGAAGAATATAGTAAATATTGACCATATCCTTTTGAATCAAAATGTTCAGCTTAAATCTCTATTCAAATGCGAAGTTGGCACCAGTAATTCAATGGCCTTTTGGGATGATACATGAGCTCGAGACATGTCGTTATCTGAGTTGTTCCCTGGATCGGAATAATCATTGTCGAGTAGTGGAAAGGATCACTTGGGTGGAAGGAGAACCATATTTTAATTGGATCTGGAGGTCTCCACCAGCCTCCATGGTTGAATTGTTAGAATTTGAAAGTTGCATTGAAATCATTAAAATTTATCCTCCGTGGGCTGGCGATTCCAAAGGATTATTCACAATGCAGTCAATGAGAAAGTTATGTTCTATGGCTCGAGATAATGAGGAGAGATACGTATTAAAATGGTGCAAACGGGTTCCTAAAAAGTTAATATCCTAGCTTGAAAGCTCAACTAGGGCGTTTACCAACCAAGATTGCATTGGTCAAGCGACGAATTCAGGTTGACTATGTAGCATGTGTGTTATATTGGGAATACAAGGAATTTTTGGATCATCTTTTCTCTGCATGTTTTACTGCTTCTAGGATTTGGCATGGTATCTCATCTTGGTGTAGAATACAACCAATTTACGCCTTTTCGGTGAGGGATTTGTTTGAGTTACATCGTTCATGTAAATGGAATGGTAAGAAGAATAAGGCGTTTCATGCTATTATATTAACTATTATATGGGGCATTTGGAAGGAGCGTAATGATTTGGTATTCCATGGGAGACATCGGTCGCAGCTTGGGCTATTTAAGGAGGTGCAATCCCTTAATTTTTTCTGGGTAAAAAACATGGCAACTTGGGATTCTTTAAGTTGGGAGGAATGAAAAAAATTTTCTTGGTAATCTTGTTTTCTTTTTTCTTTTTCGGTGGTTGTTTGTTGTATAGGTTCGGTGGCAGTTTGTTTTTGTTGTTGTTGGGTGTTGTTTGTTTTTCTGGTTGAGTTTTAGCATCTTGCTGGCTCAATCGGTTTTATTGAAATTTGTCGTTCAAAAAAAGTTGATTCAAACCAATTAATGCAAAACCTAGTTTCCTAATTGCAATTACCAATTTGTATTAATTAAACAACCAATGTTCAATGTTTAACAATACAAAACCCATAAATGATGAATATTCAATTGAAATAATCAAGACAAATTAATCAACCAAAATATATAGTCAAAAATAAAAACATAATTAGGTTTAATGATCTGTCAATGTTTGAATCCAATGACAGATAAAACGTAAATAACCATTATTGTACACAAATTGTTCATGAGTTAGCCTTCAAATCTTGATTCTTGTTGTGAAATTATTAATTGTGATGTGATTGGAAGGGTTGGAGCAGTATAAAAATCACTATTTTTCCTTCCAAAATAG
Organism: Mikania micrantha; assembly: GCA_009363875.1. NCBI lineage: Eukaryota > Viridiplantae > Streptophyta > Magnoliopsida > Asterales > Asteraceae > Mikania > Mikania micrantha. Next base: position 53,888,518 of record CM018698.1, on the reverse strand, counting down.
CATGGAAATTGCTATGTTTCAAATGCCTAGGTTATATCTTTTAATATGGAAAAGATATGTTTAAAAACCTAATTTTAAGTGTATGGTCTTAGCCTACGCCTAGTTGGGTTTAGCCTACACTAAAACTCTGAGCTATGCAACCAATTTTCTATCAACGCTGAATTATTTAGCATAGTCTACGCTCATCTACGTGTAGCCTATGCCCAAACTGACTAGTTTTTCAAATCCGACTCATTGAGAACTTAGTTTTCATATATTATGACTCACATAACTCATTTTCTAGCTCGAGATACGCTTGTTTCAATTTCGCCATATTTGCGGTGTACGCATATAATGTATATATGTGTGGCCCCTCAAGAGACAAAAATAAAATTGCACTAATTTTAACATTATTTTATTTATTTTGTAAATATAACGTTAAATTCACAAAATAAATAAAATAACGTTCGAGTAAGGTCTATCTTCATCCTCCCCCAGATCCTACAGAAGAAAGAAAATATACTGGATAAGTTTGTTTTCCGGCTGATTCTCGTCAATTTGTTAACATTTTCATCCAATTAAAGTCTCCAGACACCCTTTCAACTGTTTTACATGCAATTAACAAAAGTATGTAAAAGTACCATGGTTTCATACGAAATGAACGTAAAAACGTATCATTAAACTCTTTAACATACAAAAACCATAAACCCATCAGAGCTACTAAGGAAAATCCCTCTATACGTTGTTTTGGATATATTTCAAAATATAAAACCTTGTAGAGAACACTTTAGATTTATTATATCTTTATTATGTGTTTGTATATGACATTTAGTGTGACTGTCTTTTTTAAAGATGAATTAATTCCACATGACAAAGCAAGTCACACAAATCAGAATCCAACAAGACAAAAGGAGGACATTTCTTGCAAGTACAAAAGCAGCTAAGTCAGGAAAACTTTTACCTGCCTTAAGGTTTGAACCCTTAAACAAGTTTCAACATCTTATCACTAAGTCTAACACCTTATCAAGATTGATCATGATAATGAAGTTATGTCACATGAACAAATAGAAATGATTTCATTTCATAGGGGTGAAAAATACTTAGGAAGGTGATTTCATCATTGTAAGAAATAACATCATGTAAAAGAAGCGAGAGCCACTAATCAGTATACCTGGCAATCTTGACTCATATCAAGATAAATGGATAAAATTGGGTAAACAATTATTGCATGTTGGGATGAAATAGGTAACATTATGACATAGTATGGGTTGAGATGGATAACACAATAACACAAAGCGAGTCAAGATAGGTAACTTAAAAACTATGTGAACATAATGGATCCAATTGGTAAGAATGATCAACAATATATTTGTTGAGTCTACAATTTTTCACCTCTTAATTGAGGATATGTCAGGATCCAGAATCATTCCGGATACGTAGGAATATTTATATATGATATTTTGTCTATACTTGTGACTTATCTGTTGAAGGTTAATTATACATAGTAATTATTATTAATATTGCCGATACACGAACTTCATTTTTGAATTGAGTCAACAGGTTAATGGCAACCACCTCTCCTATTAAGCCGGTCATGAAGAGAAAACGTGGACTTGATGGGTTAGCTAACAACGGCTCATTGAAGAAGTTTGCCCATTATCGAGAACAAGGTAGAAAATGCGGAACTCTGTTACTATAAATTGAGGCATTTGATCGATTTAGGAACATATACAAAACACTGAATCACTTTTTTTCGTACTCGTTTTCGCAGTTCTGTAACACTTAGCATCGATCATTTGTGTTCTTTCTTTGTATTTTTACTTTTGTTGTTTTAATATAAATGAGACAGAGTGACGATTGTCACCTCTCGAGGTTTTTATGCCGAAAATCATAAGGGATTAAGGGTTTTTCCTTATATAAATCTCATGTGTTGAGCTGTTTATTTCATTTCATATTCATAATATCTAGGGGTGTTCATCGAGTCGCATAACGATTTATTCGGGTTATTCGGATCGGTTTGTTCGGATTTGAAAATTTTAATACATTATCCGAAACCCGACCCGATCCGAATTCGGGAAATTTCAATCCGATCCGAATCTATCCAAAAAACCCGAATAAACTTATTTTTTCATCCGAATAATCCGAACAACCCGAAAAAACAGGGTTTATTCGGATTGAATTCGGATATCCAATCTGAATAAACATGATTTTGTATATCCGATCTGATCCGAATTCGGAAAACGGATATCCGATCCGAATCTATTCGAATATCCGAATCTTTAATTCGGATCGGTTTTTTAGGGTTTCGGATACGGTTCGGATTTCAGATTTTTTGAACACGCCTAATAATATCTCTAGGGATTCTTAGGGAAAATTTTATCGCAATTTACTTGTAAACTGTTTTTCCGATTAAAAAGCACAAAACCCCACTTTACTAATTCGGTTTTGCTAAAAATTAAACTTGTTAATTTTTATAACCGAAACAATATTTGATGAGAAAATCATTAAAAATTATTTAAATAAACTACTTGTTTAGTTACAACTCATTTTAACTTAAACGAAATTGATTATTTTTTTAAACAACCAGTTTAAACCCAAACGTATTTTGTTTAAAACTCGTCTTAACCCGCACACATCCTAACCCGCACTCATTCCGACCTGTTACCCAACCCGGCTATTTTACCAGGCATACTAATCAGTCTCTAGTTTCATCAAATATCATTAATTAAAATAAAATTACTTGTATCAATATACTTTTATGAAGCGATAACAATTCATTTGTGAGAACTTTGTTGAGATAGAAATGAATTATGTGAGGTTCGGGATTATAACATGTTGCAATACTACATTAAATGAAGTATTACGAGAAGAATATCATTGAAATATTTTACTTTATTGGTTAAAATATATCTTAAATCAAATCAGAAATGGATCAACGATTTTGAAGACTTTATGCAAGCTAAAAATTGAGCTCCTATCTTTAGGTAATGTATGTTATAACGTATAAACTTTACTCTTTTACTTGAACCTTACACTCATAATAACAAACTAAATCTAAATTATGACATTTTTGTTTATTTTTTTAGTTTTTTTATTTTATCCCCTCTTTTAAAGTCATCCGATTCATACTTTCGATTTCAATATGACATTTAAATCCAAAGTATCCAACCTAAACATATAAAGCAAACGAGAAAGTCAGATTAGTAAGTATAGATTAGCTCAAGTATTAAAGTCATCAATATGAAACACTACAACAACAGTTAAGATTCAAATTTGAGAGGACGATAAGAGCTGCCGAGCATGAGGGAGATTAGATCACTTTTTGTGTTGTGGAACAAGAAAAAGGGATGAGGATAGGAGCAGTCAAGCACTAGGGGACGGCCAGTTGAACAATGAAGACGAGCACCGAGCCCTAGCCTCTAGGTGAATTCACGAGCATCGAGCATTGGTGGCCTAGGGGTAGGGCTGTAAACGAACCGAACGTTCAACGAACAGTACGTGAATCGTTTATGTTCGTTCGTTTAATAAATGAACGAACACGAATAAGAAATTCCGTTCGTTTAGTTAAATGAACGAATATAAACAGAGGTCATGTTCGTTCATTTGTATTCATGAATGTTCGGTAACATGTTCGTTTACGTTTGTTTATGTTCGGTTAAGTTCATTTATTATATTATTCTTTAAATGTGTTATATATTTTTAATTTTTAGTTTATTACAATAACTAGGTTTTTCTCAACCGCGCGTTGCGGCGGGTTATCACAATACAATTCTGATAATGGGTATTATATATCATTTGCAAAAGCATAAGTTACATAGCAAAATCAAATCTTTCATCACGAACTCTATACTAATTTCTAATTTAAATAATAAAATCATACAAAATCCATAAAAATATGTTATGAAAATAATACTAAAATTACTCACAAAATCCTTGCTGAAATAAAAAAAAAAAGCAAAAATCTCTAAACAAAAATCAAATTTTTATTAGAACAAATAAATCACCGTTATCTCCTCCAAACACCGCTAAAACCCTAGAAAGAATCACGTTTTTTCACTATAATATTCATACTATTGAATAATACACACACACATATAAATTAATATGTATATTATATTGAAATAGTATATGTGTGTGTCTATATATATATAAAAATTAATATTTTAATATAATATAAATATTTATACTATTCAATTTGGTTGCTTTTTAATATATATATATATATATATATATATATATATTAATATTTAAGTTATTTTTACTTTAATACTATAATATTTTAATTTATATATTTATAAATGATTATCTTCAATGATTGAGATTAAGAATGTTGATTTTTATTGTTTAAATAATATGCGTTCTTTAGCGTGCGTGAACCGTTTGTGAACAAACACAATTCATTAATGAACGAACATGAGCAAGAAATTTCAATCGACTAGCGTTCGTGAACAAGTTAAACGAGCGAACACGAACAAGGGCTCGTTCGTGTTCGTTCGATTCGTTTACGGCCCTACCTAGGGACGTGTTGAGCTTTCAAGAATCCAAGCGAGCGATGATTTCTAGGCAAGAACTAGCAGGGAACAATTCACAAAGTTTGATTACGAGGCATTAAATCACACACTCAAAATTTTTTTTTTTTTTTGAACAGCACTCAATTTATTATTTGTGGATTGAATTGTGATGCATGGTTTAAGCCCAAAACCTCAAAGAAAAGCCCATATATACATATATGTTTTAATTGAGAACTTATTTTTTGGGTTGCCTCAAGCTAGCTAGAGATAGAGGTGCGCAAATCAGGTTTTTTTTAACCGGTTCCGGTTTCAACCGATTTCTGTTCCGGTCAACAAATTCAATACTCGGTTTCGGTTCGGATTTTGGCCGGGTATAGGTGGTACCAGTTCCGGTTTTTCCGGTTTCGCTTTCGATTCCGGTTCTAATTTGTCTGAAAAACCAAACCCGTTTGTTCTCACCGGTTCGGGTATGACCGGTTCGGCGGTTCCATTTCCGGTTCGGCTTGTCGGTTCCGGTTCCGGGTCCCTTTTTTTTCCCGCCTCTAGCTAGAGACCCATATAGCTTATTGGACCACCCCTTAATCAAATACAATTAGCTATTTATAAGAAAATAAAAAGTAATAGCAATAAGCTTCTAACTCTTGGAACTCTAGCACTCGTTAAGTAGGCATATAACTAGGAGTCAAGTAGTATATACCGAATCAGTAACTAATTATTTACGTCAAATGTTAGTGAAAAAAATTCATTTTTTTTTTATTTTATTAAATTTGCTTGTATTGTTTTATTTTGGGTTTTAATATAATACATCATCTATATGTATACATCATATCCTAGATTCCTAGCATTACTTTTACTCATGTTTTTGAACATTTTTAACAATAAAAAATACAAAAAATATTGTTATCCCTACACATGCGTACAAATTACCTCTCTTTATTTTTTAGGGATTATTCTTTTTTTAACATGTAAATATTTCATATTTCTTTCATTTAACAATCTATTTATTTTATTAGAACAACAACAAATTACATGAACAAAAGAGTTTTTTTTTTTTTTTTTTTTTTTTATTAAATCAATCCTCTCAATTTAGTTTTAGTCTTTTAAGTGTTCTAATTGACAAAGTTTATGAAAGAAAAGTTTAATTATATGTAGCCAATGTTGGAGAAATTCGTCAAATCACATGGAAATTTATCGGATCGTGTTTGAATCACTATCCGAAATCAATATTTCTTCCCTTTCGAGTCAAGAAATTTGATTATGTGATAATGCAATAGAGAGAAAATTCGTGATATGAAATTTCGAAGCGAATTCGTTCATATTTTCATCACCAACAAACCGTAAGGTAGTTATTGGCGGTTGGTTTTGGCGGCTAATTAACGGGTCAAATCTCGGGTCAAGATAATTCCGAACATAACAAACAAGTAAATTTCGTTTAGGTTCCGGGGCGTTGCCCCTTGGACCCCGCTAAGGGCGCTGCCCCTAGGACCCCATGCGGGGGCAGAGCCCCTTCACCCCCGCGCTTGGTCTGGAGCTCAGAAATATTAAACGAGTGTGCACTCCGCACCTCCAACTCTTTAATATTCCTTTACAACCAATTACACTAAAATACACAACAATCCTCCCCTATTTTAGTGTAACACTAAAACATAAAAACGAACAACAAAATTACAAACTCATGCATAAATGAAAATGTCTAAACGATTGAATTTTCATCTTAGTACATTACACATATCAAATATTCGAGAATCAGGGTGTTCCTAAGAATTGAACCCTTCAACTCATTTGAATGTCGGATGATAATATACACATAAGTTTTGAAATCCATATCAATAAACCAGACACTTTAAAAACCATCCGTCACTATCCATTCATGAATGTATAATAGCCAAGTCCAAGCTTTTTGAAGCGGCAAAACTTCACATTCATATAGGTAACTGTAACACCCAAAATCCATACACGCTTACACGTGTCAAATTTAGGTCCCAGTTAAGTTTTAACTCAAAACATTATCAAAAATTTATGTGGAAGCGTCAAAAACATTTTACACAAGTAATATATACTTGTTAAATGACTAACTACATTTAAAAAAGCATCATACATTAGTTTGTATGACAACACAAAAACCAAAACTTCCAAAACGTTTGAATTTTTCAACATATGCGCCCGATCATGAGCTTTAACGCATCATCTACTTCCAACCTGCAAACACCACATATAATTTCACCATTAGTTCATAAGAACTAAGTAAGATTATCCAAATATAAGTTATGGTTCGAATCGGAAGGGTTTTAGGCTTTAAAACGCGTTTAAAACATCGAAACAGACAAATTGGGATCTGCCCGGACCGTAAGCTACGGTCTGGCCGTAGCTTACGCCCGCTGGGACAGAAACCTTACACCGTTGCTTACGCCCAGACCGTAACCTACGGCCCAGGGTGCAGGTTTTCTTCCATATCGCGTGTTTTGACCATTTTTAACCACTTTCGATCGTTTCAAACCACCCGAAACTAAATCACAAGTCCCCAATACATATAATATGGAGTAACAACTCCTCAATTTCATATCATAACATATCCAAACATAAATGGATACCAATTAATTCAATTTGTTAATCAAATTGTCAAAACGGGTCAAAATCTCAAAATAAAACAATTAACGCTCTGACCCTTTCAAAACTCAATTCAATCTTCCACATACATATAATATGGATTATTATCATGTTTGGATCATAATATAATGAATTCCAACACAATTTGATATCAAATCAATCTATGGTGAAATCAAGACCTCAAATGGGTCAAAGTCACCAAAAAGGGGTTTAACCCTCCAACTTCCCTTCAAATTAATTCAATTAATTATATCGTTGATAACCAATCATATTTCAACAATAATTATTATAATGTTCACCCTTAGGTACTTCCATTATAGATTTCAAAACAAATTTAACTTAATTAACCAATTTCAACCAAATCAACTCAATTATCATACTCAAGTGACAATTGATATTCAACATAGTTATGATGTTCTCACCCAAGTACTTCCATCATAACTTACCAAATTTTACTTCCACATTCAAGTGGTGAAGTAATCAACAATTTCAATTCATACTATGATGTTCACACTTTAGTCCTTCCATCATAGATTTCAATCAACCAAACAATTTACTATGATGTTCACACTCTAGTCCTTCCATCATAGATTTCCCTAATCAATTGTCATTCAATTCAATTACTCAATATCACAATTCAAACATTATGATCTATATTCAGTTTGACTAAATAAGTCAAACCAAACAATCATATCAATTTCAACTATGAACTAAGCAATTCATAATTAACCCAATTCAAGTATGAATTCAACAATATAACTAATTCAATTTCAGTTCAATCAAATCCAATCCATGTATGAATTTAACCATTCATAGTTAATCCAATTCAATCAACCAAGCTTTATCTATGAATTTAACAATTCATAGTCAATTAAATTCATTCAACCAAATTCTATCTATGAATTTACCAATTCATAGTTAATTCAATTCATGTGTTAGACTAACACATCAATTAACACTTGATGTAATTGCACATAGTCACAATTCGAGCATCAAATTAGATATGCACAGTTTGACTAAATAAGTCAAACTGCACAATCAACAAACAACCTCTATGAACCACACCATACATTGTCCAAACAATTTAAATAGTAGCATATCACTACCTCACATATATGGTGTTTAGCAAGTTGGACAACTTACCTTAGCACTAGGATTAGAGATTTACAAATAGTGATTTGCCTTCTCTTTGACTTTCCTTTGCACTTCCAATACCACCACCTATTTCACAACAATTTCAATCTTATTAACTAATATTCTAGTTAAGATTGACATAGACTTATCTAACTCAACAAATTTGCTATCCAATTACCAATTTCACAATCATAATCACTTTGAACAAATTTCATGGTTCAATTCACCAATTTTGACCAAAAGTCAATCTATTGGCATTTCAACAAACAATTGGTGTGCATCATTCAATTTCACTATTCTTGTTAATGTTTACACATTAACCAATCCCACTCAAAATCTCCAAAATCACCAATTCATCCTTTTTATACAAAGATTAGTCAAAATTGATGCATAACACATCCAAAACCATGATTTAATCATCATACTAGTTATCAAACATAATCATATGGATTTTCTCCATAACTTCTCAACTTACCCAAATCCCATACATATCTTTCTCAACCAAAATTGATAATAACTAGTAGTTTGATTGTTTCAAACTCATAATAAACATCCCTTCACGTTTTATAACTCATTTAAAAAAATTTTCAAGATTTGAGAAAAACCCCATATCTTGTTCATCTCAAGAAATCATGACTAACATCAAATTAGGAATCACAAATCACTTACAAGTTGTTAGTAACCACTAAAGATAGTGATTTAAGCTTTCAATCTTGGATTCAAGCTTCAAGAACCACGAATTTGGAAGCTAGGTCAAGTTTCTTCCTCTTCCCCCTTTTCTTCCTCTCATACGTATACACACACAACTTCAAGAATTATGAAACTTTGACCAAGTCAAAGTCTCTTATCCCTTCCAATTACCAATTTGTCCAATTGGCAAATTCAACCCCTCAAACTTTTAAACTAGTTAACTCACTTAACCAACCTATTCAAGTTAGTTACTAGTTAACCTTAATACCCCCAAAATGTTATTATATTATTATCTCAACATAATTTAAAACATAATAACATTTGTTTATTAAAACACAAGTGACCGTTAAAACCGGTCGTTACAGTAACACTTTTCGTCATGCTCCTACAATGCACTTTTTAAAAAGAATTATTAAAATGTAATATTAACCTTATCAACTTGCAGGTCTGAGTACATACCTTGGGATGTTTAATAAATGTACTACAATATTCAAGAATAAGCTTTCCACATTGAATTCAACTTCTAATACCATATTAGAAGGAATTGGGTATATTATTCTCAACGAACACAAGTGGACTTTAAGCCCATCCCTATAGCAGACTTGTGCACTAAGTCTCTAGTCAAGCTCTTTGTTAAATGATCGGCTAAGTTGTGTTGTGTTCGAATGAATTCAACAGTTATCACCCCGTTCGTAATTAATTCACGAACCATACTATGTCTAACACCTAAGTGTCTAGAACTACCGGAGGATCTGCTCGGGTATCGGAATCTAAACAAACAAAAGAAACAACAAATCGAATATCTATAGTTATCTAGCCAAGCTCTTTGTTAAATGATCGGCTAAATTGTGTTGTGTTCGAATGAAATCAACAGTTATCACCCCGTTCGTAATTAATTCACGAACCATACTATGTCTAACACCTAAGTGTCTAGACCTACCGGATGCTCTGCTCGGGTATCGGAATCTAAACAAACAAAAGAAACAACAAATCGAATATCTACACAAAGGTCGCATCAAATAATCTTATAAATCAATACAACGGAACATGCGATAATGAATACGAATTCTATAATTATACCGCATGCAAAACCAATCAGAATTACAACTAATGGATGCTCGAAAACCAAACGGCTTAACTTAATGAAACGAATAGAACAAATGAGACAAACAAAATATACTATGAGTTAAATAAACTGAATCCGTACCTTAGCCTTAGCAGTTAATCAGCAACTAACATTAAATGATAACAAGTAGTCCAGATCTCTGACGATTCAGTAAATCTGTGTTTGATTTTATTTAACGTTAGTTTAAACGAATTATAATTCGTACGCAATTATATTTTTGGTGATTTGGATCTTTTAAACATTTCGATATGTTGAATCAGTTTATTTTATTGCTAAATTATATATATATATAGATATATATATATATATATATATTTAAAAGAGCTTGTGAATTCTCAAGAATTATTTAAAAATGGTTCAAATTCGAAAATATTAAAAATGGGTCTAAGAGGTGTTGAACCCGTGACCTCTTGGTCTGATTTCATGAGCTTTAACCATCCAACTAACCATCTTAATGTTAATTCTTTGATTCTTTCATTATGTAATTCTAAGTTGTCTGCTTCATATGCATATATATATATATATATATATATATATATATATATATATATATATATATATATATATATAGCTTACAGCACGTTTTCGTTTAATCTTGTCAGGCATCGTATTCAATGCGAAACCATATACCTTTATATATTCAACTCTTCTAATTGTGATCCGAACATCATTTACTGTTAGTTTTGATTTAGGTTTTACAATCTTAAATCCAATGGAATTATACGTGCTCGGTTTGAGACCAAAACAACATTGAACTATTCGAACATATTAACTGAAACTAATTGACTCAAATAATTATAAGTTACCTTAACTGAAGTATGATTGCGATTCGGAGAAGGATGGTAAACACGAAATGATTCAATTAATTGTTGATTAAACCAAAAATCACGGTACGTCGGTTCCTCATGCTGGTCTTGTTTTCTTTTTCGGTTGAAGTCCTCTGGCGGTGGTTACTAAATGGTGGTTCGATCTACGGATTCACGTACTGATGTTGTTTTGGTTTGCAATTGCGGTCACGGTAACAATTGTACGAAAACTGATGAACTAAGAATATCGATGTTCCAAACGAGCGAAGGAATGCCAGGTGATTGTGTTCGGTTGGTGATACAATGGTGATATGAGGATTGAAAACTGTGACCGGAGAATGATAATGAGTAAGATTGTAATTTGAAACGATTAGATGGGTTTGGCTTCACGATATTTAACTTTCTAAATGATGTATATGTTAGATTTATGTTGTGAAATGATAGCATGTGATTCGTTGATAGCCTCATTTCCAATTAATTTTAAGAGAATTGATCGGTTCTCACTTAATACACATAAATGGTGTACCAATTACTTACTAATTCATCGGTTACATAAATTAATTAAAAACATCAATGTGAAGACAAGGTACCAGCCAATTTAATATGATAGGATTGATTTAGATCTATCGGGTTTCCCGCTGTTTGGTAGTTAGTTTGTTTATAAAATTTGAGTATTCGAATAACACAAATTGGACGACTCTTAGTTAATCAAATTATAATAAATTTTTCGATAGTTAATCCGTAAAACTTGTAATTAAATTTGTTGGAACATTATTAATTCACATTTATCATTCGATTTCATTTATTAAGTTTTAATTTAATTAATAATTAGTATTTTATTTATTTATTTATTTATTTGTTATGGCATGTTTTTTTAGCTTTTAGGTTTTATCTTTAGGTTTATGGTTTGTTTTTATAATTTTGGTTTTATTATTAGGGTTTATTGTTTATGATTTAAGGTTTAGGTTTTAAGGAATTACAAGCCGGTTCCAATGATGTAAAAATGAATTCAATTGGAGTTTGTTTGGGTCGGTTTTCGAGTTTTTGAAAATCCTTCTTAGCCTTCTTAGGTAAAAAAGACTTTTTAGGGGAACCTTCCCCATCAACTATATATTTCTTATTTTGTTTATTTAGTGTATATTTAATAGTTTTTATTTTACTCGAGTAGTATATGAGTTTTTAAAAATAATGTTAATAATATAATAAAGTCAAACAGAACAACCTATAGGTTTTACTATCCCTAATTAATTTGACAAAGTATAACTTTTATGAATTATGACTGAGAACACATGGGTTCCTTTTACAACAAATTAGCTTTAAATTTTTACACATAAGTGGCAATCGTTGTGATATGTTTATTTATTTATTTATGTTTTGATTTTTATGATCGTGTTGCCACCGATAGCTAGGTTCGAGTTTACTCCCAGCCCAATTATTTGAGATTTTCTTTTGGTTTTTAAATATGCCAGATTGACAACTTTTCAACAATATCGAGAAGGAAAACTAGTTATATTTAGACTATTAGGTATGCCAAGTGACCCAATCATTCCACCTATGCGCCACGTAGGCGCCACATAAGCACTCACCACAACCACTCACCCCACCATTTTGGTGGAAATGCCCCATTACCCACTCACTCCACGTTATCATTCCTTTTTTTAAACTTTTATATATATTCATGTGAGTGTGTGTGTGTAAGAGAGAGAGAGAGAAACTGAGAGAAAGAGAGAGAGTGTCTCTCATTCACGCTGTTGCGCCAATCACGCCATCCCCATTCATGCCCTCTCACGCCCTACCCACGCCCACTCAAGGGGCATACCCACCGGTCTTATGGGGAAATATTTAAATAACAAGTAATATTTGTCTAAAATAATAGAAAATAATAAGAGATTGACATGATATTAAAATAATTAATGACTAATTTGGATTTGTCAACTTTTATTGACTTTTTTTATTTATTCTTTTTGTAAATTGTGACAATTGCATACGAGAATTACGTCATTAATGATATGAGCACATTTGATTGTTCTAGAAATCCACGTTGATTTAATGATTGAAATTATTACAGATCAATAGTATGCGAGAAATGATGAACGTGGGCGAAAACCGTGTGCAAAACAGAGTCCTGGATTGCCCAGAATTGAAAAACGAAGAAAATTTTCTAAGTGTTGAATAATTGGACTCGTCGCGGTACGCGGAGGTGGGCTTGAGAGTTCTCCGCGGTACGCGATGCATGAAAAATATCTGAGATTCTTCCGGATTTCTTCGCGGTACGCGAAACCCATTTTGGCCTCTGGTCGCGGTACGCGACGGGTGAGGCGGTGCAATGAATTGATCTTCTTCAGCAGATTTCATGCAAAAATTTTATTCTTCAATCCTCTCGCACAAACTCGACTCACAGAGCAAAACTCCGGCCAAACCACTATCAAAACACCATCTTGAAGCCACCAGAAGTCACCAATCATACCAAGGATCATCTCTGCAAGCTCTGATCGTTGTTTTAACCGCAGATACCCGTCAGATTAGGTAATGATCCGTTTAAACCTTCTAGTTTGATAATGATTGATTAGATCTTGATTTTGAACGTAATGACATAGTTAGGATTGTTGATTATTGCCTAGATGATGGCTAGGATTGATTATAAACAAAGAACACGAAGTTTTAACGGTTAAATCCTTGTTTTGATCCGTTGTAATGCCCGGTTTGCATGAAACCATACCCATGATTATAATGGTTTAACCCATTTGATTATAACAATGTAGGTGATTAGTTGGATTAATCCTTGAAATGCAAGGTTAAATCCAAGTGTTCCAAACTAATCACAATCATTAACATACTCATTAGAACGATTATCTGATGTTTATGATAACAGTCAGATTAGTATGTTAAGCATGGTTGTTACACCTATTTAAATGCTACATTGTGATGTTTCATGATATTTGGGTAATCAATAACAAGGATTGATCATTTCTAAGCCATTAAATTATCTAGAAACTGTTATAGTATCATAATCAACAACACTAACTATTTGGTTAATCTGAGAGCATTCTGATTAATCAAAAGCGTCATCAACCTTATATTGGGAATCTAATGCAATGTAGGTTCCTACATTATCATACATTGTATGATATGATAACAAAATAACTAAGTAAATACTTAATATCGGTTTGATGACTTTCAAGGCAATGTCTTTGACATTGGACGTTCAGAAAGATCTAATCAGTGAATTAAAATCTAAATAACTCATTAATCATGAATAAATGCAGAATCACCTCTCTATTATCAGTTTTGAGATATTCTGCTACATCTGTATTATCAGGTGAGTTTCGTACAACCCCTTTTCTTTTTACTCTTTTATAAACATCGGGGAACACTGTTGAACTTTTTGGAACTATATGATATGTATCACTGTTATCTGAGTGATTTCATGTGATTGTTGAGAATTTGTGGATTTCATGGGATTTTGCCTGGAAAACAAGAACACTATCACAGAACTTGAAAGTCCTCATTTTTGAACTGTATCTAGTGAACCCATGTAGGGCCGAACGGGGAAACATTGATAGTACTATCGGTTGACCACCCATTTGCTGGGAGCTGCAACTCCCCTTGTGTGAATGTTTGTTTCCTGTTTCCAGAACTTCTTAATGTTGTGATAGACATTAAGATAATGAGGCATTAAGATGTTACCGACAGGTAGTATCTTGTAGAACAATATCGTCAGAAAGGAACTAGATACGGGTCCCATGGTTATCTGGAACTGAACATTTTGAGAACTTATAATTACATATCATATTGTGGAACTTGAACTGTATGATCTCACCAGCTTTGTGCTGACGTTTTCAAATCAAACCTTTTCGCAGGTAGACCGTGACTCCGGGGGAGACAGCACTTTAAACACTAGTAATTAAATAAGTCATTTGTGTAATAAACTTAGTTGTAAATTTTGATATTAGTTGTAATGACGAAACCCTGTAATGTATTTACTTTGAGTTAATCTGTGTGCTTGTGATATCGGATCAAGTAAGTCACCCCTCATCTCGGAGACATCACCACTATGCTTCCGCAACCATTTCAGTGACATCATGATGAGGTGACGAGAGGTGGGGGTGTGACATAAATGTTCACATTTTTTTCATATGAAATTAGTTTAAAAAATTATGTCATTGAATATATTATTTTTGTTTTTAATATGAGCTTAATATTAATATATAAAAATAATAATTTAATTTATAAATTGTATTGGAGTTTTGGTACATATACTGTATTTTTAAACATATGCTAATTTTTTTAAAATGTATTGTAATTTTAGTGTAATACAGTAATAAAAACAAAAATCTACATTGCAAAAGTGTTTTCAAGAAAAAAATATAGCATAGAAAAATGTAATATATAAAATACAGTAAAACATTAACAACGTATATGTTTGACTTTTTTTATGAAATATATATTATTAATTTATTACTATATAAAAATTAAAGAGGAAAAAAATTCTCGGTTTTGTTGTGTGATTATTTGAAAAAAAATATTATTTATACAAAAAAATGAGAATGTTAAAAAAAATTATACAATTTGAAAAAAGTAAAAAAAAAAATGTCTTTTACTATTATGCTCTTTCGTCAGTTATTTTCAACATTTTAATCATAATAACTGATTTAAAATTAGAATGTTAAGTTCTCTTTCTATTTCTTTATAAACAAAAAAGATATTTTTTTCAGAATCTAACTTATATATTTATGTAACAGTACTGAAAACTCAGTCCAATAGTTAGTCTCTCTCATCTTTCATAGTGAATACCATGGGTTCGAATCTATTTGAATGCAAGTTTAAAGGACACATGTGAATGATCAGCCCGTGGTTTATACCGAGTTTGATCCCAATGGGGGCGAGAGTTTACCAATGGGGTTCCCCGAATCATAGGGTGTATGTCTTAGTTCTGTCTGGTGGACTTGATTAAGATAACATACTTGGTAAGTTAGAAAATCGTCGTTCAAAAAATATATATTTATGTAACATATGGTAAATATGTATGATAAATGAATCAACATAATTCTATTATAATCATTTAACATATACCATATTTGTAACTGATACATTGGGAAGAAAATAGAAAACAACAGAGCGATCCACAGATTTGCCAAAATCCAGGAGCGGGGTAATTTTTTTCATGTGATGAACCACGTACATGTGATACTCACCAAACCCTCTCTTATTTCTCGCTGTTTTTGTTTTTCTTGTACTGAATTGTTTCTTTTTCCATTATTATATTTGTTCCTTTTCTAAAACCCTTTTTTTATCATAATAGAAATTATAGCGCAAATAAAATTGCAATTTATAACCTTTTTTTAAAAATCATGGACACGTATATCTTTTTTTTGAACAGTAATTTTTTTCATCTTTGTCCACCATGTGACTAGAACCTCAATATATTCCAGGAATGACACATTAACACACCTTGATACTATTAAGACAAATGCCCTTTGGTTACACGTATTCATCTAAATTACTTCTAAGTCTACACCATAATCTAATTTTATCTGCGTTTGAATCCGTCATCTCAATGATAGAGAAACGGCTTGCCACTATAAGACCATCCTTAATACTCCTCCCGTTGGTCAGACGGGGAAGCCACTTTGGGCGGCCTCGAGCGGGCACACCATTCCCTACCCCGACGGTGCTCAATTCCGGACCACAGCAGCCCCCACGCCCCGTGAAGCCTCCTCTCACACCCCGCTTTCTCCTCTCTCACATTTTCAGTGGGGTGACCATACGAGTTTTAAGGTTTTCAGTGAGGTGATGACGTGACAAAAAATTTCTGTGGGGTGGGATTTCAGTGGGGTGAGTAGTAAACATAGTCTGATGTTTTTCTAAAATTAACCAGCCACCTCAAGAAGACAGAAGTACCATGTCGTTATAAAAAATGTGAATGCCGCCTAGCCACCATTAGGCGCCCCTCACTGACCGGTCTCACGGCCAATATGAGGAAGGTAAATCGTATGACACAGGGAAAATTGGGTGGTGCCGGGCTTTAAACCATAAACCTTCATTATAAATCCTCACATTTTACCACTAGGCTATCATCGCGGGAACACACCGGGTTTCAGAGAGAGTAGCGTATGCCACTTCATCTAACCATTCTTTAACCATGTCGTTATAATGTCCCCTTAAAATGTGTTTTTTTTTTCTATATATGTTTCAGTTTTTATATAAAAACTCATGTTTCAGTATAGATATTATGAGAAAACCCGTGCGATTTTGCGTCGTCGTTTAACAATTTACAATGTGGTACTCCTTTTTTGTTATTTTATTAATTGTGTTGTGATATATTGTATAATGCTTATATTAATTTTAGTACTCGTGTAATATTTTAAAATATATATATATATATATATATATATATATTATTGATTGTTATGCAAATAATTGGTTTTTAACTGATAAAGTAAATATTTGTCATTTATGTCATGTATATAATTTACTTTTTATTTTATCCAGTTAGTATATTTAGGTGACTTTAAGGAATTATACAATGTGTTTTAAAACTTGTAATTAAATAATCTCTTAGACTTGTGTAAATAATTTATAGCAGAGCCGGCCTTAAGAATGAAAAAAATTTCTGAAGCCTATAACAAAAAAAAATTGACCCTTTAAAAAAATTAACTTAGTAATTTATACGTAAAAAGTTAAAAGTATATATAAAAGTAATTTTTAAAATTTCGATCCCCTTAAAATGTCAGGCACGAGGCTGTCACCCATTTCGTCCCACTATAACGTATTTCTTTTCCTAAATTCCAGACATTACAACGGGATTTATTTATTTTAATTTACTTTTGAATATAAATCTTTCTAAAACAAAACCACTAAAATTAAGGTGCGATCGAGTTATAAATTCTAGTAGTTTAATCAGAAAAACCATCGAGTCATCCTTCTAATTCATCTCAATAAATGAGGTGACATGCAATGTAAGTTTAAAATATACATATATTTGTTACATTATTATTCTATATTGTCACACTTTTTAGGATGCCTATAAAGGAAATTATTTAGGGTATTCATGAGAAAGGAGGGACACTTTTTTGTACGGAGTTCTTTCCATGCATTCTTCTCATTGCAACAAAGAGTCACAATCCCTAAACCAAAACTTTGCAACACGATTATATATAACCATCCTCAATTCGATGTAACACATGTAGCTCATAACTCAAAAGAATGAGCTGCAATGGATGTAGGGTTCTACGCAAAGGGTGCGAAGACGATTGCATCCTTCGCTCTTGTTTAAGTTGGATCAAATCGCCCGAATCACAAGCCAATGCCACCCTTTTTCTGGCTAAATTCTATGGTCGTGCCGGCCTCCTTAACCTGATCAACGCCAGCCCTCACCACCTCCGTCCTGGTACGCATATTTCGTGAGTAAAAGTTTGAAAGTTTTGTATTACAAAATTGTTTAAAAAGAATCAAATAGTATGTGATTTCTGGAAGCAAACGTAAAACTAGATAATTCGAATGGGTGGAAGCGAATTTAAAAAGAAAAGTTCTCTCACATTAGTACGAATTCACTAGTTTTGGTTTGGTTCTAGAAATCAAAATGATGTTTTGATTACCAAACTTAATTGTTATTTGTTGTAGTTTGTTTATTTATTTATTTTATTATTGTTTTGTATTCGGACTTCGAATTCGATTTGAATTTACTTAAATAATTTGTTTAAACTTTATTACAAACTTTAAGCTAACTTTAATCATTCAAAATATCAAAATAAACAAAACCTTAAACATATTATCTAATTATAAAGTTAAGTTTATATATATATACATACACACACACACATATATATATAGGGGAGGGTTTCACTGAAAATTTTCATTTTGAAGAAAACTTAGAAAACTAATCACAATTATAATCAATCAATTTCGTTTTTCGTTTTACATTTTGTTTTATTATGATGTTAGATTCGTTAACAAAAAGAAAAAAAATATAAAATACATATAACTCATGTTATTACATACGTGTAACTCATTGGTTACGTATATGTAACTTGTACACTACATATATGAGTTACATATATGTAATTTTATAGGTTACATAACGTAACTTCGTGTTCTACATATTTTTATTAAAAAAATATTTATTTATAACATTTATAAGCTAATAATAAAAAATCATGATTTTTTTTAAAAAAAATTGATTGGTTAGTAAGAGTTTTCTTAGTTTTCTACAAAATGAGGAGTTTTCTTTTGAATCAAGCTGCTGACTTTAAAATTAAAATCGAATCAAATTTCAAGTTTTTTGAATCAAATTATAAAAACTAAACACCTCTAGATGTTATCATTTTGTTAATGATCTATTGATTGTTACAGAAACATTTACTTCACTATTGCATGAGGCTTGTGGTAGGATTATCAACCCTACATATGGTTCAGTCGGGTTGATGTGGTCCGGGAACTGGGAACTGTGTCAAGCCGCGGTTGATTCTGTGCTTCAAGGCTCTACACTCATGCAACTCACTACCGGTGATCATAACCATGATGCTGCTCATTTTATGCCTCTTGAGGGTTGTGATATACGGCATCTTTCTAAGGACCACCCTGATCATGGCGAGCACCACAGAGTGAAGATCCGAAGCAAGTTCAAACGGCCCCGTGGTGGGTCTGCTTTTGCTTTCCAGCAAGTGGCTTCCGCCAGCGGTGGTGGTGAGATGGAGGCGAACCGGGCTACGAGCCATGAGTCTTTATCTGTTGAGATTGTGGAGGGTGCTTTATTGAACCATGGTGGTGATGAATATGATGAAAGTGGGAAGGTTCTCTTGGAGCTGAGTCTAGGGTAGCTAGATCGGGCTGGATTATATTGTTTACTCATTGGATCGGTATGGGCCAGGTTTATTGATGTGGTGAGACACTGTCTAGCTAGATATTTCAAAACGACTCATGATTGTTAATTAGGTGAAAGTTGGTCAATTATATGTTTTTGCAAGCTCCGTAATTTTTAATACTTTCTTTATATTGATGTAATTTTTTGAACAACACCATGAAGCACGAATGCCTTTGAGTCTTTGACCTCTCCCGCTAGCAATTTTAGGCATCTTATCTAATCTACTAGGCAGGGCCGGCTCAAGCTTTGTGGAGGCCCAAAGCGAAAACAAACCTGAGGCCTTTTTTGAAAAACAAAAGTCTGACCTGGCCAGTGAAACCGATCCATTCCAAAAATGACATTTAACATCTCCTGACCGGGATTCAAGTTTACAATATCTATTTGACATTTAAATATTGTTTTTAAATCAGCCTGGATAATGAAGTTAAAATTTTTATCAGCCAAATAAAAAGAAGACAGAAAATACCCAAATAATATGATAGTCAAAGAACTACAATTACCCAAATCAGCACCAAATAACACTACATTAGAATAATATGATAGTCAAAGAACTACCCAAATCACTAAATTAGCCAAATAAATAATCAAATACGAAAATATCTTAGCTCGTTGATTAAATCAAAAGACAGGAATAAAACAGGAAGAAGAGTTCAAGAGGCCCTTACCTCGTTGATATCTCGAAGATAAAACCACAAGGACAGTCGTCAGTCGACCACTTGGAAGGAGACTATTTATCGAACATTCAAACACAAGGACTAGACGTCAGTCAACCAGACTCTTCGACTATTCGGCTCCCGATCTTCGCCACTTTGGAATGATCGCCAGGCGCCTCTTCGTGAGTCGTTTCCCCTCCATGATACATTCTCCTGCAGACTCTTCGTCTCTTTGCATACCCTACCTTCTTTTAAGCGCAAACCCCATTTAGGCATCTGGCATCTCATATTCTCATCTATTCCCCGCTTCCTCGTTAGGTTCAATAATTCAATTTCAACAGAATAGGGCTTTTTAGTTGCGGGCCTGCGTCAATTTTTAAGATATGTAAGCCCAGTTCAATACTTAAGATATCTAAGCCCAATAACCTGTAAAAAAAGAGGCCCTTATTATTTTGAAGGCCCTAAGCCCTAGATTGGGCTGCTTGGCCCATTGGGCCGGCCCTGCTACTAGGTAATGGTGCCCTCTTAACATCTGTATAAGAGGTCTTGGGCTCGAATCCGGTCCGAAGCATATTTGCTGAGGCAATATCAAGGGGTTAACTCAGTTGTGGGGTTTCCTCCTGGGGTGGGCTCGAGCGTATGCCCCAAACGTCAAATCCGAAGGGACGGTTGAAATCCCGTCTTAAGTGTCGTCGTATCAAGTCGTTCAAAAAAATCTAATCTACTAGGGGCACCCATGGTCTTCTACTATATATATATATATATATATATAGGGCAAGGTATAAAAAATAACCCTCTTTTTTTGCTACAACTACATAACCCATTTAAACCAATCATAAACTTACACATAAGCATTATATTAAAATATTAAAAAGGGCATCATAGTCATTTTACCCCTTATAAGTTTCCCCCCTCTTTTTTAAACATTAATAACTTTTTTATAATATATTAATTTTTAAAAAAAATTGCAACATTATATTCGTCTCATTTTTCTCTTTAATTCCGTTATAGTCTCGACTAATTTTTTTTACTTTTTTTAAATGCCCTATATTTACATCATTGTAACGATGTTAAATATAACAAATTTATTTGAAATTTTTTTAAAAATGATAAATTACAGTGATGTAATTTACATTGACATAATTTAGCATGATGTAATTTACATTGACGTAAAATTCGGTTTCGGTTTTTTTCGGTGAATTTGGTTTAAATTACAGTGATGTAATTTACATTGACAACAAATTAGTTTAAATTTTTTTCGAACAATGATAAATTACATCACTATAATTATCATTGTAAGAGAAAAAAATCAAAATAATGTGTTCTATTACATCACTGTAATTTATCATTGTAATTATCATTGACGTAAAATTCGGTTTCGGGTTTTTTCGGTGAATTTGGTGTAAATTACAGTGATGTAATTTACATTGACAACAAATTAGTTTAAATTTTTTTCGAACAATGATAAATTACATCACTATAATTATCATTGTGAGAGAAAAAAATCAAAATAATGTGTTATATTACATCACTGTAATTTATCATTGTAATTATCATTGTTAGAGAAAAAAAATAAAATAATGTGTTACGTCACCGTTAATTATGTCATTGTAAATTACTTCATTTTGTGTTACATTACTTCATTTTTTGTTACATTACTGTAATTTACCATTGTTATAAAAAATTTTAATTAATTTGCTATCTTTAAGCTCGTTACAATGATGTAAATACATGACATTAAAAAAAAAACTAGTCGAGACTATAACGAAATTAAAGAGAAAAATGAGACGAATATAATGGTGCAATTTTTTTAAAAAAATAATATAGTATAAAAAAGTTATGAATGTTTAAAAAAAATGGGTAAACTTTACTTAAATAACAAATGTCTTAAATGCCCTTTACATTAAAAAAAAGAAAAAAAATGAATCTGACACGTGTCACCATCCTATACACTTACATTTTTAAACTAACTATTGGATGATGGTTAATGGGTTGTAACAAAAGATGAGGGTTATCAAAAATTTCATCCCCTATATATATAGGATTTGGTTCAAATAAGAACCCACCATATTTGTTATAACATATTAACCTATTTAAGCCAATCAGATTCACCCACATCATA
Organism: Mikania micrantha; assembly: GCA_009363875.1. NCBI lineage: Eukaryota > Viridiplantae > Streptophyta > Magnoliopsida > Asterales > Asteraceae > Mikania > Mikania micrantha. Next base: position 53,866,027 of record CM018698.1, on the reverse strand, counting down.
AATTCCTTTTTGCTTTAATGAGGGTATTATGGACTTTTTATTTTTTAACCATATCACACTCTTAAAAATTTATCCATTTTCCTTTTTTTAAATCAAAGTTTCCCCCTTGATTTTTATACACTTATAACTTTTTTATACTATGTTATTTTTTTATAAAAATTACACCATTAAACTCGTTATATTTTTCTCGTTAATTCCATAATAGTCATGCCAATTTTTTTTTTGAATTTTTTTCGAGCGTTCGTAATTACACCAACGTAACGAACAATAAATACAATAATTTTCTCTCGTTTTTTTCAAAATCTTTCCGTCTTTAAAATGTTTTACAAATTATTTTGAGCGTTCGTAATTTTCTTTCATTTTTTCGAGCGTTTGCAATTACACCAACGTAAAATCTTTCCATCTTGTTACAAATTATTTTTTATTACAAAAATTAGTTCATTAATATTTAAAAAAATTAAGAACACTTTGAAAAAATCTAGCTCCTTACATCAGTGTAATTATGAAAACTTTGTAAAAATTCAGCTCGTTACATCATTGTGATTATATCAGTGTAAAAAAATGTGTTTCGTTACGTCAGTGCAAAACGTCGTTGCATCAGTGTAAAACGTCGCTGCATCAGTGCAAATTACGAAAATTTTAAAAAAATTTGACAAAATTATACTTGAATTAAAGATAAAAAAGTGACAAATTTAATGGGGAAATTTTTATAAAAAAATAATAATGTATATAAAAGTTATGAGTGTTTAAAAAATTGGGGGGTAAACTTTTTTAAAAAAATGAATCAAGTACACCCCACCAAATGTCAAAAATACCCTTAAACAAATCTCATCCACATATTTTTTTCAGAATTAATATGAACCACTCATTTTAAAACACATTATTTCAAGAACCAATCAAATGTAGTTAAATGGTTATCACACTTGGAGTGGGTTACCAATGGAACAATTCCCTATATATATACATATATATATACCTATATATATATATATATACATATACATATATAGATATATATATAGGTATATATATATATATCTATGTATAGATATATCTATAGGTATATATATATGTATATATGTATATATATATATATATATATAGGATCCGCATCCTATAATAACCCTCTCTTATTGCATAACCCGAAATAACCCTGCAAGATTAACTCGAAATAACCCTGCAAGATGTCACTTTTATATATATTTACAGTGCTGTAAGGCAAATTACATTGATGTAGGATCACAAACGAAAAAGAATTTGCTCAAACACATAAAAGAACATATTCTTGTACATGTAAAACTAAGATTTTGAAAAAAAAACCAAAGATTCGGGTTCATCTTGCAGTGTTATTTCGGGTTATGCAATAAGAGAGGGTTATTATAGGATCTTTACCCTATATATATATATAGGGTTGGGCACAAAAAATAACCGAATATTCCCTCGCTAACCCAAATAACTTTGGCAAGATGAAGCCAAATCTTGGATTTTTTTAACATCATTGTAACACATTTTGAACAGTATGTTCTTTTATGAGTTTGTGTAAATTCATCATCCTTGTAAGTTTTGTACTACAGTATTGTAAGTTTAAATATTTTATGAACTTACAACGATGTAATTTTTTAAACGGTGATGAATTTACACAAACTCATAAAAGAACATAGTGTTCAAAATGTGTTACAACGATGTTCAAAAAAAAGTCCGAGATTTGGCGTCATTTTGCCAAAGTTATTTGGGTTAGCGCGGGAATAGTGGGTTATGTAAAATTCCATGCCCTATATATATATATATATGTAGGGGATGGTTATTTACATAACCCACTAAATATCCAATAACCCGAAATAACCCGTCAAGATCAACCCAAATATTCGAATTTTTTTAACATTCTTGTAAATACATTTAGAACACTTTCTTATTTTATGAGTTTGCGTCAATTCATCACCGTTTGAGAGTTATCATCGTTGTAAATTTTTAAAATTTTGTAACTTACAGTACTATATGTGTTTTTTTCTCATAACTTACAATGATGATTACTTTCAAACGGTGATGAATTTACGCAAAATCATAAAATAAGAAAGTGTTCTAAATGTGTTACAATGATGTTAACAAATTCGAAGATTTGACTTGATCTTGACGGCTATTATCGTCGGTTTATCTCTAAACTGACAGGTTATTACCGTCGGTTTATCTCTAATTTCTCCAAAATTGCATTACCACTGACCGCCTTAACACACAAAGGTAAAACTTACAAGTGGGAAGCTGCTCAGGAGAATGCGTTTCAAACTCTAAAACAAAAGTTGTGCGATGCTCCTATTCTTACTTTGCCTGATGGAATTGAGGATTTTGTGGTTTATTGTGATACATCAAACCAAGGTCTTGGATGTGTTCTTATGCAACGCGGCAGGTGATTGCATACGCTTCAAGACAATTAAAGATTCATTAGAAGAACTACACGACTCATCATCTTGAACTGGGCGTTGTTGTATTCGCTTTAAAATTTTGGAGGCATTATTTGTATGGTACAAAGTGTGTGGTGTTCACAGACCACAAAAGCCTTCAACATATCCTAAATCAAAAGGAACTTAACATGAGACAAAAGCGTTGGGTAGAATTGCTCAATGACTACGATTGTGAAATACATTACCACCCTGGTAAAGCAAACGTAGTTGCCGATGCGCTTAGTCGAAAGAATCATGGGAAGTCAATCATTCTACAAAGCATTCAAATCTCATCAGATATTCAAAATCGTATCCTTGAAGCACAACAAATGGTTGAATCTGAAGGCATGTTGCATGAGGAATTGCCAAACAATGTTCAAATTGAATCCAAGACAAATGGATTGTTACACTTTCAAAACCGTTTGTGGATTCCCAATCGTAACAACTTAAGAGAACTTATTCTCAATGAAGCTCACAAGTCTCGTTACTCTATTCATCCTGGTGCTGAGAAGATGTACAATGACTTTCGAGCTCAGTATTGGTGGCCAGGCATGAAGAATGATGTAATCCTTTTCGTATCAAAGTGTCTTACTTGCTCTAAAGTGAAAGCCGAACATCAAAGACCGTCAGGATTACTCGAGCAACCTGAAATACCTGTTTGGAAGTGGGAAGGAATTGCTATGGATTTCATAACTAAACTCCCACGAACTTCCAAAGGTTATGACAGTATTTGGGTTATTGTTGATCGTCTTACAAAGGCTGCTCACTTTCTACCGATTCGTGAAAGCTATCGTGTTGAAGAGTTGGCTCGAATCTACATCAATGAAATTGTGTGTAGACATGGAGTTCCACTTAACATCATCTCTGACCGTGATGGTTGATTCATATCACATTTTTGGAAATCATTGCAATCATCATTGGGAACTCAATTGAATCTTAGCACTGCCTACCATCCACAAACTGATGGACAATCTGAAAGGACCATACAAACATTAGAAGACATGCTTAGATGTTGTGTGATCGATTTTGGTGGTAATTGGGATAACCATTTACCATTAATCGAATTTTTATACAACAACAGTTATCATACTAGTATCAATATGGCTCCTTTTGAAGCTCTTTATGGGCGTAAATGTCGATCACCAGTCTGTTGGAATGAGTTAGGTGAAGCTCAAATCACTGGACCTGAATTGGTTCAAGAAACAACAAACAAAATACTTCGAATTTGTGAGAATCTGATAACTGCAAGAAGTAGGCAAAAGAGCTATGCTGATAAACGGCGAAAGCCGTTAAAATTTCAAGTCAACGATATGGTTCTTTTAAAGGTATCACCTTGGAAAGGAGTTGTTCGTTTTGGTAAGAAAGGAAAGCTAGCTCCTCGATTCGTAGGTCCTTTTAAGATCTTGGAAAGGATTGGTAAAGTGGCTTATCGACTTGAATTGCCTCAAGAACTTTCAAACATTCATCCTACATTCCATGTTTCAACTCTGAAGAAGTGTCTATCTGACGAAAATCTTCATATACCTCTTGATGAGGTGGTTGTTGATGAAACAATGCATTTAATTGAGAAACCAGTGAAAATTGTTGATTGTGAAATCAAGAAATTGAAAAACAAGCAAATTCCGATAGTTTTGGTCAAATGAGATTCTAAACGAGGCCCAGAACTTACTTAGGAACGTGAGGATCAAATGAAGATCAAGTATCCAAATCTATTCACACAAGAGTCTTTCTAATTTTGGGACGAAATTCTCTAAAGTAGGGAAGACTATGATCTTTAGGTTTTTTTCGTTATTTAAATAAAAATGTAATAGTGTTATAATTATAATAAAAGAAAGCTCATGTGGATTTGTTAACTAAATTCACATTCTAAAACACATACACACACAAATAAATTGGGATTTAATTTAAAATATGAATTCATCATATATAATTAACTATATGTAATATTTAAAAATAAATTTCATTTAACTTAAAGGATATAATTTATTCAAAATAAAATTTATTAAAATAATTAAAAACTATAGTTTAGTTTATTTCATAAACATGTCATAAAACTTACTATATAAATATACAAATAGGTTTTAATAAATAATTTTATATGGTTATAAAACTTACAAAGTTTTATTATTTTTATACAACTTAAAATTAATTGTAACATTATAAGTTAAAAGTTGTATTTATTTAAAAGTTTATAATCTTATAAAGTTTATTTATATATAAAATTTACAACAAAAAGAAATTTGAGGGTGAGGTTGTGAATTACAAAAACTAGGATTATAATTAAAACGAAAGATAGTCAAGAGGCATCAAGTTACAAAACTACAAGGACTTAAATAGGGGTGTTCACGAGCCGAACCGAGCCGAGCTAGGGGTCAGCTCAGACTCGACCCATTTTTAAACCGAGCCTGGCTCGGCTCGGCTCGGATTGTAAACCGAGCCTGAAATCTCGGCTTGGACTCGGCTCGTTTTTAACCGAGCTGGCTCGGCTCGGCTCGTTTTTGGCTCGGTTTTTACATAACAAATTTAATATTTGAATCGCATTCACCTCAAATCGGCTCGTTTTCTCCATTAAGTCCTGACTTCTACAAAGGCCACATGCGAGAGATGTCTGGTTGTCTGTAACAGACCAACGTTTGGCTTTGACCGTGTAATATACGACCTGCATGTCGCGGAGACCAACCGTCATATGGCTGTAACTGCGCGTGAAACGTCTGGTATGAGGACTGTGGCTCCAACATATTTGGGAATTATGGTTTGAGAAGTAAGAGTAAAGAGACGTGAATATGTAGAAATTGAGAATTAAGAATATGATTTAGGAATGAGTGATTAGTGAAACACGTGATAATTGAGATTTATTCCATATTTTTATCCTATTTTCTTTTATTTTTTTATTTTTTCTTTTTTTATCATACTTACAAAATAATACTAAAGCATATTTATTATTGAAAGTAACCCTATAATTTTATATTTTAGTATAGTATCTTGTACAAACGAGCCGAGCCACGAGCCGAGCATACGAGCCGAGCAACGAGCGAGCTACGAGCTACGAACCGAGCCAGCCTTGGCTCGGACTAGGCTCGGTTATAAAACGAGCTGGCTCGGTTCGGCTCGGTTACAAACGAGCTTTATCCGATCCGAGCTATATCCGAGCTTTTTCCGAACGAGCTACGAGCCGAATCCGAGCTTCGAGCTTTTTGGACAGCCCTAGACTTAAAAGGGTAATTTGTGATTTCTTCTTTCCTGCATCTTGTTCACAGCCACGTTTCCACTATGTTCGACCATTTCTTGGAATTTTAATCAACTTAAAACGTAAAAATTGAATGCAAATTATAACTGAAATGTGTTTAATACACAATCATGATCTAAAACGCATGAGTAATTGAAATATTAAACTCGGTTTATGTTTATTATTACAAACCGAACATATACATGTAATCCACCACTCGAATTCGAACCAAACCACAACAAAAATCAAATTCCCTTCACAGAAAGGTAGGCGCTCATTTTCTGAATCTACAACACCTAGAACATCTTCTGATTTGATCTCAATCACCCAATCGAGTTCGTGACCCATCAAGAACAAGATTCTAATCTAACTCAGTCAATTCGGAAGCAAATCAAGTAATTTATAGGTGTAATCTACTAGATTTCATGAGGGGAATGATAACCCTATGGTTTTAACAATCCAACATCAATAAACCGATCGATTTGATTTCCAGGGCTTGTATGTTTCGAATGGGTAACTGGGGTTGTTAATAAATATATCTAAAACAACTCTTTAGTAAAATAAAAATGCATAGCCTACTGGTTAAACAACCGCAAATGTGGTAATGGGTCGGGGGTTCGAATCCGATTCAAGACGGGTTCACTTTTAAATCCTTTTTATTCTTTTATATTCTTTTCTTAATCAAATGAACTCCTAAAATTCGAAAAAAATTACTGAGATTCTAAAATATTATTTTTAACACTCTGTAGAAATTTGAGAATTTTTCAGATTAAATGTATATTATTTTGTTATTTAAGTATTATTTAAATAATTTAAATATATATAAAGTACTAAAACATCTCTAAAAATTCTAAAAAAATTCCAGAAATTCTAACATAATGTGCTAAACATTCTGTAACAATTTGGGAATTTTTCAGAATTAAATTATATTATTTTGATATTTAAATATTATTTAAATAGTTTTAAATATATAAGACATACTAAAACATTTCTAAAAATTCTGGAAAAATTCCAGAAATTATTTTCCAACAATATTAACATTTTGAAAATTTTTAAATAATTTTTGGAATATTATTTCACAAATTTTATATTTTATTGTTTAAATAAACTTTAAAAGTAAAGAGTAATTTAAAAAGTCAGAAAATTATTTTAAATATTCTGAGATCAATGTTATAATATTATAACTACAAGCTTTAAAAATTTTATTAGTAAAAATACATGTATTTATAAAATGTTAATTCTTTAAATCATTTTAAACATATAACTATTTATAACTCATTTTTATTTTTAAATGCATAAATCTAATATATTAATAAGATATAAATTATTATTTTATCATAAACCATTATAACAAGATTATTCTAATTATTATTATATTTTAAACACTCTTAATTATTATATCACAAAAGTTATAAAATCTTTTCAAACTATTATTCTAAGCTTAAATCAAAAGGGGACTTGTTGGTCAAGCATAAGCACATACTTAGAAAGATCTAAGTTACATTCTTGATATAAACTTAGGTTGAGTTGGTGGTTCGTTTCTACCTAAACACAAGCAAGAACTAGTTGGATAATTCTAAAGCAAAAGCATGTGAGTTTTCTTATACTCCCTTTTTACATTTTTTTTTGTAATCTTTGGGATGTTGCACATGTCATATCAAACAAATGTTATTCTAGAGTCATAAACAAATACTATGATGCAATTATATAGTTTAAGTTAGAATTAGATTTGAATGTTATGTATTACCTATTTGTTTGTATATGTAACACCCCGACCGATGGCGGAAACGTCGGGATGCCAGGAGGGATGTGTAGATTGTTCAAAAGCTCGTGGGCATCTAAATCAAATCATCATATATCATTCCATCAACCAAAATAAGTACACAAAAATCATGTCTAACATGAATTAGTTACATCAATTACAAAAAGAATTAGCTATCTAACTAAATTCAATTCGCCAGAATTTCAGTTAATTAGCTAAGTCCAAGATCCTATATGATGACGTCCAAAAGTTTGAATTCTTCATCCTCAACCTACTTTGCTTCATTACCTGAAACATGTAGGAAAATCAAGTGTCAACTACTAAGTAGTTGGTGAGTAATCATAAGTTTTTATACTTAAAAGGTTTTATAAAATGAATTTAAAAGTTTTAGTCTAAAATGGTTTTATAAAAGGTTTAGATAAAATAAGTATAAAGACTTATAGTTTGTCCGAGAAGATCCACAAGAGTACCTGTATGAGATAATCCAACACACATCCACCAATTCAACAAATCAAACATTCAATCAACACATAACCACATATCAATCAAGTCATAGTCAATCATAGACAATCATTTACATAACCAAACAATCAATCTCAACATCAGTAATCTCAAATAATATCTGTGACTATAAATGGACATTATGTAATTAACATAAGTTAAAAACAAGATCCATGGAGTGGTAGCTAACCACGTGACTATACATGAAGTCAAAGCAGTTAACCAAAGTTAAAGGCGATGATTCACGGAGTGGAAACCATCCACGTGACAATACATGATGTCAAAGCAATTAACCGAAGTTAAAAGCAATGATTCACGGAGTTTGTGACAATACATGTAATCGCTGTTATTGACCGAAGTCAATGACAGTGTTTACACGGATATATAAATGTAAGAGATAATCCATAAATAATGATAATTTTAAATGTGAATATCATATTAATAAACAGGTATTAACCTTGTGTTATCAAAATAATATTTAATTTGGTATACATGTCTCACCTCCGAGTTTTTAAAACAAAACAGTTTAAAGAAAGGGAGGTTATGAGAACTCACCTGAGTCCTTAATTTCAGTGCTTTAATAGGATGCGCACTCGCGTATATGAAATCCCAACTAACTCAGCAATCTGTATTTAAGATGTTCGTGTTCATAAGTATTTGTGTCTCCTTTGTCACCAATATTTATAACTGTTTACTTTTACACTTGCAAGTATATTATTGACTTAGTTTAATATTTTTAAGTTAAAAATAAACGTTTATGGCTACAAGGGTTATCATCATTACTTGCACTTTAACTTGTGTGTCTTAATCAAGTAGTGCTTATAGTTTACTCATATGTAACCCTTCATGTAATCCCTCATAGCTAGGTAGGAAAAGTCAATGGTATTAGTTATATAACCATCAATACATGCATGCATCATGAAATATTGGCCATATTAATTTAGGTTATCAAGGATTACATTTGAAATTTAATGGATCATATTCAAGTTACTTTCATAAAAATGTTCACATTAAATAAAGCCTTATTTTCTAACTTAAGTTATCAAGAAAAATACCAAGTGGCAATTCATCTTTCATCTTGCATGCATGTACGTATATAAATTTACATTCAATTAGTTTACCCTTGACCTTAGTTGTATGTTTAAACCTAGCCGCCCCTTGATCCTCACATGGAAACAGCGAACCTTTTATGGATCCCCTCCTAGGTTCGGCTAACAATGTGCAAGGTTCGGCTCAAAGAGGCTAACAGGTTCGTCCCATGCGAATGGTTCGCTGCTAGGGTTTTGGACCAAGGTTTCGGCTGGTTCCTATAGTTCGACGCATGCATGGTTCGTAGAAACCATAGGTTCGTTGACTAAGGTTCTTGCATGGTCTAGGTTCGCTCAGCTTCCAATAGTTCGGCCACCCTAAGGGTTCGGCCACCCCAAGGGTTCGGTCTCTATCATAAGGGTTCGTGATGGCATAGGGTTCGTCCGGCTCAGGAAGGCTCGGCTGATGCTAGGGTTCGGCTGGATTGAAGAAGAGGTTCGGCCCTAGAGGATGAAGGTTCGCATGACCATGGGTTCGGCTACATGAACCTAGCTTCGGCTAAGTCATCATCCACAGGTTCGTTCGGTTCAGGGTTCGGCCCCTATTGGTTCCCGCCCATGAAGGTTCGTGAGCCACCTGCATGTAGGTTCGCCAGATCTAAAAAGGTTCGTTCGACCTAACCCAGCCCTTGCAGGTTTGGCTCCTCCTCTGGGCAGGTTCACCGACTTGCTGATGGCGCCGGTTCCATGCTCGTCACCAATCCCCACCCATACAACTCCAACCGTGGTTCCTCACAATCATTCCCACTTCATTTTTAGTATTTTTAAGTGTTTTAGTTCGATCAAGATATCAACAAGTCATAGTATTTGAAATCTACCACAAAACCGTGAATAAAACTTCAGATTTACCTCGATCCGTCAGTCAAACTCGGGATTTCTTCGTATCTTCTTGTTCCTCTCGTTCACGCGGTCGTTTGGCCACCGAGATTACGCGAATCCGTTGAGGAACGAGCTTGCAATCATAGAGAGAAGATAGAGAGAGAGGCGTGGTGTGTGTGTTTTTAGAGAGAGAATGGTGGTGGTGAAAGTGAAGGAAGAAGAAAGCCTTCCCTTTCTTTTATCGCGTATGAACATCTCGTGGTCGGTCTCGTTTTTATCGCGATTAATAATTAATAAATGCTCGTTTTACTCGTTAAACATATTTAAAACGTAAGACATTTTAATAAATAAATTTCGTCTTCAATAAAATAATTTGCAAGGAAAATCGTTTAAATAAAAGATCACCATTTATTTTAGTTAAATCAATTATTTAAATAATTAATCTATTCGAATTCGTTTTATGTTGTGATTCCTAATAAACGTTCTTAGTTTTCATTTATTAATTTAATATCATCAGATATTATTTAATTATTCATCGAAACGCGTTACTTACGTACGTATTCGTAAAGATCGTCACCTTTGCGAATCCGCCGCTCGTATCGTATGTAACATCAAGTACCAGATCGTCCGGCAAGTCCGTACGGTATGTGTGCTTTTACTATTTACTATGTGTAAATACGTATACGTGAACAGTGTTTGTGAAAACAGAATTCAAAATACAAGAAACAGTTGTACATATTTAAGTGAAAACTTAAATACCGTGAGTACAACACTCAATGATAAACAATAGTTGTTAGTATTTAGGTGAAAACCTAAGTACAAATAATACAACGAATCAAGAGATACAACGGTGTTCAAGTGAACGACAAGTACAAGTCGGTTGCGATCTGATATCCCCAGATGACAGGAATCAGATGGCCGACAAATCAGAACGAAAACAATGTAAAAACAGGATGTTAGTTGAGTCCGACAGTGAGGAAACACAATTCAAACACAAATGCAGTGTTATTTCAGAATAACGAACTGACAGTGTGTTTGCATGGGTGACGATTCACACAAACATATCTGTGAGTTTAGAGTTCTGAAATAATGATTGGAAAGTAGAAAACAAAAGTCGGAAAGCAAAACCATCGTCGTGTTCGTTCGAATGACGATTCGAACGAATACGCGCGACAGTGACGCGATTCGACGAAACGAAAACGAAAACACGACACGAACGAGTTTAAATTAATAAAATAAAATATTTAACATTTTACAATTTTGAAACTCATCAAAATAATTAACAAAACTATTTTATTTAAAAAGCGTAAAAATACGCGTTACGTTCCGGAAACGAAACGAAAACGCGAACCGAGCAACAAAAACGAACCCGAACACCCTCGGGGTATAAATACCCTAAATGAGGGTGATTCCCTCATTTTATTTCTCTTCTTCTCCACTCAAACCCTAAATCCCGGTTTTGCACCCCAATCACCATTAACAACCTTCTCCCCTCCATATCTCACTTATTTCTTGAATTTTTGAACCTACACGAAGCTCTCATCACCCTCTACATGAAAGTACAACAGATCGGAGGTCAAACCCACTGAAATTCGAGGTAAAAGCTTGTGAAAGTAGCGATTTTAGGGTTTTCGTGAACCCTTTGCTATATCATCCATCTAAACCAGTTCTACCCTTCATTCTTCGAGCCATATCCCTTTGAAAACAAACCTAACACACATCAACACCTAAGAACCTCAGGAATCTTGGTAGAGAACTCGATTTAGCCGCCCTAACCAATCCTCGAACCAGCTGGCCGAATAAGGCCTTTCGGCCGAATGAGTTTGGGCTTTTGGCCGACTGAACCACCACCCATGACTCCCTCATTCGCTCCTCATACTCCTAACCTCCATTCGACAGCCATCACCTTCATTCGATCAGAGTTTCAGTCGCGAGCAATCATTCGGCCAGAGGTTTCAATCGGCACAGCCCATTCGCCATCTTCATTCGAATGAGAACCATCTTCATTCGGGAGTTGACATTCGGCCACAACCCCTCCATTCGACCCATGGCTCCTTCGCAGGACAACCCTTATTCGGCCATACTCCCTACCCCCGACACCAGTACCTTCGGCCATTATCATGTGGCCATATCCATCTAGTAGGCCTAAGGGAGTAATTGGCCCAATAATGAGGCCCAACACTAGCTTATGACTCACTACGTTGGCATAAGGCCCACTATTTGGCTCAGATATTGTTGAGACCCACATTCGACCATGCACAGCTTCATTAGAACCTTTCTTTTGGCCGACTTCCTTGTTGAGACCCATGAACATTCGGCCTGGACTAGACATTCGGGCCCAAAAACAGCAAACTGGCCCAACAGTTGGCCCATACAGTTCCTAAGGCCATGACATACTATACGGCCCAACATCATGGGTCTCGGTCCACAGATCATCAATAGGGCCCACATCACTAAATTCGGCCCAATTGGGTAATTGGCCCATAGGGGTAAAATTAAACAGAAACAAGAAACTATAAGTTGGTAATGTGACAACACATGGGATTAAGGGTTTAATGCTACAAAGATGCCATTATTTGGCCAACATTAATATGTAACAACTAAAACTCATGCTATGATTTCAAATAATGTCAAGTGGTTATTGAGAACACAAGTTAGAGACATTTTAAATACGTTAAGGAATTATCATAATTAAGAGGTTTTATCAATGAAATGTTTAACACATGAAGATAAGGTTCATAAATACCTATGAGAGAATTAAGACTAAACACGCAATGTAATGATACATAGGAATAACAATCCATGACAATAGGAATATGGGCCGAATGATGATCGAGACCTACGAGTGTTGGCCAACTCTAGGGCTAACACCTACACATACACACACACGAAACCCTTACAACTTATACTTACAAGTTACAAACAATGTGAATCATTACAGGATTGTGAAAACACACTCAAATACAAACAAGAGCGCGTGCATTCTCGTTTAGGCTAAGTCAACCCCCAACATCTACAAGGTGAGTTCATATGCCCCTTTTCTTTAATCTTTACTGATTTTTAAACTCTCGGGGCTGAGAAACATGCTTTACTTTTAATTATTTAAAAGTTTTGCTTACATATTGTTAATACTTTGATTAAATGATATTAAATTGCTTATTATCATGTATCATTGTATGCTTGCTTGTATGATTACATTATGACAGGGAAAAATAAGATGAGGATGATATTATAATATCATAACTCATCAATACCATAGAATAACATAGTTGTATGATTATCTCTTACAACACTTTGTTATTCTTACAAGAAATAACATAGAAACAATTACAAGGAACATGATGACATGATTACAAGAACACACATAAGAATGATATGAAGATAACACATCTTCATTACATCATTCGATACAAGAATTAAGTAAGTGTAATAAGACTAGTTCTTATAACACTTAGCTTTTCAATTCAACACATATTACAAGAGAACAAGGAACAAAGAATGATAATCATGATAATGTAACTTCATGATAACAACATCATTCACTCAAACGATTAACATAATGTAATAAGACAGGCTCTTATTTAACTATGTTAATATCATGGAGAACATATGACAATGAGAACAATAATACAAGTGAATACAATTACAATTAGTTACTATTGACCTGTTGCATTATATCACTTCAATCATGTGCCAAATTGTACAAGTAGATCCTGTAAGCCCCTTTAATTCGCTGACCAGTTAGTTTGACGTGACTAAACCGACGATAGCATAGTGGTACCATAGGTTTGACAAACCTCTAGCTTGTAGGGCTAGTATGTTGATCGTATTGATTCATTGGCCGGTAACGTATGACCGGTGAAAGGGCTACCTCAAGTCAGGTTCTGGTAAGCGACACATGGTGATATTAATCTGCAGTGATAAGTAATTAATCCAGCGGAAATCCTGTTGACTAGTAGGTTGAGAAAGTGATATGCTCTCATGTTACACTACTAGTAATAGATTTCATTGAGGACACGGTACATACAAAGTGGTAGAGGTAAATCGGATGCATTGTACTCTGATTATGTGAGGATTACAATGGATTCCTTTTAGGCTCTACGCACTATAGTTCAAGAACAAATTACAAGTGGTTGACAAACACTCTTAATATTTAAAAGTGTAACAACAGTTAACCCCCCCCCCCCCAAATATAGAATAATACAAGGAACATATTACATTAATCTAAACCCCTTAATACATGGAGGGTTTATCAATACTTCGGTTCGATAACTAAGCCCCTCACACGATATTATTCTATAATTGATACAACAGACAAATACATATCAGACACGTTGAACAAAAGGGAAATGGATATCTTTAGTTGTATCGCAAGTGGTGTGGAACTTGACTGAGTATGTGGTGGGATAGCGTCTGGGCTTGACCCTTTCGTGATTCCCTATATATAAGCATACTTAATCAGGTGATACACTACTTGTACATATAACTAAGGAGAGGCCATTGGGTGGAACAGGTGAAACAAGCATTACAAGTAACAAGTAACAAGTATGACATTGTGGATGTGTGTATGATCAATTCAATGATTTCAATTACTAAACTTATGAACTCACCAACCTAGTGTTGACTTTGTTTAAATTGCATGTTTTCTCAGGGGACGAACAGGTGTAGATACATATGTGCAAGTGCTAAGCTAGTGGACTTTAGAAGACCTAGCTTACTTTTGATTGCATACTTTTGGAATGACAAAACAGTGAATCACTTTTGTATATCTTGTACAGTTCAAGATATAAACTCATTGATTCTTTTTGATTAGATTTACTTAGTTAAATTATGATGTACAATGTAATTTAACTTTGTAATTCTATATCATTGTCATGTTTACATTTCTCAATTATATATCATGTGCTATGCAAACAATCTGATCAATTCGATTATCATTCAAAGATATCGCGCCCCGGGAACCTTCCGCCCGACGGGAAAACCCGATCCGTTTCCGCCGGCTCGGGGTGTGACATCGTATTTCGATTTGATTTACAATTTATGGAATATCGTTTTCAGAATATTATTCTTAATAATTATATTCGCATGAATCGTCACCCACGCGAATACATTTATTAAGTTAACATTTCTGAGTTAATATTCGCATATAAGTTGTGTTCGTAACCTCACCATCGCGTAATATTTTCTCATTATTTTATTATCTTTAATATTAAAATTCTCAATCCAAATCCCACTAAACCCAAGTCACTGACACATCCATGATAGACCGAAATATGCATATGTATAGTGCATATGTAAGGGTCAGTCGAAACTGCCCTAGCCACCGTCCCACCGCTATTTCGATAAACCATGACCATATGTCCTTGACTATGTTTAGTAACCGAACAACAACCAACTTAAATCCCCTTTTCATTTCCAACCCAAATCCATAATCATCAACAATATACTGCGATAAACTCTCTGGTTCTGTTTAGTTGAGTACAACTAAACTTCCCATGGTTTACGCGTATAATATGTTCTAAACATGTATACCAGTAACAGTGATAATCATCAAATAATGTGTCAATATTAATAATTACAAAATCTCAGGTCGTAACAGAACAATCGTACGGATGTACGGACGACCGGAAGTACAGTGATGTTACAGTATATCTATGTGTTATTATTATTGGATTACCATATACAATACATTAGTACTAGTAGCCTTTAATAAACATGACTTACGTCATTGTTTAATATTAAAGGTGAAACTGCCAAAAACTATGAGTATTACTAGTAACCTTTCTTTAATGACTTTTGTCATTATATTAGTAAAGGTGAAATTGCCAAAATCTTATTATCAAACATTGTGGAACATATACATATTTAGATCAATTCTTATTAGACTATTGTTGCATCTTATTTCTATTATATATATATATATATATATATATATATATCAAATTGTATGGGATTCTCACCAACTATGCAAATAGTTGATCAAAACTCTATTTTACATGTGTAACAGGTTAGTTGCTTGGATGAAGACACTTAAGCTATTTGGACCTAGTTAATAAAAAGACAACGTTATTTATTTTGTTTTGTTTGAAATTGTAATGTTGGATTCATGTTTGGTTGTTTGGATTATTTTGAATGTTTGAATGGATTATATGTTATGAATGAAATTGGATTAATTAAATATTGAAACTTACAAAGTAGCACCATGAGTTTTGAACAATCTCAAATCACGCCCCAATGTATTCCGCAATAGATTGGGGTGTGACACCTCCATCTTCAAGCTCCACGATTGTCTCTATCTTCAGTCCTGTATCCATTGCTTGATTACATTTGTAAAATACAAATTACATTACAAAAAAAATGAAACATATTCTATTACATCAGGCCTAAATACCCGTAGAAATACAAGATTTCAAAAACCAACCAATCAAACAAAACACATAGATACAATCACATGAGTTGGATCTTAGGGCTCGAATCACAATCACAATCATCACATTCAAAGATTCGATCATTTTGTCGAACAAGAGTTTTGACAAAACAAAAAACAAAGATCAATTATTAATTGCATTTAAACGTTTGTAAAAGCCACTCTGATGCCACTTTTGGGAATTTTAGGTAATCTTTTCATTTAATTAGATTCAATTAATCACATTAATTGATTAAATCTGTTTTATCAAAAACCAGATTAAACAGTCAGATCAGATCTAGCACAGCGGAAACATTTAAGTTTTATAACCTTTCGATTCATAATCGAAACAATTCTCAAATCAGAATCCAGTTACAAACAATTTAAAAAACAATTAAATTAAACAAAACAAGCATATGGTGTTTTAGAAATCGACCTTTACGAAGCGGTTCTAAATCCACACAATGGATCAAGCAACGGTCTCGGTAGTTGACATAATACGATCACCCGAGTCTGGATCTCGTCCCACGAATTACCGGAATGGACCAAAACTGATTTTGGCTCTATTCAGCTCTCGGTTCAGCCCACGGCTCGGCTTTGGGCGACTCACAATCGGCTCAAGGGTGGCTGGCCCTTGCAGCCATATGGCAGCCCGGTGTGGCCCTTGGTGCCGCCTGGATGCGGCTCGGCTTGCTGCCTTGGTGCGGCCCAGCTAGGTGGCTCGGTGGTGGTGGTGTACGGCAACCACAAGACCACCCCAATGGTGGTGATGGTCGACGACTCCAAGGGAGAAAGAGAGTGAGTGGGGGAAAGAGTTGTATGTCAAATGTGGTAATTTGATCTAGGTTTAATAGTCAAATTAAATCCACATTTTTAGGATTTAGGAATTACCAATTCAAAATTGGAATTCTCACCTTTTATTTTACATTTCATTTAATTAAATACTTTTAATTTGATTAAACTCTTTTAGTAATTAAACCATTTAATTACTACTCTCCAATATTACTAACTAACAATTAGTTAGCAACATTTCATTAAATGTCTAAAGTTTAACTAATTCTCAATTCATTAATTAACATTTAACTAACAATCCCTTATAATAAAGTTCAAAAATTTGTTTGTTTAACGAATTAATTATCTCTATAATTAATTCCCACTGATTATTGTTTCATAAATAATAAAAGCCAATTCGACAAAACCGACAATTCGTGATCGTATATTATGTTTAACAATTAAACATAAATTCGTTGCCTTCCAAAGTTTAACTCTTTGGATCATACATTTCATAGTAACGTTGAACTTATCGTGAATCGGACATCCAATATCCAACA
Organism: Mikania micrantha; assembly: GCA_009363875.1. Taxonomy (NCBI): domain Eukaryota; kingdom Viridiplantae; phylum Streptophyta; class Magnoliopsida; order Asterales; family Asteraceae; genus Mikania; species Mikania micrantha. Next base: position 53,848,459 of record CM018698.1, on the reverse strand, counting down.
AACCATTGATTTGGAATATTGAAAATAAATATGTGGTCCAAATTAAACATGAATGAAAAATAGGGTTTTGAATAAACAAATCATCTAAATGTGGGTTAAAGTGGACCACATGTTTATTTTCAAGATTCCAAATCAATGACTCACATAGGGTTTAAGGGTTTTCTATTTAAGATTTGGTTTTCATAGGATTCAATCCCTATATATATATAGGGTGTTTTTATGTGGTTGAAAGTGGAAACCCACCATTTAAAACATGATATTTTTTAGCTTTTTTCTCAATAATGCATGCCATTAGATTCCAAATATACTATTGTAACGTTCTTAATTTTGCCTATGATACAAGCTTATCCAAATTTTAGGTAATGTTTAGTATGCATGAAAAAAAGTAAAAACTCATTACGTTATAATAAAAAAACATGTTTCCTAACCATATAGGAATGGAATGAAACATAACACAAGACATATGATTCTTTCTCTTCTAATGATTTTCATTACTTAGTAGAAGGGTATATTTTTTTCATTTATTCATGGAATGAAATTACTCGACCCATTCGCCGACCTAACTTATGACCCAAATCACGATCTAATCCATGACCCCAACCATGATCCCAAATTATCACCTGACCCTAGGGTCGTAAATGAACCAAACATTCAACGAATAGGTTGTGAACCGTTCGGCGAGAAATTTGTTTATGTTCGCTCATTTAATAAACGAACGTACACGAACAAGAAATTATGTTCATTTAGTTACATGAACGATCATTAACAGAGGTCGTGTTCATTCATTTGTGTTCGTGAACGTTCGGTAACATGTTCATTTAAGTTCGGTCAACTTAATTTATTAAATTTTTCAAGAAATATGTTGTATATCTTTAATTTTTTATTTTTACTTTAATACCATAACATTTAAGTTATTTTTAGTTTAACACCATAATATTTAATTTTATATATTTATATAAATGATTATATTTAATGTTTGAGATTAAGAATGTTGATTTTTATTGTTTAAATAATATGTTCGTTAGCGTTCGTGAACAAGTTAAATTCCTTAATGAACGAACACGGACAAAAATTTCCGTTCGGTTAGCGTTCGTGAACCGCTCGTGAACAAGTTAGAAGTCAAATGAACGAACATGAACAAGGGCTCGTTCGTGTTCGTTCGGTTCGTTTACATCCCTGGCTGACCCATGACTCAACGACTATGACCTGAACCATGACACAAGCCATGACATGAATCATGCTCTGACCTATAGCTCTACTCATAACTCAAACCATAAACGTGATTTTGCTATTTCCTGAATCATGACCTGACCAATCAATTAAACCATGATCCAAACCCGTGTTCGAACCATGATCTGACCCATGTCTGAACCATGACTTGATTCTCAACCTGTCAAACCCCTATCTCTCACTTTACCTGATATAATCACTGAATGATGCATGAAGTCGGTAACTGTTGTAACGTGTCGCGGAAGCTTGATGGTGAGGTCTCAGAGATGGGTGTGACTGATTGTTACCTTGGTATCATACATCCATGGCAAACCATACACACTATATATTACATCATAACTAAAATATTACACATTAAGTTTCAACATTCTTAAATAAAATTAACTAGTAAGAGTGACTAAACATGTCTCATCCTCACTTTCGCACTTGTTACATTCTTCTTGAAAAAGGTTTTGTAATATAAAAGATCATCAAGGTTGCTGGTGAGTTCATAGATATGATAACATGATATGATATGATATGACATGTTGAATATGTAGGCATACACAACTTTAGGAATATGATTCACCATGAAAACCCATTACCAAAGCCTATGTGACAGTAATGTAATTAGCGGTAATACCCGAAGTTAAGACCTTAGCCTCACTCTTAATGCCTATCGTTGCATTAAGCTGTTATCTTGTAATGTAATAAATGGTAACAAGCATTTACACAAGGGTAGACGCTATCTATCCGTGAATGGGGTTGTCAGCCCGATAGTACTATCATTGTTATCATTCGGCTCATCCATGAGTTTATTGGTTACAGTTGTTATGTGAGGATTTTTATGATAGAATGGCACAATTTTAATGTAATCATCAGATAAGAGTTGAAATGCATAAGTAACATGCAAGCATATCATTGTAATTGAAATATGTAACCATAATGTTATTGTAATACCAATCCCCGAGTTTTAGAAATCAAAACATTTAAAAGGGGGTCTATGAAACTCACCGGTGTTGTTGCAATGTTACACACGGCTGCAATTGAATTCTGCATATCATTAAGGTTCCATAAGTTCTTTCTATCCAATTTGGATTACCAGAACATTCCTTGATATTAAATATCAAGGAAAATGTAATGCGATTCATTAAACTGATTCCGAATCACGTATTTATTCGGAATCAATGTAATAAGATTATCAGTTAATTTGTAATGTTAAAATCATTGATTCGGTTTAGTAATTGAGTTCTTATGCTTATTTGATTGTAAATTAATGATAATTGTATTCCGTTGTTAAAACCAGAATCCTAATCGACTTTCAGATCAAAAACTGGTTTTTCGGATTACGAAATTGATTGCAAAAATAAAGTTCGGAATGCGAAATAGATTGAGAATATGTTTTCGTATTGAATTTCAATGCTTAAATTAAGTCCTGTATTGAAACCGGAGTTTTAATCAGAAATCAGATAAAAATCGGGTCATCGGATTGCAAAATGGTTTGCGAAATCGAGTTCGGAACGCGAAATAGAATGAGAATATGTTTTCGTATTGCAAACCAATGCTTAAATTGAGTTCTGTATTGAAACCGGAGTGTTAATCAGAAATCAGATAAAAATCGAGTCACCGGATTGCAAAAGGGTTCACGAAATCGAGTCTGGAACACGAAATCGATTTAAAATCTGTCCTTTTTATCGAAAACGGATCATCGGATTGCGAACTGGAGCGCGAAATGCAGTTCAGAATGCAAAGCAGACAAAATTAGGCTTTTTGCCGGAATATTCCTTTAGGTCGGAGTCCGGCGGATTCTTGAATGTATTCGGGGCCTATTATTTGTTCAGCCTTCATTCGCTTACGAATAAGCATAAATTTGTCTGCGAGTTCTTGAATATATTCGGGCCTATTATTTGACTTTCCCCGATCTCAGACCAACAGACAGGAGATCTGCAATTTCGTCCGTACAATGCTTCAAAAGGGGCACATGTAATACTTGTATGATAGCTATTGTTGTATGATAATTCAATCAAAGATGAATATCCCAGCTACCACCAAAGTCAATGACACAGCTTCTAAGCATATCTTCCAAGGTTTGGTTAGTACGCTCCGTTTGCCCATTTGTTTGAAGATGGTAAGCCGGGCTCATATAGATTTTTGTACCCAAAGCATTCTGGAGTGTCTGCCAAAACCTAGACGTGAAACGACTATCCATATCAGAGGTGATTGAGATAGGTACTCCATGTCGCATTACTACTTCATCTATGTATAGTTTAGCAAGTCTATCCATAGTATAATCTTCACGAATAGGTAAGAAATGAGCAGATTTTGTTAACCTATCTACAATAACCCATATAGAATCATGATTTCGTGAATTTCTTGGTAACTTCGTAATGAAATCCATAGAAATTTGCTCCTATTTCCACATTGGAATTTCGGGTTGTTGTAGTAAGTCGGAAGGTTTTTGGTGCTCTGCCTTTACCTTCAGACATGTAAGGCATTTGTTCACATATAATGCAATGTCTTTCTTCATACCAGGCCACCAATAATAATCACGAAGATCATAATACATTTTATCATCTCCTGGATGAATAGAGTATTTGGACTTATGAGCTTCATTCAAAATTGTTTGTCGCAAATTGCCATAATAAGGAACCCACACTCGATTCATGAAATACAATACATTATCAGGTTGTCTCTCTAATCGTTTGACCAATCCTTGTATTCCTTCCTCTTCCAGATTTGATTCTTGCAAGGCTTGTTGTTGAGCTTCACGTATCTGGGGAATCAAACTAGTTTGAATAGTTATACTAAAACTTTGAGCTCAATTCGGTTTTACTTGCTCATTGCGACTTAAGGCATCAACAGCTACATTTGCTTTGCCTGGGTGATATCGAATTTCACAATCATAATCGTTAAGGAGTTCCACCCATCGTCTTTGTCGCATGTTAAGCATTTTCTGATCTAGAATATGCTGAATACTCTTATGGTCTGTGTATATCGTGCACTTTGTACCATAAAGATAATGTCTCCAGATTTTTAGTGCGAACACTACCGCTCCTAATTCTAGATCATGAGTTGTATAATTCTTTTCATGTATCTTTAATTGCCGGGAAGCATATGAGATTACCTTATCCCTTTGCATGAGTACAGCTCCCAATCCTTGTCTAGAAGCATCACAATAGACCACAAAGTCTTCTGTGCCTTCAGGTAGACTAAGAATGGGTGCCTTGCAAAGTCTTTGTTTTAATAATTGAAATGCTTTCTCTTGTGGCTCATCCCAGTCGAACTTTCTATCCTTCTGGGTTAACATTGTTAAAGGTAAGGCTATTTTTGAAAAATTTCTTATGAACCGACGGTGGTACCCAGACAATCCCAGGAATTGTCTGATTTCCGTTGGAGTAGTAGGTGTTTCCCATCGCTTGATAGCCTCTATCTTGCTTGGATCAACTTGTATGCCTTTCTCACTAACTATATGTCCTAAGAATTGGACTTCTCGTAGCCAAAATTCACATTTAAAGAATTTGGCATAGAGTTTCTCATGTTCCAGTAAGATGAGAATTTGAGTTAAATGTCGCTCACGATCCTTTGGGCTTTTGGAATAGATAAGGATATCATCAATGAACACAATTACGAATTTATCCAGATGGAGTCTGCATACTCGGTTCATTAAGTCCATGAAGATTGCAGGTGCATTTGTCACCCCGAACGACATTACTAAGAATTTCATAATGTCCGTATCAGGTTCGAAAAGTGTGACACCCCGTAAATTCCAGGTCAGCATTCCTATTTATTTAAATGTTTATTTAAATGATATTTGTACACGTGGCACTAGAATTATTTTAATTTAGTGTGACACGCGGCATGACGGTACGAACACTGACACAAGCACGATAATTCGGTGAGTTATCGCAACACGCACACACGTGTCGAAGAAAACACGAACGTTGGTGAACGTTTAACACATCGTGTAACAAAACACTAGAAACGCTCAAACATTGAACTTGGAAGTTCGAACGAGATCAAACGATAGTTCGTAAGCGTGAAAACGGCGACGAACGAAACAAACAATGAAATTGGGCCTATTGGGCTCCTCTGGGACCCGTCGCGGTACGCGATGACCTTCAAGGAACCCCATGGCGGTACGCGATGGATGGGCGGGGAGTTTGAATCCCGAAATCCATCGCGGTACGTTGAGAGCATCTGGAGCCCTCTCGGCGGTATGCGACGCCGTCTAGTCGACAAATCTTTACAAAACCAAGAAAATTATTGCTACTCTATCACTTCTCATCATTATACTCGGTCTCACACTCCACCATCCGACCTTATCACCTCCTAGAACACCTGCTACCATGGTTGAAGGAAATCGCTAGGCGCTGCCAGGTCGGTCAAGTGGGGAGTTGCGAGTACTTGGATGTGGTAAATGAAAAAAAATAATTTTTAAAGAATTATATATATATATATATATATATCAAATATCATATGTTTACTAGTATATATAACATATAAAGTGATATATCAATAGAAATGAAATATATATATATAGGGAAAATCAGACAATAATTGGTGAGAAACAATGAAAATCATGGAAAAACGGGGAAAATCGGTATAAAAAAGTGAAAAACCGAGTTGGCCGATTTTGACCGAGTTGGCCCGAGTTTGACCGATTTGGTCCGAGTTGGGCCGAGTTTTTTTGGCCGAGTTGGTCCGAGCGGGTCCGAGTTTGACCGATTCCGAGTTGGTTGGCCGAGCTGGAGAAAATCGGTTCGGCCGAGGGCCGAGTTCCGAGTACTCGCCGAGTTTTACAACACTGCCTGCTACCATCTTGAACACCCCACAAACACCATTGGAGACCATTGTTGGAGCTTGAAGACCACAAGGAAGTTTGAAGAGAAAGGGTTGAAGCTAAGAACCACCATCATCTGCTTATTCTTGCTAATCCAGGTAGTTTAGGAGATGGTTCGATCACTTTTTCTGCAATCTTGGAGCATTTGAGGCAGTTTCTATAGCTAAAACACACTTTTCTCACCTCTACACTCACATGCATGTCTTTAAACACACATGCAAGCACATTGATGGCACATGCACGACTTGTAAATCTGGGTTTGATGATTTTAGTGTGATTATTGATGATCTTGAATGATTTAGTAACATATCTTGATGATCGATGGGTATGTGTATGTGTTCAATACATGATTTGGTCATGATCTAGTGAAAAACCCACATGCATGTATGATCCATGGACTGTGGGATGATTTTGGCTATCTAGATATGTTATAGATGATGTTAGAAGAGTGTTGCATGTGTAGATCTTGTTGAAATGGATAAATATGGATTTTGATGACACTTGTTATTTTTAGTAACTTTTTAATTACATTTTGATGATATGGGATGAAATATGAGCATGCATGTGTATGAAATTGCTATTTGGGCTATAATATGAAGATAATATGTGCAAGAAATCAATTTAAGATTTATTTGGGTCATTTAGAGCCTAGTTTAATTTTTAGTAACTTTTATAGTCGAAATGTTGATAGTTGATGATTTGAACTAGCTTGACATGTTTAGATGATATAAAATGGCATATTATGATGTTAGGTGATATAAAAATGGATTAGATGTGTTTAAGATGATCCTTTGGGCAAAATGGCCATGGTTACTATTTTTAGAAACTTTATTTCGTGAAATGTCGATTTATGAATGTTTTGTATGTTTCATGCTTGCTAAATGACTTAATATGCTTTGATATGATGATTGCATGATAAGTTAGATGCTTTCCGATGATAAGCTTGCTAAATCTAGAAACTTTCCTTTTTAGGAAACTTTTGTATGCAAACGTGACTTATATGCTTATTTGATTCGTATGACAACATGCTATGTGTTAACATGATTACGTAGGACTTATCAAGCATGCTAGAACTTTAAAAACGATACGTGTTATGAAATTTGCCATAAATGGAAACTTACTATATATAGTAAGTTGTCGATGAACGCGGTTTGCGTGTTTTGCACACGATGAGCACTAACACGAATGTTACACGAATCACAACCGACACACGGTTCACCAATGGGTCGTTGACTTGACACGGTCAAACACGGTCAAACACGGTCAATGTGGACCAACATGAGCAAAAACGGTCAATGTGGACCGACACAGACAAACATGAACAACCGAGGGTTGTTGAGCACAACACACGAGCACTAACACGAACACGAGCACGGTCACTTACACGAACTCATGTATGGTATACGATATAGGTAGCCGGTGACCGACACGCAGTCTACGCAGGAGCTTACGCACGAGCACAGTCACTTACACGAACTCATGTATGGTATACGATATTTGCACAGTGATGTATTACTATTGTTATTATCTGTTACTTACAGACTTAATATTTCAGGATCGCCGACAACAACGACGATAGGAGAAATCCGGGGAAACGCCCCGCAGAGCATGGATACGAGCTGACGGAGGAGGGCCGTCAGGGAGTACGAGATATAGTGTCCCTAGTGGATGTGGAGATGGCTGAGCGGGCGCGCATAGCAAAGAGCGCCAGGTCGTGGATCTGGTACCCTCCCACTGTGTGGGACTGGATTGTTGAGGAGAGGGTACCACTTCAGCGAGTGCAGACGGATGATGACTGAGCGCATCGATTACCGGCGCTCGGAGTGTCATTTGAGCGGGCCTTCGCGGCCCATGTGGCACGGACAGCTCGGGAAGCCCGTAGGGCACACGAGCGGGATGAGGTGATCAGAGCTCTCCGAGAGGAGAATCTGCACCTCCGAGGACAGCGGTAGAGGATATTGCGACGCTCCGGAACCGGACGGCGTAGTTGGAGGAGCGACAGGGGGAAGTCGCTGCAGTGGTCCTGAACAATGGCGAGCGACTGGCCGCGGTGGAGGACGTGGCAGGAGAGAACCAAGCGGCGCTCGAGAATGCTTGGGCCAAGCAGCTGATTGTGGAGCCTGAGCAGGAGCAGGGACAAGGACCCCAGTTCGAGTTCGAGGACCTCGAGGAGGGCGATTTTGATGAGGATCTTGATGAAGATCCCGAGGAAGACCAGGACGACGGTCCAGCGGACAGTGGAGACTCGCACTCCACTATTGCTTCGGATTAGTTAGCCTATTTTATCTCAGTATTTTACTTTTTGTACGCCTAGATGAGCGGGATGTGCTCATATGAACTTGATAGTAGTATTACATTTTGGAAAATCATTGTACTTCAAACTTTCATTAATGAAATGATATTTTGTCTTATTTATCGTGCATTTCAATTATGGTTGCTTGCTAACATTACATCTAACATGACTCCAGACTAACACCCTAACACATGATGACTAACACTCTATTCCTTCGTATAGAGCTAACAAGATGGTCGGACGAGGAACTCACACACGTGCCCTGAAAAGGCAGATCGGCGCGGCAACCATCAAGATGATGGTTGATCGCAGGGTGAACAAGGCGATTGCATAATATGAGGCAAGTCGCCACCACAGCGAAACCAGTGGAACCAAGAACGGTACTAACACTCGCTTAACATGACTAACATAGCGTAGCTAACACGATTATTGTAACACCCCGACCGATGGCGGAAATGTCGGGATGCCACGAGGGATGTGTAGATTGTTCAAAAGCTCGTGGGCATCTAATCAAATCATCACATAATCAATTAATCAACCAAATTAATTACACAAAAATCATGTTCATCGTGAATTAATTACATCAAATACAAAAGAGATTTAGCTATCTAACTAAATTCTAATCGCCAGAATTCCAGTTATTTAGGTAAGTCCAAGAACCTAAGTGATGATGTCCCCAAAAGACGTAGAGCTATCCTGCCCTACCTACTTGTCTTCATTTCCTGAAACATGTAAAAATCAAGTGTCAACTACGAAGTAGTTGGTGAGTAATCATAAGTTTTTATATTTAAAAATGTTTTACAAAGTGATTATAAAAGTTTAGAGTTTCTTGAGAAAATCCACATGAGTACCTATGAGAAAATCCAACACATATCCCAACACAACAATCAAACACATAAACAAACACATAGTCACATATATCAATAATTCATAGATAAATCATCCACATAACCATTCAACAAATCTCAAACATCAACATTCTCAAATAGTATATGTGACAATACATGGAATTAATGTGATTAACATAAGTTAAAGACATGATCCATGGAGTGGTGGCTAACCACGTGACAATACATGAAACCAATGCAATTAACCAAAGTCAAAGGCAATGATTCATGGAGTTGTGATAATCCAAGTGGCAATACAAGTAATCATTGTCAATGACCGGGGTCGATGACAATGTTACCAGGATATATAATAATCAGTGATAATCCATAAATAATGATAATCCCATAATGTGAATATCATATTGATAAACATGTATCATCCATGTGTTATCAAAATAATATTTAAAATTGGTATATATGTTTCACCTCCGAGTTTTAAAACAAAACAATTTAAAAGGGAGGTTATGAGAACTCACCTGAGTCCTTAGAATCTGTATTCTTGTAGTATGCGCGCTCACGTAAATGAAATCAGAGACAATAATTCAACAACCTGTAATTATTGTTTGATCTGTATTCATAAGGATCTAAGTGTGTTCATCATTAATTTTTCATATCCGCTAGTCTTTTAATTTATTATTTGTATGACTCACTTAGATTTGTAATCTAAGTCATATCGATAACCCTTAGGGCTTCCTATTCTTATTCTAGAAATTAGTACGACATTAGTTAGTTAAATCAACAAATCTTATAATGTCTTAGTGAAAGTATAAAGTTATACACGTACTAAAGGTTGGAACCTTAAACACAACGTATACACATTCCATAACTTGCATGCATGCATGTTTAAGTAACATATTCTCATAATCTAAGTTATAAAAATCCAATTTAAATTTAGGAAAATGATACTTAGATTATTTATACAAGTATTCCATAAATCAAACCTCAAAGTGTATATCATCATTATTTATTAAGAGAAAGGTAATAATTCTACATGTTCATGCATGCATGGCTACGTCCATGTATATATACTCATATATATGTACATGTTGATAATCCCCTAGTTAAGAAAGTATGGTTAGAAGGCACCAAATCACAATTCAATAATCAATTTGGTTTGTTGTGTATTAAGGCAGCGAACCTATAGGTAGAAAAACATAGGTTCGGCTTTAATCATAACAAGGTTCGGCCCATGCTCATTCATACTAGGTTCGGCCAAGAGATAAGAAGGTTCGGCTAACGGTTATCCTCCTAAAGGTTCGCCCTTATGCACAGGTTCGTGGTTAGGTTCGGTCAGACAAAGAGGATAAGGTTCGTAGCTAGGGTAACAGAAGGTTCGGTGTCCCTAAGGTTTGCCACCTTAGGGTTCGGCTGATTGCATGGATCGCCAACCAGGAACAGGTTCGTGAGTCCTCTGGGTTCGCCACTTCAAGGTTCGTGGCTCCCCATGTAGGTTCGGCTAGGCAAGCTGAATGAGGATAGGGTTCGCATGGTGCAGGGTTCGGCCCCTGCAACAGGTTCGGCATCGAGGGGTTCGGCCGAAGGGTTAACAGGTTCGGCCATTGCTGTGTCGCTAACCAGCTCCCCATTCTCATCATGCCATCCAGTTCCAATCACTTGCAGGTCCATCAATGGGTTCCTTTAGGGTTAGACTAACTCGATTTACACACAGAAAACCCTAGACTCAGTTGAGACTTGATAGCAACTCAAACACACTAAGTTTTTAACAAAACCGAAACTAAAACTTAGATTTACCTCAATTCATGGATCAAATGTATGATTTCTTCATATGGTCTCGTTCCCCTAGATCACACGGTCGTGTAGGCGCCAAGATCTCGTGAATCCGTCGAGAAACGAGCACGATATGCTAGAGAGAAGTTGTAGAGAGAGAGAGAGGCGATTTTGGCTTTCTTGTGAGAGAATGGGGATGGTGAAATGTGAGGAAGAAGAGTAACTCTTCTATCTTATATCGTGTTCCATCCCCACGTGTTCGGTTCATTTATTTCGTGATAAAATAATCATACGCTCGGTTTTACTCGTAAAACACATTTAAAACATACAACAATTAAATAAATGGGCTTTGGTTTAATAAAATGATATTAAGTGAAATCGTTTAAAAATGATGTCTCCGTTTATTTTATTTAAATTAATTATTTAAATGAAACGTTTTGTTCGGATCTGTTTTAGGTTGTGATTCCTAATAAATATTTTTAGTTTTCATTTATTAATTTAATATCGTTAGATATTATTTCGTTATCTCGTCGAAACGCGTTACTCATACGTATTCGTAAAGATCGTCACCTTTCCGAATCCATCGCTCGTATCGTATTTCGATTTGATTTAATATTTATGGAATATCGTTTCAGAATATTATTCTCAATAATTATATTCGTGTGAATCGTCACTCACGAGAATACATTATTAAGTTAATATTTCTAAAATAACATTCACGTTAAATTAGTAATCGTAACCTCACAAACGCGTAATCAATTCCAATAATACTTTCGTTATTTAATTATCTTGAATATTATAATTTCCCAATCCAATCCCACTAAACAATATCACTGACACATCCATGATTGACCGAAATATGCATATGTATAGGGCATATGTATAGGGCATATGTAGGGGTCAGTCGCAACTGCCCTACACCGTCCCACCGCTATTTCGGTAAACCATGACCATGTGTCCTTGACTATGTTTAGCAACCCAAAACATAACAAACTCATAATTCCTTTCATTCCAAACAAATCTATGATCCGTGTATTCATCTGCGATAAACTCTCTGGTTCTGTTTAGTTGGGTTACAACTAAACTCCCCATGGTTTACGTGTATAATAATATATTCCAAGTATGTATACCAATAACAGTGATAATCATCAAATAACACATCTTCATTAATAATTACAAATCTCAGGTCGTAACAGTACAATCGTACGGATGTACGGACGACCGGAAATACAGTGATGTTACAATTATTAACACGCGACATTGGTTGCTGACGAACAGGGTCGCATGGCAGCGCCAACAAGGGGTGCTAATTCAAGACCTTCCTAAATTGCCATCCTCACACCATTAAGGGGACAGAAGGACCTGTAGGAATGCTCCGTTGGATAGAAAAGGCTGAATCTGTCTTCGCCATGTGCGAATGTGCTGATGAAAACCGAGTGAAATATGCAACCGGTACTCTTGAGGGACCGGCCCTCACATGGTGGAACACCCATGTCCAAACACTGGGATTGGACGGAGCAAACTCTATGACCTGGGTGGATTTCACCAGAATGCTGCAGGAAGAGTACTGCCCCAGGAACGAAATCAAGAATCTGGAAGAGGAGTTCTGGGTTCACAAGATGGTGGGCTCAGAGACCGAACAATACTGCACACGGTTCCACGAACTGTGTAAACTGTGCCCGGGAATGGTGACCCCAGAGTATAAGAAGATCGAGCAGTTCCTCAGCGGACTGCCCGAGCAAATCCAAAGCATGGTCACAGCATCTGACCCCACTCAGTTCCAACCTACCATCCGGTTAGCACACAAAATTACCGATCAGGCTGTGGCACAAGGAAAGCTACCTAAGCGGGGTGAACATCTGAAGCCCCAAGACAGTCACAAGAGAAAGTGGGAACCCAGCCACCATCAGTCTCACCCACCTCATCAACAACAACAAAGATCTGCACCAGCCAGAGCCTTTATTGCCACCCAACCTGAAGACAAGGGAAAGGGTGTATATCAGGGAAAATATCCCTTGTGCAACCAGTGTTCATATCATCACTTCAGACAATGCGAGCGATACCGTTTTCTGAAGTGTGGACGACATGGCCACATGGCCAAAGACTACATGTATAAGTTTCCGAACATCAACAACAACCCCAACCACAACCAGAACACTCTCAAGGGGTTATACGAATGTGGTAAACAGGGACACATGCGGAGGGATTGCCCTCAACTGAAGAAAACTGGAGGTGGAGCAGCTAAGGGTCGAGCTTTCATGATAGGCTCAGGGGAAGCCAAAGATGACTCGAATATCGTAACCGGTACGTTCCTTATAAATAATGTCTATGCTAGTATATTAGTTGATACCGGTGCTGATAGGAGCTTTATATCTAGTGAGTTTGGCAAATTGCTTGATATTACCCCAACACCACTAGGCTATAAGTATACCGTAGAGTTAGCCGATGGCAAACTGATTGAAACGCAACACGTCTTTCGAGGATGCGTCATTGTTCTGGCGGATCACGAGCTTGAAATTGACTTAATGCCGGTGACTCTTGGGAGCTTCGATGTGGTCGTTGGAATGGACTGGCTATCCGCAAACCAAGCTGAGATCGTATGCAACGAGAAGATCGTACGGGTGACGTTGCAGAACGGGGAACAGATCGCGATTCAAGGAGAACGACGGGGAGTACCTTTGAACATCATGTCTTGCATGAAGGCGAACAAATACATACAGAAGGGGTACACTGCCAGACTGGCCCTCATCACGGAACAACCCAAGAAGGAAAGGAGAATTGAGGACATTGCAGTAGTCCGAGATTTTCCTGAGGTATTTCCCGAGGATTTACCTGGACTACCACCGAAATGACAAATCAAGTTCCAAATAGACATCACTCCCGGAGCAACACCAATTGCAAAAGCTCCATATCGGTTAGCACCGACAGAGATGCAAGAACTGTCTAACCAGTTACAGGAACTGTTAGACAAGGGATTCATTAGACCGAGATTCTCGCCTTGGGGAGCACCGGTCTTTTTTGTAAAGAAGAAAGACGGATCATTCCATATGTCTATCGACTACAGGGAGCTGAACAAGGTGACGATCAAGAATCGATACCCTTTACCACGAATAGACGGCCTGTTTGACTAAATGTAAGGGTCAAGATACAATTCGAAGATCGATTTAAGATCGGGTTACCATCAACTAAGGATATAGGTGGATGATATTCCCAAGACTGCCTTTAGAACCCGATATGGACATTACGAATTTTTGGTTATTCCCTTTGGACTGATGATGCGAGTGGTCAGTATACTAAAAACAAGACTAAATTAAAGTTATTTAACCTAAGCTAAAGACACAAAATCTAATCCTAAACCTATACTTAACCGAAAAACCTAGTAATAATCAGAAATCCTAAACTAGACCGCTCCTAAGGCAAGTGTACCTGTCGGTGGCAGAACAGCTGGTGGAAGTCCGGATATCGAACCAATGGACACTAGTATAACAAACTAAACCTAGACTATGAACTAACTAAGGTAAAATAGAGGGGGGTTTTGGTGCAAACTGATAACCTGATAAGACCGAAACTGACTAAAACACTAAACTAACAACTACACTAAAACAACAAACTAAAACTGGCAATATAACTGGAATCTAACTGCAGTGAGGAAACTGGTATATCTAGGCTGGGTATCAAAAGTATGACAGATGCTGACTTGGACTGACTTATGAAGGATGAAGACTAGGATCTTAAGGAACATACTAAGGAATACCTAATGGGACCCAGATCAGATACCAGGCAACTCTAATGGGAATCCTAAAGCTGTAATGTATGCACTAGTCTATCGAGTCACCTTCCGGATTTTCCCGATATGCAATTGCACTCAAACGGGTGAATCACCTCCCGGATATCTCCACCCGTTTGTATCCTAAGACACTAGAGAGCTATAAAGTTGACAACTTTGACATGGATTGACACTAACACTAAGTATATCTGAGGCAACGCCCTCCCGGGTCATTTAACTAACAAATCCCAAGTGTAAGAGACCAACCATCTAACCTATCACCTCCCGGATTTCTAGGCTAGGTCACACATGCAAATAACCATACTTAATGAAGTCTAATCCTATGGAATGTGATAAACAACCCATAAACTAACCTATAACACAAGGTAATAGGACTAACATGCATCTATGTGTGGAAAGACCTTCCTAGACACATGTAGATCAAACATTCACCAAATATAATCATTCAACATATGTAAAAACCATCAAAGTTCATAACTTTACAGCTGATAACAATGCATATATCATCCAAAAGCATAAATCATGTCCAAAATCAATAAAGATCAAAACTTTATCATCCCAAACTTAGATATAACCCTAGATGTAGCCAACAACCATGATAGCAGTAACAAAACTGATCTAAAATATGTCTAAATACATCTTTAACTACTGATTTAAACTAGAACATGAAAAGATAAAGAAAATACTCAAAAGAAAGCTCCTTCTTCACTCCAACAAGCCCTAATCAAGCCCTTGACTCCATGGTTAAGCTCCAGCAGCTCCTCAGCTTGATTAGGGTTCCAAAATTGCAGAAGAAGACCCCTAAAACGGCTGGAATGCGATCCATTTATAGAGGGCTTGAAATTAGGGTTTTAGGCTCAAAATCATCTGGGGCGCATCGCCTAGCGGGCATGCACAAGGCTAGGCGATGCGCGCGGATAAAAAGGAAAGGTGGCGGCTGATGATGCCAGGCGCAATGCCTGGGGCCAAGCAGCCATGCTAGGCGTACCGCCTAGGGTTCTTTTCTTTGTTTTCTTCGTTTGATCAACCGCACTCGATTCCGATGACCATTTGTCCTCATTTCCGCTCCTTTTGGACACATTCCTGCACAAAAACACTAAAATGTAAAAAGGAACTAAAATTGACTCGAAATATTTACAAAACTAACGAAAACAAATCGAATATGCACAAAAACGGATGTGTTAAACTAACACATCAAAAATACCCACACTTAAAACCTTTTTCGTCCTCGAAAAATCTAACTAAATGGAATCATAGACTAGGGAATTGGTTTTTATTTGCCTAAGATTTAACAATCTAAGATCCTTGTGTATTAACCGCGATTGTTGGTATAATGGTCCTATCTAAACCCAAACACCAATTTCAAATTCCCTAATCATGATTTATTTATGTTCAAGTTTAATCATTCATCTTATGGATCCCATCCCTAGGTCAAATCGAGTTATCTTAATCCTAAACAACAGCTTTCAAGGCACATGATTAAATCAAAAGACTGAAACCCACCTCTGTATGCAAACTACCTAGACAAAGTTAAAATTTTAACCTAATGATGGAGATGGATGAATGTGTGAACATTTTTCCTTTTTATTCTCTCATTTTTATTTTTCTTTTACCTCACTTGAGCGTTTTACAGCACTGTTTCACTCGGTTATGAGCCGAGGTATGACAATTGCTTTTTAGCTCTTATTCTCTCTTTCTTTTATTTGCACAGGCTCAGCTCACTTAGTGGATTGTGGAATTTCTTTTATTTAGCGGGCGCCATAAGTCTTGGATTTATTTTCATAAAAAGAGAACATATGTCCCAGGTTTAAATTTTAAGAAATCTAGGTTCTTAGTTTACAGAGGTTCCTTTATTCACTATTACTTAGTTTCAGATTTCCCGAATTTTCCAAGTCTTAAACCCACAAGAATCCTGAATTTAAGTTTATTCTTTCAAATCTTAAGGAACTTTATATCGGCTGTCCCTACCAACAAATCCCAAATCAATACACAAGTTAGCCTCTAAAAACCTAAGCCCTAATCATAGTCCGATCATCTTCCATTTATAAAATGCAAGCCAGAACAAGGACATTTTTCAAGACTCTAGTTATATACAACCTAAAACTCTAAACTCAATCAGAAAATGCAAAATAAATAAATAAACAGACGAATATTTACAGAAAGAGAAATCTAAGGTAAAAAGTGGAAAAGACTTAGCTGATCATGCATCATCAGCACGCGTGAGTCTAATCCGAAAAGAAGTCAATCACCAGCCGGCCGTTTGCAAATGAAGTAGTCTAAGTAGCCGCCACCCGAATGTAATTGAGTACGAGTGGTTAAAATCAGACTGCAAATTAAGATCTCAAATAACCCAACTAGATTAACTGAAAAATAAATAGACTCAAATACTGACTTGATTAATTAGTTACAACTAACTTAATTGAAAGGAAAATCTTTTTGTAAAGTTTTTGATTTTTTAATTTTTTTTTTGTGTTTTTTAACTTTAAATATTTATCAATTGATATATTTAATTACAAGTTCTAATTTAATTACAAAAATTTCAAAAATTTTTATTCTAATTTACAAAATTTTATAAAAAATTTAACTTTATATACACAGTGACTTGATTTCTTGATTTTACAAAAATGAAAAATTAAAAGGCGCCAGCCTGACATACCCACACTTAGAACAACACATTGTTCTCAATGTGGATGCAGAGCTGGCGAACAAAAATTAAAAGTATATGTACAAAAGGTTAGCAACGACTCCCTGATATATAACATCGACGTGTCGTGAATGGAGTTGCGCGCCTTTAAGTATATACAAACCATACTCAAACATACAATGGTTAATACAACAACAATATAATTACAATTTACATTAAAACATTAATATTACAACAAATGGAATACATAATTACACAATTATACACAACCATCATGAATTACAAATTTTTACAATAAATTAACAAACAACATATGAGATAAATATGCACAACCAATACCACAACACAAATGTAAATACAATCACAACACACAAAATAAGAAATGAAGTAAACCAAAATAACATAGATACAGAAGGTCTGTCCGAATACAAAGAAAAGAAAAGAAATACATTATACAAACTAGATACAACTAATCACTCCTCACCCTCATCCCCACCGTCATCGGGCTCTGTGTCTGTGTCGCCCTCGGGGTCAGATGGAACGTGGGCGTCTGGCATCCGAGGGGCCAACTCGATCTTGAAATAATCCGCTATGCGCCTCACGCTGTCCTCAATCGTGTCTAACCTCTGAAGGAGATATCGCTGGGTAAGACGAGGACGAACAGGAGGGCGTGGCGAAGCATCACAAGCTGGTCGCTCCCCTCGGTGCAAAATGTTGTGCGTCGATGGCAGAGGGACGGCGGGGGCTATCTCTGGGGCCGGCAACATGGGCATCCAGCGGGGTGGTGCATCAAAGGTCACCATCCCTTATGTCTGCATGTCGTACAACTAATATGGCGTCGTCTCCAGGCCTCTTGTGACATGCTCTACAGGATAGGTGAGGAACACACGGAGACGATGCGCCAAATGGCCTATGTACGGCCCCATATCTAGGCGTGCCGTGCGGCCTCCCCGGCGTGGCCTCGCGAATGATGAGAGAAGAATGGCTGCGAGGTTCGCTGGGTGGCGACCCTGTATGCAATAGAGGCAAAACAGGTTAAACGAGCTCACCTTGTCCTTGCCGGAGTTGCGAGGAATCAAGGTGTTGCCAAGGATCCTATGGATATATCTAAGAAAGGGATCACGGATCTGGGAGGCCAGCCTACGATCAGCGTTAGGCTGGGTCGAGATAGTCCTCCAGTAGGCGGATAACTCCTCCTCTGTAACGTACCCGGGGGTAGCTGCCCAGGAAAAGCCTCTGAGAAGACCCTCAAAGTCAGGAGCCGCCACCTGATCCTGTGAATATAGCCCGAAGGCCACCGCAAACTTGGCAACACTCATGGTATGAATGTGTCGCCCTAAAGCAAACGATACAGCTCTAGGAAGCGTGAGCGAGCCTGTATCATACTGAAATGTCGACAAGAACTCCACAGTCAGCTCGTCATACTGCAGCCAGCTGCAGCGTAGCACGGATGTCCACTGAGGGGTCATCATCGCGTAGAACTCATCTACGCGACCCAGCTGCTGCAATACGTCTCGGTCGTATCCTCGGTGCTGCATCGTCCCTAGGCTGACAAGTGTCTCCATGCGTGCGCGCTCCATGGTGCCAGGTGTGAACTGTAGAAATGTATGCTCTGCTCGACGGCGTAGGTGCGGTGGTGGTGCAGGTGTGTCTGGTGGCGGGATGACAATGGGAGCGGAGTACCGAATCTCTCTCCCCCGTGGCTGCTGCTGCTGCCTCTGAGCCTGTGCCTCTGCAACAGTCACATGGCGGGCCCTCTTGCCCTGGAACTCGACGCCTCATCCATCTCTGCGATAATTTACAACAAACATATGTACAATAACTTACAAACTAATTACAACCCTAATTCCTAAGTTAGTATTTATTTTATTTGACAAATGTTTATTGATTTACAAGGTTTGTTGTTTTTGTTATTTATGTACAAATTGGTTTATTAAATTAATTATTTGTGATATACATATATACAAATGTGTTGTTATTTGTTTTTATACAAATTTTATTTTAGTATACAATTAATTTAATAAGTTACAAAAATTATACATACATTTGTTTTCAATTATTTCATACAAGTATACATTTATTATTTTTATTTATGTTTAAAGGATTATACATATATGTTATACATATTTATTATATTATTGTACATATAAAATTTTATTAATTTTGTACAAGTACAAGGATACAAATTTATTTGTTAAATTACAACATGATACATACATATAAATTTATTTATTTTTAAAATACATACTACACTATATATTTTACAATACCCTTGTTTTTATTAATTTTATTTTTGAACAATATTATTTATTTATTTATTACAAGTATAAACTCAAACTAATATACATTATTTATTTTACAAGTTTTACAAACATATATTTTACTATTATTTTTAGTATATTATATATGTATTTTTATTTACTTAATTTTCGAGTTTTCATGTACAAGGCAAAAATATACATACATACTTATTTATGTTACAAATATACATTTAAAAATTTAGTTATGTTACAAATCATTTATTCAAAAAAATATATACAACTAACTTTATTTATGTACTTAAGTAAATTTTATTAAATAAAAGTACAATGTATTTTACAAGTGTTTTATTTAAAATACAACATTTATTATTTTTAGCATACAACAAATATATTTATGTTAATTTACATATACATTAATATTAAACATACATAAGTTTACATACATACATCTTCATTACATATTTTTTACTTGTTTAACAAAACTCATACATTTACATACAAGTGTTTACATACAACATAATATACATTTACATTACATACTATTTTCATCTTTATTTATACAAAAGTAGTAGTAGTATTTTACAACCATTATTTATTTTTTGTATACAAATTTATTTATTCATTATTAGCCTTGTTGTTACAAAAGTAAGATATTATTGAGATTTATTATTTTCTGTTTTTGTTTTTATTTATTTATTTATTTTATTTATTTATTTATTTTTATTTTTATTTTTCTTCTTTTTATTTATTTTGTCTTTATTTTTCTGAAACTCATGAAATTTTTATTATTTATTATTATTATTATTATTTACTCAATATTTATTTTATTTGTTAACTGAAAATAAAAAGTAAAATAATATAAAATAAAATAAAAAGAAAAATTTTTGAAAAAGGGGGCTTGGCACCGGAGAGTTTTCCGACCAGAATTATGGCCAAAACAATCCCCTCAATCACAAATCAACAATATCCTAATCCTAACCTTGTCTAACCAAGATCTAATTTATTTAGTAAATCAAAAAATCAAAGGAAAGAAAGGGGTTTACCGATGGATGTGGCGGTAGTGCGGTGGTTGGAGTAATGACTCGGTGGTGGTCGAATGGTGGTGATGATGACAGCAAACGGCGGTGGTGGTCCAAACAGATGGCGGCTCCAGGTGGAGGTTGCGGTTGTGCTCTGTCCGGATGTCAACAGTGATGGCCACTAAGAAGGCGGTGGTCGGAGCGGCGGCGGGGGATGATGTGTGCTGCGATGACGATGGTAGCTCCCGAAGATGACGGTGGTAGAAGGTGAGCGATGGAGATGGTGGTCGACGGCGGTGACACTAGATGGTGAACGGTGGTGATGTGGTCTCTGGACGTTTTATTTATTTTGAATTTAATTTTTTTTCGAATTTTCTGGAGCCGCGTGTAACGCCTAAGACCATTCCATAACATGGGGCGTACCGCGCGGATCTAAACGATTCAAATTCTGGGATCCATCCGCGCGTAACGCCTGTCTTCTGGTGCTGGAATCAGGCGTTGCGCCTGAGGTTAATTTTAATGTTTTTTTTATATATATAAGAAAGAAAAAGAAATCCTAAAAACTAAATAAATTAAAACTAATTAATTCCTAAAAACTTAGATTAAACTAAACTATAATTAAACTAAATTCTACTTAATATTAACTAAAATTAATTCTAATGAAGCAAAATTAAACTAGGCAATTAATTTAATTAAACTTCTAAGTAATCTAATTTAAACTAGAAAAATAAAATAATATAAAACTAAATTCATTAACGCAATTGAAAACAAAATCAACATAGAAGCAACGCAATTAAACCCTAACAAAATTAAGAACTAAAATTAACCTAACAACAATAAAAGAAGAATCGAGTTAAATGACTAGCGATGTATAAATAAATCAAGTCCTAAGCAATTAAACGTAGTCAATTGTCCGAAATGGTAATATCGAACGTCATGACATACCCACACTTGAATCCAAGACAGTCGTGCGAATACAAATACATCACCAATCAGATAGACTCGAGACATCAAACAAAAACACCCAACTAAGCTATGTACACTATATACACCTTGGTCCGAAGCTCGAATCCCTAACCAGCTCGGGATTCGAGGAGAACAACCTCCTCGTCAGATGGAATCGGGCCTCCAATTTAAGGTTTCAACCGGTGCCCATTGACCTTCCACGTGTGGTCACCCGATTCCAACTCCACCGCACCATGCGGGAACACCTCGCGAATCACAAACGGGCCTCTCCACCTCGACTTTAGCTTTCCTGGGGATAGCATCAGTCTCGAGTCATAAACCAACACTCGTTCGCCCTTCGCAAACTCTTTCACATTCTTCAATCGTCTGTCATGCGCTCTTTATAACTCCACGACCGAGCGTACGCCTCGTCGCGTAGCTCATCCAACTCATGCAACTGGAGGAACCGGTGCTTGCCAGCCTGTGACATATCCAAATTCACAGCTTTCAAAGCCCAAAAGGCTTTGTGCTCAAGTTCTACCGGCAGATGACAAGCGCGGATGACATGCGGTCGACAGACGGTGGGTGACCCCGTACTTGGCTAGCACTTTGTCCATCTGGACATTACAGAAGTGCGTGCCACGGTCACTGATCAACGCTCTCGGAGTCCCAAACTTACAAAACAAGTGCTTCAGAAATCTCACCACTACTCGCGCGTCATTAGTGGGGAGCGCCTGTGCCTCCACCCACTTAGAAACGTAGGCAATCGCGACGAGTATATACCTGTTCCCTCGAGAAGAAGGGAAAAGTCCCATGAAATCAATCCCTCAGATATCAAAAATCTCAACAACCTGAATAGGATGCTGGGGCATCTCATTCCTGGATGAGATGTTTCTTGTCCTCTGACAGGAATCGCACTTCCTCACCAACTCATGAGCATCCTTAAAAATGGTGGGCCAATAAAAACCAGAATCAAATACCTTCTTCGCGGTGGAAGAAGGTCCATGATGCCCACCAGTAAGGCCCTCATGACAGTGCCTAAGGATCTCCAATCATTCCTCTATGCTCACACATCTCCTAAAAACCAGATCAGCACACACACGGAAAAGGTAGGGCGCATACCAGATGTAATGCTTCGTGTCAGCAAAGAATTTCTTGCACTGCTGGGATGTCAAACCCTTAAGAAGGAAACCATTGGCCAAATAATTGGCAATGTCTGAAAACCACGGTAATCCCTCATCTAACCTATCCGTGCGGCAGATCTCATCTATCCCCACACACATCAGTGTCTCCTGGGGAAACCTATCCCTCATCGCACCCTCGCGAATGAACTCCCTCTCTGGATCCTCAAGTCGCGACAAATGGTCGGCGGCTACGTTCTCAGCTCCCTTCTTGTCCTTAATCTCGATGTCAAACTCGGACAGAAGGAGGATCCACCTGATCAGTCTTGGCTCTGCGTCCTTTTTAGCAAAAAGGTAACGCAGAGCCGGATGATCGGTATAGACAACAGTGTTGGAGAGGACGAGATAAGACCTAAATTTATCAAATGCGCAGACTACCGCCAACAACTCCTTCTCGGTAGTTGTATAATTCTCCTGGGTGGCATCTAAGGTAATACTCGCGTAGTAGATAGGGTTGAAATGCTTATCCACCCTCTGCCCTAGGACAGCCCCCACAGCGAAATCACTCGCGTCACACATGAGCTCAAACAGCTGGCTCCAGTCTGGAGCTATCAGAATCGGGGCACTCACCAGCCTCTCCTTCAGGTACTCGAAGGCTCTCAGACAATCATCATCAAACACAAACTCCACATCCTTCTCAAGCAAACGAGTGATAGGTCGGGTGATCTTCGAAAAATCCTTAATGAAACGTCTGTAGAATCCCGCATGACCTAAAAAGCTTCGCATAGCTTTACCACTCGTGGGAGGAGGAAGCTTGCTGATAGTCTCAATATTTGCTTTGTCGACCTGGATGCCGTCACGGGATATCTTATGACAAAGAACAATCCCCTCGGTGACCATAAAGTGGCATTTCTACTAGTTAAGCATCAGATTCGTCTCCACGCATCTCCTGAGCATCTTCTCCAGATTGGTCAGACATTGATCGAATGAACTCCCAAACACAGAAAAATCATCCATAAACACTTCCATAGAAGTTTCGATCATGTCCTGGAAGATTGCTACCATACACCTCTGAAAAGTCGCTGGAGCGTTACATAACCCGAACGGCATACAGCGGTATGCAAAAGTGCCGTAAGGGCATGTAAAAGTGGTATTTTCCTGATCCTCAGGTGCGATCGGGATCTGGAAGTAACCAGAGAAACCGTCAAGGAAACAGTAAAACTGTTGTCCAGACAAACGCTCCAGCATCTATTCGATAAATGGGAGTGGGAAGTGGTCCTTACGGGTGGCGTCATTCAATCTCCTATAATCTATGCACACCCTCCATCCAGTGACTGTATGGGTGGGAACAATCTCCTTCTTCTCGTTCGCCACCACAGTCATACCGCCCTTCTTAGGGACCACATGTACTGGGCTCACCCAAGATGAATCAGAAATGGGGTATATGAGCCCAGCATCTAACAACCGAAGGACCTCCTTCTTCACCACCTCTCCCATGTTAGGATTAAGCCTTCCTCCCTGGGTAGTTCCCAATGTTTGGCATTTTCCATACTTGATGGGCGCAACATCAACAAATTCGCTCATGATCAAGTTACAACCTAAGATCTATGAAATCCTCCTCAAACAGTATGCGATGCGTACAGAAAGAAGGGTGAATACCCTTAATGTCCATCAGCTTCCATGCTATCGCCTGCTTGTGCTCTCTCAGCACAGCAATAAGTCTACTCTTCTCTACATTTGTCAGAGTTGCTGAAATAATGACAGGTAGATCAGAGTCCCTATCAAGGAATGCATACTCAAGGTGAGGTGGCAACTACTTTAGCTCTAATGATGGGGGAGCCTCAACAGATGGCTTTTTAACCGGCTCAGAACTCTCAACCTCAAAAACTGTGGGATAAACATGAGGCTCCACTGCTAAACTGCTAGGGATGTAATCAAGGTAAGCCTCAATAGCAGCAGCATGGACCTCAACTCCCACATCCTCAACTCTCTCATCACTGTCACCCAAGTTCTGATCTCCTAACAGATCAACTCCACTAATGTAGTCCAGGCAACGATCCATAGTAGAGAAAAATGCATCTAGAAAGTAGACGTGATCGTCCTGACCACTGGAGTTCTTCATGGACTTTACCACATCAAAGGTGACAGTGTCCTCTCCAACACGCAATGAGATCTTCCCCTCATAAACATCAATTATCGCCTTCGCCGTGCGAAAGAAAGGTCGTCCCATGATGAGGGGAACTCGGTCATCAGCCTGCATGTCAAGTATAACAAAATCCACGGGGAAGACAAACTTGTCCACCTTCACCAGGACATTCTCAACAATCCCCCGAGTATACTTGACTGACCGATCAGCCAATGCCAAACTCATGTGTGTAGGTGCCGGCTCTCCAAGATCTAGCTACTTATAAATGGAATATGGCATCAAATTGATGCTAGCACCTAGATCAGCCAATGCATGGTTCACAGAAGAACCGTCAAACAGACAGCGAATAGTGAAAATCCCTGGATCCTCAAGCTTCTCTGGCAGCTTATTCTGAACCAACGCCGAGCACCTAGCTCCTAAAGTAATGGTAGAGAGGGTCTCCAACTTCTTCTTGTTAAACAGGAGGTCTTTCAAGAATTTAGCATATTTCGGCATATGCTGGAGGGCCTCAACAAATGGGAGATTGATCTTAAGCTGCTTAAACATCTCCAAAAAGTGTCCATACTCCTGATCATGCTTCATCTGCAGTGCGCGTGCTGAATATGGTAGCTTAGTCAAATCAATCTCAAGCTCATCAGCCACTCTCTTACCTTTCTTTTTCTCTTCTAACTTCTCCCTCCTCAGGGTATCAACTGAAGACTCGCTGCTCGGTGCAGTACTTGCTGGGTCTAGCCTCACGGGCACCCCTGCAGGAGTCTCCATCTCTATCTCCTCGTCCACTGGCTCATCATCAACAGGTATGACCGGTGGTGGCAGTTCTACGTCTCCTCCCCGACCACTTCGTGTGGTCACTGCCTTCACATGACCCCTCGGGTTAGGGTCAGTGTTCGCCCTAAACGACCCTCCCGACCTCTCATCAAGTCTCTTTGCTAACTCTCCCACCGACCGCTGTTGATTCCGCAACAACGAATCGTGCTCCTCGGTCTTCTGGTCCTGTAGCTTATCATTATCCATGATCTGCTGAAGCATCTTCATCTGCTGCGCCATCATGTCCTCTAGCTTCGTGTCTCGATCTCTGCTGCCTGAGCTCTCGGGTGCGTCTCTCTCGGTGATCGGGATCTGGCGAGCCGGTGGCTTCTCGTAAGAGTTGCTGCTGCTGTGGTTGCCCCGCTAGTTCGAGTGCTGCTGCTGATGCTGTCCCTGATTATGGCCTCGCCAATTTGAATTCTGATTCCAATTAGGGTTAGGGTTGAAAGACCTGTTCCAACCAGAATTTATGGCCTCAACCTGTGCCTGATCGGTAACCGGGCACTCAGCAGTACTATGTCCACCACGACATATCTCGCACCGAGCAGCTGCCATCTTCAGTTCCTTAATGTCCTTCGCCAGTGCTTCTAAGGCGGCGGCAGTGCTCGTGTCGTGTGTAACATGGTGCATCCCTCAGGTCGGGATAGGCGGTGCAATAGTGGGCTTTGCAGCCGGCACAGCTCTCCTTACATAGGACGGGTCCTCATACTCCGCTAAGGCGAAATCCTCAAACATCGCCTCGCACTCTTCTGGCTCCTTCTTGTCCATAATGTGCCCCCCAGCAGCTGTATTAAATCTCCTCTTCGTCTCCAATGTCAGTCCATTGTAGAACTTCTCGACTAAGGCCCAATCAGATAGGCCGTGCTGGGGGGGCATCTGCTCAGAAGGGAGTTAAATCTCTCCCACGACAAGTAATATGGCTCATCATCGTCCATTCGAAACGAATGGATCTGATCCCGCAATCTGGAAGATTTAGAAGGAGGATAATATTTCTTCAGGAACTTAGTCTGAAGGTCAGCCCATGTAGTAATCGAGTCCCTGGGAAGAAGATTCAGCCATGTAGCAGCTCGGCTTGCGAGTGTGAATGGGAACAGACGAAGGTAGACGGCCTCCTCCGAAACTCCATTGATGCGGAACGTGTCGCATATACGCACAAAGAGGGAGAGATGGCCTGGGGCATCCTCGTCGTCCAGGCCATGAAACTGCGTCGAATTCGTGATTGTCGACATCACGTGGGAAGGGATCTGCCAGTTGTTGTTGACACCCAGTCTTGTGATAGCAGACCGGGCTAAAACAACCTCATGACAGGCTAGCTCATGCACAGTCCGCCTCGGTGGCGGAGGTGGTGGGGGATCCATGACAAGTGTGACAACTAGTACTTGACCGGCCGGCAAGTCCGTACGGTACGTGTACTTGCAAACAGTAACTATGTGTACATATGTGATTGTAAACAGTGTTTGTATTAACAGAATCCGAAATACAAGAAATCGTTGTACGTATTTTTGTGTAAACTTAGATACAGTAAGTACAACGTACATTTGAAACATTAGTTGTGTGTATTTAAGTGAAAACTTAAGTACAGTTAACACAACAGATCATGAGAAACAACAGTGTTCAAGTGAATAACATAAACAAATCGGTTGCGATCTGATATCCATAGATGACAGGAATCAGATGGCCAACAATTCAATGTGAAAACAATGTGAAAACAGGATGTTTAGTTAAGTCCGACAGTGAGGAAACACAATTCAAACAATATTGCAGTGTCGTTTCAAAATAACGAACTGACAGTGTGTTTGCGTGGATGACGATTCACACAAACATATCTGTGAGTTTAACGTTCTGAAATGATGACTGAAAAGTAGAAAACAAAAGTCGGAAAGCAAAACCATCGTCGTGTTCGTTCGATTGACGATTCAAACGAATACGCGCGATGGTGACGCGATTCGACGAAACGAAAACGAATCACGACACGAACGATAATAAATTTAATAAAATAAAATAAATAACATTTTACAATTTTGAAACTCATCAAATTAATTAAAATAATGTTCTTTTATTCATTACATTTAAATTACGCGTAAAATCCGGATACGCGACGAAATCGCAAACCGAGCAACCGAAACGAACCCGGACACCACACGTGATATAAAAGCTCTAAATGAGAGTTTTCTCTCATTTTTCAGACTCACATCTCCTTCTCTCTCTCTAAAATTCCGGCCACCACAAAATATCACCATTTTCAACCTTCAAACCTTCATAACTCCTTCGTTTCTTGACTGATTTGGGTGATTCTTGCGCCCACGCGTAGCTCTTGAAGCCCTCTACATGAAAGTACAACAGATCTGAAGAATTCACCAACCAAAAACGAGGTATAGAGCTTCAAAAATCACGGAAGTTAGGGTTTTCATGTCCTCTCATTCGATCCAACTCTAAACCGGTCTAGAGCTCGTGTACAACAACCCTACACCCACGACAACCCTATCTGGAACACCCTGACATGTGAGTAGCCGCGTATGCGAAGGCCTGATGATGATGATACGATAGATGCAGGTTCGGGTGAATGTTGATGGTGCCGAACCTTAGTTGACAAGGGAATGGGTCACGAATCCTGCATCACCTCTCGCGAACCTGTGCATCACATCATGGCCGAACCTTCTAGCTTCTCATATGCGATTCACGAACCTTCTGAGTATCACGAACCTACATGTAGCCACCATGACTCACGAACCTTGTTCCCACGCTCGGCGAACCCAGGAGCTGTAGCCAGTCGGCCGAACCTTACATGGTCATCACATGCGAGCCGAACCTTGTATCTCAACCCACGAACCTTCGAACTGATCCTATTCACCGAACCATCACATGGCGAACCTTGAGGACTCCCGAACAATGTTGGAGCATCAGCCGAACCCATTATCTCTTTTTGGCTCACGAACCTTAGATAGTAACCTTTAGGTTCGCTGTCTTCACATTTCTAGTCTTATAGCCGAACCATGTATTCTTTGTAATCGGCCCAACACAATGCTTTGATCCACCACCCCCTTAATTGATCCATGTGATATCCTTTGTTCGGCCCAATGTTCTTTATGCGGCCCAAAGTGGCTGTTCAGCCAACACCATGAGTAACCGGCCCACATGATTTTGGTTCGGCCCAATGGGATCATCGGCCCATTGTGGCGGCCCACATTGTTGCTAACCGGCCTAACTTCACTCATTCAACCCAAGTGCTTTGTTCGGTCCACATGGCCCAAGTCCCACATATTCGGCCCAATGAGTTTAAATGCAAACTAATTCAAGAATTAAAATGGTTAAGGATGTTTAATTCATTTAATCCTTATGAGATCAAGTTAAATGTAATAGGAGGTAATGGGAACCAATCTTTGGTCATAAACTATAACCATACACAAAACTCAAACTGAATCAATTATGTGATAACAAATCTACTTAAATTGTATTGGGCCGAATGAGGATTAACACCAAGGGTTGATGACCAAATCAGGACTAACGCATACACGCGCACAAACCTATACAACTTATACTTATAAGTTATAATCATATGAAATCAATACAGGAACGTGAAACAATCAGTCAAGTACAACAAAGAGCGTGTGCATTCTTTCTTTTAATCTAAGTCAACCCTACTACTACAAGGTGAGTTCATATGCCCCTTTTACTTTAATCTTAACTGATTTTAACCTCTCGGGGCTGAGAAACATGTTTACTTTTATTTATTTAAAAGTCTTGCTTAAAATGTTATTTATACTTTGATTTAGATAATATTAAATTGTTTATTATCACTTATCATTGTATGCATGCTTGTATGATCATGAGATAACAGGGAAACTCAGATGGTTATGATAAAGTAATTTCATAATCATCAATACAATTGAATAACATATTTGTAAGATTATATCTTATAACAATTGGTTATTCACACATGAGCAACATTGAGACAATTCATACACAAACAAACAATGAGAACTACTACAGTGAAACATGATGACACTTCACAACACATGAATGATTAGAAGATAAAACATCTTCTAAATATCATTCCACGCTATAATTGATTAAGTGTGATAAGTTAAATACTTATAACATTTAGTTATAACTTAAAAACATACTACGCGATAGTATGAACGCATTGATCATCCACCACCTGCGTCACTTAAGGGTATTAAGACTAGTTCTTACTACGGCTTAAGGATTACATGGTGAATATTGGAATTTATGAATGATAATCATGATAACGTAACTTCATGATAACCACATCATTCACACAATGATTAACATAACGTAATAAGACAAGTTCTTATTCAACTTTGTTAATCACATGAGAAAATCCCTACATTGAGAACAACAACATAGATGTACATCATCCATCGTTACCTGGGGACTAGTAGACTGAGGAATTTATTTTCTCTCATGTCATATTATTAGTAACAGTTTCGATGAAGGCTTTGGGATCACACGGCGGAATAGAGGTGAATCGGGTGCATTGTAATCTGATTACGTGAGGATCACAATGGACTCCTTTTGGGCTCTATACGTTGCATTGAGAATACATTACAAACAGTTAACTAACACTTTTAATATTTAAAAGTGAAACAACAGTTAACCCCACAAATATAGAATAATACAAGGAACAGATTGAGAATCTAATATCCTTAACATATATATTGGTTATCAACACTTCGGTTTGATAACTACAATGCTATCATCATATTATTCTATACATGAGAACACAGGTGATCAAAGAGGAGATAAACATGGGAAATGAGAATGGAAATCAATAGTTGTATTACAAGTAGCATGGAATTCTAGTGGTGATGTGGTGGGATGTTGGCTAGGGCTTAGTTCCCTTACATATGCCCTATATATAAGCATCACTACTAGGATGATATAATACTTGTAAATATAACTATTGAGGAGCCATTGGGTGAACAGGTGAAACAAATATCATACAAGTAACATAACATACATTGTGATTGTGCATGTGAATGAATCAAGGTTATCAATTAACATACTTATGAACTCACCAACCTCGTGTTGACTTTGTTTAAATACATGTTTTCTCAGGTGATGAACAGGTGTAGATACTAGTATGCATGGAAATAGCTAGTGGACTTTTAGAAGACCTAGCTACTTTTGTGATTGCATACTTTTGGGATAACAAGAACATGAATCATCTTTTGTATATCTTGTACAGATACAAGATATAGTCTCATTGATTCTTTTGATAGATTTACTCGATTAAATTATGAACAATACATTGTAATTTAATCTTGTAATTCTATATCATGGATGTGTTAGCATTTCTCATTTATTTATTATGTGCTATGTAACAATCTGATCATTTGATTATCACTCATGATATCGCGCCCCGGGAACCTTCCGCCCGACGGGAAAACACGATTCGTTCCCGCCGGCCTAGGGTGTGACAACAAGAGAAGGGTTAAGAAGACTTACCAACTGTCAGGCCCGCAGAATCTGCTCTGGTGATGTAAGCTCGAACTCCGGCGCCCCCAGCGATCGGGTGTGGGGCATACAACTACTGACACCCTAATCATACAAGCAAGTAAGACTCACATATGAACAAACAAAAATCCTAATCTAAGGCACACATAACAAATAACAAATAAAGGCACTAAGAAGAAAAATAAAAACTAAACCTAAAAAGGAAAACTAAGCTAATAAGGGGGGAAAGAAACTAAGAAAACAAGCAAGTAAATGCCACAATCTAAGTAACTTTTTCTATTGCCTAGTATCCCCTGCAACGGCGCCAAAAACTTGATGCGAGCGGTCAGTATACTAAAAACAAGACTAAATTAAAGTTATTTAACCTAAGCTAAAGACACAAAATCTAATCCTAAACCTATACTTAACCTAAACACCTAATAATAATCGGAAATCCTAAACTAGACCGCTCCTAAGGCAAGTGTCCCTGTCGGTGGCAGAACAGCTGGTGGAAGTCCGGATATCGAACCAATGGACACTAGTATAACAAACTAAACCTAGACTATGAACTAACTAAGGTAAAATAGAGGGGGGTTTTGGTGCAAACTGATAACCTGATAAGACTGAAACTGACTAAAACACTAAACTAACAACTACACTAAAACAACAAACTAAAACTGGCAATATAACTGGAATCTAACTGCAGTGAGGAAACTAGTATATCTAGGCTGGGTATCAAAAGTATGACAGATGCTGACTTGGACTGACTTATGAAGGATGAAGACTAGGATCTTAAGGAACAGACTAAGGAATACCTAATGGGACCCAGATCATATACCAGGCAACTCCAATGGGAATCCTAAAGCTGTAATGTATGCACTAGTCTATCGAGTCACCTTCCGGATTTTCCCGATATGCAATTGCACTCAAACGGGTGAATCACCTCCCGGATTTCTCCACCGTTTGTATCCTAAGACACTAGAAAGCTATAAAGTTGACAACTTTGACATGGATTGACACTAACACTAAGTAGATTTGAGAAAACGCCCTCCCGGGTCGTTTAACTCAAAAATCCCAAGTGTAAGAGACCAACCATCTAACCTACCACCTCCCGGATTTCTAGGCTAGGTCACACATGCAAATAACCATACTTAATGAAGTCTAATCCTATGGGATGTGATCAACAACCCATAAACTAACCTATAACACAAAGTAATAGGCCTAACATGCATCTATGTGTGGAAAGACCTTCCTAGACACATGTAGATCAAACATTCACCAAATATAATCATTCAACATATGTAAAAGCCATCAAAGTTCATAACTTTACAGCTGATAACAATGCATATATCATCCACAAGCATAAATCATGTCCAAAATCAACAAAGATCAAAACTTTATCATCCCAAACCTAGATATAACCCTAGATCTAGCCAACAACCATGATAACAGTAACAAAACATATCTGAAATATGTCTAAATACATCTTTAACTACTGATTTAAACTAGAACATGAAAAGATAAAGAAAATACTCAAAAGAAAGCTCCTTCTTCACTTTAATAAGCCCTAATCAAGCCTTGACTCCATGGTTAAGCTCCAGCAGCTCCTCAGCTTGATTAGGGTTCCACAATCGCAGAAGAAGACCCCTTAAATGGCTGGAATGCGATCCATTTATAGAGGGCTTGAAATTAGGGTTTTAGGCTCAAAAATCATCTGGGGCGCATCGCCTAGCGGGCGTGCACAAGGCTAGGCGA
This sequence comes from Mikania micrantha, assembly GCA_009363875.1. Classification (NCBI taxonomy): domain Eukaryota; kingdom Viridiplantae; phylum Streptophyta; class Magnoliopsida; order Asterales; family Asteraceae; genus Mikania; species Mikania micrantha. The sequence goes on along the minus strand of CM018698.1, from coordinate 53,815,560 downwards.
TACGCGCGGATAAAAAGGAAAGGTGGCGGCTGATGATGCCAGGCGCAACGCCTGGGGCCAAGCAGCCATGCTAGGCGTACCGCCTAGGGTTCTTTTCTTTGTTTTCTTCGCTTGATCAACCGCACTCGATTCCATTGCCCATTTGTCCTCATTTTCGCTCCTTTTGGACACATTCCTGCACAAAAACACGAAAATGTAAAAAGGAACTAAAATTGACTCGAAATATTTACAAAACTAACGAAAACAGAACGAATATGCAAAAAAACGGATGTGTTAAACTAACACATCAACTGACCACTGCACCAGCTGTATTCATGGATCTCATGAATAGAGTGTGCAAGCCTTATCTCGACAAATTCGTAATAGTGTTCATTGATGACATTCTGATCTACTCTAAGAATCAGGAGGAACATGCTAAACACCTAAAGCTTGTCTTGGAACTGCTAAAGAACGAGCAACTGTACGCGAAGTTTTCCAAATGCGACTTTTGGATCCGCGAAGTCCAATTTCTTGGACATGTGGTTAATGAGAAGGGAATACACGTAGACCCAGCCAAGATTGAAGCCATTAAGAACTGGGAAGCACCAAAGGCTCCAACCGAGGTGCGACAATTCCTAGGTCTAGCAGGGTACTACCGACGATTCATCGAAGGATTTTCGAAAATCGCTCAGTCACTGACGTCCCTTACTCACAAAGACAAGAAGTTAAATTGGGGAGAAAAGTAGGAATATGCTTTCAACTTGTTGAATCGGAAGTTATGCACTGCACCAATCCTATCCTTGCCGGAAGGATATGAGGACTTTGTGGTGTATTGCGACGCCTCGAACAAGGACTCGGTTGCGTGCTGATGTAACGCGAGAAGGTTATAGCCTATGCATCACGACAAATGAAAGTGCATGAGAAGAATTACACAACACACGACCTGGAGTTGGGAGCAGTGGTGTTTGCCCTGAAGATTTGGCGACACTACTTATACGGCACGAAGTGTACAATCTTTACCGATCATAAAAGCTTGCAAAAATCATCTTCGACCAGAAGGAGCTGAATATGAGACAACGAAGGAGGGTTGAGATTATTGGTGATTATGAATGTGCCATCAAATACCACCCTGGTAAGGCAAACGTAGTAGCCGACGCGTTGAGCCGAAAGGAGACGACAAAACGTGTGCGTGCCCTACAACTCACAATTCATTCTGAATTGCCACAACAGATCCGGAACGCTCAACAGGAAGCTTTGAAGGTCGAAAACCTCACCCTGGAATCCTTGCGTGGCATGGACAAACATATGGAGGTAAAGGCCGACGGAGCGTACTACGTTATGGATCGGATCTGGATTCCACATCACGGGGGACTAAGGGACGTGGTGATGGACGAAGCACACAAGAGCCGATATTCGGTACATCTGGGCTCTGATAAGATGTACCATGATCTAAAGATGACCTATTGGTGGCTGAACATGAAAGCTGAAATAGCGACTTACGTAGGTAAGTGCCTGACTTGCTCAAAGCTTAAAGTTGAGTACCAGAAGCCATCAGGTCTACTTCAACAACCCAAGATACCGATGTGGAAATGTGAGCAAATTTCCAAGGACTTCGTCACAAAGTTGCCCACGACGGCAAGTGGCTGCGATACCATTTGGGTTATCGTAGACCGACTAACGAAATCTGCACACTTTCTACCCATCAAGGAGACTAACAAGTTAGACAAACTCACTCGGATCTACCTAAAGGAAGTGGTCACTCGACATGGAGTGATAATCTCGATCATCTCTGACCGCGACAATCGATTCACGTCGCATTTCTGGAAGTCATTGCACAAGGCATTGGGCACGAGATTGGACATGAGTACCGCTTATCACCCGCAAACTGATGGGCAGAGCAAGAGAACCATACAAACACTAGAAGACATGCTTTGTGCATGTGTTATTGATTTTGGCAGCAGCTGGGAGACTCATCTACCGTTAGTTGAGTTCTCATACAACAACAGCTACCACACTAGCATACAAGCTGCACCATTCGAGGCACTTTACGGACGTAAGTGTCGATCACCCCTCTACTGAAGGAAGTTGGAGAAATCCAACTGACTGGCCCCGAGCTTGTGCACGAAACGACTGAGAAAATCATACAGTTACGCAAACGAATGGCAGCAACTCGAGACAGATAGAAAACCTATGCTAATAAACGCCGCAAACCGTTGGAATTCCAGGTAGGAGATAGAGTTTTACTCAAGGTTTCGCCCTGGAAGGGAGTTATTCGGTTTGGCAAACGAGGTAAACTAAATCCTCGCTATATTGGACCTTTTGAGATCACCAAATGAATAGGCCCTGTGGCCTATGACCTAAATCTGCCAAACGAACTGACCAGCGTACACAATGTGTTTCACATCTCGAACCTCAAGAAGTGTCTATCTGATGAAACACTTGTCATTCCTTTCGAGGAGATACAGATCGACGAACAACTAAACTTCATTGAGGAACCGGTGGAGATTATGGACCGGGAAATCAAAAATCTCAAGCTCAGCAAAATACCGATTGTAAAAGTGCGATGGAATTCGCGACGCGGACCAGAATGCACGTGAGGGCGTGAAGATCAGATGAAACAGAAATACCCACACCTATTCGCGGAACAGGCAAACACTGGCAACACGAGCTGAATTTATGGACGAAATTCTTTCTAACCATGGGATGATGTGACATCTTGTAAATTCCAGGTCAGCATTCCTATTTATTTAAATGTTTATTTAAATGATATTTGTACACGTGGCACTAGAATTAGTTTAATTTAGTGTGACACGCGGCATGACGGTACGAACACTGACACAAGCACGATAATTCGGTGAATTATCGCAACACGCACACACGTGTCGAAGAAAACACGAACGTTGGTGAATGTTTAACACATCGTGTAACAAAACACTAGAAACGCTCAAAAATTGAACTTGGAAGTTCAAACGAGATCGAACGATAGTTCGTAAGCGTGAAAACGGCTACGAACGGATCAAACCAATGAAATTGGGCCTATTGGGCTCCTCTTGGTCCCGTCGCGGTACGCGGTGACCCTCAAGGAACCCCATGGCGGTACGCGATGGATGGGCGGGGAGTTTGAATCCCGACATCCATCGCGGTACGCTGAGAGCATCTGGAGCCCTCTTGGCGGTACGCGACGCCGTCCAGTCGACAAATCTTTACAAAACCAAGAAAATTATTGCTACTCTATCACTTCTCATCATTATACTCGGTCTCACACTCCACCATCCGACCTTATCACCTCCTAGAACACCTGCTACCATCTTGAACACCCCACAAACACCATTGGAGACCATTGTTGGAGCTTGAAGACCACAAGGAAGTTTGAAGAGAAAGGGTTGAAGCTAAGAACCACCATCATCTGCTTATTCTTGCTAATCCAGGGAGTTTAGGAGCCGGTTCGATCACTTTTTCTGCAATCTTGGAGCATTTGAGGTAGTTTCTATAGCTAAAACACACTTTTCTCACCTCTACACTCACATGCATGTCTTTAAACACACATGCAAGCACATTGATGGCACATGCACGAATTGTAAATCTGGGTTTGATGATTTTAGTGTGATTATTGATGATCTTGAATGATTTAGTAACATATCTTGACGATCGATGGGTATGTGTATGTGTACAATACATGATTTGGTCATGATCAAGTGAAAAACCCACATGCATGTATGATCCATGGACTGTGGGATGATTTTGGCTATTTAGATATGTTATAGATGATGTTAGAAGAGTGTTGCATGTGTAGATCTTGTTGAAATGGATAAAAATGGGTTTTGATGACACTTGCTATTTTTAGTAACTTTTTATTACATTTTGATGATATGGGATGAAATATGAGCATGCATGTGTATGAAATTGCTATTTGGGCTATAATATGATGATAATATGTGCAAGAAATAAATTTAAGATTTATTTGGGTCATTTAGAGCCTAGTTACTATTTTTAGTAACTTTTATAGTCGAAATATTGATAGTTGATGATTTGAACTAGCTTGACATGTTTAGATGATATAAAATGGCATATTATGATGTTAGGTGATATAAAAATGGATTAGATGTGTTTAAGATGATCATTTGGGCAAAATGGCCATGGTTACTATTTTTAGAAACTTTATTTCGCGAAATGTCGATTTATGAATGTTTTTGTATGTTTCATGCTTGCTAAATGACTTAATATGCTTTGATATGATGATTGCATGCTAAGTTAGATGGTTTCCGATGATAAGCTTGCTAAATCTAGAAACTTTCCTTTTTAGAAAACTTTTGTATGCAAATGTGACTTATATGCTTATTTGATTCGTATGACAACATGCTATGTGTTAACATGATCACATAGGACTTATCAAGCATGCTAGAACTTTAAAAACGATACGTGTTATGAAATTTGCCATAAATGGAAACTTACTATATATAGTAAGTTGTCGATGAACGCGGTTTGCGCGTTTTGCACACGATGAGCACTAACACGAATGTTACACGAATCACAACCGACACACGGTTCACCAACGGGTCGTTGACTTGACACGGTCAAACACGGTCAATGTGGACCAACATGAACAAACACGTTCAATGTGGACCGACACAGACAAACATGAACAACCGAGGGTTGTTGAGCACAAACACGAGCACTAACACGAACACGAGCACAGTCACTTACACGAAGTCATGTATGGTATACGATATAGGTAGCCGGTGACCGACACACAGTCTACGCAGGAGCTTACGCGTTAGTTTCCAATCTTCACTAAGGTGAGTTTACGGCCCCTCTTTAACTCTTTTACAAACTTTTCAAATAGGGGGAGAATACTAGTTGAATCGAGTCAAACATTATTACTGTACAAACATTTTTATGTGTATGCTGGTTTATTAGACAAACATTAAGTGTTGTAATCGTAACAAGCCCTCACAAAGTCTTACCGTTAATGTACGAACAATGAGGTAGGTTTGAATGGATCCGTTTAGGTGTGACTAACCCCACGTGGCACAATACTGACTGGAGGTCGGCACACATGAAACTTTGACCTAACTTGCTATGCTATTACGAGACATAGCGGAGGCAAGGACAAACAAGTCTAGTTCGGTAGTGACGCACTGACACTTGGAGCCTAGGGCTCGGGACTAACATTATGATAAACAGCATGACACATGTTTTCTTACTATATATGTATATCAAAACATGTGAACTCACCAATCATTGTGTTGACACTTTTTCTTAAACTCGTATTCTCAGGTAACTAGATGACTGGCATAAGGACAGGAATGCACTTAGAGAACGAGCACAGGATTGCATTCATATTATGTCATTTGAAACGAACAATATTTTAATTGTCATGTTTGGTTAATCAATGTAGTGTCAGACAAGTTTATTTCCGCTGTATTATTAAACTATTTATTTTCTGCTGCAAATTATTTTAGTTAACTTCTTTTGTCAAACAATGTACTTTTGAAAACGCATATAGAGTTGTTTTATATGACCATGAGCTGTGATTCTGGCCACGTCACACCCACGTGGACTATCACCACAAGTGGGAATTTGGGGGTGTGACAAAAAGCAGTTTTAGAAATATCTTTTTCACAGACTCGTACTTGATGGTATCCCGATCTAAGATCGATTTTTGAAAAATAAGTGGCTCCCTGAAGTTGGTCAAAAAGATCATCAATACGTGGCAACGGATAACGATTCTTAATCGTAAGTTTATTAAGTTCTCGATAATCGATGCACATCCTGAAGGACCCGTCCTTCTTTTTGACAAACAGTATCAATGCGTTTTTCCTCATGATCTCCATTGATAAGATAGGCTAGAAAAGTTTCATAGCCTTTCCTCAGACACTTCTGAGCTTTCATACAAGAAGTAAGCCCTAGTGCTCTATTTGCTCGTTCACCTTGGACCACTAACATTTCCACTGTGTTAAGGGGTATACGGATAGTTTTGTCATGGCACACTACTTCAGCCTTTTGTTTCGAAAGCCAATCCATGCCGCTGACAACATCAAAACTACCCAATTCTATTGGAAGAAGATCTATTTTAAAAACATGATCATTAAGTTTTAAGGTACAGCCTTGAATGACATGTGTGGCTTGAATAGATTTACCATTTGCAAGTTCAACATTATATGCTTGCCCTATGCTAATCTTAGGTAGAGAAAGTAACAATGCGAACTTATGCGAAATAAAACTTCTATCAGCCCCAGTATCAAAGAGAATATATGCATAATGATCATTGAGAAGGAACGTACCAGTAACAACATCCGGATTGTTCTTAGCTTCACCTGCCTCAATCTGAAAAGCTCGTCCTCTGGCCTATTCAATTGGTACTTTATTATCCGTGGGTTTGGCATTAGTAGGACAATTCTTCATAAAATGATCCATACTCCAACATTTGTAGCAGGCCCGAGTGTTCGGTTGACGTTGTTGTAATGGAGCTTGATAAGGTAGTTGATTGAGTGGTCTTGCTAGTGCTTTACAAAAACTTGTAAAGTGTCCAGTTTGCTTACAATTTCCACACACAGGGCATGGCCCTAGGTGATGGAATGGACATTTGGTGCATTTTGGTGCTGGTCCTTGGTACGCTTTCTTCTCTTGCACAATTTCCCCATAGCTTTTAACTGTTGGACCCTTACTGCCTTCCTCCTCATATTCTTCTTCCCTTTATCTTGCCATTTACGTTTCCTGGCAGTAGCATTTTCAGTGTTACCAGAAGAGAATTCGCTGGCACTTGTGGATTTATTGAGATTAGTGTCACTTGCTTTTCCTTTCTTAACCAAAGTTCCACTCCTTATCGCCTCATCGGTAAGCTTAGCTGCTAAAATAATAGTTTTCTTCAGATCAGTATGCTCTGCAGCCATTACTGGGTTACGAATCTGTGGAACTAGGCCTTTAATGTATTTTTCCACAAGCTTAATCTCAGTTGGAAACATGTGGGGTAACAAACATGTGAGTTCATGAAATCGGTCAGTGTACTTCTGATGTTCTGCTCCCACCATGGAGTGATTCCAAAACTCTTCTTCCAGTTTTTGTATTTCATTCATGAGACAATATTCAGCTGTAATCAACGTTTTGAACTCATTCCAGGTCATCTGATCAACAACTGATGTTCCCAATGTTCTCACTTGTGTATTCCACCAAGTGAGAGCTTGGCTTTTCAATGAACATGTTGCATATAGAACTTGATGTTTCTCTAAGCATTGACTAATTTTTAGTGTTGTTTCCATTTCTTCCACCCATTTTAGGAGTCCAGACGCTCCTTCTTTCCCAAAGAAAGTGGGTGGATTACATGATGCAAAGTACTTATACGTGCATCCTTGTTGAGGTGGTTCAGGATCAGTACGATCAAATCCAAAAGCGTGTACTTTGGTGTTACCTCCAATATTGTTATTAACATTATTATTATTTCTACCCGAAGTTGAAGACATGCGTTGTTGAAACTGAGTTATAAAATTAGGAATTGCAGCAGCCACTTCCTCCTGAAAAATCCTAATCATTTCAGCTTCAGTAAAATTTTGATCCTCAGCATTTGTGTTGGCATTTGCTATTTCTGGTGGAAGATTGTCATTGTTTCCAGTTCCACCAGTAGTTGTATTAGCATTTACTGCTTCTGGTGGGGGATTGTTATTGTTTTCATTTCCATCAGTAGTATTTGCATTCACTGTTTCTGGTGGGAGATTGTTATTGTTTTCTGTTTTAGTGTTATTCCGACCTGGTCGTCCGCGTCTAGGAGGCATAGTCTAAATGAATAACATGAATATAGTTAAGATCAACTGTAATATATATCAAGATATGGAATTATTACTTGCTATCTTATTTTTCATATAAGAATTTTCAGCATAGTAATATCAAGAAATTGATTTGATCTTCTGTTCATGGTGTGTAACATCACTGTGCTTCCGGTCGTCCGTACATCCGTACATCCGTACGATTGTACTGTTACGATCTGAGATTTATTATGATTAATGATAATGGATTATTTGCTGATATTATTAATGATAATCACTGTTACTGGTATACATGTTTAGAACATATTACACGCGTAAACCATGGGAAGTTTGGTTGTAACTCAACTAAACAGAACCAGAGAGTTTATCGCAGTTATATTGTTGATGATTATGGACTTGGTTTGGAAATGGAAAGGGGATTTAAATTGGTTGTTGTTTGGTTACTAAACATAGTCAAGGACACATGGTCATGGTTTATCGAAATAGCGGTGGGACGGTGGCTAGGGCAGTTGCGACTGACCCTTACATATGCCCTATACATATGCATATTTCGATCTATCATGGATGTGTCAGTGACTAGGGTTTAGTGGGTTTTGGTTTGGGAATGATAATATTAAAGTTAATAAATAAGGGGAATTAATTACGCGATGGTGAGGATACGGACATTATCTCAACGCGAATATTAATCCAGAAATATTAACTTAATAAATGTATTCGCGTGGGTGACGATTCACACGAATATAATTATTAAGAATAATAATCTGAACCGATATTCCGTAAATAGAAAATCAAATCGAAATACGGTACGAGCATCGGATTCGCAAAGATGACGATCTTTACGAATGCGTACGCGAGTAACGTGTTTCGACTAGATAAGTTAAATAATATCAAACGATATTAAATTATTAAGTTAAAAAAACTTAAGATATTTATTAGGAATCACAACCTAAAAACAAATACGATCAAATTGTTTTACTAAATAAATAATTTAACGGCTATGGAAACGAAACGGTTTTACAATACGTGTTTATTCAAAAATGTTTTACGACACAACATTTAGCAAAATTACTTTATTTAAAATGAAATAAAATTATTTGAAATATTGTTATGTGTTAAATACGTTTTACGTTAAAACCCGAACAATTATTATAATTTATTGCGATAAAAACGAGACCGGACACGCGGGTATAATACGCGATATAAGAAAAGAGGTCCTCCTCTTTCTTTCTCATTTACCAAGTCTCTCTCTCTACAACACACACATTCATCTCTCTACCTTCTCTCTAGCCTATTGTCTTCAATTCAAGTCGGATTCGCGAGATCTTTGGCCCGAAACGACCGCGTGAACGAGAGCTCCAAGGAGATACCAAGAAACTCTGGTTCCAACCGACGGATCGAGGTAGATCTAAAGCTTTGTTTACGGTTTTGTTGTAAATCGTGAGTCTTGTGTTTAAAATATTGTTTTACTTTGAAAAACCCTAAACCGCATAACTATTAGAATGTTGGAACCATGGATGGACCTGTTAGGGCTAGATGTCGAAGAAGAAGATGAACAGTAGCCAGTGCAGTGTTGGTCGCGAACCCAGGGTAGCCGAACCCTGCCCTGCAACGAACCTCCATGGGCGGGAAAGTTGGTAGCCGAACCTTTCCTCTTGGCGAATCTTTTTGTGGCCAGCGAACCTAGTACTGGCTAAACATGCAAGACAGCCGAACCCATGGGAGGCCGAACCCTCATCCGTAGCCGAACCCAGATCCATGGAAGCCGAACCTTTAACTAAGAACGAACCTAGGCACCCATGCGGCCGAACTATCCTGGTTGGTCACGAACACGTGCCACGCGAACCCTTGAGAGTCTCGCGAACCATTAGGGTTAGCTGAACCCTATTGATTGGGGCCACGAACCCTAATATGGCGAACCTAGAACTATTTAGACCCCCACGAACCTTGGTGCCACAAGCCTTCAGCCACGAACCTTAGCATACAGTTGGCCGAACCTATGGACATTTACCCCAAAGGTTCGCTGCCCACCTTGGGGAAACAAGATCTAAGTTCATTAATTTAGGGAGAGAATGATCAAACGTCATGGGAAACTATGAGTACGTATGCATGCATGAGGGAATTATGGGTTGCCACCTTCTTTTGATAATATAAACTTTAAATGATGAGAATAATTGTGACATAATCTTTTAAACTTTGAACTTGAAGTTTTCTTTGTCTAAACTAAGATGGCCGATTAATTTATCATGCATGTATGTGTTGACATGACTAGGGCCATTGCCTTTTGGCATACTTACCTATAAGGAATTACACTTTAGGTGTCATAAGATACTATTGATACTGGACATTCTAAAACTAATAATTTGGATCAAATTTAATAACAATTGTCTATAAAACTCTCTAGTGTTTACTTAACTTAAATAAGGTAAACTAAGAAAAGGAGCACTTTATGAAATAAAAATCAGACAAGTGTGGTCACTAAATTAAAAAGTAGCATGCGTATTTACAAGATCAAACACGCGATAATTACAGGTTGTTGAGTGGTTGATTTCGCATACGTGAGCGCGCATTCTACTAAAACAATTATTCTAAAGGACTTCAGGTGAGTTCTCATAACCTCCCTTTCTTTAAACTGTTTTTGTTTTAAAACTCGGAGGTGAAACATGTATACCGGTTTAAATATTATTTTGATAACACAAGGATAATACCTGTTTATCATTATGATATTCACTAATATGAATTAGCATTATTATGGATTATCACTGATTATTATACATCCGTGTAAACATTGTTATTGACTTCGGTCGATAACAAAGGTTACATGTATTGTCACATACTCCGTGAATCATTGCCTTTGACTTCGGTTAATTGCTTTGACTTCATGTATTGTCACGTGGATGATTTCCACATCCGTGAATCATTGCCTTTGACTTCGGTTGATTGCTTTGACTTCATGTATTGTCACGTGGTTAGCGACCACTCCATGGATCATGTTTTTAACTTATGTTAATTACGTAATGACCATGTATAGTCACGAACATTATTTGAGAATATTGATGCTGAGATTGGTTGATTGGCTTGTGGTTTGATTATCTAGTATTGACTACGATTTATTTATGATTGATTATGACTGATTGGTTATGTGATTATGTGTTTGTGTATGTGATTGATTGTTGAGTTTGGGAAATTGTTGGATTATCTCATACAGGTATTATTGTGGATTTCTCTGAAAATCATAAGTATTTATACGCGTTTTATCTAAACTTTTTATAAAACCATTTTCCAATTTAAACTTTTAAATTCATTTTATAAAATCTTTTAAGTATAAAACTTATGATGACTCACCAACTACTTTGTAGTTGACACTTGATTTCTTACATGTTTCAGGTGATGGAGACAAGTAGGATGAAGAGGATGATCTCTTCTATTTTGGACATCATCATCATATAGGATTCTTGGACTTAGCTAATTAACTAAAATTCTGGCGATTAGAGTTTAGTTAGTTTAGCTAATTCTTTTGTGTAATTGATTTATTTTAATTCATGATGAACATGATTTTTGTGTAATTATTTTGTTTGATTGAATGATATATGATGATTTGATTAGATGCCCACGAGCTTTTGAACAATCTACACATCCCTCGTGGCATCTCGACGTTTCCGCCATCGGTCGGGGTGTTACAGATTGGTATCAGAGCCTGAGTTATAGGGAATTAGGTTACTAGAAATGGTTGACCTAGTCTATAACTGTAGGATACCCTAGTATGAAGCTACTTCATACATTAGTTAGTGTATTCAGGATTTCATGCTTATGTGTTTATTACATGTTAACTGAACTCCTGTTATACATCTGATATGCATATACTGCTTATTAATTTCTTGCTTACGTGTGCCCTAATGATTCAATAAGGACATGCACGTGGTGTATCGTAAAGGTGGTGGGACGTTGGCTAGGGCAGTTGCGACTGACCCTTACATATGCCCTATATATACCATTTACGGTGCATTGGGTGGATGTCAGTATTGAAGAATGTGGGAACTACCCGTTTGGGAAATTATCTGTTTAGGAAATTAACTGCTTAGGAATTATCTGCTTTAGAGAATTATTTGTATGATTTATAAACTCCGGACAAGGACACACTCGTGGTATACTACAAAGGTGGTGGGACGGTGGCTAGGGCAGTTGCGACTGACCCTTACATATGCCCTATACATATACCATTTGTAGTATATTGGGGGTCTGTCAGTGTCAGGAACTTAGGATATTATTAGGGATTGCTTTAAGGTTATGGTTGATGGATGTTGATGGTATGTTGGTTAAGGTTGGTTTGGATTGACTCATGGATGATCATACTTGATAAACACTTATAAATTCACTTATGTAACACACGGATTGGACACGTAGGGTGCATAGGATCAACGAACGATATGAACGATTAGTGATGATATAGACACTTGGTGATAATATAAACGCATAGTGATGATACTAACACTTAGTGATGGTATGGACACTCGATGAGAATGAATTATAGGGAGGATATGAACACTTAGTGACAATAAGAGCACTCAGTGATGATATGAACCCTTATTGATGATTATGGACATTGGAATTGGTATGGAATTTAGTGAACTTAGACATTAGGGGCAATTTTAATGTCAGGTGAACTTAGACATTAGGTGAACTTAGAAATAGGCAAACCTACATGTCAGGTGAACTTAGACATTAGGCGAACCTAATTGTCCAAGGGAACTAGAGATCACTTCATTTAAAATTATCCTACCTAGGATAAGGTTTGTGAAGTGAGATTATGGTAAGATACATGATACGCCCTAAATGCTAACAAGGGCATAATCGTGGTGCAATGAAACGATGGTGGGACGGTGTAGGGGAGATTGCGATCTACCTCTGCATATGCCCTATATATAAGCTTGTTGCATTGCATCGGGAGGTTGTCAGTGTTGGTATAGGGTGAAGAATGTATAAAACTTAGGAATAGTTAACTAGTATTAGTTATGACCAACTAGGACACTTAGTATAATTTTAGGAAATTGATAAATTTTTATGAGTGTAATGACAGATAGGAGAGAAATATAGTTCCTATATGTAATCTTAACTGTCTAAATGAACTCATTTGACCATTGTTTGTATGAATTACGTTGTAAACGGTAGTAACATGTTTCTAATTCCTCAGAAACATGCCGCCGCGCCGTCACAACGAAGATGACTCGAACAGTGGGGATGCTAACAACGGTAATGCCAACTCCGGCATCCAAGAGTTAGCAACGCTGATCACTGGTTTGGTGAATCAACTGACACAAGCCAATCAGAACATCAATCAAAACAGAGGTGGTGCAAATCCGCCAACTTGCACCTTCAAGCATTTCAACTCCTGTAATCCTCTGAAGTTCACGGGTGCTGAATCAGCCACTGGTCTACTGCAGTGGTTTGAGAGCATGGAGAATACCTTCATCAACAGTGATTGCCCCGATAACCTGAAAGTTCGCTATGCCACCAGTGTTTTCCAGAAGAGAGCACTAACTTGGTGGAATGGGGAGAAGCGAACTAGGGGAGTTGATGCTGCCCTTGCACTAACATGGACAGAGGTCAAGAACCTAATGACCACTGAATTATGTCCGCGAAGTGAGATGAGGAAGCTTGAGACTGAGTTCTGGGAACTCAAGCAGGACAGCGGGGAGAATGTAATCTACAATACTCAGTTCCATGAGTATAGCCTGCTGGTGCCTCATTTGGTGACACCTTTGGAAAGAGCGATAGAGAAGTATATCGGCGGGCTGCCAATGCAGATTCAAGATACTGTTTATGGGAGCAACCCCAAAACACTTGAGGCTGCGATCCGGTTGTCTGCTACACTTACAGATAACCATGTAAAGGCTGGAACTCTCACGAGAAAAGGAACGAAGAAGACTGAGACGAAGAATACCGCCAAGGAAGCAAAGACTGAGATCAAGACCGAGGCTGCTAGTTCATCAAAGAGCAGCAACAAAAAGAGGAAGACCAGGAACTTCATGGTCACTGCTCCTGCTGCTAAGTTTGCGCAGCAATCATCAACCAACTCTACTGCAAGGAACTACACTAGGAATACTCCCCAATGTAATACTTGCAGATATCATCATATGCCAAACTTGCCTTGTCGCATCTGCAACAACTGTGGCAAGTATGGCCATTTTGCTAATGTTTGTCGGAGTGCACCGCAAGCACAAAGGATGCAACATGCACCGCTTGCACTGCCAGCTCCACAAGCTCAACCTATTCCAGCTGTACCCATCCGCCAGGTACCTCAAGCACAGGCAAGAGCCTGTTATGAGTGTGGTGAACTAGGTCACCTCAGAAATCAATGCCCAAAGTTGACTGGAAATAATCAGAGGGTGGCAAGAGGCCGGGCGTTTCAACTGAATACCCCAGCTGCTCAAGACAACCAGGACGTGGTCAACGGTACATTTCTGATCAACAACTCTTATGCATCTGTCTTATTTGATTCTGGTGCCGATAGGAGTTTCGTTTCATATGCTTTTGAATGCTTGCTTGGTAGAACACGTACATATTTAGATAAACCGTTTAACGTGGAGGTGGCTGACGGAAACACTATTGATATTGACACTGTTATTATCGGATGTACTGTGAACTTAAATGATCACGTTTTCCCGATTGATCTTATACCTATGCATCTTGGTAACTTTGATGTTATCATAGGCATGGATTGGTTAGCCACCCATAAAGCTGAGATAGTTTGCCATGAAAAATATATTCGTATTCCATTACCTTCGGGTGAAACTTTAAGAGTTTTTGGAGAAACTTCTAGCAAAGGCCTTAAGCTTATGTCATGCACTAAAGCACACAAGTACCTTAGGAAGAAATGCATAGCATTTTTAGCTCATATTGTGGAGAAAAAGGATAAGGGAAAGAGAGTTGAAGATGTTCCTGTGATCAGAGATTTTCCATAAGTATTTCCAGATGATTTGCCGGGACTTCCAACAGAACGTCAAGTAGAGTTTCGAATTGACTTAGTACCTGGTGCGAATCCAGTTGCTAAGGCTCCCTACAGACTTGCGCCTTCAGAGTTGCAAGAATTGGCGAGCCAGCTGCAAGAGCTTAATGATAAAGGGTTCATTCGCCCGAGCCATTCGCCATGGGGTGCACCAGTCTTGTTCGTCAAGAAGAAGGGCGGGTCATTCCGAATGTGCATCGACTACCGCGAGTTGAACAAACTGACAATCAAGAATCGATATCCACTGCCGCGCATCGATGATCTCTTCGATCAACTTCAAGGCTCGGCATGGTTTTCAAAGATCGATCTTAGGTCTGGATATCATCAGCTTCGCGTACATGAAGATGATATTCCCAAGACTGCATTCAGAACAAGATATGGCCATTATGAGTTTTTGGTAATGCCTTTCGGCCTTACCAATGCACCTGCGGTTTTCATGGACCTCATGAACCATGTTTGCAGGCCATACTTGGATAAATTCGTGATTGTATTCATTGATGATATATTGATCTACTCAAAGACCAAGGAAGAACATGAGAAACACCTTAAGTTGGTCTTGCAGATCCTAAGAGAAGAGCGGCTGTATGCCAAATTCTCTAAATGTGAATTCTGGCTTAAGGAAGTTCAATTCTTGGGACACATAGTCAATGAATATGGTGTTCACGTAGATCCTGCGAAGATTGATGCAGTGAAGAACTGGAGTACACTGAAGACACCGACGGAGATTCGATCATTTCTTGGACTTGCCGGTTACTATCGGCGGTTCATTTCGAATTTCTCCAGAATTGCTGTCCCTCTCACTTCTTTGACACAGAAGAATAAGCCATATGAGTGGGGACCAAAGCAGGAAGAGGCATTCCAGACCTTGAAGCAGAAACTCTGTGATGCTCCTGTCTTGACACTGCCTGATGGAAATGATGATTTTGTAGTCTATTGTGATGCATTCAACCTAGGTCTCGGTTGTGTTCTCATGCAGCGGGGAAAGGTTGTGGCCTATGCATCAAGACAGCTGAAAATTCACAAGAAGAACTACACTACACATGACTTGGAACTTGGTGCAGTCGTGTTTGCTTTGAAGATATGGAGACATTATCTTTATGGCACAAAGTGTGTAGTCTTTACTGATCATAAGAGTTTGCAACACATTCTCAATCAGAAAGAGCTCAACATGCGACAACGGAGATGGGTTGAACTGTTGAATGATTATGACTGTGAAATTCGCTACCATCCTGGTAAAGCGAATGTAGTAGCAGATGCGCTTAGTCGCAAGAGTCAAGTTCAGATCCATAGTGTCCGAGTGCACTCTAGTCTCCGTGATGATGTTCTCATAGCCCAACAACACTCATTAGCTCAAGATGATTTGAAAAATGAGATGTCTTGCGGGGCTGAAATTTTATTGGAAACTAAAGATGATGGATTGATGTATTACTTGAATCGGTTGTGGATACCGAACAGGGGTGATCTTAGGATGGTGATTATGAATGAAGCTCATAAGTCTCGTTACTCAATCCATCCAGGCTCTGATAAGATGTATCAAGACCTTAGGGGCTTGTATTGGTGGCCTGGAATGAAGAAGGATATTGCTGAATACGTGTCAAAGTGCCTTAACTGTGTTAAAGTCAAGGCAGAACACTAGCGACCTTCGGGATTGTTATTACAACCAGAAATACCCATGTGGAAGTGGGAGAATATCTCCATGGATTTTATTACTAAACTCCCACGAACCACAAACGGTAAAGATAGTATCTGGGTGATTGTGGATAGATTGACCAAGTCGGCTCATTTCTTACCGATATGCAAGACGTACCCTGTGCGGAAGTTAGCGCGTATCTACACTGATGAGATCATTAGCCGACATGGTATTCCCTTAAGTATAATATCGGACCGTGATGCTCGTTTCACGGCACGATTTTGGGAATCACTTCATGAAGCCTTTGGAACAAGACTGGATCTTAGCACTGCCTATCATCCTCAAACGGATGGACAGACGGAGCGAACGATTCAGACATTAGAAGACATGTTGAGAGCTTGCATCATCGATTTCGGTGGCAATTGGGATAGCCATTTACCGTTGGTTGAGTTCTCGTATAACAACGGTTATCACGCGAGCATTGTTATGGCGCCATTTGAAGCTCTTTATGGCAGGAAATGTCGGTCACCTATTTGTTGGACCGAAGTTGGCGATTCGCAGATTACTGGTCCTGAGATTATTCAGGAAACGACTGACAAGATCCGCCAGATCTGTGACAATCTGTTAGCTGCTCGCAGTCGACAGAAGAGCTACGCGGATAAACGAAGAAAACCTTTAGAGTTTGATGTGGGAGATATGGTATTACTCAAAGTGTTGCCTTGGAAGGGCGTTGTTCGATTCGGAAAGAAAGGGAAGCTTGCTCCACGTTATGTTGGCCCTTTTAAGATCCTTGAACGGATCGGGAAGGTTGCTTACAAGTTGGAACTTCCAACTGAACTTAGTAACGTGCACCCAACGTTTCACGTGTCCAATCTAAGAAAGTGCTTAGCTGATCAGGATCTTCAGGTACCACTCGATGACATTCGCGTCGATGATACCATGCATTTTGTTGAAAAACCAGTGGAGATAATGGATCGTGAGGTTAAAAAGCTCAAACGCAGTAGAATTCCAATTGTCAAAGTACGTTGGGAATCGAAGCGGGGTCCAGAATTCACCTGGGAGCGGGAAGATCAGATGAAGCTTAAGTATCCACACTTATTTACTACGGTCACTCCAAGTTGAATTTCGGGACAAAATTCCCTTAACTAGGGGAGACTGTAACATCACTGTACTTCCGGTCGTCCGTACATCCGTACGATTGTACTGTTACGATCTGAGATTTATTATGATTAATGATAATGGATTATTTGCTGATATTATTAATGATAATCACTGTTACTGGTATACATGTTTAGAACATATTATACGCGTAAACCATGGGAAGTTTAGTTGTAACTCAACTAAACAGAACCAGAGAGTTTATCGCAGTTATATTGTTGATGATTATGGATTTGGTTTGGAAATGGAAAGGGGATTTAAATTGGTTGTTGTTTGGTTACTAAACATAGTCAAGGACACATGGTCATGGTTTATCGAAATAGCGGTGGGACGGTGGCTAGGGCAGTTGCGACTGACCCTTACATATGCCCTATACATATGCATATTTCGGTCTATCATGGATGTATCAGTGACTAGGGTTTAGTGGGTTTTGGTTTGGGAATGATAATATTAAAGTTAATAAATAAGGGGAATTAATTACGCGATGGTGAGGATACAGACATTATCTCAACGCGAATATTAATCCAGAAATATTAACTTAATAAATGTATTCGCGTGGGTGACGATTCACACGAATATAATTATTAAGAATAATAATCTGAACCGATATTCCGTAAATAGAAAATCAAATCGAAATACG
The DNA here is from genome assembly GCA_009363875.1 of Mikania micrantha. NCBI lineage: Eukaryota > Viridiplantae > Streptophyta > Magnoliopsida > Asterales > Asteraceae > Mikania > Mikania micrantha. The sequence goes on along the minus strand of CM018698.1, from coordinate 53,797,390 downwards.
GTACGAGCATCGGATTCGCAAAGATGACGATCTTTACGAATGCGTACGCGAGTAACGTGTTTCGACTAGATAAGTTAAATAATATCAAACGATATTAAATTATTAAATAAAAAAAACTTAAGATATTTATTAGGAATCACAACCTAAAAACAAATACGATCAAATTGTTTTACTAAATAAATAATTTAACGGCTATGGAAACGAAACGGTTTTACGATACGTGTTTATTCAAAAATGTTTTACGACACAACATTTAGCAAAATTACTTTATTTAAAATGAAATAAAATTATTTGAAATATTGTTATGTGTTAAATACGTTTTACGTTAAAACCCGAACAATTATTATAATTTATTGCGATAAAAACGAGACCGGACACGCGGGTATAATACGCGATATAAGAAAAGAGGTCCTCCTCTTTCTTTCTCATTTACCAAGTCTCTCTCTCTCTACAACACACACATTCATCTCTCTACCTTCTCTCTAGCCTATTGTCTTCAATTCAAGTCGGATTCGCGAGATCTTTGGCCCGAAACGACCGCGTGAACGAGAGCTCCAAGGAGATACCAAGAAACTCTGGTTCCAACCGACGGATCGAGGTAGATCTAAAGCTTTGTTTACGGTTTTGTTGTAAATCGTGAGTCTTGTGTTTAAAATATTGTTTTACTTTGAAAAACCCTAAACCGCATAACTATTAGAATGTTGGAACCATGGATGGACCTGTTAGGGCTAGATGTCGAAGAAGATGATGAACAGTAGCCAGTGCAGTGTTGGTCGCGAACCCAGGGTAGCCGAACCCTGCCCTGCAACGAACCTCCATGGGCGGGAAAGTTGCTAGCCGAACCTTTCCTCTTGGCGAATCTTTTTGTGGCCAGCGAACCTAGTACTGGCTAAACATGCAAGACAACCGAACCCATGGGAGGCCGAACCCTCATCCGTAGCCGAACCCAGATCAATGGAAGCCGAACCTTTAACTAAGAACGAACCTAGGCACCCATGCAGCCGAACTATCCTGGTTGGTCACGAACACGTGCCACGCGAACCCTTGAGAGTCTCGCGAACCATTAGGGTTAGCTGAACCCTATTGATTGGGGCCACGAACCCTAATATGGCGAACCTAGAACTATTTAGACCCCCACGAACCTTGGTGCCACAAGCCTTCAGCCACGAACCTTAGCATACAGTTGGCCGAACCTATGGACATTTACCCCAAAGGTTCGCTGCCCACCTTGGGGAAACAAGATCTAAGTTCATTAATTTAGGGAGAGAATGATCAAACGTCATGGGAAACTATGAGTACGTATGCATGCATGAGGGAATTATGGGTTGCCACCTTCTTTTGATAATATAAACTTTAAATGATGAGAATAATTGTGACATAATCTTTTAAACTTTGAACTTGAAGTTTTCTTTGTCTAAACTAAGATGGCCGATTAATTTATCATGCATGTATGTGTTGACATGACTAGGGCCATTGCCTTTTGGCATACTTACCTATAAGGAATTACACTTTAGGTGTCATAAGATACTATTGATACTGGACATTCTAAAACTAATAATTTGGATCAAATTTAATAACAATTGTCTATAAAACTCTCTAGTGTTTACTTAACTTAAATAAGGTAAACTAAGAAAAGGAGCACTTTATGAAATAAAAATCAGTCAAGTGTGGTCACTAAATTAAAAAGTAGCATGCGTATTTACAAGATCAAACACGCGATAATTACAGGTTGTTGAGTGGTTGATTTCGCGTACGTGAGCGCGCATTCTACTAAAACAATTATTCTAAAGGACTTCAGGTGAGTTCTCATAACCTCCCTTTCTTTAAACTGTTTTTGTTTTAAAACTCGGAGGTGAAACATGTATACCGGTTTAAATATTATTTTGATAACACAAGGAAAATACCTGTTTATCATTATGATATTCACTAATATGAATTAGCATTATTATGGATTATCACTGATTATTATACATCCGTGTAAACATTGTTATTGACTTCGGTCGATAACAAAGGTTACATGTATTGTCACATACTCCGTGAATCATTGCCTTTGACTTCGGTTAATTGCTTTGACTTCATGTATTGTCACGTGGATGATTTCCACATCCGTGAATCATTGCCTTTGACTTCGGTTGATTGCTTTGACTTCATGTATTGTCACGTGGTTAGCGACCACTCCATGGATCATGTTTTTAACTTATGTTAATTACGTAATGACCATGTATAGTCACGAACATTATTTGAGAATATTGATGCTGAGATTGGTTGATTGGCTTGTGGTTTGATTATCTAGTATTGACTACGATTTATTTATGATTGATTATGACTGATTGGTTATGTGATTATGTGTTTGTGTATGTGATTGATTGTTGAGTTTGGGAAATTGTTGGATTATCTCATACAGGTATTATTGTGGATTTCTCTGAAAATCATAAGTATTTATACGCGTTTTATCTAAACTTTTTATAAAACCATTTTCCAATTTAAACTTTTAAATTCATTTTATAAAATCTTTTAAGTATAAAACTTATGATGACTTACCAACTACTTTGTAGTTGACACTTGATTTCTTACATGTTTCAGGTGATGGAGACAAGTAGGATGAAGAGGATGATCTCTTCTATTTTGGACATCATCATCATATAGGATTCTTGGACTTAGCTAATTAACTAAAATTCTGGCGATTAGAGTTTAGTTAGTTTAGCTAATTCTTTTGTGTAATTGATGTATTTTAATTCATGATGAACATGATTTTTGTGTAATTATATTGTTTGATTGAATGATATATGATGATTTGATTAGATGCCCACGAGCTTTTGAACAATCTACACATCCCTCGTGGCATCCCGACGTTTCCGCCATCGGTCGGGGTGTTACATGGTGTCATTGAATTCATGAAATTGTTATATAACACACGTATTCACAATCCTTCGCACACTGACACTTTCCCGATATATCGAAGGTAGTTTATGTATAGGGTATATGTAGAGCATAATGCCCAGCCACCAACCCACCACCCATTCGATATACCATGATCGTGTCGTTGTGCTATCACATCACATCCGTTATATTAAGTAATTGAAACAACCGTACATGTAGTCATACATAACATGCGTTGTTTGTTACTTGAAATTGATATACGCATAGTCTGTTATCAATACGTATTGTAATCTCACGTACTTGTCATGTATTCCGTCATCTGAAATTGTTACTTTTATTTAATTTATAATTATTTACTTTGGCTTAACTCGTTTTAATTTTATTTATTTTCTACCCTAATTTTTAAGATTTATTAGAATGCCCACGGTCGTAATTTCCAATTATGCTGGCCAGTCATATCTGCAAATTATTTTCCTTGATCTTTGTAACTCATCTCATTTTAATTATTTTTTTGTACGTATGTAATTAAATAACTCGATTGGCCTTATTGGTTAGTAGACCCGACATTTACACCTCTCACACACTCACCTCCTACACATACCTACACGCACCACATCCCTCAAGAACCTATTCGATTCCTATTACCTGGTAAAAAAATTTTTTTTGGGAAAACTATCTTCCCTATTTCCCATATCCCCTACTCATAAATGGTAGGAACGAAAGAAAATAAACAAAAGCTACCTCCATCGCTATACCCAACAACAACTGGTTCAACCCTGTCAACTGAGTTCGTGACTCTTCATGATACCTCTCGATCGTATTTGTTGAACCCTGAATACGATCCTCAAAGAGGCGGAACCAAGCTACAACACTTGCTTCCATAGCATCCAGATGCTTTGACGACCCCTGTATTTGGTCTGCTAACGTCCTAGTCCATGACACGGAATCACTGTTGAGCTGCATTTACCTGTTTCCAAAGAAAAATGGTTCTGTTGAATTGTTTCATATGCCCCATCTAATCGCCTGTGAGTCCCCATCAGCTGTTCACAAATGTCCTGCAGCTCTGCAGTGACCCTATGAAGTTGTGCTCGCATCTCAGCTTGGGTAGATGATTCTTCCTCTTCAAAGTTAGGAGGGGGTAGGTCTCGAGATGCAAGTTGTCCAGTAGTAAGCCATTCGGTTCTCATACGGTCTTGTATCCTCCTAATACTAGGTTCAGGGGTAGGGGGAGTTACAGAAACGAAAAACTCCTTAGGGTGGAAATTCTACCCTCTAATGTCCTCAGGCATTGGTGGGTCATTGCAGGAGAACGAGAAGAGATATACGATAAAACCCTGGATGCTGTCCCCTGGGATGCTACAGGTATGTGGTTATCGGGGCTAGGATCATCATTAGAAGAGCTTGATCCGGAAGGGGTATCATCCAGTATAACCCCTAGTATAACTTCCACAATATAGTCCTTTAATGGCTTTTGCATAACTGTAATAAGTTTTTGAACAACGTTCACATACTGCAAGCGTTAAGTAACGGTAGTAACAGTACCAGCAATTGTGACATCATACTTTATGCATATAACTAAAATGTATGTCTCCTGGCACTCTGTGTGTGTTCATATGAACCTAAGGTTATAGACTAGGTTTCCAATTAACCTAATTCCCTGTAACCATGGCTCTGATACCAACATGTCACGCCCCCATCTCTCACTTTACCTGATATAATCGTTGAATGACGCATGAAGACGGTAACTGTTGTAACGTGTCGCGGAAGCTTGATGGTGAGGTCTCAGAGATGGGTGTGACTGATTGTTACCTTGGTATCATACATCCATGGCAAAACATACACACTATATATGTTACAATCTTATATATATAGGGTATAGATAATTTGAAAACCCCCATTATTGTGAAAATCATGAAAACCGTGTAAAAATCATCTAAAAAGATGGTTTTTTAGATTTTTTTTACATGTTTGTAACATTATTTGACACATTTTTATAAAAAAAAACACCGAGGATATTTTAATAAAAATATATACGTACGTAACGTTGCGCCAACATTACGTATGTTTTACGTGAGTTTACAAAATATTTTTTAAAAAAATATATCCACTCGAAGCTTTTTTATTTGTATTTTTATAAAAACTAGATAGCGCATGACGCACGTTGCGGCGGGGTTAGCTTTCATTTCGAACGACAATATGAGCATCGTAGTACATATGAGCAACAAAACCAACAGATAGATTCACTACTTTAGCCTCTAAAAGTTTGTTGATCCCACCATCTTAAGCAATCGGGTGCCACACCAGAGCAACAGACTGGTTGCTATGCTTCTCACAGCCACTATCGCTGGAGCCAATAACGACATGTATTACTGCAACCGTGTCCTAAAAATCTCATGTTTACCAACCCTCGTTTTGGTGATTTAAATATCACAATGGAACCTCACATTTTGATGTTCCTGAAGGTGTTTGTCAAGACAAAATCATGCCTTTACCTGTAATAAAACGTAACGAAAAACCAATAACAAACTTGAGGTTTAGTAGTTTGAATTTTACATATGTCTGTCAATGGAATAAAATAAATGGCAGTGGAGATATGCTCTTGCTTTGCAACATAAATAAGATAAGGTACACTTGCAAAAATAATAATATTTTATTGTTGTAAAATTTCACCATAAGAAAAGAGGAATGCGGTGGGAGCTCTGGAGACTGGAGCAGAACATGCTTCAATATAATATTAATGCCAAAATAAGAAAGCAATTAGGGGAACACGCATAAAGAAAGAAAAAAGGTGTCCGAAGAAGGGGTCGAACACAAAACCTCTCCTATCAAAACAAAATGCTTCTACCAGTTCATCCAAAGCAACAAACATGTCTTTGATAACACAGCAGATATCTAAATTAGTTGTATTTACCCTTATTTAGAACACCGACACTTCTTAATAAGGGTATATACAATGTCTCAAATAATGTTGCAAATCTATGAAAAAATTCAAAAAAAAAAAAACATTTTTTAGACATGGTTTTCATGCTAAGGAGATGTTTTAATTTTATCTTTCTAAGATGTCGTTCTAAATAGAAATCATTGCCAATCCGTTAAATCGATCGTATGACATTGACGTTCGTAAGTAAGACTTTGACAACTTCAACTTAGAAAAACTTCTTTCTGTAAATGACATTGTTACCGGAATAGTCAACAAAACTCTATATGCAATTAATGCGTTATGAAAAACCCGAGCTGGTTTAACTTGTTTAAAGCATTAAAAAGGGTGATAATTTTAATAAACAAAAATGTCTTTAACTCCTAATAAAATTCATACGCATCTGCATATGAATGTTCTCCGCTGTTTAATGCATATTGAAGACAATAACAACACAACTTAAAGATCATTTTCATGAAGTTGCTTAAACTTTTTTGGGAAAAAAAAACAAACAGTTTTTCATATTTTTGGTGTTGATTGAATCTTGATCAAGTGAAACAATTGCTTAATCAAAAATACATAAAAAGTAATTGACTTTAGAATTCTCTTTGGGTGAAAATGAAACTTCTTGCTCACTTCAATTCTCATAGATCAAATTGTTATTTTCTACGAAGCGGACACCTTTGAGAGAATGTCGGATCAACCCCTAAACCCTCGAGCCCATAGCCGTTGTCCGCTTCGCCCCTCCCCTATGCCGACCCAATTATTGCTAAATGTTGACGATTTTTTTGTCAGTTTAATGATTTTGATTAATAGTTTGCGTGGTTATTAATTGATTTTGCCTACATATGAGAAAGTTATCTCCGAATTGGTCGATTTTGAGTCGTACTGATCTCATATGCATCAAGCCAGGTCACTTATTTGCATTACAAAATTGTGCGATAATTCAAAAAGAAAACTCGCTATCTATCGTTCCATCCGAATTTTGTTTTCTTTCTTATGACCATGATTACCCACTTACGCAAGTCCCTCAATACTCGACTGATCTAGAGGAATAGTTAAAAGGCAGCCACAACCAACCGGTTCAAGTGGCCTGTACGAAATATCGTCTTAAATGGAATTTAACTTTACAATCCATTTGACGTGTTAGATGTTAAATTGGTTTTGAATGGTATTCAAGTCCTTTTCAAGGATCCATTTGGTTTTATAAGAAAATGTGATTGAATTGAAATTGGAATTTAAATAGATTTAAATAAAGAAAACTGTACCAAAAGTGTCTGTAGTCTAATAGTTTTTCCTTGACTTTTATATGAGGGGTTTTGAGTTCGAATCCAAGTCGAAGCATATTTACTGAAACAAGGTCAAGAGATTACCCAGTTATGGGGTTCCTCATGTGGTGGGCTCGAGCGTACGTCCCAAAGTGTCAAATCCAAAGGAACATTCGATATCTTATATTAAGTGTCGTCGTAGCAAGCCGTTCAAAAATTATAATAATAAAAAAAACTTGTCTGATTGACACAAATGAAATGTGATTTAAATAATTTCCTCCAAAGATTTTTCTAATTTCTTCCGTTATCATTGGAATTAGAAACAGTACTTCGTTAGAATGTTTAGTATTGACCAATAAACCCTTTTCAACAAACCCTAACCAAAATTGTGAATAATTGGTTTTTCTTTAATATTCAATGATTGAACACAATAAATCAAATAACAATGAAATTCATTAAAATCAAAATCAATATTAAAACCAATATTTAAAATTGATCAAATGGAACCAAATCTATCAATAATCAAATCAATAGTTAACACTTATCAAATGGAGCCAAATTTATGTCGAAGAAAACAAAATTGAATATCAACAATCTAAATCAAAATTTGCATCAATAGTCATAACAAAAATCAAAACGACAAAACTAAACTTCAAAAATCATATATGAAAGTCAAACAATTATAAAAAATCATACAAAAAAGTCAAACATTCAAAAATCGTATGCACAACTTCAGACATCTACATGGTAGGGAACCATTTTGGTAGCATTGATTGAAACTTGCGAGAAAGATTTGCATCGACCAGAACTTACGAGAAACATTAGCATTGATTAGCATTGATTGAAATTTGCGAGAAAGATTTGCATCGACCGGAACTTACGAGAAATATTAGCATTGATTGGAAGTCTGAATGGTTAAGAACAATAATATGAACTAGGGCTAGTAAATAGTAAACATTCCAATTCCCTAATCTAGTTTACCAACGAGACATCATACAATGTTTTTCTAAAGAATATTATTCAAATTCTAGTTCCAATTTAATTTTTTATTATTTTAAAAATATTCCGTGAACAAAAAAAAAACCCTAAATGCGATCAACTCATTGTTTGGCATGAAATCAAGTTGCCGGTTAAGGATTTGATGTTCGTCCCACGTTACATGATTCTTGAATTTTATTTTTATTTTATTTTATTTTTTTACGTGGTGTGGTCTAGAAACACATATATTTAAGAAGCCTGGCTGGAACTAAAAATACGTATGTCGGCCAGTAAACATTTTTCTAAAAACGGTTTATAGAGTTGAATTCTTTCTTATAATTGTATTCATCAAATTTCCCTCACTAGAACGGCGGTAATAAATTCTAAAAACAACAATAGGGTTTTTGGACCTTAGAGTATTAAGCCAATAACCAATAATGTCTTGTCCTATTGGTAATATGAATGTATGAGGGAAGTGATAGGAGACTCAGGTCATGGGTTCGATTCTTGATCCCACCCGGTTTTACCGGCCTTTCACCGTCGTGTCTTTAGGCGGGTGCTTGGGTCGGGTTTTCCCCGGTAATTGGTGGCTGGTGGGCTAAGGGCTCCGTCCGTCTGGGCTAGTGGCCAGCTTTGGCATCCTTTAGCCATTGGGGGCCGTATGCGGAGTACCTAGCAGTTAATTAGTTGGCCGTTAAAAAAAAAGAGTGTTAAGCCAATTCGTGAAATACTATACGTCAGATTGGTAACAATATATAACAAATCGTGCCTAAACAAGTTTAATATCCAAGATCACGAGCATTAACAAGTTTTTTATATATAAAATTTTCATTGAATTAAATAATTGTCTATTTATATAAACAATGATTTTTTATCCATAAAATTATGAAAAATATAATAAATATTATATATGATAATTATTTTTATAAATATATTTAGAGTAAACTACAGTTTTGCCACCGTGGTTTAAATGTTTTAACTATTTCGGCCAAAAATGCAATCTTTTATCAATTCATCATATGTGGTTTAGATAACTATCGGTTTTGGCCCTTCAAACTTAATTATTATAACGGTTTTGACCCAAAATCTATCTATGGTTGGGGCAAAAAAAACGTTAGTTGTGTAAACCATAGGTGCTAAATTAATATAAGATTGTTATTTGAGCCGAAATAGTTAAAATACATAAACAACATGTGCCAAAACCGTAATTTACTAATATATTTAAAAGAGTAAATTAAGCTTTTGGCCCTGTGATTTATGTGATTTAACTATTTTGACCCAAAATATAATCTTTTATCAATTCAGCCACTGTGGTTTAGAGATAATTATCGGTTTTGGCCCCTTAAATTTAATTATTATAACGGTTTTGGCCCAAAATCTAAGTATGGTAGGGCGCCAAAAACGTTATTTTGTGTAACCACAGGGGCTGAATTGATCGATAAAAAATTCTATTTTGGGCCAAAATAGTTAAAACACTCAAAACACAAACTCGCTGCTCATTTACACCCAATTGAGAGATATAATAAAAGAAATTTAAACTCTATTTTAATCGCACTTATTATATTACTCTCTTCATATATCTAATAAAACCAAGTCATCTAGAAGAAGAAATAAAATTGGAAAGAGAAATAAATGAGTTTTTTGTCAATGTTCGCCTTCTTCAACACGTGGATTAGAAATTCAACACCTGTTTTCCTCTTCTTTTTTTTCTTTTGAGTTAAAGTGCTATTTTAGTTCTTGTGGTTTGACAACTTTTGCCATTTTCATCCCTGTGGTTTGAATTTTGTCATTTTGGTCACTATGGTTTCATTTTATTGTCATTTTCATCCCGCTAGTTTGATAAATTTTGCCATTTTAGTCCAAAATTTTAAATTTAATTGGACTAAAATGGCAATAAAATGGAAACCATAGGGATGAAAATGGCAATAAAATGAAACCATAGTGACCAAAATGGCAAAATTCAAACCACAGGAACTAAAATGGCAAAAGTAACCACAAGGACTAAAATGGCACTTAACTCTTTTCTTTTTTTTCTTCGTAAGGCCATACGTTGTACCCAATATTGAAAGGGGCGATGAATGAGAGGATAGTAATCGATGTGACACTAGTCATGATGTGAACATTAAGGGCATTAACTGGTTTACATGTGTATAGTCTAAGGTCGTAACTAGAGGTGACAATTTTTACCCATGTTAAAGGAAATGGGTTGGTTTGGGTAAACAAGTGTAGTATAATGGGTTGAAATAAGTAACATCATAATATGGAATGGGTTGGGATGGGTAGCACTTAAACACAATGCGGGTCAAGACGGATAACCAAAAAAGTATGTAAATGCATTGATTTTAAACATTTAAGAATGAATAATAACATATTTGATGAGAAAATCACTAAAAATTATCCAAATGGACTATTTGTTTACTTATAACACATCTTAAGTTAAACTAAAATTGATGTTATTTAAGAACAGTCCATTAGACCCGAAATGATTTTGCTTAAAACTCGTTCTAACTCGCACCCATCCTGACCCGAACCCGTTCTGAACCGCCCGACCCCACCCCCTCATTTTGCCGGGTATAGTCGTAACATGACTTTCTAACCATACTAACAGCATGTGTACTGAGATGTGAGCACGGGTTTCACCGTTCTTCATTACGCTCTCACCACTTGCAATACCAATATAAAGAGGGTGTGACCACCCTCTGGTTTGAAATTCGTGTTCATGATTACGGCGTGAATGAAGAAGAAAGGGAAAATAGTGGAGGTAATGGGAGCTTGATAAAATGTGATGGTGTTGGTTATTTACGTGACGTCTACGTGAAGTGATGGGTATGTGAACACTACACATAGATTAACGTAATATAAAATTAACAAGTTTAATTTTAAATATGAACAGGCTTTGGTTGCTTTTGGAATGAACTGTAAAACTGTTAAGTTAAACAGGTTAGATTCGTGACAACTCTTACATGTTCACGGGTAAACTAATTTGACTCATTTATATGTATTGCCTTTTTTATTATAATGTATATTAGCTTGGTTGAACATTTAATCATAAAAGTTAAAACTATAAAAAATTAACTATAAATTTTATAATTAACGTAATATTTGTTTTATACATTTGTATTTTTTTCTATTATAAAAATATATTTTTTAAAGCTTTTATATCCTAAAAAATAACAAAAATAAAATTTTTTGGGTTAAACATTTCATGTTTGTGTCAACCTACTAATATTAATGTCGTGTTCATGTTCATATGTATGACTCATAGCTTTATAGTGAACCGACCTGATAGCATTTAACAACTTCTTCAAACATGGACCTAGGCGCTATTGTATTTTTACTCATAGTTAATAAGTGTCACACATGTTCTAAATGCTACTATTCATAAACCATTTTTAACTGACAAATTAAGTGTCACCTAGAAATCGAACAATTTGACCAATCATATAAGAGGAAATTTAAACTGAGAAAACTATACAAGTAATTGCTTTCGTAGATATTTGAAGTTTAATTTTTTATAAGAGATAAAAAGTTACTACGAGAAGTAAAGTAGTATTACTAAACTTAGATGCATTTTTCTGTAATTTAATTCTGTAATCTAATATTAAATAATCATAATAAAGACCTAATTGAATGTCAAACTTTTATATAATAAATAATTTCTTCAATATAAAATTTCATAATCCCGTGAAAAGTCTGAGTTGTGACAGCTACCAAATATTTGTTTCTTGGGGCCTGCGACTTTCGTACAAAGAACACACAGTAACTTGACAATGACATGCAAACAACTTGCCACAAATTTTTTGGAATGTGTTACCTACGCACCCTAAAAAATATTTTAATACCCAGTCAAGTATACATTTCGTATTGGTCAATACGAGGTATATAGCCGCCTCGTAGTGGTCACTACACTACGGGACGTACAAGGGTCCAATCATTGAACATGACACTTAATAATTACCCCTCTATACGTCTCGTATTGACCAATACGAGGCATATAGGGTGTGAAGTGTGTAGTGGGGTGTGTGAATAACACCATTTTTTTACTTTTAAGTAAAACTTAATAAAACCAAAACTTAACATATTCTCTAGGCTTGTAAAATAATCGAATTTTCCGTGAACTATTCGTCAAAAATTTGTTTATGTTTTTTATTTAATAAATGAAATACCAACGGGCTTCTAGCCCAGCGGTATTTGCGATGAAGTTTCGGAGCTGCACCCTCACAAGGTCAGGGGTTCGAAACCAAGCAGGGGCGAGGGTTTACCCATTTAGGTGGGGTTCCCGCGTATCTGGAGGTGGTGTCACTACTCACTTGAGACCATTGTGGGCCCGATTAAGATAACACAGTGGTATGGGTGGGGTTAGTCGCCGTTCAAAAAAAAAAAATTTAATAAATGAAATAACTCTAAAATAAAATTTATGCTTGTTTAATTATATGAACGAACAAGAACATGTCTAGTGTTCGTTTATTTAAGTCCATCAATTGTTCAGTTATGCTCGTTTATTTGTGTTCATTAATGTTCGTTAACCATCTAGTGTTCGTGTATGGTTTTGGCTAAACATGTCTAGGTGCATTACAGGTAGAACTTGCCAACCCCATTATATAAGGTTACGTTCAGGTTAAACTCATCCGGTTGACGAGTTGACTTGTTTATTTAGAAAAAACATATAATATTTTGTTATCATGATATTAAATATTGATTCTTAATATGTTTATATTCTGATTATAAGAATATTAACAAATAAATAAATGAATAATATCATTCAAGATACTATTTTTCTATATGATAAAAGTGGTAGAGATAATATGAGTTATGAATAAAATTGAAAAAATAACATATATTTATACAATCTAATATGTTTTGGTTACTAATTTTTAATTATATAATTTATTTTTTAGAGTCAATATGAAAAGTAAATGTATAGTTTAGGTCAAATACGTCAGGTTTGGATAAATCTAAAAAGTTTAAGTTGGGTTTGTGTTTGTGTTTGTGGGTGTGACTTGATAGTCAGGTTCTCGTCTATGCAAATTTTCAGGTTTGGGATGGGTTGATCCCACAACCTGTGAACTCTAGGGGTGTTAATCCAATCGAATTTCGAATAACTCGAATATTTCGAATCGAATGATTTCGAATTTTGAATTTTTTAAGAGCATTCGAATTCGATTCGAATTCGAAATCGACTCGAAAAATCCAATTTGAATTCGTTTTCGAATTGATTTGATTTGATTTGAACTTAATTAAAAAATTGTTTATATTTGCCATATTTGTGTATTCAAAATATCAAATAATCAAAACCTTAAACATTCAAATATCAAAATAACCAACATCTAAGTTGTAATATTAGAGATATCATTTAAACTAGTACAATAATAAAAATTCAATATATAATGCCAGTGATAACATACAAAAATACATAAAGTGACAAGTAATCAAAATATTAGAAATTAACAACTAAAATGATCAATTTTCGAGCTTCATGATTTACGCTTTTATTGTGAATGTTTAGGTTTAGCGTATTTAAAAGTGTTAGAATTATGGATATTTTATAATTAAATTGACATTTGTCTAATAGTATTTTTGCTTTTATAAACTAAACCACCTAATTAAAAAGCCTAATTTTTAAAGATAGTAATTACTTGTGCATATAAAATACAAATATATGAATAATTTAAATTCGAATTTCGAATCGAATCGAATTTAAAATATGAAATTCGAAATTCGAAATTATACTACGAATCGAATCGAATTCGAATATGAAACTTCGAATCGAATTTCGAATTAATGTTTTTAGAATTGAAATCGAATCGAATTTCGATTTTTTCGAGTCATATTCGAAAACTGAACACTCCTAGTGAACTCGACCCATTCATCACCTCTATATACGACTTGTATTGACCCCGAATTTTTTTTCATATTCTGATCTCACCTATCATATACGGTCGTTAAGCCTGTAAACTAATCGAACGAACAAGAACACGGTCATGTTCGTGTTTGTTCATTTAAATTTAACCGAACATGAACACAAACACGGCACACAAACACATTAACAAACTTGAATTTTGTATTCTTTTTTTTAAAGAAAATGAATATGTTCGTGTTCATTCGTGTTCATTTATTAATAAATTAAACGAACTGTTTATTAACACAAATGAACACAAACGAACCAAGATAAACAAACAAACGTAATTGAACATTATTTAACACTATTGAACAATCATAAACAAAGATGAACATTATTGAACAAACATAAACGAACATCGTTGAACAAGCATAAATGAACACAAATGACAACTCTATTAAATGTAAATATATATCATTCGTAACTTAGAGAGTTAACAGAACATAAACTAACATAACATAATTAACGAACGTAAATGGACACAAATAAAAGAACATAAATGAGAGAACATAAATAACATAATGTGTATTCATGTTTGTCTATTTAATTAAACAAACACATGTTTTATGTTCGTGTTCTATCATTTATTAAATAAACGAGCATCCCGCTAAACAGTTCACGAACTGTTCGTTCATTTGCAGGTCTAACGGTCGAACATGCCTACACGCACGTGTATGAATTGTATTGAGTATGATACATAACTCTTATAGCCTTGTATGGACCGTACAATACCCATATAGGTATCACTTCTTACTAGTAACTATATATAATATACAACTTAATTTAAGTATTTACCAAGAAACTTTTTCTCTCCAGGTTAGTCGAGTACTAGAAGAAATTCGAAGGTTTATCATGTAAGTGGGTTCGTACAATAAAAAAAATCGTCTGAATATGATAAAAGAAATTATAACAAACCCTATACATTATACACATGCATTCTTCCTGTATGAGAAGTTGGTTATTGTGTATAAATATGGTTTTGGTTTTGAAAAAAGTAAAAAATTGAATGTTTTTAAGGTTTTAAAGAATTCAACCGGTTATTAATATGGCCCATCTAAGTAAAAGTTTGGTTGTTTAACGGTTAATCGGTTTCATTTATTAGATGAGTTTTAGTTCTAGAGCTTTATATACAACAAGTTCAACAACCATGTGAGATTTTATGCATTATCTATACTTTATAATAAACCAAAATTTTTTTGCTTACTTGTCGTCACTACATCAACTCTCACCTTAATTTTAACATGTGTCAATCCCATATTAATTCTTAGATTAAAATTGACACATGGCAATCACCTATTAAATCTATCTTTAATTTTAATTTTTATTATTTATTTAATTTAAATAACAAAAAATTAATATAAATCCTATTTTTTAGTTAAGTTGACCGGAAGAATCTAAATACCATTTGACTAAGAAGCCAAATTTTGAAACAGTTAAAAAGTTGCATCCATCCTTTCATCCGCATAGGAGAATAACGTGATTTCTTCCCAGCCGGAATTTTGCGACGAAGGAAGCTTAGGGGTTAATTGTTGAGCATAGGAAGGAGAATAACGTGATTTCGGTTTTTAAAGGGGAATCACTTCTACTACGAGTATACCACATGTTTGATTTTGGAACCCTAAAATTCTTAATAGGTATTTCGATCTAATATCTTTCTTAGCGAGTATTTTAATTCATGTTCCTTTTGGATTCAATTCAATTACATGTATGCCACATGTTTGATTTCGAGACCCTAAAGATCTTGACCCTAATTTGTTTTTCTCATTCTCTTTCATCTTGCTAACTTCGACTAACAAACTTCGGCAAGTTGGTTGTTTCGTGTTTGTTGTTTATAAATTTAGGTAACAATTCTTAACCATAATTGTATGTAATGTTGTCTTACTTGTGTCTCCATTTGTTATTGAAGATGATTGCCCCTCATTCACTAAATTGGTCGAAACACGGATGGTAAAATACTATATTTTGTTGAATTTAATAAATTATCCTTAATATATGTTTAATTTTATACGTACAAATTATGTAATTGATATCATTTATGATTCTCCATTTTTAGCAAATTCCCATCAACATTGATTTCAATAACCTAATTTTGTCTCACAGGGGCCTTAAACAGGGCTATCAAAGGGAACAACGCTTAAAAGCATCTTAGCCTCCCACCAATGCAGATAATTTCAACGGTATTTCATTATTATGCATTCTTAATTTAGTTTGTGTATACACTTTTTGGGAGCCTTCTGCCTTGCCACTTCCTATTGTAAATCACAAGTTGATAAAGATAGAGTATTTAGGTTTCATTATGGATATAGTGTAGGTTTCATCTGCACATTTCTTTATTTTTATGTTTTCAATGTGTTTGTAATCTATCTCTTTGTTCAACCCACCATCATGCTAAATGACTGTTTAATTCCCAGATCTAAGAATAATTTGTAAGAGATCATATGTTTTAATACAACAGTTTATAAAATACACATCTTGTAAAGTGCAAAACAAATTTTCATTTATTTTGAGTTTTAATGTAACCATTATAGTAGATTTTTCCTCCCGTTGTTTACCTTCTTATACAAAAAATATTAAATTAAAACTCTTGTCATAACTTGATATGTATTTTACTTTCAACATATGCTCATTCTTTAAAATTTACAAACATAAATTGAAGTCACTTATATGCAATTTAATCAATTCATGTGAATTCTTATTAGCACTTGCATATGAATAAATGTACCATAATGATTTCAAATTAATAGTGATGGAAAATGCATCTAACCAATTTTATTATCATACATAGTTTTGGTCCACATTTTTTAGATACAGTTCTAATTCTTAATTAATTATGTATGAATGCATGATATTCCACATTTTTTAGATACAGTCTCTTAATTTGCCTTGTGTGAACTCACTGTTTGTGTGAATTCTTATTAGCACTTGTGCTTTTCTAACTTAGTTGTACATCGAGCTTAAAATTGGAGGCCTAAGATATTCCACTAAAATACCACCAAATACATATCCATCTGTTGTGAAAACAAAGATTGAAGTAGATGGAGTCAACTCGAATAACACATGTGCCATTATGGTAAATCCTCATTGTGTCCCTGTTGGTAGAGGAGGCAAAGTATTGATAATTGAACTGTGTAATATCTTACGTTTTTTTATTAATTACTATTAATATTAATTATTAAATAATTAAATCTATTTAATAATTAAAAATATTACTTATTAATAGGCATATATTTAGCCCGATAAGTTTAAAATTATTCGAAATTTTAAACCTAAATATGTCATCAAATACAAATTCATAGTCAAAAGAATTTAAATTCAAATTTTTTTCAACTGTATGACTTAATTTGTTACCTATTTTTACTCAATATTTATTTTATTAATATTTTTTTAATTCCCTAATTTTACTCAAACACTATGCCTATATAATCTATCAATTATATAAAATCTCAATCATCAATCTCCCCTCTCAAAATCTACTCTACTTATCTCTTATCATCTTAACAAGGTATCAACTATTTATCTTTTTTTTTCCTTAAATAATATATGTTCATATAATTCTTTACATATCTTCTTTTACAAATCATTTTTTACATTATTAAAAGTTTGATTTGCATTTATCAATTTCGGTTCATATAATGTTTTATTTATCTTCTTTTAAAACTCATTTTTTACATTATATCATAAGTTGGATCGTATATAGCTGCTCACATGTCACATTTTTATTTATATTCTACTTTATTTGTATTCCTAATCAAATACTTTATTGTATTTATTTTTATGTAACGTGAGCCTTATATTTAATACATTTTTGAATATTATTTTATTAATAAAACATAATTACGTGTAAAATTATCAAATATCCTTAATTCTTTGATTCTTATGTAACTTTGTTTCACGCTTTTTCGTAACATATTTAATTTAAAATTACGGGTTCAATTTTTTAAAAAAATTAAGAAATGCATATATTGATAGTCACCATAAATCATTATATAATGAATTTAGTAAAAACATCTTATTATATTATAGACATTTAAAAATAAAAAAAAATGTTTTATTGGTATTGGAAAACCGTAGACACTTTAGAGGCAAATAAAAAGCTATATTTTATTCTTAATAAAGTATATATACGTTTAAAATTAACAAATGTACTTAAAATTAACAAATGTGCTATATTTTGTGCTTAACAAATTATATAAACGTTTGCTGAATTTTATATCATATTTTAATTGTTACTATTTTTTTCTAAGCCAAACATGTAACAGGCCACTTACTCATTCAAACAAAATTTTTAAAAATTATTTTTAATATTTTAATACAACATATATTATTTTCCCCTTTCATATGTTAAACAATTTTTTTAATATTAAATCTACGATATGATATGTAAAAATTTAATTTTTTTTAATTTTATAATACAAATACTGTAAATCCAAACTTTTGTTTCTATCAGGTAATTAAATATAAAAAAGATTTTATTTTAATAAATATAACCTGTTTTATTTTTAATTTATATCATATATCAATATTTAATTTTATATTTATATTTATTGTATAATGAATGCCAAATATTATTACACTATACAGGATAATGGATGAAAGAAATATAATTTTTTTTAATCAACTTAACGCTTCAAAGAAGGACATTGTCATCAAAGTTCGGATAGTGAAGATTTGGAAACTGCCATCCTTTAAGATACCTAATGCTACGCATTCAATTGAGATGATTCTTATGCATGAGGAGGTTTTGCATGATTCATTTAATGAATTAACAAAAAATTATTTTATTTTATTACTTGATAAATTAATAAATTAATTTTTTTTCAGGGAACTAAAATTCAAGCAACTGTTGCGAATAACTATTTTGTTGAGCTTGAAAGGTTCTTGGTTGAAAAAGGCTGTCTTTTAATCGGTAGACCGGTCATTGGCGATAATTTATCCAATTATCTCATAATTGATCATCTACGAAAATTATTTTTAGATTTTCAAACTGATGTTTCGAAATGCAATGAATTCAATGGATCTTTTCATGGTTTCACTTTTATATCCTTTGATCTTCTACGCAATAATGTTGTTCCTAATGGATCTACTGTTGGTAAGTATAAAAACGGTAATGTTACTAACATGACGTCCAATGTAGTATACAAAGAAGTTTTTAGAGATTTATAATCTGTATTTGTGATTATAAAATGTATTCGTTTATGATAGATTATGTAATTCATTATAAATATTTTTTAATTGCATTATTTTTTTTACTCAATCCCATATAACATACGGGTTTTTAACCTAGTTTGTTGTATAAAAAAAAATTAAGCAAAACCACTATATATAAATCGTGATGAAATTGACAATAATGATAGCAATAACCCTCGACTATTCTTTCTATCTACTTTATATTGTTAGCTAACTAAATTTTTAACGAACAGTTCATGAAACGTTTTGAATAAACTTTGTTTATTTATTAATAAATAAACAAACATGAAAATAATTTTATTTGTTTAGCTATATAAAAAACATAAATAGATGCCACATTCATTTATGTGTATTCATAATCGTTTGCTAATGTGTTCATGTATGTTTATTTACGTTCGTTTGCGTTTATTTTTTTATTTGTTAAATGTTTTTCATATTCTTTAATTTTTTATATTTGGTTTAATAGTATAATGTTTAAATTACAAATTTAGTCATTTGTGGTTTGTTAAAAACGTAATATTTTGAATTTAAAATATTAAAAACATTACTTTAAGGTAATTAAAATTAAGAATACTATTCTAATTTTTACTTTGTTTTATAAAAATTATTTATTAGTTATAATATCAAATGTTTAATTTTATATTTATCTAAAATGATTATGTTTAATGTTTGAAGTAGAAACTTTGATTTGATTTTCTAAATTATTTTTGTTTACATTCATTAACTTCAATTTTTTAATAAGCAAACACAAACACCATATATAATTTTTATTCGATAAATGTTCATAAACAAGTATAAGTTCAACAAACGAATATAAAAAGGATCCATTGGTGTTTGTTTAGTTTTCTACAGTCATATTTCTGTCTCATAATAACATAAAGTAGATAAGTTATAAATAAACAATATCATCGATAATATTATTAATTATAGTTGCTTTACAATGTTTCAGAACGAGACTTCTAATTGGTTGTTCGGGCCACCGGATTCAAAAATCGAAACCGTAACCGGCAAAAAACCGATTGGAACAGGTCAAAAACCGGAACCGAAACTGGTTCTTGACTTTTTTGACCGAAACCTGAAACGTTTTGAACTGGAACTGGTTTCGGTTCCAAGAAAAACCTAGTTTAACCACCTCTAGGTTCACGGCCCGACCTGTCTGATTCTGAAAACCATACTGTTTTAGTTTTATACAACAAGGTGTTCTTGGTAACACTATTAAATTTCGATATTTTAAGAGAGAAGTGATTTATTAAATTTCCTAATGTAATATTTTAAATTCTAATAGAATAGTATTTAATATAAAATAAAAGCTTACCTATTAGTACATATTAATAAATTAACGTTTAATATATTAAAAAAAAATATCATAATTAGATTTCTTCAATTTCAAGAATGTACTATGTCTATGTGTAAGACAGCTATGCGTTTTAACTTCAACCATAAACGCATGCCATCATAGGATTTTACAATGTGTTGGGGACAACATGTGCCAAAAGCCATATCCGACAACAACTTGTACCTCATGCATTAAAGCTTGTACATTCGTAACCATAGTCTTCTACAATCAAAACCCTAGCAACACCACATAATCCGAAATCAAAAACACCACTCGCCGGCGCCGGCAATGGCAACAACCGGAATATTCCTTTGGACGGCTCTATTAGCACAAGAAAACCCAAAGGACTCTCACTCACTTCAACAAAACATGAAATTTAAGAAACAAAACTGATAAAATCAAACGAATCCATTGTTGTTGAAAGGACTCACAGGCACGCTATGTTAAGCGGCTGCTCGTTCATCAATGGCGGTTCGTCAACCCTCATTGTGTTCATCCAAGCGAGCTCTTCATGGTTGAGTTCGTCAAAATCCCAATCGGGTAACTCGCAGGCTTCGTTTTCATCAAATCCGAACAGCTGAAAATCGTCAAGATCGCCAAATACGTTCAATGGTGAAGCAAATTTGTCAAAAAACGACGAATCAATCTCCAATTTCATGTCGAACCCTTCACCGATTTCTGCAGGAGTCAACGGTTCTTCAATGGCAATTTGAGTTGAATCAGTTATGTTTTTTGATTCAGAGGTTGTTTCGGGTTTGAGGACGGATGATGGGGAGTTGTGAGAGGTTACACCGACGGATTCTTCAGATACGGCGGGTTTTAAAGGCTGAGACACGTCGGTGGACGATGGAGCTTTGCCGGTGATTAAACCGCCGCCGCCGCCGCCCTTTGAAGCTTCTGCAAGAACTTCAAATTCAAGCTTTTTAGATTCGTAAGCTCTTGAAGCTTCTTCAGCAGTATTGTAAGTACCCAACCATACCCGCCGTTGCTTAAACGGATCACGAATCTCCGCTGCCCATTTCCCCCATTTCCGCTGCCGGACGCCTCTTAATTTACCACCGGACGCCGGCCGGAGTTGGCTGGAGGTTTTGGTTACAGCCCTCTTTCTTTTCACACAGCTTTTGTCACCGTTGTTGCTATCTTGATACGAACTCTCGGCCTCTGTTTCCGTACAGCCGCCAGCGGACATCACAAACCCATCGTCGCCGGTTACCGGAATCTTAATTTCCCGAACAATCCGCTTCGACCCGTATGGTTTTCTAGTCGGTTCGTCGTCGTCTGATGAATCAGTCAAATCCGGGTCGTAACAGATGACCCGAATCTTCCTGACGGGTCTGTTTGGCTCCATGATCTTTGTGCTGTTTCTTGACTGACTCATCAAACTCCGGCGACTCTTAAACCCTCAAAAACAAGAAATCAAAACAAAAATCCGGCAAAATTGAAACAAAATTGTTTAGGGCTTATGTTGCAGGCCCTCTCAAGAACAAAAAGAGATCAAACAACCGGTTTATGTGAAACCCACCAAAACACTCGACTCCAGAACAAGTCCTGCAAAATATCAAATCAATCAATCGAAGATCTGTTAAATCTTGCACAAGCACACAGATTTAAGCAAATAATAGAACAATCCGTTTACCTTTTTGGTCTCAAACGCATCGAAACGGTCGGAAAACAGAGAAGATAACCCTGCTGTGAACACCAGCAGAGAACAGAGCAAAGGAACAAATGAGATAAACAACAAAGCTTCAATGGAGCTCCAATCACCGCCAATAAACCTGCCGACATAAAACCAGGTCGTCTTCTCCGTTCTCTCTCTCTCAAACCAAGCTTTCTCTCTCTAAAACCCACCACAGAGAGATAATTTGCAGGTTTGCAGAGCAAAAAGGAGTGAAACGAAGAGGAGATATAAGGTATTTATAGAAGAAATCGAA
This sequence comes from Mikania micrantha, assembly GCA_009363875.1. Lineage (NCBI taxonomy): Eukaryota > Viridiplantae > Streptophyta > Magnoliopsida > Asterales > Asteraceae > Mikania > Mikania micrantha. The sequence goes on along the minus strand of CM018698.1, from coordinate 53,774,994 downwards.
ACCCCATGAGCATGAAAAAACCCCTTTTTCTTCTAATCGTTTCGTTGGAGAAAGGATGAGGAATCTATGGCCAAGATTTTGCTACGAGTAAGACGACAAGTTGTGAAAATTTACCAAGAAAACAGAGTAAATTGAAGAACGCAAATCTCAAGGGGATTAATTTATAAATAAAATTGCTGCAAAAACATCGAAATCTGCATAAAGAAATGTGATCACTGTGTGTTTTTTTCTTGGATTTCTCTCTCTAAAACCCCACACTGTGTCGAGTGCGATGCTTTTTCTATTTGCACTGTTTGGTATTCACACTCACACTCGCCTTTTTTATTTCTTTTTTTTTTTCAAGCGGTCAAAATTCAATAAATAGAGTAGGTATCAATAATCGCCTTTTCATTTACTTTAACCGCTAAATTTCTTAATTATTTAGAGTTAATTTTTTTTAACAGCTAAACAAGTTCTCGGACTCAACAGCTCACGCGTTGCTACCACAGACCGCTACCAACCCTTGGAAACATTTTAGGCCGGACGTTGGCGAGTGCCGGATTGAGGAACCGCCACACCATCTAGGAAGAAGCTCACACTGAGAAAAACCACATAGCTCACCCATAACATCTTTTGCTATAGACGAGAATCGAACACAATATCTCTCATTACTGGTTGCCAAGGAGTACCAATAGATTATAAACTCAATGATATTTAAAGAGTTAATTATGCGGATGGTAATGTGTTATATCTATTTTCCACTTATGGTTCGTAATTTCGTAAAATTACATTAGTGGTCAAACTCTTTACAAAAATATAAAACAGGTGGTTCATCTATTAAATTTTTAAAAATAACCCCTAATGCTCATCCTTCTTTTATGAGAAAACTGGTGACCAATCTAAATGCTTTAACATTAATATCAAAACCATAATATAAGTTTATCCCGTAAATGAACTGAACGTTCAGCGAAACTTTCATCAACCGTTTAACAACAAGTTCATTTATGTTCGATCGTTTAATAAACGAACACGAAAACGAAAACAAATTTCGTACATTTAATTAAATAAACAAAAATGCTTTAAGATTAATATCAAAACCATGATACAAGTTTATCATGTAAATAAATCGAGCGTTTCAGCAAACAATTCGTGACCCGTTCATGGAAAAGTTTGTTTATGTTTGTTTGTTTAATGAATGAAAGAGCACGAAAAAGAAAATTTCATTTGTTTAAATAAATCAATAAACATGAATAAAGGTGTTTATGAATGTTCGATAACATGTTCTTTTACGTTCATTTGTGTTCATTTATTGTATTTTTTTATTAAATGTGTTTTATATTCTTAATTTTTTATTTTAGTTTAACAACCAAATATTTAAGTTATTTTTAGTAATAACATAATATTTAACTTTTTATTTATATAAATGATTATTTCTGATACTTGAGTTTAAAAATGTTGATTTTATTGTTTAATTAATATGTGTTCGTTTGCGTTCGTGAACAATTTAAATTTCTTATTAAACAAACACAAACAAGAATTTTAGTTCGGTTATCGTTGAGAACTGTTCGTGATAAAGCGAAAAAATAAACGAACACAAATGAGGACTCGTTAGTGTTCGTTTACGACCCTATATAAGTTAGATCTAGCATAATCGGGTTAAAATATTTATATTTATTTAATTACTTTTAGAGTGAACTGTCATGTTAGTCCCTATGGTTTGTCAACTTTTGCCATTTTAGTCCAAATAGTTTAAATTTTGTTATTTTGGTTATTATGGTTTCATTTTATTGCCATTTTGGTCATTATTGTTTCCATTTTATTGTCATTTTAGTCCAATTAAATTTAACCTTTTGGATGAAAATGACAAAAATTAGCAAACCATTTTAGTCCATTTTATTGTCATTTTTAACCATTTTTACTTATTTTTTTACCCCTCCTTTTTTTACTACTCTTTTTTGAACTTTTTTTCATCTCTCTTCATTACTCCTTTTATTTCCTATCTTTTTTACTCATCTTTTATACTTATTTTTTTATCATTTTTTTTGCTATTGTTGATTTTTTTTTTCATTTTTATCCCTATTTTATTTTACTTCACTTTTTTACCAAATATCTTTTACTCTTCATTTTTTGTCCCTATATTTGGGTATTTATCTTCCGTCCATCGTTCTTACCCTTTTTCTACCATTTTTTTCCTCAATATTTACGCTTTCTACCCTCATTTTTACCTCTCTTTTTACTATTTTAATTTTTCGCATCTTTTTTTATCTTTGTTTTTTAACATATTTTTTACCATTTATATACCACCCCCCTCCCACACCAAAAAAAACACTCTATTTTATCCCCATGTTAAATTACGACACATGGTCCATTTAAAATGACGTGAAATTGTTGCATTTTGATTTCATGGATAATAACATTGGAATTTAGTATTTGAAAATTAATTTATTAAATTTTAGTTATTTTGATTTAATCAGAAAATTAGAGAGATTGCATGAAGAATAACAAAGGGAAAAATAAATGGATGGGTAACACACAAAGGCAGAGGGATGACAAAACATCTCGAATAGAAAGGTGGATTTAATGGCAGTTAAACTATCTCGTCGTGCTACCTTGAGTTATCCTAGTGATTGATAGCTAAGATCGATTCCTCGATCTCCGACCATGAGACACGTCAACCCCTAGATGCTCGGGAACCGGATGGAATCCGCAAACCCTCGCCCCTCATTAGGTTCGAACCCGGGATTAAAGCCCTGATTCGTTCTTTCACCTGGATACCCATTAAATTGCAACCAACAAGTTTCGAACCCAAGACCCACATTGAGAGAGTGAGCCTTTCTCAGTCGAGACAATTCTCCGAATAGTTACCTTTTTAATAAAAGTATAAACTAAAACCTAATTAGTGAAAAAAATTAATAGTTGTTTTGTAGTCTCTTAATGTTCGTTAGGAAACTAATTTTTAATGGGACAATCTCTTTTAATGACTAATAATAATTTTAACTCTGAGATTTTAAAATGGATTATCTCTTAATATTACATCTTTATTATTCAAACTTAAAGTTTTTTTTAATAACCAACTAATCAACTGTCGGATACTCTATATGCGGCCCCCAATGGCTAAAGGATGCCAAGCAGCCCGCCCAAAGGCACGACGGTGAAAAGTCGGTAAAACCAGGTGGGATCAAGAATCGAAACCAAGACTTGGGTCTTTTACCACTTACCCCATACTAGGGCTGTCAATTTCAAACACGAACACGTTGACACGACACGGCACGACACGACTTTAACATGCTTCGTTTTTACCCTTAACATGTTTCATGTATAAAACAGGTCGGCACGTTAAGAACTGTTTATTTTTCGTGTCTAAATAGCCAAAACCCGCTAAGACTTGTTAAGAGACATTAAAACCTGTTAAGATCAGTTAAAAGCTGTTAAGACCTGTTTAAAATTTAAAATACATAATATAATAAAATATATGGCCATATAGGTAACTGATTAGCTTCAAAAAATTTATAATTGTTTGACAGGTTCCTTAACATGTTCTTTAACGGGTTTTAACAGGTTATTTAACATGTCATTTATAGTGTTAACTGTTAACAGGTTCCTTAACGGGTGTTTTCGTGCTTACGTGTTTTTAAAGGGTCGTGTTCGTGTTTGAAAAAACAGACACGATAAGAATTCGTGTCGTGTTCATGTCTAACCAATTCGTTTTTCATGTCTTAACGTGTCGTGTCTTAACGGGTTGTGTCTGACCCGTTATGACAGCCCTAGGCCCATACGTCCATCTTACGACTAGGACAAGACATCATTGTTTCAAACTTAAAGTTACCTCTTTAGAGCCTATGAATTTTTAAGAATATTATCTTAATTACCGTTAAGAAACTAACAACGAACCTTTAATTCATGTGACTATGTGAGCTTAATCTCAACAAATATGATGATTTTGTCTTACCCTCCTCCAACATAATCATGTTCTTCTCTCCCTCTATACCTCACACTCTCTTTACACACAATGATTATATTATGAGGTCCCAACTTGACTTAAGTGTTATCCTTAATCCCTATAACAAATTTTCACGTGGTTGCGACAAGCACAAAAATCTAAAATGAATGAATCAACTTAATCCCTAAGTTTCATAAACTACTCATATGGCACTAAACTTTAGACATTTGTAATGCATATAGTTCTTATGTGAGGATAATTTAGTCAATTATATGATGGACAATTTGGTGACCTAAGGAATATATGTGTTACAAATGTGTAAAATTTGGGATCATATGGGTAATTTATAAAACTTGGATACCAAGAGTAAAATATTTGTAAGTCAAGTACCATCTTGGTAATTTACTCTATAATAAACTAGTTTAAATCCCGTGTTGTCACACCCTGAGCCGATGGGCCGGATCATGTGTCCCGTCGGGCGGAAAGGCCTCAGGGCGTGATATCGGGATGATAATCAAAGTGATCAGATTGTATACATAGCATCAACATTGAGAATAACTAAAGCACAAATGACATTAAACTATGATTACAAAGTTAAATTACAATTGTCAATGTTTGATAATTTAACTGAGTAAACCTATCAAAAGAATCATAAGTTTACTATCTTGTAACTGTACAAGATATCAAAAGTGATTCACTATAATCAACAAAATATGTGTTTTCCCAAAAACTATTAGGTCCTCTAACTGAGCATCCTAGTATGCAATCATGAACTTTAGCTTAATCATGTACATCAACTGAGAAAGCATGTAAGAAAACAAAGTCAACACAATGGTTGGTAAGTTCATATAGTTTAGTATTTGAAAATATAGCTTTGTAAACCTCTTCGGTAACAACCTTAATCTCATTAATAACACATGTCCTATCCAATTCGGTATGCTTATATATAGGGCATACGAAAGGGTCGAGCCTACAACCCGCCCAGAAGCCATCCCACCACATACTAAATCACATATGACATTGTTGTTAATGATTATTAAGCGTGTTACTTACCACCCAATTCCATTTCCATCATAGTTTCAAGCTTTTTGTTTAAGAGTTTAAAACACGCACACAATAGCATTTGCAAGCAAGGACGAAGCTTTGAAGGGGCCCGGGGGTGCCATGGCCCCTCCTGTTTTTTCGCTCAGAAGGGTCGATATAATAGTATTTCGTGCTAGTGCGATGTCTGGTCGTTTTGTGTGCTTGTGTGTACTCACACACAAAACCCAATGTTTGTAACATCACAGCTAAGTGTGATCGTTCTATGTAACTGTTTGCGTTCACACTAGTTAGTACAACTAACTGTGAATGTTTGTGTTTGATCATACTGTGCTATGTAATCTTGCACATAGTGAGTATTCGCAACTGTTGATTTGTCAATGAAATGTATGTGTAGGCTTATTTAACATCACCTCGATTGATTTTATCAAGAGTTAATCGACCTATCATTTCTTGAGATCTATCATCAAAGTTGCCTCATGCTAATTTCTATGTTATCTATACCCTCTGATCCTCCGTACAATGAGTCTTCTATGTTGACTTATTCCTCAGGAATCAGATGTATTCTATTTTCGTCTCCTTATGTCATTGCCTTCAGCACAAGTCCGTAAGTATTGCTTCACAGTCTTGCTCGCCTTACTTTTCCCAATTGTTTTGTTGCTATGCTTTACTTAATCTCTACATAACTCTAACACCTTATTGTTTCAAGACAAATTGATGATATGAGCATCAACTGTTACACAACCTTAGTGTCAAATGTGGTTTCTAAGTATGTCGTATACATTAACTAAGTATTCTTTCTCTGTTTCCAATGTACCAAAGAGTTTCTAAGTTTTCATGAAGTACCTATGTTGGTATACTAATAGGAAAAAGTTAAATTTCTTATCCATACCAATATCAAAATGAAATAAAGGCTTATGAGTAAAGGATATCACATACTAGTACCCGTCTCTAGGTCTTGGCGTGTAGCAGGAGTTTCTATCATGAAGTTCCTCAGTTTTACCTAAGTCCTTCTTTAGAACTCCTGATCTCGTCTTTCTCTTAACTCTTATAGGGTACAATGCTGCTCCCTTATTGTCCTAAGGTTGCAACTTTCTTCTGTAGTTTTCTAGATATACGAGACTAGGTCTTTAAGAGTAACCTAATCTAAGTTTGTCTAAGGATTTCCACATTTTACTATCCCTGCTAAAACAGAACATTCAGTTCAACTATCATACCATTCAATAGCTTAATTACCACATAAAATAACATACCTATGAAGTCATCGGACTCCGAGTGATCTCCAGGAGCTGGTAAAGCAAGTAATTCCTCAGTGATTGCTGGGTCAGCTGGAGACATCCTCCTAGGGCAATCTCTCACGAAATGTCCGAGCATTCCGCATGTGTAGCAGTTGTGGTTATGTTGAGAGGAAGTAGAGGTACTTGCTTTCTGTTCCTGTTTCCTAGTGGAAATAAATCGACACTGTTGGATCTAGTGTCCGTATTTCCCACAATTCAGACAGCGTCTACAAGGTTTCTTTTCGTCATGGTGAAAACCACATCTGGCACATTTAGGAAATGTACCAACATATTGACGGGGAATAGGGGTCATTGGTGTCCTGCATTGTTGCATCCAGTGACCCGCCTTCCCACAGCGTGTGCATCGTACACATGGAAGTTCAGCTCGATTATAGTAGTGACAAGCTGAATAGACAGGGGCTTTTCCCCCATAATGAACACTGACTCCTGTAGTCAAATCTGGCAGAATTTGACTGATAGGTACAGCTTCAGTGTAGTTCACAGTTCTTTTTTGCCTTTTTGCAGAACGACGTTTAGGTTTCTTGCTGGTTTCTCCTTCTTCAGGTTCCTTCTTTTCTGCAGAGAGTAGTGGAAAGTTCCTAGCAAACTCCTCACTGTTCCTGATCCGGGTGATTATTCCAGGGAGAACCGCCATCAACTCTTCAGTGATCAGAGTTGCGAGTGGATCAACTGCTGGGTCCATCTCCTGTGAAGGAAGTGGTGGTGATGGTTGTCTTCTTGGTGACATTCTGATCATAACCAATACTATATTGGTTAGTGCAATGATCGAATGTAGAAGACACAATGTAAGTAAATTCCTAATTCCTATGTTCTCTACATGAGGGTCCCTAAGTTATAGTCTAGGCCAAACCGTTTAAGAAAATGACCTATTATTCTCTATAACCTTGAGCTCTGATACCAATCTGTCACACCCCGAGCTGGCGGGACGGATCGACTTTCCCATCGGGCGGAAGGTTCTCGGGGCGCGATATCGTGAGTGATAATCGTGATGATCATATTATTTACATAGCATCAACATTGAGAATAACTAAAGCACAATAAAATATTAAACTAGGATTACAAAGTTAAATTACAATATCAATGTTTGATAATTTAACTAAGTAAGCCTATCAAAAGAATCAGATGTTTTCTATCTTGTATCGGTACAAGATATCAAAATAGCTTCACAGCGTTCATCAAAATATGTGCTTTTCAAAATATACTAGGTCCTCTAACTGGGTGTCACACCCCGACCCACAGCGGAAGACTTGACAGAGTCTTGGTGTCGACAGTAATTAACAAAAGCATAAGTTAAGCGAACGATTTAAATAAAACAAGGATATTTATATAAAAAGTTGTCGATTATTGTTAAAACATTACAAGTTTAACAAACATCAGTTTTAACATGTAGATAACCGGTCCCAGATAAATATCCCAAAGCACGCTCGCTAACTAGAACCGGTTTCCTTTCCTTTCCCATCATCATGCTACTTACCTGAGAAACATACCAAATTTAAAAGCAAGTGTTAACCAAACGGGTTGGTGAGTTCACAGGTTTTCATATAAAAACATTTAAGCAAAGGAAAAGAACGTAATATACAAAAACATCGTGATAGAGAACTCATCGTAGACTAGCTAGGTACTACGATACGATAGACACCATGAGCCCATAATCAAACCAAAACCAAGGTGCGAACACCCCTCAACATATATTGCTCCCGTTACACACGGACCATGACAGCTGGTCGGGGAGTGGGTTGTCAAACCCGATAGATCTACCAATATATCCTGCGGTCCCTCCCCCGAGACTAATGATTATGACTGCGGGAGCGAATCCCCTCTGGAGCGAATACACAGAGAACACATAAACAAATGGCTGCACTTACTCAAGAGCTATCTAAGTCACATATCACTCCAAACCATACATTACAATTTAAATCTTTCTTTTCCCGGTATGTTTCTCCCCCAGTTTATCAAAAACCAAAAACATTATTTAAAAAGGAGCCGTGAAACTCACCTCAATGTGTTCCTGCTAGCAACAATGATTTCCAAATAACCCGACTGTTCTCACTAGCGCCCTAAAACCCAAGGGACACATTAACAGTCTAAATAAAAGTCCATCATGTAAGTTTTTCACCCAAATTAGCTAGACTTAAACACATTCCACTAAAGGAACCAGATTTCATACAAACGACACGTTGGTGACTCGAATTTAGTTATTTATCATAAATCATAAGTTAACGTTTTTAAGTCATAAAATTTCAAAATAACTAACTTATCTTCGTTAAAAATCCATTTTAACTCCAAACTTAATTATTTATAATTATTTGTCAAGTTTGACAATTTATTCGTATTTTACCGACAAAACCGACAACTTAACACGCAAGCACGTCAACATGCATTATGGACTAAGTGACCTTTAATACTTCAAAATAAGTATTTTATACTTATTTTTATATCAAATTTGCTGATTAAAATCAGCCACAAGATTATGTCAGAATTATGCGTTAAAACGACGTTTTTACGTCATTTTTAGACATAGTTTTCAAATATTTCATTTTATACCTTTCTTACAACACTTATACTTTAAAATTTACAAATTTTTATCATAAAAACTTATAAAATTTCTGATCAAAATCAGATTCATAAAATGACTCTTTTTATACGTTAAAATAGTCGAAAAACGCGTATTTTCGGTCCTCAATAACCGTTATATCATTACATTTCTAAAACCACTTGATTTTATACTTTAAGTATGTTATTTATTTCCATAATTTACTAATAAAAATCTGTTAAAATTTATTTTATAGAAAAACTCTATTTTTGTAGTTTTTATCTTATCAACACATACACTTTAAGGTAATAAAATTATGGCCAAGTTATCTAATCATTCCTTATTCATTTTATAACAAAAATATTAATATTATTTATGTTTATTAAAGCTTTTAGATCATATCTAATATATTTTATAAAATATCAATTATCCTTATTATTTTTATTATTTTTAAAATTCTATAACTATATAAATTCATCATGCATGCACATCATATTTTTTTATACATACACATGCATACATGACATAAAAACATGCATGCACTCTTATATAAATGTACCATGTATATAATCATACATACATGATCACATACATATATATACATGCATGTCAACAAAACCCATTTATACATACATATGAGTTCATGCATGTAACCATCTCACCTACACATCCATATGTATATATACGAACACATATATATATACATATATGTTCATGCATGCAACTTCTATCATATACACATACATGTGTATGCATGTATATATACATGCATGTGATTAAAATCACCATTCAAACAAACTCATCCATGTATGTATGTATATTTTGAAAGAACATAAACACCCATATATATATATATATATATATATATATATATATATATAAAATATAATATATTACGATACATACATACATTATTATTTTCTATCAAAACCCATTTATATTTAAACTTAATATTTGGGTGAACCAACTTTTAATAAAACCCATAAAAAGTGATTAAAAGTTTACCTTGATATGTTTGAAAATAGATAATTTCTTGGTCAAAAACTCTTCCCAAGCTCCAAGTATTATCAAAACTCAAGAAATGGTAAAGATTGAAGTTACAAAAGGAATTTGAAATGTATGAATATAGAGAGAGATAGGGTGGACGAGAGAGAGAGAATGAGGATGGGAAGATTGGCTTGTTGTAGTGAAATGAAATGATTAGGTTGGAATTGGTGAGATTTGAAGGATTTTAAAATATCTTGATGTAGCCTACATGTGACATGTGTATTCCACATGTCACCATCTTGTGCAGTTTTAGGCTTAAAGCAGATAAAAACATGTATGATCTGAGTCCTACGGTGTATAAATCTCGTACCGGAAATCTAATAAAAATCCGATTTTTATTCTAAAATTAATAGAATATTTAATCGTACTAAAACGATCAAATTTAGACAAAAATAATGACCTTAAATATTATTCGGATAATTTAATCTATCTTATCCGGCAAAAACACAGGTAAAATCGGTTGTCAGTAAAATCAATAGTTCACACCAAAATTCACGGTTTTCATCGTTAACTTAATTTATTCGTTTATGATTTATCATTTTATACTAAACCAAGCATATTTACTAAATTCGTTAACTGAGTCGTCACCAACGTTCGTTAAAACACCGTCGAACGGTTCCGAAATCTTCAAAAATTCACCAAATGCAAATCCATGCATTTAAACAACACTTTGTGCTAGACTTTTAATCAACATTAATTTAATAATAAATATTAAATTATTAACGCATTAAATAAATCAAGTTTAGTACACTAACAATTACGGATCATCGTTCGTAAATATACCGGATGTCACACTGGGCATCCTAGTATGCATTCCTTAGCCTTAGCTTAATTCTGTACGTCACCTGAGAAAGCATGTAAGAAAACAAAGTCAACATAATGGTTGGTGAGTTCATATAGTTTTAGTATTTGAAAATTAGTTTTGCAACCTCTTCGGTAAAACTTTAACCTCATTAACATCACCTGTATCATCTAGCTCGATATGCTTATATACAGGGCATACCCCTGAGTCGAGCCTACAACCCGCCCAGATGCCGTCCCACCATGTCACACCCCTGCGCCGCGTGCGGAATCCACGGCGCGGTGACGTATGATCAGTTGAATCATGCACAAGTATTGAATAAGAACAACCACAATGGATTACTACATTTCATAATGTTTAGACAGTTGTTTAGTTACAGACAATCTATCTACCAAAAGAAAGACAACTACAGACCCAAAATATAGTTTACAAAATAAGACTCCAAACAAGACAATTAAACATTTAGGATTTAGTGAGTTTCTATTCCATCCTAGCATGTTTCTTCATCTTGTTCTATCTTAGAATGGTCTCCTTAGTTGTCCCTGAGATTTTCTTAAACCTGATTACCTGAAACACGTGAAAAGTAACTGTCAACTACAGACGTAGTTGGTGAGAACAATAGGTTTAAGCATTTGTAAACATGAGTATATATGATATAAGACATAGGTAAGTTAAAGCATCATAAGATTCACACGGATGAGCTGCATCCCAAACTAACATCAAGTAAGAAAATGAGTGTAAACAGTCCAATCACTGTTTGCACATGAGTCAACATATAATATCAAGTCCCAAACCACGTTTGGAGTTAGATAAGATGTCAACAGTTTTGAATAAACCATATGTAACCGAAATCTGCAGTTAGTTTATAAAACAGATTTAAAAACTAACTGCAGCAATCGGCCTGCCCCAATGTATGTGTCCGCTTTCCCTTGTTGTGATCACCCAGTACTAACGCTAATGAATATGATACTTGATGGGTTTATAAGTTTGTTTACAACAAATGACACCATGTTTTCTGAATCTTACTTTAACCGGATGTGTTAATGTCTTATTGAAAACCTGGATTTAACTCCACGAGTTGAATCCTTTGTTTATGTAACATGAAATGAATCTCTTGATTTGTATACCATGATGTGAACAACTTGACTTGAATACCATGTTTTGAACCAATGAGTTTGAATACCATGTTTTGAACCAATGAATTTGAATACCATGTTTTGAACCACTTGATTTGGATACCATGTTGTGAACCACTTGTTTTGAATACCATGTTGTGAACCACTTGTTTTGAATACCATGATGTGATGACCTTGTGTAATAACAAGGTTTATAACAAAAGAGTTTGTAAAATCCTTTAAAAGAACATTTGAGTAAAACTGTTATAAAACATTTCAAGAAAACATTATAAAATCCTTTTAGTAATAAGGGTTTAATAGTAAATAATTCCTTTGAAACAGTTGACAATTTCCTTAAACAGTTGAAGAATCACTGGGATTCATAAGATAAACCTGTAATATTTATGAATGCACATAAACTGTGCAATGAAACAAGATTGAAATAGCGGTTTTTGATCACGTGTTCCACCCCAAAACAGTTGTAAAACGGTAAAAGAGGGGCTAGAGTTCTCACCTGTCTGCAGTAGACTCTGAACTAAAACAGTTAGCAAGTAGCAAACAGGACTTCTAACTTGTTCCTATAACATTGTAATCATACATAAGATATAGGATTTATAATTGTATAACTTGATTCATTGATTGACTTGTGTTCTCATGATTAAGATTGTTGTGAAATCTTGAATGTTATGATTTGAATCTCTTGATTGATCATGGGTCCAAGAAACTTATGAAATGTTCTTTGATGCATAATTCATATGCATAAAATGATAAATGTTTATGAATTTGATAGCCATTGATTACCATTTGTTGTGAAAAGATGTTCAATTGTTTTCAAGTCTTGTGATTGTGAATTTATCTTCATGATTGTTATTAAGTTATAACTTAACCAATTCATGATCAATTCACAAGTATTATAAATCGAAGGTCTCACATTGGGCCTTAAGCCCATGAAACCATGATGGTCCTTAAACCGAGTCCATGGGCCAATTAGGTTAATGGTGAGCCTAATGGGCTTAGATTAGGCCTAAGAATTTAATTGGGCCCACTAATGTGTATGTAACCCACACAAGTTTCTAAGATAATATCGGGCTAATTAGACCATAATGAGCCAATTTAACCCTATTGTGCTTAGTTGAAAACCTATGGGCCAAGTGTTTATGAAATTGGGCCGATTTGGGCTTTGGCTGCCAACATAGGCAGCGAACCCTCTTGGGTTTCAGCCTAGGGTTCGCCCCTATACCAAAGGGTTCGGCCTAGTATCCTACATGGTTCGGCTAAGATGATGTCATACAGGCTCGTGGATCATAGCAGCAAACATGGTTCGTGTCTAAGTTCCAAGGTTCGGTGACAACCAGAGAACCATGCAAGGCTCGTCTGTATAAGGTTCGACATAATAGGGTTCGGCAGATCTTGCCACGAACCATGCAAAGGTTCGTGGTTTCTTGAAAGATTCGCCTGTGATGGATGCTGCCTGAAGGTTCGTTTGATCCTCAAATGGTTCGTGAAGGCTCGTGGAACTCTCTAGGGTTCGGCCAGCAGCAGATTAGGGTTCGGCCGGCTGTGGCTCACGAACCATGGGTTCGTTCACTTCGCAGGTTGCCCAGAAAGGGTTCGGCCAACGAACCTGTTACCTGCATCGTCTCCATCATCAAGTTAACTGATTCTAGACCACGATCTAAGCCGGTAAAACTTCAAGGGAGGTTGCTACATGTGCGAAACTCGAAGGGTAATGCAAATATAACCGGTAAATGGTCGGGTTTCAACAACACATACACAAAACACGAAAACCCTAAACTCGTGATCTTTCAAGCATCATTACCTCGCGATTTGCTGGATGGATCTGCGAAAATCTTGTACTTTCGTGTAGAGTTTGTCGAGAGCTTCGCGTGGACACCGAGAACACCCAAATCCGTTGAGTAACGAGTGAGATACGATCGTTTAAAGCTTGGTTTTCTAGATAGAGAGAGGGTTCGCGAGTTTGAGAGAGAAATGAGGTTGTTGGCTGAATTTAATGAAGAAAATGGTCTTCTTCAAGGCTTTTATAGCCCGGGTGGTGTTCGGGTTCGTTTCGGTCGCTCGGTTCGCGTTTCCGGAACGTAACGCGTATTTTACGCGGTTTTAAAATAATAAGAGTTAAACTCATTAAAATGATGAGTTTCAAAATTGTAAAAATATAAAATAATTAATATAATTATTTTACTCTTCGTGTGTTGTCGGATCGTTAAACATTCACAATTTACGTGTATACCCGCAATCGCGTACGTTTTCCGATCGTATTAAAATATTTAGAGATGTTTAATCGTAATTATAAGTTCAACATTCGTACTATTATGGATCGTCACCCATAACTATACTCAGTCTCGCTTACAGATTACGATCTTGGTTGAATTAATTAATTGTTATACTATTCGTCTCAACACTACGCACTAACACTAACCTGTTACACCGAACGCAGTATATGTATAGGGCTCACTCTCGCTGCCCACCACTGTTTCGATATAACAAGTTACTGTTCTTGCCTAGTGAAATCGACTGTAATTAAATAGTATATACTTGTTTTCTGATTACTAAGATCCTGTAACACACAAGCACACATTTTGAACATACGAATCACATTGATGAACTGACCATGAATAGACACTGTTCTAACACTGTTTACAACTACATGAATATATGCACAAATGTTACAGTCTCCCCTAGTTAAGGGAATTTCGTCCCGAAATTAACTAGCCGAAGATACTGTAAAAAGATGAGGGTACTTAAGCTTCATCTGGTCTTCACGTTCCCAGGTGAACTCAGCACCGCGTTTGCCCTCCCATCGCACTTTCACGATCGGGATACGGCTGCGTTTAAGTTTCTTGACCCCATGATCCATGATCTCAACTGGACGTTCAATGAATTGCATGTTGTTCTGAATCTGTATGTCTTCCAGTGGAATCTGAACATCATGATCCGCTAAGCATTTCTTAAGATTTGACACATGAAAAGTATCATGAACATTGCTTAGCTCCACTGGAAGTTTGAGTTTGTAGGCTACGGGACCAATCCTTTCCAGGATCTCAAAAGGTCCAACGTACCTTGGTGCAAGTTTCCCTTTCTTCCCGAATCGGACAACGCCTTTCCAGGGAGAAACTTTGAGTAAGACTCGGTCACCGACTTGAAACTCAAGCGGTTTCCGACGACGATCAGCATAACTCTTCTGCCGATCTCGTGCGGCCTTAAGCCGTGACTGAATGATTGTGATCTTGTCTGATGTTTCCTGAATGAGTTCTGGTCCTACGACCTGTGAGTCACCAATCTCGGTCCAACAGACCGGTGATCGGCACTTTCTACCATATAGAGCTTCGAATGGTGCACATTGAATGCTCGTATGATAGCTATTGTTATATGAAAACTCAATGAGTGGGAGATGAGTGTCCCAACTTCCACCGAAGTCAATGACACAAGAACGGAGCATGTCCTCAAGTGTTTGGATAGTCCTCTCACTTTGGCCGTCAGTTTGGGGATGATACGCCGTGCTAAGATTAACACGCGTTCCCAAAGCCTTTTGCAATGATTGCCAAAAGCGAGAAGTGAAGCGACTATCACGATCAGATATGATTGATGTTGGTGTACCATGACGTGCAATGATTTCGTTGATGTACAATGTGGATAACTTCTCCATCTTGTAATCCTCTCGGATAGGGAGAAAATGAGCAGATTTGGTGAGTCGATCAACGATCACCCAAATCGAATCGAAACCTCTCGGAGTTCTTGGCAACTTTGTTATGAAATCCATGGAAATTTGCTCCCATTTCCATTGAGGAATTTCAGGTTGTTGCAGAAGTCCCGAAGGCTTTTGATGTTCTGCTTTGACCTTTGAACAAGTAAGACATTTTCCCACGTACAGTGCTATGTCTTTCTTCATTCCCGGCCACCAGTAAGATGTCCTCAAGTCCTGATACATCTTGTCGGCTCCAGGATGAACTGAGTATCGCGACTTATGTGCCTCATCACAGATGAGTGTGCGCAATTCTTCAGACTTGGGAATCCAAATGCGGCCGTTGAGATATAACATCCCATCAGCTCGAGGTTCTAGTTTCTTCTCAATACCACAATCCAAGTCTGTCTTGAGTTGATTATCTGTTACTACTTGTTGTTGTGCAATACGAATCAAGTCTTTCAAGTTTGGCTGTGTGTTGATCTCCATGGCTCTTACACGAATCGGTTTGACTGGTTCCTTGCGACTAAGAGCATCCGCCACCACATTGGCTTTACCCGGATGGTAACGAATCTCACAGTCGTAATCAGTTAGAAGCTCAACCCAACGTCGTTGTCTCATGTTGAGTTCTTTCTGATTGAGAATGTGTTGAAGGCTCTTGTGGTCTGTATAGATAACACATTTAGTACCATACAGGTAGTGTCTCCAAATCTTCAATGCAAAGACCACAGCCCCTAACTCAAGGTCATGAGTAGTGTAATTCTTCTCGTGAACCTTGAGTTGTCTTGAAGCATAAGCAATGACCTTGTCCCGTTGCATAAGTACACAACCGAGACCAAGGTTTGAAGCATCACAGTAGACAATGAAATCATCACTGCCTTCTGGAAGACTAAGGATAGGGGAATTGCATAACTTCTGTTTAAGAAGTTGAAATGCATCTTCTTGTTTCTGTCCCCATATAAAAGCTTGACTTTTCTGAGTCAATGTAGTGAGTGGCAAAGCTATCTTAGAGAAGTTTGCAATGAATCTTCTATAATAACCTGCCAGACCCAGAAATGAACGAATCTCTGTTGGAGTAGATGGAGTAGTCCAGTTCTTAATCGCCTCAATCTTGGCTGGATCTACATGAATTCCATCTTTGTTTATGACATGTCCTAAGAAGTGAACCTCCTTTAGCCAAAATTCACACTTTGAGAATTTAGCATAAAGTTGTTCCTTTCTTAGTAGTTCCAAGACTTTCTTCAAGTGATCCTCATGTTCTCGTTCTGACTTGGAATAAATCAGTATATCATCAATAAAGACGATAACAAACTGATCCAAGTAAGGCCTGCAGACTCGATTCATCAAATCCATGAACACCGCGGGTGCATTGGTCAGCCCAAATGGCATAACCACAAACTCATAGTGTCCATATCGAGTCCTAAATGCAGTCTTTGGTATATCCTCATCATTTACTCTTAACTGATGATACCCAGATCGTAAGTCAATCTTAGAGAAGCAAGTTGCTCCCTGTAATTGATCAAACAGATCATCGATCCTGGGCAGAGGATATCTATTCTTGATTGTCAACTTGTTCAGCTCACGATAATCTATGCACATGCGAAATGAACCGTCTTTCTTCTTGACAAATAGAACCGGAGCTCCCCATGGAGAGAAACTCGGTCTTATAAAACCTTTGTCTAAAAGTTCTTGAAGCTGACTAGACAGTTCTTGCATCTCAGACGGTGCTAACCGATACGGTGACTTCGCCACTGGGTTTGCTCCAGGGACGAGATCAATTCTAAACTCCACTTGTCGGACTGGTGGTAGTCCAGGCAAGTCTTCTGGAAATACGTCCGGATAGTCTTTGATAATCGGTACATCTCCAACTGCTTTCTTGTCAGGTTTCTTTTCCACCACGTGAGCTAAGAACGCATAATATTTCTTCTTCAGATACTTCCTCGCCTTGATGCACGATACAATCTTCAATTCGCGGCAGGGTTTCTCACCGTAGACTATCATCGTTTCGCCGGACGGTAGAGGAATTCGAATAAGTTTCTCCGAGCATACGATTTCAGCATTATTCTTAGATAGCCAATCCATTCCTACTACAACTTCGAAGCTTCCGAGAGTCATAGGAATGAGATCGATCGAGAAAAGATGGTCATTTAATCTTAGCTCACAAGCATTAATGATGGAATCTACAACTATAGTCTTACCATTCGCTACTTCTACAGTATAGGGAGCAGTAAGTGTGGATAGTTGCATATTAAGCAAAGAAGCAGTATGAGCAGAGATAAAGCTTTTATCAGCACCAGTATCAAATATGATAGGAACATAGTGATCATTGATAAGAAATGTACCCGTGATGACTGCCGGCTCTTCACGTGCTTCAGCAGTTCCAATAACGAAAGCACGAGCAACAGCAGTATTGTTGTTGAGTTTCGGACACTGATTTCTGAAGTGTCCCTCTGCCCCACAATTGTAACAAACTCTTCCACCTGTAGCAGCAGAAGTTGTGGCAGCAGTTGTTGCAGTAGCAAGATGAGCAGATCGGCATGTAGCCGCCAAGTGTCCCATACGCCCACACTTGAGACACTTTCTGCATGGAATAGTGGGTAGATGATGGTACTGGCATTTGGTGCAGAGTGGAAATGAGCCAGTGTACTGCTTTCTGACATTAGCAGGTTGTGGCATAGCAGTGAGGGGAGTAGCATGAGTAGGTGCAGCCGCAGTCAACGCTGCAAAGTTCTTGATTGTCTTCTGTTTCTTCTTCTTGGGATGGTGCTGTTCAGGCTTCTTGCCTTCCTCAATCTGTGCTCTTTTAAATCCCTTTCGGGTGAGCACTCCCGATTTAACATACTCCTCGGTCAGAGTAGCACCGAGTTGAATCGCGGCTTCCAAGGTAGTGGGGTTGTTCCCCATAACAGTTCCTCTAACCACTAGAGGCAAGCCTTCGATGTATTTCTCTATCCTGCGGGATAGAGGAGTAACCAGATGTGGTACCAAAATGCACAACTCATGAAAACGAGTTGTATACTTGGCATTTTCGCCACTATCCTGCACCAGATTCCACATCTCCACCTCCAGTTTCTTTAGCTCATGACGTGGACAAAACTTTTCCACCAGTAAGTTCTTGAATCCATTCCATGGTAAGGCTAGAGCGACTTCACGTCCTCTGGTGTTCTTCTCAGAATTCCACCAGGTGAGTGCGCCCTTGTGAAATGCACTCGAGGCCATCTTGACCTTCAGATTTTCAGGACATCCGGTGAAGTCTAGAATGTCTTCGATACTTTCCAGCCATTGCAGTAGGCCGGTAGCTCCTTCGGTACCAGAGTACTTAGGAGGCTTAGCATCGTTGAACTGCTTGAAAGTAAAGTTAGCAGTTCCAGCGTTTGTGGCATTTGAGTTATGTGCAGAATCACCGGTACTTCCCCGAAGATTCTGGGTAATATCAGTGACCATGCCCGGGATCACATCCCTCATGTGAACAGCGATAGCTCGAGCAATCTTGTTAATTTCATCATCATTACCGCTTGTCGAACCCCCAGCATTTGGGTCTCGTCGAGGAGGCATTCTACGAATAGAAGCCACAAGCGGGTCAGTAATGAGAATGGATACAATTGAATTTTCATGATAAGGTCAGTAATATATCCATACTACTAGTATTATCATTCAATTGTAATATGATCCAGTACACGTATAAGTTATCAACTTATTTGTATACTTATCATGTGAATATGTAAGATGTCTCATGATCTCTCCACCAAACCTACACACTGACACTTTCCCGATATACCGAAAATAGCTTATATATAGGGCTCACTCTCGCTGCCCACCACCGTTTCGGTATACCACGATCGTGCCCTTGCTAGCATTTGGCATTACGTTTGTACTGATTTCCAAGTGTGTTCCATTGATTAAGAATCCCATGATCTTTGATCAACTTGAACTATGATTGATTCCATGATTGAACTATGATTATGTTATGTGTGCACTTTCTAACAATCGTTAACATGTAAAGCTAAATCATACGTGTGCTCTACACTTTCCCGTTAATCTATGTTAGTAAGTACCAATGATGTAATCACTTAAGAATTTCACTTAAGGTTTACATTAAAGGAATGTTCACAACTTGAGTGATTCACCATAATGTCTGGTTCAACCAAGTTTGAATTCCAATATGATTTGATTCACCAATGATTGTATCCCATGTGTTTGTACCCCATGTGTTTGACTAATGTTCCATGTGTTTGACCAATGTTCAATGATTCCGGTTGTTCCCAAATCCTCACTTCAAATTCAATCGCCGAATTTTCCCTGACAAACCAAGATAAGCTTATATATAGGGTAAGCTCTCACCGACCCACCACTTACCTCAGCCCATCAGCGTTAATCCGCCGTTTGCATTTGAAGCTAAGATTCCAACCCTTGATTGATTATGATTATCCCATGATTTCTCTTGTTCCTTGATTCTGTTTATGAGTGTGTAAACCATGGTCCTTAATTTACTAGAAACTAAGACCTTAGGTTTATGTATATGTGTCCTAGGTTAATCAACCTAGTTTCCCAATACTTACAGTACTGAGCATAATGATTTCCTGTGAGAACTTCAACTAAAGAATACTGTTACACAGATTCTAAGTTATAAAGTTCCTATGAAAATGAACACCTGATAATGATAACAATGATAACAATGACAAGGATTTCAAATCTAAGTTCTAAATTAATAGACCTCAACCTTTGAATTCCTATAGTGATATGACAAGGATCTCAAATCCAAGTTCTAAATTAATAGATCTTGACCTTTGAATCCTATAATGAATATGACAAGGACTTTAGATCAAAGATAACCATCTTTGCCTCTAAATCCCATAATGAATATGACAAGGATCTTAGATCAAAGATACTAAATTAATAGATCTTTGCCTCTAAATCCCATAATGAATATGACAAGAAATTCATATCAACGATACTGAAACTACAGATCTTTGCCTCTGAATTTCTATAATGATCTCTGTGTGAGAATTTCAGATCAAGGATACTAAGAATACAGATCCTTGCCTCTGAAATCCTTAAATGCATATGTGTGAGAATTTAATTCGGTTTCTAAAATTATAGAAGTCCGATTCAAATTCTTTGACTCGATGTCTAATCTTAGAAAAATGTCCCTAAGATCTTTCAAGCTTATTGTAGACTTAATGCTCACTTAAGTTACTTAGATCTTAAGTATCCTCAAGCCTATTGCACTTAGTCCTATTGGGTAGCTTAGGTTATAGTCTAGGTCATTAAACATTGGGTTTTTCCTAGTTTTCTACAACCTTGGCTCTGATACCAACCTGTCACACCCCTGCGCCGCGTGCGGAATCCACGGCGCGGTGACGTATGATCAGTTGAATCATGCACAAGTATTGAATAAGAACAACCACAATGGATTACTACATTTCATAATGTTTAGACAGTTGTTTAGTTACAGACAATCTATCTACCAAAAGAAAGACAACTACAGACCCAAAATATAGTTTACAAAATAAGACTCCAAACAAGACAATTAAACATTTAGGATTTAGTGAGTTTCTATTCCATCCTAGCATGTTTCTTCATCTTGTTCTATCTTAGAATGGTCTCCTTAGTTGTCCCTGAGATTTTCTTAAACCTGATTACCTGAAACACGTGAAAAGTAACTGTCAACTACAGACGTAGTTGGTGAGAACAATAGGTTTAAGCATTTGTAAACATGAGTATATATGATATAAGACATAGGTAAGTTAAAGCATCATAAGATTCACACGGATGAGCTGCATCCCAAACTAACATCAAGTAAGAAAATGAGTGTAAACAGTCCAATCACTGTTTGCACATGAGTCAACATATAATATCAAGTCCCAAACCACGTTTGGAGTTAGATAAGATGTCAACAGTTTTGAATAAACCATATGTAACCGAAATCTGCAGTTAGTTTATAAAACAGATTTAAAAACTAACTGCAGCAATCGGCCTGCCCCAATGTATGTGTCCGCTTTCCCTTGTTGTGATCACCCAGTACTAACGCTAATGAATATGATACTTGATGGGT
The DNA here is from genome assembly GCA_009363875.1 of Mikania micrantha. Lineage (NCBI taxonomy): Eukaryota > Viridiplantae > Streptophyta > Magnoliopsida > Asterales > Asteraceae > Mikania > Mikania micrantha. Next base: position 53,753,484 of record CM018698.1, on the reverse strand, counting down.
TTATAAGTTTGTTTACAACAAATGACACCATGTTTTCTGAATCTTACTTTAACCGGATGTGTTAATGTCTTATTGAAAACCTGGATTTAACTCCACGAGTTGAATCCTTTGTTTATGTAACATGAAATGAATCTCTTGATTTGTATACCATGATGTGAACAACTTGACTTGAATACCATGTTTTGAACCAATGAGTTTGAATACCATGTTTTGAACCAATGAATTTGAATACCATGTTTTGAACCACTTGATTTGGATACCATGTTGTGAACCACTTGTTTTGAATACCATGTTGTGAACCACTTGTTTTGAATACCATGATGTGATGACCTTGTGTAATAACAAGGTTTATAACAAAAGAGTTTGTAAAATCCTTTAAAAGAACATTTGAGTAAAACTGTTATAAAACATTTCAAGAAAACATTATAAAATCCTTTTAGTAATAAGGGTTTAATAGTAAATAATTCCTTTGAAACAGTTGACAATTTCCTTAAACAGTTGAAGAATCACTGGGATTCATAAGATAAACCTGTAATATTTATGAATGCACATAAACTGTGCAATGAAACAAGATTGAAATAGCGGTTTTTGATCACGTGTTCCACCCCAAAACAGTTGTAAAACGGTAAAAGAGGGGCTAGAGTTCTCACCTGTCTGCAGTAGACTCTGAACTAAAACAGTTAGCAAGTAGCAAACAGGACTTCTAACTTGTTCCTATAACATTGTAATCATACATAAGATATAGGATTTATAATTGTATAACTTGATTCATTGATTGACTTGTGTTCTCATGATTAAGATTGTTGTGAAATCTTGAATGTTATGATTTGAATCTCTTGATTGATCATGGGTCCAAGAAACTTATGAAATGTTCTTTGATGCATAATTCATATGCATAAAATGATAAATGTTTATGAATTTGATAGCCATTGATTACCATTTGTTGTGAAAAGATGTTCAATTGTTTTCAAGTCTTGTGATTGTGAATTTATCTTCATGATTGTTATTAAGTTATAACTTAACCAATTCATGATCAATTCACAAGTATTATAAATCGAAGGTCTCACATTGGGCCTTAAGCCCATGAAACCATGATGGTCCTTAAACCGAGTCCATGGGCCAATTAGGTTAATGGTGAGCCTAATGGGCTTAGATTAGGCCTAAGAATTTAATTGGGCCCACTAATGTGTATGTAACCCACACAAGTTTCTAAGATAATATCGGGCTAATTAGACCATAATGAGCCAATTTAACCCTATTGTGCTTAGTTGAAAACCTATGGGCCAAGTGTTTATGAAATTGGGCCGATTTGGGCTTTGGCTGCCAACATAGGCAGCGAACCCTCTTGGGTTTCAGCCTAGGGTTCGCCCCTATACCAAAGGGTTCGGCCTAGTATCCTACATGGTTCGGCTAAGATGATGTCATACAGGCTCGTGGATCATAGCAGCAAACATGGTTCGTGTCTAAGTTCCAAGGTTCGGTGACAACCAGAGAACCATGCAAGGCTCGTCTGTATAAGGTTCGACATAATAGGGTTCGGCAGATCTTGCCACGAACCATGCAAAGGTTCGTGGTTTCTTGAAAGATTCGCCTGTGATGGATGCTGCCTGAAGGTTCGTTTGATCCTCAAATGGTTCGTGAAGGCTCGTGGAACTCTCTAGGGTTCGGCCAGCAGCAGATTAGGGTTCGGCCGGCTGTGGCTCACGAACCATGGGTTCGTTCACTTCGCAGGTTGCCCAGAAAGGGTTCGGCCAACGAACCTGTTACCTGCATCGTCTCCATCATCAAGTTAACTGATTCTAGACCACGATCTAAGCCGGTAAAACTTCAAGGGAGGTTGCTACATGTGCGAAACTCGAAGGGTAATGCAAATATAACCGGTAAATGGTCGGGTTTCAACAACACATACACAAAACACGAAAACCCTAAACTCGTGATCTTTCAAGCATCATTACCTCGCGATTTGCTGGATGGATCTGCGAAAATCTTGTACTTTCGTGTAGAGTTTGTCGAGAGCTTCGCGTGGACACCGAGAACACCCAAATCCGTTGAGTAACGAGTGAGATACGATCGTTTAAAGCTTGGTTTTCTAGATAGAGAGAGGGTTCGCGAGTTTGAGAGAGAAATGAGGTTGTTGGCTGAATTTAATGAAGAAAATGGTCTTCTTCAAGGCTTTTATAGCCCGGGTGGTGTTCGGGTTCGTTTCGGTCGCTCGGTTCGCGTTTCCGGAACGTAACGCGTATTTTACGCGGTTTTAAAATAATAAGAGTTAAACTCATTAAAATGATGAGTTTCAAAATTGTAAAAATATAAAATAATTAATATAATTATTTTACTCTTCGTGTGTTGTCGGATCGTTAAACATTCACAATTTACGTGTATACCCGCAATCGCGTACGTTTTCCGATCGTATTAAAATATTTAGAGATGTTTAATCGTAATTATAAGTTCAACATTCGTACTATTATGGATCGTCACCCATAACTATACTCAGTCTCGCTTACAGATTACGATCTTGGTTGAATTAATTAATTGTTATACTATTCGTCTCAACACTACGCACTAACACTAACCTGTTACACCGAACGCAGTATATGTATAGGGCTCACTCTCGCTGCCCACCACTGTTTCGATATAACAAGTTACTGTTCTTGCCTAGTGAAATCGACTGTAATTAAATAGTATATACTTGTTTTCTGATTACTAAGATCCTGTAACACACAAGCACACATTTTGAACATACGAATCACATTGATGAACTGACCATGAATAGACACTGTTCTAACACTGTTTACAACTACATGAATATATGCACAAATGTTACACACCACATACTAAGCCACATAGGACATTGCTGTTAATGATAACTAAGCATTTTACCAACCATTCAATTCCATCATAGTTTCAAGCATCATGTTTAGAAGTTTAAGTTATTTACCCAATAGCATTCCCAAATCCCTTCGGTAACAACCTTAATCTCATTAACATCACCTGTATCATCCAGCTCGGTATGCTTATATATATGGCATATCCCTTAGTCGAGCCTACAACCCTCCCAGACGCCGTCCCACCACATACTAAGCCACATAGGACATTGTTGTTAATGATAATTAAGCGTCTTACCTACCGTCAAATCCCATCATAGCTTTAAGTGTTTTATTTATGAGTTTCAACACGCAAAGAGTAGCATTTGAGTATCAAGTTTCGAGAGCTAATATTATGGACAGCTGAACACCCTAAGGAATTCAGCATCCATCCATAACAGTGCTAAGTATGACTCGCAACGTGTTTTGATAGAGGAATCCTCAAAATGACACAAAGTCAGCTAGAAGAAACCAAAATCATTCTATTCGCTTTTCATAACCATGGACGAAACAAGAAGGACACTGAATGATTAGTATGGCTTGACCACTGTCAAGACGCGTCGGCCAATCAGTCTGCCTTACATGATTTTGACAACGAAGAGCAATAATGACTAGTATGGCTTGACCAATGTCAAGACGCGATGGCCAACAGTCGGTCTTACGATGTCCGACAACGAAGAACACTGATGAATAGTATGGCTTGACCAATGTAAAGACGCGATGGCCAACAGTCTGTCTTACGATGTCCAATAGCTTAAGCATACAAGTTTAGAGTATTCCCATATTTTAACTGAAGACTAGTAGGGGTTGACACATAGGTCAACACGCGATAGTCAATCAGCCTGTTGTTTGAGCATTTCAAGTTTATCAAGCATTCAAGTGTTTCAAGTATTCCAAGCACATCGAATATTCAAGTGTTTCAAGTATTCCAAGTATTTCAGTCTTTTATAGCCTTTTGAGCAAGTGAGTCTTTCTGAGTTTAAGTTTTCAAGCTTACATAAGTATAGTTTTCAAAAGCATTCCTAGTTTTAGTATTTGTCTTTCTTATGCAATTAAAAGTTTCGAGAGTTTTAAGCAACTAAGTATAAGTGTAACCTGAATTAGCATTAAAATTAAGAGTGTAAGATATTAACTTTTTAAAATAAGTGTATAAAGTATTAGTACTTAGAGTATGCATATATAGTTTTAGCTTTCAGAACGAGTGTATCAAGTGTTAGCATTTAACGTAAGTGTTTCAAAGCCTTAGCATCGAGCATGTAGTTTAAGGTGGGCCGGGGTTTCCTTGTTGGGCCGAAAGCTTTCTAGCCGCATGGACCGCATGGTTTCCTATGGGTCGGGGTACTTTGTTGGGCCGAAAGCTTTCTAGCCGAATAGAAGGTGGGCTAAAACAAAAAAAAAGAATTTGGGCCAAAGATTGAGCCGAATTTCACCCCTCTTGGGCCCGATATCCTATTATCTAATTCAGTTAGTTAAGGCCCAATTGCAAGAGGATGGCCGAAATAGCTGATTGGGTCGAACGAGTGGGAATGCCTGGCCGGTCATCATGTCACGGTTTTCCAGCGAACCTTTTGGGTTCACTGAGGTTAAGGTTCAGCCAAGACACCTGTAGGTTCGCCGGCATGACACATGGGTTCGTGAGCTTAGAGGTTCTGTGAGACAACAGGTTCGGTGACAATGGTTGGCGAACCAAGGTAAGGTTCACATGGGAAGGGTTCGTCTCTTACATGCATGGTTCGTGCATAGGAGGTTCGCCTGAAGCACGCCAGGTTCGCCCCTGGTCCTAGCTTCGCATGTAAGGTTCGTGAATGGTAGCACCCATGCAGGGTTCGGCAGAGTGGATTCTTGGTAGTAAGGTTCGTCCATGTATGCTTAGGTTCGGCTGGGTACACAGGTTCGCTGATGAAGGAGTTTGCAGGTTCGTGGCTGAGAGCTGCATGTAGGTTCACCGATCACCCTTGCCACGAACCAGCTGCCATCATCTTCTTCATTGCTATCCACCTGTTGCAGATCCAAACTAACGGTTTCTACTCGTTTAAAACCATCGCGTTTTATGGTTTTAAAGTGCTAAAATTTGTTTAAACTCATGGACCTAACCCGGTTGTTATCTAGAGAGAGAAACAAAAGTAGATTCAAGATTTACCTCGGAATATCGACCAAATGATGAGTTTCTTCGCAGGTCCTTGTTCTCCTCGATCACACGAGCGATTTGGCACCAAGATCTTGCGAAATGGTTGAGTTTTGAGGGAGTTAGGTTAGAGAGAAGTTAAAGAGAGAGTGGGGTGACAGTTGGGAAAGTTTAGAGAGAGATGAGAGGGAAAGCCTCTTTTAAGGCTTTAAATACCCCGAGGGTATTCGGGTTCGTTTTGGTTGTTCGGTTTTCGTCTTCGTCGCGTTTCCGGAACGTAACGCGTAATTTATGCGTTTTAAAATAGAAGGGTTGTTTTAAAAATTATTTGATGAGTTTCAAAATTGTAAAACGTTAAAATATTATATTTTCTTAAATTATTATCGTTCGTATCGTTTTTCGTTTTCGTTTCGCTAGAAAACGTCACTTACGCGCGTTTTCGTACAGAGCGCTAACTGTACGAACACGATTGTACATTTCACTTTCTGATTTTGTTTTCTACTTTTCAGTCATCATTTTAGATCGTTAAACTTTCAGATTTATTCGTACAGATCGTCACCCATACGAACTGTTATGGTTTTGTTCTGTTTATCCTCGCGTATGTTTATACATGATAGCATCAAATCAAGCCTGTGTGTATCTGTTCAGTGTTGTCTGATGTGTTTCTGACTGTTAAACCATAAGGTTTAAATCAGATTTCAGACCACTGCATAATAGTTTTGTTTAGCATCGAATGTCAATAGCTTTTAAGTAATTCTCCTAGTTTGTACCTGAGTTACTGTGCACGTTACTGTGCAGTTCACTGTTCCGGTAACGGTTCCGGCACTGATGTTACAGTTGATTCTAATGAACCTTGGCCGAATAACTTGGTCATATGAGACTTGATCGGATGAAACCTGGGCTGACCCAGCATGGCAGAATGAGCCTGGCTTGCGTCCGAAAGGGCCTAGACCGAAGGAGAGGTGGCCGAATGAGGTGTGGTCCGAATGAATGGGCTCGTGCGAATGAGTAGCTTGGCCGAATGAGAAGGCACAGGCGAAAGAAGGCCATTCGGCTTAGGGCTTAGTCGGTCGGGAGGCTAACCCATACAGCCTGTGGCCATTTGGCCGGCCACAAGGGGCCTCATTCGGTCGCTCGACGCCCATCAAGTGCAGCCCCACATTTCGAACCAAATGTCTAGCCCTTGCTATCTAGCATGTTCCTAACACATCCAAACATGATTTCGTGATATTTCCCTACGGTTTTGAGAGGTTTAACCGGCTATAAGTATGGTCGATCAAAAGGGGTTTGAAACGCTAAAAATCGAATTTTAAACTCAAATCTACCTCAAATCAGATGGTTCCAACCTCAGATCGGTTGTATTTTCGTGATCTATGAGTTGTAGTGGTCGTTGTGACACCAAGAGAGCTTGATTTCGTTGAGAAATGAGAAAGATAGGTTGATGGTTTCTAGAGAGAGAAAGTAGAGAGAGAGTGTGACGAGTTTGAATGTTTGGGGCTGGTAGGTGGTGGTGTTGATGGCAATTAAATGCCATTTAATGCTTTCAAAATATCCGGGTGTGTTCGGTCTCGTTCGGTTTCGCTCGTTTCGCGTAGAAGTGTCGGTTTCGTTTCGTTTTTGTAACGAAACCTCTTGGTTTTAAAAGTAAAGTTTGTAAGCTTAATTTAGGTGGTAATTCCTAGTAAATTAACTAAATATCTTTCGTTTATTTTAAATTTCAGAAAATATTTAATTTATCGTTTAAATCAAATCGTATAGTCGTCGCGCGTATTCGTTCGAATTGTCACCCGTACGAATACGAAGATAACTACACTTTTCGATATGGTTTTCTAATTATTGGACATTATTCAGAACGTTAAACTTTCAGATATATTCCTACAGATCATCATCTAAACGAATAATCTGTCGATTTAGCATTCTCGTATCAATCCGTTGTTGTTTTGTTCTGTAAATCCTCACATACGTTTATACATATTGATGTCCTAACAAGCATTCATGTGATGATCTTGTGTTGTCAGATATGCCTCTGCCTGTTAAACCGTGGGTTTGAATCATGTTTCTGAAATAATTGCGTAATAGTTCTGCATCAAACATTACATGCTAATAGCATACAAATAATACACATGGTTTGTACCTGAGTTACTGTGCAAGTTACTGTACAGATTACTGTTCCGGTAATGTTTTCGGCACTGATGTTCCACGGGTTGAACACTAAAATATTATATGCTTTGCAAAAAACTTATTTTAAATAAAATTTATTATTAAGAAGACTTATTATTATAAATTAAAGTTTTTCTTTTCTACAAGTACATGTTTAAAATATTTCTTCTTTTTTTTTAAAACAATTTTGAATGATAGAAAAAAGCCATATTTTGTAAATTTTTATTGGATTGTGTTTTTTAATAAATTAATTATTTTGAATTTATTAAAAACTATTTTTTAATATGAAAAAGATATATAATAGAATTAGTCATTAGATTTTTAATTATTTAATAAATAAAGATTAATTATCTATCTATTCTAATAAATAAATGTTTTCTTTAGACAAATGTCATCTTCTTAAAGCTTCTCACTTTCAATTTCTCGCTTCTCTCTCATATTAAATACATTTTTTATTAAATAATGATATTAAATATTAAATATACTTTTTATACATTTTTAAATTAATTTTTTTAATACCTTAAAATATATTCATATTAAAACATATTTATAAAAACAAATTATTATTAAATATAAAATTTCAAAAACAATATTACAAAATATAATGTTAAAAGAAAAAATGTTGAAAAACTTAGTATTTTAAAATAATATAATTATTTTATTAGTTAAAGAATCAAATATATAAAACTTTAATCATATATCATATTTAAAAATCATCTTATATTGTTTAAATTTTCATTAGTAACTATTTATTATATTTTTTATTTAATATGAGAGAGAAACAATTGAAAATATAAAGTAGTGACATGGTATAAAAGTTTGACACATGACAATAGAAGTTTAAAAAATTGACATGTGGGAAAATTATGTTTGTTTATCAATATAGAAAGAAAAGATACGAAGGTAGCAAGCATGAGTTCTGAATGACAAGAAACCCTTGTCAAATCTGACAATAGCCTTTTGTGTCAACCATTGGAGAAATGTTACACAAAGGAAAATAATATGCATCAATCTCATTACCTCATTATTCTATCAACTCTATTTAGGGGTGCGCAAATCGCGGTTCGGTTCGGTTTTCACCCTTAACCATAACTATAACGAACTTCAGTTTCGGTTAATCGGCTTTAAGGTCGGTTTTGGATCGGTTTGTTTAATTTCGGTTAATTAACCAAGCCTAAATTCAAGTTAAAATTAGAACTAAATGAACATGGTTAATTGGTAATAAGGTCTGTTTTCGATCGGTTTTAGTTAATTTTGGTTAATTAGTCAAGTCAACATGTACTGCAATAACACGAACAAGTAGTATATGATCAAATTCTTGTACCCAACAATTTGGAGGCTTGTTCGCTAGAATTTGGAGAAGGAACTATGGGAGAAACACACAAGCCACAAGGGATAAAAGGTTGTAATGGTTCGGTTAATGTTCGGTTATGGGACACCTTTAACCATAACCATAACTAATTTTTTGGTTAATCAAAAAACCTTAATCATAACCGTCGTTTAACTTTCGGTTATCTGTTAATTCGGTTCGGTGACAACTCGGTTATCGGTTAATTCCGGTTAACGGTTAATGTTTGCTTACCCCTAACTCTATTAATCAAAGTGTTTTTCATAATTAGGTTATTATGGTTTAATATGCATACATAAGCTAGGTTATTTGTGCACCAAGATAGTAATATAAAAGTGTTGTCAAACACCATATAGACTCACACAAAAAGTCGTTTGATAGTAATAAATATGTGTATTGATGTTTGCAATTTATGTGTTATGAGTTAGCAATAATAAAGTGTTGTTATACAGACGTCACACAATTATTAATTGATATTCATAAAGATGCATACCAATTTTTGTATGTGTATTTGTTATGAGTTAATAAAGATGTATAATAATTTTTGTGCGTCTACTTCATAAGTTTTTTAATATAAAAGTGTTGTCTATAGACTCAACACAAACAGTCTTTTGATACTAATAAAGACACGTCACACGTAATAATGTTTGTACGAATGTATGGTTAATTTAACAAGAAAATATGTGATGCATTATTGTAATTGGTAACCATTTTTTTTTAAAAAAAAAGGAAAAAAAACCCATGTTTGCCATCATGCTCGTGATTCCGATAACTACACCATGGATAACGCCAAATAGAAAGACGAGAAAGATGTTAGGAGCCATTAGTATATCTTGTAAACATTATGAGGAGACATATTAAAAAAAAAAATAGTTAGCCAAACCGCTATCAGTTGTAAATAAGCTACAAACTGTTATAAAAGTAGAAGAAACATGAAAGAAAACTCCAACTATATTCATACAATATGATACATTATATAGTGATACAACAAGAAACTGTAAAGTCACGTCTTCTCACACATTATGTTTGAGTTACGTGACTTTACAGTTTCTCGTTGTATCACTATATAATGTATCATATTGTATGAATATAGTTGGAGTTTTCTCTCATGTTTCTTCTACTTTTATAACACGTTATCAGCACGATCGACTCTCTTGATCTCTCAATTTGTTGCTACCAGCCGCCATAGTGTTTGACGACCACCATTGTTTCCTTCAAAGACTATTGTTGCTTCTGGTCAAAACACCATCATGATGGAATGAATGATTCAAGGTTTTCTTCACGGTTATATATTTTATTGCTCCTTAAAGCACATGTGGTTCAACTTCTTGTCTACCATATATGTTCTCATGGCCATCCTCCAACAATTCTCAAAGGTACAAATCTGATCACTATTCTTTACAATAAAGTTTTGATTACGTTTGATTTGATATAAATGTCAAAGATCATAATTTTTATCAAACACAATGAACCGATTTGGCCTTTAGACCGACCGTTGCGATCTCATCTCTGCCGGTTGATTCTCTCTTTGATATTGCATTATTTCTGTTTCAGTTCTTGAAAAAGTTGTATATGCATGATGTCCCACAATAATTTCATTTCGTTTTATAGTCCAGTTTAAATGAGAATTCATTTGCTAGAAAGAAAAACTTTAAAACAGATATGAACAAATTATCAAGTTTTTTTTACGAAAAATCGTTGGTGTATTTAAAGATAAACTAGAATGATATTTATGAAATTACATAACTTGTTTATATTAAAGGGTTAAAGTAAAATATAAATGATTAGATCAAATCAAATCAAAAGTTTTGTAACATAAATATATGTTTGTCTGAAAGAGAAAAAAAACACATTGAAATATATATATATATATATATATATATATAATTTCACTTTTGAAGTATTAAAATATATATATATATATCTCACAAGTTTGAAGGTAGGCCAGAAGCCTATAATTTTTGTAAGGTTATTATAAATCATCAAACTCAAACTTATTTCGTTTAAATTTTTTTTTGTGTATCACTATTTTTATGTTATAACAATTGATATATTTGAGCTCTAGTATTTTTAATTTTTTTTTTTTGATCATTGATATTCATAAGTTCAAGATCAACTAAGCAAATAATTAAACAAATAGTGGTTTTTAGCATAAACAAATATATGTGGCCCATTTGTGGTGGTTTATCTTATAGGACCGATTCGGTTGTGGTGTGAAACTATTGGAAATCAAAAAGTCACAATTATGATAACGTGTTATAAAAGTAGAAGAAACATGAGAGAAAACTCCAACTATATTCATACAATATGATACATTATATAGTGATACAACGAGAAACTGTAAAGTCACGTAACTCAAACATAATGTGTGAGAAGACGAATGGTTGGTAGTAATTATGTCTGTGATTAATACTACTTAATACATAACACAAACCAGTTTTTAAATCACTTTTCGATTATTAAAAAACCATCTGTTTGATGTTTTAACTGACAAACCCGGTTATCAGTTGATTTTTAAATCGGTTAATCGGTTCACTTAAGTAAAAAATCGATTCTTTAACTTGCGGTTAATTAGTTTTGATTATCAAATCAATCTAAATTGGTTTTAGAGTTTAAAAAACTGTTTATTAACCAAACCGATTATGATTAAAAACAGTTTTAAAACATTGACCAATTAAATGGTTTAACTATTTTTTGAGAACGGCTTGGTACGACGACACGACGAGATTTCTACCGTCCTCTCGGATTTGATGCTCTGGGCGTACGCCCTAGCCCACCACACAGTGACGGATCTAAAAAATTTTTTCAGTGGGTTCACTATTTTAAGACACTTTCATTAGAAACCGTACAACTAGGTAAACCATGATCTTGTCTCAGCAAATATTCTTCCGAACCCAAGACCTCTCATAGAAAAGTTAAAGGGTATCATTAGACTAGAAACTATTTGATTTAACTATTTCAAAACCGGTTTTTTACCGCTATCTATTATATGCTGCTAAGGATAATATAACGTACGAGGTATATTTAGAATTTTCTTTAGTACCATAGTGTCACCATACCCCCTCCATTCTTGTAGTAACCAGGTGGTCCATGTAATGGGATCATGTTATGCATGACATGCATGTATGTTTCGCATGTGATGCATATCCTGCAGTGTGATAAGTGGGGGGATGTACCGGTCGTTTCTATTTCCCGCCAAAGTGGCGTGACGTGTCACCCTTAACATAACCTTCCCCTTTTTCCCGCCATTAAAGTGCATGTGACTCGTGGGCCCTGTCACGTGCCACTTTGTTTATTACTTTATTGCAACCCTCCTCGGAGGTTAAAGTAAGGGGCCTGTTAGGGAGACACCCGACTGGATCTTCGGACACCCTCAATACGGCCCGTAAAGCCCTTTACGGGTCGTATTGAAACGAATATTTCTGACAAAGGCTGACACGTCAAATCATAGGGCTGACGCAGGCTGACACGCAGTACATACGGCCCGTAAAGACCTTTACGGCCCGTATTGAACGCCAATAATTTGAGCAGCGCAAATTATTTGATTTAACGTAATAGATGTATGCGTAAATTAATCGTTTGATATATATCGAGAGATGGCATACGTTATAATGCAATGCTTGAATCAAAAAATAAAACGCAGACAGGAACAATTTGATTTTCTAAACAATTAGGTTTTGGGGTTCTTTAACAAATTCAAACTCGTAAAGGTTTAACAATGTCGATGGGAGGCAACAACTTCGGTGATGAATATATGTGTGTCTATGAAACTGATCAGGTAACAAACTTATTCGTTTAACGGTTGTTAGTTTATAAAATCTTATACATTTTTTTTTCAGGTTTTTGCCGGTGTTGATGAACTTGTTGATTGGGCGATTGCTAGAGGGCGTGAAAATGGTTATGTGCTAGTTAGACGACGAAGCAAAACTAATGCAACCGGTGTAGTTATAAAAGTGTGGCTTAAATGCGATCGCGGTGGCGTGTATCACGGTGAACCAAAAGCTAGACGTACTGGTTCGAAGAAGACTGGGTGTGAATTTGAGCTGATTGGTAGATACGAGAGAAGTTGTGGTGGTTGGAAGTTGCGTGTGGTCAATAATGAACACAACCACCTAGCGGCTGAACAACTAGGCGGTCATCCATATGCGATGAGATTAAACGAAAATGAAACCCGTCTAGTTGAGCAACTGTCAAACCAAAACATGTTGCCCCGTGATATACTTGCAGCTGTAAAGGACCAAAACCCCGATAATGTTTCCAACCTCAGAAATATTTACAATGCGCGACGGAAGTCTCGTATTGGACAAAACACGGGGGAAACTCCAATTCAGGTCCTTTTTAGCACATTGCAAAGAAATAATTTTATTTACCAAACGCAAGACGATGCGTCGACAGATGTCGTGGAACAGATTTTTTTTATCCACCAGACATCTTATAATATTTGGCGAGCATTTCCTCATGTCTTGTTAATTGACACTACTTATAAAACGAACAAATACAACATGCCATTTGTTCAAATAGTTGGTGTCACATCAACACACAAGACATTTAGTGTTGCACATGCGTTTATAAGTAAGGAACGTGAAGAGAATTTTGTCTGGGTGTTACAAAACCTAAAAGATACACTTCAACAGTGTATGGAACCACGCGTTATTGTAACCGATAGAGAATTGGCTCTTATAAACGCATGTAGAAGAATATTTCCTAGTGCTGCCCAATTACTATGCAGGTGGCACATTTTTGAAAACATATCCAAACACTGCAGGCCTAGTTTTTCGCAATCAGACTGGCAAAAGTTTGGATATATGTGGTCGGTTGTGATTGAATCTGCAACTCCCGATATCTACGAGTATAATTATAGCCGACTACATGAATGGTTATGGACATCTCATCAGAGTAATGTTCTATTTCTCATTTTTAATTGTATTTGAGTTATATGAAACGTATTAATATGTGTTTGTTTTTTAGGGGTTATCGGATATTTGCAAGTAACATGGTTGCAAAAATACAAGGAAATGTTTGTGTCTGCGTGGATAGACAAAAACCGGAATTTTGGTCAACGAACCACCAACAGAGTTGAAAGTCAACATTCTCTATTAAAGAAAAGTCTCCATGCAACAAACAACACGTTAGACAACATTGTTGGGCATGTCATTCAAATTGTTAAATCGCAAGCAGAAGCTATAAACGAAAGCTTTGAAAGAAGCAAAATATTTCGTATGGCACATCACAACGATGATCAATTTGAATTGTTAAAAGGGAATGTATCTCATGTAGCTTTAGATCTGTTGGTTGGTGAGAAGGCAAAAATTCAGATGTTGATAGCATCAAATTCATCTTGCGGTTGCCATCTCTTCACGAGTTGTGGATTGCCATGTGCTTGTCGTCTATTGAATAGTATGAATTAATTAAATTTAATTATATATTTACCTATTATTTATGTATAATCATAAATATTATTTTTATTCTTTTAAAACAGATGCTAAAGTTACACTGGATGAGGTAGACTTGTTTTGGCGTAAGCTTGATTTAAACCCGTCGTTACTTAACGAGGATGAAGGTGCTGATATTGATGCGCAATTGGATCGGGTCATACAACATATCAAGCTTCAACCAAATCCAGTTAAAAAGAGTATGATGTCAAAGGTTTTTAGTGCGGTTTTCCCATTTAAATCAATGAAAAAAGAACCCGTCGTGCAAACTAACACTCGAGGGCGACCAAGTTTAAAGACACAACAAAAAAAACAAGAGCCTGCCCGACATAGTTCATTCACAAAGCCAAAGAAAAATAAGCAGGATGATTCAACGGTCACTCACGATAGTCAATTGCAGCGTGCTAATTCGTATTCTTCAACGACAAGAATGCACGATTGGTCCGGGTTTTCTCAACCACAAGACGGGTTTTCGCAACCAACTGTTGGGTTATCGCAACCAGCATTTGACATCCCGGTACATTTAACTGATAACAAACTTTACAATTTTAACCGGTTTAAGGATCACATTCCTGACATCTTCCACCCATACATATCAAGAATACAAGACGTTGTTCCAGACGGAAACTGTGGCTTTCGATCTCTGGCTGTTGCATTAGGACTTCCGGAAACAGAATGGTTAACTATTCGTCATGCACTCCTGACTGAGAGTATCCAAAATGCAAACGTGTACATTAACGTCCTCCTTGGTGTTTTTGACGAAATTCAAGAATCCTTGAAATGGTCAAAACCTGAATTTGCTCCAAGGCGTTATTGGATGCAAATGCCGGAGACCGGACTTTTGATTGCAAATGCGTTTGGTGTGATAGTGGTTTTTATAAGCTTAGGCGCTTCTGTAACGATTTTCCCGCTATGGACGTCGCCTGAATTTCTCCAACCACATCGTATTGTGTCATTCGTATTTGTTAACGATAACCACTTTGTAATGGTTGAACTTACCGGAGATTAACCACTTTGTGTCATTCGTATTTGTTAACGATAACCACTTCGTTAACAAGGCTCGTGCCAGTAGCATTCGTGATCCGCTGCACCGATACCTACATCGGTGCATCGCCTGCACCATCACCGGCCGCCGATTGAGCCAGGAGTGGGTCACACAGAAGGACCTATTCTTCATGTATTGCCTTATCACTGGGCGCAGCTGCAACCTTGCATGGTTGCTAGCTGATTATTTTGCTGGCTTTATTAGCCGTAAGGCTACTGGAGCTATTACGTGTGGCTCTTTTATCACACGTATAGCTCGACGTATCGGTCGTTTTTCGGCCGATATTAGAGATAGCATGACCGTGACTTACGCCTCGACACTGCTGGGGCGTAACACGGTCATGCTAATGGGTATAGCGGCCGACTTACCCCGTGTGGGTCTGCGATGGTCGCTGGATCGGCGCACAGAGTGGGTGCCGCCAGTCCCTGGTCCACAGCAGCAGCCGGGGGCACAGCCGCACGTACAGGAGCCCCCGGCAGACCAGGATCACGCAGACCAGCCACCGCCACCGCCACCAGCACATCATGTCGTTGTTCGTCAGCCACGACTGCATCCGGCTGACGCGGCGATCTTACGCGACCTTGTTGGAAGCGTACGCGACCTTTCTGGTCGCGTTGATCGCTTGGAGGGGATGATGCGGTGGATGACGGAGCGTATGGCGGCATCTGCTGGCATGGATATTCCCGTCTTTCCAGGACCGGGACATTATCAGGATCCGCAGGATCCTGGTGGTCATGCTTAGTTATTTTTTTTTATTTTGTCTTTTCTTTTTTGGATTTTGATGTATGGACACTACTTTAGCATTCGATGTATGTATTTTTATTTTGTATATATGTTGTGTATGGCGTGATTGTTTGTTTTATCTTTTATTATATAATTAAAAAATGTGCGTGATTGTGAAATATATAATAGATAGTTAACAATTTTTCTTAAAACCGTTTAACGTTATTTATATTCTGATAACTATTGTTTTAAAATCATTAAACACGATTACGTTAAAATAATTTTCAAACAAAACATTTAAATTTACGAAAATCATAACTAATTATGTTAAAAAAAATTGTTATTTATATTTAAACGTCACGATGTTAAAATATTTTTCAAACAAAACAAATAGACAAAATAATTAAATAATAACGTTAAAATACTTATTATTTTACAACAAAACGATTAAAAATGAGTTACGTTTTTTTTCGAACAATTAAACGATATTATAAGTTACTTAAACACGTACCGTACGTGTTGCATTTAACAAATACCGGATTTCAAAACAAAGTACGATTATACGCTATTATAAACAGATATTATTTATAACTTAAAAATTAAATAACTAGACGATATGATATAACAATTAACGTTAAACGCGTACGTATACCGGAATTCAAACAACGTGCGGATTTTATAACACGTATATATAATAATATATATATCATATGTTTAATATATAACGTTAAAAACGTACGTATAGCGATTAATATGTGAAACCATTAAAATATATGTTTTAACCATTTAAAACAGTTAAACAATTACAATGTTTCAAATAAGTTAAACACGTACGTATATCGGGTGGAAAAACAAAACTTATTTTCTTTTCAGGTTTAAAAACGAGTCGTATAGGCCTTTACGGCTCGTATTCCGTTTTCAGCCGCCAGACATCTCACTGACATTTTCTGACACTCTCTGACGGCTTTACGGCCCGTAAAGTCCTTTACGGCTCGTATAGATAGGGTAGGTGTTGACTGATCCGTAGTGGGTGTCCAAATAACGCCCCCCTAAAGTAAATACATTTTTTTTTTTTTTTGAACGGCTAACTCACACACCCTACACTACTCCTAAATTACCCCCTTTACCAGGATTGAACCTGGGTCTCCAAAGAGGTTAAAGTAAATACATAATTCTTAAATATACACGTTATGGTTGTTTAATATAATCAAATAATTGATTTCTAAGTCACATCGCTATCTTGGTTGTGTGATAAAACTTGAAAACTATAAGCTTTTGGGTTCAAATTCAACAAGAGTGTTTTTCTAAACTACTGAGTTTCCTCTTAAACTGGTGATTTAATGGTAGATATGATCAGATGGTGTCGTTGGTATCACGATAATATTTCAGTGTTCCGTCAGTGATCCAAATTAATCATTCGTAAAAATATAGATTTCTATATTTTATTATTAGTGTTTGATACACTATAATTATTCGACTTTAAACTTTCTTGTGATTAAGTTGCATTTTCTTAATTGTTTGATGTTTTAGGTTTTATTCAAATCTAAGATCATTTTAGGAGAAACCTTTTAAATAATATCATGTCTTGTTGTGACAAAAATTTATACCCAAAATCTCTCAAATGTAAAAGTCATACAAGTGTCGGTTGTGGTGTTTGAAGGATAAGATAATTTATTACATGAATTTTATAATTTCAAAATTCTAAGCATAGAACAACTATATATATAGAGATGAGGATTGACTCAATGGACCAAGAAAATCAATAAAATGCCTCTAAAAATATAAGGTCCTTAATTTATAAAAAATGATATATGTAATTGAGGTTATTATTATTATTATTATTATTATTATTATTATTATTATTATTATTATTATTATTATTATTATTATTATTATTTCGCCTATGAACATTTTTATTTAGTTTGTCAGCCCTCTAGAGGAATAAAAATATAAGAAAAGCTCAAAAAAGTCCTTATCTAATATTCACGAAGGGTATGTAGAGAAGGGCTGTGAATTTTTGTTTCGCTTAAGGCCTTTAAAATGGTTGAACCAGTCCGGACATAAATGATATAAAGAAAACCATTTGAGTTGATTAAATTTGTAAAAATCTGGTATAACATTCAAAACTTTTTTTTACGTATATATTATGTGTTATTATAAGAAAATAAAAAACTTAAAATAACTCTAGGCTTTTTGTTACACACATGTTTTACAAAATAAAATTTTACATTGTGTAATAATAACAACTAAAGTGTAACATGTGTGAAACAAGTACCTTACATATAACTTCTTAAAAAATTTATATCATAATAAAATATACTACTAAAATATTATTTACATTATCATAAGATTTTCGTAACTTTTTTCAAAATTAAATTGGCTTTCCAATTTATAAATTAATCACAGTTTGAATTATACAACTTACAATCATTTTATTGGAAGTGGATCACTTTAGCATTAAAATGTATAACATCATATGTAAGACAATTCTTAAACTAAAATCTTTTTTTTTTCCCTTTCACTAGATCTTGTTAATACTTTTCATGTACTATGTATAAGTGATTATAAGCTCCAAATTTTATTGTAATTTATTTCAACATGATTGTCGTTTTCACCACAACTAGAGCTATTAACAAGCCGAACCAAACCGAGCAAAAGTATGCACGTGCCTGACTCGTTTACAAACCAAACGGCTCTGCTCGGATTTGCAAAATCGAGGCAAATGTTGTGAACCTATACGAGCAAGTCATTCTGGGTGCTAGTTCAATTTATTTGTCCTAATAGAAGCCATTAAATTAAAAGCATTGGTGTTTTTAGGGGAACATTGTAATTGATATTGGATAATATGGCCTTGTTTGTTTTTTTATAAAAGGTCTGCACACAGCCTCTTTTATCTGCGCCGCACAGACCACGCACAGACGTTGATAATTGCAGACTGTTTGTTTTTTTGAAGATATTTCATTAAAAACGTCTGCGCGAGGTCTTCTTGGTGCATATGTGGACCAATCACTTTTAGGATCTTCTAAGGTATACAGAGATTACCCACCACCACCGCCGCCAGTCACCCCCACCACCTCCATCACCGTCGGCCACCCCCATCACCCCCCACAGACGTTAAAAAATAAACAATCTTCTTCTTGCAGACTGAAGACATTTGGTCCATCTTTTCTCCTACAGATGTCTGCAGATATGGTCCGCAGACTGCAGACATTTTACCTTATAAAAAACAAATGTTATCTATATCTTCTCTTTTTTCTCTTGAATTGAATAGTTCGAACCATGTTAGGACATGTTATAATGTAATTTTAAATGTAGGTTTTTATGGATGTGTTGTGCTCATTAAAAAAAGTTAACAGCGTTAAAAATGTATCCAAAATATAAAATTGAACAACAGATGTAATTGAGACGCAAAATTCTATCTTTCAAGAAATAATTGTTGTATCGTGGCTATAAGTAGATATGACGGGAAAAAAAATAAATTTTTAACCAATTAAACTAGTACTATTTAGAAACCGGATTTTAAACTGTTTTTTTGTATAGATTTTAGGTTTTGAAAAAACCAACGGTTTAAAACCGGTTTGAAGCTACTACTGGCAATGCTGATTATCAACCGGTTTTTTAAACTAATTAACCAGTTCGCTTAAGAAAAAAATCGGTTATTTAGTGGTTAACTACTTTCGGCTATTAGAGGGGTTTTTGCTTTAAAGCATGAAGATCCGGTGATTAATTGAATCGGTTATGGTTAAAACTGTTTTAGAATCAATTGATTTGGGAGGAGGCAACCATATGGTTTTCCAGTGTGAATGTCTTGGGTTCAAGTCTCACATGTAACAACATGTTCTAGTTGGACCAAAGTTTTAACCACGATGGGTTTTCGGATGGTGAGTTTCCTTTGTAATGGTGGGCGGGCCGGATTACCAACGTTGTTTGCGTTTTGTGGATGCTATTTCGCCATCGGCTTAACCCGGGTGACTGAATTTAAAATGTATTCGTTGGCCATTTAAAAAATTGAACAGTTGACCGGTTAGCCGGTTCAATTATTTTAAAACCGATTTTCGACTCGTTAACTGGTTTCTATAGCTCTAGCTATAAGTTCCCGAGCACCATCACTCACAATGATATTCTCTCTCTCTCTCTAAGAATTAATCGAGTTGAGAATTTAAGATCCGAGTTTTGCTTGGTAATATCTTATGTTTAGGTGTTGTCATATGATCCGAGTTTTGCTCTGTGATAACCATGGTTGTAGAAGTCGCTAGACGCTAGTCGGGCGGTGAGGAACCGCCTAGGGATTAATCGGGATTAATCGGCGCTAGGCAGATTGGAATTTTTATATGTAATTTTACAAATATATATTATATACACACATTAATATCAATAATTTAATATAATACTTCAAATAATTTAAAAAACTTAAATATACTAAATAAAGTACTTTAAAGTGTAAACTTAAACACTAAGTTCAAAGTTTAGAGATAAATTTCGATGTTAACTGGCTGGATTCGATGTTTTAGAGACATATTAATGAGTTTTGGTTGATAAATGTCTAAATAATCATGAAATTGGTCACTTTTTATAAGAAAAAAGTAGAAAAAAGTCAAAAAAGTTAAAAAAAAAAAATCTGCATAAGCTGCCTAGGCCGCCTAGACCCCGCCTAGCACCGCCTAGGCCGCCTAGCACCACCTAGGCCAAAAATTAGACAGTTCCCGGGCGCCTAAGCCGATTTTTACAACCATGGTGATATCCTATGTTTAGGTGTTGTTAAAAAAATCAAATACATGCATGATTTATTTCATTTCATCTTTCCTAGACTAGTATTAGGACGTGTGAAACAGTGATCAAGAATGGAGAGTGCAGAGCATACCCACCTTGAAATTTTTTTAGTAGTATATATATGTTAAAATCTTAACCAACTCTCTTAATGTTTTGTAATCACCTTCTTAAATTTGCGTAACCGGATTGATGATTATAATTTAAGCAAAAATTCTATTTTTGTTTGTGAATATTTGTGAATAAAGAGTTACTTTGAAAAATATCTCAATATGATGTTCTAGATATATTTTAAAATCTGAAAATTCGTAGATGACAATATTAAATGTATTGTATTTTTATTATGTTTTTGTATATGAAATTTAAAGAGGTACCATAGATTGTGATTGCACGGTGAGGTTTGGGAACGCCAAGAAAGATGACAAAGAAGCCACCCATGATTATACTATATTATTAAAAACCATGATAAGGAATAGTTAAGTTCTTCATGTTTGTAATTTGGCAACCACTTTATTTTATAAAGAACACCAAAACGTGGCATGCTTTGGTCCATAAATTTAAGAGTGGAAGACAGAAAATCTCTACTTTCATACTGGATCTTACTGTGCATCATTTTTCACACAATTAAAACCCTAAAACTCAAAAGAAAAACACGCACGCACAAGCCATTCTATGCAACTCCGACAGAAGATGCCACCGGCGATCGAGAAGAAACCAACCGCTGCCATACCTCCGGCAGCGGCTACGGTGGTCTACGTGGTGTTGGGATGGTCTGGTGTTGAGAACAACCTTTCATGTCTCCGTCTGTACCCTTTCTACCTGGTTACAGTAGTGATCGAGAAGAACCAATCGATGCCATACCTCCGGCAGCGGCTACGGTGGTCTACATGGTGTTGGGATGGTCCGGTGTTGAGAATAGGCTCTCGAGGAGTCTCAATATGGTGGAGGCTTCCAAGACTCCGACAGCAGTGCTGCGTGGCGGCTAGGGTTTAGCCGCGCAATCCAGCCACCCTAATATGGCGAAGGCTTGCGAGACCGCTACAGAAACCTGCGTGGCGGCTAGGGTTTAGCCGGATAGTCCGACGAAATTACTCTTTCTCCGGCGGTATTAAGGTAATAAATCTACAGCCTAACCCCGTTTTTGGGTCTTTCTGTGGCGGTATATAGATCTCGAGTTTTGGCGGCATGTGGTAGCCTTTGTTTCTTCTGCCCTGCATTGACCACAAGATCTAGACAGCCTGTGAAGCGGTACAAGAAGCTGATCTAAGATATTTTCCCCAGAAATCCGGTAAGGTTCTTATGTCATAATCTGTTTACAGCCAGGCATATTACTAGAAGGTTTTAGATTTTTTATGGAAAATATAACATTTTTATTTCTGATCTCAAAAAGGTTGAAGAACCAAATGATAGAAAGATTGGGAAGCTTTTATGAATATGCTGGGAGAAATCCTTTACGTGTTCCAAAGGTATATTTTGTGTTTCTGATCTAACTGATGTCATTTTTTTATTTGATTAACAAACCTATGATGTTAATTAGCATTTGTAAGTTAATTTTATATATCATATTATTAGTTGATTTTCTTAATCTTACATCCAGATTACAAGTACCCTTGAACATCGTTATTATAAGGAATTATGAAATGAAAATTTTCAGGCTGCAGTTATGTTAATTTACAGAAGATTGTTGATTTCATGAAAAGATAAGATCAAATGTGAGTTCATGCATAGTACATTAATCAGTGCAATTTTGGGCATTTTTCATTGTAAATACCTATTAATAGGTGAATTTTATTTCTCTTTTATGTTTCATTGTAATATCTTTATCTCTTTGGCAGGTCACTTTTTGCAAATAGTTTGTTAAGTATCATGCAAACTCTGCTAGATGAAACAAGACTCTTTGATTATAGGATGCCACACACTTTTTAATTTTACCAATAGCTTGCTAAGTGTGAGATTTTATTAGGTAAGTTTGTTTGTTTCAATGCAGAGAATCTTTTGTGCTTGAACTATTGGTTTCTTCTTACTATTGTATGTTTGCAGAGGTTGCATCTTTTACTGATTTGTCTAGAAGTGGTTTGATATGAATTGTATGCTTTCTTCAAAGTTGAAAAGGGTAATTTTATAAACCTTATATAAAATATAGAACCGGGCCAGCTGGGATGCTTGAGTCAAATGGGTCTGGAGTTTGCAAGCAAAAGATGGCAGCCACTAAATACAACTAAGATAAGTTTTGAAAAGTTTGCAAGCAAAAGATGGAATGTATATTACCTACAGTTAGTGTTTATTCCTTTTATTTTAAAATATTTACATCTTTATCCTTTTTTTTAAATTGTATTTGAAGATGCTTATAATGTTTCATGTTTCTCTATGTATTCTTGCCTGATTCCATTTTATTTATATTTTTTTTATTTGGACAGTTGAAGGCTCTTCTATGTATATCAAGGGTTTTCCAATGGATGCTACACATGCATTGCTAGAGGAGGAATTCAAAAAGTTTGGACCTATTAAGCATAATGGTATTCAAGTTCGAAACAATAGGGTATGTTTCAACCCATTTTCCATTTGTATTGAATTTTGTTTTTCTACTCCTCTGAAACTCATAGCATGCTCTCTTTTGGTTTTGTTGAATTTTGTAATGTTATTGTCATAATTGCAGTGTCATCCCCTAGACCTTCATGTCTCGAGAGTTTTAAGCAAAAAACTACAAACTTTTTTTTAACAAAAATAACTAGAAATGAAACGGAGAAAGGGACTTCTTATATAGCTTAGGGTGGCGATTTGCATATTTAGTGTTTTTTTAAGTCTTACAAATTTTTGTTGGTTTTTGATTTGTATTTTCCAGTTCTGTTGCGAGTAGAGATGCACAAAAAACTGGTTAACCGAGCCTTTTGCGCTAGCTCTAAGGTAAGTTTAGCTAGAGGATTTTTTTTTTTATTTTGTAAACCTTGAGAATGTTATTTTTTTTACCCGGTTTAACGCGCCGCATGGCATAAACCTAGTTTAAACAAACAAGCATGTACAAGTAAATCCACTAAAAATTAAGGTTTTTCAAAAATAAATGAAATCACTTCTGATTTGTATCTAAATAATAATTAAAATAATCTTCCTAGAGGTAATAAAATAAAATTATAAAATAATAACAATAAGCAGGAGTAGTTGTGAATTCATGTTGACCCTTTAGTCATTTTGACTTGAGATTCCTTATGTGAACTCTTTGATTCGTGAGTGATTTAAGTTTAAGTATCACGTTGAAACCAGACTTCGACGAGAATGCTTAGAGTAAATTATGGTAACGACCTTTTTATTAAGTTTAAATGTTTTAACTATTTTAATTTAAAATGGAATATTCTATGCACTGTGGTTTAAATAGTTAACGTTTTTAGCCACCAATTATAGTTAGGTTTGAGTGTGAAAACCATAAGGGGACACGGAGTCGAGGTCGGGAAAGAGCCGGGGAAGGATGCACCGAACCGGGGCCGGCCGGGAACACCGTGCCCCCGGTTTCGGCTCGGGGATAAGTGGGGAAGCCTCACCGATTTAGGCCAAGCATGGGGAGGATAAATTCGACCGTTTGATTATTAAAAAAAAATCAAACTCTATAAAATATCACCATTTTTTACATCAAAACTCACACTCTTTATCATTTTCTTCTTTCATTCTACAATCAAATTTTATAAAGTTTAAACAAATGGATTCGTTTACGTTTGAGCTTCCACCATTTGATAGTAAATCGTCAAGTTCTGAAGAAGGCGAGATCAATATCACACAACAAAACTTTCAGTTTTTGTCAACCTTCGTTGCCACGAGCTTAAACGAGTTTGGATCCACCGCATCCTCTTTGAGAAGGTATAAACAATTTTTTAGTATATTTGTTTTAGTATATATTTTTTTACAATATATATGTTACAATATTTTTTAAAAGGTATATATGTCAGGACGATCGTGCCGAATCACACAAGAGGCTTTTTGATCATTATTTTAGCACCGAAGCCAACCCAACATTCACCCATGAATTATTTGAAAGAAGATTTCGTATGCTTAGAGATTTATTTTTGCGTATCGTAGACGATATTGAAATGAATTACCAATACTTTCAAACAACGTTTGATGCAAGAGGTCATCAAAGTTTTACTGCACTTCAAAAGTGCACGTCTGCGATACGACAGTTAGCTTACGGTGACGCTCCAGATGCTGTTGATGATAATTTACAAATGTCTGAAAGAACGTCGCGTGAAAGCCTCAACCAATTTTGTGACGGTGTTATTTGTTTGTATTCAAAAGAATTTCTTCGAAGACCCACTTACAATGATGTTCAGTTGCTATACCAAGCACATCATGAAAGACACAAATTCCCGGGGATGTTGGGAAGTATAGATTGTACGCATTGGGTTTGGAAGAATTGTCCGATTGAATGGCGCGGACAATACACACGGGGTGATTACGAGGTTCCGACGGTGATGCTTGAAGCGGTGGCATCACAAGACACTTGGTTTTGGCATGTTTTCTTTGGACCTCCCGGCTCCAACAATGACCTCAACGTTCTTGATCGTTCTTATGTTTTCAGCAACATACTTGATGGATCAGCCCCAAAGTGCCCGTTTATGGTTAACGGCGTCAAATACAAGCTTGGATATTATCTTGGTGATGGGATTTATCCTAGTTGGGCAACTATAGTGAAATCGTTGCAGCATCCTCCCGCGAATGATTTAAAACGTCGTCGATTCAAGAGAGTACAAGAAGTAGCACGAAAGGATGTTGAAAGAGCTTTCGGTGTTTTGAAGGGAAAGCGGAATATATTGCATCGTCCCGCAAAGCAAATGCATCCACGAAGTTTACGAAAAATTATGTATGCTTGTATCATTCTACACAATATGATTTTAAAATGGACTGGGGAAGCATTATCACCAGAACACATAGAGGACCCTCCTAGTAATGAACAACCTGAAGAAGACATACTTTATCAGCTGCGATCAAGAACAACGCACGAAACCTTCGTGCCGACCTTATCAAGCATTTGGAGCATTTATTGCAACAATATCACGCCAATAACCCGAATAACTAGTATTTTAAATGTATTTAATCGTTGTTGCTTATTTTTTAGAATCGTTGTGTTTTTTTTAAATTAATGTAATATCTTTTTAAATTTTAATGTAATTTTATATTTTATTTTTAATGAATCTATTTAATTTTTATTAAAATAAATCATTAAAAATGTGGGAAAAAGTGGGAAAAAGTGAGACGACACCATGCAAAGCGGAGAAATCTGATGTGGCACTGATGTGGCAATGGGGAAAACTGAGGAAAACTAGGACGACTCCTAGTGGTCTAATAGGTAAGGTTTGTGGGGCTAAAACCGTTAATTTTAAAAACCACATGAGCTGTATTGATAAAATATTATATTTTGGATTAAAATATGTAAAATATTTACACCACATGAAGCAAAACCGTATTTTACTCGAATGTTTATAATACTCTGAAACTTTTCAAAGGGTATAAGCATGGTTGTAAAAATTGCTAGGCGCTAGTCGGGCGGTGAGGTACCGCCCAGGGATTAATCGAGATTAATCGGCGCTAGGCGGATTGGAATTTTTATATGTAATTTTACAAATATATATTATATACACACATCAATATCAATAATTTAATATAATATTTCAAATAATTTTAAAAAATATACTTAAATATACTAAAAAAAGCACTTTAAAGTGCAAACTTAAACACTTAGTTCAAAGTTTAGAGATAAATTTCTATGTTAACTGCCTGGATTCGATGTTTTAGAGACATATTAAAGATTTTCGGTAGAGAAATGTCTAAATAATCATGAAATTGGTCCTTTTTTACCATAAAAAAGTCAAAAAAAGTCAAAAAAATGAAAAAAAAAATAAAAATCTGATCGGGCCGCCTAGGCCCTGCCTAGGCCTCCTAGACCCCGCCTAGGCCGCCTAGCACCGCCTAGCGCCTAGGCACCGCCTAGGCCAAAAATTAGACAGTAGATGGGCGCCTAGCGCCTAGGCGCCGCCTAGGCCGATTTTTACAACACTGGGTATAAGTTATTGGATTATCTAAATATGACTCAAACACAATCGGTTGTCAACCTATTCTTATTCGACTAGATGTCATAATATGATTTTAAGACTTTAGTGCAATTTGTCAAGAGTTAATCAACATACCATCAATTTATAATGAAATTTCACTAAGTTTTCGCTTTGGCAGACACACGACCGCGGTTTGATAGTTATTTTTAACTAATAATCAATCAATTATCATCCTAAAAATTACAAAATAATTTAAGTAGATGTAATGCATCGGAAGCCTAATGCCTAAACCCTCGTTATTGTAGGTGGAGTGTGAGTGCACATGTAGACAACATTGTTGTTGGTGGCTGATAAAGATGGGTTGGATATGATGGGAATTGAGGTGACTTCTCGATCGCCTAGTTTTCTTTTCGTTTAGTGATGTTTTTTTTGAACGGTAAATTTCTCAATCGTGTGAGCCCACTGTTTTCAGGCCATGTCACCAAGGTCTAGTTACAGTATCTTCCATGAGCCCCTATAGCCTACTGAGAAAACCCCCTGACCCCTTTCAGACATCTTTTTCGCTGCTGGAGAGTTTCGAACCCGAGACCTCTTATTTGGAAGAATCCTGGGATAACGCATTCGTTCTAACCCGTTATACAACCCAACCTAAATGGTTATTTTGCCTAGCATGAAAAACGTATATTAATGACACCTTGTTTAAAATATGTTCAACTTTTTTGGATAAATCCAAACTAATAAAGTTTAGTTAATTGCCTGCAAGTTGACCTATCGTTATCGTTTATGCTTGCATATAAGTCTGAATCAGGTTAAACCGATTTGGGAATCAGGCCGAGAGGGTTATGAACCAGTTTGAAATTTCAAACTGGGTTTTTGAACACCATTGTCAACATAGCACACACAAATGGTTTTTAGAACTTGGGCAATTAAAACGATTTCAATAAGGCGTTTTCTTCATCTTTCCTTATCCAGGTCAAATAGATCATCTACGAACCAGCTTTTATATGTAACATCAATTCCATTTTAACTGATGATGACGGTACATGGCGGAACCGTAAATACGATAAAAGATGCTATAAGACATGGGTTACATTTAATGAAGTGAAATCATGATACCCAATACAACGTTTAATGCAACAATAAATGAATGGATGAGAAGCAGATGAAAGAAGGCATGGTCAGCCGCCCATCAATCAGATGTATGGAGACATGCAGAAGGTCGTTACCCGGTGGGCAGAGACCAGATAAACAAGAGAGAAACCTTAGGGGAAAGACCAGGAGAAAAGGATATAAATAGCAATGTTAAGGAAGATAATGAAATTCAATACACTTCAATTACCAGAAGCATTGAGAATTAAAGAGAGAAACAACCGTCGTGCATCAAAACCCGTTGTATGGTCCTTACAGGGAGAGTGTGAGTAGTTTTCTCTTGTATGTTATGTAATATTGTCTTGGACTTTCCGTGATGTATTGTAAGGAGATTCTCTTATGCATTATGTTGTGTTGCAAGTAGATTCTTTTACACTTTGTGTGGTATCGCGTTGTCTTAACCCTAATTTGTGAACAGGTTTATTGTCTAAGCCTTGCTCGTGTCATCCGTAACCAAATCCGCGACAATTTGGTTCATCAACTACGAACAAACTAACTAAGAAGGTTTGGGTGGTTAGACTTATACAAAACAACATTCACTAATATTTAAGATTATAATATGAATGATTATCTTAACACTTTTAGATAATGTATAAAAGGATTAGTTCACATCTAACAAAGACAATCTATCATTATTGAAGATTTTTTTGATATTTTTTTAAGAATAAAAAAAGTCTTCAATAGAAAACATAGCAATGCTTAAGTGTGAAAAAGAGCCGAGCCGAGCCGAGCCCGTGCTTGTTAGAACATTTATAAGCTTGAGCCCAGCTTGGCTCATTTAATATTTAGTTAAATAATTAATTTAATTTTATTATTAATGTTAAATATATTTAAAACTAAAACTATAATTTTCATATACAACATTATATATATGTATGAATATAATTCTTTAAATGAATAAACACTTATTTTGGTTAAATAAAAATGTAAATATAAAAAGTTCATTTAGGTTCGCAAGTCGTTTCAAGCTTGACATATAAAGCTCGAGCTTGATTTGAGTAGCTTATTAGCTTGCTTGATTCGTTTACAGCCTAGCTATGCATATATAACATGTGAGACTAAAGTCACTTTTAAAAAATAGCGTTTAAATTAGCGATTAACGATTTTGGTTAATAATTTATTTTGAGTTCAAATTCATGACTCAAAACAAAATTGAATATTATTTGACAATGTGAATGTAACTCTTGTTATCAATTAATATAATTAAAATACTCAAATTCTTTCAATTTAAATTTATGTTATCTATAGGGCTGATCGATTAGGGTGTGCTGGAGGTGAGACCGCATCAAGCACAACATTTTAACACCCCTGATATTTTGAGGGCCCGAAATTTCATTTTTTTTAATATATATGTTATGTATATAATTATTTGAAACAAAAATAATTAATATGTGATAAAAAAGATTTTATTACAATAGTTTTGTTTTGTTTCATTTATTGACTCTTTTATTTTAATTATTATTGATTTATGACTTTTTCTTTATATATATAGGATCTATTTTTCTACTCTTACAAAGTATCCAAAATATTAAAAGGCGGTTCTGGACTTCTGGTTATGTATTGGGCTAACCTAATATGCCTAAAGTGATCATTATAGGCTAACTAGATTGAACCCTCGCTTCGTTTCGGGGTTGTTCAGAGTGAACCGATTTTTAAAAATTTAAGTTGCAACTCACCTTGATTAGTGAATGAACCAACTTTAGAAAAAACATAAACGATGACACATACACAATCACATATCCAAGTTACAATGTTTGAGGGTTTTAACCAAATTTGAAAAAGTCAAGAAAAAATCTGTCTTCCAAATACGTAATATAAAGTTTTGTTACGCACGTGAAAATTTTTGTTACACACAAAAAAATTGCTATGCGAGAGGAATGATAAGATATGATTGGTTCATAAAATAATGTAAATTACATAATTGGTTAAACATGGGACAAATATATTGACTCGCAAATGGTGTAAATTTATATGATTAGTTGGAGCTTGAAATGTCATGAAAATTTAGCCTACTGGTTGGGGTTTCTCCGAGTGACCGAAAGGTCATGGGTTCGAACCCTGCCAGAGGTAATTTAAAGGACATCCAGGTGAGAGAAGGAACCTTAAGCTTATCTCGGGTTCTAGACCAATGAGGTGCGATGGTTTACCCATTCCAGGTGGTTTCGTGCATCTGGTGTGACCACGTTTTACATCTGTACAATAAGCTCTGTTAAAACAACATACATGGTATGTATGATTGTTTCAGTTAAAAAAAAGTTGGAGCTTGAAATATCTGCCTTCCTTTTTAGATAGTTCATATTAATGATTGGTTAAATGGTTAAAAAAATGTGATTGGCTATGTTAAGTATGATAACTTTGACCATGTAAATAATAATCAAAAACATGTACTTCTACCAAGAAATACAAAGTGAAATCCTTTTTACAAAGGAGGACGCTGAAAAATTAGGAAGGGAATTCAAGCCTCTGTTATCTGAATTACAAGAACAAGGGTTCATAGGTGAAGACCCCCTTAAACATTGGAAGGAAAACAAAGAATTAAGCAAACTAGAGATCATAAATCCAGATGTAACAATTTAAGATAAACTATTAAAGCACGTGACACCTGCCATGGAGGAAACATTCAGAAGACACATAAGTGCTCTTTTAAAGCTAGGAGTCATAAGGCCAAGCAAAAGCAGGCATAGGACAATGGCTATGATCGTAAACTCAGGAACCTCTATAGACCCTGTCACAAACCATTTTTTTTTGCATATTTCTAGCATTTTTTTAAGTGATTTTTGTGGCTCTTCTCATCTTTTGAGTATACAAGAATATCATCTATGTATACAACTATGAGGTTTTCAGTTCCTTCAAAACATTTGTCCATTTTTCTTTGGAACACGGCTGGGGCCTTTTTTAATCCGAATGGCATGACAAGCCATTCATACAGACCTCCGAGTTTAGTAACCTTTTTATAAAGGGTTACCTCATCTCCTTCAATTCTAATCCCCCCATTCATGGATCTTGTGAAGTTTGTTCCTATCATTATATCAATTCCGTCTCCTCTTCTCATTTCGAATGCATAAATAAGAAGGATTCGGAATTTGCTTCCTTGGATCCAAAAATTTCCGCCTTTTATCTTTGAATATGCAGGTTGCCTGGAGTTTATCCCATTAAAGAAAACTGTATTGTTGATTTTTCCAAGAGCTTCCTCCGGGACTGATGATAGGTTAACACAACAGGATGTGGCTCCTGTGTCAATTATGGCTCTTACGGTGAAAGATTTGATATTGGGGATATCAAATTCAACTTCCACATTGTAGAGTTGGTTATTGATAACCTTTCTCACTTTAGTTTCTTCATTTTTCATTACAGAGTGGACCTCATCTTCAATAGCCGCATTAATATGTCTTTCACGATTATTTTCTAAGGCTTCTATTACAATGGTTCAAACTTGGATCTTTTATTCTCTTTATACGAGTAATCCATGGACCAACATCTACCCATTACTATTCCTAAATTGGATTTTATATATATAGATAATAGTTTGCAAAGGTTTAAACAACATTGCGTATATTTTAATTTTCTGATTTTGACATTGGGAAGGCCCATTGGGTGAATTCCTACCTACGTCCTAATAGTTACTGATGTCCAGTGATCATGGGCCCATTTTATATGACTACGTCTGGCCCAATTTCAAAGTTTAAGAACCCATAAATATGATTTCATTATTGTTTATGGACTTGTATTTTAACCTTAAAACTACATTTATTGTATTTGTTGATCTTAAACAAGTATATAAACCCGTGTTCAAAACAACTATATAACCAAATACAACTCGTTTGATATGTAAAACAAAATTTTTGTCATAAATAAATTATACAAATTTAGTTAAATGTTAATTTTATCTTTAAAATGTGAGATTTATAATTAAAAGACTTATAATAGCGATGTAGACTATCAAACATAACATACTTTTAGACATTATAAAATGAGGTTTTAGGATTTGTATCGAGACGTCTGTAACACTGTAGTCACTTTTCGATTAATAAACAAAAATGATTTTGATATATTTCCATGACATATTAAAATAATCAACCTTCGATTAATGCGTAAATTAAAAGAAATAGATACTACTTTTATTAGGGTGGATATGTGAATCCCCTAAAAATGTAAATAATAATTTTTTATAAAAAAAAAAGAAAAAAAACATAAAATAAAACTAAGATAACTAAAAATGTTAAGCCACCTGTCATTCGAAAGGGTGGTATCCAAGTTTGTTGTCACATGTTCCGTAAGATTAAAAGCATAAAGGATTATGTTAAATATACCCCCTTTTGTTGCTTTTTTACTTGTCTTGATCCCATACATTTGAAATGATATTACAAATAACTGTATCGGCCGAAGGATCCGAAATATACACTAGTGACATGAAAAATAATGCAGATTGGTATTGTTTATATATACTTTAAATAATTAATTTAAACTTTTTTTAAGCCAATAGCATGTTTTACACGGCAATTTTTTTTATTTTCTTTTAATTTGCAATAATCAAGATTGGAACCAGATACGTCTACCTAATGGTCTTGCGCCTGTGTTTCTAAGGTATTAGCATAACATATTGTACATAATAATAATTATGCAACAATATGTTACGCTAATACCTTGGTGAACCCGAGCCATCCTATTGACCTTTAGATTTTTTGAGTTCATGAACTCACAAGTTGTCAGAAACCGACACATTTATCCTGTCTTCTAAGATTTCCCTCTGAGTTAATGAAACGGTTTGTAAGACCAAGGAGTTAGCCACGTGAGATCTCATATCAAAAAAAAAAAAAAAAAAGTAGAGTAGCTTACGAGTTGCTTATGCTAACTAAAATTAGCACATGAAAGAACATCTTAGCTAGTAAAATAAAGTATGTCATTTTGGCCTTGTTTGTTTTTTTATAAAAGGTCTGCGCAACCTCAGTTGTCTGCGCCGCACAGACCACGCGCGACGTTGACATTTGCAAACTGTTTGTTTTTCGAAAACGTTTCATTAAAAACCATTTGCGCGAGATCTTCTTGGTACAAATGTGGACCAACCTCTTTAAGATATTCCAAGGTCTACAGAGACTACCCACCACCACCGCCCACCACAGCCGGCCATCACCGTCGGCCACCCCCGCCGGCCACCACCGACGCCCACCCCCACCGGCCACCACCGCCCCCATCAACTCCCACCGTACACCACCCACCAATTTATTTTAAAAGTTAACATATATTAAAAAACAAACACTCTTATTATTGCAGACTACAGACATTTGGTCCATTTCTTCTCATATAGATGTCTGCAGATGTGGTTCACAGATTGCATACATTTTACCTCTTAAAAACAAACACCACCTTAGTGACTGTGAGAACTAGTTCAATTATTTTAGAGAATAAATGAAATAAAAAATGAGTAATTTTCAATTTCGGTGTTATATGAACACATGAACGTATGTAAATTTAACATGTTAACTCATTATCAATCGAATAAAGTCTCTTTTGAACTAATTGAGATTTCAATAGTTATATGAATATAGTTAATAGATTTTGGTTTCGTAAATTACTTTGGTTTACTTGGTGTTTTGGAAAATAAAAGGAGAAATTACGCAGAAACCCATTCGACCTAATTATATTTTAATTAATAAGACCTTACTTGCCCTCTATAAAAAGAAAAACAAAATTCAATACGTGGCAATCTTTCTAGCGACCGGTTCATGCTACCGACCCAGTTCACGACCAAAAATGTAATTCCATTACTTAAATTTTGGCACCTTACATCTCTTTATTCACTTATTTAATTTGTGAGATAATTTATTTTTTCAATAATAACTAAATAGATAGTATTATTTTGCTTTATTATTTTCTGAACAATTTCAGAATACGCTTCATCAAAACAAGGTTTTTTAAAAAATTTTCTTGGTATAAATAATTTTAAGTTTTGAAATAAAAAGTTATTTTTAATATTTCTGATAGATATTTTCTTATAGGATGAATATAATCACAGAATTTATTTATAATAAAAAAATAGGTCGAATTGGGTTACACTTGTGAATGTCTATGTAAAATTAAGTTTAGTTCGGTTGTATAAGTAAAAAAGAGAGCAATAATTATTTTAGTAAGAAATTAGGTTGGATTAATTCACCAATACATATACTCTTTATCTTACATGATTTTACAAGTTGCAAGTATGTATGAGGGGTTAATAAAGTATGGCTCATTTTCACTTTAAAAACATAGCTAATGTCTCTCCTCTCTCACAACATATAATATACAATGTTATTCAAACATATTTAAAAAATATGTAATTTTTTTTTATGTGAGAACGGATAAATATATATTTACCTCTTATTTAGCTATCAATAGAGGACATTGATGCACCAAGGACTAAAATTTCTCTTTGAAACTCAAATAATTTTTATATTTAAAATTCAATTAATTTATTTTAGTAATTTAAATTGTTTTAGAATGACATATAGCATAATATTTCCTCATAATTATTTAGAGTGGCGTTTTATACAAAATCACATTTAGATAACTACAATACCCATATAAAGAGACAAGCGTTGTATTTATAACTTTAACCATAACATATATACCAGCTGTGTTAAAAAACATATGTATTACACAAGTTAAATAAATAAATTTTAAATTATTTATTTTAAATATCATATCATATGTTTTTAAAAATATTATATAAA
Organism: Mikania micrantha; assembly: GCA_009363875.1. Taxonomy (NCBI): domain Eukaryota; kingdom Viridiplantae; phylum Streptophyta; class Magnoliopsida; order Asterales; family Asteraceae; genus Mikania; species Mikania micrantha. The sequence continues at coordinate 53,719,129 of CM018698.1, read as the reverse complement.
AATATAAAAAACGACTTATATTGTAATTATATTAATTACAAATAAAATTAGTAATATTTTATAGAATAAAGAAAAGAAAAATTAAAATTAAAATTTTGTATATAAATTTAATAGAAACATGACATATATCTTTTGATAACATTACACTTTAAACAATTTCAAAATATAAGTTTCTTTATTTTATATTTTAACACTAAAAAATAGTTTGTTTTCATAAATGAATATTTGACATGTTTTAAACAAGTCTGCTTTTAAAAAAATAACGTTTTTGTTATGCTTAAATATTAATTAATAATTATTAAAGAAACTCATATGCACACCACACTTTGTTTATCAATGAAAAGACTCAAAGTTGGTTTGTTTGGTGAAGGAGCAAAAGAAATCGATGGTTATGTTTACAGGCCGGTGGCAGAGGCGATGGGACCTGCCGGAGGCTATCCACGTGAAATTTACGTTACAAAACATTAACACCATGGGTCCCTTAGTTGGATGTAATTTTCAATGAAAATAGCGATCCCCTTCACGTGTTATATGCCCCGTACAGGTCTATAAAAGATGTAAACACGATCAGTACTCATTATTTGTTGTAGTTTCTTATTGTTAATGATTGAATTTGTATACGTGTCGTATAAGTGTATGCGTCTCATATATTTCTTATAGAAGGTGTATAGGCGGTCTAGTTATTATTTACTGTAATTTTTTAGTGTTCATGATTGGATTCGTATACGTTTTGTCTAAGCCTATGCATCTCGTATAAGCTTTATACAATAAGTATATGAGAAGAATCAATGTCAATAGGGTGTTAAATTAAAAAAAAAATGTTGTGTAAATAACTGGATCCGAAAATAAACATAACCATTAACATATAAATATACAAATATATTTATATCACTTATTTTAACTTTTCTTTACCACACTTTAAATCTTTATTTTTCTTTTTCAATTTTTTTTCTTGAAACTTTTCTTGATTTTCGCTCACTACCTTGAAATTGATTAAATCATTTTTAATACTAAATCTTTCTTACTTTGTTTTATTGTAAGTTTTGTTTCAATTTTTTTTTTCCTTTTATATAAACCAAATGTTTTTAGTAAAACTTTATGGTTCATTTCTAATCTACACACGTATACGACAATTACAATTTAAGATTTTACGTTAGAGTGACAAACGTTGTTACATGCTTTTATATTGAAGTTTTGATATATTGATTGTATCTTGTTTGTGTTCTAATATTCGACGGAATTCTCACGGTAACGCACGAGTTCTTTTCTTACTTTATTTGAAAGTTTTTTTTTATTAAATATCTTTTCAATTTTGTTTTCTACTTTTATGTAAACTCAGTATTCCTATCAAAACTTGTGTTGCTTATCTATATCGTATATATGTTTACGATAACTACACTTTTGAGGTATACGTAGGAATAAAAATTGATATGTTTTTATATATATATTTTGATTCATTTATCGTATAGGTGTTTTAATATCCGAAATCATGTAGTAAAGTTCTCGCGTCAACACACGGGAACCCACTAGATATAATGAAGAGACTGACAACGGTCGATGAAAAAAGGAGCCTAAACGGCTTGTGGTCATGAATCGGAGCCATTGATCTCTTTAGGAAATATTGAACAATTTCCAAGTAAATGTTTGATGCTGGTGCCTGGTAGTGGTTGGAAGGAAGGCCTAGTGTGTCAACCATGCAATTTTTTAAAACCTTATCACAATAATCATCAATATTTTTTTATTTGTTAATTATTAATAACTCTTATCTCAAACTTAATCTATTAATAATACATCTTTTTGCTAGTGGTTTAGAGCTCTAACTCTCATTAGTGGCGGACTCAAAAATATTGTGTATGAAAGCGAAACTTTTTAAGTTCGTTTGAGTATTATTATATAATATTTTTCTCTATTTTGTTTATTTTGGTTTGCATTTTGTTAGATCAGGTCCGGTCATGTTCAAAAACCAATCAAACTAAAGTTTATATAAAAAGCATAATAAAAATGTTTAAAAATGAGTTAGTGATGTTAATAATGCACCTAGGCCTAATTTAAATTAGATTTAAACAAAACTTGAGCTGTATTAACTTTTGTTATAACTAACGTTTAAAAATTAAAAGCAAAAGATAAATGATTGTAAAATTTTATAAAGTGATTAAGATTTTAACATATATATACTAATAAAAAATTTCAAGGCCGATGGTTGTCCCACAGGCTAGGGCCTCTAAAGTTAAGGGGCATCAAATTATTTTGGGTAAATCGGTTTTTAACTACAATAGATTTTGATTGAGGTAAAATTTCTTGTATTGATCTACACATTTTGTTTGTAATTTATACCTTTTATGGTTTTCTCCTTTATTTTGGGTAAATGTATACTATATCTGTTTCAAACTCGATGAGAATTTTTATATACTGTAGAAAAATGGCTCCAATTTTTTATCCACTACAGGCCATCAAAAGGTTTGAAACAGCCCTAATCAAGTGAGTACGTCAGTAATTTTCATTTAATTGAAATACATTTGTTTTGAATCTCTATCACCACTATACAAGGATTTTTCTTTCAGAGTTGTCATGCAACACGTATAACTTAAAACGTAAAACAATTATGACGGTTGAAATCTCGTCACAATAGGCTTAAACACATGTAATAATGATTGAACAAACACCGCTAAAAAAATAATGCATATTTTTTTGTGACTGTACCTGGAAACAGTAGGTTCACACAATTGAGACTTTTATCGTTCAAAAAAGAAAAAAAAACAAAAACGAAGAGACAAAAGGAAATGACATTGTAAAGAGACACAATAGAAGGACAAGACAGCGCAAGTGCTCGGAAACATTTGATCATGATCAAGGACGTAGGTGAGGATGGGATCGCTCCTGCCTCATAAATTTTTAATTATTTTTCTTTTTATTATAAATACAATATAATCTTGACCAGAGGAATTTTGGGACCGATCAAAAAAACTTTTCGCAACGATCAAAAATAATTTTTTAAAATAAAATGTAGTCAACTGCCTTACTTTTAATATTACAAGGAATCAATTTACTTTTATTTATTACTATTACTATTACTATTACTATTATTATTATTTACTTTTGCTTTCATAAAAATAGGTTGAAATAAGGCAAGAACGATGAACGAGAAGAAAAGAAATGGGTGGGTGATAGTTGTGATTAAGGATAAGAGGAATCTCGAATAAAAAAAATAATAATAGAAATAGGAAAATTGACGAATAATGTAGAAAAGCACTTGCAACATTTTCTTGGAAACTATCAAATATTTATAGAAATTACAAATATTTAACTTTTTTTTAAACGACGACGATCATACATAATTATTACATATCACGTATGTTGTCTTAACAGGGCACACCGGAAGAGGTAAGACGCGACCATACCAGATGCACAGAAACCCCTGAAATAGGTAAACACTCACCCCCATTAGTACAAAACCCGAGAGTTGTCACTTACAGAATTCGAATAACTCAAATGGATGTTAGATAGTGTGTATTCCATTACGACAACACAACTAATCACGAATATTCATACTGCTTCATCATCATCATCCATGTTTTTCAGCGGTTTTCACTAAATTTTTAATTAATTGTACCTCATCATCCATGTTTTGCAGCGATTTTCATTAAAAGAAAAAATATTATTTTTTGCAGTGGTTTAAACACCTCTATTTTATGGCGCCGTTTTGAAAGTAGAAACATTATTTTCTGCAACGGTTTATTATAAAGGGCTTATTTTTGTAGGGGTTTTGTTATTTAAAAAAGAATATTATTTGAAGGTTATTATTTTTTGCAATAGTTCTCAAAATAAATATTTGTCATGTCTCATCTGGCTGTAATCGAGCCGAGCCACGCCGAGCTCGAGCTCGTAAAGAAACTCGAGCCTCGAGCCGAGCCACTAGCCAGCTCGGTTTTATTTATTTATTTATTTATTTATTTTACCTCCTCTACTTTACATACATACATAATATATATATATACATACATAATTATTATAGATAAAATTTAAGATATCTATACGTATGTATGTATATATATAGGGCATGAAATTTTACATAAACCACTCTTAAAGCGATAACTCTTAATAACCCGTCAAGATCAAACCAAATTTTCGAAATTTTTTTAACATCACTGTAAACACATTTAGAATACTTTCTTATTTTATAAGTTTGCGTAAATTCATCACCGTTTGAGAGTTAACGTCATTTTTTATAAAAATTTATGTTTAAGATTTATCAACTATTGATGAAATAAGAAATGTGAATATCTAAAAAATTGTGAAACAAATAATAAATATATTCAATAATTATATAATTATATTTTAAGATAATAGATAATTTAAATCTTATTATAGTTTACCAAGTTTTAGTAAAATAGTAAATTATTAGAATTAGAATACATATATTTTTCAATTTCAATATATAATTACTAAAAATTGTTAAATTAATTAGGAGAGAGAGGCATGAAAACAAATTTCAAAAATCACCAAAATGTGACACGTGTCTCCTAAATATACTACTTTATTAGACTAGGTATATTATGTATAATATATATGTATGTATATACATATATTTATATGTTTGTGTGTAATATAACATATGTGTATGTATATAATTTAATATATATATATATATATGTTAAAAATCGAGCCGAGCCGCGAGCCGAGCCTACCATGGCTCGGGCTCGTCTCGCTTTTATCGAGCTTTTTTCTAACCGATCCTTTTTCAAGCGAGCCTCGAACTACGAGTTTTTTTTGAACAGTCCTACTCGTCTCCATGTTTTTTTATCCATTTTAACTCAATTTTTAATTAATTGTATTGTCCATTTGTAATGGTTGTATTTATTTTATATATATATATTCTATGAATGAATTTTAAGTTTTATAAAAATAATACTAATTTAAATTTTACACAAAGTTTAAAGATTTACCTATTAATAACTAACAAAACATATATTAAAAATATTTCTTATAAATTAAATAATGAATATGCATACAAGAATTCCAAGTCATCACATGTTCTACCATTCAAGTAATCACACAGCACTTAAGGCCTTTATACCAAACTAATTAATTTGCATCATGTTTTGACTCTAAGAATACATTGAGTTGATAAAGACATATGTGACATTCCCAAAACTTACAAAAGTAAAAAGGGAAGTATGAGAATAACTCTATGTCAAGCTTTAATCAAAAGAAGTTCTTTTAGTAGGATGAGAACTTGTGAAGTCACAATTCACCCTATAATATGATATGATTTTGTATAAGTTCTAGAGTTCACATGAACCTATAAAGTTTATGTCATTCCTAATGTATCTTTCTAAAAGACAAAACCCTAAATTGGATTTTATAAACCCCTCTTTTATAATTTTTAAATAATTATGAAAGAAATATTTTATTGATATGTTTTGAGTATCTAAATGTTTTGTACAAATGTTATTTGATTTGTATAAAACAAACAAAATATTTCTATAAGTTTTTGTAATTCAAATCCTTGAATCTTATATTGTTTTTTTTTTACAAATTGATAATAATCTAGATAATATTTTATTAAAAATAATCAATAAATATTATTCTATATTATTATAATATATTTCAGAATATTAAATTAAAAATATTCCAAAAATATATGTATATGTATTTTCTTAAAACCTTTATATGTTTAAAAGTTAAATTTAAAACTAAACTTAAATGAAGTTTTATTATAATAAATAGTTATTTAATAAAACTAATTATTACATCATCAAAATGATTTCAGAAAACTTAAAATAATATTCTGGATTTTTAGAATATTTTTATACTAAAACTTTACTTTTTAATATTTAATTAAACATATAAAGTATAACTTTATAAAAAATAAAGTCCAAAAATTATTCAAAATTTTCCATAATGTTTATAAACATGTTTTATAATTTTTGTAATTTTTTTAGAATTTTTACAGTATGTTAAAAACATCATTTTTAAATTTTGTGCATATTTTTAGAATTCTTTGAATTAATTTGGATCGTAAAATAAAAGAAATGGAAAAAAAATATGGGGTTTAGGCTAAAACCGGTTTAACACAGATTCTAACCCAAGAACTTTGCCTCTAACCGGAAAGCTTTTACCACTGAACTAGTGAGTTTTTCTTGGTTTGATACAATTTCTTTTTATTGTTAAACACATTCTGGAACAAACCCAAAATTTTTCAAGAACCCTAGATATAATCCGTATGAAATTCGATTAACATGTTGATTGTGAGAGTATAAAACCATAGGGCTTTTATTCTATACCAAAAACCGATTGGAAAACACCTAAAACTTACTTGGATTGATGAAGATTTGATCGTGTTCAAGTACCCTATGCTTCACAAGTGTTCTTGAGTCGATTCGAAACCCGCTCGTTTTAATGAAGATTTGATCGTGTTCAAGCACCCTATGCTTCCGGAAATTGTGGCCGGAAATACGTGGGTCTTGAAGGGGGTGGGCTGGGAAATGAAATAAATTTTCAAAAATTACAATTCAGCCCCTTTTACTTCAAGTTTAATCATATTATAAATATTAATAATATCCATATAAGAGATTTTATTTTAATTTATTATTATTATTATTATTATTATTATTATTTATAAAACTTTAAATAATTTCTATCTATATTATTTATAAAGTTCAAATTATATAAAAGCTTTAAAATTTTTTATTAACAATAAACTTTATTAATTATTTGAAATTCTAATTAGTTATGTAATCAATCTATAAATCATAAAATTTTCAAACACCTTTTCTTATTTATATTTTATATATACATATATGTATAAGTGAAATAAATCAAACATCACACAACGAACTCTTGTTCATTCCAATTTCGACCCGATTATAGTTTAAAAAAACCCTAAATGTTACACTTCTGCAGGTAGACAGTGGCCATCGGTGAGGCTGCACTTTTGAACACTTGTAATTAAATAAATTAGTTTATGTAGTAAGATAGTTTGTAAACTGTAATTGTGGTTGTGATTACGAAACCCTTGTAATATGTTATCTTTAAGTTAATATGTGTGTAATGATACCGGATCAAGTAAGTCACATCTCATCTCTGAGGCATCACCACTATGCTTCCGCAACCTTCCCAGTGACATCATCAACAGGTGACGAGAGGTGGGGGTGTGACAACTAGGTCTACTAATGGTTATCTTATGTCTTTGTCAGGTCTTCATCTTAACTTGTTACATATGTAAAAATAGGTTTTAGGTCAACAATATAAATAGTTGGTGAGTATAACATACATATTAAATAAATGTTTTAAAAATAAATGATACATTATAATTAGAGTATTTAAAATTAGAATAAAAGCACGTATAAGTAATGTTTGCATATAAGGTTTATACAATTCAAGAACGTTCTCTCAAACAAGTGTAATATATATAACTAGGCAAGACTGATCAAGTAGCTAAGACATGGCAAACACACGTATGCAATTGATAAACATCTCACAAACTAGTTTCAGTAATAGCATAATAATTAATAATTCAACTAAGTTCGCAATAGGTAATCGTCTCGCAAACAAGTTACAACACTGGCATAACAACTAGTATATCAACCTTGTTTGCAGTTGATAATACATGAATACGAATCGTAGATTTCAAGCAAGGCATGCATTCACACAATAATGATTATAACTAAATGCACTAAATGCTTTGCATTGAATGGTTTTTGTAACACCCCGACCGGTGGCGGAAACATTGGGCGGCACGAAGTGTATATTGTTCATAGCACAAGGTATAAAGATGTGAATAATTCCAATCATTAAATCCAAACATTTATTACATTGCTTCAAATGATAAACCCTAACTATTACATTAATTTTAATCCTAAAACATTAAATACAAATTAAATGCAGGCTAATCCAAGCTTGTTAATATAGCTAACTTATCATTTCCACCTGAAACATGTTTAAAATCAAGTGTCAACTACGAATAGTTGGTGAGTTTCATAGGTTTGAATACTCACACCAAAATATGTTTACAAAAATGTTATAAATGATGTCATATGTGAACACAAAGCATAATGAACATAGTTAAAATGAACTAGCAAGTAAAGCAGATCAACTGATGTTAACAAATGATGTTTGACCAATGTTTAGCATTACAAAACAATGCTCAAGCTAGTAAACTATCACCACGGGCTTCCCCAAATGGGTAAATCAAACATTGATGGGATGGTCAGTCCAATAGATCTATCATAGTCACTAATTGTGTGTGATCAATGCCTATCCTTTACTAAAGTTCACAAACTATAAAACCATTAGCTAAGTTCACATGAAAATGTTTAAAAGTTAAGATAAGTTCAATGATAACATGTTTCACCCCAAAAGTTCAAAACAAGTAAAAGAGGGCTATAAAGACTCACCTCGATGTATGAGCTAGCCTTTGCAATGATTGTCAAATATAACTCAAATATGTCCAACAAATTCAAAGTCCACCTAAGTAATTTATTAAGCATATGTTAACATAACTATGGCTTTCTATGGATTTTCAAATTTCAAAATGGATCAACGGGTTCGATTTGTTTTGAATAAACACAAATAGATTTGTTATGATTTAAATGAAAATAGTAAAATGTTTAAATTACAAATGTTGATTTAAAGTATTTATTTAAAAGTTTAGAATTTAATTATTGTGTGTTTAAACAAAAATTATCAAAGCGCTCTTGTTTTACTAATTATTAAATAACTATTAGAATAATTTTATTAACAATTATTCAATTTATTAATTTCCCATGAAATATAAGAAAATAAGTTAATAAATGTTCTAAAGAAAATTCTTTGTATGACAACTTATATACAATTTGTAATATTTTCATAACATGAGTTCATAAAAATAATTCACATATTATGAGTCAAACTTTTGTTAATATTAAGTTTATAACATTTAATTATTTCATATAAAACTATTAGGTTAATTTATTATTACTAGAATAAATAAGTAGATAAATAAATGGATAAATGAGAAAATAAGTTATAAAACAATTAAAAATATTTTTAAAACTTATTTGAATACAACTTGTATTTATAAAGTTTATAAGATGTAAAAAAAAATATATTTATTTTTTATAAAATGCATAAAGTTTTTAAATAAATTCTAAATATTTATTTACTTAACATAGTCATTTATATATACATTTATATCATTTATTTATATGTTTTTTTTTCTTATGATAATATTTTAATACAAACGAAATTTTCTGTAAAAACATAAAGGATAAAAAAAATGATTTTCAGATAAAAAAAATGTAAAAATGTTGGCTTAAAACCAGTTAACCCGGCATAAGCCAGATTCAAACCCACGACCATTCACACACACAGGACATGTACTAACCGGTTGATCTAGAGCTTTGCTCGCAACAAGGGTCCGTTTTAAATTCTTTTAACATAAGCCTCAAATACATTCCAATTTCAGATTCAAGAACAAAGAAAAGGAACCGAGCCCTAGATCAATTTCTTTCGAAATTCGTTCGAATAAGATCTCGAATGCAATCCTAATCATGGGGCTATGATTCCCAGTCGAAAAACGATTTGAATGATGTATAGGATGTGTACCTTGGGTCTAGTTTGGACTGGTTTCGAGTTCTAGCAGAAGAGACGATCGGCCGAACCTTATGGGATCTTGATTCGCGATTGATTCAATTTGTGAGTTTGTCTTGAGTTCACAGAAAAGTTTCATGGTGTTCAAAAGGGTGTGTGAGTTCGATCAATTTTGAGTTTTATACACATTTTGGTAGGTTTTGACTTCTTTTTTTTTTTCGGTCGTGTTCATAATTTTGGAAACGATTCATACGGGATTGAGCTGTAAATTGACATTATGGATGATTTCAAATTGATTACGCGTTCTAATCCTTACCATAAACGAGCTTGTCTAGCTGTAATTGCGTTTGGTTGATCGGATTTGAGTGTGGGGCGAGAATGGGTCGAATGCGGATCTTGGGTCGGATTTGCAGCTGGAACCGGGTAGGGGGGGGGAGAAACAACTATGAGGCTTTGGCAAGAATAGCCCCTCCCAGTTTCCTCTCAATGTGAGTTTCTGAATTTAACACTTTTTACCCAATAGTTTATATTAGCCCTTTTTTTATTAAAGTTTGTAAAAATTAAGATATTTGAAATATTGTAATATTATAAATGTTTTATTAATTAAATCCAAAGTTTATAAATGTTTTATTTATTAATCCATAATGTTTTGTGATTAAAAATTATATATTTATAACTAAATTATTTGTTTAAATTATTTATTTACAAATTATAACTTTTATAAAACCCTTTTATAACTTATTTTATATCTTGTTTAATTATATTATTTTATAACTTATTTTATAAAATATTTTTCTTATAAAAATAAGTTTGAATTTTATTTCTTTGAGTTGTATAATTATAAATAAACATTCACACACAATTGTATATTAAATTTTGTTTAAAGTTGTTTTTCTCATATATATATATAACTCTATCATTATTAAATATATATATATATATATACACACATATATTTAATATATAATTATGTGTGTACATGTGAAACTCAATGAAATGACGTCATAAATTATTTAATAATAATTTTTTTAATAAATACATGAATGTTACAGTCTCCCCAACTTTTAAGAATTTCGTCCCGAAATTAACAAAAACTGTAGCGAAATAGATGTGGGTACTTTGTTTTTTTTTGGTTTGATCTTGTCGTGCCAAGTAAATTTTATGTCAGTTAAGCATTGTCAAGTTCAACATGTGAAAGGTTGGTGAATGTTGCTTAGTTCAAGTGAAAGTTCAAGGATTTAAATTTCTTTGTTCTGTTTGACCCTTCGTTTTTGTGTCATGCTATGATCTAGTCGAGTGACGATCGGTCAATGAAGTGGTTCCAAAAATAATGAGCCGAGCATCATGATCGAATATGACGCTTAAGACACACAAATAGAGGACTCGTAAATCCTTATAGTATTACGATTCAAAAGGTAAAATCAAACAACAAACTCGGTTTCTAATTTACAGTTCAACACCACATGACATGCAATTAGTCTTAGTTCAGAGAATTTGTTGAACTACGAATATATTGTTATATAGATTGATTTAGGTTCAATCTTTATGATACAACTCTTACGGTTGAGTGTATCCTCTACAATATTCGATTTTCGCAATCGAACTCGTTAAGAAATTTGCTCCAACGTAGTTGTCTCATGTGTATTTATTTTATTTTATTTTCTTGTTAAGGATATGTTAAAGACACAATGTCTTCAATTCTTTAAGGTAAAGATGACAACACCAAGTTCGTGTTTTGTGTTGCTTCTTAGTATGAAATTGTGATTAATAGAAACAACGTCAAATGATACGGTCGTGGATAACGTATTATGATGTTGTTAGTTTTATCGTTTAGATGTATGTAAATTGTTGTATTGTATCTATGAGATCAAATTATTTGAGATGCTAATCTCATATGTTGATGTTCGATGTGGGACATTGAATTCGAAAGTTTTCATTCAATCGTTTTAGGTTAAAGATTGCTTAATTGGCTTGATATAAGAACTACTAAGACCTTTGATTTAGTATAAAAATATACACCAAGTCTTATTATGGAAGAATCACTTATAGCTCTAACTAAGATTTGTTCTCTTTATGATGACACAAAAATCTACAATCCTATCATTGATCAAGCTTTCGGTTCTACTCCCAATGTACAGTTGGTGCTTATATATAGGGTATACCGCAGCCAACCCACCACACCACCAATAACTTGAAAGCATACCAAACGCCCACCAATATCACACAACATAAAATATTTCACTTTTGTTTGATGTTTACATGTAGTTCACCACATAGGTGTAGTTCGTTTAGTTTCTGACTAAGGTTAGTTTCCTTGATGTTAACACTCAATCTAAGAATCCTATCATTGGTCAAGCTTTCGATTCTACTTCCAATGTATTGGTGGTGCTTATATATAGGGTATACCGCAGCCAACCCACCACATCACCAATACTTTGAAAGCATACCGATCACCTAGCAATACAACACAACATAAAAATGTTTCACCTTTGATGTTTACATGTAGTTGTCCATATAGGTATAGCTCATAGTTTTCAACCAAAATTGGAGTTTAAGTAAATTATTCATCAATTGTGTCCTTTGTTTTGCATTCGTAGGATCTACATGTACTGCAATTTCACGTTCCGTGTGCACCCGTAACGGAAATTTGCCTTACATGTTTATCCTACTTGCTGGTTATGGGAACAATCGAGTGGATACAAGATCCATTAATGAAATGTGATCCTCAAAGTTCACAATACAATCATGTATAATATAGTTTATATTGATATATTTACTGTAAACCATTACTACGTTAAATGGTCTATATAGTTTGTATTCTACCAATTGAAAGCTCAAAATTATAAACCACAAAAATTTTATTATCACTAGAATCAAGTAATAAAATGTCATAACAATCATTGATCAGAAATACATCATTCAACGTCTTGTTTTGGTTCAGCATCTTGGACAATTAGTTGAAGATTTCTAGCTCGAGCAACTCTTTGGTTATTTCCAGCAAGTCGGGGGCACTGGTTTCGAAGGTGATTAGAGTCGCCACATTCGTAGCATGCCCTTCCATTGGCTAAGGCAGGATTGACAGGTGCAGCCTGTTGTTGGTTTAACTGTTGGACTTGTTGACCCTGCTGCAAAAGTGGTCCATTTCGACAATAATTGGCGAAATGTCCATACATTCCACAGTTCGTGCAAATCCTGCAAGGTCGAGTAGTGGGGTGATGATATCTGCAAGTGTTGCAGAGTGGACTTGGCCCCACATATGGTTTGGTATTTGGCTTTGGGGCTTGTTGAATTTGGGGCACAGTAGGGCTCTCCATAGCAAAATTTTGACTCTTTCGCTTGTGGTTGTTGAGCTTTGAAGTGTTTGAGGTCCCAACTTTGACCTCCTTTGAGGGTTCATTAGTGGTTGACTTGGAATCAACCTTCTTGGCACCCTTCCTTGTCAAAGTACCATCCTTAACATGATTATCTGTTAAGGTTGCAGCAAGTCTGATTGCATCTTCAAGAGTGGTAGGCTTGCTACCAAAAACAGTATCTTAAATTTGCATAGGAAGGCCACCAATGTACTTTTCAATGGCCCGAGACAAAGGAGTGACCAAGTGTGGTACTAGTAGACTGAGTTCATGAAAGCGAGTTGTATAAGCAAGATTTTCCCCACTGTCTTGCTTGAGCTCCCATAATTCAGCTTCAAGCTTCCTCATTTCGTTGCGAGGACAGAATTCATCAGTCATAAATTGCTTGACCTCTGACCAGGTCAAAGCAAGTGCAGCATCCGATCCTCTAGTTCGCTTCTCACTATTCCACCAAGTAAGTGCCCTCTTTTGAAAGAAACTGGTGGCATACCGAACCTTAAAGTTCTCAGGACAGTAAGAGTGAATAAACGTGCTCTCTATACTTTTAAACCATTGTAGCAGTCCAGTTGCTCCTTTAGTACCAATGAACATTGCAGGGTTACATGAGTTGAAGTGTTTGAAGGTGCAAGTTGGATTTGCACCCCCACCATTCCCATTGTTGTTGACTGGGTTCGCATTTGCAGCTTGATTAAGCTGGGTCACCAAGGTAGGTAACACAACAGCCACTTGCTGAGAAATGATCTGAGCCAAATCCTTAATAGTGGGATTAGTGTTGTTGGTGTTTGTGTTGTTGGTGTTATTGGTGTTGGTTTTAGTGTTGTCGGTATGGTTGCCATTGGTGTTGGTGTTGTTGGTGCTGCTGTGAAGAACACGAGGCATGATTCTTTAATAGTTCCATTGAAAAGGGTTATAATTTACATAACTCAAAGAGTTAAAATAAGAAATAGAGAGTTCAAATGAAAGTTCAATCACAAAGCAACATTTGGATTGTATTCCTGAAGGAACACTTTTGACAGATCAAAGTGTTTAAGTTCAATTTAACATTCGAAAAGACATACTTTAGCCTATAGGTTCATACTCACTCTAAGGGTTCCCAGGAAAGCATAACAGGTCCATTGGTTGATTTGGATTTATACGAAATGCTTTCCTAGAATGAACTCCCCAAAGTACATGTATTCCCCTTTCTAGATTGTATGTGTTCTCTAATCATTAAAATGAACCTAAAGACTATTGACGAGATTGAAGATTAGACTTAAAAGTCTAAGATCATTCCTCGTGATGACGATCCTCGTTCAAGTCATAAGATAGGGGTCGAGAAGTTTTGAACCTTAAAGTCTAGTGTGTGCATATTAATGTATCCTAAACTAGGTTCAAATATTTGACCTATCAAATAGGTATTCACATAAGCAATTATGACCTATCATGGAAACTAAGAGTTCAAATAATAGTTCATGGCCTAGCATGGAAACTATAGAGTCCAAATAACAGTTCATGACCTATGATTTCAAACTGAGGCATCCTATGGTTATAGTTTAGGTCATCTACTGCAAATAACCTAATTCTCTATAACCCAGACTCTGATACCAATCTATAACACCCCGACCGATGGCGGAAACATCGGGGCGGCATGAAGTGTAGATTGTTCATAGCACAAGGTATAAAGATGTGAATAATTCCAATCATTAAATCCAAACATTTATTACATTGCTTCAAATGATAAACCCTAACTATTACATTAATTCAATCCTAAAACATTAAATACAAATTAAATGCAGGCTAATCCAAGCTTGTCAATATAGCTAACTTATCATTTCCACCTGAAACATGTTTAAAATCAAGTGTCAACTACGAATAGTTGGTGTGTTTCATAGGTTTGAATACTCACACCAAAATATGTTTACAAAAATGTTATAAATGATGTCATATGTGAACACAAAGCATAATGAACATAGTTAAAATGAACTAGCAAGTAAAGCAGATCAACTGATGTTAACAAATGATGTTTGACCAATGTTTAGCACTACAAAACAATGCTCAAGCTAGTAAACTATCACCACGGGCTTCCCTAAATGGGTAAATCAAACATTGGTGGGATGGTCAGTCCAATAGATCTATCATAGTCACTAATTGTGTGTGATCAATGCCTATCCTTTACTAAGGTTCACAAACTATAAAACCATTAGCTAAGTTCACATGAAAATACTTAAAAGTTAAGACAAGTTCAATGATAACATGTTTCACCCCAAAAGTTCAAAACAAGTAAAAGAGGGCTATGAAGACTCACCTCGATGTATGAGCTAGCCTTTGCAATGATTGTCAAATATAACTCAAATATGTCCAATAAATTCAAAGTCCACCAAAGTAATTTATTATGCATATGTTAACATAACTATGGCTTTCTATGGATTTTCAAATTTCAAAATGGATCAACGGGTTCGATTTGTTTTGAATAAACACAAATAGATTTGTTAAGATTTAAATGAAAATAGTAAAATGCTTAAATTACAAATGTTGATTTAAAGTGTCTATTTAAAAGTTTAGAATTTAATTACCGTGTGGTTTAACAAAAATTATCAAAGCGCTCTTGTTTTACTAATTATTAAATAACTATTAGAATAATTTTATTAACAATTATTTAATTTATTAATTTCCCATGAAATATAAGAAAATAAGTTTATAAATGTTCTAAAGAAAATTCTTTGTATGACAACTTATATAAAATTTGTAATATTTTCATAACATGAGTTCATAAAAATAATTCACATATTATGATTCAAACTTTTGTAAATATTAAGTTTATAACATTTAATTATTTCATATAAAACTATTAGGTTAATTTATTATTACTAGAATAAATAAGTAGATAAATAAATGGATAAATGAGAAAATAAGTTATAAAACAATTAAAAATATTTTTAAAACTTATTTGAATACAACTTGTATTTATAAAGTTTATAAGATGTAAAAAAAATATATTTATTTTTTATAAAATGTATAAAGTTTTTAAATAAATTCTAAATATTTATTTACTTAACATAGTCATTTATATATACATTTATATCATTTATTTTATATGTTTTTTTTCTTATGATAATATTTTAATACAAACGAAATTTTCTGTAAAAACATAAAGGATAAAAAAAATGATTTTCAAATAAAAAAAATGTAAAAATGTTGGCTTAAAACCAGTTAACCCGGCATAAGCCAGATTCGAACCCACGACCATTCACACACAGAGGACATGTACTAACCGGTTGATCTAGAGCCTTGCTCGCAACAAGGGTTCGTTTTAAATTCTTTTAACATAAGCTGCAAATACATTCCAATTTCAGATTCAAGAACAAAGAAAGGAACCGAGCCCTAGATCAATTTCTTTCGAAATTCGTTCTAATAAGATCTCGAATGCAATCCTAATCATGGGGCTATGATTCCCAGTCGAAAAACGATTTGAATGAAGCATAGGATGTGTACCTTGGGTCTAGTTTGGACTGGTTTCGAGTTGCAGCAGAAGAGACGATCGGCCGAACCTTATGGGATCTTGATTCGCAATTGATTGAATTTGTGAGTTTGTCTTGAGTTCACAGAAAGTTTCGTGGTGTTCAAAAGGGTGTGTGAGTTCGATCAATTTTGAGTTTTATACACATTTTGGTAGGTTTTGACTTCTTTTTTTTCGGTCGCGTTCATAATTTTGGAAACGATTCACACGGGATTGAGCTGTAAATTGACATTATGGATGATTTCAAATTGATTACGCGTTCTAATCCTTACCATAAACGAGCTTGTCTAGCTGTAATCGCGTTTGGTTGATCGGATTTGAGTGTGGGTCGAGAATGGGTCGAATGCGGATCTTGGGTCGGATTTGCAGCTGGAACCGGGTAGGGGGGGGGACAACTATGAGGCTTTGGCAAGAATAGCCCCTCCCAGTTTCCTCTCAATATGAGTTTCTGAATTTAACACTTTTTACCCAATAGTTTATATTAGCCCTATTTTTTTTATTAAAGTTTGTAAAAATTAAGATATTTGAAATATTGTAATATTATAAATGTTTTATTAATTAAATCCAAAGTTTATAAATGTTTTATTTATTAATCCATAATGTTTTGTGGTTAAAAATTATATATTTATAACTAAATTATTTGTTTAAATTATTTATTTACAAATTATAACTTTTATAAAACCCTTTTATAACTTATTTTATATCTTGTTTAATTATATTATTTTATAACTTATTTTATAAAATATTTTTCTTATAAAAATAAGTTTGAATTTTATTTCTTGAGTTGTATAATTATAAATAAACATTCACACACAATTGTATATTAAATTTTGTTTAAAGTTGTTTTTCTCATATATATATATATATATAACTCTATCATTATTAAATATATATATATACACATATATTTAATATATAATTATGTGTGTGCACGTGAAACTCAATGAAATGACGTCATAAATTATTTAATAATAATTTTTTTTAATAAATACAAGAATGTTACAGTTTTGATTCTATATAAACATTGTTTTTGAATAGAAAATATTTAACATCCCAAAATACTAAAAGTAAAAGAGAAAGTATGAATATATTCAATTAAATTGCTTTTCTAGTCCAACTATTCTTGAAAGGATTTATGATTCAAAGATCACATGATCACCTAAAGTTTAGAGGAATAACTTACTATTTCTAAAGTTCAGGTTTCGGTTAAGGTTTTCAGAACCGGACTTGACCGGAAATTGGAGCGTCGGCCGACGCAAAGTGAGCATGCGAACTAACTTCCAGCAAACCGGCCGGTTGAGTTGGTTCACCGGTCGGACCAGTTTTCATATTTTTTTAGCTAAATTCCAAAGGATGATATATTAAAACCAAACCCTATATTTTTTTTAACACGATTATGTTAGCTTAAACATTAATTATGTTTGTTTAGATGTGTTTATAATTCTATAACTTTTTTGGAAAATTTTATATATCTATTGTTATCAGGTTCTTAAATCCGGTACGACCAGTAACCAATAAGACATCCGGTTCGACGGCCGGTCTGTTTCTAAAAACATTGATTTCAGTTCTAAGTGTATGGTATTCTACGCGTTACTTAAAAATATGTCTAAGTTTTGAATAATAACATGGGAATATTTATTTAGTTATTTAAATAAATCTCCTTACAAAAGTCGTGATGAATGCAAAAAAAAAAAGTCCGCACATAATAGATCCACCGTAATAATTGTTGAACACATATACACATTGCTTGTACTTATTCGGTCGTTTGCTCATACGCAAGGGGTTGCGGACGCATGTACATTAGGTTCGAACAACGAAACAGTTTAGGGCTTTAGATTAAGGCGTCTGTAAAAGCTCTACGGTGGGGCAACTTTGGTGGTTTTTTTTTTTTTTTTTTTTTTTTTTTTTTTTTTTTTTTTTTTTTTTTTAAGTTGGTTGCTGACTCTTTTGACCACCCTATCAGATGGGTGTTGGCGCATATGTAATGAGACTTGAGGAAGGCTTGACCATCCTTCATCACGTCCTTATCACTCACCAATTGAATTTTTTTAAAAATGGGGTCTATTTAAAAAAAAATGGTTACAAGGGGTCTCAAAATTTTTTTTCGCAAATAAGGCTGTCTCCATTGCTAGTGGCGAATTTAAAGAGTGATAAAATGAGTATGTAGGGTGTAAGAAGTCAGTATATCAGTCAGCAATTAAAAATAATTGAACCCGTCCTTTTCGCCATTGGTAGTAGCGAAAACTCTTAAAGCTGATACACCATGTCCTTTTTGCCACTACAAATGGCAAAAAAAGGACATTTCTGTAAGCTTTAAGAGTTTACGACACTACCAATGGCGAAAAGGACGGGTTCAATTATTTTTAATTGCTGACTAATATACTGCATTCTTACACCCCTACATTCCTATTTTATCACTCCTTCAATTCGCCACTAGCAATAGAGATAACCCCATTTGTAAAAAAAATATTGAGCCCCTCTTGTAAACATTTTTTTTTTAAAATGGTCCCTATTTTTAAAAAAATTCTCACTAATTTCACTACACACAGGGGCGTGACCACCCTGTGGATGCAAATCCGTGACCACCTTCATGGCGTGAAGGAGGAAGAAAGGCAAAAAAGGAGGAGGTGATTTGGGCTTGATGAGAAGGTGATGATAACACACGTGATGATGATGTAAAGTGATGAGAGGGTGATAAGTGTTGGTTGTTTATGTGACGTTTATGTGGAGTGATCGGTATCTGATCACAACACATAGCCTAATAGGAGACCAAGGGCGTGAGCGTGCGTAAATACCCAATGACTTCTGATTGATTGTTGTATAGGCGAACGATTATATATACAAAGAAACAAGCTACCGTCAACAAACGAAAAAAAAAGTGTTTCAAAACAAATATGTTTCTTAAATTATGGGAAATTTTCTGTTATTTTTTGTAAGATATTTAAAAAGAATAAACAACAATTATTGTTATTGTGACGGAAGATGATAAAACAAACAACTTTCCAGATTTACTTTATTTCACTTCTTTTTTGAATATATTCTTGTTTTCTTTTTCTTTATTTTTTTTCACTTTTTGCATATATTCTATTAATTGCACGAATACTTAGTGATCTTTAAAAATTTGTAGCTGGTTGCTGTCATAAAAAATGTTTTTAAACAAGTTTTTATGGTTTTTATTAGGGCTGTAAACGAACCGAACGTTCAGCGAACAGTTCGTGAACCGTTCAGCGGGAAGTTCGCTTATGTTCGTTCGTTTATTAAACGAACGAACACGAACAAGAAATTCCGTTCGTTAAGTTAAATGAACGAACATGAACAGAGGTCGTGTTCGTTAATTTGTGTTCATAAACGTTCGGTAACATGTTCGTTTACGTTCGTTTATGTTCGGTTAAGTTCATTTATTATATTTATTCATTAAATGTGTTGTTTATTTTTAATTTTTAGTTTAATACCATAATACTTAAAGCTATTTTTAGTTTAATACTATAATATCTTAATTTATATATTTATAAATGATTATCTCCATTGATTGAGATTAAAAATGTTGATTTTTATTGTTTAAATAATATGTATTCGTTAGCATTCGTGAAACGTTCGTGAACAAGCTAAATCCTTAATGAACGAACACGAACAAGAATTTTCGTTAGGTAAGCGTTCGTGAACCGTTCGTGAACAAGTTAAAAGTTACACGAACGAACACGAACAAGGGCTCGTTCGTGTTCGTTCGGTTCGTTTACAGCCCTAGTTTTTATAGTAAAAGTATAATCAATAGCTATGAGCTTGTGTTATTCATATAGTTTAGGATCACACATTGAAGATAACAAAGCGGATATTATTACATCATTATTTATCTCTGTTGTGTGTTCATTTGAAACATAACATGGCTGGGCCGATCGTTCGCCTCCAACCACCCGTCACATACTTAGTCTAGAGCATCCACACAAGTGCATCTTCAACCGCAGTTTATCAGCGTGTAGACCACAATATCATTATTGTGTAACACTTACAAGAATTACACAAGTTCACTTGAAACTAAACAGTTTCAATAGTCAATTCATTAAAAGTGGAATAAAATGCATTGAAGATTCAATGCTAGATAATTTTATGTTTAGATTTTTATGAAGCTTTGTAACTCTTTTTTCATAATTATAGTAAGATGAGCCTTAGTTTAGAAATATACAAAGAAAAGAATAATTTCAAACTTCTTAAGATATTCTCTCACCTTCATATCATATTCTTCCAGGATTAAATATACTATTTGTGTTTTTATGTCAATCCCAAAAGTGCATGTTGTTTATGTTGTTATACTTTAGCAGACAAATAAGTTGCATTGAATGATTTAAATTTGTTTTAAGAGACACGTATTGAACATAAATACTCCCACACAATATTCACCATTTGACATATTATTCACCATTTTCTTCTATATTTCTTGCATCTATTGTTTCTTTTAGTTGTATTTAACGTGTAATTTGCAAGTTTATTACATTTCCTTTTAATGTAGTAGTTAATAAAAGTGGTTTTATTTCAATTGTTACGAACATTTCTCCAAGACTCCCATCTAGGGGCGACTCAAGACTTTTAGAGGCCTAAAGCGAATCTATAATTTTGGGCCCTTTCGTAATTTTTTTGTTTTTCCTTTGATTTAAATATATTAGAATATAATAAAAATCATCTATTTGATATGTCATTTAACTACTGATTTGCTCTCTAAAAGTATTTTAGGTTTTAATATTTTACAGTTACTTCAAGTGATAAAATTGACCCATAATAAGTTTTGTTTTGTTTATTTAAATTTACTCAAACTAATGAATTTAAAATAAAAAAAACAATAAATCAGGAATTTAGCTGCAGTGAAATTAAAATTAACTTTGATATTCATTGTAGAGTTTTACAATTCTTAAGCTTTTCTCATTATTTGGTAGACTATCATAATTGGATCACTTGTTTTGGTACAGAACAACATGTGTCTAATGATGCAAATAAACTACACAAGTTATCAACAAAATAACCAAAATAGACAAAATCAAGATTTAAGCTTAAAAGTAGAAGAGTGAAATATAAATGAAAAATCAAAATTTAAGCAATTGCTAATTAATTAGTAATTGATACTTCAAAAATTTACAAGGGTAGAAGCAATTTCTGAGAAAATACAGAAGCATGTTCATTGATTTTTTCTACAAATGATCCACACATATTATCTTGTTTTCTTTTACAGATTTCTCCCTCTTTATTTGATTTTTTAACCTATTAAAACTAAAATCCTAGCGCAATTGTATAAAACATGTACAAAATAAATTAATAATGAGACCCCAAAAAATTGGAGGCATAAAGTAGTTGCTTTATGTGTCTTATCTATCGGGACGCTCATACTCCCACACTCGGTTCTATAATAATTAAGGCCCAATTAAGCAAGGTTATTAACGTCTATAGATAGATGTACGTTTCTAAATCATTTTACTAACAAATTATCTATTATATTAAGATATAAGAGTAGTTAAAACTTTATATAATCCCTCTGTTTTAATAATGGCAAACTGTTATTGACTTAAAATGTTATTACTTCATCAAAGATAAATATATGTAACACACATATCTTGGGATGTATACATTAAAAACCATCTTGAGTTAAGAAAACTTTGAAAACCTTGAAAAAAAACTATGTAAACAAAAGTTTTTTTTACTGTTTAATAAAGTAATAGGGTCATTTTTATAAAAAATAAAAATAAAAAAGCGCCGAAAAAATGTTTAAAAAAATAATTTGTAAACGATGCAACATGGATGTAATTGCTTCATCGGACCTGACAAATGTGTTGACATGTGTTACATCATATATATATATTTTTATAAATTTTGTTGCTATTTTTTTTTTCAAAAAATGACCCTAATAATGTTAAAAAACTGAAAAAAATTAAAAAAACTTTATTTCATGGTTTTTTCAAGGTTTTTTCAAGGTTTTTAAAGTTTTCTCAACTGCAAAGTTTTATGTCTAAATGAATACTAGCCTCATCATTTTTACTTATTTGAATAGGATGTAAAAAACATATTTGAATAAAAAAAAATTCCCTTTTAACTGCAAAGTTCCTACGTCTAAATGAATACTAATCACATCCTTTTTACTTAAAAATGTTTTTATAAGTTATAAGATAAAATCAGCGAAATCAGCTTTAATATTTAACCTTTTTTTTTATTAAGGCCACTTGTGATTGTAGTTTATAAACAAGGGGCATGTAACATGTTACAACAAAAGTCTATGGATCAAATTGTGGTCACATATCCTTTATTTTAAGGGGAAATTACATGTATTCCTCTATAAATTTCATTTATTACATATATACCTAATTGAAAATTTAATCACATATATCCCCTCCTCTAATACTATAATTTCAAATATACCCATTTTAATTAAAATTAATTAAGGAATTACTATTTTGCCCTTATTTTAAAAATTTTAGACTAAATTACTGATTGTGTTCTTTAAAAATGTAGCAATTTGCTGGTTTCATCCTTTAAATTCAAAAATTACTAGGGGTGTCTATATTTTGAAAATTTTGCACTGATTTTGTCCTTTGTCACTAACCTCGTTAAGTTATTCCGTTAAAAATCACATGCCCAAGTCACATGAGGGGTAAAATAGTCAAATCCTCACCGTCATCTTCCCCATTCCACCTAGGGTTTTCAGATGCACTGGTTTCGTCCTTTGAATCCTCAACCTTCTCCTTTCCCACCTTAATCTTTTTGCCATCAACAGGAGTGGTGTGAGTTCATTTGAATCTACTGAAAATATCATCAATTTGTCACGAATTTGGGGTCCAACCGGAATATCTGAAAGTAATACGCTTTTTCCCCCTTTGCCAACTGCTGCTTGTTCGTTCCTCATTTTGTTAATTTTTCGAAAGTTTCAATTGTTTTCGTCTCCTTGTATCTTGATTTGATAATTTTGGTATTCATGCTTCCATCATTGACGAAAATTGCAGTTGGGTTTTCTAACCATGGTGGAAGCAAATTTAGGGCAAATTAACCTTTAGGTATAAACTTTTTTCAAGCTTTTTACACATGGGTCACCTTTAGGTATAAACTTTTTCCAAGCTTTTCTAACCTGCTAGTTCTTCCACCTTCCTTCGATCTCAAGCTTTGATGAGTTTGCAGATTCCAGTTTTCAAATCAGGGTGGTGATAGTTGTGGTGATGGGTTGCTGTGGTGACATGGGTACTAGGCCACCAGATATGGTGGTGGTTGCAGATGGACATGGGATGGTGGTGGTTGGACGTATGTGGTGGTTGGGTGATTTGAAAACCCTAGCTTTTGAAGAAGAAGGGTATGATTTGACGATTTTACCCCTCATGTGTATGGGGCATGGGATTTTTAACGGAATAATTAACGGGGTTAATGACAAAGGACAAAATCAGTGCAAAATTTTCAAAATAGGGACACCCCTAGTAATTTTTGAATTTAAAAGACGAAACCAGCAAATTGCTATATTTTTATAGAACACAATCAGTAATTTATACCTATTTACATTGCTTTAAATATACCCATATTTTATGTTTTTCTTTCCTTTTTTAGTGAGCTCAGCCATTAATTAGAGGGTTCACAACAAATCCATTGATAATGAGAAAATTGTGAGATTCAATTCAACATGTATATATTTTGTTCCTTTTTTTAATTTAAAATTCTAATACTACATATAATAATCTCATCTGCAAAGCCACATTAAACTTGTTGTGGGGAAGAAAGACAGAAGAAAGTCATACAAGAAATTGTTTCATAAATATCTTGCACACACATAACGTGAATGTTTATGGTTAAAATCCTCCAAAATAGCGGTGAGAACCATATCGTGCCCGTTCTCAGGTGCTTTAGCTTCCAATTTGTCAGGGTGCCATTGGAGAGCGATGTCTTCAGCTTTTGATCGGATCTCGTCGGCGATGTGCACCGACAGAGGAGGGCGACGAAGCAGCCGTTTGGAGGGTGGGGGAACAATGGAGCACTCGTCTGGAGGTTGGGGGACCGATGGAGTAGTAGGTTTACGTATGGAGATGTTTGGAATTCAAAGGGTTATAGATAAAATGGTAGTTTTGTGACATTGTATACAAATACTAAAATTGGGTATATATGTAACTAAAATTTTCAGCTGAGTATATGCGTAATTGGAGCTCTAAAGAGGGGGAATATGTAATTCTACCCTATTTTAATTCTCATCTCTCGTGTGTGCGTATTGAATTGATTGAAACACAGACACCCAAGACAATATTTCTATCACCTCATCAGATTTAACGTTTTAGGACATATGTCCCAGCCTATCCCAAGAGAAACACAACTAAGTAGACCCCAGACTTTGTCTCAACAAATATGTCTGGCTCAATATTCAAATGTAATATCTCTCATAGGAAAGTCAAGGAGAAAACAGCTCTCTAGTATATATTTTTATTCTTACGAAAACAAGCTACTATATCATGATACTTCTAAAGCCCCACTTATACAAGTTTTTTCTCATCACAAATATGTCTTACAGATTCTCACAGCTCTATTAGCTTCAAACCTATAAAATAGCACTTATATTAATTTATTAAAAGAAGTATATTTGAGAATTTTGACTCATTGCAAGATAAATAAGTTGATCTAGATAAAGAATTATTCTATTTTTGGTTGAAATGTTTTTAAACAAGTTTTTATGATTTTATAGTAAAAGTATAATCAATAGCTATGAGCTTGTGTTATTCATATAGTTTAGGATCACACATTGAAGATAACAAAGAGGATATTATTACATCATTATTTATCTCTGTTGTGTGTTCATTTGAAACATAACATGGCTGGCCCGATCGTTCTCCTCCGACCACCCGTCACATACTGAGTCTAGAGCATCCACACAAGTGCGTCTTCAACCGCCATTTATTGGCGTGTAGACCACAATATCATTATTGTGTAACACTTACAAGAGTTACAAAAGTTCACTTGAAACTAAACAGTTTCAATAGCCAATTCATTAAAAAATGGAATAAAATGCATTGAAGATTCAATGCATAATAATTTTATGTTTAGAGTTTTATGAAGCTTTATAACTCTTTTTTCATTATAAGATATTCTCTCGATCACCTTCATATCATATTCTTCCAGGATTAAATATACTATTTGTGTTTTTATGTCAATCCCAAAAGTGCATGTTGCTTATGTTGTAATACATTAGGAGACAAAGAAGTTACATTAAGAGATCTAAATTTGTTTTAAAGACATGTGACAATTCTGTTTGATAACTACGTCATTCTCAAATGAAAGCACATATCGTCATGCTTGAAATCTACGTTGATTTAGCAATCGTCATTATTATAGGTTGAAAGTATGCGAGAAATCGTGAACGTGGGAGAAAACCGTACGAGAAACGGAGTTCCGGATTCTCCGGAATCGTAAAACGAAGAAAAATACAAAAATATTAAAATTAGGGAGTCCGCACGGTACGCCTAGCCTCAGCTTGCCATGCTAGGCGGTACGCGCGGGACCAAAAATCTCAGGACTTCGTAGCCCTCGCGGTACGCCCAGCGCCAAGCGGTCCCGCTAGGCGGTGCGCGCGGCCTGTGGCGGTTTAAAAAATTGGTTTTCTTCATCAAATTGCATGCGGATTGAGTTTATTCTTATTTTCTCGAACTCCAGCTCCAAAATTCTCTACCAGACGAACTTTGGATCATTCAAACTCAGTTTCAAAGCCCTCCAAACCCACAGATCACACCAGGGAACATTTATATAACATATGATCATTGTTTTGTGATTAAACATTCGTCCGAATAGGTTATGATTCTTTTTAACCTACTAGTTTGATAATGGTTTGATTAGATCTTGTTTTTGAACGTAATGCAATAGTTAGGGTTGTTGATTATTGCCTAGATGATTTCTAGGAATTATTGCAAACGAAGAACTTGATATGTTAACGGGTAAATTTTTGTTTTGATCCGTTTTAATGCCCAGTTATCATGAAACTATACCTATGATTATAATGGTTTAAACCATTTGATTACGACAATGTATGTGATTATCTTGATCCAACTTTGAAATTTAAGGTTAAATCCAAGTGTTTCAAACTAATCACAATCATTAAGATAATCATTGGATTAATTATCTGATGTTTATGATAACAGTCAGATTAGTATGTTGAACGTGGTTATTAAACCTATTCCAATGACATATTATGATGTTTCATGATATTTGGATAATCAATAACAAGGATTGATCATTCCTAAGCCATAAATACATCTAGAAACCGTTTCAGTAATATAATCAACAACGATAACTATATGGTTAATCTGAGAACATTCTGATTAATCAAATGAGTCATCAACCTTGTATTAGGAACCGGAATCAGTATAGGTTCCTACATTATCATACATTGTGTGATATGACATTAAATCAACTAATTAAGCATATGATATCGGTTTGATGACTTTCAATGCAATGTCTTTGACATTGGACGTTCAGAAAGATCTAATTAGTAAGTTAAAACATAAATAACTTATTAAACGTAAACCAATGTAGAATTTAGCTATTATCATCAGTATGTGAGTGATTTTACTACCTTTGAGACTTCAGGTGTGTTTCGTACAACACCTTTTATCTTTAATGTTTTATAAACATCGGGGTATCTCTGTGAAACTATTTCTTGAACATATGATATGTATAACTCTTATCTGTATGATTTCATGTGACTTTTGTAAGATTTCATGCGATTTTGCCGTTAGTATCGTTATCACAGTATCAAAAGTCCTCATCCCTCGAAATCGTATCTATTGAACCCATGCGGGGCCGAACAGGAATCAACGATAGTACTATCGGCTGACAACCCATTCACTGGGAGGTTTGCTTCTCCCCTTGTGTGAATGTTTGTTACCTGTTTCCAAAACACTTTCTTAATGTTAGTGATAGACATTAAGATAATGAGGCATAAAGATATAACCGACGAGTAATGTCTTCGTAAAACGTAGATGTGTCAGAAAGGAACTAGATACGGGTCCCATGGTTATCTTGAACTCTGTATATCAAAAACTTGTAGATCATATCATATTGTTTAACTTGAACAATACCAACTCACCAGCTTTGTACTAACATTTCCAAACTCAAAACTTTTGCAGGTAGACAGTGAACATCGGTGAGGCTATACTTGTGAACATTTGTATTTAAATAAATTAGTTTGTATAATAATTTAGTTTGTAAACTGTAAGTTTGGGTGTGATGACGAAAACCTTGTAATGTATGATCTTTAAGTTAATTTATGTATTGTGATATTGGATCAAGTAAGTCACACCTCATCTCTGAGACATCACAACTATGCTTATGCGACTTTCTCAGTATATTTAGTGACATCATCAACCGGTGACGAAAGGTAGGGGTGTGACAAGACACGTGTCGAACATAAATCCACAGGCATAATATTCACCATTTTCTTCTATATTTATTGCATCTATTGTTTATTTTAGTTGTATTTAACGTGAAATTTGCAAGTTTATTACCTTTCATTGTAATGTTGTAGTTAATAGAAGTGCTTTTATTTCAATTGTTATGAATAGTTCTCCAAGACTCCGACCTAGGGACAACTCAAGTCTTTTAGAGGCCTAAAATGAATTTATAAAGCTATGTGTTATGCGTCAGCCTCCCATCACTCCACGTAGGCGCCACACAATCAACCAACTCAATCACCCCTTATCACTAAACATCATCTTTACATATGTTATCATCACTCCTCTATCACTTTCCTATCACTCCAAGTCATCACCACCTTTATTCAATATTTTATTATTTTATTTTATTTTTTAATTATAAAATAAATTAAAAAAGACATCACACAGCCCCTCACCCGTGACCACTGTGACATCCAGTATTTTTTACAAACGATGATCTGTAATGGTTAGCGTACTAAACTTGATTTATTTATTGCGTTATTAATTAAATATTTATTATTAAATTAATGTTGATTAAAAAGTCTAGCACGGAGTGTTGTTTTAAATGCATGAATTTGCATTTGGTAAATTTATGAGATTTCGGTACCGTTCAGCGATGTTTGATGTCGGTGATGACTTGATTAACGAATTTAGTATATATGATTGGTTTAGCATAAAATGATAAATCATAAATTCATAAATAAAGTGAACGATGAAAACCGTGAATTTTGGTGTAAACTGTTGAGTTTACTAACAATCGACTTTACCTGCGTTTTTGCCGGACAAAATGAATTAAATTAATCAGATAATATTTACGGTCGTTGTTTTTGACTAAAATTTGATCGTTTTAGTACGATTAAATATTCCATTAATTTTAAAATAAAAATCAGATTTTTATTAAATTTCCGGTACGAGATTTGTACACCGTATGACTCATAATATACCTGTTTTTGTCTGGATTAAGTAGGAATGTGACAAGTGTATGTACACCTGTCCTATGGGAAACAAAACAAGATATTTACAAATCTTTCAAATCTTACAAATCTCTAACCCATCATCATTATATGCACTCTTCCAAGCAAACTCTTTCTCCATATATCTTTCTCTCACCGTCACATACTCTCTCTCTCTCTCTCTAATTCTCCATTTCAAAATTTTACAAGCTTCATCATCCTCATTTCTAAGAGCTTTTGGGTAGTTTGTGAAGTTTTAAAAGGGTTTTGATCAAAGAAACTTCATTTGATAAAGTATAAGCACTATTTTACTTGTTCTTGGATTTTTCATTAAAGTTGGTTCACCCAAAAAGTTGAATCTAATGGGTTTGCATAAATAATATGATATGTGAGTATGAATGTATATATACGTATGTATTCATGTGTATGCACATAAGATTTACCCACATGCATGTAGATATATATATATATATATATATATATATATATATATATATATATATATATATACACACGTGTGTGTGACAATTGCAGTTGAGAATTACGTCATCAATGATATAAACACATGTGATCGTTCTAGAAATCCACGTAGATTTGATGATTGTAATTATTACAGGTTGATAGGATGCGAGAAATGATGTTAGTAGATCGCAAAGAAACATCCATCACCTAATGCTTATTCAAATAGGCGACCAACCGATTTCATGTATAGAATCATAACTCAAAAATAAAGAGAATGAGTGTAAGCGAAATCATGAAACGAGACTCCGATTTCAAGTTACACTGAGCCGAATATAATGTTAAATAAGAGATCAAATATTTTGAACTCATCAGGTCTTGAAATTATAACCATTTGAAAGAGCTCGAAAAATCGTGAATGTGGGCGAAAACCACACGTAAAACGGAGTTCGTATGCTCAAGTTATCGCGAAAACAAGAAAATAAAAAAAATTGGACGAAAAGAGGCAGGGGAGGTACGCCGCGGGCCAAACTTTGGTCTGGGGCGGTGCGCCCGGGGCACTACGTCGGCAAAAATTGCTTAAATCGATCAGATTGCATCCAGAAGTTATTTTTTTCTTCTATCTCGAACTTCTTTCACTCCCAGACGTCCAAACACGTATTTTTTCATCTCAAACTCCATTTTGAAGGCCTTTAAACATACGGATCGCACCAAGGATCGTGTTTTCAAGTCCCGATCGTTCTTTTAACCGCAATTTGATTTTGATTGATTAGATCTTGTTTTTGAACGTAATGAGATAGTTAGGGTTGTTGATTATTGCCTAGATGATGGCTAGGATTGATTATAAACGAAGAACACGATGTTTTAACGGTTAAATCCTTGTTTTGATCCGTTGTAATGCCCGGTTTGCATGAAATCATAACTATGATTATAATGGATTAACCCATTTGATTGTAACAATGTAGGTGATTAGTTTGATTAATCTTTGAAATGCAAAGGTTAAATTCAAGTGTTTCAAACTAATCATAATTATTAACATACTCATTGGAACGATTATCTGATGTTTATGATAACAGTCAGATTAGTATGTTAAACATGGTTATTAAACCTATTCAAATGCTACATTGTGATGTTTCATGATATTTGGGTAATCAATAACAAGGATTAACCATTCCTAAGCCATTAATCTGTTTAGAAATTGTTATAGCATTATAATCAACAACATTAACTATTTGGTTAATTCAAGATTATTCTGATTAATCAAGAGTGTCATCAACCTTGTATTAGGAATCTAATTCAATGTAGGTTCCTACATTATCATACATTGTATGATATGATGTTAAAATAATTAATTAAAAACCTAATATCGGTTTGATGACTTTCAAGCCAATGTCTTTAACATTGGACGTTCCGAAAGATCTAATCAGTAAGTTACAACATAAATAATTTATTAAACATAAACTAATGCAGAAATATATCATTAGCACCAGTTTGCGAATGATCTTGCTATCTTGAGACTTCAGGTGAGTTTCGTACAACCCCTTTTCATTTTAGTGTTTTACAAATATCGGGGAAATTCTGTAAATCGATTTCTGAACATATGATATGTATCACTGCTATCTTTGTGATTGCATGTGACTTTTGTGTGATTTCATGGGATTTTGCCGTTAGTATCTCTATCACGGTATCAAAAGTCCTCATCTCTTGAACTGTATCTAGTGAACCCATGTGGGGCCGAACAGGAAGCATCGATAGTACTATTGGCTGACAACCCATTTGCTGGGAGGATTGCATCTCCCCTGGTGTGAATGTTTGTTATCTGTTTCCAAAACACTTTCTTAATGTTAGTGATAGACATTAAGATAATGAGGCATTAAGATATTTACCGACGGGTAGTATCTTCGTAAAATGTAAAACTGTCCGAAAGGAACTAAATACGGGTCCCATGGTTATCTGAACTGTATATCTTGAAATTTTGCATATCATATTGTTTAATTATTAAACTTTACGAACTCACCAGCTTTGTGCTGACGTTTTCAAATCAAACATTTTTGCAGGTAGACAGTGAATTCGGTGAGACTGCACTTCACAAACTTGTAACTGAATAAGTAAATTTTGTAATGAGAATTGTAATAACGAACCATGTAATGTAATTATCCTAAGTTAATCTGTGTGCTTGTGATATCGGATCAAGTAAGTCACCTCTCATCTCTGAGACATCACCACTATGCTTCCGCGACCGTTTCAGTGACATCATTAACATGTGACGAGAGGTGGGGGTGTGACAGTGTGTGTATATATATGTGGGTAAGAACGTGGGTTGGTCTCACATACATAAATATGTGATGCATATACATGAATAAATGTATGTATAAATGGGTTTTGTTGACATGCATGTATATATATGTATGTTATCGTGTGTATGTGTGTTTGTATATACATGTGTTACCATAATGGTGATCTTACATGCATGTATGGATGTGACCATAAAAGAGATATATATGCATGCATGTGTATGTATACATACGAATGTATGTATACGTATGTATGTATGTATGATTATTTCAAGCATACATATGTATGAAGATAATATATATATATACACACACAAACATATATACACATAAGTATATATATGGTAGAAAACATAACATGCATGCATGATTTTATATGGATGCATGCATGGATATAAGTATTTAAAATATTATTGATTTTTGGAAAATAGTAAGAAATTTTTAAAAACCAGAATTTTTAAATTTATAAAATACTTAAAAATATAAATGCTTGTTATAAATTTACAAGGAATGGTTAAGAAAAGAACTACAAATTTTGACAAGTTAAAATGAGTGTATGTTTTAGTAGCTAAAAAACTATAAAAATAGAGTTTTATATAAAAATAATTTGGAACATGTTATGTAACTATATAAATAAATTTTATAACATATTTAAAGTATAAAATCAAGTGGTTTTAGAATTGTAATGACTTAACGGTTATTGAGTACCAAAAATACGCGTTTTCAACTATTTTAACGTATAAAAAGAGTTGTTTTAGAATTGTAATGACTTAACGGTTATTGATGACCAAAAATACGCGTTTTCAACTATTTTAACGTATAAAAAGAGTTATTTTTAGGAATCTGATTTTGATCAGAAAATTTATAATTTTTTATGATAAAAATTTGTAATTTATAATGTATAAGTGTTGTAAGAAAAGTATAAAATGAAATATTTGAAAACTAAGTCTAAAAATGACGTAGAAACGACATTTTAACGTAAAATTTTGACATAACTTTGTGACTGATTTTAACCAGCAAATTTGATATAAAAATAAGTATAAAATACTTATTTTGAAGTATTAGAAGGCACTTAGGTTATAATTCATGTTGATGTGCTTGCGTGTTATATTGTCGATTTTGTCGGTAAAATACGAATAAATTGTCAAACTTGACAAATAATTACAAATAATTAAGTTTGAAGTTAAAACGGATTTTTAACAAAGATAACTTAGTTATGTTGAAATTTTATGACCTGAAAACGTTAACTTATGATTTATGATAAATAACTAAATTCGAGTCACCAACGGGTCGTTTGTGTGAAATCTGTTTCCCTTAATGGAATGTGTTTAAGTCTAGTTAAGTTGGGTGAACAACTTACATGATGGACTTTTATTTAGACTGTTAATGTGTTCCTTGGGTTGTAGGGCGCTAGTGAGAACAGTCGGTTAATTGGAAATCTTTGTTGCTAGCAGGAACACATTGAGATGAGTTTCGCGACCCCTTTTTAACTGTTTTGTTTTTAAAATCGGGGGAGAAACTGCCTATGTTTTGGAAAAGAATATTTGTAATATTTATGCTTGTGTGGTCTGTGATGGTTTATAGCTCTTGAGTAAGTGCAGCAGGGCATGGTTCTCGTGGATTTGTTCCCGAGTGGTTTGCGCATTGATAATTTTTGTGCATGCAGTCGTAATCATTAATCTTGCGAGGGACCGCAGGATATATTGGTAGATCTATCGGGCCTGACAACCCACTCCCCGACAAGGTGTCATGGTCCTTGAGTAACGGGAGAGTATATGTTGCAGGAAGTCTGCTCCTTGGTTTCGGTTTGATTATGAGCTCATGGTGTCTATCGGTTCGTAGGTCCTAGCTAGTCTACGAAATGTTCACTACAACAACATTGAAATATTACATTCTTTTCCATGATAAACTGTTGAAATGTGTTATTATAAAACCTGTGAGCTCTCCAACCCGTTTGGTTGACACTTGTTTTAAAATTTGTTATGTTTCTCAAGTAAGTAGTGTGACAATTCAAAATTTTCAGGTTAGAATCATAACTCAAAAATGAAGAGAATGAGTGTAAGCGAAATCGCGAAACGAGGCTCCGATTTCAAGATACACCGAGTCGAATATAGCGTTAATAAGAGATCAGATATTTTGAACTCTTCAAGTCTTGAAATTATAACCATGGGAAAGAGCTCGAAAAATCGTGAACGTGGGCGAAAACGGTGCGTAAAACGGAGTTCGTATGCTCAAGTTATCGCGAAAACAAGAAACCAGTCAGATTGCACGCGAACACGCCACGTGGCGCCACGTGTCAAAACGTGGCACACATGCAAGATATTCCATCCGCGCGCACCGCCCCGCGCCAAACTCCGAGGCTAGGCTATGCGCCCCGGACTAGTGGCACGTATGCAACATGCCACTTCCAGGCACATAGCCCTGTGCCAAGCGCTGGGACTAGGCTATGCGTCTGGGACCCAGAATTAGCCCTATAAGTACCAGACCACCAGATTTTTTTTAACGAAAAATCACTTTCTAACCCTCAAATGTCGACCCTACACCTCCAAATACCCATATTTAACCCCCCAATTATCTAATATTCAACGCGAGGTGCTTCCGAACTTCTGTGAGGTAAAATTGTCGACTTGTTATAATGCTCGTTTTAGATCTTATTATTATATATAATAGTATTATAATTAATTGTTTGGTTTGAATCAAAAATACGTCGACGTTCTTCTCGATTAATTTTTGGGAAACAAACAATTATAAGCAGAGATTTTGCCCAATTGTTTTCAGAAAACTTAAGAAATATAAGTCGAGGTTCTGCTCGACTTAAAACCTGAAACCTTACTATTATAAACAGAAACTCTGTCCATTTTTACACTTGAAAATACACTATTTATAATTTTACAAGTTGAAACTCTGCCTGTTTTAAATCATGAAAAGATACTTTTTGTACTTCTGTAAGCCAAAATACTGCCCAAATATTTTCCAAAGTATAAACGAGCGTAAGCTGTTGTAATGCCAAAATTTCTTGAAGCACTCGACATTACATCAATTTCTATTCTTTTCACAACTCTAAATCCACACCAAGAAAACATAAATCAAGAAATCATAGAACAAATGTTCTAAAATCCAAATATGATCCATAAATTGTTGTAGGAACCATATATGATTTCCTATCAGCTGAACATCAAGATCATCATCACCAGCATATAACTGTGAGATCATAGCCCCCTTTCTCTCTCTCTTTAAACTTGTACCAAAACTCGGGGTGGAACATGTAGATACATTTTTAAAACATATTTTGTCAACTATTTTAAAATCATATATCAGTATCATCAAGAAAATCATGATAAACATTTATCAAGCAAATCATTTATCAAATCATTAAAACAAGTGGATTACTTGGGAACTTTGGTTATGTGGAGGCTATTTGGGCACATTCTTATGTAAATATCATTAACTTGTTATCAAGCCCTTGGTAATACTGGTATGATCATATGCGGGAAAACAAGTATCATTATCATAATCGATCCAACCGCGGGTTGGACATCATCATACTAACAATCATTTACTAACGATCATTTATCATTAGGTTTGATGTTTGCATGCTCAAAGTACCTGTTTGATCACTGTGATTACTATATCATGGAAATCATTGTTTGAACAATCATTTTGAATCAATAAAAACCTATGTTCTCACTCAACTACTTGTAGTTGACTTTTATCTACATGTTTCAGGTAATCGGGAGCGTCAGTAAAACAATCTAGGTCAGGATCAACAGCATAAATAGTTGTGACCTAGAAAGAAAACAAAAACATCGTATTGTATAATATGCATGTTATGTTTGTTCAAATGAATTTAATTTTATAAAACATAGTTAATCATGGGTTATTCTCCAACATTGGCACATGAACACATAGTCACGCGCCGTGGATTCCGCACGCGGCGTGGGTTATGACAAGTAGCATGATGATGGAAAAAGAAAACCGGTTCTTGGAATCGAGCGTATATGGGATAATTGTATTGGGACCAATTATCAAAATGTTAAAAATGATGTTTTTGTAATAAGATGTTGAACTTATGTTAACAATTATCGATGACTTTTATATATAATTATCCATGTTTTATTTAAATCGTTCGCTTAACTTATGCTCGTGTTATTTACTGTTGACACCAAGACTCTGTTAAGTCCTCCGCTGCGAGTCAAGGTGTGACAGTAAAAGTGGCATTAGAGCCTAGGTTATAGCAAAGTAGTAAATATTTTTATAAATCTATACTACAACCAATAAAATATTATTTTAAGAACGGTTTCTTTCCCAACATGATATTGCATGTGTATTTAGCCTGAGAAATTTTATATGCATGAATGTGTCTATATTAGTTCATCACTAACCAAATTTTTATGAATTTCCTTCTTTCTCTAGAGGGTTGATCCTATGATTGACGTGCACGGCTCTGGTAGTGAGCCCGATTTAATGTCCTATTCATATTTTGCTTTAGGCCTAAATCTATTGAAGCCTGAGAGTTGTGGATGGCTATCTGCGTTAAATGACGAGATAGATCCCACAACTACTTTTCCTTAGTCCCCATATGTATTGGTTCCACGTTATTATCTTCACCTATCAGGGTGTTATATACACCTCGGATGACACGTGTCCTCGATAAGAGGTGACGCATGACGATGACGAAGTGACAACGCAAGATGGACGTATGATGTCAAAGGAGAAGTATTAAATCAAATGCACTTTAGGTTGGCAGAGTGGGAGACCACATGAGTCTCTTGTGATTAGAGCAGTTTAGGTCAACTAGGGGGTGGCAGGCGGCCCCAGATCAGATAATATGCATGCCGATTGAGGATTTCGACTCAGTTCAGGCATTTGCCAATTCATGTGATGCTTTGTTTCTTACCATTCTAATTAATGATTCTCCTACTGGACCAATGTAGTTGGTTCATGAGATATGTTTAGTTTGTTATGAACGTTATATTCACTCTGAGTTGTTAGTTCTAATATATCTTTAGTAGGATTAAGTATTTGATTGACAATATGTTTTGTATAAATTCATTTATTTGAGTTATACAAGAAATCACTCATGGCTACTTCCAATGAATTCGGAGGGAAAATTGATTCAAATCCTCTTCCCACTAGCGAGGAACAATTATCACAGCTTATCTTGCGACATGTTGTAGTGGCTTTAGCTCAAAAAGACACAAACAACGACAGTGGGAAAAGGTCAACAACGGGGTTGTACTTACAAATAATTCGGGGCGTGTAACCCGCGTTCGTTTACCAGCACTGGGAGTCCACTAGATATAATGTGTTAAATAGAGAGAATGAAATCGGTTATGAACAATAGTGGTTGTATCCTAGAGCAACTGGTGAAATATGTTGTTTGTTTGTTCCATGATGAATCGTTGACATCATGGAACACCCTGCTACAAGCCAGAGGAGAAACTGATGCATACACCCTCTCTTAGGATGAGCTTGAGGAGCTACTTTTACGGGAATATTGCCTAAGAAGTTAAGTTTAGAAGTTAGAGGTTAAATTTTAGAATCATGTCAAGATAGGTGCGAAGATTCGAGCCTATATAACTAGATTTCATAAACTTGTGAGGTTTGTTCCTAGACTGGTTACCCTCGAGTAAGTAAAGATGGAGTGATATATCTGGGGTTGGGCACCTCGGATTAGGGGCATGGTTGCTACATCCTATTCTCACAACTAGTTAGCACTTAGAATTCAGGTATTACGTTGATTGATATGATTGTGGAACTTTAAATTTGAATTGATGTTATTGATTGGATAATTTGAACCAAAATCTTTTTCCCAAGTATGAAATGAGAGAAATAAGAAAACAAACATATGATGAGTATGCTACTATGCCTGGCCAACATATTAGTGCACCCATGGTATGAATGTGGTCTTACGGATATCATTTTATATTAAGGTCTTTGACAATAGGTAAGGTGTTAAGAATTTGCTTGGGTTTGTACTTTCACCTTTCTGTAAATGGGAACTCTATCAGAAGTTGGTAATATAGGCAAGAAGGTGATGAAATAAAGTAAGAAACCTGCTAGTGTAGAGAAGAAACCCTTTGAGGGAAATAGGAAAAATTTTAATAATCGTTTTGGTAACTAGAAAATTAGGAATCAATGTCTAGTAAATTCTACATTGCAAACACATCTGGAGTTCCATGTTGTAGGTTGGTATGTGAACGATGTTGTAAGATAAGACACCAAATTCAAACATATAGAATTAAGTTACCTCCAGGGCCAAGTGAAGGAAATAGAAGTTGCTTTGAATGTGTAATAAACGATCATTTTAGAAGGATTGCCGAAAGTTGAGGCCTACCAATGCTAGAGGTTGATCTATCGAGATGAAGGCGGGTACTGCTCGTGAAGACCCGTCTGTGGTCATTGGTACATTTCTTGTTAATAATCAGTTTGCATCTATATTGTTTGATACCGGAGCCGATCTAAGTTTTGTGTCAAAAGAATTTGAACCTTTGCTTGACATTAAATCAAGTAAATTAGATAAGCACTATCATATAGACTTGGCAAACGGTAAGGGTATAGAGTCTAGAGAAATTATTAAGGGATGTAAGCTTCAGCTAGAGGATCATTCATTTAACATCGTTCTCTTACCTGTAGAACTTGGTAGCTTTGATATTGTAGTCGGTATGGATTGGTTATCTAAGAATGGGGCAGGAGTTGTTTGTTTTGAAAAGGTGATTCGTCTTCCTCTTTCGAACGGTGAACTCTTTCGACCGTGTCCTGTTTGCCTGAACTGTAACCGAGTGGGACACTATGCTAAATATTTCAATTTTCCTGCTCAATCACCAAACCAAGCACCACGACAAACCACTCAAAACAGCCGGTAACGCTTCAAGTGTGGAAGTCCTGACCATCTCATGCGAAACTGTCCAAACAATAACACCAATCCAGGGAATGAAGCTAGAGGGAGAGCTTTTCAGATTGGTGCAACTGAGGCAAGACATGATGCAAATATTGTCACTGGTACGTTTCTTCTTAATAATCTTTACGCATCAGTTCTGTTTGATACAGGGGCAGATAAGAGTTTTATCTCTCCTGAATTTGCATCATTACTTTCATTGCCTACAGTAGATCTAGAAACTTCTTATGTCATTGAACTTGCTAATGGCAAGTTAATCAAAACTAACAGTGTAATTCAAGGATGTTCTTTGAATTTAAATGATCATCTTTTCAATATCAATTTACTTCCTATTGAGCTTGGGAGCTTTGATGTCGTTGTTGGCATGGATTGGCTTTCTGATAACCAAGCGGAAGTTATCTGTCAAAACAAGGTGATCCGTATTCCATTATCTGATGGTAATACACTGATAGTTCAAGGAGAACGAGCTGGTAGAAAACTTGGTATCATTTCTTGTATGCGAGCTCAGAAATTCTTAAGGAAAGGATGTTATGCTTTCCTGGCACACGTGAATGAGCACAGGTCTCCACTTAAACAAATCAAAGACATTCCAGTAGTCAAGGATTTTCCTGAAGTATTTCCTGAGGACGTATCAGGATTACCCCCAGTGAGACAAGTTGAATTTCGTATTGACTTGATTCCAGGTGCAGCACCTGTTGCTAAAGCTCCGTATCGGCTTGTGCCATCAGAAATGCAAGAACTTTCAGGTCAATTACAGGAACTTCTAGATAAAGGTTTTATTAGACCTAGTTTCTCACCCTGGGGAGCACCAATTCTATTTGTGAAAAAGAAGGATGGTTCATTCAGGATGTGTATTGACTACCGGGAACTCAATAAACTGATAATCAAGAACCGTTATCCACTACCTCGTATCGATGATCTGTTTAATCAATTGCAAGGTGCAACTTACTTTTCAAAAATCGATTTAAGATCTGGATATCATCAGTTACGTATTCATGATGATGATTTTCCTAAAACTGCTTTTAGAACTCGATACAGACATTACGAATTTCTAGTAATGCCGTTTGGTTTAACCAATGCACCCGCAGTTTTCATGGATCTGATGAATCGAGTATGTAGACCTTATCTGGATAAATTTGTGATTGTGTTTATTGATGATATTCTTATTTATTCTCAAAACCAACAAGAACATGCACAACACCTGAAACTAATCTTAGAACTTTTGGCACATGAGAAATTATATGCCAAATTCTCCAAGTGTGAATTTTGGTTACGAGAAGTTCAATTTCTTGGGCATGTTGTAAATGAGAACGGTATTCAAGTGGATCCCAGTAAGATTCAAGAGGTGAAACAATGGGAGACGCCACGAACCCCGACTGAAATACGTCAATTCTTGGGGCTGGCAGGTTATTATCGCAGATTCATCAAGAACTTTTCAAAGATAGCCTTGCCATTGACCACATTGACACAGAAAAGTCAACCGTTTATTTGGGATTCCCAACAGGAGGAGGCCTTCCAACTGTTGAAACATAAACTCTGCAATGCACCTATCTTGGCATTATCGGAAGGTACTAATAATTTCACAGTGTACTGTGATGCTTCTCGTCAAGGTCTTGGGTGTGTTTTAATGCTTCTCGTTATAATGGTTTAAACCATTTTATTATGACAATGTAGGTGATTAGTTTGATTAATCTTTGAAATGCAAGGTTCAATCCAACTGTTTCAAACTAATCACGATCATTAACATACTCATTGGAACGATTATCTGATGTTTATGATAACAGTCAGATTAGTATGTTAAACATGGTTATTATACCTATCTTAATACTACATTGTGATATTTCATGATATTTGGGTAATCAATAACAAGAATTGATCATTCCTAAGCCATTAAACCATCTAGAAATTGTTTTAGCATTATAATCAACAACATTAACTATTTAGTTAATCCTAGATTATTCTGATTAATCAAGAGTGTCATCAACCTTGTATTAGGAATCTAATTCAATGTAGGTTCCTACATTATCATACATTGTATGATACAACATCAAAATTGACCAATTAACTATTTAATATCAGTTTGATGACTCTCAAAGCAATGTCTTTGACATTGAACGTTCAGAAAGATCTAATCAGTGAATTAAAGCCTAAATAACTCATTAGATATAAATAAATGCAGAATCACCTCTTTATTATCAGTTTGGGAGATATTCTGCTACCTCTATATTATTAGGTGAGTTTCGTACAACCCCTTTTCTTTTTACTCTTTTATAAACATCGGGGTAGCGCTGTAAAACTTTTCAGAACTATATGATATGTATCACTGTTATCTGCGTGATTTCTTGTGATTGTTGAGAACTTGTGGATTTCATGGGATTTTGCC
Source organism: Mikania micrantha (assembly GCA_009363875.1). Lineage (NCBI taxonomy): Eukaryota > Viridiplantae > Streptophyta > Magnoliopsida > Asterales > Asteraceae > Mikania > Mikania micrantha. Next base: position 53,678,300 of record CM018698.1, on the reverse strand, counting down.
TGTAGAACAGAACTTTATCACAGAACTTGAAAGTTCTCATTACTGAACTGTATCCAGTGAACCCGTGTGGGGCCGAACAGAAAACATTGATAGTACTATTGGCTGACAACCCATTTGCCGGGAGCTTGCAACTCCCCTTGGTGTAAATGTTTGTTATCTGTTTCCAGAACTTCTTAATGTGTTGTGATAGACATTAAGACAATGAGGCACCAAGATATTTACCGACGGGTAGTATCTTTATAGAACGAGAACAGAACAGTCCGAAAGGAACTAGATACGGGTCCCATGGTTATCTTGAACATAACATTTTGAGAACTTATAATTACATATCATATCATATTATGGAACTTGAACTGTATGATCTCACCAGCTTTGTGCTGACGTTTCAAATTTAAATCTTTTTGCAGGAAGACAGTGACCAACCGGTGAGGCAGCACTTTAAACACTTGTAATTAAATAAATGTAATAAACATAGATTATATAATGTAATATTGGTTGTGATTACGACATCCTTGTAATGTATTTCTTTTAAGTTAATCTGTGTGCTTGTGATATCGGATCAAGTAAGTCACCCCTCATCTCGGAGACATCACCACTATGCTTCCGTAACCATTTCAGTGACATCATAATGAGGTGACGAGAGGTGGGGGTGTGACACATTTGCCGAGGATTGATGATTTGTTTGATCAGTTGTGTGGTTCGAGTTTTTATTCAAAGATCAATTTACGCTTAGGATACCATCAATTGAAGATTGTGGAGGAAGATATTCCGAAGACTGCCTTGAGAACGCGCTTTGGGCATTATGAGTTATTGGTCATGCCTTTCGGGTTAACGAATGCACCTCCGGCATTTATGGACCTAATGAATAGGGTTTGTAGACCTTATTTGGATAAGTTTGTAATTGTCTTTATCGATGATATACTTATCTATTCAAAGAGCAAGGAAGATCATGAACGTCATCTGAGGCTAGTTTTGGAATTATTAAAGAATGAAAAACTTTATGCCAAGTTATCCAAATGACAGTTCTGGATTTGAGAAGTTCAATTTCTGGGTCATGTCATAAACGAGAAAGGCATCCAAATGGATCCCATGAAAATTGAAGCAATCAAGAATTGGAGTACGCCTACATCTCCAACTGAAACACGTCAGTTTTTGGGACTGGCTGGTTATTATAGATGGTTCATTGAGAATTTTTCTAAGATTGCCCAATCGTTAACCCTGTTGACTCAAAAAGATCAAAAGTTTGACCGGGGCGCCAAGCAAGAAGAAGGTTTTCAACTGTTAAAGCATAAACTATGTACTGCACCCATTTTATCACTTCCTGATGGGAATGATGGATTTGTGGTATATTGTGATGCATCACGACAGGGTCTTGGATGTGTTCTGATGCAACGAGATAAGGTGATAGCATACGCTTCGCAACAACTAATTCATGAGAAGAATTACACCACCCATGATCTAGAATTGGGAGTGGTTATTTTTGCACTCAAGATATGGAGGCATTATCTCTATGGAACGAAGTGTACTATCTTCATAGATCATAAAAGTCTCAAACATATCTTTAATCAAAAAGATATAAATATGAGACAACGTAGGTGGGTCGAACTAGTCAATGATTAAGATTGTGAAATTTGTTATCATCCTGGAAAGGTGAATGTAGTGGCAGATGCCTTGAGCAGAAAGGTTAGAGACAAAACTTTACGAGTGCGTGAATTGGGTTAAACTATCCAAACGAGCTTTATCGCTCAAATTCGTGAGGCACAACTTGAGGCACTTAAAGTTGAAAATGTCAAAGCCGAAGGCTTACACCGAATGGTTAAAGAATTAATTCCAAAGTCCGATGAAATTTTATATTTCATGGATCGTATATGGATACCTTGTTTTGGTAACTTTCGTGAGCTAGTATTAGATGAAGCTCACAAATCACGTTATTAAATACATCCAGAGTCGGATAAGATGTATAAAGATTTGAAAGAATTTTACTGGTGGCCTAATATGAAATGAGAAATTGCCGAATATGTTGGTAAATGTCTAACTTGCTCCAGGGTGAAGGCAGAGTATCAAAACCCGTCTGGACTTTTGCAACAGGTTGAGATCCCAGAATGGAAGTGAAAATGTATTGCAATGGATTTTATAACGAAATTACCCCGAACGTCTAGTGATTATGATACTATTTGGGTAATTGTCGATCGGTTAACAAAGTCTGTGCATTTCCTTCCAATTAAAGAAACTGATAAGATGGAGAAGTTAGCGAGATTATACTTTAAGGAAATCATTTCAAGGCATGGCGTTCCTGTGTTGATTATATCTAACATGGACAGTTGGTTTACATCAAGGTTTTGGCAATCTTTGCATAAAGCCTTGGGTACTCATTTGGATATGAGTACTACTTATCATCCATAGACAGACGGTCTGAGCTAAAGATCTATTCAGACTCTCGAGAATATGCTTCGGGCATGCGTGATTGATCTCAGTGGTTGCTGGGATGTTCATTTACCGTTAGTGGAATTTTCTTATAAGAACAGTTACCACTTGAGTATTAAGGCTGCATCGTTTGACGATCTTTATGGTAGACAGTGTCGGTCGCCATTGTGTTGGGCGGAGTTCAGTGTTAAACAACTCACTAGAGTTGAAATTATTCAAAAGACCATTGATAAGGTCTTTTGAATAAAGGATAGATTAAAAGTTGCAATGGATCGACAAAAAAGTTATGCTGACAAATCGACAGAAACTGTTGGAATTCCAGGTTGGGGATCGTGTTATGTTAAAAGTCTCACCTTGGAAAGGAGTCGTTAGATTTGGCAATCGGGAGAAACTTAGTCCTCGTTATGTTGGACCTTTGAGATTTTGGATCAAATTGGCCCGGTTGCATATCGACTCAAGTTACCGTCGCAACTCAGCGGCGTGCATCATGTCTTTCATGTATCTAACTTGAAGAAATGTCTTTTGATGAGACGACTGGTGACCGTGTGAAGAAATTCATGTTGATGAAAAACTTAATTTTGTCAAATATCTTATTGAGATTTCGGATTGGGAAAATCCATAAGCTTCGACATAATCGGATCAAGTTAGTAAAGGTGAAATAAAATTCGAGGCATAACCCAGAGTGTACTTGGGAGCGCGAGGATCAAATGAGAAAGAAGTATCCCCACTTGTTTCATAATAGTATGAAAAGGTCGTAGTGGTTTATAATTTCGGGACGAAATTTCCTAAACCAGGGGAGACTATGACATCGAGTATTTTTTACAAACGATGATCTGTAATGGCTAGAGTACTAAACTTGATTTATTTATTGCGTTAATAATTTAATATTTATTATTAAATTAATGTTGATTAACAAGTCTAGCACGGAGTGTTGTTTTAAATGCATGGATTTGCATTTGGTAAATTTATGAGATTTCGGTACCGTCGGCGGTGTTTAAACGACGTTGGTGATGACTTGATTAACGAATTTAGTAGATATGTTTGGTTTAGCATAAAATGATAAATCATAAATGGATAAATAAAGTTAACGAGGAAAACCGTGAATTTTGGTGTAAATTGTTGATTTTACTGACAACCGACTTTACCTGCGTTTTTGCCGGACAAAATGGATTAAATTAATCAGATAATATTTAAGGTCGTTTTTTTTTACTAAAATTTGATCGTTTTAGTACGATTAAATATTCCATTAATTTTAGAATAAAAATCGGATTTTTAATAAATTTCTGGTACGAGATTTGTACACCGTAAGACTCAGAATATGCCTGTTTTTGTTTGGATTAAGTAGGAATGTTATATGCACTCTCATTATATGCACTCTCCCAAGCAAACTCTTTCTCCATATCTCTCTCTCTAACCATCACATACTCTCTCTCTCTCTCTCTCTAATTCTCCATTTCAAAATTTTACAAGCTTCATCATCCTCATTTCTAAGAGCTTTTGGGTAGTTTGTGAAGTTTTAAAAGGGTTTTGATCAAATAAACTTCATTTGATAAGGTATAAGCACTATTTTACTTGTTCTTGGATTTTTCATTAAAGTTGGTTCACCCAAAAAGTTGAATCTAATGGGTTTGCATAAATAATATGATATGTGAGTATGAATGTATATATACGTATGTATTAATGTGTATGCACATAAGATTTACCCACATGCATGTAGGTAGATATATATATATACACACATGTGTGTGTATATATATGTGGGTAAGAATGTGGGTTGGTCTCACATACATAAATGTGTGATGCATATACATGAATATATGTATGTATAAATGGGTTTTGTTGACATGCATGTATATATATGTATGTTATCATGTGTGTGTGTGTATACATGTGTTACCATAATGGTGATCTTTCATGCATGTATGGATGTGTACATAAAAGAGATATATATGCATGCATGTGTATGTATACATACGAATGAATGTATAGGTATGTATGTATGATTATTTCAAGCATACATATGCATGAAGATAATATATGTATATATATACACATATAGACACACACACATAAGTATATATATGGTAGAAAACATGACATGCATGCATGATTTTATATGGATACATGCATGGATATAAGTATTTAAATTATTATTGAGTTTTGGAAAATAATAAGAAATTTTTTCTGAATTTTTAAATTCATAAAATACTTAAAAATATAAATGCTTGTTATAAATTTACAAGGAATGGTTAGAAAAAGAACTACAAATTTTGACAAGTTAAAATGAGTGTATGTTTTAAGTAACTTAAAAAGTATAAAAATAGAGTTTTCTATAAAAATAATTTGGAACAGGTTATGTAACTATAAAAATAAATTTTATAACATATTTAAAGCATAAAATCAAGTGGTTTTAGAATTGTAATGACTTAACTGTCACACCCCCTAAGTGCATTCCTTGTATGTTTGCCCTTCATCTAGTTACCTGAGAATACATGTTTAAGAAAAAGAGTCAACACATAGGTTGGTGAGTTCACAGGTTTTGATATACATAGATAATAATCAGAAAACGTGTGTCATGCTGTTTATTAAAATGTTAGTCCCAAGCCCTAGGCTCCAAGTTTCAGTGTGTCACTACCGAACTAGACTTGTTAGTCCTTGCCTCCGCCATGTCTCGTAATAACATGACAAGATAGGTCGAGATTTCACGTGTCCTGACCTCCGGTCAGTATTGTGCCACGTGGGGTTCGTCACGCCCAAACAGATATATTCAAACTCACCTCGTTGTTTGTACATTAACGGTAAGACTTTGTGAGGGCTTGTTACGATTACAACACTTATGTTTGTCTAATAAACCAGCATACACAAATATGTTTGTTCAGTAATAATGTTTGACTCGATTCAACAAGTATTCTCCCCCTATTTGAAAAGTTGTAAAAGAGTTAAAGAGTGGCCGTAAACTCACCTTGGTGAAATCTGATAATGATAGCGTAAGCTCCTGTTTCGTAGGGGTGTCGGTCACCGGCTACCTATATCGTACAGCTTACGTGAGTTCGTGTAAGTGATCGTGTTCGTGCTTGTGCTCAACAATCCTCGGTTGTTATGTTTGTCAGCGTCGGTCCACATTGACCGTGTTTGACCATGTTTGACCGTGTTAAGTCAACGGCCCGTTGGTGAACCATGTGTGGGTTGTAACTCATGTAACTTTCGTGATCGTGCTCATTGTGTATAAAACGCGCATATCGCGTTTATGGACAACTTACTAATTATAGTAAGTTTCCATTTTTTGCAAGTTCCTCAACACATATCGTTTTAAAGATTCTAGCATGCTTCTTAATCCTACGTGCTCATGTTAACACTTAACACATTGTCATTCGTGATCAAATAGACACATAGCCCGTTCTTAGTTGCTAAAGTTTCCTCATATTGAAAGTTTCTAGTTTTGACATTATTAACATCAACAATCACAACATGTATTACACAACAGTCATATTCCATCATGATAGGTCATTTAGCATGCACAATATCATATCTAACATTACTAATCAAGTTCTCACAAAATAAAGTTACTAAAAATAGTAACTATGACAAATACTCATCAAATGATCATCATAGCCATTCCTAATCTATTTTTCATACTTATTTCATCATAATATATCATCACTCATCATTTAAACATGACCATTTCACCTAAACCATTATCTAGCAAGATTTAGGTTGTAAAAGTTAGTAAATATAGTAACTAGGTCCGAAATGACCCTAAATCAATCCCAAATCAATCTCCTATGCTACATATCATCACATTATCATACCAATGCTATTTCTATTCATATGCATGCTCATTTCTTCATCCATATTACCATGTTGTAACACAAAAGTTACTATATTTGGCTAGAATCACAAATAACCATATTTTGACCATTTTAATGATAACTAAGCATGTAATACATCACCAATATCATCAATAAACATGTGTGGATATCCAAAATCATCCAAATAACCATAGATCTTGCATGCATGTTGACATTTCGATCATCTAAGAACAAATCATGCATTATACATATTTACATCATCATGGATCGTCACAACACATCATCAAACGCAGATTCAAATATTAAAAATTCGTGCATGCAAGGTTAGGGAGCTTGCATGTGGGTTCTAGACCTTGCATGTGTGTTTGAGTGTATTTTTATGCTACAAGGATCGTAATGTTACCTTCTAAATCCCCAGGAACACTAAGATGGTGCTTGAGCAGCTCCTTGAACTCCTGGATCGTTGGGTTTGATAGAAACAATGGGATGGTGGTTGTGTTCAAGCTTCTCAACTCCTCTTCTACAAGTCCTCTAGGTGTTCCAACCTTCAAAATGGTCTCCAATGGCTTCCAAGAGGTTGTTCCAGGTGGTTTGGGGAAGATGAAGTCGAGAGGAGACGTGCTTGGCCGGAGGAAATGATGAGAAGTAGTAGAGTAGGCATAATTGTTTTGGTTTTATAAAGATTTGGCATCTGGGTGTTGTCGCGTACCGCCATGGGGGTCCCCTATGGGCTTGGCGTACCGTAATGGATTTCAGGATTCAAAAATCCCCACCCACCCGTCGCGTACCACCATGGACCTCTCTGGGGCCCTTAGCGTACAGCGACGAGTCCCTGAAGAGCCCAATAGGACCAATTTCAAAGGTTTGGCTCGTTTTTCGTCGTTTTCTCGCTTAGGGAATATTGTTTGGCACCATTTGAACTTTCAAGTTCAATGCTCAAGCGTTTCGTGAGTTTCTAGTGTTTGGTTACACGATGTGCTAACGTTCACCAACGTTCGTATTTTCTTAGACACGTGTGTGCGTGTTGCGATAATTCACCGAATTATCGTGCTTGTGTCAGTGTTCATACTGTCATGCCACGTGTCACACTAAATTACACTAATTCTAGTGCCACGTATATTATTATCAATTAAATAAACATTTAATTAAAACAAATGCTGATCTAGATTTTACAGGGTGTCACATTAACGGTTATTGAGGACCAAAAATACGCGTTTTCAACTATTTTAACGTATAAAAAGAATTATTTTTAGGAATCTGATTTTCATCAGAAAATTTATAAGTTTTTATGATACAAATTTGTAATTTATAATGTATAAGTGTTGTAAGAAAAAATATAAAATGAAATATTTGAAAACGATGTCTAAAAATAACGTAAAAACGGCATTTTAACGTAAAATTTTGACATAACTTTGTGGCTGATTTAAACAGCAAATTTAATATAAAAATAAGTATAAAATACTTATTTTGAAGTATTAGAAGTTACTTAGGTTATAATGCATGATGATGTGCTTGCGTGTTACGTTATCGATTTTGTTGGTAAAAAACGAATAAATTGTCAAACTTGACAAATAAATACAAATAATTAAGTTTGAAGTTAAAACTGATTTTTAATAAAGATAACTTAGTTATTTTGAAATTTAATAACTTGAAAACGTTAACTTATGGTTTATGATAAATAACTAAATTCGAGTCACCAACGGGTCGTTTGTATGAAATCTGTTTCCCTTAGTGTAATGTGTTTAAGTCTACTTAAGTTGGGGGAACAACTTACATGATGGACAATTATTTAGACTGTTAATGTGTCCCTTGGGTTTTAAGGCGCTAGTGAGAACAGTCGGTTATTTGGAAATCTTTGTTGCTAGCGGGAACGCATTGAGGTGAGTTTCACGGCTCCTTTTAGACTGTTTTGTTTTTTAAATCGGTGGAGAAACTGCCTATGTTTTGGAAAAGAATATTTGTAATGCTTGTGTGGTATGTGATAGTTGATAGCTCTTGAGTAAGTGCAGTTGGGCATGGTTCTCGTGGATTTGTTCCCGAGTGGTTTGCGCATTGATAATTTTTGTGCCCGCAGTCGTAATCATTAGTCTCACGAGGGACCGCAGGATATATTGGTAGATCTATCGGCTTGACAACCCACTCCCCAACCAAGTGTCATGGTCCTTGAGTAACAGGAGAATATATGTTGCAAGGAGTCTGCACCTTGGTTTCGGTTTGATTATGAGCTCATGGTGTCTATCGGTTCGTAGGACCTAGCTAGTCTACGAAATGTTCACTAGCACAGCACTGAAATATTACCTTCTTTTCCATGATAAACTGTTGAAATGTATTATTATAAAACCTGTGAACTCATCAACTCGTTTGGTTGACACTTGTTTTTAAATTTGGTATGTTTTTCAGGTCAGTAGCATGATGATGGGTAAGGAAAACCGGTTTTTGAAAGCGAGCATACATGGGATAATTATATTGGGACCGGTTATCGAAATGTTAAAAATGATGTTTTTGTAATAAGATGTTGAACTTATGTTAACAATTATCGATGACTTTTATGTATAATTATCCATGTTTTATTTAAATCGTTCGCTTAACTTATGCTTGTTTTATTTACTGTTGACACCAAGACTCTGTTAAGTCTTCCGCTGCAAGTCAGGGTGTGACAACCACCATCACGTAGCCCCTCATTACGCCTCGGTCACGCCCCTATGTAGTGGGGGGAGGGCGCCAAAGGGGTGACAGGCCCCTCTCACGCCTTACTCACACACGATAACACAGAGCCTAAGTTTGGATCCTTTCGTAATTTTTTTGTTTTTATTTTAATTTTAATATGTTATAATATAATTAAAATCATCTATTTGATGTGTTATTTAACTACTGATTTGCTTTCTAAAAGTATTTCAGGTTTTAATATTCTACAGCTAGTTAAAGTGATAAAATTGACTCATATAATTATAAATGTGTTAAGTTTTGGTTTTGTTTATTTAAAATAATCAAACTAATGAATTAAAAATAAAAAAATAATGATAAATCATGAATTTATTTGCAGTGAAATTAAAATTAACTTGATTCTCGTTGTAGAGTTTTACTTATTGCTAAAATCAAGATTCAAGCATAAAAGTAGAATAGTGAAATATGAGTAAAAAATCAAGATTTAAGCAATTGCTAATTAATTAGCAATTGATACTTCAAAAATTTACAAGGGTAGAAGCAATTCTAAGGAAATAAAGAAGCATTTTCATTAATTTTTTCTAAAAATGATCTACATAAATTATCTTATTGTTTTTTTCTCCAGATTTCTCAATTTTTATTTGATTTTTAACCTATTAAAACTAAAATCCAAGTCCAATTGTATAAAACATGCACACAATAAACTGAAATGTACACAAAATGTAATTGCTTAATGCAGATCTGACAAATATATTACACGGCATTTACATATGTGTTACATCTTATACAAATTATTTTTTTTTTGTAAATTTTGTCGGCTTTTTTTTTTAAAAAAAAAGACCCTAATAATGTTAAAAAACCGTAAAATTTTTTTTTTTTTAAATTCATGGTTTTCTTAAGGTTTTTAAAGTTTTCTCAACTTGAAAGTTCATACGTCTAAATGAATATTAACCTCATCCTTTTTACTTATTTGAATAAGATATAAAAAAACATATTTAAATAAAAAAAATTTTCCTTTAAAAAGATCTCAACTGCAAAGTTCCTACTTCCTACATCTGTCTATATGAATACTAACCTCGTCTTTTTTTACTTAGAAATGTTTTTATATGTTATAAGATAAAATAAGCGAAATCAGCTTTAATATTTAACCTTTTTATTTAAGGCCACTTGTGATTGTAGTTTATAAACAAGGGGCATGTAACATGTTACAACGAAAGTCTATGGATCAAACTGTGGTCACATATCCTTTATTTTAATTCTCATCTCTCTCGTGTGTGTATTGAATTAATTGAAACACAGCCACCCAAGACAAGATTTCAATCACCTCATCTCTCTCGTGTGTGTATTGAATTGATTGAAATACGCCTAAGCCCATCCCAAGAGAAACACAACAACTATGTAGACCCCTGATTTTGTTTAACGAATATGTTTCGCTCTGGATTCGAACCCAATATCTCACATAGGAAAGTCAAAGGAGATAACATCTCTCTAGTATATATTTTTATTATTACGAAAACAAGCTAATGTATTATGATACTTGTAAAGCCCCCTTATATAGCATACATGTTTTATCTCATCACAAATCTGTGACAATGGATATTTTATTCATTTTATCTTTGTTTTGACATGTATTAGTTTGTTTTAGAACTCACATTATTGTTGAATACAAACCTATAAAATAACACTTATATTAATGTATTAATATTAAACGTAAACCTAACTTATTGCAAGATAAATGGGTAGATTTGGGTAAACAATTATTGTATTTTTTGTGGAAATAAGTAATATTATAGCATATAATGGGTAGAGATGAATAAAACCTTAACACAAAGCGGGTCAAGATTAGTAACTTAAAAACTATGTAAATATAATGAATTCCAACGAGTAAAAATGATCAATAAAATATTTGTTGAGAAAATCATCAAAAATTATTCAAATAAACTATTTGTTTAATAACTCATTTTAACTTGTGCAAAATTGATTTTTTTTTAAAACGACATGTTTAAACCCAAATTGTTTTTGCTTAGAACCCAACGTGACTCGCACTCGTCCATTTTACTAGCCATAAAAAGAATTTTAATAAACTTATTATATGGTTAAAGTTAATGAAAAGAGTATTTCTCGGCTGAATAAAAAACTTCTGTTTCACCTATTTATTTGACATATATATTATATATAATAAATCAAAATCTTTGGGGGACACATGACATCATTCTAGGCCATCTCTATTTTAGTTTCCCCCCTAAAAATTTAACCCAAAAAACTAAACACACAGATTCTATTCGGATTATTTTATTTAATTTTTTAAACGGTTTTATTTCTTGTAGTAACATTCTATAATTAAAATTAATAATAAATTATGACATATTTATTAAATTATGTATAAAAATCCTTTCCAATTTCCAATTGTTTAATGACATCTAAATCAATTACAACCAACATTAAATTGATTGTTTCTTTCCATTTTTAAAACGTAACTAGCTTAATATATATAGATGAAACCTTCAAGTATTATTTTTACATCAATTTTCTCTTAATTGTTAATATTACCTTCTTGAATCTTTCAAGTAAACATATTGACAACACCGTCATACTCATCTTGAATGTTTCGAATATATATCATTGACAGATAGTATTTCTCTAACCAACTAAAATAATATTAGTTGTATATCCGATGAGTAAAATATTATTAGACAAGTGGAAGTAACAATCTTTTTTAATACAATCATCTTCTTTGTTAGATATATTATAATTTTATCAATGACGTTATCACTTTCTATTATTCAAGAACATTGTTAAACAATACATGTTAGAAAACTAAACTATAACACATCAAATGTTTGAATTTTGCACAAATTCATGTTTTCAACCTATGTAATGTTTTAATTCAAAAAATCATAATAAGTTAATATTTTTTTATTTTTTTATAGAATTCAACTTTCAAACTAATATTTTAATAAATAATTGTTTTTTATTACATACATATTTTTTAGACATTTTCGTTTATAATAAAGATAACTGAAATTGTAACTTCTAAACTGAATATTACGTATAAAATAATTTAAATTTTTTTTTTTATCAATTTGTTTAAATTTATTTGTATCATCTATTTTAATTAATTGATTGCTAAATTATTTTCTTATATTTTTTCCTAAAATAGCTGAATTTTTAATGTGCATTTTAATCGTCAATGGTTTAAAAATCTCATATTTTAATTAATTAGTTTTTATTTAACTTTCAACTTATTTACGTAACTTTATTTAATTAAATGTTTTCTTAATAAAAATTATTTAAATAAACAAATATTTAAAATACGTAATTCTTTTCAATGGCTACCAAAAAAATAAAACTAATACCATTTAATCTATTAATTTCATTATTTAAAAACTTAACCGATTAACATAAATATCAACATATTCATATTTCTTTTTTAAATCACATTATATAGTGCACGAATATTACATATTCGATCGTTTAAATATAATTCTTAGACATCATGACCTTTTAGTATCCCATATTTGTTATCCGTTTTATCGACACATGCAACTTTTCTAAACAATTAGAATAAATTACTTATAAATCTGGTAAGAAACATACTATTATACAAACAAAACTATAAACGTTGTATAATCAATTATGTTCGTTCAAATGAAGACAAATATAATGCAATTAAAGACAATTATAACCTTGTATCATTTAAACATTGTATTTTAATTAAGTGTAACAGATTTTATAAATCATTTTGTTTAAAAATCATGAATTTAAACTTATGAACAAATGTTTTGATCATACTCTACTGGAAGTTTTTTAATATTGTATCATACTTTTTAATATTACAATTACATACCAAGAATTCCAAAAATCCTAACAAATTAAAAAATTGTATGTCAACTTTTTACATACAATAGCCTAGCGGTATTGCAACTAACGAGAGAAGTTGCACCTAATTGAGGTCAGAGGTTCAAGCCTAAGCAGGGGAGATGGTTTACGGATTTATCCGGTTCCTGTTTATCTGGTGGGTGAAGGAGTGACGACTGTGGCTGCCCTTGGATGTGTGCCCGTTTAGGCTTAAATCAGTCGTTCATCCTTAAACCGTTCAAAAAAAAAACTACATCTCATTATAAGCTATAAAAATAAACGATTCATTATTTAAATAAATTTATTTTATACTTTAATTATAGTATACATAATACACTATACAATCATCATGTTATTTATTTTGTTAATTTCATCATCATTTCTTTAATTAATTATCATGTGAATGTTTAAGGATATGTCGAAAAGATCAAATGCTCAATGTTTATCTTCCAAAGTATCCATCATGAATGATAACTCGAATTCTAAGCATAACAGTAAATATTATTTTAAATTTAAATTGTATCTTAGTTATATATGAAAATTAAATTATAATTAAAATATTTATTGTTCTATTTTTAGCCACATATTGGTTCTCGCGTATTTATTCCAAGAATTAATCTGATACGTTCAGACAAGAAGATTTTATTCAAGTTTCAGAGAAGACAAATTCCAATTTCAGTATGTTTTGCGATGACTATTAATAAGAGCCAAGGACAATCACTACCAAGAGTTGGATTGTTTTTAAGACAACCATACTTCAACCATAGACAATTGTATGTAGCATTATAAAGAGTCAAGAGTAGGGATGAGATTAAATTACTAATATCACATGTAGAAGGAAAAGTTACGAATAAAACATTTAATGTGGTGTATAAAGAAATATTTAGATATTTATGATTTACTTATAACTGTTACATTATACGTTTAATTTGATGTTCTTATTTTGAAGTGGTATGGTTTTTTTCTAATTTCTTATTTCATATATTTATGAATTATGTCAGCGATTTTTACTCAAACCGTGTAACACACGGGTTATTAACCTAGTATAGTAATATATATAAATAAAGAGATCATACGTATACATCTATTTGTGGTATCATGCTGATAACAGTGGATTAAATGCCTTTCTGAATACACCCACCTTTGGTGACTTTATTTGCTTCCGTGAATGCACAACTGCTTAAAACATTGGGATAATTACAAGACAAAAATATTTGTTTTTAAAATATGCATAAAAATTTAAAAAATTGTATAAAATATTGGAATACGGTTAGGTTAAAAAGTTTTAAAACCTTAGAAAGTCTAATAAGTAATTTTAATAAGAGTAAATTATCAATATGGTCCTTGTTTTGCTTAGTATTTCACTCTTGGTTCCTATGTTTTATATAGAAACGTTATTTGTAACAAGGAAATTTTACACATGAAGTTTTTAACTAGACAATTTTACATGAGATCATGGCGTCATTTCTCCTCATAAAATCAAACGTTTTTTATTCTTTTCAACGATTATAATATTGTTATACTAAAAAATGACATATATGAACCCGGCAAGCAGTTTTACAAATTAAGAAAAATGTAAAATAGCATGTGTTACTTAAAACCTATATTCAATATAATAAGTAGAGTAGATTTGTAATTTTGTTTGAAATTAAAAATTTGTTGATGAATTTATGCTTATAATTATTAATTTAAAAAATTACGCAAGTTGTTATCAATTGATAAATTTTGTGATCAATTGTTAATAAAATTAATATTTTACAACTAACAACTTTTGTTCTAATTTGATATAAAACATAATCAACAACACGTACCCAGTTTAATCCTACTTTGTGAGGTCTGAAAAGGGGAGATGAATACATATCTTACTCCTACCACAGTGTGGTAAAGAAGCTGCTTTGTAAAAAAAAACCCCGACTCAAAAGGTTTTCAAAATTTTGAAGTTTCTCTCTGTTTTTTTTTGTTTGTTTTTTTTACGATTAGTAGTACTATTTTTATTATTATTATATATATTATATATTTTTATTTACTTATTTATTTATTAATTATTTTTGTATTTTTGTTTTTTTGAGAGCTGTATCAACCAGGGAGGCAACCCAACCACATACCCACATACCATAGACACGTAAGGTTATAAAAACAAATAAACAACCATAAGACCAACATGAGCATACACAAGCAAAATGTTGCATAAATGTGCCTAGCGATACATAAAGATGCATGGTAGACAAATCAGCCCAGATATATCCCACCAGCAGGCAAAATATGCCGTGTAAATGAACCAACGCAACCAAAGCAACACAAAACCAAAGGAACCCGCAATAGACTCCACATAAGCAATGCAATGTGACACACCTATCCTACCTAACACCAGCACCACTGGCCTATCTCCTGACCAAGCTAAGCTTCTCTCACTTTTATCCTACGTCTCCATGAAGTCCTATTAGTGATCATGTTATCAGAGATGTGTAATTCTAAATAATCCTGACGAATCTGCTCATCCAATGTCAAATAATATTAATATCAGTTAACATTATAAAATAAATTGATTAGAAATTATTTAAATTAAAGTTTCTTAAATTTCGTTGATGATTTTATAAATAAAAGTAAGTTAAAGTTTGATTTTCTTTTAAAAATTATATAAGATGAATATAAAATAAGATAAATTATTAGAAGTTTAACATGTGATATTTTTTTAATTAATTACTAGTTGTAGGATTTTATGTGTGTTTTAAACATACAGAGAATAATTGTAGGGTAGTTAAAGATGTTTTTAATCTTTAATTCTCTAATGAAAACGACATAACGTAACGTACCAGAGAACCAGGCTCAATAATTTTACTGTATAGGCTTATACCATGGGACCTAAATTTTCGGGCCCCCAGCTTCAAAAAAAATTATATGATTTGTTTGCTTGTTAAACAAAGCATGAACTTGCTCCAATCATTTAGATATTATAGCAAGCTCGAGAAGTGCGACCGCACATCTCGCCTATTTTTTAGGGCCCTAATTGTTTAAAAAAATTTGTATATATTACATATATTAATTTATTTTACAACAAACATATATAATGTATATTCCAATTTTTTAAATATATTTAACGCAGTTACGAATTTTATAAAAGCTAAAAGAATTTTTTTTCCCTTAAACATTTGACCTAATAACTTATTACAATTTAAAATTTAGGTCAAAAAAACAAATTAACTAACTTTATATTTAGTTACAAGTTAATTACCACACACACATATGTGCCCATTTTTAGCATTCGCACAGGCCACGTAGTCTATCAGAGACGGCCTTGGCTGCAATAGGTGAAGCTTTTTAAGCTTTTGGACGACCACTCTCCTCCTTTTCCGTCCGTAATATTAATTTTTTGGTCGAAACGTTATTTTTAGCTAAAATTAGGGTTTCACCACCACTCGCTTCAAAAAATTAACATGTATTCTAGGTCTCGTAAAGCTTCGTCACTGTTGCTGCTTCACCTTTTATATTTGAGATCTTTGTGTTCAACTCTTATACTGTTTTTCTTATTAGTTTATTTATTTTTGAACGACATCCACTGATTTGCTGGTTCAAACGTGGTTCAAACGTATGAGATCTTGATTTGTCATATAATTATTATAAATCATATTTTATTTTGATTCGGAAATTTAAAAATTGAGTATGATGTGAAAATAGTTTTTCAAATCTTACTTTAAAAGATTTTGTTTATTTTAGAGTTTTTAACCAATGCTTCGGGGTCAGACCAGACCTCGAATCGTACGTCTAACTGGTTACTAGATAGACCAGTCGACCAGTTTAAAGAATTGGTTGACATTATAAATACTTAGAAAACATCAAAAAAAAATCAAAAACTTTATAAAGTTATGAAAACAGGTACACAAACATATATATAATCTGTATTTAAAAAATATGCAGGGTTTTGTTTTAATATTTTATATATTAGATTAAAAAATGATCCGATCTTATTAACTGGTTCTCAATCCGATTGGTAAATAGATCAACCGGCCGATTCATCTAAGTCGGAATGAATACCTTATTTTGAACCAGTTGTCCCGATAGTTCTTTGTCTGACTCGTCCCGTGTTAACAACCACATCTTAATTATATATAATAGGAAAATATGCTAGCTACAGTTCCATTTTTGTACAAATGTCTAAGACTACCCGCAGCGCCTCCCCAGCCCGGCCAGCGGGGTGTAGCGGGAACACCGCCACCCACTTCCACAGGTCCCGCCCGGATGAGTTCCACGGCCCCCGCGCCCCATACTATCTTCTTCACCCTATTGGCAAATTCAAATTTCAAGTGGGCCCCTCTCCCAATTTCTTTGATGACGTGTAATAGTGGGGAAGAGTTTTCGGTGGGTGGCCACTGTGGGATTTTGTGGTTTTCAGTGGGGTGATGACGTAGCAGGAAATTTCAGTGGTGAGGAATTTTCAGTGGGGTGACCGCTGTTGATGGTCTAAGCAGTTAGTACAAGCTAATGAAGCCATATATTTAATTTTTAACATTTTATTTATATTTAAATACCATGAAAAATCAAATAGATTATTGAGGTTAGGTGACAAGCTGCATCCACGCCCACACAGATAAGGTCGTGTGTTCTAAGGTTTTCGTTCTTCTATTTTTCCTCTTAAACTATTAAATTTTTTTACGATCATTTTTCTTTCTTATTTATGAGCATAGAGATAAAAAAAATTTATCGGTAACAGATGATTGGTTGACATATTTCTGAAAAAAAAACTTGTAAATGAGTCCCACCATATATATTTCACAAATTTTGGGAGAAAAGTGGAAAACTTTTTATTTTTCTAATGTCTTATTTAACTATTTAATACTTTTTTTCTTATATATTTTTAACATGTGTAAATAAAAAATGAAAAAAAAAAATAGTTAAGCATCAAGAAACAAAATTGAACAAGAAACAACGAGATATAATTAGATTCGAAATAATTAACAAAACTACAAACAATTAACCAAACTAAATTAATCCAAATCTATCTATATTAATAAATCAAAATAAAAAGTGTCACATGTAACTTTTCTAAACTATCCTTATAAAAATTTTCTCGTCTCTCTCTCCTATAAAATGCACCCATATTTAATAATGATAATATTATATATTAAAGGTACTTTTATACATTTTTAAATTAAAAAAAGGTTTTTAAAGCATTAAAAAATATATTAATTTTAAAAGAGTATGAATCCAGATTAATAAGAAATATCAAATATTCAATAATTGTTTTTCGAAACGGAATATTCAAAAAACAAACTTTAATAAACTTAGTGTTTAAAAAAATATTATTATTATTATTTTATTATTTATGTATTAAACTATATAAACTATTAATCATATTATTATTGACTATTTATAACTTTATATTTAACCAGTGTAATACACGGTTAGAGTGGACCGCCATTTAATGGATAGAGAGGAGTAAGAGTGCCTTAACTTCTATTGCTACAAGCCTACAACAAATGTTTTTATTATATTTTTTTAATAGCAATTTTTATTCTTCAATTAATCTTAATATAATCTTGGATTAGCAAAAATATAAATTAACATCACTGTAGTGACAGAGCTTGAAAAAAAATTCTAATAGGCCAAAGGATTTTTAGAAGAGAAACAGAGGAGGCCGGACTCATTAAGTATAAAATTTCCGAGGAAATATTATTAAATCGACTCTTCTGATCGGAAAAACGATGAGGGCTGGTCTAGGCCCTTCTTTTTTTTTGAACGGCAAACAATTGCTCATCGGCATGTCTTTTCATAACACAAATGGATTCTCTGACCCAACAACCAATACATTGCGATCACAGTCTGCTACCAGCTTCTTAGTATCCACCTCTCAGGTGCTGGCGAACGCTGAACTGAGCAAATCCACCTGCCATTCAGGTGGAAACTCCCCATGTGTTAAAACTCCCTACTGGCCGCTTTGGCCAGGATTTGAATTCTGACCTTACAAAGTCTAAGCATTATGAGAATCACAAAAAACCAGCTGAACAACAAACTCTTTGGTTGGTCTGACCCTTCGCGTCGTCCCTGCATCATTGTCTATGAGAGTCAATCATTAATGTTGCTAGACTATAAAATTATGCTATGAATCTAGATCTGCTACTCGTTCGTTGATTGAACAACGCTTTTGATACTATGTGAATCAGGATCAAGACTAATAGACCCATAAAAACTAAGAGATGTTTGGGGTTTGCTTACTTTTTTGTGTATTTACACACATAGTTTCTACTAATATTTCTTATTCAAATCAGAATTTTAGATAAGGTCCTAAAATTTTAATATCCGAATAACTCGATCAAAATATACAGTTATCTGACCGGTTAACATCCCTACTGAAGGCTGTTATGCAAGATGTGTGTTAAGAAGACTGAAGATAAGATCACGAGAATTATGAGATCTGAATTTGACTGTAATGTTCTTTGTATTTGGTTTTCTAATCTGTTCTTAATATAGTTTCATTTTTAAGCATTGTGTGAGCGTTTGTGTTTGCACTAATTTCACTAAATGTAAAATTGATAACAAGAACCATTTTTTTTATTATAATAACTATGTTAGAAACCCGTGTGTTACACGGATTGAGTAAAAACGATTGATATAATCCATAAATAATCGAAATTAGAAATTAGAAAAAAAAACCATACCACTCTAAATAAGAACATGAAATTAAACATATAATGTATTAGTCATAAGTAAATCATAAATCTCTAAATATTTCTTTATACACCACATTAAATGTTTCATTCGTAATTTTTCCTTCTGCATCTAATATTAGTAATTTTATTCCATCCCTACTCTTTACTTGATAGTGTCACATGTGAGCAAACTTTGGCATCCATTTGTTCAAGACAGTAGCCTGCACTCTTGTACCCTATATGTAAATTAAACAAACAGTTTAAAATATACTTTTATAACTATAAATAATATGAAAACTGATATGAATAAAATGTGAAATATATACCATTTCATCCACAAGTATCATTTCCA
Organism: Mikania micrantha; assembly: GCA_009363875.1. NCBI lineage: Eukaryota > Viridiplantae > Streptophyta > Magnoliopsida > Asterales > Asteraceae > Mikania > Mikania micrantha. The sequence goes on along the minus strand of CM018698.1, from coordinate 53,658,549 downwards.
TTAGGTTTGTGTTAGGTCGCTAAACAATGGCAGTTTCCAAATCCGGATGATACAAACCTTGAGTGTATAGTTATCATTTAAAACATCAAACTCCTGGAGAAAAGTAACATTAGTTAATTCTATTTGAACCTGTGAAAATAAAGAACACAATCTTTAAATAATGTATTCAAATGATTGTAAATAAATGTATTGAAAATTACCTTGCACCCGAGTTATTTTCTTTCAGCTGGTAGAGGTATTGTGAGATGATATGAAATAGAATGAAAGTCATAATTTTATAGCATCCATATTGCATGTATTTATGTAAACTCGATGTAAAGACGATGTGACAATTGCAGTTGAGAAATCACGTCATTGATGACGGGATCACATTTGATCGTTCTATAAATCCATGTTGATTTGGCAATTGTAATTATTACAGATTGAAAGTATGTGAGAAATGATGAACGTGGGCGAAAACCGTATCCAAAACGGAGTCCTGGATTGTCCGGGAATCGAAAAACGAAGAAAATTTTCTAAGTATTGAACTTCAGGACTCGTTGCGGTACGCTAAGGATGGGATGAGGGTTCTCGGCGGTACGCGATGGACCAAAAAATTCTGACTTCTCCGAATTTCTTCGCGGTACGCGAAGACTTGCTTTGATCTGCGTCGCGGTACGCGACGGGTGAGGCGGTGGAAAAGTTTGATCTTCTTCATCAGATTTCATGCAGAATTTCTATTTTCTTATCAGTTCGAACTCTTTCACCTTCCAGACGAAAAACACACACACTTCACCATCAAATCTCAGTTTTAAGACCATCAGATTGTGTGGATCGCACCAGGGAACTTATCTGCAAGTACTGATTGTTGTTTTAACCGCAGAAATCCGTCAGATTAGGTAACAGTTCGTTTTAACCTTCTAGTTTGTTATTGATTGATTAGATCTTGATTTTGAACGTAATGACATAGTTAGGATTGTTTATTATTGCCTAGATGATGGCTAGGATTGATTATAAATGAAGAACACGATGTTTTAACGGTTAAATCCTTGTTTTGATCCGTTGTAATGCCCGGTTTGCATGAAATCATACCCATGATTATAATGGTTTAAACCATTTGATTATGACAATGTAGGTGATTAGTTTGATTAATCTTTGAAATGCAAGGTTAAATCCAAGTGTTTCAAACTAATCACAATCATTAACATACTCATTGGAACGATTATCTGATGTTTACGATAACAGTCAGATTAGTATGTTAAACATGGTTGTTAAACCTATTCTAATGCTACATTGTGATATTTCATGATATTTGGGTAATCAATAACAAGGATTGATCATTCCTAAGCCATTAAACTATCTAGAAACTGTTACGGCATTATAATCAACAACATTAACTATTTGGTTAATCGGAGATTAATTTGATTAAACAAATGTGTCATCAACCTTTTAGTAGGAACCCAAATTAGTATAGGAACCTACATTATCATACATTGTATGATATTAGGTTAAAACAATCCATTAAACTCCTAATATCGGTTGATGACTTTACATTGCAATGTCTGCGACATTGAACGTTCAGACAGGTATAATCAGCAAGTTAGAATATAAATAATTAATCAAACATAAACTAATGCAGATTTACACTATTAGCATCAGTTTGCGTGTGATTTCACTACTTTGTGACTTCAGGTGAGTTTCGTACAACCCCTTTTCATTTTAGTGTTTTACAAATATCGGGGAAATTTTGTAAATCGATTTCTGAACATATGATATGTATCACTGCTATCTTTGTGATTGCATGCGACTTTTGTGTGAATTCATGGGATTTTGCCGTTAGTATCTCTATCACAGTATCAAAAGTCCTCATCTCTTGAACTGTATCTAGTGAACCCATGTGGGGCCGAACAGGAAGCATTGATAGTACTACTGACTGACAACCCATTTGCTGGGAGGATTGCATCTCCCCTGGTGTGAATGTTTGTTACCTGTTTCCGAAACACTTTCTTAATGTTAGTGATAGACATTAAGATAATGAGGCATTAAGATATTTACCGACAGGTAGTATCTTCGTAAAACGTAAAACTGTCCGAAAGGAACTAGATACGGGTCCCATGGTTATCTGAACTGTATATCTTGAAATTTTGCATATCATATTGTTTAATTACCAAACTTTACGAACTCACGAGCTTTGTGCTGACGTTTTCAAATCAAACATTTTTGCAGGTAGACAGTGATTTCGGTGAGACTGCACTTCACAAATTTGTAATTGAATAAGTTAATGTTGTAATGTGAATTGTAATAACGAACCATGTAATGTAGTTATCTTAAGTTAATATGTGTGCTTGTGATATCGGATCAAGTAAGTCACCCCTCATCTCTGAGACATCACCACTATGCTTCCGCGACCGTTTTAGTGACATCATCAACAGGTGACGAGAGGTGGGGGTGTGACAGGGTGGTATCAGAGCCACATGTTTTAGATAATTAGGTTGACTTAGAGACCTAGACTATAACCATAGGCTCGTATAGTGACACAGAGAGCACCGAACATAAATAATGAACAAAACTTATTTTGAATGAAGCCAGAATAATCAGGTGGTACGAATTCCAGTTATAAGTGGCCAGCATAACTGAAATTTGCAACACGTGTGCGTTCTAGTTTAATTTAATTCAATTAGAAAAATAACAAAATACCTAGTGAGGTATTCTGTCATCGTAAAATACCTAGTGAGGTATTCTGTCATCGTAAAATACCTAGTGAGGTATTCTGTCCTCGTAAAATACCTAGTGAGGTATTATGTCATCGTAAAATACCTAGTGAGGTATTTTGTCCTCGTAAAATACGTAGTGAGGTATTCTGTCATCGTAAAATAGCTTGGTGCTATCTCATAAAATAGCTTGTGTGCTATCTCGTAAAATAGCTTGGTGTTATCTCGTAAAATAGCTTGGTGTTATCTCGTAAAATAGCTTGGTGCTATCTCGTAAAATAGCTTGTGTGCTATCTCGTAAAATAGCTTGTGTGCTATCTCGTAAAATACTTTGTGTGGTATACTCACGTAAAATACCTTGTGTGGTATACTCTCGTAAAATACCTTGTGTGGTATACTCTCGTAAAATACCTTGTGTGGTATATATTCTCGTAAAATACCTTGTGGGGTATACTCTAGTAAAATACCTTGTGTGGTATACTCTCGTAAAATACCTTGTTGTGTATACTCTCGTAAAATACCTTGTGGGGTATACTCTCGTAAAATACCTTGTGTGGTATACTCTCGTAAAATACCTTGTGTGGTATACTCTCGTAAAATACCTTGTAGGGTATACTCTCATAAAATACCTTGTGTGGTATACTCTCATAAAATACCTTGTGTGGTAACTTACCTATTGATTGTGAAACACATATCAAAGTCCTGTATAATAATATCTCAAAAATGAAAGATGTGTATTTCCTGTGAACAGTGACATATCGGTATTGGTATCATAACGCCGTGTGCTATGTGATACTATAACACATTTTGAGATAACAGGGCTAAGTATGACTACAAATATCTGTATGATTATTGTATGTTGGGAACATATCTGAATTATATCAATGTAGTTATACCATTTTCTTAAGAATCACATATCGACATGATTTTTCAGTACGACTGAATATGGTTGAATTAATGTGATTGAACAAGGGTTATATTTTTTTTATTCTTGAACTGACCTGAGTTTGTCTGCATGTGAGCAGAACGATGGCTCCAAAACGAGGTCGACAAGCCAAGAAAGCTGGCAGGAATAATCTTAACCCTGAATTGGAACAAGTTCCGCCTATGAACGTAGAATCGAATCCGGAAGTGAACATGGTTCCACCCAGAAATCTGGAGACGAATATTGTTCCACCAGTGAACCCAGAAGTGAACATTATTCCACCTGCTGGTGCAAGTGGATCTGAATCAAATGAATCAATGATAGCACGAATTATTCGAGTACAGCTATCAGCTTGTGGTGTATTAACACAACACCAACCTCATATCACTGCGGGTTCTGGTGGGAATCATGATCATGTGGACAATAACGCTACTAGTGGACACATAGAAGCTCATCCGACCACCGGTACAACTACAACTGCTCCTGATCCACCACGACAGGGATGTACTTATAAGTATTTTGCTTCCTGCAACCCTCCTACTTTCACGGGAAAGGAAGGAGCGGCTGGTCTTTTGAGGTGGATTGAGGAGATGGAAACCAAACTTAAAATCAGCCAGTGTTTAGAGAAGCATAAGGTGTCTTATGCTGCCTGTTCTCTGAAAGAATCAGCTTTAACCTGGTGGAATACCCACTCTGGGCTCAGCTACAGTTGACTCTATGGGATGGAATGAATTTAAAACTCTGATTAGATCAGAGTACTACCCAATCACTGAAATTCAAAAGCTCCAGGAGGAATTCTGGAATCATTCTATGATCGGTGCTGATTGTTTAGCTTATACCGATCGGTTTCATGAACTTACTTGCTTACTTTCTGATATTTTTTCTACGGAAGCAGCGTTGATTGAGAAGTATATCAAGGGTTTGATTCCCCAGATTCGAGGAATGGTGACTGCAGCTGAACCTACAACTCTAAAACATACAATTCTTTTGACCACTAAGCTTACCGATGAGGCGGTAAGGAGTGGTATTTTGAACACGAAAACTCAGACGGTAGTGGGCCGTAGTGATGTTAGTACCTCTAGTGCTATGAGAGGTACCAAACGAAAGTGGTTTGGCAAAACCAAAGCGAAAGCTCCGGCTGAGATCAACCAGAGCAAGCCAACTGTGAAAAACTATGGTGCTGCTATTCCTGAGAGGAAAACTTATACTAGGCAGGCGCCCAAATGCAACAAGTGTCCATATCATCATACAGGACCGTGTCTTGTTTGTGCCAACTGTAATAGGGTTGGACACTACACCAAATACAGTACTTTGCCTACTCGTCAACCAAATCAAGCACCACGACAAACCACTCAAACAAATCGGCCATGCTTCAAGTGTGGAAGTCCTGACCATCTCATGCGAAACTGTCCGAACAGCAACACCATTCAAGGGAATGAAGCTAGGGAGAGCCTTTCAGATTGGTGCAACCGAGGCTAGGCATGATGCGAATATTGTCACTGGTACGTTTCATCTTAATAATCTATACGCATCAGTTCTGTTTGATACATGGGCAGATAATAGTTTTATCTCTCCTGAATTTGCATCATTACTATCATTGCCTACAATAGATCTAGAAACTCCTTATGTTATTGAACTTGCTAATGGCAAGTTAATCAAAACTAACAGTGTTATTCAAGAATGTTCCTTGAATTTGAATGATCATCTTTTCAATATCAATTTATTTCCTATTGAGCTTGGGAGCTTTGATGTTGTGGTCGGTATGGACTGGCTTTCTGATAACCAAGCGGAAGTTGTATGTCAAAACAAGATGATCCGTATTCCATTACCTAACGGTAATACACTAATAGTTCAAGGAGAACGAGCCGGTAGAAAACTTGGTATCATTTCTTGTATGCAAACTCAGAAACTCTTACGAAAAGGTTGTCAGGCCTTTTTGGCATATGTGATCGAAAGTTGTTCTGTACAGAAACGTATCACAGATATTCCAGTAGTCAAATATTTTCCTGAAGTTTTTCCTGAGGATATATCAGGATTACCCTCAGTGAGACAAGTCGAATTTCGTATTGACTTGATTCCAGGTGCAACACCTGTAGCTAAAGCTCCTTATCGTTTAGCACCCTCAGAGATGCAAGAGCTTTCAGGTCAATTGCAAGAACTGTTAGACAAAGGTTTTATCAGACCTAGTTTCTCACCCTGGGGAGCACCAATTCTTTTTGTGAAAACGAAGGATGGTTCATTCAGGATGTGCATAGACTACAGGGAACTCAATAAACTGACAATCAAAAATCGTTATCCTTTACCATGAATCGATGATCTATTTGATCAGTTACAAGGTGCTACTTACTTTTCAAAAATCGATTTAAGATCTGGATATCATCAGTTACGAATTCATGATGATGATGTTCCTAAAACTGCTTTTAGAACTCGATACGTGCATTATGAATTTTTAGTAATGCCATTGGGATTAACAAATGCACCTGCATTTTTCATGGATCTGATGAATCGAGTATGTAGACCTTATCTGGATAAATTTGTGATTGTATTTATTGATGATATTCTCATTTATTCTCGAAACCAACAAGAACATGCCCAACACTTGAAACTCATATTAGAACTTCTAGCACGTGAACAGCTTTATGCCAAATTCGCCAAGTGTGAGTTTTGGTTACGAGAAGTTCAATTTCTTGGGCACGTAGTAAATAAGAACGGTATTCAAGTGGATCCCAGTAAGATCGAAGCTGTGAAGCAATGGGAAACACCACGAACCCCAACTGAAATAAGTCAATTCTTAGGGCTCACAGGTTATTATCGCCGATTTATCAATAACTTTTCAAAAATAGCCTTGCCACTCACTACATTGACCCAAAAGAATCAACCTTTTATATAGGATTCCCAACAGGAGGAGGCATTCCAACTGTTAAAACACAAACTCTGCAATGCACCGATCTTGGCATTACCGGAAGGTATTGAGAATTTCACAGTGTACTGTGATGCCTCGCGTCAAGGTCTTGGGTGTGTTTTGATGTAGAATGATAAGGTAATTGCTTATGCTTCTCGACAACTGAAGATACATGAGAAGAACTATACTACCCATGATCTAGAACTTGGTGCAGTGGTGTTTGCACTCAAGATTTGGAGACAATATCTATACGGAACCAAGTGTATTGTATACACTGATCACAAAGGTCTGCAACACATTCTAGATCAGAAAATATTGAACATGCGACAAAGGCGCTGGGTAGAACTTCTAAACGACTATGACTGTGAAATTCGATATCACCCAGGCAAAGTAAATGTTGTAGCTGATGCCTTAAGTCGCAAGGAACGAGTCAAACCTTTACGTGTGAAAGCGTTAGGAATGACTATTCGAACCAGTCTAATTCCTCAAATCAAGGAAGCTCAGCAACAAGCTTTACAAACAACGAACTACTTTGCTGAGAACCTAAGAGGACTAGACAAACAACTTGAAACCAAAGCTGATGGAGTTCTGTGTTTCAAAAGCCGAATTTGGGTTCCTTTATTCGGTAACTCTAGAACAATCATCTTGGATGAGGTGCACAAATCCAGGTATTCTATTCATCTAGGTGCTGATAAAATGTATAAAGATCTTAGAGATTTTTACTGGTGGCCTGGAATGAAGAAACACATAGCTGAATACGTGGATCGATGTTTAACATGTGTCAAAGTTAAGGCTGAACATCAACGACCTTCTGGGTTATTGCAGCAACCTGAGATTCCCATGTGGAAATGGGATCAGATCTCTATGGATTTTATTACTAAATTACCCAGAACATCACATAATCATGACTCTATATGGGTTATTTTTGATCGCCTTACTAAATCTGCACATTTCTTACCCATCCGAAAAGATTATTCTATGGACCGACTCGCTAAACTCTATGTCAATGAGATTGTATCTCGACATGGAGTACCAATCTCTATCATTTCTGACAGAGATAGTCGGTTTATGTCACGATTTTGGCAAACTCTTCAGAATGCTCTGGGCACACAAATCAATATGAGCACAGCTTATCATCCACAAACCGACGGGCAGACTAAACGAACAAATCAAACTCTTGAAGACATGCTCAAAAGCTGTGTGATTGATTTTGGAGGTAGCTGGGACATTCATCTTCCACTTGTTGAATATTCATACAATAACAGCTACCATACCAGTATTCAATGCGCTCCATTCGAAACACTTTATGGACGCAAGTGTAGGTCACCTATCTGTTGGTTAGGGGTAGGTGAGAGTCAAATCATATGCCCAGAATTCATTCAGGAAACAACTGATAAGATCGCACTCATTCAAGAACGAATTAAAGCTATTCGCGATCGTCAAAAGAGTTATGCTGATAATCGCCGTAGACCACTCGAATTCCAAGTAGGTGATCGGGTTATATTGAAAGTATCACCTTGGAAGGGCATTTTCAGCTTTGGGAAAAGAGGTAAGCTTTCACCAAGATATGTAGGGCCATTCAAAATTCTTGAACGAATTGGATCAGTAGCCTACAGACTTGAATTACCTCTTGAACTTAGTAACATTCACGATGTTTTTCATATATCAAATCTGAAAAGGTGCCTAACTGATGAATCATTGATCGCACCGCTCGAAGAGATTCAAATTGATGAAAAACTTCAGTTCAGTGAAGAACCAGTAGAGGTAATGGATCGAGAAATGAAAGTGCTGAAACGTAGTCGCATACCAATTGTAAAAGTACGATGGAACTCGCAACGTGGACCCGAGTATACGTGGGAACGTGAAGATCGAATGAAAGAAAAATACCCACATCTATTTTCGTAAACAACTATCATCATTTAAATTTTCTCTAAATTTCATCTAACAGGAGGAGACTGTGACAATTGCAGTTGAGAAATCACGTCATTGATGACGGGATCACATTCGATCGTTCTAGAAATCCACGTTGATTTGGCAATTGTAATTATTACAGATTGAAAGTTTTTGAGAAATGATGAGCGTGGGCGAAAACCGTGTGCAAAACGGAGTCCTGGATTGTCCGGGAATCAAGAAAGGAAGAAAAATTTCTAAGTATTGAACTTCTGGACTCGTCGCGGTACGCTAAGGATGTGCTGAGGGTTCTCGGCGGTACGCGATGGACCAAAAAATTCTGACTTCTCTGGATTTCTTCGCGGTACGCGAAGACTTGCTTTGATCTGCGTCGCGGTACGCGACGGGTGAGGCGGTGGAAAAGTTTGATCTTCTTCATCAGATTTCATGCAGAATTTCTATTTTCTTATCAGTTCGAACTCTTTCACCTTCCAGACGAAAAACACACACACTTCACCATCAAATCTCAGTTTTAAGACCATCAGATTGTGTGGATCGCACCAGGGAACTTATCTGCAAGTACTGATTGTTGTTTTAACCGCAGAAATCCGTCAGATTAGATAACAGTTCGTTTTAACCTTCTAGTTTGTTATTGATTGATTAGATCTTGATTTTGAACGCAATGACATAGTTAGGATTGTTTATTATTGCCTAGATGATGGCTAGGATTGATTATAAATGAAGAACACGATGTTTTAACGGTTAAATCCTTGTTTTGATCCGTTGTAATGCCCGGTTTGCATGAAATCATACCCATGATTATAATGGTTTAAACCATTTGATTATGACAATGTAGGTGATTAGTTTGATTAATCTTTGAAATGCAAGGTTAAATCCAAGTGTTTCAAACTAATCACAATCATTAACATACTCATTGGAACGATTATCTGATGTTTACGATAACAGTCAGATTAGTATGTTAAACATGGTTGTTAAACCTATTCTAATGCTACATTGTGATATTTCATGATATTTGGGTAATCAATAACAAGGATTGATCATTCCTAAGCCATTAAACTATCTAGAAACTGTTACGGCAATATAATCAACAACATTAACTATTTGGTTAATCGGAGATTAATTTGATTAAACAAATGTGTCATCAACCTTTTAGTAGGAACCCAAATTAGTATAGGAACCTACATTATCATACATTGTATGATATTAGGTTAAAACAATCCATTAAACACCTAATATCGGTTGATGACTTTACATTGCAATGTCTGCGACATTGAACGTTCAGACAGATCTAATCAGCAAGTTAGAATATAAATAATTAATCAAACATAAACTAATGCAGATTTACACTATTAGCATCAGTTTGCGTGTGATTTCACTACTTTGTGACTTCAGGTGAGTTTCGTACAACCCCTTTTCATTTTAGTGTTTTACAAATATCGGGGAAATTTTGTAAATCGATTTCTGAACATATGATATGTATCACTGCTATCTTTGTGATTGCATGCGACTTTTGTGTGATTTCATGGGATTTTGCCGTTAGTATCTCTATCACAGTATCAAAAGTCCTCATCTCTTGAACTGTATCTAGTGAACCCATGTGGGGCCGAACAGGAAGCATTGATAGTACTACTGGCTGACTACCCATTTGCTGGGAGGATTGCATCTCCCCTGGTGTGAATGTTTGTTACCTGTTTCCGAAACACTTTCTTAATGTTAGTGATAGACATTAAGATAATGAGGCATTAAGATATTTACCGACAGGTAGTATCTTCGTAAAACGTAAAACTGTCCGAAAGGAACTAGATACGGGTCCCATGGTTATCTGAACTGTATATCTTGAAATTTTGCATATCATATTGTTTAATTACCAAACTTTACGAACTCACGAGCTTTGTGCTGACGTTTTCAAATCAAACATTTTTGCAGGTAGACAGTGATTTCGGTGAGACTGCACTTCACAAATTTGTAATTGAATAAGTTAATGTTGTAATGTGAATTGTAATAACGAACCATGTAATGTAGTTATCTTAAGTTAATATGTGTGCTTGTGATATCAGATCAAGTAAGTCACCCCTCATCTCTGAGACATCACCACTATGCTTCCGCGACCGTTTTAGTGACATCATCAACATGTGACGAGAGGTGGGGATGTGACAGACGAAAATGATTTGATTGAATGTTTAAATTGATTTTGACATGGAATGGAAAATTATGAAAATGGAAACACATAATGTTTAGGTAAATAATAAAGGAAATAGAATAAAAGATGATTAGCTACGTTTGAAGTTTTTTAAAGTAACTATTTAAACTTATTTTATTAATTTTGAGAAGAGTTATTTTGAGTAAAGATCCTTTCTATTTAAATTAATTGGTATGACATTTTTTAAATATTAATATTGTTAAATGTGATCAAAATGTCTATACATGATGCGTATGATAATTAAAATGGTAATATATTTAATTATCACATATAAGAAATTTGAAATAACAAATTATAATTTCAGAATCAGTTATACATTGATATAATACTGTGTATTTAAATTTAGGATTTTATGATAATTTTATAACATATAACACATGCTAAATGCATATATATCAAATAATAATCCAACGCTATTTAAATTACATTCTAATGTTTAGCTCTTATAACAGACTTATATCAACATATATTTGAAAGGAAATATCACTAAATTAATTCTTAATATCTTTAAAGTTCTAATATCAACATATATTTGCACTCAGTTAATTTCGAAATTAATCTAGAAACCAATAGTTATAAAAAATTGATGTGTTTATGGATCTACAAAAATAGCTAAAATAAATTAGTTTGTATGTTAATACATTGACTTTTAAAAATCAAAACTAAGTAGTATGATGCTCGGATCTTTATCAAAACAAATATTAGTGATGCGATGTGCTAAACAAAGTTTAATTTGCTAACGTGAACCTAAAATTGCTGTGGAAAAATGTATGCAGTGAAGAACAAAATCACCAAAATAAGCTTTATGAGAAATAAACAGATCATTTAGAAAATTCAATCATTCTACATCAAAGTCAGGACTAAACGAATAGTATATGAAAATAGAAAAACCAAAAATCCCTAAACTTTGAACACGCAAATGACGAACATATAAAACGAAACAACCTGAAATTTATAAAACCAAGTAAATGTTACTCTAACCTTAATAAACAATCCCGAAGCAAGAAATTCCCAAATCTATGACAAAATCGGAACCGGAATTAGAATATGCGTTATTCATTGAAACTTAAAATTAAAGGTAATCAGAACATAAAGAAATCTAAAGGAACAGAGACGGATCAATAAGAATCTTACGTTTTTTTCGTGAATCGCCGGTTAAAATTAGGGTTTTTTGAGAATGGAGGATGCCTTGTTTTCAAGTGGATCTGTGGTTAACAAAGCATATGAGAGCATTAAAACAAAATCAAATATTGCAAGAAAAAAATATATAAACAGAAGATCGAAGGAAGAAATTACCGTATGAGGATAAGGCGGTGGGATGTTTCCTTCCAAAACCTTCTTAGAATGAGGGAATGGAAATAACGGACGCCGGTTTAGAAATCAAATTCGATAGGATAATAAGATCCGGAAAAGGATCCGTGTGTGGAAATAAATGGGTTTAGTTTTTTTTTTTTTGGGGGGGGGGATTTTAGATAGCCTAGAATTGTGTAATGTGTCCCCCAAACACTTTGATTTATTAAATATAATAGATTTATAATAATAATTAGAGGTGAAGAAAAAACCTGACTAAAGTGAGCACATTTGAACTCAAATAGGTGTATGTTTGGTATTTAATTTAAAGGTATCTTTATTAATTTATTGACTTTTAGAAAATTTAATAAGTTAAAATAATGCTTGTCAATATCAAAAGGAATTTTTTTAAACTTTTAAAGTAAGGTTAACAAGTTGTTTTCAAAATGATATCATTTGTAGTTTCAAAAAACCTTTTTAACTTTTTGATATAATAGGTTAAAAACTAAGACTATCCACAGCGGTCACCCCACTGAAAATCCCCATTCCGAAATTTTCTGTCACGTGATCACCTCACTGAAAACCTTAAAACACGTCATCACCTCACTGAAAACCTTAAAACCCCACAGTGGTAACCCTACAGAAAACCATTTCCCACTATTTCACATCATCAACAATATTTAAATTTAATTGATTTATTTATTTATTTTTTGTTGCAAACTAAAAATAAAAGAAAGAATATTATAAAAACCTTAATATTTAATTAAACCATTCAAATAAATATACAAATAAAATAAAATTTCCAATGCAAACTTAAATAAAATAAAACATTGAAAAAAAAAAGTAACAATTAAAATAAAAATACAAGTTAACGATATTTATCGAAGAGCTTCTTTTACAATTTTTTCATAATTGAACGTTCTTCCTCGTCGAGTTCTTCGGGAGGCAAAGCCCTCATCGTTTTGAGGTCGGCTCGGAGAGTCTTCTCCTCGTGAATTTGAAATTTTATTTCTTGCATTTTTTCCTTCTCCTCGTGTTTTTGTTTTTGAAAACTCATTAAAGCTTCAAGTTGATTAGCGAGGTCGATTGTTGTCGGGATAGAGGAAACGGTTTGACAACTCGATGATGAAGCTCGTTTTGTTGTATCTTGCCCTGCCGATCTAACTGCTTTTTTGGATGTCGAACTCAACTTCTTCCTCGTCATCCTCGAGGTTAACCGCGTAATTTGTATGAGCGGTCGAAACCCCTGGCGAATACTCGTTCGACTCAGAGTTTTTGGTTCGTTTTGAAGAACCTTGCACCTCGTTACCTTCTTAACAAAAAACGCAGAATTTTGGTGAGTCTTTTATCGTGACCCAAACGTGGTAGTGGTTAAATGTTTGGCCGTTACTCTTTATTTGGTATTCCTTTTCGGCCCATTTCAAGACGTTCTTGTCGCTCATTCCGCTTTTCCAGTTGTTGGCACAATTCCTATAGATGCCACTAAACTTTGTTAACTTGGCGCACATATCCTTCCACTTTGAATTTAGTTGATGATATGTGCGGTATTCGGCTTCAAAGCCCATCATATTGTGCCAAATAACGGTAACTTTTTTCCAAAAATTTTCGCGTTTTTTGCAAATTACCTACAAAAAAATAATATCACTTAAAAGAATTTATAACAACAAATACATACACTTTAAAAAAATAAATAACAACAACTAAATTATAACAACATATAAAAAATATAATACTTAAAATAAAAACTTAAAAATAATAATTAAAACAACAATTAAAAATAAACAACATTTTAAAAAAAATTATCACTTTAGAATAAAACGTAACATTTTACCTTTGGTTTTGTTCTCGGATTCGTCTGTAACATCACTGTACTTCAGGTCGTCCGTACATTCGTACGATTATACTGTTACGACCTGATATAATAATTATTAATGACAATGAATTATTGGAAGCATTATTTGATGATTATCACTGTTATTGGTATACATATTTAGAACATATATTATACGCATAAACCGTGGAAAGTTTAGTTGTAACCCAACTACACAGAACCAGAGGGTTTATCGCAGATGAAAACACAGATAATGGTTTGCTGGTTGAAATGGAAAGGAATTAGGAGTTGGTTATAGTTTGGTTTTTAAACATAGTCAAGGACACATGGTCATGGTTTATCGAAATAGCGGTGGGACGGTGGCTGGGGCAGTTGCAACTGACCCCTACATATGCCCTATACATATGCATATTTCGGTCTATCACGGATGTGTCAGTGACTTGGTTTAGTGGGTTTGAATTGGAATTAATTACGGATGGTGAGGTTATGAACATTATTTAAACGCGAATATTAATTCAGAGATATTAACTTGATAATGTATTCGCGTGGGTCACGATTCACACGAATATAATTATTAAGAATAATATTCTGAAACGATATTCCATAATCAGTAAATCAAATCGAAATACGATACGAGCGTTGGATTCGGAAAGGTGACGATGTTTACGAATACGTACGTAAGTAACGCGTTTCGACGAGATAACTAAATAATATTTAACGATATTAAATTAATAAATGAAAACTAATAATATTTATTAGGACTCACAACCTAAAACAAATCCGAGTAAAACGTTCTATTTAAACGATTAATTTAACGAAAGCAAATGAAGCACTTTGTTTAAATGAACTGATTTAAAATCATTTTTATTAAAAAGAAACTTATTTAATTATATGTGATATGTTTTAAATATGTTTTACGTTAAAAACCGAGCATTTAATATGAGCTATCGCGATAAAAACGAGACCGAGCACGCGAGGATTTATTGGAGTATAAAAGCCATCATTTCTCCTTCTTCTTCATTTGCAAGATCACTTTTCTCTCTCTACAACCTAATTTTCGTCATTTTCTCTCTCTACAACTTCACTCTACGATTTCTCTCTCGTTACTCAACGGAATCGCAAGATCTTGGTGTCCACGTGTTCGTGTGATCGAGGGGAACAAGAAGATATAAAGAAACCAAGCTTTTGATCAGCATTTTGAGGTAGATCTCGAGTTTCTCTTTTTACTTTACACTTAAACACAATCGGTTCATATGGGTATGTGTTAAACGAGTGCTACACCACGAAAAAAACACTAAAACAAACTAGTAGTACTGTTGAGATGGGTGGTAACAGGCTCGAAAATGTGAAAATGATTATGTTGATGGTCTGGTTTGTCGGAGATCAGGTCGGGCGAACCCTGTTAGGGTTGGCCGAACCTTGGCTGGGAAGTTTCAGTGCATTTCCGAACCCATAAGAGCCAGACGAACCCTTGTGCTGTTGAACGAACCCTGCTAGGTGGACAAAAAGGGACGAACCTTGTTACCACGAACCTAAAACCTACGAACCTTATGGGTTTCACCAACCGAACCCTGCTGAACTTGAAGGATAAGCCGAACCCTTCGAGGCCGAAGCTGTGCATGGCCACGAACCCCTCACTTGCTGGCCGAACCTAAGTCAGGTCTGCATGTCACGAACCTTTGATTGGCTACGAAGCCTATGCTAGCGAACCTTGCATGGTCGAACCTTCCAACGAACCTCCCATAGGCAACGAACCTCCATGCACTCGTGAACCATGAGGATCAGACGAACCATGCAAGGGAAACGAACCCAGGCCGGCGAACCCCAACCGAACCCTTTCTTTTCTTCATAGCCGAACCTAGGGGGAACTCTAGATAGGTTCGCTGCCCTCATGAAGAACAAAACCTAATTTCATTTAACAAAGGGATTAAGGGCAAATGGGAGATAATTATGTAAGTATACATATACATACATATATGTATACACGTGTGCATGCATGGGAAATCTTAATAATCATTTTCTAAATAGGAACAAGGTTTTAATAAAACGATTTGCATAAATTAAATATGTGGTGGACGGAAATTAAGTAATCACATAAACTTGAGTGGATTTTTATAACTTAAGCTTAAATGATTAAGCTAATGATTGTACATGCATGCACCTTATAAGTGAATACATATGGATAAGTTATTGTTCTTCCAACACGTGTAATTTCTAAAATTCCATTAAACCTTAAGATGCTTAAATGAAATCGTATATGTGGTATGTGTATGATAAGGACTTAACATCTTTAAGTATACATACCTACGGGGAATAAGCATACAAATTCACAGTTAACCATAATATAATAGATAATTAAATCTAAAAGTTGAATTGCTTTTAATGGTACTTATCTATAAAATCTTTAGTGTTTCGTGTTAACTTAGATTAAATAAGTAAGTTAACAATACACTTAACGATTAAAGGAAAACATATGAACACTCAATTGAAATGAAACGCGTATACTTATAAACACAAGCATTACAATAATTACAGATTGTTGAGTTGATCTTGAGTTCACTTACGTGAGCGCGCATATTACAGGAACACTGATTCTAAGGATTCAGGTGAGTTCTCATAACCTCCCTTTCTTTTAAACTATTTTGTTTTTAAACTCGGAGGTGAAACATGTATACCAATTTACATATTGACTTGATAACACAAGGATGACACTTATTTGCTTGTATGAGATCCATAGTTATGGATGGTCATATTCCATGAGTTGTTACTAATGACTTTGTGTCATTCGCGACGACTGCATGTATTGTCACGTGGATGTTTCCACACTGCGTGTAATCGTTGTGGTTGACTTCGGTCTTCCTCAAAAATTGCATGTATTGTCACGTGGATGTTTCCACACTTCGTGTAATCGTTGTGGTTGACTTCGGTCTTCCTCAATGATTGCATGTACACGTGGATGTTTCCACACTCCGTGTAATCGTTGTGGTTGACTTTGGTCTTCCTCAATGATTGCATGTATTGTCACGTGGATGTTTCCACAACTCCGTGTGTCGTTGTCATTGACCTCGGTCATATACAATGATACATGTATGGTCACTTATATAAATTGAGAATATTGATGGGTTATGATTGGTTGATTGAACATATGATTGATTATCTATGATTTATTATTATATGTGATTATGTGATTGAATTTATGTGTTGGGATTGTGTATTTGGATATAGTGTTGAATGATCTCACAGATGCTCATACGGATGTTATCAAGAAAATATAAACTCTTCAAAACTCTTGTAAAAGATTTTAAATATAAAACTTATGATTACTCACCAACTACTTTGTAGTTGACACTTGATTTTCACATGTTTCAGGAAATGAAGCTAAGTAGGTTGAGGAAGAAGAACTCACACTTTTGGACATCATCATATAGGGTCTCGGACTTAGCTAAATAACTGAATTTCTGGCGAATAAAATTTAGTTAGATAGCTGAATTTCTTTTGTATTTGATGTAACTAATTCATGATAGACATGATTTTTGTGTAATTATTTTGGTTGATTGAATGATATATGATGATTTGATTTAGATGCCCACGAGCTTTTGAACAATCTACACATCCCTCGTGCATCTCGACGTTTCCGCCATCAGTCGGGGTGTTACATCATCCATGTAGCATTTCCCGAGAGCGGTTTCTTCATCGGGAGTCCACGGTTTCGGTGCCATTGGACCGCTACTCGGCCCGGTTCCGGCCGACTGTTTGTGTTTCCTTCCTTTTCTATTTCGTTTTTGAGTATCTTGTGTCTTCGGCACGACTTCTTTTTCAAAATGAGTCGATGACCCGAAATCTGGTTCGTAACAGGGTTGGGAAAGAGTTTGTTGTAAACCGCTTTGGGAGTAAGCACCAAAACCGGCTTGGAAGTTTGGTTATGGTTGTTAAAGTTGTTGGAAGTTCGGGTTTTGTTGTAGTTGAACCCATAAATTAAGAAGCGATTCGGGATCGTACGAGAACTTGTTGAATTCAGGATTAGGAGTTTTTAGAGTTTTGATTCATGTTTGTAAAGTTTTTTTTATAAAAATATAGAGAGAAAGATGAAAGATGAAGAGAATGGGGTGATTTTTTTGTTAAAGTAATAGAGGTATTTATATGTTGGGTTAAAAAGTTTTTTTTTTTACAAAGTAGCCGTTTCAAATGGCTATTTCTTTTAAAGTCCAACGGCTATCCTACGTGGCCCAATCAGAAAGAAGCTAGAGACGCGGGACGCGGGGGCCGTAGAAGGGCGATTCGTGGGGTACGCGCATCAGGGTGGCGGTGTTCCCGCTTTAGGCCGCCGAGCCGCTGGCTCCGCAGGGCACCCACTACGGACGGTCTAATGCAAACACTATTTTAAAAGTTAATCCAGACAAGTTATTGACTATTCACATATTAAAAGTTAATGCAAACATTTTTTTTAACTTTATTTTAAAAAGTTATTAGTTAATAAACACTTTTGTTAAAAAAAACCCTTTTAAAGTTAAATAAGCAATCTCAAAAATACCTTAAGTTTACTAAGGTCAGGTTATTCGAGTCAAAAATATTAGTTGGGTTATTTGAGTCAACCCGATTAACCTAAACCTTTTAAACCATGTGTACTTATCAAGCTTCCATCACTCCACGTAAGTGTCACATAATCAACCAACACCATCACCCTTATCACTTCACATCATCATTACATAGGTTATCATCACTCCCACATCACATCCCTATCACTCTATGTTATCACTACCTTTATTCAATATTTTATTATTTGGTTTTCTTAATTATAAATTAAATTAAAAAAGACATAATATTATTAAAAAAATATGAAATTACAAAATAAAAATAAAAAATTTACATAATAAAAAATACATAAAAAAATTAATCCATATTGTATAATTTCATAATCTGCTCCTTCGTCTTCTCGGCCATTTCATGAGCACGACCGATTAAGTGATCGGTTGGAGTCAACAACAATTTCATATCATTGTTGTATTGTTTTTGCTCTTGTAAGTTGTGACACCCATGTCACTTTATGTCCCCTCCGAACATTTAAAAACATTATTTAACAAACTACGTTTAGGTCTCAGCAAAAACTTTCGTGTTTTACACATCTACAAACATACCATTTGCTAACACATGTTAAAACAAAGTTTAAGTATGTTTACATACTCCACAAAACATTTATTACACAAAAGTTTCACACAAGTTTGGTTATTAAGTTTAAAACCATAATACGAGCCTCCACGTTCGATTCCGACCACCTTCACCGCTCACCCGACTCTTTAGTACCTGTAATTCTGTAAACACCACATTTAATTTCACCATTAGTTCGTTAGAACTAAGTAAGATTACCCCACTATTTTGTCAAGTGTATTACATAACACCATATGGATACACTAATGATTTCCCAAATATAATTTGGTAACATTATTCAATCGTATACAACACGATTTACTAACGGGTCATTTTCACCCAACGTCCCATAAATCTCCTATTCATGCACAATTATTATAATTTAACAGAACACATATGTGCACACAAAACTCCAGTTGTGCATCATATTTCCCAAAAGTCAAACTTAAGCAATTTGATTCTTGAAATTGGATGTCTACACTCTTGTAGATCATCTTTTGTTCACACACCTTGTGAATCGAAGCATGTACATAGCCAATTTAATGTCTAAACTTTTGTATATCATAACCTCTACATTATGATGGTTGTTTACATTCTTGTAAATCAACTCAATCATTATCACTAGTTGAATGTTCACACACCTTGTAAATCATTCAACTACGGTAACCACACTAACCATAATCATTTATATCAAATTCAATCAAAACTACAAATCACATATATGCTAAATGCACAAATACTTGTAGTGTGGACTCACCCAATCCTACAACTACAAGTTCAATCAAATGGGTAACTTACCTTGATTTGGAGAGCTATCAACAATCTCCAATTCTTTTCCAGGCCTTCTAGAACTAGATTCACCTCCTCTTCCTATTATATATCCACATATAACAAGATTTAACAGCATGAACACATAACTTGTGTTATTTATGCAATCTAATTCATTTGACCTGTTTCACTTTTCAAATTCAATCAAATCCTCATTGAGGCTTTTATCAAACAACTCATGTGTAGAAACTAATCTACACATGTTCTTAGTCGTATTCAAGTTATCAAAATTTCATATTTTGTAACTTGTCTCTTGACTTCCACCACCAACACCTAGTTGCAACTCACACGTATACAACTAGTTTCAATACACCCCATACTCATACATATTGATTCAAACTCATTTGAATCTCATTCATTACTATGTGGAATATAGAAGTCAAGTTATCACTTATAATTAGCATATTTATGGCAAAATCATTAACTTTCAAATCCCAAACATTTAATCACGCATTTGAATTGAATCTATCATTCCATAGAATGATCCATAGTCATCATAATCATCATTTAATCATTCTACTAGTTATCAATCACAATGATATGGATTTCATGACAACCGGACATTATAACGGGTAAAAATCAAAATTTCACCGTTAAAACATCTAGTTATTCGTTTCTAATTATTCCTAGCCATCATCTAGGCAATAATAATCAACAATAATCATTATATCATGTTCACAACTCGATTTAATCCATATACTATTAAACAAGTAGGATAAAACGAATTGTTACCCTTTTTAACGGATTTCTCGGATAGAACAATGATCAGGACTCGTAGAATCGATCCCTGGCTCGATCTGGATGATCTGGTAACTTCAGAACTGATTTTAGATGATGAAAATTCGTTTATGTGTTTTTGTGATGAAAATATTCGAGAAAGAGAGAGATATGAACTGCATAATCTGATATTTCAATCTCATTTTTTCAAACCGCCATACGCCAGGCGCATCACCCCGCGTGGGTGTTTGGCCCGGGGCGTAACGCGCTAGACTAATCTCTCAGATATTTTTTACATCCGCACGCATCGCCTAGCGTGGGTGTCTGGGGCTAGGCGTATCGTCTGGCATCACTGATTTTGATATTTTTGTAATTTTCTTCGTTTTACGATTCCGGAGAATCCGAAACTCCGTTTCACGCACGGTTTTCTCTCACGTTCATGATTTCTCGCATATTTTCAATTTTTAACAATCACAATCATTCTATTAATGATTATTTCAAACATATTCGATTGTTAAAACCGGTTGTTACATAAGTCTTCAACGTGTCTTTGTAATCGGTTGAAGACGAGGCTTATGATCGTTTTGCCTTATTTTTTTCGACCTGACGGACGTTGAGGAGAGGGTGGGGGCATGTCGATCTCAACTTTATCATCCGACTCGTTTAAATTAATAAAATATCGACCGGTGGAGTCGGATCGAGTGGTCGTGTATTTTCCGAACGATGATATCTTCGTCCGTTTCGAAGTTTGTAGCTTTGGGAGGGATGCCATTTTGTTGATTTCATCATAACCTACCATGTCGCGATATGAGAAAATGACACGTTTTCTCTAGCATGGTTATCATCGTCTCGTTCATGATCGTTTCGTCATTTGACCGCTTTTTTGGTTGTTGTGGTGTTGAATCCAAACTCCGTTAAATTTCGCGACTTACATTGTAAGTCGCGCTGTTTTCCGGAAATCATGTCGTTCGTCCGGTGGGAGTCACAACCCAATGCTGAAAAAATTGGGCTCTAACACGTTTGCTAATTCCGTACTCGTTTGGTTATTACCAACGAACGAATCTTCAGAAACATCAATGTAAGCACGAGCTATTGCCACCTCAACTTCTGGCCATCGCGTAATGGTCAGTTTTGATGTATTTTCGGGCAGTTCTTTTCGTCTGTGCCTGCGTCGCGATGCAGCCGGTTGGGTTCGTAAACGTTCTCAAAAGCGAGTGAATTTTGATTGAAAAAAGGTTGTTGTGGGCACCAATTTGAAAACGTTAGAACTGCGTTCGGGTTGTTTGTATCGCCTTGAGGACGATAACAATTCATAAACGGGTTGTTTAGATCGATAGTGTATAGAAGTTTTTTAAAAATATGAGAATAGAAATTTTTGAAGAGTTTTTAAGAGATTATTTATTGTTTTTGATTGTGTGATGAATTAGTTTATATAGAGTGTAAAAAAAAAATTTGACCTCAACGGTCTCATAGCCGTTACTTTTTTCCCTGGCTCAAGGGTCGATCACCCCGTGAGGAGGCTCACGCCTCCACCCTTCACTTCTTCTCACGGCCCACAAACCCATGAGTACACATGGCCTTAATATGGTTGTGTTTCAGGTACATTTATAAAAGTTAGCCGGGTTTTAGCCTTTTATGTTAACTCGAATAAGTTGAATAAGCAGGAATAATATTTTTTTTATATATTAATTATTAAATACAAACCTTAAAATATATTTTCATTTAAATATTTAATTGTGTTAAGTACTTGTGAATTTAGGATTGTGAATATGAACCAACACATTTACCATTAATTTATATGTTTGAGCTACAAATTATTTGTAATAATTTAAAAATAGTCCAAGATTAAAGTTAACTAACCCGACTGTCCCTACCAAACTAACCGAACCCACTAACCTGAATGCTTTAAGGGTAGGGTTGTAGGTCAGTTTTTTTAAGAATAAACCTAATCAACCCTGCCTGATTAACCTGAAACCGATTGGATTGACCAGTTAACATATGTTGGATTTGCAAAGTGATGTGTTGCAAAACACATCTGCTTTTCTATTTGTTTTTAATTGATTTTTGTATAGTTTTATTCAGTTTTAGAGTCGATTGATGCTGGTTCTTCACATTTCTACAAATTGTTTCTTGCAGGTAATAAACATGCTATTTTGGCACAAAAGATAAAGAAAACGAGCTCCCGGACGGACGAGAACGAACTGAAAATCAAAGGGAGAAGAATTCTGGAAAAATACCTCCGTCGCGTCACGCGACAGCCATAGAAAACCCTGTCGCGTAGCGCGACAGGTGGAAAAAGACTGTTTTGCCCTTTTAAAGATTGCGGGTTTGACCCGACTAATTTGTCGGGTAGTGGAGCTTGTCGCGTACCGCGACAGGGTTAAAAATTCAGAATTTTGAGTTTTATGATTGGAAAACGGCTGGGGGCGGATTCATTCGATTTTGGACGACCAAAGACGATCTGAGAGGCGACTTGAAGCAAGGATACAAGATTGTATTCGATTTGGATCATCGGGAAGCCCTATACAAGTGATCCGAAGGGTGTAACGTGATCGGTTCTTCTTCCCTTCTTGTTATTCTCTTTTTACTGATGTTTGATATGGGTTTTTACACTATTTCTTCCTGTTTATTCATGATGATATGTGGCTAAACCTTTTAGACCACCTAGGGTTTTATAATATGCATGTTTAATGGTTGTGAGGATTGATTGCGGAACAAGTTTGAATCTTTTAATGGTATAACGATTTGGTTTTGATTCTTGGATGTGCATGAATGTTTATGTTGTTTGTGATTCGGGTTATCGATGCCTCATGTGCTTTGGCGAATGTCTTTCGTGTAATAGGTGCGTGCTAGGTCGATTACTTGGTGTTTTTGATTTGTGGATGGATTACTAGACGTAGTGATTCATAGGAATGATGATTAGGTCACAAATGAACTAAATGTTTAACCAAATTCAATAGCCGTGAGGTGAGGGTTTGTTAGTATGTCTTGCGTGTTTAAAAACTAGTTAAAGTCTTTGTGAAAAGACTAAGATTAGGTTAATAAAACATCGTCTTGTATGCTAAGTCCAAGATGAATTTCTTTATTATCCCTTGCATTCGATGTAATGAAACTATCATTTCCGTGAGGTAGATGGTTTTTGGACATACCATTAATGGGTTGGTTAACTTGTGAGAGTAATTAACCTAAACCGGTGTTTGAGAAACTTGTAGGCATTTTAGTTGATTTCTTTAAAAAGGGTTAAAGAATCTCTAATATGTTGATAAGCTAATATTCAAAGATCCCTGTTCCAAAACAAGTTCCATAATCAATCTAAACACATTAGACATGTATAAAGTAAACCCTAGGTAGTCTTATCATTATTAGTGAGTTTTATTTGCGTTTTTCCATTTGAGTCTTAAGTCGGTTTTTAGAATCTTATTAGTTTCAGTTTAATTAATTAATTACAAAACCCCCCTTTAAAACAATTAATTTAATTTAAGTCTTTTGTATAGATAAGTCTTTGAGTCTATTTTTGCATTTTCTATAGGAGTATGTGGGTTCGATATCCGGACTTGCTTTTCTGTACTACTTCTCGATAGGTTCACTTGCCTGTTAGTAGTTTAGTTTTGGGAGTCTAGAGTATTACTTAGTGTCTAGGTTAGTTTTGATTTTTGTTAAGTTTTAATTAAACTGCTTTGCACACATCAAGTTTTTGGCGCCGTTGCCAAGGACTTCTTAGTCGATTGTGCAGTTTAGTCTTGTGTCTTATCTGTGCGTATTTATTTTTAGTTTTAGTTTTATTTTACTTTAATTTTATTTCTTTTTGATTTATTTTTATTTATTTGCAGGTTTGGTAGTGTATGCCACACTTACGCTCACACGGACCGCCACCAGAGCTTTCGTTGCCATCAAGGAGCAATTCGCGGGACTTCTCTGAGGGTTCTACGAGCGAGGTAAGTGCTTCTACTCCAGTTTCTGCTGATTCTTCTGAGCACACACCACCATCTTCTTCTAGTTCTTCCACCCATTCTAGTCCACGTTTGCACTTTATTCCACCCATGGCTGAGCGTCGCACGGTTCACCAGCAGGCCACTGCAGGTTTCACGGGACTTAACAATCCCATCACTGTGCCAAATATCACGAATGAAAATTTGTGGCAGATTCCTTCGTATATCATGACAGCCATTAACAACACTCAGTTTAATGGCCGTGATGATGAAGATGCTCCAGCACACATTGCTCGCCTCACTCGCATCTGTGGTACCTTCAATCTTCAAGGTGCCACTGAAGATGCCATTTTCTTGCAGCTATTTCCTTTTTCTCTTGCGGGTAGGGCAGCCACTTGGCTCGATTCGCATGCACCGGGATATTTCACTACTTGGGGCAGTCTTAGGGATGCATTCCTTAAGAAATACTTTCCACCTGCCAAGGCAGCTCGCCTTCGTGATGAGATCCACTCTTTTCGTATGGCACCCGATGAGCCATACTACCTTGCTTGGGAGAGATTCTAGAATTTGCTTAGCAGATGCTCCCAGCATGGTCTCTCTGATTGGGCTCTTGTAGAGAAATTCTACAATGGTCTAACTTACGAGACCCGGGCTCGTTTTGACACTTCTGCGGGTGGTCATCTTATGGGAAAAAGAGATGTTGCTGAGTGTACTGATATGTTTGAGAGTTTTGCTCAGGCTGAGTATGAGCAGAGGTCTGCTAATAGGAATTCAAATCCTATTTCTAGTTCCTCCTCTTCCACGAGAGGAGTTCACCACGTTAATGTGGATACTCGTGTGGCAGCTGCTCTCGAGGCTTTGTCGAGGGATGTGAAGGAGTTGAAGATGAAGGTGGATAGGTGTGAGATTTGTAGGGGTGGCCATGCCACATCTGAGTGTTTGGTGGTCAACCAGGAGCAGGTTGACTATCTAGGGGGTCAAGGTAGGGGTAACACGAACCCTTTCAATAATTCCTACAATCAGAATTGGAGGAACCACCCGAATTTCAATTGGCGCTCTTCCGCTCATCCCCCTGGTTTCCAATCTGGGTCATCTCATAACCAGGGGCAGGGTCATTCTTCGGTTAGTCATCCGAGTCATACACCGGTGGTGGTAGTTCTGGGGGTAGCATGAGTAAGATTGAGGAGTTATTGACCCAGTTGGTTGCTAAGGATGCTAATACTCAGAAAACCCTTGCCGAGCATGACATTCTTTTGAAAAACCAACAATCTGCTTTTCTTGATCTTCAAAGATCTGTTGGTGATATTGCTAAGCGTTTGGATGAGAGGCCCCAAGGCCAGTTTTCGGGCAGCACTCAGCCTAATCCAAATGCTCATATGAAAGCAGTGACTACTAGGAGTGGTCGAGGGGGTGTGAGTGTAGAGCCACCGGTTGAGGTAGATGATGAGGAACCGGTGGACAAGGAGATTGAGATGGAGACTCCTGGGGGTGCACATGAGGCCAGTCCCAGCAAGTACAGTACCGACCAGTGAGTCTCCCGTAGTGATTCCGGTTGAGAAGAAACCGGTTGAGGTTAGTTCAAGTCCTAAGATTGATCATTCACGACTTCCTTACCCTGCTCGCTTAGCTCACCAAAAGCATGCTAAGGAGTATGGTCATTTTCTTGACATGTTCAAACAGTTGAAGATCAATCTTCCGTTTATTGAGGCTCTACAGCATATGCCCAAGTATGCCAAATTTCATAAGGATTTGTTGAAGAGAAAGGAGAGGCTAGGGGAACTTTCTAATGTTCCATTGAGCGGGGGATGTTCTGCGGTGATTCTGAACAAGCTATCGGAGAAATTGACAGATCCTGGGATCTTTACAATCCCATGTTTGTTTGGTAGTGACACTCAGAGGCACGCGTTGGCAGATTCAGATGCTAGCATCAATTTGATGCCCTATTCTTTATACGAGAAGCTAGCACTTGGTGAACTCATGCCTACGCGCATGACATTGTCCCTTGCTGACCGAACGGTCAAGTGTCCACGGGGTATTGTTGAGAACTTATTGGTGAAGGTGGACAAATTTGTATTCCCCGTGGACTTTGTGATTCTTGACATGGAGGCCGATGAGAGTGTGCCTATCATTCTAGGCCGTCCTTTCTTGAGGGCCGCTAAGGCTGTCATTGATGTGTTTGATGGGAAGCTCACTCTTAGAGTGGGTGATGAGACTATCACATTTGAGGTTGTGAAGTCTATGAGGCATCCCGGTGATCATGATGACTTTAGTGACCCATGTCATTCTGTGTACTTCATAAACTCTTTCATGTCACATGTAGATAGGTGTCTTGAGTACGTGTGCGGTGCTGATTTGGTAGTTGAGAGGAGTGAGGAGGAGTTTGAGATTGATGATGAGGGTGTTGGTGTCATTTCTGAGGTGTTAGAGATCGATGAGTTGAGGGAGGAGAGTAAGAAGCCCTCTGTTGAGTCACCACCCGCCCTAGAGCTTTAGGTTTTACCCTCACACTTAGAGTATGCATTTCTAGGAGAGGATTCCACTTTACCTGTTGTCATTTCATCCAGGTTAAGTGAGGAGGAGAAGAAGAGATTGCTAGATGTGCTGAGATTGTATAAAGGGGCTATTGCTTGGAGACTCTCTGATATCCAAGGCATTAGTCCTGCTTATTGCACACACAGGATACTCATGGAGGATGAGTATAAGCTGGTAGTCCAACCTCAGAGGCGTTTAAATCCTAATATGCAAGAGGTTGTGAAGAAGGAGGTGTTGAAGTTGATGGATGCCGGCTTGATCTATCCTATCTCGAATTCATCGTGGGTGAGCCCTACTCAAGTTGTCCCCAAAAAGGGAGGGATGACAGTCATCACGAATGAGAAAAATGAGCTCATTCCTTCTAGGACGGTCACAGGGTGGCGAGTTTGCATAGACTATAGGAAATTGAACGATGCCACCCGGAAGGATCACTTTCCCCTTCCTTTCATTGACCAGATGTTGGAGAGATTGGCGGGACAGTAGTTCTATTGCTTTTTAGATGGTTTTTCACGGTATTTCCAGATCCCCATTGCACCAGAGGATCAGGAAAAGACCACATTCACGTGTCCCTATGGCACCTATGCTTACCGTCGCATGCCATTCGGGCTATGCAATGCTCCTGCCACATTTCAAAGGTGCATGGTAGCCATCTTTCAAGACATGATTGAATCATCCATGGAGGTGTTTATGGATGACTTCTTGGTTTATGGTGACTCATTTGATCAGTGCTTGGTGAATCTTGAGAGGATGTTGAAGAGGTGTGTGGAGACAAAGTTGATGCTTAATTGGGAGAAGTGTCATTTCATGGTGACCGAGGGGATAGTTTTAGGTCATAAGATTTCGAGAGTCGGGATTGAAGTAGACCAAGCTAAGATAGAGACTATAAGTAAACTCCCACCGCCTTCAAGTGTTAAAGTCATTAGGAGTTTTCTTGGTCATGCGGATTTTTATAGGCGATTCATTAAGGATTTCTCCAAAATCTCTAGGCCTATGACCCATCTTCTAGAGAAAGATACCCCATTCGTTTTTGATGAGGAATGCATGAAGGCATTCAAATTTTTGAAGGAGAGGCTTGTGAGTGCTCCTATTTTGGTTGCCCCCGATTGGAGCTTGCCCTTTGAGCTCATGTGTGATGCTAGTGACCAAGCCGTTGGGGCGGTCTTGGGGCAAAGAAGAGAGAAACATTTTCACCTGATATACTATGCTAGTAAAACTCTCAATGATGCTCAAGAGAACTACACTACTACTGAGAAGGAGCTTCTTGCGGTAGTGTTTGCTTTTGACATATTCCGGTCTTACCTTGTGCTTTCAAAGACCACCGTTTTCACCGACCACTCGGCTTTGAGGTTTCTTTTTGCAAAGAAATATGCAAAACCTCGTCTCATTAGGTGGATTCTTTTATTGTCGGAATTTGACATTGAGATTAAAGATAAGAAAGGGGCTGAAAATGTGGCGGCCGATCATCTCTCCCGGTTGGAGGACCCGGAGAGGAGTGAGATTCGTGAGGACGAGATTGGTGATAGGTTCCCTCATGAGATGATCGACTTTGTAGAGGCGGAGAAGCAAGGAATGCCATGGTTCACCGACTTGGCAAATTTCCTTGCTCATGGAGTAGTGATTGAAGGGATGACTTCTCAACAAAATAAGAAGTTCTTTAGAGATGCGGGTAAGTATGTTTGGGATGACCCGTATCTCTATCGTGTGGGAGGTGATAGGATTCTTAGGAGGTGTGTGAGTAGAAAGGAGGACCTAGACATTCTAAGACATTGCCATGAAGGCTTGACGGGTGGACATCGTGGACATCATTCCACCGCCCAAAAGGTCTTCGATTGTGGATTTTATTGGCCTTCGGTGGTGAAGGATGCACTTGAGTTTGTGAAGAAGTGTGATCCTTGCCAACGCACCGGGAATATCTCCTCTAAGGATGAGATGCCTCAAAACCCGATTCAAGTTTTAGAGGTTTTTGATGTTTGGGGAATCGATTTTGTTGGACCATTCCCTTTGTCCAAAGGGAATAGGTATATACTCGTGGCCATAGATTATGTCTCAAAGTGGGTAGAGGCCCAAGCCTTACCTACAAATGATGCCCGAGTAGTTCTCAAGTTCCTTAAAAAGTTGTTTAGTAGGTTTGGTACTCCTAGAGCTTTAATAAGTGACCGTGGCACGCATTTTTGTAACACCATGTTAGAAAAGGCACTACAACGCTACGGTGTCACTCATCGTTTAGCGACCACTTATCATCCTCAAACAAGCGGTCAAGTGGAGAATGCAAACCGAGGGGTGAAAAGGATACTTGATAAGACCGTAGGGAAGAGTCGGAAGGATTGGTCCGACAAGTTAGACAATGCGTTGTGGGCGTTTAGAACGGCCTACAAGACACCTTTAGGAACCACACCATACATGGTTGTTTATGGCAAAGCATGACATCTTCCCGTTGAACTGGAACATAGAGCTCTTTGGGCTCTCAAGACGGTCAACCTTGATCTTGCCGAGGCGGGTAGGAAGAGGTATTTCCAAATTCATGAGTTAGAAGCCCTTCGTGATGCGGTTTATGCGTGTTCATTGAGCATTAAAAAGAAAACCAAATCATTGCATGATAGGAGATTGAAGGGTTTGAAGGAGTTTAAGAAGGGAGATCGGGTTTTGCTTTACAATTCCCGATTGAAATTGTTTGGAGGGAAGTTGAAGTCCAAGTGGACGGGTCCATATGTGGTTGAAGAGGTTTTTCCATATGGAATCATTGAGTTGCAAAACGAAATTGATGGGAACACTTGGAAAGTGAACGGTCATCGATTGAAGCATTACATCAGAGGACCGATTGATGAGAATGAGGAGGGGGAAGAAATCCTCCTAGAGAAACCCGAATGAAGAAAATGTTGAGGGGTTCTTGGGATGAAACCCAAGTGTAGAGTGTGTAAAGGTTAAGTTTTAGAGTTTTTGATGCATTTTTGGTGTGATTTTCATATTTATTTTCTGTTTTTCGTTTTTGTTTTTGTGTGTTTTCTTAAGTTTTGTAGGTGCTTAATCATTGTGAAGCATAAAAGATGGATTCAAGCTACCAGGTATGTATACTTTACCTTAGAATTGATTTTAGGTGTTTAGGAAGGAAAAATGAGGTGAAAATTTGGCTAAGGCATGAAAATGAAAGAAACTCTCTGGAAATTTACCCCGTCGCGTCACGCGACACCCCCAGGCCCAGTTGTCTCGCTACATTACAGATCTGGTCAAAAACGCGGGTCAACGAGTTGTCGCGCTACGCGACAACCTCTTAGTAATCTGTCGCGCTACGCGACGCATGCCCAGACGGGTTTTATTTGATTTCAAGCCCTAAATTTCAAAACTAACCCCATTTCTTCTTCTCAAGGCCGTTGCCCACCTCTCCTTCACCACCATTTCAACCTTCCACCACCATCTTCTACCAATTTCACCACCTAAACTCATAAACCATCAACCCCAAATTCGATTTCACCCATCTCTTCCACCATTTCAACCCCATTTCACCATTCCACCATCTCCATCCACCATTGACGGGTCTAAGCAAGAACACGAAGGATTTGCTTCAAAGCTTCAATCTTTCTTCTTAATCTCGTTGTATAAGTCGATTCTAAGGTAAGGTGACTAACTAATTCCAATTTTCCTTGCATTTTGATAAATTTTTGTTAATTTTAGTTTTAGCTTAGGATTAGATTTTTAGTAATGAATGTTTTGTGTTGATTTTAGTTTAGTCTTAGTTTGGTTAGTCTTGTTGAATGCTTCTAGGTTTCCCGTTGTAGTTGAATTTGTTTTTGGATGTCAAAGAACCATAGATTGTAATTTGGGGTAAAGGCTTAAAATTTGAAAATGGCTCTTTTGGTCTTCACATGTTAAACAAACTGATTTTGAAAATGAAATTTGAGAAGATAATGTCCATTTAAAATGAAAAATCAGTTTGTGGGATGGTTTGTTTATGGGGTTGTCCTTGGAAACTAAAGGGTATTATTGTGTAACCGCGAATGGAATGCTATACGGTTACAAATTATTGGTTTCCTTACTAACTTGGCAACTTGTGTTTGATTTTGATGTTGTTTCAGGATGTCAGGAGCAAGCTCATCAGGTGCAGGGGGGAAAAGGAGAAGGGGGCCAGTTCCAAGACCCCGGGGAGAACCCAGTTCCCCAGTCCAACCACAAAGGGATGAAAGGACGATCCGATATCTTGAAGCTGAGCGGATACCAGTCATCAAAACCAGAAGATTGAAAGACCATACCCTCCTGATGTTTGAAATGGGCACTTTTGAGAGTGACAGGCTTGATAGGTTTGTATCTTTAGAACTATTGCACCATAGAAATATAAATTGGGAGCTAGTTGACCAATTAGGCCAAAGAGATAGGTTGGAGAGGCTTTTAGGACCCAGGTGGAGGCGGGTGTTGGCGTGTGATTGGCCTCAATATAAGGAATTGACCATAGAGTTTCACTCAACCTTTATGTATGATGATTCAGAGTTTGAGTCTTTGGATGCTATTTCCTTTTCATTGGGGAGGCGTGTTTATGAGATGTCCATTCCACAGTTTGCTGTTGTATGTGGTTTTTATACTGAGGCTGAGGTCCTATCCCCGGATTTTGTGCAGGCTTTGAGGGGAGCCACCAAGAAGGACAGAGATTTCTGTCTTTCTGAGGTGGATTTGAGTGAGTTCTGGGCCACGATTGCTGATGCCCCGTTTTCCACCAGTATGCTTTAATCGAACATCCGAGATCCCTTGTTGAGATATATTCATAGGGTTTTAGCATGTACTGTCGTGGGTAGGAGTTCAGGGGAGGAAAAGGTCAACTGGATTGACCTTTTCTGCTTGTATTGTATGGTTACTGGAAGAGAGGCGAACGTGGCATGTGTGTTGGCCACATCTTTAGCTAGAGCTAGGAGAGGTGGAGGACGAGCTAGACTGGATATGGGCCCATACATATACCGGATGGCGGAATATTTAGGAGTTTTTGACAGATATCGTCCTGACCTAATGATCCTAGGACCGTTGACCACACCGATAGACCTGAGGGATTTGCAGAGAGCTGGGATTGTTGAGAGGGATAAGCCACCGAGGTGGGCTGGATTTATGGTTGGGCCTCAGGTGATGCCTCCACAGGGGACACCTGCAACAGAGGTAGTGATGGGCTCTATCCCAACTCACAGGCAGAGGCCTGTTTTTAGGAGAGATTTTCCCCCAAGGCAGTACCCACTTAGGGAACCCATCCCTGACCCACTTACATTAGAGTCTCTATGTCACAGGATGGATGGGAACCATGATCAGTACCGAGATTGGAGGGATCATGATCAGAGGAGACAGGAGGATGCTATGAGATATCTGATGACTTCACTTAACATCAACATACCAAAATTTTACAGGGCTCCTGAAGAGCATGATGGGGGAGACAATGACGAGTAGGTGTGGGGAGGTTTGAACATGATGGTTTCTTGCAGCTTGTGTATGATTATTGAACATTTGTACCTTTTGACATTTGTGGTTGGGTTGGCTATGGGTTGGTGGATTTTGAACTTATATTGGTTGTGGTTGATTACTGTTTTTTGGAACTCATGGTTATTTATCTTGATCTTTGTGGTGCTTGTTTTATATGGTTGTTTATGGCTTGTGGAGCATTTTGTAGAGTGAAGAGCTTTTGTGGAAAGACTGGTACATGACAGTCTTCTTCTTAACCAGCTAAGTCATTTTCCTTTTTAACTTTCTTTCTTTTCTTAGTTTTATTTTGGGTTTTCTTTTTCTCTACATTGGGGACAATGTATAGTTTAAGTGTGGGGATGGGAAACTTAGTTTAGTTAATTTTGTTTTTAGTTTAATTTTTAATTTTGTTTTTAGTTTAATTTTTAATTTTGCTTTATTAGTAGTTTTTGAGTCAAAATTTTTGCTTTACATCTCTAGCTTAGTTCTTTTTGGTCCTTGTTTAGAGTTGGTTGCAAAAAGCATGATGGGAAATGATATAAAAGTTGGATTTTGTGGTTTCATGCATGGTTAGCTAGTTGGCTTGGTTTTATGCTTTGGTCATGGGATGTGTAGGTAGGCTCAACTGATTAATTTTTTCCTTAGGATTGATTTAAATTTTACTTAAATATATGAATTTCATGAGAAACATCTTGGGAGTTTGGAATTGATGAACTGTTTTCTAGCTAGAAAGGAATCTTTGCATAATAACGGATTAGAGTTTTGAAAATCTGATTTTGATTGGCACATAAGTACTCTTTTTATGAGAATAAATCCGAGTCTTATGGCGCCTCCATTTCACCAAATAAGCTGAGTAAAAAGAAAAATTAAAGAAAAGAAGTTGGACAAGAAACTTATGTGTCACACGCCGGGTTGCAGCCTGGTTGAAACACCACTAAGCTAAGTTCAATAAAAAATTGAATAAAAGAAAAATGCTTACGCTTTCATCTGATTCCATCATGAAAAATCTGATTTGAGAAAGTTCTTGTTTGTTTATATGTAAGGATAACTTGAAAGCTAGAATCCAGGATTGATTTGGTTCTAAATTTCCTAAGTGTGGGTCTAATGAAAGGAAATGTAGAACATTAACATAATGGACCATGACTAAGGGACTGAGAAAATTAGTATGGGTTTAGTTGGATAACGATACGTGCAATCTTTTCCAAAGCATTTAATTTTGAACTAAGGAGTTTAACTGTGTAGAAACCATTTTACCTAGCTATAATCCTAGATTTTTGCATAAGACTTTTCCAGGGACGAAAAAGAGATAAGTGTGGGGATGTGATGTGTTGCAAAACACATCTGCTTTTCTATTTGTTTTTAATTGATTTTTGTATAGTTTTATTCAGTTTTAGAGTCGATTGATGCTGGTTCTTCACATCTCTACAAATTGTTTCTTGCAGGTAATAAACATGCTATTTTGGCACAAAAGATAAAGAAAACGAGCTCCCGGACGGACGAGAACGAACTGAAAATCAAAGGGAGAAGAATTCTGGAAAAATACCTCCGTCGCGTCACGCGACAGCCATAGAAAACCCTGTCGCGTAGCGCGACAGGTGGAAAAAGACTGTTTTGCCCTTTTAATGATTGCGGGTTTGACCCGACTAATTTTTCGGGTAGTGGAGCTTGTCGCGTAGCGCGACAGGGTTAAAAATTTAGAATTTTGAGTTTTATGATTGGTAAACGGCTGGGGGCGGATTCATTCGATTTTGGACGACCAAAGACGACCTGAGATGCGACTTGAAGCAAGGATACAAGATTGGATTCGATTTGGATCATCGGGAAGCCCTATACGAGTGATCCGAAGGGTGTAACGTGATCGGTTCTTCTTCCCTTCTTGTTATTCTCTTTTTACTGATGTTTGATATGGGTTTTTACACTATTTCTTCCTGTTTATTCATGATGATTTGTGGCTAAACCTTTTAGACCACCTAGGGTTTTATAATATGCATGTTTAATGGTTGTGAGGATTGATTGCGGAACAAGTTTGAATCTTTTAATGATATAACGATTTGGTTTTGATTCTTGGATGTGCATGAATGTTTATGTTGTTTGTGATTTGGGTTATCGATGCCTCATGTGCTTTGGCGAATGTCTTTCGTGTAATAGGTGCGTGCTAGGTCGATTACTTGGTGTTTTTGATTTGTGGATGGATTACTAGACGTAGTGATTCATAGGAATGATGATTAGGTCACAAATGAACTAAATGTTTAACCAAATTCAATAGCCGTGAGGTGAGGGTTTGTTAGTATGTCTTGCGTGTTTAAAAACTAGTTAAAGTCTTTGTGAAAAGACTAAGATTAGGTTAATAAAACATAGTCTTGTATGCTAAGTCCAAGATGAATTTCTTTATTATCCCTTGCATTTGATGTAATGAAACTATCATTTCCGTGAGGTAGATGGTTTTTAGGACATACCATTAATGGGTTGGTTGACTTGTGAGAGTAATTAACCTAAACCGGTGTTTGAGAAACTTGTAGGCATTTTAGTTGATTTCTTTAAAAAGGGTTAAAGAATCTCTAATATGTTGATAAGCTAATATTCAAAGATCCCTGTTCCAAAACAAGTTCCATAATCAATTTAAACACATTAGACATGTATAAAGTAAACCCTAGGTAGTCTTATCATCATTAGTGAGTTTTATTTGCGTTTTTCCATTTGAGTCTTAAGTCGGTTTTTATAATCTTATTAGTTTCAGTTTAATTAATTAATTACAAAACCCCCCTTTAAAACAATTAATTTAATTTAAGTCTTTTGTATAGATAAGTCTTTGAGTCTATTTTTGCATTTTCTATAGAAGTCTGTGGGTTCGATATCCAGACTTGCTTTTCTGTACTACTTCTCGATAGGTTCACTTGCTTGTTAGTAGTTTAGTTTAGAGAGTCTAGAGTATTACTTAGTGTCTAGGTTAGTTTTGATTTTTGTTAAGTTTTAATTAATCTGCTTTGCACACATCACAAAGTCTATTATGAATTTTTTAACATAATTCTAGTTTTGTTGTGATTATATATATATAGGGTGAAGTTAATGTACAAAATGATAGTTTTGTAAAAAGAAAAGTGTTGTTATAAATAACAAAGCGTTATTATAATATTTAACAATTTCTTGTTAATAATAACACTTTGCTTTTTATAAAATTACCAATTTGTATTTGATCCTAACAACATATATATATATATATATATATATATATATATATATATATATATATATATATATATATAGGGAGATGATCAAATGTTTACCCATCTTTATTGCGTTAAACGAATAACTACATCTTATTACTTTGGGGCTCATACTAAAGTAAATCTAAAGGTGTAGGGTAAATCTAAAGGTGTAGGATTTTTCTTTTTTTAAATTAATGGAGGGTCCACTTACATTAATAAAAAATAAGAAAAAACTTATACCTTTAGATTTACTTTAATTTGGCCCCAAAGTAATAAGATGCAGTTATTCGGTTATCGTAATAAGAAAATGTTAGCATTCGAACCATCTCCTATATATATATAT
This sequence comes from Mikania micrantha, assembly GCA_009363875.1. NCBI lineage: Eukaryota > Viridiplantae > Streptophyta > Magnoliopsida > Asterales > Asteraceae > Mikania > Mikania micrantha. The sequence goes on along the minus strand of CM018698.1, from coordinate 53,622,673 downwards.
ATATATATATATATATATATATATATATATATATATATATATAGTTTACGCAGTTATAAGATCTTTATATATATATATAAACTTTGAATTCTTGTAATCGTTCAAAAGATCTTATAGAGATCTTATAACTGCGTAAACTATATATATATATATATATATATATATATATATATAGTTAGTTAGTTTTGAGTTTGGCTAAAAAAGACAAAAACTCTAAAAAGTGTAAAAAAAATCTTAAAACGCTCGTAACCGGCCCATACGAATTCCGATTTAACCCATTTCGGAGGCGTTAGAACCATCTCATCAAACTCTATGTTCTTAGGTTTTAGGGTTTAGATTTTAGGATTTAATTTTTTATCCTTAGGGTCTAGCTTTTAGGGTATAGTTTTAGGATTTAGGCTTTTTTTAGAGGGTTAGGTTTTTGGGGGGCGGGTGTGGGAGGGTGGGGGTTAGGTTTTTGGGGGATGGGTGGGGGTTTTAGGCTTTTGGGGGAGGGGTGGTGGTGGTGGGTGGGGGTTTAGGCTTTTGGAGGCAGTGTGGGGGTTAGATTGGGTTTGATAAGATGGTTCTAACAAAACTTGAACGAGTTGAATTGGGGTTCGTATGAGCCGGCTATGAACGATTTAAGAATCTTTTTTAAGCTTTTTAGAGTTTTTAGCCTTTTTAGAATATCCCTTCCTTATATACACACACACACACTAGTGAGATGCCAGCGCGATGTGGCGGAAAACAAAACAATTAGACTACTGATTTTGGCTCGTAAAAAGCTTAAAACACCTAATTTTTGTCAAATCAACTCTTTTAACTCTTGAATTTATTATGATAAAATTCATAATTTAAAATGTCAAATATAATATGACAAAAATGTGAATAAGTAATTTATTTGATTTGAAAGAGTTTTCTTTTATAGGTATTATATGACACTTTATTTTTTAAATGTATCAATATGGGAAAATTAAAAAGTAAAAGAAAGTTATTTAGTTTATGCCTCTTAAAGCTTTGTTTGTTGTACTTTATGTTTTAAGAGTTGTAAAACTCTTTATTTAAGAGTTTTGTGTAAAAGACCATTGTGTCCTTATATGTATTATATAGTAGTATATGTGTGTGTGTTTGTATTAACTTTAAAGCTCTGTTTGAGATTGCTTATTTATTTTCATAATAACTTTTTGTTAAAAATGCTTATTAACTTATGACTTTTTAAAATGAATTTTTTAAAATGTGTTTAGATTAGCTTTTTCAAAATTAATTTTCAAAATGATCAAAAATGACATTTTTTATTGACACTATTTTAATGTTATTGGGTAAATGGTAAAGAGTGAGGTAGATTTGTAATTTTATGTCAATAAGTCATAAGTTATTTTGAAAAGCTAGAATTTTTAGCTTTTGAAAAACAACTTATCACCCTTTCACAAAAAAATTATTATAAAAAGTCCTTTTAGGTTTCGCAAACAACTTATTGACTTATTGGCTTTTTGAAAATGTGTCATTTTTAAATGAAATTTCAAACAAGGCCTAAATTCTTGTAATCGTTCAAAAGATCTTATAAAGATCTTATAACTGCGTAAACTATGTAATAAGTTTGAACTCATTAAAACCTTAGCTTGTATCCTTTACTTTAATCTTCTTCGACTTTAAAAGGATTGTTTGATGATAAAATTTCGTCCTATTCTATGACAATTAAAATAAGTTTAGTTCATCACATGGTATATTAGTAATATTACTAGATAAATGATTAATAACAGTATAATTGTTTAACTATGTCTCGACAAAATAAGTATTTGCTCAAAGTCGAACTCAAGATTACATTTTTCTTTTTCTGAGGCATTTTCTTTTTTTCTTTTCTTTTTTTTTTTTTTTTTGAAGATTACACTCTAATCTTGCCATTAAAATCCGAACTTTTACCCCAATAAACAAGTAAATGCGTTTATATAAACAGAGTTACAACTTAAATATATAAATATTCTTTTATTTATCTGTTTTTTTATGGAATATAACTCTTACGGAGCTATTGTGCCCATAAAATGTATATTTGGAAGTAATAAATAGGATCATACGTATTCATAGTTTTGAGGCATCTATCTGACAATAAATGATTTAAATGTCTTATTAAATGCAACCACTATAAGTGACCTAATTTGCTTTGGTAATTGGGTAACCGCTTAACATTGTAAAAATATTTTTATATTTATAGTTTGTGTCTAACATTAAAACTCTAGTATTCACACACCCGGCAACCTACACCTTTCATACGTTTTATACATCTTCGTATAGTCAGACATATAGGTCTATACAAGGCATATAAAGTGGCTTTTAACACTGTCAATTATTGAACTCTTATACGTCTCGTATAGATCTATATAAGTCGTATATGTAATATACACAACGTATATGTGGCCTATTATTGTCAAATCATTATGTGTCGAAGAGGTCTATACGCCTCGAATAGGTTAATACAAGACATATAGGCAGTGACGAAGCTTGGAAAAAACTCGGAGGGGGCCGAAAGATTATTAGGAAGAAAACGGAGGGACCTTAGGATTTTTAGGATGAAAACAAATGGGGCTGAATGAATTTTAGGAAGAAAATGAAGAGAAACGAATATTATTATATCAGCCCTTCTGAGCGAAAACGGGAGGGGGAGAGGGCACCTCCTGGCCCCTTATAAGCTTCTGAGTGTGTGAATAACCAAGCCCAACTCTAAAAGTATGGTTAGAATTTAGAAAAATAGTAAAACAAAAGAAAAGGATTAAGAGATAGATGCATATAATTCTTATCATATAAAACAATGAAGTTTCTGAAAAGAGTAAAGTTTGTCTTTCTTCATATGGTTTGTGCCAAATAATGTTTTTCATCTAAGGTTTTAAAATGTCCATATCCTTGTTGTGTTTGCCAATCTTTTTTTATTATACTCCCCAATTTTGTCAATCTGTCTCAATTATACTCCTTGACATTTTGAAAATTTTGGAGCAAGGGTTATAATTATGAGAAGTTAAAGCAAAATGATTATTATATTTGTAAAACACAGAAAGTATAATGGACATTTTGAAACCTTTGAATGAGAAGTGTTATTTGGTCTAAACCATATGAAGCAAAAACAAATGAAACACTATTTTGAAACGAGCTTGATTAAAACTATGGGTCATCATAAACTAGCAATATTTGATAATCTTCGAGGAAAGGTGTCTCATAAAACTCTTGATTTGTTGGTCGATGAAAAAGATAAAATAAGAGTTATGCGCAACTCAAATATGACGTGTGGCCACCAGCTTTGGACGAGTTGTGGATTGCCGTGTGCTTGTAATATATCAAAATATTTAAATACAGGTTCGTAATATTAAATGTAAATCTTAGATGTTTCGCGCATAGTTATTGTTATATTAATTTTAATTATAAATTATGCAGATAAGAAGATACCGCTCTCAGATATAGATATTTTTTAGACAAAACTTTACCCAACTAACCCAACACTGTTAGAAGAAGAAGAAATAGATGTTATAAGACAAATGAGTTCGGTTACAGAAGAAATAAATTCCAAACCTCCTGAAATAAAAAAAGAGTCAAATAAAGAAGATCTTGTCACAGGTATTTCCAAATAAAAGCGACAAAAAGGCGCCTTCAGTTCAAAAAGATACACATGGTCGTCCAACTTTAAAGGCACAGAAACAAAAAGAGCAAGACGTTGTTAAAGATAATTTTGCGTTCCAAGAAAGTACATTTGAACCTTCGAGGCATAGTTCCTTTACAGCTGTGACTGAGAAAAGTTAGAAACCCGTATTTCGGCGCAGTCTTTCCACATCGGTATCAAAAGCAATGCCACCATCAGACTCGCTAAGTCAAAACGAATTCCGTTTTCCACGTAACATGAAGCCAGAAGGATTAAACAATATTTATCGCTTCGGTCGTCACATCCTTCCTTTGCTTCAACCATACGTGATAAACATATAAGATGTCGAGCCAGATGGTAACTGTGGTTTTCGTTCTGTAGCCGTGGGTTTAGGATTCGATGAAAATCATTGGGCATTTATTCGACAACAACTCTTGCAAGAATTGGATTTCAACGCAGATCTGTACAGATATGTGTTTAACTCATACGACCCAGGATCTTATGATGTACTACGCAACACAATAAATTGGCAACAGATTGCACCTGCTCCTACTGGACATTGGATGTTTATGCCTCACACAGGTTTATTAATTGCTCAAACATTTGGCATAATCGTTCACCTTTTCAGCAGTCAAGGTCCTCAAACCATTTTCACATTGTGGACATCTGCTAATAGTTTTCCGCGACATAACGTCGTATCAGTAGTTCATCTTGGCGTCCATTTCATTAATGTTACCTTACAAGGATATTATCCAATGCAAACGGTAAATCATATTTGGAAACGTTACCGAAATGATGTCGCATCCGACTCGGAGTTCGTATATCATGACAGGCTGCAAGAATATCAAAGATTTATAGATGAAAATAAGTTGGTCGACTACATAGACGTGTAAATGTTAAAAACAAATTCTTTAATTAAATGTAATAAAAATGAATTTTTTGTGTACATGTAAAAAAAATAAAAAATAAAGTAAGAACAGTATGGCCCGTACTGCCAGTACGGCCCGTACTGTTCTATATTAAATTCAAATTTCAGATTCATTTTTAACTTTTTTCACACACATACTCTCCCCAACTCTCTCGTCTTGGTCTATACACCCCGTCTTGGATCTTCAAACTTTCTACACCAGGTACGTATTTTTCTTCGTAGATCATGAATATATGTTTAGATTTGGATTTTGATCGAAATAGGCCTGTTTAGATCGAATTTTCGTTTTCAAAATAAGAACAAGACGGTCCGTCTTGGCCAGTACGGCCCGTCTTGGTCATTCAAATTTGAACCAGTTAACAATCAAAACGGGCCGTCTTGACCTGTACTGCCCGTCTTGTTCAACAAATGAAGAAGGTGACCTTCGGCCGTCTTGGCCTAAGGCGGCCTGTTTTTGTTTGAGACGGCCAACAGCAGTACGAGCCGTCCTGAGCTGTACGGCCCATCTTGAACAGAATATTTTTTTTAACGTTCGCTTGTTTTTCGTTTTTAAGCATATACTTATTTATCGAGATGGAGGCCGACATTCCACACCACGAGGACGTCGCCCAGCAGCAGCCGCCCTTAGATCCCGAGACATTCGCGCTGTCGCAGCACGAGTGGCTGCAGTTTGAGCCAGACTCGGCGGCAGCAATGAGGTGTCGTCGGATTTTGCGGATGAGCGTAGCGACGCCACGGGGTTATGAGGGCCTGGTGGGCCCAGATCTCTGATATGCCGTTCACCGGCCACCGACTACGGGCGACGACGATCAGAGATCCTCTGATTCGTTACATCCACCGCTGCATCGTGACGACCATATCAAGTCGCGGCCAGAGCCAGGAGTGGGTGACGACAACAGATCTGTTTTATCTGCACTCACTCATGACTGACAGGCCGTGCAACCTGACACGGTGTTTTGCGTTATACTACGCCTCCTTCTACCACTGTCAGGAGCGCGGTACACTGTGGGGTGGCGCCTTTGTCACCCACATCGCTCGCACCAGAGGCATGATTGACATGCTTCAGGATCTGCTGGCGATTAAGCCTCATAAGCTCGATCGTCGGACGATCCTGAACATGAAACTTGCCGCCGACATCCCCGGTCTAGGATTGCGGTTTATTGGATACGACAGCCGACCGTTTCAGGCCGTCCACATCGTCGTCGTACCGGAGCAGCAGCAGCCTCAGGACGATGGTTCGATGCCGGAGCCCGAGCCGATTCGGGAGGAGCCGGTTCGATCACCGGCGCGCGAGGAGTCGCCGCCGCAGCATCCACCGCAGGTTTACCGTGCGGTGCACCTGACCGAGCCGCTCGAGGCGTTGTTGCACCAGATTGCCGCCGGTGCAACGAGGTTGCTGCCCGGTGCGACGAGATGGCCCAGGTGGATCGTCGTCGGGCCGCCTGGGAGACACGCGTCGAGCGACGGCTCGATCGGCTCGATGATTTGGTCCAGTGGTCGGTTGCGTAAAAGCATGCGCGACGGGACGAATCACAGCTTCCACCGTTCCCGGAGCCACGCGTCTACAGAATGTTTTACTGATTCAAAGGAATTCCGTGGAATGTTTGTTTGTACTCAATACGGGCCGTACTGCCCAGTACGGCCTGTCTTGAACCACAGGGGTGTTCAAATAAAAAAGTAGGGTGTCCAAATAAAATCACCCTTTCTTTATTCAAATCTAAACAATAAAACATTTACATATTTTACCTATCCTGAAAATTCATCCTAATAGTTACAACTTTCATCTTTCAAACTAGAGGTTTGATATTCGAATCCATATAGGGGCAATTTTGAAGGACACCATGTGAATGATCAGTTTGAGTTTTATCTCGAGTTCGATTCTTATGTGGGGCGAGGGTTTACCTATTTTTCGGTGTTCCTGCGTATCTAGAGGGCAAATGTTTTACCTCTTCCTGGTTAACCATGTTAAAACAACATACGTGATATGTATAACATCGCCGTTCAAAAAAATATATATTTTACCTTCTTAAGTTTATTTATTACATATTTATTTAAGTAAATAAGTTAATTACATATTTCTCTTTTATAAAACATATCTCACTTTAAAATAATAAAAGTCAATTACATATTTTTCCCTCCTAAGGGATAACTAGAAAAGTTACCCGCCCGCTATCGCGGGCGGTATGATTAAGAGCTGCGTGTTGCAACATGTTGGTTTGATTAAAAGAAATAGAACTGATATAACGGGTCTAACATGACACGATAAGACAGAAAACACAAAAGGGGCAAACACGAACATTACACGAAAAATTATCGTATCAGTTTTTCCGTCTACAGAATGTTTTACTGATTCAAAGGAATTCCGTGGAATGTTTGTTTGTACTCAATACGGGCCGTACTGCCCAGTACGGCCTGTCTTGAACCACAGGGGTGTTCAAATAAAAAAGTAGGGTGTCCAAATAAAATCACCCTTTCTTTATTCAAATCTAAACAATAAAACATTTACATATTTTACCTATCCTGAAAATTCATCCTAATAGTTACAACTTTCATCTTTCAAACTAGAGGTTTGATATTCGAATCCATATAGGGGCAATTTTGAAGGACACCATGTGAATGATCAGTTTGAGTTTTATCTCGAGTTCGATTCTTATGTGGGGCGAGGGTTTACCTATTTTTCGGTGTTCCTGCGTATCTAGAGGGCAAATGTTTTACCTCTTCCTGGTTAACCATGTTAAAACAACATACGTGATATGTATAACATCGCCGTTCAAAAAAATATATATTTTACCTTCTTAAGTTTATTTATTACATATTTATTTAAGTAAATAAGTTAATTACATATTTCTCTTTTATAAAACATATCTCACTTTAAAATAATAAAAGTCAATTACATATTTTTCCCTCCTAAGGGATAACTAGAAAAGTTACCCGCCCGCTATCGCGGGCGGTATGATTAAGAGCTGCGTGTTGCAACATGTTGGTTTGATTAAAAGAAATAGAACTGATATAACGGGTCTAACATGACACGATAAGACAGAAAACACAAAAGGGGCAAACACGAACATTACACGAAAAATTATCGTATCAGTTTTTCCGTACATGAACATGACATGTTTAAATCAGGTCAACACGAAATGACAGAATAAGAAACATGTTAACATTATAAACATGTATTTATTTTATATTTTAAATTAAAAAAGTATTAAAATTTATTTAATTTAAATAAATTTTAATAAATATTTAAACAGGCATAAATAGGCATTAACATGCCTTAGCAAATTAACGTTTTTATTACTTATTTAGACATAAAAATAAATAGGTCTTCACGTGTCGACATGTTTCATTTTAGACATGAAACATGTTAAGCTAAACACGAAAGATGATAAATTCGTGTCGTGTTTAACATGACTATGTCTGAAATTGTTAGCCCAAAAAAGAAACATATGAAATTACAACTGATCTCAGTTATAAATATTAAAACGTATATAGACGACATTATTACTTCATATAAGCTACAGTATATGAAGTTTAAAAAAGCAAAAGTTACCCTCGTTGTTTCGTGGTTGGGGCAGTCATTATTGTATCTTTACAATAATATATATATATATATATATTAAATTAACAAAGGAAAATTATCATGAGAAGCCATATCGTATATAATATAGGAGATAAATTCTATATATTAAGAAACACACTCACAATAGTATATTTGAAAATTATGAATAAGTTACGTCGTTTTAAAAGAATGTTAACAAAAAGTTAAAACAATTTAAATGTAGTTAGAATATCATGTCTTGTAATAATTAGACCTATGAATCCTGAAAGCCTTTTAAAAAAAACAAAATAGAAAAAGTATAGCATATGTAACCCGAGCAAAAACATAAACGTAATCAGTTTTGGCATCAAAGTTAACCGATCAAAAACATAGACAAACTCAAATTTTGAATAATAAATATATTGAAAATAGTTATAAAAAAGTTACAACATTAACCTTGGTTTTATCAAAATATTATATTTTAAGAGGTAAAAAGAAAAAAAAAGTTTCTCGGAAGGAATTTAACCTCTCGACCCTTCGAAACGAAAGGAGCGGGATTTAATTTTCTTGAAATACAAAAAATATATATATTAGATTATAAGTGGTTTTGTAAAAAGGAATAAGAAAAAAAAATAAAGTTTACTCTAGTCCCGAGCACGCGATCACTTGTTTCAAGTACCAAAAAGTCACCAACTCTTTCAAGACAATTTATTGTAAACTATATTAAAGAACACATTTTTAAATATAAGTTTTTTATTTCTTAATGCTCACCAACGTTTCCGCACTTACATAAAACTAAATATGTAAGAAGTTACCTTTTTTTAAGTTACGGAACATAAATGATAAATTCAAAACTTTATTAAATTGAAGGGGACAAAATGGTTAAATATATAAAAGAAACATATAAAGTTGCTTTATAGATAGGAGAAAAGATTATGTCTTATACGCTACAACATACACATAACCTAATTAAAGTAGTGAAAGAAAATATATAAAAGAAGTAATGTATGGAATTAGTCTCTGATAGGTTAAATAAACGAAAATGATATAGAAACTTTAAAAACTCGAGGAAAGCAAATGATTAAACATATGAAAAAAATGTATAAAGTTGTGTTATAGGAAAAAAGTAGAGGTGACAATTTTTACCCTTGTCAAAAGAAATGAGTTGGTTTGAGTAAACAATTGTAGTATAATGGGTTGAAATGAGTAACATCATAATATTGAATTAGTAGCACTTATACACAATGTGGGCCAAGACGGATAAGAAAAAAAATGTAAATGTAATGGATTCAAACATTTAAGAATGATTAATAACATATTTGATAAGAAAATCACTAAAAATTATCCAAATAGGCTATTTGTTTACTTATAACACATCTTAAGTTAAACTAAATTGATGTTTTCTAAGAACAATCCATTTAGACCCGAATTGATTTTGCTTAAAACCCGTTCTGACCCGCTCTCATCCTGACACGAACCCGTTCTGACCCGTTACCGAACCTGACCCAACCCGACCATTTTGATAGGTATAAAAAGAATGTAGTATACCTAAAACGTTGTAATGTAAACACAACCTTATAAAAGTAAATGACAAAAAAAATTAAAAGAAAAAAAAGTCTCCCGGAAGGGTTCGAACCTGAAACGTGATATTCAAAATGAGAGATGTAACCATTAGAGCAAGACCCAACTTTATGCATTCTTTGGAAAAAAAATTATTTAGATAGAAAAGTTTCAGTGAATTCCTAATCCTATTGGCCACCGACATTACTTTTTAAGTTATATATAAATATGTAATTTATTTTAAGTTTTAAGTAAATCTTTATTTTAATAAAAGCAAGATTGACACTTGTCACCTCCTCATAAACTCTATAAATTATTTTTCCTCAAATATCTCCTATTAAATATTAATTGACTTTATATTGAATTCATTATTAATGATTTTAAATAAGTAAAGTATACAATTAAATATCAAATATATAAATCTTCTTAAAAGAAAATTTCAATTACATAATATCATAAAATATAATTTTATAATTCTTAAATTTTTATCATTTGTAATTTATTATTTTTAAGTATTCGTCATTTATTATTTTATCAACAATTATTGTTATCAAACATACAAATCTTCATAAAAAATTGTTTATAACATATTAGATTTGTTCAACCTATGTAATACATGGGTTTCCATCCTAGTATGTACTAAAGACTATTAATAAAAATATATACTTAGAAATCCTAGAAATGAAATATTAGGAAGAAGTTTAGAAGTAACGTAGCATAACTAATGATGTCTGGTCCTAGTGGTAAGATGGAGGTATGGGGGAAGTGATAGGAGACCCAGATCATGGGTTCGATCCTAAATCCCACCCGGTTTTACCGACCTTTCCACCATCTTGCCTTTAGACGGGTGCTTGGGTCGGGTTTTTCCCGGGAATTGGTGGCTGGTGGGCTATGGACTCCGTCCGTCTGGATTAGTGGCCAGCTTAACGTAGCATAGCTAGAAAAAGTATAACATGATTAACACACTTCCTTTTAAAATAGATTAGAATTCAAGTTTTGTATTTGATAAAAAACAGACGTAAAAAAAGTTTATATAAAAAACTAAAGATTCAAACTCTAGAATTTTTTTATGATATTGTTATTAACACACCTTTTTTTAATTTAATAAATATGTTTTGTATATGATAACATGTCAGCTAATAACTTTAAGAATTTTCATCTTTACTTTTTCTAACAAGAGATTTTAGGTTTGAGTCTTATTTATAGCAAAACGATTAATAATCTACTTTGAATATGAGGATTTTCTCAAGTCGTGAATTTTCTTCATGATGGTGTAAGTTCGGTCACACCTGGCTCTTTAGCAGTAAGTGAATTGTTTGTCAAAGTGAGTCAGATAACTGAGTCTTAACTAGTCAAAAAAATTACTGCTAATAACCTAAACATTTCATATAAATTTATATTAGATGATAGAACTTCTGGCACATGTTGCACCCATCAACATTGATGGTGTGTCACATGTAAGGCTATACTTGGCATAGTAGCCACCAATTTTGCTAAATTTATCAGGCTTATATGATTATATCTTATATTACTCGTATAAATTTATAACATACATATCTACCTATACTAATAAATAAAGCTTTTTTGTGCCACATGGCATGATTCTATAGCATCTCAAAATTCATTTCCCGCTTCTCTCCTATTAAATACATTTAACATTAAATAATAATATTAAATATCATTTTTATGCATTTTTATAAAAGGGTTTTTTAATACATGAAAATATATTAATATTAAAAACACTTTTTAATAAAAAATTATCATAAATTATAAAATTTTTAAAAACAATTATTTGAACACAATGTTTAAGGAAAACAAACTATAAAAAAAGTTGTTTAAAGAAATAATAATATTATTATAATACTTAAAATATAAATATTACGAAATTGTAATCCTATTTTATATTAAAAATCATCTTATATTTTTTTAAATTTTCATTGATAATTATTCGTTATATATTTTTATTTAATCCGTGTAATACACGGGAGCTAAACTAGTATAAATATAAACAAGGGTTATGAAAATATGTTTTTAGTTAATTTACCAACCGCACCGTATTTAAAATGCAAATATTTATTCTAGACAGCAAATGCATGAGAAAACTGTAAATATAATTATTTAAATACATCTATACACAAGCATGCCTATTATAATTTATAAAAGAAAATGAATTTTATTTTCATATAAGCATCTCTTTTTTTACAACAAATTAAGTATACTTTTACAGGAGTTTTACAATTAAACTATGTAAACTAATCTATTCTATATCAAAATTGAAACCGAGGATTTTTACCAAATGAAAAATTCCTATAATAATACATACGATAATATATGGCATTTTAGTTATTACTTATCATAAACTTTTTGAACATATCTAGTTGCTAACACATGTGTGTGAAATGTTTAAAATATAAAATGTTTTGTATGTAAAGTATTGCATGAAAAAATATTAAGTATTATTAATTGTTCTTTACATGATAAAACATGCATACGTAAAATCATTTGCATACTAATTTCATTTGTGCCTGATAACTACGCATTTAGAACCGCCTCAACCGTTTTAAAGGCCCTAAGTGGAATAAAAATTCAGGGCTTTTCACTAACGGTTACGTTAAAAATCATCATCATTTTATACGGGTTTGAGACCGGTAATAATAAATTAAAAGTTTATATCTGGTGGAATTAAAAAAAATTGTTTATAAATACGTGTATAAAATGTTTATATTAGATTTGTTTCCCTGATTTTTTGAATACAAATTATTTAATATAATGTTCATAATCAATTTTTTAACCTTTTTCAATTAAATATTAAAATTTTTTACGTGTCTTTTTTGTATCACTTATTTATTTAAGAGCCTATAAGCTAAAAAAACCTATAAACCAAAAAACCCACCACGTATTTTTTTCTTTGATAAATTAGAGGCCATATATTATTTTTGACGGTCGTAAACCAACGATGTATACATCTAAGTATAAAATCATGTAAAAGCAATTAACGAACTCATGATTTTCATATTTACTTAAGAGCCTATAAGCTAAAAAAACCTATAAACCAAAAAACCCACAACCTATTTTTTTTTCTTTGATAAATTAGAGGCCATATATTATTTTTGAAAGCCGTTAACCAACGATGTATGCATCTTAAGTATAAAATCATGTAAAAGCAATTAACGATCTCATGATTTTCATATGTAATTAAACTTTGTAGGTTTTACACATAAATCGACTTTTCTATATGAACTAGACGTTATATCTTATAGCAGTACATAAACATTTAATTGATTAGATGCACTTATTTATACATCCTTCACCAACTTTTTGGTCTCCTTCATATTGTATACATCATTCATGCATATAAAATATGAATTGTAATAAACAAATAAAAATATATTTATTTACTTAAAAAAATCATATCTTATTTTATCTTACTACTATAATAAACAAAAATCATTTTTGTCACTTGTCATGTTTTTAGAATAATATTGTCACATGTCATCTTAGTATTATTTCATTTAATTCACTTTCTTAATAAATAATTATATTATTTATCTATTTCATATTAAGAATTAAAAATAGTTTTAAAAATATTAAAATTTATTTTTTATTAAAAAACACATTAAAAAATTTTATAAAATATGTACTTCTTCTAAAAATTAACATTTTCTTCTAAATAAGAAATATTTAAAATCGTTATTTTTAGGAAATTAAAATTTTCTAAAAAACAAGTTGTCTTAAAAGATGATTTTTTTTTAAATGAAATTTATCTTATATAATAAATGAAGGTTTTTGCTTGACACGCTATTTATCAACATTCTTTTATTAATAGTAACTAATAAATTTGATAAACTATTATATTAATTTATTCTTTAAAAAAATCCAAGTATTATTTCTTAATATTTTGTATGTATTAATATTAATTGAAATTCAAGTTCATACATGATAAATTTAAAGGGTAATTTAAATTTTAATAGAGTTTATATTTATCAATTACATAAAAACATTAATACACAATTAAAAACAATATATTTTAAAAGCAAACTTAAAAAATTTTAAAATTATCACATTAAAGTTTATTTATTTAATGATATATTTTAACGAGTCTAATTGTTAACAAATTATGTAGTATTTTATTTTACTTGTGTAATATACATGTTTATTCAACTAATCAACACATGCTTTTTATAAACCTACATTTTTTTATAAAGTATAAAATATTTCATTTATTCAACCCGTGTAACACACGGTATTTAACCTAGTTATTATAATAAACAAAAATACCTTTTTGTCATTTTTCATATTTTTATACCGATAATAACACTAGTCAACTTTTTATCATCTCACTCAAATCTCTTTTATATTGAATAATTTTATAATTATCTCTCATATTAAGTAATTATAATAGTAATGATATTATTTAATTTTTAAATATAAAAAATATTTTTAAATAAATTATAAATCAATTTTTTTATTAATAAACTTACTTCAAAAAAGTTAAAAAAAATATGAAAGTTTTCTAAAATTCAAAATATGTTAAATCGTTATATTTGAAATTTCTTTTCCTACAAAACAAGTTTTCTTATACCACAAATTTTTAAATAAATGACGTTTTTAACACGAAATGCTTAAAAAGATAGATATTTTAAAAACCAAAAGTTGTAAAAATAATAGGAAAAATTAAACCTTTGATCATTTATGTTTAATGATATTTCAAAGTATGCCATAATTAACAAAAAAAATTGTACCTTACCTTCTTATTTTGTGAGAAAAACTACAATTTTGATCCTTTATATTTAATGATATATTCAAATTGGGTCACTTCACTTTAATAATTAAAAAATGGTAATTTACCTTCTAATTTTGCAACAAATAATTTTTGACAAAAAACGAAACCTATTGAAATTATTAATGTCAATTAGTTTAAAATTGTCTTTTGTTACAAATCAAGAAGTCGAGTACTAATTTTTTAGTTATTAAAGTTTTTAGTTATTGTTTAATTACTTAAAGTACTTATTAATACATAAGTTAATCATTTTATTCTAAAATATCATTTTATAATTACTATATTTTTATTGTAAACTATTTTATATCTGTATTAAATCCGTATAATACATGGATCAATAGTCTAGTTTACTAATATTTTAAGAAAATTATCTTAATATTAAAAAAAATACACTTTTTAAAGAACCAAAATACATGAATTTTTTTTTTTTGAAAAACTAGTCTTTCTAAAGAAATAATCATTTTATATTAAAATTATATAAAAACATAAAAAATAATTTCCCAATAAATATTTTATATATGTGTTAAATCCGTGTAATAAATGGAGTGATAGTCTAGGTTACTAATATGTTAATAAAATTATCTTAATATTTAAAATTACACTTTTTAGTAACCCAAAATGTAACACCCGGAAATTTAGCAGCTTAATAATAAACGTGCGAGATTTCGGTAACTGTTTATGCTCGAAGAATCACGTTATCAAAGAAAATTTAGCACATGGGATCGCGCATGAAATCCACCTTGATTTGACTATCGAAATTATTACAGGATGATATTACGCGAGAAATGGTGAACGTGGGCGAAAATCGTGCGCGAAACGGAGTCCTGGATTATCCGGAAATGAAAAACGAGGAAAAATTTCAAAGTATGGAATTTCTGGACTCGTCGCGGTACGCGACGGAGAGGTCGAGGGTTCTCGGCGGTACGCGATTGTGACAGTTGCATACGAGAATTTACGTCATCAATGATGTGAGCACATTTGATCGTTCTAGAAATCCATGTTGATTTAATAATCGTAATTATTACAGGTTGATAGTAGGTGAGAAATGATGAACGTGGGTGAAAACCGTGTTCAAAACGGAGTCCTGGATTGTCCGGAATCGAAAAACGAAGAAAAATCACTAAGTGTTGGTCGATTGGACTCGTCGCGGTACGCGGAGGTGGGCTTGAGGGTCCTCCGCGGTACGCGATGCTTGGAAAATATCTAAGATTTCTCCGGATTTCTTCGCGGTACGCGAAGCCTTTTTGGGCTTCTGGTCGCGGTACGCGACGGATGTGGCGGTGGAATAAGTTGCTTATCTTTATCAGATTGCATGAAGAAATAATATATCATCTTCTTCTTGTTTCTGCTTCGTTTCCAGGCGAAAACACACACATAAACCACCATCCAAACTCAATTTCCAAGCCTTCTGAACGCAAGGATCGCACCAGGGATCATCATAACAAGTTCTGATCGTGGTTTTAAAGTCAGAAATCCGTCTGATTAGGTAATGATCCGTTTAAACTTTCTAGTTTGATTTTGATTGATTAGATCTTGATTTTGAACGTAATGACATAGTTAGGATTGTTGATTATTGCCTAGATGATGGCTAGGATTGATTATAAACAAAGAACAGGAAGTTTTAACGGTTAAATCCTTGTTTTGATCCGTTGTAATGCCCAGTTTGCATGAAACCATACCCATAATTATAATGGTTTAATCCATTTGATTATAACAATGTAGGTGATTAGTTGGATTAATCTTTGAAATGCAAGGTTAAATCCAAGTATTTCAAACTAATCACAATCATTAACATACTCATTGGAACGATTATCTGATGTTCATGATAACAGTCAGATTAGTATGTTAAGCCTGGTTATTACACCTATTATGATACTACATTGTGATATCTCATGATAATTGGGTAATCAATAACAAGGATTGATCATTCCTAAGCCATTAAATTATCTAGAAACTGTTACAGTATCGTAATCAACAACATTAACTATCTGGTTAATCAGAGATTATTCTGATTAATCAAGAGTGTCATCAACTTGGTGTTAGGAATCTAATGCAATGTAGGTTCCTACATTATCATACATTGTATGATATAATATCAAGTTAATTAGTTAAGCATTTAATATCGAGTTGATGATTTACTAAGCAATGTCTTTGACATTGAACGTTCAGGAAGATCTAATCAGTAATCTAGAACATAAATAATTCATTAAATATAATTAAATGCAGAATCACCTCTTTGTTGTTAGCTTTGAGAGATTTTGCTACTCTTATATCATCAGGTGAGTTTCGTACAACCCCTTTTATTTTTAATCTTTTATAAACATCGGGGAACATTGTTGAACTTTTAATGAACATATGATATGTATCACTGATATCTGTGTGATTTCATGTGATTGTTGTGACTTTTGTGGGATTTCATGGGATTTTGGCCTGTAGACTGAACTCTATCATGACACTGAAAGTCCTCATTTTTGAACTGTATCTAGTGAACCCATGTGTGGCCGAGCAGAAAACATTGATAGTACTATTGGTTGACACCCCATTCGCTGGGAGGATTGCATCTCCCCTTGTGTGAATGTTTGTTATCTGTTTCCTGAACTTCTTAATGGTGTGATAGACATTAAGATAATGAGGCACTAAGATATGTACCGACGGGTAATATCTTGAGACAGACTAGACGTCCGAAAGGAACTAGATACAGGTCCCATGGTTATCCGGAACTGAACTTTTGAGAACGTGCTTATCATATCATATTGTGTTAAATTGAACTATCGATCTCACCAGCTTTGTGCTGACGTTTCAAACTCAAACCTTTTTGCAGGTAAGCAGGAATAGCTGGTGAGGATGCACTTTTGAGTTATTTGCACTTTAATAATTAGTATTGTAATTAAATAAATATAGTTGTAATGTGGTTGTGATTGCGACACCCTGGTAATGTATTTACTTTAAGTTAATCTGTGTGCTTATGATATTGGTTCAAGTAAGTCACCCCTCACCTCGGAGACATCACCACTATGCTTCCGCAACCGATTCAGTGACGTCAGATCAGACACGAGGTGACGAGGGGTGGGGGTGTGACAGGGTGGTATCAGAGCCACAGGTTATAGAGAATTAGGTTAACTTAGAGACCTAGACTATAACCATAGGCTCGTATAGTTACACAGAGAGCACCGAACATTAATATTGAACAAAACTTGTTTTGAATTAAGCCAGGATAATCAGGTGGTACAAATTCCAGTTATGAGTAGCCAGCATAACTGAAATTTGCAACACGTGTACATTCTAGTTTGATTTAATTCAAGCAAAACACTAATAATAGTAATGACGAATAGTTGCGTTAAGATAGGAGGACGTCTCATATCATGTGTATGTTGAATTTTATTATTCAATATATTTCTTTCATGATACTGATTAGAGATTTTTATTGTACAGCGATGGCAGATCGAGGCGAACAGTATCAGCTAGCTCCTCATGATATGAGGGATGGTACTCCGAGCTCTAGCTCAGCACCGGATTCAGATTCTTCGGAGGCATCGACTGCAGCCTCACGAGCTCCATCTGTAGTGCCACAGGCACAACCAGCATTACCACATTCACCATTAGAGCCTAGACCAGTTACACCACCACTACCAGCACTTCCTATCATACCTAGTCCTCCTCACTCACCTCCGGTTGATCCCGTTGCGGATCGGATGCAGAGTATATCACCTCCTAGAGTACCCGTTTGGGACGGGTTGCGGCGTATGCGGGGTCAAGCCCGCAAGACCACAGGACTACCTCCCCGGAAGCAGCTGGCTCCCAGGGACGAGTTTCATGCCATACACGAGATGGGAGAATCCTCCCATCAGGCAGAGCTGAGAGCACAGTTGCAGCAAGTTACTCAGAACTTGCAGGGGACACAGCAGAGTCTACAGCAGTGTCAGGCTACGGTTGAGGATACACGTATGACCATATTAGATATCCTCACTTCTCACTTGACCCTGATGGATCAAGTGAAGGCGTTGGACACCGATACTCGAGCCTGGAGAACCGCGATGGATGATAGACTGAGGATGACATGGGGACAGATTATGCTTGCTGCATTTTGGCGGCAAGTGGCATGGATGACTGAGAGATGGAGTTGGGTGAGAGAGAGAGAGCGACAGAGTTTTTGGCATGGTTTGGAGCGGCGAGTACCGAGACCAGGATGATGATCCTGGCAGTAGTCATGGCAATAGTGGCCATGATACTTTCCTTCTTATCATACTTTATGCGATGAGTATGTACAGAAGATCAGTTTGGGATTTTCAGAGCATCAGGGTGTAGATAGGGGAGTTCTTTTCTGTTCTTTTCTTTATCTGATGGTAGTGTCTTGTGTTGTTTGGTGGTCTGTATAAAATCAATAATGATAATGATGAAATAAAATGGGTGTTTTGTGTATCGATCTGTGTAATGTACTATTTGGGTGTTGTGTGAATTATGTTTTTCTAATAACCTTGTGTGGACTATAAACAATTCTGTGTGAGAACAATTCTATGTGAGAACATGTCTAAATTGTGAACGTGCCTGAATTGTGAATGTGTCTGTAACTTAAGTACAGTACGAGAGCCATACTGTACGAGAACATATCTATGGTCTGTATGAGAACTTAATGTATGAACTGAGAACATATTAGAGAACTTGTCTGAGAACATATCCTAGTCCTGTATGAACATATCTTTAAAAACATGTGTTGCAATGCAATGAGCTGGGTAAGACTCTAACATGTTTTTGAAATAACAGGACTAAGTATAACTACGAATAATTGTGTGATCTGTGTGTAATGTGAACATGTCTGGACTGAATTCATGTAGTTATACTGTATTCTTATAATCACCTTTCAATACAAATTTTCAGTGTAACTGAATGGGATTGTATTTATGTGATAGAACGGGTTATATCTTTAATGTTCTTGAACTGACCTGAGTTTTGTCTGCTTGTGAGCAGAATAATGGCTCCTAAACGAGGTCGACCAGCTAAGAGAGCTACTCAGAACATTACAAACCCTGAACAGAATCAAATTCCACCTTTGAATGTTGACTCAAATCCGGATCCGAATGTTAATCCGGAAACGAACGTGGTCCCACCTGGGAACTTGGAAACGAATACTACTCCACCAGTGAACTCTGGAGCAGGTATTGTTCCACCTGCTGGTACAAGCGGATCTGAAACAAATGAGGCTATGATAGCTCGTATTGTGCGTGAACAACTATCTGCTTGTGGTGTTCTGACACAACACCAACCACATATCACTGCAGGTTCTGGTGGGGAACACGATCATGTTGAACATAATGCTACTGGTGGTCACGTTGAAACTCATACCACTACCGGTACAACTACTATTGTTCCTGATCCACCCCGACAGGGATGTACTTACAAGTATTTTGCTTCCTGTAACCCTCCTACTTTTATTGGCAAAGAAGGAGCGGCTGGTCTAATAAGGTGGATTGATGAGATGGAAACTAAGCTCAAAATCAGTCAGTGTTTGGAGGAGCATAAGGTGTCTTATGCTGCCTGTTCTTTGAAAGACTCCGCTTTGACCTGCTGGAATACCCAGGCCAAGACTTTGGGTTCAGCCACAGTTGACTCGATGGGCTGGAACGATTTCAAAACTCTGATTAGATCAGAGTACTGTCCCATCACTGAAATTCAAAAACTCCAGGAAGAATTCTGGAATCACTCGATGATCGGTGCTGACTGTCTTGCTTATACCGATCGTTTTCATGAACTTACTTGTTTGCTTCCCGACATGTTTCCTACGGAAGCCGCTTTAATCGAGAAGTAAATTAAGGGTTTGATTCCTCAGATACGAGGAATGGTGACTGCTGCTGAACCTACAACCCTGAAACATACGATTCTTTTGACCACTAAGCTTACCAATGAGGCGGTAAGGAGTGGTACTCTGTCTTTGAAACCTCAGACGGTTCATAATCGTAGTGATGTCGGTACCTCGAATGTGTCAAAAGGTACCAAACGAAAGTGGTTTGGCAAAACCAAGGCGAAGGTTCCGGCTGAGATCACCCAGAGCAAGCCAACTGTGAAAAACTATGGTGCAAATGTTCCTGAGAGGAAAACTTATACTGGGCAGGCGCCCAAATGCAATAAGTGTCCACTACATCACACGGGACCATGTCCTGTTTGTCTGAACTGTAACCGAGTTGGACATTATGCTAAATATTGCAACTTCCCTGCTCAGACACCAAACCAAGCACCACGACAAACCACTCAAACCAACCGGTCATGTTACAAATGTGGAAGCCCTGATCATCTCATACGAAACTGTCCGAACAATAACACCAATCCGGGAACTGAAGCTAGGGGGAGAGCTTTTCAGATTGGTGCGACCGAGGCGAGACATGATGCAAATATTGTTACTGGTACGTTTCTTCTTAATAATATATACGCATCAGTTTTGTTTGACACAGGAGCGGATAAGAGCTTTATCTCTCCTGAATTTGCATCATTAATTTCATTGCCTACGGTAGATCTAGAAACTCCTTATGTTATTGAACTTGCTAACGGCAAGTTGATCAAAACAAACAATGTTATTCAAGGATGTTCCTTGAATTTGAGTGATCATCTTTTCAAAATTGATTTACTTCCTATTGAGCTTGGGAGCTTTGATGTTGTTGTTGGTATGGACTGGCTTTCTGATAACCAAGCGGAAGTTGTGTGTCAAAACAAGGTGACCCGTATTCCATTATCTAATGGTAATACACTGATAGTTCAAGGAGAACGAGCTGGTAGAAAACTTGGTATCATATCTTGTATGCGAGCTCAGAAGTTCTTAAGGAAAGGTTGTTATGCTTTCCTAGCACATGTAACTGAGCACAATTCTTCACCCAAACAAATCACAGATATTCCAGTAGTCAAAGATTTTCCTGAAGTTTTTTCTGAGGACATATCAGGATTACCCCCAGTGAGACAAGTTGAATTCCGAATCGACTTGATTCCAGGTGCAGCACCTGTTGCTAAAGCCCCGTATCGGCTTGCACCATCCGAAATGCAAGAACTTTCAGGTCAATTGCAAGAACTATTAGACAAAGGTTTTATCAGACCTAGTTTTTCACCCTGGTGAGCACCTATTCTTTTTGTGAAAAAGAAGGATGGTTCATTCAGAATGTGTATTGACTACAGGGAACTCAATAAACTGACAATCAAGAACCGTTATCCACTACCTCGTATCGATGATCTGTTTGATCAACTACAAGGTGCTACTTATTTTTCAAAAATCGATTTAAGATCCGGATATCATCAGTTACGTATTCATGATGATGACATTCCTAAAACTGCTTTCAGAACTCGATACGGACATTACGAATTTCTAGTAATGCCGTTTGGTTTAACAAATGCACCAGCAGTTTTCATGGATCTGATGAATCGAGTATGTAGACCTTATCTGGATAAATTTGTGATTGTGTTTATTGATGATATTCTTATTTATTCTCGAAATCAACAAGAGCATGCTCAACACTTGAAATTAATTCTAGAACTTTTGGCACGTGAAAAATTATATGCCAAGTTCTCCAAGTGTGAGTTCTGGTTACGAGAAGTTCAATTTCTTGGTCATGTAGTAAATCAAAACGGTATTCAAGTGGATCCTAGTAAGATTCAGGCGGTGAAACAATGGGAGACACCACGAACCCCGACCGAAATACGTCAATTCTTGGGGTTGGCAGGTTATTATCGTCGGTTTATCAAGAATTTTTGAAAGATAGCCTTGCCATTGACTACATTGACACAGAAAAATCAACCATTTATATGGAGTTCTCAACAGGAGGAGGCGTTCCAACTGTTAAAACATAAACTCTGTAATGCACCTATCTTGACACTACCGGAAGGTACTGATAACTTCACAGTGTATTGTGATGCTTCACGTCAAGGTCTTGGGTGTGTTCTAATGCAGAAGGATAAGGTAATTGCTTATGCTTCTCGACAACTGAAAATACATGAGAAGAATTATACCACACATGATCTAGAACTTGGGGCAGTAGTGTTTGCACTCAAGATTTGGAGACATTATCTATACGGAACTAGGTGTATTATATACACTGATCACAAAAGTCTCCAACACATTCTAGATCAGAAAATGTTGAACATGCGACAGAGGCGTTGGGTTGAACTGTTAAACGATTACGACTGTGAGATTCGTTATCACCCAGGCAAAGCAAATGTTGTAGCTGATGCTTTAAGTCGCAAGGAACGAGTCAAGCCTTTACGTGTGAAAGCGTTAGGTATGACTATTCAAACCAGTCTAATTCCTCAAATCAAAGAAGCTCAGCAACAAGCTTTACAAGCAACGAACTATTCTGCTGAGGGATTGAGAGGATTAGATAAGAAACTCGATACTAAGGCTGATGGACTGTTGTATTTCAAAGACCGAATGTGGATTCCTTTATTCGGTAACTCTCGAACTATTATCTTGGATGAGGCGCATAAATCCATGTATTCTATTCATCCAGGTGCTGATAAAATGTATAAAGATCTTAAGGATTTTTACTGGTGGCCTGGAATGAAGAAACAAATAGCTGAATACGTGGATCGATGTCTAACATGTCTCAAAGTTAAGGCTGAACATCAACGACCTTCTGGGTTACTACAACAACCTGAGATTCCCATGTGGAAATGGGATCAGATCTCTATGGATTTCATTACTAAATTACCCAGAACATCACGTAATCATGACTCTATATGGGTTATCGTTGATCGCCTTACGAAATCTGCGCATTTCTTACCCATCCGAGAAGATTATTCTATGGATCGACTCGCTAAACTCTATGTTAATGAGATTGTATCTCGACATGGAGTACCGATCTCTATCATTTCTGACAGAGATAGTCGATTTATGTCACGATTTTGGCAAACTCTTCAGAATGCTCTGGGTACGCAAATCAATATGAGCACAGCTTATCATCCACAAACTGACGGGCAGACTGAACGAACAAATCAAACTCTTGAAGACATGCTCAGAAGTTGTGTGATTGATTTCGGAGGTAGCTGGGATATTCATCTTCCACTTGTTGAATTCTCATACAATAACAGCTACCATACCAGTATTCAATGCGCTCCATTCGAATCACTTTATGGACGCAAATGTAGATCACCTATCTGTTGGTCAGAAGTAGGTGAAAACCAAATCATTGGCCCAGAATTCATTCAGGAAACAACTGATAAGATCGCACTCATTCAAGAACGAATCAAAGCTGCTCGCGATCGTCAAAAGAGTTATGCTGATAATCGCCGTAGACCACTCGAATTTCAAGTAGGTGATCGAGTAATGTTGAAAGTGTCACCTTGGAAAGGCATTTTCAGATTCGGGAAGCGAGGTAAACTTTCGCCAAGATTTGTAGGGCCATTTAAAATTCTTGAACGAATTGGACCAGTGGCTTACAGACTTGAGTTACCTCTTGAACTCAATAACATTCATGATGTCTTCCATGTATCAAATTTGAAGAAATGCCTAGCCGATGAATCCTTGATCGTACCTCTGAAAGAAATCCAAATTGATGAGAAACTTCAATTCAGGGAAGAACCAGTTGAAGTAATGGATCGAGAGGTGAAAGTGCTGAAACGCAATCGCATACCTATTGTCAAAATTCGGTGGAATTCACAGCGTGGACCCGAATATACGTGGGAACGTGAAGATCAAATGAAAGCAAAGTACCCACATATATTCTCATAAACGACTGTCATAATGTAAGTCTTCACTAAATTTCGGGACGGAATTTCTCTAACAGGAGGAGACTGTGACAGTTGCATACGAGAATTTACGTCATCAATGATGTGAGCACATTTGATCGTTCTAGAAATCCATGTTGATTTAATAATCGTAATTATTACAGGTTGATAGTAGGTGAGAAATGATGAACGTGGGTGAAAACCGTGTTCAAAACGGAGTCCTGGATTGTCCGGAATCGAAAAACGAAGAAAAATCACTAAGTGTTGGTCGATTGGACTCGTCGCGGTACGCGGAGGTGGGCTTGAGGGTCCTCCGCGGTACGCGATGCTTGGAAAATATCTAAGATTTCTCCGGATTTCTTCGCGGTACGCGAAGCCTTTTTGGGCTTCTGGTCGCGGTACGCGACGGATGTGGCGGTGGAATAAGTTGCTTATCTTTATCAGATTGCATGAAGAAATAATATATCATCTTCTTCTTGCTTCTGCTTCGTTTCCAGGCGAAAACACACACATAAACCACCATCCAAACTCAATTTCCAAGCCTTCTGAACGCAAGGATCGCACCAGGGATCATCATAACAAGTTCTGATCGTGGTTTTAAAGTCAGAAATCCGTCTGATTAGGTAATGATCCGTTTAAACTTTCTAGTTTGATTTTGATTGATTAGATCTTGATTTTGAACGTAATGACATAGTTAGGATTGTTGATTATTGCCTAGATGATGGCTAGGATTGATTATAAACAAAGAACAGGAAGTTTTAACGGTTAAATCCTTGTTTTGATCCGTTGTAATGCCCAGTTTGCATGAAACCATACCCATAATTATAATGGTTTAATCCATTTGATTATAACAATGTAGGTGATTAGTTGGATTAATCTTTGAAATGCAAGGTTAAATCCAAGTATTTCAAACTAATCACAATCATTAACATACTCATTGGAACGATTATCTGATGTTCATGATAACAGTCAGATTAGTATGTTAAGCCTGGTTATTACACCTATTATGATACTACATTGTGATATCTCATGATAATTGGGTAATCAATAACAAGTAACAAGGATTGATCATTCCTAAGCCATTAAATTATCTAGAAACTGTTACAGTATCGTAATCAACAACATTAACTATCTGGTTAATCAGAGATTAATCTGATTAATCAAGAGTGTCATCAACTTGGTGTTAGGAATCTAATGCAATGTAGGTTCCTACATTATCATACATTGTATGATATAATATCAAGTTAATTAGTTAAGCATTTAATATCGAGTTGATGATTTACTAAGCAATGTCTTTGACATTGAACGTTCAGGAAGATCTAATCAGTAATCTAGAACATAAATAATTCATTAAATATAATTAAATGCAGAATCACCTCTTTGTTGTTAGCTTTGAGAGATTTTGCTACTCTTATATCATCAGGTGAGTTTCGTACAACCCCTTTTATTTTTAATCTTTTATAAACATCGGGGAACATTGTTGAACTTTTAATGAACATATGATATGTATCACTGATATCTGTGTGATTTCATGTGATTGTTGTGACTTTTGTGGGATTTCATGGGATTTTGGCCTGTAGACTGAACTCTATCATGACACTGAAAGTCCTCATTTTTGAACTGTATCTAGTGAACCCATGTGTGGCCGAGCAGAAAACATTGATAGTACTATTGGTTGACACCCCATTCGCTGGGAGGATTGCATCTCCCCTTGTGTGAATGTTTGTTATCTGTTTCCTGAACTTCTTAATGGTGTGATAGACATTAAGATAATGAGGCACTAAGATATGTACCGACGGGTAATATCTTGAGACAGACTAGACGTCCGAAAGGAACTACATACAGGTCCCATGGTTATCCGGAACTGAACTTTTGAGAACGTGCTTATCATATCATATTGTGTTAAATTGAACTATCGATCTCACCAGCTTTGTGCTGACGTTTCAAACTCAAACCTTTTTGCAGGTAAGCAGGAATAGCCGATGAGGATGCACTTTTGAGTTATTTGCACTTTAATAATTAGTATTGTAATTAAATAAATATAGTTGTAATGTGGTTGTGATTGCGACACCCTGGTAATGTATTTACTTTAAGTTAATCTGTGTGCTTATGATATTGGTTCAAGTAAGTCACCCCTCACCTCGGAGACATCACCACTATGCTTCCGCAACCGATTCAGTGACGTCAGATCAGACACGAGGTGACGAGGGGTGGGGGTGTGACAGCGATGGTCGAAAAATATCTGATTCCTTCGGATTTCTTCGCGGTACGCGAAGCCTTGTTTTGCTCCTTGTCGCGGTACGCGACAGGTGAGGCGGCTGGAAAATGGGATTAAAAGATCATATTTGCATCAAGAAACTTATTTTCTATCTTCCATTCAGTGTTCCAGCCACCAACCACGAAAAACCCACTTCCAATCCATCAAATCTTCAATTTTGAAGGCTTCTCAAGGTTTAGATCGCACCAGGGAACGTTTCTGCAAGCCCGGATCATCGTTTTAACCGCAGAACTCCGTCTGAATAGGTAACGGTTCACTTTAACCTTCTAGATTGATTATGATTGATTAAATCTTGTTTTTGAACGTGATGATATAGTTAGGGTTGTTGATTATTGCCTAGATGATGGCTAGGATTGATTATAAACGAGAAACTCGAACTGTTAATGGAAAAATCCTTGTTTTGAGCCGTTGTAATGCCCGGTTTGCATGGAATCATAACAATGGTTATAGTGGTTTAAACCATTTGATTATGACAAGGTAGGTGATTAGTTTGATTAATTTTGATATGCAAGGTTAAATCCAAGTGTTTCAAACTAATCACAATCAATAACAAGGATTGATCATTCCTAAGCCATTAAACTGTATAGAGACTGTTTTAGCTTGATAATCAACAACATTAACGATTTGATGGTTATTAAGGCAATGTCTTTGACATTGGACGTTCAGAAAAGATTTAATCAGTATGTTAAAACGTATATAACATATTATACGTAAACTAATGCAGGACTATACCATTAGCACCAGTTGTGAGTGATCTCGCTACCGTGAGACATCAGGTGAGTTCTAGACGCCCTATTTTCATGTTTAATGTTTTGGGCTGGCATACATGCTTAACGTTATGTTCGTGATGTTATGTGCTTAAGATGATGATAAATGAATAATGATATGCCATGACTATGTATGCGTGTTAATGTGTTAATATGATTTGTACATGATGATATGCTAAGTATGATGTGTTCATATTAGTAAGACATGAGGATGAGAGGTATGATAACACGCTATGAGGATGATTACATATGTTAAGCTATGATGAAATCCTAGACTGCTAGGATGAAGGTATGATGTGGGATACGAGGAATAGGTTCTATTGTAACATGTAAGTGATGATATGATGATAAAGATGCTAGCATGAGATGTATGATATGATATGTGTCATTGCTGCTAGGGAAGAATGCTATGATGATAAGATGCTAGTATGAAAAGTTCATGAATGCCAGAATGTATGATCTGATGATATGATGATAGCATGATGTATATTCATTGCTAGGATGTTATGATAGTATGACGAAATGATACTGGCATGACATAATATGATGATTCCTAAGATATTAAGACAATGTGATGACGTCATGATGATAAGAGACTGGCATGAAATGTTATGATGTTATGATGAATACGATGAATGATCATATGACGCTAGTGTGTCATGAATGATGAAGGAATGATGTTCCTATACGTGTTATAGGAAGATGAATGAATGAGAGTCAACCAGGACTATAACTGGATATGAGAGTCAACCACGACTATAACCGGGTATGAGAGTCAACCATGACTATAACTGGGTATGTATGGTTATTTCCGTACTTGTTACGGGATGAGTATGACGTAGCTCCCATATTCGTATGGGGTAAGTATGGTAGCTCCAGTACTTGTTACTGGGTAAGCATGGTAGCTCCAGTACTTGTTACTTGGTAAGCATGGTAGCTCCAGTATTTGTTATTGGGTAAGTATGGAGTCTTATGCCGGTATAAGCCCACTGTTAAAGACAGTGGATATGATGAGGACAACGGTTTTGATGATGTGAATGAATGTGTGTTATGAATACGTATATGTGATGTATGAATGATTTATGTAAAGAAGTTTTGTACCGGTACGAGATGTCAACTTCGGTTGACAGTTAAAGAAATCTTATGCATGCATGAGTTATCAGCTGCGGGTTGATAGTTATAGAGTCTTGTGCCGCACAAGCCTGTCTGACTTCAGGTCAGCCGTTGACGGTGAAGTTCCTTCGCCGTATGATTGATGTTATGATGTCATGTATGTTATGTATATGAAATGTGTTATGTTTAGGGTGATTGAGACTGTTGACTTTGGCCAACAGCGAATGCTAATGTTTTATGTACTGTAAAGATTTTATTTTTATGAAAAACTAGAACTCACCAGCGTAAGCTGACTTAATTTAACATGTATGTCAGGTTAAGCTATGGTCAGAGAAGGCAAGGAGCTTGGGCATTCAGATAAAGAGAGTCCGGTGGCATTGGCAATCAATTATGTTTTAATTAAGACATTATTCCATGTTTGACGAACTATGTTTTAAATTCCACTGCTATCTATGAAAATTTTTAGTTTAAGAGCTATGTGTTATGACGAGACCAACGTACGTGGGGTCGCCCGGAAAAGAGGGCCTCACACAAAATATATGAATTTCTGTATAGCAAATTTTTGAAAAACTAGTCTTTCTAAAAAATAAATATCTTATGCAAAAATTATAAAAACATAAAAAATAATTTAACACTTAAATTTCTAAAACAATGAGATATTTATTACAGATGATATTTTTTCAAAAGTTATTTACAAATTTTCCTCTTCTTAACTTACATAATTACATATTTTCACAAATGATGGTTTAAGATCATTATATATTATGCGTTGAAAATTCATATCATTGGGAAATATATAATTTTGAAAGTTATGAAGGAGAAATTAGTAATAATCTTATTTTAAAAAACCGATTTTAAAATAAAATGTTCAAAAAATAAAACTTTTGATAAAATGTTTAAAAAATAGTAATATTTACTTATTACTTTTAACATATCATAATATATCGGATTTTATTGTATGTAAATTTTTAATAATTATTATTTATTTTTTGTATTTTCAATCGCCTTGATAGTTATCTAGAGATTTTACCAATGAGGCATTACCTCAATGGTACCCCAAGATTCTTCCAAATGGGAGGTCTTGGGTTCAAATTTCTCCCGCAGCAAAATAGGGGTATGAAGTGGGTCAGGGGGTTTTTCCAGCGGAGTTTCCTTCTAGGGTGGTTATGGTGGCTCATGGGAGGTCTAGGTTACTAGACCTTGGTGACATGGTCTGGAAACAGTGGGTTCACATGATTGAGACCTTCTCCGTTCAAAAAAAAAGTTATCTTTTTTTTTTTGAACAGCTAAACGAGTCCTCGGACCCAACAACCCACGCGTTGCGACCACAGACTGCTACCAACCCCCGGAAGCATTTAAAGCCGGGCGTTGGCGAGTGCCGAATCGAGGAACCGCCACACCATCTAGAAGGAAACTCACACTGAGAAAACCCCCTAGCTCACCCATAACACTTTTTTTTGCTCTAGGCGAGACTCGAACCCAAGACCTCCTATTACTGGTGGTTAAGGAGTACCACTAAACTATAAGCCAAATGATAAAGAAAAAGTTATCTAGAGATTTTGATACGAATCTTACGTATTGACTAATTCTTGCCGTTTTATGATTTGCAAAAATATCAAATTAATTAATTTATATCTTTATGCCAGGGGTGTTGACGATATGCAAAATATCAAGTTAATTAATTCAAGATATCTTTATACAAGGTAATCTTATTTTCTTTTAAGATTTTTCTTATAATGTATTCTATCTATTATAATAAATAAAGGTTTTATATAACATATGTCATCTTTCTAAATAATCTCACTTTTAATTTCCCGCTTCTTTTTAATATTAAATGCATCACATATTAAATAATAATATTAAATATTGAATATAATTTTTATACTTTTTTAAATTAAAAAAAGTTTTTTGATACAGTAAAAAATTCATTAACATTAAAACAAATTTAGAAAAACCAAATTATTATAAAATTGAGAAATTTCAAAAAACAATTTTTTAAAATATAATATTTAAAGAGCAAATTTTGAAAAACTTAGTATTTAAAAAATAATATTATTATTTTATTACTTAAAGCATTTAATATATTAAACTTTAATCATATATCATATACAAAAATCATCTTTTTTTTTGAACGGCTTGGTACAACGACATCCAAGACGTGATTTCAACCGTCCCCTCGGATTTGACGCTTTGGGACGTATGCCCGAGCCCACCCTAGGGGGAACCCCACAACTGGGTAAACCCTCTGACCTTGCTTCAGCAAATATGCCTCAGCCCGGATTCAAAACAATACCTCCCATAGGGAGGTCAAGGGGGTAACCATTAGGCTAGAAGCCATAGTAACTATTTGTTATATTTTTTTTATTCAATCCGTGTAATACACCTAGTCTATCTATACTAATAAATCAAAATAAAATGTGCCACATGTCACTAACTTAGACCATCCTCATAAAATTTTTCTACTTCTCTCTCCTATTAAATGCACTCATATTCAATAATAACAATATTAAATATTACATATACTTTTATACATTTTTTTATTATAAAAGGTTTTTAACGCATTAAAAAATATATTAATTTTAAAGGGTACATTTTTTTTAGAATCAAAATTATTATGAAATATAAAATTTTCAATAATTGTTTTTCAAAACGAAATATTCAAAAAAGAAACTTTAATAAACTTAGTGTTTAAATAAATAATATTATTATTTTATTACTTATGTATTAAACTATATATATAAACTATTAATCGTATAATTATTGAATATTTGTTATTTTTTTATTTAACACGTGTAATACACTGGGTATTGACCTAGTAATATATATATAAACACACAAAAAATATATTTGAGCTTCGCATTAGATTTTAACGCTTTTTTCAACTCAATTAGGTCTTTAATATACAAACACATGGTCTAGTTTTTATCATCATATTTTGATTAAAAACGTAATATAGATTTGGGGTCATATTGGTTCATTTTTTCATTTTCATTTTTAGAAATTTATATGATTTAGCCCTCTTTATAAGAGGAAAGCTCCCACGTTCGACATCTTAAAGAAGTATATATTTTTGTATTATATGAATTAATTGGTGTATTTAATAAATTATAGATAATTATTTTAAATGAGCAAAAAATAAATTTATATTGTCCAACACGCCCTTAAAACAACTAAATTTTAAATATATTTTAACATATTATTTATACTGTTTAGTATGTCCCTAAATCAGTAATATATTTTAGAGAAAATTACATAGAAAGTCATTAATGTATATATCAGATTACGGATTTAATTCTTCAATTTTAATAATTACGTTATACATCTTTTATTTTTATGTTTTGTAACATTTAGCTTATACAATAAACAAAGTTAACTTTTATGTTAATTTTTCTAAAATGACTATTTCAACCTTACAATTAAAGTATGAAATATGTAACTATGTCTAAAGTCACTACTACAAAAACATGTATCTACTACGGAATTTTGCTACGGAAAAATTTTGTCGCAACTTTGCTACGGATTAGCTACGAATTAGTTACGGTCATATTTCGTTACGATTTTGCTACGGATATTCCGTAGCAAACAAAAACCGTAGCAAAATTCGTAGCAAAATTGATAAAATAACTACTTAAAAAATAACTTAATAAAATCCGTAGTAAAATCCGTAGCAAAATTGAAAAATTAGGTACATAAAAAATAATTTGAGAAAATCAGTAGCAAAAATTCGTAGCAAAATTAAGAAAATAAATATAAAAAAAAACTTAATAATATCCGTAGCAAAATCTATAGCAAATTTGTTACGGAAAAATTTTGTCGTAGCTTTTCTACCAATTAGCTATGAATTAGCTACGGTAACATTTCATTGCGATTTAGCTATGGATATCGGTAGCAAAATTCGTATCAAAATAAAAAAAAAATATTAATTTAGAAAATTACGAAAATAGTATTGCAAAATTCGTAGCAAAATCAATAAAAAAATTAAAATTTTTGTAACATCTTTGCCACGTATTAGCTACTAATTTGCTACGATCATATTCCACTACGATTTAGTTATGGATATTTCGTAGGAAACAGAAAACCCTTGCAAAATATGTAGCCCAATTGATAAAATATACATTTTAAAAAATAACTTAATAAAAATTATAGCAAAATTACTAAAATAAATACTTAAAACATATATATATTTTTTAAATCGGTAGCAAAATCATAAAATAAATATTGAAAAAATAACCAAAAATATAATTGCAAAATCCGTAGCAAGACCAATAAATAAATAATTATAGAAAAACAATTTAATAAAATTCATAACAAAGTTCATAGCAAAAATGAAATGTAAGCAATCAAATAATAATTAAAATATCTTCATATATTCTATAACAAATTTCTTAGCAAAATCCGCAGCAAAAATTAAAAATATACATTAGAAGATAACTGATAATATTCAATAAAATTAATAGGAAATCTGTTGGAAAATCCTGAAACAAAAAATTTAAGCAAAGTTGAAAGTAATTTAGTGATTTAATTACGATTTTAATAATGTGGTTTAAAGGTTTTTACTCATGTAATTTCTGATCAAAGTGCATTTAGGAAGATGTGTGGTTGTTTTGTTTAAATGTACATGGTTCGATCCTGTGAAAGGTGTAAGGATGGACCCGAAGACTAATATGGTTGATGTTAAACCCAAGTCAATAGGATGCGTTGATGACCCTTATATCCTAGCATCACAAGCACAACAAGTTTATTATACTCCATATCCTTCAAAGGATAAAGGATTAAAAGACTGGTGGGCTGTTGTCAAAACAGCACCGAGGGGAGTTTATGAACTAGATGAAGATGCAACTGATATACATGATGAGGAAAATGAAGATGAGGAGCATTTCTTTCAAGAGAATGAAAGGTTAGTATGTACGGTAACCGATGATGTTCTCCCAGTTACTCATGTACAAGAACACTTAGTTGAAGAAGTAAATGATACAAATGATGACGATAATGAAGAAATTTATCTTGACGACACTAATTTAACTTATGACGATGTGGAAGAATTTGAAGATTAGAAGAATTTGAAGATGAGGATTCAGATTAGTTAGTTTGTTGTTAATGGTACATATATAACGTAGAATATATGGTTAGTGATTTTTTACTAATTTTTTCATGTATGGTTCTTATGAATATTAATGATAATTTTACTAATTTTATTATACAACAGTTCTTGTGTATGTTAATAGGTTTGTTTTTGTTGTAGAAACAATGGCACGCGGATCATCACGAGGTGGTAGAGGTCGAGGAAGCGGTCACGGTGGTACGGAAAATGGTAAACAACTTTGGATGCATAAATATTAATAATATTTACTAACACTTATATAAAAATTATTCTAAATATTAATATGCTTGTTTTTGTTGTAGAAATTATAGCTTCTATAGGAGGTGGTAGAGGTCAAGGTGGTGGTCACAATACTATGGACAATGGTGGACGACTAACTTCAGAAGCAAATCACTCTCATCACGAGGCTAGTGATGATGATGAGCTGGTTGTTCCTCATGGGCGGGGTCCTAATATTCCAGCCCAACCACCTACATTCGAAAACCGCATTTGGATTTGGGTTGAACATGATGAGTAAGTTTATGTATGTTAACATTCTATCTTTATGTAAATTCAAGATTAACACTAATGTTAATCATGTCATATTGTTTTTGTTTTGTAGATTTAATATTCAAGATAAGGTTTCTCGAACCATTGGTTCCATTTTGAAATCTATGTGGTCAGGTCCGTGGCAAGGATGGAAAGAAGTTCCTTTCCATCATCGTGAACGCATGTTTGAGCGTTTTCAAGTGAGTACTTATGATACATTTCTAAATAATTACTTCATAAAGAATGTGTTATTAATTCATGTTTTTTTAATAGAAATACTATGTGTGGGAAGAAGAATGTAACTCCTTAATTTATTCTTGCTGGGAGACATGCATTAAGGGAAAGTTCCCTGATTTATTGATGAGAGCTCGTAATAAAGCCAAGGCCCTTGCGATCCAAGAGGGAATAGAAGTTAGGGATGACTTGAGTGTCATTATTCCATTTAAGCCACATTGGATTAGTCAAGAGTCTTGGACAACTCTAGTTAACTCTTGGAATACCAATTCATGGAAAGGTAAGTCTTGCATAAACATTGATAACAGAAAGAAAGCAAAAGGTGGAAGGCATACACTTGGCTCAAAGAGCTTTGTCACGGTTAGGCATAACTTGGTAAGAAATATTAAGTTGTACTAATTTACAAATAATCTACTTTAGTATTACATTTTATTATTAATTTATAAAAATGAATATTGCAGGATAAAACTTTGAAGCGTCGTGCTAGTTTTGATGAGTATTGGTTACAAACACATGCAAAGAAAGGGTCAAGACCCCTAGATAGATTGGAAGGTCTTAGTGGATCGGTTGGGGATGGTTCTAAAGAAGTCAATGATATGGAAGGGACTGATCATGAGCATAATGTGACTTGGGTTGACTCAAGGGCACGCGAGTCTTATGTAAGTCTTCTTAGTGTGTAAACCCCCCAAACCACTTACTTTGATCAAATGCATCCCATATTGCAGCTTTTTTATTTTTCTTCATATACTAGTTATCAACATAATACACAATATGGTTACTCAAAATTACCATCAATAATAGTTTTATTAATTATTCATTTGGCAATGACCGATTTATTATGACCAGAGGAACATAAATATTTGTTTGTTACCTATATATACATCACCATTCAGATTTCTATACCCTAGGATCAACATCACATATGAATTTATATAACATTGAACCCAGCTAGAAATCGATAGTTGTTATTACATATATATGTATTTTTAGTAGAAATCAACAACCATTATTACATGTGTGAGTATGAATACATTTTCTGATCTTGTCACAGGAAACATATAAGGAATATCTTAAGGAGAAAAACGCAGAGGATGATGACTTAGACCCATAATTTGATATGGATTTATGGTTACAAGCCACATGGGAAAAAAAAAGGGTAGAATGTATGGGAGTAGCAAAATTGTTGACCCATATGTCGTGATGACGGGTGCACCATCAATGCCGAGTACCGAGAGTTCGAATCCACCGAGGAGAAGTGATGAGGTATGGGTTATATTTTACTAAAGAGTATTAGTGGGTTATTTAATTAGATTGGTGTATATTAAGTTATATTTATTTGTAGTGTGTATGAACTTATATTAGGTTATATTTAGTAGTAGGCCTAAAAACTAGGCAGGTTGGATGGTAGCAGGTTAGACGGATTTTGGTAGGATGACTTTGAATAAGGATAGATCATTTTAATCTAAAATCTCAACTGGGTTCGGGTCAGAATATATTTTGATAAAAATAACTGTGGGTTGAAACATTTCGTTTATAAAATATTGTTTTTTTAGCATACAAATTTTACTTAAAATGAACTCTTGTAAATATTTATATGTATATGCATGTATGCTATGCTAAGAAGGTTAGTGGCTACATCATATTTCACTTCTATTCTATTCGTATTTAAATTTAAACCAATTTTTTCAAAAATAAAAAATTAAAAAAATAAAATATTTTGTGTTTGACACAAGGTAGGCTTTAACTAAATAAAAAGTCATGATTACATCATGTTAGCAAATAATAGGACTTGATATACAGCTTGAGATATAACTAAATGTCAAGGCTTACACGTGTTTAACATTAAACTTAGGAAACCGTAGATGAATTACAAAAATTTATCAGTAAATAACCGTAAAACTTGGAAATCTGTTATAAATAATGATGCTATTATTATTTAAAACTGTCATTTTGTTTTTAAACATGGCTCACTTGATAAATCATATCTATTAATTATAGGTGCAACGATTGAAAGAACAAATTGAACAAGATAAAGTGGAGAAACAAGCTATGATGGAGAAGATTGAAGAAAATGCAAGGTTATATGCTGAAATGAACGAGAAGATTCAATTGTTGCTGAAAAACCAACAAAAAAACATTTCATCAAGTTAAGATATGAGTTTGTGTTGATAAACGCTATAATGCGAATATTAAAGTTTTGTTTTGGATGGTTTGGATCTAAATTGTATGCTAAATTTGGATTAGTTGGCTATTTATTTTATTTGGTTTAGATATCTATATTTGGGATCATTTGTATATATTTGTTGAATTTTAAATATATTGTTACAGGTAATAAATGAAAAATATTTAAAAAAAATGAAAATATTAAAAATTTTCGTATAAATCCGTAGCTAAATTCATAGCGAAAACCTTTAAAATGCGTAGCTAAATTCGTAGCTAAAAACTAATAAAAACTCGTCGCAAAATCCGTAGCTAAATTCTGCAGCAAAATCGGAAGCAAATATTGTAGAAAATTTTTGTAGCCAATTCATAGCAGAATCTATAGCAAATAATCGGTAGCAAAATCGGTAACTAAAAATCCGTAGCAAAATTCCATAGCTAAAAATCCGTAGCTAAAAGTTTGTAGCGATAGCCGTAGCTAACATTTCCATAGCAAAATTCGTATCTAAAGTAGCGACGTCTCTTTTTGTATCTAAAACGGTTGCAAAAATATTTTTCGTAGCAAAATTCATAGCAAATTAATTTTGCGACGAGACTTGTAGCTACGGACCAAATCCGTAACAAGTTCGTAGCAAAATGAGTGTTAGCTACGGATTTGCTACGGATTTGACCGTAGCAAATACCTGTTTTTGTAGTAGTGAGTTAAAAGACTTTTTTGTAAGTTATTATAAATGAATTTTAATTCTTGTTTTCTTTTTTAGCTTTATTTTTTTCTTTTACTTTTCTCTTTTCAATATTTTTTATTTATAAATTTCTAAAACTTATTATTTAGTTAATTAATTTATTTATTTGAAAATTAAAAATGTGTTTTAATTTATTTGTTTATTATATATATAATTTCGTTTGTTTTTGTTAATTGTTTTTCTCATTTATTGTTATACTATAAACAAATTACCTTTTTTATGAATTTTATAACTACAACTTATTATAATAAAATGATTAAATAATTTTAGTTGGAAAAAATATAATAAAATTATTAAATAATTTACTTATAAATAATTTAATCATTTAATTACAACCTTTTATTATCATAAGTTTTAGTTATAAAAATTATAAAAAATAAAAAAATAATTTGTCTTTAAGTATAACAATTAAGGAGAAAGCAATAGAAAATAAAAACAAACGAAAGTAAGCATATTACAAACAAATAAATATAAATATATTTTTAACAATCCAATACATAAATTGATTAACTAACTAATAGGTTTTAGAAATTTATACCGTAAAATATATTTAGAAGAATAAAAGAAAACGAAAAAAAAGAAAAAGAATTAAATGTAAAAAAGAAAACAAGAAATTAAAATTTATTTATAGTAACTTACAAAATTCACCCTTTAACTTTAAACATAGTTGCATATATTGTTTTTTAATATTAAGGGTAAAATAGTCACTTTAGAAAAGTTTAGAAAAAAATTAATTTTGTTCACTGTAAAATGATCTAATTGTTACAATAATAAATTAATTACATAAATCGTCCTTTATAGTCACTTATTTTATGGATGACGTCCTTTATTATAAATAGTTACAGAAATCATCATTTAAAATGATAATTTATAATGGATTTCATCATTTCTCTTGAGATAAAAGACGATTTATGTAATTTAATTAAAGGACGATTTATGTAATTTTAAGGATGAACTCCATTATAGATTTTCATTTTAAGAATGTTTTATGAAACTATTTTTAATTAAGGATGTCATCCATAAAATGAGTGATTATAAAGGACGATTTATGTAATTTACTCTTGTAACGGTTAATATAATTGTATTAAGAAATTCATTGTCATATTTTACAGACTATATGACCAGTATTTGTGGATACACAACTGATTCAAGTATTCAACGCATCTACAATTCTACATAGTACATTATGTGTATATTAAACAGACCCCTTTACTTTTTGTTAGAAATCAATTTGTATAACGGATTTATGCCAAAAAAATAAATAAATATTAATAAAACAACGAAATAAAACATGCACATTAAAATCTTACTTAAATTAAAAAGTTAATAGAAAGTAACAAAATTGTTTTTGTTGATATATAATTTGCTAGTTTTGCATAGTTATTTATGATTGATATTAGTAGGAAAAAAATTTAATCACTTGTTTTTTTAATTATATATCATTAAAAACAACAACAAGATAATAGAATGATTCAAATGTAAAACACAATGACTTAAAGTTTAAAACAAAATAAAGAATGCATATAACAGAATAACCTGGAATACGTGTATTATAAAATGTACTTGTAGAAAAAATTGATAAAATAAAACAATTATTTACTTTCAATATGTAAAACATATAAAATTAATAACAATGCATTTACATATTATGCAAAAAACAATGAAAAAAAATTATTTAACAAAACATAAAAACAATGATGAATACATATTATAAAATTAAATGAATAAAACACAATAATAAGTATATATTACAAAAAGACTTGAATGTAAACTATACCGAATAAAAATATCATTTTTAAAACATTGAATGCATATAACACAATAAATGAAACTTTTGTTTTTCAAAATCATGCTTCTGAAAACACAGAATAATAAATAATACAATTATGTACTTTTAATATATGAAACAAAAAAGTAAATCAAAAAAATTATTTAGTGAATAAAAAAAATGCTAAAACAACACAGAAGAATAGGTAGAGCATCGGTATTTTTGATGCTTTACTGGTTTTATACCACTTTTTAAAATTTTTGTTGAGATAAAAATGAAATGTATTAATCTTCAAAGTATTGA
This sequence comes from Mikania micrantha, assembly GCA_009363875.1. NCBI lineage: Eukaryota > Viridiplantae > Streptophyta > Magnoliopsida > Asterales > Asteraceae > Mikania > Mikania micrantha. The sequence goes on along the minus strand of CM018698.1, from coordinate 53,583,572 downwards.
TGTTATTATTATCATAATTATAAGAAATATCAAGTTTATAAAACGAAGAATTGCGAACTGGAAAATACGAATGCACCATCCTTTGGATTTTTATAGTATTTTTTGTATTTAGTAATTAAAAGAATAACAATGTTTTAACGCATGATGTTAAATATATTTTAAACAAAATTAAATTGGTATTTAATTAAGTTCAAATTCAAAAACTATATATATTCTGGTACCGGTACCGGTACCGATTCAGGAATTTTCGATGTTTTACTGATAACGGTTAGTACCGATACCGAAATATGAGAAAATGAAGTACCGTTACCAGTACGATACCAATATTCGGTACTAAGATCTCTAAGTTTTAAAAATTGAAATTAGATAGAGTGTTAATAAAAGAAAAACTTCATCAAAACAAATGAATCATTTTTTTGGCATTTTTGGTCTATTTGGTATTTTTATGTTAACACTTAAAAGTCACTTTTAATTAACTAATAAATAAAAAAAATGTTTTTTTATAGTTATGGGTAGGGCCGTTCAAAATGTTCGTCACTTGACAATCGCTCCATATTCGCTCGGAAAAAGCTTGAAAAAAGCTCGTTCGAAATTCGTTCGGTTTTAAATGAGCCAAGCACGCTCGGTTCGGTTTCCAAACGAGCCGAGCACGAGCTAAGGTAAGTTCGCCCGTCGCTCGTTTGGATAGTCGCTTATTTGGCTCGCTCGGTTTGGGTTGTTTAAGTATAGCTAAGTTACACATACATACATACATACATACATATATAATTTTATTGGATATGGTTTAAATAAGAACCCACCATAATTGTGTTAACCAAATAGCTCAAATAAGAACCCACCATAATTGTGTTAACCAAGTCATTTCACTTAATATAAAAAAGTCAGATTTAATAAGAGAGTGACAAGCGTCACACTCTTAAAAATCTATTCATTTTCCTTTTTTTTAAAGTCATTTTTTATAAAAATTGCACTATTAAACTCATTATATTTTTCTCGTTAATTCCATAATAGTCATGCCAATTTTTTTTTAGTTTTTTTCGAGCGTTCGTAATTACACCAACGTAATGAACAATAAATACAATAATTTTCTCTCATTTTTTCAAAATCTTTCCATCTTTAAAATGTTTTACAAATTATTTTGAGCGTTCGTAACTTTCTCTCATTTTTTCGAGCATTTGTAATTACACCAACGTAAAATCTTTTCATCTCGTTACAAATTATTTTTTATTACAAAAATTAGTTCCTTAATATTTTAAAAAATTAAGAACACTTTGAAAAAATCCAGCTCCTTACATCAGTGTAATTACGAAAACTTTGTAAAAATTCAGCTCGTTACATCAGTGTAAAAAATTCAGCTCGTTACGTCAGTGCAAAACGTCGTTGCATCAGTGTAAAACGTCGTTGTATCAGTGCAAATTACGAAAATTTTAAAAAATTTTGACAAAATTATACTTAAATTAAAGATAAAAAAAGTGACAAATTTAATGGTGAAATTTTTATAAAAAAATAATAATATATATAAAAGTTATGAAGGTTTAAAAAATTGGGGGGTAAACTTTTTTAAAAAAATGAATCAAGTACACCTACTAAATGTCAAAAATAGCATTAAACAAATTTCATCCACTTGTTTTTTCCAGATTTAATATGAACCACTCATTTTAAAACACATTATTGAAAGAACCAATCAAAATTAGTTAAATGGTTACTACACTAACATGTTTCAAGTTTTTTAAGAATAATGATGTTGATGTATTCAAACTAATGCATAATGATGTCTACGAACTATTCATAAATTTTAAATTTTTTTATGCTTTTGTATTAAGGGTATTAAAGGAACCGGTTTTATAGTTTTTGGATGGAACAATAAACCTAACCGTTGTTAACGCTTTTTGAATAATAAAAACTAAAACCGAACAATCTATCTATACTCTCTAATAAAAGAGTAAATGTTTTGCCACATGTCAATTTATTAGGCTATTATTGCCACATGTCAATTTTTTAAAAAAATTATCGCCACATGTCATTTTTTAATCTTTACAATCATTCTCTCTCATAATAAATGATAATTATAATTATATTCTTTAAAATGTATTAAATAAATTTAAAATATAATGACTAATGACTTTACATACCTTTTTTCATATTAAAAATAGTTCTAACAAATAAAAAATGAACTCTTTTTTTTTATTATTAAAAAGCACACTTAAACAAAGTATACAAAATATGAAAATTTTCTAAAAATGAATTTAAAAAAAAAAGAATTATTTTAAATTTGTAGTTTTAGGAAAGATGAAAGTTTTGTAAAAATAAGTTTTCTTAAAATAACAAGTTTTCTTACAAAGTATTTAACATTTTAGTTTTCAACCCGTGTAATACACGGGATTTTACCTAGTTAATAAATAAAGCCAAACCAAACCATTAAATGGTTTGGTTTAGAGTTTGGGCATTTTAGGTTTGTGATATTTGACCTGTTAAAAATAAAAACAAATCGTTTTATTATTTAAGATTGACTACTTGCATTGCAGGCCCAAATATGTATGTGTGTGTGCGTCAATGATATCTAAATAAATAAACTTATCTATCTATCGATTAAATATGTGTGTATGTATGTGTGTGTATCATAAAGTTTGCTTTGGTTTTTAACAACCGTTTTTTGAGTGAAACCATAAACCAAACTGTTTACTATGGTTTCAAATTTTTGAAACTGCTGACCAAATATTTTGAAAAAAACGGCCGCAAAACTAAATTGATGACCGGTTCACATTAAATTTTATTTTGAAACCGAGCCAAACCGAATCAAGCCGAGCCTCTCGGTTTTAAAACAAGCCAAACAACGAGCACAACATTTGACTCGATTTTGTAAATCCAAACCAAGCCAAGCCGCTCGGATTGTAAACAAGCCAAGCACGAGCATACCTCGCTCGGTTCGACTCGTGAACAACCCTAGTTATGGGTCAAAAGCAAACCATGTAAACTTTTGAAATCAACAAACTTAAGTGTTGCGTTTATCAATGCATAGTGCGGGTACATAGTTGTAATATATTTTTTTTTGAACGGCTTGGTACAACGACACCCAAGACGAGATTTCAACCGTCCCCTCGGATTTGACGCTCTGGGGCGTATGCCCGAGCCCACCCCAGGAGGAACCCCACAACTGGGTAAACCCCCTGACCTTGCTTCAGCAAATATGCCTCAGCACGGATTCGAACCCAAGACCTCCTATAGGGAAGTCAAGGGGGTAACCATTAGGCTAGAAACCCTTGGTTACACAGTTGTAATATATAATGAACAAAACATATTACATAATGATCTAATACATTAAATATAATGATCAAAATGTTTTTTTTTTTAATTTAAAAAAAAAACACAATTAAAACATTTTTTTTTACTACAACTTGATAATATATGTAATCGAAATATTTTTCAATATTCTACAAGAATAAAACCCAGATATTACTCTTTTTTTTTTTAAGAATTTTTTATGAAAGCTGAAAAACCAACGGCCAGGAATTGAGGTTTTGAACCTAGCTAAGATAAAGGATAAAGTCAACAAAAATATAATTAAATGCAAATAAAAGGTGCGGAAAAAGCAAGGCGTATTGAAAGGGCAAAATGGTGTTTGATTGACTCGGTTCTTTCTTAACGTTACCCATTCCACCCGCAGGAAGTTTTCTAATAATATATTTAAATTTATAAATTATATTTTCATAAAATATTAATCAAGTGACAGTTCTAGAGAAATACATAACATGAATTAAAAACCAAAAATTGAGACTCTATAATTTTTTATACGAGTATCAGAAGTTTTATTAATATTTTCCTGTTATTTGCAAAAGAAAAAAAGTCTTTAATTTTTGATTATTAATCAATTCTTATATATTATTTACAACCATTACGTTTATATTTTGCATATCAAAACTTTAAATAAATCAAATAGAGTGAAAGAGTTCTATAGGCCGATTTTTACAACATCCGTATCAACAATTAACTTAATGTTTTAATAGTCGAATCGAAATTTTAATCAGCTAATGGATCACTCGTTACGATTACGATTAGAGTGGACTTTAAGAAAACGGATGATGTTGTAATTAATTTTCATATTTATTGAGAAGAAAAGTTTGAACAACTAATTTGGATAACTGAAATATAATCGTGTTACCGGTTTAGAAGAAAGCTCAATAATTTTTTAAATTCCTTGTGAGATTCAAACATATGACTTTATGATTTCAAAGTTTTATCTTTACCAAAAAGATATTGATAGATTGTAACATCTTTAAGTAATAGTTATTTACTTATTTACATAATACCTATAGTCAACGTCTATTTCATTTTTCTCGTATACTACAAATAGTACTGTCCCAAGAAAAATTTTAGACATGATTAATTGATATAATCTAAGAGTTGAATACTAGAACTCTCATTTTCACAAACTGTTGAACTTAATCACAAATATAGGCGGCCATCTAGGCACTAAACGTCTACTTATCTTGTGGATTTGGCTCTAGTCGGTGTTTAGACGGCATAGTCGACATACTCTAAGTTTTTTTATTTATTTTTATGTTTTGACTTTTTTCGGGTAAAAGAGACCATATCTATGATTTTTCGAGGCATTTCTCAACACTAAATTCCTAATGTATCTGAAACATCGAATCTAATATATGAAACATGTCTAAACTTTGAACTCAAGTTAGATATTCTTTCATGTTGGAGTCTTTGATCTTCTTATGTTGTTTCAGTGTTTAATTGTGAATTATAAAGTACTTGATTTAGCATGTTTAAGTTTACTTTTTAAATTATTTGAAATATTATATTGAATTATTAATATTTATGCGTGTATATATATATATATATATTAATGTAAAATTACATAAAAAATTATAATCCATTTATCGCCGATTAATCATGTCAAGCCTACATGCGATACCTCGTCATCCGACTAGCGTATAACTCCTTGTATAACACTGCTTGAAATTAATTAAAATTGATATTTGCTGTTCAAAAAAAAAATTAAAATTGATATTTTATTTTACATATATAAACCCACTTATTTTTAAAGAAATGTTTTTTATTCAGGTACGCAGTACGCTACACCACCTTCCGGACGTGAATCTCATAATTCAATCCCCTTAAATGTCTCCCAGACAAAACCGACACGTTTCAATCCATTTGACGTCATATTTTATTTTAATAATATAAAATTTAATTTTTTAATACGTTGAATTAATAAGTTTTTAATCAATTCAACTTTGTCATGCTAATTCTATCTTGATTTTTTAGTTTACCGGTTAATTAAAAATAACGAATTAGACTTATTTGAAGTTTTTTTATTGACGACGAACGTACATACCACGTATGTTGTCTTAATAAGGCTCATCAGGTAGAGGTAAGATGCGGTCACACCAGATGTGTGAGAACCTCCTACAATGGGTAAACTCTCGCCCCGTTGGTCGAGAACCCAATATTAAGTTTAAGATTCCTTCTTCACATGAATTATCCTTTAAATTATCATTGGCAAGAGCTTGAACCCATGACCTTTTGACCACAAGGTGAAACTCCAACCTGATTTTGCCGAATGGCTTATTTGAAGTTAATACATAAAAAGCTCTTAATTAACCCCTCCATTTTTGACGACGATTTTCTCCTTTAAACTATTATTTTTCCCATATTTAAAAAATTCTAAAAAACTGGATTAAAGAAACCTTTTTTACGGCAATTAAATTTGGAGTAAATTGCCTAGATAGTTAATTTGATTTTCTAATATTTTACTATTGGTTCATATTTTTGATAAATTATTCTTATAGTCTCAAAATTTTAAATATTTGTTACCCAAACACTTTCTTAAGGTCATAAAATTATAATCACATGTTTGACCAAACTACCATAACTAAGGATTATATGCATTAAAATATTTAAAATTTGGACTATAAGAATATAGTAATTTATAAAACATAATGACTGAAATATTATCTTGACAATTTACACTTAAATTTATAATTCACCGGTTAGGAATTGCCTTAAATAAATCTTTTTAATAAATAAAGCACGTAATTAGCTGGCTTTGTAGGACTACATGTTGAGCAAAGAATTTTAATAGGGTCGTTTATGGTAACAACAATAATAGATAAATAGTAATATTAGTAATTGTTTTATTATAAAATCATATGACCCATATAACATAACTTAAGAAGCTAGATGAAGGCTTCTTTCTTTTTTTTTCTTTCTTTTTTTTTTTCCCAAAATGGTGTTATGAAAAAAAAAATTATTTATCAAAATTGAGTGACTTGAAAAATATTTATTAAAATGATTGTTTTTTATTTATTTATTTATTTATTATAAACTATTTTATTATAACTTTTTTAATTCAATCAATGTATTATAATATTTCTATTTTTCCAATCAACTAACTATGATAACATGTCAATTAACTTAAAAAAGTATATAATAAATTAGTATAAAATAAAAAAATAACAGAAAAACACACATTTTAATAAATATTTTTTGAATCATACATTTTATTATATAATTTTTCTACCAACATTCTTTTATGGGGAAAAAATAAAACTAAAGTTAGAAGGATGACTTTTGGGTTATGATGGTAGGATATCAGAAAAAGATAAATCATCGCCAAAAGAACTTTCAAGGGTTAAAACCTTAACCTAAGTTTAAATTTTGGAATATTATTTACTCTTACTAAGTTTTAAATCCGAATAAAAAATTAAAAGATTATTATTAACTTTTTTGTTAAGGTGCATATTTATTATACATTACAAAATTTAAATAATACTGGCAAATCTACACTAGATTAAAAAGCAGATTAAACAAGCGTGTGTTTTCTTAAAACTTTTCTGATTGAACATAAATTTTACAATATGATGCAATTGTTTAACCGATATTTGTCAAAAACTGTAGAAATCTTGACAAAAAAATGCTCCTGATTTTCATTTTATTATCGCAAATTAAAATAATATTTTATTTTTCAATTAAATATTATATACGTACAATTTAGAAAGTTATTCTCTCCTAAGCTAACTCTATGAACCGGTTACTCACACAACTTAATTTTTTAATTCAACACATTCACCGACCTTATATGTATCGTGTAAGTCTATAATTCTTGTATAAGAGTCCAATCATTGGCACTGACACACAATGATTGGTCACATATAGAGCCATGTATAGTACATATACCACACATATAGGTCTATAAGCCTCGTATAAGAGTCCAATTATTGACACTGACAAATTTTAGCATCCAATAATTGCTCCTATACAAGGAGTATAAGGGGTGTAGAGTAAGTGTGTAAATAACACAGCGCTTTGAGTAAGTAAGAATGAAAAGGAGGTGATTGAAGAGAAAGGTGATAATAAGAGAAAGGTGATAATATGAAAGAGATACATAATTGGAAAGATCATTTTCAAGAAAAAATTAACATTACACAGTGATACTGAGAAATATGGAATGATGCATATGTGATTTAAAAAAAACTATAATAGTTAATGAATATATTCAAATAGCTTGTAGATTAATTGATATTCCATTTTTCTTATGTGAGGTTATGAGTTTAAATCTGCTTAAAACGGTCGGTTATTAAGGTTTTACCCCATAGTGAATTTCTCCTAAAGGGTGGGTGTTGCTAGTGCACGCTAAGAAAAAATTTTCATTGAGGGCAGGAAATTTTTAGTCACGTTTGAGCATCGCGATATAATATATTTTTTTTTCTAATTTGTTCAGATTTGTTTGGGTCGGACTGGCTCAGGGTGATGTTAAAAAAACAATTAGACTAAATTTTATATACAAAAACACAATGAAAACCCAATACATGTAAATTTGTTCTCTAAAAGTTTTCATTATTTTAAAATTTATCCAAAACATCATCTAGAGAAACTTTCATTAGTAAACGTTTCTTTGCAAAACAAATTCAACTATCGATTAAATTTTCATCACCAATCCAGTTATGTCAATTTAATAGGGCCATTGCAAAATACAAAGTGGGTGGTCGCAATTTTATATATATATATTACCGAATAAATTTTTTTAAAGGTGGACGGCTGCTCCACCTTCACCCATAAATATGGGTACGCCACTGTATGCTGCTAAGCTTTAGTTTGCCACTCAAAAAATTGTAAATGATTATAAGTAAAAAATATAATATAATATAATATAATGTAATATAATATAATATAATATAACTTATATAATTCTTGACTCATCATCGTGAGCAGGGTCACATTTTGCTCATGATGCTCCCGGTCACACATGACCCAACGGGTTGCTGTGTTTGGAGTCGCACAATTTAGTTTGGGTTGGGTTTAGTTTAAAATCATAATCATAATCATAATCATAATCATAATCATCTGATATTTTATTTAATTACAAATTATAACGAAATCAATAATCAATTATGAAAAGTTCGTTTAATCTTTTGGTAATGTGTTGATCATGGTTAATTTTAGTCGTTTTTAAGGGCCTGAAATTTATAAAAAAATTATATATTATGAAAAAAATTATAAAATCTAGGGCTTAACAAATTTTGATAAAATGAAAATAGTTTAATTGTCGATGGATTACCCTAAAAAAGCCTCACATATCTATCTTATATAATAAATCAAGTTTTTTTTTTCATATGTCATGCAATGAAGCATGTTTCATTATTGTTTCCCTCCTAAAACTTGGAGCATTAAATCATTTATTAACACTTCTTTATTAATAGTGATAATTAATAAATTTGACAAATTATTACTTTAACTTATTTTCTTATATTTAATAAACTAGGTTAGTCGCCCGTGTAATACACGGGCTTGATCAAAAAAATATATTAAATAATACGAATTACTAACTAAGATTTAATAACTGTAAAATGATTATGTGAGATAAATTTTTGTTTGTTGAGTTATAAAATGAAGTTAGTTGAAAAAATAAGTTAATTTTATTGAGATTGAATAAAGAAATTTATAAATTTGATCCAAATACCAAATTAATTATTTTCATGTAAAAGTGGAAATACATGTACACATCAGGACATTTGGATAGAAAAATAAAATGGTAAAAATAGAAAAAGTATTTTAAGATTTGAGACAATTTAATAATTTCAAACAACTCTTTAATTAAGTGAATGAGATAAACATGAAATTAAATAAAATAGAAAATTTTAAAATTTGTGTTCTTGCATTGAAGAACAAAATGATATCCCTAGAAAAATAAAAAGAAGGTTGATTCTCATTGTAGTTACAAAACTAAATAGAAAATGAAACTTTCAAAATTAAAATGAAACGCATAATCATTAATTTGAATTGGTGATAAAAAGAAAAATCATTGATAGAATTTAAAAAAGAATCAACTATAATTATACAAAATTGATTAATATTACCTTACTTAAGATGGAAAAAAATTTGGGTGGGAAAATATTGCACCACAAGAAGATACATGTACAACATTATTTTGATTTATTATGTTAGATAGATTATGTATATAAATAAATATTTAAGTCATGAATATCTTACACTTTCAATGTAGAAATTTAATAATATGTTTAGAGTATATTAAAAAAACAAATAACTAAACAAAATAAAATAGATACATTATAAAACAAATTGTAAACTATACAAATAATGATTTAATTAAAAATAAGAATGTTAAAACCCGAATTATTTCATGTATATTTATATGTTTTTATAACAAAATAAAATAAAATAGATATATTATAAAATAAATCTTAAACTATACAAACAATGATTTTATTAATAATAAGAATATTAAAAACCTAAATTATTTCATGTATATTCATATATTTTTATATTTTAACATACTATTTTCATTAAATAATATAGAACTGTTAAATCTTTTTATTTTTAGACAAATTAAAAAAATAAGGGCTTATTTATATATTTTACAAATTATGGTATAATTATAATTCATAAAAGTTAATTCTTTTTATGTATAGTAATATTATTAAATGTTAGTATATAAATATTTTTACTTATTCAGCTAATTATTTAATAAAATATGAATATTAACTTTAATATTCATATATTTTATTTCTTTTTTTTTGCAACAACTTATTTTAAATTGTTATTATCTGTTTATAACTCTTAATTTAAAAAATATAAATATTGGTAACATTTATTATTATTGTAGTTATGTAGTTTTTGTTTTTCAATGTGTATCTATTATTTAATTATTGATATCCATTATTTAATCATGCAGTGAATTATAAATATGAAAAATAATTAATATATTATTAAGCAAATGAAGCTGATTTTTGCAATTAGTTATAAAGTTTTTACTTAAATCTGATTTAAACTTCTATTTAGGACTCTTACAATCATTAAGTTCAAATTATGTTCATTAAATATTTAATAATAATAATAATTATTATTATTATTATTATTATTATTATTATTATTATTATTTTCTATGAATTATTTTTAAACATTTTAAAATATTTAGCTTCAAAGGATGATTTGAATGTTAAAATACAATATGTATAGTTATAAAATACATTCAACTGTATTTCTTATTTTTTTTATAGACATAACTTTTTTATTAAAAAGTATATAATATTTTGTATATTAAACCCATGTAACATACGAGATTTAACCTAGTTTAAAAATATATTAGGTTCCTATTGATTTCCCCCAAGTTGGTTTTACTTTCCATTCTGCCAATTCCCAGACGTGCTCCAGCAGCCGGATCAGCGTCCAACTTCACCCCTCCAGCCCTCCGGTCCCACCTTCCCAATTTAACAAAGCGGATCCTTTGCAGCCTCCATTGTTTCAATTGCACAGCCATGAGCCACTGAGCACAACCTCGATTGCAATCTCTAACGAGCCACCCATTGAAATACAAGGATCAACCATATATTGATGCGTATGAACTTTATTTGTAGTTTGATTGAGAAATTTTTTTGTAATAAAATTATCACCTTTCGATGCTATAAACAAGTTGAACCACCTTGGGGTTTTTCGAATGCATTAATTGCATACAGTGTTTCGTTGACTATTTTGATAATTTTGGCATCGGCAGAAAGAAGCTTTCTAAGTTGAAGTTGCTGAAGTCTTATTTACAGCCGTCAATGTCACAAGACCGCCTTAACGGATTGGTAATGCTTTCTATTGAGAACGTCATCTTAAGACAATATGGATACCGAAAATTTCGGATAGTAAATATCAGTATTTGAATATGTAACTAAAATTTCAGATATCCGATATTTCGGATACGGATTTGGATTGGGGATCCGAACTTAGAAATAAATTAAAAATTTTTGAAGAATATATTTAGGATATCTTAATATCCGAAAATTATCGGAAAAATATCTGAAATATTCGAAAAATATCCACGAAATATTCCAAAAATTATCCGAAATATCCGGAAAAAACTATTTCGGATATCCGAACTATTCGAATATTTTTTAAATATGTAATACGAATCCGAATCTAAATCTTTGGAGATCCAAAATTCAGGATATCCGAACTTCGGGTGTTTAAGATTCAGATTTTCAGATATTTCGGATTCGGATTCGAATACGGATTTTTTGAATACCCCTAATTGTTCATATTGCACTTTATGTTTGTATTACATATCACTACTAAAAAAATATCTGACAAATTTTTTTGATAAAATAATATCAAACAAAGTTTCTTTTGCTGGTTAGTGACGAAAAATTCATAAAAAATTAAACGAACAAACCATAAATTTTTTCTCAAAATTTTGACAAATAGTAACAAAGTAATATTTGTTTCTATTCAGTCTCAAAATTTTAGGCAACTGACAATTTAATTATCTACAATTTTCTCATATGTTTATGAACTATATTATTAATATAAAAACCATTGAACTATCTTGTTTATTATATGTATGTAATCAGTTACTGTGAAATATCATTTTTACATCTAAGCAATACGTTATATGTATGTAAGCAATACGTTTTATGTATGTAATGTATATGTATTACACATTTAAATATATTTAATATATCATTACATAGTTTTTCATAATGTCATTCTCTCTAGATGTGTTTACTTCGATTATAATCGTACTGTGATCTTTAGAAAAATGGACCATTTTGTTTTGTTACACAACATGAAACATGTGAACTTGTAATATCTGACTCTATACGAAGTGATTAAACAAGCAAATTAAATGCACACGTAAAAACAAGAAGACATGTACGTTTTGATATTTGGGTGTAAAATAATAGATATATAATTGTTTGTTTATAAGATTTGTATCATTTGTATAAAATAGTTATTAATAATAAAGGTTAATAAAAAACCAAAGATTTTGGTTGATATTATATAAGTTAATTTAGTTATCAAAATTAAGGTGGGTAATAACAAATCCCGACCCTCTATATATTTATAAAAATAATTATTATTGTAGTTACGCCACTTTAGATAAATGATCTTTATTTAATTGTGTTGCTCTATAAAAAAACTATATATAATAAAAGTATTAACGTTTTAAATAAAGAATAATAGTTTTATTAAAAAAGATGAGAGATTGAATGAATTATTTAATAAAAATAGATATGTACAGGTAAAATGTCTCCTTAAACAAATGACATAAGATCTTAAACAAATGACATAATCTGATGGAATCAATTTAATCAATGGCATGGGTTTTTTGCTTTTAGATAAAGGATAAGTTTTCTATGGATTCTTCCTTTATACAAGTACATATAAATACATAGTTAAGTATGACAATTTTATAATAAAAAAATCATTTTTTTGAAGAATGATACAGCTTAAAGTAGGAGTTTTTTTTTTGTTAAAATGATCTTCAAGAAAAACTATTTACTAAAATACTGTTGTTAATTTGTATTTTATTACTACTTTAATAAATCCTTTTTGGAAAACGCAATTTTGTTAAATTAGTTTTCCTTAACCACTAGTTTGGTGAAAAAAAAAAACTTGTTATTATTATATTTTTAAACATCTTTTTATTAATAGATTTATTTTAAAATCTTTTTACCAATTAATAAATAAAATAAATTTGACGCGTGCTACTAATCTAGAGCATCTATTTACTAATTTTGTTGCATCTCTCTCTACTATTAGGATATAAACGAATCAGGTCTATATCAAATAGTTAAAAAGCTCGAACGAGTCTATTATAACAAGCTCGAGTCGAGATTGGGTTTCCATGTTGAGCTCTAGCCGACTCGCAAAACTAAACGAGATTTTTACATTTATATTTTTTTATATATATAAACCTGTTATAAAATTAATAAAATCATATATCATATAACTATGTGTGTTCATACATACGAATTTTTTTTTTTTTTTGTGGTTTTATGTGAGTTTATGAATAATTGACGAGAAATGGAGAATCATTCATCCATAGAAAACTAGAGATGTGTTAAATCTCTATACCTAATTAACGACGTAAATATATTGCCTGCATCCTTATATTTCACGTGTGTAACAAGACAATTGCAATATATAAAAAAAGAAATGGTACATGTGATGATTGGATATGAACAATTACTTTTGGGAATGGTTATTCACACACACCGCTTTTTTTAATTCAACACCCCACCTTTTTTAGTACGTGTCGTATAGTTCTCTACGACACATACAACACCATCTTCAACCTTGTATTTTGCGTGTCGTACGCCTCGTACGTAACTCTAAGTGGCGTACGACATCTGACACCTGCAACCTTAAATTTTGAGATGTGACTGGTTAAATTCCATGTTATACGCCACGTAGGGTACTGTACGTGGCGTATAGGTTTCCTGAATAAAATGACTTGTTTTTGGCTCATTTCCACATTGAATTCTTATATGTATACTTGTATAGTATGGTCCTATACGACATGTATAAGTCTAAACAATTTTTTTTACTTTAAATTGAAATAAAATTTGTAATGTTATAAATTTAAACATTTTTAACGTTTGTTGTTTTTAGTATTAATTTCATTAATTTAATATTATTGTTGTTTTGCAAAAACTAACAACCAATCAAACAAATACAATTTATATACAAATTAAAAAGATAAACAAACAATCAAAACACATCACAATATATACATAAACAGTGTCTGTACAGTACATAGAAAACAAATAAACTTCGGATACTGTCGAGGAGGTGATGGTGGAAGGGAGGAGGCTCGATATCAGCCTGCCTGGACCTCTCGATCTCGCGATCGATCATCCATCGCAGCATATCGCTCTGCTGAGCCAGGATCCGATCGTGTAGAAAGATTCTGGAGTATCTGATCGTGCACCCTGGATCGTGCACCCTGGATCGTGCAGAAAGTTCCTGCAGTATCGTCTCGAGGCGTGCCGGAAGCCTCACCGTATGGTATTTCCGTTGCGTATGCTGCGGGAAGTAATGAGCGCCTCCGACCTCCCCCCACCCTCCTCATCACCCCCGCCCCTCACCATCACCAGCCAAACCATCGTCTTCCCTTTCACCACCAGCACGCTCACCTCCCTGCCCAACTCCCACTCCCACGTCTGCGTCCATCACCTGTATGGGGGAGTGACCCATACCACTCCCCGTATCAGGGAGAACCGGAGACCTACACCAGGAAAATCCCGGACGATTTTCATACCGAAGAGCGTCCGGTGATCGAGTCTGACTGGATCCACAGGATCAAACAGCTCCTCGAGAGTGTCCTGGTGCAGATGACCCAGTGCTCAACCTATAATGGTGATATAGGCACCGCCATATATGGCTCCGCGCTACTGCCGGTGGTAATATGCCGCGAAGTACTCGACAAAGCAGTGCGCGAGCTAGCATGTACGCCCCGTGATGAGGCAATACAAATAAAACAAATCCTGCAGCGTGCAACACTCGCGGCTTCTGCCACGTCCAGCAATCGATGTGGCAATCAGCCGGTGCATATATCTAATGAGAGCGTTGCGGATACGACTCACTCTCGCCTTGGTCCCTGCAAAGGGATCCTCGGCAATAAGAGGCCATCATGCACGCAAGGTGGCGTCATCAATCTCAGTAATCCCCGTTGTGTATAGCGGGGTAACATACTCTGTCTCCCAGTATAGGCCAGAAAATGACTGCAAACTCCGCCAGCGACATCTCGTGTCACTGGCGAAGCATGGAGAACATAATCTCCGGCACGCCCCCAGGGTGGTAAGTGAATGTTGATAGGAACTTCACGACGACCTCCCTATAGGAAGGCTGAAACGCCATGTCGAAAAGCCGTCTCCACAACGTCTCCTCCCCGATCCACCGCTCGGCTCGCTCTCGCTCCCCGATCTCGCAGAGGATCTCCCAGTCAACGGCCTTCTGCCGGCCGATCCTCATAGTGCGAAACTTGGCGCACCGGCCAGCTGCTGTCGATCCATCCGGAAACTGAAGAATCGGGTGATCCTCCATATCGCCGCCGCTTCCGGCCTCTAGCTCTGATCCCGATGACATAACAGCACGTGAAAATGCACGAATAAAAAGTTAATTTATTAAAAATTTCAAAAAATATATTTTTTGGACATGTACGCCACGTACAGGGTTCTACGTGGCGTACATGGTGTAGTATGGCTATACTACAGGCCATACTCCACTCTGTAGACCCTGTACACCACGTACAGGTCCAAAACCATACATTCAAAATTAGATGAACAGTACGGTGCGTACAAGGTTGTATGTGGAGTGCAGTTCTTGTTCTTATGAACTAGGGACGAACAGTACGCCACGTACAGGGCTGTACGCGGCGTACTGTTCGTCGTTCAGCCTAGGTCCGTGTCAATCTAACCCATTCTAATGGTTAAAAAGCGAGTAAAACTTTAGCTGTAATGCGTAGAAAGAAGATACCAACAACTTTGGCTCGAATCCGGACTCGTATGGCTCGATATGAACATTGAGTGGCTTGAGAGCTCCAATGGCATATATGGTGGTGGTTTGGGAGGCGTATGGCCGATCGAGGACTTTTATAGGGCCTTGTACGTGTCGTACAGGTCCCTACGCCACGTACAGGGGTAGAGTATGGCCTGTAGTATAGCCATACTCCACCCTATACGCCACATATCTGTTTAATGATAAAAAAGGACCTGTAAGTGGAGTACAGTTCCCTACGTGGAGTATGGATATACTATAGGACATACTCCACCCTGTACGCCACGCAGGGAGTTATACGACATGTACAGGTGTGGAGTAACTGTTTCATGGTAAAAAAGGATATGTACGTGGAGTACAGGTCCCTACGTGGCATACAGGGTGGAGTATGGCTATACTACAGGCGTACTCCACCCTGTACGCCACGCAGGGAACTGTACACCACGTACAGGTGTAGAGTATCAATTTTATGATAAAAAAGGACCTGTACGTGGAGTACAGCTCCCTACGTGGCGTACAGGGTGGAGTATGGCTATAGTATAGCCATACTCCACTTTGTACGCCACGTAGGGAGCTCTACGACACGTACCTTTAGGATTTCTCTTAGCTTCATGTTCGAATCATGGATCTGGTTGTTGCTACTGTTTCGCACCACCAGACGTAGTAGGCGGTGACATTTTGCTATTTTCAAACCCTAAATTCTACCTTTAGGATTTCGTTTAACTTCGTGTTCGAATCATGGATCTAGTTGTTAAAAAAGCATTTATATGAATTGTTGTATACGTTTTAAATACATTTACATTTAAAATAAATCAATATAATTGACTTCTCCTTTTTTGCGACATATTTCTATGAATTGTTGTATACGTTGTGTATATATATATATTCACAAGAAGATGCGTTTGGTGTGTGATACTTATTCCAAATCCCACTTACTGTCGATATCGTATAATCTCCTTCCAACTTGATGTTAATGAAATGATTGTTGTGTACATATACGAACGACACGACTTGATGAGAGATGACGGCTTCACTCTCCACGCTTATCCACAGCGGAAAATATGTCTGAGAGCTTTTTATATTTATTAGCTGAACAATCACACCAAATCTTTGAGCTATCAGAATTTCGGTGTAAGGCATTTACATCCAATGTTTAAATGGTGCAGCTTGAACTTGCTGCCAGTTAATTATGTTATAAAGAAAATTATACATGCCTTCTTGTATATTTTTAAATATCGACCGATATGTATCACTATGTGTTTCCATCTCGTCTAACAGTTGTTATCAAACTTTGAGCCACATATTTTCATCAAAACCTAAACCCACGGCAATAACTCGGAAACCGCAGTTGCCGTCGGGCATTACGTCATGTATGCGTGAAATATGACCGTGAAACAAATCTGGTATAAAGCTTTTAAATCTGTTAAAATTCGAGATACTTTCGTTTTCAACGACCGATTGAAATGAAGCAGACTCTTGTGATAGTTGGATAGGATATTTTTTGCTTTAGCTTTCCCTCTTGAAGATGTTAACTGACTACGCTGTAGTGCAGCAGTCTGATCTTTAACCTTGGAATGTGTGTAAGAACTATGTCTGGGTTGATCAATGACGCTGTGTTGTGAGTCCTTTTTCTTTTGTTGCTGCACTTTAGAACTAGGATGTCGACGAACGTCTTTTTGAACAACAGGCGGTTTCTTATCACTTTTTCCGGGAAAAGCTGTAGCCAATATTTTTTTCATCATACTTTTCTTCACTTTGGTCGGTTGTGTCATTATTTGTTGCTTCACGGCTTGTAACTGTTCTTCAACATTAATTTCTTCTTCGTCTAAAAATAACGGACGGGTATCAAGTTTTGTCAAGAATATATCTACACCGGCAAGTGGAATTTTGGTATCTGAAACAAAATTGATTATCAAAATTTTTATCAAATGAAAGACGTTTACTATAATAATAATGAAAGACGTTTATCATGTTACTCGTGTTTTCGTATTTTGACAGACGCTAAGCACACGGCAAGCCACAACTGGTGAAATGTTGACAGTTACATGTATGATTCCCGGTCCGCAATACCTGTATCTTGCTTTTTTCAACAACAAACAGATCAAAAGCCTTGTGTGAAACCTTACCTCGAAGGTAATCAAACAACGTTATCTTGTGATGACTCATAGTTTTCACCTTGCTTGTTTCAAAACCGTGATTTATGTTCACCTCCTTTGAATTTACAACTTCGTCAACAAACCCAACAAGTGTGGGAAGCGAACTATTTGGTGTTTTTAAATATCGTTTTAAGTTCGCGTGCTGACTTTCGACTATGTTGGTTGTATGTTGACCGAAGTTTCGGTTTTTGTTGGTCCAAGCAAATACAAACATTTCTTTGTAACTGTTCAACCATGTTTGCGTTAAATAATTTAAAATGCCTCAAACAAAACATAACCGCATAATTAGTGTATATATTATATATGTATGTATGTATGTGTAAAAACTTACACTGCCGTTTGTCTTTGGTTAGCTGTTCGTATAACTTGTTATAATTGTATTGATAAATGTCCTCAGATGAAGACTCACACAATGTCGTCCACATATGACGGAATCTATTCTAATCACTGTTAGAAAAAAAACTTGCCTTGCCATGTTTAGAAATGTTTTCGCTTATATGCCACCTACATAAGCACCTACTTGCGTCAGGAAATACCAACTTACACGCATTAATCAGTGCAAGATCTCGGTCTGTTATTATTACACGGGGCTTCATACACTTGTCTAACATTTCTTTCAGCTTTTGTAATACCCACAAGTAATTCTCTTCATGTTCTTTTGTTATAAACGAATGTGCAATACAAAACGTATGGTGTGTTGAAGTCACACCAACAGTCTGTACAAACGGAATTCTGTACATGTTCGTTTTGTATGTGGCGTCAATCATCAGCACATGCGGGAACGCTCGCCAATATGTGTACGATTTCGGATGAGAAAAGAACACTTCCTCGACGACATTTGTTGCAGGATCTTCTTTGGTATAAACACATAGCCCTTAGAATGCAGTAGTTTTCCAGAACTTGCATTGTAGTGTAACCTACTTTCTTTTAATTTTTTATTTTCTGTTGGGCGTTGTATATGTCCCTTATTACAGAAACATTATCAGGGTTTTGCTTCTTAATAGTTGATAGAATATTGCGTGGGTCCATATGTTGTTCTGTCAGTTGTCCCACCATCCTTCTTGAGACAACCTTCTTACAAATGGATGCCCTTCTAGACGTTGAGCAGCCTCATGGTTATGCTCGTAATTTCAGACCTCTAACTGCCAAACAAGACGCTTTTCGTTGTAAACGCCAACCAGTTTAAATGGATAGCCAATTTTCTTGCTGCCAAAGCATCTACGCGTCGCAAAGGTCTTGTGTTCGCCACCACGATCACAAACAAGCCATACATTCTTTACGACGTCTCCTTTCTTTTTAGATCGAGCGGTGACTACAATATAATTGTTGTCAACCGCTCTGCTTTTCACCCAGACAACCAGCTTATCATGAGACATAAATTCCTGATCGGTATCCCAAAACACTTTATCATGATGGCCCCAGTCAAAATAATCATGCCCGCTATTTTGTGGTTCTGAATATACATCATTTTCTTCATGCTTGTAAGAAGGCTGACTTTCTCATCCAAATTCTTGCTGATTTTCGTAACTGTAAAAAGATTCAACGCAAGGATCCTCATTTAAATCAGGAATTCTATTCGCGTTGTATGATTGAAAGTTGGGTTCTTCGTTTAAATCAGGCAACTCTTGAGGTCTTCTATCACCATAATAAAATCGACCGACAAAATCCTGTTCTATCTTGTCGTCTCCAAAGAAGAAATTAACGTCCCAAAATGACATTATATGAATAAAATAAACAATTGAAAAAATTAAAATAGAAATTCGTAGGAAGAAAAACGCGAATGACGAATTGTAAACGTTCGTTCGTTATATATAATATATGGAATCTTACGTCATTTCGTTATTTGTACGAGATTTGAATTTCAAAATTTTTATACGTGTCATATACTACTGTACGTGGCGTATAAGACCATTTTTAGTACATTCACAAGAGTGCAAAATCTATTATTGTCCTCTATACGCCACGTACAGGACTGTACGTAGAGTATAGCATTCACATCATGTAAGGTACCAGACTGCTCATATAATATTACTGTCCTTTATACGCCACGTAGAGGACTGTACGTGGCGTACAACATCCCATCATTGTGAATAGGTGTCAGTACTTTTGGTACGATGTTTTGTACATGGCGTATAGTGTTTAACGTGTCGTACAACACTCAATCATTGATAGAATGTCAGCCTAGAATGTTGTTGTACGTGGCGTAGGGAGCTCTACGCCACGTATAAATACCTGTATGTGGCGTAGGGTTCTATACGACACGTATAAAGGGTGTGAAAATAAAGAATTGGGTGTAAGATTAACACAACCCTTACTTTTTTCATGAGTTATAATATATAAGATTTTATTAAATTTTATCCCAGTTGTTCCATATATAAAAAACTATAAAAGTAAAAATCTTGTTTAGTGTTGCAAGCGGCAAGAGATCAACAAATTGATATCGACTCAGATTTGTTATAATCGGCTCATTCGAGCTTTATAATGATTTGATGTCAAGTTTTTTGCATGCCGACTTGATTCGTTTATATCATAATAGAAGAGAGAAGCAACAAAATTAGTAAATGAATACTCTAGATAGTAACATATGTCAAATTTATTTTATTTATTAGTAAACAGATTAAAAAAATTAATAAAAATGTGTTGATAATTTAAAAATATAATAATAATAAGTTTTTTTTATCAAATTACTGGTTAAGGAAAAACTATCCACTTATTCACCGTAACAGTGTTTTTCAAAAATTATATATTAATTTAGTAGTAACAAAAAACAATTAAAAAAGGGTCATTTTATTTGCACACCCCACTTTAATATTTTTACACCCCTGCGGGCCAATACGGGCCGTACTGGCCATTACGGCCCGGTATTGAGTACAGACAAACATTCCAGAGAATTCCTTGTAATCAGTGAAACATTCTGTGGGACGGGCCGTACAGGTCAGTACGGCTCGTCTTGGCCCAACCTTATTTTTCCAAGCCATTTTGGATGTCAACCAGTTTTGAAATCTTGGTACGGCCCGTACTGGCCAGTACGGGCCGTCTTGAGTTAATTTATTTTATTTAAACATAATTTACGTATTTAAATATTTTTTTAACGATATACGTTTAATACGTGAATTATTTGAACGATATGTGTTATTTATTTTATTTAAACTTAATTTACGTATTTGAATTTAATTTTTAACTATATACGTTTATTATGTAAGTTATTTGAACGATACATGGCTATTACGTTAATTAAACGTCATAATGTCGTTTTAACTAAATATTTCATTTTCTAATTAGTTTGTTTACGTTAATTAAAATAATTTAAACGATATAAAGTTTTTCGCGCAAATATTAAACAACACAAACAGAAACAATACAAATGCAGAAAGAAACATACGTATATACATTGTATGGTTTTATATACAAGGAAACAAAATACAAAAATACAAAATGAACTACGATCCGGATGGTCCAGCGTCCAATCCGTCGTCTGCGTAGACGCGTGGCTCCGGGAACGGTGGAAGATGTGTCCCGTCCCATCGCGCATGCTCTGACGTGACTGTCCACTGGACCAAATCCTCGTACCGATCGAGCCGTCGCTCGATGCGTGCCATCTGCTGGGCCTTCTCGTCGCACTGGGCGGCAATCTGGTGCAACAACGCCTCGAGTGGCTCAATCAGGCGCACCGCACGGTAAACGTGCGGTGGATGCTGCGGAGGCTCCTCCTTGCGCGGCGGTGACAGAACCGGCTCCTCTCGAATCGGCTCGGGCTCCGGTATCGGGCCACTGTCCTGCTGCTGCTGCTGGTGGTCTGGCAATACAATGACCTGGGCCGGCTGAAAAGGGCGGCCGTCCAGCCCAATAAACCGCAATCCCAGACCCGGGATGTCGGCGGCAAGTTTAATGCTGAGGACCGTCCGCCGATCGAGCTTACGAGGCTCGATCGCCGGCAGATCCTCAAGCATGTCAACCATGCCTCTGCTGCGGGCGATGTGGGTGACAAAGGCGCCACCCCACAATGTACCGCGCTCCTGTCGGTGGTAGAAGGAGGCGTAGTGCAACGCAAAACACCGTGCCAGGTTGCACGGCCTGCCAGCAATGAGTGAGTGTAGATAAAACAGATCTGTCGTCGTCACCCACTCCTGGCTCTGACCGCGACTTGAGATGGTCGTCACGATGCAGCGGTGGATGTAACGGATCAGTGGATCTCTGATCATCGAGGCCCGTACCCGGGGGCCGGTGAAGGGCGTATCTGATACCTGGGACCACCAGGCCCTCATAACCCCTCCTCCCCTTGCGTCAAGCCCTGTGCGAAGTCGTCACTAACGGTCTCCGGCTCGTAATAGATGCCTAAGTGCACGGCAAACCGCTCGATCGACATCTCGAAGTGCTGGCCGCATAAGGAGAACTCGATATCCGGAGGAAGCTCCTTGTCATCCTCCTCCCGAACTGCGGCCTGGTGAGCTCGGTATCTAAATGTGGATAGAAACTCCACAGTGATCAACCGGTAGGTGGGCAGATCCGCGAGATCGAACAAGCGAGTCCACGGCGTGTCCTCACCGAGGATGGCTCTCGCACGAACCGCCTCCCCGGCATCAGCCATAAGACCCCAATCTATACAACGGGGCGTCGGCACGCTCATCCGCAGAATCCGACGGCACCTCGCCCACACCGCTGACTGTGGCTCAAACTGCAGCCACTCGTGCTGCGAGAGCGCTAGTGTCTCCGGATCTAACGGCGGCCCCTGCTGGGCGACCTCCTCGTGATGTAGCATCTCGGCATCCATCTCGGTAATAAATGTATAAGCTGAAAAAACCGAAAAACGAATAAACGTTAAAAAAAATTTCTTGCCAAGATGGCCCGTAATGGGCATGACGGCCCGTCTTGGCCATACGAAGCCAAAACTAGGCTGGTATGGCCAAGACGGCCCGTAATGGGCATGACGGCCCGTCTTGGCCATACCAGGCCAAAGGTCACCTTCTTCATTTATTGAACAAGACGGCCCGTAATGGTCATGACGGCCCGTCTTGTTGTTGACTGATTTAAATTTTGAATGAGCAAGACGGGCCGTAATGGCTAAGACGGCCCGTCTTGTACATTTTTCGAAAACTTAAAAACGCCCTAAACAGGTCCTATTTCGATCAAAACCTAATCTAAACACATATTCATGATCTACGGGCGAAAATACATACCTGGTATCGAAAGTTTGAAGCACCAAGACGGGGTGTATAGACCAAGACGAGAGGAAATGTGGGTGTATGTGTGTGGAAAACTAAAAAATGAAAAGTAAAAATTGAATTTAATCTAGAACAGTACGGGCCGTACTGGCCATTACGGGCCGTACTGTTCTATTTTTTTTTTTAAATTCAAAAAAAAAATTCACTTTTATTATATTTCATTAAAGAATTTGTTTATTACATTTAAACGTCTATGTAGTCGACCAACTTATTTTCATCTAAAAATATTTGGTATTCTTGCAGCCTGTCATGATATACGAACTCCCAGTCGGATGCGGCATCATTTCGGTAACGTTTCCAGATAGGATTTACCGTTGGCATTGGATAACATCCTTGTAAGGTAACATTAACGAAATGTTGGCCAAGATGAATTACTGATACAACGTTATGTTGCGGCAAACTATTAGCAGATGTCCACAAAGGAAAAATGGTTTGAGGACCTCATCTGCTGAAAACGTGAACGATTACGCCAAATCTTTGAGCAATTACTAAACCTGTGTGATGCATAAACATCCAATGTTTGGCGGGAGCAGGTGCAATCTGTTGCCAATTTATTGTGTTGCGTAGTACATCATAAGAATCTGGGTCATAGGAGTTAAACACATATCTGTACAGATCTGCGTTGAAATCCAATTCCTGCAAGAGTTGTTGTCGAATAAATGCCCAATGACTTTCATCGAATCCTAAGCCCACGGCTACAGAACGAAAACCACAGTTACCATCTGGCTGGACATCTTGTATGTTTATCACGTAAGGTTGAAGGAGAGGAAGGATGTGATGACCAAATCGATAAACATTGTTTAATCCTTCTGGCTTCATGTTACGTGGAAAACGGAATTCGTTTTGACTTAGCGAGTCCGATGGTGGCATTGCTTTTGATACCGATGTGGAACGACAGCGCCGAAATACGGGTTTCTGACTATTCTCGGTCACAGCTGTAAACGAACTATGCCTTGAAGGTTCAAATGTACTTTCTTGGGACGCTAAATTATCTTTAACAATGTCTTGCTCTTGCTCTTTTTGTTTCTGTGCCTTTAAAGTTGGACGACCACGTGTATATTTTTGAACTGAAGGCGCCTTTTTGTCTCTTTTGTTTGGAAATACCTGCGCCAAGACCTTCTTTATTAGACTCTTTTTTATTTCAGGAGGTTTGAAATTTATTTCTTCTGTAACCAAACCCATTTGTCCTATAACATCTATTTCTTTTTTCTTCTAACAGTGTTGGGTTAGCTGCGTTAAGTTTTGTCCAAAAAATATCTATATCTGAGAGCGGTATTTTGTTATCTGCATAATTTATAATTAGAATTAATATAAAACTAATACGTGCGAAACATCTAAGATTTATATTTAATATTACGAACCTGTGTTGTAATATTTTGATATATTACAAGCGCACGGCAACCCACAACTCGTCCAAATCTGGTGGCCACACGTCATATTTTTGTCACGCATGACTCTTATTTTGTCTTTTTACTCGACCAACAAATCAAGAGCTTTATGGGACACCTTTCCTCGAAGGTTATCAAATATTGGTAGTTTATGATGACCCATAGTTTTAATCAAGCTCGTTTCAAAATCGTGTTTCATTTTTACCTCCTGTGCTTGCACGATTTCATTTACGAAACCTACAAGCGAGGCAAGGGTGTTGTTTGGTGATCTGAGGAATCGTTTTAGGTTCGAGTGCTGACTTTCCACCCGGTTTGTTGTACGTTGACCAAAGTTGCGCGTTCTATTGGTCCATGCTGTTACAAACATATCTCTGTAACTGTTTAACCAGGTGTGCGTCAGATACTCCAGAACCCCTGAAATGAAACAAAAAACCAATGATGATATGATGATAATAATTATGGTATATGATGCTTACTTTTTTTGTCGTCTTTGATAAGTCTTTCGTACAGACGGTTGTAGTTGTAGTCGTATAACTCTGTTGTCGGAGAGTTACACAAATTCGCCCATCGACCTTTGAATTTCTTCCAGTCTGCGTCAGAAAAGCTTGCCTTGCAGTGTTTGGCAATATTTTCGTCTATGTGCCATCTGCAGAGATATTTTGCAGCTTCTGGAAACACTTTACGGCACACATTCATAACAGCAAGGTCTCGATCTGTTATGATCACAGGTGGCTCCATACACTTATTCAACATACTCTTAGCCATTTCCAAGACCCAGACGTTCTACTCACGCTCTTTGCTTACGAACGCGTGAGCAATACTAAACGTCTGGTGTGTGGAAGTCACGCCAACAATTTGAATAAATGGAAGCATGTACTGGTTGGTTTTGTACGTCGCGTCCATCATCAGTACGTGCGGAAATGCACGCCACCAGCAATACGATTTTGGATGACAGAAGAAAATGTCTTCCACGACGTTTGTTTCAGGATCCTCCGGGTATAGTAAACGTACCGCTGACTGTGAAGCACGTTTTCCAGGACCTGCATTGGAGTATCACTGAATTTCTTCTTGTTTTTTAGCTTCTGCTGTAAATTGTATACATCCCTAGGGATGGATACATTTTCAGGGTTATGTTTCTTTATGCTCGAAAGTATGTTACGAGGATCCATGTGTCGCTCGGTCAGATTCTCAACCAGATCTTCTTCCTCCTGCGTGAATCTTCTAACATATGGATGACCCTCTAGATTCTGAGCAGCTTCGTGATTGTGATTGTCGTTAATCACCTGTAATTTCCAGGATTCACGAACTTCGTTGTATAACCCTACCAGTTGAAACGGACAACCGATTTTCTTGCTACCTAACCGTCTAAGGATTGCGATGCTATTGTGCTCGCCACCACGGTCACACATGAGCCAAACTTTGATTACACTGCCTGTTGTCTTTGATTTCTTCGTTCTTCTTTTGACTACAATGTAACCATTGTCTACTGCTTTACTTTTCACCCACCCTACCAGCGCTTCCTCAGTCATAAACTCCTGACATATAAAAACAATAATAAATACCTTACGATGCTTGACTGTCAAAACCGACATCAGCGTTAGGTTCAGCATTCAGATCTATCATACCGTATGAATACTCGACAGGAGGCTCTTCGTTCAAATATGGCACAGAATAGTTGAAAAAACTCCCGTCCCAAAACGACATCGTTACAGATATGAATTATCGTGAAATATATTTGAATTCGAAAGTTACGCGTTCGTTTGAAATGATTCATGCTTATATACAAATTTGAAAATGTTCAAGACGGCCCGTAATGGCCTTTACGGCCCGTACTGGGTCAAATCAATGTCCTTTTGTCAGAATTGAAAAAGCAAGACGGGCCGTACTGGCCAGTACGGGCCGTCTTGCTGTCAAATCATTGTACTAGGTTGCAGGGAATGTCTGTACGATGAATGAGACGGGCCGTCCTGGCCAGTACGGCCCGTCTTGCTCCCAATCATTGTCACAGGTTGTCAGGAGCGGATGTTTGACTGAGGCCTGAGACGGGCCGTACTGGCCATTACGGGCCGTCTCAGGGGTGTATTTTTAAAAAATGTGGGTGTGAGAATAACAACACCCTTAAAAAAAACCATTTTAGGAAATAGTTTTAAAGGGACAATATTTTAATAGATAGTTTTTTCATAAACATGATTTTAGTAAAAAAAAAACTCCATAAAGGACTCGGTCATATTCATAACAACATCATATGCATATTAACTACGGTGTTCATGAAACCTAAATAACTTGATCATAACCGAAATAAATAACTTAACCGAATCAAAATAAGTGAACCCAATCAAAAACGAAACGTTCGGTTCTATGCATGTATGCTTTTAAAAAAAATCGATTATCCATTTAGGTTATAATTTTGCTATCAACCAATAATCGAACCAATCCGTTTAAAACTAAACATGTATAAAATATTTTCAATTATTCTAATATTTTATATAGGATAGAGATCATGGGCGGAGGTAGTTTATTGGTATCGATGTCACCGGACATCATTGATTTTTTTTGCGTATATGGATATTTACAAACGGTGTTTTAAGTGACATCATCGGTTTTTGGACTAGTGACAGCACCAATTGCAACGGCTAGTGTTGAAAGAGTTTTTTTTAAATGAAGCATGTGAAAAAGAAACTATGTAAGAAGATAGGAGATGAGTATATGAATGATTTTTGCATTTGTTACACTGAAAAATGGTTATTCCAACAAGTTGTGGGTCGAGTATGTAATGCAACATTTTTAAAAAATGAAAACTCATAAGAAAAAACTCTAAATATATTTTTTTAATTTGTAAAACTATCGAATTTATATTATGTGTTTTTTAATTTCTATTCACGATTTTTATTTGATCGTTTTTTTAATATGTGATGTGCGTTACCCGACCCGAACGGTAAAACCGACCCGAACGGTAAAACCAACCCGAAAAATTTAAGTCTGGTACTATAAAACTAGAACATACAAATATAATGACATCATTGAATAAAGGATCCGCCACTGATAGAGATCCGTTATTAAACTATTTGAATTGTAATAATCCAACTAACTCTGTCAAAAGATCAACTCAAGCATTTTAGTTTTTCATTCCCAAATTATATATGAAAAATTATCTTCTTTTATGTGTTTATGATAACTCACAAGTATTTAACATTTAAAACAAATGCGTGACACTGTAAATATATATTTCATGTGAAGACAACTTACATTGGTGTAAGCTTTTTATACATTTATTTGTGTGTATGTGTGTGATAGTCTAACTAACTCAATTAAGATCAACTCAAATTTTTGAGTTTTTTCTTGTAAATATATAAGACTATCTTTTTTAAGTGTATATAAATATGTTTGCTTAATCTTAACCTGTTTGGAGTTACAATTGTATGTTGTAAGTGTATATAAGTATGTTTGCTTAATCTTGACACGTTTGGAGTTGCAATTGCATGTTTTAAGTGTATATGAGTATGTTTGGTTAATCTTGACTCGCTTGTAACTTTGATTTTGTGTAATATGTCTTTGTATATGAGTTTAGGTTATAATGACCCATTTAGAGTTGTAATTGTATGCTGTAAGTGTATATAAGTATGTTTGCTTAATCTTGACCCGTTTAGAGTTGCAATTGTATGTTATAAGTGTATATAAGTATGTTTGCTTAATCTTGACCCGTTTGGAGTTGCAATTGCATGTTTTAAGTGTATATGAGTATGTTTGGTTAATTTTGACCCGCTTGAACTTTGATTTTGTGTTATATGTCTTTGTATGTGAGTTTAGGTTATAATAACCCGTTTGGAGTTGTAATTGTATGTTGTAACTGCATACAAGTATGTTTAGTTAATTTTGACCTGTTTGAAACTTAGGTTTTGTGTAATATTTCTTCGACCCGTTTAAGGTTTAAGTGATTAAATGTAGGGTAAAATTATGGACGAGAAAAACAAATCAATGTCAAGCTTGTGTGGCAATGATACGCCAGTTAATGAGGTTGAAATTCTTGAAAGGTCGTTGAGACAGAGGCGTGGCCACATTCGAGGTGTTGGCTGAACGATGAAAAGTGTAACCCCTGACGTGGCTCCAAGTATGTCGTATACACCACACGATCAAGATTTGCATGAAGAATTATGACAAGCAAACGCTCGTTGGCAAGAACAACAAGAAATCAACATAATGATACAACAATAGATAAACGAGTTGATATGACGCCAAAAAGCTTTTGACAACCCCTTTGACAACACCTACAAACCTATCTTTGACGAAGAACAAGATGATGATGAGAGTGAATAGGATTTCACTTGGTTTGGATTAACTTTGTTCAAAACTAGATTGGTTGTGTTTGGATTGATTTATCTTTCGTTTGTGGTTGAATTTCGATTCAGATTTATAGTTTAAAACATGGTTTGCGTACATGCGCATTAGGATAATTGTGTTTTGGTAATTTTAGCATTTAGCATGGTTTTAGATTTAATAGCAGGTTTACCAGATTTAAATTTAACAGGTATATATAAACAGGTTCAAATATGGAAAAAAATTTTTTTGATAGACCCTATAGTGATGACAAGCCCTGATGAAAAAATCATTAAAAAATTAATATTTAATAATATTTTAATCAAAATTAATAATAATTTTTTTAAATTAAAATCAGTATTTAAATTTAAAAAAATATATTTTAATTGAGTATATAGCGACGACAAGTCCGGGCAACATCGACGAAGCAATAGAGACGACCGGGTAGCGGCGACAAGTCGACGCTAGAGCCTATAGCGACGAAATACGGCGGCTGTTGCGACGACTTTTGTTGTCGCTAAATTTTGTTTTTCCTGTAGTGATACAAATTCTTATGTGTTTAATATTTAAATAATTGTAATTATTGTAACACTGTAAATATATATTTAACGTAATGAAACTTACATTGGCGTAAGATGTTAGACAAATATGAATTTGTACATACATATAAAAGAACATATTATTGTAAATGTATAATATATGTTATGAGAAAACGTTATTATACATTTACAACATTTTATTATTTTATATGTATGTGTAGATTTATTACTGTTTATTTGGTTAATAGTGGTGTAATTTTTTTTTATCTTAAAACCTACACTGACATAAACTTAAACTTACCCAGATGTTTACTTTTAAACAGAGATTAATTTACATATACATATAAAAGAAAAAAAGTGTTCTACATACGTAACAATGGTATATCAATGTTCGGAAAAAAAAAACACAGATTTGGATGATCTTAGTGGAGTTATACGAGTTAATTTTTTTTATTGAACTCAACTATTTGATCCAAATAAACAAAATTTAATACATTTCATTTTTAATGCAATCCCAATTAAAAAAAATATTTATTTGACCCAAATCTATCTAAATAAAAATTAGGATTGGTTTTTGGTTTCATATATGATTCGAATTTTTATTTTTTCAAAACCCATAGAAGATAGTTTATTTGTTTGTTTGAAAACTTGGGAAGTTGTTTGTTAAAATTAGTTTTTTCAAATCTAATCTCAAGTCAAAGTCTAATCTCAGCCTTGAATTTTTTTCTTCAAAATCAAATTCACATGGAAGATAATTTTCTCAACATGGAATCTAAATCACCTCCTATTGTTGAATTCAAATAATCAATCCGGTCAGGATGAAGACACGAAGATGAAGTTAAATATTAAAAGCATCTTTTTCATCGTATTTAAACATGAAGACAAAGAAAATAGACATGTTAAAATATATTTAACTAAGTTTAAAAAGTTTTTTTATTTGATTTAAAATGACTTGTATATTTCGCTCTAAATTTGTCGGCAAGAATTACATAATGTAAAATACAATTTTGGGTAGCAACAATGGTTTTTATTTATTTTCTTAGAAAAGGTTGCAAAGAATATTTCTAACAAAAATTGGCTTTGGTGTAATGGTTAATTCATCTTTACTTAAACCTATGGTTTAGCATAGGTGTTCAAATTTGAATATATCTAAAATTCAGATACCTGAACTTTAGATATCCAAAATTTATGAATGGATGATTTCACTACCTAAATTTGAGTCCACAACTGATAACACAAAATTTCACATATCTAAAATTTATACGTTGTCTAAATTTTGAATAGGGATTTAATTATATAGCAAAGTGAAATAATAATAACATATATATTGGGTAACAAACTTTAGTTGAGAAAATCCGTAAAACACTGTGTAACACTCAATATAACAATATATGTTATGATAAGAAAATAAAAAAGTATAAATAAAAAATTTATATGCGTTTTTTACATTGTGTTACAAATATAATTTTTAATGTTACACAATGTAAAAATGTAATTCGATAGCATATGTGTAATAAATACTTATAATTTTTTTTATTTTTTTATTTTTATATAATAACACATATCATACGCCATAATACAACAAAAGGAAAAAAATTTGAATTTTACACCAACTAATATAAGTGGGTTTCCAAATTATTACATAAATACATACATATAAATCCTTTGTTGTGGTGTTCCTTTTTATTTACATGTTAATATTTATAATCAAGCCGTCACAACTAATTTATATACTTATCTTTTCTTTTTTAACCAGATCAATGCTACACTTTTGTGATTTTTAACACTAGCTCATTTTGACGACATGAGTTTGTTCGTGATTCTTGAGAACCGGTTGCCTCAAATGCTAACAACAACATTCATATATATATATATATATATATATATATATATACGTCAACATAATTTTTTTAAATTTTTATGGTTTTTATTTCAAAAAAATTTCACACGCAACTTTGTTTGCCCTTGTTTTTGTGTAATGGTTTTAGTTTTTCCTTAATGTTCCGAAATGCATGAGGGTTTCGAAGTTAGTGCCTTGTTTTGATGGCAACGCTCCGTAATAAAAGACCATAGTTGCAGAAGTCGCTAGGCGCTAGTCGGGCGGTAAGGGACCGCCTAAGGATTAATCGGCGCTAGGCAGATTGAAAATTTTATATGTAATTTTACAAATATATAATATATATACACATTAATATCAATAATTTAATATAATACTTTCAAATATTTAAAATATAAACTTAAATATACTAAATAAAGTACTTCAAAGTGCAAACTCAAACACTGAATTCAAAGTTTAGAGATGAATTTTGATGCTTACTGATTGGATTCGATGTTTCAGAGACATATTAATGATTTTTGTTTGAAAAATGTATAAATAATCATGAAATTAGTCACTTTTTACCAGAAAAAAGTTAAAAAAAGGTCAAAAATAAAAATAAAAATCTGACTAGGCCGTCTAGGCCCCGCCTAGGCACCGTGTAAGCCAAAATCAAGACAATTGATGGGCACCTAGGCGCCACGTAGGCCGATTTTTACAACAGTGTAAAAGACTAGTTTAGTTTAAAGTAACAATTAGACCATTTGTTATGAAGGATGTCCCCTTTGCATGCCTGTCTTTTTTCCCCATCACACCCCCACCATTACATGCCTGCCGTGACAAGGTCGTGACCAATGTAAGATGACCGTGGTCACAGTGGCTTTTGTGTGATGGCCATCTCAATCCAAGAAAAAATACC
Source organism: Mikania micrantha (assembly GCA_009363875.1). Lineage (NCBI taxonomy): Eukaryota > Viridiplantae > Streptophyta > Magnoliopsida > Asterales > Asteraceae > Mikania > Mikania micrantha. Next base: position 53,551,423 of record CM018698.1, on the reverse strand, counting down.
GTTGGAACCAAGCTTTTGAAAGGGCATGATCAAAGCGATAATAACCCTATAGGGTGAAAAGTAAGTTATGCAAGTGATCTTATATATGACGTTTAATGACGTCTACATAAAATAAGTTATGTGTGATGAGTACACATAGCCTTAGGTTTTATATTCTTTGAGTCTATAATAATTTTAGTTTGAACATAATTAAAAATATAAAAATGGAGATTATCAAGGTAAATAATAATTTCAAAAATAAATAAAAAAAATCTCATCATCTTTTATGTTCATACATGTCACCTGCAATCCGGATTTTAAAAGCAACACGATTTTACAAGATAACAAAGAGTTAATGGCAAGACTTTCCAAGTCAAATTGACAACTGTTAGAAATTTAAAGAAATTATTTAAAATTATTCATTTTCTTTTTAAACCGTTAAATCTAATACTACTCAACAAACTTGAAACTTTGAACCCATTATCTTGAAGAAAACTCGCACTAGGAAAAATTTTTGTTTATCTAGAAATAATTGCTAATAATTAAAAAGTTCTAAACCTAAGTCCTATCATAACAAAAGTTAAAGGGATATTACCACACTATAAGCCCTTTGATATTTACAAATATAACTAAACTTCTTAAAAAACCTTATTGTTGAATATTGTGGTTACGCCCACAAGTTAATATCAGCTGTTTCATCTTAATTACTCGTTACCAATCCAGATTTGAATTACATGCTTTCTTCTAATATGTTTTTCTTTAATTATCTCTTAGGGTACAAAAGGTAAGATAATAATAAAAAAAATTCAAAAAACAAATATTGTTCTCTCTGTTTTTTTTTAGGAATTTATGATTTTACTTTGTGTTGCTTGTATGGAGACTTTTTTGGTGGTTATGCCCTAAGAATTAATCTCACACAAGCATGTTTAACTTTAAACTATTCATTCACAACCAACATGACAAAATGCGTTGATGGTATATTAGTTTGGACATTCTTTATATCATAGTATATCTCACATAAATGTGACAATATGAGATTTACTAGGATCAAACACGATCTTAGGTTATGTCATCCCATGTAAGGTTTGTCACAACTAGTGACGTATCCATATTTATGGGTGGCCAGGTGGGGGACAACCACCTACCTTGATTTTTTATTTTTGACGGTATATATATATTTTGAAATCTCAACCAATCCTGTTAATATTGTGAACATAAATATTATAAATCTTATAAAAACTTTTACTTTTTTTACAATCGTTCCCCTTAAATCTGCATAATCGGATTGGTGATAAAAATTTAAGCGATATTTGTATTAATATAATATAATAACAAATCTTTTTTATTTTAAGAATATAAAAAAAGTACACATAAAATTTAATATTATTATTTAACATTACATAAGTTAAATAAATAAATTATAAAATTAATTATTTTAAATAACATGTCATATTTTATCAAGATAATTTTATAAAAAAATTAAGTGATATGACTGATGTTTTTTTATCATATTATTTAGCAGATTGAATAAAATCATTATTATTTAGTATAAGTGTGAGAAGAAAAATCACAAAAAAAATGTCTAACAAATCTACCTACTATGATAAATAAGTGTTTCTATGAGATACATGTCGCTTTTTGGTGAAATCTGAAAATTTTATTCATGTATCTTTCTCCTAATAGACATTTATAATTTTTATTAATTAAATTATATAATTAAATATCAAAAAATTAAATAAATTATAACAATATTTCAATTATATCTTATCTTAGAATTTAATTTTATAATTAGTAAATATTTAATATTATTTATATTAATAAATTATTTTTCTAATTATTCAAGCCATGTAATACACGGATTTTAGGCTACTATTTGATAGAAAAGAAATTAAAGGAAAACTAATTTTTAAATTGTCTATGATGCTGACACGTATCTCATCAAAATATTGGGAAGAATTTTTTTTTTGGTTTTATAGGATGAATATATAGGTAGAGGTCTTCCAAAAAATATGTACGAATCCGAATACGAAATATCCGAAAATCCAATTCGAAATATCCGAAAAATTGGATATCAGAAAGTTCAGATATTTGAAAATTCATATTCGGATACCAATTTTGAAAATTTCGAATAGTTCGGATATTAATTCTAGATTTTCATTTATTTGTAAGTTCGATATTTGTGTAAAGTCATATCTGCAATTAACAATGTGATCACACTACCATTAAATAGATGTGTTTATATATATAGTTATGACAAGATAAAACAAAAAAAATTAAAACGTAAAATAAAATGAAGAATGCATATAACACGATAAGAAGAAACATATGTTTTTAAAGATTAATTATAAAGATTTTAAAAACAAAATATAGTAAAATAATACAATTGTATTCTTTTAATATGTTTTCTAAAAATATATGTGATCACACTACCATTAATTATGTCTTTTCTAGAGATTATTGTGCCATGCATACTCGTCATTGTTTCATCCTTGCTTGACATTTTTTATTTTGCAACATTATTATGCCTTAAATTATTCAGGAAAACACAACATTGAGCAGAAAAACACAAAAGACACAATAATATATACAAAAGATACAATGAACTAATTTTTTTCTATAGTTTCAATATATTAATTTGGAAGATAAAAAATTGCTCGTTTTTATGAGACATATATTTTTTTTCAAAAAATATTGTTGTATGTAAAATTTATGAACGTTTAAAAAAGATGAGAGAACTTGATAAAAAGTCAACAAAAGAAGTTATTGCTAAAATACATTCAAACAACTTGATTTTATCATAACCGTTAATTAGTGATCTAATGACGCAATATTCTTGTTAGACTTTTTAAATAAGAAGCTTATTTAGTTTAACATAACCATATATATATATATATATATATATATATATATATATGTAATCTTTTACTCTAATATATAGGGGGTTTGTTCTTCTGAAATGTCTTTTTCCTAAGAAGGCTAAAAAAGATTTTTAAAAAACTCAAAACTAGCCAAACAAACTCTGATTGAATTCATTTTTATATCATTGAAACAAGCTTGTAATTCCCTAAAACCTAAATCTTAAATCATAAACAATAAACACTAATAATAAAACCAAAATTGTAAAAACAAACCCTAAACCTAAATATAAAACCTAAAAGTTAAAAAAACATGCCCTAAAATCCAAACTGTAAAGGGTTGTTTGTTTGGGTTTGAATAGGTCTGAATCTGAATGGGTCTGAATCTGAATGGTTCAGATTATGACCGTTTGTTTCGCGAAAAAAACACACATCTGAATGGAACCAATGTTTGAATGAAGGTCTAAACCATTCAGACATGAAGGCGGAGGGGCTGGGACTTGGGCGGGGCTAGGGCTTGGCACCATCAGACACCGACAGGGGCGGCGACGTCGACGACTGATAGGACCGGCGACAGGGCTGTGAAGGGGGGGTGTGAAGGGGCTATGATCGAATGTCGATGGGTGTGGCGATCATACAGCTTGCTGGACCGATGATGAAGATGGGGAGGCGACTGGCTTCATGGTTGCTCGAGGACGAAGATCTGCGGCGAGGGAGACGAGGGAAGCCGAAGATCGACAACGGGGTAGATGGCTTCAAGGTGGTGCTCGTGGTGGTGCTTCACCCGCTTGACGACGATGTGAAGATGGGGTTGGGTATGGTAGGGTTTTTGAGATGATGGGAAAATGGGGTCGGGTAGAGTAAGGTTTTTGAAAGAAATGTGGGATTTTTTATTTTTATTCATATGTTTGAACCAAACACTCTTAACTGGTTCAGCACTTAATCATTCAGACCATCTTAATCATTCAAACATCTTAATCATTCAGCACTTAATAATTCAGACCCAACCAAACGACCCCTAAAACTAGTTGTTAAAGCTAAAACAAAAAAAAAAAAACAAATATTGTATGATTCGATGAGATGGTTCCAATGCCATCTAAATGATTTTCAATCAAAGTTTGTTTAGGCCAGTTTTATATATATATATATATATATATATATATATATATATATAATTTGGTTCAAATAAGAACCCTGCTTAATTGTGTAACCCAAATAACCTTGCAAAAAATGACCGAATTTTTGATTTTTTTCATGGTCTATATTATACATATTTAGGAGGTTTCCTTTTTATGTTTTTGCTAATTCGCAAAGCAAATCGAATTTGCATCGGTGTAAATATTTTGCAGTTTTCTAAATGTTGCGAAATGCAAATCGAATTTACATCGATGCAAATTCGATTTGCCTTGCAAATTAGCAAAAACACAAAAAAGAAACCCCCCTAAATATGTATAATAAAGACCATGAAAAAAAATCAAAGATTCGGTCATTTTTTGCAGGGTTATTTGGGTTATCACAATTACAGTGGGTTAATAATAAAACATTCCCCCATATATATATATACATATATATATATATAGGGATTGAATCCTATGAAAACCCAATCTTAGAGAGAAAATCCTTAAACCCTATGTGAGCCATTGATTTAGAATCTTGAAAATAAATATGTGGTCCACATTAAACCTGAATAAAAAATTGTGTTTTGAATAAATAAATCATTTTTAATGTGGTTTAATGTGAATCACATATTTATTTTCAAGATTCCAAATCAATAGCTCATATAGGGTTTAAGGGTTTTCTCTCTAAGATTCGGTTTTCATTGGATTCAATTCCTATATATATATATATATATATGTATATATATATATATGTATATATATATAGGGTATAGTTATTTTGAAAACCACATCTCAATGAGAAAACCGCGAAAACCATGTAAAAATCATGTAAAAACAAAGTTTTTTTTAATTTTTTTTACAGGTTTGTAACACTATTGGGCACATTTTTATAAAAAAAATAAAAAAAGGCGCCGACTAAATATTTTAAAAAAAATATTTTATAAACCCACGTAGAACCTACGTAATAAAAATTTTAAAATATTTTTTTTAAAAATATTTGGTCAGCGCTTTATTGATTTTTTTTTATAAAAATGTGCCCAATAGTGTTACAAACCTGTAAAAAAAATTCAAAAAAAAAAACGTTTTTACGTGATTTTTGCATGGTTTTCGCGCTTTTCTCATTGAGATGTTGTTTTCATTTTATCTTTTCCCTATATATATATATATATATATATATATATATATATATATATATATATATATATATCTTTTACTCTAATAGAGGTTACATAGAAATGAATAAAAGACTATGATAAAAGGAAAACATAGATTTTTAAAAGTTTAAAAAAGAGAGAGGAAGAAAAATCGGTGCATGCAAACATATATTTAATAGATTTTTTTTTTATCTTTTGTTCTTTTCAACAACTGTGGTTGCATTTAAAATCACCTCTTCATAGAACAACCAGTTTCTAAAATAGCTTTCGATAAAATAAAAAAAATTAATTTTACAAACAAATAAATGAAACCTGACTGATTATCAATAAAATAATAGATAAGTCTTCGACGTATATTAAAAAATAAATTAGAAAATATTTTAATGGTTTAATGGGTCATTGGAATGGCATACATCATTCATGCTTGACCCATTGCCGTTCGTATTAATTTGACAACTTAAGGGAACGAGGTTTTTTACGAGTGTCTTCTTAACTCAGGTGTTATTAGTTTTTAAGCTTAAATACATATATACGATGATGTGGCTAATGTACGAGCTTATCTTCATAAATGTGTCAGTTAATTAACTGTTGTTGTTTAAAAAAAAATAACTATATATATGTTTGTTTGTATCTTGTGAAAATCCGTTCTTAAAGAGAAAATCTTTAAACTCTATGTGAGCCAATTTTTTGTTCAGGTTTAATTTGGACCATATATTTATTTTCAAGATTCCAAATCAATGGTTTATATAGAGTTTAAGAGTTTATTTCTAAGATCGGGTTTTCACATGATACTAATCATATATATGTGTGCGTGTTTGTACTCGTTCTTGTATTTTTTTTTTTCAAATTCGTATCAAAACTTACATATATTTGTTATATTTAATTATTTAACTAAACCTGAGTTAACCCAAAAATATGAAAATATCATAAATAATGTAGGTTGTTATGTTTTCGTCAAATTGAGTGCCTTCTACTTTATCATGTTACCACCTAAATTATTTAGTGAAGTCACATTAATAAAATAAATAAATAAATAAAACTATTTCATCTCAAATATTAAAACAAAATATATCAGAATCAATATATATCTTATCTAAATGTCAACTCAAATAATATTCAAAAATACTTTTATTAAACATATAGATTGAATTAAGAGGTTGGTTATTTAAGCACCCAATTTTTTTTTTTATTTTAACACTTCTTTGACCTAATGCGTCTTCTGTAGGCCTATACAATGCTTAAATCCATCTTCGACATCCAATGATTTGACAATAATCGGTCTCATATGTACCACTTATAAGGCCTATAGAAGGCATATACATCCGGAGGTGCGCATATTGGGTTTTCTGGAACCGGTTCCGTTTCCAATCGGTTCCAATTCCAGTTAACAAAGTTAATACCCGGTTTCGGTTCAGGTTTTGGCCGGGTACAGGTGGAACCAGTTCCAGTTATCCTGGTTCTGGTTTCGGTTTTAGTTTGTCTAAAAAACCGGACCCGTTTGTACCAATCAGTTCGGGTATGACCGGTTTCGGTTCAGGTTGTCGGGTCCGGTTTTTTGCCCACCTCTGTATACACCTATATGAGAGATACTGACAAATTATGACAAAAAGTGATTGCTTTATATATGCTTATACAAGACGTATAAAGTATGTAGAAAATGTGAGTTGAGCGTGAAAATAACAAGACGTTTAATTTTTTTTGAACGGCCAACTAATCAACAGCCGGGTACTCCGTACACGGCCATCAATGGTTAAAGGATGCCTGAGCTGGCCATTAGTTCAGACGGACGTAGCCCCTATCCCACCAGCCATCAATTCCCAGAAAAAGCCAGACCCAAGCACCCGCCTAAAAACACGTTGATGGAAAGGAAGGTAAAACCGGGTGGGCTCAAAGATCGAACCCACTATCTGGGTCTCCTATCACTTCCCGCATACTTTTATCTTAACGTTGGGACAATACATCATTGGTACCTCACATTTAATTTAACAATAAAATTATAAAAGCAGCCTGATACATGCGTGATGGTCGAAGTATCTGCCCCCACGCGCCATTGTTTTCCGTGCCCTCAAAAAACACAAATAAAATTTATAAATAAATAAATATTAAAAAATTAAATTAAAAATCACAACTTTATTCATCCTATAAAACCCTCGCGTCTCCTTTGCCACTTCACAAGCACCCTTTGTATCCCCACACCCACCCATATTTTGTCTCTTCCAAAAATACCCTCCATCATACAAATGCAATCACTCATTTCAAAGAAGCGAGTCCGTTCCGACTCGGACGAGTCAGAAGTTGACTCAGTAGAAGCTAAAAGAATACTCTTCGACATCCTCGACGAGTCAGACGTATACACGTCGTGTCCGGACCTCGACTCGTTCATGAAAAGCTTCCAAGACGAGATTTCTCCGGCACCGGAGGTTGTCACCGGTAAATCTTTCGACTCCACGGAGTTTACCGAGTCACAACAGGAGCTCGGGTTTCTGTTGGAGGCGTCGGATGACGAACTCGGTCTACCTCCGACTGACACGAACACGGATCGGAATTTGGCTGAGTCGGTTGCAGTCGATGAGTTATGGGGATTAGATGACCAGATCTCAAGTTATGGATCGTTCGAGTACGAGTTAGGTTTTGGTGATAATATTAGTGGTCATAACAACGGTGAATACGTGGCGTTAGATGGACTGTTTGATCATACAGATCTAGGGTTTGGTTCGCCAGATCTGTCGTGGCAGCCGGAGACTCTGCCGGCACAGTAACCGGAGTCGGTGTTCCGTTTAACTTTTGTTAACGTATTGTAACCTTCTTTTATTTGTTTTAGCTATAAATAGAAACTTAATGTTACGAAAAATATTACATAGTCTAAACGAAAAATTTCTGCCACATATATGATATACTAGATAAACATATGTGTTAGTTAAATAATTAAATTATAAAATTATTTATTTTAAATAAAATATTACATATTTTTCTAATACCTTTTAAATAAAATTAAATAATATGACTTATGATATATTTGTATTATTTGTTAAATTGAATAAAATTATTATTATTTAACAAAGGAAAAAGAAAAAAATCAAGATTTAACAAAAGATGATTTATAAACAATTAATAAGACAAAGAAGCAGGAAAACGAATTTTTATATGGTATACTATGTTGATATGTGTTATATCAAAACATTTATTTATTATATAGTATAAATATGTATGATAAAATAAGGGTACTAATATTCATATACCACCCATCATCTATACACTATAATCAAGTCAAATTAATCACAACATACTCAAATAACTTTTATTTATACATATTTTTAAAAATTTTTAATATTAAAAAAATATAAAAAGTACTTTTATTTGTACCCTAAAATATAAGAAGAAATTTAAAAATAAATAAATAATATCTATTTTATTGTAATGTAAATAGTCAGAAATCCATCTTAGAATAATATTTACCCTAAATTTACACAATAAACAATAATTAAAAGAAAAAAAAACATTAACTATTTTCCTTAAAATAAATAAAAATAAAAACATTTACCCTAAATTAACACAATAAACAATAATTAAAAGGAAAAAAAGCATTAACCATACTTAAAATAAATAAGAATAAAAAGAAAATATTTTTTGTTTAAAAACTAAAAAGAAAAAGTTTAAACAAAACAATATTGTAACTGTTTATTTACTTTCAAATTGGTAATATGATATTTGGATTATATTCAACTAAATAGTCACATTTTCCTAAAAATGATAAGAATGATTATTAACAATTAGATTTTAAAATAAAATTTAAGATAAAAATTTAAAATTTTAAAGGAGAAAAGTTGTTAGAGAATAATTTAGTCATAATTATTTTTCCTCACATTTTTTAAACATTTATAACTTTTAGATATGATATTATTTTTAAAAAATATATATATTATAAAAACGAGCATTTTTTAATCTTTAATTGAGTATAATTTTGTATAAAAATTGAAATTTTTCATCTCATTGTGTCTAATTATCTTCATTGTGTCTTTGTTAAACGTTTGTGTATAATTATCATTTTTTGTTTTTTTACAAGTAATTGTGTCGTTTTTACATGTAATAGTGTCTTTTTAAAAGTTCATTATGTTATTTATACTCGTCATTATGTCATTTTTGATTAACATTATGTATTCTTCAACATCATTGTGTTAAATTTTTCAGTTAACACAGCATGAATAGAAACACAAAAGACACAATGACATATACAAAAGACACAATTACCATATACAAAAGACACAATGATCTGTACAAAATTGTTATACTTATCATTATGACCTTTTTTTACAGGTAATTGTGTCTTTTTTAAAAGATCATTGTGTTATTGTTATTCATACTCATCATTGTGTCATGCTTAACATTATGTATTCAGCAACATCATTGTGTCTTAAATTGTATAGGAAAACACAACATTGAGCAGAAACACAAAAGACACAATAACATGTACAAAAGACACAATGAGCTAAACAAAAGACACAATGACCTGTAAAACATTGTTCATACTCGTCATTGTGTCTTTATTACAAGTAATTATGCCTTTCTAAATATCATTGTGTTATTCATACTCCTCATTGTGTCATCCTTGCTTGACATCATCTAATATGCGATGTCATTATGTCTTAAAATGTTCAGGAAAACTCAACATTGAGCAAAAACATAAAAGACAAAAGACACAATGAACTAAAAAACATAATTTCTTCTGTAGCAATACATTACTAATTTTAAAGATAAAAAATGTTCGTTTTATGGTATATTTTTTTTCAAAAAATAATTTCGTATGTAAAAGTTATGAACGTTTAAAGAATGTGGGTGAAATTGATAAAAAGTCAACAAAATTAGTTATTACTAAAATAAAATTTAACAACTTGATTTAATTATAGTAATTTAATAATAATCTAATGGGTCAATATCCTTTTTACGGTTTGTAGGTTAAAAGTTTTATTTAGTTTAACTTTATAACTAATATATATTTAAATTAGTATATTTTTTTTGTATAACACTAGTTTAAAAACCGATTTATTATTAAGGTTAAATAAATAATTTTGAAACATTATATTTTACAAAAAAAAATATACATATTTCTTAAAGAAATTTTATAAAATCGAAAAAATATAGCTTATAGAATAATTATATTATTTATCAAATTTAAAAAATAATATTATTTAGTAAGAGATAAATGGAAAAAACTAAAATATACACTTAAGCATAATATGACATTTGACATCCAATATTTAACAAGAGAGAAAGACGAAAAACCAATTTTTGGGTAGCCAAAAAAATTGACACATATATGCTATTATTTTTATTTAATAAATATAGATATTGAAAATTAAAATTTATGCTTATGCAAAATATGACATTTGACATCGATATTTAGTAAAAGATAAAAGCGAAAAAATCAATTTTTTGTTAACTAGAAAACTCACATGTGTATCCTATTATTTTTATTTATCAGACATAGATAGATTTTATAGATTTATCACGTTACATTAAAACTTTGTACTACATAAAAAATATTGTTAATGTTCGTAGTAAACTTGGACCTGTTTATTAAATCAACTTTAATTTAGTAATAGATATTGAGCTAAAGCTTGTTTAAGATATATTATATTGAAGCATTGGTCTCTAAGCACATTAAGAACGATTTAACTAATTAACATGAGTAATTTTGCTTAAACAAACCTACTATTATCCAAATTTGGGATGAGATTCTTTTATGTTTGAGACAACATTAGATATGTTTTTATAAAATAAATTATGATAAAATGGACATATTCTTTTGTTAGGATCATTTTTCTTTTCTTAGAATATATGTAAAAATGGTATATATATCTTTAAATAGTTTAACATTTGCTATTTAGAGAAATTCATATAGATTAACTTTTCCATATATAGTCAAAATTTGTTAAAATGGAATTCTTTTGTTAAATTATTGGATCAATTTTCTTTTCTTACAAAATATGTAAAAATAGTATATCTTTAAATAGATTTTAACATTTGCTCATTAGAGAAATTCAAATAAAATAATTTTTCTATATATAGTCAGAAAGTTTTCTTTTCTTTTCTTTTTTTTAATCGGTAAAAATTCTTTATTTTTTACTTTGAGTGAGACACTTCTCTTATCAGTTTATAGACATCAGTTAATGAATTTTAGTTTATAATTAAAATTATTTTAATGGTAGAACAACGATTAAATTTGATACACGCGCTGTAAGAAACAAAGGATATAACGTTGAAAGCTATAACGACGACTTAGATTGTCGCAGAAGTAGGGGTATATCAACAACATGTCGCCGTTGATAACCAATTCCGAAAACCGACATGTAGCGGCGACTTATCGTCGCTAAAGGGCAAGCGAGAAAATGTTTTTTTTTGCGGTCTATTAAAACCTATATCGACTACATGTCGTCGTTATAGCCCAATTATTTTTCTTTTTCCAATTTTCTAAATTCAGATTTAATATTAAACAATAATGATAACAAAGAAGAATTTTGTAAAGGCCTATAGTGACTAAAGGTGGTTGCTATAGGTCCAAATTTATTAAAAATTATTTTTTGCTGTATTTAATCGGACGGTGCCATTTTGTGAAGACCCTATAGCAACGACATGACATGGAGCATAAATTATTTTTTACTTCGAACCATTCAAGCCCCCTTTAGTGACGATAGTTTTTTTTAGAATGGTAAACACGTGTAGGTATAACCATAGTCTTAAATTTAGTAAGATTTAAAATAACTTATCAGTAGGATGTCTCGTTAGGAAATCATACTCGATAGATGTAACTTAACCTCTTTTTTCTTTTTCTTTTTTATGCTCTTCTAAATACTAATTTAGAAGGTTAAAAATGATTTTTTTTTTCCTTTTCTGATCAGCATTAAATTTAAGGGTTACAAAAAATAGGATTTGCTGATAAAATAGTTCGGGAGGTAAAAAGAAAAAAATAAAATGAAATAAAAACTCAAATTGGAGTGACCAACATGTGATTAATTACAAAGGTTTTTATGGGTTTTAGATGACTTTTATATTTAGATGATATTGCACCTGCAATTACTTTGAACCATTCACATTTTTTACCTGCATCACTAACAAACATAGTAATATAATCGGGGGCGAATCTTTGTTCAGACTAAGGGGGCGACCGCCCCCTGTTTTTTCGTGTAGTAGTGTATATTTTTCGATACGTAGTGTAAAAATTTTTAAAATCCTTTATTTCGCCCCCTCCTGAAAAAAAAAATTATTTCTCATGGTCAAGCTCCGCCACTGAATATATATAATATATGATTTTTCAAATACAACCATACAATAAATAATACAATTATAGATAATTAAGTTCGTATTATATCATATAACTTATATTCTTTGCTTAGTTATGTTTTTGAATTTTAGTTATACTAAATGTGAAGACTAAAGCGTAGTAAAGCTTGAAATTATTAAAAAAATATTTTTTAATTGTACTTGATTGTTCAAAAAATTAATATGATTTGGTTATGAGATCGGATTCCTTTAATTTAATCTTTTTTTGAACGATCAACTAATCAACTGTTAGGTACTTCTTATGCGGCCTTTAATGGTTAAAGGATGCCCAAGTTGTTTCTGACGGATCCCCTAGCTCAACAACCACCAATTTCCTAGGAAAACCAGACCCAAACACCCGCTCAAATGCACGACGGTGAAAAGCCGGTAAGTTAACATAATTTTCAACCACTTATAATATTAAATGCGATTATGATACCCGGGGTGGTAACTTGTGCATTGTATTCATGGATCCTAACATTTAAAGAATTATAACATGATTTAAATAAGATTTGCATCACAAAAAGACATTTGTCTCAATGGTACCAAAGTGTGTTAAACATGTCCTTCCTAAAATAGGTTGAGGGTTCTAGTTCCATATTGAACAAAGGTGGAAAAAAATGTTGTTAAAAAAAAACTAAGATTTGCATCATAATGTTATGCTAGAATTTATGACACGTGGATTGCATAGGATTCAATATTATCACACATCTTCACAACCAATGAGTAAATATTACAAAGCAATCCCTGTGTATTACACAGATTTGTATAAAATAAATATTACAAAGCAATCCCTGATAGTAACGTAGTTATAAAAATAATATAAAAGTTCCAATACTTTTAAAATAAGAAAATAAAAATATATTTTATAAAAATCTAAACACTTTTCTAAACAATACAAATAAGAATAAGGATCAAAATTTAATTGAAAATGGAAAGATTGAAATAATTACATTTTCATTAATATTAAAAAAATGAATATTAATTGTTTTTCTTCAAATTTGGAAATTTGACTTTATTGTAATAAATGAAATTGATTTTAAATGTGTTGAAAACGCCACATGGATAGCCTATAATCATGACACGTGGCAAATGTGATGTGGATATGCTAATATAACGCCACGTGGCATATTGTTATTCATTTATTATATAGTATAGATTATATACATTTTAGATGCACAACCCAGACATGTAAAGAAGCAACAAAAAAAAAGACTTCTGCAATCCAAACAATAACAGATATACTTAAACCTAACCAAATTAACATTTAAATTCTTTAATGTAAACCCGCACATTACAACAAACACATTAACAGTATTGGAAATCTATGTAAAAAAAGTGAAGTTTGTTGCATTGGTATTGTTAAATTAAACGTAAAAATAACACTACAGGTGCATCGTGACATGTTAAGTTGCAACTTAATAGAGGTAAAACTATGTAAAAAAAAGTGAAGTTTGTTGCATTGGTATTGTTAAATTAAACAAAAATTAAAAGTAAAAATGTTGAACAATACAAGTGCATCGTGACATGTTAAGTTGCAACTCAATAGAGGTAAAACATAAAAGAAGATTTTTATTGTTTGCAATAATTTAAAAAACTAAAACACACACACAGATATATATATACACTATATACTATATAATAAAAAGTTAATAATACAACACATAGCGTCTTTCTAACATATCCGGATCACATCTATATATGTATCTATACTACCTAATAAAGTAATAACAAATATACAACTTGTCGCTCTTATATTCATACATCATCAATTTTTGACACATGTCTTTTTTATATACATTCATTGTTAAATTTTGACACTTGTAACTCTTATATTAATTTCTCATTTAATTATATTTTTACTAACTCTCTCTCTTATTTAAGGTTAATAATTTTAAATAATTAAATTGTATAATTAAATGCAAAAATATAAATATTTTTATGCTTAATAATTATAATTAGATTTCAATTATATCTTATTTTAAAATATAATTTATAATTTTTAAATATTAATTAATTTCTTATTTCACTAACAACTGATATGATAATCAACATACAAATTTTCATAAAGCCATTGATTTATAACAAAATAAACAATTCATATTAAACTTTTTTAGGTGTTCATTTGGTCGTTCAAAATAACTTTAATAATTATGAAAATAGTATTATACCTATGAAATATCAATTATGTAGTTACTAAACTTTTAAATTATTGTTTTAATGTTTAGAGTATTTGTTAATACATACCATGATCATCTTATATCAAAATATCGTTTTATAATTTTTAAAGTATTAGTTATAATTGTTTAATATTGTATATTTATTTCGCGTAATACACGAGATAATATCTTAGCTTTCTAATAAAAAAGTAACAATTTGTACAAATGGCACCATTTTATGCTATTCATGTCATATGTATGTCACATTGCATCATTTTAGGTTATGCACATCATATGTGTGCCACATGTCAAATACTATGTTAATTCTAGATATTTTAAAAATTAATTTCATTTAATAAGTATAATTAATTCATACTTTAAATGAGGCAAATTAATTAAGTCAAAATCTCTTTAAATGTTAATAAAAATACAATCATGTCAAAACTTTCTATTTTTTGATCAATAATTTTGAAATTCAAAATTTTCAAATTTCATATTCAAATATTCAATTAATTTTAATCAATGAATAATAATTTAACTAAAAAAAGGACGAATGATGTCTATATTTTTTAATAATTTAATGTTATTAGACGGTAAAAATGCAATATTCAAATAATAATGAATATGTTGTTTTTGAAAAACTAAGTTTAAGTTCTTAATTTTTATATGTATTTATTATGTAAAACCTTATAGTTTTTGATATATGGTTCGTATGATTATTAAACCTATAATAATCACACTTTATTAATTATGATTTTTAAAACATTTGTTTCAATATTTAGTTCATATTATCATATTTAACACACTTTAGTGATTTTTTATTTTGTTTTTTCTAATATAAAACTAATCAACATCTTAAAAGAAACTTTAATTTGTTATTTTTATTATTATATGAATTACGTATTTTTCATCATTTCAAATATTTATTACAATATTGTTTTTGTATATAAAATCTTGTACATAAAGAAGTGTTTAAAAATTTATAAAATATACTATTTTTCCTTTTAGAAAATGTTAAAAAGTTTACTTTATCTATATCTAATTTTTTATAAATGATCAATTTAACAAATGCTTATATTTTATACGACTCTGTGTTGTACTCGGGTTAATAACCTAGTTTGTCATATGATGTCTTTCTAGGTTATCTAAGTGTCATATTTGACAAATTTAACTATTAATTTTATTTAATACAGTCAAGTCAAACTTTTAATTCTTTTTTTAAATGACTAGTATTTATTTTCTTTAAATATTAATAAAAATCCCAATCGTTTTAAACTATTAATATATTTTTAGTAAAAAATTTAAAAAATTCAAAACTTACAATTCTCGTTTGTATTGTTTAATGATTTATAATATATACTTTCTTTCTCTTTTTTGAAAAAAAAAATTATATATTTTACGTTATTTGTATATCTATTTTTATCAGTGATTAATTTATGACACTTATTTTTATACAACTGTATGTAATACACGTGTCGATTAACTATTATTTATATTTAGTTTACAATCCAATTTGATTTGTTTCTATCTTCATCTACAAAAACTTTTGATTGTCATCAAATTGATACTTATGCGCATACATGCACATGGTTATAACATGAATTACACATGTATAACATGAATGACACGTGTATAACATGTATTAAAGGTGTTAGCTTTTTACATGTCTCAAAGAAACAATTGATAATTATACTATGTGAAACATAAAGATAATGAAAAGAAATGCCAACTTTGGGTGGACCAAACTTGTTGGTGTTATGTTTGGCTTCGTTTCCCCAATCGGCCTTTGGATGGTATTTTTTGAAATTAAAGCCATCACTTGAGACCCACAAGATTGAGAATCTTTTTAAGATTGTTACTCAAACCACCCAAAGTCTATGGATTCAATCTTCACCATTTCGTATGTTTGGATTGGTTTTTCGGGTTTTGTGTTTCTCGGTCGGGTTATTCGGGTTTTTAGGATATAAAATGGAACCAAGAACCAAATCAAATAACCAAAGTTTATTCGGTTCTTAAACGGTTCTCGGGTTTAACTAATATATTTCATTTTGGTACATGGTTAACATCCATCATATGAGAAAAATCGTCGAACAAAAAAATTAAACTAACCAAGAAACAAAAGAGCTATATGTGTAGTAAACTTGTAGTGAAAATTAAAACCAAAGTAATAACAATTAATCCAAACTAACATATAAAATTTAAATAAGTTGTCATAGTGGTAGAAACCCAAGGGTTTGACTCCCACTTAGGCATTTTGATGGATACCACGTGAGGGGAAGAATCTTGAGTTTAATCTCAGGTTTCGAACCGATGGGGGCCACAATTTTTATAGCAAATATGTTGGTTTCTACGCATCGGGTGCAACTCTTCCGAGGATGGCGCACAGTAAAATGGGTTTTCCTTTGAGGAATGGGTCTTTCGAAACCTGCTAATGTGGTGCATATGCCACGACGTTACGCTTGGTTGTTGCTGTTCAAAAAACAAACAGATAAAATCAAAATTTCAAGGGCCTTTATACAATTACACAATCACACATTTTAGTTAAAAAAAAGGCATTTAATTTTGAGTTATTTACAAAAACGGTCAATAAAAAGGGCATTAAGGTCTTTTTATTTAAATTTAATAGAAAATAAACCGTGTGTTTGTTTTAAAACCCAATCTATATATATATTTATAGTCTATCTATAGTATATAATAAAATAATAACGATATGCTATGTGGCGTAATTCTAGCATATTCACATGTCATTTGCCATGTGGCGTCTTTCTAGACTATCCACATGGCATATTTAAGAAACTCATGAATTGGTTACATTTAATATAACTAATTCAAACTTTCAAATTTAAAAGAAAAATAATATTCATTTTCTTTAAATATTAATGATAATATAATCATTTTAAACTTTTCATTTTTAACCAATAATTTCAAAAATTCAAAATTTTAAATCTTATTTGCATTGTTTAAAAAAATATACAAATATTTATAAAAAATAATTTTATTTAATTTTAAATTTAAAAATTATCTGTTATTTGTGTATTTATTTTTTATTATTGATTGCTTTGTAATAATTATTTTTATACAACTCTGTGTAACACACATGTTAATAAGCTAGTTTTATAACAAGAATGGAAAATTGTAACGTTAGATTCTTACTACACAAAACTTTTATTTTTTATAAACCACAAGCACCATTGGTGTATTTAAATCTAAAATTTAGTACTTTTTAAAGTTGTACACTTGAACAACCAAATACTATCAATTAATAATTAATTATAAACATCAAAATAGGAAGAAATATTTATTTAACTTATTTGTAATAAAATATAATTCATAATATTTATAACAGCTAAATAACTCATATCCACTAATAAGAATTTGTCACCTATATACCATTTTACAAATTTAAATGTTATTTTAGTCATTGGAGAGAATAAAATCCATCCATTTTAGTCACTCTTAAAAATCCCTATGTTTTTCGATTTTTAAATCAAAGATTCGTTTTCTTAATTTTATTTGCTTATAACTTTTTATACTAGATTATTTATACTACGTCACTAAACATGTCCTAATTTGTCTTTATTTCCTATACAGTCATGATTTTTTTTGTCCAAAACATTCGTAATTGCATCAGTGTAACGAATAATATTATTGCCACACTAATAAGAATTTTCCATATATATACCATTTTATAAATTCAAAATAATATTTTAGTCGTTTGATATAATAAAATCCATCCATTTTAGTCACTCATAAAAATCCTTATATTTTTCTACCTTTAAATCAAAGATTCTTTCATTGATTGTATTCATTTATAATTTTTTTATATTATATTATTTTTTTATAAACTACACCATTAAACTCGTCGTAATTTTGTCTTTAACTTCTATATAGTCATGATTTTCTTTGTCCAAAACATTCATAATTACATCAATGTAATGAATAATATTATTGCTACACCAATATTCCCCCTTATCAAAAAAATAACCATGTTTAAAAAAAATCCTCCCTTATCTCTTGAATATAAATTACAATGTTATTTTTTCATAAAAATTAGACCATTTATTAAATTTACACGAATATAAAGTAGAGGTGCGATCAATGTAACGAATTATAACATTAATATAAATTATATCAATGTAATAGCATAAATACATATCACAAATTACGTAAGAAGTTGCATTCACACCAATGCAACTATCTGTATTTAATATTGTATTTAATGACGTAGTTTTTATAGAAAATAACATTTGTACAAAATTCTTCTGATGGTTATTAAAAATAAATGTATTTTAAATTGCAATTATTTTCAAAGTGGGAGGAAAAAACTTTTTGAAAAATAATGAAAACTTAAAATTAAACATTACAGCTCATTACATTAGTGTAATTAAAATATTTTGAAAAAATTTGATGAGACTATAGTTGAACTAAATACAAAAATACGACGAGTTTAAGAGTGTAAATTTTATTAAAAAAAAATATAACAATGCATATAAAAAATTATGAAAGTTTTAAAAAATAAGATAATAAACTTTTATTACATAATAAGTTGTAATTACATCAATGTAATAATCTGTATTTAATATTACCGCTCGTTTACAAGAGTGTGATTAAGAATACTTTAAAAATTTTGACAATAGTATATGGAATTAAAGATAAATATGAGATAAGTTTAATGGTGTAATTTTTATATAAAAATAACAATACGTAGAAAAGTTATAAATGTTTTAAAAATAGGAGATACACTTTTTTTTTAAAAAATCATGTTTAGTTTACTAATGTCATAACTAACCTTTAGGAAATCTCAACGATTCATTTTCCCATAACTTATATAGAACACTAATTTTAAATTATAATAAGTTATATGATTTATTATTGGTAATGAATAATTTCAAGCACTCCTGTAAATATAGCTAAATATTTAGTCAAGGAGTAGCACAATTTGTGTAATTAAATTTACGCAAAAATGGCTAATTGGATTTTAGTTCCTTATATCTAATTTCTTTAATAACCATGTGTTTGAATTGGTCCATGTTTCATAAAACATGTCAAAATAAAAAAAATAATATATTATAATGTCAACTTGGTAATGTTAAGGTCATGTTTAACCTATTTATTACAATCAATTTACATCATCTCAACTTATTTATGATTCATTTAATTCGTTTATAACTTCTTGATAACCTATCAATGTGTTTAGAACTCATTAACAAGGTGAATGTTTTAGCCTCCTTTTTTATAAAACTTTTGCCGTTCAAAAAAAAAAACAAGGTGAATGTTTTAGTTAAATAGGTTAAATGATCCCGTGTTATGGTTACACAAGTTTTAGTGTGCCTTAATCTATGTCAAAAAGTCAATGAAAAATAAGTTCAAATCTCGGTCTTTGCTGTCTTTTAACAACTAAGAGTAAGTAAAACATTGCATGCGTAAAGAATTAATGAAAAATTACTAGAGTAAGTTATGGTTTTAGCTCATGTGGTTTAAGTGTTTTAACTATTTCAACTCAAAATAAAATCTTTTATCAATGCAGTCTCGTGATTTAAAGAACTAATGTTTTTGGTCCCCAACCATTGTTAGGTTTGAGGGACAAAGTTGTTATAATAGTTATGTAAAGACTAATAAAGGCTGATGCTCACCAAACCTCCTATTTTGTCCAAGTACAAAATGCCGCAAAGAATAACATCCTTCGGAAGGAAGAAGTTACTCCTCGGAAGCAACATTGCTTCCGAAGGATAACTTAATCCTGCCAAAGGTTGTACAAGACTATTGCCTTGGAAGATCCACACTTAGAAGATTTCAGAAGTTCAGAGCTTCCGAATATCAAATGCTTCTGAAGTCTCTTCTCAGCAACTTCCTCAGGAAGACAATGACTTCCGAAGAGATTCCTTCATCAAAGACTGTAGCTGAACACTTTCAAAGTACAAAAGGTACTGACACAAGACATGCTGGTCTGATGACAGATAGAGACAACATGTAATGAGTCAGATCAGTTACCTTACTTCTCCCATGCTGCATTAAATGCAAAAGATCATCTGAAGCCTTAAAGATCATCAACATTAAATGTCTTTTGTATTTAGTAGTCTTTGTTAAAGTCAATGTCTATTTGTATAATGATTATGACTGAGTGTCTTAGCCTGTTAAGACACTCAACATACTAGAATAAGCTTTACTTTATGTACTTGTCTAGTATACCCAACTTGTATTCCTAAGTGTATACGGTTGTAGCCTCGGCTATATAACCTCCCATTGTAAACTCACCATGTGTGCTTGTGCTTGTACGCTTCTTACTTTGATAGAAATATATCCTTGAGCTTGAAATTACTCTTGTGTTCCTATTAGTGTTCAAGGCTTATTACTTTGTCATTTTGAGTGCTTGTGAGATTAGTCTAACAGAACATTCCGCATCTGTTAGATTGTATAAGAAGTACTTGTGAAGTGTTGTTTAGATTAAGCAACCCGATCCAACAAGTGGTATCAGAGCCTTGGCTCTTGAACTTGATTGACTAATCATCATCAAGTTACCAATTCTATTTCTTATAAAATCTCATCGTTTTAACACTCATATTTTCTGTGTCTATCTAAGATGACTGCTCTAAACAAACATGATACAGAAAATGGCACTCTCAACAAGCCACCAATGTTCACACCTGAAGACTTCGATACCTGGAAAGTCAGAATGGAAGGGTTCATCAGGAACCAAGACTTCAAACTTTGGAAGTCTGTTCTTGAAGGTCCCTACATTCCTACAGTTGCTGCTGCTGGTGCTGGAGTTGCTGCAGTACCAAAAGATCCATCTATGTACTCAGACGAAGATTACAAGAAGATGGAAGTTGATTCTAAAGCTCTTTGGCTCATTCAGATGTCAATACCGAACTCCATTATACATGCATTCAAGAAATGCAAGTCTGCTCAAGAACTGTGGAATTCCTTGAAGCAGATGTATGAAGGTTCAGAAGATGTCAAAGAAAACAAGAAGGATATGCTGAAACAGAAGTTTGAAAACTTTTGTCAACAAAACAATGAGAATATGTCTTCTCAGTACCTAAGGTATGTCCAACTTGTGGATGAATTAACTACTGCAGGTGTAACTCTTGATAATCAAGATGTGCTCAGAAAATTTCTGAGGTCTCTTCCATAGGCATGGAATATTTATTCAGTAACAATCAGAAGAACAGAAAACCTGAAAACTCTAACTTTAGGAGAGTTGTTTGGTATTCTCAGTGCTTATCAGATGGAATTAGATGCCCAAGAATCTAAAGTCTCCCACTTACCATCTGGTTCAGCTGCTCTTTATGCACCCATCAATAATACTCCATACCAAAGCTATCAACCCCTCTACCATTCTACCTCCACACCCAATGTCACATTTCCTGAAACTCCAAATACATCAAACCCTGTCTCTAACCCAACCCCACTACTAACCTCTGGGCAAGGAGCTTTTATGGCTGAGGAGACCAATTACTTTCATCTGTGTCAAGAAGACTTGGATGGTATTCCTGCAGATGATCTTGAGGAGATGGATATAAACTATCAAATGGCTATGATTTCATACAGGGCAAAGAAGTTTTACCAAAGAACCGGCAGACAGTTCAAAAAGCACAATATGAAGACTGGGTTTGGACTTGACAAATCTAAACTCAAATGCTTTAACTGTCAACAGTTAGGCCACTTTGCCAGAGAATGCAAGTCCACAGGAACTCAGCCGACAACTTCTGGGCAACCACAACAAAGACCATCAAGCTCATCAAACAATGCAAACATTGCTGAACAAGATTTTGCAGACTGGAGCTTTCAAGCTGAGGATGCCTCCATCTCCAACAGTGCTTTGATGGCAAATGACTCATCTTCCTCAAGCAAGGTAACTGATAACATGTGCTCACCTGAATGCTTAGAAACATTAACTATCTATAAGAAAATAAATTCTCAACTCTGTAATGAGCTTGAGTCTCTACAAGTAGTCAAGGCAAATTTCTTTGAGGTTGAAAGAAATTACAAAGAAAAGATTGAAGAAATGGAAAAGACCATTTCAAGTTTAAAACATGAAGATACTAACAAACAGTGTCAAATTAAAAATCTTTTAGAAAGACTAACCACTGCCAAGACTGAACTTGTATTGGCTGAGTCTTACAGAGACAAATTTCTAAGCCAAGGTGAAAAATATGAAAAACTTTTTAGGATGAGCAACACAACTGAACTTGTGAATAAAAATGGGGCTGGTTTGGGATATAACAAAGTGGAACCTCCATCTGCTTATACTTCCATAACAGATGTTAGGTGTAAATCACTAGTTGACCTTGTGTACAATGAGGATTTGGATATACACAAGGTGGTTCAAAAGGATAATCTCTCTAATCCAAGTACCTCAACATGCTCAGATGAGGATGATGTTCCCATTAAATCAGTAAAAGGAAAACAAGCTTTGAAATTTAAGAAACAAAATAAGAAAACTAAGAAACATTCAACAGTTTTTATCAAAGCTAAAACCACAGAAAATATCTCCTCAGATGAGTATGTGACTTGTCCATCTGACAAGTCAAAAAGAGGTAGATCAATGGAGAGAAAGATCAATTCTCCAGGGAAACAGACAAAGTCTAAGACTAACAAGTATGCTGGAACATCCGGATCATCACTCTCTGAGAATCAAAGCTCAGACTTCGTTAAAAGGAATAAGCAGCAACACTCTCCCAACAGTCAAACTCTATGTCTGATGTGCGGTGAAAAGAATCATTTTGCTGTTGATTGCTTCTATAATCCTAGAAGCAGAATTTCCTCAAGCAAAGGAAGAGGAAGAAAGAATAGTTGGAGTCAGTCATCTACTTCTTCGGAAGAACAGAGAAGAAAGTCAGTCAAGAGGGTGTCGGAAGCAAGTACCTCCAATAATAGGAAGAAACAAAATAAAAGTGCTTCTGAAAAGCAAGCATCGGAAGCAAAGAAAAAGGAAGCTTCCGATAGAAAAGGAACTTCGGAAGCTCATCAAAAGAATGCTTTCCACAAACAAAAGAGATCATCTTTCTTCGGAAGAAGATCATCGGAAGGAAAAAGAAAAACAGCTTCCGATGACCATCAAAAGAAACCAAGTCTTCCGACAACTCAAAAGGCAAAACAAGTATGGAAGAAGAAGGAATCAACTGATAAGCCATCACTCCCATCAGAAGCAAGCACATCATCTGTCCCATCTAAGATGATATCAAAGAAATTTACTTACAATGATGCAAATGGCAAACCCAAGACCACATGGGCTTGGGTTCCCATCCGAAACTAACTCATTTCTGGTCATGTGCAGGGACAGCTGGAATCAAAAGGCAACTTGTGGATAGTTGACAGTGGCTGCTCCAGGCACATGACAGGCAACAAGACCCTCTTGCACAAATATGAACCATTCTTTGGAGGATCTGTTGCTTTTGGAAGTGATCCAGTAGGAGGTTACATCACAGGTAGGGGCACAATCACAAATGGTAAGGTAAGCTTTGAGAATGTGCATTTTGTAAAAGAACTTAACTACAATTTACTAAGTGTATCACAGGTGTGTGATCAAAAGCACAACATGTTGTTTACTGAGCATGAATGCATTGTCCTGAAACCAGGATTTGTGATACCTAATGATCAAATTCTACTCAGAGCTCCTAGAAGAAATAACATGTATATGCTAGATATGAGCACAGCTGCACCTCTTAGTAATATAAGTTGCTTTGTCTCAAAAGCTTCACTTGATGAATCATCTCTTTGGCACAGAAGACTTTGTCATGTAAACCTCAAAAATATGAATAAACTTGTCAGAAATAACTTAGTAACTGATTTACCAACAAAAGAATTTATTTGTATTGATAAATGTGTTGCATGCTTAAAGGGTAAGCAACATAAATCATCTCATCATGCCAAAGAGATAAATTCAATTACAACAGTCCTGCATTTACTGCACATGGACTTGTTTGGTCCCACAAGTGTTAAAAGTCTTGGTAGAAAGTCATATTGTTTGGTAATCACTGATGATTTCTCTCGATATACCTGGGTATTTTTCTTGAATACCAAGGATGAAACTGCTGAGATCCTAAAGTCATTTATACTTAGGGTGGAGAATGAAAGTGATCATCATGTAAAAATAATCAGGTCAGATCAGGGAACAGAATTCAAGAATCAGATTTTAAATTCTTTTTGTGAATCTAAGGGTATCACAAGACAATTTAGTGCTCCTAGGACTTCACAACAAAACGGTGTTGCTGAGAGAAGGAATAGGACACTAATTGAGGCTGCAAGGACCATGCTGTCAGATGCCAAACTCCCAATAACTTTTTGGGCAGAAGCAGTCAACACTGCCTGTTATGTCCAAAACAGAATATTGGTAGTTAAGTCACATGGTATGACTCCTTATGAAATTTGGCATAAGAGAAAGCCATTCATTGGATTTCTCAAACCATTTGGATGTCAATGCACCATCTTGAATACTAAAGATTACTTAGCCAAGTTTGCTGAGAAATCAGCAGAGGGCTACTTTGTTGGGTACTCTTCAAATGCTAAGGCTTATAGAGTATACATCAAAGCTTCCAGAGTTATTGAAGAGTCTGCAAATGTTCAGTTCAATGGACATACTCTCAATAAACCTGGAACAGGCCCTGATTGGTTGTTTGATCTTGATAGTTTTACATCTGCATTTAATCTGGTGAAAGAGTATGTTCCAGTTTCACAGTCAGCTACCACAGACACCTCCAAAGGCTCAAGAGAAGATGACTTTCGTGTTGAACTGCCAATAGCTTCAAGACAAATCTTGGCAGAATCCGCTTCAGCACAAAATAGTATGTCACAATCTGAAACAGTAATTACATCTCAGGCAGGTCCGTCAATTGAATCTACTTCTGAGTTACAACATTCAGAAGAAATAGGAAGCCCTTCAGCAGAGGCAAATACTCAGCAGATCATCATTCCCAGAGAAAACCAACCGTCCACAGTCCAAATTCAGAATTCAAAAGATCTGCCAGAGATCCATCTTGAGGTAGTATTGCCTAATCTTGAGTCACTCAACATGGATAAAGCCTCTCAACTGGATGTGATTCCAAGAACTCGAATTCACAACACTCATCCAGTTGAGAATATCATTGGCAATGTAGAAGAAGGTGTAAGAACTAGAAGTTCTATGCATGAAGCAAATGTTTGCTTGTTCTCCTGTTTTCTATCCCAAATAGAACCTAAGAAGGTTGCAGAGGCATTAAAAGATAACAGTTGGGTAGAAGCTATGCAAGAAGAACTTCTTCAGTTTCAAAGACAAGGAGTTTGGAAGACTTGCCCTTTGCCTAAGGGAAAGTATGCCATTGGAACCAAATGGGTGTTTAGAAACAAGAAGGATGACAAAGGTGTTGTCATCAAGAACAAAGCAAGATTGGTTGTTCAGGGATACACTCAAGAGGAAGGCATTGACTATGATGAGGTCTTTGCACCGGTTGCCAGAATTGAAGCTATCAGAATATTTTTGGCATTTGCAGCTGCAAAAGATTTCAAAGTGTTTCAGATGGATGTTAAGAGTGCCTTCCTTTATGGAAAAATTGATGAAGAAGTATATGTGTGTCAACCTCCAGGATTTGAAGATCCAAAGTTTCCTGATCATGTCTGTAAGCTTGACAAGGCTCTTTATGGGTTGCATCAAGCTCCCAGAAAATGGTATGAAACTTTATCTTCTTTTCTGTTGGCAAACAAATTCAAGAGAGGAACAATTGATAAAACTCTCTTTTTCAAGAAGTCTAATCAACACATCATGCTAGTTCAAATCTATGTTGATGACATTATCTTTGGTTCTACTAATGAATCTCTCTGCAAGGAATTTGAATCTCTAATGAAATCCAAGTTTGAGATGAGTTCAATGGGAGAACTCACTTTCTTTCTTGGATTACAGGTGAAACAAACTCCTACAGGGATTTTCATTAGTCAATCGAAATATGTCAAGGACATTCTTGAAAGATTCAAGTTTTCTGATTGCAAAGCTCTGGGAACTCCTATGTCCAAAACAACATCTCTTAGCCCTGATCTTGAGGGAGAGGATGTTGATCAGCACCAGTACAGAGCAATGATAGGCTCTTTGATGTATCTCACAGCAAGCAGGCCAGATATTATGTTTGCAACTTGTGTATGTGCAAGATTTCAGGCCAATCCCAAAGTCTCACACATGCTAGCTGTGAAAAGAATCTTTAGATACCTCAAAGGAGAATCAAGTCTAGGATTATGGTATCCTAGAAATGAAGACTTTCAGTTCATGGCCTACACTGACAGTGATTATGGAGGGTGCAACATCAGCAAGAAATCCACATCAGGAGGATGCCAATTTCTTGGATCCAGAATTGTGTCTTGGCAATGCAAGAAACAGTCATGTGTTTCTACTTCTACTGCAGAGGCTGAATACATAGCTGCTTCTAGCTGCTGTGCACAAGTCATCTGGATTCAGAATCAGATGAAGGATTATGGAGTAGATCTGTTCAATACTCCTATTCAGATAGACAATTCCAGTGCAATCTCCATCACCAATAATCCTGTCAAGCATTCCAAGACCAAGCACATTGACATCAGATACCATTTCATCAGAGATTGTGCAGAAAAGAAGTTGATTCAGAACATAATTTGGCAGATCTCTTCACCAAAGCATTTGATGAAGGAAGATTCAGGTATCTAATAACAGCCATTGGTATGATTAACTTTGAATAAATCAATAAATTGGAAGTAAATCATTCTTCGGAAGAATAATTTATCTTCTGACGAGTACATACTCAGCAGAAGAAAAATTCAGTCTTCGGAAGTATTATTTCTTTCAGCATCGGAAGATTACACCCTTCAGAAGATTAACTTCTCTTCTGAAGTATTAGACTTCCGATACATTAATTTCGTTGAAATTCTCATCTTCTAAAGATACTCTTCAGAAGACAGTTACTTCCGACGAACATCTTCCGATATTATACATTTGTATGTCTAGGAAGCAATTTTCTTCGGTTTAATGACATTCCTTCCGAGAACCACTTCGGCAGCAATTAATGAAAATTCTCATATTTATTGTGAAACCAGCTGTCATCGGAAGACCTTTATCTGACATCCGGATCTCAAATTTAATATGTCTCTATATTAAATGCTGAAATCCGAAGGTATATAAAGGTCTCCCGCTCTTTCGAATTCTCTCACAACCGTTTCACTTTGAAATCTCCTTTCTTCCAAATCGTGCCCTAATCTTCTCAATCTCCATGGATCTTCTTGCATTCAAACCTGCTCACAATGTCCAGCGGAGTTATCGGCAGAACATGATGCCGATTTCGCTCCGATCATCTCCTTTCTTCAAAGGAGCAGGTATTTCTTTGCTTTAACTATTCAGCCCTTGGTGTATGAGTCGCATCACCAACAGTTTTGGGCATCGTGTTCTGTCTCATCTTCTCCCAATGGTCAGTCTATTCTCGCCACCATTGATGCTCATCCAATTTCTATCACTGTGGAGACCATCTGTAGGCATCTCAAACTCAATGATGTCGATGGAAAGGTTTCATTCACAAAGGATGAGATAGCATTGACTTTTCAGTCAATGGGGTACGAAGGTCCTCTCCCTTCAGCAACCTATTTGAAGGGTAGAGTGTCCTATAATTACAAGTACCTTATACATGTGTTTTTACATTGTCTTTCAAACAAATCTGGTGGTTGGGACCAAGTTCCATCTGATTTAGCTTCGGCTATTCATGGCTTGGTTTCTAATCAACTGTTTAATTTTTCTGCTTTTATTTTTAATAATTTGGTTGACAACATCACGTCACCAAAGAAGTTTTGTATGTATCCCAGGTTTTTGCAACACATTTTTAATAAAGAGTTGGGAACTTCCCTCTCTCTAACTGGGAATATTTACAAAATGCCCTTGGTCTCTTCCAAGGTTTTTGTGCAGCTAAAGAAAAAGAGTGCTCAGTTCTCTGGGAACTTCACTCCCCTTCTTCCCACTATGGTTTCCCATACTTCAGAAGGTGACAGCTCTGTTAAACCCACAGATGCTGAACCCACACCTTCCACTTCTGTTCCTCACCCCATCAAAATCACTTACAAACGCAAACGAAACCCTGTGCAACTCTCTACAGTTGTTCAGGCTCCTTCTTCTGAACCCAAAATGAAAAAGGTTAAAAGAACTGCTCAGGGCACAGTTCTACCTAAGGTGAAAGCCACACCCCTTGTTTGTCCACAGGTTCTTCCTTTGGAACCTGTGGCTGCCCTTAACCAGCCTGCAAGCCCTCAGCTTATGTCACAACACATAACTGAGAATATACAAAGGGATACATCCATAGTTGAGTCTGCTTCTCATGAAGCTACTCCCTTAGATCAGAGACTGTCTCCCAGGTCTCCAGGTTCTTATCACCCAGATATGCCCCCCTCCCATACCATTACCCCGGCTCTTGGAACTTCTGTCGTACCTGTGGAGGAACCACTCTCTCCCACTACCCAAACTTTAATGAGAGTGGTGACACAGTTACAGGCAAGGTTTCCTGACCCAGAGCCTATCATATCAGAGGTTGGCCCCAGTAGTTTTGAAGGGGTCAATGCCGGTGAGGCTGCCACTACTGTTGATCTTAACCAAGATCCACAGGACAGTGGTACAGGCACTAGGACCTCACCTGCGGCAACCTATGTTGGGGCGGACTTCTTTGAAGTTCTTCTCAATGAAGGGAATCCAGGGTGCCAAGAAACCACATCTGGTGGTGGAGGTGCAGGAGCTCGGCTCAGTACTCCATCGCCCCATGACTCTACTCCGGTAGAAGAGGGCACAACCACACAGGAATTGACGGCTACAATAACTTCCCTCCAAGCCAGGGTAGCCCATTTAGAAGCTGAGGTGACTACCCTGCGGCTTGAAGTCCAGACCAAAGATGCCACTATTCTGGACCTCAGGAGGCGTCCCCCTGTCACTCTACATCCCTTTCACCCTGATCCTGCTACTACCACTTTCACCTCCCCTGATGCTACCAAAACGGGGGAGAATGTACCAACTGCAGGGTCAGGATCAGAAGCAAGAGAAGAGGAGGGTGCACAGGAAGTTACTCCGTCCATAGTCACTTTGACTGCTGAATGGGATGACTTCTTGGGTACTTATTTTCAAGATTCTTCTTCTACTTCCTCTTCTTCTTCTTCTGAGGATACAAGGGAGGTTGCCAAAGAGACTGAACAGCAAACATCAAATGTCTCTTTGGAACCTCAGTCCCCTACTGGGATTAAGTCTCCTTCTGAGACTGCAGCTCAGGTTGCCATGGAAGAATCCATACCCAAAGAACCAATATCCATGGAACCTGTGTCCCCTTCTGGGACAGAAGTTGCTGATGCTGTGTCCCCTTCTGGGACAGAAGCTGCTGAAGATCTCTCCTCCTCTCCTGAGCCCTTTGTGGAAACTAATAAGGAATCATCCAAGGTGATTGGTCAACTGGAGGAGACAGTGAATGCTGAGGTTAACTCCGAAGCTGCAGCTGTTTCCAAAGGCCCAGTCATTATTGATGACTCCTCCACAGAAGAGCTATCTGCCGATGAACCAATTGGTGAGGCTACAGGAGTAATCTCCTCTGGGATAAATGTAACAGTTGATGACAAAGGAAAAAGGAAGCTAACCCCAGAGGAGGAAGCACAACTAGAGGAGAGAAGACCAAAGATGATTAAGGGCCGACCAAATACCTCTCTAGATGAAGAGCGAGCTAGACTCTCCGCTTTGCTCGAAGAGAGAGGGTATGACTTTGATGAAGTCTTTAACTGGTCGGTACCTAGAATGGCTGCCGAGCTGGACAAAATGCAGCAGCAGGAACAGGAAGCTGCTGCATCCAAAGTCCAGATTGCTACAACAAAGACTCAGAAGAACAAGGCTTACAGAGACACGTGCAAAGCTTTTCTTCTGGAGTATGGATTCCATGCTCGGCAGCTAGGCCTAATGAAGAACTCAACCATGGATATGCATATCAGAGACATAAAAGCCAAAGTTGCCAGAGGTGAGTTACCTTCAATTGAACAGATAAGGGCAAGAAAGGAAAGCCTAATAAGAGGCTTAGGTTTAGGGGGAGGAGCAAGAATAGAATTTCCCCTCTCTGGTGCAGGAATCAGAGAGGGAGAAGAAGTTATGTGTGGGGAATCTACCAAAGCCATGTTTCCCAATATGTTCCCCCTAAACCCTAAGGAAGAACAAATATCTCCTCCATCAAGTCCATCAATGGATAACATGCCAATCTCTTCAGTGATCAAGATCAAAAAGGATCAGCAAACTAAAAGGAAACAATCAACATCAAACCCTGATCCTGAGAGACTTTCACAGGATGATGAGAGGAGAACAAAACCCTCAAGTGCTGAGGATACTGGGTCACAGCCTACTGCAACAACAGGTGCAGCAGTAGAATCAACTGTGGAAGCCCAACAGACCAGAGTTCTGAAGAGTCAGGCCACTGCTCAAGACAAACCAAGACCAGGAAGAAGAAAGCGAATGGCCAGAAGGAAAAGAAGAACATCTGCTATCTCCTCTGACTCTGAGTCTGAAGCAATAATCTCAGTACCTGAAGTCACACCAGAAGCAGCTCCAGAAACAACACAATCCAGAGAAGATATAAGGGATATCCGTAGACTAATGCATGAGCATTCATATATCCCTTTAGTAAATTGGAGCTTCAATGCACAAGAAAATACATTCATACTCACCAACTACAATGGAGAAATAAAGTTGGTGAATCTTGTGCAGCTGATGGTGTTGGCCAAACCCTATGTCCTTGATTTAGATAAACTCCCTCTCAACAATCCTGATAATGGAGCAGATGGAAGGACAGGGGTCAGGTGGATAAGAAAAAGGGCACAAGTACTTAGGGGTACATGGAAGCCAAGGTTTCTTCCCTAGAAGTTTTGGTAGCATCAGCCTAGGGGGAGACTGTAAAGACTAATAAAGGCTGATGCTCACCAAACCTCCTATTTTGTCCAAGTACAAAATGCCGCAAAGAATAACATCCTTCGGAAGGAAGAAGTTACTCCTCGGAAGCAACATTGCTTCCGAAGGATAACTTAATCCTGCCAAAGGTTGTACAAGACTATTGCCTCGGAAGATCCACACTTAGAAGATTTCAGAAGTTCAGAGCTTCCGAATATCAAATGCTTCTGAAGTCTCTTCTCAGCAACTTCCTCAGGAAGACAATGACTTCCGAAGAGATTCCTTCATCAAAGACTGTAGCTGAACACTTTCAAAGTACAAAAGGTACTGACACAAGACATGCTGGTCTGATGACAGATAGAGACAACATGTAATGAGTCAGATCAGTTACCTTACTTCTCCCATGCTGCATTAAATGCAAAAGATCATCTGAAGCCTTAAAAATCATCAACATTAAATGTCTTTTGTATTTAGTAGTCTTTGTTAAAGTCAATGTCTATTTGTATAATGATTATGACTGAGTGTCTTAGCCTGTTAAGACACTCAACATACTAGAATAAGCTTTACTTTATGTACTTGTCTAGTATACCCAACTTGTATTCCTAAGTGTATACGGTTGTAGCCTCGGCTATATAACCTCCCATTGTAAACTCACCATGTGTGCTTGTGCTTGTACGCTTCTTAGTTTGAGAGAAATATATCCTTGAGCTTGAAATTACTCTTGTGTTCCTATTAGTGTTCAAGGCTTATTACTTTGTCATTTTGAGTGCTTGTGAGATTAGTCTAACAGAACATTCCGCATCTGTTAGATTGTATAAGAAATACTTGTGAAGTGTTGTTTAGATTAAGCAACCCGATCCAACAAGTTAAGTTTGGAGGGCAAAACCGTTAGTTGTTTAAATCATAGGGGCTACGTTGATTGAATATTTTATTTTAGCTTGAAATAGTTAAAACACTTAAATCATACGAGACAAAACCACAATTTACTCAAATTACTGCTTTTGAATAAATTGTGAAAGCATATTTGTACATGAACAACTTTAATTGATTTTAAGCAAAGATAAATCATTGTGCTATTTAACATTACCATTATAATGAATAATATTATTGTAATTACATCAATATTTTGTCCAAAACATTCGTAATTACATCAGTGTAATAAATAATATTATTGCTACACTAATATTCCTCCTTATCAAAACAAATAACAATGTTTAAAAAGAATTCTCCCTCATCTCTTGAATATAAATTAAAATGTTGTTTTTTTATAAAAATTAGATCATTAATTAAATTTACATGAATATAAAGTAGATGTGTGATCAATGTAACATTTATAACATCAATATAAATTATACTAATGTAATAGCATAAATACAAGTCACAAATTACATAAGAAGTTGTAATTACACCAATGTAACGATCTATATTTAGTTACGCAATTCTTATAGAAAATAACATTTGTATAAAATTCTTCTAATGATTATTAAATATAATTGTTTTTTAAATGGAACTTTTTAAAAGTGGGAGGAAAAAACGTTTTGAAAAATAATGAAAGCTTAAAATTTTAACGCTACATTAGTGTAATTAAAAATATTTTGAAAAACTTTAATGAGACTATTGTTGAATTAAATATAAAATTACGATGAGTTTAACAATATATTTTTTATTAAAGAAAATAACAACGCATATACAAAATTATGAAAGTTTTAAAAATAAGAGAAAATACTTTTATTACGTTATGAGTTGTAATTACATCAATGTAATATATTGTATTTAATATTATAGCTTGTTTACATGAGTATAGTTAAGAACACTTTTAAAATTTTCAACAATAAAATATTTGAATTAAAGATATATATGAGATGAGTTTAATAATGTAATTTTTATAGAAAAATAACAATACGTGGAAAAGTTATAAATGTTCTAAAATTAGGAGATACGTTTTTTTTTAAATAATTATGTTTAGTTTACAATGTCAAAAATAACCTTTAAAAAAACTCAACCACTCATTTTCTCAAAATTAATATAAAACACTAATTTCAAATTATAATAAGTTATATGATTTATTACTGGTTATAAATAATTTCAAACACTAGTGAAAATATAGTTAAATATTTAGCGAGATGAGTAGCACAATTTGTATGGTTAAATTCACACGATAATGGCTAATTGGATTTTTAGTTCCTCGTGTCTAATTCTTTAATAACTAGGTGTTTGAATTGGCTCATGTTTCATAAAACATGTCAAAATTAAAAAAAAATAATAATATTATAATGTCAACTTGCTAATGTTAAGAACATGTTTAACTTATTTACAATCAATTTACATCACCTCGATCAACTCATTTATGATTCATTTAATTCGTTCACAACTTGTTGATAACCCATCAATTTGTTTAGAACTCATTAAGAAGGTGACTAGCTAATTTAGTTTAGTTTTTTTTTAAATGGCGAATGTCTCAATCTTGTGAACCTACTGTTTTCAGGCCATATCACCAAGGTCTAGTTACCTGGATCTCCCATGAACTACCACAACCACCCCAGGAGAAAACCCTAATGGGAAAACCCCTGACCCTACTCAGACCCCTTTTTCGCTGCAGGAGCGATTTGAACTCAATACCTCCCATTTGAAAAAATTCTAGGGTACTATTGAGACACTGTCTCTTTAGTTAAATAGGTTAAACAATCCGTGTTATGGTTAAACAAGTTTTAGTGTGCCTTAATCAATGTCAAAAAGTCAATGAAAAATAAGTTCAAATCTCGGTCTTTGCTGCCTTTAACAACTAAGAGTAAGTAAAACATTGCATGCATAGAGAATTAATGAAAAATTACTAGAGTAAATTAGTGTTTTAGCCCCTGTGATTTAAATGTTTTAATTATTTCAACCTAAAATAAAATCTTTTATCAATACAGCTCCTGTGATTTAAAGAACTAACGTTTTTGGCCCCCAATCATAGTTAGGTTTGAGGGCCAAAACCGTTATAATAGTTAAGTTTGGAGGACAAAACCGTTAGTTGTTTATACATAAGGGCTACAGTGATAAAAGATTTTATTTTAGGTTGAAATAGTTAAAACACTTAAAGCAAAATACCAAAACCGTAATTTACTCAAATTACTGCTTTTGAATATGTAGTGAAAGCATTTTTTTTTTTACATGAACAACTTTAATTGATTTTAAACAATATAAATCGTTGTGCTATTTAACATTACCATTATAAAATTATAGTATAGGAGCAGTGCTATGCAAACAAAAAAAAAAGAGAAATACTGTAGAATTGATGTTAATCTTACAAAAAGATTACCATCGACCAAATTAGGGTGAAAATTTGGTTGTCGTATAATTGATTTCTTTAATTTTTTTTTATTTTTTTAAATAGTAAGAGTCAATTGGCTTACATATATACTAAAACAAGATTGTACATACTTATATCTTACTAATTTAGAAGGAAAATCACCTCAAAAGCCATCAGTGAACCCTGATATCTCTAAAGATATTAAACTTTATATCTTTTTCTTTATATTATTTAACAAATAATACATGATTATAATTAGAGCATTAGAAAAGTTTATTTCTATTGTTGGCAAAGTCATAGACTTTTACAAGGCAAGGGTCAACGAAATGCATCTACACATTGCATTACTTATTTCAAATTAATAGTCAATATCAATCCACATAATCACATGCCACTACTATTTATATTTTCTTTGCTTTCTAAGGGGAAAATATATGTATAATTGGTCTAAAATGTGACAAAACTTATCTGAATTATAGTCTGATTTTATGTTAGAATAATTAAAATAAAATTATATGAATAAAGTTAAGAAAATACTAATTTAATATAATTAAATATTTTCTTATATTTATTATAAACAAATAATTTTGTAGATTTATAGAAACGGTAACTTCAATAAATAAAGTAATTGAAATTAAAAAAGTTTTAAAAACCAACAAGGAGAAAAGGAGAAAGATAAATTTTTATATTTAATAACTAGCCTAGCAACTCGTGAAATTTTTAAATGTATATACAATCATTAATGAGGTATTCTTTTAAAAAAAATCATACAAGTGAAAAACAATCTAATACAAGAATTATGGCTTGCGTTTAATCTATTGAAAACGTAAAATAAGAGATGTCTACTTGGAAATAAAAAAATTCATGTAAAAATTAGTTTTGGTTGAAGTAATAGGTAGGAAAATGAAAATTTTATTATGCTAAAAAATTGACAAGTGTCTCATAAATATACTACTTTATTACTTTAGAAAGATACGCAATTGGTGGGAGAAAGGTCTTCCTTCAAAGAGTGAGATTTTAAGTCTCGTTAAAAAGTTGCCTTGAAAAAAAGTGTTTTGCATTTTGTCTAAAAATTTGAATATTTGAATATTTGAATTTTGATTTTATAATTTTGCAAAACTATATGCTTATTAATTAGATGCTATGTCTATGAAATAAACTAAAGACAAAATTACAGGAAAATTTCTTTAGATTGAGATGAAATTTCATTGAACATTCTTAATGTTTAAAAGTAATAGCAATCGATCATCCTTTATGTTCGTTTTTTTCAATTTACGGTATTTGTTGGTAGCCCCATTAAATATTTGTGTCACGTTAGATCACGTACACTACTTGAGAGTTGTTGTGTCATTTTATATTTATATTTTGATATTTGAAATTGATGTGAAATTTCTAGCGACATAAGGTAAAACCTAGTTAATATTAAAATATAACCAATGTTTTTTTTTTTGCCATCTTTATATATTTATAGTTAATCAAAAAATGACCAGTTCTTATCAGTTTGGTATTTGATCCATGATATTTACAGGTTACCTTTCAAATTTTTGATTGTCGCTTAAATGTTCCAGCTAACTACTTAAAAAAACTATTTAAATCGTTTAAGAAAAACGAAAAAAATCAGTAAATCGTATTATTAATAGATTTATTGCCAAGTACGATGACTAAAAATTGCTAGTAGAGAGGCCTCTAGACACCTCCGGTTCATTGTTGTAAAAATAATAAATAAATAAACTTTTATGAACAAATAATCTACTTTTAACTCACGAATCCGAATGCATGTTTATCACAAAACACTTTTAACGTGGGATACCTACTTCACCTCTTTTCATGTTTTAAAAATGAATGTAGGATTGTTACTGTTGTATTTTTTTCCTTTAATGGCAAATGTATCTAATGTCTCAACTTAAACTACTCCAAACTGAATTGCACCTTTGCACGGTTTAAAACCCGTGACAAATCCGAGGCAAAACCAATACCTAATCAAATGCATGAAAATAATAACATTGAAAACCTTAAATTGGACTGAATGGACTGGACCGATTGAGAGCCTCATAGCCTTACAGAAACCAAGAAATTGACAAACTCAAATCAATGTTGGGTTGGTCTTGGCAGGTTGGGCTCAGGTTGCTCCAGACCAAAAAGGTAATTGGGCCACGTTGGTTCGGCTGCAAATGGATCAAAATACCACGTTCAAATTAATTAATGGATCAACTTAAGAAAAAAACTAAGCATGGGCCAGGTCTAACTGTATCTTGAATCTTGATTATAGATATACATTTTGCTTGGTATCAAAAATTTTAAAGAATATTATAAAAAAACTTTTATAGATTATATATATAATCAATATACAATATGCATCATAAAATACGTTAATTAAATATATCCGTAAGAACATGTAATATAGAGAAAATCACAGATTTAGTTATTTTCTTAAATTTATTGTATATATTAAACTACTAGGTTATTGTATTACACGTGTTGAATAAAAATTAATAAGTATTCAATAATATAAATTTAAAAATTGTAAATGATTTTTTGTTTTAAAATATGATTAGCATTACAAAAAATAATATTATATTTAAAAAATTCATTTTCAAAGTTTGGTTTCTAAACATTTCATTTTAAAAAAATTGTTTTTAAAAAGTGTCATTTTTAACAAAACAATAGGATCTTTTTTATTATTAAACAAGTTGATAAAGAAAAAAAATAAATAGTTTATTATAATGACTATAAATTGTAAAAAGATATTATGAGTTATAAACTTTTTGAAAATTTTCATATTTTATAATAATTTGATTTTTTAAAAAGTGTGCTTTTTACTATTAAAATATTTTTTATTATATTAAGAATTCCTTTTTAATTATAAAAGGTACATATAATATAATTGGTATTTAATATTATTATGTAATATATTTTTTTTAATATTAAGAACTTTTTTTAATGGAAAAAGGTATAAAAAATATATAATTATATAACAAGTATTTAATAAGATTATGAATTTATTAGTAGAGAGAAGCGGGAAAAACAGTGTGATGATGCTCTAAATTTACGACAAGTGTCCTCTAATTATTTTGATTTATTAATTACTTGATTATTACTTCGTGTATTACACGGATTAAATATAATACATTAAATAATTAGTAATAAAAATTTTAAAAAATAAAAAATTTGTTATAAATTAAGTAGATTACGCATTAATGAGTATTTTAAGCAAAAAACTAATAATTAAAATTTTTAATAACTAAAGAAATAATACATGACCTACTTGTTCTGGAAGAATACATATTCTTGAACTAATTGATGTTACAAATTCATTTACTTTTCTATTAAAAACTAATTGTTACAAATCAAGAAAATAAATTACAATTTATATAATTATTAAAGTTAAATAACTTAAGGGTAGGGTTATAATAAAAAGAGATAGATTAGTGAGAAGTGTGAGAATGATTGTGAACCATTAGATACATAATTTAATGATTGAGATCAAAATTGTATTAAAAAAGTTAGTGCAAGGGTATTTTAGTCATAGACACTTTTGTTGACTTTTTATCATGTTCCCCCAACTTTTTTAAACGGCCATAACTTTTATATACGATATTATTTTTTTAAAAAAACTACACCAAAAAAACGAGCATTTTTTTATCTTTAAAATGAGTATAGTATTGTTATATAAAAAATAAAAAAAATACGTTTTCCTCCACCTTTTATATTTGTAATGCGTCGTTGTGTCTTTTTGTTTGTTATTGTGTCTTTTTGTTTGTAATTGTTTCTTTTTGTTCGATGTTGTGTCTAACTATTTTTTTATAAAATGATTAGCTTTAAAGATAATATTGGCGAAACAATGACCTACACAATGACCTAAACGTAAAACACAATAATGAGTATATTACGCAACCACTTGAACGTAATACACAACTATGAGTATATTACACAATAACCTGAACGTAAAACATAACTATGGGTATATTACACAATGACATGAACGTAAAACACAATGATGCATATATTACACAATGACCTTAACGTAAAACATAATAATGACTATTACACAATGACCTTAACGTAAATATAATAATGGTTATTACACAATGACCTGAACGTAAGACACAATGATGCATATATTACACAATGTTCTTAATATAAAATACAATGATGAATATATTACACAATGACCTTAACGTAAGACACAATGATGAATATACTACACAATGTTCTGAAGATAAAACACAATGATGAATATATTAAACGTTGATCTAAACATAAAATACAATGAAGAAAATGAATTTTTCAAAAAATTAAAACAATTTATGTTTTTTAAAATTTTGAGTTTTAAAAACTTAATGGTGAAATAACACAATTATGTACTTTTAATAAATAAAACATAAAAAATAAATAAGAACAATATATTCAATGCATAAAAACATTAACAAAATAACACAAGATATAAAAAAGAAAACACAACAATAGAAACATTAAACGCAATGACCTGAAGCATTAAACACAATTCATTTAAATATTAAAAACATTGACCAAAATACCCTTTTTATAAAATTAGAGAAATGCCACTTGTCATCTCCATAATCCTTCTCACATTTTTCACAAATCTCACCCTTTTTACTTGAATCTAATCCAATAACTTAATTTGATAATATCATTTAACATAAATAACTAAAGTTTAATTTTTCCTATCATTTTTATAACTTTTGGTTGAACATAATTAGTTTAAGCAATTTGTTTTAAGAAACATCATTTGTTTATAAAAATACTAGTATTTGAAAACTATGATTTATAGTGTATTTTATTTTATTTTTTAAAATTGATTTTTATTAAACTTTTATTTTCTAAAAATACTAACTTTTCTAACTTTTTAGAAAAATTGATTTTTAAAAAGTTTCATATTTTATAAATTTTTTTTGGAAGTTTGCTTTTTAATAAAAACTAGGTATATTCCTCATGCGCATTGCAGCGTGTTATCACAGTACACTCTTGAGAACGAGTATTAATATCATTTGCAAAAGAATAAGTTACATAGCAAAATCAAATCTTTCATCATGAACTGAACCTTAAACCTAAACCAACAAAAACCCAAAATCTCTAAGCAAATTTCTCAAATCTAATAAAAACTCAAATCTCTAAGCAAATATCTCAAATATAATAATCTCATCTTTGTTTACTAATTTTCAAAGCTAAAAAAACCTCTGGTGGTCTAAGTCTAAATTTTCAAAACTCTAATACATGGATTAGACACATATATATTACTATTAATTTTAATATGCATTATTATTTACTATTCAATATTATATATATTTTGACTATTCATTTCACATGCATTTATATATATATATATATATATATATAATATGCATTATTATTTACCATTCAATATTATATATATTTTCACTATTCATTTCACATGCATTTTAATATTTATATATATATATAGATAATATTTGATTTTAATTTATTAAAAACTATTTTCTTGCATATAAAAAGACAAATAATATTATTTTTCATTAATATTATAAGTATTCAATATGAGAGAATGTATTTAATTAATAATAAAGATAGATAATTGAATAAGATTATAGAAAAATGACAAGTGACAAGAAAATATGAGAGACAAAACTTATTTTTGTTTATTAGAATAGAAAGATAATAGATTTTAGAGATGTGTGATATGTTGCTCCAAGGGCACATATCATTCATGCATATATCCAACTTTGATGTAATCAATCCAAGATAAAATTATGTTCTGTGTGTATCATCAACAAGTGTGCAAACACATGAAAAAATCCAATACATGCACAATATGAATAACATTATCTGTTATGATTTCTCACATATCTCATACGAAAATGACGATAACTTTTTTAAAATTGTTATTTTACATGTCACTTGATGACGAAGGTAGGCCCAACCCCGTTTCAGTAACATGGACAACAAGGCTACCAAAGTCAAAAAGCCAATGGTTGTTTAGCCGTGCTAAGGACAGTAAGGAATTTATCCTATCATGGTTGTTCTAAGCTCATCCAGGAGGAGCCCAAAAAAAGGAAGAAATATACGGACAGGAAGATGAGCACCCTTCCTATTAAAAGGAGCATTATGTCTAAGACTGTGGCAGAACATAGGAAACCAAAAGAGCTACAGTAGTCAACTTGTAGCATGAAAATAGTAACAATGCAGATACCTAGGCCAAGGGTGGTTTCACAAGGAAGATTAATAGCTGAGAAAGGAAAGTAGACAACCTAGCCAGGGTAATGAAGCTAAGTATAAATAGAGGACTTAGAGGTCTTCTCTATAGGAGGGATCTCGCACATTCTTCTCCATTAGGCATCATGCATGCATGCTATACTTCCACAAATGACTCTCATAAGTTTCATTCCATATTTTTATATACTTTTATATATATATATATATATATATATATATATATATATATATGTTATACATCTTATTATCTCATGTAGATTACTGACTTGAGCGTCGAAGTGTCCTCGAGGATATCCCCTCGGGCCCTCTAACGTAGATCTTCCATGTTGTTGCAGCCAGGATCCATGCTTGGGATAACAAGGCATGGCTTAGCCCGAATCAAGCCCAACCTGGATTTGAATACGTCAACATTGGTGCCCCCCGAGACTAAACATGCCTCGTGTTCTCACCTTAAACACATATTCATGAAGTATGTATCGAAATGGTACTAATATTTCTACATTTTCTTTTTTTAATTTGGTAATCCTTCCAATGAACCATTGCATAACTTTACACAATGATTATTGCGTGAATGTGATACCTTGTTCCCAAAGGGGAAGACTTGTTCTGCCTGCTGTACAATATGTACAATGCATTATCACTTGCATTGAGTTTTACAAGACATTGACATATGCTTTTGTACTAGTCCAAAGACTACATGTATGCTTTTGTACTAGTCTACATTGACATTTTCTTTTGTACTAGTCTACAAACTACAGGTATGCTATTGTACTATTCTAAAGACTACATAACCACTTCATGGACTTTAAATTCTATGCACAGATATCCCTTTCAATATATGGAGTTTCATGATGCGTTATGACTTGGTATGTCAAAAGTTAATTTAGAAAGGATATTGACACAAGTCATTCAAATACTTTTGTAACATTTGAAAGGCTAAAAAGCTAGAAAAAGCTGAAAAAGTTAAGTTTTATGCTATAAAAGCTAACTTTATCTAAAAAGAAAAACATAGCTTTTGTCAGGAACTTATTATTTGAGTTGTTTTTGTTTCTCATAATACACGTTATCCCCATAGGTAAAAAAAAAGTTAGCCTCATTATACATATAAAGTCAGCTGCATTTTAACAAAGGAAAGATGCTTGTATATTGTCACACCTCGAGCCGACGGGACGGATCGTGCTCCCCGTCGGGCGGAAGGTTCTCGGGGCGCGATATCGTGTGTGATAATCATGATGATCAGATTGTTTACATAGCATCAATGTTAAGAATAACTAAGCACAATAAAGCATTAAACTAGGATTATAAAGTTAAATTACATTTGTCAATATTTAGTAATTTAACTGAATAAACCTATCGAAAGAATCAATTGTTTTCTATCTTGTTACTGTACAAGACATCAAAAGTGATTCGTATCAACAACAAAAGACGTGCTTTCAAAATATACTAGGTCCTCTATCTGGGCAGCCTAGCATGCAATCCTGGAGCATTAGTCTATTCCTGTACGTCACCTGAGAAAGCATGTAATAAAACAAGGTCAACACAATGGTTGGTGAGTTCATGTAGTTTATAAGTTTAAAGAAAATAGCTTTAGCA
Source organism: Mikania micrantha (assembly GCA_009363875.1). Taxonomy (NCBI): domain Eukaryota; kingdom Viridiplantae; phylum Streptophyta; class Magnoliopsida; order Asterales; family Asteraceae; genus Mikania; species Mikania micrantha. The sequence continues at coordinate 53,508,867 of CM018698.1, read as the reverse complement.
AACCTCTTTCGGTAAAACCTTAACCTCATTAACTCCACATGTAATATCCAAATCGGTATGCTTATATATATGGCATACCCCTGAGTCGAGCCTACGACCCGCCCAGACGCCGTCCCACCACATACTAATTCGCATATGACACTGTTGTTAATAATAATTAAGCATTCTACCTACCATCCATTCCCATTCCCATTATAGCTTTAGCAATTTGTTTGTAAGTTTCAACACGCATACAATATCATCTGCAAGTCTAGCTTTGTGAGTTACTTTTATGGACAACTGAACACCCTAAGGAACCCAGTATCAATCCATATCGGATCAAATTATGATTAGCAACATCGGTGTTATGATAAAGGATTTCTAAGATGACACAAAGTCAACTAGAATAATCCAGAATCATCCTAGTCACACATCACAACCATGAGTGGACAATGAGGAATCACTGTATGGCAAGCACTGAGAGACCAACAGTCTGTTCCTCTAGTCCAGACTATGAAGGTCAACCTATGGCAAGCACTGAGAGACCGACGTTCTGTTCCTTCAAGTCCCGACTATGGAGAACACCCTATGGCAAGCACTGAGAGGCCAAAACAGTATGTTCTACCATAGCCAATAGCTTTAGCATACAAGTTTATAGCATTCACATAGCATAGCGTTTACGTATCTTGTGCACAAGTACTAGCTTCACAACCGGTAAGGCAAGCACTGAGAGGCCAAACCGTTGTTTTAGCATGGCAAGCCTATAAAGCATACAAAGTTTAAATCATTCTGAGCATTTCAAGCATTTAGTATGTATGTATATAGCATTAGCATTAGCATAGAATCATTAGCATTTAGCGTTAACATCAACATTATCCGGTAGCATTAGCATATCGTATCAGCATTTAGCATTAACATTAGCATTTAGCATAAACCCATAGCATTAATATGTAGCATCAACCCGTAGCATTAGCGTTTAGCATTAACCCGTAGCATTAGCTTTTAGCATAATTCCGTAGCATTAGCATTGAGCATAAATCCGTAGCATTAGCATTTAGCATAAACCCGTAGCATTAGCATTTAGCATAATTCAGTAGCATTAGCATTTAGCATAAATCCGTAGCATTAGCATTTAGCATAAACCCGTAGCATTAGCATTTAGCATTAACTCGTAGCATTAGCAATTTGAATAAACATAAAAGTATAATTGTGTCACACCCCGGGCCGGCGGGAACGGATCGGGTTTTCCCGTCGGGCGGAAGGTTCCCGGGGCGCGATATCTTGAATGATAATCAAATGATCAGATTGTTTACATTGCACATGATAAGTAATGAGGAATGCTAACATGACATATAATATAGAATTACATAGTTAAATTACACAGTATGTGTTCATAATTTAACTAAGTAAATCTACTCAAAAAGAATCAGTGAGTTTATATCTTGTATCTGTACAAGATATGCAAAAGTGATTCACTGTGTCATCCCAAAAGTATGCAATCAAAAATAAGCTAGGTCTTCTAAAAGTCCATTAGCTTAATACTTGCATCTATGTATCTACACCTGTCCGTCACCTGAGAAAACATGCATTTAAAACAAAGTCAACACTAGGTTGGTGAGTTCATAAGTTTAGTAATTGAAAACCATTGAAATCTTGTCAATCATGTTCACAGTGTTTCACACAAATTGTATTGTTAATTGAATCCCATGTTTCACACAATGTCCTCTCCATGGTGGTATGCACAGATAATGTCTCATCCAGTCAAGCATGCTTATATATAGGGGCATACGAAAGGGTCAAGCCCAGACGCCACCCCACCACATGCTTAACTGCATACGACACTACCTGTAATACAACGATGGATATCCATTTCAATTCACCCCTGGTTCCACCTCGTCTCATCGCGTAGTCTCACCTAGTCTCATATAGTCTCATCGCATAGGCTCATATAGTCTCATCACATAGTCTCATATAGTCTCATCACATAGTCTCATATAGTCTCATATAGTCTCATCTCATAGTCTCATATAGTCTCATCACATAATCTCATATAGTCTCATCTCATAGTCTCATATAGTCTCAGCACATAGTCTCATATAGTCTCATATAGTCTCATCACATAGTCTCATATAGTCTCATATAGTCTCATCACATAGGCTCATATAGTTTCATCATATAGATTCATATAGACTCATATTGCCTAAATTCCTATAGAAATCACTTCCTAATCACGTAGTCACAATCTCATGGTCTCATATAGTTTCATTATAGTCTCATTCTCTAGTCTCATTTAGTCTCATATAGTTTCATATGTTTCACTATAGTACAAGCATGATATTATAAGATCAAGTCTTATAATATGATGCTAGCATGTACGGGGAATGACATATTGGAATTAGATTTTCCTGATGTCATCCTCGATATCACCAGTAATAGTTTCAACTGTTATCTCGATGTTGTGTGTCCTTACTAACTTAACGGAGTGTTATAAGAACTTGTCTTATACACTATGTTAGTAATGTGTGAATGATCTTGTTATCATGAAGTTACAATATCATGATTGTCATTCTGGTTATATGTAGTTGTTATTGGTATGTTATCCCTCGGTTTCCCCATTGTCCTATCGTGTAAGGATAATGCTCGGTTGTAAGATATATTCTTAACAATGAGTATTATTCTATGGTGTTAAAGTGTTACAATTCTAGGTTTAGCATATGGCATCCTAGCTATTGCATGTATAATGTCATCAACCAATGAAGCATGTAATGATAAACGATAATAAAGACAAGCAATTATTATCTAAATCATGATATAAGCAATATGTTAAAATGAACTTTTAAATAATTAAAAGTTTAGCATGTTTCTCAGCCCCGAGCTTTGAAATCAGTTAAGATTAAGAAAAGGGGCATATGAACTCACCTTGTAGTTGTAGGGTTGACTTAGCTTAAAAAGAAAGAATGCACGCGCTCTTCGCTGTTCTTGATGTTGATTTCACAATCCTGTATTGATTTAATGTTGTGTTTAACTCATAAGTATTTATTGTAATTGATTCGTGTGCGCGTATGTGTGTTGGTGTTAGCCCTAAAGTTGGCTAACACCCTTCGGTCTTAGTCATTATTCGGCCCTGTAAAATTGTTGTGGGTTTTGATACCTCGTAGTTTATTGTCATAACGAAATGGCTCTTTAATTATGAAAGTTAAGTTTCAAGTTAAATGTTAATAACTCGTTGCAACTTGTAATCACAATTTTGTATTTTCATTGTCCCATTCATCTTTGACGTCTTGAATTTTATTAGTTAAAACCTTTAAGGTTTAATCACCTAATTGAATTTCTTATTTTATGTAGACCAACCTTTAATTGGGCCGAATGACACGTAATTGGGTCTAGGTTCTTGGCCCAATTAGAGTATAAGGAATGGGCCCACTATTGGGCCAAGCGGTTGTATGGGCTAAATAAGTGGAGTTGGGCCGAATAGTCCTCCTATTGGGCCAAACGAGATGTGGGCTTCTCAAAGCATTGGGCCCAATTCAGTAGTTTGTCCGTAGGTGTAGGTCTTCAATAAAATGGGCCTCAATATTTAACATCTCAATTGTTGGGCTGAATGAACTGAATTTGGGCCTGCATCATTTACTGTTGGGCCTGGATGGTTTTATGTGTCAATGACTGCAGTTGGGCCTTGACCAAATGAGATGGGCCATTAACTTGGGCCGATTGAATTAAGTTTGGCCAACATAATTTGTTTGATCGGCTAATTAGGATGAGTGTGTGTGAAACTCCAACGAACCCATCAGTTTTTCAGCTAAGTTTCGACCATGGCTACACATAAGGTTCGGCTAATCTGACAAGGGGTACACGAGGTTAGAGGGTTCGCTGCATCACACCTAGGGTTCGTCTCATGTGTTCATGGGTTCGTGAGCACCATGGTTCGCCGGAGCTGGGTTCGTGGGACTCGAAGGTTCGCTGGGCAAGTAGCAAGCTTCGGCTATGAGAGTTTGTAGCCCAAAGCTTCGTCTGATGACCGGTAGGTTCGTTCAAGGGAAATGGTTCGTGACAGCCAACATGTTTGGTTCTCATGTGATGGTTCGGCCGGTGCATCAAGTGGTGCGACCAGATCTGGTTCTCCCACGAACCTGTACCCACTTCATCATCATCCTTGACCTCACATCATGGTTTCTCGAGCTGTTTCACATGGTTCCATGATGCGAAGTCAGCTCCCAGACATGTGAAGTGTGGGTGTATATGGGTTTTAAATCGGTGGTGGGTGTGAGGGTCGAACGAGGTGTTAGAAAACCCTAATTCCGTGCTCTTCTTTTGCTCATACCTTGATTTCGGCTGAAGAAATCCTTAGATCCCTTGTACTTCTGTGTAGAGCTCGTCAAGAGCTTCGCGTGGACACCAAGAACACGAGAATTGGCCAAGAATCGAGCAAGATATTTGAACTTGAAGCTTGAAAATGGTTATTTTCTTCAAGAGAGAGAGAGAAACGAATTTAGGGTTAGAGAGAGAGAGTTGGTGATGTAAAAATGAGGCTTTCAAGCTTTATTTGTGGTTTATATACCCCGAGGGTGTTCGGGTTCGTTTCGGTTGCTCGGTTCGTAATTCGGTCGCGCATCCGGAAAATTACGCGTAATTTAATTGTAAATAATCAAAGAAATTTATTTAAATTAATTGATGAGTTTCAAAATTGTAAAATGTTAATTATTTAATTTTATTAAAATTATTATCGTTCGCGTCGCGTTTCGTTAACGTTTCGTCAGATCGCGTCACTTACGCGCGTTTTCGTACAGAGCGCTAACTGTACGAACACGATCGTACGTTTCACTTACTGATTTTGTTTTCTACTTCCCAGTCATCATTTCAGAACGTTAAACTCACAGATATGTTTGTGTGAATCGTCACCCACGCAAACACACTGTCAGTTTATTATCCTAAAACGAAACTGAAATTAAACTGTTAATTGTATTTCCTCACTATCGGACTCAACTAGACTTCCTGTTATCATGCTGTTTTCATACTGATTTGTCGGTCATCTGATTCCTGTCATCTATGGATATCAGATCGCAACCGATTCGTTTTCGTTGTTTGTTTGCACACTATTGTTTCTCTTGAGTTGTTGTATTTACTGTATTTAAGTTTTCACTTAAACACATACAACGGTGGTTTGTTTTCTGAGTTCTGTTGACACACAACTGTTTACGCACTGTGTTTACACACAGTATATGGTGAAAGTACACACACCGTACGGACTTGCCGGACGGTTCGGTACTAGTTGTCACAGTCTCCCCTTGTTAAAGAAATTTCGTCCCGAAATTTAAATGTCATTATCGGTTACTACTCTTCCTTTGCATAGGTGGAGATGCTTTGACATCATGTATTTCTAATGTTCTCATGCTTATGCGAAGTTGTGTCTAGTGTTTCCCGAGTTTGTTCAATGTGATACAAATTTGTTTTCAGTCTCTCGACCGTACTATCAGAAATGTTTATGTTCCTTGAGAGAACATTGTTCATATGTGACCTAGTCTTCCTTAGGGAACCTAGACTTTGGTGTATAGTTATATAATGAGTAGACTTGATTTCATTGTTCCCATCGGTTCGGGAACATCAAGTCTACTGGAAGTGTAAGGTAGCTTGGCATCTCGTGCCATAGCTGTTTGTATACCCTCCCATGGTTGTATCTCATGAAGTTGCATAATTTCATGATCTATAATGTTCACTATGATTCTTATGCTTGCATGTTATTCTTTGTCAGGAGAAACCTCTCGTTTCTCCCCTTGTTAGAATGAATTCGTGTATCGTCTGATAAGACAACATTGACGGATCTACTCCTGAGTATTCGTACTCAAGTAACGAGATTTATGAGTGTGTCTCTGTCGTTAACTGTAATGACATGAAAAGGTTATATTGAATTAGATGACTCCATCCTCATCAGGGACAAAGCATCCGTTCCGATGAGGGTATGGACACCACTCGTGTCCGTCACTTTGAATTCCATGGTGTGTGTTTGTTCACTGAAGGTAAGTGAACACTAAGTTCATGTCATTTAGTGTAAGAGATATCCAAGTGTTGCCTCCTATTGCGAGTAAGTTCTAACTAACTCTAAAGGGGCAATTATAATCTATGCTAGTATAAATTAATACACCGCAAAGATCGAAATGGAAAGCGTACCAGTGTTAGTGTTGGTGTCAGTGTCCTGGTGAGCCGCAGCTGCACCAATTTGAAAGGCCCGTCCTCTAGCTACCGGTGCTTTTGGTGGGATTCTCTTGGGACAGTCCCTTGAGAGATGTCCAGGTTCGCCACAAGTATAGCAAGACCTGTTGTCGTTACCGACAGCCCTCATTGCTGCATTGTTGTTCCTGATCTGTGGGTTTGGGTTCCTGCAGTGATCAACCCAATGTCCCAATCTCCCGCACCCAGTGCAATGTCTGCACGGGGTCCCGAGAGGGTGGTGAAAATGACAGTTGTTGCATTGAGGTGCCGCGCCAGCATACGGCTTCTTGATTTGTAGAGGTGGTGGTTGTGGTGCTCTCAGAGCTGGTGTGGTCGCAGCATAGTTTTTGGCCACTTTCTGTCTCTTAGCCGGATGTTCGTCCAACTTCCCTGATGTTTCGGTCTTGGTTACTCTAGAGTCATCCTTCAGGGCCCCCGAGGCAACCATTACGTCAGTTAGTGTTGCTGACAGTGTAACAGCCATCTCTAGGGTAGTGGGGCGGGCAGCAATCACATGCCCCTGAATGCAAGGCGGCAGTCCACCGACATACCGTTCAATTCGTTTCTCTAGTGTGGGCACAATATCCGGTGCCAGTGTTGCCAGTTCATGAAATCTGGTTGTGAATGCCAGATGTTGAGCACCAACCATCACATGGTTGAGTAGTTCAGTCTCAACCTTCTTGAGTTCGTTCCTCGGGCAAAACTCGCCCCTCAGCAAAGTCTTGAAATCCTCCCAAGGCATCGCCAATGCCTCATCTCTCCCTCTGGTTTGTACCTGGGCATTCCACCAGGTTAGTGCTCGTTTCTCAAACGATCCTGCAGCATATCTCACGCGGTGTTGATCAGGACAACCGCTAATGTCAAGAGTTGTTTCCATCTTCTCGATCCATTGGATCAAGCCGACGGCTCCCTCAGTGCCACTGAATGCTGGTGGCTTGCATCCTACAAAATTCTTGTAGGAGTAGTCTTGACTTTGCCGTGTGTTACCACTGCCTTCCCCAGTTGAGTTGGCAGCGTTGTTACTGTTGTTACTATTGATTCTGTTCACCATCTCAGGAATCACATCCCTCAGTTGGCTTGTCAGCAGAGTCGCCAGTGCTATAGTAGCAGGATCTAGTATCTGAACATTGCTTGAACCAGGTGGTGGCGAGTGTGGAGGAGGAGGAGGTGGAGGTGGTTGTGTAGGAGAGTCAGGCGGTGTCGGAGTCGATGAGTGCGGAGCTGAACCTTGAGTCAACGGTAGTAGTGGTGGCTGTCTTCTCGGCGGCATTCTGATCATAACCGAAAGGAAATCGGTTAGTGCAGTGATCAGAAGCAGAAGACATATGCAAATAGAATCCTATGTTGTATGTTCACTACATGAGGTCCCTAGGTTATAGTCTAGGCCAAACCGTTTAAGTAATATGACCTATATTTCTCTATAACCATGGCTCTGATACCAATCTGTCACACCTTCCGCCCGACGGGAAAACCCGATCCGTTCCCGCCGGCCCGGGGTGTGACAAATTGCAACAGTTAAACATTTGTTTAAAAGGTTTAACATGCTTCTCAATCCCGAAGTAAAACTCAAAATAGTTTGAAAAGAGACAATGAACTCACCTTGTTGTTGTTGTAGTTGACTTAGCCTAAAACAAGAATGCACGCACTCTTTGTTGTAATTGTTGCTGTATTTACGATCCTATATTGATTTCACATTGTTTGCAATTTGTAAGTATGAGTCGTAGAGTTTCATGTGTGTGTATGTGTTAGCCATAAAGTTGGCTAACATTGATTGGGCTTGGTCATCATTCGGCCCCGGTTCTGTTATTATAGTTCATCATTATTATATGTCTTTAAGCTGTGTGTCATCACTTAATTCATTGTCAACATAAGTTATGAGAATTTTAACCCATAAGAATTTCTAAGTGTAATACTTAGAAGTTTAATTTGCTTTAAACCACAATTATAAATTACTCAAAGGGGTTGTCATTATTTTTAATGGGTTGATGTACTTAACACATAACACTTTATATTTTAACACATTTTGAAAGAATTCTAGGTATTAAATAATCCTTAAAAGATCTTGTCACAAGTCTGGTAATGTGCTTGAACTTTTATGTGTTTGTCTACAAAACAACCAAGTGGGCCGAATTAGATCTCATGGCCTATTAAATCATATGGGCTTATTGTAGAATGGGGTTGGGCCTTGAATAGTCCTCCGGGCCGGTTGAGCCATAATGGGCCGGCATAACTGAAATTGGGCCGGATAAGGTGATTGGGCCGAAAGGGTTTTCCGGCCCAAACAGCTAGCTAAACAATTAGATTGTGGGCCGAAGTGGTGGCCTGTTGGGCCGATTGCTTCACATGGTTCGAATGGATTTCGGGGGCCAGTTCAGTTTCTTGGGCCGAACCAAGACTAAGGCTAGACCACAGGTAGTTGGGCCGAACCAAGCCTTGGACCATTTAGATGAATCTGGGCCATGTTATATGAATCAGTTGGGGAGTGGGCTGCTCAAGCTGTGTGGGTCATAGGCCCAATCAAACCTTGGGCTAAACAGAGGGTGTGGGTTGATCAATTAGTCTTGGCCGCATGAAATGATTGAACATTTCACCATGGCCGAATAGCACCCTGTCAATCGAATGAACCATGGCCACCGAGCGAATGAGTTGTTCTTCGGCCAAGTGAATGACCATGACCGAATGAAGATGGGTTGGCTGAGCGAATGAAGGCGTTGGTCGAATGAGATCTTCATATGGTTAGGCCGAATGTAGGTATTGCTGATCGAATGAAACTAGTGGCGGCAGAATGATCATGGACGAATGAGGATTGGTCGAATGGAGGATGGCCATTCGGCCTTGGCTCCTTCGCTCCTAGGCCATTCGGCCAACTGGTTTGTTCTTCGGCCCAAGCAAGGCTACGCATAGCACCACCCCCATTTCAGGGTTCTAAGGTGTGTTCGAAGTTGGTGCTTGTCAGGGATAGTTCTTATGGTCATATAGTTAGAATGTGAGGGTATTGGACCGCTTTAGAAGTGGTGGTCGACTAGTGCCTAGAAAACCTTAAAAATCGCCATCTTCCGCCACAGATTACCTCGAATCAGATATGTTCCAACCCAGATCGGTTGTACTTTCGTGTAGAGGGAATCAAGATCTTCGTTTAGGCTCAAGAACCACTTAATTTCGTTGAGATTTGAGGGAGATATGGTGATTTGAAGTTCAAAAATGGTGGTGGGAGTCAAGATCCGGAAATAGGGTTTTGAGAGAGAGGAGAAGAAGAGAGAATGAGGGAAATACCCTCATTTAGGGTATTTATACCCTGAGGGTGTTCGGGTTCATTTTTGTTGCTCGGTTCGCGTTTTCGTTACGTTTCTGGAACGTAACGCGCGTTTTTACGGATTTTTAATTAAAAATAGTTTCTTTATTTATTCTTGATGAGTTTCAAAATTGTAAAACATTAAAATATTTTATTTTCTTAAATTATTGTCGTTCGTATCGTTTTCCGTTTTCGTTTCGTCAGAACGCGTTACCATCGCGCGTATTCGTTCGAATCGTCATTCGAACGAACACGACGATGGTTTGGCTTTCCAACTTTTGTTTTCTACTTTTCAGTCATTATTTCAGAACGTTAAACTCTCAGAATCATTCGTACAGATCGTCACCTATACGAATAATTCGTCTGTTTAGCATTCTGCAACAGCAACCGTTATAGTTTTGTTTTGTTTAACCTCGCATACGTTCATACATAATAGCACAATAGCAAGTATCCGTGTGTGTGTTCAGCGTTGTCTAACGTGTTTATGACTGTTAAACTGTTAAGTTTAAATCAGATTACAGAAACAATAGCATAATAGTCTACTCTTAAGCCTTAAGTGCAATAGCATAAACACAGTTTCTCGAAATGTGTACCTGAGTTACTGTGCATTTACTGTTCAGTTCACTGTTCTGGTAACGTTTCCGGCACAAATGTTACATATATACATGCAAAAAACTTTTCTGACAACAAAAGTACTGTCATGGCTATGAATAGCCATTCAGTAAGACTATTAATGCTTTTACTTTTACTGAAAATGTACATCATGCATGTTTCCTATGTAATGACTTATCATTTCAATATGGACATTGACATGCATTTTATCTTCTGACAACATGCAATGAGAATATTTTTATTATAGTTTAAAGCCCAACTATTTAGCAAGGATATCAGGAATCTTTATTAGGGCTTGGCTTACCAAGACCATTGTAAATCTCAATATTCGAAAAAAAAGGAGGATATTTTTACCGGGGCTTAGCTTACCAGGGCTTGGCTTATCATGTATTGTCATGGCTATGAATAGACATTCACCATGGTTATTAATATGATTTTCACCTTCACTGACAATGTGCATCATATGTTCCCAATGTTATGAATTTTCATTTCAGCATAGGCATTAACATGCATTTAATTTTCTGACAATGTGTAACAAGAGTATTTTTATTGTGACTTTTCATTTGATGCGTAGCTACTTAGCAAAGATGCCATTAACCCTTACTAGGGCTTTACTTCTCAGAAGCACGGTAAAACAATATTCGATTAAAAAAAAGTAAAGAAAGCTAGTTCTTACACGCATTTAGCTACATTACATTTTCTGACATCACCCTCCTACTTAAAGCTTGTCATTTCACTTTCAAAGGAAATGGATATACACTACCTTTTTCTGACATATTATAGCACATATATTCTGATGATTGTGACTTGTCTACTTTCACTTTTCATTAAGGATAAAAATATACAATATCTTTTTCTAACAACATATAACATAGGTGTTGTCATGGTTTTGGTTTGTCATTTTTAAATTCAATTATTTTTCAAGGATATTAGAGTACATATACTTTTTCTAATAAGGTTAGCATAGTTTTTTTTCATTCAGCAAGGATAACACCTTCCAGAACCTCTACTTTGACCTAGCTTATGTGAGTAGTTTTCATTCAGCAATGATATCATTATCTAGAACGTTTACCACTACTCAGCAAGCACCCGGGTAGGCCTTGGCTGAAGCACAAGTAACCATGTTTAACAAGAGCTCAAGAGGCTAAGCCAGGCCACCCTTCATGAAAAATGCTACAGTTATATTGCCTGAGAAGACAATATCTCCTTACTTTAAAATATATCAAGTCACCTTCCTTAGCATGATATCAAATTCACCTTACCTAATGGCAAGGTCACCTTTTCATGAATTGAATCAAGTTATTGTGCTTTGTAAAAACTCAGGTCACCATACCTATAAAGCGACATAATCGCCTTGCCTGATAATAGGCACGACCTCCTTATTCTAAAGGAGCTCAATTTGTATTGCGTAACAAAATGTAAAGTTGCCTTGCTTGAACAATGTAATGCTATATTTCCTTAAAAGAGCTGAAATCACTCTACCTGACACAAGACAATGACATATTTCCTTAGAAGACCTAAAGTCAACTTACTCACCAAAGAACACAAATAACATTTTATCCTTGATATGGAGAAGCTTCAGTTATCTTACTTTGTAGGAACTCAAGTTATCTTGCCTCATGGAAGGCAAGATCATATTTCCTTGAAAGAAGTTGCGTCACCATATGCAACAAGAGTCTACATTAACATCTAGGTCCTATTCTTGTCAATAGCAAGTTGTCTATTTACCCATGGCTCTATCACAGACATGTTGCATAAAGGTAAGGTAAATCCTCACTATCCATACTAAGCTTACCAAGGCTGAACTACTAATGAAAGGAAGGCAAAAGTACTCCCAAACTAATTAAGAATAACAAGTGCACATGTTGGCTTAATAACATCCCAGTCTTGGCTAAGCATACCAAATTAGCTAGGCTAAATTTACCCATGACGTGGAGGGTTCATCAACAAATCCTCACTAAGCATACCAACTCAGCTTGGTTAAGAGTAGTAACTGGAATTTTCATCCTGGCTAAGAAACAAGGCATCTTGCAAATAACAAAATCTATCCATAAAGATGGTCATATTCCACAAGATAATGCGAATACCCTCGTTGACAGGGTGTTCTGAGTGAACAAATGGAAAAATCTCCTTACTTTGAGATATATATCATGGTTACATTGCTCGACAAAAAGCAACTTACTTCGACAAAAGCAAGTCGAGAACCCTCTTTCTTGCGAATAAGAAGAGACGGGTTGGTTGTAAAATACTAATACCGCTTACCTGGAAACAGGGAATCACACCTAGGTTTGAAAGAGCTAATGCCATTTTTATAATAGAATCTCAAGTCACCTTGCCTAGAACAAGGCAAGGATACCCAAACTCATGAAATTGTGACCTTTCCATCTTGCATGGATGTAAAAAAGATATACATAACTTGCATCCGCCTTGAAATTGTTTATTATAAGCCATTGTTCATATCTTAATAATTACCTTGCCACAACAGTTCAACCAAGGTTGAGCTTCAAGCAAGGACCAATGATCCTACTTATGAGCATTGAGTAAAAGAAATTCTAGTTCTATCTCCCTTACCTAGAAAAGTTCATCAGTAAAAACTCATGATAAGTTTCAACACTATTAACATTATCTCAGTAGTATTAAACTAGGAATTAGCATGGTATAGCACCACTAAGTTCAAACTAATTACATTGACAAATTTTCATGATATGAAAGAAACATCAACATGACAATACAAAACATTGATTCTTAATGAATTACATGTTTGTCTTTCTCATATAAAGGGTGAGCACCTCATAATGAAGCTCCATGGGTCTGACATTGACCTATCCATGTAAAGGGTAAGCACCTGATACAATACTGCTCCTTGGGATACGGCCTTGATCTACTTATGTAAAATAACATGCGCAATTGTTCAAATTAGACGTACTATAGCATAAACAAATTCTTGGCAAAAATCTCTAGCTAAGAGTACATCTTATCAAAGGTGGTAACAAAAGGTCATCATTTCAAAAACTTGTTAAATAAATGGCATTTTACCATAAGAGCTCATTTGACAAAGTGCTAAGGAAAATTTTCCCTCTTACTTTGTCGCATATCATGAAAATTTCATTTACTGGTATGTCAAAGAAGTTTTACTTCTGAGGACAAGAAAGCCCTATGCCAGCAGAGATTTCATTAAACGACTTTCTTCTTATTACTTTAAACATCAATTCCTTATCATTTGGTTTTCAAAACAAGATATGTCCACTAGATCAAACAATGGCTTCTGGTAAACTATTATGAACATTTTTTGTTTAACCAAGCATTGCTAAGGACAAACCAGTCCTAAAATAATAGACAACCTGTGAAAAGCCAAAAGCTTCACATAATGCTGTATCATCAGGGGTAGCCTAAATTCATCTTTACTAGGGGTGAAAACAAAACATTGCCTAGTATCACAAGGCCTAGTATCATAAGGCCTGTGTTCAAATTAACTAGGAAAGTTTTCCTACTTAATGTAAAAATTAGTCATTCAGTATTACAATATTCCACCTTCGAGACTAGGGCCGATAATAAACTTGCTCATAATATGAGCATTAAAATGCCTTCTAATTTAGGCATAGTACTTGATCAAATGATTGATGATAAGTACATATAAAATTTATATTTGGCTTTATATCCCTAAGAAGACTACTTAGGAAGCCATTAAAAAAATTTGTGTATTCAAGCTAATATTGTATGTAGCGCTTGCAGACATACATATGCATTAGGAAACCTTGTCTTAACTCACTTAAGTAACTTTCATAAAGCATTTCCTCAAGCAGGTGTCACAACCCGACTCACAGCGGAAGACTTAACAGAGTCTTGGTGTCAACAGTAAATAAAACAAGTATAAGTTAAGCGAAGGATTTAAATAAAAGCATGGATAATTATATATAAAAGTCATCGATAATTGTTAACATAAGTTCAACATCTTATTATAAAAACATCAATTTTAACATTTCGATAACCGGTCCCATAATAATTATCCCAAGTACGCTCGCTTTCTAGAACCGGTTTTCCTTTCCCATCATCATGCTACTTACCTGAGAAACATACCAATTTAAAAACAAGTGTCAACCAAACGGGTTGGTGAGTTCACAGGTTTTATAATAAAACATTTCAACATATTATCATGGAAAAGAAGGTAATATTTCAATGCTGTGCTAGTGAACATCTTGTAGACTAGCTAGGTCCTACGAACCAATAGACACCATGAGCTCATAATCAAACCGAAACCAAGGAGCATACTCCCTACAACATATATTCTCCCGTTACTCAAGGACCATGACACTTGGCCGGGGAGTGGGTTGTCAAGCCCGATAGATCTACCAATATATCATGCGGTCCCTCGCGAGACTAATGATTACGACTGCGGGAACAAAAATTATCCATGCGCAAAACAACTCGGGAACAATCCACGAGAACCAGGCCCAACTGCACTTACTCAAGAGCTATCAACCATCACATACCACACAAGCATAAATATTACAAATATCCTTTTCCCAAACATAGGCAGTTTCTCCCCCGATTTATAAAAACAAAACAGTTAAAAAGGGGCCGTGAAACTCACCTCAATGCGTTCCTGCTAGCAACAGAGATTTCCCAATAACCAGACTGTTCTCACTAGCGCCCTAAAACCCAAGGGACACATTAAATGTCTAAACACAAGTCTACTATGTAAGTTTTTCACCTAACTTAACTAGACTTAAACACATTCCACTAAGGAACCAGATTTCACACAAACGACCCGTTGTGACTCGAATTTAGTTATTATAAATCATAAGTTAATGTTTTTAAGTCATATTATATCCAAATAATTAAGTTATCTTTGTTAAAAAATCTATTTTAACTCCAAACTTAATTATTTATAATAACTTGTCAAAAATGACAATTTTATCGTATTTTACTGGCAAGACCGACAATGCAACATACAAGCACATCAACATGCATTATGACCTAAGTGACTTCTAATACTTCAAAATAAGCATTTTATACTTATTTTTACTCAAAATTTTCTGTTTAAAATCAGACACAAATTTATGTCGAATTTTTGCGTTATAATGACGTTTTTACGCCATTTTTAGACATAGTTTTCAAGTATTTCATTTTATACTTTTCTTACAACACTTATATATTAAAATTTACATATTTTTATCATAAAAACTTATAAATTTTCTGATCAAAATCAGATTCATAAAATGATTCTTTTTATATGTTAAAAATTGTCGAAAACGCGTATTTTCGGTCCTCAATAACCGTTATGTCATTACAATTCTAAAACCACTTGATTTTATACTTTAAATATGTTATAAAATTTTTTTTATAGTTACATAACCTGTTCTAAATTATATTTATAGAAAACTCTATTTTATAGTTTTTATCTTATCAAAACATCCATTTTAAAGTAATAAAAATTATGGCTAAGTTATATAAACATTCTTTATTCATTTACCACAAAAATATTTATATTTTTAAGTATATTACAACTTTTAGATCAGATCTAATATATTTCATAAAATAGCAATTATTATTATTATTTTCCAAATTCAATAATTACATAAAAAGTTACATACATACCCATGCATGCATACATATACAACCATCATGCATGTCATGTTTTCTATCATATATATACTTATGTATATATACATTATCCTCATGCATATGTACACTTGAAATAATCATACATACATACCTATACATACATTTTTATGTATACATACACATGCATGTACAATCAAATCATGTATACATCCATCCATGTATGTAAAATCATTATTCTTTCATATACGTACATACACACACACACGATTACATACATATATATACATGCATGTCAATAAAACCCACTTATACATACATATGTGTTCATGCATGTAACCATCTCACCTATACATACATATGTTATCTTACTATACTAATAAAGAAAAATAAAGTTTGCCACTTGTCATAATATTAGAACACTAATGACACATGTCAATTTTTCTTATCAAATTCATTTAATTCTCTCCTGTTAAATAATTAAATTCTCTTTCTAATTAAATAATTATAATATTAATAACTAATAATATTATTTATCTTTTTATTAGAAAAACATTTAAAAAGAGTTTATAAGATATGAAATTTTTAATATTAATTTTTTTAATAAGAAAAAACCAATGTCGTTTTTTTTTAATTTATTTAAAAAGTAAAGTAACAAAATAGAAAAAAATTACATTTTTTGTCCTAATGTTTAACGCTATTTTTTAATTTATTTGTTTAAATTTTAATAATTGATAAATTATATTTTTTAAGTTATTGATTTATAAAAGTTAGTATTTAACAAAACAAAGAATAAATTTTTATTATTGGTTAGTTTAAAGATAATGGTTGTTACAAATCAAAAAGATCATATATAATTTGCATATGTATTAAAGTTTTAATTATTTTTTATTACTTAAAGTATTCAGTAATATGTAAATTAATCATTTTATCTTAAAAATACTCTTTTACAGTTTTTAATTTTTTATTACTAAATATTTAATATTTTATATTAAATCCGTGTAATACACGGGGTAATAGTCTAGTGTACATATATATGAACACATACATATACATATATGTTCATGCATGTGACTTATTTCACATCTACATACATATATATATGCATGTATATGTACATGCATGTGATTGAAATCACCATCAAACTCATCCATGTATGTATGCATGTATATTCATATACACCCATATGTACATACATTGCTACACACACACATCCTTGTGTGTGTATATACATTCACGTCACACACATACACATATGTATGTATGTTTTTATGACCCACACACACATTCATACACACACACGTTACACACACACACTTTTACACACATTTTCATTTTCATCTTTAAAACCCATTTGAATCAAGCTTTTATGTTTGGGTGAACAACTAGAATAAAAACCCACTTAATAATGAAGAGATTTTTACCTTTAAAATGACTTCAATGGTTGGTTTATTTGATCAAAACTTCTATAAAGCTTCAAGAATCATCAAAAACTTTAAAATATGATGGAGATGAAGCTTGAATGTATCAAAAATGGAGGAGTATAGAGAGAGAGAGGGAGAATACGTTGAGAGAGAGATGAGAGAGAGAAAGAGATGGCTTGGGAGGTTGTACAAAATATTGTAGGTGATATGGGAGATATTAAAAGTCCAAGACTAGATACTCTTTTGACATGTGGATTACACTTGTCCTCACAAGAATTTTCCATAGTACAAAATAGGTAAAAACAGGTATAATCTGAGTCTTACGGTGTATAAATCTTTTACCGGTAATTTAATAAAAATTCGATTTTTATACTAAAATTAATAGAATATTTAATCGTACTAAAATGATCACTTTCTAGTCTAAATAACATCCTTAATTATTATTTGAATAATTAATTCCATTTTTCCCGGCTAAACCGCAGATAAAGTCGGTAATAAGTAAAATTAACAGTTAACGCCAAAATTCACGGTTTTCATCGTTAACTTAATTTATCCATCTATGATTTATCATTTTATGCTAAACCAAGCATATCTACTAAATTCCTTAATCGAGTCGTCACCAACGCTCGTTAAAACACCATCGAACGGTACAGAAAACTCAAAATTCACCAAATGCAAATCCATGCATTTAAACATCGCTCTGTGCTAGACTTTTTAATCAACATTAATTTAATAATAAATAATAAATTATTAACGCATTAAATAAATCAAGTTTAGTACACTAACCATTACAGATTATCGTTCTTAAAAATACCGGATGTCACAGCAGGACACCTTAATTTCCTTTACCAAGGAAGCCTTGCCCCAGCTAGGCTGCCTTGCACGTTCTTACTCAGGCTGGTTTACATAGTTCCAACAAAGACACTTTTTATCTAGCTAAGCGACCTTGCTTGGTTTCACTCAATGAGCATTGTCTCATCAATCACCATGCCTGGTTTTGCTCAGAAAACATTGGCTCAACAAGTAGCCATGTCTGGCCTCACTTAGGCAACCTGACCTTACCTTAAAGCTTGTTTGAGCACAACAAGAATAATGCTCAAAGACATGTGTATCCTTATAGCCAAGGATCAAGTTACCACTTTGGTAAAGAATAAAAGAAGATAGAATCAATAATGCGGGAGTCAATTATGGTATACTCATCATGTTTCCGAAAGTTTATATTCAAGAAACCAAATCTTGCAACGTTGAAGTTAATATTTTCATAGTTGAGATCTCGCAAAACAAAGGACAAAATCACTAAGGCCAAGAAAAGTATGAGCTGAGTCTAGTATAATGTAGTTAAAACTACATCACACTAGACTGGGGGCAGATGACAGAGGTAAGCCCAACCCCGTTTCAGCGACATGGACAACAAGGCTAGCAAAGTCAAAAAGCCAAGGACTGTTTAGCCGTGCTAAGGACAGTAAGGAAGCTATCCTATCATGGTTGTGCTTAGCTCATCCAGGATGCGTGAAAAGGAAGGAATATACTGACAGGAGGATGAGCACCTATTAAAAGAAGCATTATGTCTAAGACTGTGGCAGAGCATGGGAAATCAAAAGAGCTACAGTAGTCAACTTGTAGCATGAAAATGGTAACAATGCAGATACATAGGCCAAGGGTGGTTTAAGAAAGATTAATAGCTTGGAACGGAAAGTAGACAATCTAGCCAGGGTAATGAAGCTAAGTATAAATAGAGGACTTAAAGGTCTTCTCCATAGGAGGGATCTCCCATCTATTTTTATTCATCAAGCATCATGCATGCATGCTATACTTTCGCAAGAGAGTCTTATAAGTTTCATTCCTTATCTTTATATACTCATTTATGTATCTATATGTTATACATCTTATTATCTCATGTAGATTACTAACTTGAGCGTCGTAGTGCCTAGGAGATATCTCTCTCGAGCCCTCTATTTTCTATGTTGTTACAGTCAGGATTCATGCTTGGGATAAAAAGGCACGACTTAGCCCAACTTAAACCCGACCCGGTTTAGGATACGTTATCACTCGTTCAATTTACAAAGCATTTAGGTAAAAAGTAACACGACTGACCATTTTAATAAGATTTAACCTTCTAAGCCAAAACGTGTGAACCATGAGTCTTGATGTGCACCCGAATGAATGGGTTAGTCATGGGTTAGACCAACGCACTCGATGACATGGCCTATGTGTCTGGGCGATGTTTACACTGCAACTCCCTCGTCTTCTCCGCCTCACTCTCTCTGCATCCCTATATCTCTCTATCTCCCTGCAATTCTCCCCCAAATTCACTCTCTGCTACTCAACCCTAATTTACATCTTCAATGTCTTCTCTTCTTCAATCTAGGGTTCCACCAGCACTCTCATTCTCCTCATCGATCTCCGCCAGCAATCCGCAATGCCGCTTTACCTCTTCCCCAGCCGTTACATTCACTCGCCGGAAAAGGAATTCTACTGTTCATGCTAAAATTAGAGAGATCTTTATGCCGGCGCTCAGCTCCACCATGACCGAGGGCAAGATCGTATCGTGGATCAAGTCCGAAGGAGATGTGCTCTCAAAAGGAGAATCTGTTGTTGTTGTGGAATCTGATAAGGCGGATATGGATGTGGAAACGTTCTACGATGGAATTCTGGCTGCGATTGTTGTTCCCGAGGGTGAATCGGCTCCCGTTGGTGCTCCGATTGGGTTGTTAGCTGAGACGGAAGCGGAGATTGAAGAGGCTAAGGCTAAAGCCGCTAGTTCTGGTGGTTCTTCTCCGGCTACGACTGCTTTGAACGCTCCGCCTCCACCTTCGCCTTCACCATCGGCTCCGGTTGCTGCTGCTCCAGCACCGGCGGCGGCACCTGCTGTAGCGGACGGACCGAGGAAGATTGTTTCGACGCCGTATGCGAAGAAATTGGCGAAACAGCATAAGGTTGATATAAATAAGGTGGTTGGGACTGGGCCGTTTGGTCGGATTACTCCGGCGGATGTTGAAGCTGCTGCAGGAATCACACCTGCTAAAAGCTCGCCTCCTCCGGCAACTGCTGCTCCGGCAACTGCTACTGCTGCTGCTGCTGCTCTGGCTAAATCAGCACCTACATTTGCTGAAATACCAGGGGCAACCATTGTTCCATTCACCACCATGCAAGCTGCAGTGTCAAAGAACATGATCGAGAGCTTGTCTGTGCCGACATTTCGTGTTGGTTATCCAATTATGACTGATGCTCTTGATGCTCTATACGCAAAGGTCAAAATTTGGGACTTGCCTATTTCTTCATGTTATTTGATCATGATTTATGCACTTGCTTGATATATAACCTGAAGTTTGATTGGATTATGTCTTTGATGAATGTGGGTTGGTGGTTGATCCTTAGGTTAAGTCTAAGGGTGTTACTATGACCGCTTTGCTAGCTAAGGCAGCTGCAATGGCCCTTGTTCAGCACCCTGTGGTGAATGCAAGCTGCAAAGATGGAAAGAGTTTTACTTATAACAGCAGCATCAATATTGCTGTGGCTGTGGCTATCAATGGAGGTTTGATCACCCCTGTTCTCCAAGATGCTGACAAGGTTTGTGATAATTTGATTGATTTTTATTTCTTGATACCAATATTTTAGCAAGCTTGTACATCGGGACTCTGAAATTTCCATCAGAGAAAAATGTGATACCGTTTTTTGGTTTTCTTTAGTTTTATTTTATTTTTTATTTTTCGTTGTGTTCTGTTGTAGTTGGATCTTTATCTTCTCTCTGAGAAATGGAAGGAGCTTGTGGAGAAAGCACGATCCAAGCAACTTCAACCCCATGAGTACAACTCAGGTAAGTTTCAAGTCATCAAAATGGTACTTCAGATCTTGTTTTACCAAAACTCGTGGGCAAAATGTATTAACTTATGTGATTCTGGTTGCAGGGACTTTTACTCTTTCCAACTTGGGCATGTTTGGTGTGGACCGTTTTGATGCTATTCTTCCCCCTGGGCAGGCATGTGTAACATATAGCTTGATTTTGTTGGATCTTTATGTATGCACGTTAGATAAGGTCTCACTGAAATGTTTATCTGTTGTAGGGGGCTATTATGGCTGTTGGAGCTTCAAAGCCTACTCCTGTTGCAGATAAAGATGGATACTTCAGTGTGAAAAGTCAAATGCTGGTAAGTTTGTTAAACTTAAGCGATGTATATATCCTGTACGAACCTCTATTGCAATGACCTCTAATAGGAAAAAAAAGATCAAATAGAATTACAACTGATATGTATTTCAAGGTGTGATCATAGGCTTTCTTAATCTTTGTAATCTACATTAGCATGCTTAGATATTAGAACCAATTTCACCTTTTCACAAAATGGTATTTAGATGGAGAACAAGTTTATTTGCAACACTTTATAGAGAACCTCATATTATTGTTTTCAATCATTAGTTCCTAGTAATAAATTGGTTTCAAAAATAAATACCTATTAGCTAGTCAGCTATGAAGAGACTAGAAAGTAACACAGATACTCTGATCAGCATAAATGGATCATCAGCCCACTTTATCCCTGTTTGCCTAGTCAAATTCTTGCCAGATTGTAGACCTTATTTGACTTTGTTATCTTTGATTGAATGGAAGAAGAAACTGTTTTTGGTGATGCACTTATACCTTTTTGTATTGAATTCAGATGCTATTAGTCTTATGATTTTAGATTTAGCAATCATGAAGAGCTCAAATATTTAGGAATTAAAGAAATATTAAATCCTGAATTTGATGGAAATATATCCTTAGTGTTGGAGAATGATGCTTCTAGTTTTGTTTGTGTTATAATCCAATTAAACAGGATCACTCGGGGTGTTCGTTTCATGGTGTTAATGTGTTATTCATTTAGGTTTTTTATTTCATGTTATATAAAAACATTTTACGTCATGCTCAATTTCATCCCGACTCATTCTCTATTGCTGTTAAAAGCCTAGTTCATATGATTGTGTATTCCTAAATATAGAAGTGAAGCTTAAGTTGAGTAAAATTCTTAAAAATAATGAGGTACGTGTTAGAGAAAAAACTGAAAGAGTTAGAGGTAAGAGGTAGCAAATCGGGTGGACCGGCCATCATAAAGGGGAATTTTGGTACAGATCAGGTTGGCTCACGACACGTATGCCCAAAAAGTGTATATATAGTTTTATAAAATAAATTTGGACACTCTATACTCGCTTCCTTTTTAGATTTTTAAATGTTTGATCTGTTAGAGATAAACACATAACCTAAATTGACCCATTTATAAGTAAACAGGTCAAATTACCATCTCTATGTGACCTTGAAAAACACAGTATCTACATGTAATTAGGAGTTTGTGCTGCTTTTTCATTTATGTTATTTTGATAACTTTTTGCCTTTAATGCCAATAAATTATTCAAAGTCGTTAAACTTAGATTCTTAGAACCAATAAAACAATCAATATTAAGCCTAGATGTTGCGAAACAAACTTTTGTGCATGGATAAAACAAGTCAGCTCGGGTGAACCAGGCAACACTTTTATATTCATTTTTAAATATTTAAAGCATTAAATGTGATTAAAAATTGATTTATACACATTTCTTTTTAAAGAATTTATTTACGAAATTCAAAGCATTTTATTACACGATAGACAACGTTTGGTCTGTTCAAAGTTCAACCAGATGATCATGTGTTTCATACAAAATAACCTGTGTTGTACAAACTATTTCCAGGTAAACGTAACTGCTGATCACCGAATTGTATATGGAGCAGACTTGGCTGCCTTCCTTAAAACCTTTGCAAAGATTGTTCAAGAACCCGACAGCTTGACAATGTAAAATGTTACAACCTTTGCACGACATCTACATGGTAGATCCTCTTGCTCAATGTGGTTAAGAAACCTGTTTTGCAGGGGTAACATTTTCTGGTTTCGAGCACATGAATTTGTACTTCCATTGTTTTTCCTCTTCCTTTTCCGGATATATTTTTAGGTATTTTTGAACGGATCAATAAAGACTCGCGAAAAAATTCAAAATTTTGTTAAGAGGTCCCGTATGGGTTTGGATTGAGTTTCTTTGTTGGTGTAGTTTTGTTTTAGTAGCATAAGTCGAATCTTTTTATAAAACAATATCGATCTGCCTGCGTGTGTGGCGTTTCTTGTTTGGTGTTTTGGCTTTGTTAATTGAAAAGGGTAGTTCGACTCTTCGTAGTCAGGCGTCTTGCGCGACGCAAAGGCCCGTCTGGGTGCAAGGTATAAAGTTTTTGCACGCCCAAATTGTTAGAAAACCATGAAAATGGCATATAATAGCTTTCCTTCCACTGTCACCAAACCATCCTAATCTTCTAGTAACCCTACTCAATAAAATCATCATCATATTGGGTTGGGTAGACAAAATTAACCAAAATTTCAACTGGACTGAAAAAATTAAACAA
This sequence comes from Mikania micrantha, assembly GCA_009363875.1. Lineage (NCBI taxonomy): Eukaryota > Viridiplantae > Streptophyta > Magnoliopsida > Asterales > Asteraceae > Mikania > Mikania micrantha. The sequence continues at coordinate 53,485,397 of CM018698.1, read as the reverse complement.
AAATTTGATAATAACACACTTTGGAATGAAACAAAACATTTAGTTCTAGATTGCCTCGGTAACAAGCAAGTAAAACTCTAGAGTAAAAAAAAAAAAATAAACTTTTTTACAAGACTTTATATGTGAGATTAGCCTACTTCACACAAACATTATCTCTTAAAAAGAAGATTTTTAGTTAATGAGAGAATATTTCAAACTTGTTTAGAAAGTAGGATAAGTGGATAAAATTACCGTTAAAAAAAAAGAAAGAAAAATATTTTTATAAGAATTTACTGACCCTTTGCTTTATACATGAACCAAAAGGTAGTGAATTAAAATTTTACTTCAAGTTTTTCTTCATAAATAATTCCCTTTAGACTTTAGTGTAGGAAGCTCCTTTCTATAAGGGCATACACATTCATACTAGCTTCGTTTTATTCTTAGATTTACGTTATAAGCCCTATTATAGTATTATGTATGTATACACAAGTCATATGAGATGGACATTTTTCTATATTGGGGAATGTTCTCTTAAAAAGTTTTTTTTTTGCCTAAATGGTCTAAGAAAGATTTTTAAAAACTCAAAAACCGACCCAAACAAACTCCGATTGAATTCATTTTTACATCATTGAAACCGGCTTGTAATTCCCTAAAACTAAACCTTAAATCATATACAATAAACCCTAATCATAAAACCAAAATTATAAAAACAAACCCTAAACCTAGAGATAAAACCTAAAAGCTAAAAAAACATGCCATAAAATTCAAACTCTAAAACTTGTTGCTAAAGCTAAAATCAAAAAACAACTATTGTAGGGTTTGATGATATGGTTCAATGCCATCGAAATGAGTTCAATCGGAATCCGTTTGAGTCGGTTTTAGAGATTTAAAATTTCTTTTTAGCCTTCTTAGGCAAAATAAACTTTTTATTTGATCCTTGCTCTTTCTATATTATCCGGGTCATGTGTCTAAAACTAAAAGTCATGATTTGAACTTTAGTTTTTTTTTTTTTTTAATTTTTTTAAAAGCGTTTGTTCCACCATCATGATACAAGTTCAAACCCTTTTGTGATAAGATTTCAAGTATCCCAGTTGTTTGACATTTCAGGTCAAACTCGACCCGATACCATCATAAAAGGAAACCTTCTCCACTGATATGAAAGGAATTCAAAAGGTTCTAATTGGACTGTACCCCATTTGAAATCAACGTTTAGTATTTTAATGAAGAATATATTTGTGTAAGAAAAGTTGAAAAAATAGAAAATATTTGTGTTCTTAAGTATTTTAATGAAAGAATATATTTGTGTTCTCGTCAACGATCGAACTTTAAAAAAAAACTTTGGTTTTTAAAAAAAAAAAAAAGAATATGAAGTCAATAACTTCCACTCTTCACTGTAAATCTTAAACTTTTCTTAACTGTAAATGTGCATCTGCTAGTGGTATTATTTAATATCATACTTTTAGACTTTTTTTTAACCATAAGATTATTTTTCAAGAAAATATACATTTTGTTCAAAAAAATTTATTCAACATGGGTTGAAAACCCTTGTGTTGATGAGAAAATAAAATAAAACACTATTTAATTTAATTTAAGGGTGAGTATATGTCACACCCCGAGCCGACGGGCCAGATCGTGTGTCCCGCCGGGCGAAAGGTTCTCGGGGCGCGATATTGTGAGTGATAATCGTGATGATCAAATTGTTTACATAGCATCAACATTGAGATTAACTAAAGCACAATATAGTATTAATCTAGGATTACTAAGTTAAATTACAACCGTCAATGTTTGATAATTTAACTAAGTAAACCCATCAAAAGAATCAAATGTTTACTATTTTGTAACTGTACAAGATGTCAAAAGTGATTCACAACATTCATCAAAACATGTGCTTTTCAAAATCTACTAGGTCATCTAATTGGGCATCCTAGCATGCATTCCTTAGCCTTAGCTTATTTCTATACGTCACCTGAGAAAGCATGTAAGAAAACAAAGTCAACACAATGGTTGGTGAGTTCATATAGTTTAGTAGTTGAAAAATAGCTTTAGCAAACCTTTTCGGTAACAACCTTAACCTCATTAACATCACATGTAATATCCAATTCGGTATGCTTATATATAGGGCATATGTAGGGTCGAACTTACCGCCCGCCCAGCCAACGTCCCACCACATACTAAATCATATATGACATTGTTGTTAATGATAATTAAGCATTTTACCTACGTCCAATTCCGTCTCCATTATAGCTTTAGCATACTGTTTAAAACTTTACATGTTTATAGCATTCACATAGCTCAGCCTTTAAGTACCTTATACACGGGTATTAGCTTTGCATCAACATAGTTTAGCATTTACGAATCTCATGCATAGGTACAAGCTTTGCAATAGCATAGTTTAGCATTTACATAACCCATGATTAGATACAAGCTTTGCTCTAGCATAGTTTAGCAATTATGTATCTCATGAATTGATTCAAGCTTTGCTTTAGCATAGTTTAGCATTCACGTATCTCATATATAAGTACAAGCTTTGCCTTAGCACAGTTTAGCATTCACGTATCTCATATATAGATACAAGCTTTGCATTAGCATAGTTTAGCATTCACGTATCTCATATATATAGATACAAGCTTTGCATTAGCATACAATCTTAGCATGTAGTATGTAGCATATAGCACTAGCCTATAGTCATCTAGCATTAGCTTGTAGTATCAGCATATAATGTTAGCTTGTAGCATATAACATTTAGCATTAGCATGTAGTATTAGCATATAGTCTTAGCTTGAAGTGTATAGCATCTAGCATTAGCATGTAGTATTAGTATATGGTCTTAGCTTGAAGTATATAGCATCTAGCATTGGCTTATAGTTTGAGCATATAGCATATAGAATTAGCATTAAGATAAAGCCTTAACTTTTAACTTTTAGAATTAGCTTTTAGAATAAGAACACAAGCATTAGCATTTGCATTATGATTTAGTAATAAAGCACTTACCAAATATGTAAACATCTGTTTAAAAAAAATAACATGCTTCTCAGTCCCGATGTAAAATTCAAAATGGTTCGAAAAGGGACAATGAACTCACCTGTGTTGCTAAGTATAAGTTACCACAGATAATGCGCACTCGTTGATTGTAGCTTAAATATCTTCAACGCCTGAGTTGTTTTAAGAGATTCGAATATGATAAGTCGTTATAATAGCCGCAAACTAGGGTTTTGGTCTCGGTGTGCAACTAAGTGTCCTGTGTTACTAATGTGTTTTCTAGGACTTCATCTAATTAATCTAAGGTATTACCCATCATTAAAAACCCTTAATCCCATAGGTAATAGTTTAATTAATTAATAAAGTTTGTCATTGATTTCATTTATTAAAACCATAATTTATTTTAAGAAAATCATAAGTTAGTTTGTTAGACTTAAGTTAATCCAATTTGATTAACTCTAAGCCCAAGATTAAGTATTAGCTTCCCTTATTTCTTGGATCGTTTGTGCGTACAACTTAGCTCAGAAGTCCATTGGGACTACCTAGCTTAGTTGGTTCCTTGCAACTTTGCATCTCATGTTTTACACTAGAATAGTAAATACTCTTGTTGTTATTGCATAATTCTTTGTTTACCCTCAATCCCATGTGATAGAAAATCTATATGTTTAGCATTTATTTAGTAAAGCATTGATGTTTTAATCTCTAGCATAAAAAGCTTATTAGCTTATCACTTTTGTTTAAAAACTAGAATTGGATTCTTGTTAGAAAACCCTAATTGTTTCCCATGCACACACCCACACATGCATGAGGTTTACGTAGCCATCCATGCACACCATGTTATCCCCCATGCATACCATACATCTAAGGTTCCTTGACTGTAAATGATGGTTCTAACCCAAACCCTTAGCCAAAAGAGTCATGCCCAAATCAGCTTGGGCCGAATCAGGGTGGCCTGGTCGAATGAACTTAACCGAAGGAGCAGGGTGTGCGAATGGCTTGGACCGAATGATCTTGGCCGAAGGAGGCTTGGCCGACTGAATGAAACCCTGGGCCAACCGAACCAGCATGAAGGGCCGATCGAATGAGCCTCACCCGAAAGAGCTTGGGCCGTATGGGAAAGTGCCGATCGAATGGCTCCTTTCGGCCAGGAGTTGGCCATTCGGCCTGGTTGTCATTCAGCCACCTGATGGTGGTGCTTCGACCGCCCTCATTTTCCACGGGCTCAACTTCTAAAACCAAGGTTTATCACTAGATTATGGTGTCTCCTTTGTTTCTACACCATCCTATGTGTATTTGGTGTGATTTGCCTAAAGTTTGGGGTGCTTAGAACCGGCTAAACAAGGGTTCGAACACAAGGGTTTAGGAAACCCTAAAATCGTGACATTCACAGCTCCATACCTCAATTTTTAGTGGATTTGGCTCTAGATCGGTTGTACTTTCAGATATAGGAGGTTTATAGCTTCGATTTAGCTTAAGAATCATGCGATCTCATCAAGAATTGGAAGGGATCTTTGGATTTGAAGTTTGAAACTTCTAGAGAGAGCAAGTTTCAAAAAAATGGTTTTAGAGAGAGAGAATGAGAGGATTAAATGTGGTAGTTGATTCATTTAGAGTATTCATACCCCGAGGGTGTTCGGGTTCGTTTCGTTTGCTCGGTTCTTGTTTTCGTTGCGTTTCCGGAACGTAACACGCGTAGTTTATGAATTTAGATAAAAGAATTTATTTATTTTTTTAACTTTTGAAAGGTGGTTATTCCTAGTAAATTAACTAATTATCTTTCGTTTATTTAAATTTTCTGAAAACGTTTAAATCGAATCGTATAGTCGTCGCGCGTATTCGTTCGAATCGTCACTCGTACGAATTCGACAATAACTACACTTTTCAATATGGTTTTCTAATTATTGGACATCATTTAGAACGTTAAACTTTCAGATTTATTCGTACAGATCGTCACCTATACGAATAATCCGTCCATTTAGCATTCATGTAACGACGTCCGTCATTGTTTTGTATTGTTCAACCTCACATACGTGTATACATAATAGCATCTTAACAAGCATTTATATGTCAGTTCAATGTTGTCTGATATGTTTCTGACTGTTAAACCGTGAGATTTAATCAGATTGCTGAAACAATGGCATAATAGTTTAGTGTCAAGCATTACATGATAATAGCATACTAGTAGTTCACATAGTTTGTACCTGAGTTAATGTGCAAGTTATTGTATAGATCACTTTTCCGGTCACGTTTCTGGCACTGATGTTACAGTATACAAATAAATCTTGGGAGAATACAACTTGGTGCCTGCATTAGGTGCAATTTTTTTTAACGGCGATGATCCTACATATCATGTATGTTGTCTTAACCGGGCCCATCGGGCAAAGGTAAGACGCGACAACAACAGATGCGCGGGAACCCCTTGGAATGGGTAAACCCTCGCCCCCCATTGGTCTAAAACCCGAGATTAAGATCAAGATTCCTTCATTCACCTGGATATCCTTTAAATTGCCCTTGACAAGGCTTGAACACATGACTTTTCGGTCACAAGATGAAACCCCAACCAGTAGGCTGAATTTACAGGATGCATCAGGTGTAACTAATCATGGTTTTAGAAGACATAGAAGCGCTACGCGAGAGGCGTGATCTTCATGTATGCAAGACATTGCACTATCTGCAACCAGATAAAATTTATGTACATATCAACTTTTTTATGAAGTAAAACATTTCAAAATTTTTTCACCCTTTGATCATTTTTACATATCAGCCACCTACGTATCCTTATCTTGACTAATATTGACCTAATGTGCTTGAAGCGCTGCCTTGAGGAGTTTTATGAAGCACCTCTTGCGCCTAGACACGAGTTTAAAACCAAGTGTGCAAGATTTACATATTTCTATTGGATCGATTCCTTTGAGTTTGATTTAAAGATGGACACGAAAACAACAATGAAATAGAGATAAGATGAAACCTGTGAATCCAGTGAATGCGTTTTTGATTCCTGACATGATTCTTGAGAGATGACGATCCGATCGGGCTCCCGTTTAGGGTGTATGGTGAGGATAGAGTTAGTAGAGGGGCTCGGTGAGAGGTCACGAACTCTCTATTGTGAGGAGAAGACGATTGTGATGTTAAGTAATATTTTAATTATGAGCCTTAGTCTCTATTTATATACACCCAATGGGAAACCCTAATTAGGATAAATAAGGATAATTACGTCCATCAAATAATTATATATCTGCTAGAGGTAATTAAGTAATTAATCTATTTAGTTAAATAATCACGAGGGCCATATGGTAAATATTTAGTCTTACATTCTCCCACTTGGTCAAGTGATTATTTATTATGAGCATTAAATAAGTCTGCAGATTGATAATACTCATTTTAGTTCTAAATTGTAATCATAGCAGAGAAATACAATCATTGAATCAGTTATTCAATTCAAGACCCCCATTAATCATACTACAATACAAATTTAAAACTTAAGTTAGGATCAATTAATGTCACACCCTGAGCCGACGGGGTTGGATCGAAGTCCCCGTCGGGCGGAAGGTTCTCGGAGCGCGATATCGTGAATGATAATCGTGATGATCAGATTGTTTACATAGCATCAATGTTAAGAATAATTAAGCACAATAAATCATTAACTATGATTACAAAGTTAAATTACAAATGTCAAGGTTTAGTAATTTAACTAGGTAAACCTATTCAAAAGAATCAAATATATCTATCTTGTATTTGTACAAGATATCAAAAAGAGATTCGTATTGATCTCAAAAGATGTGCTTCTTCAAAAGTCAACTAGGATCTATGTCTGGTCATCCTAGTATGCATTCCTGAATCTTAGCTTAATCATGTGCGTCACCTGAGAAAGCATGTAATAAAACAAAGTCAACACAATGGTTGGTGAGTTCATGTTGTTTTTATGTAAAAATAGGTTGAAAAATCCTTTGAATGACAACCTTAACCTCATTATTAATCACCTATACCATCTGTTCCAGTATGCTTATATATAGGGCATATGTAGGGGACAAGCCCCAGCCACCGTCCCACCACATACCAAACCACATGGTATATTGTTCCTGATGATAATTAAGCGTTTCATCCTACATGTTTGATTCCATAACGTTTGATTCATTGAATTCGATTACCCTGTAATTGTTTACCTTGATTCCCTGAATGACAACCTTAACCTCACTAACAACCACCTATGCTATTCAACCAAGTATGCTTATATATAGGGCATATATAGGGGACAAGCCCCAGCCACCGTCCCACCACATACCGGGCTGCTTAACATATTGTTGTTAATGATAATTAAGCATTTCATTCCACTACTTTGATTTCATGACGTGTGATTCTTAGCATTTGTTTTTCCCTGCCAATGTTTACTTTGTTTCCCCCGAAATGACAACCTTAACCTCACTAACAACCACCTATGCTATTCAACCAAGTATGCTTATATATAGGGCATATGTAGGGGACAAGCCCCAGCCACCGTCCCACCACATACCGGGCTGCTTAACATATTGTTATTAATGACAATTAAGCGTTTCATTCCACACTATTGATTCCACAACGAATAAGTATCAAGTTTAATAGGCACCATTATGGACAGCTGAAAACCCTAAGGAGTTCAGCATCCATCCATAATGATCCTATTTATGACTCGTGACATGTTTTGAGAGAGAAACCTTCAAGTTAACACGAAGTCAACCAGAAGAACTCAATCATTCTAGTCACTGATCATAACCATGGATGAATCAAGAAGAACACTGAATGACTAGTAGGGGTTGACACACAGGTCAACACGCGGCGGCCAACAGTTTGTCTTACAATGTCCAAAAGTTTGTGCACACAAGTCTAAAGCATTCACATAGTTTCACTGATGACTAGTAGGGGTTGACACACAGGTCAACACGCGTCGGTCAATCAGTCTTTTGTTTAAGCATCCAATGTTTCAAGCATTCAAGTGTTCAAGCATCCAAATGTATCAAGCATTCCAAGTGTTCATGTATCCCATGTATATCGTGCATTCAAGTATTCAATTATCCCAAATGTATCAAGCAATCACGTATTTCAAGTATTCTAAGTATAACAAGTATTCACGTGTTTTCAGGTATTTCAAGTGTAACAAGCATCCAAGTGTTTCAAGCCTCTCACGTATATAAGTATTTCTAAGCATATATGTTTCAAGTCAAGTTTAAACAAATCATTGTAAGTGTAAAGTAATTTAATACTTTACTAAAGGTATAAAACCTTAACTTTCTGAAATAACTGTATAAAACATTAGTGTTTAGTTTAAGCATTTCCAAAGCCTTAAGATTTTGTATATAGTTAAACATAGAGTTTATAAGTTAAACCTCTATTGTATAATTTAAGCACATAGCTTATAACATAAGTATTTAGCTCAAAGTTTAGGTTTTAAGTTTATAGCATAAGCGTTTAGCATAAGGTTTAGGCTTCAATTCTATATTTTAAGCCTCAAGTATATAATTTAACTCTTCGTTTTTAGTATAAGTATCAAGTTTAAAGCTTCTCAAAGTGTACTAGTTTCCATTTTGATCACAAGTGTTTATATAATGTAAATAAATATAAGGTAAATAGCATTAGCTACTTACACTATAGCCTTAGTCCTTGGTTTCCCACCCAAGCATTTCAATTTCACGCATTAATATAAACATTGTAAATATGTGTAAAAGCATTTAATAAACATTTCAATAATTGTTTAACATGCTTCTCAGTCCCGAAGTAAAACAAAAGGTTTGAAAATGGACAAATGAACTCACCTGTGTTTGAAGCGGTTGACTAAGTTCTAAACAAGAATGCACGCGCTCTCTGTTTGTACTTGTTGTGTTGTTCACAATCCTGTATTGATTTCACTTAGTTTGTAGCTTACAAGTATATGTTAATGTTAGTCTGTGTGCGTGTATGTGTTAGCCCTAGAGTTGGCTAACACTCGTAAGTCTCGGTCATTATTCGGCCCCTAACTTACTTGTGATCACTCATGTTAATTTGACGTGTCTTCTCATTACATGTTGTGTTCACCTGTTTGTTATCATTAGACTCTTAGTGGTTTGTGACCTCTTAATTGTAATCATTTAAATGTTTCAACATATGATTACTAAATTACCTTGTTTTCTCTTTGTTTATCAACACCTTTCTATCTTTGTCGTATTTTAACTAGTAATTCCCACACAAGTGATCACTAGTATAAATCCAAGATGTTCTTGACCTAGTTATCATTTGGGCCGGATAACCCTTTGGGTCGAGTTGAACATCATAAACCTAATGTAATAATAATCTTGGGGAAAGATAGTCCATATGGGCCTAGTTCATGATATTGGGCCGAATTAGGAAATGGGCCATTTCACAATTTATTGGGCCAACTTACATTATCATGGGCTTGTTGCATCCTTTGGCCGGTACTCTTGGGCCGAAATCAGTTGGGCCTGTGCACACATATTATGGGCCAAGGGGGTTGGGCCTAAGTAATCGACATGGCTCAATACAATGTATTGGGGCTACAATTTATACTTAGGTGAGCCAAAATTAAATAGGGCCATGGGTTGCTAAAAGGGATTGGGCCGATTACAATGAGTTGGGCCAAGAAAGGACTATGGGCCGAAAACTAAAGCTGTTGGGCCATTTAAGTGTATAAGAATCGTGGTTGGCATCTGCTAGTAAGAAAGAGTTGAGTTCGGTTTTTCAAGCAGCGAACCTTCTTGAAAGGTTCGGCCTATCTTCCTTGTAGGTTCGGCTCGAATTGGTGCGTGTGGTTCGTCGAGGGTTCGGTGAGATAGATCCCGAAGGTTCGGCTAATGTTTGTTGATCAGGGAGGTTCGCCGGTTGTAGGGTTCGCTTTCTTATTGCATGGTTCGTTGATGTAATAACAAGGTTCTGCTTTCAAAGGGTTCGGCCCAGGTGTAAAGGCTCGGCACATTAGGGTTCGGCCCCTAAGGTTCGGGGCTGATGGTGACATCCAACAGAAGGTTCGGTTGATAACGAAGGTTCGGCCCCATGCACGTAGACAGGTTCGCAGCTTGCACCATGGGTTCGCCACCATGAAGGGTTCGCCAGTCATTCCTAGGGTTCGGTCGCTGCTAATACCCACGAACCCTGCACTTCCTCATCATCATCGACCTGCAATTCTGGTGTATGGGTGTTCCTAGGGTGCGGTTACGCGAATATTAGCCATTACAGGTGTAGTATGTGTGCGTATAAGAGTTATACTTCGGTTATGAGTCTAGGCCGAACAAGAATGGAGAAAACCCTACTTTTCACGAGTTTAATGGCTTCATACCTCGGATTTCGCTGGATAAATCCTCAGATCGATTGTATTTCCTTGTAGAGGATTGTGAGAGCTTCGCGTGGACACCAAGAACGCCTGATTTCGTCTTCAAACGAGTGAGATCTTGAAGGTTGAAGGTGATAAATTCTAGTGAGAGAGGGGTGACGGGAATGAGAGCTAGAGAGAGAGGGAGATGTGTAAAAATGGAAGAAAAGTGTTCTTCCAACGTTTATATACCCCGAGGGTATTCGGGTTCGCGTTTTCGTCTCGTTTCCGGATCGTAACGCGTGTAATTACGTAATTAAATAAAAAGGGCTTTATTTTAAATATTAGGAGGGTGATTATTTATAGAAATGTTTTAAATATTATTATTCTTGAATGATTTGATGTAATTTAATATTTTACGCGTTCCGTTACATCTTTCGCGTATTGTATGCTTTACGCGTTTTAATTTAATTCTGATGAGTTTCAAAATTGTAAAACAGGAAATATTTTATTTCCTTATATTTATTATCGTTCGAATCGTCTTCGTTTTCGTTTCGTCAGAAAACGTCACTTACGCGCGTCTTCGTACAGAGCGCTAACTGTACGAACACGATCGTACATTTCACTTTCTGATTTTGTTTTCTACTTTTCAGTCATCGTTTCAGATCGTTAAACTATCAGATCTATTCGTACAGATCGTCACATATACGAATAACCCGTCGGTTTAGCATTCTGTAACAACAACTGTTAAAGTTTTGTTCTGTTTATCCTCACATACGTTTAAACCTAATAATATAAAATCAAACATGAGTATATCTGTTCATCGTTTTCTGGTGTGTTTCTGACTGTTTAAATCCTAAGATTTAAATCAGAATTTCAGAAACATCGTGTAATAGTTTATGTTTAGCATCAAATATTAATAGCTTCTAAGTATTTCTCCTTGATGTATCTGAGTTACTGTACAAGTTACTGTACAGATTACTGTTCCGGTAACGATTCCGGCACAGTGTTACAATTAACAAGTAAGCCCTTTAACGAATGATTTGTGTTATTAGTGTCTATATGTCATTAGGCATGCATAAACATATATTTAGAGACAAACAAATCAAATAAGTGAGAAATTTTCATTAATCATAAGTAAGTACATTATGCAATAAGGTCTTTACATAAGCCCATCTTCGAAGCATCTTCTTCGAATATCTTAGGAGGGAGACCTTTAGTCATCGGATCCGCATGCATAACTTTAGTACTTATATACTCAATACAAAAATTATTTTCCTCAACTCGCTCGCTCGCGAACAAGTGCTTTGTATCAAGATATAAACCAGAACCGGTCGAACTATTACTGTTCGAGAAGTTAACGGCTGCTGAGTTATCACAGTAAAGCTTCAATGGTTTACAGATAAAGTTAACGACTTTGAGTCCAGCTATAAGGTTTCTCAACAACATTCCATGATAGGTTGCATTGGACACTGCAACATATTCAGCCATCATAGTTGAGGTTGTTGTTAGCTGTTGCTTAGACTCTTCCATGAGATCTGTCCTCCTGCTAACATAAAGATGTACCTCGAAGTGGATTTCTTGTCATCTTTGCATTTAGCAAAGTCAGAATCAGAGTAACCAACCACTTCCAAATTATCATTTCTTCTATAAGTCAGATTGAAGTCTTTTGTCCCTTGAAGATATCGAAGTACTTTCTTAGCTGTTTTCCAGTGATCAAGGCCAGGATTAGTTTGATAACGACCAAGCATTCCAGCAATGTAAGCGACATCAGGACGAGTACAGACTTGAGCATACATAAGGCTCCCGACTACTGATGTATAAGTTATGATTCTCATTTGCGCCTTTTCAGCCTCAGTCTTCGGACACTGAAAGGAACCGAAGACATCTCCTTTAACTACTGGAGCTACAGAGGGTGAGCAGTTATGCATGTTGTAGTGTGTGAGGACCTGTTCAATGTAAGCCTTCTGAGATAAATCCAAAAGTCCATTGACCCTATCTCGGTTTATTTCGATACCAATAACGTAAGAGGCCTCTCCGAGATCCTTCATATCAAAGTTATGCGAAAGTAAGCGCTTCGACTCATGCAACATATCTAAGCTATTACTTGCCAAAAGAAAGTCATCGACATAATGGACAAGTATAGTAAAGTTGCTCCCACTCATCTTGAGGTAGGTGCATTGATCCACTTGATTCTTTAGGAAACCGTGCTTCTTCATCACTTTATCAAACTTTAGATACCATTGTCGTGAGGCTTGCTTCAACTCGTAAATGGATTTATTTAGCTTGCATACTAAATGCTCTTGACCTTCGGGCATGAAGCTCTCAGGCTGTTTCATAAACACGTCTTCATACAAGTCGCCGTTTAGGAAAGCAGTTTTGACGTCCATCTGATGTAGCTCCAAATCAAAATGAGCTACGGGGGCCATCACGATCCTTAAGGAATCTTTTCGATAGATAGGAGAAAATGTCTCTGGATAGTCAATTCGCTCTTTTTAAGTGAAACCCTTCGCAACCAATCTTGGTTTGAAGCATTCAATGTTCCCATTCGGATCCAGTTTTATTTTCAACACCCATTTACATCCTACAGGTTTTACACCGTTGGGTAGTTCTACCAAATCCGAAACATCGTTCTTTTTCATGGAATCAAGCTTATCAATCATAGCCATCTTGCATTCAGAAGACTGATCACTAGTAATGGCTTCATGATAAGAGGTAGGATCAGTAAACTTTCCGGCATCCATTTCAGCTTCAGTTAGGTAGGTTACATAATCATCAAAGTTAGTAGGCGCTTTAGGCCTAGATGACCACATTAGTTGATTAGCGGGTTCAACATGGCTAGTATTGCTTTAAAGGTAAGTTAGTCGACGAGTGTCTCCCCCCCGCGTCTTGTACTTCTTGCAAATCAGAGTCAGGATTTTCGCTGCTCCCACTGACCTTAGAATCCTCAAGGAAATGAGCATGCTTTGTTTCTACAATTCGAGTGACATGGGTAGGACAATAGAATCTATAACCCTTTGAGTGATCGGGATACCCTATGAAGTACCATGTAACAATTTTCATGTCAAGCTTCTTTAAGAAGGGATTATAAAGTTTAGCTTCGGCAAGACAACCCATACTTTCATATATATAAGACCCGGTTTCCTTCCTGTCCAAAGTTCATAAGGAGTTTTAGACACAGATTTGGAAAGAACTCTATTAAGTATATGAACCGCTGTCTTAAAGGCCTCGGTCCCGAGGAATGTAGGTAAATCTGAGTTGGCTAACGTACTGCGCACCATGTTCATTAGGGTTCTATTTCTCTTTTCAGCGACACCATTTTGTTGAGGAGTACCGGGCATGGTGTACTGGTTCACGATCCTTGGCCTTTACAAAACTCATAAAATGGACCAGGAGCCTGACCCACATCAGTATGTTTACCATAATATTCACCTCCTCTATCTGATCTCACAACTTTTACTTTAAGATCTAATTGATTTTCAGCTTCAGTTTTATAATCTTTAAAAGTTTTAAGTGATTCAGATTTGTCCTTGATTAGTTACAAGTACATGTAACGAGAATAATCATCAATAAAAGTGATAAATGAAGTATGTCCAGTTATTCCAGCAATGGTGTAAGGGCCACTAATGTCAGTGTGAATAATTTCTAATAAATTAGAACTCCTAGTGGCACCTTTCTTATTTACTGTTGTCATTTTTCCTTTAAGGCATTTGACACATGTTCCAAAATCAGTGAAATCAAGAGAAGGTAAAACTTCATCCTTCACGAGTCGAGATAAGCGATCTCGTGAGATGTGGCCTAAACGTTGATGCCACAACATGGATGAAGTTTCTAAGTCTCTTTTTGTTTTAGTCTTTGTTGAGTTCTCATTAATGTTATATGATAGCAAAGACTTAGATAAATCATCATTTAGTTCTAATTTATAAAGACCACCATCCAAAAGACCAGTACCAAATACTTGAGAATTAGAACTAATAGTAAGTCTGCCATTACCATGAGAAACGTAAAAACCGTCCATGTCTAACTTTGGTCCTGATACAAGATTCCTAGAAATTTCAGGAATATATAAGGTATCATAAAGTTTAATACATAGACCGGTTTCCATTATTAATTCTAAGGTTCCCACGGCAGCAACATATAGTTCCTTTCCATTCCCAAGTTTAAGTGTTCTTTGGTTTATTTCCAGCCTCCGGATTGTAAGGAATCCCTGAGTAAAATTGGTCACATGAACCATAGAACTAGAGTCAAACCACCATGTTTTAGTTGGAACATTTAAATTAAAGGACTCAATTATCGTATTAAGATGATTACCTCTCTTAACCAGCCATTCCTTGAAGTTAAGGAAATCTTTCTGCTTATGTCCTACCTTTCGGTAGAACCTGCAGTAAGGCTTGCCATTGCAATTTTTAGAGCTAGAAGAAGCACCTGCATTGGACTTAGGGACTTTAGAAGCATCCTTATGAGTATTGTTCTTCCTTTTCTTCGAACCAGTAGCCATCAGGTAAGCAACATCAGGTTTCTCGAGCTTGTGACGCTCGACCTCTTGTACGCACATGGCAATCAACTTGTTCATCATCCACTTCTATTTCTAAGTGTTGTACTTGATCTTAAAAGCCTCATAAGAAGTAGGAAGAGAATTCATAATGAAGTGAACCAAAAAACCATCACTGATCTCCATGTCTAATCCGTTTAAGTTTACGGGCCATGTCGTTCATCATCATGATGTGCTCACGAATGCCACTGACTCCATCATGCTTAGTAGACACCAGTTTCATGATCATGGTGCTAGCATACGCCTTGGAGGTTCCTTTGAATTGTTCCTCCACAGAAGTAAGATAAGCCTTGGCATTAGCCAAATCAGGAATTGTTCCTCTGATGATTGGGCTAATAGATTTCTTGATATACATGAGAGCCATCCTATTAGACTTCTCCCATTTCTCATGTTGCTGCTTAGTTTCAGTAGTGCTCTTGTCAGTAAGGGCAAGAGGTGCATGCTTTCTCAGTGCATAGTCGAACTCAGTAATCCCAAGAGTGAGCATCAGCGAATTTTTCCAAGCAGATTAGTTCGCACCGGTAAGGGTTTCGATTCCCATATTGGGAGCTGTGAATCAAATTAGATGAGAAAGAGTAATATACTAAGGCTATAGAAGAACTTAGAGTGATATATGGGGTAACTTAGATCTAAGGCAAGCGTATATAAGGACCATTATAGTAACGAAGCTGCGATAAAAAGTCTACTATAACATCAAATTAATATACTAGATTAGGTTCTACTTAAACAAATGGGTTTCACTTTGGTTAATAACCATTCATATAAGTATTAGGAACAATTTAGTTAGAAAATAAATTGTGCATTAGGAATGTAACACATCACCTTTAGGCAGAAGTGAAACATATATACATGTTTTAAGGCAAATGATGTCATGTATATATCTAATGTTTAAGGATATACACTAGTAAGTGACAATGCTTAATAAGACTCAAATAATAAGATGTAACACATCACCTTTGGGCAAAAGTGAAACACTTGTTATTGAGTTTAAGTAGATTTTGTATTTTAAGGTTTTAATAAAACAATTCAATTTATCTCTGCGGTGAGTTTGCTGGGGGGTGTGGGGGGCAGCGCGCCACCCCGAAAAAAATTTTGGTTAATTGTTCGTACACGAATTTTGTAAAGTTTCCGAAGTTAGTATAGTTCTCGAAATTAGTAAAGTTTACGAAGTTAGTAAAGTTTTCGAATTTTGTTATTTTCTCGAAAATAGTTAAGTATTAGAAAATGTCGTGTACTTTTAAATTTTCGTGTACTCTTTATATTTTCGAGAACTGTTATTCGAATACCTTATTTCGTGAACTTTCAAGTTCGAGTACCTTTTATTTCGTGAACTTCAAATTTCGAATACACTTAAACTAAATGTAATTTCGGGTACTTTAAATTTCGAGTATTTTAAATTTCGAATACTCAAAATTACGAGTACTTAGAATTTCGAGTACACCAATTTCGAGTACTCTTAAAAACGTGTACATTAATTTCGAATACGTTTAAGTCCGAAAATTTCTAGGTTTACGAAAAACACACTAGTTTCACGTTTTACGAAAAACGAACCGGTTTTAAGGTTTTTTGGAAAAAACGACCCACTGTTCATACTCGTTTTTCCAAAACGTTTTTGGATTTTGTATAAATTTTGTGATTAGGAATCGACTAAACAACATATCTCTCTGATGCCACATGTTGGATCGATTCCTTTGAGTTTGATTTAAAGATGAACACGAAAACAACAATGAAATAGAGATTAGATGAAACCTATGAATTCAGTAAATGCGTTGTTGATTCCTGACATGATGCTTGAGAGATGACGATCTGATTGGGTTCCCGTTTAGGGTGTATGGTGAGGATGGAGTTAGTAGAGGGGCTCGGTGAGCGGTCATGAATTCTCTATTGTTGAGGAGGAGACGATTGTGATGTTAAGTAACATTTTAATTATGAGCCTTAGTCTCTATTTATATATATCCAAGAGGAATCCTAATTAGGATAAATAAGGATAATTACGTCAATCAAATAATTATCTATCTGCTAAGGGTAATTAAGTAATTGATCTATTTAGTTAAATAATCATGAGGGCCATATTGTAAATATTTAGTCTTACAATTTCCTGTTATAAGTTTTCATATCATGCTATGTATTATATCCACAATATTTAAATCTTTTATTATTGGTTTGGTTCATTTAGGCATCTACTACGGATTCCCCATTTGCGGTGTACGTATACAATGTATTTATGTGTGGGTTTCAAGAGGCAAAAGTAAAAATGTTCTAATTTTAACGTTATTTTACTTATTTTTGTGAAAATAATGTTAAAAGCGTTGGGATGATTACCTTCAAACGATAACTTTGAGCCGGAGACTCATTTGGAGCAACCTCTCTATCCTTCCTCTGACCCTACTAAAAAGTAATAATATACTGAGTAAATTTGTTTGTTTCTGCATCCATTTCAGGAGATTAGTTCGTATACTAGTGTAAATGCAAGTTTGGGATGGCAGATGCTAGGATTTGGTCTATGCTGAGCTATATTTAAAAATTAAATGGTTGCTGATTAGGACACCATGTCAGCAAAAACATGACAAATCATCAAGCATTCAAGCTATGACATGTAATTTTGCAACGTGTTAAGCTTTTATGTGTTCTTCCTCATGTGTAGTAAATTGCATTTTTGGTACTTTATGTTTACATAAAATTTCAGATATAGTTATTTGTGTTTTAAAATGGCAAAATCAGTCATGTTGAGAATCGGCTCCTGAGGGCTCTGAATATGGTGGAGGATTGCTAGGCTCCGACAACAGCTGCTTGACGACTAGGGTTTAGCCGCGTAGTCCGACGACCCTACTCTTTCTCCTGCGGTATTTAAGGTAACATGTTTGCCTTATAATGTTTATCAAAATATGTTGGTTTGTGATCCCAGTGGTGAGCCAACTACAAGTAAAACGAGGCTAGACAAATGATGATATTAATACTTTTTAATTCTGACAATCAACAAAATTAGTGCAATGCAGAAAATCTTAAATTGCTGCCTTTATTTTTCCTTTGATACTTGCATGCCAGTAGGTAACATAATGCAAGTTGCAGGCCCTTTATGATACGGATGATGATATTAATACTCATATAAAAGGTAGTTATGGATAGTTAATTTATATTAATCGTATTTTAATCACTAAACTTTTATTTATATTGTTTTAACCCTAAAAGTTTGTATAATAAATTTATAGATATTTTTTTTTATTTTGTGTTTTTTTATATGTTTTGATTTTAGTTTTTTTATGTTTATCTTTTCATTTGTGTTTTCATTCGTGTTTTTGACATTTACTTTTACAATGAAATACACTTTTGGATTTTACAGGCTTACAACAGAGCAATAATCTTCTTTATGACGAAGTATGATTACGTTTGAACTAGTAAATTTATGGTTTTTTATTACGAGTTTTCTTTAATGTCTTAAGTTCTTTATGATTGTCATTTTATTTATGTTTTCATTTGAGTTTTAAGTTCTTTATGATTACGGGTTATGTTTTACGGTTTTACGTCAGAGTGTTAGCTGTTGCGACATGTTTTCTCATTTGCATTTGGATGTTTATAATCATGTTACTATTACACAATGTTTTCAAACCCGGACCGGACCGGCCGGTCTGACCGGTCGGACCGGGATTCGTTACCTCAAGCGGTCCGGTTACATGCTCAGAACCTTTTTCGAAGGAACCGGGCAGTTCGACCTGTAGCCGGCGGTCCGACCGGGAAACCGGGCGATTCGACCGGGATCTGGTACAAATCCGGCAATGAAAGCGACGATGGATGAACAAATCGGTTGGTGCGGCGGTTCTTGTGGGCGACTGGGCGAGAGCAGCTCCTCTTGGTGTGGCGGTGGGCGACTGGGCGAGAGCAGATCCGGTTCGTCTCTATGAGTTGTCGTCGGTTGGTGCGGCGGTGGGCGACTTAGCGATAGCAGATCCGGCGACGGTTGGTCCGGCGGTGCAATGGTGGTCGACGGTTGGTCTGGCGGTGCAACGGTGGTCGACGTTTGTGTGTTTCGCTCTCTAGAAAAGTTGGCATTTGGTTTGGTGGTTTACAGAGAAAGAAAGTATGTTTGGAGAGAGAGAAATGGAGAATATGTGATAGTGTACCAAGTAGTTATTTTGATTTTGTATTTTATTTTATAATATTGGCTGTATTTTTTTTGATGATAATACCGATGTTTGAAAACAAATATTTCGATATTTATTGTTTGATAAATACTTTCAAGTCTTCAAGACTTCAAGTATATAAATTTTGGTATGCGTACATATTATAGATTATAAATTTTTATTATACAACTCATGTAATACCCGGGTTTATAATATAGCATACTAATATAATATTTATGATATCATCCGGTTCTTAAATCCGGTCGAACCGGTCCGACAGCTGACCAGTAAAGAGACCGGTTCGACGTCCGGTCCGATTTTAAAAACATTGCTATTACAGCAGTACACAAGGTTATTGTCATAACACGAGTCGTAAAAACCGGTTTATTTAAATTTTAGTATATGTTGTTAAGCAGTGACAGAAACAACCTTATATATTTCAAAATAACAAGTTCACCCCTTCTACATTCGAGCGTTTACAACCGTCATCACAGTCAACCCCAGCACACTGATTAACTCCGGATATAACGCCTTTCGAATCTCGGCATAAACCTCGCCGTCCCACTTCCGTTTGGTCAACTCCTCCCCCAGGCGCACAGCAGCCTCAACCGTTTTCTCCCCGTTATCATGCGCCGAATCGATCAAACCCTTCACCACCGCTTCATCTGCTTTGAATTTCACCCCACGCAACAACACTTCCCGCCGGACCTCCGGCTTCGCCACCTTCGACCTTATCGCCGCCATGGCGTACTCCGGCAATGCCATCCCCATGTCCAACTCGCTCATGTACAAAACGCCTCGATCTCGCCGCATAAGGACGTAATCGTGGCTTATCGCGAGCAACAGCCCGGCTGCTGCGGCGTGGCCTGTGACGGCAGCAATTGTCGGCATTGGAAGGGAGATCAAGTCGGAGACGACGTCCTTAAACAGATTTGCCATATGTCGGAGGAGGTTAATGGCTTCCGACGGAGATCCATCGGATGCGGATTTCGCCCAGGCTATATCCAATCCGTTTGAGAAGAACTTACCTTCAGCGACAGTGATTAGGGCTGTGCCCCGAGTTGACTGAGATTTTACTTCAGAAAGAGCTGATCGGATGGAGGAGATGAGGATAGGATTGAGACGGTGTTCATCTGTGCCGGCGCCGGTCAATTTTAGGAAGAAGATTTTCCCGCGCTTTTCCAGAGTGCACATGTCGCCGGTGAGATTTTGGATCCGATAGATTCCTTTTTTAAAAAAAAAAAAAAACTTTTGGGCAAATTTAACTGCTCCTGAACCACCTCGAACTCGTTTTATACCCTTGCGACGAAGGTACTTTTAACATTAGAGTAAAATTACATTTTTATTAAATTAATTTAATTATAGAAAAATAAAAAATAATTATTTTAACTTTTATAAAAGTAGAGAGTATAAAAAAATGATGATGGTTTATTTTTTCAGGTCCTAAACAAATCAAACGACCTCCTGTTCGTATTTATTTGTGTAACACTAAACTTATTCCTGATTAGTTCATAAACATTAATCGAACAAAATTCTTGTTCTCGTTTGTTTAACAATTGTTTAACTTTGTATTTAGATTGAAAAACTATGATTAATATTTTAGATTAACAATGTTGATTTTTGTTTTTTAATGATAACTAGGTTATTAACATGTGTATTATACGGATCTAATATAAAATATTAAATAATTAGTAATGAAAATTTAACAATTATAAAACAATATTTTGACATATTAATAAATATTTTAAGTAGTAAAAAAAATTAAAAGCTTTAATCACTATACAAATGATATATAACTTTATGATGTGTAAAATTGATATGTATTAAATTACTGACGTTAAAATCTTTAGTTTGTATTATATTAAAAACTAACTTTTTAAATCAATAATATAAAATATAATTTTTGTATTTATTAAAATTAAACGATCAATTTAAAAAATAGTGTTAGATATAAAGGGCCAAAAGTGTAAAATATTGACGTATTTTATAAAAATTTTTTTAAGTGTTTAATTATAAAAAGATAAATAATATATTAATTATTAGTATTATAATTATTTGATAAAAGAAATAATTTATTTAATAAGAGATAGAATATAGTTAATTTATAGGAGAGAAAGTTAAGTGAAATAATAAAGTTTTGACAAGTGTCAATAATGGTGTAATAATATGACAAATGACTAGTGGTGTTAGAATATGACAAGTGACAAATATTTTACTTTTTTATTATAATGAATAGATGTTGATTGCATTTAATAGTCGTTGTGAACAAAAGCAAGTCTTTGATAAACGAACTTGAATTAGAATTTTTGTTCAAGTTATTCACATATTTGTTTTAGAGTAAATTGTCATTTTCCTCCATGTGGTTTGGATGAATATGGCAAATTCATCCTAACCACATGGAGGAAAATGACAATTTACTCTTTGTTTTATATTGTTTGTGACGAACGAACACATTGAAGGAATTATTTGTGTTCGTTCTTTTCGTTTATGATCCTAAAAATGAACCATTTACATCTCTATAAACTTTATGTTGTTAAAAACGTGAAAATGTATGTTTTTTATTTTTTATACGTATAAAAATTGTGAAAATGTATATTTTTTATTTTTTATACGTATAAAAATTGTACCTCTGCATTCATGTCTTATACCTAAACTAAAATTGACAAAAAATACCTTGAAGCTATTAGAATTTTTAAAGATGTCAGATCACTCGACTCCAATAAGAATAAAATGGATACCATATAAACAAAAATGATAAGACTTAAACCTTTGAATTGAAATAGCAAAAGTGACTAAAGCATAAGAACAAAAGAAATTTTATTCCTAATCTTATCATTTATTGAATTATATTAAACAACATTAGTTTAATTTATTTATACAACTTGTAAAGTAGGAAAATAATGACCATATTTATTAAAAAGAATCATAAAGCAAATAAATCATTAACATGCGAATAATGTTAGAACTGCCACGTAACCATCGAAAACCTACGTAACCGTGCCAGATCCTGTTATAGCTCGTGAAACCGTTGGAAACAACGTCGAAAACCAACGGAACCGTGTTGGAAACCGGTATAATCCCCGGAACAGTTGAAAACCATTATAATTGGCTGAAACTGCCACGTAATATCAGGCTCCATAAAAAACCATCGTAACAACCCAGTCCTGTCATCCACAATCGCCTATTTTAAATAGTTTAAATCTTGTTTGAAAATAATCTGACTGTTGAGATCAATCCATACGTCGGTTAGAAAGGCTAATGCTAATATATATATATATATATATATATATATATACATACATACATATATATGCATATCTGTGTGTGTGTGCATGGGCAAAGCTTAATAGGGCAAGGAGGCGACCGCCCCCTCTTTTTCCGTCCATAGTTTTAATTTTTGGGCCAAAAAATTATATTTAGTTAAAATAGTGGTTTCGTCCCCTCGCTTCGAAAAATTAACATGTATTCTAGGTTTCAAAAATTTCTGCCCTCTCACTTTGCCCAAACTCTCTCACCGTATAGGTGTGTATGTTACATTTTATTCGGTTTTTTTTGCCAGTGATCACTCTATAAGTATATGTATGGATGTCCATACATACATATTACATACATATTGCATTAAAAAGAACAATAAAGGTGTTTGGTGATTTGGAATTAGGATACATTTTATTCAGTTATTTTTTACTTGATCTTATTCTGAATAAAAACATGTGCATGTATTAAAGGGGATTATTAATATAATTTATACCTTTTTCTTAAAATTAACAATTTAATATTGAAGCATTAATTAATCTATCAAAATTTGTCAACTTTGCTCATAAATGATAAATGAAAAGCATTCGTTATGAAAAGATCCTAGATATTCTATATGTAGAAGTCATTAGGTTCTAGCAACTAAGAGGATTTGTAGTGTAAGGCGATTTTTTAATTATGTTAGGTTGGAGATACCTGTCTTCTTGTTCGAATTTCAAACGAGTGACCTCCTCTCTCCTTCTCTTGCGCATGTGTTTTTTTTGAACGGCCAACTAATCAACTGTCGGATACTTCGTGCGCGACCCCCAATGGCAAAAGGATGCTCAAGCTGGCCACTAGTCCAAACGGACGAAGCCCCTAGCCCACCAGCCACCAATTCCTGGGGAAAACCTGACCCAAGCGCCCGCACAAAAGCACGACGGTGGAAGGTCAGTAAAACCGGGTGAGATTAAGAATCAAACCCAGCACCTGGGTCTTCTATCACTTCCCCCATACCTCCATCTTACCACTATCTCTTATGCATGTTGTTTGTGGAAGTTCGAGAGAACAAAATGAATCTCATTCGCCCTAGAGATCACCCGTAACTCCTCCGTTCATTTTTCATTCTACTTTACCACAAGCATCTATTCCCAAACTATTAGAGAGCTTCTTGTCTAATAGTACTCGTTTGACATATTAGGTTTCTTTGTGAGTAATTATTATTGGATAAGCACGAATATTCTCAACTGTGGGTTTTCTTTTGAAAGATGAAGTCAGGTTACATGTTTGTCAAGTGATGTTTTATTTAACGGTTTAAAAATAAAATCTATTAATTTTTTTATTTTCCATAATAAAAAAATACATCAATATCCACTATTATAAGTTTATGAATCAAAATGGGATTTAACAAATGCAAAACCAAATTTAGAACTAAATATTAATAAGATATAGGTTTTATTTTATTGGAAAAATATCTTTAAAAGGTGATTAATATTTTGTTATGTCTATATATTAAAAGACAACGATGTGCCATAGGGTCTATTTCCTTGGTCTTAAGACCATAATTTGGCATTTTGATCTTATCTTCGATGAAAATGAGAGATACTATATGTACGTATTACAACAAAACAAGAATTTTTTTAATTAAAAGATTAAAAGCAAAAGCAATAATCTTTCTTTTTAACAAGATTTTAATTAAACATTTGCTCATCCAACATGTAACCAGTTCGATTTAAGTTAGACATATACTATGTTAGCCTCATAATTATTTGACGAAGCTTGAATAAGGTTAACGGTCCAAATTATAATTAGTTTAAAGTTTGTATTTAAAAGTCAAGTATGTAAACTAAAGGGTTCTAGGTATCAATAACCAAAGTTTATAACTGTATTAAGGTTATATAAAACCCAAATTAACGTATGCACAGTTTCATACGTATTCAAAGCAATCGTTCACATATAAATATTGGGTTACATACGTGTTCAAAGGAATCGTTCATAAATATAGATTTTTGTTGTGAGTGTTCATCAGGATCTTGAGTAGAGGTGGGCAAACCAGTTTTTTTTAAACCGGTTCCGGTCAACAAAATCAACAACCGGTTCCGTTTTTTGATCGGTTCCAACCGGTTTTTGGCCGGTTCCGGTTCGGGTTTGGCCAGGTAAAGGTGGAACCGGTTCCGGTTCCGATTTCTCATAGAATCTGGAAATACATGTACCCACCGGTTCGAGTACAACTAGTTCTGGTCACTACAAGAAAAAAGGTCTATAGCAATGATTTTTTTCAACCCTATAACAAGAACATTTCATTGCTATAGGGTATAAACACCTATAGCAACGAAATCTCGTTGCTATGTTTTTGGTGGCTACAGTCCCGTGGCAATAGGTATACAATGTTGTTGCTATAGATGTTGCTATAACTTAACCTATTGTAACAGCTAGTTGTTAAAAACTAACTGTCAAAATAATTTTATTAAATAAAATAATAATTTATTAATTGTTTATAAAAATTAAATAAATTAATTTAAATAAGATAAATTATTTTTTACTTAAGGAAATAACATGTTGTTGCTACACATTAAAAATAATAATAATAAATTAACTCGATTGCAACCACATACTTTTGCTACAAATCAAATTAAAAAAAGATTTAAATACATTAATTTAACTTTAAGCATCAGCTTATTCTTGCTATAGCTCTTGAAAAAAAAAAAACTAAATAAATTCTTTTAACTAATGGCAACCATATGTGCTTGCTACAACTCAAATTAAAAAAGAAGTTAAATAAATTAATTGTCTTATAGCATCCATATATGGTTGCTAATGACAAAAATAAAATATATTTTAATCAAATTTATTTTGACTTGTAGCAACAACATGTTGTAGTTGTAGATCAAACTAAAACATGTTTTTTTTTTTATTTTGTTACTGGATATATATATATAAAATATTATATAAGCTAATAAAGAAATCAAGCAGCATTTCTAAAAAAGCAAAATATTTAGACAAGAAAAACTTGTTCTAATAATTTAAAATAGCATTAGTTGGTACACGTTAAACAAAGATTACTAATCGCATCGACCAAATTCTCATCGGATGTCTTCTATTTGTTTTTGAATTCCTTCTTTCAAATTGCGCATTTCTTCCTCATGACGTTACTCTTGTTGGTGTTGTTGTTGGAGCTCTTGTTGGTGAAGTTGTTGTTCTTGAAGTTGTTGCTGCCAATGTGTTATTGAGTGGTCGGCATAACTCGACAAAGTAGGGTCCTCGTTTCTTACTACATGACCAACACCTGGTAGATGCCCACGCTTATTTCCTAAGACGCTCTTGATAACAAGAATCTCATCCACGTCTGTATCACTAAAATTGTTTTCTTCCATTTCCGCCGCCACACTTTTCATCTTTTCCTACATTAAACAATTAAATCAGTTGTATTAGAAACTTAAAACGTTAATATTATCATTTCTATTGACATGATTTATGCAAAAAGGAATATACACAATATTGCCTTCGAATTTAGATATACCTGCACAATAATTTAGTCCTTAACAATTTGCATGCAACCATGACATAGTTGGAATACTCCATGTTCTTTAGATCTGTATCGAATAAATTGGAGTATCCAGTTTTTGGGGCAATTAACCATCTAGACTTCTAGTATTGTTTCAACTAAAATAAATCGTCATGTAAATTCAAACTCATTGTTACAACTAACACTCACATAAACAATCCCATGGGTTTCACAGTTATCTCAAGGAACCAACGGGTCATAACCGAACCGACCCAAAAACTAAATTTACACAAATATGAGAACCAAAAACCAACCCTTTAATTTTTTTAAACATGGTTCGTAGATTTCGCGGCTCGTGTTCACGGTTTTTGCGAGTATGGACCGTGAATTGCTCACCCCAAATTGTCATTAGCCTATATATATATATGCATTTATGAGCAGAATTATATGTTATATATATATATATATATATCAACCACATAATACATGAATTTCAATCAAGAACACAACCATGTTTATTTTTGAAATACCATCAATTTTATGAATATCCTAATTGAAGTTTTTCTCATCTTTGCAATTTGACTTAAGATTCAGGAAACTTTTTTTCAAAAATAAAATATTCCGGTTCAAATAGTGGGGTCTAAACTATTATTAAAACAACACACTCAAGATTCAACTTTTTTAGGCTAGAAAAGACAATATTGGAATTCTTCTTAATTAAAGGAAGTTATGGTCCAATCAAATCAGCTATATCAGTAAGTATTTCTCAATATTAAAGGTTGCTTAAATCTAACAAAAAGATAAATACATAGGTATGCATTGACTTTAAATGTTAAAATGAATACAAATTTTCTAAAAGTTGGACAACACAACATTTTTCTAACCAAAATATTTAATGTGTTGTCCAATATTATCAATTTCTTTTGAGGATCTTAATGATAATATAAAGAATTATAGTTCTCTTACATTTGGGCCTACAAGCTCAAGTATCTTTTTAAACAGAAGAGTAATACAAGATTTTTATCAAGAATTATCCATCATTACTATCAATTACTGTAAGTCATGATTATTTTTAAGAATAATCCTTGTATTCCTTAAATGTGGATAAAGGCATTCAGAAGCTAGCATATAATGTTGCAATGTTGCTCATTTTTATAACACACACACACATACATACATACACACACACACACACATATTGTTGGAATTTTGTGTGAAAAGAAAAAGGAAAAAGAAATAGAAACCTTTCATATACCAATTCATTTGTCATGAATATGGTGCTTGTTAGTGGGCAATTGGCCATGAATATGCTAGTTAGTGGGCATAATGGCAACCTTTGAAATGCTAAGACTACAAGTATAAATAGAGGCATTTGGCCTCTTGTTGAAGTTGCTAGAATTTGAGATCACTACACCACTTGAGATATATACACACAAGCTCCAAAGGTTTCAAACACAATCATTTGCTTTGTTGAATTCTCAACAACCTACAACGATCGGTTCTCGTGTGAAACCCTCTTGTTTCAGGTGAAGTTTCGGGTTTTCGGTTAACTCCGGCAATACACACTGCTTCGGCTGTTGTACCCTGGGAAACAGTCGGGTTCACCTGGGTGGCCCGAAATATGTTTTAAGGGACCTCTGTTGAACAGAAATCCTCAGCCACCAAATTCATTTCAATTCGTTTCATCTTGTTTTATATTTCTTCTTGTAATTTCAATTTTAACATTTTTATATTTCTTGTATTACTTTATTTTAGATTTTGTATTTCTCTGAATTATAATTCGAGTAATTGAATAATAAAAGTATTTGTTTATTTTGTGAACGGTGTTCCTACAAGCTTAAAACAGATTTTAAAAACCACCGTTCATAAGTTTGTGTTTTTAAAATTATCGGATTACAAAACAGAAATATAAACTATTTAGTTTCGTACAAATGTTTATTTATCAAGAAATTTAAAATATGTTTTTAAATTTTGTTTTTGGTAAACAAGTATTTTTTTTATTAATAGGAAAATTCATACATTTTCTTTTGGTTTTTTGTAAACCATAACTGATTATTTTCTGTTTTGATGATTGTTAACAAAGTTTGGTTTTATATAATTCAATTTGTTCTTGTGTAAACCAAAAGTTTTATAAACCGTTTTGTTAACGTTTATTTAACGAACATATTCAAATCGTTTTTTTTTCTACGACTTTTATAAACGATAGTTATAATCGTTTATTTCTAACGAGCGTGCTAGAAAAAGGTTCTTGATGTAAAAACCGAAAATTATAAAACGTTTGATGCTTTAAAAAAAATCAATTCGATTTTGGGGTCGGTTTTGTGTAAACCATAATTCCACAAATAAGTGTCAAATTTTAGTAAAATTTGATTTTGGTTTTGTATAAACCATACGGTTTTTTGTAAACCACAATATTTTGATAAATTAAGCTCATCAAAGTTTAAGTTTTAAGTGGCGGACTTGTAGTAACTGGAAGGGTGGACATCGTTATCTGAGTTTCTTGTCTAGGAAAGTAATTCGCATATATCCCAATCAGCCGAGGGACCTGTCTTGCTTTCCTGGGGATTCTTGGAAAGAGTGTCTTAACCTATTAGGCCAAAACAAGTCATGCAAACGTTACATGAACTCAAATAACTTTGTTTGAGTTAAAAAGCTAAATTTAAAATTTGGTTTTGTGTAAACCTTATTTCTGAAAATCTGACTTGCTTCGTTTGCATTTCCACTTTTGTTTCAGTAATGACAACTGTACCTGCTCAAACTACAACACCTATGGGACCATTAGTTGGTGCCAAGCTGCCCAGACTGTGGCAAATCATGCTGAAAGACCTGAAAAGTTTTCGGGTTTGGACTTTAAGAGGTGGCAACAAAAGATGTTGTTTTACTTGACCACTTTGAACCTTGCGAGGTTCCTAACTGAATCCCCTCCTGCAATTACTGATGGGGATGTCCAATCCATAAGCGCTTTGGAAGCGTGGAAACACTCGGAATATCTATGTCGCAACTATGTGTTGAACGGTTTAGTGGATGCATTGTATAATGTTCACTGCAAGATAACAACTGCCAAAGAATTATGGGAGTCGTTAGACAAAAAGTATAGAACGGAGGATGCTGGCACAAAGAAGTTTGTGGTAGCCCGTTTCTTGGACTATAAAATGGTTGATACTAATACAGTTTTGAACCAAGTTCAAGAGTTGCAAATTATACTAAACGACATACATTCTGAGGGAATGACTCTTAGTGAGACATTTCAAGTTGCAGCCATGATTGAAAAATTGCCTCCAAGTTGGGTGGACTTCAAGAACAACCTAAAGCATAAGCGAAAGAAAATGACGGTGGAAGACCTTGTGGTACGTCTTCGAATTGAGGAAGACAACGGGATGGCTTTGAAAATAACACAACAACAATTTCCTCCAAAAGCCAATATGGTGGAGCATGGTCAATCTTCCGGTGGGTACAAAAAGAAAATTGACAACTACAAGGGCAAGGGCAAAGGCAAAGGCAAGGTTGTGGACCTTGGGCCGAAAAAATGTGGTGTGAGGAAGCAGGTTTTCCAATTTAAGGGGAAATGCTACAATTGCGGTGAACATGGTCACCGTGCTGATAAGTGCAAGGCTCCTAAACAGGACCGAGCACATATGATGGAGGATGATATGCCTTTAGTTGCTATGGTCTCTGACATCACTACTATGATGGAGGAGATCAACTTGGTGTCAAATGACCCTAAGGGGTGGTGGGTTGACACTGGTGCTACCCGCCATGTGTTTCCTGATCGGGCCCTCTTTAATACGTTTAAAGAGGTGGTGGGTGACTCTAAGCTGTACATGGGGAATGCAGGAACTACCGATGTCAAGGGTGAAGGTAGTGTGATCTTAAAGTGGACTTCGGGAAAGGAGCTCACTTTGAGTAACGTGCTCTATGTTCCTGACATACGCAAGAGCCTCGTGTCAGGATGGTTGCTTAACAAACATGGTTTTCGTTTAGTTTTTGAATCTGATAAATTTGTTTTAACTAAGCGTGGAATGTTTGTTGGTAAGGGTTATGCCCAAAATGGAATGTTTAAACTCAATGTAATAGCTAAGGTTGAGAACATGAATGAAAATGCTTCTACTTCTGCTTATTTAATTGAGTCATCTAATGTTTGGCATGATCGTTTAGGTCATGTTAATTTCAATTCGATGCGTCGTTTGATCAAATTAGATTGCATTCCAAAGTTTTCCATTGATTCAAAATACAAATGTACAACATGTGTTGAAGCAAAACAAACAAGATCATCTTTTAAGTCGGTTGAAAGAATAACCGAACCCCTTGACATAATTCATACTGATGTGTGTGATTTAAAATCGATTCCTACAAGAGGTGGAAATAAGTATTTCATCATATTTATTGATGATAGTACACGATATTGCTATGTCTAATTACTTAAGAGTAAGGATGAAGCAATTGACAAGTTTGTCTTGTATAAAACTGAGGTTGAGAATCAACTCAACAAAAAGATAAAAGTTCTAAGGAGTGATAGAGGCGGAGAATATGTTTCACCATTTGCCGATATTTGTGCACAAAATGGAATTATCCATGAGTGTACCGCTCCTTATTCCCCACAACAAAATGGTATTGCGAAACGAAAGAACCGTACATTGAAAAAGATGATGAATGCTATGTTAATTAGTTCTGGAATGAGCCAGGACATGTGGGGGGAAGCTATTTTGTCGGCTACTTATCTTTTAAACAAAATACCTTTCAAGAAAAAGGATGTAACTCCTTATGAGTTATGGATGAGAAGAAAGCCATCTTACAAATACTTGAAAGTGTGGGGGTGCCTAGCAAAAGTGGTGGTTCCACCACCAAAGGTTCAAAGAATAGGACCCAAAACCGTGGATTGTGTATTCATTGGTTATGCCCATCATAGTAGTGCATATCGGTTTCTTGTTTATGATTCAAAGAATCCTGAAATACACAAGAATACTATAATGGAGTCAAGGAATGCATCATTCTTTGAAGAAGTGTTTCCTTGCTTGAAAAAGGAACTCCCAAGTTCATCAATGCCAGTTGATGAGATTGTTCATGATGAAGATCAAGAACAATTAGAGGCTGAAGAGGTTGAGCCAAGAAGAAGTAAGAGGCAAAGGATTGAAAAATCTTTTGGACCTGATTTTCTTACTTATATGGTTGAGGGAGAGCCCCAGACCTATCGTGATGCAGTCACCTCTTCGGAAGGACCTCAATGGAAAGAGGCAATCAAGAATGAAATTGATTCTATTTTACAAAACCATACTTGGGAGCTATTAGATCTTCCACCAGGGTGTAAACCACTTGGATATCGATGGATATTCAAAAGGAAGATGAAAGCTGATGGTTCCATTGATAAGTACAAGGCAAGGTTAGTGATCAAAGGATTTAGACAAAAAGAAGGAGTAGATTACTTTGATACTTACTCGCCTGTGACTAGAATAACCTCGATAAGGTTGGTGCTTGGAATAGCGGCTTTAAGAAATTTGGAAGTCCACCAAATGGATGTTAAAACCGCTTTTCTAAATGGGGATTTAGAAGAGGAAATTTACATGGAGCAACCTGAGGGTTTCTCAGCTTTAGGCCAAGAAGGAAAAGTGTGTAAATTAGTCAAGTCATTATATGGCTTGAAGCAAGCTCCAAAACAATGGCATCAAAAGTTTGACCAAGTTATGCTTAACAATGGTTTCAAAATTAATGAATGCGACAAGTGTGTTTATGTGAAAAACACAATGAGAGGTTATGTGATATTATGTCTTTATGTAGACGATATTTATCATGGGGAGTGATGATAAGATGATTAAATCTACAAAAGACATGTTAAAAGCGAGATTTGACATGAAAGACATGGGTCTAGCTGATGTGATTCTTGGTATAAAGATCAATAGAACCCAACATGGTCTTGTGTTGAGTCAATCTCACTATGTGGACAAAATCCTTGAAAAGTTCAATGAGGGGGATACGAGTGTGGCTCAAACTCCAGTAGATACCACCCAACATATATCAAAAAATAGAGGTGAGGGTGTTGCTCAGTTAGAGTATTCCAAGATTATTAGCAGTCTGATGTATCTGATGACATGTACACGGCCAGACTTAGCATATGCTGTGAGTAGGCTAAGTAGATATACTAGTAATCCGAGCTCTGAACATTGGAAGAGCATGAAAAGATTACTAAGGTACTTAAGATACACAAGAAACTATGGGCTGCATTATGGCCGAGATCCAGCTGTTATAGAAGGATACAGTGATGCAAACTGTATATCCGATATGAAAGATTCCAAATCCACAAGCGGTTATGTGTTCACCCTTGGTGGAGCAGCTATAGCCTGGAAGTCTGTCACACCCCCAATTTTCAACTAACGGAATCATACCGTTTGGGAACGTGACAAACCAGGATCTCAGATCATTAGACATAACGAAGACCTCTATATGAATTTCAAAACATACTTTGGTCTAAAACTGTAACATCAAAATTTTCAAAGTTTGCGGAAGCGTTTTAAAACAATAACAATTGTAAAATGTAAATTACAATGCCAAGTTTTCAAATGTTCAAATCCAAATAACTATAATGTAAAGACATGCATGCGACTCAATCTCCTAGTCCATGCCTGCTTTCTTGTGCACCTTAGCGTCCTGAGAAAACATGTAAATCAAGTCAACACAAAGGTTGGTGCATTACACAGGTTTAAGCATTCACAAATGTTGAAACCATAGTTTGAATATAAAGTTTGCAGATAACATAATCACACATGCATAGTCATGATAGCTAGTCATTTATACTATTTACATAAGTGGTCGACACCGAAGCTGACTGTTGCATGCTAACGCATGTTTTGCCTTGCCACTATTGTCTAGCATAAACAATAGTAATGTGTGTTTGGTCAGTCAAACATTTGCGTAGATCCCATCTACCAAGTGAGGTTTGTCAAACCTAATAGATCTATTTCCAACTACCACGCTTTGCGCTACGGCAAACTAAACGGTTCGAAGTGTAAGGACTTGTAATGCTATATTTGCACATAATGTAAACAGCTAACTCATGCAAGTGATATGTATCTAAAATGTTTGTTGCACATGTTTTCTCCCCAAAACAGTTAAAATAAGAAAGGGGCCGTGTACGCACCTTTGATTGTAGCAGAATGATCAAACACTCGTGAACTTGCGTAGAAAGTCCTCTTACGAAGAACCTGTGTTTTAACAATAACCTAGTGTTATTCAGAATGTCGGTTTATGTTTGAAATCGCATACGTGTCAACACACGTATGTTAGAGTGTTAAGAATATGCATACGTATGTACGCGTGCCTTTGAAATCGTTTAAATAAAACCATATATGATTTTATTTAAATAAACGTAATTATACGCGATTTCGTTTTAGATCTAAAATGTGAATTTTATTATTCTAATACGTTCGTGATTCCGTTACGGTTCCAACGCAACTTGAACCAGTCAAAACAGAGTTATCATGAAAGAGTTATGATAAAATTACTTAAAATGATTTAAAATCTCAAAAACCAGCAGAGGCCGGGCTCGAACCCGCGACCTCTACTTCTTAGCACACACATCCCACCATCTGATCTGTTCCAATTTTCATTAATAGACTTGGTTTTTAATTGTTATAAGCCCAAACGGCCCACTAACCCCTTTGTTATCCATAACCAAACTATGTGACCACCAATCGGCTCTAAATTCGACTGAATTCAATCCCCATAACATAGGGGTTTTGTTCCCAGGTCCCTAATGAGCTCCAATCCAGTTCCAATTCAGAATTACAACACCATTCATCGATTAAATTGATGTTCATAGGTTCGAACCCAAAATTCGAAACCCATATGTCGATTTGATCGATTTCTGTAACAATAGACCATGTTTCCATAGGGGTTTCACTATTTAATGGATTTCTAATCTCTCTGTAACACTTAATTTAACTATCTAATCTGTTTAGATCGAAATCCCCAAAAAGTTTCTATCTAAGAACCCTAATAATCAATCTTGTGCAATTCGAAGTTAAAACCATGAATCATCATGGGGTTAAGCTTGATCGGTATACTCTGAAACTATTAATGTGATCCAATTTGATTCTAATTCACGTTTGCTAAGAATCCCCCAATTCGGTTCTAAGTATGAACCCTAGAAATCAAAGTCTTACAATTCGTTGTTAGAACACCCAATTGATAATTGAGGTTGCTTAGTCGGCATCTTCTGAAACTATCCATGTATATCAATTTGAATATCAAACCCATTTCAATCAAAATCCCCAAAACCGATTTGTTCTAAAAACCCTAGAATTGAAATCATTCAATTCGTTATTGTTTGATGAAATCAACACATGGATTTCATTAAACTAATGATTTCTAAACTCTCTGTGCCAATCGATTTCTTTCTTAAACTCAATTTAACAAAACCCCCAAATCGATCCCCCACATGAACCCTAGAATTCGAATCCCATTAATCTGATGTTAGAAACTGAAATTAACCTGTGGTTATCCTTAGTCGGCCATGTTAGAAGGTGTAGGAACGAGAACTTACTTGTTTTGATGATCAATTGAACGAGATCGACTTCTAGCCCTAGGTTCGGCCCCCCTCAAGATCAATTCTTCAAACCGAAGCTTCACCGATCGAATTGTTGCTTGTAACAGATCCTAATGATGCCGAATAGAGTCTCTGAGAGTTCAATTTTGCGAAATTTGATCGAATGTTGAGGTTTTAGATATGTAGGGCTACGGTTTCGAGTTTTGTAACCGATTTCTGAATAAATTCGATGATTGAAGAGTTCCATAACGTATCTCAGATGTTACTCACCATCAATGTGAGTTAAGAAAGTGTTGAATTCGTTTTCTAACCATGATTTACTATGAATTTCGATTTACAAGCCATATATTCGAATTTTTGACTTGCAAAAGTCAAAATTGCTACCTATAACCTTTTCCAAGGTCTATTCTTGTAATTAAATCATTTTAGGGTTAATTTTGTTTAATACAAACCCTTACAATTTGATTTTGTGACATTTCATAACACTTCTTGTTAGTTTCGGTTAACGGTATTACTCCGAAAAGTCGAATTGTCACATCATCCCCTTGTTGAAGGAATTTTCGTCCCGAAAATTGTAAAATGTTAGGAGTAGTTAGGACACTACTTGTGAGTTCAAAATGTACATGTTGGTGTGGTTTGATCATTCGGTGTGCTTGTGTGTACTCACACACAAAACCCAATGTTTGCAACATCACAACTAAATGTGATTGTTTTATGTAATTGTTTTGCGTGTACACTAGTTAGTTCACCTAACTGTGATTGTTTGTGTTTGATCATAATGTGTTGTGCAACCTCGCACATACTGAGTGTTTGTAACTGTTTGTACTATGCAACCTCGTACATAGTAAAATGTGTGTAACTAATCATGCATGTACTACCATAACATGTAACATATGAAATGTAGCACATAAAATGTATAAAATATAATGTAGCACAAATGTTTGTAACAAAACCAATTGCATAAAATGTTTGTGCTTACCGTTTAAAATCTGAAGTGTTGATGTGTGAAGCATCACGTCATCCCCTTGTTGAAGGAAATTTCGTCCCGAAATTTAACGTGCGCTCTCAGTGTTTGTTGCTGTTGTTTTAAACAGATGAGGATACTTCTTCATCATTTGGTCTTCTCGTTCCCATGTGAATTCAGGACCACGTCTTGAATTCCACCGAACTTTGACTATCGGAATCTTGCTTTGTTTGAGTTGTTTGACCTCTCGATCCATGATTTCAGCTGGTTCTTCAATGAATCGTAACTGTTCATCCACTTGTATTTCTTCCAATGGTACAATCAATGTCTCATCAGAAAGACATTTCTTCAAATTCGATACATGAAAGACATCATGAACTCCACTGAGTTCATCCGGTAGTTTGAGTTGATACGCAACCGGACCAATCCTTTTCAGGATCTCAAAAGGTCCAACGTAACGTGGACTAAGCTTTCCGCGCTTGCCAAATCGTATCACTCCTTTCCAAGGTGACACCTTTAGAAGAACTCGGTCTTTGTAACAACTGTGTCGGAACCGTCGCCGGAACAGTGAACGGAACAGTAACGGCACAGTAACTCAGGTACAAACTATGCAAACTATTGATGTACTGTCAACTATGAAATGCTATACAGTAAACTATTATACTACTGTTTCTGAAATCTGATTAAACTTTACAGTTTAACAGTCAGAAACACATCAGACAACCTGGAACAGTGATACTAATGATTATTGATGTGCTATAATGTGTAAACGTATGCGAGGTTAAACAAAACGAAACGATAACGGTTGTTGTTACGGAATGCTAAACCGATGAGTTATTCGCATAGGTGACGATCTGTACGAATGATTCTGATAGTTTAACGTTCTGAAATAATAACTGAAAAGTAGAAAACAAAAGTCGGAAAGCAAAACCATCGTCGTGTTCGTTCGAATGACGATTCGAACGAATACGCGCGATGGTGACGCGTTCTGACGAAACGAAAACGAAAACGATAAAAGATACGAACGATCATAAATTCAAAGAAATAACATAATTCTTATTTTACAATTTTGAAGCTCATCATTAAACAAATTAAATTAAACTATTTTAAGAAAATCGCGAACATGTTTAATAAACGCGTAAAATATTATAACTCGATATTTTAATTGTACGCAACAAAATTTAATAAAATTTCTAATAATATTTATAATTTTGTCATCCTTAAATAATTCTTTTATTAATTACGAAGAACGCGCGCGTACTTTCCGGAACCGTAACGAAAATACGAACCGAGCTACAAAAACAAACCCGAACACACGCGGAGTATATAAACCCCAAAAGAACTCTTTTTATTCACTTCACCTCTTTCTTCCACCTCCCAAACCCTAAATTTCCGGATTCAAGCTTCTACCACCATTTTTGAGCTTCCAAAGCTCATAACTTGCTCAAAACTCAACGAAATCAAGCCATTCTTGAACCCAAACGAAGATCTCGACCTCCTCTACACGAAAGTACAACCAATCTGGAAAGAAACCCACCTAAATTCGAGGTATGAAGTTGTTTGTTACACGAAAACTAGGGTTTTCTTCCCTAGTTCGAACAACACTTGGACAACCGGTTACACTCATCACCCTCGAACCTTATGACCAGCTGGGCAAACACTAACCTACACCACTTCAAACACACCATAAAACCTTGAGAAGAGGGTAGTGATGGGCGCCGCCGCACCTTGGCCGAAGGAACCACCCAGGTGGTCGAATGAGTCTGCAAACCCTCATTCGGCGAATGGCAACCCAGCCATTCGAGCCTACCTCCCCATTCGCCCACCTCACCTTCAGTCGACAAAGCCTCTCATTCGTTGGATAGCCATTCGAAGGAAGCTTCATTCGCCAGTCAGGCTCATTCGACCACAGTATCATTCGAACGGTGATGTTTTCATTCGACCAGGACTGCCATTCGACCAACCCTCTACCTTTCGACCACTACTCTCATTCGCTGGAATCACCCTCATTCGCCCCTACCCATTCGACTGGTCCCATTCGCCCTAGGCTAAGCCACATTCGGCCAAAGGCCATGTGGCGAGCCATTCGATTAGGTGTTCCACCAATGGACCAGCTCTCATTCGACCACCAAGTCATGGCTCCTGATGTCTTCACTCGATCTAACCTTGAGACAATCTTGTTGATTAGTAGCCCAAAGTGGCCCAGTTCGTTGGCCCAATAGCACATGTTAGCCCAAAGTTCAGGCCCAACATCATCTTGATTCAGTAACAACCAGTACAACGACTTTGTTTGATCCAAAGAAACTGTTTTACTCAACAGTGGCCCAAGGCCCACTATCCAGGCCCAACACCCCATTCGATCTGAGATATTGGCCCAACCATGCGCCCCAATTAATCTGTTTTGGGCCAGGAGCAGTTCGGCCCAGTGCCATTTGATTTCGGCCCACCTTAACCACTTAGCCCAAGCAACTAAATCGGTCCATGTTCCATCAATCCGGCCCAGTCATCGGGCCCATAAAGCATTCGGTCATGACACTTGGAATGAACTACTTGACTTAGATTTCATACAAACACATAAATAACATGACATGGATTACACACATGGGAATTGGGTGTTTTGTTACATGGGTGATAGATTTCACTTAATGAACTACACAACTTTACAACAATACGTGTTATAAAGAATGTTGTCTCATAACTTAACAATTAAGAAGGTCTATTTCAAGATTTATAAAGGATACCTATAAGGTTCACAATATAACTTCAAGTTTAAACATACAATTAATTAACTTATTGTTATATGATTTTAGTATGTCAAGAATGAATTAAAGACAAAGAGAGGTGAAAAAGATTAAGTTTGAAAGAATCACTACAACAAAATACTAAGCTCAATTTAAATTGATCTAAGTACTAGAATGAGTCATAACAAGTGAACCAAGGCCGAATCATGACCGAGCCTTACGAGTGTTAGCCAAAATCATGGCTAACACCTACACATACACAAACCATTCATAAACTTATACTTACAAGTTGTAAACAACGTGAAATCAATACAGGATTGTGAAAACAATATCAACTACAACAAAGAGCGCGTGCATTCTTGTTTGAGACTAAGTCAACTACTACAACTACAAGGTGAGTTCATTGTCCCTTTTCAAACTATTTTGGTTTTTAACTCGGGACTGAGAAGCATGTTATTCATTTTAAAACAAACGTTTTAAATTTAACAAAATGCTTTTATACTATTGATTATGCCAAGTGCTAAAGGCATAAGACTCTACTTAAACTAAATGCTATTTGATTATGCCAAGTGCTAAAGGCATAATACTCTATTCAAACTAAATGCTATTTGATTATGCCAAGTGCTAAGGGCATAAGACTCTATTTAAACTAAATGCTATTTGATTATGCCAAGTGCTAAAGGCATAATACTCTATTCAAATTAAATGCTATTGGGTTATGCCAAGTGCTAAAGGCATAAGTTACTTGCTAATACTAAAGCTATGTGATAATACCAAGTGCTAAAGGTATTTACTAATTGATGATACTCTTGTGGATGCTAATTCTATGAAATCTTGTTCAAGCTAATACTATGAGTTATGCTAGTACTAATGTTAAGGGTTAAACTAAATGCTAATACTACGGGTTAATGCTATGGGTTGTAAATGCTAAAGACTAATGTAAACTCTAAATGCTAAGGATACTATTAGGCTACGGGGACACTACATGCATACATACATACTTATACGTTGGATACTTAAATCTATGGATACTATATGCTCTTGAATGCTATGTGATTGCCATGCTCAAACAACGGTTACCGGTTGTAAAGCTAGTTCTTGTGCACAAGTTACGTAAATGCTGGACTCTTTGTATGCTAAAACTATAGGCTATGGAAGAACAATAGTTGGTCTCTCAGTGCTTGCCTTCAGGTGTTCTTCCTAGCCGGGACTTGAAGAACAATAGTTGGTCTCTCAGTGCTTGCCTTCATGTGTTCTTCACAGTCTTATCGAGGAAATGGACTGATGGCCTCTCAGTGCTTGCCATGCAGTGTTTCCCACATCTATTTACCTGGGTTATCAGTAACTAGGACGATATTGTGATCCTTAGTTGACTTTGTGTCGACCTGGAAATTCTCTATCTCCCCCTGAGTTGCTAATCATACCTGGGGCTGGTTTGGATTGCTAATGGATTCCTTCGGGCATCCGGTTATCCTTACCGGTAACTATCAGACTAAACTCACGTATACTATTGGTGATTGGGGAAACTTACAGACACAGGTGTTTAAACTATGACGGGGAATCTATACGGATGGGTAGGTAAAAGGCTTAATTATTATTAATAACAGTGTCATATGCATATTAGTATGTGGTGGGATAGCGTCTGGGCTTGACCCTTTCGTGATTCCCTATATATAAGCATACCGATTTGGATATTACATGTGGAGTTAATAAGGTTAAGGTTTTACCTAAAGGAGTTTTGCTAAAACTATTTAAACTTACAAATTACATGAACTCACCAACCATTGTGTTGACTTTGTTTTCTTACATGCTTTCTCAGGTGATGCACATGTTTAACTTAAGCTTTTGGATTGCATGCTAGGCGGCCTAAATAGAGGACCTAGTGATTTTGGGAAGCACATATTTTGTTAATCACACGAATCATTCTTGGATGTCTTGTACAGATTACAAGATAGAATACATTGATTCTTTTGTTAGGTTTACCAAGTTAAATTATCAAACATTGACATTGTAATTTAACTTTGTAATCCTAGTTAAATGCTTTATTGTGCTTTAGTTATTCTTAACATTGATGCTGTGTAAACAATCTGATCAACCCGATTATCACACCCGATATCGCGCCCCGGGAACCTTCCGCCCGACGGGGACTCCGATCCAACCCCGCCGGCCCGGGGTGTGACAGATTGGTATCAGAGCTCAAGGTTATAGAGAATATTAGGTCATTTACTTAAATGGTTTGGCCTAGACTATAACTTAGGGACCCTCATATAGAGAACATAAGGTTTAAGTATGCATTTTGTCTTCTGCATTCGATCACTGCACTAACCAGATTCTTTTGGTTATGATCAGAATGCCGCCGAGAAGACAACCGTCTTCGCAAGTCTCGGCACCACATTCATCTACTCCTACACCACCAGATTCACCACCGCCACCGCCACCTCCTCCTCCGCATAGTCCTCCTCCAAACACGAGCACAGGTCCAGTCATTGATCCCACTACTGTCGCTTTGGCAACACTACTGAGTACTCAACTGACCAGTCAGCTGAAGGATGTCATCCCAGAGATGATAAATCGGATTCAGAGTCATGGCAACAACTCTGGTCACACTACAGGGGAAGCTAGTGGAAACACTAGCCACACTTCAGACTGCTCCTACAAATCCTTTGTAGGATGCAAACCTCCAAGCTTCACTGGTGCTGAAGGAGCTGTTGGACTCATCCAATGGCTTGAAAAGATGGAGAACACCCTGGACATAAGCAGCTGTCCTGAACACCACAAGGTCCGTTATGCAGCAGGTTCTTTCAGCAAACGGGCTCTAACTTGGTGGAACGCACAGATCAGGGCAAAAGGAAGGGACGAAGCGATGGCGATGCCCTGGGCGGAGTTTAAACTTTTACTGAGGAATGAGTTTTGCCCAAAGCATGAACTTCAACAACTAGAGATTGAGCTCTCGAACCATGTGATGAAGGGAGCTGATCATATGACCTTTACCACTCGCTACCATGAGTTGGTAGCTCTGGTGCCAGAAATGGTACCAACACTAGAGAAACTGATTGATCGCTACGTTGCAGGATTACCCTCCTGTATTCAAAGCATTGTACTGGCTGCCTATCCTGCCACTCTAGAGTCAGCCATCTCTCTCTCAGCCAAACTTACTGGGGTAATGATGAAGTCAGGAGTCCTGAAAGACGACTCGGGAAAAGCAAAGGAATCCACTTCAAAGAAGCCCGAGCACCATCAGAAGAAAAAGCAAAAGGTCGTCAAGAACTATGTCATGGCCACCCCTCTTCAACAGGTCACTGCAGCACCTGCTCAGGTTGCACCCAAGAACTATGTGGGACCGCATCCTCAGTGTGCACGATGCAGATTTCATCATCCTACTACGGCGCAATGCCGTAAATGCAACAACTGTGGCCGATTAGGTCACCGTGCTCAGCAATGCCGTGTACCGGCAACTCGTACTGCTAACAATGCTGCTGTAGCACTCCCTCCACCACCAAGACCTGACAATCACAACAACAACAACAGAGGATGCTATAACTGTGGAGAAATAGGCCATTTCTCCAGAGAGTGTCCGAAACGAGCACAACAGGGAGCCCAAGCACCACGTGGAAGGGCTTTTGTCATTGGAGCCAATGCTGCACGCCAAGACCCTAATGTGGTCACTGGTACATTTCTTATACATGACTCTTATGCATCTATTTTATTTGACACTGGTGCAGATCAGAGTTTTATTTCATCTGACTTTGCAAGCCAACTTAATCTTACTGAGGAACCTTTAGATTCCCCATACATTATCGAAGTAGCGAACGGAAAGCAGGTTACAGTTAGCACTATACTTAGGAACTGCCCACTTACACTCACAGATCACACATTTATCATCGACTTGTTGCCGATGGAGTTGGGCAGTTTCGACATCATTGTAGGGATGGATTGGCTATCACTCAACAGAGTTGAGGTTATCTGTTCTGAAAAGCTACTTCGGATTCCAGTAACAGACGATCGTGTATTGGAAGTTCGTGGAGATCAATCAAAGAGAAACGTAAAGATCATATCATGCATAAAAGCGCGTAAGTGTCTACAAAAGAAATGTGTAGCTTTCTTGGCTCATGTGGTGGAGAAACAAAAAGACAAGAAGACTATTCAAGACGTGCCGATAGTAAAGGAATACCCTGAAGTATTTCCTGAAGATCTGCCTGGTTTGCCACCTGTGCGACCGGTAGAGTTTCGTATCGATCTGATTCCTGGAGCAACACCTGTTGCTAAATCTCCTTATAGATTAGCACCTTCGGAGATGCAGGAATTATCTAACCAATTGCAGGAGCTACTGGATAAAGGTTTCATTCGACCGAGCTACTCGCCTTGGGGAGCCCCGGTTTTGTTCGTGAAAAAGAAGGATGGATCTTTTCGAATGTGCATAGACTACAGGGAACTAAACAAACTAACCATCAAGAATCGGTATCCATTACCGAGGATTGATGATTTGTTTGATCAATTGCAAGGAGCTCAGTTCTTTTCGAAGATCGATCTACGTTTCGGGTACCATCAACTTAGAGTGCAAGACGAAGACATACCAAAGACGGCGTTTCGTACCAGATACGGGCATTACGAGTTCATGGTGATGCCTTTCGGTTTGACGAATGCACCTGCGGTTTTCATGGATCTCATGAACCGTGTGTGTAAGCCATACTTAGATCAATTTGTTATTGTGTTCATTGATGACATATTGATCTATTCTAAGAGCAAGGAAGAGCATGAGCAACATCTTAGAACGATCTTGGAGCTGTTAAAGGAAGAGAAGCTCTATGCCAAATTCTCTAAGTGTGAGTTTTGGTTAAAAGAGGTTCAATTCCTAGGTCATGTTGTTAACAGCGAAGGAATACATGTTGATCCTGCCAAGATTGAGGCGATAAAAGATTGGGACACTCCGAAGACACCGACGGAGATACGTTCTTTTCTAGGCTTAGCAGGCTATTACAGAAGATTCATTTCGAATTTTTCTAAGATAACTCTGCCACTCACAAAGTTAACACAGAAGAGCGAGCCGTTTGTTTAGGAGCAAAAGCAGGAAGAAGCCTTTCAGACCTTGAAGCAGAAGTTATGCGATGCTCCGATCTTATCTCTCCCAGATGGTTGTGATGACTTTGTAGTATACTGCGATGCCTCTAATTAGGGACTTGGTTGTGTACTTATGCAGAGAGACAAAGTCATTGCTTATGCTTCGAGACAACTGAAAGTTCATGAGAAGAACTACACTACTCATGATCTGGAACTGGGAGCTGTGATATTTGCCTTAAAGATCTGGAGACATTATCTCTATGGCACCAAGTGTACCATATTTACTGATCACAAAAGTCTGCAACATATATTTGATCAGAAGGAACTCAACATGCGACAGCGACGTTGGGTTGAGCTTCTGAATGACTATGACTGTGTAATCAAGTACCATCCGGGCAAGGCAAATGTTGTTGCTGATGCCTTGAGCCGGAAGGAACGAGTCAAACCCCTGCGCGTTAGAGCAATGGGAATGACTGTGCAGACAAGCTTACACGACAAAATTATGCAAGCACAACAAGAGGTTGTTGAACGTGAAAACCTGAAGAAAGAACTCGATTGTGGAGCGGAGAAACATTTGGAAACGAAATCTGATGGACTTGTTTACTTCAAGGATCGTGTATGGATTCCTGCAGTATACGAGTTAACGAAGCTTATTTTTGATGAAGCGCACAAGACCAAGTACTCTGTGCATCCTGGTGCTGATAAAATGTATCAAGACTTACGTGCATTTTATTGGTGGCCGGGCATGAAGAAAGACATAGCTGAGTATGTTGGTCGATGCCTTACGTGTGCTAAGGTGAAGGCAGAACACCAAAAACCTTCTGGTTTACTGGAACAGCCCGAAATTCCACTATGGAAGTGGGAACAAATAGCTATGGACTTTGTTACCAAGCTACCCCGCACTTCCAGTGGACATGATACCATTTGGGTTATCGTTGACCGATTGACTAAGTCTGCTCATTTCTTGCCAATGCGAGAAACGTATACGATGGACAAACTAGCGAAGCTTTACATCGACGAGATAGTGGTACGCCACGGTGTGCCATTGTCTATCATCTCAGATCGTGATAGCAGATTTACATCAAGGTTCTGGCAATCATTGCAGAAATCTCTGGGGACGCGATTGAACTTGAGTACAGCTTATCATCCACAAACGGATGGTCAAAGCGAGCGTACTATTCAGACCCTGGAGGATATGTTGAGAACTTGTGTTCTAGACTTCGGTGGTAATTGGGACTCTCACTTGCCTCTAATCGAATTCTCCTACAACAACAGTTATCACAGCAGCATCGGTTGTGCCCCATTTGAGGCTCTTTATGGCCGAAAGTGTCGATCACCGATCTGTTGGTCCGAAGTGGGAGATAATCGAATCACAGGGCCAGAACTGATACAAGAAACTACAGACAAGATTGCTCAGATACAACAAAGACTACAAGCAACACGAAGTAGACAAAAGAGCTATGCCGACAAACGGCGTAAGCCGTTGGAATTCCAAGTGGGAGACCGTGTCATGTTGAAGGTTTCCCCATGGAAGGGCGTAGTTCGATTCGCAAAGAAAGGCAAACTAACACCACGATATGTGGGACCGTTCGAAATCATTGAACGTATTGGTCCTGTAGCATACAGATTGAGCTTACCGGATGAACTTAGTGGTGTACATGACGTGTTTCACGTCTCAAACTTGAAGAAATGTCTTGCTGATGAAACTCTTATCATACCGATTGAAGAAATTCAATTGGATGAACACTTACGTTTCGTAGAGGAACCATTGGAAATCATGGATCGCAAGGTTAAACAACTAAGGCGAAGTCGTATTCCTATTGTCAAAGTGCGTTGGAACTCAAGGCGCGGACCCGAGTTTACTTGGGAACGCGAAGATACATGAGAAACAAATATCCCCAACTGTTCGCAGAGGAAGCCGTACCCGAGAACAATGCTTAAATTTCGGGACGAAATTCCTCT
The DNA here is from genome assembly GCA_009363875.1 of Mikania micrantha. Classification (NCBI taxonomy): domain Eukaryota; kingdom Viridiplantae; phylum Streptophyta; class Magnoliopsida; order Asterales; family Asteraceae; genus Mikania; species Mikania micrantha. Next base: position 53,440,499 of record CM018698.1, on the reverse strand, counting down.
AACAAGGGGAGACTGTAACAACTGTGTCGGAACCGTCGCCGGAACAGTGAACGGAACAGTAACGGCACAGTAACTCAGGTACAAACTATGCAAACTATTGATGTACTGTCAACTATGAAATGCTATACAGTAAACTATTATACTACTGTTTCTGAAATCTGATTAAACTTTACAGTTTAACAGTCAGAAACACATCAGACAACCTGGAACAGTGATACTAATGATTATTGATGTGCTATAATGTGTAAACGTATGCGAGGTTAAACAAAACGAAACGATAACGGTTGTTGTTACGGAATGCTAAACCGATGAGTTATTCGCATAGGTGACGATCTGTACGAATGATTCTGATAGTTTAACGTTCTGAAATAATAACTGAAAAGTAGAAAACAAAAGTCGGAAAGCAAAACCATCGTCGTGTTCGTTCGAATGACGATTCGAACGAATACGCGCGATGGTGACGCGTTCTGACGAAACGAAAACGAAAACGATAAAAGATACGAACGATCATAAATTCAAAGAAATAAGATAATTCTTATTTTACAATTTTGAAACTCATCATTAAACAAATTAAATTAAACTATTTTAAGAAAATCGCGAACATGTTTAATAAACGCGTAAAATATTATAACTCGATATTTTAATTGTACGCAACAAAATTTAATAAAATTTCTAATAATATTTATAATTTTGTCATCCTTAAATAATTCTTTTATTAATTACGAAGAACGCGCGCGTACTTTCCGGAACCGTAACGAAAATACGAACCGAGCTACAAAAACAAACCCGAACACACGCGGAGTATATAAACCCCAAAAGAACTCTTTTTATTCACTTCACCTCTTTCTTCCACCTCCCAAACCCTAAATTTCCGGATTCAAGCTTCTACCACCATTTTTGAGCTTCCAAAGCTCATAACTTGCTCAAAACTCAACGAAATCAAGCCATTCTTGAACCCAAACGAAGATCTCGACCTCCTCTACACGAAAGTACAACCAATCTGGAAAGAAACCCACCTAAATTCGAGGTATGAAGTTGTTTGTTACACGAAAACTAGGGTTTTCTTCCCTAGTTCGAACAACACTTGGACAACCGGTTACACTCATCACCCTCGAACCTTATGACCAGCTGGGCAAACACTAACCTACACCACTTCAAACACACCATAAAACCTTGAGAAGAGGGTAGTGATGGGCGCCGCCGCACCTTGGCCGAAGGAACCACCCAGGTAGTCGAATGAGTCTGCAAACCCTCATTCGGCGAATGGCAACCCAGCCATTCGAGCCTACCTCCCCATTCGCCCACCTCACCTTCAGTCGACAAAGCCTCTCATTCGTTGGATAGCCATTCGAAGGAAGCTTCATTCGCCAGTCAGGCTCATTCGACCACAGTATCATTCGAACGGTGATGTTTTCATTCGACCAGGACTGCCATTCGACCAACCCTCTACCTTTCGACCACTACTCTCATTCGCTGGAATCACCCTCATTCGCCCCTACCCATTCGACTGGTCCCATTCGCCCTAGGCTAAGCCACATTCGGCCAAAGGCCATGTGGCGAGCCATTCGATTAGGTGTTCCACCAATGGACCAGCTCTCATTCGACCACCAAGTCATGGCTCCTGATGTCTTCACTCGATCTAACCTTGAGACAATCTTGTTGATTAGTAGCCCAAAGTGGCCCAGTTCGTTGGCCCAATAGCACATGTTAGCCCAAAGTTCAGGCCCAACATCATCTTGATTCAGTAACAACCAGTACAACGACTTTGTTTGATCCAAAGAAACTGTTTTACTCAACAGTGGCCCAAGGCCCACTATCCAGGCCCAACACCCCATTCGATCTGAGATATTGGCCCAACCATGCGCCCCAATTAATCTGTTTTGGGCCAGGAGCAGTTCGGCCCAGTGCCATTTGATTTCGGCCCACCTTAACCACTTAGCCCAAGCAACTAAATCGGTCCATGTTCCATCAATCCGGCCCAGTCATCGGGCCCATAAAGCATTCGGTCATGACACTTGGAATGAACTACTTGACTTAGATTTCATACAAACACATAAATAACATGACATGGATTACACACATGGGAATTGGGTGTTTTGTTACATGGGTGATAGATTTCACTTAATGAACTACACAACTTTACAACAATACGTGTTATAAAGAATGTTGTCTCATAACTTAACAATTAAGAAGGTCTATTTCAAGATTTATAAAGGATACCTATAAGGTTCACAATATAACTTCAAGTTTAAACATACAATTAATTAACTTATTGTTATATGATTTTAGTATGTCAAGAATGAATTAAAGACAAAGAGAGGTGAAAAAGATTAAGTTTGAAAGAATCACTACAACAAAATACTAAGCTCAATTTAAATTGATCTAAGTACTAGAATGAGTCATAACAAGTGAACCAAGGCCGAATCATGACCGAGCCTTACGAGTGTTAGCCAAAATCATGGCTAACACCTACACATACACAAACCATTCATAAACTTATACTTACAAGTTGTAAACAACGTGAAATCAATACAGGATTGTGAAAACAATATCAACTACAACAAAGAGCGCGTGCATTCTTGTTTGAGACTAAGTCAACTACTACAACTACAAGGTGAGTTCATTGTCCCTTTTCAAACTATTTTGGTTTTTAACTCGGGACTGAGAAGCATGTTATTCATTTTAAAACAAACGTTTTAAATTTAACAAAATGCTTTTATACTATTGATTATGCCAAGTGCTAAAGGCATAAGACTCTACTTAAACTAAATGCTATTTGATTATGCCAAGTGCTAAAGGCATAATACTCTATTCAAACTAAATGCTATTTGATTATGCCAAGTGCTAAGGGCATAAGACTCTATTTAAACTAAATGCTATTTGATTATGCCAAGTGCTAAAGGCATAATACTCTATTCAAATTAAATGCTATTGGGTTATGCCAAGTGCTAAAGGCATAAGTTACTTGCTAATACTAAAGCTATGTGATAATACCAAGTGCTAAAGGTATTTACTAATTGATGATACTATTGTGGATGCTAATTCTATGAAATCTTGTTCAAGCTAATACTATGAGTTATGCTACTACTAATGTTAAGGGTTAAACTAAATGCTAATACTACGGGTTAATGCTATGGGTTGTAAATGCTAAAGACTAATGTAAACTCTAAATGCTAAGGATACTATTAGGCTACGGGGACACTACATGCATACATACATACTTATACGTTGGATACTTAAATCTATGGATACTATAAGCTCTTGAATGCTATGTGATTGCCATGCTCAAACAACGGTTTGGCCTCTCAGTGCTTGCCTTACCGGTTGTAAAGCTAGTTCTTGTGCACAAGTTACGTAAATGCTGGACTCTTTGTATGCTAAAACTATAGGCTATGGAAGAACAATAGTTGGTCTCTCAGTGCTTGCCTTCAGGTGTTCTTCCTAGCCGGGACTTGAAGAACAATAGTTGGTCTCTCAGTGCTTGCCTTCATGTGTTCTTCACAGTCTTATAGAGGAAATGGACTGATGGCCTCTCAGTGCTTGCCATGCAGTGTTTCCCACATCTATTTACCTGGGTTATCAGTAACTAGGACGATATTGTGATCCTTAGTTGACTTTGTGTCGACCTGGAAATTCTCTATCTCCCCCTGAGTTGCTAATCATACCTGGGGCTGGTTTGGATTGCTAATGGATTCCTTCGGGCATCCGGTTATCCTTACCGGTAACTATCAGACTAAACTCACGTATACTATTGGTGATTGGGGAAACTTACAGACACAGGTGTTAAAACTATGACGGGGAATCTATACGGATGGGTAGGTAAAAGGCTTAATTATTATTAATAACAGTGTCATATGCATATTAGTATGTGGTGGGATAGCGTCTGGGCTTGACCCTTTCGTGATTCCCTATATATAAGCATACCGATTTGGATATTACATGTGGAGTTAATAAGGTTAAGGTTTTACCTAAAGGAGTTTTGCTAAAACTATTTAAACTTACAAATTACATGAACTCACCAACCATTGTGTTGACTTTGTTTTCTTACATGCTTTCTCAGGTGATGCACAGGTTTAACTTAAGCTTTTGGATTGCATGCTAGGCGGCCTAAATAGAGGACCTAGTGATTTTGGGAAGCACATATTTTGTTAATTACACGAATCATTCTTGGATGTCTTGTACAGATTACAAGATAGAATACATTGATTCTTTTGTTAGGTTTACCAAGTTAAATTATCGAACATTGACATTGTAATTTAACTTTGTAATCCTAGTTAAATGCTTTATTGTGCTTTAGTTATTCTTAACATTGATGCTATGTAAACAATCTGATCAACCCGATTATCACACCCGATATCGCGCCCCGGGAACCTTCCGCCCGACGGGGACTCCGATCCAACCCCGCCGGCCCGGGGTGTGACAGTCTCCTACTTGAAATTCCAACGGCTTACGACGTTTGTCAGCGTAACTCTTTTGTCGATCCCGGGCGGCTGCCATACGGTTCCGGATTTGTACTATCTGCTCAGTCGTCTCGTGCACTAGTTCAGGACCTGTTATTTGACTGTCACCAATTTCAGCCCAGCAAACTGGTGAACGACATTTACGACCATACAAAGCTTCAAACGGTGCTGCCTGAATGCTTGTATGATAACTGTTGTTGGAAGAAAATTCCACTAACGGTAAGTGATTTTCCCAGCTATCACCAAAGTCAATTACACAAGCTCGTAACATATCCTCGAGCGTTTGAATCGTACGTTCACTCTGACCGTCGGTCTGTGGATGATAGGCGGTACTCATATCCAAACGAGTTCCCAATGACTTATGGAGTGACTTCCAAAAATTTGAAGTGAATCGAGCATCTCGATCTGATATGATAGAAATTGGCACGCCATGTCGTGCTACTACTTCCTTGATGTAAATACGAGTCAGTTTCTCCATCTTGTCAGTTTCCTTGATTGCTAAGAAATGTGCAGATTTCGTTAATCGATCGACAATTACCCATATCGTATCACAACCATTCGGTGTACGGGGTAACTTAGTAATGAAGTCCATCGAAATATGTTCCCATTTCCACATCGGAATCTCTGGTTGTTGCAGTAAACCAGATGGCTTCTGGTATTCAGCTTTGACTTTCGAACAAGTCAAACATTTGCTAACGTACTTAGCAATGTCAGCTTTCATGTGAGGCCACCAATACAGTGCCTTCAAGTCATGATACATCTTGTCTGATCCCGGATGGACTGAATACCTGGACTTGTGTGCTTCATCCATCACGAGTTCCCTTAAACCACCATACAAAGGTATCCAAAGTCGATTAATGAAATAACGAATTCCATCAGGCTTAACATCCAATTGTTCTTCCATTCCTCGTAAAGATTCCTGTACCAAGTTTTCCTTTTTCAAAGCCTCGAGCTGAGCACAGCGTACCTTGTCAGGTAAGTCAATATGTATCGTCATCATAAGTGCGCGAACCCGTCTTGTTGAAGTATATTTTCTGCTTAAAGCATCGGCTACCACATTAGCTTTTCCCGGATGATACTTGATCGCGCATTCGTAGTCGTTCAACAACTCAACCCATCGTCGCTGTCTCATATTAAGCTCCTTCTGATCAAAGATATGTTGCAAACTCTTATGATCAGTGTAAATGGTACACTTGGTTCCGTATAAGTAATGCCTCCAAATTTTCAAAGCAAAAACCACTGCTCCTAACTCCAAGTCATGAGTAGTGTAATTCTTTTCGTGTGGTCGTAGTTTCCTTGAAGCATAAGCAATCACTTTATCACGTTGCATCAACACACATCCCAAACTCTGTGCAGATGCATCACAATACACCACAAAGTCTTCCGTCCCTTCCGGTAAGGACAGAATCGGTGCACTGCAGAGTTTCTGTTTCAATAATTGGAATGCAGCTTCCTGTTTATCCGTCCAGTTATACTTCGTTCCTTTGTGCGTAAGAGCTGTAAGTGGTTGAGCGATCTTTGAGAATCCCTTAATGAATCGTCGATAATAACCAGCCAAACCAAGGAATTGTCGTACCTCGGTAGGGGTCTTTGGTGCTTCCCAATTCTTAATCGCTTCAATCTTTGCTGGATCAACATGTATACCCTTTTCATTGACTATATGACCCAAGAATTGAACTTCTCGCATCCAGAAGTCACATTTCGAGAACTTAGCGTACAATTGTTCCTGCTTCGGTAATTCCAACAACAATTGAAGATGTTCAGCGTGTTCCTCCTCAGTTTGAGAATAGATGAGTATGTCATCAATGAAAACAATGACAAACTTATCAAGGTAAGGTTTACAAACACGATTCATGAGATCCATAAATACAGCTGGAGCGTTTGTCAACCCAAATGGCATGACCAAGAACTCATAATGGCCATAGCGTGTCCTAAATGCTGTCTTTGGAATGTCCTCCTCCTGGAATCTTAGTTGATGATAACCCGATCTGAGATCAATCTTCGAGTAGTAACTCGAACCTTGCAACTGATCGAACAGATCGTCAATTCTAGGTAACGGATACCGGTTTTTGATAGTAACCTTGTTAAGTTCCCGGTAATCGATACACATACGGAAAGTCCCGTCCTTCTTCTTGACAAATAAGACTGGAGCTCCCCACGGCGAAAAACTAGGTCGTATAAAGCCCTAATCTAACAACTCTTGTAGTTGTGTAGATAACTCTTGCATCTCCGATGGTGCAAGTCAATAAGGCGCCCTAGCTATCGGTGCTGCATCTGGTGTAAGGTCGATTCGGAATTCCACCTGTCTGATAGATTGTAATCCAGGTAAGTCTTCTGGAAATACTTCCGGAAATTCACAAACTATTGGAATGTCTTCAATCTTCTTCTCAGCTACCGGCTTCTCAGTTATAAGTGCTATAACTGCTGTATGACCTTTCCGCAGACATTGGTGTGCTTTCATACAAGATATGAGACGCAGTGGCGTACTGCTCTTCTCGCCTTGTACATACAATGTCTCTCCATGCGAAAGAGGTATATGAACAATCTTTTCATAGCATACTATTTCAGCCTGGTGTTTGGACAACCAGTCAATGCCAATGACTACATCAAAACTGCCTAAAGCAATAGGCATAAGATCAATTTCCAATGTTTGACCCATCAAATCAAGGATACATCCCTTAAGGATATGTTCTACTACAATTAACTTGCCATCAGCTAGTTCTACAGTGTATGGGTTTTCTAAGGCAGTGGAACTAACATTTAACAACTTAGAGAATGAACTAGACACAAAACTCCGGTCTGCACCAGTGTCAAATAGCATAGAGGCATAGTGATTATTTAAGAGGAACGTACCCGTGACAATGTTGGGATCCTCCCATGCCTGACGCCCTCCGATCACAAACGCCCTGCCCCTAGCACCATTGTTGTTGTTGTTATTATTGGTGCCATTGCCATTGCCGTTGCCATTGCCGTTGCCATTTGCATCGTTAGCCCCGCCTTTCTTGAGTTGTGGGCAATCCTTTTTAAAGTGCCCCATCTTACCACACTCAAAACAACCCTGCGGTGCGTTGTTCTGATTGTTATTCTGATTGTTGGAGTTGTTTTGCAGCTCTCCGCGGCAATCCTTAGCTACATGACCAACTTTACCACACCGTTGACACTTAATTTTACCACACTGATTTCCTGTATGATGAAATCCAGACCTGTTGCACTTTGGATGTTTACCAATATAACCCCCTGATGACGACTGCTGACCACTGTTCGAATTGTGGTAAGACTTGTTTGAATCTTGCTTCCGGTTCTGCTGAAACGACTGTTGGTTGTAACTCTTGGAGTTGTTACCTTCCCACTTCCTCTTGTGGTCTCCCACCTTAGTAGCTGATGTTCGTTTAGGCAGAGTTCCCTGTAACACTGCCTGATCAGTCAATTGGTGCGCCAGTCGAACAGCTTGTTGAATTGTTGTGGGATTTGCAGAAGTGACCAATCCCTGGATCTGAGGCACCAATCCCCCGATGTACCTCTCTATCCACTTTCTTGCGGGAGTAGCCATGTGAGGTAGAAGTCTGGCCAGTTCATGTGACAGGGTCGTGTATACCTCAATGTTTGACCCCTCCATCTTAAGGTGCCAATACTCCTCCTCCAGTTTCTGCATCTCACTGCGAGGACAGTACTCCTCCTGTAGTAAAGTCTTGAATCCATTCCAAGTTAAGGCATTGGCCTCACCCAATCCCAGAGTTTGAACATTCGAGTTCCACCAAGTCAATGCTGGACCCTCCAATGTTCCAGTAGCATACTTTACCTTATTCTCCTCAGGACAGTTACACATTTCAAAAACTGACTTCGCTTTCTCAATCCATCGAAGGATTCCAATGGCCCCCTCCGATCCCTTGAAGTTATGTGGTTTACAGTCCAAGAACATCTTGAACGTGCACACCGGTGGATTCACCAATCCCCCTGCTGGACCCTGTGGCCCTGTAGTGTGTGTCTGAACGTAGTTCGCGATTGCCTCCGCGACCCTGTTATTGATCAGCTCATTGAGCTCAGCAACTGTCATTTGTACGTTCTCTCCGGCCATTATCTTCCTAGTTAAAAGAAACGTTAAAGTGTTATCAAAGTCCAATGTGACATGTGTAAACAATACAACAAACAACAATCATGTAATGTAGAAATCAACACAACTGTTGTCAGTAAATAATAGCTTTCAATAGATAATAATCTGATTTGAGTACAATACTTTCAAAATCAAAACATAAATTTTCCAAACATCTAGTGTAGGGACACAACCCGCCCCTAATAAGTCTAACTAACTCAGTCCTCTGGGTCATCGATAGTGGATTCAGGATCAGAATCAACAGCTGGTGCTGGTTCCTCCCCTTCCTCCTCTTCATCCTCTTCTTCATTCTCCGAGACCACCAAATCATCCAAGGCTACAAGTCTGCCTTCCAGAATCTCAGCTCGGTTCTCAGAAGCTTGAAGAAGACCAGTCAACTGGATGATCTCATCCCGCATCCCATTAACCAGGTTGGCAAGGTTATCTTGTCTTTCATTCGCATCCCAGAGTTCCCGAACATTGTACTCAATCCTATCATTTGCCCAGTACAAGTCCTCACGTAGTTTGGCAATCTCCTCAGAGTCAGTCCGTTGCCTCTTAGGCTCAGGAACATCCAATGCTGGTGGTGGATGGGTAGAAGGTCCCTCAGCAGGAATCTCCTGAGTACCCTCCGCTGGCTCCTCCTCCAGATCCTCATCCGGATCCTCATCTGAATCCTCAGCTGGCTCCTCCTCCGGATCCTCATCCGGATCCTCCTCAGGGTCGGAATCATCTCTCTTAGATGGTGGAGGAGATGGGATAGATGGTGCTGGTGATGATGGTGGTACTGGAACTACCGACTCCTCATCCTCCGAATCATCAATGTATATGTATGGTGCTGATGATGAAGATGCCATGCCTGTTACATAATACCATATGTAAGTGCAGTGTCGTGGAATGTGTAAACAAGTCTATCACATAATGTCATATGTAATTTCTAAGTGATATGTGTAAGTATGCGTGTCTAATGTCTAACAGTTATATTCTAAGTTTACAAATGCAAACCTAGTTCGCTATAACCAATGGCTCTGATACCAATCTGTCACACCCTCAATTTTCAACTAACGGAATCATACCGTTTGGGAACGTGACAAACCAGGATCTCAGATCATTAGACATAACGAAGACCTCTATATGAATTTCAAAACATACTTTGGTCTAAAACTGTAACATCAAAATTTTCAAAGTTTGCGGAAGCGTTTTAAAACAATAACAGTTGTAAAATGTAAATTACAATGCCAAGTTTTCAAATGTTCAAATGCAAATAACTATAATGTAAAGACATGCATGCGACTCAATCTCCTACTCCATGCCTGCTTTCTTGTGCACCTTAGCGTCCTGAGAAAACATGTAAATCAAGTCAACACAAAGGTTGGTGCATTACACAGGTTTAAGCATTCACAAATGTTGAAACCACAGTTTGAATATAAAGTTTGCAGATAACATAATCACACATGCATAGTCATGATAGCTAGTCATTTATACTATTTACATAAGTGGTCGACACCGAAGCTGACTGTTGCATGCTAACGCATGTTTTGGCAAGTTATTCTTAGGACCCTAATAATCGGATTCACAGAATTCATTATGAATTGATCAAATTGGTATATGGTTTTCATAAATCGAACCTCTTAGAAACTAATGATATGATTTGATTTGATTTTTAATCCCTTATTGATTAAAACCCCCAAATGGTATTCTAGGATGAGCCCTAGAATCCGAACTCGTTCAATTCGTTATTAAAACACCCAATTGATACATGGTGTTTCTTAGTCGGCATCTTCTGGAAGTAACTATGTGATTGGATTCGATCATTAAACTGTTTAAACAAGAAACCCCCAAATCGGTTTCTTAACATGAACCCTAATATTGAAATCATTCAATACGATATAATGAGATGAAATCAACATAGGTTTTTCGTTCAATGGAACATCACGAAACTACTAATATGCTTTAATTTGATTTATGATCATGTTTGAGTGGAAACCCCCAAATCCGTATTCGTGATGAACCCTAATAGTCGAATTCTTGGAATTCGATATTAGAACTTGTAATACACATAAGGCTTCGCTTAGTCGACCTATTTAGGATGTGTAGGAAACAATTTTTACCTGGTTGGACCTCGAATTGATGTTAATCGGCTTAAAGGTCAAGTTCGGCTAACCTCACAATCGATCCTTCTCACTGTAGCTTCTAAGGTTGAGTTGTTGGATGCTAATGAGCCTAAGGGTGCCGAATAGAGTCTCTGAGAGTTCAATTTTGCGAAATTTGATCGAATGTTGAGGTTTTAGATATGTAGGGCTACGGTTTCGAGTTTTGTAACCAATTTCTGAATAAATTCGATGATTGAAGAGTTCCATAACGTATCTCAGATGTTACTCACCATCAATGTGAGTTAAGAAAGTGTTGAATTCGTTTTCTAACCATGATTTACTATGAATTTCGATTTACAAGCCATATATTCGAATTTTTGACTTGTAAAAGTCAAAATTGCTACCTATAACCTTTTCCAAGGTCTATTCTTGTAATTAAATCATTTTTGGGTCAATTTTGTTTAATACAAACCCTTACAATTTGATTTTGTGACATTTCAAAACACTTCTTGTTAGTTTCTAGGTTAACAGTATTAATCCGAAAAGTCGAATTGTCACAAAGTCGTCCAAGCAAACTCTTATAGCTAGATCTACGATGGAATCTGAGTTTATCGCGTTAGATAAAGCTGGAAAAGAAGCAGAATGGCTACGTCAATTTGTGGAAGACGTTCCAGGATGGCCAAAGCCTATGTCAGCTATTTGCATACATTGTGATTGCCAATCGGCTATTGGTAGAGCTCAAAGTGCAATGTATAAAGGCAAATCACGGCACATTAGACGTAGACACAATACGATACGACAACTACTCTCAATGGGAGTTATCTCAATTGACTATGTGAGGTCAAAAGATAACATAGCGGATCCGTTTACAAAAGGCTTAAGCAGAGAGTTAGTGCACAAGTCGTCAAGAGGAATGGGACTAAAGCCCTTCGAACAAGTTTGTACAAAGGAAAACCTATCCTAGAAGATTGGAGATCCCATGACCTAGGCTCAATAGGACAACCTAATTGTATGAATTAAGGTCACTGTGGGGGAGTACCTCAAATATAGAAAGGGAGTTGAATACTTCCTAGTTCATTCCTTTATCAAATCAGTGATAGCAATGGAGGATAAGCATACGGCTTTTAATGATTTGTGTGAAATCACCTATGTGAGAGAGAAGTGGGTCGCTTTGAATGGATTTGTGGGGGGCGCAAATCTTAGAGATCTTGCAGAACCAGGCTAGTGTTCCATGACCATAACGGACACGACAATGAGGGGTTAACCATACCAGGAAGAGTATTATGTGACATGTAATAACGTCTACGTAAACAAGGATTGGTTCAAGGACATCGCGTCTACTAATCTCTAGGAGACAAAGTGCATATCACAAAGGAGGGTTCAAAGGGAACACCTACTTCTCCTGCAATACTCAACCGCTGAAATTTTATCGTGACGCTTGAGTGTAAGGATCGTTTTATTTTCATGTGGGCGATTGTTGGAATTTTGTGTGAAAAGAAAAAGAAAAAAGAAATAAAAACCTTTCATATACCAATTCATTTGTCATGAATATGGTGCTTGTTAGTGGGCAATTGGCCATGAATATGCTAGTTAGTGGGCTTAATGGCAACCTTTGAAATGCCAAGACTACAAGTATAAATAGAGGCATTTGGCCTCTTGTTGAAGTTGCTAGAATTTGAGATCACTACACCACTTGAGATATATACACACAAGCTCCAAAGGTTCCAAACACAATCATTTGCTTTGTTGAATTCTCAACAAACTACAACGATCGGTTCTCGTGTGAAACACTCTTGTTTCAGGTGAAGTTTCGGGTTTTCGGTTAACTCCGGCAGTACACACTGCTTCGGATGTTGTACCCTGGGAAACAGTCGGGTTCACCTGGGTGGCCCGAAATCTGTTTTAAGGGACCTCTGTTGAACAGAAATCCTCAGCCACCGAATTCATTTCAGTTCGTTTCATCTTGTTTTATATTTCTTCTTATAATTTCAATTTTAGCATTTTTATATTTCATGTATTACTTTATTTTAGATTTTGTATTTCTCTGAATTGTAATTCGAGTAATTGAATAATAAAAGTATTTGTTTATTTTGTGAACGGTGTTCCTACATATATATATATATCAACTACAGAATGCAACCCAACCATGTAGGAGACTCCCATACATCTAACACCATTGACTATGCAAGCAGTGTAAGAATATGCATTTAATGGACCACATGCCAATGAGGCTAATTCGTTGGTACACTCTGGAGACATATTTAATGGACCACATGCCAATGAGGTTAATTCTATGTGACGAAGATGAGGATTTATCTGCTTCATATTTAAACCATGAGAAAAAGTTTGTTTCCAAATCGCGTCCAGGAAATTTAGATCGAAATTCACTAGATGAAAGACAAAAAGGTTTAAATTAGTTCATAATAGAAGCAAAATTGAAAAATAGAAAACAATAAAAAAAACTTATGCTTTATAGTGTTTAATTTCATCACAATTGTTCAATACAAACCATCCTAATGATTTTGTTTCCTCCAAATTAAGTGGTTTGATTGTTTTTTCATGAAATTGGTTGACATTGTGATGAAAATACAGCCAAATTCCTCTTTGGAATGCCAGCGTCAGCATTTCTATCAGGACGATTGAATTTGGTTTGAATATCCTCAAGATACATGGAGCAGAATGTCAAAGCTTCATTTGCAACATAACCCTCTGCTATTGAGCCCTCAGGCTTGGCTTTGTTTCTCACATAAGCTTTCAGTTTTTTCATGTATCATTCAAAAGGATACATCCATCTCATATACACAGGCCCACCAAGAATCGCTTCTTCAGGTAAATGAAGAATTAGATGAACCATTATGTCAAAAAATACTAGAGGATATATTAATTCCAAATTGCATAATATCTTTACCACTTCCTTTTGTGCTTTAACCATGTCGTTCACATCTACTGATCGTGCACAAATTTTTTTGAAGAAGGTGCAAAGGTCATTGATTGTTGTTGAAACATTCAAAGGCAAACCTGCTCGAATCCCTATTCGTAGTAATCGTTGCATGAGGATATGATAATCATGAGACTTTAATTCGATTATATTTGAATTATTAGGAGGCACCTTACTTTTAAAGTTTGATCCAAAACCATCAGGTAATCTCACACCTTTAATAAATTTACAAAAATGCTCTCGATCTTTAGGGGTGAAAGTGTAAGAAGCTTGTGGTTGGTTGACTTTGGTTTTTTGCGTTTTTAGCCACAGATTTGGTCGAATACCCATATCTTTCAAGTCTTGTCTTGCTTTATGTGTGTCTTTCGACTTTTCATTCATCAATAAGGTACCCAATAAGCTTTCACAGACATTTTTTTCTACATGCATAACATCAAGATTGTGTTTTAGTTGGAGTGAAGGCCAATAATCCAGCTCAAAGAATATACTTCGTTTGGTCCAATTCAATTCTGACACATCACTCTTTCTTTTTACACCTTCATACATTTGATGTTTACCCGGAACACGATCAGGGACACTATTTAGTTGTTGTAATATTTGTTCATTGCTCAATCGTTTAGGAGCTTGTTTTGTCTCTATTTTCCCATCAAAAAACAAACTTTCCCTCAATTTATCATTACGGGGCAAGAATCGTCTATGACCTACAAAGGATATCTTATTTCTTACACGACGTGAGGGTGTATCTATATTACATGTAGGGCATGCTTTATACCCTTGACCAATCCATCCAGACAACGTACTACAAGCAGGATAATCGTTGATAGTCCATAATAATGCCGCACGCATATTGAATATAGTATTGGTTGATGCATCTCTTGTTTGGACTCCTTTAGTCCACAACATTTTAAACTCATCCACCAAAGGTCTTAGGAAAACATCAATGTCTTTTCCAGGTGATTTAGGGCCAGGAATCAACAAAGTCAACATGAAAGAAGACTCTTTCATACATAACCATGGTGGTGTATTGTATGTTGTCAACACTACCGGCCACATACTGTAAGACAAACTCATGTTACCGAATGGATTAAATCCATCTGCAGCCAAACCTAAGTGGACATTCCTGGGTTCTCTGGCAAAATCAGAATATCTCTGGTCAAAATCTTGCCATGCCTTTCCATCAACCGGATGTCGCATGATACCATCTGGTGAGCGCCCTGTATTATGCCAAATCATATCTTTCGCTGTGAATCTTGAACTATACCTTCTTCGAAGCCAAGAAGTTAAAGGAAAGTAACGCAACACTTTATTTGGTACTTTCTTGATTTCTTCCCCTTTGTGTTTTCATCAACCCATCTGCTTATGTTACAAATAGGACAGTTATCCAAGTTCTCGTCATCTTTCCAAAATAATGCTCAATCATTAATGCAAACATGAATAGATTCGTATCCTAATCCTATCTTTCTCAGCTTCTTTTTAGCTTCATAGTGTGAGGCTGGAATATGATTTTCTTTTGGGAATGCAACTTTTAAAAACTCCAAAAGTTGGTCAAAAGAACTATTCGTCCATTTTTTGATCACTTTAATATGCATTAATTTTCCTATGACGTTTAGGGAAGACATCCAATTACAACCAGGGTATAACTCAATATTGAGCTCCTTAAACAATGCATCAAATTCAGGGTCTAAACCATTTCCATCATCATTTGTATTATCTTCGTTTATATCCTGCTCTGCCAAAACATCATCAATCATATCAAACATCTCATGATTTGTTGTTGTCGGGTGTGTTCTTCGAGCAAAAAGAGCCGCAATCTCGTCATGATTACCATATTTCTCACCATGATGATTCCATATCTGATATGCTTGTAGAAACCCATGAGAGTGTATATGAGCATAAATTGTTTCCAAATCATGTCGACACGAATTGGCACATCGTATACAACAGCAACATGCTTTACCTTGACCATTGACATGGTTTTTGGCAATCTCTACAAAGTTTTGAAGACCTTTTAAGAACTGTGGAGAATTCCGGTTTCCCAATTTAATCCAACTCTTATCAATTGTTGACATGGTTCTTATTTATCTCTAATCAAAATTAAAAACAACAATCGAACCGAACAAGAAAGATACTAAAAGCTTAATCAAGAAAACCAAAAATGTTGTCACTAATTGTTATACATAAATCATCATAACTTAAAATACAATCCTTAAACTACTCATTCAAGCTGTATACAGTGTTGTAGTTAGGTGGGTAGCCATTCATTAAACAATATTTCTCATAAACAAAACAATGAAATGTTGGTGAATATGTCTTCACATGAAATTTGAAATTAAAGAAATAAAGTATTCAATAGTGTTAATTAAAGAACACAATAAACAACAAATAATAAAACCATACTGTTCAAAAGGTTAATTTCATAACATGAACTGAATAATATGAATTTCAAATACTTGTATCTATTCACTTCCATTTCATATAATAGAAAACATGTTCACTACTACAATGAAACTCATTTGTAGAATAAAAGTTGAACATTATTAGTGTGTGCAAACATAATCATGGCCTATACTTTGATCCTATAATTATAATTTCACATATTTCAACAGACAAATAATTCAATTTAATGGGGCAAAACCATAATCTACAACCAACACACCAACATAACCCCCATCAAATGAATAAACCAACTAGTAAAATAGTTGTTGTAAAGCACATGAAGAAAAAAACTTTGATAAAGTGAAAACCCCTAATTTGTCAAATGCAAATGTTGAAGTAAACGTTAATTTCTTAAACAATCATTTATTCATGGTTCCACTTAAGAAAAATCCCTATCATGTTAGGATTGGTTTTCGTGAGTTCATACAGTGGAATAATCTCATTTTAAAAATGAAATTGTTGTGGGTGTTAACTAATTGATGTTAACATTTAGAAACAGAGCAATTTCATACATGTTACTAAAAGTAATTTAATACCTTATTACGTTCTCAGGGATCTTTAGGGTTTGTAAACAATACAAAATAAGGTATGAATTGATAGTAGCAACAAAGGAAGCTTACGACTGAGAAAGCTTGCCACAAAGAATTCTTGCGAAGGATAAAGCTTGAGACGGAGAAGCTCGCGGTGATGCAAGGAGTGGCAGAGGAGAGATGGTGCGGCGTTGAGTGGTGGTTGGGTTAATGTCGATTTTTTGGTGCTGGTGATGCTAAGGAATCGCAGATGGGCAAAAATGGTCTAGGTTAAGGAAAATGGCGGGTTTATACGCGCTCTTTTTCTAATATTTTCTAAAAATTATAAATATAAATATAAATAAGTAATTAATCTATAGTAATAATATGTGGTTGCTAAAGGTAAGATGATAAAAATTTGACTTTGATCCGTTTGAAACATTGATCTGCCAGGGGCTGCCGCCCCTTGGACCCTGCTGCCAGGGGCGCTGCCCCCGGACCCCCGCTAATGAGTCGTTGCTCCCTTGGAACCCCTAACTTGTTTGTTTTATTATTCTATCAATCACCAAGTGAAAACCAATTACAATAGAATATCTAACAACACATAAACTTTCATATGTACATAGATATATAAATAGATATACATTGGTTTCTCTGTGTGTTCTTGTCTTTATCTCTCTTGTTTTTATTCAAATATTGGTTTTGATAGTGGTGGTTAATTGGATTCACCAAGTGAAGGGGATTTTGAACACTGATTCTTTCTTTACACCTTAATATCACTTACCCTAGTTGTTGCAAAATTTCGAACACGCGCCACTTTTGTTTTGTATTTGACACCATACAACTAGACCAATAGGTAAGAGGTGTTCATATTAATTGATCCGAGAGAAGAACACATCAAAGATAAATGTCAGAAGAAGTTGTAAATTAAATGGATTTCTTGCAAAAATAAGGTTGTGTGATTTTACAAGAGATAACCATTATCCTCCATACTTTTATCCTAATCACTTTTATCCCTTAACAATTCGGTGGGGCAATATTGATTGTTGGTTTCGTGGTAGAAGATGTGTGGTGTTAGTTGTCATGATGCTTTCAAACGTGGAGAATTAGGTGAGTTTGGTGAGGGCGGCGGACGTACCGGTGGTTTATGAGGTATGAGATATCATGATGCTGGATTTAGAGCTAACGGATAGTTGGAGGTGAAGATAGAAATAGATGGAGGAATTGGTGGTTATGGTGGCAGTGTAAAAGCTTGAGTGGTAGGAGGTGTTGGAGGATTGTCTAGTCTTGCGCGTGCGTTTGGAGCAAGGAGCCGCAGATGCATATATACATATACAAAATATACAAACATACATATAAAGACAAACATACATATAAACAATAAATACATACAGAAATAGATTTTTTAATTTTCTTATTAATTATAAAACTTATATTTACATATGGAAAAAAACATTTTGTTGTATCGGTGAAATTAATTTCTATGATTTGCTACTTAGTAAATACATAAGAAAATGAAAACAAGTAAATTTATTTGTACATGTAGCAACTACTTGTTGTAGCCATATGTAAAATATTTGTTTTAATATTCCTATTATTTTGCTAAAAGTAATTAATTATAAAAATTATTTTTATCTATAGTAACAACATTTCGTTGTTATAGGTGAAACTAATTTATATGATTTGCTACTTAATAAATACATAACAAAATGAAACACAAATAAATTCATTTGTACATGTAGCAACTACATGTTGTAGCCATATGTAAGATATTTGTTTTAATATTCATATTATTTTGCTAAGATTAAAAGTAATTAATTATAAAAATTATTTTTATCTATAGTAACAACATTTCGTTGTTATAGGTGAAACTAATTTCTATGATTTTCTTCTTAATAAATACAATACAAAAAGGAAAAAATAATAAATTTACTTGTATCTGTAGCAACTACATATTGTGACCATAGGTAAAATATTTTTTATAATATTCTTATTATTTTTCTAAGATTAAAATAAGTATTTTATAATTTTATTTATATCTATAGCAACAATATTGTGTCGCTGTAGATGAAACTATTTTTAAGTTTTCTTTTTTATATATATAAAATAAAACAACAATGATGAAAAAAAATACATTTTCACCTATAGCAATGACATATCCTTGCTATAGGCTTTAAGAAAGAAGCCAAACTTTTCAACCATAATAGTTTATTCATTTTTATGAAAAAAACTATAGTAACGATATTTTGTTACTATAATGTTACTTGTAGCAACAACTTTTATGATTGCTATAGAAGTTGTTGCAATAACATAAATTTCTTGTAGTGGGTTCCGGGTTTTTTTGCCCACCTCTAATCTTGGGCAACATACTATCAAGACCATCTTTATATGGCTTATAAATTTTGGATAATTGCATTCGAAACTTTGGGTTTTTTCGTTCCGATGTTTGGATTCAAATATTTTTACACACCCCCACGGCCCCACCTTCCATCAATAACTTCCTTCAAGTTTCACATTCTCTACCTTTTTCTTATGCGGTCTTTTAAGTGACCTTACATTTTTCTCTCCATCTAGATTTGAAGGCACAAATGGTAATAAAAAGGAAAAAGTAGATGATATATGTTAAATATATCCATTTAAGAGCGTAAACAAATCAAGCCGGCTCGTAAAATACTCGGAATCGAATCGGTAAAAAACTCAAACGAGCCGCGCCTAATCAAGCCCGAGCCTAAAAATATAGCTCGTCAAGTATATTTCTTTATTGTTTTTGTGGTATTTATTTATTTTATTTATTTATTTAACTTTTGTGTTTTATTAATGTTTTGGTTTTAAGTTTTTTATTTATGTTGTCTTTATCACTGTGTGTGTTTATGTTTTCAGGTTGTTTATGTATTTGGTTTTTCTTTGAAGAGGTAGTCGATTTTGTGATGGGATATGTTTTAAAATTTTATGTTGGCATGACACTCAGAGGCGGTCCTGAGAATTGGCGTGCCCAGGACTAGCCGAAAAAAATGCCCCATAGCAAATTCAAATATTAAAGTTAAGGTGTTTAAAAAAAACCAAAAAATCGATTAATACCGAAAACCGAAACGTATTTGTACCTGAAAAAATCGAACCGAATTTTGAATTCAGTTTTCGTTTTGGTTCTAGCTATATCCAAATTCCGAATTCGGTACCTAACCATATCCGAATTTCGGTTTTTAATTCCATTTTTTTTATAAATTTGACTTGTTTAGTTAACCGATTAAACCGAATTCAAATTTAAATTTATCATCTTATTAATAATCTGTAAGATTGAATTCGGTTTATTCAGATTGGTTTAATCGGTTTATTCAATGTTGCAAAGGTCTTGCAATCATTAAATCCTATAGTTGATCAGTCGGTAAGTATCAATGTTCTTTTTGTTTTTGATTTTTGGTTATCCTTGTTAGGTAAGCCTTACTAGTTTACTAAAGATGAAAATTTTAACTCATTTTCATGAGAATTGGTTGATTTGGGTTGTGTTTCATTCTCAACAATAACATACCCATAATAATCCCATTTTGAGTGAGGTTGGGTGAGATGAAGACAAACCATATACACCTACTGAAAAAATGATAGAGATGCTGCTTCGAAGTTATGTTTCTTTCTCAAACTAGTCAAATAAAAAAAATTACCTAAATGGGGAACCAGTTTTACAAAATGAATTACTTCCCATGTCTATTTTAACTTTGACTATTCAAGAAGTCAAAGGTTATTTTTGTCATCTTAACCTAGTTTAACAGAATAGTGAATAATAGGTGGCCATAATACTGTGTAATTATCAAACCACATTGACAATTTGTGTAATCCAAACATGTTATTTTAAATCCTTAGTACACAAACTTGTTACAAAATTGAAGCATAAAACTCAGACATGTTATTTTAAATCCTTAGTACACAAACCAGTTATTTTTATCAAACCACATTGACAATTTGTGTAATTATCTCTAATGTTGTTTCTGGAAGGAGAAAGGGATGTATTTACGAATTTACCCATCACATGAAATGGGCATGAGACTTTTAACAGAATCTTTTAACGAGGTTAGTGAGAAAGGACAAAATTAGTGCAAAAATTTCAAAATAGAAACACCTTACTAATTTTTGAATTTAAAAGACGAAACCAACAAATTGCAGCATTTTTAAAGAACAAAGTCAGGAATTAATCTTATAATTATATAAGCTAACGAAATTCTCACATCTTTCCATTTTAGGTTATTTGTTTAGTTTAAGGTACCAACGTTAATTTTTTCCTAATTTGAATAACCTGTTGCTGAAAGGAATCATTTTTGGGTCTGCATCCAAGTTTACCGCATACCTGTTAGATATTTTAGTGTATTTGGGATTAATTTGATCGATCAATATGAATTATGAAATCATTAAACAGGTTGGGTGTGGGGTGCATGCTAGTTTAATATTTTATAAATTCAATGGGGGTTCCAAGGGGGCAACGCCCCCTTGGCGGGGGTCGGGGGCAGCGCCCCCTGTTAGCGGGGTCCAAGGGGCGGCAGCCCCTGGCTGGGGTCGAATTTTAAAAAATCAATAGAAATTTGATTTTTACGAATTTTACATGAAAATTTGGTTTACAACTTTTGTGGCAAAATCGTGAAAAACGAAAATTTGGAAAAACTGCCTGGAGGCAGTTTCCAAATATTTTGCGCCCAAAAATGATCGAATTCGTGAGACTCTGGTTCATTCAATTTTTACACAGCGAATTTCATACTTGTTCTTGAGCGAAATCGAACTTTATCTGATCAAATATTTGGGTGAACCGCAAATAGTTTGATCTGAAAGTGTGTTCCACGACTTTCGATTCATCCGTTGTTCGTGTTTTTTCTGGAAATTCTCTACAAAGATGAAACTATCTGTTGAAGATGGCGAACAAGAATTCGACGAAGGAGATGACGAGTAAGTTTGACAAACTGGAAAAGTTTGAAGGCCAGGATTTCAGGCGTTGGCAGAAGAAGATGCACTCCCTTCTCACGACTTTGAAAGTGGTGTACGTGTTAAGCACTCCCATACCCGAAATACTTGAAGATGGAAACTTGTAACAAATCTGGAAACGATCAAAGTGGGAGAATGACAACTACATCTGCCTTGGTCATATTTTGAACGGTATGTGTGATGCTCTATTTGATATTTATCAAAACGTAGAGACTGCAAAAGTGTTATGGGATAACCTAGAAGCCAAATATATGGCAGAAGATTCTTCTAGTAAGAAGTTTCTTGTGAGTAATTTTATAAACTATAAAATGGTTGACTCTCGATCTGTCATGGAACAATATAACGAATTGTTGAGGATTTTAGGACAATTTAGTCAACATGATATGAAAATGGATGAATCCATTCAGGTTTCAAGTATCATTGATAAGTTACCTCCTTCCTGGAAAGATTATAAACATAATCTAAAACATCAGAAAGGAGAATTAACTTTGGTTGAATTTGGAAGCCACTTCAGAATTGAAGAATCTTTGAGGGGCTTTGAAAAAACGTGGGTAAATGATGATAAGAAACCTGTTGGACCTTCTTCTGTTAACTTAGTTGAAGAAGGTGGATCATCCAAGAATAATCAGAAGCATAAAGGGAGACGAAAGTTTCAAGGTAAAGACAACAAGGGTTTAAACAAGAAGCAAATCATAACTTGTTGGAAATGTGGCAAAGTTGGTCACTTTAAAAAGGATTGTCGTGTTGGTAAACACAACAAGGAAGCTGGTCCAAGTGGGTCTAAGGACCCAAACAAGCAACAAGGTCAGAATTTAGTACAAAGTTATAATTCTGTTTTGAATTATGTATCACTAATTTCTGAGGCATGTTATGTGCAGGATGATGATATTGCTTGGTGGGTTGATTCAGGTGCAACAAGTCACGTGTGTAAAGATCTTCATTGGTTTAAGGACTTTCATCCAATTGAAGATGGATGTGTTATAAAGATGGGAAACGTTGCAACTGAACCAATCAAAGGACTAGGAAAAGTGAAGCTTGTTTTTACTTCTGGAAAATGTTTATGTTTAGACAA
The DNA here is from genome assembly GCA_009363875.1 of Mikania micrantha. Lineage (NCBI taxonomy): Eukaryota > Viridiplantae > Streptophyta > Magnoliopsida > Asterales > Asteraceae > Mikania > Mikania micrantha. The sequence continues at coordinate 53,417,939 of CM018698.1, read as the reverse complement.
TGTCTTGTATGTTCCAGGGATTCGAAAGAATCTCTTGTCTGGTATTATGTTGAATAATTGTGGTTACAAACAAGTGTTAGAAAGTGACAAGTTTATCTTGTCAAGACATGGTACTTTTGTAGGTTTTGGTTATCTTTGTAATGGCATGTTTAAGTTGAATCTTGATGTTTCTTTTAGTAATGAATCTGTGTGCATGACTTCATCAAGTTCTAGTAGTAATTTAAATAAATCAGAAATATGGTATGCTAGACTAGGACATGTACATTATAAAAGACTTAAAGAAATGTCAAAATTGAGTATGATACCCACATTTGAAATGAATAATGAAAAATGTAAAACTTGCATGCTAACAAAGATAACTAGATTACCGTTCACACATGTTCAAAGAGAATCTAAGGTGCTAGAATTGATACATAGTGACTTATGTGATTTTCATGCAACTCCATCTATAGGAAATAAAAAATATATTGTTACATTTATTGATGATGCTTCTAGATTTTGTTATGTATATCTTTTATACTCTAAAAATGAAGCATTAGATAAATTTAAAATATATAAAACTGAAGTAGAGTTGCAAAGAAATGAATTAATTAAGACATTACGCACTGATAGGGGAGGTGAATATTATGATCCAAGTTATTTTCAATCAGTGGGAATTATACATCAAATCACTGCTCCTTACACTCCACAACAAAATGGAGTGTCTGAGAGGAAAAATAGAGTTTTAAAAGAAATGGTTAATTCTATGTTATCATATTCTGGTTTAAGTGAAGGTTTTTGGGGTGAGGTTATGTTAACAGCCTGCTATTTATTAAATAGAGTTCCAAATAAAAGGAACAAGATAACCCCATATGAACTTTGGTATGGCAAGCCTCCAAATTTGAACTATTTAAGAATTTGGGATTGCAGAGCTGTAGTAAGGCTTAATGAACCCAAAAAGAAAAATTTGGGAGAAAGAGGCATAGATTGCATCTTTATTGGATATGCAGAACATTCCAAGGCATATAGGTTCTATGTTATAGAACCTAATGATTATGTTTCAGTAAATACTGTTGTTGAATCATGTCACACCCCCAAATTCCCACTCGTGGTGTCAGTCCACGTGGGTGTGACGTGGCCAGAATCATAGCTCATGGTCATATAGAACGACTCTATATGAGTTACACATTCACACAGTTTGTAAAACCAAACAAGTTTATATAAGTATGCAGCGGAAAATGTTAAGCATCAGAATTACATATAATCGCAGCGGAAAGTAATTGTTTGAAAGAAACACTACAAATGATTAAATTGTTTTAAAAACGTAGCAAATGCACACAAGCCTAGGACATGAGTCTAAATGTAAGCTTGACTCCTTAGTGTATCCTTGTGAGCGTCCTAGCGTGTGCTCCATTAGTTACCTGAGAATACATGCGAAAAGTGTCAACTAAAAAGTTGGTGAGTTCACAGGTTTAGACAGACATAAATAGTAAACAGATATATACTGGGCATGTTAAGTTTAGTTGTTGGATCTACGATCCGTGAGTGTGTCATGTCATCTTACCGAAACTAGACTGTTCTCGTTTGCCTCCGCGAGTCATCGCTGAACTCGCAATTCACATCGATATTACACTCGTTATGACATCCAGTCAACGTTGTTGCCGAGTGGGGCTAGTCAAACCCAGTAGTACTACGTAATAACGACTCGTTTGTCATACAACTGACGGTAAGGATAAGTGAGGGCTTTATGCGATAAAGAGTACACTCGAAAATAGTTTTACAACATACCAGTCATACATCTAAAACAGTTGCATAGTATTCTCACCCCAAAGTTGAGTAAAAGCAATTAAAGAGTAAAAGTGGGGCCGTAAACTCACCTGAGTTTGAGTAATGCGTTAGCTCAAAAGAGTTGCGTAGCTCGCCGGCTAGTAGTCACCTATATCACATAGGTACTATGAGTTTGTGTTCACAAGTGTGGGTCTCACCGGACCGTGTTAGTGTTCAACAACACTAAGTGGTTACGTAGGTCGAGTTGACCGTGTTTGACCGTGTCGATCGTGTTTGACCTAACGACCCGTTGGTGACGGTTTGGATCAAGTTTTCGTGTAAGTGTGCGATTTAGTGTTGTGTGAAGTGTACGGATACCAAAATCGTTCCCATGAGGAAACTTACCATTTATGGTAAGTTTCTATTTTAGGAAAGTTTCCATATTTGGCAAGTTATGCATAAAATCATATTCCGATTATTCTAACATGCATATTTATCCTAAATGAGCATGTTATCACATAGCACATAGATACACATAGCCGGTTTAGCATAGTTTGCGCGTAAAAGTTTCCATTTATGGAAAGTTACTAAAATAAGCATATTTCATCAAGTTTAACAATCAACATCATCTAATATTATCATCTTAGTCCTAAATAGCCTATTAATCATGATCATTCCACCTAACATGTGATGAATCGTGAATCTAACCAAATAAAGTTACTATATTTAGTAACTTATGACCATAGCACAAAAATCAAGTTTCTAATAACATATACCTTCCAATATCATCATATAATCACCAAATGAGCATGTTAGACTCAAGACATTATCATACATTTTATCAATTTGCAATCTTGTGACAAAAAGTTACTATTTATAGTAACGTTCACAAAAATCACACTTTTGACTATCCTAGACCTTTCTATGCATCAAGTATCCATCACAATAGTTTCTAATCATCATTTTAAGCATAACATATAGATCTAAACACATGCATGTGGTCATTTCATCAAAAATCACCAATATGTAACATAAAAGTTTCCATATTTAGTAATAATGTAACTAGGCATGCATTTGATCGAAATCAATACTTCTATACATTGAAATCCATCATCAATATCACTTATCATAACATTCTATTATCAAAAATCATGTATAAATGCTTAGATCGTTCATGCATGTAACCATATGTACCTATTTCATAATGAAATCGACAAATAACCATCTTTTGATATAAAAATCACCATAGATCATCTAAGTAACATCAAACCAGTAGCATCAACATCAAAAATAGATCTAACATCACAAAATTTCGTGCTCAAGGTGGTGATGGTGATGCATGTGGGTATTTCCCCTTGCATGTGTGATTCTAAGTGCTTAAACCCGAAATAGTGTTAGAGAACTACCTTAGGAGGTGCAAGATGGTCAAGATAAGGCTGGAACAGATGTGTATGGCTTCAAGACGTCCAGTAACAGCCTCCACAACGGCTTTGACTCGTGCAAGACGGTAATAGGCGTCTTCTAACTTGCTCCAAGCTTCCAAAGGGGCTTCAATCCTTCAACAAGGTCTTCCAATGGCACAATGGTGGTGTAACAGAGGGTAAATGGTCGAGTATGGTGATTTCAGTCGAGAGAGATGGAGTAGGGTCGACAGAATGATTTCATCTTGGATATATAAAGATTTCTGCGAACTAGACCTGTCGCGTACCGCGACACCGCCCAAAAAGAAGCTCCGCGACACGCGATGATTAAAATAATCGTCTGGTTCCCGAAACACATCGCGTACCGCGATGGTGGAAAATGATCGGTCGTCGCATACCGCGACGTTTTTCGGAGAATTCAAATTTCCCCGCTCAAGCTTCGTGTACCGCGAAAGCCCAATTGATTGCCCATCGCGTACCGCGATGGGTTTCGGCTGAGTCCAATAGGCCCAATTCATTGTTTTGAACCGAATCTTTCGTATTTCTCGAATACGATCATCGTTTCTCGTTCTATTGGTCTTGTTCTAGCTAATTTAGGTTCACCGAACCTAAGTGCAGTGTTTTCGTGTTACCGCTTGATCCGTTCACCAACGTTCGTCATTCAAGACACGTGCGAGTGTTGTGCGATAATTCCTCGAATTATCGGCGTGTTCAGACTGTTGTGCCACGTGTCACACTAAATGCATTTATTCTAGTGCCACGTATGAAATAATTAATAAACATTATTATTAAAATAATAGAGTTGCTGACCTGGAAATTACGAGGTGTCACATCATCCCCTAGTTATTGGGAATTTCGTCCCGAAATTCAGTTCACGTGCCGGTGTTGGTTTGTTCGGCGAATAGATGAGGATACTTATTCTTCATCTGATCCTCACGTTCCCAGGTGTATTCCGGTCCTCGTCGTGAGTTCCATCGAACCTTTACAATGGGTATCTTACTATGTTTCAACTTCTTGAGTTCCCGGTCCATAATTTCCACCGGTTCCTCAACAAAGTGAAGTTGTTCATCAATCTGAATTTCCTCCAAAGGAATTGTGAGCGTTTCGTTTGATAAGCATTTCTTGAGGTTTGAAACGTGGAACACATTGTGTACGCTACTCAATTCCTGTGGTAGCTGTAGTTCGTAGGCCACGGGGCCTATCCGTTTAGTGATCTCGAATGGTCCTATATAGCGAGGGTTTAGCTTTCCCCGTTTCCCAAATCGTATCACTCCCTTCCAAGGCGAGACTTTAAGAAGTACTCGGTCTCCTACTTGGAATACCAAAGGTTTGCGCCTCTTATCTGCATAGCTCTTCTGTCGATCCCGAGCTGCCGCCATTCTGTTACGAATTTGCACGATCTTTTCAGTTGTTTCGTGCACAAGCTCGGGTCCGGTCATTTGGCTTTCCCCAACTTCCGCCCAACAGAGTGGTGATCTGCATTTACGCCCGTAAAGCGCTTCAAATGGTGCAGCTCCAATGCTGGTGTGGTAGCTGTTGTTATATGAGAACTCTACCAAGGGTAAGTGAGTCTCCCAGCTGTTACCAAAATCAATCACACATGCTCGAAGCATGTCTTCCAAGGTCTGGATGGTTCGTTCACTCTGACCATCCGTTTGTGGGTGATAAGCAGTACTCATATCCAACCTCGTCCCGAGTGCCTTGTGCAAGGACTTCCAAAAGTGAGCCGTGAAACGGCTGTCTCGGTCTGATATTATGGAGATCGGGACTCCGTGTCTGGATACGATTTCCTTCAAGTAGATTCGGGTCAACCTTTCCAATTTATCCGTTTCTTTGATCGGCAGGAAGTGTGCCGATTTCGTAAGTCGGTCTACGATAACCCAGATGGTATCGCAGCCACTTGTTGTCTTTGGCAGCTTTGTGATAAAATCCATGGAAATCTGCTCCCATTTCCATATTGGAATTTCTGGTTGTTGAAGTAGTCCTGAAGGTTTTTGGTATTCGACCTTAACCTTTGAGCAAGTCAGACATTTACTCACATACGTTGCGATTTCTGACTTCATGTTAGGCCACCAATAGGTTGTCTTTAAATCGTGGTACATCTTGTCAGAACCTGGATGGACTGAATATCGGCTCTTATGGGCTTCATCCATTACTACCTTCCTTAAGTCTCCAAAACGTGGAATCCAAATACGATCCATCAGGTAGTAAGCTCCGTCGTCCTTTTGTTTCATCTGTTTATCCATCCCTCTCATGGCTTCGAGAGTGAGATTTTCGGTTTTCAACGTTTCTTGTTGTGCAACTCGAATTTGGTTAGGCAATTCGGAGTGTATGGTGAGTTGTAGCGCGCGCACGCGTTTGGTTGTTTCTTTCCGGCTTAGTGCGTCGGCGACTACATTGGCTTTACCAGGATGGTATTTGATTGCACAGTCATAATCGCCTATCAGCTCGACCCACCTGCGTTGTCTCATGTTTAACTCTTTCTGGTCGAAGATGTGTTGTAGGCTCTTATGATCAGTGAATATCGTACACTTGGTGCCGTATAGATAGTGTCGCCAAATCTTTAGTGCGAACACTACGGCTCCCAACTCTAGGTCGTGAGTTGTGTAGTTCTTTTCGTGCACTTTCAATTGTCGTGACGCGTATGCTATAACTTTCTCGCGTTGCATCAGTACGCAACCGAGCCCTTGCTTTGAGGCGTCACAGTATACCACAAAGTCCTCGCACCCGTCTGGTAGCGATAAGATTGGTGCACTGCACAACTTCTGTTTCAATAGGTCGAAAGCAGTTTCCTGTTTTTCTCCCCATTCGAACTTCTTGTCTTTATGCGTAAGAGACGTCAACAATTGTGCGATCTTCGAGAACCCTTCGATAAACCGCCTGTAGTACCCGGCCAACCCTAAGAATTGTCGCACTTCAGTTGGAGTCCTAGGTGCTGCCCAACTCTTGATTGCCTCGATTTTGGCTGGGTCTACATGTATCCCTTTTTTGTTTACCACATGTCCAAGGAACTGAACTTCGCGAATCCAAAAATCACATTTGGAGAATTTCGCGTATAGTTGTTCCTTCTTTAACAGTTCTAGGACACGTCTCAAGTGATTGGCATGTTCCTCCTGAGTCTTGGAATAGATCAGGATGTCATCTATGAATACGATTACGAACTTGTCGAGATACGGTTTACACACCCGATTCATGAGATCCATAAATACTGCCGGTGCGTTAGTCAATCCAAATGGCATGACCAGAAATTCGTAATGTCCGTACCGCGTCCTGAATGCGGTCTTTGGTATATCGTTCTCTTGTATCCTGAGTTGATGGTAACCCGATCTCAGATCGATTTTCGAATAGAAGCTTGATCCTTGCAACTGGTCAAACAAATCGTCTATTCGGGGTAGAGGGTATCGGTTCTTGATCGTTACCTTGTTTAGTTCTCGGTAATCTATACACATACGGAATGAACCGTCTTTCTTCTTCACGAACAAGACCGGAGCTCCCCACGGTGAGAAACTCGGTCGAATAAATCCTTTATCTAACAACTCTTGCAGTTGGTTAGATAATTCTTGCATTTCCGTTGGAGCCAATCGGTATGGTGCTTTGGCTATTGGTGTGGCTCCTGGGGTTAAATCTATCTGGAACTCCACTTGTCGCGCCGGTGGTAGTCCCGGTAGATCTTCGGGAAAGACTTCCGGAAAGTCGCGAACAACCTCGATGTCCTCGATCTTTCGTTCCTTCTTAGGTTGTTCAGAGATCAGAGCTAAAATAGCCGTGTATCCTTTCTTCAGATATTTGTTCGCCTTCATGCAAGACATAATGTTCAACGGTATTCCGCGTCTTTCTCCCTGGATTGAGATCTGCTCTCCACTTGGTAATGTAACCCGTACAACCTTCTCATTGCAAACAATCTCAGCGTGGTTTGCAGATAACCAATCCATCCCAATCACCACGTCGAAGCTTCCGAGAGTTACTGGCATCAGGTCAATCACCAGTCGATGGTCTGCTAGTGTCAGAACACATCCTTTGATGATGTGTTGTGTTTCGATAAGTTTGCCATCAGCTAACTCCACGGTATACTTATAATCTAATGGTGTTGGTGTCATATCAAGCAATTTAATAAATTCACTAGAGATAAAACTCCTATCGGCACCGGTATCAAATAATATGCTAGCGTAGACATTATTTAAAAGGAACGTACCGGTGACGACGTTTGGATCATCTTTAGCTTCCCCGGATCCGATCACGAATGCCCTCCCCCTTGCTGGGTTGCCACCTGCATTCTTGTTCTGTGGGCAATCTCGGCGCATGTGCCCCGGCTTTCCGCAAGTGAAGCACCCCTTTAATGTGTTGTCTTTGTTGGGGTTAGGGTTGGGGTTTGATCGGCATTCCTTGGCCAGGTGTCCGTTCCTGCCACAGTTGGTGCATCGAACTCTTCGACATGGGCCGTGATGGTGGTATGAGCAGTTGTTGCATTTGGGGTTGTTGCCCCGATATCCCCCTTTGTCCTGATTGTTTGGTTGGGTGGCAGTGAAAACCTTTGCCGGAGCTGGCCGGTGCTGGGTTGGCTGTTGTGGTGAGAAAACACGGTTGTTGTTGGGTTCCCACTTTCGCTTGGGCTCTTGGGGTTTTAGGTGTTCACCCCTTTTTGGCAGTTTCCCTTGGGCTACCGCCTGGTCAGTCAGCTTGTGCGCCAAGCGAATCAGTGGTTGGATGGTGGTGTGATCGGCTGCTGTCACCGTGCTCTGTATTTGCTCGGGCAATCCACTAATGAATTGCTCTATCTTTTTGTACTCCGGCGTCACCATTGCCGGGCACAACTTGCACAGTTCGTGAAATCGAGTACAGTATTTCTCGATCTCGGATCCCACCATTTTGTGCGTCCAGAATTCTTCTTCCAGCTTCCGAATTTCGTCCCGAGGACAATACTCCTCGTGGAGCATTCTCGTAAAGTTCTCCCATGGGATGGAGTTTGCAGTATCCAGTCCGAGTGTCTGGACATGAGTATTCCACCAGGTGAGGGCCGGTCCCTCCAGTACTCCTGTGGCATATTTCACTCGGTTCCCGTCAGAGCATTCGGCCATAGAGAAAACCGATTCCACCTTCTCTATCCATCGGAGCAGTCCCACTGCCCCTTCAGTGCCCTGAAACTTGTGAGGATGACAGCTTAGGAATGCCTTAAATGAGCATCCCTTTGCCGCTCCTCCCTGGGGTCCTGTGCATCGGTAGTTCAATACAACGTGTTAGTATCTAGGCTGTCTATTCTATGCTAGTTACGTTAGGCAAAAGCTAATACCGTTGTTAGTGCCACTCGTCTCACTGGTGTGACGGTTGGCTTCGTACTCCGCGAGTACCTTGTTAAATTTCCGCTCGACCATCATGTCGATCCGTGCCTTTTCGGCCTTGCGTTTGAGTCGTAGAGCGTTGTTTCCTCTTGCAGACATGTTTCTATATAGAGGGGTTAGAATGTTAGTCATCATATGTTAAGTGTTAGCCAAAGTTGGAATGGTTGTCATGTCAAATGTCAAGTTAGATATCATAGCAAGATTTCACTAACAGTGTTAACAATAATAAGGCAGATAATAGCAAATCATAATTTTCATTAATATCCAATTTGAAGTACAATAATTTGAAAGGAAAGTACAATGCAAATTTTCCGAGCACATCCCGCTCGTCTAGGCCAAAAGGAAATAAAATGAAACAAACAATACCAAAATAATAAAACCCACTAATTCGAGTCCATGGAGACATGGGAGATGTTGCTAGCTGCGTCCTCATCATCATCCTCGTCCTCTTCCGGGTCCTCGTCCGGATCTTCGTCGGGACCCTCGAGGTCCTCGGCCTCGAACTGTGGCTCATCGTCCTCGGCTGGTGGCTCCTCGATAAATTGCGCCGCCCATGCGTTAAGCATGGCGTCGCTCGCCTGCACCATCGCCTGCGTCTCGACGATGTCCGTCCGGTTCTCGGTAATACGCCTGTCGTGCTCCTGCACAACATCAACTATCTGCCCATGCTGGGACATGAGCTGAGCCACTTGGAGACGTAGTGTCTCCACCGTCTCCTCTAGACGATCCTTCTCCTCCTCCAGCCGGTCACTTCGCCTTTCCAGGCGATCGTTCTTCTCGCGAAGAACACGCACCTCGTCGGATAGCTCGGCACTCCTCCGAAACTCCCGCCGGGTTACGGCCACATGAGCCGCGAAGGCTCTCTCCATCGGCATCCCAAGTGCCGGTAGTCGCTGACCCTCAGAGGTATCACCTCTGTATCGCGGGGTAGGTACCCGCTCAGTCTCTATCCACCGTAATAAGAGGCTAGGCAGCCATCCCCAGTAACGCTTCCGCGCCAACATCTGGGTCCTCCTCTCCATCTCCGCGTCCACCTGTGCTACAATACTGTTGATCCTACGTCGACTGTCCTCAGTCAAGTCATCGATGGCTGGGCGTTTGCCCGGGTTCCTGCCAGCGTCTCTGTTGTTGTCGGCCATCCTCTAAGTTCTCATGTTAGTACATAATAGTTCAATAAAAGAATTAACATCAGTGTGCAAATTCTAGTGTAGTGTCTAATATTGAGCAGTGGCTATAGTCTAAGTTCACTAAATGCAAACCTAGTTCCCTATAACCAAGGCTCTGATACCAGTCTGTCACACCCCCCAAATTCCCACTCGTGGTGTCAGTCCACGTGGGTGTGACGTGGCCAGAATCATAGCTCATGGTCATATAGAACGACTCTATATGAGTTACACATTCACACAGTTTGTAAAACCAAACAAGTTTATATAAGTATGCAGCGGAAAATGTTAAGCATCAGAATTACATATAATCGCAGCGGAAAGTAATTGTTTGAAAGAAACACTACAAATGATTAAATTGTTTTAAAAACGTAGCAAATGCACACAAGCCTAGGACATGAGTCTAAATGTAAGCTTGACTCCTTAGTGTATCCTTGTGAGCGTCCTAGCGTGTGCTCCATTAGTTACCTGAGAATACATGCGAAAAGTGTCAACTAAAAAGTTGGTGAGTTCACAGGTTTAGACAGACATAAATAGTAAACAGATATATACTGGGCATGTTAAGTTTAGTTGTTGGATCTACGATCCGTGAGTGTGTCATGTCATCTTACCGAAACTAGACTGTTCTCGTTTGCCTCCGCGAGTCATCGCTGAACTCGCAATTCACATCGATATTACACTCGTTATGACATCCAGTCAACGTTGTTGCCGAGTGGGGCTAGTCAAACCCAGTAGTACTACGTAATAACGACTCGTTTGTCATACAACTGACGGTAAGGATAAGTGAGGGCTTTATGCGATAAAGAGTACACTCGAAAATAGTTTTACAACATACCAGTCATACATCTAAAACAGTTGCATAGTATTCTCACCCCAAAGTTGAGTAAAAGCAATTAAAGAGTAAAAGTGGGGTCGTAAACTCACCTGAGTTTGAGTAATGCGTTAGCTCAAAAGAGTTGCGTAGCTCGCCGGCTAGTAGTCACCTATATCACATAGGTACTATGAGTTTGTGTTCACAAGTGTGGGTCTCACCGGACCGTGTTAGTGTTCAACAACACTAAGTGGTTACGTAGGTCGAGTTGACCGTGTTTGACCGTGTCGATCGTGTTTGACCTAACGACCCGTTGGTGACGGTTTGGATCAAGTGTTCGTGTAAGTGTGCGATTTAGTGTTGTGTGAAGTGTACGGATACCAAAATCGTTCCCATGAGGAAACTTACCATTTATGGTAAGTTTCTATTTTAGGAAAGTTTCCATATTTGGCAAGTTATGCATAAAATCATATTCCGATTATTCTAACATGCATATTTATCCTAAATGAGCATGTTATCACATAGCACATAGATACACATAGCCGGTTTAGCATAGTTTGCGCGTAAAAGTTTCCATTTATGGAAAGTTACTAAAATAAGCATATTTCATCAAGTTTAACAATCAACATCATCTAATATTATCATCTTAGTCCTAAATAGCCTATTAATCATGATCATTCCACCTAACATGTGATGAATCGTGAATCTAACCAAATAAAGTTACTATATTTAGTAACTTATGACCATAGCACAAAAATCAAGTTTCTAATAACATATACCTTCCAATATCATCATATAATCACCAAATGAGCATGTTAGACTCAAGACATTATCATACATTTTATCAATTTGCAATCTTGTGACAAAAAGTTACTATTTATAGTAACGTTCACAAAAATCACACTTTTGACTATCCTAGACCTTTCTATGCATCAAGTATCCATCACAATAGTTTCTAATCATCATTTTAAGCATAACATATAGATCTAAACACATGCATGTGGTCATTTCATCAAAAATCACCAATATGTAACATAAAAGTTTCCATATTTAGTAATAATGTAACTAGGCATGCATTTGATCGAAATCAATACTTCTATACATTGAAATCCATCATCAATATCACTTATCATAACATTCTATTATCAAAAATCATGTATAAATGCTTAGATCGTTCATGCATGTAACCATATGTACCTATTTCATAATGAAATCGACAAATAACCATCTTTTGATATAAAAATCACCATAGATCATCTAAGTAACATCAAACCAGTAGCATCAACATCAAAAATAGATCTAACATCACAAAATTTCGTGCTCAAGGTGGTGATGGTGATGCATGTGGGTATTTCCCCTTGCATGTGTGATTCTAAGTGCTTAAACCCGAAATAGTGTTAGAGAACTACCTTAGGAGGTGCAAGATGGTCAAGATAAGGCTGGAACAGATGTGTATGGCTTCAAGACGTCCAGTAACAGCCTCCACAACGGCTTTGACTCGTGCAAGACGGTAATAGGCGTCTTCTAACTTGCTCCAAGCTTCCAAAGGGGCTTCAATCCTTCAACAAGGTCTTCCAATGGCACAATGGTGGTGTAACAGAGGGTAAATGGTCGAGTATGGTGATTTCAGTCGAGAGAGATGGAGTAGGGTCGACAGAATGATTTCATCTTGAATATATAAAGATTTCTGCGAACTAGACCTGTCGCGTACCGCGACACCGCCCAAAAAGAAGCTCCGCGACACGCGATGATTAAAATAATCGTCTGGTTCCCGAAACACATCGCGTACCGCGATGGTGGAAAATGATCGGTCGTCGCGTACCGCGACGTTTTTCGGAGAATTCAAATTTCCCCGCTCAAGCTTCGCGTACTGCGAAAGCCCAATTGATTGCCCATCGCGTACCGCGATGGGTTTCGGCTGAGTCCAATAGGCCCAATTCATTGTTTTGAACCGAATCTTTCGTATTTCTCGAATACGATCATCGTTTCTCGTTCTATTGGTCTTGTTCTAGCTAATTTAGGTTCACCGAACCTAAGTGCAGTGTTTTCGTGTTACCGCTTGATCCGTTCACCAACGTTCGTCATTCAAGACACGTGCGAGTGTTGTGCGATAATTCCTCGAATTATCGGCGTGTTCAGACTGTTGTGCCACGTGTCACACTAAATGCATTTATTCTAGTGCCACGTATGAAATAATTAATAAACATTATTATTAAAATAATAGAGTTGCTGACCTGGAAATTACGAGGTGTCACAAATCAAGAGATGCAATATTTGATGAGGAGAGATTTTTATCAATATCTAGACCAAAGGATATGATTGTGAGTTCAAGTAACTCTGAAGAAATTAATCATAAAGAAATTCCTTCTACTTCAACTGAACCTAGAAGAAGTAAAAGAGCAAGAATAGCAAAAGATTTTGGTTCTGATTTTCAGCTATATTTAGTTGAAGGATCTAGAGATGCGATCCAAGCTAAATATGAATATTGTTTCAATATTGAGGAAGATCCAAAAACTTATAATGAGGCTATGGCATCTCGGGATGTTGCTTTCTGGAAAGAGGCAATTAATGATGAGATGGACTCTATTATGCAAAATAATACCCGGAGATTGACAGATTTACCTCCTGGTTGTAAACCATTAGGTTGTAAATGGATATTCAAGAAAAAGATGAAAGTGGATGGTTCCATTGATAAGTTTAAAGCTAGATTGGTTATTCAAGGCTTTAGGCAAAAGGAAGGTATTGATTATTTTGATACATATGCTCCAGTAGCAAGGATATCCACTATTAGATTGTTGATTGCTTTAGGAGCTATACACAATCTAGTGATTCATCAAATGGATGTAAAAACTGCTTTCTTGAATGGTGATTTGGATGAGGAATAATATATAAAACAACCTGAAGGTTTTGTTTTGCCTGGTAATGAGCATAAGGTGTGTAAACTTGTTAAGTCACTGTATGGTTTAAAACAAGCACCTAAACAATGGCATCAAAAGTTTGATGATGTTGTGTTGTCAAGTGGTTATGTGCTTAACCAATCTGATAAATGTGTATACAGCAAATTTGATAATTCTGGTAAAGGAGTTATAATTTGTTTGTATGTAGATGACATATTGATATTTGGTACAAGCCAAGATCAGGTTGATAAAACAAAACAATTTTTGTCATCTAAATTTTCTATGAAAGACATGGGAGAAGCTGAGGTGATTCTTGGTATTAGAATCAAGCGTGAAAACAATGGAATTTGTATTACTCAATCTCATTACATTGAGAAAATATTGAAAAAGTTTAATTTTCAAGATTTTTTTTCATCTAGTACTCCAATGGATCCTAATATCAAGTTGTTACCTAATAAAGGTGTTGCAGTATCACAACTTGAATATTCAAGGGTTATTGGTTCTCTCATGTATGCCATGATTAGCACTAGGCCAGATATAGCTTTTGCTGTTGGGAAACTACGTAGACATACTAGTAATCCTAGTTCAAATCATTGGCAAGCATTAAACCGAGTACTTAGGTACTTGAAAGGAACCATGAATTATGGTTTGAATTATACAAGATTTCCTTCAATTTTAGAAGGATATTCTGATGCAAGTTGGATCACTAATATGGAAGATCATTCTTCTACAAGTGGATGGCTTTTTCTTCTTGGTGGAGGAGCTATCAGTTGGGCATCTAAGAAGCAAACTTGTATTACTAATTCAACAATGGAATCTGAGTTTGTAGCATTAGCCGCAGCTGGTAAAGAAGCTGAATGGCTAAAGAATTTGATTTATGAAATTCCATTGTGGCCCAAACCGATATCACCAATATCAATTAGATGTGATAATGCTGCAACTTTGGCTAAAGCCTATAGTCAAGTGTATAATGGGAAGTCTAGACACTTAGGTGTTAGACACAGCATGATTCGTGATCTAATTACAAATGGTGTAATATCATTGGAGTTTGTGAAAACTCAACAAAATTTAGCTGATCATTTAACCAAAGGGTTATGTAGAGATCTTGTGCACAAATCAGCTAAAGGGATGGGATTAAAGTCCATTTGAAATCTTTACTGTTGAGATACCCAATTCACATCTAACATACATTAGGTGTAGAATTCAATGTGGAAAGCTTAACATCTAAAGATTGGAACACATTAGTAAATTCATCCAAGGTATGTGTTCAGACCTGCAAGTTGAAGAGGTTGAATTCATAATTCTTAATAGTTCTTTTGAAAAATTGCATATGCAGGTGCGAGATAAAAAGAACTACCTATATGAACATGAAGTTTAGCTGCTTCAAGAAGCTGGGACTTGGCTTTGATATGTTTATGAAGGATATGGACATAAGCTAGTAAAAATAATGTCATGTAAGAACTTATAAGTATGTAAACTTGTGTGTATATTATCTTCAGGTATTCAATATTGAATATGGTGGGTTCAATCCTTAGAGATACCTAATAAATTCGAATATTTGAAATGTGTAATATACTAAGATGAAATTCAATCGTCACGATATTTCATTTATGCATAAGTTTTGAAATTGTTGTGAATTTGTTTTTAAATTAATCAAGGGTTACACTAAAATAGGGGAGGATTGTTAGATATTTTAGTGTAATTGGGATTAATTTGATCGATCAATATGAATTATGAAATCATTAAACAGGTTGGGTGTGGGGTGCACGCTTGTTTAATATTTTATAAATTCAATGGGGGTTCCAAGGGGGCAACGCCCCCTTGGCGGGGGTCCGGGGGCAGCACCCCCTGTTAGCGGGGTCGAAGGGGCGGCAGCCCCTGGCGGGGTCCAAGGGGCAGAGCCCCTGGCTGGGGTCGAATTTTAAAAAATCAATAGAAATTTGATTTTTACGAATTTTAAATGAAAATTTGGTTTACAACTTTTGTGGCAAAATCGTGAAAAACGAAAGTTTGGAAAAACTGCCTGGAGGCAATTTCCAAATATTTTGCGCCCAGAAATGATCGAATTCGTGAGACTCTGGTTCATTCAATTTTTACACAGCGAATTTCATACTTGTTCTTGAGCGAAATCGAACTTTATCCGATCAAATATTTGGGTGAACCGCAAATAGTTTGATCTGAAAGTGTGTTCCACGACTTTCGATTCATCCGTTGTTTGTGTTTTTTCTGGAAATTCTCTACAATACCCATAACAAAATTACTTCAAATGATATCTCAAAAAAATAAAAAAAGTTAAAAAATTGATATATGAAAAAAACTGTTTAAAAAAATGGTAAAAAAGAATAAAAAATTACATGTTTGAACCCCAATCCCAAACCCTTTAAATAAAAGTTTACAACTTTACATATATATATATGATCCATCCATTGTTATGAACGTACGAGACTTCTCCCACATCGGTTGTATGGGCAATTAATGTGGGGTTTGTAAGTCAAATGAGCTCTCTCACCCATAGACTGGTCTTTTTGGGTTGAGTTCTTCTGTTTGGCTTATAACAATCCAGGTGGTAGAGAAAGGCATTAGGCCATGTATGGTTGAGCTGGCAGAGGATCGATCTAGATGTTTGGCTCTCTCACCTTTCAGACTAGTCTTTTGGATTGAGTTTTTCTGTTTGGCTTGTAATAATCCAGATGGTAGAGAAAGGCATTAGGCCATGTATGGTTGAGCTGGCAGAGGATCCAGATGTTGATGTCCGTTATTTTGCCAGCCAAGCACTTCAATCGATCGATCAAGTCATGAATCATGATGTCTAGCTAATATTATTTTGATATAAATTGTTGTGGTATCAAAATATTTACATGTTTAATATTGAAACTTGATTTTGGCCTGGGTTCGTTAACTTTAAAGTTTTAAGGAAACGAACCTTTTACATTGTTTAACATAACCTAGTTATACGGTTTGAGTAAAGTTGATATGGTTATGAGTTGTTTGGTTTTGAGTATTTGTTTCGTTGTTGTACAGCATCTAATGGTCTGTTTACGATGTAAATGTCAAATTTTATGTATGTAATGTAACTAGTGGAATGTTTTATAAGTTGTTGTGGCCTTGAATTTCGAAAAATTGAGAAAAAGGCATGTTGTGATTGTATATTTCGTAAAGATAAATGTGAAGCCTTGCAAAATGGACGGGTTGGGTTGGGTTGGGTAACGGGTCAGAATGAGTTTAAGTTAAGACGGGTGTAAGGATGAGTTTTTAAGCAAAATAAGTTTGAGTCTAAATGAGTTGTTTTAAAAAACTTTAATCTAATTCAAGTTAAAATTAGTTGTAACTAAAAAAATAGTTTATTTAAAAAATATTTAGTGATTTTTTCATCAAACATGTTATTAATAATTATCATTCATTTTGGATCAATTATATTTACATACTTTTTATGTTATCCATCTTTACTCACATTGTGTTAAGGAGTTGTTCAACTCAACCCTTTGTATGTTGGGCTATTCGTTTCAACACAAAATACAATCTTATTAACCCAAACCAACCCATTTCTCTTGCTTCGGGTCAAGATTGTTAGGTCTAATAAATGTTAAAAGAAATACAAAAGCAAGTTTTTAATTTCTTCTATGGTTTTGTGTAGACATTTTTTTTTTGTTTTTAAACACTCTGTTGATTTGTGACTGCTAAAATACACATGAAATTAAGCTACAAGATATAGAAAATATTATTTTTTTGGTTTTGATTTTTCAGCGGTTGCAAGTTGCAACACAATAAGATGCACCAAACATGAAAAAGCATGTCTTTTGGCTGAGAAACAAGTACTCAATTTAAAGTGAGTGACAGAGTGAACATAATATTTTTTAACAAATGAACGTATATTCATTTTTTTAATAAAAGAATATCAATAAAAAATCTCACATTCATTTGCTTTTTTGATTTAAGATAGCTTGACAAACAAAAACATTTTCTTATGAGTTTGTACGTTTCTATTACATGCTTTAACGTCCTATAAAAATGAAGAATTGGAAAGATCCATATAAATATTATAAATCTCCGATCTTAAAGTACAAACACATAAAGTTATGTTTATAATCACTTATTAATCAACAAATCCCATAATCAACCGTATATCTTATTTTTTATATACAAATAAATAAACTACCCATCAAATAACTAATTATTTAACCGGTTATCTTTTGTCCAACAGTTGAATACACCCTTCCTTTGTCATTACTCTTCGTTACCTTATGATTATTCCTTCTCCTAGCGGACTTTTTGCTATGGTGACCGGTGGTGGTGGCAGGTATGAAAACCCCGGTTCCACCACAACCACCACCGTTAGCCCACATGATCTCCATCCAACTAGGGACAGGGGTATGCACCCCTGTCTCCCACCAACTATGATAGCTCCTAGCCATTGGTCTTGACTCAAAACCACCATAAAGCATTGGCATCCGCGTTAGTTCTTCCGCCACATCATTCGAATGCACATCTTTATTGTCATCATCTTCATCTGTAAGCATCAGTATCTGTCGAGTGAGTTCTTGGTAAAACGCGTTGTCATCCACATCAACCGGGCTTGAAGACTCTTGAAATGAATCCATTTTTTTATAACAAGAATCAATAATGAAATAGGCTTGTATATATATATGTGTATGTATGTTTGCGTTTATATATGGGGGTGTGTTTATAATTGGTTTGGAACTTTGGATGTGGTCAACGGGTGGTGGGTGGGTGGGTTCATGAAAGGTAGGATGTGGGTGAAAATTTCCGAGTGGGGCCAAATTCATTGACGAATATTGTGTTGACTTAACAAAGTCAACAAAAATAAAGAAAGTTCAACTAAATAACAACTCCGCAAGTCTTCGTCACGACAAGTTATGATGAATATTATGGCACGATGCCATTCTTTCAAAGAAATTAAATATCTTGTTAAAATACAAGGTGATTGTCTACTTATACCTTTTTTTTCTCTCATTGTTATTGTTATTGGGAAAATTACCAAAATAATTAACTGTGACCTATCTTTTACCAAAATAATTACTAAAATTTTGCCATTGTTTCAGTTTTATACATCGTTTTAGACCTCTCTTTTTATGTACTTAAAAGAAACATATGGGCCCACATGTTGGCAGCTTTGTCAGGGTCTAAAAGGGTGTCTTAAGACCCATTTTTCTACCGGCGTCTTAACACGCCCATTTTGACGTCTTTTTGGAGTCTTTAGACTCTAAAGCGACGTCCTTAGACGCCGATTTTTAGATGGATATGACCTTACCTGATTTGATTGATTTGACGACTTAAAAACGCCAGAATGAGCGTCTTTAAGACTCCAAAAATACATTAGAATGGGTGCATATCTTCTATTGTGCAAAGGTTATCTAGAAGACGGATTTGGTATTTGGATATTTTTTGTATCAATGATTTGGCCAATTATGAATGATTCGTTATGAAACGTTGTAAATAAAAATTGAATCACTAAATATTCTAATACTAATAAATAATGAAATAATGAAAAGCTAAAAAAATGATTTATTTTTATTCTGAAATGTTGATATAGTATGTAGTAAGGGTTAAATCAACTAAGTATTCAACATTTTCTTGTCTAATGAAATAATGAGAGAATTGAGTTTTAGATGTTTACAGAGGGAAAGCCGTGTGCAATGAAAAATGCAAGCATGGCTTGGGGAAGGATTTTTACTTATTTAACAAAGAAATTATCGTGGTAGAAAGAAGGGTCTTAAAACACCCATTTAGATCTTGACAAAGCCGCTAACATGTATACCCATATGTTTCTTCCACATACATAAAAGTGACGTCTTAAGCGAAGTATAAAACTAAAACGGGAGACTAAATATCAATGATTGTTTTGGTAAAAAGTGGGTCAAAGTTGGTTCTTTTGGTAATTTTCCCTTCTACTATTGTTTGTTATAAGTTTGGACAACAAGAAAATCAGAAGTTTCTACTGCCTAACGTATAATTTATCTGCCATAAATTTAATTTTTTACAACTTTGTGTGTGTAGTCTTTTAAATATTTTGAATATTCTGTTGTGATATATATTTTTGATTATTATTATTACTTTTATTGTATAAGCTCCTCATATTCGAAAGTTTAGAAAATTATAAGGTATATATATTCCTACTACTATCTATAACATTTATCATATTATGACTAATAAAATAGACATAGTTAAGCAGGTGGTAGAAGCTCCAGCTACATGGCTTTGGTTAACTTTATTTTTTTAGTAATAAATAAAATAAAATGCTTCACATAGTTATGCAGTTGTTAGAGGCTCCAATTACATGTTGTGCTTTGGTCAACTTTTTTTTTGGTAACAAGTACAATCAATTGCAGCATTTAAAAATGACAGGTTAGGTTATATGGTTGTTTAACTTATTTACAAATGGAAATATTTTTATTTGAAGTTAAATTGAGTCAAAATTTGATTTTTTTTATAACTGGAGAATACAGTGTTTTATAAAATTATGAGTTTAATTGCAAGAATATCACCATGTAAAATTCTGATTTTCTCATAGCAACAACATGTTCGAGCTACTGTGACGAATCAATAAAGACGACCTATTTGCTACCACGTGCCGTCGCTATAGCTTATAACGACGATTGTGGGGCGCTATAGTGACGATTTTTGTCGTCACTAAAGCATGTTATTCTTGTAGTGTTTATATTGTGATGTTCTTATTTTTTTTACGTTTCGATATGGATTTTATTCAAAATCAAGCCACTTCAAAGCGTTGATGTTGACATAACATAGTAAATATTATGTGTCGCTGCCTATTTTTAGCTTTTTCTGTTAACATGTCAATTTATTATTCCATACACACACATACATACAAGGCCGGCTCAATATTTTTAAAGACACTAAGCAGAATAAAAATTCGAGACCTTCACTAACGGTGACATTAAAAACCATCATCCTTTTATCCAGGTTTTAAACCCATTGAGTCTTAGAGCAAGTGCGAGAGGTGTTACCGCACATGGTCCATTTTTTTAGGAGGCCCTATTTTTTTTAAAAAAAATTGTATATATTATATATATTAATTCATTTTACTACAAACACATAATTTACATTCCAATATTTTAAATATATTTAACTCATTTACGAATTTTATAAAATCAAAAAGAAAAACATGTTCCTTAAACATTTGACCCAATAATTCATTAAAATTTAAAATTTAGGTAAAAAAAACATATTAACTCACTTCATATTTAGTTACAAACTAATTACCACATACGCACACATATGGGCTCATTTTTAGCATTTGCACAGGGCACTTAGTTTCTCAGAGACGGCCCTGTTTAAACCAACAATAATAAACTAAAAATTTATATCAGGTGGAGCTAAAAGTATTTTTTATTTTATATTTACATGTATAAAAGTTCATATTAGATTTTTTTCTAGTTTTTTAAATACGAATTATTTAATATAATCAATTTTTTAATTTTATTAATTGAATATTAGAATCCTTTTAATAAACTTTTGTTTCTTTCGTTTAATGATAAAAGTTTTGGTAATAGGCTTTTGGTTTTTTATTCTAACTACAAAAGTTTAACTCTAGAGATTTTACAATAGAATGGCGTTCTTTTCTATGACGGGGTAAACTCTAGGGGTTTGTTACGAAATGACATTCGTGTACGATATGTATTTTTATCTTTGTTTATATTAGGGGTTTTGTCACCGTCTCGATGAACAACTAGTTGTCGCTGTGATTGTCACTCCATGAGGACCAGCTCAACCCTTATTGGAGCCCAAGACGAACATGAAATTCAAGGCCCATTTTTAAACTTGAAGTCAACCATAAATTAATAGTGTTGAATTGTTTGGTTTTCGGTTTTGAATAATTTTACCATGTCTATTAACCAACTAATCAAGTCTGTACTTATAGGAATTTGATTATACCAATTAATCTATGGCATCAGTTTAGATTAGAGATGAGATCCGTACTAGTACCGACACCAAAGTTTTAGAAAATGGGTATCGAATACCGTAACAAATTGATTGGTATGGTATCGGTTCGAACTGGTATTTGTTATAAAGTAATCATCTTTAAAAGATACCGGTACCATACTGGTACCGATACCAAATTTATGGAATAGTGAGTACAAAATATCATACCGAATCTATCGGTATGGTACCAGTTTGGTACGGTAATGGTTCGTTTTCGGTACTCGCTATCAAATGTTCATCCCTGTTCTTGATAGATTATAAAACAAATATATACCACCTAAATTTTTATTAAAAGGAGCCGGGTTTGAGTGTATCCATGTAACGTCATTGCTTGTCATCAAAGGCTAGCCATCCATACAGAGTGCCACATGCTGCAGTTGAGTTCATCGAGGAGTGGCCAATATTCACCCAGCCGGACTGGTTCTGTGCCCGAACGCAATAACACCACGCGGTATGCCATGTGGTTGGGGCGTGAATGGTTGTGTTTTGGGCGTGGGTGAGCTAGGCGTGGCCACAACAACGGCGTGGGTGTTCTTTATCAACCGTTGAATGGGTGGGCCTTGGGGCGTGGGTCGGTGGGTTGACATTTCCACAAGTGGTTGAGTGGGTGGTTGTGGTGGATGCCTACGTGGCGCCTAGATGGAGTGGTTCCAACCAAGGGACATACCCCATGGTATCAGGAGGACCATTGCCCTTTCTGAAAGTTTGATCGAGGAGTCACAATGTAACCCCCGGATACTATTCAACATTTTAAAATAATATCAGAGTTGGTCCCAGCAAAATTTTCAATTTTTAAAACCTTGTCTGACCCTCTTTATTTAATAATATTAAACAAAGTTTAACGCAAACGTAAACGTGCCACACATTTTACAATACTTATTTACATAAGTAAGTTTAAACCAAAATTTCAAACGTTTGCAACAAGGTTTATCTGTTCGATTCCCAGTCCACCTCGATCCTTACAGCCGTGTACGTCATTTTTGACCTACAAACATCACACAATAATTCCCATTAGTTCATAAGAACTAAGTAAGTAAACCCCAATGGTTTCTTAACAATAAAATGTAAAAATACATTTTTCACAATCAACATTCAAACTGAGTCATTTCTATTCGAATTGACTCACACAATATAAAATATCACATTACCAATCATCAACTATTGCTCACAATAGTTTAATTAATATTACACTATGGGGTTCACATTCCTGTGCTTCCACCATAGCCAAATGCCAGCACCTCTGGCTATCCACCATTGTGGAGTCATAAATAATTCAAGTCTTAAGATGTTCACCAACCGGTACTTCCATCTAAGACAATTGACAGCACCTCTGTCTATCCACCATTGTGGAGTCATATATAATTCAAGTCTTAAGATGTTCACCAACCGATACTTCCATCTAAGACAATTGCCAGCACCTCTGGCTATCCACCATTGTGGAGTCATATTTATTAAGTCTAAGATGTTCACCCACCGGTACTTCCATCTAGACAATTGCCAGCACCTCTGGCTATCCACCATTGTGGAGTCATATATAATTCAATCAAATTACTATGATGTTCACCCAACCGATACTTCCATCATAGAAGTCCCACACTATTATTTACCAAGGTATTGGATTTATCATAGGTTGTTGAACTTTTATTATTCAACATTCCCCTATCACCAATGCCATATTCATCATATAATTCATTCAACAACAAATTCAATATTTATTATGTGATGTCATAGTTGTGGGATTACTTACCTTAATCAGATAAGGGATTAGCAACTGCAGGTTCCTTTCCTGCTCTATGACTAGTGGTTTGATTTCCACTACCACCACCTAGTTGCAAAATACATATATACAACTAGTTTCAACATGTATAGCACGTATAATCAAGTTCAACACACGTGACTGATTTGACTTTCTCAAAGTCAATTCATCACATAACTGACTCTATCTTACTATATTTAGCAAGTTTTAGTCAATTATCACACTTATTCATATTTCATGCCTTCCCAGGCAATTTATCAAATAATTGATGTTCATTATATTAGTTACGATTTTTAATCACTTTTTATTATTCAATATTTATTTTTAGATCAATAACTATTAATAATGGTAGCATCAATTCATCAAAATCATCATTTAATCTATGGATTATAATCCATAATTTATTTGAAATCATATTCAACCCATCCTGCTAGTTATCATACCATGATATGGGTTTCATAACAACCGGACATTATCCCGGCTTCAAAACGAAGATTTCACCGTCAAAATCTCAAGTTCTTCGTTTCTAACAATCCCTAGTTATCAACTAGGCCATAATCAATACCCATGATCATATTATTACAATCAAAACTAGATTTAATCCACACAATATTAAACTAGTAGGATAAAACAAACCGTTACCTGATCTGACGGATTTCTACGGTTAAAACAACGATCGGGACTTGAAAACACGATCCTATGCGCGATCTGGATGATTAAGGGGCTTTGAAATGGAGATTAGAGGTGTTAGAGAGTTGGATTTTCGCCTGGAAGTCGCACCAGATCAAAGAAATGCGATTTTTGATGGTTTCAATGCGTTCTGATCGTTTAAACCAGTTTTGGCCGACATAGGTCCTGGGGCGCATCGCCCCAACTGGGTGCGTCCCGCCAGGCGTACCGCCCCACGTCACCAGCGTCATCATTTTTGATTTTTAACTTCGTTTCGCGATTCCGGGAGCATACGAACTCCGTTTTGCGCACGGTTTTCGCCCACGTTCATCATTTTTCCCATACTATCAATCCCCAATAACAAAAATTACTAAATCCTCGTGGATTTCAAGCACGACCAAATGTGCTCTTGCCATTAATGACGTAATTCTTACATATTTTCAAATTACAACAACCACAATCGTTTAATTAACGATTATTCACAATACATTTCTTATTAAAAACCGGTTGTTACACACAATTACTTATCATTACGAGTGAACAGTAATACTAATTATCAATTCGATTGTTGTTAAAAATATAATCTCAAATTTAAGTATCTTATTCTTATTTTGTTTTATTGTAAGTAGAGGTGACCATTTTTACCCATATTAAAATAAATGTGTTGGTTTGGGTAACAATTATAGTATAATATGTTGAAATATGTAACATTATAATATTGAGTAGGTTGAGATGAGTAGTACTTAAATACAATGCGGGTCAAGATGGGTAACCAAAAAACTATGTAAATACAATAGATTCAAACATTTAAGAATGATTAATAACATATTTGATGAGAAAATCACTAAAAATTATCTAAATGAACTATTTGTTTACTTATAACACATCTAAAGTTAAACTAAATTGATGTTTTTTAAGAACAATCCATTTAGACCCGAACTGATTTTGCTTAAAACTCGTTCTAACCCGCACCCATCCTAACTCGTTACCCAACCCGACTCAACCCGCCCAATTTGCCGGGCATAATTGTAAGAGATCTTTTGATACGCGTGGCTAAAGATGAAGGTTTTCTTAGCACTTGGTGATTCTCTTAAAAATAAAAGATACCCTATTTTCATCCTCTCAAGTGACAGCTAGGGCCAGAAAAACTTTCCTTCTTCAAATGATTCTTTCCTTCTTGAAGTCTAAGGGTGTTGCTTTCTTTTAAGAATAAATAGGGACATGCATTTCTTTGTAAAAGGAGAAGAAAATACACATATTATACTCTCTGTTTTCAACTTTATATTGTTCTACACTCTTGTCAAGTGTCTAGATCATTTTCTGTTTAAACTTTTGACTTTAAAGGTTTGAAGTTTGATCTCATATTGTACTATACCATTTTTACAATTGTTTTGGTGTTTTCCTGGCGAAAAACCACAGCAAATAATGAGCAAATTCGTTCAAACCGCGACAAAAAATGATTCAAACAACCGCGTCAAAAAATAACCAGACCGTGCCTAAACATTGGGATAATTTACTCAAACTTATTTTTTTTATCAATTAGTTAGTTTGATTAGGTTTGAAATAATTTAATTTTCTTTTCTTTTTTACTATTTTCTTTTTGTATGAATGTGTTGTTTATTAGGGTTGTAAATGAACCGAACGAACACAACGAGACATCATTTGTATACGTTCGTTTAACATTTAACTTGTTCACGTATGGTTCATGAACACTTACCGAATAGAAAATGTTGTTCGTGTTCGTTTGTTAAGAAATTGAACTTGTTCATGAATGATTTACGAACATGTATTGCTTAAAAAATAAAAGTCAACATTCTCTATCTCAAATAACATAATCATCTTAAAGTTCAAAAATAACATAAAAATTAGAAAATAAATTTCTAAACACAAATTAAATGAATAATAATTGAAATTGAAATTACTTATAACTAATGTTTCAAATATGTGAATTTTAAGTTACTATGTTTTTAGCAAGATACATATATTTCAAATAAATAGATTTTTAGTTTAAATGCTATAATATTAAACAAACGAACTTTTATTTGTTAAACAAACGAACATGAACGAACATAAACAAATAGATTTTTAGTTCAAATTACTTGTTCGTGTTCGTTCATTTATTAAACAAAAGAACATAAACGAACTTTCAACCGAATAGTTCACGAATTGTTTGTTGAACGTTTAATTTAATTATAGCCCTATTGTTTAGTATCTTTTTATTAGGATTTTTTTTAATGAATATAAAATAATGCTATTTATCTTGGTAGATAACTCATTCAAGCTTTTTACTAACCTCAATGCTTCTTTTGAGTTAATTCTTAGTTTTGTTAGGATCAATACACCATAATTTGTCACTCTCAAAACTTAAACATTTGACTTTTCATTCTAAAAGACAAACCTTCTTACAAGTGAACTAATCCTATATTAGCGGATGTTTTACTCTCTATCTCACACACATTCTCATGGATGGGCAACCATAACTTAAGGACGCTGAATCTCGATCCAGCTATCACCTTATCAACCTTATACTCGTATCTCACTACAAGAAAAAAAAATTTGTGACGCGAATTTTCGCCAAGAATGCGGCACAAATCACGATTGGTGACTCATTTCCGACAAAAATAGTTTGTCGGAAAAATCCTCTAATTCTTGCGACACAATATTACAGATTATTGCGACGCATTAATACATAATACATACACACATACACATACATTAATCTTACTATCTTAATAAACAAAAATAATGTTTGTCACTTGTCACAATTTTAGGCCATTAGTGCCACTTGTCAACTTCATATCACCTCTTTAATTCTCACTCTTATTAAGTAAAAATATTAGCTTTTATTTTCAATAGTTATAATATTAATAATATTATTGACCTTTTTAATGCTAAAAAGTTTTATAATCAATTAAAAATAATATTTTAATAAGAAACACTTTAAAAAATTTCTAAGATATTAATTTTTTATAAAAAACAATATTTTCTAGAAATAAAAAAAAAATTAAATTAGTATTTACTAGAAATTTTTTTTCTAAAAATAATGTATTATATTCTAAAAAAAAGTTTAAAGAATAGTTTTTTTATAAACAAATGACATTTTGTAGTATTAAAATTTTAGAAATTAATTTCTTTTAAAAATAAAGCTTTTGATCATTGTTTTATTAGATAAGTACTTAGTAATATGCATTTTAAACATTTTATATTAAAATATTATTTTATAATTCGTAAATTTTTATTGATAAGTATTTAATATTTTATATTAAATCCGTGTAACACACGGGGTATACTCTAGTACATAATACATACACATACAAATATACACATGCATAATACAATACAAAATCGAAAAAACCAGCTTATATAAATAGCTTACATACTGGCTCCAACATACACCAAAATAAAAGGGAATAACCAATAACTTCCTAGAGACTCGAACAACATAAAACTTAATTCAAAGAAACCTTAAAATTGGAGACTAATTCAAATACACGTATGCATGTCCCAATTAGAGGTGACAATTTTTATCCATATCAAATAGTTAAATGTCAAAATGGTCCCTGTGTTTATATCAAAAACGTCATTTTAGTCCCTAAATAAAAATTTGTTGCCATTTTAATCCTTGTTTTTTAATTTAGTTGCCGATATAGTTATTCGTCTAAATTTTTGTTGTCATTTTAATCCTTGTGTTTGAAATTTAATTGCCAATATAGTCCCTAAAATGCCAATTAGAAGGACTATATTGGCAACTAAATTAAACACAAGGACTAAAATGGTAACAAATTTTATTTAGGGACTAAAATGACATTTTCGATATAAACACATGGACCATTTTGGCATTTAACTCCATATAAAAGGAAATGAGTTTGTTTGGGTAAACAATTGTAGTATAATTGATTGAAATGTGTAACATCATAATATTGAATGGGTTAATATGGGTAGCACTTCAACACAATACGGGTCAAGATGGGTAACGAAAACACTATGTAAATGCAAAGGATTCAAACATTTAATAATGATTAATAACATATTTGATGAGAAAAATCACTGAAAATTATCCAAATGAATTATTTGTTTACTTATAACACATCTTAAGTTAAACTAAATTGATATCTTTTACGAACAACTCATTTAGACCCGAAATGATTTTGCTTAAAACTCGTTCTGACCCGTACTCATCCTGACCCGAATCCGTTGTAACCCGTTACCCAACCCGCCCCAATTCGCCCATTTTGCCATTCATAGTCCCAATATTAATCACGCACGTGACAATTTATTTTTTTAACCAATAAATTCAACTTCATCCTAATCTGATATTTGACTCTAGAACCCCTAACGTGCTGACCCGTCAATTTTCCAACATGTTTTGCATCTGTTTTATCAGATAATGATTACTTCTCATTACTCCAGAAGTTGATTTTAAAGTCTGGAAACAAACCTTAAAATACTAAAATCATTAAGCCCGCCAAATAGGTACCTACTATACGTACTGACCTTCAGGCCCAAAACTCTTTATTGGTGAATGACCTGTCTAAATGAGTATCTTTTACCCGGAACCGAAAACCCAAACCAGACCGGAACCGGTCCTACCCGAACCTATTGATACAGACGGTCTGGTTTTTCAGAGAAATTATAACCGAAATTGGAATTAACATAACCGGTTTTCAAAAAAATCCCTGTTTTGCATCTCTAAGCTGAGCAATACACCAAGATGAACTTTAGAAGGAACAATACCCACCTATTTGTCGATACTACGAATATAGTGCTATATTAATATATGAATCAACAAGCCAAGCAAAATAACATTGGAGCTTTAGATCTGACATCCTCTTTTTCTGTTTCAACTTGTTTAAGTCCATATATGCAACTAAATATATTTATAAAAAGGTTTTAAAATGATTAATTTAACTTATATTAGGTTTTGTCATAATTGCTTTAGAGATTCCAACACATTTGTGATATTATATATATTTTTTAAATGTTTTTTATGAAATTCCGACACATTTGCTACTATTTTTTTAAAAGAGTAATTCAATAAATACAAGGGGTTGTCATAAATGCATTAGATATTCTACACATTTGCAACATAATATATTTTTCAAAAAGGTTTTGTCGAAAATGCGAAAACATTTGAGTAATATATTTTTAAAAGGTTTTTGTTGAAATGTGTCGGAAAATATTATTGTTTTTTTATAAGTGTTTTTTATTGATATTGTTATTGATATTGATATTGTGATTAATAATTAAATAGAAAGAACAAAATATGGATTTTTGACACATTTGCGATGCAATGTTTAATTCCTTATATAGAATGTCTGTGTCAAAATGCTTTGCAAATTTGTGACGCATTTAGGACAAATATTAATATTATTTTCTTCCTTTTCATTTTTTGTTTGAAATGTGTCGCCTTTATGTAGTAATTTACGACATAATATTTGTGTTGCAAAATTATGTAAGAATCTAGCCCTTTTTTTCTGGTAGTCTCAAAAGTGATGTTCGAAGTATCAGCGAGTCGTGAGCTAAAAGCTATGATTGTTAGTGTTGTCCTATTCACACTTACCTTACATCCCAAACATAAATATCTTGGATGGGTCACTTGTTAAAAAATAATCAATTCGAAGGCAATGATATTGCAATGGATTTTGAGAAGGCTTTTGATTCTATTAACTCGAACTTTCGAATGTCATTCTTGGATGCGTTGGAAGTATTTTGCGCAAAGCAGTCAAGTTGGGTACGTTTCATGGCATCATAACTCCTAAAATGGTCCGGTCATTTCTCTCCGTTTTCATCGCAGACGACGCCATGTTCTTGGAATCTTGGGTGATGGTTCTCACAACAATGTTAAAATTTTGGTGAAAATTATGAGATGTTTTTATGTCCATCAGGATTAAAAGTGAATTATATGGAAATTAAAACATTGGTCTTTTACTTTAACATGAGGGTTTCGGTCTTAATTTGTTTTTCGAGAAACTGTTCTTGGGTCGGGTATGGGTCACAAGCCCAAAATACCAAGTAAAGAAAGCCATGACCAAAATGTATTATGACTTTATGAGATTGAGATGAGATATAAGTGGCCCATAAAACAAACATAGTAACATACTATATTCAAATTACATGATCCATAATCTTTTTAATTATATAGGTATAAAACAACAACATGTGTGCTTTGTGTTTACCTCTTATATATTGTTCCCCATCTACGATTATATATATATATATATATATATATATAGGGAGGTTCCACAGAAAACCGTTGTTTTTAAGAAAACTAAGAAAACCCATGATCCATCATTGATTAATGTAATCAATGGTTGTGATGATATGATGGCAATATTGTAAATAAGTGGTAATCAAAGGATTTAAATATAATACTATAAGGATATATTAGTCCAGATTAAAATTTTATCTCTCATGAAAATCAATTGCATTCTAAAATAACTCATTCTCTCTCATCTTTTCTCTCTCCTAGTTTAAGAAAAAAATTAATTCAAAAAAGTGAGGATTTTTTTTCATTAAAAAACAAATATCAAATAATCTGGATTTTCTATTGAAAAATTTTAATTGAAAAATTTGGAGAAAAATGTTTTATTATCAAATGGATTATCTCGATCAAATTACATATATGTAATCGATAAAACCGAAAAATGTTAGCATATATGTAACTTGATTACGTATA
Organism: Mikania micrantha; assembly: GCA_009363875.1. Taxonomy (NCBI): domain Eukaryota; kingdom Viridiplantae; phylum Streptophyta; class Magnoliopsida; order Asterales; family Asteraceae; genus Mikania; species Mikania micrantha. Next base: position 53,387,505 of record CM018698.1, on the reverse strand, counting down.
CGTAATCATACATGGTGCAAAAACAATGACGTGGAACACTAGGTGTAAGTGCATATATAACCTGATTACATATATGTAAGCATGCACTCAAAAAAAATAATAAATAAATCATAGTGTTTAATCATATTTGTAATCATGCAAGAAAACTTGTTTACATATATGTAACCATCAACTAATATTGCATTACATATATCTAATCAATCAAGTAACAATGTTCATACGTATCATCATATTACATATATGTAAACACAAAACATACACATATGAATATAAAATAAAGACATGTTTATCATCATGTTCGTAAACAAGATTACATATACGTAAGCACACACAATTAAACCTGATTACGTATACGTAAGCACACAAGTAAACCTGATTACGAATACGTAAGCATACACGCAAACCTGATTACATTATGTAAGCACGTAACTTGGTATTTGTAATCAAGAAAATATAGAACAATGTAAGCATACATGGAAACCCACTTACGTATATGTAATCATACATATATATCATACGCTTGTGGAAAAAGAACAATGAACAACCTTGTGATTATGTAAAGTTGCTTACGCATATGCAATAACAATGAACAACATTGTGCATATACACGTAAAAAAAATCAATATGATCCTCTCTTTTGTGCCTCTAATTGACGGCAACAACTAATAGGGCAAAATATATTTTTGGCGCTCATTTGCATGGAATTTTCGACAAAAGTGTTGTGATTGAAACCAATTTTGAAGCCCTTAATCACACACCACCAGATAAGAATATGACGCTCTTTGAGGACAGGAACGAGGTTGAGTTGGTTGTAGAGGTGGTGGTCGGAGGTAATGCAATCGTAGGTGTGGCAGATGTTGAGGAAGGATACAAAGATGAGAAGGAGGAGGCTGGCGACTTGAACAAAGAAACTTGACAGGAACAATAGTCTCCCTTTTTTATGCATCTTTTGGCGATGGTTTGAGGATTAAAGGAGCGGCCTGATGGTCTCCCGATTGAATTCTATCAAATTATTTCTTCTAATCGTTGATGTTAAAACCTCTGCTAAAAATGATAATATATCAAAACCTCCACTGAAAAATTGGTTTGAATCCAATCGATTTGATCTTTCCTTCTATTTATTGATGTTAAAACCTGCATCAAGAAAAAAACTCAGTGAAGTTTAACAACAAATTGAATAATTGTAGTAAAAGATTTATTAAGTGGTTATATAATTAATGGTATACGTACGATTGAATTATGAAAATTGGAATATTGAATCTTTCAAAATTATAAGACTATTCTAAGAAGAGTAAATCAATGGATTTTAAATTAAAAAAATAATTACCTAAAATAGCGGGTTAAAATTTACTTAAAAGCCCTTTATATTAAAAAAATCAAAAAATATTTTAAATTATGTGATTGGTTGATTTTGGTTTTCTTAGTTTTCTCAAAAGATAAAGGTTTTCTTAATGAACCTTCCTATATATATATATACACACACAACATAAACAAGGTAGAAGTATCATATGGAATATAGGATCTTAAATCAATACAAGAAGACATTTTTATCAATACATTTTTTATAGGTTATTGGATTTAAATACTCCAAACTTTAACCTTTTGGTTGACAATACTCCCAACTGAGGAAATGTTAATTAGTACTCTTAACTTCAAAACATTTTCCATTGCCATTCTAAAATAATTTTTTTTTGATGACGTGACACCTGTTTTGGAGTGTCAATGGAAAATGTTTTGAAAGTTGGGAGTGCCAATAAACATTTAATCAGTTGGGAGTATTGCTGGCTAAGAAGTCAAAGTTGGAAGTATTTAAAGTCAATTATTATTGTTTAAATGATCAAGTTGGCATCTTCTAAATCATTTAGAACACCTATACTGAAAAAAACCCTTGACTCAACCTATAGCATTTTTTTGCTACAAGTCCGACTTAAATCCAAGACCTTCTATTAGGAAGTTAAAATGTACCATCGGACTATAAGCTTTTTCATCTTGATACTATAACAAGGGTGAAATAAATCATGCAAAGTCTCAAAGGTGCATTTCATATAAGCAATCGGCTTTAACCTCTCCTCATACCTTCACTCAAGCATAAGCACCACCCTACCTACTCGATCATGCAAGCCAATCCTAATTACTTCAACGGCATAGTTATTCAACACCACTATGATTAACTCCATCCCTAAAACAATAGAACCAACAACGCATACTCAATTCTTGAATGTTCCCCACTAGAGTAACACCATGGAAAGTGGTTTAACGCTAAAGGTGTGCATGGGTCGGTTTGAGTTGATTTTTGGCTCAATCCAAACCCTAAACTGATATTGGATTTTGTGTTTCTAAATTCGTTTTTTAATTTTCGGTTATGTTATTAGGTATCTGTTTTGGTTTTTCTGCTTGGGCATTAAATTTTTGGGCAAAGGAAAAAAAATAGAATATTGCATTTGAGCTACAAATATTTTGCCTAAAATATTACTTTAACATTTAAAATTATATGGGCTTTTAGTATTATATTATGGGCCTAACAATTAAAAAATTTAAAATATACACATATAGAGGTGCACAAATCGGGTTTTTTTAGAACCGGTTCCGGTTCCGGTTCTTGTCAACAAAGTCAATACCCGGTTCCGGTTTCGGGTTTCGACCGGTTCCGGCCGGTTTTTGACTGGTTCCGGTTCGGGTTTTGGCCGGGTACATGTGGAACCAGTTCCGGTTTTCCCGGTTCCGGTTTTAATTTGTCTAAAAAACCTTGTACCCATCGGTTCGGGTATGACCGGTTCCTATTCCGGTTCGGGTTGCCGGTTCCGGGTCCCACTTTTTTGCCCACCTCTATACACATACATATACCATTTTACTTGTAATAAAAAATATTTGGTTTTTTCATTTTTTGGATTTTAATTTTGGTCAAACCAAAACTGAACCAAATTTTCGGTTTTTTAGAAAAGTTACACCAATCCCCTAGTTTTTGTTCGGTTTGCTTATTTAGCTTAGATTTTTCGGTTTTTGGGTCAATTTTTACGGTTTCATGCACACACCTATTTAAGACCCTTCTAGAGAATGGAATGTGAGAACTCGTACCCAAGACTTGTCAAACACCAATTGGTCGCTAAAGTATCTTTCAAGTCAATCAGAACCCCAATGGCTTAATTTCGAATTACAAAGCTTGTTTGGTTGCTAAAGGCTTTTGCTAACAGTAGGGGAAAGGTTTTTTCCTTCAAGGCAATTTTCATGAGGACGTCTATATACTCCAATCATCGGGTTCCAAACCGCGAAACCGTCTAAACCTGTTATCAGTTTGGGTTTACGGTTGGTTTTTTCTCTAAACATTTGGTTGGTCAGTTTCAAAAGTTCAAAATCGTAATAAAACATTTGGTTTGCGGTTTTCATAAAAATCCGGTCATAAAAAACCGAATCGAACCATAAGTGTGTGTGTATAAATATAGATATATCACACACACACATGTCTATATATGTGTGCGTGACTGCGTATAGATTAAATATGATTTGTGCGTCATTCAAAACAAAATACATTTGAACTTGTTGTAATTAGTTCGCTTTGAACAAAATGCTTGGTTTGATTTTATTTTATTTTTAACGGGATCAAAAGCCCAAACTGTAAACCCAATCCGAACCAAACCGTTGATAACGGTTCGGTTTGGTTTGATTTTTATTTTGAATGGCTCGGTTTTGGTTTTCATTATTTAAAAACCGGACCGCGAACACCCCCACATGAAACTCGCCACTTCCACTGCAATTTGGATTTCACAAATCTCTTGTAAACCCATGCATCCTTGTTTAGGGTACATTATTTGCTATCTTCATATTCTATGTTGATAATATGTTCTCACCCGTAATACCGCATGCTTCTTGAACCATTTCACTATCGTCCTTTTGAATTTTTTATAGAAGGTCTTAGATTTGAATTCGAGTCAAGACATATTTGTTGAGCCAATATTAGGGGATCAATTACCTAGTGGTGAAGTTCCTCATGTAGTGATCTCATGCGTAAGCCTTAGAGCGTCAAATTCGAGGGACGGTTGATTCATGTCTTGGATGTCTGTGTTCCAAACCATTCAAAAAAAAGAACCTAGCATATACTTGTTCAATCTTTTTGTCTTTTTTAATAATTTGGTAGCATTGTGTAACGTGATATTTCGATCTTTACTATTTTTTTATTATCATTTGTTAAAATAGTTGTGCTAATGCTTTAAACTCTGAGGGCATAGTAACAACTTTATCTAATCTAAGTTTTGATATTTGAGATCGTGTTTTTATCATGTTTAATACAAACTTATCATTCTAACATGTGGGTAAACTCTTACTAGATATTATTTTTAGATGTTGACAAAGAAAATTCGGCTATTTACTTGTTGAAGAGACGTATTTGCTTTTCTTCATCTTCACAACAACGATTGTTGTCATGTTATTCCGTCCCTTTCCTGTTTGCATTAATCTATATTATCTATCTATGCATATGAAGCAATAATAAAATATGTTTTCAATTACCAAAATTGCTTTTATGGCTTGACAGATATATACACGTACACATGCTATACAAATATCTCATATATTACACGAATTAATTTAAAAAAAGATTGAATTGTCGTAATAAAAAACTATCAATTCTTTTATTCATATTTAGTTGTTTAAAAAGTTTTGATATAATTATTGTTTGTTTTCTATATAGTTTTTTAATAAAGTTGTTTTTCATAAAGCTTTTATAAAGAAACAGTTTTAATATATTTTATATTTTTAGAATACTTTTAGAAAAACTCCATATTCTATAAAAATTTAAAAAACTGTGTTTATTAATAAAAAAACCTTTTAATATGTTAGTAATATATATTTTTATAATTTGAAAAGTGTATAAATAATATCTAAATATTTTATAATATTATTTTATAAAAGAGATATACATTTAATACGAGAGGAGTCAGAATGTAAGAAAACTTATACTTACAATATGTGTTTACTATGATTTTTATCTATTAGGTATAGATAGAGTAAATGATAAATTTAGAAAACCTACTTTTGTTAAGAAAAACCCAAATAAAATCTATAAAATAACAAAATTATTTTTAGGTAAAAGAAAATAAAAAAAATTATATATTTTTTATAAGTTTTTGTTATACACTTATTACTCATTAGATTTTACTGTTAAACATCCTTTTTACGTCTGATGTAAGAAAAGTGTCAATTATACAGTTTTTAAATACTTGATTTGTGTGTTTGTATGTGTAACATCAGTGCCGGAATCGTACCGGAACAGTGATCGCAACAGTAACATGAACAGTAATCAGGTACGAACTATATACATTTCAGTGTATTTCATATTCATATCAATTATCGTTATCATTTGATATTATCACATAGCAAACTCAGAACTATTTCAGAGAAACAAAGTTCATACCTATGGTTTATTAGTCAGATAATTATCCGGCAACACAGAACCATCATGTGATTACTTGTTAGGATCCTATTATGTATAAACGTATGTAAGGCTTTATAGAACAAAATAACATGGATGTCATTACGTGAATGCTAAATTGACGGATTATTCGTATAGGTGACGATCTGTACGAATAAATCTGAAGGTTTAATGTTCTGAATAATATCTGATAATTAGAAAACAATATTGAAAAGTATAGTTATCATCGTGTTCGTACGGGTGACGATTCGAACGAATACGCGCGATGACCGTACGATTCAATTTTAAACAGTAAATTTAAATATTTCAGAAAGTTTAAAATAAATAAAAGATATCTAGTTAATTTATTAGGAATCACAACCTAATTTAAATTAATAAATTCTATTTTATAAACCGTGTCGTTTCATGACGAAAACCACGAGAAAACGGTATTTTACGCGAAACCGATCGAGGCCGAACAACCGGGTATTTCCCTAAGTCTTTAATGAGGCATTTATTTCCACAACAACCTCCACCAACTCATTTCTCCACCAAATTTCGTCACTCTCTCTCAAGCTCTCTCTCTCTAATATCTCAAGCTTCTCACTAAGATTTCTTGCTCAATTCTTCACGGTTTTAAGTGTTCTTGGAGCCTAAAGGATCATCTCGTTGTGTAGAACAAGGAAGTACAAAGGATCTGAACATTTATCCACCATTTTTGAGGTAAATCCTTAGATTAATTTCGGTTTTAGGGTGTTTCACGAGCCCTTGTAGTTATTGCTATGTTAACTGGTTTTAAACACTTAGTAACTTTGGGATAACCCATGGTTAGTAACTAGGTGGTTGTAGAAAATGATTTGCAACAGGTTGAGCTCGATGGAAGATGATGATGATACAGGTTCGTGACTAGCTTCAGTCGGCCGAACCTTCGGGATTTTGGCCGAACCCTAAACCGCTGAACATAGGGTGACGAACCTACGGTTAACCTGCACCGAACCTGTTGTCGTTCACCTACCAACAGGGCCGAACCTTTCCTCTACTGATGAACCATTGGGGTGGCGAACCCTCTGTGTCAGCCGAACCCTTGGTGGTCAACGAACCCATGCATGGCCGAACCCTTCCCCATTTCAACCGAACCTTTGGCTGGGATTCGGACTTCAGCCGAACCTTTTCTTTTCACTACAAGAAATTTGGGTCTTTACCTACAAATATTATGTGTAGATAAAAACCTATTATGTGTTGTTAATTGTCTTTACCTACACATAAATTAAATATTATGATGTGTTGCCTCACAACTGTTGAGATAGATCATTACCTACACATTAGTTATATGTAGGTATACATCATGATGCACTTACACATATATGTGTAGCTAAAACTAAATATCATGTGTTGCTAGAAGTATAATAATTTTTTAATATTAAACACAATATATGTAGATAATAATCTTCAATTATATGACAATAAATACAATGTATACAAATGCAAATAGATACCAAAATAACCAAACTTAATTAACATAATTAAAATATAATCATTCAAACCACAAAGGAAAGTACAACTTATACAAACTGAAATAATTAAACTAACAAAACATAAGTTATTCATAAGTCACTACATAAGACATAAGTCACTATAACTAACTAAGTATTTTTTTTTTTTGACATGCGATCTTTTTTGTCACACTCTCATGCATCACCTTGAGATGGTCCTGTTTTTTTGGTAAACGTGAGTAGAGTGTAATCAATTGGGTCCCTCTAGTCATCCTTAGTGCCGTGAGTCTCAGTCAGTAGGCTCACCTAAAAAATCAACATTTAGAATTCTATGATTATATGAATTATGCCTAATCGCAAAAGTAAATAAAATAATCAAGATTCAAAAAATAAACATACAAATTCATCCTCTGATTTATCAATGAGTTGTAGTCAGTATGATTTAGATTGAGAACCTACAATCCAATAAAATCATTTAAGATAAAGAAGTGTAAAACAAATGAATCAAAAAAGAGAAATAACATAACAACCATCATACATGTCTTCTTGCTGCAAAAAGACCACCTTTTTCACAAATAAAAAAAAACATAAATTAACCACCGAGATTCACTAAGCATACATCATAGTTGTAGAAGGATGGAACAATATCTTGGCAATCAGTTGTGTGATTCTTTCAAGCCCTAAAACTAAAACTAAACAAAATTTGTTTTTTCAAACGGTTATAATCTACTCAAACTATTGGCTAATTGTTTATATATACAACACACTAAACAGGGGATGTCTCATAAGAAATAATACCTATTTTTCTAATACTCCGAACATCTGGCCACGACTGTTGGAATGTAGACGCTCTCACACAACAAGTTCATCATGATTAGTATTTTGATCATTGTTCAGTCGGTACTTCTTCACAATGTTCTATAAAATAGTTCAAAGAGTTAAAGTCACTCTACACAGTCGTTTAGAAGTTCAACCAAACACCACTGACCCACACCAAAAACAAACTCTTTTGAGTTTTGAAATAAAAGTACCATTATCTATCTCCCAACCTTTAAGCAATTTATTATCATATTTTTCAAGCAACAGTAATTACCTTTAAAACCACACATTCAAACATCTGCCTAAGATAAGAAAAACTTATAAAAACTCACCAAGAGTTGGAATTTCAACAGAAGGTCTAGGCCTTTAGTTTTCAGTCCACCGGTTGAATCAAACTTGTTGGATCAGGAGTTAAAATCGTTCCAATCTCCCATGGAGATACATTGTTGGTCTCATGATAGATGCAGGTTCGTCCCATAGTCTTCTGAGATAGAAACAATTAAGTTTATATATTTTAATTTTTATTGCTTTCTATCAATAAAACTTAAGGTTGATTACCATTGAACCTGAGATAGAAACAATCTACCATCCCAGTAAACCTAAGTAACAGAAAAAATATTAGCACGTCAGTATTGGTATAAACTCAAAAAAAAAACAAATTTATAGTTAATATGAAAGTTACCTTATTTCAGGAGAGTCCACACCCAGCCACAACAGGCCATTCACGAGCAGCAAAAGAACCATGACAGACCATCTGCAACAACAACAAAGATCACTCTAGGATGCCATAAAACAAAACCCAAGATGCAAATCGTTTAAGTTTATTTTTACTATCAATCTAAGCTGAAATTGTATACATTTGTGCAGACCTTAAAACAATAAAAACCCCTTAACTCTAGTTAATCAATGAAGCCCTATAAACATCTTAACTCTAGTTGGTGAGCAGAAAAAACTTATCAAAACAAACTAAAAAGCAACCCAAATAAGATGAAGCATACATATCGTATGAAGTTAAACTGAGAAGAAGCCAAAATCACGAAGTTCAAATACATACTTGTTCGGGTTGTCGTCGATGCAGGGGCCTCAGGGCGCAGGGGCAGGGGTTGGACCGCAACCGCGCAAGGGATGCTGGAGATACTTCTATGGAGGACCAGGCTCTTCGCAGGGGGAGGTGCTGGAATGCTAGACGAGAGAAGATGATCGTGGTGATGCACAGGGTGAAATAGGGAATGAAAATAAAGATATTTGCAAACGTTTTGCCAGAGTACCGCAAGAAGTGGTTCCTGGATAGGGTTGCCGGAGAGATGGTTACCGGAGATGGTTACCGGAGATGGTTACCGGATAGGGCTTCTGGAGGATTTCAGAAGAGGGTTTCCAGAGACGCGAACTGAATTTGAATTTTGAAATGATTCTGGGTAGGGTTGTAAACGAACCGAACGAACACGAACGAGCCCTTGTTCGTGTTCGTTCATTTAACTTTTAACTTGTTCACGAACGGTTCACGAACGCTTACCGAACGGAAATTCTTGTTCGTGTTCGTTCATCAAGGAATTTAGCTTGTTCACGAACAGTTCACGAACGCTAACGAACGCATATTATTTAAACAATAAAAATCAATATTTTTAATGTCAAGCAATGGAGATAATCATTTATAAATATATAAACTAAGATATTATAGTATTAAACAACTTAAGTATTATGGTATTAAACTAAAAATTAAAAATAAACAACACATTTAATGAATAAATATAATAAATGAACTTAACCGAACGTAAACGAACATGTTACCGAACGTTCACGAACATATATGAACGAACACGACCTCTGTTCATGTTCGTTCATTTAACTAAACGAACAGAATTTCTTGTTCGTGTTCGTTTGTTTAATACACGAACGAACACAAACGAACTTCCCGCCGAACGGTTCACGAACTGTTCGCTGAACGTTCGGTTCGTTTACAGCCCTTTCTGGGTTTTGTATAGTTGTCTATGGCTCGCTTTCACGTATCACTACGGCTGTAAACGAACCGAACGAACACTAACGAACACGAACGAACCTTTGTTCGTGTTCGTTCGTTTAACTTTTAACTTGTTCACGAACGGTTCACAAACACTAACCGAACGAAAATTCTTGTTCGTGTTCGTTCATTAAGAAATTTAGTTTTTTTACAAACGGTTCACGAACGTTAACGAACATATTTTATTTAATAATAAAAATCAACAATTTTTAATCTCAAACATTGGAGATAATCATTTCTAAATATATAAATTAAAATATTATAGTATTAAAACTAAAAATAACTTAAATATTATGGTATTAAACTAAAAATTAAATATATATAACATATTTAATCAATAAATATAATAAATGAAATTAACCGAACGTAAACGAACATGTTACTGAACGTTCACGAACAAACAAATGAACGAACACAATCTCTGTTCATGTTTGTTCCTTTAATTAAACGAAAGGAATTTCTTGTTCGTGTTCGTTCATTTATTAAACGAACTTCACGCCGAACGGTTCACAAACTGTTCGCTGAACGTTCGGTTTGTTTACAGCCCTACGTATCACCAATCCTTGCATGAGAGACTTGTATTATAGGCTTTAAAACTGGTACCTCTTAATTTTAAGTTTTCTCTCTCCAATATACATTATATATATATATATATTATAGATATAAAATATAAGTAATTACACATATTATCTGTTGGTAAAACATAACCAATCATCCACACATATTTTAGATTTTTTTACATGTGTAAATAATTTACTTACACATAACATAAATTCATCACATGTGTAGGTAATTAAACATTTAATTGGTGGTAACTTTTGGTGGGAAATTTCCCACCAATTTTAAGTGTAACTAAAGTGTATTACCAACACATATTAAGTGTTGGCCATTATTAAAATATATGATCAACCATTACCTACACATATACACACATGTGTAGGTAATTTATCTACACATTTACAAGTGTAGGTAAATTATGTGTTGGTAAACACTCTAATTTCTTGTAGTGTTTCATTAGCCGCGAACCTATAGCCACAAACCAGTTCCACGCATGGCAGCCGAACCTTCCCATACGACCGAACCTCTTAGGGGCACCCTTGCACGCATAGCCGAACCCAGGCTCACCAAACTCTCATCTGCTGAACCCATCCTAAATGCCGAACCTTAGCTGATAAACTCTAAGAACCAGCGAACCTACCCTCTGTGGTGGACTTGGGTAGTACGAACCTCATTTAGCCGAACCTAGATCATCTAGAATCCGTGGGAGGGCAACGAACCTAAAGGTTGGGGGTTACGAACCTAAGTTTCTAATGGGATGGTTTACGTGGTATATGCATGGGAAATTAAGTGTGTGCATGAGAACAATACTAAGGTCTACTTTAATAATATAGTGGGATGAAGACAATCATGGGCTAAACTTGGAATAACAAAAGTTTTCTTAGAACCCACTAACAATCCAACATGAGTTATTAGCATGTATGAAATTGTTTAACAATTGAGAAATGGTTATGAACTCATATTGGTCAACACAAAAGCCTAAGGAATGGGGTGTTAATTCATTTGTTAACACTTAAACTTTAGGAAAGGTTTAATGCAGGTAATTAACATAGATAAGTTAATGGTCTATGTAGAATTATTCAAAGAACTTGATTGGTGATCAATGTGAAATCAAAGACTATCAATGGGCCTAGGTGGGCCCAATGGGCTTAACTAAGCCCATCATATGTTAAACGTTGAACCAATTCAAGTAATGGAAATTTTAATAACAGAAAATGTTTTTGTGAACTTAATTAAATTAAAATAAATGATTTAGACTTTATATTTAACTTAAAAAGAATTAATTTCAAAACAAATGAAATAAGGCTTGTTATGACTAACTGTGGGTTACGGGATTACAAATGGGCATTTATGTTAGACTAGCTAAGTTAAATCTTAGGATCACATTAACAAAATAGAACACTTAGTTGCACACCAAGACCAAACCCTAGATACGACGACTAATATGTATACTTATTGTATTCGGATTCTTTTAAAACAACTCAGGAACTGAAGAAACCTAAGTTACAACAAAGAGCACGCATTTTGTGATAGATCGTTTGCACAGCAACACAGGTGAGTTCATTGCCCCTTTTCTAAACATTTTTGTTTTAAAACGCGGGGCTGAGAAGCATGCGTAAACTGTTTATTTAAATTGTTTACTTAAATGCTTTTATTCATTTTATGTTATATCTTTGTGTTTGTTGATACTGCTAGACTCCTGTCTAGGTAATTACTATGCAGAACTAACTATCAAGTTAAATAAATTACTCTCACGAGTAATACTTTAATTCTAAAACTCTAAACAAACTCTTAGTCCATCAAGCTAAATTTCAAGAATCTAAATTCAAAGTGGAATCAAAAGAACTAAAGTTAAAGATCAAATGCAATGGAAACTAATTCAGTGTGGTGATCAGTAAATTAAAGGATCCTATTCATAAATCTATAATCATTGTGAAATCATGAAGTTCTAAAGATCAAAATCAAGAGACTCAAGAAATCAAGAAAATCATAGTTGTGTGTGAATCATTGAAATAATGAAATCATGAAAATCTAATGAAATCATTAATGCTTGAGTCAAGGTGGATGTCAGTTGTATGGAAATCAAGATCACGTGTAACACACATAAAGTCCCGGCATAAATAGTAGACTCTTGTAGTCAAGCTATATGGGTCGTGAACTATCAAATGAAATCGAAATCAAAATCAAAATCAAAATCAAGAGAATCAAAGAGATCAAGAATCAAAGGATATCCGTAAAGTCCCGGCATGTACAGTAGACCAGTGGGTCAAGCTGATATGGGCATCATTAAAATCCCGGCACACACAGGTAGACTCCTTGTGAGTCATGCCTGATATCGGACACGTGTGAGAGGGTACAACTTGGACAACCACCAACAACTAAGTCTAATTGATTGAGTCAAATAAGGCCCAATCATCATGTCTTAGTTGTAATTATATGCTTAATTATTAGTTTAATTAAACATTTAATATTAAATTTCTACAAGTGCTTTGGGGTAATCATGAATACATGGTGACTCTAGAAATAAAAAGGTAAATCTATTTGTGGAAATCAGAATCTAAATTGAAGGTGAATGGAGTGAAACGCTTAATTATCATTAACAACAATATGCTAAGCAGTCCGGTATGTGGTGGGATGCTGGCTGGGGCTTGTTTCCCCTACATATGCCCTATATATAAGCATACTTGATTGGATAGCATAGATGGTTGTTGATGAGGTTAAGGTTGTCATTTCGGGGAATCAAGGTAAACATTTCAGGGTAATCAAATGCTAAGAATCAAAGGTTATGGGATCAAAGGTATGGGATGAAATGCTTAATTATCATCAGGAACAATATATCATGTGGTTTAGTATGTGGTGGGATGTTGGGTGGGGCTTGTTCCCCTACATATGCCCTATATATAAGCATACTGGATTGGATGATATAGGTGGTTAATGGTGAGGTTAAGGTTGTCATTCAGGCTATTCAAACTCATTTTTATAAAACTATATGAACTCACCAACCATGTGTTGACTTTATTTTTGCATGACTTCTCACGTGACGAACAGGTCAACTAAGCAGTTATTGCTTTTGAGCTAGGATTTCAGTAGAGGACCTAACATTTTTGGACCTGCATACTTTTGAAACATCATTACACAGATTATTTTGTATATCTTGTGCAGATGCAAGATAGAAGATTTATGATGTTTATAGTAGATTTACATTGTTAAATTATGAATTAAACTGATGTAATTTAACTTTGTAATTCTACTTCTTTTTAACAGTTTCTCATTTATATTTATATATCATGTGCAATGTAACAATCTGATCATTCCGATTATCACTCACGATATCGCGCCCCGGGAACCTTCCGCATAACGGGGAACCCGATCCAACCCCGCCGGCTCGGGGTGTGACAGTATGTGCACGCGTGTGCGCGTGTGTGCATATATATAATATGAGAAAGATAAATTGAAAGTACGTTTGAGTTGAGTAACCCTTGAAAACCTAGTGTAAAATTCAAATTTTATTATTTCATTATGTTTGTGTATATAATGTGTTGTTATAAGAAAATAAAAAAAAAGTATAAAATAAAAATAATTATAGATATTTGTTAAACATATGTTACAGAATGATGTTTACATTGTATAGCAGTTAAAAACCAAGCATGTAACATAATTGTAACAAACACACATAACCTTTTTATTTTTTATATTTTTATATTTTCTAAACAACACAGGAGTAACTTTGATACCATTTGTAAAATCCGGCTTTTTCTGCCATCAATATTGTCCTCTTTACCAACTCGTAACTTACAACCTTGTTTATTGTTGCCACAGTGAAAACTTTCGAGTAAAGTCACATATCCTGGAGTGCTCTTAAGCACACTTAACTGTGAAGTTCTACTGTTATCTAAAACCAAAAATCACTCTTGTTTACAGCCGATATGAGATTTGCCTACGGTATTAGATCTTTGTTATACTTATCATGTTCTAGCGATGCTTTGACTTCATCTTCATCTTCATCTCCATTTGACGATCAACTTGTTTATGATAACCAAGCAAAATCATGTCAATCCTACAATTATTCTTATATTTTTACAACTAAAATTCTTTTTATAAAAATTATAGCACGCTATTTTTGTCTTTAGAGACTGGAAATACCTATTTATTATAGTTAGACCTAGAAAATTGTGGATTTGTGGTTAGTCGTTGTAAGATTGTAAGTACAACAATACGTAAGAGATGACATAAGTTTTTGTTTGTTGTGATGTCCTCTGTTCTTGATAATTCACTAAACAATATTAAATTTCAGGAACTCATCACAAAAGTTGTCTGGATAGATATTACGACTTCAATCCATAACGAAGACCGTCGACTTATAATGTTAAAATATAACACCATGTTTATTTAACATATGACCTCTCAATGTCCACAAAGATCCTCAGTTGAGAGATAATGACCCCTTCACATATGTTTTTTTTTTTAAAAAAAATGAATGTAGTCTAGGATTGTAATCAAACCGAGTCGAGTCCAGTCGATCCAGGCCTGACTCCAGATCGGCTTCTGGATTTTAGAGCCGAGCAGAGTTTTCTTTTGAGCCAAAAATTCGAGCTCATAAAAATTCTCGTACTACGAGCCAGTTCCTCTAATTTACACATATATATATTTAATATAATATATATGCACGTCAAATTTCTGACCTCTCTCTTTTAATAAATATATGTATGTCATATTTCAATTAAATTTTAATTTTTTCATCCTCTCTAGCTCTCCAACTAAAAATTAACGATTTTATTAAAATTGGTTAATAATATGACTACATTATAAATCAATTTTTTATTTTTTGTATAAAACGCTTTTAAAAAATATATATAATATGCTATTTTAAACAAATAATTTAAAATTCAAATATTTAACACACTTAAAATTTTCCATAATATATATTTTTCATATACTTAATATTTAACATAATATTTGCATTAGATTATATATATAGGATTGTGAACAAATAATAACACACTTTTAAAGCATTAACCAGATAACTTTATCAAGATGAAACCAAATTTTGGACTTTTTTGAACATCATTATAAGACATATACAACACTTTCTTCTTTTATTAGTTTGCGAAAATTAATCACCCTTTAAGACGTGCTATCGTTGTAAGTTTTAGCCCTAAAACAATTACAATGCTGCAAGTGAAAAACATAAAACGATGTTACGTATTAAACTTTGATAAATTTTCGCAAACTTGTAAAAGAAGAAAGTGTTGTAGATGTCTTACAGTGATGTTTGAAAAAAAAATTCAAGATTTGGCTTTATCTTGACAAAGTTATCTGAGTTAATGTTTTAGTTGTGAGTTATTATTTGAACATTACCCTATATAATATAGATATATGTTTGTGTGTAATATAATATATGTGTGTGTATAATTTAATATACATATGTGTGTGTATTATAAATCGAGCCGAGCCAATGAGACTATTGTTGAGAGTGTATTATGATAACTCCTCGCAACACGTGACCGGTAAAAACCTAGTTACCTTGAAAAACGAACCTTATTAAAGGAGACATTTCTATATATAGGCTACATAACCTTTTACATAGACATGAAGTTAAGACTATACCTAACTCATACATTGACCAAACCAAAAATAGTTTAGTTTAGGTCCACTCTTATTTAATTGATTTAATTATTGTCGTATTATTTACAATTTTTTTATGTATGAGTTTTTTATTTTATATGTTTTTTTTCTTACTTGTCTCGGACTCCATAATTCTTAAAAATGATTTATGAGGTGAATGGTGTCGCTAAGTTAACCCTAAAAACATATACAATCAAGTTAAATCAGAAAAAATATGAATAAAACAATGAAAATTAGATCTCTTTGGTGTTAATTTGGTGTCATGTTAAATTACACATTATAATGTGATGATTATATTCTTGAAGACGTCAAGACGGTTGATAAAAAAATTGGTTCAAGTCCAGTGATTAGCCAAAATGAATGAAATGAGAACATAATTAAACAAATGAAGAATATCCTCCTCCAAGCCATTGATATCGACAAAGCTTATGCTACTCACCTTCGAATATTCGAATATCTCTTCTATCATTTCTTCCGTCTTATTTGTTAAGGATGTGCCACACTTTCTTGTAGACCATTTCCTAGATAGAAATTATAATAATCCGGTTTTAAAAAAAAGCTTTTAAAGATATCACACCTAATTGCATAAATAATGATAACAACAACAACAATAATAGCACCAACAACAATCTAAATAATAATAACGACGACAACGACGTAAGTATTTGTGCGTTGTAAATCAAATATATTATTATTTAATGTGTGATAATAAGGCAGAGTGCTAGACTGTTAAAAACATCTTATATATCATATCAAAAGCAATGATTATAAATTTATAAGTGTGTACATATTTCATAGTCTGGATATAACATTGAGTTTATTATCCAACCAGTTTATTAAAAACTCATTAATAAACTCATGTATTACATTAGCT
Organism: Mikania micrantha; assembly: GCA_009363875.1. Taxonomy (NCBI): domain Eukaryota; kingdom Viridiplantae; phylum Streptophyta; class Magnoliopsida; order Asterales; family Asteraceae; genus Mikania; species Mikania micrantha. The sequence goes on along the minus strand of CM018698.1, from coordinate 53,370,715 downwards.
ATAATAAATATAACATGTTGTAAACTAACAATTTAAATTAAATTTTGTATGTTAAATAATATATGAAAGCTGAAGATTTAAAAATTATAAATAACAAATAAAACGGATTTAAGAATTATCGAATTAGAATTTTAGATAATATGTAATTAAAATTTTACTATGACTTATCAAATTTTATTAATTATTAGAATAAAAAAATTTATAGCAATGATAATCAATATACAATTTAATTATTAAAAATCATAATATTTAATAGAAGGGAGAGTTAATATTTAATAAGAGAGAAAAAGAAAATTATACAATACCATGCGAAATATATTTTTTTTAGAGTTTGAAGATAAAATAAGTAATATACTTTTACTTATGTAAATGAGGAATTAATAAGATATAAGAAATAGGAAAGTAAATTAAATTTTCAAAGAAAAAGTTAATTATTTTGAATTCTCTTATTTAAATTAAGGTAACTACATTTATAACTTATATTATGCAAGATTTTCTCTTTAGAAAAATAATGACAATTTATTTCAAAAAAAAAAAAATGGTGGTTTACAACATAACAAAAAACTCTTTCAAAAAATAGTATTGTAGAACGCCATTCAAATCTTAATGACATAATGCCTTTCAATCCTCTTATAATTCTTGCTAAGAAGAACGTCCATGCACAAATTTTAAGGAAAATGATCATTTCAATAGGCTACAAGTGCTTCTGATAAAACATTGCAAACAATGGTCGATCCACTGCTTTTCTGATAGAAAACTTAATCAGTCGGACAGTAATCTTTTGGTTGTTTGACGAAGTCAGCTCGCTAATCACCAACACGTTAGAAGACTTTGCTATAACTTACTTCCAAGCCTTTGGTGCAATTTACTATTGAGTGTAATATACAAAAACTTTGAAGTATATTTGGTTGTGTTCTTTTTTGTTCTAATTGTTCTTCATTTACATTTGTGTAAATTTTCATCTTATTTGTGATTAACAATTATTCCGTGTTAGTTATCAACAAAAATCCTTTGTATGAGTTGGTTGCTTAAAAAAGAAACAAAAAACAAACAATCTAAGAGAACAATGGACAGAGATATCAAAATGTAACATCTCATATTGTTTGCAAGCAGTATGGTTCATTAGTTATTCATATTCAATCCCATGGTATAATCATATTTATCCCTTTTTCTGATTTCTGCCAAATGGGATTATTGATTGCATTGTTTCGTTTTGTATACAAATGTGGTGACAGATGGTACTGATGGAGACACGATTGGCGCGTACACTGCTATCGCATTCTTGATGTCATCAGTTTGCGGAGATGTGATATCACTGGTTGTACAATCAAGTGGCGGCATCCATATTCGGCCTACCACCACCAGCTGGGGGGTATGTGTGTCTTGGATCATAGGGTTCAACCACCTTCTTGTATGCAAACGATATTTCTGTTCAAGCCCAAAAGCAAAAGGTTAACATGTGTGAGTTAACTTCTTCGATATACACGCACTAGATTAATGTTGCTTAAATAATTACTAGTAGAAATATTGTAAGCAAAATATATTTAGAATCACAAACCTGTAAGTGGCTCTTAATTTCATCGTTCGTGAGCCCATCGACCTTCATAAATTCCCTAATTTGCTTTGGTGTCGCCACTACAAGAACACATATATGTTATCATTTATGATATCTATAACATCGTGTAATCAAGCAATGTTTTCAAAGCTGTATGAGTTATATTACCAGTTTATTAGTCAGAACATATATAATATTTTATGATGTTATTGTATAAACATTATATACAATTTATGAAAATATCTGACGGTTTGATATACGTTAGTAATTTTAGACACATAATAGTACTAAATTAATTAGTAGATGACAATTAAAAGAAAAAAAATAGTTGAAATCAAGTTCGAGTTAACACTTTAAATGAAAACGGATTAAATAGATCAAAACAAACCAAACCATTTAGGCAATTGGTTAATTCGATCATTGTAATTTATTTGCAGTTTTACAAACTCAAATAAATATAAATGGTTAGAGTGAAACCAGTTTAGATACACAAAACCAAACCGGTTATGCACCCGGTTGTAGCTTCAACCGGCACACCAGTTTGGTTTAGTTTTGAAAACATTAATTATAATTAAGTGTATTGATCGATAACAAAAAGAAAAATAAAAACATACCATGAGCACCACCAAGATGTTGAATTGCATAGAGAAACCTTCGGTGCAATTCTTGCGACCAACACCTTCTTTCTTTCTTACTAGATTGTCCTTTATCTTCACCATTACTTCCACCACGGTGGCCGCCACCACGACCACCTGCATCACCACCACCACATTTGTCTGATGAAGAACGAATACATGTTTTTTTCTTCTGGAAAAGAATTAAAGGGCCACATTCATTTTTGTTTTCCTCCATAAACAAACAACATTTTTGACCATATGATAATAGAAAATAGATGAATTGTTTGGTAGCTTCTTAGTGATCATTAAATATTATTTCTTAATGGTAAAGAGTTAACCTTAAGTTTGAATAATTAAGAGGTTACCTCTAAATTTTTCCTTTTAAGCATACAAAGTTAAGGTTATTTTTTAACCATTAAAAAACTATAAATCATTAAGATATAGCCTCTTAATGACCATTAAGACGTTACGAAAAAACTTCAGAGTCTTTAATCCAATTAATTAACTAAAAAATTGAAAATTTTGCTTAACTAATTAACTACCTCTTCAAGATATGGATCTGGGGCTTGAATTGATAGCTGTGCAGATGCAAGCCAGTCTTTGCTGCAAATGATCTTGGATAACTGCTGCTTTTGTTGCAGTTGATCATCAACATCTTCATTTGCAGATGAAGTTGATTTCATGGGGATGAATTCTTCCAAAACTGGACAAAATTGATCACTCAATGTTTTATCATTAAATTGAGCATTAAAAGATTCTGTGATCTTGACATTCATTTGCTGCCTGCATCTTTCAATTGCTGCAAAAGTAGATTAACATACACCAGCAAAATCCCGTTAACTAACAATCCAATCAAAAACCAATCAATCAAACACTACAATTAGTCAAAATAACGTTAAATTTATAACATACTGAGTACGATGACGATGATCATGATCATGTACCTTGAGAAACAAGCTCGAGACAAAGAGGAAGCTCACGTTCGAATGCTTGAATCTTTATACGTTCATCTTCTAAAGCTCCAATAAAGTCTTGATATTTCTGCATTTTCTGTCTAGATTGAAATTCACAAGAATTTTTGTGAATTACCATGATTTTGTTAGATTGGATTGAGGGTAGGAGGTATGTTATAAAGGAAAGGAATGTAACTTATGATGTGATGATTTATGTGTCCGGTTAGTACGAGAAGAAAACTGGAACTGGAATTGGGACCATGAATAAAATTGGAACACTAGACGATATAATTATATATTCTTGGGAAACGTGTTCACAAATGTTGGAAGGTTTGTAAGTCGGCGCGCCGCGTATGAAATGAATCTTTAATTATGTTAATGGCTAAATAGACTAATTTCATTGATAGATTTTTTTTAACAGCTAATGCCAAGTATCATTGTTTAAATACTCACATTGACACTACTATGTAGGAGGAAACTCACACTGAGAAAACCCCTTAGCTCAACCTATAACATTTTTTTTTGTTTCAGGTGAGAGTCGAACCCAAGACTTTCTATTTAAAAAGTTAAGGGGGTACCATTAGGTGTTAGATAAGCCTGGTACATGAACTTAGAACGATTTAAATTTGAAAATTGTGTAATACATATGAATACGAACACGACACTAATAATCAACGGACCTGTTTGTTCAGAATTTTTTTTTTGTTATTTTTTTGAAGTAAATACTTTCAAAAATACAACTTTATAACAAAAACTACATATATAAAAGAATATTACGTTTAATTTTCATTTTATAAATGTATTTAAATTTTTAATTTTAAATATCTAACTAAGTTAACATAAAACATAACAAAAGAAGCCAAATGAATATAAATGGGTTAAACGACGATGCAACCCAATAACCTACTACGGGTTGACTTGAACCCGACGTGTTTTATATATGTTACAATAATTTAAAAAAAAATCCAATATTTGACTTCATATTTACAAAGTTATTTGGGTTAATGCTTTAAGAATGTGTTATTATATGTTCACAATCCTATATGTGTGTATGTGTGTGTACATGTATGTTAATGTTCAAATAATAAGCACTCTTAAACCATTAACCCAAACAACTCCGCCAATGAAGCCAAATCTTGAATTTTTTATTTTAAATATCATTGTAACACATCTAAAACAATTTCTTCTTAAACGGCGATAAATTTTCGCAAACTTATAGAAGAAGAAAGTGTTTTACATGTGGTATAATGATTTTTTTAAAAAAAAATCCAACATTTGACTTCATCTTAACAGGGTCATTTGGGTTAATGCTTTAAGAGTGTGTTATTATATTTTCACAATCCTCTATATACATACATACATACAGCCCATGATTAAGAAACCAGGTCGGTGGAAGTTGTTTCAATGTTCAACGACGTGGTTCCTGGTGTTGATCAACATTGAGGTGAGTCAGCGAGTCAGGTGACCCAATAATAGTAGATAAGGTCAAATATGTCCTTACCTCTATTGACCCTTCGGTTTTGTTATAATTTTGAAAATTTTCAATCCGCCTTCTTTCATATATATAAAATATAAATAAATATAGAGTGGTGTAATGTTAAAAAGAGGTTTTCGTGTAAAAAATATAGGAATAATTGCATGTATACCCTAATTTACAAATCTAATTACATATACACTCAAGTAGAGGTGTACAAAAAAACCGGACCCGGAACCGACAACCCGAACCGGAAACGGTCATACCCGAACCGGTGGGTACGAACGGGTACGGTTTTTCAGACAAATTAGAATCGGAACCGGAAAACCGGAACTGGTTCCACCTGAACCTGGCCAAAACCCGAACCAGAACCGGTTAAAACCCGGAACTGGAACCGGAACCGGGTATTGACTTTGTTGACTGGAACTGGAACCGATTGGAACCGGAACCGGTTCCAAAAAAAACCCGATTTGTACACCTCTACACTCAAGTAAAAAGTTAAATTACATATATTTTCTTTTATAATTTTCCATCATTAGTTAAGGAGATTTACAAATTTAAAACTTTAGGTAAAGACATATATGTAATTAAAGGGGATATATGTAGTTTATTTTTTAAGTTGGGTATATACGTAATTTATGATTTTATAGGGAGATATATGTAATTGACCCAAAAGTATAAGAGAGATTTAAGACCATTAAATTTATAATTTAATGGTTGAAATCAAAGTTGAATAGAAAAATTTAGTGAAAGATTATTTTAGTCGTATACACTTTTGTTTACTTTTTAACATATTCCCCCAATTTTTTTTAAAACAAACATAACGTTTATATACGATATTATTTCAAAAATTTACAAAAAAAAGAGTGATTTTTTTGTTTTTAAAACAAGTATAGTATTGTTACATAAAAAATTTTAAAAACTAAGTTTTCCAGCACCTTGTATATTTGTAATGTGCTATTGTGTCTTTTTGTTTGTTATTGCGTCTTCTGTCTTACTGTTTTTCTAAAATAATAAGCTTCAAAAAAGAATAATGGTGAAGCAACACAATCATATACTTTTTACATGAAAATCATAATGATAAAACAATAACAAATGTATCCCACACATAAAAACAACGACGATATAAAATCAAATAAGCAAAAACATAAAACAAGATAATAAATACATATGATACAATAACGTGAAATATATGTTACTAAAATAAAAAGTTTTGAAAAACAAAATGTTGAAATAATATAACAAAATGAGTTAAGACGTATAACACAATGATAAATAAATATAACGCAATGACTTGAACGTAAAACACAATGATTAATATATTACACAATGATCAAATATAAAAACAATAATTAATATATGACACAATGATATAAACGTAAAACACAATAATGAATACATATAATACAATGAACTGAACGTAAAATACAATGATGAGTATATTACAAAATAACTTAAACGTAAAACACAATGATTATTATATTATACAACGACCTGAACGTAAAACACAATGATAAATATATTACACGATCATTTGAACGTAAAACGTAATGACCTAAACGTAAAACACAATGATCAATTTATATTACACAATGACCAGAACGTAAAACACAATTATGCGTATATTACACAATGACCTGACTTAAAATACAATGACCAAAATGTATTTTCAAAAAAATAAAATAATTTTTATTTATTTAAATTATGAGTTTTAAAAAACACAATGGTGAAATAACACAATTATGTATTTATAATATATAAAACATAAAAAATTAAAATAAACAACAATTTATTCAATGCATAAAAACACAATGACAAAAATAAAACACTATGAGATAAATAAAATAACACAATTATGTGATTTTAATACATAGAACATAAATAATTTTAAAAAAAATAATTTATATAATGAATAAAAAATAAGAGATAAAAAATAATACAAAATAATAATGACATACTACACATTTGTGTAAGATGTTTTCCCCATGCTTAATACATGCAACAAGTAACCAGGATCAATAAATAATGATCTTGAAAACTAAATGGCAAGTAAACTTCTAATCACGGATCACCAAGAAAAAAGTTATATATTATACAATTTCGTTTCTAAAATCGTGATGAAGACATAATCTAGCAACAACTTTCAAACCCTCAATCTTTGCTAGTAACAGTTTTTTTCTATTTTTTTAACCAACATCAACATGAATAACTAAAACCATTGGATACATATCAGTACTCATCGGCATGCCTCTTCATAGCCCAAATGGATCCTCGGACCCAACAACACACACGCTGCGATCACAGTCCGCTACCAACTTCCGACATTCAACGCCCAGGTGTTGACGAGCGCTGAACCGAGACAAGTCACTTGCCCCTAGGAGGAAACTAACTATGTTATGTGGTAAAAACCCACTTATTGACCATTTTGGGCAGGACTATGAATCTATTGGCACTATCAAAACCACATTCTAACATTAAGAAATGAGTTTAAATATATTGACCCAAATGTTCGATCGAACGGTTTGATGAAATGAGTTGCAAAAATCATACTAAGCCTTTTTAGTTGCATTATTAACACCCTAACCACACTATATATATGAGGTGCAACGGATAATTTAAACCTATCATTACCAATTAAATAGCACACACCATCATGGGTTTTTTAATTTAGGCAATTAAACACCATCTTTATAAAAAGTCATCATTTTAATGCTTTGATCAAATTTGATTATCAAAGTATGTTTATAGTCATTTAGTTATTTTTTTATCACTTGTGTTGATCAAAACAGGATCATCATTTAGGCAAAATCTAGGTCAATTCTTGAATTAATTGCTAGATCCAACATAATAAAATTCCAACTAGTTTAAACATCAAATGTGATTAGTCAACACCTATAGTCCTATATAGTATTATTATCCATTAAAAATGGAATTTAATGGATGTCGTCCAAGCCCACAATAACTAGAAACAACAATTTGGGCCAAAAACATTCCTAGATTTATACTCCTTTTGATGGTCGAAAATTTTAATATAACAATAAGAAAATCACATTTCATATAGCTGTAAACAAAAACAATTGTCTAACTTTAAAATAAAATTGTACATGACCAATAAAGAAACAAACATTGTTGAAAAACCCACAGAACAAATGTAAATTTGTTGTGTGGTCATCTTGTTTTTCGACTCTCAAGATAGAACAAATGTAAATTTGTTGTCCGTTCATCTTGTTTTACAACCAGGTACCTCCAAACAAGCCCATCCCTAACATACTAGGGGAGGCCATTAAAAGGACGTAGATACAAACAACCAAACCACTATACAGACCCAAAGAGAAAACCACCTAAACCAAAGCAAACAACAAACTATTACAAACAATAGGCCTTACTAAACAATCCATACACAACCGGAGCCAGCAACAAGGCCATCTGATGGTGTAGGGTATGACTTTCTTTAACAATCTTAGCAAGTAATGCCTTGTCTTGCCAATCTTAGCAAGGCATGCATTGCCAACCATTACAGAATCAACTGAGCCACTCTATATGTTAACAATCATTTATGACCTTGCAAACTTTAGCAAGGTCTGGGAAACTTAGCCCAAGAAGCTTGGTTTCCCAGATGGGGTAAAGCCTATTTTCCCCTATAAATAAGAGGCTTACCTCCACAAGCATCTCACCCCATTTGCTAGCAACTAAACCCTTGCTAAGCATCTCATCCTACTCTTCCTTCATGCAGAGAACCTGCTTCTCTCGATTCTTCTCACCCTTGGCCATCCTTAGCAGGGCTTCGAGTTACTTGCCTGCCTTTGCCAGGATCCTAGTTTTCTTGCCCTTCTGGAACAACATATATTCATCTTCTGCCAAAGATGACATGAACTACACCTTCTTGTTTTCATCATTGCCAACCTTAGCAAGGCCTAAGAAGCTTGATTGAACCAGAGTTATATCTCTGTCTTTCCCTGCTATGCTCTATCACATTATCTTGAATTACTTCACTAGACCTTGGTAAGGTCCTGGTTCATGTAATGATCGGAACATAACTATCATGCATTCTTTCTTGCCAGCCTTGGAAACCACACATTTCTCATCTCCTATCTTTTATAATTGCTTGTTATGTATTCTTTAATCTACTATCTTGTATAGATTACTGACTTGAGCGTAGCAGTGTCCTATAGTATAGTCCTCTTTGGCCCTCTAAAGTAAATCTTCTATGTTGTTGGAGCTAGGATTCATGCTCGATATAACAAAGCCCGACTTAGCCCAACTCAAGCCCGACCTAAATTTGGTTGTGATAACACCATCCCAGGCCCCTCCCATGCAACAGCAAGGTCTCAGCAGGCCATCTCCAAGCCGCAGACTTGTCATCCTGAAAATGCCGAATTTGTTATTTCTGTGTGTCAAAGTAAATCTTGTATACTGTTTAGAGGTGATGTGTTGCAATGACTTTATGTGTTTTGTTTTTCTAGTTATATTAACATGTGTAGTTAATATTTAATATATTTTTGTTATCATTGTTTTGGCAGGAAAGGATAAAATAGTTGTGTGTTGGAATTTCAATAACTATGCATAATTCTTGTCTACGTGATTTGCTTCATATGAACATCTGGAGTCATTAGGTATGGTAATGTTGAATCAGATTGAATGCATTAGATAATGACTAAATATTATTAGAAGAAGCACTGAATTTAGTTTTTTTTAAAAAAAAAAATGAGACGATGTTTGACAGGAAATTGCTCATCTCTGTCTTTGCAGTATATTTCTTTGTGCATATGGTTATATAGTCTACATTTAATTTATTGCTAAACACCACCCCAAATGGAGTTGGAGAGGAGAGAGATTATAGAACCAACACAGACTGATCGATGCTTTTAGAAGGTTTTTGGAATTCTAAACGGTCTAGATTTAATTCATGACTTGATCAAACGGTGGAAATTAGGTAGTTTGGAGATCATGTTTCGCAATGTAATATATAATACCTACTTATTAATTTCACTTTACAAATGGAGTTCGATATGGGTGTGCACGGTTCGGTTCGTTTTTTCCTGGTTATTCATTCGGTTCGGTTTTTTCGGTTAATTCGGTTCTGGTTCGGTTTTTTGCTCACCTAGAGTTCGATTGGATTCAAGTAGGCTTGATACATCATATGAGATAATATTAGATGGTACACTATACATTGAAGCCCTTAAATTCCTATAGAATCTAAATCCACCGTTACCAATCTAAACGAATTTTATACCCTCCTTTTCATTATATTTGTTCTTGTTTAATTTTGATCACCATTGATTTATATATTGATCATATTCAAATCTCATTAATTTGAATTTGATTTCAATCTTATGTATAAAACGTTAAATATGAAGACGACATGAAAAGTTGATTCAAAGTTTATACCCTCTATGTGTTAAACAATAAGTGTTTTTATCTTTTATACAAGATTGAAATACCTGACAAAAGTAGAGTGACTTTAAAAATATAATATAAATTTAAGTGATTTTACTATTTTAGTTAACATTTAGAAAACTTGTTTACTATTATAGCTAAAGTTTTCTCATGTATAAACTTAAAGGTTTAATTGAAACATTGGAATCTATGGTTGTTACATAAAAATATTTTATTCAAATTCTTTTTTCTTATATTTTCTATTATAAAATTAGATTAATGTAACCTTTATATTTATAAAAAGGCTGCATTAACTGAATTTGTAGTACATCTAATGCAACTTTTAAGATTCATAATGAACTTTTTTCATAAATGCAACAATTTTAAATGCAACTATTTAAAAAAAGTTGCATTATGTAATAAAAATGTTGTATTAGGCTAATGTAATATATTTTCAACCTTTTATGACAAAAAATGTTGCATTAGAGACGTTAGTTACAAAAATTAAAGATGTGCTAATAATTCTAGAAAACCATAACAAAATACCTTGGATTCTAGTCGTCTATTGTGCAGTTGGATGGCATATACAACTGATATTTAAGCTCTTAACAATTTCACGAAACAAATAATATGAGAATGTGTTGAGATAAAAAAAAACGATATAAATGTAAATAGGTCACGAGAAAGTTAATCATTGACATGGAATATTATAACTTATTAACTTTTTTTATCGTTTAAAAATGTTGGTTATTATAATAAACTAACGAGAAATAAGTTAATGAGAATTATTAGAAGGAAGAAAAAACCTAATCTTTTTTTAAAAATTGAGATCAGAGGTGGCCAAACCGAGTTTTTTTTAACCCAACCGGTTCCGGTTCGGGTTTTGGCCGGTTCTGGTTCGGGACTTGGCCGGTAACAAGGACGAAGCATAATGAAGGTCAGGGGGCTCCGGCCCCTGCTGTTTTTCGGCTCAGAAGCATGCATGTAGTAGGATTTGGTCGGAAAATTTTATATTAATAGAGCCAGACCCCCTTGGTTTTTCTTCCTAAAAATTTTATATTAAGGGTCAGCCCCCCTACACAAAAAATTCAAGCTTCGTCCCTGGCCGGTAAAGGTGGAACCGGTTCCAGTTTTTCCGGTTCCGGTTACATTTCTCCAAGAATCCGGAACCACTTGTACCTACCGGTTCATTCTCGTATGACCGATTCTGGAACCAGTTTTGTTGGTCACCTTTAATTGGGACAAGAAGAAACTGGGCCGAAGAAATTGTAAACTAATGAGCTAAAATTGAAGTACTATGGGCCATTGAGAGAATTCGTGGATCAAACGTCCATTAGAATAATGAGCCACGGAGTTAGTGGTGGGTGGATGTGGATGGAGGGGGTTCGGTTTTGCCCAACCGACACCGGTCCAATCTAAACTGGTGGATACAAGCGATTTATGTTTTTCAAAGAAATCATAACTACAATCGTAATTTTTGGAACTGGTTTCACATTTACCTAGCTAAAACCAAAATCGAAACCATCTAAAAATCCATAAAAATCAACAAAAACTTGTTCTTGACTTTAATTGTTGATAAAACCGGAGCCAATTTAAAACTCGAATCGGATACAAAAAACTTGGTTTGTGCAGCTCTACATGAAGGAGTGGAGTGGTAATGTTTTTCTTCTATTTTTTACTTCAACAAAGTGTGAATGCCATCCATTTATATATATTTTTTTCATGTTTTGCCAACTTTAAAAAAAATTAAATAAAATAATTTACAATCATATGCTTATATAAGCGAATTGTTTTTTATTTTTCTTTCTTGAATTCTACCGAGTAGAGTGCCCGAATCGGGTTTTTTTGGAACCGGTTACGCGTCTGGTCAACAATGTCAAGAACCATTTCCGGTTCCGGGTTTTGACCAGTTACGAACCGTTTTTTGCCGGTTCCAGTTCGGTTTTGGTCGGGTACAAGGGGAATCAGTTCCGGTTTCGGTTCAGTTCTAATTTGTTTGAAAAACCGAACCCATTAGTACCATCGGTTCAGATATGACTGGTTCCGGTTCGGGTTGTTGGTTTCGGTTTTTTTCTCACCTCTACTGCCGAGTAACAGTTTTTTAAATTTGGATATGTGAATATTTTAGCATAGTTGATTTTAGTATTAGAATCTCAAATAGAAATTAAGATACTCAGACATATAATTCTTTTTTTATATCTAAAATTCCCCCAAATAAATAATAAATATCCACCAAAGAACTTCTATTATAATGGTAATTCCTTAACTTCTTTTATAAGAGATTTTCGGTTGAAGTCTCACCTATAATAAATATTAGAGTTAAGTACATAAAAAGTCCTTGTGGTTTAGTCATATTTCATAAAAGGTCCCAACCTTTGAGAAAATACAAAAAAGATCCCTATTTCATCAAAAAAATGCCCCTATTTTAACAAAAAATGTCCCCTAAAGTAAGGACCTTTATGGACATTTTTTGTTAAAGTAGAGACCTTTTTTGTTATACTCGTCCAAAATATTGGACCTTTCTTGTAGTTTCACAAAGGTTGGGACCTTTTGTGAAATATGACTAAACCACAGGGACTTTTTATGTATTTAACTCTAAATATTAGTTTAGTTTGACCCAAGGGTTTTTCCTAGTTGTAGATTTCCTCCTGATCATGCGAGTCAGGTTATCACGCTCTGTTCTTAGAACACCACGCTCTGTTTTTCGGACGGAAGGGTAATCTATTTAACAGGGCGATTCCGAGTGATCATACGTTTGTTTTTCATAAATATAATACAATAAATATCCGTCCAACTCTAATTACAAAGCTTAAATCGTTTATAAAATACATGTAAATCAATTAACAATATTATTCCATACATATATTGATAGTTTATAAACTATATTGAGTCTTTTTAGTCCGCGTTTTTTCATACATTTCCAAAGCAACAAGTCAAGGTTTGAATGACCATACAGTTTTCTGATATGTTTATAAATTAATAAATGTTTCAACTTTTTAAACAAAATTGAACCTTTTAGTCCACGGTTTTTTATACATTTTCAACGCAACAAGCTAAGTCAAGGTTTCAAAGGCCATGCAGTTTCTGGTATGTTTGAAGACTAATGAATGTTTCAACTTTTTAGCAATTCTATTATATAATATTTTATTTAATTCTCTAAGTTTTTTCATTTTTTTTTTTACTTTCAACCATTTTTTAGGTCTTAAGTCTTGAATATGATTTCGTAGTAATCTAACCTAGCTCATATTGAGGGTAAATTAAGATAAGATAATGCATATACTAGGTGTGCATGAGTCGGGTTTTTGCTTAGTTCAAATTCAAAACCAAAAATTTGGTTTTTGGGTTTTCAAATATGTTTGAGTTCGGTTTTATCTTTCTAAAACCTATTTGAGTTAGGTTTGAGTTTGAATTTTTTTTTACTTGAGCCTAAAATTATGCTTAAAAAAAACAAAAATATTGCATTTGTAGTAAAAATATTTGAAATAAAACACTACTTAACATTTAAAATTATATACAAAAATATTTAAATTTAGTTAAAATCATAAGCATTTTTAATATCATAAGCCTAAAAAAATTGTAAAATTATATGACTTTATATGATTTTTCGTATCAAGAACCAAAAACATTAAAATATAAGGTTTATAAACTATTGAAATTTTTGAAAGGTAACATACATACATACATACATACATACATACGTATTCGGTTTTTTTGGTTTTTTTTAGGTAAAATCAAACCCAAACCTAACTTTCTGTTTTTTATAAAACTTATGGATAATATGTCGGTGATATTTCAGTTTGGATTTTTTGGGTTTTGAATCGGGTTTTTTTGGTTACATCATAACAATTAATAAGATGTAATTATTCACTCGATGTTGTTAAAGAGTGTAGTCCGGATCGATGTTGTTTACGCTGGGATCGTATGCAACGGTAATTGTAGATCAGCAAACATATAGTTCCATTCCCAGCTCGTTATGCATCTATTGGGTCAAACAAGGACAACATATCGCTTTTAAAAGGTTTTTTTTGCTTTACTTTCGCGCTATAATTTTGTATATTCCATCACATAACGACATATCATTGCTAAAAAGCCTAAAATGATCTATAATAAATCAATTAATAAAATATTTTTTTTTATCAAATAAAAAATGTTAGAAAATTAATTATTAGTTTATATTTATAATACTTGGCACCTATAGCATTATAAAAAAATAATAATTAAATGTTTTTTTTCATACTGTGACGATTTGTCACACAATAATTAAATAAGAATTGAACATCAATAATTTAATCAATTTTTTTTATATATCAATGACATTGTAGTTATAAAGGTTTCATGCTAAGGTCTCTGGGTACTCTATTGTGATAACATGTCATTGCTATACGGGTTCTAAGTTAAGTGTTTTGGTCGCTCGTCGTCGCTAAAGATCTTTTAGCAGATTTTAAGATTTAGTTTGCATTTTTTTTCTGCATTTTTCGGTTTCTTTAATAATAAACATATCAAAAATATATAAATATCATTCATACCGAAAAAAACATTCATGAATACATGCATACCAAACACCGAGTATCATCATACATTCGAAATAATAAGGGTTTAAAATTGTTTAACAAATCATGAGCGAGCTAGTCACTTTCACTTTCATTTGGAGCTTCTTCATGACATCGCTGAAAAGTTTCACTTTTTTTCCAAATTTTCTTGTGAAATTTGCTAGCATTTTTTTAGATGTTTCATTTATTTGTTGTTAAACTTGTTTCCATTGTTGTCATCATTATTGTGAAGGGGTAATATGTACTTGTTAATTCAACGTGTACACTTTTCATAATTATTAACAAGATAAACATCACGTAATGTACCCCCAATCTTTCACCTAAATCCCATCTCATCACCTCATACTCGTCATATGATTCTGAACTAGAGCTTTCATCCCAGCCTCATTTGAATCTTTTATTGTGTCAAACAATACAATAGCTAATGTTTTTACTTTAATTTTTAGTTAAATTTTTCATTATAACTAATGTAAGATGCATTTCAACTAAAAATAATATAATAATAAACCCAAAAATCAGTAAACTCATATCAATAGCAACAATATAGTTAACAATATATACACATAATTGATAAAACTTTTCATATATAGATCATGTTATTGGGGTTTGGGGTTATTTAATTCATTTAAATTTAAACTTGTATATTTTAATCATATTAAAGAAAGTTTGGGTCATTTTTAAATCATTTATACGAAAACTCAAATATTTTAACCCCTATTTAATTTATGTATAATAAAACTTGAATATTTTAATTAATTTGACCTATTTAAATTAAAACTTGAATCTTTTTAAAACTATTAAATTTTTTTGGCTATAATGGCCATTTAAACTAATATTTAAATATTTTAACACTATTAAAGTGTATTCGGATCAGTTTTATCGATTTAAACTAACTTGACTTGAGTATTTTAACCCTATTAAAGTGGATTTGTTATATTTAATCTAAAACTTGGATTTTTTAACCCTAAGAAAGTGAGTTCGGTAAATTTTGACTCATTTAAACTAATAACTAGATATTTCAACTTTCTTCAAGTGGGTTTAGGTCATCATTTAAACGAAAACTTAGATATTTTAACTCTGTTAAATTTGGTTATGGTTATTTTGACGTGTTAAGCTAAAAATTAAATATCTTATTTCTTTAAAAATTAGTTGATGTCATTTTGATCAATCTAAACTAAACTTGGATGTTTTAATATCATTATATAGTGTGTTTAGGCTATTTTGGCCCATTTAAATTAAAATCTAGATACTTTAACCCTATTAAAGAGGGTTTGTGTCATTTTGATCATGAATTAGAAAGAGTGAAATATTTTAACCCTAATAACATGTGTTCCAGTTATTTTGATTCTTCTAAAATAGTAAAGCACAAATGATTCTAAAATACCTAAATGCACACAAAATTACTCTCCTTGATTATCAAAAGTCAATAAGTGGCACATCTAACCTAGCCAGATATGTCTAAAATATATGCAGTAACAACATACTTTATTTTAAAGTCATTTAACCTAGACATAATAATATAAATCATACCAATGTAAGATTTTAATGAATTTTTTTTCCTCCAACAACATTTGTCCTATAGTAAGATTTTAATACGATTGCTAATACATAATTTTCTTATCTCATTGTATCGCTTAAGTGAGATGAATTCACTTTGATTTGGTCAAAAATTTTTGAGGGACAATGGTTGGCTCTTTCAACGTCTTCATAACATCATTTGCAAGAAAATGTCTTGCATGTTTTTGCTAGTTATCTTTATAGGTATGTTTTGTCGCCACATTCATAATTTTTGAAACTTGATTCGCTGTTGATACATCATACATAGAATGCAACATATCGTTCATGTTAGAGAAAATAAAGTCTAATATGGAGGGCCGGCCCCGAGAATCAAAAAAAATTCCGGGCCCGGGCCGAGAAGAAAAAATGGGCCCCTTTTAAAAAAATTAACTTAGTAATTTAGATTTAAAAAGTTAGTAATATGATTATATTTGTTAAAAGATTAACAAAACCAAAGTATTGTAACATAATAATATATTTTAAATACTTAAGCGACCCGTGAGGCTATCCGAGCATTTTTTGAAGCAAAAGTCTTGATCATCTATTCGGAATCCATATGTTCTAAGATGGCGTTCTCAATAGCAATCATTGCCAATCTGTTAAGGCGGTCTTATGACATTGACGATCTTAAATAAGACTTCAACAGCTTCAACTTAGAAAAACTTCTTTCTGCCAATGCCACAGTTACCGGATAGTCAACAAAACTCTATATGCAATTAATGCATTCAGAAAAACCCAAGCAGGTTTAGCTTGTTTATACTTTATAGCATCAAAATGGTGATAATTTTATAACATCAAAATGTCTCAAACAACTTCAGCTCCAAATAAAGTTTATCCGCATCAATATATGATTGTTTTTCATACTTCAATGTGTGGCTCGTTGGAGACTGCAACCGAGGTTAAGCTCGATGGCTCGTAGTTGTGCAATTGAAGCAGAGGAGGTTGCAGGGGATCCACTTTGTTGAATTTGAAAGGTGGGACTGGAGGGGTGAAGTTGGACACCGGTCCGGCTACTGGAGCACGTCTGGGAATTGGAACTTGGAAGAGTGGAAAGTAAAACTAATTTGGGGAAAGTCAATAGAAACCTATTATATTTTTAAATACGTGAGGCTTTTTTAGGGGTAATTCATAACCAATTAAACTATTTTCATTCTATCAAACTTTGTTGGGCCCCAAGTTTTATAAATTTTTTTTATAATATATAATTTTTTTTAAAAATTTCGGGCCCCTAAAAACGCCGGGCCCGGGTTGGTTGCCCACCTCGCCCTCCCCCAAGGCCGGCCCTTCTAATACGCAACCCAGGCCCCATAAAGTGGGATTTCACGGGATACGTGTTGTTGTAAAGTTTAATACGCAACCCAAAATATATAAGCGACCGATTTTCACCTTTCTCATAAATATAGTCATAATTAATCTCTTGCATACCTGTAGAAGCATAATAAGTCCTAAAAAATGGCTACTTGTTGATTATTTTTAAAGGGCTAGCTATTTTATGTGATAACTTAAACTTTTGATTATTATGCAGTAGAGGTTAAAAGCTAGATACGTGTTAAGACATGTAGTAATATACAAAAATAACACAATTAAAAGATCGGCTAAACGTGTCATGTATGTTTCAACTTGCAAATACACAGGTCACGCTGGGTTGTTTGTAGCTGACATGATTTTTGATTTCGTATAAGGGTTGACCCACACCATCTTGTTACAACACACGTTTAAAACCCCTTATGCATATACTTCAATCACCAAATAGTTATTGGATTTATGTCATTGAGTGAAAACTCATGGGAAATTCATGTAAATTCCTCAAGTATATGTCCTTTATTATAAGGTAGTCCCAACTGACAGTCAAGTATGCATTATTTGTAGTTGTAATAGTTAAATGAGCTAGCCCAGTGGTTACGTCGACCTTGTGTTTATTAAAAGCTAATTATGTGGTGCAAAAGGTTCGAGTGAGGTGTTAGGAGTCACGTAAACTATTTTTCAAGTCTTGTTTAAAATAAAAAATAAAACGCTTCAATAAAATCATGTGGTCTCAAATTGTTCCTTAAACGTGTGCTATTTAAAGCAAAAAAAGGACGATGAAGGTTGGCAAGCTGCCAAACTTTTGGAGTTTATGAAGAAAATACGGTAAAAATAAGTAGAATAGTCCAAAACGTGTACATAGTTTTGTCAACATCAAGCTATACATGACTTTAATTTCATGTTTGAAAAATTAATCTTATCTTCATATAATTTCCTGATTAGTATTGAAATATATTGTTAATCTTTTTTCTTTTGAACAAATAACGCCAAAGATCACAGTTCAAATAACCACGTTGACACAACCATCTATGAGGAAATCCACACTGAGAAAACCCTCTAGCTCAACGTAGAGCATTTTTGCTACAAGTGAGGCTCGAACACAAACCTCTCATTTAAGAAGTTAAGGGGTTATCATTAAGCATTAGGCTATAAGCACTTTGGTTATTGTTAATCGTTTGATGGTGATTCCTAGTTCAGGACACACATATGCATCATTTATTGCATGCAACTAGGCAAATGTAAAACTTGAATACCTAATCTTGATATTGTTTTGAAGATCAAGTTGTGATTATTTAAACAAATTTACTTAATTAACTATCATTTTCTTGGTTAAACATGTGATTATGAAATTAATAATTCAACTTTGAATCCTGATATTAGCCAGTAAACTATTAGCTAGCCCCTTTTGGTGGTGTTCTCCAGTTATAGAATTACTCAATGCCCACTATGGTATTTTTAAGAACTAGTGGCGATGGGAGACCCATTCAACAGCCAGGTGGGAGGCAAGTGTACATAGATCAGAAATACAGGCACCAAAGTGTAAATTTTTGTAGACCTAACAGGATCAAGAGACAAAATGGCATTGGCTCTTGATTTGTAATACAAGATTGCTGATGGGTTTGAACCAGAAACCTGAATTGAATCCAAGTTTGATACTTAAATAATATTCGTAACCAGATGGCTAGATCAACCATGGATGGTTAAGCAGTTGAACCTAGCTTAATCTTCGATATCGACAACGGGTGCGTGTTTGAAGGTGAATATTGTACTTAGATTGTTTAGGGTATTAACTATTTAACTACTTATTATGGAATTAACAGGGAAGCAAATAATGCAAGTTTTTATTTCTGAATTCATTGATCGTCTTGACCGATCGATCATAAAGTTTTCATTCATTATTGAATAGCTTTTGAATTTGTTGTTAGGTTGGAAGTGTTCAAGGGACGTAGAGTAGAAGATATGTGCATATTAATGAAGTCAAGTAATTTAATTCTTTGTGGAAAATCAAGCAAGAAATGAATAATGAAAATGACATGATTGAAATTATTTACTAATTTTACTTGCATTTATTACAATTATAGTCGCGTCAACCAAAAAATATTAAAAATAAACTTTGTAAACAAGAATAAATAATGATATTTTGGGGTGGATTACAAGAAAAATCAACTCAAGGAAGTATCTATCCTTTTGGATGAAGATGACATGTCAGAAATTATTTAGTAATTTTTTTAGGTCAGTAATAAAATTCAAAGATCAGTTCAACAAAACATCGAAGTATTTACTTGTACATCTAAATGTTAATTAATATATATACAGGGTAAATTGGCGGCAGGTAAAGAAGTAATTAAAAAGTATGTTTAACTTTAACACGAAAAGATAGAAGACAAATGTAGGGTTGTTCATGAACCTAACCGATTTGCTCATACTTGGTTCTTTTGCAAATCGAATTGAACCGAACTGAGTGCTTTTCAACCGAGTTGAAACTAATACTAAACTTACTCTTATATATATATATATATATATATATATATATATATATATATAGGGCAAGGTATAAAAAATAACCCTCATCTTTTGCTACAACTACATAACTCATTTCAACCAATCATAACCTTACACATAAGCATTTCATTAAAATATTAAAAAGGGCATCATAGTCATTTTACCTTTATAAGTTTTCTCCCCCCTCTTTTTTAAACATTAATAACTTTTTTATAATATATTATTTTTAAAAAAAAATTGCACCATTATATTCGTCTCATTTTTCTCTTTAATTCCGTTATAGTCTCGACTAATTTTTTTTACTTTTTTTAGATGCCCTATATTTACATCATTGTAACGAGCTTAAATATAACAAATTTATTTAAAATTTTTAAAAAAATGATAAATTACAGTGATGTAATTTACATTGACGTAATTTATCGTGATGTAATTTACATTGACGTAAAATTCGGTTTCGGTTTTTTTCGGTTAATTTGGTTCCGGTTCGGTTTTTTCGGTTAATTCAGTTTCGGTTCGGGTTTTTTTGGCTTTTTGCTCATCCCTAATTTGTAACGAGCCTAAATAGAACAAATTAGTTTGAATTTTTTTCGAACAATGATAAATTACATCACTATAATCATCATTGTTAGAGAAAAAAATCAAAATAATGTGTTATATTACATCATTGTAATTTATCATTGATAGAGAAAAAAATAAAATAATGTGTTATATTACATAACTGTAATTTATCATTGTTAGAAAAAAATTCAAAATAATGTGTTATATTTATGCTCGTTATATCGATGTTTAATAATGGACAATGAGAAAAAAAATTAAAAAACTAGTCAACATTATATAGGGAATTAAAGAGAAAATTACATCACTGTAAATAATGTGTTACGTCACCGTTAATTATGTCATTGTAAATTACTTCATTTTGTGTTACATTACTTCATTTTGAGTTACATTACTGTAATTTACCATTGTTAAAAAAAATTTCTAATTAATTTGCTATCGTTAAGCTTGTTACAATGATGTAAATACATAACATCAAAAAAAAAAAAAATTAGTCGAGACTATAACGAAATTAAAGAGAAAAATGAGATGAGTATAATGGTGCAATTTTTTTTAAAAAATAATACAGTATAAAAAAGTTATGAATGTTTAAAAAAAAAGGGGGTAAACTTTACATAAATGACAAATGTCCTAAATGCCCTTCATACTAAAGACAAAAGAATTGACACGTGGCACGATCCTACACACTTACCTTTTTCAAGTAACCATTGGACGATGGTTAATGGGTTGTAGCAAAAGATGATGGTTATTAAAAATTACATCCCCTATATATATATATACATATATGTATAAGGAAAGTAACAAAAAATAACCCATAAAATTTGTTACAACCAAATAACTATCATCCAATGGTTAATTTTAAAAGTAAGTGCATAGGATCGTGACACGTGTCCTTATTTTTTTTTATAATATGGTGGGGCATTTTAGGCATTTTGTTATCACTCAGAAAACTGTAATTAATATATTAGTGACAAGTGTCACCATCTAATATATTTTAATAAATCTAATTTTTTATATAAAGTTTACCCCTCTATTTTTTAAACATTAACAACTTTTTTATACTATATTATTTTTTTTAAAATTGCACAATTATATTCATCTCATTTATCTCTTTAATTCCGTTATAGTCTCGACTATTTTTTTTTATTTTTTTAGATGCCCTTTATTTGCATTATTGTAACGAGGTTAAATATAACAAATTTATTTAAAATTTTATCTAACAATGGTATATTACAGTGATGTAATTTACATTGATGTAATTTACTAACACATTATTTATAGAGATGTAATTTATTATTTACAGTGATGTAGTTTTTATCTTTGATTCTGTTTTAATCTAGACTAGTTTTTAATTTTTTTTTCTAATATCTCGCTTTACATTGATATAACGAACATAAACATAACAATTTTTTTAATTTTTTTTCGAACAACGGTAAATTAAAGTGTTACATCACTGTAAATAATGTAAATAATAAGTTACATCACTGTAAATTACGTCAATGTAATTATATCACTGTAATTTATCATTATTAGAAAAAATTTCAATTAAATTTGTTATCTTTAAACTCGTTACAATGATTTAATATAGGGCATCTAAAAAATGTAAAAAGAAAATAGTCAAGACTATAACAGAATTAAAGACTATAACATAATTAAAGAGAAAAACGAGACGAATATAATGGTGCAAAATTTTTAATATAAATCAATAAGTTATATCACTGTAATTTATTATTGTTAGAAAAAATTTCAAATAAATTTGTTATCTTTCAGTTCGTTACAATGATATAAATATAAGGCATCTAAACAAAGTAAAAAAAATAGTCGAGACTATAAAGAATTAAAGAGAAAAATGAGACGAATATACTGGTGCAATTTTTTTTTAAAAAATAATTTAATATAAAAAAGTTATTAATGTTTAAAAAAGAGGGGGGTAAACTTTATATTAAAAATTAGATTTATCAAAATATCTTAGATGGTGACACTTGTCACTAACATATTAATTCCAGCTTTTTGAGTGATAACAAAATGCCTAAAATGTCCTCATATATTAAAAAAATAATAGTGACACGTGTCGCGATCCTATGCACTTACTTTTGAAATTAACCATTGGATGATAGTTAGTGGATTGTAACAAATTTTATGCGCGCCAACCCAAATAACTTTGGCAAGATTAAGCCAAATCTTGGATTTTTTTAAACATCATTGTAACACATTTTGAACACTATGTTCTTTTTTGAGTTTGTGTAAATTCATCATCGTTTAAAAGATATCAACATTGTAAGTTTTAGGCAAAAATGACTTACAGTACTGCAAGCCAAAAACTTACAATGTTGATATCTTTTAAACGATGATGAATTTACACAAACTCATAAAACAACATAGTGTTCAAAATGTGTTACATTGATGTTTAAAAAAAATCCAAGATTTTGCTTCATCTTGCCAAAGTTATTTGGGTTAGCGCGCATTTAGTGGGCTATTTATGTGGCCAGCCCTATATATATATAGGATTGTGAACAAATAATAACCCACTTTTAAAGCATTTACCCGGATAACTTTGCCAAGATGAAGACAAATCTTAGTTCTTTTTAATGTCATTGTAAGACATATACAACACTTTCTTCTTTTATGAGTTTGCGAAAATTCATCACCGTTTAAGACGTAATATCTTTGTAAGTTCTAGGCCAAAAACAGTTACAGTGCTGTAAGTGAAAAATTTAGAACGATGTGCGTCTCAAACGGTGATGAATTTTCGCTAACTCATAAAAGAAGAAAGTGTTGTAGATTTCTTACAATGATGTTAAAAAAAATTAAAGATTTGGCTTTATCTTAACAAAGTTATCCAGGTTAATGTTTTAAGAGTGGGTTATTATTTACATGGGCGGCCCGGGGGAGGGGCAAACCCAATCCCCGACCCCAGTCCCGTGCCCATTTTTTTAGGGGCAAAATTTTTTTTATATATACGTATATGTAGAGATTCATTCAAATGAGAATTAATGCGGCGAATTGAACTAAAAAGAAGTATTTATATACACATTATTTAATGGGTGCAAAAAAACATTTTTTTAAGGATATGAAGTTACTTTCATGCCCTTTAAACTAAATATGTCAATTGTTCGATTAACGGTTTATTTGGTCGGGTTTAATCGGTTTTCAATTTTTTTCCCTATCAAAAAACCAAACCGAATTCGAGAAGTGGTTTAGTTCTAATTTCGGTTAAAACCAAATAAATAAATTGAAAGCCAAATAAACCGCTTACAAGTCGAATAAACCGATCCAAATAAACCGAATTCAATCAAATAAACTGATTAAAACCAAATAAACCGATTAAAAACCGAATAAACCGATCTGAATTAACCGAATTCAACCGAATTCAATCTTATAAATTATTATTAAGATAATAAATTTAAATTTGAATTCGGGTTAATCGGTTAACAAACAAACCAAATTTATAAAAAAATTGGAATTAAAAACCGAAATTCGGATATGGTTAGGTGCCGAACCGAAAACCGGATTCGGAATTTGGATACAGCTAGAACCAAAACGAAAACCGAATTCAGAATTCAGTTCGATTTTTTCAGTTACGAATATGTTTCAGTTTTCGGCATTAAACGTTTTTTTGGTTTTTTGAACACCTCCACTTTAATATTTGAATTCGCTAGGGGGCCTTTTTTCCGGCTTGTTCTGGGCACGCTAATTCTCAAGGTCGCCCCTGATTATTTGAACACTACTATATATATACACAACTCAATCATATAGTTTAGTTACAGAGATGATAAATATTCTAATTAATTGTTTTAAACAATTATAGAATTATTAATGCCATCTCATCTTTTTAGAGAGCAATTATGTGATACTCATTTTCTTAAAAAAACTAAGCTCAATTATTATTTGTTTGGGTTTCAATTAACTTGACTTGATATTATACTTATTTGATCATGCTTTTCATATCTTATAATTATACATTGAATCATTAATTATTAATTAACATACAACAGACCATGTTACTTAACATATACATTAAATTAAAGATAACCATCATTTTTAATGTCACAAACTCCCCACTACTCACTTCATTACTTTCTAGTTTCAATTTTTGGTGCACTTTCTGAATTCGGCGACAAGGTTGTGAGCAGGTTTGAATGCAAGGAGAGCCATTTAGAATATTGACGGTTAGGTTTTAGTTCAGAGAGAAACTGACGATTGAAGAAGAATGAAGTGAGAATTTGAATGGGCGGGATACCTTTTATACCTTTGGATGTCAGCATTTAATATAACGATACATTAAATTTTGAGATCCGGAGTTACAGAAGATTAAAAGGTCTTCCGTGACAGCTGTGTAACACAATGAACTTCGGAAGATGAAAGAGATTCTTCCGAGAATAAAATAAAAATTTTGTCGTGTAGTGTCGGAAGGGAGTAAACATGTTCATCAAAGAAGTGTATGCTTCGGAAGACAAGTTCTTCTGATAAAGAAGAGTAGTTAGAAGGAAATGTATTCTGAAGCAAAAGATTTATATCGGAAGAGAAATACTTGCATAAGAATAGGTATCTTAAAAAGAGTGACTTTTTCCGAATAAAGGATTAACTAACACTTCTAAATACTTAACATTTCTTCTGATGAGTAAACATTATTAAGAGGATAAGTTAAGTTTATCTTCCAAAGGATTATTTAAACCTTGACACAAATTCTTTTATTCAAAATTGATCATACCAATGGCTGTGATTAAGTACCTGAATCTTCATTCATCAAAATCCTTGGTGAAAATATCAGCAAGATTATGTTCAGTATCAACTTTGACTAGATGAATTAGCTTCTTCTCTGCACAATCTCTTATGAAGTGATATCTAATGTCAATGTGCTTGGTCTTGGAATGCTTGACAGGATTATTTGTGATGGAGATTGCACTGAAGTTTTCTATATGTATTGGAGTATTTGAGAGTTCTACTCCATAATCTTTCATTTGATTTTGAATCCAGATTACTTGAGCACAACAACTAGAGGCAACAATGTATTATGCTTCTGCCGTAGAAGTAGAAACACATGTTTGCTTCATACGTTGCCATGAAACTATTCTGGATCCAAGAAACTGACATCCTCCAGATGTGGATTTCTTGCTAATGTTACAACCTCCTTTATCACTGTCAATGTAGGCCATAAACTAAAAATCTGCATTCCTAGGATACCACAATCCTAAGCTTGGTGCTCCTTTGAGATATCTGAAGATTCTTTTCACAGCAAACATATGTGAACTTTCAGGATTAGCCTGAAATCTTGCACATAAACAGGTTGCAAACATGATATCAGGCCTACTTGCTGTGAGATACATCAAGGAGCCAATCATAGCTCTATACTAGTGCTGATCAACATCCTCCCCCTCAAGGTCTGGTCCTAAGGATGTTGTTTTAGACATTGGTGTCCCCAGAGCTTTGCAGTCAGTGAAGTTGAACCTTTTAAGAATGTCCTTAACATATTTTGATTGGTTAATGAATATCCCTGTAGGAATTTGCTTCAGATGAAGTTGAACGAAGAATGTAAGCTCTCCCATTGAACTCATTTCAAATTTGGACTTCATTAGCGCTTCAAAATCCTTGCAGAGAGCTTCATTAGTAGAACCAAAAATGATATCATCAACATATATCTGAACAAGCATAGTATGCTGATTTGACTTCTTAAAGAAAAGAGTTTTGTCGATTGTTCCTCTCTTGAAATGGTTTGACAGCAAAAATGAAGATAAAGTTTCATACCATTTTCTGGGAGCTTGATGCAGCCCATATAGAGCCTTATCAAGCTTACAGACATGATCAGGAAACTTTGGATCCTCAAATCCAGGTGGTTGACAAACATACACCTCTTCATCAATTTTCCCATAGAGGAAAACATCCATTTGAAAAACCTTGAAGTTCTTCGCAGCTGCAAATGCTAAGAATATTCTGATGGCTTTGATTCTTGCAACTGGAGCAAACACTTCATCATAATCAATTCCTTCCTCCTGGGTGTATCCCTACACCACCAGTCTTGCTTTGTTCTTGATCACTACACCCTTGTCATCCTTCTTATTTCGAAACACCCATTTAGTTCCGGTGGCATACTTTCCCTTAGGTAAAGGGCAGACTTTCCAAACTCCTTGCCTTTCAAATTGAAGGATTTCCTCCTGCATTGCTTCTACCCAGTTACTGTCTTTCAAAGCTTCAGCAACTTTATTTGGTTCAATTTGGAATAGAAAGCAAGAGAACAAACAGATGTTTGCTTCATGCAAGGAGCCTCTTGTTCTTACTCCTTCATCAACATTTCCAATGATGTTTTCAGCTGGATGAGAGGCATGAATACGAGTTCTAGGAATAACATCCAACTAAGAACATAACTCTTGAGAGTTGGACTCAAGGTTTGGAAGTACAACCTCAAGTTGTATTTCAGGCAGATCTTGAATTCTTTGGACTGATGTGGATGGATTTTCTTTGGATAGAGAAGTTTCCAGAGTGGTTACTTCCTTAGTAGGACTCCCAACTTCTCTTGACTCTGTGGGGCAGAAGTGGAGTCACTTGGAGAACCTGCTTGAGAGGTGATATGTAACACCCCGACCGATGGCGAAAACGCCGGGATGCCACGAGGGATGTGTAGATTGTTCAAAAGCTCGTAGGCATCTAATCAAATCATCATATATCATTCAATCAACCAAAATAATTACACAAAAATCATGTCTATCATGAATTAGTTACATCAAATACAAAAGAGATTTAGCTATCTAACTAAATTCTATTCGCCAGAAATTCAGTTATTTAGCTAAGTCCAAGATCCTATATGATGATGTCCAAAAGTGTGAGTTCTTCTTCCTCAACCTACTTAGCTTCAGTACCTGAAACATGTAAAAATCAAGTGTCAACTACAAAGTAGTTGGTGAGTAATCATAAGTTTTTATATAAAAAATATTTTACAAAAGGGATTTAAGAGTTTATATTTTCTTGATAACTTCCACATGAGCATCCGTGTAATCATCCAACACAATAATCAAATACATAATCCCATCACATAATTCAAACATATAATCACATATATTAATAAATCATAGATAATCAATCATATGTTCAATCAACCAATCACAATCCATCAATATTCTCAATTAATATAAGTGACCATACATGTGTCATTGTATATGACCGAGGTCAATGACAAGGACACACGGAGTTGTGGAAACATCCACGTGACAATACATGCAAACATTGAGGAAGACCGAAGTCAACCACAACGAATACACGGAGTTGTGGAAACATCCACGTGACAATACATGCAGTCGTCGCGAATGACATAAAGTCATTAGCTTCAACTCATGGAATAGTGACAATACATGCAGTTATTACAGATGACCAAAGTCATTAGTAACAACTCATGGAATATGACAATCCATAACTATGGATATCATACAAGCAAGCAAGTGTCATCCCTGTGTTATCAAGTCAATATGAAATTTGGTATACATGTTTCACCTCCGAGTTTAAAACAAAACAGTTTAAAAGAAGGGGAGGTTATGAGAACTCACCTGAGTCCTTAGTATAGTGTTCGTGTAGAATGCGCACTCGCGTATGAAATCAAAATCAACAACAACTCAGTCAATCTGTAATTATCGTATGTCGGGTATTCATAAGCATACGTGTTTTATTTTAATTATTCTCACATGTTCACTTTTAAATCATTAGGTGTTTCACCCACTTAGTTTGATTAGTCTAAGTTTCAACGGATTACCCAATCTCTTATAAATGTCCATCATTAAAGATAGTTTAGACTTGTTAGTTGTTAACTACTTTATAATGGTACAATTGTTGTGATATCTTAGATATATCCTCACATGCATAAGTAATTATACTAACCACCATAGTTGAGTTAGTAACCCTTAATTACAATTTAATAAAATCTATACATTAAGTTAATTGTACCTCAAGTTCAATATATACATATACTTCCTAGTTTCTTTAAAACTCAAATTAGGAAGAGAAAAGGTGGTGGTTTCGTTTCCTCATGCATTCATGGATACATCGTTATATATAGCTACGTGTTTATACTCCTTTGTTTTGTCCCTAACCCCTTAGTTATCAAGTAATTCATATTAAAAGTCCTGAAGACCAGCGAACCTTTTCACATAGGTTCGGCCCAACTTGTTGCATGGCTTGGTTTGAAGGTTCGGCTAGAGATAGCATGGTGGTTCGCCTTATGCAGCCATGCAAGGCTCGTCTAAAGGTTCGCAGCCCATGTGATGTGTCAAGCCCACATGTTTGTGACTTAATGGGCCCGACCCAGAAGGTAAAGGTTCGTGACATAAGGGCGTAGGTTCGGTTCCATAGGGTTCGGCCAGAATTAAAAGGGAGGTTCGGCTTTATACACCGATTCAGGACACACACAAGGTTCGGTCACCCTGTGAGCTTCGTCCGGCCAGGGTTCGTCCAACTCCCCAGGGTTCGTCCATCGTATAAGGTTCGCCTCATGGCAGGGTTCGCTGCCATGGGTTCGTGTGAAGTGAAGGGTTCGGCCAACTCAAGTTTCCCGCCCACTAGGTTCGTTACTGAGAGAGGTTCGGCTCAATCACAAGCTGGTGAGGATGAGGGTTCGTTATCCATGAAGGTTCGGTCCACAGGGGTTCGCCCCTTCCATGCATGGTTTGGCCATAAGAGGAAAGGTTCGGCCACCCATACAGGTTCGGCCAGGTGATTGAAGGGTTCGGCCACATGCTGTGGGCGCGAACCAGCCCCCTATCATCCTCATCTTCGAGCTTCTCGTGTTCTAGGGTCATCCATGGTCTATCCTATGCTCATTCTAACTTGGTTTAGTGTTATTTAGTGTGTAAATCGATTATAACATCACTAGATTATGGGGTTTATAGTTTATAACAAAAACCGAAAATAAACATTAGATTTACCTCAAAAGAATCAATCAAACGTGAGATTTTCTTGTACTTTCTTGTTCTCCTTGATCTTGTGGTCGTTTAGGGCCAAGAATCACGCGATTCCGTCAAGAAACGAGCGTGTAATCGTAGAGAGAAGTTGGGTGTTATGTGGGTGACGAAATTTGCAAAATAGAAGAGAGTAGAAGCTTGAGGAATGAAGAAGATGAAGTCTTTCATCCCCTTTATACCTCGTTTTAACACCGCGTGATCGGTCTCGTTTATCTCGCGTAAAGTGTAATAACATGCTCGGTTTAACTTGAGAAAAAAAATATATTTAAAATATAATTTGTTTAAATAATTCCATTTTATTTCGAATAACCAAATGATTTTTAATTAATATTGTTTTCATAAAGCAGTTTTCGTTTTATTTTCGCTAAATAATTTATTTAATTAAAACGTTTTGTTCAGATTTGTTTTACGTTGTGATTCCTAATAAATATTATTGGTTTTCATTTATTAATTTAATATCGTTGATATTATTTAATTATCTCGTCGAAACGCGTTACTTACGTACGTATTCATAAAGATCGTCACCTTTGCGAATCGAACGCTCGTATCGTATTTCGATTTGATTTACGATTTATACAATATCGTTTCAGAATATCATTCTTAATAATTATATTCGTGTGAATCGTCACCCACGCGAATACATCTATTAAGTTTATATTTCTGAATTAATATTCGTGTTTAAATAATGTTCGTAACCTCACCATCGCGTAATTGTTTCTAATATCCTTTCATTATTTTATTAACTTAAACATTATAAATCCCAATCCAACCCACTAAACCTTATCACTGACACATCCATGATAGACCGAAATATGCATATGTATAGGGCATATGTAGGGGTCAGTCGCAACTGCCCCAGCCACCGTCCCACGGCTATTTCGATAAATCATGACCATGTGTCCTTGACTATGTTTAGCAACCATACAACAACCAACTCAAACTCCTTTTCATTTCCAAACTAATAATCCATAATTTCGTGAATTCAGCTGCGATAAATTCACTGGTTCAGTTTAGTTGGGTTACAACTAAACTTTCCATGGTTTACGCGTATAATAATATATTCTCAGTATGTATACCAATAAAAGTGATAATCATCAATAATATCAACAAATAGTTCATTGTCATTAATAATAATAAATCTCGGGTCGTAACAGTACAATCGTATGGATGTACGGACGACCGGAATTACAGTGATGTTACAGTCTACCCTAGTTAAGGGAATTTCGTCCCGAAATTCAACTTGGAGTGACCGTAGTAAATAAATGTGGGTACTTAATCTTTATCTGATCTTCTCGTTCCCAAGTGAATTCTGGACCCCGCTTCGATTCCCAACGTACTTTGACAATTGGAATTCTATTGCGTTTGAGTTTCTTAGCTTCATGATCCATTATCTCCACTGGTTTTTCAACAAAGTGCATGGTATCATCGACGCGAATGTCATCGAGGGGTACCTGAAGATCCTGATCAGCTAAGCACTTTCTTAAATTGGACACGTGAAACATTGGGTGCACATTACTAAGTTCTGGAGGAAGTTCCAACTTTTAGGCAACCTGCCCGATCCGTTCAAGGATCTTAAAAGGGCCAACATATCGTGGAGCAAGTTTACCTTTCTTCCCGAATTGCACAACGCCCTTCCAAGGCGATACTCTAAGTAATACCATATCATCAAATTCAAACTCTAAAGGTTTGCGTCTTTTATCCGCGTAGCTCTTCTGTCGACTGCGAGCAGCTAACAGATTGTCACGGATCTGGAGGATCTTGTCAGTCGTCTCCGGAATAATCTCAGGACCAGTGATCTGCGATTCGCCGACCTCGGTCCAACAAATAGGTGACCGACATTTTCTGCCATAAAGAGCTTCAAACGGCGCCATGCCAATGCTCTCGTGATAACTGTTGTTATACGAGAACTCAACCAATGGTAAATGGCTATCCCAATTGCCACCGAAGTCGATGACACAAGCTCTCAACATGTCTTCCAATGTTTGAATCGTCCGCTCCGTCTGTCCATCCGTTTGAGGATGATAGGCGGTGCTAAGATCCAATCTTGTTCCAAATGCTTCATGAAGTGATTCCCAAAATCGTGCCGTGAAACGAGCATCACGATCCGATATTATGCTTAGGGGAATTCCATGTCGGCTAACGATCTCATCAACGTAGATGCGAGCTAATTTCCGCACTGGGTACGTCTCGCGTATCGGTAAGAAATGAGCCGACTTGGTTAATCTATCAATTATCACCCAAATACTATCCTTACCATTTGGGGTTCGTGGAAGTTTAGTAATGAAATCCATAGAGATATTCTCCCACTTCCACATCGGTATTTCCGGTTGTATTAACAATTCCGAAGGTCGCTGGTGTTCTGTCTTGACTTTTGCACAGTGAAGGCACTTAGACATATACTCAGCAATATCCTTCTTCATCCCAGGCCACCTGTACAAGGCCCGAAGGTCTTGATACATCTTATCAGCACCCGGATGGATTGAGTAACGAGACTTATGAGCTTCATCCAAAATCACCATCCTAAGATCACCCCTGTTCGGTATCCACAACCGATTCAAATAATACATCAAACCATCATCCTTAATTTCCAATAAGATTTCAACCCCGCAAGACATCTCATTTTTCAAGTTATCCTGAGCCAATGAGTGTTGTTGGGCTGTGAGAACATCATTACGGAGATTAGTGTGCACTCGGGCACTATGAATCTGAACCTGACTTTTGCGACTAAGCGCATTTGCTACTACATTCGCTTTACCAGGATGGTAGTGAATTTCACAGTCATAATCGTTCAGCAGTTCAACCCATCTCCGTTGTCTCATGTTAAGCTCTTTCTGATTGAGAATATGTTGCAAACTCTTATGATCAGTAAAGACTACACACTTTGTGCCATAAAGATAGTGTCTCTATATCTTCAAGGCAAACACGACTGCACCAAGTTCCAAGTCGTGTGTAGTGTAGTTCTTTTCGTGAATTTTTAACTGTCTCGATGCATACGCCACGACCTTTCCCCGTTGCATGAGAACACACCCGAGACCTAGGTTAGATGCATCACAGTAGACTACAAAATCATCATTTCTATCGGGCAATGTCAAAACAGTAGCATCACTTATTTTCTGCTTCAAGGTCTAAAATGCCTCTTCCTGCTTCGGTCCCCACTCGTACGGTTTATTCTTTTGAGTCAAAGAAGGGAGAGGGACAGCGATCCTGGAGAAATTCAAGATGAACCGCCAATAGTAACCGGCAAGTCCAAGAAACGATCGAATCCCCGTCGGTGTCTTCGGTGTACTCCAATTCTTCACCGCATCAATCTTTGCAGGATCCACGTGAACACCATTTTCGTTGACTATGTGTCCCAAGAATTGAACTTCCTTAAGCAAAAATTCACATTTAGAGAATTTGGCATACAGTCGCTCCTCCCTTAGGATCTCCAACACCAATTTAAGGTGTTTCTCGTGTTCTTCCTTGGTCTTTGAGTATATCAAAATATCATCTATGAATACAATCACGAACTTATCCGAGTATGGCCTGCAAACTCGGTTCATGAGGTCCATGAAAACCGCCGGTGCATTGGTAAGGCCGAAAGGCATTACCAGGAATTCATAATGGCCATATCTTGTTCTGAATGCCGTCTTGGGAATATCATCATCATGTACGCGAAGCTGATGATACCCAGACCTAAGATCGATCTTTGAAAACCATGCCGAGCCCTGAAGCTAATCGAAGAGGTCATCGATGCATGGCAGTGGATATCGATTCTTGATTGTGAGTTTGTTTAATTCGCGGTAGTCGATGCACATTCGGAATGACCCATCTTTCTTCTTAACAAACAGGACCAGTTCACCCCATGGCAAATGGCTCGGGCGAATAAATCCTTTATCAGTTAGTTCTTGTAGCTGGCTCGCCAATTCTTGCAGCTCCGAAGGCGCAAATCTGTAAGGAGCTTTGGCGACTGGGTTCGCACCAGGTACTAAGTCAATGCGAAACTCTACTTGACGTTCTGGTGGAAGCCCCGGCAAATCATCTGGAAATACTTCAGAAAAATCTCTAATTACAGGGACGTCTTCAATGCTCTTTCCTTTCTCTTTCTTCTCCACAATATGTGCTAAGAATGCTATACATTTCTTCCTAAGGTACTTGTGTGCTTTAGTGCAGGACATCAGCTTAAGACCTTTACTAGGGGTTTCTCCAAGTACTCTTAAAGTTTCACCCGAAGGTAAGGGAATACGGATGTACTTTTCATGACAAACAATCTCCGCTTTGTGGGTGGCTAACCAATCCATGCCTATGATAACATCGAAGCTACCAAGGTGCATAGGTATGAGATCAATTGGGAAAACGTAAGCACTTAAGTTCACACTACATCCAATAATAATAGTGTCAATATCAATAGTGTTTCCGTCAGCCACCTCCACGTTAAACGGTTTAGCTAAATATGTACGTGTTCTACCAAGCATGCATTCAAAATCATATGAAACGAAACTCCTATCGGCACCAGAATCAAATAAGACAGATGCATAAGAGTTGTTGATCAGAAATGTACCGTTGACCACGTCCTGGTTGGCTTGAGCAGCTGGAGCATTCAGTTGGAACGCCCGGCCTCTTGCCACCCTATGATTATTCCCAGTCAACTTTGGGCATTGGTTTCTGAAGTGACCCACTTCGCCGCACTCATAACAGGCTCTTGCCTGTGCAGGTACCTGGCTAACAGGTGCAGCTTGTAGCGGTTGAGCTTGCGGAGCAGGCAATGCAAGCGGAGCAGGTTGCATCCTTTGTGCTTGCTGTGCACTCCGGCAAACATTAGTAAAATGGCCAAACTTGCCACAGTTGTTGCAGATGCGACAAGGCACGTTAGGCAAATGATGATATCTGCAAGTATTACATTGGGGAGTGTTCCCAATATAATTTCTTGCAGTGGTGTTGTTGGATGATTGCTGCACAGACTTAGCAGCAGGAGCAGCGACCACAAAGTTCCTGGTCTTTCTCTTTTTGTTGCTGATTTTAGAAGTACTAGTAGCTTCAGACTTGACTTCAGTCTTTGTTTCTTTTGTAGCCGTCTTCACATCAGTTTTCTTTGTCCCCTTCCTGGTGAGTGTTCCAGCCTTCACATGATTGTCAGTCAGAGTTGCAGACAAACGGATCGCAGCCTCAAGTGTTTTGGGGTTGCTTCCGTATACAGTGTCTTGGATCTGTATAGGCAGACCACCGATGTACTTCTCAATCGCCCTCTCCAAGGGTGTCACCAGATGAGGCACCAACAGACAATACTCATGAAATAGAGTATTGTAGATAACATTCTCCCCGCTATCCTGCTTGAGTTCCCAGAACTCCGTCTCCAGTTTCCTCATCTCACTGCGAGGACAAAATCCAGTGGTCATCAAGTTCTTGACCTCAGTCCAAGTCTGTGCAAGGGCAGCATCAACTCCCCTAGTTCGTTTCTCCCCATTCCACCACGTTAGTGCTCTCTTTTGGAAAACACTAGTGGCATAACGAACTTTCAGATTATCGGGGCAATCGTTGTTGATGAAAGTGTTCTCCATACTCTCGAACCACTGCAGGAGACCAGTAGCAGTTTCAGAACCCGTAAACTTCCATGGGTTACAGGAGTTGAAGTGCTTGAATGTGCAAACTGGCGGGTTCGCACCACCTCTGTTCTGATTGATATTCTGATTGGCTTGAGTTAACTGGTTCACCAATCCAGAAATAAGGTTTGCTAACTCTTGTATGCCGAAGTTGGCATTACCGTTAGCATCTTCTGAGTTCGTATCGTCTCCGTTGTGACGGCGTGGCGGCATGTTTCTGAAGAAATAGAAACATGTTACTACCGTTTACAACGTAAGTCATACAAACTATGATCGAATGAGTTCATTTTAAACAGTTAGGATTACATATTGGAACTATATTTTTCTCCTAACTGTTATTAAACTCATAACATTTATAAATTTCCTAATATTATTCTAAGTGTCCTAGTTGGTCATAACTAATATTAGTTAACTATTCCTAAGTTTCATACATTCCCCACCCTATATCAACACTGAAAACTTCCCGATGCAATGCAACAAGCTTATATATAGGGCATATGCAGAGGTAGATCGCAATCTCCCCTACACCGTCCCACCACCGTTTCATTGCACCACGATTATGCCCTTGTTAGAATTTAGGGTGTATCGTGTATCTTACCATAGTCTCACTTCACAAACCTTATCCTAAGTAGGATAATTTTGAGTGAAGTGGTCTCTAGTTCCCTTGGACAATTAGGTTCGCCTAATGTCTAAGTTCACTTGACATATAGGTTCACCTAATGTCTAAGTTCACCTGACATTAAAGTTCTCCTAATGTCTAAGTTCACTAAAAGTCCATACTAATCCCAATGTCCATAATTATCAATGAGGATTCATATCATCACTGAGTGCTCTTATTGTCACTAAGTGTTCATATCTTCCCTATAATTTATTCTCATCAAGTGTTCATACCATCACTAACTGTTAGTATCATCACTATGCGTTTATATTATCATCAAGTGTCTATATCATCATTCAAGTCATCAATCTATCACTAAGTGTTCGCGTCGTTCATTGATCCTATGCACCCTACGTGTCCAATAAGTGTATTCACAAGTGATTTTATAAGTATTCATTGAGTGTGATCATCCATGAGTCAATCCAAACCAATCCAACAACATACCATCAACCAATTTCCCATCAAACTCAACTGCACAACATTTCCTAGTAACTTCCTAATAATATCCTATGTTCCTGACACTGACAGACCCCCAATATACTACAAATGGTGTATGTATAGGGCATATGCAAGGGTAGATCGCAATCCCCCCAACACCGTCCCACCACCTTTGTAGTATACCACGAGTGTGTCCTTATCTGGAGATCAAGAGATCTAACAGATAATTCCTAAAGCAAATAAATTCCTAAGCTGTTAATTTCTTAAGCAGATAATTGTCCCAAACGAGTAGTTCCCTTATTCCTCAATACTGACATCCACCCGATGTATTGTAAATGGTATATATATAGGGCATATGATAAGGGTAAGTCGCAACCGCCCAAACCACCGTCCCACCACCTTTACAATACACTACGAGTATGTCCTTATCGAGTCATTAGGGCACAAGTAAGCAATTAATCAGTATGCAGCATATATAAATCCGGTGCGTAACAGGAGTTCAGTTAATCATGTAATAAACACATAAGCATGAAATTCTGAATATACTAACTAGTGTATGAATTTCTTCATACTAGGGTATCCTATGGGTATACACTAGGTCAACCATTTCTAGTAACCTAATTCCCTATAATCCAGGCTCTGATACCAATCTGTAACACCCCGACCGATGGCGGAAACGCTGGGATGCCACGAGGGATGTGTAGATTGTTCAAAAGCTCGTGGGCATCTAATCAAATCATCATATATCATTCAATCAACCAAAATAATTACACAAAAATCATTTCTATCATGAATTAGTTACATCAAATACAAAAGAGATTTAGCTATCTAACTAAATTCTATTCGCCAGAAATTCAGTTATTTAGCTAAGTCCAAGATCCTATATGATGATGTCCAAAAGTGTGAGTTCATCTTCCTCAACCTACTTAGCTTCATTACCTGAAACATGTAAAAATCAAGTGTCAACTACAAAGTAGTTAGTGAGTAATCATAAGTTTTTATATAAAAATATTTTACAAAAGGGATTTAAGAGTTTATATTTTCTTGATAACTTCCACATGAGCATCTGTGTAATCATCCAACACAATAATCAAATACATAATCCCATCACATAATTCAAACATATAATCACATATATTAATAAATCATAGATAATCAATCATATGTTCAATCAACCAATCACAATCCATCAATATTCTCAATTAATATAAGTGACCATACATGTGTCATTGTATATGACCGAGGTCAATGACAAGGACACACGGAGTTGTGGAAACATCCACGTGACAATACATGCAAACATTGAGGAAAACCGAAGTCGACCACAACGAATACACGGAGTTGTGGAAACATCCACGTGACAATACATGCAGTCGTCGCGAATGACACAAAGTCATTAGCTTCAACTCATGGAATAGTGACAATACATGCAGTTATTACAGATGACCAAAGTCATTAGTAACAACTCATGGAATATGACAATCCATAACTATGGATCTCATACAAGCAAGCAAGTGTCATCCCTGAGTTATCAAGTCAATATGTAATTTGGTATACATTTTTCACCTCCGAGTTTAAAACAAAACAGTTTAAAAGAAAGGGAGGTTATGAGAACTCACCTGAGTCCTTAGTATAGTGTCCGTGTAGAATGCGCGCTCGCGTATGAAATTAAAATCAACAACAACTCAGTCAACCTGTAATTATCTTATGTCGGGTATTCATAAGCATACGTGTTTTATTTTAATTATTCTCACATGTTCACTTTTAAATCATTAGGTGTTTCACCCACTTAGTTTGATTAGTCTAAGTTTCAACGGATTACCCAATCTCTTATAAATGTCCATCATTAAAGATAGTTTAGACTTGTTAGTTGTTAACTACTTTATAATGGTACAATTGTTGTGATATCTTAGATATATCCTCACATGCATAAGTAATTATACTAACCACCATAGTTGAGTTAGTAACCCTTAATTACAATTTAATAAAATCTATACATTAAGTTAATTGTACCTCAAGTTCAATATATACATATACTTCCTAGTTTCTTTAAAACTCAAATTAGGAAGAGAAAAGGTGGTGGTTTCGTTTCCTCATGCATGCATGGATACATCGATATATATAGCTACGTGTTTATACTCCTTTGTTTTGTCCCTAACCCCTTAGTTATCAAGTAATTCATATTAAAAGTCCTGAAGACCAGCGAACCTTTTCACATAGGTTCGGCCCAACTTGTTGCATGGCTTGGTTAGAAGGTTCGGCTAGAGATAGCATGGTGGTTCGCCTTATGCAGCCATGCAAGGCTCGTCTAAAGGTTCGCAGCCCATGTGATGTGTCAAGCCCACATGTTTGTGACTTAATGGGCCCGACCCAGAAGGTAAAGGTTCGTGACATGAGGGCGTAGGTTCGGTTCCATAGGGTTCGGCCAAAATTAAAAGGGAGGTTCGGCTTTATACACCGATTCAGGACACACACAAGGTTCGGTCACCCTGTGACGTTCGTCCGGCCAGGGTTCGTCCAACTCCCCAGGGTTCGTCCATCGTATAAGGTTCGCTTCATGGCTGGGTTCGCTGCCATGGGTTCGTGTGAAGTGAAGGGTTCGGCCAACTCAAGTTTCCCGCCCACTAGGTTCGTTACTGAGATAGGTTCGGCTCAATCACAAGCTGGTGAGGATGAGGGTTCGTTAGCCATGAAGGTTCGGTCCACAGAGGTTCGCCCCTTCCATGCATGGTTCGGCCTTAAGAGGAAAGGTTCGGCCACCCATACAGGTTCGGCCAGGTGATTGAAGGGTTCGGCCACCTGCTGTGGCGCGAACCAGCCCCCCTATCATCCTCATCTTCGAGCTTCTCGTGTTCTAGGGTCATCCATGGTCTATCCTATGCTCATTCTAACTTGGTTTAGTGTTATTTAGTGTGTAAATCGATTATAACATCACTAGATTATGGGGTTTATAGTTTATAACAAAAACCGAAAATAAACATTAGATTTACCTCAAAAGAATCAATCAAACGTGAGATTTTCTTGTACTTTCTTGTTCTCCTTGATCTTGTGGTCGTTTAGGGCCAAGAATCACGCGATTTCGTCAAGAAACGAGCGTGTAATCGTAGAGAGAAGTTGGGTGTTATGTGGGTGACGAAATTTGCTAAATAGAGAGAGAGTAGAAGCTTGAGGAATGAAGATGATGAAGTCTTTCATCCCCTTTATACCTGGTTTTAACACCGCGTGATCGGTCTCGTTTATCTCGCGTAAAGTGTAATAACGTGCTTGGTTTAACTTGAGAAAAAAAATATATTTAAAATATAATTTGTTTAAATAATTCCATTTTATTTCGAATAACCAAATGATTCTTAATTAATATTGTTTTCATAAAGCAGTTTTCGTTTTATTTTCGCTAAATAATTTATTTAATTAAAACTTTTGTTCAGATTTGTTTTACGTTGTGATTCCTAATAAATATTATTGGTTTAATTTATTAATTTAATATCGTTGATATTATTTAATTATCTCGTCGAAACGCGTTACTTACGTACGTATTCGTAAAGATCGTCACCTTTGCGAATCCAACGCTCGTATCGTATTTCGATTTGATTTACGATTTATAGAATATCGTTTCAGAATATCATTCTTAATAATTATATTCGTGTGAATCGTCACCCACGCGAATACATCTATTAAGTTAATATTTCTGAATTAATATTCGTGTTTAAATAATGTTCGTAACCTCACCATCGCGTAATTGTTTCTAATATCCTTTCATTATTTTATTAACTTAAACATTATAAATCCCAATCCAACCCACTAAACCATATCACTGACACATCCATGATAGACCGAAATATGCATATGTATAGGGCATATGTAGGGGTCAGTCGCAACTGCCCCAGCCACCGTCCCACCGCTATTTCGATAAACCATGACCATGTGTCCTTGACTATGTTTAGCAACCATACAACAACCAACTCAAACTCCTTTTCATTTCCAAACTGATAATCCATAATTTCGTGAATTCAGCTGCGATAAATTCACTGTTCAGTTTAGTTGGGTTACAACTAAGATTTCCATGGTTTACGCGTATAATAATATATTCTCAGTATGTATACCAATAACAGTGATAATCATCAATAATATCAACAAATAGTCCATTGTCATTAATAATAATAAATCTCGGGTCGTAACAG
This sequence comes from Mikania micrantha, assembly GCA_009363875.1. Taxonomy (NCBI): domain Eukaryota; kingdom Viridiplantae; phylum Streptophyta; class Magnoliopsida; order Asterales; family Asteraceae; genus Mikania; species Mikania micrantha. Next base: position 53,330,476 of record CM018698.1, on the reverse strand, counting down.
TACAATCGTACGGATGTACGGACGACCGGAATTACAGTGATGTTACATGATAATTGTTTCCGAATGTGAAACTGCCTGAGGTGTTGAAGTGGATTCTTCCAAGGTATGTCTTGAAGCTATTGGCAGTTCAACACGAAAATCTTCTTCCCTTCTATGCTGAGTTGCAACCAAGGTAGTTATCTAAAGTCCTGTATCATACTCCATTGAAAGATTAAATGCAGATGTGAATCCATCAAGATCAAATAGCCAATCAGGGCCCGTTCCAGATTTATTGACAGTATGTTTATTAAACTGAACATTTGCAGACTCTTCAATAATTCTAGAACTTTTGATGTACACTCTATATGCCTTAGCATGAGAAGAATATCTAACAAAGAAGCCCTCAGCTGATTTCTCAACAAATTTGGCTATGTGATCTTTGGTATTCAAGATTGTGCATTGACATCCAAATGGTTTCAGAAATCCTATGAATGGTTTTCTTTTATGCAAAATCTCATAAGGAGTCATACCATGTGATTTAACTACCAATATCATGTTTTGGACATAACAGGCAGTATTGACTCCTTCTGCCCAAAAAGTAATTGGCAGTTTGGAATCAGACTACTTGACTTTAGCAGGTTCAATCAGTGTCTTATTCTTTCTCTCAGCAACATCATTCTGTTGTGGATTTCTAGAAGCACTAAATTGTCTTGTGATACCTTTGGATTCACAAAAAGAGTTTAAAGTATGATTTTTGAATTCTGTTCCCTGGTCAGACCTAATGATTTTTACATTTTGGTCACTTTCATTCTCAACCCGAAGTATGAATGACTTCAAGATATCAGCAGTCTCATCCTTGGTACTCAAGAAGAATACCCAGGTATATCTTGAAAAGTCATCAGTGACCACCAGACAATAAGATTTTCTCCCCAAGCTTTTCACACATGTTGGGCCAAACAAGTCCATATGAAGCAAGTGTAGGACTGTTGTAATAAAATTTATCTCTTTGGCATGATAAGAAGTTTTGTGTTGCTTCCTTTTAAGGCAGGCAACACATTTATCAATACAAACAAATTCCTTTGTTGGTAAACCTGTAACTAAGTTATTTTTAACCAATTTATTCTTGTTTTTCAAGTTTACATGGCAAAGTCTTCTATGCCAAAGAGATGATTCATCAAGTGAGGCTTTAGAAACAAAGCAGCTTATATTGCTAAGTGGTGAAGATGTGCTCATATCCAACATATACATGTTGTTCCTTCTGGGAGCTCAAAGTAGAATTTGGTCATTTGGAACAACAAATCCTGGTTTCAGGACAATACATTCATGCTAAGTGAACAACAAGTTATGTTTCTGGTCATACACTTGAGAGACACTCAGCAAATTATAATTTAATTCCTTCACAAAATGAACATTTACAAAACCAACCTTGCCATTGGTTATTGTTCCCCTACCTGTGATGTATCCACCTACTGGATCACTTCCAAAAGCAACAGACCCTCCAATGAATGGTTCAAACTTGTGCAAGTGGGTCTTGTTGCCTGTCATGTGCCAGGAGCAACTGCTGTCAACTATCCACAAGTTGCTTTTTGAGTCTTGTTGTCCCTGCACACATGAAAGTAGATCAGTTTCTGATGGGAACTCAAGCCCATGTGGTCTTGGGTTTTCCATTTGCATCATTGTAGGTAAATTTCTTTGAGATCATCTTATGTGGTTCAGATGATGAACATGCTGGTTAAGCTGTTTGTTCAGTTGATTCTTTCTTCTTTCAGACTTTGTAGACCTTTGTGGTTGATTGATTATACTTCTTTTCTTTTCTTTGAAACCTATCAGAAGCAGGTATTTATGTTCCTTCCGATGGTTTGGACTTGGTCTTGAACTGTTGCCTTTCTTCAGCATGCTTTCTTCCGAAGTAGGAAGATTTCTTGGATTTGTCAGAAGCAGATCTAGTTTTTGCTTCCGATGGGTTTCTCGCTTTGGAAGACTTCTTGTTCCTTCTTTTCATGTTATCAGAAGTAGATACTTCCGATGGCTTCTTTTGTTGCTTGCCTGACCTTTTTCTATCTGAAGCAGAATTTTGGCCTTCCGAGGACTTAGGTGTTCTTCTTCCACTTCCTTTGTCACTTTCTTTTCTGCATGGCTTTGAATTTCTTCTGCTTCTTGGATTGAAGATCAATCAATAGCATAGTGGTCAATGTCTCCACAAACTAGACACATTGTTTGAGCTATGGAGGATTTCTGGAGGTTCCTTCTTGCTGATGGATCTGATCTGGGTTTCTCTGAACAGAACTGACTTGACTTTGGTGTTCCAACAATACTTTTGTTGGGATGAGTTACCTGTGCCTTTGATGTGCTGGCATTTCGATTTCCTGATTTAGCCCTATGTGACTTGTCAGATGGACAAGTGACATAGACATTTGAAGATGTACTCTCAGTTTGTACATATTTAGCGTTAACAAAAGATGGTGTGGTTTTCTTGTTTCTTTTCTTTTGTTTAGTAACAGATTTTAGTTTTTCAAACACATCAGAAGTATCATCTTCAGATGAATAGATTGATCGAGCAGGGGTAACCTTAGTCAAATCATTTTCTTGTTGAATCTTGTGTATGTCGAGTTTCATCATACACAAGATTTGTTTCAGGTTTACATTTAATCTCTACTGTTGGAGTGTATGCAGATGGAGGTTCCATTTTGTTATACCCAATCCCGGCACCCTTCTTCTTTGCCAAGTCAGGTATCTCACTTATTTTGAGAAGTTTTTCAAACTTCTCTCCCTGACTGAGAAACCTGTCTCTGTATGACTCAGCCAATACAAATTCTGTTTTAGCAGTTGTTAGTCTTTCCAAAAGATTGTTTATTTGATACTCTTTGTTAGTGTCTTCATGTTTAAGACTAGAGATTGTCTTTTCCAACTCCTCAATCTTTTCCTTATAATTTCTTTCAGCCTCAAAAAAATTTGTTTTAACAACTTGTATTGACTCAAGTTCATCACAGACTTGTGCATTGAACCTTTTATATGCATTTAATTTTTCAAGACATTTAGGTGTACACATGTCATCTATTACCTTGAACGTGGAGGTGGAGTCATTTGCCATCAGTGCATTGTTTGAGGTAGATGCTTCCTCCACTTGAAAGCTCCAGTCAGAGAAGTCATGTTGCTCTGCAATGTTTGCAGTGTTTGACTGGCTTGAGGTCTTGGATGACTGGTAGTTCTATTGAGCTGAAGTAGATGGCTGGGAGCTTGGAGACTTCCATTCTCTGGCAAAATGGCCCAGTTGCTGACAGTTGTAGCACTTTAGCTTGGACTTGTCCAAACCAAACCCAGTCTTCATGTTGTGCTTCTTGAACTGACTTCTGGTTCTCTGATAGAACTTCTTTCCTTGGTAAGAAATCATGGCCATTTGTTAGTTGATGTCCATCTCTTCCAGATCATCTGCATGAATGCCATCTAGATCTTCTCGACACAGATGAAAGTAGTTTATTTCTTCAGTCATGAATGCTCCCTGACCGGAGGTGAGCAGTGGGGTTGTGTAGAAAATGGATTTGTGTGTGATGAAGATGGCATTGGTGTTTCTGGAAAGGTGATGATAGGTGTGAAGTCTGAATGGTATATGGGCTGATAGCTTTGAAATGGAGCATTATGAATGGGTGCATATAAGGCAGTTGACCCAAGAGGAACGAAAGAAGATTGTTTAGGTTGAACATCAATCTCCATATGGTACGCACTTAGTATACCAAAGAGTTCCCCTAACTTCAAAGTTCTAAGATTTTCTGTTCTACGGATAGCAACAGAATAAATGTTCCAAGCGTGTGGAAGAGATCTTAAGAACTTTCTGATGACATCTTGGTTCTCTATCTTTACACCTGCAGCTGTTAGTTCATCAACAAGTTGTACATAACTTAGATATTGAGAAGCAATCTTCTCATTGTTCTCTTGACAAAAGTTCTCGAACTTTTGTTTCAGCATGTCTTTCTTGTTTTCTTTCACATCATCATATCCCTCATACATCTGCTGTAAAGAGTTCCGCAACTCTTTAGCAGATTTGCATTTCTTAAATGCATGTATGATAGAATTAGGAATGGACATTTGGATCAGCCACAGTGCCTTTGAATCGACTTCCATCTTCTTGTAGTCTTCATCTGAATATAGAGATGGATCTTTTGGAACAGGTGCTCCACCAGTAGCAACAATTGGAAGGAATGGTCATTCAAGAACTGACTTTCAGAGTTTGAAGTCCTGGTTCCTGATGAAACCTTTCATCCTAACCTTCCATGTGTCATAATCATCAGGAGTGAACATGGGAGGTTTGTTGAGAGTACCATTCTCAGTATCGTGCTTACTGATAGTTGTCATTTTGACTTAGAGGAAACTTGAAAGAAAGAGTAGTAGAAGATGAACAACTGGTAACTTAAGAATGGTTAGTTGCTTGAGTTAGAGAGCCAAAGCTCTGATACCACTTGTTGGATCGGGTTGTGTATCTCACACTTGCAGAACAAATACAATACACAAATAAATTTACTTTCAAGGTCAAAGTATATTTCGTTCAATTGCAAAGTAAACAAGACTCAACCGCTCAAGCACACACTCGTTACTTGCTAAGTTACAAGTGAATGATTATATACTAAGACCTACAGCTGTATCCTCATAGGGATACACGGCTGGACAAAACACTAGAAACAAATGTATGCTAAATCTAGTATCTGCTATGGTCTTGACATACAAGCCATATTAATTACAATTATTTTACAATAAATACCTAAACTACAAAAGGCATTAAATGTCTCGTATCTTTGTAGTTATGACAAATCTTCTTTGTTGCTGACTAACATCGGAATGTCTTCTTTGTTGATCTGAATGTTAGAAAGCAGCTCTGATTATTTCTATAAGTAGAATGTCGCACCCCGAGAAATCCCGTCCCTTCCAGGGGCACGAGCAAGACCAATCAGGATCGCAGTCTCCGGTCACACGGTGTTGCGAGACCTACATGTCTGGTTTCATACGTACATCCAATAACTTGGATAAAACAGTTTAGTGAAATCAGAGTTGCGGAAGTAAAAAGTTTATGTTGTCAAAACAACAATGTAATTATAAGTTGCAGAAACATAAATTTAAGCAGTTTTCAAATCTTAAAGAGTAGTAGTGCGGAAGCGGTTTGAATATGTAACATTACATAACGAAATAAATGTTAATTGTTATCAAATTGCCTAAGACACTAAAGCTGATGCATGGGACTCCATCCTAGCATCCTATCCTTGTGCGCGTGCCTTAGTTACCTGAGAAAACATGCGAGTAAAAGGGTCAACATAAAGGTTCGTGAGAGCACAGGTTTGTATCAGCAATAAACATCAAAATGTTTAAAGTAAATGTTTTGCAGATTTATATATCATTACAGTGCAATATCCATTGATAGCTAGTCAATATGTTTTATATCATATGTGGGTTCGCAACCGAAGCTAACATGCTGCCTCCCGCCATGTCCATCCAACTAGACAATGGCAATGTTTATTGGTCAATTTTGCACTGTTCCAACCTCCAGTCGGGGTGGCCATACGGCTCGCAACAGCGGGGCTTGTCAGGCCCAAATAGTACTATTCAGAATTACCACACTAAGCGCAACGCGCTATTAACGGTTCGAGGTGTGTTTAATGAGGACTTATCAGTTTTGTGGATGAATGCCACACATATGCATATACGATATTAGCATGTACAAAAGTAACCAAAAGTGTGTATGTTGTTCAAAATAGTTGTATGCAATGTTTTCTCCCCCAAAGGTAGAAAATGTAAAAAGGGGCCGTGAACTCACCTGATAGAGCAGTCCCGGTTTATGTGGCGTTCGCGATTGTGAAAGCTATCAGTCATGCTAGTAAGCACCTATGATCATATAGGTGTAAGTATGTGTTCTGTGGTGTGTTGTAGTCCATACAACTCCAAGTGTCGGTGTGCTCACCCGAGTGTGTGTGTTGACTTGTGTTGACTCTACGAATCGTTGGTGACACGTTTGTTGTGTTAAGTTGCCTTAATGCAAGTAAGACACCAAAATACATCCTATGACCCAACTCACGTTGCTTTCACGAAATCAAGTTTTAAAAATCATAATGTTCTTGTTTCGGGAAACTTTCTATATTTAGAAAGTTTCTATTTTTGGAAAGTATGATTATGAAATCCTATTTCATAAAACTGATAACTTTAGTATGTTTGTAAAAACATATGTAAACATTTAAAATAAGTCGTTTGTGCATAAAATACCATTTATGCCATTTTGCCCAAACAAAGTTTCCTAAAATAGTAAGTATTCATTTAAAAGATTGTTTTCACAAAACGAAGTTTCTAAATATGTTAAAAATCATTTCTAAACATGTTTCATCAATCAAAGTTCATCAAAACACTTTAAAACATCAAAAGCCCTTTCCATAAATAGAAAGTTTATGAAAATCATGTTTTTGACCAAATCAATCACCCAAGTGTGTTTCTAAACACTCCAATACACATTTGACATCATCTAGACATGTCTAACATGTCTAGATTATCACAAATCCAAGACTTGCACATAAAAGTTTCCTTTTATGGCAAGTGTACCAAAATCATCACTAAATCAACCCATAACTCAACCAAATTCAAATCTAACATTCTAAACTATATAATCAGAAGATCTATGACAATATACCCACCAAATCACCAACAAATTTCGTGCACAATAACTAAATGGAGTTGCATATGGGTTTTTACCCATTGCATGTGCGATCTAACAACTAATAAGCAAACAAAACTACCTTAGATGGCAAGATTCGAGTTATAATAGATGCAACAGATCCTGGAAGTGGATGGGGATGACTCTTCAACGTGTTGATGGCCTTCAAGAACTTCTTTGATGCTCCAATAACTTCAAATCACCAAGAAATGCATATAGATGGCTTCTATGTTGACTCCAGAGGTTTGGGGTGTGATTTTTATGGGTTTCAGTCGATCTAGAGAGAAAACGCTTGATAAAGTGTAAGAAAAATCGAACAAAATAAGCTGGGTTGGTTTTTTATGAAATTTTTGATCTACATGGCCTTCGCGTACCGCGAAGGCCGATCAAAATTTCTTATCGCGTATCGCGATGGGATTCGGGAGTCTCGACTCCCGGTTTTCTTCGCGTACCGCGGAGCCTTTCGGCATGGGGTCTTCGCGTACCGCGACGAGTCCTTTTTCTTGGTTTTCGGTTTCGATGATTCGATTTCGCTCGTACTCGATTCCTAACGTTTATCCTAAATATCTAATGCATGTTTAGCACATAATCATATAATATCACATAAGTTTGATTGATCACCAATGTTCGTGAGACTCGTGTGTGTGTTTTGATAATTCATTGAATTATCTCCGATGGTTTGTGTTCGTGTTTTACGAAGTGTTTGCATGCTTGATTAATTCAAATCAACATGTAATGCACAATTCAGTAATTCTCCGAATTACTGTTTTGTGTTAGTGTTTGTGTTTGCCACTTTTGGTTTTCAAAACCAATGTGCAATGTACGATTCGATAGTTCCTTGAACAATCGTCTCGCAGTTGTGTGTGTTCAACTCATCTAATTAAATGTAATTAAATGAAATACGACAAGTATGAATGTGAAATACGTAGAGTGTAAGAGTTGCAATTTATCTAAAATTGCCGGGTGTCACACGGAATCTTTGTCAGAGAAAGTCTTCGAAAGTCTTTGTGTTGGAAACCACTAAGGATCGATCGGAACCACTGATCGATATGAACTTCTAAGTACTGAGGAGGGATTCGGAAGCTTTAGGTTGTTTTATAGCTTTCAGAAGAAAAGAATTATCCTTGGAAGCATTAGTTCTTCGAAAGGTTAATTCTTCTCTTCCAACGGCTGTTTGTCTTCCAAAAGTCCAGGACTAGATCCAGAGATGTTTTGATGCGCATCAGACTTAATGGTCCTTACACAAATAAATCAAACTAATAAATAAATTAAATTAGATATCTTACAAATGTGTGGCAAAAATATTAGATTTAGTTAATTAAATATTGTGTCGTAAATGTGTCACAAAACCCTCTTTTTCCTTTTTTATTTAAGTATTAATCAAACTATGTTGATAATAATATGCGTAAAAGAATGTATAAACCATAAAAGCCATAGTATTTCCACCACATTTGTGATGCAAACTGTATTCTTCAATATATGTTACAAATGTGTCGGAATTTCCAACGCATTTCTGACAATACCGAAAATTAATTAAAATTCCTTTGAAAATACCTCAGATTAATAAAATTTTCTATGAAAATATTATGTGTCGGAAATTCCAACAATTTTTCGACAAAAATCTTAATTAAACTATTTTTTTTTCAAAAGTATATTGTGCAACAAATGTTCTGGAATTTTTGACACATTTATGACAAAACCTTGGATTAATTTATGGTTTTGTCGGAAAAGTGTCACCATATAAAATAATTTGTAAACAATTAATTTTAATTGATATTATTATGCATAAAAATAAGCGTAAAAAAAGTCGTTAATTCCTATATTGTTAAAAACGTGTCAGAAATTTGTCATAAACTTTTTCCAGTGGGACTTTTTCCGACAAATGATTTTCGTTAAACGTGTCAGAAAAACGTGTTTCCTACACATTTGTTAGGCAAATTGGCGTCGGATTTTTTAATAGTAGTGTACGAAGGAAAGACTTGAGAAGAACATTCATAAATAAAATAAATAAATAAACAAACCTTCACCAGCATTCATGTTTAATGTAAAAACACAATGTAAATAAAACTTAAATAAAAATTATAGAAAGAATTTCAATTATATAACGACATTTACTGTTGCCCAAATATATTGATACTGATAAATAAATAATAATTGTGAACACTTGTTACAATTCTAGACCACCTACACTTTAGTTTACCTGTTTTTCTCTCATATTTAATTATCAATATTAATTATTTAGTTCGGAATTAGGAACCACGAATTAAGGATAATCTATTATAATATGTATGATGATAAATATATTATTAATTAATTTATCTAAAATGAAATAAACTTGAAGTCTTTAAGTAAACTTATATTTGTATTTAAGAACTTCTATTTAGTAATTTAAATATAATCGAATTCAATTTATATTTTTTAAATATTTACAAATAAATCAATAATATTACTAATTGTTTTTGATAGTTTCTTTTAAAATATTTTAAACATATAATATGATTGGATGATTTGAATGATAAATATATATTATATTGAAATAATAAAAAGTAAGTAAGTTTTAAAATTCCATGTTATATGAATTAATATAAATTTTAGTTAAAGTTAATTTAAATGTGCTAAAAGAAGAATAAATATAATTTAATTAAATAATTTATGAATTACATCACATAAAAATATTAACATGTTGTTGAAAAATTTTTAAAATTAAAACATAATTTATAATTATTTCATCAAATACTTTAAACATATTTCGATGATTTTATATATTAACAATTTATATTATATTTTATTAAACATGTGTAAAACATGAGTTAGTTAAACTTTTTAATGTAAATGTTTTCAATTACATAACTTTTTGTTAATTGATATGTGTATATAACATTTTTTATCAACTCGTATAATACACGAGATTTAACCTACTTATAGATTATATATAAACAAGAATCAATATAATGCAATTGTTGGGAGATTTTTGCAAAAATACGAAATTGATATTATGATTATGAACGTGTGAAATATTTCATCCGGTTGTTTATACTTTATATACAACAAAAGGGAAAGGTCATATCTCTTAGTGTCTTTAGGATATTGACAAGTTTAATCCCTCTAATTCTAATATTATACATAGCACGATAGCATACACAAACTATTTATAAACTATATACGCTAATGATCCGTTAAGTTCGAATGATCGGGATTAATTGGTCCTTTATTTAATTAAGACTTTTGCTGGCAAAAAAAATAAATAAAGACTTTAAGCTAGTAATTATATGCGATTTGACGGGCAATTAATGAAAATTTTGTTTAGGGTAGATTAATTTCTTGAATCTTTTAACGAGTAAATTACCAATATGGTCCTTGTGGTTTGTTAATATTTCGCTCTTAGTCCCTAAGTTTCATAAATTACCCATATGGTCCCAAACTTTTCACATTTTTAACACATATAGTCATTATGTAAGGGTAATTTGGTCAATAATTTGGTGACTTGAGGGCTATAAGTGTTACAAATGCACAAAGTTTGAGACTATATGAGTAATTTATAAAACCTAGGGACCAAAAGTAAAATACAAACAAACCACAAGAACCATCTCGGTAATTTACTCATCTTTTAACTAAAAGTTGTACATACCGGTTCATTTATATAGGAATATTTGGGTGCGATTATCTAATATAGTATCTTGTGTAATATCTTTCTAGATATATTACCTGACTTTAGGTTAAAAGGTGCTGGAGTACAATTCAAATATCTCATGTGCCCTATATTGAGAGCATCAAATCATATATATCTGATTTGTTTCTGTGTGCATCTCCTTTTATTTTATCTAGATAAATAAACTCTATGGTCTGCACTAGTTTATGTTACCCCAATTATATTCTCTCAACATTTCTAAACAAGAAAAAACATAATTGATTAATATATTTATGCATCAAATTAAATTAAAAGATGACTTCGAGCATCTTCCTTTTCGGTCGCAAATGCACTTAGCGACCGATTTACACCTCTTTTAATAGGCAAAAATTACAACCATTGTAAGTCAGCGACCTGAATATATAGCTAATAGCTGTTGTGAATAGTTTATTGGACTGTCAAGGACCAGCCAATGTTGTGAATGATCAACGGATTGTTTGCATTCAATACTGCAAAATTAGGTATTTTCTATGAATCTGATGCGTACAACAAATTTCGGTCACGATTACCCTAGAAAAAGTGTTTAACCATATGCATCATTTACTTAAACACTAACACAGATATCTTTAATGAATGGGTTAACATGACACTTTAATTAGCATGATATGTAATCATATTCGACTCAATAACACGAATGATAGAACGTGATACACATTTAATAACAAGAATCATATGTCATGTTTGGCACGATCATTGACACAACTCACTATACAAGGTTACGATATACCAAGATGCAAATCACATCATAAAATTAAAATTCTAAATGATCCTTATTTAATTATTATAAATTTATAAAACCATGTCATTTTGATAAACAAATCATAAAAAGATTATGTTGTCATGTTAACTTATTTGACATGATAATGTGTAAACCAGTAAAACCTCTTAAACTTGTTTTTATTCATGTCCTTAATTGCTCGACATGGTAAAAGCATGAACCTACTTTCCCAAATGTAAACCTGATCGGTTAACTTCATATCAAGTTATGTCTTGTTAAATTAAAGATACCCACATTACAAACTTCATGTCGAGTTATGTCTTGTGAAATTAAGAAAGCTCTAGATCACATAGTTTATCGTTAACATAAATATTGTGAAACCAATATCAAAATTTAAATTAGAAGACACAAAACTTTTAAGGAATAATTGTTTAGTTTGAATAATGAGTTAGATCTAATATTTCAATAAGCAATTTCGTACAAGATTGAACCTTTTTAAGCAAAAATGTTATTTTACAGATTTCAAGATATGTTTCAAAAGAAGAACAGTTCCAGATATTGATGAGAGTATGAGAACCACACACTCTATATTCCAAATATGGTAAAGCTATAGTATCATAGCAGAAAAGGTAAAAAGGTGGTTCCATCTATTTATGTGTTAAAAGATGGCCCATATCATCATATCATACGAATATATACTTGTACTGTGTTGTACAACCACTGTTTATGCGGTAGTGTGTGGGACTTGTCATGAAACATAACCAGATATTTAAACAGTTGTTATAATAAAATAAGAAATGATAACAAATGAACGAAACAATTTCGACCATAACTAGAAAAGGTTTTCAAAGATGACATATCTAGTATATCACATGCACACTCATATATATAATAACATATAAACACCCTTTTTTGGTAGGAAAGATCGATGCAGATTATACAAAAATGGAAATATATTGTTCAAAATTCGAAATTGATTTCCTTTGTAAAATGTTCTCACTGAACTAAGACCGAGCACAGCGGTCGTCCCGCCCGGCCAGCGGGCTCTTCCCCCGCCGCGGTGCCCAGCGGGAACACCGCCCCTCAGCCAGCGGTGCCCCGCCCAACGAGCCGGAACGGCCCCCGCTCCCCGTTTGGTTTCCTTCTTCCTCATTGGTTGGTTCAAGATGGTGGGTGTTAAAAGGGTTTTCAGTGGGGAAAGGTTTTTAGTGGGGTGGCCATTGTGGGTGTTAAAGGTTTTCAGTGAGGTAATGACGTGGCAGGAAATTTCAGTGGGGAAGGGTTTTCAGTGGGGTTACCGCTGTGGATAGTCTAAGATCAAAAAAACAAATATCCCATTTAGGAGAGAAATCAAATAATAAGATATTTTTGTCTAAAAATAAAAAGAATTAATAAGTTTTTAACATGTTACATGATATAATTTAGTGATAAAATCTTATTTTTTGTATTAGATTTTTATTTTTTTTGTAGTAGATTTTTTTTGTTCTTTATTTTTTTTGTACTGAATTTTAGTGTTTTTTATACTATATTTTTGTTTTTGTACTATATTTTTATTTTTTTGTAATTTATTTTTATTTTTTTACTGGACTTTTATTTTCTATACTAGTTTAATTTTTTTGGATTGGATTTAGTTTTTTTTTGTACTGGATCTTGTTTCTTATACTTGATTTTTGTTTTGATATTTTTAACATAACACATGACAAACTCCTATTAATTCTTATTTTTTTAGACAAATTTATTTTTAGTAAATCAAACCGGCCTCTCTGATTTAGTATATATGTTTGAAATTAACAACATTGAAGAGATCGATTTAATACTCTTCTTTTTTCTTTTTTTTATTCTGGCGAAAATACACATCTACGAATCAAGAAAACATACATGTATTAATCAAAGGAAAATTAATTTAGTGAAGTTATCGGACAAATGATGTGCAAAAGTAGTGATTACAAATTCATGAAAAAATCAATTAAGAATTAAATAAAAGAACCACTTTCTCGAAAGGCTAATAACATACATAAATACTTTTATACTATCATAAGCAGAATTATCTTTTTTACTTTAACTTTTTAAAAGTGATAAAATTATCTTTTTATAAATTTTAATTATGTTATTAAAATATGTATTAAGAAATAACTTGGTAATAATGATGAAAAATACTAAGTCAAATATTTATTTCACAAACTTTTCTTGGCATTTAAATCTGTAAGATCTTTTACTAAATTAATTATTCAAATCAATGTTTGTGTTAATGTGTTGTTTTTCTTGTTGTACAATTCAAGAATCCCTTTAGTGTGTGTGAGAGATCAAAGGTCAATGCTAACACTTAGATCATGTGTTATGAGGAGGGCTTGACCACCCTCCATCACGCCATGATCATTACCCACACCCACCACTACACACAGGGGCGTGGCCACCCTGTGGTGGAAAGTCGTGAAGGCGTTCACGGCGTGAAGCTAGAGAAGAAATGTGAGAAGAAAGAGATAAAGGAGAAGGTAATAGAGACTTAATGAGGGGGTGAGGATAACACATGTGATGATGACGTGGAGTGATAAATGAGTGATGATGTTGGTTGATTATGTGATGTCTACGTAACGCCTACGTGAAGTGATGTGAGTTTGATGATAATACATAGCCTTATGATAAATACAATTAAATGTTTAACAAAAACATATTTGAACATATATGAAAGATCTAACAAATTAACATGATAAAATTTAGGAGAAAAAAATTTCCATTTTTGTTGAGTTTTTTACAACAATTAACTTGATCCCTAGATGGAGCTTTCTATAGCTCAATTATGTTGAATTAGTATACAAACTTTTGCAACTTGCATCTTCCTCTATTCCATTCCCACCCCTTTCCAACCCCTACCATCAATCATCTCTAGAAGAAGAAAAGTAGTCCAAACTATTACCAAACCAACCCTTCAAGAAACACAAATTGTCACAATGGGTAGAAAATTCTTTGTTTCTTACAATTCCCTATTCCCAACATCATCTCTAGGTTACTTCTCTTTCCATTAATGCTAGAGCTATGATCAACCCCATGAGTGTTATCATCACCATGACTCGATATATCCGCACCAAACAACCTAAACATCCGCACTGGTTGGACCGGTTTTGGATTCATGTGACCATCTGGCCCGTTTTTCATCTTCCAGTTGATGTATAGCTGCTTGTCTGGACCGGTAGATCTTTGAAAACTAACAATGTCACCGGCTTTTAAGTTCTTTTCTTTCACGAACCGGCTCCAACCTTTGGTCAAGACATAGCTTTGGCTACTATTCCAGTATGAGTAACGAAATCTCCAAACTTTCATACAAATATCTTCAAAATGCAAAAGAACTCCTTTAGATGTGTTACCAATTTGCAAAGGGAAGTGTTTCTCAGCGTGTTGCTTGGGTATCACTAGCCGGTTCAGTTTTCCAACGTCGCTAGGGGTCACGGTCTTTTCAAACAGTTGTTCTCGGGCGTTGGCCTGCTTGTGACCGGATCCAAACCGGTCGCTAAAAGGGTTCTTCTGTAAGCTGCAGTTTCTTTTACTTTGCTCAAGCTCGTCATTGTATGTGTGTTTCCTTAACATATCAACAATCTCGGCTTTCGAATGGGAGTTCAAGAAACTCGCTTCAAAACTCGCTTCTTCGGTGTCGGCCGGAAGCGGTTTTAGGTTAGTGACCGCATCGCGACCGCGGAACCGTTGGACCGCCGTGTCGTAAGCTTTTGCAGCCTCGTGCTCTTCGTTGAACGTCCCGAGCCACACGCGCTGGTGCTTCTCGTAAATCTGAGCACCCCATCGGCCATTAGGCTGTGGGACTACACCTTTGAACCTTGATGAGGGCAGCTTCCTTGACTCCGCTTCCAAACCAACTTCTAGGTCTAGAACCACGCTACCGGCACTTCCGATTGCCGGAGCCGTGGTCACCGGAGCGGCAACCGTTGAAGTTGTTTCGGTAGTTGTGCTTTGATCATCTGCCGAGCCTCCAATCATTATAGTTAGTTAGAGAGAGAAACAACAGAAAATGAGAGTGTTTAGAGAGAAGAAAATATGGTGTTTATGAAGTGGATTCAAGAGATATCTTGAGTATTAATAGGAACATTTGCAAAGGTTATTGTGTGGTGAATAAATTATTTTCATATTATTATTACTTTTTTGCATATAATAATTGTAACAATAAGGATAATAAAATCTTGTTTTATTTTAAAATAAGCAATCAAACATACGAAAGAGGTGTAAATAAGGTGGGTCAACTCAAGGCAAAGAACAAGGAAGATTCATGGAGTCTTATTATATTATATACAAGTGGCATTATAATTATTGGTGGATAACACAACATGTGTATATGTGTACATACACACGTACGTATAATAAAAATATATTTTTAATAACAAATATATTATATTCTTAATTTTAAACTATTACTTATATCAAATTACAAGATTGTGTGAGATCAAACACATCATCTTCAACTAAAAGTCAAGAGTTTATACCAAATGATGAGTCTTACATCAATGTATGTAACCACCATGTACAATGATATTTTTACTTATATATATATATATAGGGGATTAAATTTTTAATAACCCTCATCTTTTGCTACAACCCATTAACCATCATCCAATGGTTACCTGAAAAAGGTAATTGTGTACACTACCAAAAAACTGATATTTTTCCGACAAAATATTCGTCGGAAATTCGTCGGAAACTGATGAGTAACGACAACATTCCGACAAAATACGTTTGTCGGAAAAAACCTCGTAGGAAAAATATTTCCGACCATTTTCCGACGACAATTCCGACGATTTAGCGACAAAACATGTTTGTCGGTAAATTTCCGACAAAATACCGACAATACAAATTAGAACGACCTCCGACGGATTAGCGACAAACTTGTGACAAAACAAATGTTTTTACTGATTCTCAAATAAATTCATAAATTTTTTATTTAGTTAGTTACCGACGAATTTCCGACAACAAATATTTAAATTATTTATATTATTAATATTGTATACCGACAATCTGAAAAAAAAAATTTAATTTTCTCTACTTCCGACGAAATACCGACAATATCCAGCACTCTTTTTTCCGACGAAATACCGACATCTCTTTTTCCGACAAAATACCGACAATATCCAACTCTCTTTTTTCCGACAAAATTCCGACAAATATCAATATATGTTTTGTCAAGAATCCTAAAAAAATTAATAGCATTCAGTTTTTATACTAAAAAATTACATAAAAATCCCAAAAAAACCCAGAAAATTCAAAAATAAAAAAGTTTAAACATTCTATATTAGACATTACAACTAATTATCCAAATAAACAATATAACACATGTTTTAAGATCTCAAAATACAAAAGAAACTACTTATTAGCAAATTTTTTTATAAGTTCTTCCATTTGTTTTTGGAGTTTCTCGCGTTCGGCCCGTTCATTTTGCGCTTCTCTTTCCATTTGCTTTTGTAGTTTTTCGCGTTCGACCCGCTCTTTTTCCGCTTCTCTTTCCATTTGTTCCAAGCGGTTTTCTAAGTTTTGTCGGGCCTCCATTTCTTTTTCTAATTCGGATCGAACTTCTTTGACCTATACATGATTAATATTGATTTTCAATAGCTAAATGAACATAGAAATTAAAAAATAATTTAAAATAAACTAGAATAAAAGGATGTAAACAACTGTGTACAATAATCCTAAGATTTTTCTAATCAATTTCTAAAGATTTTCATGCAGCAACATTCTTATCAAATATTATGATCCAAATTCCAGAATAAAATTCAACATTATTTCTTGCAAACTAAACAACTAAATGTTAATTTAGGGAAACTAATGACTGTTCTCCTATTTATAAATCCAATTCAACTCATAAAGACCACAAAATCAAATTTAAAAACATAAAAGAAACCATGTTCAAGAATGCATTTCAATTCTATCAAAAGAAAGCCAAGTTATTCAATAAGTTTAGCTCCATAATATAAGGAAAGGCAAAATATTTAGATGATGTCAAACTTATATCAAATCATTGATAAGTTAGAAATCAATGTTGAATAAGTTGAACAAGTCCACAAATCAGATTTTAGACCAAGCATTTTCTTTATAAAATCAACAACACAAGCAATTAATACCTAAAACAACAGTGGCATTCAATGAGCTTAAACTCTAGGTTACTGAACTTAACTGCTCAAGAACAACTAAAACATCAAAAACACATGTAAACAAACTGATGTCTAAAAACAAATTCATCCGAGTCTAAAAACAAAAGCCTAACAAAAAAATAAAACATGTTTTTTAATTTTTACACTCATCTATCATGATCAATGTTGATACTTTTATCCTAGCCAATAATATCTTAACAAGAAATAATAATAGCAATACCTCTTGTGACTGTCGGGGATCACCATATGAAATAGACCCGCATGATGATTGTGACCCGGTCACTACGAAACGTGGATCAGAAGATCCAACTCCAAACATTTGGCCATGATTGTTAGGATGTAAACGCTCCCACACAACAAGTTCATCACGATTAGAATTTTGATCATTGTTCGGCCCGTACTCCTTCACAAGTTCATTATGAAACACTTTCTACATTTTCATCAAACCAAGCAAGTCAAACTATAATCAAAATTAAATCAATATTACATATAAATAATAACTTACAAATGATTCTTTTGATCGTGACGTAACAAACTCTAACTCATCCAAGTCATTAACATTGATTTCCCCATCCCGCAATCTTTTTTTAGTTTCTTTGGTAGCATGGGTATCAATGAAAACTAATTCATAGCCAACCGTTTTACCCTTTTGTTTTTCCTACATAAAACATTAATAAGTGTAAAATTAGGCACGTCAAAAAGGGCGGGTTAACATGTAGTGTTTAGACATTAAAAATGTTCATAGATGTGATTAGCTTACCAAACGGATGCGATGTTCATCAAAACCCATAGACCCCCCTGTATGACGAGATAGATCATTTTTGCGATTATTTCTCCCAGCTTTTGATCTTTTCAACCATTTGTCAGTATTCCAAATCTACAAATAGTAAAATCATGCATGTGTGTGTATAATGAACAATAAAGTTAAGAAGTTAAAAATAATAATATATTAACACCCTTACTTTACACAACCGTTGCCATCTCTCAAGAGGCATGTTATCAGGAGGATAATTACAAGTTATGTCAAATCTCTCTTCACCATGGGGAATAACATGCCCATCCTCCCTTGCTTTTCCTTTAGATATTTCTCTAAATTCGCTCATTATATCTCGAAAACGACTCTTGAGCACATTAACAAACCCATCAAAAATGTATTGGTCATCCCGTACATCCCATCTCCATTGTGTCTATATAAAAAAATAAATGTATGATTGAAAAAATAAAAAAGAAATTACAAACATATATAAATAATTAATTGACATGTTACCCGAAAACTATTAAACATCTCTCTCAAATTAGTATGTGGGATCTTTGAAAATGTGTCCCAATCTCCATCAAATTTTTGTTGTAGTATATTGAGTGCACTCCTATGAACACGTCCACATGCAAACCTACAATGTTGAAATAATTAAATTAGTATATTTATAGCATATATAAATGACATAAATTAAAATTTTAAAACTAAAAACATACTTTGACCCCAAACGTGTGATCCATGGCCTCTTACCACCATCATCCTCAATACTATTATCCTCCAAATGAGCACCCACAAAACCATCATTCTCACCATCATCATTCTCAACTCCATCAATCTCACCGCCATTGTTCTCACCAACATCATCATGATGACTCTCGTCATCCTTATCATAATCATAATCATCCATATCATCACTAATATCTTGTAACCCTGTAGTGTTACGGAATACCCCAGCCATATCAGCCATTTCATCACCACAACCCATGCGACTATGACTACCAGCAACTCCCCCACCACCTTTACCACCACGAACTATCACGTATTTCCCACAAGTATGAATGGTTTCTCTTTCAACATTTTTTTTATTTTTAGAAGTTGACTCTTGGGATCCACGTCTCCTTAAATTTTGATCAGCACCGCTACAAGAATCATGCCCTCGTATAAGAGTACCACGAGTACTAATACCACCACGAGTACGTACACTTCCACCACGAGTACCTCTTCCTCCGCGAGTACCACTACCACCACGAGTAGCACTTCCCCCACGAGTAACACTTCCGCCACGAGTAACACTTCCTCCATGAGTACCACTTCCACTGCGAGTACCACTTCCGCCACGAGCACCAATTCCACCACGACCACCACCACCACGAGTGCCACTACCACCACGGGTATCCGTATCACCACTACCATCCATAATGTGTGTACCCTGCATTTAATAAAACAATGGTCAAATACACGATATAATATTGATAAACCATACGAGTGAAAAAACATTTAAAGTATATATACCACAAATAATTAATGCTCCTAAGAATTATGTTCATCTTCGTCTAATGAGTGTTTAGACATCATCATTTCATCACCATCATCATCGTTATCATCGTCTTCGTCGTCGTCGTCGTCATCATCGTCGTCGTCGTCGTCATCGTCGTTGTCATCATCATCGTCGTCGTCATCATCATCATTATCATCATCATGTGCTTCCTCACCATGGGTTAGTTGCTCGGACGTAATGATATTTGTAACTTGGACCGAGCGTTCACTCCTAGTTACTCTATCAGGTACCTCAAATCGTTCATTAACCTTAAAGAACATGTGTGATTCTGTGTTTCCATCATTTGAAACTTCGGTTTCAGGTGTGGTGACTTCATAAATATGCCTAGCTTTTGTTTTAACCACCGCCCATATATCTTTTGTATCACTTGTTACAGCAGGGTATGATGTGTAAAATACTTGTTCCGCCTGTGATGCCAAGATAAACGGGTCATCACTTAGAAGTCGAGATTTGGGTTTAACATCAACTAGTTTATTTTTGTGAACTACTACACCATGTCTGTTATCAAACCATGTACATTTAAAGAGTACAACAGTGTGATGTCCATTGTAATCATATTGGAGTTCCAGTATCTCGTCCACTAAGCCATAGTAGTCAGACGCTTCAGTGTTATACGTCTCCCCTCTCACGCATACACCATAGTTCGAGGTCACAAGTCCTTTACCATACTTTTGTGTGTGGAATTTATAACCATTTACAAAGTATCCATTGTGAGAATGAGCAAAAACCGATGGTTTTCTTGCTAAAATTTGCAAATGTTTAGTGCTTCCATCAATTAAGCCAATCCTTACCTAAAATGAAAATCAGACATGCAACGTGTTGGTTAATGATGCACTAAAAAAAATTATTATGATTTATTTGGATGTACTTACACGATTTTCAAACCATTCTACAAAATGGTTATCTCTAAGAAGAGGAATTGGCTCGTCCGGGTACTGTTCAGGGGCCACTTCATCAAACTCATCAATATAAGAGTAAACTTCTTCGCAATTGAGAAGAACATATGTGTGCGCCTTTTTAAGTTCTTCAAAACTCATGCGCCTTCGTGTTCCACTCTTTTGATATAATCGTCTCGATGGAACGACAAAAATGCTTAACTGTGAGCCTCCAATCAAAGAGGTAGGATGTTGAGGTGCAAAATTTCGTGGCTCTCGATTATGGCGTGTCTCAATCGTCGAGTCAAAGTATAGAGAAGAATAGGTGGCAATTTCATTCACTAGGTGTTCCCTCACTATTGAACCCTCAACTCTTGATTTGTTTCTAATTCTTCTTTTAATTAAGCCAAGTTTCCTACATTAAGAAGTTATTGAGAATGTATTAGGAATGCTGAACGGAATTGAAAAACAAAAAAAAACATAGTATTACATATAGTGTTATACCTCTCATATTGGTACATCCATCTATATTGCACTGGACCACCAAGAAGAGCTTCATCAGCTAGATGTATAATCAGGTGCTCCATTGAATTAAAGAAACCAGGAGGAAATATTTTCTCCAATTTGCATATGGTTACAACAACAGAGCGCTTCATGTTAACCAAGTCATCTATATGCAATGTTTTTGAGCATAAGACTCGAAAGAACATGCACAACTCTGTTACAGCCTCATATGTCTCTTTCGAAACAAAACCTCTAATTGCTAGTGGAAGCAATCGCTGCATAAACACGTGACAATCATGGCTTTTAAAATTATGGAAAGTGTTGTCTTTGATTTTCACTAAACTTCCTATGTTTGAAGCGTATCCGTCTGGAAATTTAAGCTTTTTCATCCAAGAACAAACTTTTTTAAGGTCATTTTTTTTGCAAAGTGTAATCTCCCCTATGTATTATTGTCTTCCCATTGTTAACATTTACAGGGTTTAAAAGAGGCCGGTCACAAATATGCTCAATGTCTTGCCTTGCCTTCAAATTATCTTTGGATTTGTTGGTGCCCATAATTGTGTGAAACAGGTTATCGAATACATTTTTCTCGATATGCATCACGTCGAGGTTGTGACGGATCAACAACTTATTCCAATATGGAAGCTCCCAAAAGATGCTTCTCTTTACCCAATTATGGGTAATCCCAAAACCAGGTGGTTTTCTATATAATTCACTACCATGAGGTTCACCATTATAAACAATGGGCAAATGTTTTACAATCTGCCATATTTCCTCTCCAGTTGGTTTTAAAATAGGTTTTACGCCTGAAATTGCTATGTTTTTTCGAAAATTAATCTTATCTTTCAAGAAACAATGTCTGGGTGGAAGATGTTGTCTATGGCAGTCAAACCAACATGGTTTCCCCCCATGCCGAAGCTGGAATGACCCTGACTCATTCAAGCAATATGGGCAAGCTAACTTACCATGTGTGCTCCATCCAGACAACATTGCATAAGCAGGAAAGTCACTAACAGTCCATAGCAGTACGACCCTCATTCGAAAATTGGTACGTTGATGATCATCATAAGTTTCAATGCCATGGTTGAACAAATGTTTCAATTCGTCTACTAAAGGCTGTAGAAAAACATCGATATTTTGTCCAGGACTCTTCGGACCGGGAATGATTAAAGGAATCTGTATGTATTGCTCTTTCAAGGCTAACCAAGGAGGTAAGTTGTAAACTGTGATAAACACAGGCCAACAAGAATACGGGGTTCCACTTGTATTATTTGGACTAAACCCATCAGTGCACAACCCTAGACGAATATTGCGTGTCTCTTTTGCAAAATCAGGAAAAACCGAGTTGAAATGATGCCAAGCCTGGCCATCACTAGGATGACTCATCTTTTCTGATGGACTACGATTTGCATGCCAAGTTAAATATTGTGCCGTCTTCTTTGAATAAAATAGTCTTTGAAGCCTTGGTCCGATAGGCATGTAGGTCATCACAAACTTAGGAACCTTCTTTCCCTTTTCTTTGTATCTTTCTTTTTTACATACTCTACAATAATCCAGATCAGAATATTGTCCATGGAATAACATGCAATGGTTCTGGCATGCATGAATCTGTTGTGATGGCAACTCTAGTGGCTTTAACATCTTCTTCGTCTCATAAAAGTTTCTAGGTAGCTTGTTACCCTCAGGTAGAATTTCTTTAATGATCGGAAGTAGTTTATCAAATGTTGAGTCAGAAACATTACATTCTGATTTCCAATTCAATAACCTCGTGGTGATAGAGAGTGTGCTAGCACACTTAGCCCCGTCCCATAAAGGCTCATTGGCTTGCTCGAACATTTTATAAAATGCCTCTGCTTTTTTATTAGGATCTTGTGGTCCTTGTTGATAATAAGGATCATCATTCTGATGCATGCCTTCCATAACCATTTGATCATATTCGTGAAATTCACCAAGATCTTCATCATTATCTAGATCCACATGTTGAGATGGTATGGGGTTTGAACATTGCCCTATGTTTATAGCTTCGTCAGAATACCTTTCACCATGTGCATGCCATAACTGATAATCTTTCATATAACCTTGGGTAATTAGATGAACTTGAACTTCATCCCTTGTTTTGTAGTAACGGTTTTTGCATTTGCTACACGGGCACCTAATTTTTCCATTTTCAATGTTTGTTGCATTTTCATATGCAAAATCTAGGAAATAAGAGATGACTTGTTGAAATCGAAGATTGAAAGAACCATCTTTATTGGTTCTCATAGTGTACATCCATTCTCTATTAGATGCCATTTTTCTTTTCTAAAATTATAATTCCATTTAATGTTAGAACTTAACTAATAACAACAAAAATAGTGAAATTCAATAGTAGCCAATAAATAATCTATACTATTATAATACAAGTGTACATACATAGCATACAAAATGGGTAACCAGTAACATTTGGCGAATCATCAACACTTTTTTTTAATACCCTTTAGTTATATGCTGATGTCATAACTACAAACAAAATTATGCATAAATACATAAACCTACAAACTATATATCTCTACTGCATAAATTTTAAATAAGAAAAACTTAATAACCTAGTTTATTATCTAAAATTAATAATCTGATGCGCATGGTCAGTAGGCATAAACCAACCCCAAATAAACTTTTATATTAAAAGTCAATAAAACCAATTTAAATTCGTTTATATAACTATAAATCCCATCAGTCAATTCAACATAAATAAGTTTTATAAAAGTAACTAGAAGCACTTACAAAGTCAAAGTGAGGTGCACAAACCGGTTTTAGTTTTAGTCAACAAAATACAAGAACCAAAGTAGAAATAAAACCAATTCCAATTAGGTTTGATTCTTTGACCTATTCTTATCAGGTTTTGGTCACGTAAAGATGAAAATAAATTGGTATCATCTGTACTCGAATAGTTTGAATAGGATCAGTTCAATTTCGGTAACCAAAAACCAATGGTGGCCAATAAAGTCATTGTGCTTTTGAGAGGCACCTGTGTCCTAATGCATAACCAAAAACCAATAACAACTAATCTCTATTTATAAACACTAAAGCACCATAACAATAATCCATCTCGTAAAGTATAAATCGAATTCATCCATGATAAAATCATAATAAAATCAGGATCTTATCAAAGCGATTAAACATCCATACATATCTTAAATTCTTAACACTAACACTACGTTCGCACCAAAAACGATGAAATGTAACTAAAGTTAACCCAAAACAGATAAAAACTTACCGGAGATGCATTGTCGGAGCTGCAGATTGTGGAAGGGGCAACGAGAATATGGAAGTGTCAAAGAGGTGTCGGCGACCTGTGGAGGTAATAAACCCTAAGAATTCCAAGCGTAACTTGATGTGTTGAATTAAGAATAGAGAAGGAGAAATGGAGAAATGGGAACGGGAGTTTTTAACTAGGGTTAGAAATTAGAATAGGGGAATGGAGCCATGGAGGGTTTCCCAAATTTTCAACTTTTAAGTTGGCTCCCTCTTTTTTCATATATTAGTTATTTTTAATTTTATATTAAATTGAATTTCAAAATAATAAACATATCTTAACAGGTTTTAACTAGGCTGTGAACGAACCGAACAAACACGAACGAGCCCTTTTTCGTGTTCGTTCATATTATTTAAACAATAAAAATCAACAATCTTGATCTCAGGCATTAGAGATAATCATTTATAAATATATAAATTAAAATATTATAGTATTAAACTAAAAATAACTTAAATATTATGTTATTCAACTAAAAATAAAAAGTTAAAAATATTCAACTCATTTAATTAATAAATATAATAAATAAACTTAATGAACATAAACGAACATGTTACCAAACGTTCACGAACAAAAATGAACGAACACGACCTCTTTTCATATTCGTTCCTTTAACTAAACGAACGAGATTTCTTGTTTGTGTTCGTCAAACATAAACGAACTTCCCGCCGAACGATTCACGAACTACTCGCTGAACGTTCAGTTCGTTTACAGCCCTAGTTTTAACATGTTAATGGGTTTTTACATGTTAAGACACAAAAATTAACAGGTTTAAATGTGTCAACCTGGTTTAGGCACGAAACATGTTAATGTCGTGTCGTGTTAACATGTCCATTTCTGAAATTGTCAGCCCTAAACCACGCATTAACACATGCCAAATCAGACCGTTCAACATAAGAGTTATAATCACCTAAGTAGCAGTTGTTACCTAACAAAACCCGAGAACTAAGGAGAGAGAGAGAAATTTACACTTACATAACATGTAAGTAAACAAAATTGTAAATAGAAATCCAACAATGAAATTTGTAAGAAGCAGCAAGCAAGAACACTAAAAAACACATATGATTAATCAAACTTGCAAAACCGTATAACTAGAGGGAAGGGACGACCGAGATAAGTGGTGATGATCGTGAGAACGACTGGTCTGCGGCGGCAACAACTTATGGTATGTGCATATTCAAACACACACACACATACTATAACACACACTAAAGCATATGCATCCTTGTAGACAAACAATGACACACACACGCGCACACACAAACTAACACATATGCATCCATGTTGCCATATAATAACACACACAGACACTCACAGATATGCCTACATGTACACATACCATAACACACACCGATACATATGCTAACATATACACATACCATAACATAGATATACACATTTATCTGCTAACATAGATGCACTATTAACATATACACACATGTACAAATTACAAATTACGTTAATAATGAAAATACTCCTTAATTAATTATTACAATTTTTTATAATTAATGTTATTATTAACGATCTTTAATTATTAAAGTGAATAATTAGTTATTAATACTGTTATACTAAGTTTTCTACTAACCTTTAAAATTTTTATGTTTTTTCTATATTAACAACATATTTAACGCTCACTTATAATTTCATTTATTATATTGCCTTTCACTAATATTCCAATAAAATAAATTTATAAAGTTTTGTAAAAATATATTTAAAATAGGGAAAAATAACTTGTCGGAAATCAGTAGGAAAGAAAAAATTTTCGACAAATTTCCAACAAATTTTTAAAAAATGCCTAAAGTAAATAAATAATTTATTTGACGGTTGTAGGAAGATTGTCGGAAACTTATAAGAATTTCCGACCACGTTCCGACAAAATGTGTAATAAAAATAACTTTTTTAACAATCGTCGGAAGTTAGTCGGAAGCTTAAAACATTTTCCGACAAATTTCTGACAAAATGCGTAATAAAAATAACTTTTTAACATTTGTCGGAAGTTAGTCGGAAGCTTAAAACATTTTCCGACAAATTTCCGACACATTGTACGATTAATATAATTTTTTTTAACGTTGTCGGAAAACCGTAGGAAAAGTCATAAAAGTTCCGACAAAATTCCCACAACATTTTAACTTTTCCTTTTTTGAATTAGTTTTATAATGTAAATAATATAACAATTTTTTGTTTGTAGGGAAATTGTCGGAAATTTAATCAATATTTCCGACAACATTCCGACAAAAATTAAATTCATAATTTCACATCGTTTAGTTTAGATTTTGTCGGTACTTTGTCGGAATTATATTAGGTTTTTGCTACGAATTAGCGACAACATATTATTTTGTAGCTAGATTGTCGGTATTTTGTCGGAAATGAGTTAGCAATTTTGGGGTTATTCAATTTGTCGGAAATTTGTCTCCATGTTGTAGGAAATTTGGTTTGTCGGTATGTTGTCGGAAACTTTTGTAAGAATCTTATGAGTTTTCTAGTAGTGGTAGAATCGTGTCACGTGTCAATTCCTTTGTCTTTAGTATGAAGGGCATTTAGGACATTTGTCATTTATGTAAAGTTTACCCATTTTTTTAAACATTTATAACTTTTTTATACTATATTATTTTTTTTAAAAAAATTGCACCATTATACTCGTCTCATTTTTCTCTTTAATTTCGTTATAGTCTCGACTAGTTTTTTTTTTTATTTTTTTAATGTCATGTATTTACATCATTATAACGAGCTTAACGATAGCAAATTAATTAGAAAATTTTTTTTAACAATGGTAAATTACAGTAATGTAACTCAAAATGAAGTAATGTAACACAAAATGAAGTAATTTACAATGACATAATTAACGGTGACGTAACACATTATTTACAGTGATGTAATTTTCTCTTTAATTCTCGTTATAATGTTGACTAGTTTTTTTAATTTTTTTCTCATTGTCTATTATTAAACATCGAAATAACGAACATAAATATAACACATTATTTTGAATTTTTTTCTAACAATGATAAATTACAGTAATGTAATATAACACATTATTTTATTTTTTCTCTAACAATGATAATTACAATGATAAATTACAATGATGTAATATAACACATTATTTTGATTTCTTTCTCTAACAATGATGAATATAGTGATGTAATTTATCATTGTTCGAAAAAAATTCAAATTAATTTGTTGTATTTAGGCTCGTTACAAATTAGGGATGAACAAAAAGCCAAAAAAACCGAACCGAAACAGAATTAACCGAAAAAACCGAACCGGAACCAAATTTACCGAAAAAACCGAAACCGAATTTTACATCAATGTAAATTACATCACGATAAATTACGTTAATGTAAATTACATCACTGTAATTTATCATTTTTAAAAAAATTTCAAATAAATTTGTTATATTTAAGCTCGTTACAATAATGTAAATATAAGGCATCTAAAAAAAGTAAAAAAAAATAGTCGAGACTATAACGGAATTAAAGAGAAAAATGAGACGAATATAATGGTGCAATTTTTTTAAAAAAATAATATATTATAAAAAAGTTATTAATGTTTAAAAAAGAGAGGGGGAAAAACTTATAAAAGTAAAATAACTATGATGCCCTTTTTAATATTTTAATGAAATGCTTATGTGTAAGTTTATGATTGATTGAAATTAGTTATGTAGTTGTAGCAAAAGATGAGGGTTATTTTTTATAAATTGCCATATATATATATATTTAAGATATTTTTTAACATCAAAAAGTAAAAAAAATGTAATGATATTAGTACACCCCTATACCCATATAATAGTCATGTATAGATGGTGTGTATGGGAAGATGAATGAGTTAGCAAGTGGATGGGTGAGTTCACATGAGAGGGGACCTAGTTTTAAGTGCATCTGCCAAACCTTTAGTGATTGTACTATACCGGCTAACAAGAGCATATATGATATATTGTCTCTCTCTCTCACACATACACACACACACACAATCTATGTGTCTATTGCGATTATGTTTATCTCAACTCCCATTGGTTTGTACCAAAAGAATCAATGAAGATTTGATGAAGCATCTCTTAAGATAAGATAAAAAGACCACCCTTTAATCTTTGAGCAATTAAATTATTTAATTAAATTGCTTTTACTAGCTAGTACAAATACATATTGCTTAAAGTTTATTGAACCACAAATTAAAAACCATACAATCTTACTTTTAAATAATGATGCTTCAACACTTAATTGGTTGGAAAGAAACACTTCATCTTTCTACACATATTGATGCCAATATATAGAGATATAGAAACTTTTAGTATATCCAAGGCGCTACAAGAGAAAGGATTTTCAACAATGACAAAAATTGTCACTAAAGATACCTAAAATCACCACTAATAGCAATAGCGACGACATGTCGTCACTAAAAAAACGTTGCTAATAGCCTGAAATCGCTGTTATTGCTAATATCGCCGCTAATGATATGTTTTCTTGTAATTAGGGCGGTGTTTAGTTAGGGTAGAGGGAACCGTCTCCTATTTTTTTTACCGTTAGTAATGTTGCTTTTTCAGTTTATAGGCTAAAATATTTATAGATATTGATTTCACCTCTGTTTTTAAATTTATATTTTTTCTTTAAATATGTTATGTTTCTATAAATGACACATTTGCGGTGCACACATATAATGTATATATGTTTGGTCCCTCAAGAGACGAAAGTAAAATTACACTAATTTTAACGTTATTTTACTAATTAATTTTGTTAAAATAACGTTAAAAGCGTTGAGATGATTAATTTAAATCGATAACTTTGATCGAGTCGGACACTTCTTTGGAGCAGTCTCTTTATCCCAACTGGAATAGAGATAAGATTTGTTTTCATCATTTTTACTCAAACTCTACTGAAAAGTGAGAAGATAACTGATAAGTTTGTTTGTTTGTTTATGTTTTGTGACTGGGTAATCTTGCCTACATGTATATACCATCTGTATTTGTATCGCCATGTTGGATGGCACAATAATTAACATGTTTGCGGTGTAAGAAGGCATCAAGCAAGCGATCTCTAAAGATAGTACAATTTAAATGGTTTTGATACAGGCTTTATTACACTGCAAAAATATTAATTGTTTAATGCAACAAGATGAAAACAATGTATGACATGTATTCTAATATATGCATGTAGGTAAGATGTGTCAAAGTGCATGTGGCTAGTGGTGTCAAGTTGTTTTAGAAGTGTACCCCTTTACAGGTACTTTAGGGCTCACTTTTTACGATAAACATAAGCAATAAATTATAAGGTAGTTAGTACCAGAGGAGTAGAGGCTATGAATGAACATTTTTTATAAAAAAAAATGCTACAACCACTTGTTCTCTATAATTGTAATTTGTCTACTTGGCATAAGGCTATTTAACAACTTGTGTATATGTCAAATTCATTTGTCAAAAATCATTTTCATGTGTCATTCAAATTTGTAAAAACGTCATATAATAACCCTAGTGGACGTAGCAAACAAGTTGGCTTCTTAATTTTGATAACTTTTAATTATTTTTCATAACTGTGAACAAACAGCCATAAATTTTGGTTGAAAATGAGAAAAGCGTAAGAGACGACAATTGAGAATTCTTTAGTCTAAATGTTAGAGACTTAGAGGATTCTCATCTCATTTTCACGTGTCATTCAAATTTGTAAAAACGCCATATATTAACCCTAGTGGGCGTAGCAAACAAGTTGGCCTTCTTAATTTCAATAATGTTTAATTATTTTTATAATTGTGAACAAATAACCATATATAAATTTTGGTTGAAAATGAGAAAGAGTTTAAAGACGACAATTGAGAATTCTTTAGTCTAAATGTTAGAGGATTTTCATCTCATTTCCTATTCCCAACTTTAGTCTAAATGTTAGAGGATTCTCATCTCATTTCCTATTCCCAACATAGCATTCAAATTTAAAAAAGAAAAATCATCTAGAAAAGCATTTTAATTCATTCTCTATCCCCATAGCTATTCTTATAGTTTTAACTAGATTATTACCCCGTGTATTACACGGAATAAATATAAAATATTAAATATTTAAAACTGATAATTTAGATACCATAAAAATAATATTTTGATATAAAATGATTATGTTAGGTATTAATAAATACTTGAAGTAGTAAAAAAACAATTAAAAAGTTTAATGAAAATTTTATGAGAGTAAAACAAGTTTGTTATTCATTTATTATATAGTATGGATATAGATGTTTCAAACCAGTAGTTTTATGAAAATTTATATGTTGGATATCATATCAGCCGTTATTGAATTTATTATGATTTAAAAATTATAAATTTTATTTTAAAATAAGACATCATTGGAACTTAATTATGATTATTAAGTTATAATAAATTAATAAAATAATATTTAAAATCATTAACATTAAATAGGAGAGAGAGTTAATAAAATATAATTGAATGAGAGATGAATGCGAAAACGACAAGTGTCAAAAATTAATAACAAATGAATATGGAAGTGACATGTGGCAAACTTGTTATTATTTTATTATATAGTATAGATATAGATTAGATGAAACCTAAGGTAAAATGTCCTCATATCTCTATTTTAATTTATACTTTTTGTGACTAGACTTGAGTGAAAGAAATAGAGAAAACTTATAAAAAAACGTTAATAAATTGAATAAGGACAGAGATATAGAAAACAAATTGTGAAATATTTTTCACATATAAACAAATTTTAATGATAAATGTGAATATTAGCTAAATCATAGGGATATAGAGGATGGGATGCAATCTTTTAAGAAATAATTGCATATATCTCTTATTTACAACTCTAATTACATATATATCCAAGTCAAAAATTAAATTATATATATTTAATTCTTTTATAATTTTCCTTTTTTAGATAAAAGTTAAATGTAATTTAAAACTTTAGGTAAGAAGATATATGTAATTTAAAGATTTAGATTATTAGATATATGTAATTTATTTTTCAAGACTATTATATATGTAACTAGGTTATTATCCCGTGTGTTACACGGGTTGAATAAAAATTATGATAAATAATTATCAATTAAAATTTAAATAATATAAGATGATATTTAAAATGACATGTGATTGATTTTATATATTTTATACTTTAAGTAATAAAATAATTATATTTTTTTATTTAAATACTATGTTTTTTAAAGTTTGTTTCTTTAAACATGTCATTTTGAAAAACTGTTTTTGAAATTTTATATTTTATAATAATTTAATTTTTTTTTAAAAATGTTTTTTTAATATTAAAATATATAAAAGTATATTTAATATTTAATATTTAATATTGTGAATTATGGTTTATATAAAATGTATTTAATAGAAGATAGATGCGAAAAAATTAAAGATGATGTGATATAGGAAGGTGACATGTGTATATAAGAAACTTTTATTTATTATGATAGATAGATTTGTTAAATCGTTAATTTTTTCTCCTATTATGTTGATTGAATAAATATAAGTTTTTGAGTTTCTAATTTTATATTTTATTATTATTTTACTTTCGTTTAATTTTTTTACAATTGATACTTTTATATTTTAAATTTACTTTTCATTTATTTATAGGTAGACAATTTTATTATTTTAAACATAATCATTCATTATTCATTTTTCATTATTTAATAAGATGAAAACATTAATTAAAGAGAGAGGGGCGGGGAATTTACAAGTTGACTTAACCATGGATTGACATGTGGCATAAGAAAACTTTTATTTATTATAATAGATAGATTTATGAAGCTTATAAAGTGATATGTGTAATTTCCCCATATTTTCAATCCTTATTGAAACCAAATATTTTGGCATATTTTAACTTACCATAAAACTTAAGAAAGATGTTAGACCTACAATCAACAACCCATTGGAATTAATCCATGGTAGCGATTGACTATATGATGGCTGCTTTAGGGGTTTCAATCAATGCACACAATTCTCCTTGATAGGGGATTATATTTATAAACTCTAAACGTACACTAATTTATTTGTAAAGTAGTAATTGATTGGGATAATGTATACCCTTTTGCCCTTTTTAATATGATTCTAAGGCGGCACTACGACAAATATCATAAATCATCATGACCATCATACCTGTTATCATTAATGATCTCTTTGGTACCAACTAAGTTATCAACATCAAATGAGTTCATCAACACTTTTAAGTGCCAACTCGATCGATAACGCATCAACATAAATTAATTACGTTTGCGGGTGCCTAATGAGTTCGTCGTGCTAGCTTAAGTTCCGCAATCTTTACAAGATTGGTACTAAATAGGTTCTTTGATAGCAGTTGGTGTCTTTGGTACTAATTTGCCTTGTTGGTACAACAACTTAAGTCTTCATGCACTTCAAGTTGGATTGCTTTAATATTCCCAAAAACTCTACTAAAATATTCATTTAAACAAGTAATATAAATGTACATGCTTATAAATGGATATAAAACATACATTTCCCAAACATATAATTGAAATTAAAACATTTATAACAAGGAACAAAATAAAATATGTGTTTTGATGCTAATCTTTCCTAGCAAAATTTTCTCGTTGATTAATTAATTTGGTTTATTATTTTTTTTTCTAAATAATCCTTAAGAGATGAAGACTTTTGGATGATAAGAAAATTCGTGCATGCCTCTGTTGACTGATCTTTTACGTACCGTGGAAATTGAAAGAAAAAGAGTGGTTTTCAATAATTCCGTTATTTGCAATCAACAAGGACCATTTCTTACCCAAAACAGGCTAAAAATGTATTACTAAATTTATATATTTTATCATGTTGCTTTTATGGGTAAAAGTTACTTTTTATGCACAAGTGTGATTATCAATTAGACCACATGATGCGACTAACGATATCTTGAATGAAAAAATGAGTCAAAACAGTCCAGAAATGGGTAAATAGACTTTATATCATTTTATACATATTAAGGAAGAGGGATCTGCTTTTTATTTATTCTTTATTTCCTTCTTTTAATTCCTTCTTTTTTACCCTTTTTGTGTTTCCTTTCAAGTTTCTTGAAGTTTGTTTTTTCATTTAACTATGTTTTCTAACAGAGTGATTAGTGATACTATCTTTTATAACATAATACACTTTAGTGTTTTACGACTAATGGCAACCATTGCGGCGTTTTTTACATGCTCGGGACCGTGTTGGTAGTTGTTGTAACATGTTGCAAGTGGAGTTGAATGAGTTTTTATGTTATATAGGCGATGCTTTAGGGTTTATGACACGACAACAACTGTTATCACGTGTTTTTGTATCCATCTGACGTAATCCCCAATTTAGCGAGCGGGTAGTTTTTGTTTAAATGGATGTTTAAGTCTTTTATTTTATTTAAGCTTGAGTTGAACCCATTTTTGTCAAGCATTTTATGGGTTCCTATTGAGGCAAGTTTTAATAATAAGACAAACAAGGTTTTTAATTTATCTCTCTTGTGTTATGACAAAGTCATACGATGACACTAATGTCTTAATATGTATTCTTGCAAACTTTGTAATCAACCTCGAGACATTGCTGCAACTCAACTTTGACAATGAAATTAATATTATCAAGCAGCAAAAGAGAAATTTAAGCTCTGTGGTTGAAAAACAATTGTTGCAAAACCCAAATTGGTTTTTTTACCATGCACATGAGGCTACAAGTATACATAAATATCGACCGAATTTGTTTCAAATTAAACAAACTCTAATTTATATTGTCGAATGAAAACGTGCTATTTGACACGACTCTTTTCAAAAACAAAATTTATGATAAATTATACAACAACTTGAATTTATACCAACACATATATAAACGTCCCGTTAGCGGTGCGCACATATAATGTATATATGTGTCGACAGCTCTTGAGGGGCAAAAATAAAATTGCATTAATTTTAACGTTATTTTACTTATTCAGTGAAAATAATGTTAAAATCGTTTCGGACGGTTGATCAAGCATCATGAGCCGAGGGTCTCACTGGAAGCAGCCTCTCTACCCCTATGGGGTAGGGGTAAGGCTGTCTACATCTCACCCTCCTCAGACCCTGCCTTAGCATGCTAATGGCGGGATATACTGAGTACGTTGATTGATTGATTGACATATATAAAAATACACACGCCAAAAATTATATTTTTAAGGTTAAGGAACGAAAGTTATTAAGAAAAAAATCAGATTATATAAACTAGATTAACTCGAATTTTAAAACTTTAAGTATAACAATTAATGAAATTTGAAATTTTAGCTTTATTGGTTAATTACAAAAGCTATCGAAATTGCTAAAATGAGATGGTATATAATGTTGTAATTAAGCCATAATTAATCTTTTGAGAAATAAAATATTGATTAAATATCTCCTGGATATATGGGAATTTTAACACGCTAACCGTGTCAATGGAATGGTAATTTGCATTCTAACACGTTGTAAAATGATCAATTAAAACTCGTAGCATCTTAAAAAAGCAATTTTGGGACAAATGGCTTAAAGTTTGACATATTCAGACGTGTTAGGTTTAATTAATTCAAAGCTAAACGAAAAACAATAGTAATAAGATAGTATGCAAAATTAATAAATATATTATAATAGTATTACGTAGATTGTATAGTCAGCCTAACTAGACAAGATTTATTTTAACGAGACAATTACATATATTGTCTTATAAATTTCATAAATTATATATATATATCTAATTCGAAAGATGAATTACATATATCTTTTCCTTAAAACTATTTTAAAATTTTCATAAATTACATAGATTCTTAAACTTTTTAAGGTTTTTTTCCTAATAAATTTATAGATTTTTAAAAAATATTTTTTTATATAAAAAAGATATATGATATTATTGTACTAGTTTTAACACCAACCCAAATAGTGGTGCTACTTGTGTTATACCAGGGAGGTAATTGACCTTTTAACTTTATTTTGTTAAAAGGATTATTGCATTTGTTTTTCATGTTATATAGAGGACTTAAAAAAATTTTGTGCCCAAAATTGAGAAGACAAATGTAAAGCCCGCTGAACGATGAAGACTGACAAAGTCAACACGAAAGAGTCAAATCTCAGATTTCAGTTTAATTTTCGTGTACAGCATTTCGAGTACACGAAGTGGTCGTGTACTCGAACCTTTTTTTTGTATTTAGATTTCGTGTACACCTAGGCCTAGTATAAATAGACGCATTTTGTACAGGTTTAGGTTGGAATCCCGAGGCATACGCTCTCTAGACGTATTGAGGCGCTTGTACTCGAAGTTTTGCAATATTTATAAAGTTTGCATTTTTCTACTTGCTTTCTTGTTTCTAACTTGGATTCCGCACTTGTTAGAGATCAATGATGATGTTTACAGAGATAAAGTTTGGATCTTGATCTGTTTGAGGACCTACAAGTGGTATCAGAGCTTGAGTGCTCTTTTCATCATCAAGGTGACAACTTTTCTAGGCAAGTTTGCAACTTTATCATTCTTCTTTACTCCTACTAGCTACTGCATAAATTTGGGACTCTGAATCTTAAGAAATAATTTTATAAATTTTTCTTAAGTATTTTCGAGTTCAAAATTTTTAGAGTTCAGCTATTTCGAGTATAGGCAGAGTGTTTGAAGATCAGCTAGAGTTCGAATACAGAGAGTTTCGAGTACAACATCAATTTCGAGTACAGGATTAAGTTTCGAGTACACAAAGTTTCGAATACAGCAAATTTTTCGAGTACACAGTTTCGTGTACATCAGTTTCGTGTACTTCAGTTTCGTGTACTCGAATTTCGATTACATCCAGAATTTTGAGTGTTGTTCACTTCGGGCAGCTTTATTGACTATCATCTACAGGGAAATACAAGGAATTCGTGTACAACACTTAGAAATTCTTCAGACTCACAATGGGTACAAAGAATCTGACAAATTTGTCTAATTTGCTCAGTCTTGACAATGAGATCGGCACCGGAACAAAGCCACCAAGGCTCGTGTCAGGAGATAACTTTCAAGACTGGAAATTTCGATTTCAGTCATTTATCAAGTATACCGACCAAAAGCTTTGGAGATCAATTGAAGAAGGTCCCTTTGTACCTTCATTCCAGAGTGAGCTCAATGGTCCTCTCGTTCCAAAGGATCCAGAACTGTATACTGACAATGACATACTCATGATGGAGAAGGATGAAAAGGCATATGCCTCGATCACAATGGCTTTGTCAACGGATGTTGCTCACGGATTCAAGGAACACAAGACTGCTAAGGAACTCTGGAATGCCTTAGTTGAAAGATTTGAAGGAAATGAGGACATGCGAGAGAGTCGCAAGGACATGCTCAGACAAAGGTTTAACATGTTTAATCATATCAAGGGAGAGTCTCTCGAAGCACAACTCAACAGATTCACTCATCTGATGACTGAGATGACTAGTTCTGGGATTGAGATGACTAAGGGAGAGGTAAACAAGAAGCTGCTGAATTCACTACCTTACACTTGGAACTCTAACTGTACAACTATCAAAAGGACCAAGGACATGTACAAGACTTCTTTAAGTGAGTTGATCTCAATCATCAACTCATATGACATGGATGATAAGCAGAGAGCACTGAATCATGCCAGCTCAATGGGCATTGCACCTACTTCTGAAAACTCTGCTCTTCTATCAGCAATTAATCATCAATCATCAGGAATGCATCATTATCAGCCTCCTTCCTCTCATGGAGTTCCTTTTGAGACTGCTTTTCTGTCATCTGGACAAGCTGGATCAGTGCCTAAAGTCAATCCAGAAAGTGAAGAGAATCTACTGCTATTTAAGGGATTCATGAATAGCTACAATGCTTTTATTGCAGGAGAATTGGCACCCTCAAATCTCACTCAAGACAATCTAGAGCAGATTAATCCAGCTGATGTTGAAGAAATGGATATCTCATGGCAGATGGCAATGGCTGTGTTCAGAGCAAAGAAGTTCATCAAGAAATATGGAAGAAACAGCTTTGGAAACGCTCCGGGAAAGAAGCTTGGCTTTGATAAGTCAAAATTACGATGCTACAACTGTGACCAACCGGGTCACTTTGCCAGGGAATGTAAGCAGCCAAAGGTGGCTAAGGAAGGGGGAGAAAAGAAGCCTGAAGAGAAGTCAGGAAATACAGCTGCTGGAGGAAGCGCTAGCACTTCTAAAGCGTTGGTGACTCAGGAGACTGACTCCTATGATTGGAGTGATCAAGTGCAGGAACTGGAACTGACTCTGAGTCATGCATTCATGGCTGAGGTGGACGACAAGCAAAAGGAGGTAACTGAAAATCTTTGCTCTACCTCATGCATAAATAAAGTATTTAAGTACAGGTCGCACAATGAATCACTAATCAAAGAATTAAACAAACTTAAATACTTTAACTCAGAATTTCTTAAAAATGAAGGAATTTTTAAAAGGAAGCTTGAAGCCGAGGGTCGGGATGTGGCAAGGCTAAAAGAACTTCTAAGTGATAAAGAGTCCAACTATCGAGAGGCTCGACGAAAAATCGATGAACTCACTCTAGAGTTGGATCAAGTCAAATCTCAACTTTCTAAATCATCAATTAAATGTGAAAGATTTGATTATTCAAGCAAAATTTTAGAAAATATGACATCAATGCGATTCCGGGAAAAGAGGGGTAGTGGGATTGGGTATAATGAATGTGCACCACCTTTTAACCAAAATTACTCATGCATGCCAAGAATCAACACATCCGTTGATGACTTGGAATTGGATTCTAGTCGTGCCTGTGATTTTCCCACCGAACCAGTTGTGATTTCAGCTGACCCTGTTATAACTAATGATTCTGAGGTTTGTGCAGAAAAACTAAGTGTTGCAGGTTTAAAGGAGGAGAAGGTAGAAAGAAGTGCAGGGAGGAGCACAGATTGTTCATCATCTACTAGCAAATCATTTTTTGTTCCAACAATTGATTTTGATAGAAAGTTTGATGAAATTAACATTAATATCAATGATATGCCAAAACATTTTCAAAAAACATTTGCTATAAAATCAACTCTCTCTCCTTTAACAACACAGACTGCACCGGCTCATCGCACAGTTACCAAAGAGGAAAGTTCATTGTTAAATCCTAACTGTGAACCTTTTATTCCCACCTCTTTCTCTAGTCAAAGTAACTGTGATGTAAAGCCCTTTGACCCAATTGAATTTCACCAAAAGGTCTGCTGTTATGCATGTGGGAAACCAGGCCACATTGCTAGACATTGTCTGCACCGACCTACTGAATTCTTCTATGGGAAGAATCAGAAGGTCATCCCTAAGGCTAAATCTGTTAACAAACATGTGAGGAATGTACCATCCTCCAAGCCTAAGGCAACCTCTCAAAAGGTGACTCAGACTCAGACACCTTCCACTGCAAAAAGACATAAGAAATCAAACAAAACACAATATGGTTTTCGTAAGCAAAATCAAAGAATTTTCAAAAATAAGATAAAACCAGTTGACCAGGGCAGTGGAAGCCTGACAAAACATATTAAGCTTAATTCAGAAAGACCCAAACCCAAACCCAAGGATAGAATTTCTTCTATTACCAAAACACCTAAATCTGTTATGATTTGGGTACCTGTTTCTCATTAATTGAATGTATACTGTGCAGGGAAAGCCAAGCAAGCTTAAACACGTTTGGTATGTAGATAGTGGCTGTTCCCGGCATATGACTGGGGATTTCTCTCAGTTGCATGAAGTTACACCATTCAATGGAGGTTATGTATCATTTGCTGGAGACAAGGGAGGAAGGATAAGCATGAAGGGCACGGTCACTAATGGAACTCTTAGTTTTGAAGATGTGTACTATGTTGAAGAGCTCAATCACAGTCTTCTGAGTGTTTCTCAAATCTGTGATAAGAGCTTTTCCACACACTTCACAAACAAAGAATGTCTTATTCTGAAGCCTGGCTTTGTAGTGCCTGAGAAGTGGATTCTGATGAGGACTCCAAGGATAAACAATGCATACATTATCAACATGAGCTCAGATTCGTTTACAGAGAACACTTGCTTGTTTTCTAAGGCATCGGAGCATGATTGTCTGTTGTGGCATCGGCGACTGGGTCATGTGAACCTAAAGAATCTGAACAGACTCGCTAAGGGAGATCACGTCATTGGTCTACCTTCTAAAGATTTCTCCACTATTGAGAAATGTATCGCTTGTGCGAAAGGGAAACAACACAAGAGACCTCACAAGCCAAAATTGTTCAATTCCATCTCTTCAGTTCTTCAACTTCTTCATATGGATCTTTTCGGACCGATTAACGTAATGAGTATCGGGAAAAAGTCATATTGTCTCGTTGTGACAGATGATTATTCCAGATTCACTTGGGTGTTCTTTCTAGCTAAGAAAGATGAAGCTCCAGAGATTTTGAAGAAGTTCATTACCTTGATTGAAAATCAGAAGAATCTAAAGGTCAAGGTGATTAGAACTGATAATGGAACTGAATTTAGAAATCAGACTCTTATAGATTTCTGTGATGAAAAAGGGATAGCTAGGCAATACAGTGCAGCTAGGACGCCTCAGCAAAATGGAGTTGCTGAAAGGAGAAACAGAACGCTTATAGAAGCTGCACGAACGATGTTGTCAGAATCAAAGCTACCAATCTTTTTCTGGGCTGAAGCAGTTAACATTGCGTGCTATGTTCAAAATAGAGCACTTCTGAACAAGCGTCATCATAAGACTCCCTACGAGATTCTATTCAATCAGAAGCCCAAAGTTGGACACTTCAAGTCATTCGGATGTCCTTGCACTCTTCTTCATACAGAGCCTAATCATAAGTTTGATGATAAGGCAGATGAGTGTTACTTCGTGGGCTACTCGTCTGAAAGGGCAGCATACAGAGTTTATAACAAGAAAACTCGGATGATTGTGGAATCATACTACATAGATTGGCAAGAAATGAACTCTACTGATGCTGGTTCTGGTCCAAACTGGCTGTTTGAGTATGACTCCACTTTTAGGCCCTTCAGTACTCCATCTGAGAATGCAGGAGGATCTGAGCAAGCTGATGAATTTTTCACAGGTGATGACATGGACTACAGGGTTGACTATGTTCCTTGTGATCCTAGTCATCTGACAGTTGACCCTCCAGGAATGTATAATCGTGCCTCTCGAGCTCAGCCAACCCCAATTCATGAAGTTCTTCCATCAGAACCAGACAATTCTCAGTCGGTTCAGCCTCTTCCTGAAACTGATCAAACCTCATCCTCTTCCCACCAGACCTTTGATAATCCACTCTTCTCAGATAGCATTCCTGAGGAACATTGTGTGGATCCTGGAGCTGAAGCAAGTGAAACTGCTCCTATTGACCACATTTCCTCTTCAAGTGAAGAACAAGTCAATAACATCAGCAACCTGCTAGATAATCTGGCTGTAGAAGAAGTGCCAACACTTGGTGTAAACAAGAATCATCCAGTGGAGAATATTATTGGACCTCTCTCAGAAGGCGTTCTTACTCGAAGCAAATCCATTACAGTTCAGAACACGTTGCCTGAAGAGACACTCACTCGAAGTCAATCAGGTCCTATTAACTCTTGTTTATATTCTTGTTTTATTTCACAGGTTGAACCCAAGAATGT
The DNA here is from genome assembly GCA_009363875.1 of Mikania micrantha. NCBI lineage: Eukaryota > Viridiplantae > Streptophyta > Magnoliopsida > Asterales > Asteraceae > Mikania > Mikania micrantha. Next base: position 53,289,762 of record CM018698.1, on the reverse strand, counting down.
CAAAATGGCTCTAAAGGAGTCCAGCTGGGTTGAGGCAATGCAAGAAGAGTTGATGCAGTTTAAGAAGCTCAAGGTTTGGAATCTGGTTCCTCTACCCAAGGGAAAATTGCCTATAGGAACCAGATGGGTTTTCAGAAACAAGAGAGATGATTCTGGTGTAATTATCAGAAACAAAGCCAGACTGGTCATTCAAGGATTTTATCAGCAGGAGGGGATAGATTATGAAGAAGTCTTTGCACCTGTTGCGAGACTTGAGGCCATACGGATTTTCTTGGCTTATGCCTCCTATATGAACTTTACGGTATATCAGATGGATGTGAAAACAGCTTTCTTATACGGAAAGGTAAAGGAGGAAATATACGTGTGCCAACCCCCTGGTTTTGAAGACTCTCAGTATCCAGAGCATGTCTACAAGTTAGACAAAGCTCTTTACGGCCTTCATCAAGCACCGCGAGCATGGTATGCTACGCTTGCTGATCACCTACTCGCAAATGGATATACTCGTGGAGCTATTGATCAGACCTTGTTCGTCCGCAAAGATAAGAATGATTTAATTCTCGTTCAAATCTATGTGGATGACATCATATTTGGCTCCACCAGCTCAGCGTTGTGCAAGGAATTTGAAGGGGTAATGAAGAAGAAATTTGAGATGAGCGCAATGGGAGAAATGACCTTCTTTCTGGGTCTGCAGGTAAAGCAAGATTGTAAGGGTGTGCTGATTCACCAAGGAAAATACGTCACAGACATTTTGAACAAATTCAAAATGACGGAGTCAAAGCCGGCATCCACTCCCATGGCTGCACGTCCTATCCTGACTTCGGATTTGGAAGGTGAAGATGTTGATCAGCATCTCTATCGCTCGATGATTGGTTCTTTGATGTATCTGACTGCTAGTCGTCCAGACATTATGTTTTCAGTATGTCAGTGTGCCAGATATCAGGCAAATCCGAAGGCATCTCACCTCATAGCTGTCAAGAGAATCTTTCGGTACCTAGTCGGGAAACCTAAGCTCGGACTTTGGTATCCAAAGAACTCTGAGTTTCAATTATTTGCATACTCAGACAGTGACTTTGGTGGATGTAACCTGGATAGGAAGTCAACCACGGGTGGGTGTCAGTACCTGGGAGATCGTCTTGTTTCATGGCAATGCAAGAAGCAGACCACAGTATCCACATCCACCGCAGAAGCTGAATATGTTGCTGCTTCCAGTTGCTGCTCTCAGGTTATCTGGATGCAACAACAACTCCTCGATTACGGTTTGAACTTTCTTGACTCTCCTATTTATTGTGACAATGAAGCAGCCCTACAGATCGTCAAGAATCCGGTACAACATTCCAAAACTAAACATATTGACATCCGGATTCACTTCATCCGTGACTGTTTCGAACGAAAGCTGATTCATCTTGAAAAGGTCCACACTGATGACAATCTAGCGGACCTTTTCACAAAACCGTTCGATACAGCACGCTTCCATCACCTGCTTGCCTCTCTCAAATTAATAAGCTTTAATTAAAAGCATTTTTGTACATACATTAAAATTTGTGTCCTCCTATAGTCACAAATTTAGGGGGAGAAAATTTACAAAAACAACAAAAAGATTTTTCATTCTTTGAGTCAGAAAATTTACAAAAACAACAAAAAGATTTTCGGTCTTTGAGTCAGTCTAAGATAATCTATAAGTTTAGGGGGAGTTAAGTTTTGAAATCTTAAGAAAAGGAGATGTTGTCTCTAGTTATTCATAGAAAATTACAAAAACATTTCTTTTAAATTTTAACTTTACAAAAACTTAAGAAAATACAAAAAGATTTTATTTGGACAAGCAAAGTGAATCGATCAAATTGGGAAGTGAAATAATCTCTAAGGATCAAAATTTCACTATCTTATTATGATCTCAAAAGAAATCACAACCTTGAATATCTATTCTATGCTAAGAAGTTGAAATGAGTTTTTCAAAACTTAAATAATCAGACTTGATCAAGCTTAAAATACATATAAATAGATAAATAAGTGTGAAATTGTGATCATTAGATAACTAGAAACGTGTGACAACTATTTGACTTCTTGTTTAAATCCTTTAATCAAAACAAGATTGTGTTTCCATAAACTTGAAATTGTGTTTGAAAAACTCGGGTATTTTCCATGTTTTGTGCAAACAAAGAACGGGAAATACCTACTGAAGCATTCTATGTTTTGCGTAAGCAAAGAACTGGATGTGTGACGTTAAGGCCAATGTGTCTGCAGATCAGAAAATAAAAGATGCCAATGAGCACAAGATGATAGAACCCCTTCTTGTTCTTGATTCTAAACCGACTAGATCTGTTCTTTTCTTTTCTCATCTTAAAACTCTGTCAAAATAATTTGAAGTTCGTTGAAACACAATCAAAGTTTGAAACAAAGGATTTAACAAGACTGATAGGTTGCATATTAATCTAGTCTTACAATCTAATTGATCACAAATTTCCCAAAAGATATTTTCAGAAAAACTTGATCATATAACTGATCTTTAAGAGATGAAATAACGAGTGGAAATAATTGGTAGGGAATAGCTATTTAAAGGTTGTGCTTCTTTAAGAAATTATCTAATATAGTTAAAATTTTGATAACAGATTTGATCCCACAAATTTGAGCCGACTAAACTTTAAAACTTGTTCAAAGTTTATTTTATTTTATTTTATTTTATTTTATTTTATTTTATTTTATTTTATTTTATTTTATTTTATTTTATTTTATTTTATTTTATTTTATTTCAGAAAAGTTAGAATATTAAATTCGAAATAAGAAAATTAAATGGTGCGTATTCGAAATCGAGTACACGAAATTACGTACACGAAATCAGGTCTATAAATAGTTCAACTATACCCAATTTCGTGTACCATAATTTTCGTGTACACGATTTCAGTTTCGATTACACCATAAGGCGATTTTCATTTCCAGACCAGTTTTCGAAATTCTACTCCGGCTATCTTATAGATCATCACTAGGTGACTCTAGGTATAGATTTTTATCAAATTTTGACCGCGGATTTGAAAGTTATGGTCAAAATAAAATTTCGAGTACGTGATTTTCGTGTACAGGAGGTTTTTGGTCAAATTGACCAAGAAATACTTAGAATTGAAAGTCAATTTGTAAATATGTTGGTCGCCTTTCAATTCCGAGTATATTGAATCGGTTTAGAATTTCTATGGAGCCAAAATGATAAACTTCTCTAAGGATTTTAAGTACACGAAATTTCTCAAGTTCGTGTACACGAATATTTCGTGTACAGACTACATTTCGTGTACAGAATGAACTTCGTGTACAGATCAGACTTCGTGTACTCAACTCAGTTCGTGTACACAACACACTTCGTGTACTCAATCTGTTTCGTGTACACCTGTTGCTTCGAGGAGATGGCTTCAACACTTAGAAAATTTTTGAAAAATTTTTGAAATTTTCGAGTATTGCTTCAACACTTCGTCTAACTTAATCAGTTTTCTGTTTCAGATGGCTGAATTACGGTTTGTACATGATCATAACATGACTGCTTTCCTTGGGGAACCACCAGCCAAGCACTCAGAGTTTCAGAGCATGATTGAAGGCCTGATATTGTCTCCCGTCAACTACGCTATCATGGAGTACCCTCAAATCGTTACCTCATTTATTCGAGATTTCTGGAGCACGGTTGAGGAAGGTATTGATGCGGATGGAAACATCAGTATAGTCGGAAAGATCCAAGGTCACTCCATCATCATTACAGAGCAAATCATCAGGGATTGTCTGCAGTTTGGAGACAAGGAGTCTGACCCTGTGGAGCTAGACCACGGTCTGGTAAACCGAACTGTTTACCAGATGGGACACGAAGGAGCCTACCCACCTACTGAGAAGAAACTGTTACACCCGTACTGGAGGTATCTGGCACATGTGGTGACACAATGTTTATCCGGACGTAAGGGCGGATATGATGTGCTTAATCAGACACTGAGTTCATGCATGGTGGCCCTAGCACTTGGAGAAGACTTCAACTTCTCAAGGATGATTTTTCAGGATATGCACGCGAATATCAAAGGCAAGAGGAAAGAAAGATTCCTGGCCTTTCCAAGATTCATTCAGATTATCCTGGATAAAAGATATCCGAACCTGCAACGCACATTTGGTTCGCTGGAAGTTAAGAGGATGCGAGACGATATCTTCGGCTACATGAAGATGAGTAAACGGGGAAAGAAGCAATACACCGGTCAGAGACCCTTGATCAAATTTGGGAGATTTGTGGGAGATGGGATGGATGAGGATATGCCAGGGACCCCAGTGGCTATAGTGGCAGAAGAGCATGACACTCAGGCTACAAGTTCTAAAGCTAAAGCAAGTGAAGCTACAAAAGCTGCAGCTGATGCTTCTTCTTCTTCATCAAGTGAAGATTTTATCCCAGAGGGGCCACCTCTCACAAGGCAAGAAAGGGAAGATGTTCAAGATGTTGATTATACTCCCACTCCCGAATCTTCGCCAAAGAAGAAAAGGCAAAAGACTATGGCACGAAAGGCAAGAGACCCAAGGCTTCAGTCTGTTCTCTCCAGCTTATCTTTCTCTTCTGCTGCTGCTGTCATGACACAGGCACCAGTTAAACCCATTCCTGTCACCAAACCACCATCACCACCTCATGTTACATTACCACCATCACCACCTCACGTCACTAAACCACCATCACCGTCTCATGTCACATTACCACCATCACCACCTCATGTTACATTACCACCATCACCACCTCATGTCACAAAACCACCTTCACCACCACTTGTCACTCAACCACCTCCACCGCCTAAACCTTCTCAACCCATTAAGCCACAACAACCTAAACCTGCATCCAAACCTTCGAAAACCAAACTCATCATCCGAGTTCCCTCCACACGTCCATCAGTCACCATTCAGCCTAAAGCCAAAACCAAAGCCAAATCACCTACACCACAATCCGGAAGCAGCAAAGGAAAATCTCCTTTGCGTTCCGATTCACCTTACGAACCACAACAGGTGCCTGTGGATCTGATCGGACTTCAAGAGCGAGTCTATCAGTTAGAAAAGGATGCTGAGAGAAAAGACAAGATGATCATGAACTTGCGAGAAGGGAAGATCAAAATATGTTCTCATCTGAACAAGTGCAGAGGAAAGGTCAAGGCGCATGAGAAATTCATCAGAATTCTTCTGTTAGAGAACCACAAGATGCAGAGGGATATCAAACGACTCAAAGGAGAAGAAGTATCCGAGTCTGAAGATGAAGTCATGGATGTCAGTAATGACAGTGACGACAGTGATGATGATGATAATGATGGAAATGATGAACAAGATCAAAAGGAAGATAAAGATGAAAAGAAGGACAAGGATGATAAAGACGACCAAGGCGACAAAGATGATAAAGATGGAGATGACAAAGATAAAGACCAAGGTCCTCCTGATGACAAAGATCAGGGTGGAGACTCTGGGAATCCATCATCTTCCGAAAAGCCTTCTGGTCTGTATGATGATCTATTTGGAGACATTCCAGATGACATCCTTTTTGGCGATTGTGTACAGCCCGACGAGACTGGATCCAGACTTGACAACATTTTTGATGATCTTCCAGATACTTTTGATTTTGGATCTCCGAGTGATGCGAAGAACGATCAAGCCAAATCTTCTGCAAGAGCATCTGTAAACATCATCCTTGGCAACGTTTCTTCAGACCCCTATATTGATTATTTGTATGCCCACAAATACATCGATGCATTGGGAAATGAGGTCACTTCACTGAATGAAGTGATAGATAGCTGGTTTGATCGTAAGAAAGACTGGACGCCAGCCCCTCCTGTAGACAAAGAGGCTTGGTTCAGAGAAATGGGAGATCAACATCCAGAGCATACCTTCATTTCTGATGACAGAAACCTTTTTGCAGTTCGCAATGATAGATCAAATATATGCTGCTGGATGTACGACAAACCGAGAGATATCTACTTGGTGAAACGGATGAGTGGAAAAGTCGAATTTTACAAGAAGCCTACAGATTTCTGTTCCTTACCTAGAGTTGACATCAGAAGCATCGACAAGGCTATGTTCTTCAACCCGTCTAAGGACTCACAGGCTGATTTGTTCGCAAAGTTTATCAAAGATCAGTGTGAGAAGGATTTTCCTGTCATGCGCACGGCTAAGGGACGACGCTTTGTCTCTTCGTGCATCATTGATCCAAAGACGAAGAAGCCTTGGGTGTACTATAGGTACCCTCCTCCTCATGTGATGCAAGCAGTGCCCGTCTCGTCAAGAGTTCCTGATAACTCTTTGGCTAACTTTCTGTCATGGTACTTTGATGATCTGAACCTTGCTGCAGTTATTCTTAGGAACATAGATGATGTTGATGACATCGACATGATTCTTGACCCTATGGATCTTCTGAAGTATGGTAAAGATGACATGATGAAGCTGCACAACTCTCCTATACGAGTATATTCCGGAAATGATGAGCTGGCTAAGCCATTTACACGAGTTGTTGCTTATGCCATGAAGCTGAAGCTGTATGCTGGAGCAGGGCCACACAATGTCTCTCTTCCGATAGGATGACTTCGCCAGTCTAGGGGGAGTTTGTAAAGCCCGCTGAACGATGAAGACTGACAAAGTCAACACAGAAGAGTCAAATCTCAGATTTCAGTTTAATTTTCGTGTACAGCATTTCGAGTACACGAAGTGGTCGTGTACTCGAACCTTTTTTTTGTATTTAGATTTCGTGTACACCTAGGCCTAGTATAAATAGACGCATTTTGTACAGGTTTAGGTTGGAATCCCGAGGCATACGCTCTCTAGACGTATTGAGGCGCTTGTACTCGAAGTTTTGCAATATTTATAAAGTTTGCATTTTTCTACTTGCTTTCTTGTTTCTAACTTGGATTCCGCACTTGTTAGAGATCAATGATGATGTTTACAGAGATAAAGTTTGGATCTTGATCTGTTTGAGGACCTACAACAAAAACTACTCTATTTCTTTCGTTGCTTTTTAAATATATACTAGGTTTATACCTTCCGCGCATTGTGTCGGGTTATCATAGTACACTCCGGAGAACGAGTATTATATATCGATCATTTGCAGAAGCATAAGTCAAATGGAAAATTAAATCTCTCATCACAAACTAAACCTTAAATTCAAACATTTTTTCTTCTTGTGTCAAAAGTGTGAAACTTAAGAAGATAATATTCTTTTTTTTTCTTCTTGTGTCAAAGTGTAAAACTCAAAAAGATACCATAGTTGACTCCTAAGAACATGTATAATATTTGATTTGCAGAATCATAAGTTAAATAACAAAATCAAATCTCTCATCAATAACTAAACCCTATATCTTAAACCTTAAATCCACACATTTTCTTCTTGTGTCAAAAGTGAGAAACTCAAAACGATAATATTCTTTTTATTTATTCTTGTGTCAAAATATGAAACCATAAAAAATTACTATTCCTTTTTCATGGTTTTTAATACTAAACTAGTTTTATTCGCCCCGCACGTTGCGGCGAGTTATCACAGTACACTCTAAAGAATTAGTATTATATATAATTTGCAAAAGCATAAGTTACATGACTAAATCAAATCTCTCATCATGAATTTTAGACAAATTTTCATAAAAACATAAAATCATACAAAATCCTTACAAAATGTTATAAAAATAATAGAAAAAATTACTTACAAAATCCGTATCACCGGCAATCAATCGTTTGAATTAAAAAAAACTTAAATCTCTAAACAAATATTTCAAATTTAAGAACCTTATTTCTGCTTAATGCTTTTCAAAGTTAAAAAACTTCTGATGGTACAAGTTTAAATTTTCAAAACGCTACTACATGGATTGAACACTTAAATAATATAATATAATATAATATAATATAATATAATATAATATATAATATAATATAATATAATATAATATAATATAATAATAATAATAATAAATGGGGTCCACTTATATATATAATAGTTATATCCTACTATTCCTTTTCATAGGTTTTAATATATATAGTAATATATATATACACTAATACTAATAACTAGAAGTAAAATGTCAATTTGGTTCTTTAAAAATCAAAACTTCCATATGATTCCAAGAAAACACCAAAATTTACCTAAAGATGAAGGAAAGAGAATGATTGATAAAAATAAATACAAAAAAGATCCCAAATTTAATTTTATTTGAGACCTAATTTATCTTAAGGTTTGAGTTTAGGGTTAATTATTAAATTTAATTGGTAATTTTGAAATCCCTGGTATTTTGAGTCTTTTCAAAGGATGTAATTTGTATATTTTTGACTATATATATCATAAAAAGTTCACCTTTATTATATAGCTTAACTAATCTGTCTATGAAGTTTTTTTTTTTTCTTAAATCATATTATAATGCAAGCGGAAAACTGCTAACGTTAAGATTTATTATTTTATTAACGCATCAAATATTTAACATTTTTTGATCATATTTTATTCCACCAGAGCACAAACTTATAATTTTGTTTCCTTTAAGGAGAACAAATGGAGTAAAAATTGCCGGCTTTACTCCTATTTAAAAGGATTAGATATTTACACGTTGAGTTTTTATTTTAACATTTCACCGACTTTATATGCATCGTATAAACCTATACTATGCATATAGCCCAACCATCTGACACCTAATGATTCGACAATGTTGAGTTTATATACGTCTCGTATAGGCGTATATAGAGTGTGAGGTGAGTGCGAGGTGAGTGCGAGAATAATATAACCCTTAATTAAATTATTAGTTTATGTTTGTATACGTACTGTACTCTTGCAGATAATTATCAGTGCTTCTTTTGACGCTAATAAAATTTTTGACATTTGATTAAATTTCCATCATATTTGTCATGATTATTTATGGGCTCTTTTATTTGGACACCCCACTTTTTTATTTTAACACCCTTGCGGGTCAAGACGTGCCGTACTGGGCAGTACGGCCCGTATTGAGTACAGACAAACATTCCAGGGAATTTCTTGGAATCAGTGAAACATTCTGTTGAACGGGCGGTACTGGTCAGTACGGCCCGTCTTTTGGCCTTGACTTATTTTTCCAATTCATTTTGGGTGTCAAGCAGTTTTGATATCACTTGATACGGCCCGTACGGGTCAGTACGGGCCGTCGTGAAGTTATTTATTTTAGTTAAACTTAATTTATGTATTTAAATAATTTTTAACGATATACGTTTAGTACTTGAATTATTTGAACGATATACGGCTATTATGCTAATTAAACGTCATAATGTTGTTACGTTATCATTTTTAACGATATTGATTATTTACGAAATCGTTTTATCAAAATATTTCATTTTATAATTAGCTTGTTTACGTTAATTTAAATAATTTAAACGATATAAGTTTGTCGCGCAAATATTAAACAATACAAACAAAAACAATACAAATGCAGAAAAAAGCATACATATATACGCAGCATAAGTTTTATATACATGGAAACAAAATACAAAAATACAAAACTAACTACGATCTGGATGGTCCAGCGGACGATCCATCGTCTGCGTAGACGCGTGGCTCCGGGAACGGTGGAAGCTATAACCCGTCCCGTCACGCATGCTCTGACGCGACCGTCCACTGGACAAAATCCTCATAACGATCGAGCCGTCGCTCGACAGGTGCCTCCCAGGCGGCCCGACGACGATCGGCCTCAGCCATCTGCTGAGCCGTCTCGTCGCACCGGGCGGCAATCTAGTGCAACAACACCTCGAGTGGCTTGGTCAGGCGCACCGCACGGTAAACGTGCAGTGGATGCTACGTGTGACACCCCGTAATTTCCAGGTCAGCATCATTTTATTTAAATGTTTATTTAATTGGTTATTTGTGCACTTGGCATTAAAATTATTTTAATTTAATGTGACACGTGGCACGACTGAACAAACACTGACACACAACAAGACAATTCGAGGAATTATCGAGAAACCGCATACACGTGTCAAAACACACGAACGTTGGTGAAAGTTTAGCACATTGTGTAACAAAACACTCGAAACCTCACGAAACACTCGAACACGGAACTTGGAAGTTCAGAAGAGGCCAAACGATAGTTCGAAAACGTGAAAACGACGACGAACGGATCAAGCCCATGAAACTAGGCTTATTGGGCTCTTCAGGGGCCCATCGCGGTACGCGATGGCCCATAAGAGGCCCTATAGCGGTACGGGACGAGTTTCGGGAGAATTTGAATCCCGAAATCCATCGCGGTACGCGGAAGGAATATGGGAGCCTCTCCGCGGTACGCGACGACATCCAGACGCCAAATCTTTATAAAACCAAGACAAATCATGCCTATATTACCATCTTCATCATTTCTTTTCTCCGACACGCTATCCTTCGTCTTCTTCTCTGCAAAACCCACTGATTCTACCATTAGAGACCATTTTTGAAGCTTAGGACTTGGAGGTTGAAGCTTGGAGTCCATATAAAAGCTCGTACACCATCGTTTTCATCTTGTACTCGTCGAAACCCACGAACCAGAAGGTCAAGGAGGCAGTTATTCATCATCTCAGTGTTCCTTGAAGCTTTGGAAGGTAGTTCATCACTCCTTGTAGCTTAAAAACCCTCTTACACTCACATGCAATGGGTAAAACCCACATGCAAGCTCATAGCATACACATACACGAATTTTTATTGATATTGAATCTGGGTTTAATTGGTTTTGATATGTTTCTTAATGATCTAAAGTGATTTAGTGACATATTGTGATGATCTATGATGTTGGATGTTGATAAAACCCATGATTTGTACACAAAGTGTTGAAATAATGCCATGCATGTAAGATCTAAGACATTTTAGAGGATCTTGAATGTTGTTATATGATTATAGATGCTATTGGTGATGAACTACATGATTGAATGCTATTAAAATGATGAAAAAGGTGATTTTTGATAAACTTTCCATTAATGGTAACTTTTAGTTACAAGATGATGATTTGGAGAAAATGATGAACATGTATGTATATAGACTTGTTATTTGAATGATATTATGATGATTAGAAACTTAGGAATGTGATCTTGATGTGGTTATGGCCCTTTTGACATAGTTACTATATTTAGTAACTTTTCGGGTCAAAATAATGATAGGTGATGATTTGGGCTATGTTAGTATGTTAAACGATGATAAATGACTTATTATGATGGTTTGTGGTATAAAAATGGTTTAGAAATGTTTAGAATGGTCATTTGTATGAAAAATTGAAAAGTTACTATTTATAGTAACTTTATTTTTAGAAATGTTAACTTATGAATGTTTTGTATGATTTAAGCATGCTAAGTGGTTTCATATGTTGTAACATGATGATTGTATGCAAAGTTAGATGGTTTCCGATAATAATCATGCTAGAAATGGAAACTTTCCATTTTAGGAAACTTTTATGTACCAACATGACATAAGTGACTTATTTGAATCGCATGATGATGTGCTATGTGTTAACATGATCACGTAGGACTAACGAGCATGCTAGAACTCTAAAATCGTATTGCTTTGCGAAACTTTCCATAAATGGAAACTTACTATAAATAGTAAATTGTCCATAGACGCGACTTGCACATTTTGCACACAACGAGCACTTGCACGATTGCTACATGATTCACAAACGACACACGGTTCACCAACGGGTCGTTGACTTGACACGGTCAACTTTAGTCAAACACGGTCAATGTGGACCAACATGAGCAAACACGGTCATTGTGGACCAACACGGACAAACATGAACAACCAAGGGTTGTTGAGCACAAACACGAGCACGAACACGAAACACGGTCACTTATGCGAACTCACATATGGTATACGATATAGGTAGCCGGTGACCGACTACGCAACGACGCAGGAGCTTACGCTTGCTTTATCACACGATCATTAAGGTGAGTTTACGACCCCTCTTTAACTCTTTTCAAACTTTTCAAATAGGGGGAGAATACTAGTTGCATCGAGTCAAACATTATTACTTTACAAACATATTTATGTGTATGCTGGTTTATTAGACAAACATTAAGTGTTGAATTCGTAACAAGCCCTCACAAAGTCTTACCGTTAATGTACAAACAACGTGGTAGGTTTGAATGGATCCGTTTGGGTGTGACTAACCCCGCGTGGCACAATATTGACTGGAGGTCATAACACGCGAAACTCTGACCTAACTTGCTATGTAATACTAGACATAACGGAGGCAAGGACAAACAAGTCTTGTTCGGTAGTGACGCACTGACACTTGGAGCCTAAGACTCGGTACTAACATTATGATAAACAGCATGACACATGTTTTCTTACTATTATGTATATATATCAAAACCTGTGAACTCACCAACCATTGTGTTGACACTTTTTCTAAACTTGTATTCACAGGTAACTGACAGGCACACGGAACAGGAATGCACACTTAAGGGACGAGCAACTAGGAACCTCATGCATTCTGTTTTAGCTTTTGAAAACAGTTTAATTTTTGTTATGTATTAATCATTGATGTGTTTAACAATTCGTATTTTCCGTTGCATTTATCAAACATACTTGTTTCCATTGCAAACTATTTTATTACTTTTATGTCAAACATTGTGATTTGAAAATGCATATAAAGTTGTTCTATATGACCTTGAGCTGTGATTCTGGCCACGTCACACCCACGTGGATTAACACCCATGTCACACCCACGTCACACCCACGTCACACCCACGTGCAACCTAGCACTGTGTTTTTTGTTATACTACGCCACGTTACATTGAGCTGTGATTCTATATAACGGTGTTTTTCGTTATACTACACCCACGTGAGGAGGAGCTGCCGCAGTGTCACACCCTCAATGTAACGCGCTCCTGTCGGTGGTGGAAGGAGGCGTAGTATAACGAAAAACACCGTGCTAGGTTGCACGGCCTGCCAGCAATGAGTTAGTGAAGATAAAACAGATCTGTCGTCGTCACCCACTGTTGGCTTTGGCCACGACCTGAGATGGTCTTCACGATGCAGCGGTGGATGTAACGAATCAGAGGATCTTTGATCATCGTCGTCCGTACTCGGTGGTCAGTGAACGACGTATCAGATATCTGGGCCCACCAGGCCCTCATAACCCCCTCCTCCCCCTGCGTCAACCACTGGGTGAAGTCGTCAAGAATGGTCTCCGGCTCATAATAGATGCCTAAGTGCATGGCGAACCGCTCGATCGACATCTTGAAGTGTTGTCCGCCTAAGGAGAACTCAATATCTGAAAGAAGCTACTCGTCATCCTCCTCCCGAATTGCTGCATGGTGAGGTCTATATCTAAATGTGGATAGAAACTCCACAGTGATCAGCCTGTAGGTGGGCAGCTCCGCGATCTCGAACAGGCGACTCCACAGTGTGTCGTCGCCGAGGATAGCTCTCGCACGCACTGCTTCCCTGCATCTACAAGAACACCCCAATCTACACAATGTGGCGTCACCACGCTCATTCGAAGAATCCGACAGCACCTCATCGCTGCCGCCGACGCTGGCTCGAACTGCAGCCACTCGGTAATAAAAGTATAAGCTGAAAAACGAAAAACGAGCGAACGTTAAAAAACAATTCTGACCAAGATGGGCCGTACAACTCAGGGCGGCCCGTACTGATGTTGCCCGTCTCAAACAAAACCAGGCCGTCTTAGAGTAGGACGGCCCGTACTGGCCAAGACGGCCTGTCTTGGCCATACCAGGCCAAAACTAGGCCGTCTGTACAGGATGGCCCGTCTTGGCCTACCAGCCCAAAACTAGGTCGTCTGTCCAAGACGGCCCCTCTTGGCCATACCAGCCCAAAACTAGTCCGTCTGTCCAAGACGGCCCGTCTTGGCCTCCCAGCCCAAAGGTCACCTTCTTCTATGTGTTATCTGCAGAGATATTTTGCAGCTTCTGGAAACACCTTATGGCACGCACTCATAACAGCAAGGTCTCGATCTGTTATGATCACATGTGGCTCCATACATTTATTCAACATACTCTTAGCCATTTCCAAGACCCAGACGTAGTTTTCCTCACGCACTTTGCTTACGAACGCGTGAGCAATACTAAACGTCTGGTGTGTGGAAGTCACGCCAACAATTTGAATAAATGGGAGCCTGTACTGGTTCGTTTTGTACGTCACGTCCATCATCAGTACGTGCGGAAATTCACGCTACTAGCAATACAATTTTGGATGATAGAAGAAAATGTCTTCCACGACGTTTGTTTCAGGATCCTCCCGGGTATAGTAAACATACCGCTGACTGTGAAGCACGTTTTCCAAAACGTGCATCGGAGTATCACCGAATTTCTTCTTGTTTTTTATTTTCTGCTGTAAATTGTATACATCTCTAGAGATGGATACATTTGTAGGGTTATGTTTCTTTATGCTCGAAAGAATGTTACGAGGATCCATGTGTCGCTCGGTCAGATTCTCAACCATATTTTCTTCCTCCTGAGTAAATCTTCTAACATATGGATGACCCTCTAGATTCTGAGCAGGTTCGTGATTTTGATTGTCGTTTATCACCTGTAATTTCCAGGATTCACGAACTTCGTTGTATAACCCTATCAGTTGAAACGGACAACCGGTTTTCTTGCTACCTGACTGTCTAAGGATTGCGATGTTATTATGCTCGCCACGACGGTCACACATGAGCCAGACTTTGATTACACTGCCTATTGAGTTTGATTACACTGCATGTTTTCTTTGATTTCTTCGTTCTTCTTTTGACTACAATGTTACCATTGTCTAATGATTTACTTTTCACCCACCCTACCAGCACTTCCTCGGACATAAACTCTTGACATAAAAAACAATAATAAATACCGTAAATGGGTAGCGATAATATACAATCATCAACATTTATATTTTATTTAAGTTACCTCTTTAGTTTCCCAGTTAATCTTTGAATCCGTCGGCTTTTCTTCATAAGCCTCTTCCGGGTTACTTTGTTTACTGTCATCATACACGAACCCATACGATGTTTGACTGTCAAAACCAACATCAGTGTTAGGTTCAGCATTTAGATCTATCGTGCCGTATGAATGCTCAACAGGAGGCTCTTCGTTAAAATCTGGCACGAAATAGTTGAAAAAACTCCCATCACAGAACGACATCGTTACAAATATGAATTATCTTGAAATACATTCGAATTCGAAAACTTACGCGTTCGTTTGAAACGATTCAATTTTATATACAAATTTGAAGATGGTTCAATACAGCCCGTACTGGCCTATATACGGCCCGTACTGGGTCAAATCAATGTCCTTACATGTCAGCATTGTTAGAATTGAAAAGGCAAGACGGGCCGTACTGGCCAGTACGGGCCGTCTTGCTTTCAAATAATTGTCTTATGTTGCAGAGAATGTCTGTAAGATGAATGAGACGGGCCGTACTAGCCAGTACGGCCCGCCGTGCTCCTAATCATTGGCACAGATTGTCAGGGGGGAATGTTTGACCAAGTACTGAGACGCACCGTAATGGGCAGTACGGGCCGTCTCATGAGGGGTGTATTTTAAAAAAAAATGGTTGTAAGAATAACACCACCCTTATTTATTTTATGAAATGCTTTTAAAAGTTTTAAATTATTATATAATGTGAATGTTCTTTTTGTAATATTTACGATGAAGACGATTTAAACATTACATGTGATGATAGAAAATTAGAGAAGTCAAAAGCAAGACGGTACATCATTACCCCACCAACTATCCATCCCTTCAAGAAAAAAAATATATACACTATTTCATGGTTACCAATAAAAAAAACCTGTCCGTACAACTAATAAAGTTAATTATTTAAAGAAAAAAACTCGCTTGTCATGTACTATGGCCAAAGTATGCCAATACCCGTTATTAAGCATGGTAAAATAGGTAGCTTTAAGTCGAGTTGGGTAACAAGTTAAAAATATGTTTGAATAAAGATATATATTAGTAAAAGTGAGTTTTAAGCAAAATTTGTTTGTATCTTAATGAGTTTTATTTTTGTGTTTTAGTAGTTTTTTTAAATGTTCAACTGAGTTGAAGTCAAAAGTATGATTTGTAACTAAACAAATAATATGTTTTAATAATCTTTAGTTATTTTTTCATCAAATTTTATATAACAATTATTATCTTTTTGAATTCATTCTATTTTAACACATATTGTGTTAAGAAGTTACACATATCAACACATTCTATGTTATGATGGTACCTATTTTACTTTAATATACAATTTTTATTTAACCAAAACAGTTCTCTTGTTTTGGATAAAAATTGTCGGGTCTACCAGTTACATAATTAAATATAAAAATATTGAACGTTAATATATTGTTATTTTGTCATGAAAGATAAGAAAATGAATTAATCATCTTTTGATCATTCTCCGAGGAAAAAAAACATTACTCATTGTAATTGGTTTGACTATAAAAAGGTAGGAGTTTTGTGATAATGGCTTACTCTTTTGGTCAAAGCCATATCTATAGTAACCCTTGTCTTAAAGCAAGTGGTAGAGCAAGATTATTGTCCAAAACATATAATATTATATAGTCATGCACTAATATATATTTGTAGCACTAGAAAGGGAACTATGTTTTACATAAATATCACTTAGTTTATATATAATCAGTGGTGAACTATAGATACATGCATCAATCAAATCATTATAGTAAAAAGTATAATACAAATACCTTCAAGTTTATAAATGTGTGGTTATTGTTGTATGACTAAAAAAGTAAAAATTGAAGAACACCTTGCCAAAACAATGGATTTGAGAGAAAATTAAATGGAGAAAAGATATACAAATGTGAATTCATTGCACAAAAAGAATTCCAAACAATATAATTTATGTTGGTTAATTGTGGCTTTTGCCTTCCTTTCAAAGATCATGAGGTGGAGATGCCTCTTCTCTCTCATTAGGAAGAATTTCTTGCAAACAACCAAGTTTGACTAGTTCAAGTAGTGTTCCTAGTTGACTAAGGGTTCCTACAAGACAACCATTTGAAAATAAGAGTAAAGTTCTGGCTAGCCACTTGACTTTTGGTAACACATCTTGTCGGTTTCGTTTTTAACATGGAGATCAATAGTAATAGTAACAATGTGGTTGGTACTTTATGTTCTAGGTAGCCCTAAACATGCTTTCCCCAATAAGCACAAAGATTTCCACTTTGTGTTCCCCTTCCATTTTATATGTTTTATATGGTGTTTGTTTAGACAGTTAAATATACTTAGTGATTGAGTTGTCGCATGTCAATAAAAATCAATGTAAATATCAAACTTAGTTATTTATTACTATAGTAAAAGTAAGGTTATCTCATCATATAACTTTTTGAAAATGCTAATTAATATATATATTAATATGCAACCAAAATGAATAGTATAAACACTACAAGAAAAAGGTTCAATTGCGGCAACTTCTTTAGTGGCGACACGGTCAATAGCGGCGACATACGGCCCGCGCTTTTTATTATCAATAGCGGTGATGGTCTCCACTAATGGTGAATGAAAGGACACCTACTTTCCCTCCTTTCTATTTCTCCTTTTATTTCCCCTCCCGAACGACTCGCACCCTCTCTCACCCGATCCATCGATCTGCAACCATTGCGCTCAATAGTCTCCTCTGATTTGTCGCCGTTCACGCCGTTTGGGTCTTCACTGCTCCGCCACTAAGCCTATCACTGTTTGCTTCGGTCTCTACTGGTCTTCCCTGCTCCGACCGCCGTCGCCATTGCGCCAACCGATCAAGATGCAAGTATGGTATTTATTTCTCATGTATGTGTGTATTTATGTGTTTATTTCTTTTGGTTTTTGACAAATGTGACAAATGTGTTTAAACAGGATGACCAGTCCAAAAATAACATATGAACTGCCCTCAAGGGAACTGGCCGGTTGAGCCGGTTCACCGGTCAGACCGGAAACTGGTTCACTGGTCGGACCGGATTTCAAGTTTTTTTATTTTTTTAACTAAATTCCAAAGAATTGAGCATTAAAATCAAACCTTGTATTTTTTTAACATGATTATGTGTGTTTAAACATAATTATGTTTGTTTAAATGTGTTTATAATTCTATAATTTTGTTGGAATTCTTTATATATTTATTATGTTATCCGGTTATTGAATCCGGTTCAACCGGTCCGACCAGTAACCTGTTCGACGTCCAGTCCGGTTATGAAAACATCGAAGAAAAGTAAACTTGGATTGAGAGATTTGATTGAGAACTGTTGCAATCTAATAAACTGGAATTCTAGTTTGAAAATAATTTAATAATGAAGAACCACTTTTAGGTTTTAATTTTAAAAATCCGCATGAAAGTCAATCAACCTAGTTTTAAATCAAATTGACAAGATTTGTAAAATTGTTTAATTTAAGTGATAAAAATAGACAAGATTTTAAGAATCGTTTGTACATACAAGTATCAAATCATAGATGGCAAACAATCACGCAAACATCAAACTACTCACAATGCAAGAAAACTTAATGCAAATGATAAAAAAAATGCTTAACATAAACAACTAATTTAAATCAATTAAATATATAATTGAATTCAAGGTGTCAATAACATATACAAATCTAAATCCTACATTTTACATGAGTTATGTGATTCATTTACAAGAATTATTCACCTTAGGCGATCACAAGAAAACTAGTCATTTATTCATGTGATCAGATTCATAATGTTAACATTGGATTCAAATGATTAGATTTTTAGTCAGGTTTTATTGAGTGACTCTAATGATTGGATTTAATAAAAACCTACAAAGAAACTTGAATTTTAATTTGTAACCCTTGGGATCATATGCAAATGTGTGATTTACACCAAAAAAGTGTATGCAAATCCACTTTTCCCACGATAGGGTTGTAACCTATGGTCCTAAGGTCGTAGGTGATGGATGGGGTTTGTAATGATAAGTATGTGTGTTTAATGTCAAATTTTATGCATATTCATGTGTTTGATCGCTGAGAATTAGATAACTATGCAACTTTGTGTGTTTGTAGGCTAAATGCAAGAATTGAGAGCTTTATGGAAGCATAAAATGATTGGAAATTGAAGAGATCTTAAGCTTAATTAATAGAGGATCAAAATACGAAGGTTTGGGTTTTTACGGGGCGTGAAACGGATTTAAAATGAGAAAGATATGAAGCAAACAAGCTAGGAAAAATCTAGCTAGACCATAGCTTACGAGCTGACCATAGATTACTGCACTTTCTAACAAAACCTCTACACTTTTTGTAGTGTGTAGGTAATTAATGTTAAAGTCAATGAGTTTATTATATTAATTGTAATTAATATGACTTGGACTGTCAAGTTATAACAGTATACTAGTTTTAGAATTAATTTGTTTCTAGTACTTTGTCCAGCTTTGTATCATTACGAGGATCCTGTTGTAGCTCTTAGCATTAAACCGTTCACTTGTGTCTTAGCAAGAGTGCTTGAGAGAATAGTCTTGTATACTTGACAATTGAGTGAAATATACTTACGGGCCTTTATACAAGATATGATTTTTAAGCCTTCTTTTACCCGGTCTCCGTGCACTTCCAACAGACTTCCATAAGCTTTAGGGATACGGAGAAGCTTCTCTGAGCAAATGAGTTCAACACCATGATGGCACAGCCAGTCCATCCCGATAATCACATTAAAACTACCCAACTCCATCGGAATCAGGTCAATTGAGAAAGTTTGCTCATTCAAGAACAATGAGAATCCTTGATCACGGTATGTAACGAGATCAGTTTTCCATCCGCTACTTCGATAGTATATGTGGAATCCAAGGGTACCGTATGACCACCAATCGTGGTTTCATGTTCGGAAGAGATAAAACTCTTATCGGTACATGTATCAAATAAAACAGATACGTAGTTGTTGTTAAGAAGGAACGTATCCGTGATAACATTGGGATCCTGGCGCGCTTCAGGTGCTCCCAAAGTGAATGCTCTTCCTCGGGGTGCGGGTTGAACAGTTTGCACTCACCTTGGGAAATTGGGGGACACATGCCCGGGTTCCCCGCACGTATAACAGCTGCGATTGACGTTGGGTGGAAGGAGTGCGGGTACTGTGGTAGCGGGTTGGTGTGGTGTTGGTGGAGTTCTGCAGCCTTGTGCCAAGTGACCCATCCTCCTGCAGTTCGTGCACTGTTTGCACGGTACTTTAGCTGCATGGTGTTACTGACATTTATTGCACTAGTGTAGGTTCCCAGTGTACTGTCTATGGACAGGATTGACGGGAGTGGCAGGAGTTTGGTTGATGGGGATCACCATAGTATACCCTTTCACAGTCTTTTGTTTCTTATGCCGGTATGGTTCTGGCTTCCTAACCAACTCCTCCTTGACTGGTGCAGGTTCGTCTTTCAGTACCCCAGTTTGCTCCATGACATCTGTCAGGGTGGAGCAGAGAGCTATGGCTGAATCCAATGTAGGTGGATTTGCAGTGAGGACATGGGTGCGGTTGCAAGGTGGCAGTCCGTGGATGTACTGATCAATGATTTTCTCCAGGGTAGGGAAAATGTACGGCACTAGGGACACCAACTCATGGAACTGAGTAGTGAAATTGAGATGATCTTCCCTAACCATCTCATGGCTCCATATTTGCTATTCCACCTTCTGCAGTTCATTCTTTGGACAAAATTTTTGGCATAACAGACTTGTGAATTCGGCCCATGGCATAGATAAGGTGCTTCCCTTCCCCTTGTTTAAATTTACGAATTCCACCACACCAATGCTTTTTTGTCAAACGACCCAGCTGCATATCGGAATCAGTGGGTTTCCGGACAGCTACTAATGTCGAGCGTATGCTCCATCTTGTTGATCCATTGGACCAACCCCACTGCACCCTCGATGCCCTCGAATGTAGGGGGTTTGCACCCTACGAAATTTCAGTAAGCATATCCGGTGGTGGCCCCGGTGGTGGCACTTGCCGAACCAGACGAAATCTCTGCATGACTACTGCTTCCGCGGTTGATTTCATTGATTATCTCCGGCATGACAATCCACAACTGCCTAGTGATCAATGTGGCCAGTGCGGCTATGGCGGGGTCCACTTCCACTTCTCTTCTGGGTTGGGTGGTTGCCCCTCCAAGAGGAGCGTTTGTCCCACCCGACTGTGTGTTTGATCCATCAGGTTGAGTGTTTGCCCCATCGGGCTGAGTGTTTTTCTGGCTTCTTCTTCATGGCGACATTCTATTAAATAAGGATAGATATTAGTTTCATTGTTAGCACATAATAGACACACGTAATAGTTTGCCTATCCTATTTCCTCTGCATACGGGTCCCTAGGTTATATTCTAGATCAATCCTTCAGTATGGCCTAATTTTTCTATAGCCATGGGTCTGTACCAATCTGTCACACCCCGGTCCGGCTAGCCGGATCGGAGACCCGTCAGGCGGAAAGGTCCCGAGGCGTGATGTAATTAGAGTGACCAGATTGAGTATATAGCTGATGTAAGATCAATAAAGGTTGATGCTCACCAAAACATCTCTTGAACCAATCTTGGACTCTCAGAAGACAAACATCCTTTGAAAGAGAAGAGTTAACCTTCGGAAGAACCACTGCTTCCGAAGGATAATTCTTTTCTTCTGAAGGCTATACAACAGATTGAAGCTTCTGAATCCCTCCTCAACACTTAGAAGTTCAAAATACTCAGAGCTTTCGAACGACTATCAGCTGCTTTCAAAGACAATGACTTCCGATGACTTTTTCTGAAAAAGATTCCGGACACTTATAGAAATAATCAGAGATGCTTTCTCTCATCAAGACCAACAAAGAATACATTCAGATGATAGTCAGCAGCAAAACAAATTTGTCATAACTAAAAGATACGAAGCATTTAATGTCTTTTGTAGTTTAGGTATTTATTTTCAAAGTCAATGGAGTCTTTTGTATTAATTGTAATTAATATGGCTTGGCCTGTCAAGACCATAACATATACTAGATTTAGCATTCATTTGTTTCTGTTGTTTTGTACAGCTGAGTATCCGTACGAGGATACAACGGTAGGCCTTAGTATATAATCCTTCACTTGTAACTTAGCAAGAGTACAAGTGTGTGCTTGAGCTTTAGAGTCTTGTTCACTTTGCATTTGAACGAAATATACTTTGACCTTCATATCAACTTTATTTGTGTATTGTATTTGTTCTGCAAGTGTGAGTAAGTTGAGTTGATAGAATCTTTCACATCTATCACGCTCGGTAAAAGATTGCTTGTGAAAGTGTTGTGTTGAATTACATAACCCGATCCAACATGTGGTATCAGAGCTATGGCTCTCTAAATTAAGCAACTAACCATTCTTAAGTTACCAGTTTTTCATCTTCTACTACTCATTGCTCCAAGTTTTCTCTGAGTCAAAATGACTACTATCAGTAAGCACGATACCGAGAATGGCACTCTCAACAAACCTCCCATGTTCACACCTGATGGCTCGATACATGGAAGTTTAGAATGGAAGGTTTCATCAGGAACCAGGACTTCAAACTCTAGAAGTCAGTTCTTGAAGGGTCATTCATTCTAACGGTTGCTGCTGCTGGAGCTGGTGGAGCACTTGTTCCAAAAGATCCATCTCTATATTCAGATGAAGACTATCAGAAAATGGAAGTCGACTCAAAGGCACTATGGCTAATTCAAATTTCCTTTACGAACTCTATCATACATGCACTGAAGAAATGCAAATTTGCTAAAGAGTTGTGGAACTCTTTACAGCAGATGTATGAAGGGTTTGACGATGTGAAGGAAAACAAGAAAGACATGCTGAAACAAAAGTTTGAGAACTTTTTTCAAGAGAACAATAAAAAGATGGCTTCTCAATATCTAAGGTATGTTCAACTTGTTGATGAACTAACAGCTGCAGGTGTAAACATGGAGAACCAAGATGTGATCAGGAAGTTTTTAAGATCTCTTCCGCATGCGTGGAATATTTACTCTGTTACCATCAGAAGAACATGAAATCTTAGAACTCTGAAGTTAGGAGAACTCTTTGGTATACTAAGTGCTTACCAAATAGAGATTGATGCTCAAGAACCTAAACAATCATCTTCTATTCCTCTTGGATCAGCTTCTTTATATGCCCCCATTCATAATGCTCAATTTCAGAGTTATCAACCCATATACCATTCAAACTCCAAACCTATCATCACCTTCCTAGAAACACCAACGCCATCTTCATCACATTCAAATCCATTATCTAGTACAACCCCACTGCTCACCTCTGGTTAGGGAGCATTCATGGCTGAAGAAACAAACTATTTTCATCTGTGTCAAGAAGATCTAGATGGTATTCCTGCAGAGGATCTGGAAGAAATGGACATCTACTACCAAATGGCCATGATATCCTACCGAGCAATGAAGTTTTACCAAAGAAACGTAAGATAGTTCAAGAAACACAACATGAAGACTGGGTTTGGTCTGGATAAATCCAATCTAAAATGTTACAACTGTCAGCAACTGGGCCATTTTGCCAGAGAATGCACATCTCCAAGCTCCCAGTCATCTAGCTTAGCTCAGCCAAACTACCAAACATATAAAACCTCAGGCCAGTCAAACAATGCAAACATTGTAGAGCATCATGACTTCTCTGAGTGGAACTTTCAGGTGGAGGAATCATCTACCTCAAATAATGCACTAATGGCACATGACTCAACCTCCATATTCAAGATAATAGATGACATGTATACTCCTGAATGTCTTGAAAAATTAAATGCATATAAACGATTCAATGCTCAAGTCTGTGATGAACTTGAGTCAATACAAGTTGTTAATTTTTTTTTTTTTTGAAGCTGAAAGAAATTATAAAGAAAAAATTGAGGAGTTGGAAAAGACAATTTCTAGTCTAAAACATGAAGAAACTAACAAACAGTGTAAAATAAACAATCTTTTGGAAAAACTAACAACTGTTAAGACAGAATTTGTATTGGCTGAGTCATACAGAGACAAATTTCTCAGTTAGGGAGAGAAGTTTGAGAAACTTTTCAAAATGACTGAGATACCTGAGTTAGTGAAGAAGAAGGGTGCTGGGGTAGGTTATAACAAAATGGAACCTCCATCTTCATACACTCCAACTCTTGAGATTAAGTGTAAACCTGAAACAGATCTTGTGTATGATGAAAACCTTGACATACATAAGATTCAACAAGAAAATGATTCGCCTGATACTAGCCCTACTCAATCAATCTATTCTTCTGATGATGATACTCCTGGTGCTTTTTAAAAACTAAAATCAGTTACAAAACAAAAGAAAAGAAATAAGAAAACGACACCATCTTTTGTTAAACCTAAATATGAACAAACTGGTAGTACATCATCAAGTGAATATATCACTTGTCCATCTGACAAGTCACATAGGCCTAAATCAGGAAACAGAAATGCTGGTATAACAAAGGTTCAGGTAAATCACTCCAACAAAAATCATGTTGGAACATCTAAGTCAAAGTCAAGCCAGTCCAGTTCAATGAAACACAGCTCAAGTCCATCCACAAGAAGGAACTTTCAGAAATCATCCGAAGGTCAATTAATGTGTATAGTATGTGGAGACACTGATCACTATGCTGCTGATTGCTTCTTCAATCCAAGAATCAGAATACATTCAAAGCCATGCAGGAGAGAAAACAACAAAGAAAGTTGGAGTAGCAAATCTCAGCTTTCGAAAAGTCAACAATCTGCTTCCGAGATAAAGGTCATGCAAGCAACAGAAGAAACGATCGGAAGTGTCAAAATCTGACAATAAGAACAAGAAGTCTTCCGAAGTAAGGAATCCTTCGGAAGGAAAAATTAGATATGCTTCCGACAAAACTAAGAAACCTCCCTACTTCGGAAGAAGACAAGCAGAAGAAAGAAAACAATTCAAGACCATGTCCAAATCATCAGAAGGCAAAGCCATAACTACTTCAAATGGGTTCCAAAAGAAAGAAAAGAAACACTTTGAATCAATTCCAAAGGTCAACAAAGTCCGGAGGACGAAACAATCCACTGAATCAATGGCTCATTCAACAAGTTCATCATCTGTACCACCCAAAATGATATCTAAGAAATTCACCTAAAATGATGTAAATGGAAAACCCAAGACCACATGGGCTTGGGTTCTCATCAGAAACTGATTAAATTTTCATGTGTGCAGGGACAACAAGACTTAAAAAACAACCTATGGATAGTTGACAGTGGCTGTTCCCGGCACATGACAGGCAATAAGACCCACTTACATAAGTTTGAACCATTCTTTGGAGGGTCAGTTGCCTTTGGAAATGATCCAGTAGGTGGATACATCACAGGTAGGGGAACAATAACCAACGGCAAGGTAAGTTTTAAGAATGTACATTTTGTGAAGGAATTAAATTACAATTTGCTAAGTGTTTCACAGATGTGTGACCAGAAACATAGCATGTTATTCACTGAGCATGAATGCATTGTCCTGAAACCAGGATTTGTCGTTTCAAATGACCAAATGTTGCTCAGAGCTCCTAGAAGGAACAACATGTATATGTTGGACATAAGCACAGCCTCACCACTTAACAACAAAAATTGCTTCGCTTCTAAAGCGTCACTTGATGAATCATCTCTTTGGCACAGAAGAGTTTGTCATGTGAACTTGAAAAACATGAATAAACTAGTTAAAAATAACTTAGTTACAGGTTTACCAACAAAGGAATTTGTTTGTGCTGATAAATGTATTGTCTACCTTAAAGAGAAGCAACACAAATCTTCTCATCATGCCAAAGAGATTAACTCAATTACAACAATCCTATACTTGCTTCATATGGACTTATTTGGCCCTACAAGTGTGAAAAGTCTAGGCAGAAAATCTTATTTTCTGGTGGTCACTGATGACTTTTTAAGATACACCTGGGTATTCTTTTTGGGTACCAAGGATGAGACCGCTGAAATCTTGAAGTCATTCATTCTTAGGGTAGAGAATTAAAGTGATCACAACGTCGAAATAATTAGGTCTGACCAAGGTACAAAATTTAGAAACCATACTTTAAACACTTTTATTTGAATTCAAAGGTATTACAAGACAATTTAGTGCTCCTAGGACTCCACAACAGAATGGTGTTGCTGAGAGAAGAAATAGGAAACTGATTGAGGCTGCTAGAACCATGTTATCTGATGCCAAACTGCCAATTACTTTTTGGGCAGAAGCAGTTAATACTGGCTGTTATGTCCAAAACAGAATATTGGTAGTTAAATCGCATGGTATGACTCCTTATGAGATTTGGCATAAAAGAAAACCATTTATTGGATTTCTGAAACCTTTTGGATGTCAATGCACAATCTTGATTATCAAAAATCATCTAGCAAAGTTTACTGAGAAATCAGCTGAGGGCTTCTTTGTTGGTTACTCTTCTCATGCTAAGGTATATAGAGTGTACATCAAAGGTTCCAGAATTATTGAAGAGTCTGCAAATGTTCAATTTAATGAACATACAGTCAATAAACCTGGAACTGGTCCTGAATGGCTATTTGATCTTGATGGATTCACATCTGCTTTTAATCTTTCAAAAGAGTATGTTACAGGACCTCAGACAACTACTTCAGTCTCAAATCAGCTTAGAAGAGAGGATGATTTTCATGTTGAACTACCAATAGCTTCAAAACAAACATTGGCATAATCCACTTCAACACCCCAAACAGTCTCACAATCAGAAACCATCATCACATCTCAAGCTACTCCTATAAGTGACTCCACCTCTGCCCCATAGAGTTAAGAGGAAGTTGGCAGCCCTGCTAATGAAGTAAACACATTAGAAACCTCTCAACCCAGAGATAATCCATCCACAACAATCCAACATCAAAGAATTCAAGATCTGCCTGAAATACAACTTGAGGTTGTACTTCCAAACCTTGAGTCAGGCACTCAATATTTAAGCTCTCAGTTGGATGTTATTCCTAGAATTCGCATCCATACCTCTCATCCAGCTGAAAACATCATTGGAAATGTTGATGAAGGAGTAAGAACAATAGGTTCCTTGCATGAAGAGAACATTTGTTTGTTTTCTTGCTTTCTATCCCAAGTTGAACCAAGGAAAGTTGCTAAAGCGTTGAAAGATAATAGTTGGGTAGAAGCAATGCAGGAGGAACTCCTTCAATTTGAAAGGCAAGGAGTTTGAAAATTCTGCCCTGACCTAAGGGAAAATATGCCATCGGAATCAAGTGGGTATTCAGAAACAAGAAGGATGACAAGGGTGTTGTTATCAAGAACAAGGAAAGACTGGTTGTACAAGGATACACAAGAGGAAGGAATCGATTATGACGAAGTTTTTTCTCCAGTTGCAAGAATTGAGGCCATCAAAATATTCTTAGCATTTGCAGCTGCTAAAAACTTCAAGGTTTTCCAAATGGATGTTAAAAGTGCCTTCCTCTATAGGAAAATTGATGAAGAAGTATATATTTGTCAACCACCTGTATTTGAGGATCCAAAGTTTCCTGATCATGTCTGTAAGCTTGATAAAGCTCTATATGGGGTACATCAAGCTCCCAGAAAATGGTATGAAACTTTATCCTCATTTCTACTTTCAAACAACTTCAAGAGAGGAACCATTGACAAAACTCTTTTCTTCAAGAAATCCAATCAACATATCATGCTTGTTCAGATTAATGTTGATGATATTATTTTTGGTTCCACTAATGAATCTCTCTGCACGGATTTTGAAACACTAATGAAGTCCAAATTTGAAATGAGCAAAATGGGAGAGCTTAAATTCTTTCTTGGACTTCATGTGAAGCAGACTCCTACAGGGATATTCATTAACCAATCAAAATATGTCATGGATATTCTTAAAAGGTTCAACTTTGTTGAATGCAAAGCTCTAGGGACCTTAATATCCAAAACAACATCCTTAGGACTAGACCTTGAGGGGGAGGATGTTGATCAGCCCTAATACAGAGCTATGATTGGCTTTTTGATGTATCTCACAGCAAGCTGGCCTGATATCATGTTTGAAACTTGCCTATGTGCAAGATTTCAGGCCAATCCCAAAAGTTCTCATATGTTGGCTGTGAAAAGAATCTTCAAATATCTCAAAGGAGCACCAAGTCTAGGATTGTGGTATCCTAGGAATGCAGACTTTCAGTTTATGGCTTATACTGACAGTGATTATGGGGGTTGTAACATTAGCAAGAAATTCACATTTGGAGGATGTCAATTTCTTGGATCTAGAATAGTTTCATGGCAATGTAAGAAGCAGACCTGTGTTTCCACTTCTACTGCTAATGCTGAATACATTGTTTCCTCTAGTTGCTATGCTCAAGTTATCTGGATTCAAAATCAAATGAACGATTATGGAGTAGAACTTTCCAATACTCCTATGCAGATAGATAACTCAAGTGCAATCTCCGTCACTAATAATCATGTCAAGCATTCCAATACCAAGCACATTGACATCAGATATCACTTCATAAGAGATTCTGCAGAAAAGAAGTTAATTCATCTAGTCAAAGTTGATACCGAACATAATCTTGCTGATCTGTTCACCAAGGCTTTTGATGAAGGAAGATTCAGGTATTTAATCACAGCTATTGGTATGATCAATTTTGAATAAATGAATATGTACCAAAGTTTAAATAATCCTTTGGAAGATAAAATTAACTTATCTTCTGAAAAGTATTCACTCATCAGAAGAATCGTTAAGTCTTCGGAAGTGTTCTTTAATCCTTAAGTCGAAAGAAGTCACACTTCTTGTAACACCCCGACCGATGGCGGAAACGTCAGGATGCCACGAGGGATGTGTAGATTGTTCATAAGCTCGTGGGCATCTAATTTAAATCATCACATATCATTTAATCAACCAAATTAATTTCACAAAAATCATGTTCATCATGAATTAGTTACATCAAATACAAAAGAGATTTAGCTATCTAACTAAATTCAAATCTTCAGAATTTTCGTTATTTAGCTAAGTCCAAGATCCTATGTGACGATTTCCCAAAAGAAGGTAGAGCTATCCTGCCCTACTTATTTGTCTTCATTCCCTGAAACATGTGAAAATCAAGTGTCAACTACGAAATAGTTGGCAAGAAATCATAAGTTTTTATGTATTAAAAATGTTTATAAAATGTTTATGAAAGTTTATGAAAGTTATAATTTCCCCGAGAAAGTTCACATTTGTACCTGCAAGATAATCCAACTCTGCCATAATCCAACAAACACAACATCCAAACAATTCAAGTAATCACGTACACAATAATCACAAATAATTATCCACATATATTCAACTAATCACATCAATTCAATAATCATCAATCATCATAATCATCTCAATATAAGTTACCGCGGAGGACCTCAGTCAACTCAATCAACGGCGGAATCATTGCGGAGGACCTCAGTCAACTCAACCAACGATGTTCCTGTAAGTGTCAATACGAGCACTGCGGAGGACCGCAGTCAACTCAACCAACAGTGGAGTCTCTGAGGAGGACGTTAGTCAACTCACCAACAGTATCTCAATCATCGCGGAGGACGCAAATCAACTCAACCAACAATGACTCACGGATAAGTAATAATCCATCTCAATCAATAATCAATAATAATCTATTAATATGAATATCATATTGAAATCCAGGTGTCACCCATGTGTTATCAAAATAATATCTAAATTGGTATACATGTTTCACCTCCGAGTTTAAAAACAAATAGTGTTCGTGTAGAATGCGCGCTCGCGTATGTAACTCAAAAGCAGCTCAAATATGTATAATTAGTGTGTTTTTCATCTTCATAAGTAGGTGCATTTCATATCAAGTTAGGGTCCATGCAAGTTTACTTTAAACTCAATGGTATTGTATTAACTTAGTTTATTTATTCTAAGTTATCTTATCACCCTTTAATATTTAATCACTCATCATCGTATCATCAAAATTTAAATTTGTCAGTTGTAATTATCCGTTATATGATGATTTTAAATAATGTGACAAGGTTTACAAGTGGTAAGGATAATAACTTTTTACATATGTGCACACCTTTGCATATGTCTACATGCATGACTAACTTAGTTGACCACCTTGATATAGTTATAACACCCAATTCAAATTATAAAAATTATATCCATGTCTTTATCACAAAAGATTTTCATTAGGTAGAATATTATATTTCAAGGCCCATATTATCAAGAAAAGGTGGCAATCCCTTAAATTTCTCATGCATGCATGGTTACACCCCACTACATTGTTTTTCTTATTCACTTTTAGCATTTAGATAAGGTATTTAGTTCTTAACAACCCTTGACCAACCCATAGATCTTAGTTCGCTGCTAAGCTCGTAAGTTTAACCATAGGTTCGGCTAGGCTCACGGCTTCCTCAGCTAGGGTTGCTGGGTTAGCATAGGTTCGACCTTAGAAGGGTATCCATGGGTAACAGGTTCGCTGCCAAGGAGGGGAGGAGGGTTCGGCTGATACCCTACTTGTGATCCAGGTTCGCTAGGCACCCAGGAAAGGTTTGGTTGGGCTGCTAGGGTTTGTGAGGCTGGGTTCGGCCCTACTAGGGTTCGGCTCTATCCATGGGTTCGGTAGTCTGCATGGTTCGGCCAACTCCTGTTTGTGACATGCCAAGGTTCGTAGCTAGGGGTAGGTTCACTTAGGCCCAAGGTTCGGCCACCCCTTGTTTCCCGCCCTTGAAGGTTCGTGATGCCAGGAGGGTTCGTGGAGCTGTGCATACTTAGTGGATCCCATGCAGGTTCGGCTGACCCTGAGCGAACCTCACAGGTTCGCGACGATCTGAGTCCGGCCAACCACGAGGTTTCTGTTCATCATCACTTCCATCGAGCCCTACGTGTTTACAAGTTTTCCTATAGCTTCCACCATTCACTACCCCACCGATTTACCCATACAAAACCCTAAAATCATTTAAGAGTTGACAACCATGTACTCATGAAGTTCTTTAACAAAAACCGAAAAGTAAATGGGCCTCTTACCTACCAATCGTGACCAACAGCTGTGTTTCTTCGTGTCCTCTTGTTCCCCTCGATCACACGAACGCGTGGACACCAAGATCTTGCGATTCCGTTGAGTAACGAGAGAGATATCGTAGAGAGAAGTTAGAGAGAGGGTGTGCGTGTGTGTGTGTGTGTTTTAGAGAGAGAGAGAGAGTGTTTTGTTAAATGAGAAAGAAGAAGTTATCTTCCTCATAAATAACCCGTGTATTCCCCGTGTGTTAAATCTCGTTTTTAACGCGTTAAAAATGTTTAGATGCTCGGTTTTTAACGTAAAACACATTTAAAAACATAACTCTCTGAAATAAATATGTTTCGTTTTAGTCAAATGATTTTAAATTAAATCGGTTTAAATAAAACACTTCCGTTTACTTTGTTAATTTAATTAATTATATTAAACAACTTGTCCGGATTTGTTTTAGGTTGTGATTCATAATAAATGTTATTAGTTTCCATTTATTAATTTAATATCGTTTGATATTATTTCATTATTTCGTTGAAACGCGTTACTTACGTACGTATTCGTAAAGATCATCACCTTTTCGAATCCGACGCTCGTATCGCATTTCGATTCAATTTAAGATTTATGGAATTTCGTTTCAGAATGTTTTTCTTAATAATTATATTCGTGTGAATCGTCACCCACGCGAATACATTTATTAAGTTAATATTTCTGAGTTAATATTCGTGTTTAAATTGTGTTCGTATCCTCACCATCGCGTGATCAATTCCAATTATACTTCCATTATTTTATGAACTTTAATATTATCAATCCCAATCCAAAACCCACTAAACCAAGTCACTGACACATCCGTGATATATCGAAATATGCATATGTATAGGGCATATGTAGGGGTCAGTCGCAACTGCCCCAGCCACTGTCCCACCGCTATTTCGATAAACCATGACCATGTGTCCTTGACTATGCTTAACAACCCAACTATAACAAACTCCTAATTCCTTTCCATTCCAGCCAATAATCCATTATCCGTGTATTCATCTGTGATAACTCTCTGGTTCTGTTTAGTTGGGTTACAACTAAACTTCCCATGGTTTACGCATATAATAATATGTTCTCAATATGTATACCAATCATCAATAAAATCATCCAATAATTCATTATAATAAATAATTATTATGTCAGGTCGTAACAGTACAATAATACATATGTACGGACAACCTGAAGTATAGTGATGTTACAGTCTCCCCTAGTGAAGGGAATTTCGTCCCGAAATTCAACTTGGAGCGACCGTAGTGAATAAATGTGGGTACTTAAGCTTCATCTGATCTTCCCGTTCCCAGGTGAATTTCGGATTCCGCTTCGATTCCCAACGTACTTTGACAATTGGAATTCTACTGCGTTTGAACTTTTTAACCTCACGATCAATTATCTTCACTGGTTTTTCAACAAAGTGCATGGTATCATCCATGCGATTGTCATCGAGTGGTACCAGAAGATCTTGATCAGCTAAGCACTTTCTTAAATTGGACACGTGAAACGTTGGGTGCACGTTGCTAAGTTCAGGATGAAGTTTCAACTTGTAGGCAACCTTCCCGATCCGTTCAAGAATCTTAAAAGGGCCAACATAACGTGGAGCAAGCTTACCCTTCTTCCCGAATCGTACAACGCCCTTCCAAGGCGACACTTTAAGTAATACCATATCGTTAACTTCAAACTCCAACGGTTTTCGTCGTTTATCCGCGTAGCTCTTCTGTCGACTGCGAGCAGCTAACAGATTGTCGCGAAACTGGCGAATCTTGTCAGTCGTTTCTTGAATAATCATGGGACCAGTGATCTGCGATTCGCCGACCTCGGTCCAACAAATAGGTAACCGACATTTTCTGACATAAAGAGCTTCAAACGGCGCCATACCAATGCTCGCATGATAACTGTTGTTATACGAGAACTCAACCAGTGGTAGATGGCTATCCCAGTTGCCACCGTAATCGATGACACAAGCTCTCAACATATCTTCTAGTTTCTGGATCGTTCGCTCCGTCTGTCCATCCGTTTGAGGATGATAAGCGATGCTAAGATCCAATCTTGTTCCAAAAGCTTTATGAAGTGATTCCCAAAATCATGCCGTGAAACGAGCATCACGATCCGATATTATGCAAAGGGAATTCCATGTCGGCTAACGATCTCATCAATGTAGATACGAGCTAACTTCCGCACAGGGTACGTTTCGCGTATCAGTAAGAAATGAGCCGACTTGGTCAATCTATAAACTATTACCCAAATACTATCCTTACCGTTTGTGGTTCATGGAAGTTTAGTAATGAAATCCATGGAGATATTCTCCCACTTCCACATGGGTATTTCCGGTTGTATTAACAGTCCCGAAGGTCGCTGGTGTTCTGCCTTGACTTTAGCACAGTTAAGGCACTTGGACACATACTCAGGAATATCCTTCTTCATTCTAGGCCACCAGTACAAGGCTTTAAGGTCTTGATACATCTTATTGGCACCCGGATGGATCGAGTAACGAGATTTGTGAGATTCATCCAAAATCATCATCCTAAGATCATCCCGGTTTGGTATCCACAACCGTTTTAAGTAATACATCAAGCCATCGTCCTTAGTTTCCAATAAGATCTCAGCCCCGCAAGACATCTTATTTTTCAAGTTATCTTGAGCCAATGAGTGTTGTTGGGCTGCGAGAACATCATTATGGAGATTAGTGTGCACTCGGACACTATGGATCTGAACTTGACTTTTGCGACTAAGCGCATCTGCTACTACATTCGCTTTACCTGGATGGTAGCGAATTTCACAGTCATAATCGTTCAACAGTTCAACCCATCTCCGTTGTCTCATGTTAAGTTCATTCTGATTGAGAATATGCTGTAAACTTTTATGGTCTGTAAAGACTACACACTTAGTGCCATAAAGATAATGTCTCCATATCTTCAAAGCAAACACGACTGCACCAAGTTCCAAGTCGTGTGTAGTGTAGTTCTTCTCATGAATCTTCAGCTGTCTCGATGCATATGCCACAACCTTTCCCCGTTGCATGAGGACACACCCGACACCTAGGTTCGATGCATTGTAGTAAACCACAAAATCATCATTTCCATCTGGCAATGTCAAGACAGGAGCATCACAAAGTTTCTGCTTTAAAGTCTGAAATGCCTCTTCTTGCTTCGGTCCCCACTCATAAGGTTTATTCTTCTGAGTCAAAGATGTGAGAGGGACAACAATCCTGGAGAAGTTCGAAATAAACCGCTGATAGTAACAGGCTAGTCCAAGAAATGATCGAATCTCCGTCGGTGTCTTCGGTGTACTCCAATTCTTAACCGCATCAATGTTTGCTGGATCCACGTGAACACCATTTTCATTGACTATGTGCCCCAAGAATTGAACTTCCTTAAGCCAAAATTCACATTTAGAGAATTTGGCATACAGTCACTCTTCTCTCAGGATCTCCAAAAACAACTTAAGGTGTTTCTCGTGTTCTTCCTTGGTCTTCGAGTATATCAAAATATCATCAATGAATACAATCACAAATTTATCCAAGTATGGCCTGCAAACACGGTTCATGAGGTCCATGAAAACTGTCGGTGCATTGGTAAGGCCGAAAGGCATTAATAGAAGTTCATAATGGCCATATCTTGTTCTAAACGCCATCTTGGGAATATCATCATCATGTACGTGAAGCTGATGATACCCAGACCTAAGATCGATCTTTGAGAACCATGCCGAGCCTTGAAGTTGATCGAAAAGATCATCAATGCGCGACAGTGGGTATCGATTCTTAATAGTTAGCTTGTTCAATTCGTGGTAGTCGACGCACATTCGGAATGACCCGTCCTTCTTCTTGACAAACAGGACCGGTGCACCCCATGGTGAATGGCTCGGACGAATGAATCCTTTATCAGTCAATTCTTGCAGTTGGCTTGCCAATTCTTTCAACTTCGAAGGCACAAGTCTGTAAGGAGCTTTGGCGACAGGGTTCGCACTAGGTACTAAGTCAATTCGAAACTCCACTTGATGTTCTGGTGGAAGACCCGGCAAATCATCTGGAAATACTTCAGGAAAATCTCTGATTACAGGAACGTCTTCAATGCTCTTTCCTTTCTCCTTTTTCTCCACAACGTGTGCTAAAAATGCTATACACTTCTTTCTAAGGTACTTGTGTGCTTTAATGCAAGACATCAGCTTAAGACCTTTACTAGAAGTTTCCCCAAAAACTCTTAAAGTTTCACCCGAAGGTAAGGGAATGCGAATGTATTTTTCATGACAAAAAATCTCCGCTTTGTGGGTGGCTAACCAATCCATGCCTATGATAAAATCAAAGCTACCAAGATGCATAGGTATAAGATCAATTGGAAAAATGTGATCATTTAAGTTCACAGTACATCCAACAATAACAGTTTCAATATTAATAGTGTTTCCGTCAGCCACCTCCACGTTAAATGGTTTATCTAAGTGTGTACGTGTTCTTCCAAGCATGCATTCAAAATCATATGAAACAAAACTCCTATCGGCACCAGAGTCAAATAAAACAGATGCGTAAGATTTGTTGATCAGAAATGTACCGTTGACCACATCCTGGTTGGCTTGAGCCGTGGGAGCATTCAGTTGGAGAGCTCTGCCTCTCGCCACCCTTTGATTATTTCCAGTCAATCTCGGGCATTGATTCCTGAAATGACCCACTTTGCCTCACTCGTAACAGGCTCTTGCCTGTATAGGTACCTGGAGAACAGGTACAGTTTGAGCTGGTTGAGCTTGCAGAGCGGGCAGTGCAAGCGGAGCAGGTTGCATCCTCTTGCGGTGCACTCCGACAAACGTTAGCAAAATGGCCGTACTTGCCACAGTTGTTGCAGACACTACACGGCAAGTTAGGCATGTGGTGATATCTGCAAGTATTGCATTGCGGAACAGCTCCAAAATTCCTAGTGTTGGAATTATTGGAGGACTGTTGAGTGACTAGAGTGGTAACAGCATAACTCCTAGCCTTCCGCTTCATGTTGCTGCTTTTTGATGAACTAGCAGCTTCGGTCTTGACTTCGGTCTTAGTTTCCTTGGCAACAGTCTTCACCTCAGTCTTCTTGGTTCCCTTTCTCGTGAGTGTTCCAGCCTTAACATGATTATCGATAAGTGTAGCAGATAGACGGATTGCAGCCTCCAGTGTTTTAGGGTTGCTTCCGTAGGCAGTGTCCTGAATCTGCATAGGCAAACCGCCTATATACTTCTCAATAGCTTTCTCCAACGGTGTCACCAGATGAGGCACCAGTAAACTATACTCATGAAAGCAGGTATTGTAGATAACATTCTCCCCACTATCTTGTTTGAGTTCCCAGAACTCAGTCTCCAGTTTCCTCATCTCACTGCGAGGACATAATTCAGTGGTCATCAGGTTTTTGACCTCAGTCCAAGTCAGTGCTAGGGCAGCATCAACTCCCCCCGTTCGTTTTTCCCCATTCCACCAAGTTAGTGCTCTCTTTTGGAAAACACTAGTGGCATAACGAACTTTCAGGTTCTCGGGGCAATCACTGTTGATGAAGGTATTCTCCATGCTCTCAAACCACTGCAGTAGACCAGTGGCCGTCTAAGAACCCGTAAACTTCAGTGGATTACAGGAGTTGAAGTGTTTGAATGTGCAAGCTGGTGGGTTTGCACCACCTCTATTCTGGTTGAGAGTCTGATTGTCTTGAGTTAATTGGTTCACCAATCTAGTAATGAGGTTTGCTAACTCTTGCATGCTAGAATTGGCATTACCGTTAGCATCTTCAGAGTTCGTATCATCACCGTTGTGACGACGTGGCGGCATGTTTCTGAGGATATTAGAAACATGTTACTACCGTTTACAACGTAATTCATACAAACTATGGTCAAATGAGTTCATCTAAACAGTTAGGATTACATATAGGAACTATATTTCTCTCCTATCTGTCATTAAACTTATAACAATTATAAATTTCCTAACATTATACTAAGTGTCCTAGTTGGTCATATCTAATATTAGCTAAATATTCCTAAGTACCAAACTTTCCCCACCCTATACTAACACTAACAACCTCCCGATGCAATGCAACAAGATTATATATAGGCCATATGCAGGGCTAGATCGCAACCTCCCCAACACCATCCCACCACTGTTGTATTGCACCACGATTATGCCCTTGTTAGAATTTAGGGTGTATCATGTCTCTTACCATTACTTCACTTCACAAACCTTATCCTAGGTAGGATAATTTTGAGTGAAGTGGTCCCTAGTTCCCTTGGGCAATTAGGTTCGTCTAATGTCTAAGTTCACCCGACATGTAGGTTTGCCTATTTCTAAGTTCACCTAATGTCTAAGTTCACCTGACATTAAAGTTCCCCTAATGTCTAAGTTCACTAAAATCCATACTAAATCCCATTGTCCATAATCATCAATAAGGGTTCATATCATCACTGAGTGCTCTTATTGTCACTAAGTGTTCATACTCTCCCCATAATTTATTCTCATCAAGTGTTGATACCATAACTAAGTGTTCGTATCATCACTATGCATTCATATTCTCACCAAGTGTCTATATCATCCTCCAAATCTCTAGTCTATCACCAAGTGTTCATATCGTTCGTTAATCCTATACACCCCACGTGTCCAATAAGTGTGTTCATAAGTGATTATATAAGTGTTCATCAAATATGATCATCCAAATTGTCAATCCAAACCAATTCCCAAACAACACTCCATCAACAACTTTCCCAGCATTTCCTAATAATATCCTATGTTCCTGACACTGACAGACCCCCGATATACTACAAATGGTATATGTATAGGGCATATGTAGGGGTTAGTCGCAACTGCCCCAGCCACCGTCCCACCACCTTTTTAGTATACCACGAGTGTGTCCTTGTCCGGTGATCCTAGATCAAACAAATAATTCCTAAAGCAGATAAGTTCCTAGGCAGTTAATTTCCTAAGCAATTAGTTTCCCAAACGGGTAGTTCATTATTCTTCAATATTGACATCCACCTAATGTACCGTAAATGGTATATATATAGGGCATATGTAGGGGTCAGTCGCAACTGCCCCAGCCAACATCCCACCACCTTTACGATACACCACGTGTATGTCCTTATCGAATCTTGCGGGCACAGTCAATAAAATATAATCAACAAGTATCATATGCATGGCAGATATATATCAGGAGTTCAAATAACATGTAGTAAACACATAAGCATGAAATCCTGAATATAATAACTAGTGTATGAAACAGCTTCATACTAGGGTATCCTACGGTTATAAACTAGGTCAACCATTTCTAGTAACCTAATTCCCTATAACCCAGGCTCTGATACCAACCTGTAACACCCTGACCGATGGCAGAAACGTCGGGATGCCA
Organism: Mikania micrantha; assembly: GCA_009363875.1. Taxonomy (NCBI): domain Eukaryota; kingdom Viridiplantae; phylum Streptophyta; class Magnoliopsida; order Asterales; family Asteraceae; genus Mikania; species Mikania micrantha. The sequence continues at coordinate 53,251,593 of CM018698.1, read as the reverse complement.
CGAGGGATGTGTAGATTGTTCATAAGCTCGTGGGCATCTAATTTAAATCATCACATATCATTTAATAAACCAAATTAATTACACAAAAATCATGTTCATCATGAATTAGTTACATCAAATACAAAAGAGATTTAGCTATCTAACTAAATTCAAATCTTCAGAATTTCAGTTATTTAGCTAAGTCCAAGATCCTACGTGACGATTTCCCAAAAGAAGGTAGAGCTATCCTGCCCTACTTATTTGTTTTCATTTCCTAAAACATGTGAAAATCAAGTGTCAACTACGAAATAGTTGGCAAGAAATCATAAGTTTTTATGTATTAAAAATGTTTATAAAATGTTTATGAAAGTTTAAAAATAGGTTTATGAAAGTTATAATTTCCCCGAGAAAGTCCACATTTGCACCTGCAAGATAATCCAACTCTGCCATAATCCAACAAACACAACATCCAAACAATTCAAGTAATCACGTACACAATAATCACAAATAATTATCCACATATATTCAACTAATCACATCAATTCAATAATCATCAATCATCATAATCATATCAATATAAGTTACCACGGAGGACCTCAGTCAACTCAGTCAACTCAATCAACGGCGGAATCATCGCGGAGGACCTCAGTCAACTCAACCAAATTGTTTCTATAAGTGTCAATACGTGCACTGCGGAGGACCGCAGTCAACTCAACCAACAGTGGAGTCTCTGAGGAGGACGTTAGTCAACTCACCAACAGTATCTCAATCATCACGGATGACCCAAATCAACTCAACCAACAATGACTCACGGATAAGTAATAATCCATCTCAATCAATAATCAATAATAATCTATTAATATGAATATCATATTGATAATCCAGGTGTCACCCATGTGTTATCAAAATAATATTTAAATTGGTATACATGTTTAACCTCCGAGTTTAAAAACAAACAGTTCAAAAGGAGGTTATGAGAACTCACCTGAGTCCTTAGAATAGTGTTCGCGTAGAATGCGCGCTAGCGTATGTAACTCAAAAGAAGCTCAAATATTTGTAATTAGTGTGTTTTTCATCTTCATAAGTAGGTGCGTTTCATATCAAGTTAGGGTCCATGCAAGTTTACTTTAAACTCAATGGTATTGTATTAACTTAGTTTATTTATTCTAAGTTATCTTATCACCCTTTAATATTTAATCACTCATCATCGTATCATTAAAATTGAAACTTGTCAGTTGTAATTATCCGTTATATGATGATTTTAAATAATGTGACAAGGTTTACAAGTGGTAAGGATAATAACTTTTTACATATGTGCACACCTTTGCATATGTCTACATGCATGACTAACTTAGTTGACCACCTTGATATAGTTATAACACCCAATTCACATTATAAAAATTATATCCATGTCTTTATCACAAAAGATTTTCATTAGGTACAATATTATATTTCAAGGCCCATATTATCAAGAAAAGGTGGCAATCCCTTAAATTTCTCATGCATGCATGGTTACACCCCACTACCTTGTTTTTCTTATTCACTTTTAGCATTTAGATAAGGTATTTAGTTCTTAACAACCCTTGACCAACCCATAGATCTTAGGTTCGCTGCTAAGCTCGTAAGTTTAACCATAGGTTCGGCTAGGCTCACGGCTTCCTCAGCGTGGGTTAGCATAGGTTCGGCCTTAGCAGGGTATCCATGGGTAACAGGTTCGCTGCCAAGGAGGAGAGGAGGGTTCGGCTGATACCCTACTTGTGAGCCAGGTTCGCTAGGCACCCAGGAAAGGTTCGGCTGGGCTGCTAGGGTTTGTGAGGCTGGGTTCGGCCCTACTAGGGTTCGGCACTATCCATGGGTTCGATAGTCTGCATGGTTCGGCCAACTCCTGTTCGTGACATGCCAAGGTTCGTAGCTAGGGGTAGGTTCGCTTAGGCCCAAGGTTCGGCCACCCTAGAGGGTTCGGCCACCCCTTGTTTCCTGCCCTTGAAGGTTCGTGATGCCAGGAGGGTTCATGGAGCTGTGCATACTTAGTGGATCCCATGTAGGTTCGGCCGACCCTGAGCGAACCTCACAGGTTCGCGACGATCTGAGTTCGACCAACCTCATGAGGTTTCTGTTCATCATCACTCCCATCGAGCCCTAGGTGTTTACAAGTTCTCCTATAGCTTGCACAATTCACTACCCCACCGATTTACCCATACAAAACCCTAAAATCGTTTAAGTGTTGACAACCATGTACTCATGAAGTTCTTTAACAAAAACCGAAAAGTAAATGGGCCTCTTGCCTTCCAATCGTGTCCAACAGCTGGGTTTCTTCGTATTCTCTTGTTCCCCTCGATCACACGAACACGTGGACACCAAGATCTTGCGATTCCGTTGAGTAACGAGAGAGATATCGTAGAGAGAAGTTAGAGAGAGAGGGTGTGCGTGTGTGTGTTTTAGAGGGAGAGAGAGTGTTTTGTTAAATGAGAAATAAGAAGTAATCTTCCTCATAAAGAACACGTGTATTCCCCGTGTGTTAGGTCTCGTTTTTATCGCGTTAAAAATGTTTAGATGCTCGGTTTTTAACGTAAAACACATTTAAAAACATAACTCACTTAAATAAATATGTTTTGTTTTAGTCAAATGATTTTAAATTAAATCGATTTAAATAAAACACTTCCGTTTACATTTGTTAATTTAATTAATTATATTAAACAAGTTGTCCTGATTTGTTTTAGGTTGTGATTCCTAATAAATGTTATTAGTTTCCATTTATTAATTTAATATCGTTTGATATTATTTCATTATTTCGTCGAATCCGATGCTCGTATCGCATTTCGATTCGATTTACGATTTACGGAATATCGTCTCAGAATGTTTTTCTTAATAATTATATTCGTGTGAATCGTCACCCACGCGAATACATTTATTAAGTTAATATTTCAGAGTTAATATTGGTGTTTAAATTGTGTTCATAACCTCACCATCGCGTGATCAATTCCAATTATACTTCCATTATTTTATGAACTTTAATATTATCAATCCCAATACAAAACCCACTAAACCAAGTCACTGACACATCCGTGATAGACCGAAATATGCATATGTATAGGGCATATGTAGGGGTCAGTCGCAACTGCCCCAGCCACCGTCCCACCGCTATTTCGATAAACCATGACCATGTGTCCTTGACTATGTTTAACAACCCAACTATAACAAACTCCTAATTCCTTTCCATTCCAGCCAATAATCCATTATCCGTGTATTCATATGCGATAACTCTCTGGTTCTGTTTAGTTGGGTTACAACTAAACTTCCCATGGTTTACGCATATAATAATATGTTCTCAATATGTATACCAATCATCAATAATATCATCCAATAATTCATTATAATAAATAATTATTATGTCAGGTCGTAACAGTACAATCGTACATATGTACGGACAACCTGAAGTACAGTGATGTTACACTTCTAAAGAAATCTATTCTTTTGCAAGTATTTATCTTCCGATATAAATTCTCTGCTTCTGAATTCATTTTCTTCTGATTACTTGTTAAGTGTACTCTTCATAAGAAGAACTTGTCTTCTGTAGCATACACTTCTCTGTTGCAAATGTTCTGATCTCTTCCGATACTACACGACAAATTTCTCCTTTATTAATCAGAAGCCTTTCTTTCTTAATTGTGCTACACAGCTGTCATGGAAGACCTTTTCATCTTCTGTCACTCCGGATCTCAAAATTTAATGTTTCTCTATATTAAATGCTGACATCTGAAGGTATAAAAGGCTCCCGTCCATTCAAATTTTCATTTGCTTCTTCTTCAATCGTCAGTTTTCTCCGAGTAAATCCTAACCGTCAATCTCCAAATGGCTCTCCTTGCATTCAAACCTGCTCACAACCTTGTCGCATAACTGTCTGCTGATCATGATGCTGATTTTGCACCGATCATCTCGTTCCTTAGAAGAAGTAGGTATTTTACGGCACTCACAGTTAACCTCGTGGTGTTTGAATCTCATCACCAACAGTTTTGGGGGACCTGTTCTATTGTTGATTCTCCAACTGGTAGATCTCTCTTGGCTACTATTGATTCTCATCCGATATCCATTTCTGTGGAAACAATTTGTCGACATCTTAACCTCAATGATGTCAGGGGAAGTGTTTCTTTCACAAGGGATGAGGTAGCAATGACCTTTCGGTCAATGGGGTACGAAGGTCCTCGTCCTTCAACTACTTATTTGAAGGGTAGAGTGTCCTATAATTACAAGTACCTTATACATGTATTTTTACATTGTCTTTCAAATAAAACCAGTGGTTGGGATCAAATTCCCTCTGATCTGGCTTCGGCTATTCATGTGTTGATCTCCAATAACTTGTTCAACTTGTTCAACTTTTCATCTTTTGTTTCAATAACTTGGTGGACAATCTGTCATCACCAAAGAAATTTTGTATGTATCCCAAGTTTTTGCAGCAAATATTTAACGGTGAGTTGCTCTCTTCGCTCTCACTATCTGGGAACATTTACAAAGCACCCTTGGTTACTGCCAAGGTTTTTGTGCAATTAAAAAAGATGAGTGCTCAATTCTCTTGAACTTTCACTCCTTTTCTTCCTTCCATGGAGTCATCTGCTCCCCAAGGTTACAGCTCCGTCAAACCAACAGATGCTAAACCCACGCCTTCCAGTCAAACCTCCCATTCTATCAAAGTCACCTACAAAAGCAAACGAAACCCTAAAACAATTGTCTACAAATGTTCAGGCTCCTTTTTCCGATCCCAAAAAGAAAAAGGCAAAGAGACCTGGTAAGGGCCCAGTTCTGCCTAAGGTGCTAACCACACCTATTCCTTTACCATTGGATCTTCCTCAGGATCCAGTGGCTGCCTCTCACCCATCCAATAGCCCTCAGTGTATGTCACCATACATACCTGAGAAAATTCAAAGGGATGCCACTTTACAGGAGCCTACTTCTTTGGAAGTCGCTCCTCTAGAATAAGGGCTGTCTCCCAGATCCATAGGTTTCTCTACCCCATCAAAGCCCCCCACTCATCCATATACCTAAGCTCACGGTACCTCCTCGGCTACTCTATATAACCCACTTTCTCCCACTTCCCAAACTTTAATGAGAGTGATGACAGAGTTGCAAGAGAAGTTCCCAGACCCAGAGCTTAAAAAAACAGAAGTTAACCCAGCAGTGTTGAAGGCGTTAATACAGTGGAGTCTACCACTACTAATGAACCATCTCTAGTTCATCAGGACAATGGTACAGGAAATAAGGCCTCCTTTATGGCAACTCACATTGCTGATGACTCTTTGAGGTCATCTTCAATGAGAGGAATCTAGGGTACCAAGAAACCACATCTGGTGATGGAGGTGCAGGAGCAAGCTCAAGAATTCACCACCTAATGACTCCACTCTAGTGGATGAGGGCCCAACTATTCAGGAATTGACGGTCACCATTTCCACCTTACAAGCCAAGGTAACCGACATGGAAGTTGAGGTCGCTACCTTGAGGCTGCAGATCCAACAGAAAGAGGCTACCATCTTGGATCTTTAGTGCATACCACCCATTGTCTGCTCACCCTTCCATCCTGATCCTAGTCAGGTGTCCTCTCTTTCCCACGATGCTACCAAAAAGGGGGAGAAGGAACAACGTATGGCGTCAGTATCTCCAGCAGAAGGAGAGGAGGCAGTTGCTCCATCTACAACAGAAGGAGAGGAGGAAGATGCTTAAGAACCCACTCCATTCCTAACCAATTTGGATAGGGAATGGGATGAGTTCTTGAGCACTTACTTTCATCACTTTGGCTCTCCCTCCTCATCCTCTTCCGAAGCTGCAGGGGCATCCATGGAGAAAGAACAAGAACTCACATTCAACATCTCCATGGAGCCCAGATGCCCTGATGGGATCCGAAAGTCCCCTTCTGGGGCTAAGTCCCCTTTTGGAACCACATCCAAGGTCACCATGGAGAATCCCATTCAAGCAACAACCTCTATCTCCTTGGAACCTATGTCCCCTCTTGAGACAATGGCTGATGAACCTATGTCCCCTCTTGGGCAAATGGCTAATGAAGACCTCTCTTCAAATCCTGAGCTCTATGAGGACACTACTATGTAACCTTTCAAGTTGGTTGGTCAACTGGAGGAGGCAGTGAATGATGAGGTTAACTTCGAAGCTGTAGCTGCTTCCGAAGGCCTAGTCATACTTGAGGTATCTTCCTCAGATGAGCTATTGGCCGATGAACCAACTGGTAAGGCCCTAGGATCCATCTCCTTTGGGTTAAACACGATGGATAAAGTCAAAAGGAAACTAACCCTAGAGGAGGAAGCTAGACAGGAGGAGAGGATGCCAGTCATGAAGAAGGGCCGACCAGATACTTCTCTGGATAGAGAGATTCTACGACCCCTTGGTCTCCTCTGGGAGAAGGGGTTTGATATTGATGAAGTACTACTCTGGTCGGTACCTCAGATGGATGCTGAGCTGGATAGGGTGCAACAGCTTGAATAGGCCACTGCTGCAACCAAAGCTATGGTATCTTCCAAGAAGAAACAAAAGGAAGATGCCTACCGAGAGAAAATGAAACAGTTCCTAATGAACTATAACTTCTCTCGAAGACAGCTTGTTCCTATGAAGAACTCCACCATGGATCTACACATAAGAGATATCAAAAGTAAAATAGCCAGGGGAGAATTACCTTCAGTGGAGCAGATCCAGGCACAAAAGGAGGCTTTAAACCTAGGCTTTAAGGGATGAATACTTCCTGACAAACCTCTCTCTAATGAAGCACTCAGAGAAGGATTGGAAGTAATGTGTGATGCTTCAACAAAGGCATTCTTCCCAAAGCAAGACTCTCCCACTCCTCTATCCAGTCCCTCATTTGATAAGATGCCCATATCCTCAGTGATTAGAATCAAAAGAAGTCACACAAAGCAACAAACCACCAATACTGATCCTGCTGAACACCCAAGGATGGAAGAAAGAAGAGAAGAAGAGGTGGTAGATAGGTCAGAGGCTGCAGGAATGGATCCTGCAGCAGGACCAGAGATCACTGCAGAACCTGAAGCAGCAGTGGCCTCTCTTGAAGCAGAAATGGCCTCTCCTGAAGCAACATAGGGCTCTCTTGAAGCAACTGAAGCTGAGGAGAGTGAGAGAGAGAGAGAGCAGGAGGAGCAGGAAGAAGAAAGTCAACGATCAGGTCAGATCATTCCTTATAGAAAGCGTGGACCTTTCAGAAGATGGAAGTCCAGAGCCAGAAGAAGACTTGAGGAAATGCCCAAAAGTGTGTATTTCCCTGTAGTTGAATGGAGCTATTCATCCCTGAAGAATCAATTTGTATTAAAATACTGCAATGGGAACATAGTGAAGCTCAAGGAGTATGAGATTTTCTCTCGTCCTGCTCCATATATCTTTGATCTGGAAAACCCGCCTTTACTCAATCCAGATAATCACACTGAAGGAAGGCTCACACCAAGACTGGTCAAAAGAAGAGCTGAAACCATGAAAAATTAGGGATATAAGTTTTGGTAGCATCAGCCTAGGGGGAGACTGTAAGATCGATAAAGGTTGATGCTCACCAAAACATCTCTTGAACCAATCTTGGACTCTCAGAAAACAAACATCCTTCGGAAGAGAAGAGTTAACCTTCGGAAGAACCACTACTTCCGAAGGATAATTCTCTTCTTCTGAAGGCTATACAACAGATTGAAGCTTTTGAATCCCTCCTCAACACTTAGAAGTTCAAAACACTCAGAGCTTCCGAACGACTATCAGCTGCTTTCAAAGACAATGACTTGCGACGACTTTCTCTGAAAAAGATTCCGGACACTTATCGAAATAATCGGATCTGCTTTCTCTTATCAAGACCAACAAAGAATACATACAGATGATAGTTAGAAGCAAAACAAATTTGTCAGAACTAAAAGATACGAAGCATTTAATGTCTTTTGTAGTTTTGGTATTTATTGTAAAAGTCAATGGAGTCTTTTGTATTAATTGTAATTAATATGGCTTCGCCTGTCAAGACCATAACAGATACTAGATTTAGCATTCATTTGTTTCTAGTGTTTTGTCCAGCTGAGTATCCCAACGAGGATACATCGGTAGGTCTTAGTATATAATCCTTCACTTGTAACTTTGCAAGAGTACGAGTGTGTGCTTGAGCTTTAGAGTCTTCTTCACTTTGCATTTGAACAAAATATACTTTGACCTTGAAATCAACTTTATTTGTGTATTGTATTTGTTCTGCAAGTGTGAGTAAGTTGAGTTGATAAAATCTTCCACATCTATCAAGCTCAGTAGAAGATTGCTTGTGAAAGTGTTGTGTTGAATTACATAACCCGATCCAACAGCTCATGATATAAAAGAAAGATTTCATATTATACACCATAACATGTCCCAAAATATTACATGTTCATTTTCTTAGTACAATACATCATCAAAGCAAATGAGTTCAACTAAATGACATCTTGATTCATTAGGTCAACTAGTCTACAATCCACTAGGCTGCTATCCTGACATGCTACCCTGTTACACATGCGCCACCCTTGCGTATGATCACACCTGTTCGTACCCTGAGAAGCATGTAAAAAACAAGGTCAATAATATGTTGGTGAGTTCATAATTTATAATTAGTAAACTTTGATATATCATAAAATAAGAGTTCAAGGGAATAGTTTACTGCGTGAATGGTAACTTCCTAAAGTCACATATATTATCCCGAACCAGCTAGTATCGTATATGTATAGGGCATACGTAAGGCCCAAGACCCAGCCGCTAGCCCACCACGCCTCAGCTGATTCATGACTATATAACTAACATGGATAAGAAGTTCCGCTACACATGCACTACACTATACCTCTTGAACTTATTATCCCAAGTGAGCTATTTGATCCACATAATTAGATAGTATCGTAGAGGGTGTCTGTCTATTCTATTCCGCACATGTCCATTTACCATGGCTAACCTTGTGTTGCCCTTGTTGATTAGATCACACAGATCTAATCCTAATGGTGATGTAGACATCTTGTTGCGTAACGTATCGGCCTCGGCGTCGGAAGTTTATCAAACGAATAGTACTATCTACGTTACTGCCGGTTGACACTCGTCAACTAATGGTAAATGAATGATTGATGAAGGGTCTTAATAATGTGTGCATGTACATGAAACTCTAACGTGCCTCAGTGAATATGCAAAACAGACACCCTCCTTTGATAAATGGATATACGAAATTCTTAAGATTTACATCATAATACATAAGTATATGATTGTGGGAAAATAGTATTTGTAAACAATCGTTTCATGCTCTCAGCCCAAAAGTTTTGAGAAAATGTTTCATGAAAAATGGGGCTATGAACTCACCTATAGTTCGCAAGTTGCTCGGGATGGTGTGGATCGCCTGAAGACGCTTCCAATCAAATAGTTGCGTTTGTAGTTAACAGGTTTTAGTAATGTATTTATATTTTAACCATCTTATTGGTTTCTTATGGATTTATATCCTTGGTATCATTTAAATTTGTTTGGCTTTCAACAATTAGTCTTTTAATGTGGTCGGTTAGGGCGAATGAACAGTCAGTACGAATGACCCTTGTTTTGTGCGAATGAAGCTCCGCGAATGACCGGAGTCATTCTTACTCCTCATTCGTACGATTGGATCGCTCACTCGTCCAAAACCTCTTTCGTCCAACTCACTCGTGCGAATGTCAAGCAGCGAATGTCCACACATACTTCTACGAACGACTTATTCATTCGCACGAATGAGACGATCAGATGTCTCATTCGCCTGCAACTCGACCGAAAATGCCTTTATTGATTTTCGGCCGCATTGGTGATGATTTTGTCGATCGAAGCTTCTGAGGGTGTTAGGGAACTCGTTGGTGTGATTATTTGAGCGAAACACTCACCGGAGACTTTGGAAGGGTCGTGGGGTGATAATTTCATCATTTATTGTAGAAGGGTTCTGTTAAATATTTAAAGGCGTTCGTAATTTACCTTGAAGGAACAAGTTGTTACAATAACCGTGATAATCCACTTATGTGGTAAACCCCCAAGTCCTCCCCTAAAACTCGACTAACCAAGACTAACTGATAAGTTGCGGCTGCAAGCAAGCAGGCCAGTGGCCTCTAAGAATTATTGGTCTAAGTGAGGGATTGAAATTGAGACATCTATGTTGTCTCTCGTTCACTTTAACAACTATACCTCTTTCTTGGATGTTCAAGTTAGGATAACTGGAACAATGGAAATTGGATCAATTGATTTAGCCAACCAATTTACCTAGCTACTAGCTTGGTTAGACTATTTAAACCCTAATTCTCTATATTATAAATATGAAATTATGTAATTGTAATTCCTCACCACCATCTATGAAATTAAATTCATTTGTTAGTGTGGCAATGGATGTAGATCAGTTTAGATTAAGCCACATTAAATTTAGTGTTTGTTTTTAATTCTTTTTTGTGTGTGCCCGTCTATGTGTTTCTAGATTATGATTACCATCATCAGCTGATCGACATCAGCAGAGCAGAAGATGCTGGTTAATTAGCACTTAGCAGCCCTCCAGTCAAGTCAACTATCATCGTTCAAACGCTAAGTAGTCTAAGGTCAACACAAGTCAACTGGTTGACTAAAAGAAAATCGATTAGAATGTAAGGATCTATAAACTGGGATACCCCGATCCTAAGGATAGGTGTTATGCAAGTCGCCCCATCACTCCACGTGGCGCCACGTAGGCGCCGCATAATCAACCAACACCATCACCCCTTATCACTCCATATCATATTTTCATATGTTATCCATCACTTCCCCATCACTTCACGTCATCACTTCCCCATCACTTCACGTCATCACTACCTTTTCCCCCCCTTTTTCGCCCCTTTCTTCTCCTTCACGACGTGAAGGTGCTCACAGGCTTGCCACCACCCGGTGGTCACACCCCATATGTTATGGTCCATCACGTGAAAGGGGGCGTGTGGGAGGGTGGTCAAGCCCTCTCACTTTACATAACACATAGCCTAACAGATAAGTGGGTCCAAACATTATAGGATACAATGATCACACATTCATGCAACATCTAATAGATCGTTTTTAAGTTTTAACAACATAAATTAATTTCAAAATGTAACATGTTTATAATTAAAGAATTAGAGAACGTAACATACCATGATCGTAAAAAATAAGTTGGAAAGAAGAAGAAAACAAAAAAAAAATCATAAGTTCATCAAAGGAGGATATAATTTAAAGAAAAAAAATAAGAGTCGATAAAGGGATTTTGTTCCTTAATGAAACCTTGATGTTTACCTACAAATAATTGCATCTAATTTTAGAACTCGTCTCTCTAATGCTGAGAATATTTGAAAGGATATGTTCCTAATTTTAGTAAGATCACATTTGCAATTTCCCATTTTATAAAAATTACTTCTTGTTTGGTTTAACCTTGAAAATGCTATTAGAATATATATAGTCACTATATTTAGTAAATATTATATTTAAGTCAGTCTAATTTGAACAATTAGTAATATACCATCCGATCCGAATTCATCCGAATAACCCATATAAACATATTTTATTCCTTTTATTCAGGTTGAATTCAGTTATCCGATCATTGAAACAATATTTTGTATATCCGATATCCGATCTGATCCGAATAAGAAAAATAGCTATCCTGTCTGAGTCTATCCAAATATCTCTAATACAAATCAGTTTTTCGGGTTTTGTATACAATTCAGATTTTGGATTTTTTGAACACCTACTCGTCTCTTTCTAAAACTAAATATATTTGAAAGGATATTTTCCTAGTTTTAGTAAGATCACATTTACAGTTTCTCATTTTATAAAAATTACTTCTAATTTGGTTTGATAAACTTTGTAACGCTATAAGAATATAGTAACTATATTTAATAAATATTGATGTGCGTACAATTATGTATATTATTACAATTAAAGAGTATTAGGATTTAATTAGTTCATGTAGTTAAAAAAGTTTTATATTGTTTTATTAGTAAAATAGTGATGGAACGTATCACTCATAAAGTGTGTTAAAAAGTTGATAAATTAAACAAGGAACTACAAATAGTAAACGAATATTAAGGTTAGTGTTGAATCATGTGCTTGTTGTAACTAAAACGATTTAAGAGTTGGTTAACATGTTGGGTAGTTATAAAAAAAAAAGTTTTCGTTAAATAAAATAAACGAATATAACCTTCTTTTTTTTTTTTTTTTTTTATTCACAGCTTATAACCATTACTTATCTTGAAAACAAATATCCAGGAATTTGATGTCTTAACATGTGTTATTGAGTTGTAAAGTGAAAGAAGTGATGCAATTGGATCTCTAAATTCCTAATCCAATGTTTAATTAATTGCAATTGATTAATGAACAGATAATAAAGTGCAAATTATTATATGTCCACTTTACAACTCTATTCCTTAGATGGAAATTATGACAAATTAAATAGACAATCAGATACACACATAATATATATATAATAACCAATGATCAGCAAGACAAATGCAACCACTTAGAGTTATTAATCATTAACTATTACATATGATATGGTATGACGATAACATGGAATCTCTTTTAAAGAATTGGAAAAGAGAATCGGATGCTTTGAAAAAAGATTTAATTGTACTTATCTAAGATTATAGAAGATTGAGTTTTGAATGATTCTTGTGGATGATGATGAGTTAGGGAAAAGGGTTTGTGATATTTTTATCTTGTAGCAACTTTTAAAATCCATGATATAATAATATGAAACTTAAGAATTGAGGAGATTAGTTAATTAGGTTATGGTATTAATTGGTATATACAATGTTAGTTGATCTTTGTGATTTTCTTAACAAATAGGCTTATGAAAATTGGTCCGTATTGATGAATGGCTTATCAAAATTGGCCGTATTGATGAATGTTTTATTTTACGACGTTATAAAAACTAATTGGTTTTCAGTTATATAAACAGAAGAAGATATTTGTCTTTTACTCTTTCTTTCACGTAGTTTTTATTTTTCCCTGTTAGTTTATCGTGAGTCATGTCAATAATATCCGGATGTTCTATAAAAAGTTGGCTAATCTTATTATAATTATGTGTTCTACACATATCTAACTTTGACAATTATACCACACGGACCCCCAATATAGACACAAATAGTGTTTTATTTAAGGGCTTTTAAAACATTTCATACACATTAACACATTACAATTATATCAATATATTAAAGGACAATATGTTAGCTATAAGTAGCACCTACCTGGCTTCCGAAGAGGTGTAGTGTTGAACCTTCCATATGCCTGTTTTTCTTTATTTTTGTAGGATTTTTTGTTACTTTTTTTACATCTGTTTATTTTTTTTATTTGTCTCCTAGGAGGTTCAAATTTTTTTTCATATTGTAGCCCCTTCTCATTTCTTTTTGTTTTCTATTGTGATAGATATTTCGTTTTATAGACACGTGGATCGGGTTTATATATTGTTGGATAGGATTATCTACTTTGCACAACACTTAATCGATGATTCTTCTTCCAAGTTAGTAGATACGGAATAGTCTATCAACTACTCTTGAAAACACTAAGATAATGAAAAAACCTTCACAAGAAGGTACTTCAATCTCAATATATATTTCTTTCACTAGCAAAGTGTACAAGACTTTTAGCAAACTTGCATACTTTACTTAGTTATAAGTAAAATGTTATATACTGAAAAATACAATTGTATTCTCATAGGAATAGAAAGCTGGACAAAACATTAAAAACAAACTAAAGTTAATTCTAGCATTATATTATGATTTGGTAGGGCAAGCCATGGCAATTACAATTAATACAAATAACTCCATTGGCTTTTATATTAGTTATCTAGACTACAAAAGACATTATTGAATATGTCTTTAGAGAATCTTCTACTAATCTGATAGTGGTAACATATTGCTGACTAACATAGAATGTCTTTTGATCTGTTTATAAGTGTAGAAAGCAATTATGAATATTTCTTCTATTGGAATGCAACATTAGAAGTTGAAAGTTTTTAGAAGTCTTTGAATCGGAAACTATTGAGCAATCTCCAATCTTGAACGTTGGTAAAGCATCAGAAGACATTAGTAAGATATTTATTATTGGAATATTAATGTCTTCCAACGTGTTGCACTCTTCAGAAGTTTTGTCTCCTGTCTGGCCATCGGAATAATAGAGTTATCCTCCGAAAGTATTCAGTTTCCGAAAGCTAATTATACCTTCCGAAGGCTGATGACTAGCTTTCAATGGATAATTATATCCTTTCGATGCCTTCTAGACTTGTGGGGTATTGGTTTGGTCAGGGGAGTTAGGGTTTTGTTAAACACTAGTTTTTTTGTGATCTTACATATATCATATTGTTTTCAAATCACAAGTGGGATTAACGTTCTCTGTCAAAATTGGGGTTTTATGATCTTGTTTTGTTTTAGTTATTTTAAGGAGATATGCGTTTTTATGACCTGGTTCGAAAAAAATCTCTTAAAATCTTAGAGTTTTACATCAAAGGTCTTTGCATTGTGTTTTTTGAATCCGCTGTTCTGCTTAGTGCAACACATTTAGGTATGTAAAACATTAATGTAGATTTAAATATATATAAAACACTATTTTGTCCTATGTGACACAATATAATAATTTTAATAGACTCATTAAAAAGAAAAAAAAAAATAAGACATGTCAAAAAGAGATCTCCTGCGGTGTGACGTGAATACATGATTACGAACCATATTACACGTGTTGCAACACTGATATTAACTTGTTATGTTTAAAAAATGAACGTATGGAGTTACAAAAAGTTAGTTATGGTGACCAAAACATAGATAAAAAATAGTTTTGTAATAGCAATGTAGTTTTTTAGTCGATGTTTATCTCATTTTTTTTCATGATAACATGTTACTGTTAGTTTATATTACCCATGATTATTGTTATTAATTTTTTAGATTAAGAAATAGAAGTTATTAACTACATATTAGATTATACATAATAATTTAAAAGCTAAGTGTCAAAATAATATTTTATAAAGTCAAGTATTACGTTTAACAGTTTTTAAAGTTGAAAGGAGTGATTGATAAAAAATGTTATGGACACTTCTAAATAAATAAATACATAGAAAATGTTAAAGAAAATTTGTCATCGCAAACATTTTGATATCTGATTATTGCTTACGACAAAAGGAGTGTCCCAGCTATGAAAACCAAGGGTCCCCGGTTAAAAGACATGATTATTGCTTACGTGCTAAATAAGTCGCCTCATAGTATATACGAACGAAACGGAACAATGCTACCTCTTAACTTGTAAAAGTTAATAATATTTAAGTTTATAAGACGTATATTTATTCTCTATATTATATATATTCCGATTTTTTTCCTAATAATTTTCGTTTTTTAATTTAGAAAAAAATAGTCATAGATTACATCAATTAATAGTAAATGTTGGTACCGTGAAAAATAAGATCAACACTGATTGAAAACATCAATATTGCAACTGTTTTTTTATCTATATTTCAAACTCCAAAACCAAGTCTTTGCAACTTCGTACCTTTATTTAATGTATAATCAGGTTAGTGTCACATATGTAACATGCGTAATGAATTTCGTAAACATGCCCCATCGTGCGATGTGGTTGTGGTTTTTAACTTTATCTTATATTTTATTTATTAAATTACTAGATGCTTGACCCGTGTAATACACGGGTTTGCGAATAAAAAATAATGTGATTTTATAATTATGTCTTCATGAATTTACATAATTAAAATAATTTTATTATAGCTTTTTTAAATTTACATGTTTATATTAATATTAATAATATTAGTTATACCTTTTTTATATTGAAAGACTTTAAAGATAAAAAGTTATAAATTGTTTTTCTTAAAACACACACACACACACACACATATATAATATTAAACATAGATGTATTAAACATTTACACATGTTAAATATTTGAACTTTAAAATTATTTGTTTAAAATAACATAATAAATATTTTTCAAAGACTTTTTATAAAACATAAATAAATAATTGATTCATTGTAAGATCATGAAGCCTGATGCTTTCTGAAACTATCTAAGTCCTTGTCTTAACTCCCAGAAGTCCAATAAAGATCTTGGAAGAACAGTGCTATCTTCGGGAAGTAAATGGTCTTCGGAAGGAACTTAAGTTCCTCAGAAGACCAAGTACCTTCGGAAGATAGCATTGTTCTTTGAGATCTTCCAAGGAAGACAAAAGCTTTCGAAGACAACAGCTTCTGAGTACAAAGACTTCCGAAGACTTGTTTCTGACAAAGATTCCATATACTTAAATAAAATAGTCAGAGCTGCTTTATTTCTTGAAGACCAACAAAGAAGACATTCTTATGATTGTCAGCAGCAAAGGAGATTTGTCAGAACTACAAAGATATCAAGAATTTAATGCCTTTTGTAGTGTAGGCATTTATTATAAAAGTCAATGGAGTCTTATGTATTAATTGTAATTAATATGGCTTAGCCTGTCAAGACCATAACAGATACTAGTTTTAGCATTAGTTTGTTTCTAGTATTTTGTCCTGCCTTGTATCCCTACGAGGATACAACTGTAGGTTTTAGTATATAACCCTTCATCTATAACTTAGAGAAAGAGTGCTTGTGCTTGAGCTAAGACTTGTAAACTCAACAGTTGAATGCAATATACTTTAACCTTGAATTTATAATTGCTTCATGTATTTGTTTCAATCTGTTTCTGCAAATCAAGTTGATAGAATTTCCGCATCCATCAACTTTGTAGAAGATACATTGTGAAAGTGCTGTATAAGTTACATAACCCGATTCATCAAGTGGTATCAGAGCTTTGGCTCTCTAACTTAAGTAACTAACCATTCTTAAGTTACCAGTTGTTATCTTCTACTACTCTTTGCTCAAAATCCTTTTGATAAAATGACTACAATGAACAAGCACGACACATAAAATGTCACACTCAACAAACCTCCTCTGTTTACACCAGATGATTATGACACCTGGAAAGTTAGAATGGAGGGGTTTATCAGGAATCAAGACTTCAAGTTTTGGAAGTCGGTTCTTGAGGGACCCTTCATTCCAACTATTGCTGTTGCAGGTACTGGTGGAGCACTTGTGCCAAAAGACCCATCTTTGTACTCAGATGAGGATTACAAAAAGATGGAGGTGGATTCTAAGGCACTGTGGCTGATTCAGATGGCAATCCCAAACTCTATCATACATGCATTCAAGAAATGCAAGTCTGTCAAAGAGCTGTGGAACTCTTTGCAACAGATGTGTGAAGGGTCAAAATATGTGAAGGAGAATAAGAAGGATATGCTAAAGCAAAAGTTTGAGAACTTTTGCCCAGAGAACAATAAGAAGATGGCTTCTCAATATTTAAGGTATGTTCAACTAGTTGATGAGTTAACTGCTGCAGGTGTGAAGATGGAGAATCAAGATGTCATCAGAAAGTTTCTAAGATCACTTCCACATGCTTGGAATATCTATTCTGTTGCTATTCGTAGAACATAAAATCTTAGAACTTTGAAGCTGGGAGAATTATTTGGTATACTTAGTGCATACCAAATGGAGATTGATGCCCAAGAACCGAAACCTACCTCAATTCCATCAGGTTCAGCTGCCTTGTATGCCTTCATCCACAATCCTTCATTTCAAAACTATCAGCCCATCTACCATTCAAACTCCACACCCATTATCACCTTCCCTGAAACACCAACTCCATCAATTTCTCTATCAAACCTATTAGCAAGCTCAACTCCACTGCTCACCTCAAGCCAGGAGCATTCATGGCCGAAGAAACAAATTATTTTCATTTGTGTCAGGAGGATCTAGATGGGATCCCTGCAGATGAACTTGAAGAGATGAACATCAACTACCAGATGGCCATGATCTCATACAGAGCAAAAAAGTTTTACCAGAGAACTGGAAGACACTTCGCATAACATGAAAACTGGGTTTGGTGTGGATAAGTCTTAAACTCAAATGCTTTAACTGTCAACAGCTGGGGCATTTTGCAAAAGAATGCAAATCTCCAAGTTCTCAGCCATCAACTTCAGGTCAACCAAATCACAAAGCAGCAAGCTCTTCCAACAGTGCAAACATCGCAGAACAGCACGATTTTTCTGACTGGAGCTTTCAAGCTGAGGAAGCATCTACCTCAAACAATGCTTTGATGGCCAATGACTCCATTTCTACATTGAAGGTAACTGATGACATGTGTACCCCTGAATGCTTAGAAAAATTAAATGCTTACAAACGTTTTAATGCTCAAGTCTGTGATGAGCTAGAGTCAATACAAGTTATTAAGGCAAATTTCTTTGAAGCTGAAAAAAATTACAAAGAAAAGATTGAGGAGTTAGAAAAGAGTATCTACAGTTTAAAACATGAAGAGACTAATAAGCAGTGTCAAATAAACAATCTTTTAGAAAGATTAACAACTGGCAAAACAGAACTTGTATTGGCTAAGGCATACAAAGACAAGTTTCTCAGTCAAGGTGAGAAGTTTGAGAAACTTCTCAAAATGACTGAGATACCTGAGCTAGTAAAGAAAAACGGTACCGGGGCGGGTTACAACAAAATGGAACCTTTATCTACCTATACTCCAATGGTGGAGGTTCGATGCAAACCTGAAGCAAGCCTTGTGTATGATGAAGTTTTGGATGATACACAAGATTGCTCAAGAAAATGACTCCTCTGATCTTAGCCCCACTTACTTGTCCTTCTGACAAGTCACACAGGGCTTATTTAGAAAATAGAGATGCAAACACATCTAAGGCTCAGGTAGATCACCCAAACAATAGCCCTAATAGAACACCCAAGTCAAAACAGTCAAGTTCAGTAAAGCACATCTCAGGTTCCTCCAAAAGAGAGAAGTTTCAGAAATCAAACCAAGTTCAGACAGTGTGTCTTATGTGTGGGGATACAAGTCATTTTGCTGCCGATTACTTCTTCAATCCTAGAAGCAGAACATTTTCAAGACCAATAGTAAGGGAAAACAGCTGGAAATCTTGGAGCAAATCATCTTTCTCTTCGGAAGAAAAGTCTGCTTTCGAAAGAAAAAGATCAGTCAAGCAGCACAGGAAGCCGTCGGAAGCAGGTACTTCTGACAACATGAAAGGAAAGAGCAGGAAGTCTTCCAAAGCAAAAGGAACATCGGAAGCACATGTCAAAATTGCTTCCGACAAAACCAAGAAGTCAAATTACTTCTGACGAAGAAAACCAGAAGAAAGACCCCACCTCAAGACAAAATCAAAAACATCGGAAGAGCAGGAAAAAGTTGGTTCCAATGGCAGCCAAAAAAGAAAATTCATCTAACAGTTCCAAAGGTCAAGAAAGTCTGTAAGAAGAAGGAAACATCTGAACTAACAGTTCAACCAACAGTTCCATCAGCCGGCTCATCATCTGTTCCACCAAAGATTATTTCAAAGAAATTTTCTTATAATGATGCAAATGGAAAACCCAAGACCACATGGGCTTGGGTTCCCATCAGGAACTAGTTCACTTCTGGTTATGTGCGGGGACAACAAGACTCAAACGGTAACTTGTGCATTGTTGACAGTGGCTGCTTGTGGCACATGATAGGCAACAAGACCCACGTACACAAATATGAACCATTCTTTGGGGGGTCAGTTGCTTTTGGAAGTGATCCAGTGAGTGGATATATCACAGGTAGAGGCACAATAACAAATGGTAAGGTAAGTTTTGAGAATGTGCATTATGTGAAAGAATTGAACTATAATTTTTTGAGTGCATCACAGGTGTGTGACCAGAAGCATAACAAGTTGTTCACTGAGCATGAATGTATTGTCCTGAAACCAGGATTTGTTGCTCGAAATGACCAAATTCTGCTTAGAGCTCCCAGAAAGAACAACATGTATATGCTGGACATGAGCACAGCTTCACCACTCAGCAATATAAATTGCTTTGTCTCAAAAGCCTCACTTGATGAATCATCTCTATGGCATTGGAGACTTTGTCATGAGGTAACAGTGACCTTTAGGTCATTGGGGTACGAAGGTCCTCTTCCTTCAACAACCTATATGAAGGATAGAGTGTCATATAATTATAATTACCTCATACATGTTTTTCTTCACTGTTTGTCTTATAAAACCGGTGGTTGGGATCAAGTACCCTCTGACTTAGCTGCGGCTATTCATGGCTTGATATCCAATCAACCTTTTAATTTCTCTGCTTTTATTTTCAATAATTTGGCTGACAATATTTCGTCACCCAAGAAATTTTGTATGTATCCCAGATTTTTGCAGCATATTTTTCACAGTGAGTTGGCTCCTCCCTCTCGCTAACTGGGAACATATATAATGTTCCCTTGGTTAATGCCAAGGTTTTTGTTCAACTGAAGAAGAAGAGTGCTCAGTTCTCTGGAACTTTCACTCCTCTTCTTCCTTCTATGTAGCTCCCTGGTCATTAGGTGACAGCACTGTAGAACCAACAGTTGCTGATCCCACACCTTCCCCTTCTATCCCACACCCAATAAAAATAACTTACAAACGCAAACGAACCCGTGAACAGCTCTCCAAAGCTGTTCAGGAACCTTCTTCTGAACCCACTAAGAAAAGGTCAAAAAGAACTGGTAGGGGCACAATTCTGCCCAAGGTGAAAACCACACCTGCTGCTTCACCATTGGTTCTTCCTCTAGAACCAGTGGCTGCCCCTCTCCAGCCTAAAAGCCCTTAGAGTATGTCACTGTACATACATGAGAATATTCAATGGGATACCCCCATCATTGAGTTTGCTTCTGCTGAAGCAACTCCATTAGTTCAGGGACTGTCTCCCAAGTCCCAAGGAGAATTTAAACCATCAATGCCCCCCACCCATATGTTTACCCAGGCTCAAGGACTCTCTGCAGTTGCTCTGGATGACCCACTCTCTCCTACTACCCAAACATTAATGAGAGTGGTGACAGAACTACAAGCAAGGTTTCCTGACCCAGAGCCTTCCAATACAGAGGTTGACCCCAGAAGTTCTGAAGGGGTCAATACAGTGGACGCTGCTACTACTGCCGAACCTTCTCAGGTTCTTCAGGACAGTGGTACAGGCAATAGGACCTCCCTTGTGGCAACTCACATTGCTGATGACTTATTTGAAGTCATCCTCAATGAGAGGAATCTAGGGAGGCAAGAAACCATATCTGGTGGTGCAGGTGCAGGAGCTAGGCTCAGGACTCCATCGCCCCATGATTCCACCCGGGTGGAGGAGGGCATCACCATATAGGAATTGACGGCCACCATCTCTTCACTACAAGCTAGGGTCGCCCAACTGGATTGCTGAAGTGGCTACCCTAAGGCTACATGTCCAAGCAAAAGATGCTACCATCTTGGACCTCCAGCGTCGCCTCCCAGTCATCCTTCAACCATTTCATCCTGATCCTAGCCAGGTGTCCTCTCTTTCCCTTGATGCTTCCAAAAAGGGGGGAGAAGGTACAACCTATGGGATCAGGATCTCCAGCCAAAAGAGAGGAGGAAGCTGCTCCAGAACCTACTCTAGTCCTTGTTAGTTTAAACAATGACTGGGATGAGTTCTTAAGCAAACACTTTCACTATTCCAGCACTTCCTCCTCCTCTTTCAAAGAAGCAGGGGCATCCATGGAGACATAACAAGAGCTCACATCCAACATCTCCATAGAGCCCAGGATTCAACAGTCCACTTCTGGGACTTCAACTAAGGTTACTATGGAGGATTCCACTCAAGCTGAAACCTCTATCTCCATGGAACTTATGTCTCCTCTTGGGATAGTAGCGGATGAAACCCTTTCCTCCATTCCTGAGTTCTCTGAGGACACTACAAAGGAGCCTTCCAAGGTGGTTGGTCAACTGGAGGAGGCAGTGAATGCTAAGGTTAACTCCGAAGATGCAGCCACTTCCAAAGGCCCAACCATCTTTGAGGTTACTTCCTCTGAAGAACCATTGGCTGATGAACCAACTGGTGAGGCCACAGGATCCATCTCCTCTGGGTTAAACAAAACAGAAAAATGCAAAAGGAAATTAACCCCAGAGGAGGAAGCTGCACAAGAGGAGAGGAGAGTACCGAAGAAGAAGGGCCGACCAGATACTTCCCTGGATGGAGAAATCCTCAGACTTTCTGGTCTCTTCCAGGAAAAGGGATTTGATATAGATGAAATACTTAACTGATCGGTACCTTGAATGGCCTATGAGCTGGACAAGGTGCAGCAGCTGGAACAGGCTGTTGCTGCATCTAAAGCTGTGGCAGTTCTCACAAAGAAGCAAAAAGAGACTGCCTACCGAGAGAAGATGAAAAAGATCCTAGTGAACTATGGATTCTCTCGGCAACACTTGGCCCAATGAAGAACTCTACCATGGACATGCATTTAAGAGAAATCAAAAAGAAGATAGCCAAGTGAGAGTTGCCTTCAATGGAGCAGATCCAGGCTCAGAGGGAAAGTCTAAATCTAGGCTTTGGAGGAAGAATAATCTTCGACACACCCCTCTCTAGTTATGCAATCAGAGAAGGAGAGGAAGTGATGTATGGTGCTTCGAAAGATGCACTCTTCCCTAAGCCAGAGCCCCTCTCCCCTCCATCCAGCCCCTCTTGTGACAGCATGTCTATATCTTCAGTGATCAAAATAAAAAGAGGATCCACAAAGAAAACAACCACAGCTCCTGATCCTAAGATATCAACAAGGGAGGATGAGAGGAAACCTGAAGAAATAGCTGCTACTGAGGATGCAGAAGCAGAGCATGCTGAAGAGGCCACAACAGCAGAAAATGAGGAAGCAACAATTGCTGGAAGAGCTAAGGAAGCTCAAGAGACCAGAGATCAGAGGGACCCAGCTTTGGTCACAATCCAAGCCAAGAAAAAGATAAGAAAGACCATGGCTAGAAGAAGAAAAATGACTGTAAGCTCCTATGAATCTGAGTCTGATTCATAGCCTAAAAGGGATCCAGAGCCCAAAAGATCATACATTCTGTAACATCAGTGCCGGAACCGTCACTGGAACAGTGATCTCAACAGTGCCATGAACAGTAAACAGGTACAAACCACACATATTTCATGCTATTTCATATTCATATCCATAGTCAAAGTCATTTCGTATTATCAAACCACAAGTTCATAAACAGTTAACAGAAACAAAGTTCAGAACAATAGTTCTTGAGTCAGATAATCATCTGGCTATACAGAACCATCATGGGATTATCTTTTAGGATTTATTATGTACAAACGTATGTGAGGCTTTATAGAACAAAACAGAACGGATGTTGTTATGTGAATGCTAAATTGACGAGTTATTCGTATAGGTGACGATCTGTACGAATAAATCCGAAGGTTTAACGTTCTGAATAATATCCAATAATTAGAAAAAAAATTTGAAAAGTATAGTTATCGCCGTGTTCGTACGAGTGACGATTCGAACGAATACGCGCGACGACCTTACGATTCGATTTAAACGGTTCATTAAATAATTCTGAAGAGTTTAAAATAAATAAAAGATATTAGTTAATTTATTAGGAATCACAACTTAAAATAATTTCTTAAATCCTATTTTATAATCCATATCGTTTCGTACGAAAATCTCGCGAACCGGCAATTTTACGCGAAACCAAACGAGATCGAACGGCGGGTATTGTGATACATTAAATGAAGCCATTTAATGCATCATCAACTCTCACCAACTCATTTCACCCACCCAATTTTCGTTTCTCTCTCTAGCTCTCTCTCTCTCTCTCTAAGAACACAACCTTCTCTCTACGATTCGGAACTCATTTCAAGTCGGATTTGAGCATTCTAGGTGTTGGAAACGATTCCCACGCGACGTAGATCAAGGAAGTACGAGTTATTTGAGCATTCATCCAGAAGATCTGAGGTAAATCTTGGTTTCAAATTCGGTTTAACCATGAGTGTCACGAAACCCTTTTTGTTTGATACTTTTAATCGGTCTAAGTATTCACAAAACACATAGATATAGGCATATGAGCAACATAGACACATTGGAAACTAAATTGTAACAGGTTAGAGCTCGAAAATGGGATTGTATTACAAGTTCGTGAGTCACATTCGAGAGATCATGCGGCCGAACCTTTTAGGTTGACGAAGATGATGGCCGAACCAGGGACGAAACCTGGCCACGAACCCTGCTGGCCATCTGCAACGAACCTGCGCCCATGGTTCACGAACCCTGCTCAACCTGTCAACCTCGACCTAAACCCTGCAACGAACCCCATTGCCGAACCTTAGATGATTAGCGAACCTACAGTTTCAGACGAACCATTCCTTATTGCAACCGAACCTTTGGCTGGGCTTCGGACTTCAGCCGAACTTTTTCTTTTCATTAGCAACGAACCAGGACCCAGCCGAACTATAATGGCCACGAACCTATCACTCTGGCCGAACCATTTATGAGGCGAACCTACCTTCCCCCACGAACCCATGCCTCAACGAACCTACTGATGGCCGAACTATTCAGGCCCTCGCTAACCATTGATCAGTCAGCCAACAAGATAGCCGAACCTTCACTACTAGCGAACCATAGTCCTTAACCGAACCCTAAGGGTTGTAAATCATAGTTAGCCGAACCCTGGGTCTTTCACTCGAGTACATGGCAGCGAACCTAAGGGAGTTGGGGTTATGAAATTAGGTTTTGAATGGGAACTTGAAACACATGAACTTATATATAATAAATGATAATGGGTATGGGTGTGCATGTGTAGAACAACATTTGCATGGGTGTGTATGGGAAGTTTCATGTGGATACCTACGTGACTTGGATTTCTATTATGATTTTTAATATAAAGTAAACAAGGATGTAGGGTTACTAAGGGAAGGGTTTTCATAAAACCTAATGACACATCAAAAGGAGTGTTAACACATGTTAATATAATTGCACACATGTTGAAATCGTCATGGGCTTGTGTGAATCAAAACGAAGGTGCAAAGGACGTAGTGTTGATTTAAAATTTAATACTAACCTAGTAAAAGTCGTAACATGTGTCATTAACATAGATAAGTTAACGGTCTATGTAAAATTGTTCAAAGAACTTAATTTGAGATCGAAAGAAAGTCAAAGAATTATCAATGGGCCTAAGTGGACCCAATGGGTATATATTAAAGCCCATCATATATTACATGTTAATTTGAATAAAGTTAATGAAAACTTTAATAAAAGAAAATGTTTTATGAACTTATTAAATTGAAATTTAAGGATTTCCTAAACTAATGTTTTAATTTAAAAATGAAGTTGTTAAACATATTAATCAAGACTTGTTGAGAATAATTATGGGATATAGGTTACAATTAGGTAATTGAACTAGACCGTTTAGATTGAGTCATAGAAGTACACTAGTAAATTAGGACACCTAGTTACACACACCAAGACCTAACCTTAGATACAACGACCTATACGTATACTTATCGTATTCAAACTCTTATAAAACAACTCAGGAACTGAAGAAACCTAAGCTACAACAAGAGCGCGCATTTTGTGATAGATCAGTTACATAGCAACACAGGTGAGTTCATTGCCCCTTTTCAAACATTTTGTTTTAAAACGCGAGGCTGAGAAGCATGCGTAAACTGTTTTCTTTAAATTGTTTACTTAAATGCTTTTATTCATTATATGTTATATAATTATGCTTGTTGATACTCCTCGACTCCTGTCTAGGTAATTATTATACAGATCAAATTATCAAGATGATTAAATTACTCCTATGAGTAATACTTTAACTCTAAACTTTAAACAAACCCTTAGTTCATCAAGCTCAAATTAAAGAACCTAAATTCAAAGTGAAATCAAGGAAACTAAAGATCATGTTCAAAGAAATCTAATTCAGTGTGTATCAAGTATCATTGTGAAAATCATGGGAATTCTAAAGATCAAATCAAGAGACTCAAGGAATCAGAAATCATAAATGTGTGTGAATCATTGAAATAATGAAATCATTAAGATCTAATGAAATCATTAATACTTGAGTTAAGGTGGATGTCAGTTGTATGGAAATCAAGACCACGTGTTACACACATAAAGTCCCGGCATAAATAGTAGACTCTTGTAGTCAAGCTATATGGGCAATAACGTGAACTATCAAATAAAATCAAAATCAAGAGAATCAAAGAGATCAAGAATCAAAGGATATCCGTAAAGTCCCGGCATGTACAGTAGACCATTGGGTCAAGCTGATATGGGCATCATTAAAATCCCGCCACGCTCAGGTATACTCCTTGTGAGTTATGCCTGATATGGGTCACGTGTGAGAGGGTACAACTTGGACAACCACCAACAACTAAGTCTAATTGATTGAGTCAAATAAGACCCAATCATCATGTCTTAGTTGTATTTTAAATGTTTATTTATTTGTTTATTTAAATATTTAACATTATATTTCTATAATTGCTTTTGGGAAATCATGTAACTATGATGAACTCAAGAGGATCAAAGGTAAATCGAATTTGTGGAAATCAGTAATCTAAATCAAAGGTGAATGGAGTGAATCGCTTAATTAACATTAACAACAATGTGTTAAGCAGTCCGATATGTGGTGGGACGGTGGCTGGGGCTTGTCCCCTACATATGCCCTATATATAAGCATACTTGATTGGATAGCATAGGTGGTTGTTGATGAGGTTAAGGTTGTCACTTTGGGGGATCAAGGTAAACATTTTCAGGGTAATCAAATGCTATGAATCATATGTCATGGAATCAAAGTAGTGGAATGAAATGCTTAATTATCACCAGGAACAATATATCATGTGGTTTAGTATGTGGTGGGACGGTGGCTGGGCGGGCGGTAAGTTCGACCCTACATATGCCCTATATATAAGCATACTAAACTGGATGGTATAGGTGGTTAATGGTGAGGTTAAGGTTATCATTAAGGTTATTCAAACTCATTTTATAAAATTTAATGAACTCACCAACCATGTGTTGACTTTATTTTTGCATGACTTCTCAGGTGACGAACAGGTCAACTGAAGAGTTATTTCTTTGGACTAGGTTATCAGAAAGAGGACCTAGCTTTTTGGACCTGCATATTTTGAAGCATCATTATACAGTTATTTTGTATATCTTGTGCAGATACAAGATAGAAGATTTATGATGTGATAATAGATTTACATTGTTAAATTATAAACTTAACTGATGTAATTTAACTTTGTAATTCTATTTTATTTTAGCAAGTTTCTCATTTATATATCATGTGCAATGTAACAATCTGATCATTTCGATTATCACTCACGATATCGCGCCTCGAGTACCTTCCGCCCGACGGGGACTCCGATCCAACCCCGCCGGCTTGGGGTGTGTAAAAACGGTTGCGGAATAGGACCTACTCGATTTGTGAAGATTAACCATTTCTGAACAGAGAAAGTCTTGAATATGGGTGAAGAACATAAACAATAATCTGAGATGTAATGTAAACTGATGAACAAACAAATGATTTATAACAATAATAGTTCAATCATTCAACAGGATTACATTACCTACCCCTCTCATGCTCTCAAACTCCATGGATTAAGAATCCATGGAGTTCATGGGGGAGAGCTCTCTTAGGATTACATTGAAGGACACCCTCACACACTCTCTTGTCTGTGTTATTTTGATAAAATAGAGAACATCCTCTATTTATATGTCACGTGACCCAAACCCTAGAAAATAAATAAAGTGCAACAAATGATAATAAATAATAAACAAATAAATCGTATTATCATTTGCTAAAGTCTTCGGGTCATCTCGAGTGTCTTCATAATCTTGAGCTTTTCAGTGGCTTTCGCGGTGACTCGTTGCTCCCTAATCAACAAATACATAATACTTCTTGTTTACATTCTATCTATCCAAATTAACCGTTGGTCTTGACTTTTCTAGACCCAACAGTCTCCCCCTATTTGGTTAGATGAATGTAAGCCAATGCAGAAGTATGATGAAACAAACATGAATAATAAGATTGAACTTGTGTAGATGCAATTCATGTTTCTTTCACCGCAAAACAAAGCGAATCTTCCTTTATCCGCTTCTCAAACCCAAAACAAACATCTTGAACTTCTATGGCCTTCATTTATCTTCTCCCCCTCTGATTAAGCTCCTCCTACGATTAACTAATCTCAATCTTCATCCCCAACACCAAGAATGGAAGAATATAGAGTGTAATCTTAATCTTCATCCCAACCCAAAAGATGTAAGAATATAGGATGTCAGTTCAAGTGTAGGACTCCAACCAATCCTTGTAATGAACGTATGACAAATGCAAGCTCAAAGCTAAAAGAAAACCATATCCCAACAATCTGAAAGTTAAGAGTCTTCAAAGCAGAATAAGAAATCTTCACATCAATGAAACATAAGCTTTCACTGATAAACCACTGGTAACACACTTGCCATCAGTTTAATCCATCAATCTCCCCCTAAATTGATGATATAGATAACTGACGTGTGAAGATCCATCAAGTCTTCAAAAACAAGTAGTGTTCTTCGGAAGCAATCAATGCAAATCGGTAATATGTTCCATGCAGCAGATCTGGAACACCAATTGGACTTATAGAATAGACATCATTAACTTATTTTGATTTTCTGATGATGTATAAGTTTCAGCTCTATCATGCCACGGAGTAAAGTACTTCCAATGATGAAATCGAATGAGCGAACCAAAGGCTAATGTGTTTCAAAAGTAAAATTATATGTTGTCAAATTTTAAAGTGTTGATTTGAATATGCATTAGTACTTGGACATCATCCAAATTAACACTTAGAAATAAGACATTACATATCAAGAGATGATTTTACTTAAGAAATATTTGGTTAACTTCATAAGTACTGATTTATAGATGCATTAGCACTTGGACATCATAAATT
Organism: Mikania micrantha; assembly: GCA_009363875.1. Taxonomy (NCBI): domain Eukaryota; kingdom Viridiplantae; phylum Streptophyta; class Magnoliopsida; order Asterales; family Asteraceae; genus Mikania; species Mikania micrantha. The sequence goes on along the minus strand of CM018698.1, from coordinate 53,222,844 downwards.
AGCACTTAAGAAGCTAACCTCCTTTTATAAAAAAAAACTTTGGTTCTTTAAACAGTTTAGTTAGCTTCAGAAGTATTAATTTGCAGATGCATTAGAACTTGGACATCACAAATTAACACTTAAGAAACTAACTTCTTACATACCAATAATACCTCTGCTCTTTGGAAGTAACTCTCGGAAGCAATAGTAATTCAATTTTGGAAAAAGCTTCACTTATCAGAAGGAGATGTCTTCAGAAGATGCTTCGGAAGTAGTTTCCAATCGGAAGCAAATTATGCTTAGGAAGCATTTTATGCTTAGGAAGCAACTTATGCTTAGGAAGCAACTTTTGCTTAGGAAGCAACTTTTGCATCGGAAGCAATTTGTGCATCGGAAGCAAATTTATGCTTAGGAAGCAATTTTATGCTTCGGAAGCAATTTTTATGCTTCGGAAGCAATTTGTGCTTAGGAAGCAATTTCCAATCAGAAGCAGTAGCCATAGGAAGCAATATCCATATGAAGCTTATAATTTTAAAGAATATCCATGGTGAGCTTCCGAAAACCAATCAAATAAAACCTTCTGAAAACCCTAAATTTAAGAACGCCGTCGTCATCATTATGTTCTTTCTTGAAACAAACCCAGCTGCCCTAAAATTTTTCATCCGCCTCCATTTTTATCAAATGAACAAAAATTTGATAACTCGTCCGATAAAGATCACATTTGGGTGGGGTTTTGACATATAATAGGGAGAGTCAAAACCCACTTGTGTTTACCATATCAAAACACAAAAAATATAACCCAAATAAATTGAAGAACGGAGAACCTAGAACAAGAACATCTTCAAAGAACTTTCACAAAAATTCACAAAGTCAGGGTATTGAGCACAAGTTTGAGAGAATCAATGGTTAGAATGATAATCTCGAGAACTTGGCTCTGATACCAATTGTAAAAACGGTTGCGGAATAGGACCTACTCGATTTGTGAAGATTAACCATTTCTGAACAGAGAAAGTCTTGAAGATGGGTGAAGAACATAAACAATAATCTGAGATGTAATGTAAACTGATGAACAAACAAATGATTTATAACAATAATAATTCAATCATTCAACAGGATTACATTACCTACCCCTCTCATGCTCTCAAACTCCATGGATAAAGAATCCATGGAGTTCATGGGGGAGAGCTCTCTTAGGATTACATTGAAGGACACCCTCACACACTCTCTTGTCTGTGTTATTTTGATAAAATAGAGAACATCCTCTATTTATATGTCACGTGACCCAAACCCTAGAAAATAAATAAAGTGCAACAAATGATAATAAATAATAAACAAATAAATCGTATTATCATTTGCTAAAGTCTTCGGGTCATCTCGAGTGTCTTCATAATCTTGAGCTTTTCAGTGGCTTTCGCGGTGACTCGTTGCTCCCTAATCAACAAATACATAATACTTCTTGTTTACATTCTATCTATCCAAATTAACCGTTGGTCTTGACTTTTCTAGACCCAACAGGGTGTGACACATTCCAATAGTTGGGTGGAGCTTCAATGCACAACAAAAGATGTTTACCCTCACTAAATCCAATGGAGGAATAATGGTGCTAGATCTCCTTAGGCTTATGATCATTGCTGACCCGATCCAGCATTCATAATTTAATCATATTATTAACTAAGTTAAATAAAAATCATTAATATTTAACAGGAAAGAGAACATAAAAAAAGATCAAAATTTAATAAAAACATGGCATAGAAATATTTATTATGAAAGAGATGTAGAAAAAAAATATTTAAGTGGCCTAAAATGTTTACAAGTAGTATATCAAAACCTCAGGCTTATGATCATTGCTAACCCCTTTGTCTTTGATCTTGAAAGGCTCCCTCTCAGCAATCCTGAAAATGGATCAGATGGAAGAATAGCCGTTAAATGGGCTAAGGCAAGGGCACAGGTCCTAAGAGGAGAAAGATAAGAAGTTTTGGAAGCATCAGCCTAGGGGAGACTGTAAGATCATGAAGGCTGGTGCTCTCCAAAACTATCTAAGTCATTGTCTCAACTCCCAGAAGTCCAATAAAGGTCTCGGAAGAACCATGCTATCTTCCGGAAGTAAATGGTCTTCGGAAGGAACTTAAGTTCCTCAGAAGGTCAAGTACCGTCGAAAGATAGCCTTGTTCTTTGAGATCTTCCAAGGAAGACAAAAGCTTCCGAAGACAACAGCTTCCGAAGACAAAGCTTCTGATGTTATGCTCAACAGCTTCCGAGTACAAACTTCCGAAGACTTGTTTCTGACAAAGATTCCAAATACTTAAAGAAATAGTCAGAGCTGATTTATTTCTTGAAGACCAACAAAGAAGACATTCTTATGATTGTCAGCAGCAAAGGAGATTCGTCAGAACTACAGAGATATCAAGAATTTAATGACTTTTGTAGTGTAGGCATTTATTATAAAAATTATGGAGTCTTATGTATTAATTGTAATTAATATGTCTTGGCCTGTCAAGACCATAACATATACTAGTTTTAGCATTAGTTTGTTTCTAGTATTTTGTCCAGCCTTGTATCCCTACGAGGATACAACTGTAGGTTTTAGTGTGTTTGAGCTTAGACTTGTAAACTCAACAGTTGAATGCAATATACTTTAACCTTGAATTTATAATTGCTTTATGTATTTGTTTCAATCTGTTTTTGCAAATCAAGTTGATAGAATTTCCGCATCTATCAACGTTGTAGAAGATACCTTGTGAAAGTGTTGTGTAAGTTACATAACCCGATCCAGCATTCATAATTTAATAATATTATTAACTAAGTTAAATAAAAATCATTAATATTTAACAGGAAAGAGAACATAAAAAAATATCAAAATTTAATAAAAACATGGCATAGAAATATTTATTATGAAAGAGATGTAGAAAAAAATATTTAAGTGGCCTAAAATGTTGACATGTAGTATATCAAAACCTTTATTTATTATATAGTATAGATTTTCTAAATTCTTATACCTCAATGTACGAGTCATAGGGTTGCCAATCATGTTAGGTTTGTGGGTTATTAGATTAACAGGTTACGGGTTGACAAATAGGTTGGATTTTGCAACCCGAATGACCCATATATTCATTCGTATCAAACTTTTCAGTCCTAACCTGAGTTCAAATAAATTTTGGTCAATTCAACATGTCGTTTAACCATTCTATATGAATTAATCAAATGAATTTATGCATTGTAAGCGCTAGCCCAATTACTTTTTTATGTGAGCTCATTCCCGCTTGAAGAAAGTTTTGCTTCGAGCTAAACAAGTGGGTTTTCCATTTATGAATTTTCTTCAGTGTGGGTTGAGCCAGATCATCATGTTAGACTCTATAGGACGTAAAGGTAATCCATTTGCTAGAGTGATCTCGAGAGGGTGTGTCTTTGCTATTCAAAAAGAAATAAAAACAAATGATGAATGAATTGCTGAAGATTTGAAGTAAGTGTTCAAAAAGATACGTATATCCATAGATGACTTCAAACCAATCATTCATTATCTAATGAGTCTTTCCATTTTAATAATATATTCGAGAGTTATTAGTATTTGTCAAATCTATTGAGAAAAAAACATTGTTGAGTAAAAGATGGTTTTTCCATGATGAAATGCAAATTGGATTAATTTCAATGACTCTCGACCAAATCTTTTACGAAAATGATTGAGCCGAACCCAACATGCATATATTTTAGATACATACATACTTATATAGATATAAAAAATTTCAAATAAAAAAAACAAAGATTAACTAAACAACTCAAATCTTTTTATTTTTGTGTTAGATCCATGATATTTGAAACCAAACTTGAAATATATGAAATTCCAAACACAAAATGTTCAAAAGTTTGGGAATCCAAAAGTTCATATTCATATTTGAATACTTGTTATAAAAAAGTTCGAATATTTTGCATATCCAACTATCCAAAATAGTTTTTCATTCGAATAATTTTAGATATTTCGGTTAATTTTAAGATCATTTAGATAATTTTCGGATATTTCAGATAGCATAAGTAATTTTTTTACCTTTTTAACTTCTCTAATAATTATTAATTAATTAATATTTTCTCTAAATATGGAAATTTTGGATCCAAATTCGAATATTAATATTTAATTTATTATCAAAAATGTTCATATAATTCAATTTCGAAAGGCCGAACCTTCATATATTTGAATTTGAATGACGTTTATTTTAATAAGCTGGTAAACAAATTTTGAAATAAACATGAGTTATAAACAAGTATAAATAATGAAACACGAATATTTTGTGTCGTACTATTTTGATGCTCTCAAATAAACAAATATATAAGTATGTGGATCACAATTCTTTTGATTCTTTCAACATGTCATTGCGGACCATGGAACTCGTCTCTTCTAGAAAAAATGAACATGTTTTTCTACTTGAGCGGCAAATATATCATTAACGAAAATTAGAGCGACTTGAAGACAATTTTAATGGGACACAATGTATTATGTGTCAATTACCAAGGTAGGTGTCATTTTCATGGTGTAACTCACGCTTTAACTTTTTTTTTTTTCCTTACATTTTAACTAAACCTTATATCTATTTTTTGTAATTTGTTTATCTATTAAGAACCTTTTACAACTCATTTTTATATTTATCACTACTCAATTATGTACATGATACTTGTCACTCTTTATTTATAATTTTTCTCTTTCTTCTGCTTAGACCACTCCCATCCATGATTTGGATGTGTAGTCGTTTGGTCAAAACTCAAAAAAAAATAAATAAATAAAAATTACTCAAAAGCGCACAATCAAGTTGCCCCATCAACCATTGATTGGTTATTATAATATTATTAAACAAGATTTCTATGCCACATGTATTTTTTGTGATTGGTAAATTCTATTAGATTGTGTCGGTTGTGAATGAAAGTGAAAAAATTAAGTTTAGTTGGTTGTATATATGAAAGAGAGAAATTAATGTTTTATTGAATATTTTTGGTTGGTTGTAGATAGAATTTGGAAGTGGTCTTACAACTACTCACAAAAAATACAAATAATAAATATTAGTAATGAATTTCTAGATACACTTCTTGGTTAATGCATTGAAAAACACTTACTAATCATACCACATCATCAATCAATTTACACACAATAATATAATAATTAACGATTCGTATGTTGATGATGATAATGACCATTCAAAGTACCCAAACAAACAAACAAAAATATTTACCTAGTACATTCCTATTTTTTATTAGGTCTGGTTGGAAGGATTAAAACAAATCTTATCTATATCAAAACTAGGATAGAGGAACTGCTTTGAAGTAGTCCCTGACTAAAAGCTATCGTTTGAAGTTAATCATTCCAATGCTTTTAATATATTATTTTCACAAAATAAGTAAAATATGGTTAAAATTAATGCAATTTTCTTTTGCCCTTGAGGTGTCACACATATATACATTATATGTATACACCGCAAATGGGACGTAAAAGTACCCAAATAACAATATAAATAAAATGTTACATGATGTAGAGACTGATATTGGTAGCAATTACAACATCTTTTATTGATGCATAAAAAGCTATTCTATATTGGTTGTGAAAATGTTTCAAAACTTAGCACTAAATTGAAGTTATTTAATTTAAAATCAAATTAGAATGGAGTGATAAACGTTTCACAAATCTCTTAGTGATTTTCCATTACATGCTCCATAATGGTAATGAGTTATCAATTTCAACATACCAAGCAGAAAAATTAATATGTCTTATCGGATTGAATGTTAAAAGAATACACCCATGTCAAAATGATTGCATTTTATATACAAAAGAGTTTGAGAAATAACATATATGTGTTACCTACGATGCATTTAGACACAAATGTAAAAAAGAAACGCATGAAGTTTGTAGAAAACTAGGGGGAATGGTTTATTACTTTGCTAATATTGCTTGGGAGGAGGATGTTGTATAAATGTGTTTATTAAAAAAAAAAACTAAATTGAGGCTTTGAATGTTTAGAAGAAGAGCACCAAGTTTACATGTTTAAGATAAATCAAATAGAAATTGTGAATCAGAAATAGGAAGTGTATGAATGAAAAGTGAAAGAAGAGGGGTTTTATCAAGGTTTTAGAATGTTCATATGATGTCAGCAAAAAGTGCTGAAGACTTGGGAGAAATAGTAGTCATTCGAAATAATGGAAGAACCTTCAAAATAACTAAAAGATAGAAAGTACTTAAGAAACAAGAAAACACATGTTTAAGTGATCAATTGTTTATGAAAAAAATCAAGGAATAAAAAGCATCATTTTCTTTTATACATCTATGTTTTTCATTAGTCCATAAAAATGCTCATTAATTGTTAACTAAAAAAAGTAGAATAATAATATTTTTGGAGTTTTTTTTTTTTCATTTTTTGGTAATTTTGAGTATCATAAAATAAAATTATTGAAAAAAATTTAACATGTCCAGTTTTGACATCAAATTTCGGATGTATCAAGAAGTTTTGTAAAAACATATGTTAATTTTGATCATCATGTGGGAGATGTTTTGGATGGATTAAACCTTTTTCAATTTTCATTACAATCCTTTATAATTATAAGGTGATGTCTAATATTATTGTTCTTTGCTTTTGAGTGATGAACTGGGTTCTATACATTACATGTGGATGATGAGCTATCTAGCATCAAAAAAATGTTGTGTTATATTATCCCAAAGTTCATTAGTTGATGTTAAATCTAAAGCACCATGAGTTGTGCAACTGGCTTCAAAGGATTCATAAGAGGTGGGAGTGAATTTCAAAGCATCAAGTTCAAACAAGTCACCATGATTGGAATTGAGATATTGTTGAGTTCATTGAATTTAACGTTTAAGGTCTTCTCAACAATTTTGACTCTTGAATAGATTATACGCCTTTGAAGTTGAGGAATATCCCAAGAAATAAAAAGAATCAATCTTTGCTACAAACTTGGATAATGAATCTTTGATGTTTAGAATGAAGCAGGCTTTATTAACAAGGTTTTGGCCAAAAGAGGTAATCCGATCCTGAGACTGCCAGCATAGACTTGATAGCCTCAATAAGGCCCCCCTCCCACACTACTCTATTCTATTAAGGAATTGTAGGGGCACACTAAGACCTTGTTTGGGATTTCATTCAAAACCAACTTATTAACTTATTAGTTTTTTGAAAAAGTTAATAAGTTAAAATAATGTTTGTTAATCTCAAAAGGATTTTTCATTTTAACTTTTTGATTAGTCTTGAAAAGTTGTTTTCAAAAAGTTAAAATTATAGCCTTTTGAAATAGCTTTTGGAACTTATTGATTTCTTCAAAAGCTAATTGACTTATTGACTTTTCAAATATCAAAAGTTAAATCCAAACATATTTTTAAAAACTTCATTTCAAAAAGTAATAAGTTAATAATCACTTTTATCAAAAAGTCTTTTCTAAGTTAAATAACCACTTTTATCAAAAAGTCCCTAGAATCTTCAAATTAGCAAAGGAGAAAAAATATAAGGTATGTGATGCGTGTTATAAGATTGGCAATACTACCCTATGTGAATGGGAATGGGAATGGGATATGAATCCAACCTCAAGAGAGGAATGGGAGGAAATTGGTAAGCAAATGAATCTTTTGGTTTCGGCAGGACTTAATAAGAATGAAGACAAATGGTGCTGGCAAAACAGTCTTGACGAACCTTTTGTAGTGAAGGTTGTCACACCCCCAATTTCCAACTAACGGAATCACATCGTTTGGGAGCATGACAAACCAGGATCTCAGATCATTAGACATAGCGAAGACCTCTATATGAATTTCAAAAACATACATTGGTCTTTAAAACAAACATAATAACCAGAGTTTACAAAAAGTGCGGAAGCGTTTAAAAACCATAAACAGTTGTAAATCAAACATTACAATTCAAAGTACTTAAATATTCAGATTTAAATAATCAAAGTAAAAGAAATGCATGAGACTCTATCTTCCTAGTCCATGCCAGCTGTTACGCGCGCCTTAGCGTCCTGAGAAAACATGCAAATCAAGTCAACACAAAGGTTGGTGCATAACACAGGTTTTAAGTAATCATAGAGTTCAAAACATCAGTTTGAATAACAAGTTGTAGATAACATAATCACAATTGCACAGTCATGATAGCTAGTCATATAACTATTTACATACGTGTTCGACACCGAAGCTGACTAGTTGCCATGCTATAGCATGTTTTCGCCTTGCCACTATTGTCTATCACAACAATAGTAAAGTAATGTGTTTGGTCAGTCAAACACCTGCGTAGATCCCATCTACCAGGTGAGGTTTGTCAAACCTAATAGATCTATTTCCAACTACCACGCTTTGCATTTACAGCAAACTAAACGGTTCGAGGTGTGTAAGGACTTTCAAGTTGATATATTGGCACATAATGTAAACAGATAACTCATGCAAGTGTTATGTATCTAAAAATCAGTTTGTTGCACATGTTTTCTCCCCCAAAACAGTTTAAAATAAGAAAGGGGCCGTGTACGCACCTTTGGTTTTTAGCAGAATGATCAAGTATGTGAAAACTCGCGTAGAAATCCTCTACGAAGAATCTGTGATTTAAACAATAACCTATTGTTATTCGAATAATCGTTTTGTGCTTGAAATCACATACGTGTCAACACACGTATGTTAAAGTGTTAAAATTTAACATACGGAAGTACGCGTGCTTTTGAAATCGTTTAAATAAAATCACTTTTGATTTTATTTAATTTAAACGTAATTATACGCGATTTCGTGTTCGGATTAAAATATGGATTTTATCGTCCTAACACGTTCGTATTCTCGTTACGGTTCCAACGCAACTTGAACGGATTAAAACGGAGTTCGTATGTGAGAGATATTTCAAAAATACTAAAAATACCCTTTTTTTTCAAAAACCGGCCGAAGCCAGTCTCGAACCCGTCTCGAACCCGCGACCTTCCAGTCTCGCCCGCACACACACCTAACCAGTCGCCCGCTATCATATCGCGACTATCATCCGGATTAAATTCTTTTACATCATACATGGCTGGTTCCCTTTTATCTCATATAGCCGAAGCTTTCAACCCCCGATTGACCACGAATTCGAATCTGATTGACCCTAAAACTATAGGGCTTTACTTCTGGGTATTCCAACGAATCTCTATACGCTTTTAATTCAAAACAAAACATCATAACCCTTTTAATCGATAGTGCACAGATTCGAACTTTATCTTTAAACCCACTATTCAATTTCATCGAATTCATTCACCTCAAATCATGAAATCATCAGATCTTCTTCAACATAGTTCCCCCAACCCATTCATAACAATTAATTCGATTTTAAAACCTGTTTCTATCAAAACCCCCAAAACATTTAATCCGAATAAACCTAGAACTAGAACTCCATCGATTCGATATTGTCACAAGAAATTAGCTTATGGTTTAGCTTAATCGGAACCCTCTGAAACTTGTGATAACATTAAATTAGATTTTCGAACCCTTTTCCATCGAAAACCCCAACCCGTTTTGTCATATAAACCCTAGAATCGAAAACCATCAAATCATTATAGCCTAATGAAATTGATACTGGTTTTAGTTACATCGAACCTTTCTGAAACTAATGATGTAGCTTAATTCCATTTTAAAGCTTATTTGGTTTAAAAACCCCAAACCCGACTTTGCTAGGAACCCTAGAACTCGAATGCTATCAATTCGTGGTTATAAATCCAAATTGACATATGTTTAACCTTAGTCGGCCATTTTAGGATGTGTTATAGTGATTACATACCTGATTGGATATCGAATTTATGCACTTCGAATTGTGGTGAAGTTTCGGTCGACCCCCAATTGATTTCTTCAACCCCGAATTTGATACTTCGAATTGCTGGTTGTTGCTTACACTGAAGATGCCGAATAGTATGAAGGAATGTTCAATTGTGAGGATTGCAATCGAATTTTTCGATTTTGATACACCCATGCAACGGTTACACTCTTGATTGTTAAATGCTTTAAATTCGACCAGTCAAGAGATTGATAACGCCTAATTACCCTTAATAATCATTATTGAAATGATTTATGATCATAAATTTTCGGTTTTCAGCCCTTAGCATTGCCAATTCGAATTTCTACTTGGCTACATACACGAATTTTGACCTTTAAAGTCAAAATTGAACTTTTAAACTAATTACAAGTCTAGGTTTTGTAATTAGAGCATCTTAAGACTGATTTCTACTATTTCTAATCCCTTAGGTTCTATTTAGCTCAATAACACAATGATTCGGTTAATAACATTGAGCCAAAAGTCTCTAGTTTTCACTAATTGGGCCAAATTGTACTATCATTGGTTAATTTAATCCAATTGGGCTTCACTGGGACTTCCTGGGCCTACCTTGGCCTTCCCTAAGCCTATTTGATTTATATTGGGCTTTACTTGGACTTATTGGGCCTTAATGAGCCTCTCTTGACTTATTGGGCCTACATTAACCTTGTTGGGCCTAATTGATCTCGTTGAGTCTTCCTTGACCTTACTGGATCTTCTTTGGCTTCACTGGGCCTTCATTGGTCTTGTTGGGCCTTCATTAACTTGTTGGGCCTTCATTGGCCTTATTGGGCCTTCATTGGCCTTCATTGGCCTTATTGGGCCTTGATTGTCCTTGTTGGGCCTGTGATAGCACCAACTCCCGTTAACAGAGTTAGTGTGAAAAGTCGGATTGTCACATCATCCCCTTGTTGAAGAAATTTTCGTCCCGAAAATTAGCAAGTGTTAAGAGTAGTTAGGAACTACTTACGAGTTTAAATCGTACGTGTTAGTGTGATTTGATCATTCTATGTGCTTGTGTGTACTCACACACAAAGTCTAATGCTTGCAACATCACAACTCAATTGTGATCGTTCAATGTAACTGTTTTGCGTGTACACTAGTTAGTTCACCTAACTGTGACTGTTTGTGTGTGATCATACTGTGTTGTGTAACCTCACACATAGTGAGTGTCTGGAACTGTTTGTACTATGTAACCCCACACATAGTAGAATGAGTGTAACCAATCATGTATGTACTACCATAACATGTAACATATGAAATGTAGCACATAAAACATATAAAATGTAATGTAGCACAAATATTTGTAACAAAATCAATTGAATAAATAAAACGTTTGTGCTTACAGTTTGAAATTTGCAGTGTTGATGTGTGAAAGCATCACGTCATCCCCTTGTTGAAGGAAATTTCGTCCCGAAATTTAACGTGCGCTCTCAATGTTAGCAGTAGCTGTCTTGAATAGATGAGGATATTTCTTCATCATCTGGTCTTCCCGTTCCCATGTGAATTCAGGACCCCGTCTTGAATTCCATCGGACCTTGACTATCGGAATCTTGCTTTGCTTCAGTTGTTTGACCTCTCGGTCCATGATTTCTGCTGGCTCTTCAATGAATCGCAGTTGTTCATCTACTTGTATTTCTTCCAATGGTACAATCAATGTCTCATCAGAAAGACATTTCTTTAAGTTTGACACATGAAAAACATCATGAACTCCACTGAGTTCATCCGGTAGTTTGAGTTGATACGCAACCGGACCAATTCTTTTCAGAATCTCAAAAGGTCCTACGTAACGTGGACTAAGCTTCCCGCGCTTGCCAAATCGTATCACACCTTTCCAAGGTGATACCTTTAGAAGAACTCGATCTCCTACTTGAAATTCCAACGGTTTACGACGTTTGTCTGCATAACTCTTCTGTCGATCCCGAGCCGCTGCCATACGGTTCCGGATTTGAACTATCTTCTCTGTTGTTTCGTGCACCAGTTCAGGACCTGTTAACTGACTGTCACCAATTTCAGCCCAGCAAACTGGTGAACGACATTTGCGACCATACAAAGCTTCAAACGGTGCTGCTTGAATACTTGTATGATAACTGTTGTTGTAAGAGAATTCCACCAACGGTAAATGATTCTCCCAACTGTCACCGAAGTCAATTACACAAGCTCGTAACATATCCTCGAGCGTTTGAATCGTTCGTTCACTTTGACCGTCGGTCTGTGGGTGATAAGCGGTACTCATATCCAAGCGAGTCCCCAATGACTTATGAAGAGATTTCCAAAAATTTGAAGTAAACCGGGCATCCCGATCTGATATGATAGAGATTGGCACACCATGCCGTGCTACTACTTCCTTGATGTAAATGCGAGTCAGTTTCTCCATCTTATCAGTTTCCTTGATTGCTAAGAAGTGTGCAGATTTCGTTAATCGATCAACAATTACCCATATCGTATCACAACCACTCGGAGTACGGGGTAACTTAGTAATAAAATCCATCGAAATCTGTTCCCATTTCCACATCGGTATCTCTGGTTGTTGCAGTAAACCAGATGGCTTCTGATATTCAACTTTGACTTTCGAACAAGTCAAACATTTGCTAACGTACTTAGCAATATCAGCTTTCATATGAGGCCACCAATACAGTGCCTTCAAGTCATGGTACATCTTGTCTGATCCCGGATGGACTGAATATCTGGACTTGTGCGCTTCGTCCATCACGAGTTCCCTTAAACCTCCATACAAAGGTATCCACATTCGATCAATGAAATAACGAATTCCATCAGGTTTAACATTCAATTGTTCTTCCATTCCTCGTAAAGATTCCGGTACTAAGTTTTCCGTTTTCAAAGCCTCAATCTGAGCACTATGTACCTTGTCAGGTAAGTCAGTATGTATCGTCATCATAAATGCGCGAACCCGTCTTGTTCCCGTTGTATCTTTTCTGCTCAAAGCATCGGCTACGACATTAGCCTTTCCCGGGTGATACTTAATCGCACACTCATAATCATTCAACAACTCAACCCATCGTCGTTGTCTCATATTGAGTTCCTTCTGATCAAAGATATGTTGTAAACTCTTATGATCAGTATAAATAGTACACTTAGTTCCATACAAGTAATGCCTCCAAATCTTCAAAGCAAAAACCACTGCTCCTAACTCCAAGTCATGAGTAGTGTAATTCTTTTCGTGTGTTCTCAGTTGTCTGGAAGCATAAGCGATCACTTTATCCCGTTGCATCAACACACATCCCAAACCCTGTCCAGATGCGTCACAATACACCGCAAAGTCTTCCGTTCCTTCCGGTAAGGATAGAATCGGTGCACTGCAGAGTTTTTGTTTCAATAACTGGAATGCAGCTTCCTGTTTATCCGTCCAGTTATACTTTGTTCCCTTGTGCGTAAGAGCTGTAAGTGGTTGAGCGATCTTTGAGAAACCCTCAATGAATCGTCGATAATAACCCGCCAAACCAAGGAATTGTCGTACCTCGGTAGGGGTCTTTGGCGCTTCCCAATTCTTAATTGCTTCAATCTTCGCTGGATCAACATGTATACCCTTTTCATTAACTATATGCCCCAAGAACTGTACTTCTCGCATCCAGAATTCACATTTCGAGAACTTAGCGTACAGTTGTTCCTGTTTCAACAGCTCTAGTAGTAATCGAAGATGTTCAGCATGTTCCTCCTCAGACTTTGAATAGATGAGAATGTCATCAATGAAAACAATGACAAACTTATCAAGATAAGGTTTACAAACACGATTCATGAGATCCATGAATACGGCTGGAGCGTTTGTCAACCCAAATGGCATGACCAAGAACTCATAATGGCCATAGCGCGTCCTGAATGCTGTCTTTGGAATATCCTCCTCCTGGACTCTTAGTTGATGATAACCCGACCTGAGATCAATCTTTGAGTAGTAACTCGAACCTTGCAACTGATCGAACAGATCGTCAATCCTGGGTAACGGATACCGGTTCTTGATAGTAACCTTGTTCAATTCCCGGTAATCGATACACATACGAAAAGTCCCGTCTTTCTTCTTTACAAACAATACTGGAGCTCCCCACGGTGAAAAACTAGGTCGTATAAAACCTTTATCCAACAATTCTTGCAATTGTGTGGATAACTCTTGCATCTCTGACGGTGCAAGTCGATAAGGCGCCCTAGCTATCGGTGCTGCGTCTGGTGTAAGATCGATTCGGAATTCCACCTGTCTCACAGGCGGTAATCCCGGCAAGTCTTCTGGAAATACCTCCGGAAATTCACAAACTATAGGTATATCTTCAAGTTTCTTCTCAGCTACTGGCTTTTCAGTTATAAGGGCTATAACTGCTGTATGACCTTTCCGCAGACATTTGTGTGCCTTCATACAAGATATGAGACGCAGTGGCGTACTGCTCTTCTCTCCTTGTACATATAATGTCTCTCCCTGCGGAAGAGGTATACGAACAATCTTTTCATGGCATACAATTTCAGCCTGGTTCTTAGACAACCAGTCCATGCCAATAACTACATCAAAACTGCCTAAGGCAATAGGCATCAAATCAATCTCTAATGTCTGACCCATCAAATCAAGGATACATCCCTTATAAATGTTTTCTACTACAATCAATTTACCATCAGCTAACTCCACAGTGTATGGATTATCTAAGGCAGTGGGACTAACATCTAGTGACTTAGCAAGTGAACTAGATACAAAACTCCGGTCGGCACCAGTGTCAAATAACATAGAGGCATAGTGATTATTTAAGAGGAACGTACCCGTAACGATGTTGGGATCCTCCCGCGCTTGACGTCCTCCAATCACGAACGCCCTGCCTCTAGCACCGTTGTTGTTGTTATTATTGTTGTTGTTGTTGTTGTTGTTGTTGTTGGTGGTGCCATTACCGTTGCCATTCCCATTACCATTACTATTGTTGTCCCCTCCTTTCTTAAGTTGTGGGCAATCTTTCTTGAAATGGCCCATTTTGCCGCACTCAAAACAACCTTTCTGCGCGTTGTTTTGATTGTTGTTCTGGTTGTTGTTATTGTTCTGCAGCTCTCCGCGACAATCCTTAGCCGCGTGTCCAACCTTGCCACACCTCTGGCACTTAGCTCTATCACATTGGTTACCCGCATGATGGTAACCACACTTGTTACATTTGGGGTGCTTACCAATATAGCCCCCCGACGATGATGATTGCTGACCACTGCTTGAACCATGATAAGACTTGTTTGAGTCTTGTTTCCTGTTTTGCTGATGTGATTGTTGGTTGTTGCCCTTGAAATTGTTACTATCCCACTTTCTCTTGTGATCTCCTACCTTGGTAGCAGATGTTCGCTTAGGCAGGGTCCCTTGCAACACTGCCTGGTCCGTAAGCTGATGTGCTAAACGAACAGCTTGTTGGATAGTGGTGGGATTTGCTGAAGTCACCAAACCTTGAATTTGAGGCACTAGTCCTCCAATGTACCTTTCGATCCACTTACTGGCTGGAGTAGCCATGTGTGGTAGCAGTCTGGCCAGTTCATGCGATCTGGTCGTATATTCCTCAATGTTTGACCCCTCCATCTTGAGGTGCCAATACTCTTCTTCCAACTTCTGCATTTCACTACGAGGACAATACTCCTCTTGTAGTAAGGTTTTGAAGTTGTTCCAAGTCAATGCATTTGCTTCACCCAACCCCAGGGTCTGAACATTGGAGTTCCACCAAGTCAGGGCTGGACCCTCCAAAGTTCCAGTAGCAAATTTCACTTTGCTGTCATCCGGGCAGTTGCACATCTCGAACACAGATTCAGCTTTTTCAATCCATCGGAGAAGTCCTATGGCTCCCTCCGACCCTTTGAAGTTGTGTGGTTTGCAGTCCAAGAACATCTTGAACGTGCAGACTTGTGGGTTAATCACTCCCCCAGCTGGACCCTGTGGCCCTGTGTTGTGTGTCTGAGCGTACTGTGCGATTGCCTCGGCAACCCTGTTGTTGATTAGCTCGTTGAGCTCAGCAACAGTCATATGAACATTTCCTTCAGCCATTTCCTCCCTATTTACAAGAAATGTTAATGCACAATCAAAATCCAATTTTGACATGTGTAAGTAAAAACAATAAATACAACATGTAATATAAACAACACAGTTGTTGGAAACAAACAATAGTTCTTTCATAAATAGAAACTTTCTTTGAGTACAATACTTTTGAAATGAAATACAAAATTTCAAACTACTAATGTAGGAACACAACCCGTTCCTAATAAGTTTAAACAAAACAGAAATAAAAGAAAGAAAATCAATCGTCCTCAACAGTGGATTCAGGATCGGACTCAGCAACTGGTGCTGGTTCCTCCTCCTCATCCTCGTCCTGTTCCTCATTCTCAACTACTACTAGATCCTCTAAAGCTTCAATCCTGCCCTCCAAGATCTCGGCTCGGTTCTCTGACTCCTCTAAACGACCAATCATGTTCCACATCTCATCTCGCATGTCATGAACCAGTTGGGCAAGTTCCTCTTGCCTCTCAATGGCATCCCATAACTCCTGAGATCTCTGATAGAGCTTCTCCTCTGCTGTATCCACGTCCTCGCGCAACTTGGCGATCTCCTCTGCGTCCGTCCTTTGCCTCTTAGGCTCAGGAGCGTCCAGTACGGGTGGTGGATGTGTAGATGGTCCTGCAGCATAGAGTCCCTGGTTATTCACCCACGGTGCCTCCACCGGATCCTCATCCGGGTCCTCAACTGGATCCTCGTCTGGATCCTCCTCTGGATCCTCATCAGGATCCTCGTCTGGATCCTCCTCCGGATCCTCCTCTGGGTCTTCCTCCGGATCCTCCTCTGGATCGGAGTCCTCCATCTCATATGGTGGAGGTGATGGAATGGGTGGTGGTGGTGATGATGGTGGTGCCGGAACCATCGGCTCCTCGTCCTCAGAATCATCAATGATAACATAAGGAACTGATGATGAAGCCATGCCTATTACATAATATCATATGTAAGTGCAGTGCCATGGAATACGTAAGCAAATCAATTACATAATGTCATATGTAATTTCTAAGCAGTATGTGTAAACATGTGTGTCTAATGTCTAACAGTCATAGTCTAGGCCTACAAATGCAAACCTAGTTCGCTATAACCAATGTCTCTGATACCAATCTGTCACACCCCCAATTTCCAACTAACGGAATCACATCGTTTGGGAGCATGACAAACCAGGATCTCAGATCATTAGACATAGCGAAGACCTCTATATGAATTTCAAAAACATACATTGGTCTTTAAAACAAACATAATAACCAGAGTTTACAAAAAGTGCGGAAGCGTTTAAAAACCATAAACAGTTGTAAATCAAACATTACAATTCAAAGTACTTAAATATTCAGATTTAAATAATCAAAGTAAAAGAAATGCATGAGACTCTATCTTCCTAGTCCATGCCAGCTGTTACGCGCGCCTTAGCGTCCTGAGAAAACATGCAAATCAAGTCAACACAAAGGTTGGTGCATAACACAGGTTTTAAGTAATCATAGAGTTCAAAACATCAGTTTGAATAACAAGTTGTAGATAACATAATCACAATTGCACAGTCATGATAGCTAGTCATATAACTATTTACATACGTGTTCGACACCGAAGCTGACTAGTTGCCATGCTATAGCATGTTTTCGCCTTGCCACTATTGTCTATCACAACAATAGTAAAGTAATGTGTTTGGTCAGTCAAACACCTGCGTAGATCCCATCTACCAGGTGAGGTTTGTCAAACCTAATAGATCTATTTCCAACTACCACGCTTTGCATTTACAGCAAACTAAACGGTTCGAGGTGTGTAAGGACTTTCAAGTTGATATATTGGCACATAATGTAAACAGATAACTCATGCAAGTGTTATGTATCTAAAAATCAGTTTGTTGCACATGTTTTCTCCCCCAAAACAGTTTAAAATAAGAAAGGGGCCGTGTACGCACCTTTGGTTTTTAGCAGAATGATCAAGTATGTGAAAACTCGCGTAGAAATCCTCTACGAAGAATCTGTGATTTAAACAATAACCTATTGTTATTCGAATAATCGTTTTGTGCTTGAAATCACATACGTGTCAACACACGTATGTTAAAGTGTTAAAATTTAACATACGGAAGTACGCGTGCTTTTGAAATCGTTTAAATAAAATCACTTTTGATTTTATTTAATTTAAACGTAATTATACGCGATTTCGTGTTCGGATTAAAATATGGATTTTATCGTCCTAACACGTTCGTATTCTCGTTACGGTTCCAACGCAACTTGAACGGATTAAAACGGAGTTCGTATGTGAGAGATATTTCAAAAATACTAAAAATACCCTTTTTTTTCAAAAACCGGCCGAAGCCAGTCTCGAACCCGCGACCTTCCACTCACCGCACACACACCTAACCAGTCTCGCCCGCTAGGGTATCGCGACTATCATCCGGATTAAATTCTTTTACATCATACATGGCCGGTTCCCTTTTATCTCATATAGCCGAAGCTTTCAACCCCCGATTGACCACGAATTCGAATCTGATTGACCCTAAAACTATAGGGCTTTACTTCTGGGTATTCCAACGAATCTCTATACGCTTTTAATTCAAAAACAAAACATCATAACCCTTTTAATCGATAGTGCACAGATTCGAACTTTATCTTTAAAACCCACTATTCAATTTCATCGAATTCATTCACCTCAAATCATGAAATCATCAGATCTTCTTCAACATAGTTCCCCCAACCCATTCATAACAATTAATTCGATTTTAAAACCTGTTTCTATCAAAACCCCCAAAACATTTAATCCGAATAAACCTAGAACTAGAACTCCATCGATTCGATATTGTCACAAGAAATTAGCTTATGGTTTAGCTTAATCGGAACCCTCTGAAACTTGTGATAACATTAAATTAGATTTTCGAACCCTTTTCCATCGAAAACCCCAAACCCGTTTTGTCATATAAACCCTAGAATCGAAAACCATCAAATCATTATAGCCTAATGAAATTGATACTGGTTTTAGTTACATCGAACCTTTCTGAAACTAATGATGTAGCTTAATTCCATTTTAAAGCTTATTTGGTTTAAAAACCCCAAACCCGACTTTGCTAGGAACCCTAGAACTCGAATGCTATCAATTCGTGGTTATAAATCCAAATTGACATATGTTTAACCTTAGTCGGCCATTTTAGGATGTGTTATAGTGATTACATACCTGATTGGATATCGAATTTATGCACTTCGAATTGTGGTGAAGTTTCGGTCGACCCCCAATTGATTTCTTCAACCCCGAATTTGATACTTCGAATTGCTGGTTGTTGCTTACACTGAAGATGCCGAATAGTATGAAGGAATGTTCAATTGTGAGGATTGCAATCGAATTTTTCGATTTTGATACACCCATGCAACGGTTACACTCTTGATTGTTAAATGCTTTAAATTCGACCAGTCAAGAGATTGATAACGCCTAATTACCCTTAATAATCATTATTGAAATGATTTATGATCATAAATTTTCGGTTTTCAGCCCTTAGCATTGCCAATTCGAATTTCTACTTGGCTACATACACGAATTTTGACCTTTAAAGTCAAAATTGAACTTTTAAACTAATTACAAGTCTAGGTTTTGTAATTAGAGCATCTTAAGACTGATTTCTACTATTTCTAATCCCTTAGGTTCTATTTAGCTCAATAACACAATGATTCGGTTAATAACATTGAGCCAAAAGTCTCTAGTTTTCACTAATTGGGCCAAATTGTACTATCATTGGTTAATTTAATCCAATTGGGCTTCACTGGGACTTCCTGGGCCTACCTTGGCCTTCCCTAAGCCTATTTGATTTATATTGGGCTTTACTTGGACTTATTGGGCCTTAATGAGCCTCTCTTGACTTATTGGGCCTACATTAACCTTGTTGGGCCTAATTGATCTCGTTGAGTCTTCCTTGACCTTACTGGATCTTCTTTGGCTTCACTGGGCCTTCATTGGTCTTGTTGGGCCTTCATTAACCTTGTTGGGCCTTCATTGGCCTTATTGGGCCTTCATTGGCCTTATTGGGCCTTGATTGTCCTTGTTGGGCCTGTGATAGCACCAACTCCCGTTAACAGAGTTAGTGTGAAAAGTCGGATTGTCACAAAGGTGGTCAGGAAGGACATGGTTGATGCATCGAATGGAGTTCAAATGGAAACAAGAAAGTTTTTATGGAACAATTGGATACCAAATAAGGTCAATGTGATGACATGGAGGGCGCTGCTAAGGAGAATTCCAACTGCAGATGCACTACACATTCAAGGTATACATATAAATACGGCTTGTAACTTGTGCGGATATAATGTGGAGAGTGCATATCATCTTTTTATATCATGTCCAATCGCAAAGTCAATTTGGTGGCAGATTTGGGTGTGGGTTAAAGTGCCACCTTTGCAACTTGACTCTGTAAAGTCTATCCTGGTCTTTATTGATACATTAGCTATTGAAAAAAGAAAGAAAAAGCTTCTTAATGCAATTAGGCAGGTTGTCTTCTGGTCTATATGGATTGCAAGGAACAACAATGTTTTCCATAGGTATACTATTTCATGGCAAAAAATTGGTAGTAACAATCTTTTTCATTTGATGTCAAATTGATTTGAGATTTGGTTTAAGTAATTAGATATCTATTTGCATCAAAATTGTTTATTACTATGTTGACTATTAATATTCATGCACCGATTTGTAAAATCGTGAAAAACTTAGATGTTGTTTGTAAATTAATGTGAAATGAATTCATAGCATATTTGTACGAAGAAAAATCTTGATTTTCTAGATATTATTTTTATAAAAGAATAAATTTCATCCTAAATGTGTCGCAAAAAGTGTCACAAACTAAATAAATATAAAGTCAAAAATTAACATATCTGTGGTAATGTATCACAATCATTAAATAAATTTATAAAAGTAAAAATTCGTAATTGTCACAAATTCTTCGAAAATGAAAAAAAGAATTCAAACAAAAATTAAATCACGTCACAAATTTATCGCACACATAAAAAATAACTTATATAAAAATCATTATATGTTACAAATCAATGAAGTAATAAAAGCAATGTGTTTAATACAAATAAATATTTATAGTTAATCATAATCATAATTAATAATAACCAGATCGATACCCTAATTAATTTAGTTTTTAATTATATGATTTAGTAATAAGAATCAATGAAAACAAAGTTGTGAGTTAAGTTTTAAACAAAAAAGGTTTCTAAGAGGCTAATAATGAATACCTGCAAGGTCTTCACGGTTTTGGACCTTACACTGTTGTAAATGCTAGGAAGTTTGCGACGTATGTCTTTTATGAAAAAAATGTATCGCACAATATATCACAAATTTGATGAAAACAACTTGCAAACAGTTTTTTTTTTTTTTTTAATTTCTTTCTTTTTTTTTTTTTTGAAAAAAGAAGATGGGTCGCAGAATCCAGTTTGCAACCAACTACTTCATAGTGATCTTATATTATTTCTTTTCTAGTCGTGTAATTCAAACACGTACAAATATATATGTTCTTGATAATTATTTCCAATTTATTTTTTATTTTATAGGTTTGTTTGTTTTGATAGAATCATGTTTTATGCTGTTTTTAGGCTTCAATTTATTTAGTTATTTTTTCGCACGTTTTATTGTGGTGTTGAACCGTAAAAATTGTGGAAATTTCTGACTTTCAGTTAGATATAGTTATATTTTAGCTACATGCTTTTGTAATTTTGTGAATCACATATCATCTAACAAAAAAAAAATTCTTGCATCTACGTTTAATCAATTAAATATAAATTTAAAAAAACATTAATCTTTACATACACATACACATACACATACACATACACATACATACATACATACATACATACATACATACATACATACATACATACATACATACATACATACATACATACATACATACATACATACATACATACATACATACATACATACATACATACATACATACATACATACATACATACATACATACATACATACATACATAACCCAAATATAGTGTCGAAAATGTCGAGTATCTTGTACGAAATAAAATGAATAGCATTCTGTATTAGCCGGTGTGTATAAAAGTTTGTCACACACATGTCACATATAATTTCTTTCTTTCTTCGCATATATGTATCTTATCTAATAACATAAATTAGTATTTATTAACACTAACCATTTCATATCTGATTTGATCATAACCAAATAGATATATATACATTTCAAGAACATACAACCTTTAAAAATCATAAATATAATATGAAGAAATGAAAAGATTTAACCCAGCCTAATTAATGAAAGGAAGCTGAACTATTTTTTTTTAAACGGCTAATTTTTGGATCACTAACGAATCACTTAGTATCATTGTACTATCAGCAGTATCATCCGATCATATCCACCACTAATTTATCAGTTTTGGAGAAAATTCAATACTTCGAGAAAAACCCATGTGAAATTCAAACTCAGGACCATTTAGCACTTGATATTTATTCCACCATCAAGATACCCTTAGGATATAATGCATTTGATGTTGCTGAAAATGACCAAATTATGTTCATATTAATATGAACCAGAACCAGAACCAGAACCAGAATACTGGAAGGTAGGTAGGTGGTGAACCACAATAATTAAATGATATAATAATAAATTGATAAAGTAGCTTGCAATACGTGAAAACGATGAGGAAGTCAATCCGGTCAAATTAAGCGAAACCATGTACTAGGTAGCCAGTTTTGAGCCCCTTGGTGTAATAATAGAGCCTTTTAATTAAGTAGGGTGTGTGTGTCTCTATATATGATTTTTTTGATTTTTTTTTTCTTTTGAGTTTTTGATTATTTCTTTTATTTAATCGTTTTCTTTTCAGAAAAAGAATAGAATAAAGAAAGAGAGAGCCTATCCACAGGTTAGGGGTGTTCAAAAAAATCCGTATCCGAATCCGAAATCGAAATATCCGAAAATCCGTATCCGAAATATCAAAAAATTCGGATATCCGGAAGTTCGGATATCCGGAAGTTCGGATATCCGAAGGTCCGGATATCCGGAAATTCAGATTCGGATTCGGATTGTAATTTTAAAAAATTTCGGATAGTTCGGATATCCGAACTATCCGAAATAGTTATTTTTTTCGGATAGTTTTCGGAGATTTTTTCGGATATTTGGATATTTTTTCGGATATTTCGGATAGTTTTTCGGATATTTTTTCGGATATTTCGGATAGTTTTTCAGATATTCGGATATTTCGGATATTTTTCAGATTTTCGGATATCCGGATGTATTTTTTTAATTTTTTCCCCCTTTTTTTAGAGTTCGGATATCCGAACGGATATCCGAATCCGAATCCGATATTTCGGATATCCGAAGTTCGGATATCCAAAATTTCGGATTCGGATCGGATATCCGAAATATCGGATTCGGATTCGGATAGTGAAAACCACTATCCGAAATTTTTGGATATCCGAAATTCGGATATCCGATTCTCCGGATATCCGAATTTGAACACCCCTACCACAGGTTGATGGGGAGAGGATGGCTCTATAGAAAATCAATTAAGTTGAGAAAATTTGAAAACCTTAAAAATCCATTTAAAATTTTTTTTTATGGTTATATAACATTATTAATAAAAAAACGTAAAAAGGGCCAGCAAAATTTTTTTACAAAAAAAATAATTCGTAAACAATGTAACACATATGTAAACGAAATATAACATATTAGTCAGGTTTGAACAAATCAATTACATCTGTGTTACATCGTTTACAACTTATTTTTTTATAAACATTTTGTCGGCACATTTTTTATTTTTTATTTAAAAATGACTATAATAAAGTTTTTGTCTAAAAATGCTAAAAAGAATTTTAAAAAATTCAAAAACGACCTAAACAAACTCTGAATGATCTAATTTTTGAATCATTAAAACCTACTTGTCGAACCATAAACACCAAACCTTAAACCATAATCAATAAACCTCTAATGCTAAAACCAAAACTTTAAAAGTAAACCTTAAAACTAAAAATAAAATCTAAAAGCTAAAACGAAGCCCTTAAACCAAAACTATAAATCTAGTTGTTAAAGCCAAAACCTAAAATCTAATATTGTAGGGTTCGATGAGACGGTTCCAATACCGTCGGAATGAGTTTAATCGGAGTTCGTTTTGGTTGTTTTCGAAGGTTTTTAAAAATTTATTTTAGCTTTGTTAGGCAAAACATACTTTTTATTTTTATTGATCCTTTCACTATAGATATATCACGGGTAGATTTGAAGTGGCATCCACCAAGTAATTTTCAAACAAGTCTTCACCCACAGTGCTACTAGCTATATATTGTGTTTGTGTCCCACATAAACCTTCCAATTAGTGGAGAACGTGTCTTGGTTCGATGGCTGCAACTGGCGGGATCGTAGCATTAAAGATATTCTTAGGCTTGTCATTTAATTTGCACAAGTTGATCACATTAGGTTAAATATTGAAACCAAAATTTAATATTTAACAATACTTGGACTTTTTTATATATATTTTTTCAAACTACAAAAAACATGATTTCAATTTTCCCTTGAAACATAAACCATAGATGCCTATGCTCATATACAATGTTTCAGAAATTGTTAGTTGTTAGTTGGTTAGTGACGTACCGACTAGGGTTTAATTGTGAATAATAAGACTGGAATTTTTTATGCAATCTTTTTAAAATATTATATATACATATATGTGCGCGCGCGGTGTGTGTCTATACACAAAAAAAGTATAATATTTTAAAATAAGTATAATTTTTAAGTACGTCTAATATTTTGATCAATGAGACCCAAAAATGTTGCTAGAACAAAAAAAATGGTTAAAACCTGAAAAAAATTGTCTTTAATCATTTAAATTCCTTTATTAGCTAGCCTGAATTTTACTCGACATGATTGGTCGACGATTAGTGCATCGATTTTGTGAAATTGTATTTGTTGTTAGATGACTACCGATTAATCGCTAATTTATCACTGAACAGAATTGATTTTTACAAAAATAAATAAATAAATGGCAACTACAGTCGCAAATAACCATTTGAGACTGATTTGCAAACCGAAAATGCTGCCTAAAAAAACGTATCGCTAAATATGGTTTGTGACCCGAATTCAACTGTGGAGTATTTGTGACTGGCATTATCGACACTATGATTGAAATTATTTTTAATTTAGTTTCTTTTTAGTATTTTTGCCACAGCTTGCAAAAAAAAAAACTAAACGGTCAAAATATGGCAACAACGTTGTGACTATTCTGAAGTTGGTTGCTATTTTTTGCGACTGTTTATATTTCCGTCTCGTAACATATTGTTAGAAAGTGTAAGAAAATCATAATAGGTGAGTAACTACAATGTAAATCCCAATGGTAAGATGTTACTATTGAAACCTCTTTTGATCACCAACATTATCTTTCAAATCGTTAATGTTGGTAATCAAGAACAATATTGAAAGAACAAGAGAACAACTTTTACACACAAATTTAATATTCATACTAGTTTCATGCGTAAATGTGCAGATTACATGAAAAACCCAGCATAATAACTAACCAACAATGAGGTAACAATCATTAACTTTAATTACCATACCTATCTTTTTTTTTTTTGAACGACAATTTGGATCACTGACGGGTCATATAACCACCCGATCATATCCACATCTAATAGGAGGAAACCCACCATGAGAGAAAACCCCTTAGTCTAGCATGAAACCCCTATTTTGTTCATGCGAGAACTTGAACTCATTACCTCCCCAATATTAAAACCACATAGTACCTTCTCTCAACTACTTGAGCTGAAGATCATTGATTCATATCTATCTAACAATGATAACAAAGTAACATAACTACCATACTTAGGATCCATTTTATAAGCCAACTATAACAAGCAGTTTAATTGAACTACTTTGTTCTACCAGAGCATACATACATATATATATATATATATATATATATATAGGGGAGGGTTTCTAAGAAAACCTTCATTTTGGAAAAAACCAAGAAAACTAATCACAATCATTACCAATTAAACTTTTTTTCATTTTTTCCTTTTATTATAAGATATGAAATATAAAAAAAAAATTAAAAATAATATGTATTTTAGGTTATTATATGTATGTAACTTGTAGGTTACACAAACTGATTACATATATGTAACCGTATAAGTTACATACGAAACTTTTTAAGTTACATATACGTAAATTCATGATCTACATATTTTTTTTTCAAAAATTTATTTTTTATTATAACATTTCTATCCTTATAATAAAAAATTATGAAAAACTTTTTTGAAAAATTTGTTGGTTGGTATGAGTTTTCTTCAAAATAATGAATGCATAATTTCAATGTAAATTACATCATTGTAATTTATCATTGTTAGAAAAAAATTCAAATAAATTTGTTATCTTTAAATTCGTTACAATGATGTAAATATAGAGCATCTAAAAAAAGTAAGAAAAAAATAATAGAGACTATAACGGAATTAAAAAGAAAGATGAGACGAATATAATGTGGCAATTTTTTTAAAAAAATAATATAATATAAAAAAGTTATTAATGTTTAAAAAAAAGAGGGGTAAACTTTATATTAATAACTAGATTTATTAAAATATCTTAAATGGTGACACTTGTCACTACCATATTAATTCCAGCTTTTTGAGTGCTAACAAAATGTCTAAAGTGTCCTCCCATATTAAAAAAATAATAGTGACACGTGTCGCAATCCTATGCACTTACTTTTGAAATTAACCATTAGATGATAGTTAGTGAGTTGTAGTAAATTTTATGGGTTATTAAAAATTCCATCCCTTATATATATGTGTGTGTGTGTGTGTGTGGAGGAGGAGGAGGTGGTGGTGGCAGTAGAGGATGTGGTCTTCTTGGCGGCATTCTGATCACAACCAATAGAATATAAGTTAGTGTAATGATCGAATGCAGAAGACACTATGCAAGTAATTTCCTAAGTCATGTGTTCTCTACATGATGGGTCCCTAGGTTATAGTCTAGGCCAAACCGTTTAAATAAATGACCTATGCTTCTCTATAACCATGGCTCTGATACCAATCTGTCACACCCCGAGCCGGCGGGGCGGATCGTGTGTCCCGTCGGGCGGAATGCATGGTCCCGGGGCGTGATATCGGGAATGATAATCGTAATGATCAGATTGTCTACATTGCACATGATATATATTGAGAAAATACTGTCACACCCCCAATTTCAACTAACGGAATCATACCGTTTGGGAGCATGACAAACCAGGATCTCAGATCATTAGACATAGCGAAGACCTCTATATGAATTTCAAAAACATACGTTGGTCTTTAAAAAACATAATATTCAGAGTTTACAAAAAGTTGCGGAAGCGTTTCAAATCAAAACCAATAAACTGTTGATAAGTAAAACATTACAAATCAAAATACTGAAATATTCAAATTCAAATGATCAAAGTTTATAATGCATGAGACTCTATCTTCCTAGTCCATGCCAGCTGTTACGCGCGCCTTAGCGTCCTGAGAAAACATGCAAATTAAGTCAACACAATGGTTGGTGCATAACACAGGTTTTAAATAATCATAGTGTTCAAAACATCAGTTTGAATAACAAGTTTGTAGATAACATAATCACAATTGCACAGTCATGATAGCTAGTCATATAAACTATTTACATACGTGTTCGACACCGAAGCTTCCTAGTTGCCATGCTATAGCATGTTTTCGCCTTGCCACTATTGTCTATCACAACAATAGTAAAAATGTGTTTGGTCAGTCAAACACCTGCGTAGATCCCATCTACCAGGTGAGGTTTGTCAAACCTAATAGATCTATTTCCAACTACCACGCTTTGCATTACAGCAAACTAAACGGTTCGAGGTGTGTAAGGACTTTCAAGTTGATATGTTTTCACATAATGTAAACAGATAACTCATGCAAGTGATATGTATCTAAAAATCAGTTTGTTGCACATGTTTTCTCCCCCAAAACAGTTTAAATAAGAAAGGGGTCGTGTACGCACCTTTGATAATAGTAGAATGATCAAACACGTGTGAACTTGCGTAGAAATCCTCTACGAAGAATCTGTGATTTAAACAATAACCTATTGTTATTCGAATAATCGTTTTGTACTTAAAAATCACATACGTATCAACATACGTATGTTAAAGTGTGATAATTAGGCATACGGAAGTACGCGTGCTTTTGAAATCGTTTAAATAAAATCACATTTGATTTTATTTAATTAAACGTAATTATACGCGATTTCGTGTTCGGACTAAAATATGAATTTTATCATTTCAACACGTTCGTATTCTCGTTACGGTTCCAACGCAACTTGAACGGATTAAAACGGAGTTCGTATGCGAAAGTTATGCTAAAAATACTAAAATTGATTTAAAACCTAAAAATATGGTTGGGCCGGGACTCGAACCCGCGACCCTCAACACCAAACACACCGCGTCTACCATCTCAGCCCGCTAGGGTTTCGCGATGGTTATCAGAATTAAATTGCTTTAACTCCACTCTCTAACTGATTTTCCTTTGCAACTATAGCCGAAGCTTTCAACTTCCAATTGGTCTCAAATTCGATTCTGATCAACTCCTAAACTATGGGGTTATTATTCCTTGACTCTAGGCGCATCATATCAACAATTTAATTTAGAAAATTTTGATAAAATACCACGATTTTAAGGCTCCAACAGTGTCGAACCTTGATCCCATTCTCATCACTTCGAATTCATTCAATCCGATTGTATTTAACTTAAAATCCATATGGTTTTCATTAAACCAAAAATTTCGAACCTGTCAGATTGATTAATTTCAATAATTAAACACCTCTAAATCAAAAATCCCAAATCCGTCCTAGTCCAAGAACCCTAGATTCAAAATCATACAATTCGTAGTTCTAAACTGAAATTAACATGCCAAATAGTGTAATCGAAGTCTTCTGAAACTTACCATGTAACTTAATTTGATTATCAAACTTATTTGAACCGAAACCCCCAAAACCTTTTTGCATCATGAACCCTAGAATCGAAGTCTATCAATTCGGTTCTATAATTTACAATTGGTATGGGATTAACTTTAGTCGGCTATTTATGAAACTACCCACATGATCTAATTCGACTATTACATTGTTTAGACAAGAAATCCCCAAACCCGTTTCTTATAAGAACCCTAGTTGCTAGAACTTGATCAATTCGATGATGTTAAACGAATTACAGTTAGGGATAATCTTAGTCGATTGTTTTAGAAGGTTTAGGATGAATCACTAACCTGTTTTGATAACGAATTGAAGGAGATCGACTTTTAGATTGATTTCGGTCACTCCACGATCGGGTTCTTCAATCTGGAACACTTGATATCAAATTGCTGTATGAAATATGCTCTGAGTGTGCCGATTGTGATGTAGAAGTGTTCAATTGCGAATATCCTAATCGAATTTATCTGATTTGAGTCATAATTGCTACGGTTACAACCTCTAGTCTTCAATCCATGATTAATTCGAGGTTGTAGGAACTTAAAACGCCCAATTGATGATAACAATCATCAGTACACTTAAATGAGAGGTTTAATCTAATAAATTTCAACCGTTACATAAAGAATTCGAATAAGTCTTGATCATCTCAATCGTATTTTGACTTATAAAGTCAAAATTGGGCTTTTAATCTCAATTACAAGTCTAAACTTTGTACTTAAAGTGTATTGAGACTGATTCCTACTATTTCTAATCCCTTAGGTTCTATTTAGTTCAATAACACAATGATTCGGTTAATAAAATTGAGCCAAAAGTCTCTAATTTTCACTAATTGAGTCCTTTAACTCCTTGTTGGGCTAATTTAACCAAATTGGGCTTCTCAAATACAATTGGGCCTCACTGGGCCTTCTTGGGCCTACCTTGGCCTTCCCTGGGCCTACCTTGTTTACATTGGGCCTTACTTGAATTTATTGGGCCTTATTGGGCTTCTCTTGGCTTTGTGGGCCTACATTGGCAATGTTGGGCCTACATAGACTTCGTTGGGCCTAATTGATCTTGTTGAGTCTTCCTTGACCTTACTGGATCTTCTTTGGCTTTACTGGGCCTTCATTGGTCTTGTTGGACCTTCATTGGCCTTGTTGGGCCTGTTGGACCTTCATTGGTCTTATTGGGCCTTCGGAGGTTAACAAGGTTAACTTGAAAAGTCGGATTGTCACATCATCCCCTTGTTGAAGGAATTTTCGTCCCGAAAATTAGCAAGTGTTAAGAGTAGTTAGGAAACTACTTACGAGTTTAAATCGTACGTGTTAGTGTGATTTGATCATTCTGTGTGCTTGTGTGTACTCACACACAAAGTCTAATGCTTGCAACATCACAACTCAATTGTGATCGTTCAATGTAACTGTTTTGCGTGTTCACTAGTTAGTTCACCTAACTGTGACTGTTTGTGTTTGATCACACTGTGTTGTGTAACCTCACACATAGTGAGTGTCTGAAACTGTTTGTACTATGCAACCCCGCACATAGCAAAGTGTATGTAATCAATGTACTATGCAACCCCGCGCATAGCAAAATGTATGTAACCAATGTACTATGCAACCCCGCACATAGCAAAATGTATGTTACCAATCGTGTATGTACTACCATAACATGTAACATATGAAATGTAGCACATAAAACATATAAAATGTAATGTAGCACAAATATCTGTAACAAAATCAATTGAATAAATAAAACGTTTGTGCTTACAGTTTGAAATTTGCAGTGTTGATGTGTGAAAGCATCACGTCATCCCCTTGTTGAAGGAAATTTCGTCCCGAAATTTAACGTGCGCTCTCAGTGTTAGCAGTAGCTGTCTTGAATAGATGAGGATATTTCTTCATCATCTGGTCTTCCCGTTCCCATGTGAATTCAGGACCCCGTCTTGAATTCCATCGGACTTTGACTATCGGAATCTTGCTTTGCTTCAGTTGTTTGACCTCTCGGTCCATGATTTCTGCTGGTTCTTCAATGAATCGCAGTTGTTCATCTACTTGTATTTCTTCCAATGGTACAATCAATGTCTCGTCAGAAAGGCATTTCTTTAAGTTTGATACATGAAAGACATCATGAACTCCACTGAGTTCATCCGGTAGTTTGAGTTGATACGCAACCGGACCAATCCTTTTCAGAATTTCAAAAGGTCCTACATAACGTGGACTAAGCTTTCCGCGCTTGCCGAATCGTATCACACCTTTCCAAGGTGATACTTTTAGAAGAACTCGATCTCCTACTTGAAATTCTAACGGCTTGCGACGTTTGTCTGCATAACTCTTCTGTCGATCCCGAGCCGCTGCCATACGGTTCCGGATTTGAACTATCTTCTCTGTCGTCTCGTGCACCAGTTCAGGACCTGTTAACTGACTGTCACCAATTTCAGCCCAGCAAACTGGTGAACGACATTTGCGACCATACAACGCTTCAAACGGTGCTGCTTGAATACTTGTATGATAACTATTATTGTAAGAGAATTCCACCAACGGTAAATGATTCTCCCAGCTGTCACCAAAGTCAATTACACAAGCTCGTAACATATCCTCGAGCGTTTGAATCGTACGTTCACTTTGACCGTCGGTCTGTGGATGATAAGCGGTACTCATATCCAAGCGAGTCCCCAATGACTTATGAAGAGATTTCCAAAAGTTGGAAGTAAACCGGGCATCCCGATCTGATATGATAGAAATTGGCACACCATGCCGTGCTACTACCTCCTTAATGTAAATACGAGTCAACTTCTCCATCTTATCAGTTTCTTTGATTGCTAAGAAGTGTGCAGATTTCGTTAATCGATCAACAATTACCCATATCGTATCACAACCACTCGGTGTACGGGGTAACTTAGTAATGAAGTCCATCGAAATCTGTTCCCATTTCCACATCGGTATCTCTGGTTGTTGCAGTAAACCAGATGGTTTCTGATATTCAACTTTGACTTTCGAACAAGTCAAACATTTGCTAACGTGCTTAGCAATATCAGCTTTCATGTGAGGCCACCAATACAGTGCCTTCAAATCATGATACATTTTGTCTGATCCCGGATGGACTGAATATCTAGACTTGTGTGCTTCGTCCATCACGAGTTCCCTTAAACCTCCATACAAAGGTATCCACATTCGATCAATGAAATAACGAATTCCATCAGGTTTAACATTCAATTGTTCTTCCATTCCTCGTAAAGATTCTGGTACTGAGTTTTCCTTTTTCAAAGCCTCAATCTGAGCACTGTGTACCTTGTCTGGTAAATCAGTGTGTATTGTCATCATAAGTGCACGAACCCGTCTTGTTCCCGTTGTATCTTTTCTGCTCAAAGCATCGGCTACGACATTAGCCTTTCCCGGGTGATACTTAATCGCACATTCATAATCGTTCAACAATTCAACCCATCGTCGTTGCCTCATGTTAAGCTCTTTCTGATCAAAGATATGTTGCAAACTCTTATGATCAGTATAAATAGTACACTTAGTTCCATACAAGTAATGCCTCCAAATTTTCAAAGCAAAAACCACTGCTCCTAACTCCAAGTCATGAGTAGTGTAATTCTTTTCGTGCGTTCGTAGTTGTCTGGAAGCATAAGCGATCACTTTATCCCGTTGCATCAACACACATCCCAGACCCTGTCCAGATGCGTCACAATACACCGCAAAGTCTTCCGTTCCTTCCGGTAAGGACAGAATCGGTGCACTGCAGAGTTTCTGTTTCAACAACTGGAATGCAGCTTCCTGTTTATCAGTCCAGTTATACTTTGTTCCCTTGTGCGTCAGAGCTGTAAGTGACTGAGCGATCTTTGAGAAACCCTCAATGAATCGTCGATAATAACCCACCAAACCAAGGAATTGTCGTACCTCGGTAGGGGTCTTTGGCGCTTCCCAATTCTTAATCGCTTCAATCTTCGCTGGATCAACATGTATACCCTTTTCATTAACTATATGCCCCAAGAACTGTACTTCTCGCATCCAGAAATCACATTTCGAGAACTTAGCGTACAGTTGTTCCTGTTTCAATAACTCTAGCAGTAATCGAAGATGTTCAGCATGTTCCTCCTCAGACTTTGAATAGATGAGAATGTCATCAATGAAAACAATGACAAACTTATCCAGATAAGGTTTACAAACACGATTCATGAGATCCATGAATACAGCTGGAGCGTTTGTCAACCCAAATGGCATGACCAAGAACTCATAATGGCCATAGCGCGTCCTGAATGCTGTCTTTGGAATATCCTCCTCCTGAACTCTTAGTTGATGATAACCCGACCTGAGATCAATCTTCGAGTAGTAACTCGAACCTTGCAACTGATCGAACAGATCGTCAATCCTGGGTAACGGATACCGGTTCTTGATAGTAACCTTGTTCAATTCCCGGTAATCGATACACATACGAAAAGTCCCGTCTTTCTTCTTTACAAACAATACTGGAGCTCCCCACGGTGAAAAACTAGGTCGTATGAAACCCTTATCCAACAACTCTTGCAATTGTGTGGATAACTCTTGCATTTCTGACGGTGCAAGTCGATAAGGCGCCCTAGCTATCGGTGCTGCGTCTGGTGTAAGATCGATTCGGAATTCCACCTGTCTCACAGGCGGTAATCCCGGCAAGTCTTCTGGAAATACCTCCGGAAACTCACAAACTATAGGTATATCTTCAAGTTTCTTCTCAGCTACCGGCTTTTCAGTTATAAGTGCTATAACTGCCGTATGACCCTTATGTAGACACTTGTGTGCCTTCATACAAGATATGAGACGCAGTGGCGTACTGATCTTCTCACCTTGTACATACAGTGTCTCTCCGTTTGTAAGAGGTATACGAACAATCTTTTCATGGCATACTATTTCAGCCTGGTTTTTGGACAACCAGTCCATGCCAATGACTACGTCAAAACTGCCTAAGGCAGTAGGCATCAAATCAATCTCTAATGTCTGACCCATCAAATCAAGGATACATCCCTTATAAATGTTTTCTACTACAATTAACTTACCATCAGCTAATTCCACAGTGTAGGGACTATCTAAGGCAGTGGGACTAACATTTAGCAACTTAACAAGTGAACTAGATACAAAGCTCCGATCGGCACCGGTGTCAAATAACATAGAGGCATAGTGATTATTTAAGAGGAACGTACCCGTAACAATGTTGGGATCCTCCCGCGCTTGACGTCCTCCGATCACAAACGCCCTGCCTCTAGCACCGTTGTTGTTGTTGTTATTGTTGTTGTTATTGTTGGTGCCATTTCCATTACCGTTGCCACCTCCATTACCATTACCATTGTTGTCCCCGCCTTTCTTAAGTTGTGGGCAATCTTTCTTGAAATGCCCCATCTTGCCGCACTCGAAACAACCCTTCTGTGCGTTGTTTTGATTGTTATTCTGGTTGTTATGGTTGTTCTGCAGCTCTCCGCGACAATCTTTAGCCGCGTGCCCAATCTTGCCACACCTCTGGCACTTAGCTCTGTCACACTGGTTACCCGCATGATGGTAACCACACTTGTTGCACTTGGGGTGCTTACCAATATAGCCCCCCGATGATGATGATTGCTGACCACTGTTGGAATTATGATAGGACTTGTTTGAGTCCTGTTTCCTGTTCTGCTGTTGGTTGTTACCCTTGAAGTTGTTACTCTCCCACTTTCTCTTATGGTCTCCCACCTTGGTAGCAGATGTTCGCTTAGGCAGAGTCCCCTGCAACACTGCCTGATCAGTAAGCTGATGTGCTAGACGAACAGCTTGTTGGATGGTGGTGGGATTTGCTGAAGTCACCAACCCTTGAATCTGAGGCACTAGTCCTCCAATGTACCTTTCGATCCACTTACTGGCTGGAGTAGCCATGTGTGGCAGCAGTCTGGCCAACTCGTGTGACCTGGTTGTGTATTCCTCAATGTTTGACCCCTCCATCTTGAGGTGCCAATACTCCTCCTCTAACTTCTGCATTTCACTACGAGGACAATACTCCTCTTGTAGTAAAGTTTTGAAGTTGTTCCAGGTCAATGCATTTGCTTCTCCCAACCCCAGAGTCTGAACATTGGAGTTCCACCAAGTCAGTGCTGGACCCTCTAATGTTCCAGTAGCAAATTTCACCTTGCTATCCTCAGGGCAGTTGCACATTTCGAATACAGACTCAGCCTTTTCAATCCACCGAAGGAGTCCTATGGCCCCCTCCGACCCTTTGAAATTGTGAGGTTTGCAGTCCAAGAACATCTTGAACGTGCAAACTTGTGGGTTAATCACTCCCCCAGCTGGACCCTGTGGCCCTGTGTTGTGTGTCTGAGCATACTGTGCAATAGCCTCTGCGACTCTGTTGTTAATTAGCTCATTGAGCTCAGCAACAGTCATATGTACGTTTCCTTCAGCCATTAGTTTCCTATTTATAAGAAGTGTTAGCACGAAATCAAAATCCAATGTAACATGTGTAAGTAAAACAACAAACACAACATGTAATATAATCAACACAGTTGTTGGAAACAAACAATAATTCTTCCATAAATAGAAACTTTCTTTGAGTACAATACTTTTGAATTGGAATACAAAATTTCAAACTACCAATGTAGGAACACAACCCGTTCCTTAATAAGTTTAAATAAAACAAGAAGTAAAAGAAAAATAATCAGTCGTCCTCAACGGTGGATTCAGGATCGGACTCAGCAACTGGTGCTGGTTCCTCCTCCTCATCCTCATCCTCATCCTGTTCCTCATTCTCAACTACCACTAAATCCTCCAAAGCTTCAATCCTGCCCTCCAAGATCTCGGCTCGGTTCTCTGACTCCTCTAAACGACCAATCATGTTCACCATCTCATCCCGCATGTCATGAACTAGATGGGCAAGTTCATCCTGCCTCTCAATGGCATCCCATAACTCCTGAGATCTCTGTATAAGCTTGTCTTCTGTCTCATCCAAGTCCTCGCGCAACTTGGCGATCTCCTCCGCGTCCGTCCTTCGCCTCTTAGGCTCAGGAGCATCTAGTGCGGGTGGTGGATGTGTAGATGGTCCTGCAGCATAGAGTCCCTGAGTATTCACCCATGGTGCCTCCTCCGGATCCTCATCCGGGTCCTCAGCTGGATCCTCATCTGGATCCTCCTCTGGATCCTCCTCTGGATCCTCCTCTGGATCCTCGTCTGGGTCTGAGTCATCCATCCCATACGGTGGAGGTGATGGAATAGGTGGTGGTGGTGATGATGGTGGTGCCGGAACTATCGGCTCCTCGTCCTCGGAATCATCAATGATAACATAAGGAACCGATGATGAAGCCATGCCTGTTACATAATATCTTATGTAAGTGCAGTGCCATGGAATACGTAAGCAAGTCAATTACATAATGTCATATGTAATTTCTAAGCAGTATGTGTAAACATGTGTGTCTAATGTCTAACAGTCATAGTCTAGGCCTACAAATGCAAACCTAGTTCGCTATAACCAATGGCTCTGATGCCAATCTGTCACACCCCCAATTTCAACTAACGGAATCATACCGTTTGGGAGCATGACAAACCAGGATCTCAGATCATTAGACATAGCGAAGACCTCTATATGAATTTCAAAAACATACGTTGGTCTTTAAAAAACATAATATTCAGAGTTTACAAAAAGTTGCGGAAGCGTTTCAAATCAAAACCAATAAACTGTTGATAAGTAAAACATTACAAATCAAAATACTGAAATATTCAAATTCAAATGATCAAAGTTTATAATGCATGAGACTCTATCTTCCTAGTCCATGCCAGCTGTTACGCGCGCCTTAGCGTCCTGAGAAAACATGCAAATTAAGTCAACACAATGGTTGGTGCATAACACAGGTTTTAAATAATCATAGTGTTCAAAACATCAGTTTGAATAACAAGTTTGTAGATAACATAATCACAATTGCACAGTCATGATAGCTAGTCATATAAACTATTTACATACGTGTTCGACACCGAAGCTTCCTAGTTGCCATGCTATAGCATGTTTTCGCCTTGCCACTATTGTCTATCACAACAATAGTAAAAATGTGTTTGGTCAGTCAAACACCTGCGTAGATCCCATCTACCAGGTGAGGTTTGTCAAACCTAATAGATCTATTTCCAACTACCACGCTTTGCATTACAGCAAACTAAACGGTTCGAGGTGTGTAAGGACTTTCAAGTTGATATGTTTTCACATAATGTAAACAGATAACTCATGCAAGTGATATGTATCTAAAAATCAGTTTGTTGCACATGTTTTCTCCCCCAAAACAGTTTAAATAAGAAAGGGGTCGTGTACGCACCTTTGATAATAGTAGAATGATCAAACACGTGTGAACTTGCGTAGAAATCCTCTACGAAGAATCTGTGATTTAAACAATAACCTATTGTTATTCGAATAATCGTTTTGTACTTAAAAATCACATACGTATCAACATACGTATGTTAAAGTGTGATAATTAGGCATACGGAAGTACGCGTGCTTTTGAAATCGTTTAAATAAAATCACATTTGATTTTATTTAATTAAACGTAATTATACGCGATTTCGTGTTCGGACTAAAATATGAATTTTATCATTTCAACACGTTCGTATTCTCGTTACGGTTCCAACGCAACTTGAACGGATTAAAACGGAGTTCGTATGCGAAAGTTATGCTAAAAATACTAAAATTGATTTAAAACCTAAAAATATGGTTGGGCCGGGACTCGAACCCGCGACCCTCAACACCAAACACACCGCGTCTACCATCTCAGCCCGCTAGGGTTTCGCGATGGTTATCAGAATTAAATTGCTTTAACTCCACTCTCTAACTGATTTTCCTTTGCAACTATAGCCGAAGCTTTCAACTTCCAATTGGTCTCAAATTCGATTCTGATCAACTCCTAAACTATGGGGTTATTATTCCTTGACTCTAGGCGCATCATATCAACAATTTAATTTAGAAAATTTTGATAAAATACCACGATTTTAAGGCTCCAACAGTGTCGAACCTTGATCCCATTCTCATCACTTCGAATTCATTCAATCCGATTGTATTTAACTTAAAATCCATATGGTTTTCATTAAACCAAAAATTTCGAACCTGTCAGATTGATTAATTTCAATAATTAAACACCTCTAAATCAAAAATCCCAAATCCGTCCTAGTCCAAGAACCCTAGATTCAAAATCATACAATTCGTAGTTCTAAACTGAAATTAACATGCCAAATAGTGTAATCGAAGTCTTCTGAAACTTACCATGTAACTTAATTTGATTATCAAACTTATTTGAACCGAAACCCCCAAAACCTTTTTGCATCATGAACCCTAGAATCGAAGTCTATCAATTCGGTTCTATAATTTACAATTGGTATGGGATTAACTTTAGTCGGCTATTTATGAAACTACCCACATGATCTAATTCGACTATTACATTGTTTAGACAAGAAATCCCCAAACCCGTTTCTTATAAGAACCCTAGTTGCTAGAACTTGATCAATTCGATGATGTTAAACGAATTACAGTTAGGGATAATCTTAGTCGATTGTTTTAGAAGGTTTAGGATGAATCACTAACCTGTTTTGATAACGAATTGAAGGAGATCGACTTTTAGATTGATTTCGGTCACTCCACGATCGGGTTCTTCAATCTGGAACACTTGATATCAAATTGCTGTATGAAATATGCTCTGAGTGTGCCGATTGTGATGTAGAAGTGTTCAATTGCGAATATCCTAATCGAATTTATCTGATTTGAGTCATAATTGCTACGGTTACAACCTCTAGTCTTCAATCCATGATTAATTCGAGGTTGTAGGAACTTAAAACGCCCAATTGATGATAACAATCATCAGTACACTTAAATGAGAGGTTTAATCTAATAAATTTCAACCGTTACATAAAGAATTCGAATAAGTCTTGATCATCTCAATCGTATTTTGACTTATAAAGTCAAAATTGGGCTTTTAATCTCAATTACAAGTCTAAACTTTGTACTTAAAGTGTATTGAGACTGATTCCTACTATTTCTAATCCCTTAGGTTCTATTTAGTTCAATAACACAATGATTCGGTTAATAAAATTGAGCCAAAAGTCTCTAATTTTCACTAATTGAGTCCTTTAACTCCTTGTTGGGCTAATTTAACCAAATTGGGCTTCTCAAATACAATTGGGCCTCACTGGGCCTTCTTGGGCCTACCTTGGCCTTCCCTGGGCCTACCTTGTTTACATTGGGCCTTACTTGAATTTATTGGGCCTTATTGGGCTTCTCTTGGCTTTGTGGGCCTACATTGGCAATGTTGGGCCTACATAGACTTCGTTGGGCCTAATTGATCTTGTTGAGTCTTCCTTGACCTTACTGGATCTTCTTTGGCTTTACTGGGCCTTCATTGGTCTTGTTGGGCCTTCATTGGCCTTGTTGGGCCTGTTGGACCTTCATTGGTCTTATTGGGCCTTCGGAGGTTAACAAGGTTAACTTGAAAAGTCGGATTGTCACAAATACTAAATGGAATAAAATTACAAAGTTAAATTACATCAGTTTCGTTCATAATTTAACAATGTAAATCTACTATCAACATCATAATTCTTCTATTTTGTATCTGCACAAGATATACAAAATAATGTGTATAGTGATGTTCAAAAATATGCACGTCCAAAATACTAGGTCCTCTATCTGGGTGTCTTAGTAAAAAGCACAACTTCTTAGTTAGACCTGCTCGTCACCTGAGAAGTCATTCAAAAAGATCAAGTCAACACATGGTTGGTGAGTTCATAGAGTTTTGTTTAGAAACAAAATTTTGTACAAACCTGACCAGATGACAACCTTAACCTCACCATTAACCACCTATACCATCTAATTCAATATGCTAATATATAGGGCATACGTAGGGTCAAACTTACCGCCTTCTCAGCCGCCAGCCCACCACATACCAAACCACATGATATATTGTTCTTGGTGATAATTAAGCGTTTCATCCCATACCTTCGATTCACAAAAATTGAACAACCTGAAATTTGTAAACACTGATCACCCGTAATGACAACCTTAACCTTATTAACAACCACCTATGTTATCCAAATCAAGTATGCTTATATATAGGGCATATGTAGGGTCAAGCTTACCGCCAGCCCAGCCACCAGCCCACCACATACCGAACTGCATAACATATTATTGCTAATGATAATTAAGTGTTTCATTTCTCATCATCCACACAATAGTTCTTTAGTTCTTAGTTCTTGTAGTTTCACAAAATATGGAAAAATCTTTTGATTCCTTAAGTTCATCACGCAATCATGATCAACCATAGCATTTGTAGAAACATAACATTAAATGCTTAAACAATTAAATAGATAAACATTTAATAAAATCTAAGACCTAACGATTGGGCTTGGTCATACTCGAGTAGACTAGTCTAGCAACCAAGGTTCTTAGTAGTAAAGGAAATCTGTAATCATCATCAAACATACAACCTATAATCAATCAGTCTAGCTAGGACATCTTTTGATGTATAGGAATTTATAGTTAGTCTAGATCGTCCATAGTTCGTATAGTTCTTTGGCACATGTTATCTTTGAGTATTTCCCAGATGTTCCTTGAAAAATAGTTAGGGAATGCTGTAAATATAATCAAACATGTGTCCCATATTCAATCAGTCTAGCTAGGACATCTTTCGAACCTGGGATTGGCACACGCTATCTTTGATATTTCCCAGACAGACCCTTGGAAATAGTTCTTTGTACATAGTTCTTTGAAATAGATCTTTAGTTCTTTGACAACACACCACCAAAAATAGTTCCTTGATTAGACCGTTAGTTCTTTGAAAATAGACCTTTGAAAATAGTTCGTTGTTTTAGATTTTTAGTTCTTTTGAAAATAGACCGTTGGAAATAGTTCTTTGTTTTAGATTAGTTACCTATTCATAATGAATAGGTACTTTGAAAACCTGCTGAGTGTGTACCTAGACAAATTCTATGATAAAACTATACAAGTAAAACATATATTTAGTAAAAGCATTTAGGTAAATATAATCCAAGGAAAATAATTTACGCATGCTTCTCAGCCCCGCGTTTGTAAAACAAAAATATTTAGAAAAGTGGCAATGAACTAACCTGTGTTGTTATGCTATGAATGCAACATCAGTGCCGGAACCGTACTGGAACAGTGATCTCAACAGTGCCATGAACAGTAATCAGGTACGAACTTTACGTATTTCAGTGTGTGTTACCTATTCATATCATATATCATATTCATTTTGTGTTATCAAACAACAAGTTCAGAATCATTGCAGAGAAACAGAACTCAGTAATATGGTTCATCAGTCAGATACTTATTTGGCAATACAGAACCATCATGAGATTTTTTGTTAGGATTTTATTATGTATAAACGTATGTGAGGCTTTATAGAACAAAACACCCGGATGTTGTTACGTGAATGCTAAATCGATGGATTATTCGTATAGGTGACGATCTGTACGAATATATCTGAAAGTTTAACGTTCTGAATAATATCCGATAATTAGAAAACAATATTGAAAAGTATAGTTATCGTCGTGTTCGTACGGGTGACGATTCGAACGAATACGCGCGACAACTGTACGATTCGATTTTAAACAGTTAATTTAATATTTTTGAAAATTAAAATAAACGAAAGATATTTAGTTAATTTACTAGGAATAACAACCTAAAATAATTGTATAACTCTTGTTTTATAACCGAGTCATTTCGTTAGAAAGACGAACGCGAAACGACGTTCCTACGTGAAACCGAGCGAGACCGAACATACCCGTTTTTTTTGAATCATTTAATGTGGTTCTTCAATGCCACAACCACCTCCACCAACCTAATCTTATTCCTAAATTCGTCCTACTCTCTCTCTAGAATTTTTCTCCACCTTCTCTCTAGAAGATCACAATCAATTCTCAACCATTTCAAGCATTCTTGGTGTCAAAACGACCATCTCATCACGTAGATCACAGAAGTACAAAGGATTCGAGCTTTCATCCATCAAATTTGAGGTAAAGTTATGGTTTTATTTTTGGGTTTTCTTCTAAACATTTCATGCGAATATGGTTACAAGTGTTAAGCTATTTTAGGGTTACTTCTTTGATTAATTGAGTTAGTATGAGTGTAAGGGAGTCATGAGGTCGATCAGCAGCTAACTGGGATTGAGTTTTGCGAAGAAGAAGACGCAGGTTCGTGACAAACCAGATCGGCCGAACCTTTTTCCATTTGGCCGAACCTTCTGCAACTTGGAATGAGGGGACCGAACCTAGGGTTTTCTCCATAGCCGAACCCTTGACCACGAACCCTTGATCAACGAACCCTCCTAGCCGAACCCTCCCCTCGAGCGAACCCTTCATGCCACGAAACTGAAGTTTCAGCCGAACCTCAAGCCAGAAGAACCAGGGAGTGGCGAACCTCTTGGCCAGCCGAACCCACTCTCAAAGCTGAACCCTAGCTGACAAACTCTAATAACCAACGAACCTATCCTCTGTGGTCAACCTGGGTAGTGCAAACCCTACTTAGCCGAACCTAGATCATCTAAAACTCGTGAAAGGGCAGCGAACCTAGGGATTTGGGGGTTTCGAACCTAAACTTTTGAATGGGATGGGTTACGATCAACATGCATGGGAAGTTAGTATGGGTACATGTGAAACATACTAAGGCCATAGTAATAACAATAAGGGTTAAGAGACTAGGGTTTGGAATAACAAGGGATATTGTAAACCTTGTTATTACTTAAACATAGATGGTGATCATCAATTGAGCTTAATATGCATGGGATATTCATAAGAATCAAAAAATCATGGTTTAAGGATAAATTATTGGTTTTACAACTAGCACTAATCTTTAAACAACTTATGATAATGTATAATTTCATTAGACAGTCATATGAACTATCTAAGATGGATTGCACAAGGAATCATTTCATAATCAAAAGAATCTGGTAATGGGCCCACAATTGGCCCAAGGGGCTCAACCCAAGCCCATCA
The DNA here is from genome assembly GCA_009363875.1 of Mikania micrantha. Classification (NCBI taxonomy): domain Eukaryota; kingdom Viridiplantae; phylum Streptophyta; class Magnoliopsida; order Asterales; family Asteraceae; genus Mikania; species Mikania micrantha. The sequence goes on along the minus strand of CM018698.1, from coordinate 53,180,194 downwards.
AGGGGAAACATCACATTTCTTAGATAAATTATGTTTTAATAAAAGAAGTTAAATTGTAAACTTGTTTAAATTAAATTAAATGATTTTTCTAAATTAATGTAAACTTAAAATGAGTTAAATTAAAACATGTTAATTAAGACTTGTTATAATTAAACTGTTGGGACACGGGTTACAAATGGGTATCTGAGTTAGACTAGTTAGATTAAATCTTAGAAGCACATTAGTACATAGGACACTTAGTTGCACACCGAGACTAAACCCTAGATACGACGACAAATACGTATACTTATCGTATTCGAATTCTTTTAAAACAACTCAGGAACTGAAGATACATAGTCTACAAACAAAGAGCGCGCATTTTGGGGTAGTACAATACAGAGCAACACATGTGAGTTCATTGCCCCTTTTTTAAACATTTTTGTTTTCAAACGCGGGGCTGAGAAGCATGCGTAAACTATTTTATTTAAATTGTTTTACGTATATGGTTTTAATTATTATTGCTTATTATATATGTTGTTGATACTCCTAGACTCCTGTCTAGGAAATTGCTATGCAGAATTACCTAACAAGTTAATTAAATTACTCTTATGAATAATACCTTAATTCTAAAACTCTAAACAAACCCTTAGTCCATCAAGCTCAAATTCAAGAATCTAAATTCAAAGTGGAATCAAAAGAACTAAAGCTAAAGATCAAATGCAATGGAATCTAATCCAGTGTGTGATCAGTAAATTAAGGATCCTAATCAAGAATATATAATCAAGAATCTATAATCATTGTGGAATCATGGAAAATCAAAAGATCAGAATCAAGATAATCAAGTGAATCATGGGAATCATAACCGTGTGTGAATCATGGAAATAATGAAATCATTAAAATCTAATGAAATCATTAATTCTTAAGTTAAGGTGGATGTCAGTTGTATGTAAATCAAGACCACGTGTAACACACGGAAAGTCCCGGCATAAATAGTAGACTCTTGTAGTCAAGCTATATGGGCAATAACGGAAACTATTAAATAAATCAAAATCACGAGAATCAAAGAAGATCAAGAATCAAAGGATATCCTTAAAGTCACGGCATGTACAGTAGACCAATGGGTCAAGCTGATATGGGCATCATTAAAGTCCCGACACATACAGGTAGACTCCTTGTGGGTCATGCCTGATATGGGCCACGTGTGAGAGGGTACAACTTGGACAACCACCAACAACTAAGTCTAATTGATTGAGTCAAATAACTGATCATCATGTCTTAGTTGTCTTTAAATGCTTTATTATTAATTTAATTAAACATTTAATATTATATTTCTACAAGTGCTCTGGGGTAATCATGAATACATGGTGAACTCAAAAGATTAGAGGTAAATCTATTTGTAGTAATCAAAATCTAAATTGAAGGTGAATGGAGTGAAATGCTTAATTATCATTAACAACAATATGCTAAGTAGTCGGGTATGTGGTGGGACGGTGGCTGGGGCTTGTCCCCTACATATGCCCTATATATAAGCATACTTGATTGGATAGCATAGGTGGTTGTTGATGAGGTTAAGGTTGTCATTTCAGGGGATCAAGGTAAACATTTTCAGGGTAATCAAATGCTATGAATCAACGGTTATGGAATCAAAGGTATGGGATGAAACACTTAATTATCACCAGGAACAATATATCATGTGGTTTAGTATGTGGTGGGACGGTGGCTGGGCGGACGGTAAGTTCGACCCTACATATGACCTATATATAAGCATACTGAACTGGATGGTATAGGTGGTTAATGGTGAGGTTAAGGTTGTCATTCAGGTTATTCAAACTCATTTTTATAAAACTTAATGAACTCACCAACCATGTGTTGACTTTATTTTTGCATGACTTCTCAGGTGACGAACAGGTCAACTAAGGAGTTATTCCTTTTGGACTAGGATACCAGTTAGAGGACCTAGCTTTTTGGACCTACATATTTTGAAGCATCAGTTTACAGATTTATTTTGTATATCTTGTGCAGATACAAGATAGAAGAATTATGATGTGATAGTAGATTTACATTGTTAAATTATGAACTTGACTGATGTAATTTAACTTTGTAATTCTATTCTTACTTAGCAGTTTCTCAGTTATATATCATGTGCAATGTAAACAATCTGATCATTTCGATTATCATTCTGGATATCGCACCCAGGGAACCTTCCGCCCTTCGGGAAAGTTGATCCATCCCGCTGGCTCGGGGTGTGACAATGAATCACAAAGATATGCGCGCTCGTTGTTTGTAGATTATGTTTCTTCAACACCTGTGTTGATTTGTTATGATTTGAATACAATAAGTGTCAAGAGATAATGTATATAGGGTTTTTGATCTCGGTGTGCAACTATGTGTCCTAAACTTTACTAGTGCGTTTCTAGGTTTCTCTAATTATTCTATGCTAGTTATCCCTATAAACCATTATCCTGTGGATATTCACATTTAAACCTTACTTATATAAGGCCTAAATTAATCACATTCATGATCTTTTAAGTAAAACATCATTAATAAAATTCATTTTAAATTGAAATCTTTAAGTTAGAAATCGTTTGGTTTATTTTAAAATATTTTACTAAGGAAGGTTATAAATCATTTTACTATAGTTAAAACAAAAGTTTGCTTTTTAAAGAATTTATAAGTTAACATATTGAAACTTAGGTCAATCTTATTCGATTAACTCTAAGTCCTTTGCTAAATCTTTATTACTCGTAGTTATTTGATCATTCTTGTGTATAACTTACATTAGAAAGTTCAATGGAACCATCTAATTTAGTTATATATTTGCATAGATTTACTAAGTATGGGGTGTTAACAATGTAGTTAATTCGTATATACTTAGCTTGTTTCTTATTGTTCCATAGATCTTCACTTGTTTCCCCTTAGTTCTTTGATAAAACTTTAACACTTCAAACCCAAACACTTGTCTTAAAACGTATGTTTGCAAGTTTGTAAAAGTTTTGGTGTCAGAAAACTTATTATTTTTGGACACCAAGTTGGTTGACATACATATAACCACCATGTCCATTGTGTAATGTCACCATCACTATTTAAAGTTTTCCTTATACATTTACAAGTACTAATTACCCAAAAACCTTAGCTTAAATGTTAAGATGGTTTAGGAACTCTTGTGCTTGAAACCCTCATCATCGCAGAGCACCCAAATAGGCTTGCACACTAGAAACCCTAACGGCCTCATGGTTCGACGAATGAAGCATGGTCCTACGAATGAGGACTCATGAATGAGGTGCCATGCGAATGACTCCCTTCGTTTGATACTGAATAACCGAATGGAAGCATGGGGACCGAATGTATGATGCATGCGAATGAAGGTGGTGGCCGAATAGAAGTTCATGCGAATATGGTTGTCACCCGAGTGGAAGCCACCCGAATAAGTCATTCGTACTTCCTGTCTTCATTCGGTCAAGATCCTGTTGTGTGCCCATTCGCACGTTGCATGGGAATGGAATTTCATTCGCCTGAAACCCATCGGCCATATCTCATTCGTACCATCTGCAACCGTGTATCACCATATCCTTATTTTCGAGTTTTTAGATCATCCATGGTGTCTCCCATGTCCCTAACAGGTTGTAGTCTTAATTCGTGCACCACCTAAGGTTTTGAATGGTTTAAAACTGGTTATACATGTGGGTGTTCCAAAGAGGATGAAAACCCTAAAAATCGCGACCTTGGACTCGATTTTACCTCGGTTTCGATGCTTCAAGGCTCCAAATCTTTGTACTTTCACGATCTACGTGTTGTGAGGATCGTTTTGACACCAAGAACACTCGATTTGGTGAAGAATAGAGGGTTTTAGGGTTTGAAAACTTAGAGGGAGAGTGTTGAGAGAGAGTGAGACGGGAATGAAGAGAGAGAATGGGTAAGTGGAAGGTAGTAAATGGCATTTAATGCCACTTGATGCTTTTAATCGTTCCGGGCGCGTTCGGGTTCGTTCGGTCTCGCTTGGTTTCGCTTAAACGTGTCGGTTTTCGTTCGTCTTCGTAACGAAACGTCACGATTTTAAAAATAGAGTTTGTTAATTTTATTTAGGTGGTAATTCCTAACTAATATCTTTTGTTTATTTTAAAATTTCTAAAAATGTTAAGTTTAACTGTTTAATCGAATCGCACAGTTGTCGCGCTTATTCGTTCGGATCGTCACCCGTACGAACATGACGATAACTACACTTTTTGATGTGATTTTATATTTATTGGACATCATTTGGAACGTTAAACTATCAGATATATTCATACAGATCGTCACCTATACGAATATCCTGTCAGTTTAATATTCACATAACGGCGTCCAGTATTGTTTTTGTCACGCCCCCAAATTCTCACGTGTGGAGTCAGTCCACATGGTGTGACGTGGCCAGAATCGTAACTCATGGTCGTATAGAACACTTCTATATGTGTTTTCAAAATACGTTGCTTGACGATAATACAACCAAACAGTTTAATAAATAAGCAGCGGAAATTACAATAACTATGTAGCGGAAAATAATATGTTTGACATGCAGCGGAAAGTAAACTGTCAGAACTACATAGTGTGAATACATAAGATAAATTGTTTGTTTTCAAAAATCATAGTATGAATGCACGTGATCCTATGCTCGTCCCTTATGTGCATCCTGAATTCCATAAGCATGTCAGTTACCTGAGAATACAAGTTTAAGAAAAAGTGTCAACACAATGGTTGGTGAGTTCACAGGTTTTGATATACATAGTAATAAGAAAACATGTGTCATGCTGTTTATCAAAATGTTAGTGCCGATCCCTAGGCTCCAAGTGTCAGTGCGTCACTACCGAACTAGACTTGTTAGTCCTTGCCTCAGCTATGTCTCGTAATAACATAGCAAGTTAGTGTCACACCCCCAATTTTCAACTAACGGAATTATACCGTTTGGAAACGTGACAAACCAGGATCTCAGATCATTAGACATAACGAAGACCTCTACATGAATTTCTAAACATATGTTGGTCTAAAACTGTAATATCAAAGTTTCAATGTTTGCGGAAGCGTTTTAAAACCAATAACAATACGTAACGGTTTGAAAATGTAAAGTACAACTCCAATAACATTCCATGTCTTAATTGATCAAAACTAAAACACTTGAACTGAAATTCATGCATGAGACTCAACATCCTAGTCCCTGCTTGTCCTTGCTTGTGTCTTAGTGTCCTGAGAAAACATGTAAATCAAGTCAACACAATGGTTGGTGCATACACAGGTTTAAGCATTCACAATGTTCAAAACAGCAGTTTGAATATCAAGTTTGTAGATAACATAATCACACATGCACAGTCATGATAGCTAGTCATATAAACTATTTACACAAGTGGTCGACACCGAAGCTGACGAGTTGCCATGCTATAGCATGTTTTTGCCTTAACACTATTGTCTAGCACAAACAATAGCAATGTGTGTGTTTGGTCAGTCAAACACCTGCGTAGATCCCATCTACCAAGTGAGGTTTGTCAAACCCAATAGATCTATCTCCAACTACCACGCTTTGCGCTACGGCAAATTAAACGGTTCGAAATGGAAGGCTTTGTAATGCTATGTTTGCACTTAATGTAAACAGCTAACTCATGCAAGTGATATGTATCTAAAAGCGTTTGTTGCACATGTTTTCTCCCCCAAAACAGTTAAAATAAGAAAGGGGCCGTGTACGCACCTTTGTTTGTGATTAGAATGATCAAACACGTGAAATCGCGTAGAAAGTCCTCTACGAAGAATCTGTGATTAACAATTCATTGTGTCATTCGGAATGTTGTCTAAAGTATAAAATCACATACGTGTCAACACACGTATGTTAGATTGTTAAAAACGTGTGTACGTACGTAAATGTGTCTTTGAAATTGTCTATCTTAATCGTATAAACATTCGTACGATTTTATTGAATTTCGCGTAATTATACGCGATTACATTTTCGGGTAAAAAATATAATTTTTATTATTTTAGATTGTCCGTATTCGCGATACGGTTCCAACGAAATTCGAACGAGTCGAATCGGACTTATAACGAAGGAGTTATGAGCTTTAAACCAAAAAAAATGGTTTAAAATTACAAAATCGGTGGCCATTGGGTTCGAACCCGAGACCACAAGAGACAACCACAACACCCGTAACCAATCCATCTATATTTGATTTGGCAAACATATTCGTTTTTAGTTATACTTAACACAAAAGGATCGGATCCCCTTTGTTTAATCATGACCGAACCAACCGATCTTCAAATTCACCCTAATTCGAATCTGCTCGATCCTAAAACTATGGGATTTCGATTCTGTGATTCTAACCGAGTTTGAAGGTGAGTTTAATTCGAACATTAATCAACTTAACATGGTTTAATTTGATGTACCTGTGTTCGAAATAAGTTTCAAACATCCTAATTCGAATTGACTGGATTCGTATAGGTTAGCCCAAATAATCATGGGGTTTTTGTTAATCAGTATATTTCGAACGTGTCTGTGCATTTTAATTTGAAATTCCAGATCATTCATATCAAAAGTCCCAAATCGTTTTTAAATAAGAGCCCTAGAATTCGAAATGATTCAATTCAATGAATTCAGTTGATAAATTCACAGGACTTTCAATAAAGAGATCATTCCGAAGCTGACCATATATTTTAATTCGATATTAAAACTCGTTTCAATAGAAAACCCCAAATCACTTAAACCTAAGAACCCTAGTATTCGAATTCAATCAATTCGGTTCTAGAACTGAGAATAAACTTAGGGCTTTGCTTATTCGGTCCTTTTAGGATGTTTAGATGTCGAGCATTACCTTATTAGTAACCCAATTGATGTACTTCGAGTTGTAACTTGACTTCGGCCGTCTCCCGATTCGAATCTCCAATCCTCGGCTTCTGGATGCGAATTATTGTGTGTGTACGATGCTAAAGATACCGATTAGTGTTTAGGAAGGTTTAATTTGGAGAATTATGTTCGGTTTATACGAATTACTAGTGATTTTGAAACGGTTTCAACTTGACAATCATTTATGTGAGTTTTAATTCGATGTTAATGACTAATAACGAATGAAAACCATTAGTAATCATCAATAGCACGATTAAGAGCCATTAATTCTCAGTTACAACTTCAATCTTTGTGAATTTCGAATTAAATTTGAATTACAAACCGAATTTTGACTTTTTAAGTCAAAATTGAATTCTTTTTACATAATTCTTATTGATTTCGATTATTGGCTATCTACTAATGGTTCATTGATGATTGAAATCATCAATGTGATGTTCACGGATGTTTAATTCCGTTTAAAACCATGAATTAATGTGAAATTTCAAATTTTACATAATGAACCATTCGAATTTTGACTTCAATAGTCAAAATTAAGCATTTATTGTATTAACAATGTAAATCTTTGAAATTTAAGCACTTTGGACCTGATTTTGATTAATTCTAACCCTCAAGTTTGGTTTTAAATGATTTCACATCATTTCGATTAATTTCTGATTAACGAAATTAACCGCTAACCGCTGGATTTTCACCAATTGGGCAAATTAGAACATTGTTGGACTTAGTTAACCTAATTGGGCCTCTTAATTTACAATTGGGCCTATCCTAGACTCATTGGGCCTACCTTGGGCCTACTTTGGCCTTAGTGGGCCTACTTGGGCCTCATTGACCTTCCTTGGTTTCATTGGGCTTAACTCCTATTCAATTGGGCCTCATAACTACTATTGGGCCTCATGGGCCTACCTTGGCTTTATTGGGCCTGTAATCTAACTGTTTTCCGTTAACAAGGTTAATCTGAAAAGTCGGATTGTCACATCATCCCCTTGTTGAAGGAATTTTCGTCCCGAAAATTAGTAAGTGTTAGGAGTAGTTAGGAAACTACTTACGAGTTTAAATTGTATGTGTTGGTGTGATTTGATCATTCTGTGTGCTTGTGTGTACTCACACACCAAGTCTAATGCTTGCAACATCACAATTCAATGTGATCGTTCAATGTGACTGTTTGCGTGTACACTAGTTAGTTCACCTAACTGTGACTGTTTGTGTTTGATCATACTGTGTTGTGTAACCTCACACATAGTGAGTGTCTATAACTGTTTGTACTATGCAACCCCGCACATAGCAAAATGTGTGTAACTAATCATGCATGTACTACCATTACATGTAACCTATGAAATGTAGCACATAAAATGTATAAAATGTCATGTAGCACAAATGTTTGTAATAAAATCAATTGAATAAAGTGTTTGTATACTGTACTATGTAATCTCACACATAGCAAATGTTTGAATGTAGTCGACAAAATAGAAACTTCCAAAATTCATGCGTACCTGTAAATTCACGAGTACATGGGCCCCTGTATTCGTCAATTTACCTTACACAATTATTTTGGTTCCTTCTACATGTAACTCCACCATTGTTTAACCGTTCATGATTGTACTACCATGAAATGTAGTACATCAAATATAATGCTTGAAATGTAGTACATTGTTTGAAATCAATCATGTATGTGCTACTATGAAATGTTTGTGTTTGCATTCTGCAAGTTGTTTATACTAAAATCAATAGTATAAGGTGTTTGTGCTTACAGGTAAAGTGTGAAATATCATATCATCCCCTTGTTGAAGGAAATTTCGTCCCGAAATTTAATGTGCCTTCATAATGTTTGTTGTTGTTTTGGATAAGTGGGGATACTTTTTCATCACTTGGTCTTCTCTTTCTCATGTGAATTCAGGACCACGTCTTGAATTCCCCTGAACTTTGACTATTGAAATCTTGCTTTGTTTGAGTTGTTTGACCTCTCGGTCCATGATTTCAACTGATTCCTCAACGATTCGTAACTGTTCGTCCACTTGCATTTCTTCAAGTGGTACTACCAATGTCTCATCAGAAAGACATTTCTCTAAGTTTGAAACATAAAATACATCATGAACTCCGTTGAGTTTATTCGGTAATTGAGCTGATACGCTACCGGACCGATCCTTTTTAGGATCTCAAAAGGTCCTATGTATTGTGTCATCTCCAAGATGACACTTTTAGAAGAATCATGTCTCCTATTTGAAATTCCAACGGTTTGTGACGTTTGTCAGCGTAACTCTTTTGTCGATCCTGAGCCTCTGCCATACGATTTCAGATTTGTAAGAGAATTCCACCAACGGTAAATGGTTTTCCCAACTATTACCCAAGTCAATTACACAAGCTCGTAACATATCCTCTAGCGTTTGAATTGTGCGTTCACTTTGACCGTCGGTTTGCGGATGATAGGCAGTACTCATGTCAAGGACTTATGGAGAGATTTCCAAAAGTTTGGAATGAATCGGGCATCCCGATCTGATATGATAGAAATTGGCACGCCATGTCGTGCTACCACTTCCTTAATGTAAATACGAGTCAGTTTTTCCATCTTGTCAGTTTCCTTGACTGCCAAGAAATGTGCAGATTTCGTTAACCGATCGACAATTACCCATATCGTATCACAACCACTCGGTGTACGGGGTAACTTAGTAATAAAATCCATCGAAATCTGTTCCCATTTCCACATCGGTATCTCTGGCTGTTGCAGTAAACCAGATGGCTTCTGATATTCAACTTTGACTTTCGAGCAAGTCAACCATTTGCTAACGTACTTAGCAATGTCAACTTTCATGCGAGGCCACCAATACAGTGCCTTTAAGTTATGATACATCTTGTCTGATCCCGGATGGACTGAATACCTGGACTTGTGTGCTTTATCCATCACGAGTTCCCTTAAACCTCCATACAAGGGTATCCACAGTCGATTAATGAAATAAAGAATTCCATCCGGTTTAACATCCAGTTGTTCTTCCATTCCTCGTAAAGATTCTTGTACCAAGTTTTCCTTTTTCAAAGCCTAGCACTGCGTACCTTGTCAGGTAAGTCAGTATGTATCGTCATCATAAGTGTGTGTATCCGTCTTGTTGATGTGTCTTTTCTGCTTAAAGCATCAGCTACCACATTAGCTTTTCCCGGGTGATACTTAATCGTGCATTCATAATCGTTCAACAACTCAACCCATCGTCGCTGTCTCATATTAAGCTCTTTCTGATCAAAGATATGTTGCAAACTCTTATGATCAGCGTAAATGGTACACTTAGTTCCATACAAGTAATGGCTCCAAATCTTCAAAGCAAAAACCACTGCTCCTAACTCCAAGTCATGTGTAGTGTAATTCTTTTCGTGTGATCGTAGTTGCCTTGAAGCATAAGCAATTACTTTATAACTTTGCATCAACACACATCCCAAACCCTGTGCAGATGCATCACAATACACCACAAAGTCTTCCGTCCCTTCCGGTAAGGACAGAATCGGTGCACTGCAGAGTTTCTGTTTTAGTAACTGAAATGCATTTTCCTGTTTATCCGTCCAGTTATACTTCGTTCCCTTGTGTGTAAGAACTGTGAGTGGTTGAGCGATCTTTGAGAATCCCTCAATAAATCGTCGGTGGTAACCCGCCAAACCAAGGAATTGTCGTATCTCGGTAGGGGTCTTTGGTGCTTCCCATTTCTTAATCGCTTCAATCTTTGCTGGATCAACAATCGAAGATGTTCAGCATGCTCCCCCTCAGCCTGAGAATAGATGAGAATGTCATCATTGAAAACAATGACAATCTTATCAAGATAAGGTTTGCAAACACGATTCATGAGATCCATGAATACTGCTGGAGCGTTTGTCAACCCAATTGGCATGACCAAAAACTCATAATGGCCATAGCGCGTTCTGAATGTTGTCTTTGGAATATCTTCTTCTTGAATTCTGAGTTGATGATAACCCGATCTGAGATCAATCTTCGAGTTATAACTCGAACCTTGCAACTGATCGAACAGATCGTCACTTCTAGGTAACGGATACCGGTTTTTGATGATAATCTTGTTCAGTTCCCGGTAATCGATACACATACGGAAAGTCCCATCCTTCTTCTTGACAAACAAGACTGGAGCTCCCCACGGTGAAAAACTAGATCGCATAAAACCCTTATCCAACAACTCTTGCAGTTGTGTAGATAACTCTTGCATCTCTAACGGTGCAAGTCGATAAGGCGCCCTAGCTATCGGTGCTGCATCTAGTGTAAGGTCGATTCGAAATTCCACCTGTCTGATAGGCGATAATCCCGGTAGGTCTTCTGGAAATACTTCAGGGAATTCACAAACTACTGGGATGTCTTCTATCTTCTTCTCAACTACCGGCTTCTCAGTTATAAGTGCCATAACTGCTGTATGACCTTTACGCAGACATTTGTATGCTTTCACACAAGATATGAGACGCAGTGGCGTACTGCTCTTCTCACCTTGTACATACAGTGTCTCTCCATATGAAAGCGGTATACGAACGACCTTTTGATAGCCTACTGTTTCAGCCTGGTGTTTGAACGACCAGTCCAGATCAATGACTACATCAAAACTGCCTAAGGCGGTAGGCATAAAGTCAATGTCATGTGTTTAACCCATCAAGTCAAGAACACCTCCTTTAGAAATATGGTTTACTATCACTAGCTAGTTCTATAGTGTATGGGTTTTCTAAACCCCGATCTGTACCAGTGTTAAATATCATAGAGGCAGAGTGATAATTCAAGAGAAACGTACCCGTAACGACGTTGGGATCTTCCCGTGCCTGACGTCTTCCAATCACAAAAGCCCTGTCCGAACAACATTTGTGTTGTTGTTGCTGTTTCCTTTTGTAGTTATGTCATTAGCCCTTCTTTTCTTGAGTTGTGGGCACTCCTTCTTGAAGTGTCCTGATAAGCCACACTCAAAACATCCTTTCTGTGTGTTGTTCCGGTTGAGTGAGCTTGTCTGAAGTTCCCCTCGACAGTCTTTTGCTACATGACCTATCTTTCTGCATCGCTGACATCGGTACTTGTCACATTGATTCCCAAAGTGATGGAATCCACATTTGTTACACTTCGGGCATCTACCCTTATACCCTCCCGATGTCTGTTGGTTATTGTTTGGATTGTGATGAGTCTTGTTGAATTCCTGCTTGCGATTTCTCTGAAATGACTGCTGAGTGAAATTCTTGGAATCAATGCTATTCCATTTTCTTTTGTGGTCTCCCACTTTAGCTGTTACTGTTCGTTTGGGTAGTGTCCCTCGTTGCATCGCTTGATCAGTCAGTTGGTGTGCCAGTTGAACAGCTTGCTGTATGGTAGTAGGGTTTGCAGATATGATTAATTTTTGGACCTGAGATACCAGCCCTCCAATGTATCTCTTGATCCACTTGCTAGATGGGGTTGCCCTGTGCGGTAAGAGTCTTGCTAATTGCTGGAATCGAGTTGTGTATTCCTCAATATTAGAACCTTTCATCTTGAGTTGTTCGTATTCATCCTCACGTTTTTGCATTTCATCACGGGAACAATACTCCTCCTGCAACAGGATTTTGAATCCGTTCCAAGTAAGTGTATTGGCTGTATTCAAACCGAGTGTCTGTACGATAGAGTTGCACCATGTCAAGGCTGAACCCTCCAAAGTACCAATAGCGTATCTGACCTTGTTTTCTTCCGGACAATTGCACCTCTCAAACACCGATTCTAACTGTTCAATCCATCGAAGAAGTCCAATGGCTCCTTCCGATCCTTTGAAATTACATGGTTTGCAGTTCAAGAATGTCTTGAATGTGCACACTTGTGAGTTTACCAGTTCCCCCGTTGGATCATGTGATCCTATTTGGTGTGTTTGCGTATAGTTTGCGATTGTCTCGGTGATTCGAGTGTTAATAAGTGCCTCAAGTTCCGTTGCGTTCATGTTAATGTTCTCTCCAACCATGATCTTCCTATTTACAAATATACATAATGAGACTACACCCATCGCATAATCATCACTCATGCACAAAGTAAATGTAACACACCATCATTGTCATTAAGATAACAATTCTTAATTATTTATGATACATTAGTGCTTACAATTGTTTGTCAAAGAGATGCAGAACACGAAATCTACTTTTATGAGTACAACCCACTCATATAAGTTTGTTAATTAGAAAGTAAATGAAAATAACTAAATTCCATCGTTTGGTTGATCAACAGTTGATGATGAATCTTCCAATTCTGCTGGACCCGTCACCACACCATGCTGGTAACGCATATGCCCAGTGATGAGGGTCATGGCCTCCCCAGCCAAGTCTCTCACTATATTGGCTTCAATCGCCGCTGCACCAGCCCGTGCATTGGCTTCCTCGGCCCTTGCCTCGGCTACAACTACACGTAACTCAGTAGTTTCTAGTCGTGCAGTGAGTTCGAGGATCGTCCCTCGCATCATCGAGATCGTTTCCACCAAATTTTCATGTTCTTCATTAGTCCTAACCAATTCCTCAGTGAGGTTATCCCACATTTGTGTAAGCCAGTTGTTATTCTCAAGCAATTCTGTGATCATCCTTGCTACTTCCCGCATGTTGCGGATTTCACGCTCCATGCGTGCAACAAAAGCAGCAAATGCCTGTTCTAGTGGATATCCTAGAGCAGGTAACGTCCAAAAACTATTAGCAGTGTTGGCAGTTGGTGGTGGTGGCACTCGTTCTTCCCGCACCCAGTTGCGTATGAGGTCAGGAAACCATTGCCAATATTGGTTGTTCCCCCTTTGCTAAACATGTGTTTCCTCCCCATAGTGGATCGTATCACCCACTGGTTCGATCCTCCTTGTCATGATGTCTGACAATGCTACTACCTGTCCCTCAGTGTGAGTAGGTGTAGATGATGATGCCATGTCTGTTACAAAATGCCATATGTAAATGCATATAAACTATCGTGTAAGTAAGTGTCTAATGTCTAACAGTTATAGTCTAAGTCTACAAATGCAAACCTAGTTCGCTATAACCAATGGCTCTGATACCAATCTGTCACACCCCCAATTTTCAACTAACGGAATTATACCGTTTGGAAACGTGACAAACCAGGATCTCAGATCATTAGACATAACGAAGACCTCTACATGAATTTCAAAACATATGTTGGTCTAAAACTGTAATATCAAAGTTTCAATGTTTGCGGAAGCGTTTTAAAACCGATAACAATACGTAACGGTTTGAAAATGTAAAGTACAACTCCAATAACATTCCATGTCTTAATTGATCAAAACTAAAACACTTGAACTGAAATTCATGCATGAGACTCAACATCCTAGTCCCTGCTTGTCCTTGCTTGTGTCTTAGTGTCCTGAGAAAACATGTAAATCAAGTCAACACAATGGTTGGTGCATACACAGGTTTAAGCATTCACAATGTTCAAAACAGCAGTTTGAATATCAAGTTTGTAGATAACATAATCACACATGCACAGTCATGATAGCTAGTCATATAAACTATTTACACAAGTGGTCGACACCGAAGCTGACGAGTTGCCATGCTATAGCATGTTTTTGCCTTAACACTATTGTCTAGCACAAACAATAGCAATGTGTGTGTTTGGTCAGTCAAACACCTGCGTAGATCCCATCTACCAAGTGAGGTTTGTCAAACCCAATAGATCTATCTCCAACTACCACGCTTTGCGCTACGGCAAATTAAACGGTTCGAAATGGAAGGCTTTGTAATGCTATGTTTGCACTTAATGTAAACAGCTAACTCATGCAAGTGATATGTATCTAAAAGCGTTTGTTGCACATGTTTTCTCCCCCAAAACAGTTAAAATAAGAAAGGGGCCGTGTACGCACCTTTGTTTGTGATTAGAATGATCAAACACGTGAAATCGCGTAGAAAGTCCTCTACGAAGAATCTGTGATTAACAATTCATTGTGTCATTCGGAATGTTGTCTAAAGTATAAAATCACATACGTGTCAACACACGTATGTTAGATTGTTAAAAACGTGTGTACGTACGTAAATGTGTCTTTGAAATTGTCTATCTTAATCGTATAAACATTCGTACGATTTTATTGAATTTCGCGTAATTATACGCGATTACATTTTCGGGTAAAAAATATAATTTTTATTATTTTAGATTGTCCGTATTCGCGATACGGTTCCAACGAAATTCGAACGAGTCGAATCGGACTTATAACGAAGGAGTTATGAGCTTTAAACCAAAAAAATGGTTTAAAATTACAAAATCGGTGGCCATTGGGTTCGAACCCGAGACCACAAGAGACAACCACAACACCCGTAACCAATCCATCTATATTTGATTTGGCAAACATATTCGTTTTTAGTTATACTTAACACAAAAGGATCGGATCCCCTTTGTTTAATCATGACCGAACCAACCGATCTTCAAATTCACCCTAATTCGAATCTGCTCGATCCTAAAACTATAAGATTTCGATTCTGTGATTCTAACCGAGTTTGAAGGTGAGTTTAATTCGAACATTAATCAACTTAACATGGTTTAATTTGATGTACCTGTGTTCGAAATCGGTTTCAAACATCCTAATTCGAATTGACTGGATTCGTATAGGTTAGCCCAAATAATCATGGGGTTTTTGTTAATCAGTATATTTCGAACGTGTCTGTGCATTTTAATTTGAAATTCCAGATCATTCATATCAAAAGTCCCAAATCGTTTTTAAATAAGAGCCCTAGAATTCGAAATGATTCAATTCAATGAATTCAGTTGATAAATTCACAGGACTTTCAATAAAGAGATCATTCCGAAGCTGACCATATATTTTAATTCGATATTAAAACTCGTTTCAATAGAAAACCCCAAATCACTTAAACCTAAGAACCCTAGTATTCGAATTCAATCAATTCGGTTCTAGAACTGAGAATAAACTTAGGGCTTTGCTTATTCGGTCCTTTTAGGATGTTTAGATGTCGAGCATTACCTTATTAGTAACCCAATTGATGTACTTCGAGTTGTAACTTGACTTCGGCCGTCTCCCGATTCGAATCTCCAATCCTCGGCTTCTGGATGCGAATTATTGTGTGTGTACGATGCTAAAGATACCGATTAGTGTTTAGGAAGGTTTAATTTGGAGAATTATGTTCGGTTTATACGAATTACTAGTGATTTTGAAACGGTTTCAACTTGACAATCATTTATGTGAGTTTTAATTTGATGTTAATGACTAATAACGAATGAAAACCATTAGTAATCATCAATAGCACGATTAAGAGCCATTAATTCTCAGTTACAACTTCAATCTTTGCGAATTTCGAATTAAATTTGAATTACAAACCGAATTTTGACTTTTTAAGTCAAAATTGAATTCTTTTTACATAATTCTTATTGATTTCGATTATTGGCTATCTACTAATGGTTCATTGATGATTGAAATCATCAATGTGATGTTCACGGATGTTTAATTCCGTTTAAAACCATGAATTAATGTGAAATTTCAAATTTTACATAATGAACCATTCGAATTTTGACTTCAATAGTCAAAATTAAGCATTTATTGTATTAACAATGTAAATCTTTGAAATTTAAGCACTTTGGACCTGATTTTGATTAATTCTAACCCTCAAGTTTGGTTTTAAATGATTTCACATCATTTCGATTAATTTCTGATTAACGAAATTAACCGCTAACCGCTGGATTTTCACCAATTGGGCAAATTAGAACATTGCTGGACTTAGTTAACCTAATTGGGCCTCTTAATTTACAATTGGGCCTATCCTAGACTCATTGGGCCTACCTTGGGCCTACTTTGGCCTTAGTGGGCCTACTTGGGCCTCATTGACCTTCCTTGGTTTCATTGGGCTTAACTCCTATTCAATTGGGCCTCATAACTACTATTGGGCCTCATGGGCCTACCTTGGCTTTATTGGGCCTGTAATCTAATTGTTTTCCGTTAACAAGGTTAATCTGAAAAGTCGGATTGTCACAGTTAGGTCGAAATTTCACGTGTCCCGACCTCCGGTCAGTATTGTGCCACGTGGGGTTCGTCACACCCAAATAGATATATTCAAACTCACCTCGTTGTTTGTACATTAACGGTAAGACTTTGTGAGGGCTTGTTATGATTACAACACTTAATGTTTGTCTAATAAACCAGCATACACACATAATGTTTGTACAATAATAGTGTTTGACTCGATTCAACATGTATTCTCCCCCTATTTGAAAAGCTTGTAAAAGAGTAAAGAGGGGCCGTAAACTCACTTTAGTGAAAATGTGATAATGCAAGCGTAAGATCCTGCATCGTCGAGTAGTCGATCACCGGCTACCTATATCGTATACCATGCGTGAGTTTGTGTAAGTGACCGTGTTTTGTGTACGTTCTTGTAATCCCTACCATTTTCAATTTTCTTTCAAGACTTGTAATCGTGTTCGATTCGAAACAAATGAAAGTTTGGGATATATTTTCTTACATTTAATGAATTTGTATGATAAAGCAACACTATTAAATAACTAACCTAAGCTTTTATAAATGTCAACTTTTATAATGATCGAAGCATAAAAGGCCATAATAGGTTATAACAAAAAAAATATATATACATATCAATAAATAAATAAAATTTATTTAGAAAATAATCTATTTTTTTATAAAACATATACATAAATAATATGTAGATACACAATAAATAATAATACGCTTTAACAAATAAACAAAAAATAAGTAGTAATAATAATAATAACAATAGTAATAATAATAATTGAAAATAACAATAATAAAACCTTGCAAATAAATGAAAGGTTTATATTTTTATAAACTTTTATTTTAACATGATATAGATAACATTTTTTTATAAAAACTAATAAAAATGTTTTTATAAAATGTTGAGATAAATAAACCATTAAACTTAAAGGAACAAAATTGTAACTTTCAAAACTAATTTTTAGCTTTAAAAAGAGAAAAGATAGAATAGAAAACATGAGGGACTGATTTGGTAAATAACCCAAACCTACCCTCCCGTTTTACCCGCCACTCTATCTGGATACCAAGTGACCCGGTTTCAACCTGGTTTATCAATCCTGCTCGAACCTAGTCGATTACAGCTCATCTATGCTCGAAATGGAAGGGATTCGAAAGCGTGAACAGCTGCAGAAATCATTTATTTGAAATCAATTCATTAAAACACACAATTCCTTCCGAATATAATCCCGATCGACCAGCAATACAAAATCATATAGAACCACTATAAAAGCTCGATCAAAACATACCATTCGAACACTCAATCTCACGAAACTATCTGGGCAAAGAAACGGGAACACCAAGCAAAGCTTGATTGCGATTGGAACCAAGAACCGGCCGAAGTTCTGCGCGACTCGAACCTCTATCAAATGGCCATCAATCCAAGTAAGTGATACGTCCTTAGAACCGTAGAATCATGGGGATCAAAAGCCCTATGCTTTTGATCCCTCACATTGAACAGATCGAACGGATTTGGGAACGAATTGGATTAGGGATCGTTAGGTTTGAAGTTCGATTTCTAGGACTGAATTAATATGAAACGGATCTGATTAGTTCAGATAAAACCCACACCAGCCCACTAGTGGGCGCCTTGCATTCAAACCGAGGGTCGGGTGTTCGAACCCTACCCGATGCCCCATAACCGGTTTTTGACCCATTTAACCCATTTTTAATTGCATTTATTTTAAAAAAAAGAAACAATCTGAGAAGTTTTCATAACTTAAAAACTTTTTATAACAGTTTAATTTTTTTTAATAAAAACAGTTTTAAATATTAAAACAAAACATAAAACCTTTTTAAATCATTTCTAAAAACATAACCTTTAAATCTTTACACATTTATGATAATTTTTTTTAATTAAACTACAAGAAACTTTAATTTTTCTATACAAACTTAAAACAAATAAATTAATAACCTTACAAAAAATTCGTTTTTAAAACAAAATAACTTTATTTATAAACACTATATTTATTAAAACCTTTTAAACTAAAATTAAATTTTTGAATATTACAATCCTACAAAATGATTTATAAATTATTCAAAATTTTACAACATATTTTCTTTTCAATAAACAACTTTGAATCAATTAAAGTTTTATGATTTATAAAACTTTATAAGGGTTTTGAAACAATAACAATAAACTTTATTTGGTTAAAAAGCTTTTATTTTGCGTAAATAAATGTCAAACTAACATATTCATTAGGATCACAAACTTAGTATCCACAGACTTTGTATAATAAATAATTTGAAATGCTTTGACATTTCATTATTTTTATTATGTACAAATAAGAATATTTAACATTATTTAAATATTCTCAAAACAATTATTCTTAGACTTTTATAATAAATAAATTCCAATTTATTTATTAAAAAAAGGAGGTTATTTAATTATAATAGATAATTAAATAATCCTAAACCACTATTCAAATTACACATTTTAGAACATTAGGAATTCCATAGAAGCCATAGACTTTTAGGCAAACATTTTGAACATTAAGAAATCATTTGAACTTTAGACTAAGACATATGCTTTTAACATTAGGAAATGATTGATAGCTTTTATTCATTCATACAACAAACATTTGGACAAGCTAAGACAAAACACAGGTGAGTTAGTTCTTACTCTCTTTTACTTTTGTAAACTTTTTGGGATGTTACATATGTCATATACACAAACATGTTCTTAGAGTCAAAACATATACATGATGCAAACCTTTAAGCTTAGTAGACATGTGTCACACCCCCAATTTTCAACTAACGGAATCATACCGTTTGGGAACGTGACAAACCAGGATCTCAGATCATTAGACATAACGAAAGACCTCTATATGCTTTTAAACATAATTCAGTCTTAATTTGTAAAATCAGAGTTTAACTTTTGCGGAAGCGTTTGAAAATTTATAACAAAGTGTAACAGTTGTAAAACCATGAATACAATGTTCAATGTTGTAAATCAATAATCAATATAAACTGTATGCATGAGACTCAACATCCTAGTCCCTGCTTGTCCTTTCTTGTGCCTTGGTGTCCTGAGAAAAACATGTAAATCAAGTCAACACAAAGGTTGGTGCATACACAGGTTTAAACATTCACAAATGTTGAAACCACAGTTTGAATATAAAGTTTGCAGATAACATAATCACACATGCATAGTCATGATAGCTAGTCATTTGTACTATTTACATAAGTGGTCGACACCGAAGCTGACGATTGCCATGCTATAGCATGTTTTTGCCTTAACACTATTGTCTAGCACAAACAATAGTAATGTATGTTTGGTCAGACAAACACCTGCGTAGATCCCATCTACCAAGTGAGGTTTGTCAAACCCAATAGATCTATCTTCAACTACCACGCTTTGCACTACGGCAAACTAAACGGTTCGAAATGGAAGGCTTTGTAATGCTAAGTTTGCACTTAATGTAAACAGCTAACTCATGCAAGTGATATGTATCTAAAAGTGTTTGTTGCACATGATTTCTCCCCCAAAACAGTTAAAATAAGAAAGGGGCTGTGTACGCACCTTTGAATGTGGATAGAATGATCAATTGTTCGTGAGTTCGCGTAGACAACCTTCTACGGATAATCTGTGTCTTTACAATAACGTCGCGTTATCCGTAACATCAAATCGTGTTTGTGGTCATATACGTGTCAACACACGTATTTTAAGTTGTTTGAAACGTACATACGAAAGCATGCACGGATTTATGTTCGCTCGTTTAAATCGTTTCATTAAATACAATTTAGTTAAACACGCGTAATTGTACGTGATTTATGAGTTCATATCAAAATATAAATTTTATTATTCTAATATGTTCGAAATTAAATTCTGGTTCCAACGAAATTCGAATGAGTCGAAACGGAGTTAAAATGAGGGAATTATGATAAAAACACTAAAATTGGTTTAAATTCCAAAAAAACTGTCAAGGGCAAGGGTCGAACCCTTGACCCCTCAAACCAAACACACGCACACTACCACTGCTCTGCTTCATATTTTGCAAACAGATTTCTGTTTAAATGATTTTAACCGTAATGAGTCGAGTTCCCCTTTGTTAATTCTTAACCGAACTATGTGAATCCAATTGATCCCCGATTTGATCAAGTTCGATCCCACCATCATAGGGCTTTTGTTCTTGATGTTCAGGCTCATATATGGGATGCTTTAATTCACCCAATTGTTCGGTTAATTACCTCAATTCAGCCCCGATCAAGGTCGGGTTCGAACAACTCAATCCCCAATTCAATTGAGCCAAATTCGACTCTATAAATCCCCAAACTCATAGGGCTTTTCATCCCTAGATCAAACCGAAACTATCTGTATGATGTAATTGCATTTTTAATGTCGTTTACTCAGAAAACCCCAAAACATTTTTAATTAGGAACCCTAGAATTAGAAATCGTTTAATTCGTTATTGTTTGTTAAAATTAACATAGGTATTTTCTTAAAATGATATTTTCGCAACTCTCAGTATAGTTTAATTTCATTTTCCGATTCATTTGACTCAAAAGCCCCAAAACGTTTATGTTCAAAAACCCTAACATTCTAATTCATGAAATTCGTTATTTTTAGACGTAAGTAACATAAAGATTTTGTTCAATGGAACCTTATGAAGCTACTGGTATGGTTTAATTTGATTTTAAAACACGTTTGAGTAAAAACCCCCAATTCGTTCTATATCAAGAACCCTAGAATTGGAACTTCATCAATTTGATGTTGTTACACGAAATTAGTATAGGGGTTTGCTTAATCGGCACCTTTAGGTAGTTTAGGAACGAATTTTTACCTTGAATGATGTCGAATTGATATATTTCGACTATAGGCTTGAGTTCGGCCGACCCTCAGATGAGATCCGTCTCCCACTGCTTTTTGGTTCGAATTTCGTTGTGCAACAGGTCCTAAAGGAGCCGACTAAAGGTTTTAAAGTGACAATTCAGACAATTAAAGTCGAATTATGTGATCTCAATGATGGCTAGTAACGGTTTCAACCTTATGAGCTTTAATGGGTTTAATTTCGACAATTATGGTATTAATCATGATGATAACCGTTTATCATCATCATTAGGTGTTTTATGAGTGATTAATTCAATCCATTATGGTGTTTTAATGTAATTTCTAATTTCTCATTTGATTTCTAACGAATTTTGACCATAAAGGTCAAAATTAAACATTTCTTGCAAATACAAGTTAAATTTTCATAGATTTAAATGTTTGCACACGTATTTTGTTCAATTCTAACCATTCTAATTTGTTTTTGTTCAATTTCGTATCATTTCGGTTAATCTTGGGTTAACGGAGTTAATCCAGGATACCGAATTGTCACTAATTGGCTACTTAGAACATTGTTGAACTAGATTAATCCTTTGGGCCTCATAAATACAATTGGGCCTACCTTGGGCCTTATTGGGCCTACCTTGGCCACATTGGGCCTACCTTGGCCTCATTGGGCCTCATACAGTACAATTGGGCCTACGAAGGTTAACGAGGTTAATTCGAAAAGTCGGATTGTCACATCATCCCCTTGTTGAAGGAATTTTCTTCCCGAAAATTAGTAAATGTTAGGAGTAGTTAGGAAACTACTTACGAGTTTAAATCGTACGTGTTAGTGTGATTTGATCATTCTGGGTGCTTGTGTGTACTCACACACAAAATTTAATGCTTGCAACATCACAACTAAGTGTGATCGTTCAATGTGACTGTTTGTGTGTACACTAGTTAGTTCACCTAACTGTGACTGTTTGTGTTTGATCATACTGTGCTGTGTAACCTCACACATAGTGAGTGTCTGTAACTGTTTGTACTATGCAACCCCGCATATAGTAAAATGTATGTAACTAATCATGCATGTACTACCATAACATGTAACATATGAATGTAGCACATAAAATGTATAAAATGTAATGTAACACAAATGTTTGTAACAAAACCAATTGAATAAAGTGTTTGTATACCATACTATGTAATCTCACACATAGCAAATGTTTGAATGTAGTCGACAAAATAGAAACTTCCAAAATTCATGTGTACCTGTAAATTCACGATTACATGGGCCCCTGTACTCGTCAATTTACCTTACACAATTATTCTGGTTCCTTCTATTTGTAGTACTACTATTGTTTAATCGCTCATGATTGTACCACCATGAAATGTAGTACATTGTTTGAAATCAATCATGTATGTACTAATATGAAATGTTTGTGTTTGCATTCTGCAAAGCTGGTGTTCAGCACAATTGTTCCTACTAATTTCAATAGTATCATGTGTTTGTGCTTACAGTTTGAAATCTGAAAATGTTAGAGTGTGAAATATCACATCATCCCCTTGTTGAAGGAAATTTCGTCCCGAAATTTAACGTGCATACTTAATGTTTGTTGTTGTTTTGAATAAGTGGGGATACTTTTTCATCATAATTTCTGCTGGTTCTTCAATAAATCGTAACTGTTCATCCACCTGTATTTCCTCCAGTGGTACAATCAATGTCTCATCAGAAAGACATTTCTTTAAATTTATATGTGAAAAACATCATGAACTCCACTGAGTTCATCCGGTAATTTGAGTTGATACGCAACCGGACCAATCCTTATTAGGATCTCAAAAGGTCCTATGTATTGTGTCATCTCCAAGATGACACTTTTAGAAGAATCATATCTCCTACTTGAAATTCCAACGGTTTGTGGCGTTTGTCAGTGTAACTCTTTTGTCGATCCCGAGCCTCTGCCATACGGTTTCAGATCTGTAAGAGAATTCCACCAACGGTAAATGGTTTTCCCAACTAGCACCAAAGTCAATTACACAAGCTTGTAACATATCCTCGAGCGTTTGAATCGTATGTTCACTTTCACCGTCGGTCTGTGGATGGTAGGCGGTACTCATATCCAAGTGAGTCCCCAATGACTTATGAAGTGATTTCCAAAAGTTGGTAGTAAATCGGGCATCCCGATCTGATATAATAAAGATTGGCACGCCATGCCGTGCTACCACTTCCTTGATGTAAACACGAGTCAGTTTCTCCATCTTGTCAGTTTCCTTGATTACTAAAAAAATGTGCAGATTTCGTTAATCGATCAACAATTACCCATATCGTATCACAACCACTCGGTGTACGGGGTAACTTAGTAATGAAATCCATCGAAATCTGTTCCCATTTCCACATCGGTATCTCTGGTTGTTGCAGTAAACCAGATGGCTTTTGATATTCAACTTTGACTTTCGAACAAGTCAAACATTTGCTAACGTACTTAGCAATATCAGCTTTCATGTGAGGCCACCAATACAGTGCCTTCAAGTCATGATACATCTTGTCTGATCCCGGATGGACTGAATATCCGGACTTGTGTGCTTCATCCATCACGAGTTCCCTTAAACCTCCGTACAAAGGTATCCACAGTCGATTAATGAAATAACGGATTCCATCAGACTTAACATCCAGTTGTTCTTCCATTCCTCGTAATGATTCATGTACCAAGTTTTCCTTTTTCAAAGCCTCGAGCTGAGCACTACGCACCTTGTCAGGTAAGTCAGTATGTATCGTCATCATAAGTGCACGAACCCGTATTGTTAAAGTGTCTTTTCTGCTTAAAGCATCAGCTACCACATTAGTTTTCCCGGGTGATACTTAATTGCACATTCGTAATCGTTCAACAACTCAACCCATCGTCGTTGCCTCATATTAAGCTCCTTCTGATCAAAGATATGTTGCAAACTCTTATGATCAGTGTAAATGGTATACTTAGTTCCATACAGATAATGCCTCCAAATCTTCAAAGCAAAAACCACTGCTCCTAACTCCAAGTCATGAGTAGTGTAATTCTTTTCGTGTGATCGTAGTTGCCTGGAAGCATAAGCAATCACTTTATCACGTTGCATCAACCCACATCCCAAACCCTGTGCAGATGCATCACAATACACCTCAAAGTCTTCCGTCCCTTCCGGTAAGGACAGAATTGGTGCGCTGCAGAGTTTCTGTTTCAATAACTGGAACGCTGTCTCCTGTTTATCCGTCCAGTTATACTTCGTTCCCTTATGCGTAAGAGCTGTAAGTGGTTGAGCGATCTTTGAGAAACCTTCAATGAATCATCGGTAATTACCCGCCAAACCAAGGAATTGTCGTACCTCGGTAGGCGTCTTTGGTGCTTCCCAAATCTTAATCGCTTCAATATTCACTGGGTCAACATGTATACCCTTTTCATTAACTATATGCCCCAAGACTTGTACTTCTCGCATCTAGAAGTAACATTTTGAGAACTTAGCGTACAGTTGTTCCTGTTTCAACAATTCCAATAGTAATCGAAGATGTTCAGCGTGCTCCTCCTCAGTCTGAGAATAGATGAGAATGTCATTAATGAAAACAATGACAAACTTATCAAGATAAGGTTTACAACACGATTCATGAAATCCATGAATACAGCTGGAGCGTTTGTCAACCCAAATGGCATGACTAAGAACTCATAATGGCCATAGCGCGTCCTGAATGCTGTCTTCGGAATATCTTCTTCCTGTACTCTGAGTTGATGATAAGCAGACCTAAGATCAATCTTCGAGTAGTAACTCGAACCTTGCAATTGATCGAACAGATCGTCAATTCTAGGTAACGGATACTGGTTTTTGATGGTAACTTGGTTAAGTTCCCGGTAATCGATACACATACGGAAAGTCCCGTCCTTTTTCCTAACAAATAAAACTGGAGCTCCCCACGGTGAAAAACTAGGTCGTTTAAAGCCCTTATCCAACAACTCTTGCAGTTGTGTAGATAACTCTTGCATCTCAGATGGTGCAAGTCAATAAGGCGTCCTAGCTATCGATGCTGCGTCTGGTGTAAGGTTGATTTGAAATTCCACCTGTCTGATAGGCGGTAATCCCAGTAGGTCTTCTGGAATACTTCAGGGAATTCTCAAACTACTGGGATGTCTTCTATATTCTTCCCAACTACCGGCTTCTCAGTTATAAGTGCTATAACTGCCGTATGACCTATATGTAGACATTTGTGTGTTTTTCATACAAGCTATGAGACGCAGTGGCGTACTGCTCTTCTCACCTTGTACATACATTACCTCCTCATGTGAAAGCGGTATACGAACGATCTCTTGATGTCATACTATTTCAGCCTGGTGTTTGAACAACCAGTCCATGTCAATGACTACATCAAAACTGCCTAAAGCGGTAAGCATAAAGTCAATGTCATGTGTTTGACCCATCAAGTCAAGAACACATCCTTTAGGAATATGGTTTACAACAACTAACTTATCATTAGATAGTTCTATAGTGTATGGGTTTTCTAAAGCAGTAGGACTAATACTTAGCAATTCACAAGATTTGCTAGACACAAACCCTGATCTGCACCGGTGTTGAATAGCATAGAGGCAGAGTGATAATTCAAGAGAAACATACCCGTAACGATGTTGGAATCTTCCCATGCCTGACGTCCTCCAATCACAACAGCTCTGTTCTAGCAACATTTGTGTTGTTGTTGTTTCCTTTTGTAATCATGTCATTAGCCCTTCTTTTCTTGAGTTGTGGGCACTCCTTCTT
The DNA here is from genome assembly GCA_009363875.1 of Mikania micrantha. Classification (NCBI taxonomy): domain Eukaryota; kingdom Viridiplantae; phylum Streptophyta; class Magnoliopsida; order Asterales; family Asteraceae; genus Mikania; species Mikania micrantha. The sequence continues at coordinate 53,153,877 of CM018698.1, read as the reverse complement.
GAAATATCCTGATAAGCCACACTCAAAACATCCTTTCTGTGTGTTGCTCCGGTTGAGTGAGCTTGCCTGAATTTCCCCTCTACAGTCTTTTGCTACATGACCTATCTTTCTGCATCGCTGACATCGGTATTTGTCACATTGATTCCCAAAGTGATGGAATCCACATTTGTTACACTTCGGGCATCTACCATTATACCCTCCCGATGACTGTTGGTTATTGTTTGGATTGTGATGAGTCTTGTTGGGTTCCTGCTTGCGATTCTGCTGAAATGACTGCTGAGTGAAATTCTTGGAATCAATCCTATCCCATTTTCTTTTGTGGTCTCCCGCCTTAGCTGTTACTGTTCGTTTGGGTAATGTTCCCCGTTGCATCGTTTGATCAGTCAGTTGGTGTGCCAGTCGAACAGCTTGTTGTATGGTGGTAGGATTTGCAGATATGATCAATTTTCGAACCTGAGATACCAACCCTCCAATGTATTTCTTGATCCACTTGCTAGATGGGGTTGCCCTGTGCGGTAAGAGTCTTGCTAATTGCTGGAATCGAGTAGTGTATTCCTCAATATTAGAACCTTTCATCTTGAGTTGCCCGTACTCATTCTCAAGTTTTTGCATTTCATTACGGTGACAATACTCCTCCTGCAACAGGATTTTGAATCCGTTCCAAGTAAGTGCATTGGCTGTATTCAAACCGAGTGTCTGTACGATAGAGTTCCACCATGTCAAGGCTGAACCCTCCAAAGTACCAATAGCGTATCTGACCTTGTTTTCTTCCGGACAATTGCACGTCTCAAATACCGCTTCTGACTGTTCAATCCATCGAAGAAGTCCAATGGCTCCTTCCGATCCTTTGAAATTACGTGGTTTACAATTCAAGAATGTCTTGAACGTGCACATTTGTGGGTTTACCAGTCCCCCCGTTGGATCATGTGATCCTATTTGGTGTGTTTGCGTATAGTTTGCGATTGTATCGGTAATTTGAGTGTTAATAAGTGCCTCAACTTCCGTTGCGGTCATATTATTGTTTCCTCCAACCATGACCTTCCTATTTACAAATATACATAATAAGACTACACCCATCGCATAATCATCACTCATGCACAAAGTAAATGTAACACACTACCATAGCCATTAAGGTAACAATCCTCAATCATTTATGATAAACTAGTGCTTACAATTGTTTGTCAAAAAATGCAAAACAACTAAACACGAAATCTACTTTTATGAGTACAACCCACTCATATAAGTTTGTTAATTAGAAAGTAAATGAAATAACTAGATTCCATCGTTTGGTTGATCAACGGTTGATGATGAATCTTCCAGTTCTGCTGGACCAGTCACTACACCATGCTGGTAATGCATATGCCCAGTGATGAGAGTCATCGCCTTCCCAGCCAAATCTCTCACTATATTGGCTTCAATCGCCGCTGCACCAGCCCGTGCATTGACTTCCTCAGCCCTTGCCTCGGCTACAGCTACACGTAACTCAGTAGTTTCTAGTCGTGCAGTGAGTTCGAGGATCGTCCCTCGCATCATCCAGATCGTTTCCACCAAATTTTCCTGTTCTTCACTAGTCCTAACCAACTCCTCAGTGAGGTTATCCCACATTTGTGTCAGCCAGTTGTTATTCTCAAGCAATTCTGTGATCATCCCTGCTACTTCCCGCATGTTGCGGATTTCACGCTCCATGCGTGCAACAAAAGCAGCAAATGCCTGTTCTAGTGGATATCCTAGAGCAGGTAACGTCCAAAGGCTATTAGCAGTGTTGGCAGTTGGTGGTGGTGGCACTCGTTCTTCCCACACCCAGCTGCGTATGAGATCAGGAAACCATTGCCAATATTGGTTGTTCTCCCTTTGTTGAACATGTGTTTCCTCCCCATAGTGGATCGTATCATCCTCTGGTTCGATCCTCCTTGTCATGATGTCTGACAATGCTACTACTTGTCCCTCAGTGTGAGTAGGTGTAGATGATGATGACATGTCTGTTACAAAACGCCATATGTAAATGCATATATAAACTATCGTGTAAGTAAGTGTCTAATGTCTAACAGTTATAGTCTAAGTCTACAAATGCAAACCTAGTTCGCTATAACCAATGTCTCTGATACCAATCTGTCACACCCCCAATTTTCAACTAACGGAATCATACCGTTTGGGAACGTGACAAACCAGGATCTCAGATCATTAGACATAACGAAAGACCTCTATATGCTTTTAAACATAATTCAGTCTTAATTTGTAAAATCAGAGTTTAACTTTTGCGGAAGCGTTTGAAAATTTATAACAAAGTGTAACAGTTGTAAAACCATGAATACAATGTTCAATGTTGTAAATCAATAATCAATATAAACTGTATGCATGAGACTCAACATCCTAGTCCCTGCTTGTCCTTTCTTGTGCCTTGGTGTCCTGAGAAAAACATGTAAATCAAGTCAACACAAAGGTTGGTGCATACACAGGTTTAAACATTCACAAATGTTGAAACCACAGTTTGAATATAAAGTTTGCAGATAACATAATCACACATGCATAGTCATGATAGCTAGTCATTTGTACTATTTACATAAGTGGTCGACACCAAAGCTGACGATTGCCATGCTATAGCATGTTTTTGCCTTAACACTATTGTCTAGCACAAACAATAGTAATGTATGTTTGGTCAGCCAAACACCTGTGTAGATCCCATCTACCAAGTGAGGTTTGTCAAACCCAATAGATCTATCTTCAACTACCACGCTTTGCACTACGGCAAACTAAACGGTTCGAAATGGAAGGCTTTGTAATGCTAAGTTTGCACTTAATGTAAACAGCTAACTCATGCAAGTGATATGTATCTAAAAGTGTTTGTTGCACATGATTTCTCCCCCGAAACAGTTAAAATAAGAAAGGGGCTGTGTACGCACCTTTGAATGTGGATAGAATGATCAATTGTTCGTGAGTTCGCGTAGACAACCTTCTACGGATAATCTGTGTCATTACAATAACGTCGCGTTATCCGTAACGTCAAATCGTGTTTGTGGTCATATACGTGTCAACACACGTATTTTAAGTTGTTTGAAACGTACATACGAAAGCATGCACGGATTTATGTTCGCTCGTTTAAATCGTTTCATTAAATACAATTTAGTTAAACACGCGTAATTGTACGTGATTTATGAGTTCATATCAAAATATAAATTTTATTATTCTAATATGTTCGGAATTAAATTCTGGTTCCAATTTTATTCGAATGAGTCGAAACGGAGTTAAAATGAGGGAATTATGATAAAAACACTAAAATTGGTTTAAATTCCAAAAAAACTGTCAAGGGCAAGGGTCGAACCCTTGACCCCTCAAACCAAACACACGCACACTACCACTGCTCTGCTTCATATTTTGCAAACAGATTTCTGTTTAAATGATTTTAACCGTAATGAGTCGAGTTCCCCTTTGTTAATTCTTAACCGAACTATGTGAATCCAATTGATCCCCGATTTGATCAAGTTCGATCCCACCATCATAGGGCTTTTGTTCTTGATGTTCAGGCTCATATATGGGATGCTTTAATTCACCCAATTGTTCGGTTAATTACCTCAATTCAGCCCCGATCAAGGTCGGGTTCGAACAACTCAATCCCCAATTCAATTGAGCCAAATTCGACTCTATAAATCCCCAAACTCATAGGGCTTTTCATCCCTAGATCAAACCGAAACTATCTGTATGATGTAATTGCATTTTTAATGTCGTTTACTCAGAAAACCCCAAAACATTTTTAATTAGGAACCCTAGAATTAGAAATCGTTTAATTCGTTATTGTTTGTTAAAATTAACATAGGTATTTTCTTAAAATGATATTTTCGCAACTCTCAGTATAGTTTAATTTCATTTTCCGATTCATTTGACTCAAAAGCCCCAAAACGTTTATGTTCAAAAACCCTAACATTCTAATTCATGAAATTCGTTATTTTTAGACGTAAGTAACATAAAGATTTTGTTCAATGGAACCTTATGAAGCTACTGGTATGGTTTAATTTGATTTTAAAACACGTTTGAGTAAAAACCCCCAATTCGTTCTATATCAAGAACCCTAGAATTGGAACTTCATCAATTTGATGTTGTTACACGAAATTAGTATAGGGGTTTGCTTAATCGGCACCTTTAGGTAGTTTAGGAACGAATTTTTACCTTGAATAATGTCGAATTGATATATTTCGACTATAGGCTTGAGTTCGGCCGACCCTCAGATGAGATCCGTCTCCCACTGCTTTTTGGTTCGAATTTCGTTGTGCAACAGGTCCTAAAGGAGCCGACTAAAGGTTTTAAAGTGACAATTCAGACAATTAAAGTCGAATTATGTGATCTCAATGATGGCTAGTAACGGTTTCAACCTTATGAGCTTTAATGGGTTTAATTTCGACAATTATGGTATTAATCATGATGATAACCGTTTATCATCATCATTAGGTGTTTTATGAGTGATTAATTCAATCCATTATGGTGTTTTAATGTAATTTCTAATTTCTCATTTGATTTCTAACGAATTTTGACCATAAAGGTCAAAATTAAACATTTCTTGCAAATACAAGTTAAATTTTCATAGATTTAAATGTTTGCACACGTATTTTGTTCAATTCTAACCATTCTAATTTGTTTTTGTTCAATTTCGTATCATTTCGGTTAATCTTGGGTTAACGGAGTTAATCCAGGATACCGAATTGTCACTAATTGGCTACTTAGAACATTGTTGAACTAGATTAATCCTTTGGGCCTCATAAATACAATTGGGCCTACCTTGGGCCTTATTGGGCCTACCTTGGCCACATTGGGCCTACCTTGGCCTCATTGGGCCTACCTTGGCCTCATTGGGCCTCATACAGTACAATTGGGCCTACGAAGGTTAACGAGGTTAATTCGAAAAGTCGGATTGTCACATCATCCCCTTGTTGAAGGAATTTTCGTCCCGAAAATTAGTAAATGTTAGGAGTAGTTAGGAAACTACTTACGAGTTTAAATCGTACGTGTTAGTGTGATTTGATCATTCTGGGTGCTTGTGTGTACTCACACACAAAATTTAATGCTTGCATCATCACAACTAAGTGTGATCGTTCAATGTGACTGTTTGTGTGTACACTAGTTAGTTCACCTAACTGTGATTGTTTGTGTTTGATCATACTGTGCTGTGTAACCTCACACATAGTGAGTGTCTGTAACTGTTTGTACTATGCAACCCCGCATATAGTAAAATGTATGTAACTAATCATGCATGTACTACCATAACATGTAACATATGAATGTAGCACATAAAATGTATAAAATGTAATGTAACACAAATGTTTGTAACAAAACCAATTGAATAAAGTGTTTGTATACCATACTATGTAATCTCACACATAGCAAATGTTTGAATGTAGTCGACAAAATAGAAACTTCCAAAATTCATGTGTACCTGTAAATTCACGATTACATGGGCCCCTGTACTCGTCAATTTACCTTACACAATTATTCTGGTTCCTTCTATTTGTAGTACTACTATTGTTTAATCGCTCATGATTGTACCACCATGAAATGTAGTACATTGTTTGAAATCAATCATGTATGTACTAATATGAAATGTTTGTGTTTGCATTCTGCAAAGCTGGTGTTCAGCACAATTGTTCCTACTAATTTCAATAGTATCATGTGTTTGTGCTTACAGTTTGAAATCTGAAAATGTTAGAGTGTGAAATATCACATCATCCCCTTGTTGAAGGAAATTTCGTCCCGAAATTTAACGTGCATACTTAATGTTTGTTGTTGTTTTGAATAAGTGGGGATACTTTTTCATCATAATTTCTGCTGGTTCTTCAATAAATCGTAACTGTTCATCCACCTGTATTTCCTCCAGTGGTACAATCAATGTCTCATCAGAAAGACATTTCTTTAAATTTATATGTGAAAAACATCATGAACTCCACTGAGTTCATCCGGTAATTTGAGTTGATACGCAACCGGACCAATCCTTATTAGGATCTCAAAAGGTCCTATGTATTGTGTCATCTCCAAGATGACACTTTTAGAAGAATCATATCTCCTACTTGAAATTCCAACGGTTTATGGCGTTTGTCAGCGTAACTCTTTTGTCGATCCCGAGCCTCTGCCATACGGTTTCAGATCTGTAAGAGAATTCCACCAACGGTAAATGGTTTTCCCAACTAGCACCAAAGTCAATTACACAAGCTTGTAACGAGGTTAATTCGAAAAGTCGGATTGTCACAACATGATTTAGAGGCTATGTGAACTTATGTGCTAATTGCTATGTAGGATTTAGGTTAGAAGACGTTTCATACAACAACAAAACAGTATCTAGTAGCCTAAGAATGTAGCGACGTTCTTCGCATTGACTTATGTCTTGTGTGAAAATGGTGAAAAATACAGATACATAAACATTAAGATTTACAGTGTTTAAGTTAGGACCTAGCTAGTCTTGATTTAAACTTTGTAAGATCATTTATTTGGATTCTTGCTTTGTGTTACTTGCAAATTTACATATCCTTTAGATCTAATCTATTTAGTTTAATCGTTTTGCATCCTTTTAAGTATTATATTAAATTATATAATAGCTCACCAACTATGCAAATAGTTGACCTTTATTTTACATATGTAACAGGATAAGATGAAGATCAAGAAAGAAGAATTAGGGATGGACCTAGTTAAATTTAATTTATGTTATTTGTTTCTTGTATTTGAATTTGAACAATTGTACTTGAATCTTTATTTGGTTGAATGAATGGTTGTTTGATTTTATTTAAAATGGATTGTGTAAATACTTAAACTTAATCATAGCACCTTGAGTTTTTGAACAATCACACTCGCGCCCCAATGTATTCCACCGTTGGTTGGGGTGTGACAGATTGGTATCAGAGCCATGGTTATAGGGATTTAGGTTATTAGAAATGGTGACCTAGACTATAACTAAGCTTACCCAAATATAAGTTATCTTATATTATTATTGTATGTTCATTAATTGCTTATCTGTTATGCTTATTTAAATTGTGTTATATTGTAATGTTACCATAGAGGAAAGCCACAGTTGTTAAATGCCTTTGTTTACACTTAGCTAAGAATGCCTTAGTTTAAGAAACACTTCATATCGTGGAGATTACTTAGAAAATTGTTTTATGTGAACTCTACTCTAAACTCACGTGTGTGCAAATGATCGTTAGTTGATAAGTTATGAACTCATTCCTTAGAGAAATTAAGTTTAGGAAATTCCAATGTTGATTTTATGATTCCGTTAGAATTAGGTTTGTGAAGTGGATATGTACTAACTGGAAGGGTGTAGTACCGGTAGTTGGAATTCCTGTCTAGGAAAGCTATTCGTATAAATCCCTGAGCTACTGTGGGACCTGTCTAGCTTTCCTGGGGACTTCTGATGAGAGTATGATCACTTATAGGCCAAAGCATATCACACCAAACACTTTACAAACTAAATGATTCTAATATGTCACCCGGTATTCAATATTGGATACCATTCCTCATGTTTTCAAACAAAGTTCAAATGATTTGCTTATAATCTCATTAGAATTAAGTTGTTAAGAAAGACATGTACTAACTGGAAGGGTGAATACTAGTAATTGAGACTCCTGTCTAGGAAAGCGATTCATAATCCCTGACGAGGGACCAGTCTGGCTTACCTGGGGATTTTTTTTCAATGAAAGTATTGTACCTATATGCCAAAGCATGTAAACTTCTTACAAACAACACTAATTCTAAATGATTATTAATCAAATTCAAATGACTTCAATACATATGACAGGATTTAAAGCAAACTCAATTGATTTATTATGTGATTTTATATTCCATGACATTTCATCCATGGTTAGTAAAAACATTTTATTACTATATCTTAGATGAAACAAATGTCACCAGTCTAAATTATAATCTATTCCTAATCAAACTTCATGATTCATATTTGTATAGATGGCTCGTAGAGAACGCGCAGCTGAACGTCGTATCGCTTCGATAATAGCCCGATAAATGGGAGACGTGCTACCTACTATGGTTGCACAACTGCACCAACAACTCAGCATCAACCCGACTCCCGAACAAGCCAATCAACCAAAGTGCTCGTTTAAGCATTTCAACTCCTGCAACCCGCCCAAGTTTAATGGGTCGGACGGGGCAACTGGACCGCTCCAATGGTTCGAGGGGATTTAAAACACCTTTCTTAACAATGACTGCCCGACCAATCTGAAGGTTCGGTATGCTATTGGAACCCTTCAAAAATGAGCCTTAACCTGGTGGAACAATGAAAAGAAGGCCATTGGGGAAAACACTGCTGCTAACTTGACTTGGGATCAACTCAAGGAATGAATGACCCAGGAGTTTTGCCCACGAAGTGAGGTCAAAAAGCTTGAGTTTGAATTCTGGGATCTTAAGCAAGATAGTGGTGAAAATCTGATTTACAATAATCGTTTCCATGAACTAAGTTTGTTATGCCCTCACATGGTGACCCCTTTGGAAAGGGCGATCGAAAAGTATATTGGTGGACTGCCAATGCAGATTCGAGATTCTGTTATGAGTATCCAGCCAAAAACTTAGCTAATTCCATTCAATTGGCTGCGACCTTGACTGACAACCATGTCAAGGATGGGACCTTGACTAGGAAGGGGTCCAAGAAAGAGAAAGACAAGGTCAAAGGTTTAAATGAAACACCCAAAGAAGAAGCCAAAGCTGGGTCATCTTCATCATTCAAGAGAAACAACAAAAGGAAGGCCAATCACATGAACTATGTGGTGACCCAGGCCACTCCTGTTCAACAAGTTGCACCTACTATTCTCACCCAACCACCCAAGAGAGTCTATTCGGGTAATCATCCACTATGCACTGTTTGCAATCACCATCATTTTCCTGTTCATCCTTGTAGGTTGTGCACTCATTGCAACTGTCTTGGTCACTTTGTTGCGAACTGTCGTGTGGCCAAAGTTCAAAACCACCAAGTCAATCAAGTCAATGCTCCTACCCTCATTGCCCTGAGACAACAAATGGTTAGAGCTTGTTATACTTGTGGGGACCCAAACCACTTTGCTAATACTTGCCCTCGAAGGGTCAATGCGATCATGGCCCCAGATAATCAAGTCAATCAAGGAGCTAGGGGTCGTGTGTTCAATGTCAATGCTAACCAAGCTCAGAACAACAACGATGTGGTGAATGGTACGTTTCTTGTAAATGGACTTTATTCATCTATATTGTTTGACACGAGGACCGATAGAAGCATTCTATCTTTAGAATTTGAACCTTTACTTGACATGCCTAGAACTAGGTTAAATGAACCTTTTTGTGTGAAGTAGCGGATGGAAAGTCCATTAAGCTTGACACTGTAATTCCTAATTGCAAATTGAACCTTAACAACCATTATTTCTCCATTGACCTTATACCCATGCAATTGGGGAGTTTTGATATCATAGTAGGCATAGATTGGTTGTCAAAACACCATGCTGAAATTGTATGCTTTGAAAAGTATATTCAAATCCCACTCAAGGAAGGTCAAGAGCTACGGGTTTATGGGGAGAAAGCCTCGAAGGGTCTTCAACTCATATCATGCGTTCAAGCTCAAAAGTACTTGAGAAAGAAGTACGTGGCCTTCTTAGCTCACATTGTAGAAACAAAGACCAAAGAGAAGAAACTCGAAGATATTCCCGTCGTGCGTGAATTTCCCGAAGTCTTTCCCGAGGACATATCTGGCTTACCTCCAATTCGACATGTTGAATTTAGAATTGATCTAGTTCCTAGTGCCATTCCTGTTGCCAAAGCTCCTTATCGTCTTGCACCTTCGGAATTACAAGAACTTGCAAGCCAATTGCAAGAACTTTCTTACAAGGGGTTCATTCGCCCTAGTTCATCTCCTTGGGGTGCACCTGTCTTGTTTGTAAAGAAGAAAGACGGTTCGTTTCGAATGTGTATCGATTATCGTGAGCTCAACAAGCTCACAATCAAAAATCAATACCCCCTACCTAGAATTGATGACCTTTTTGATCAATTGCAAGGCTCATAGTGTTTTTCAAAGATTGGTCTCCGTTCGGGTTATCATCAACTTCGAGTTTGTGAAGAAGATGTGCCAAAAATAGCTTTTCGCACAAGATATGGGAATTATGAATTCATGGTAATGCCTTTCGGTTTAACAAACGCACCCGCGGTCTTCATGGACTTAATGAACCGCGTTTATAAACCGTATTTTGATAAGTTCATGATTGTCTTCATTGATGACATTTTGATCTACTCCAAGTCGAAGACTGAACATGAAAACTACCTTCGTTTGATTCTTGAACTCTTGAAAAAGGAGCAACTTTATGCCAAATTCTCCAAGTGTGAATTTTGGCTTAAAGAAGTTCAATTTTTGAGGCATATTGTGAACAAGGATGGAATTCATGTTGACCCTGCTAAGATTGAGAAGGTTAAGTGTTGGAAGACTCCAACAACTCCGACTGAGATCCGATCATTCCTTGGTCTAGCAGGTCAAAATCTCATTCTCTTAGTAAATTTCCTAAAGGTTCAATTCCATATCTATGACCTAACTAAACAATTTCAAATTGATGAACTGACAGGTTATTACCATCGATTCATTTCCAATTTCTCAAAGATCGCGTTACCACTAACTGCCTTGACTCATAAAGGCAAATCTTATAAGTGGGAGGCAGCTCAAGAAAATGCATTTCAAACTCTCAATCAAATGCTATGCAATGCTCTTATTCTCACATTACCCGATGGTAATGAAGACTTTGTTGTTTATTGTGATGCCTCGAACCAAGGTCTTGGATGCGTTCTTATGCAACGTGAGAAAGTTATTGCCTACGCTTCAAGACAACTTAAGATTCATGAGAAGAACTATACGACTCATGATCTTGAACTTGGTGCGGTGGTCTTTACTTTAAAAATTTGGAGGCATTATCTTTACGGTACAAAGTGTGTTGTGTTCACCGATCAAAAAGAGCTTAACATGAGGGAAAGACGTTGGGTAGAATTACTTAACGATTACGATTGTGAAATCCGTTACCATCCCGGTAAAGCAAACGTAGTAGCCGATGCTCTGAGTCGAAAGGCCTATGGAAATTTAGTCATTCTTCATAGCATTCAAAGTTCATCCGATCTCCAAAACCGTATTCATGAAGCTCAACAAAGAACGGTCTCGGAAGGCAAGTTGTCTGAAGAAATGCCTAGTAATGTTGAACTGCAACTCGAGTCCAAGACAAATGGTTTGTTGCATTTTCAAAACCGATTGTGGATTCCCAATCAAAATCAATTGCGAGAACTCATTCTAAATGAAGCTCATAAGTCTCGGTATTCTATTTATCCTGGTGCCGATAAAATGTATAAGGACTTTCCGGTTCAATATTGGTGGCCGGGAATGAAAAACGATGTCATACTCTTCGTATCTAAATGCTTAACTTGCTCTAAAGTGAAGGCTGAACATCAAAGACCGTCGGGATTACTCGAACAGCCTGAGATAGCCGTTTGGAAATGGGAGGGTATTGCTATGGACTTCATAACTAAACTCCCACGAACTGCTCGGGGTTATGACAACATTTGGGTGATTGTTGACCGTTTGACAAAGGCTGCTCACTTTCTACCAATTCGTGAAACTTATCACGTAGAGGAATTGGCTCGTATCTACATCAATGAGATTGTGTGTAGACATGGCGTTCCACTTAACATCATCTCTGACCGTGATGGTCGATTCATAGCTCATTTATGGAAGTCACTACAAACATCACTTGGAACACAACTAAACTTGAGCACTGCCTACCATCCTCAAACCGATGGACAATCTGAAAGGACCATCCAAACACTTGAAGACATGTTGAGATGTTGTGTGATTGACTTCAGTGGTAATTGGGATACATACCTACCATTGATCGATTTCTCATACAATAACAGCTATCATACTAGCATTGATATGGCTCCTTTCGAAGCGCTCTATGGGAGCAAATGTCGATCACCGGTTTGTTGTAATGATCTAGGTGAAGCTCAAATCACAGGACCTGAACTGGTTCAAGAAACAACAAACAAAATCTTGCGCATTCGTGAAAATCTGACAACTGCTCGTAGTAGGCAAAAGAGCTATGCCGACAAACGGCGAAAGCCGTTGGAATTTCAAGTCAACGATCTTGTCCTTTTGAAGGTGTCTCCTTGGAAATGAGTTGTTCGGTTTGGGAAGAAAGGCAAATTAGCTCCTCGGTATGTGGGCCCTTTCAAAGTCTTGGAAAGGATAGGTAAAGTGGCCTATCGACTTGAATTGCCTCAAGAACTCTCAAATGTGCATCCAACGTTTCATGTCTAAAACTTAAAGAAATGCTTGGCCGATGAAAATCTCCACATTCCTCTTGATGAAGTTCGCATAGACGAGTCAATGCACTTTATCGAGAAACCGGTGAGGATCATAGATCGGGAAGTCAAGAAGCTAAAAAAAACAAGTGTATTCCTATTGTCTTGGTCAAATGGGATTCTAAACAAGGCCCTGAACTTACTTGGGAACGTGAAGATCAAATGAAGACCAAGTACCCTGAGTTATTCAATTCAGATTCTTAGTCATTTCGGGACGAAATTCCATAAAGTAGGGGAGACTGTAATCCCTACCATTTTCAATTTTCTTTCAAGCCTTGTAATCTTGTTCGATTCAAAACAAATGAAAGTTTGGGACATATTTTCTTACATTTAATGAATTTGTATGATAAAGCAACACTATTAAATAACTAACCTAAGCTTTTATAAATGTCAACTTTTATAATGATCGAAGCTTAAAAGGCCATAATAGGTTATAAAATATATATATATATATATATATATAAATAAAATTTATTTAGAAAATAATCTATTTTTTTTATAAAACATATACCTAAATAATATGTAGATACACAATAAATAATAATATGCTTTAACAAATAAACAAAAAAAAGTAATAATAATAATAATAACAATAGTAATAATAATAATTGAAAATAATAATAATAAAACCTTGCAAATAAATGAAAGGTTTATATTTTTATAAACTTTTATTTTAACATGATATAGATAACATTTTTTATAAAAACTAATAAAAATGTTTTTATAAAATGTTGAGATAAATAAACCAGTAAACTTAAGGGAACAAAATTGTAACTTTCAAAACTAATTTTTAGCTTTAAAAAGAGAAAAGATAGAATAGAAAACATGAGGGACTGATTTGGTAAATAACCCAAACCTACCCTCCCCCTTTACCCGCCACTCTATCTGGATACCAAGTGACCCGGTTTCAACCCGGTTTATCAATCCTGCTCGAACCTAGTCGATTACAGCTCATCTATGCTCGAAATGGAAGGAATTCGAACGCGTGAACAGCTGCAAAAATCATTTATTCGAAATCAATTCATTAAAACACACAATTCCTTCCTAATATAATCCCGATCGACCGACAATACAAAATCATATAGAACCACTATAAAAGCTCGATCAAAACATACCATTCGAACACACTCAATCTCACGAAACTATATGGGCAAAGAAACAGGAACACCAAGCAAAGCTTGATTGCGATTGGAACCAAGAACCGGCCGATGCTCTGCGCGACTCGAACCTCTATCAAACGGCCATCAATCCAACGGATTTGGGACGAATTGGATTATGGCTCGTTTAGGTTTGAAGTTCGATTTCTAGGATTGAATTAATATGAAACGGATCTGATTAGTTCAGATAAAACCCACACCAGCCCACTGGTTGGGCGCCTTGCATTCAAACCGAGGGTCGGGTGTTCGAACCCTACCCGATGCCCCATAACCAGTTTTTGAACCTTTGAACCCATTTTTAATTGCATTTTTTTTAAAAAAAAAAACAATCTGAGAAGTTTTCATAACTTAAAAAAATTTTATAACAGTTTAATTTTTTTAATAAAAACAGTTTTAAATATTAAAACAAAACATAAAACCTTTTTAAATCATTTCTAAAAACATAACCTTTAAATCTTTACACATTTTTATGATAATTTTTTTTTTATTAAACTACAAGAAACTTTAATTTTTCTATACAAACTTAAAACAAATAAATTAATAACCTTACAAAAAATTCGTTTTTAAAACAAAATAACTTTATTTATAAACACTATATTTATTAAAACCTTTTAAACTAAAATTAAATTTTTGAATATTACAATCCTACAAAATGATTTATAAATTATTCAAAATTTTACAACATATTTTCTTTTTAATAAACATCTTTGAATCAATTAAAGTTTTATGATTTATAAAACTTTATAAGGGTTTTGAAACAATAACAATAAACTTTATTTGGTTAAAAAGCTTTTATTTTGCGTAAATAAATGTCAAACTAACATATTCATTAGGATCACAAACTTAGTATCCACAGACTTTGTATAATAAATAATTTGAAATGCTTTGACATTTCATTATTTTTATTATGTACAAATAAGAATATTTAACATTATTTAAATATTCTCAAAACAATTATTCTTAGACTTTTATAATAAATAAATTCTAATTTATTTATTAAAAAAAAGGAGGTTATTTAATTATAATAGATAATTAAATAATCCTAAACCACTATTTAAATTACACATTTTAGAACATTAGGAATTCCATAGAAGCCATAGACTTTTAGGCAAACATTTTGAACTTTAAGAAATCATTTGAACGTTAGACTAAGACATATGCTTTTAACATTAGGAAATGATTGATAGCTTTTATTCATTCATACAACAAACATTTGGACAAGCTAAGACAAAACACAGGTGAGTTAGTTCTTACTCTCTTTTACTTTTGTAAACTTTTTGGGATGTTACATATGTCATATACACAAACATGTTCTTAGAGTCAAAACATATACATGATGCAAACCTTTAAGCTTAGTAGACATGATTTAGAGGCTATGTGAACTTATGTGCTAATTGCTATGTGGGATTTAGGTTAGAAGACGTTTCATACAAAAACAAAACAGTATCTAGTAGCCTAAGAATGTAGCGACGTTCTTCGCATTGACTTATGTCTTGTGTGAAAATGGTGAAAAATACACATACATAAACATTAAGATTTACAGTGTTTAAGTTAGGACCTAGCTAGTCTTGATTTAAACTTTGTAAGATCATTTATTTGGATTCTTGCTTTGTGTTACTTGCAAATTTACATATCCTTTAGATCTAATCTATTTAGTTTAATCGTTTTGCATCCTTTTAAGTATTATATTAAATTATATAATTGCTCACCAACTATGCAAATAGTTGACCTTTATTTTACATATGTAACAGGATAAGATGAAGATCAAGAAAGAAGAATTAGGGATGGACCTAGTTAAATTTAATTTATGTTATTTGTTTCTTGTATTTGAATTTGAACAATTGTACTTGAATCTTTATTTGGTTGAATGAATGGTTGTTTTATTTTATTTAAAATGGATTGTGTAAATACTTAAACTTAATCATAGCACCATGAGTTTTTGAACAATCACACTCGCGCCCCAATGTATTCCACCGTTGGTTGGGGTGTGACAGATTGGTATCAGAGCCATGGTTATAGGGATTTAGGTTATTAGAAATGGTGACCTAGACTATAACTAAGCTTACCCAAATATGAGTTATCTTATATTATTATTGTATGTTCATTAATTGCTTATGTGCTATGCTTATTTAAATTGTGTTATATTGTAATGTTACCATAGAGGAAAGCCATAGTTGTTAAATGCCTTTGTTTACACTTAGCTAACAATGCCTTAGTTTAAGAAACACTTCATATCGTGGAGATTACTTAGAAAATTGTTTTATGTGAACTCTACTCTAAACTCACGTGTGTGCAAATGATCGTTAGTTGATAAGTTATGAACTCATTCCTTAGAGAAATTAAGTTTAGGAAATTCCAATGTTGATTTTATGATTCCGTTAGAATTAGGTTTGTGAAGTGGATATGTACTAACTGGAAGGGTGTAGTACCGGTAGTTGGAATTCCTGTCTAGGAAAGCTATTCGTATAAATCCCTGAGCTACTGTGGGACCTGTCTAGCTTTCCTGGGGACTTCTGATGAGAGTATGATCACTTATAGGCCAAAGCATATCACACCAAACACTTTACAAACTAAATGATTCTAATATGTCACCCGGTATTCAATATTGGATACCATTCCTCATGTTTTCAAACAAAGTTCAAATGATTTGCTTATAATCTCATTAGAATTAAGTTGTTAAGAAAGACATGTACTAACTGGAAGGGTGAATACCAGTAATTGAGACTACTGTCTATGAAAGCGATTCATAATCCCTGACGAGGGACCAGTCTGGCTTACCTGGGGATCAAATAGTTGACCTTTATTTTACTTATATAACAGGATATGATGAAGATCAAGAAAGAGGAATTAGGGATGGACCTAGTTAAATTTAATTTATGTTATTTATTTCTTGTATTTGAATTTGAAAAATTGTACTTGAATCTTTATTTGGTTGAATGAATGGTTGTTTGATTTTATTTAAAATGGATTGTGTAAATACTTAAACTTAATCATAGCACCATGAGTTTTTGAACAATCACACTCGCGCCCCAATGTATTCCGCCGTTGGTTGGGGTGTGACGGTGCTAGTGTTTGTGCTCAACAACCCTCGGTTGTTATGTTTGTCCATGTCGGTCCACATTGACCGTGTTTGCTCATGTTGGTTCACATTGATCGTGTTTGACCGTGTTTGATCGTGTGAAGTCAACGACCCGTTGGTGAACCGTGTGTCGGTTGTGATTCGTGTAACATTCGTGATCGTGCTCGTCGTGTGCAAAACACACAATTCGCGTTTGTGGACAACGTACTATTTCTAGTAAGTTTCCATTTATAGCAAGTCCGATAACACGTATCATTTTTAAGTTTCTAGCATGCTCATTAAATCCTACGTGATCATGTTAACACATAGCACATTGTCATATGTAGTCAAATAACATACAAGTCATTTTTACATACCAAAGTTTCCTGAAAAGGAAAGTTTCTAATTTTAGCAAGTTCATCATTGGAAACCATTTAATTTGGCATGCTATAATCATACTAAGTCATATTAATCCATTTAGCATGTTCAAAACTACATAGCATTTCCAAATCGATAGTTCATAAAATAAAGTTACTAAAAATAGTAACTATGACTATTATCACTCAACTGGTTATCCCAAACATTCCTAACCCATTTTATATCACTTAACATCATGTAATGCCATTTAACATTCTCTAAGCATGCTCATCTAGTCAAATTCATGATCTACTAATAATCGGGTCACAAAAGTTACTATATTTAGTAACTTGGCCCAAATGACCCAAATTAACTCTAAATCGATTTCTTGCACATAATATCATCATATTATAATCCAAATAACAAAACCATACACATACATGATCATAATCTCATCCATATCACCCTTTTGCAAAGTTACTATATTTAGAAAGAATCTCAAATAATCCATTTTGACCATAAAAATCATGTTCTAATCTTGCAAATGTACTCAAACAATCTCAAGAACCATTTTTATATAGTCAAATCCATCTAAAACCCCTTAGA
This sequence comes from Mikania micrantha, assembly GCA_009363875.1. Taxonomy (NCBI): domain Eukaryota; kingdom Viridiplantae; phylum Streptophyta; class Magnoliopsida; order Asterales; family Asteraceae; genus Mikania; species Mikania micrantha. Next base: position 53,136,363 of record CM018698.1, on the reverse strand, counting down.
TCATACATGCATGTAGGCATTTTGTTCATTCATGACCAAATCATGAACTCTTCACATACACATTATCATGGATCATCCAAATATGCCATGTAATCAATCTAAATCATCTAAATTCATACTAAAATGAACAAACCCAGATTCATATCATAGAAAAATTCGTGCATGTGGTGGCATTGTGCTTGCATGTGTGTGTAGATGTGTTTTTGAGCTACTATGGATGTAAAGACTACCTTCTAAAGCTCCTTGGTGATAGGATGGTGATCAAATATGGTTGAGAAGGCTCCTTGAACAATGGATGATGCAGATGTGAAAGGATGGTGGTGGTTTCAAGCTCCAAGTATGGTCCTTCAAGCTTCAAGCCTTCAATCCTTCAAGTTCGGAGCTTCAAGAAGTCTTCAATGGCTTCCAAATGGGTGTTGTAGGTGATTTGGGAGAGGTATGGTCGAGAGAAATCGTGTAGAACCAGAAGAAATGATGTCAAAGGATATCATAGGCATGATTGTCTTGGATATATAAAGATTTTGTCGACTGGACGGCGTCGCGTACCGCCGAGAGGGTCCAAGATCCTCTTAGCGTACCGCGATGGATTTCGGGATTTAAAATCCCCCGCCCACCCATCGCGTACCGCCATGGGCATCTCAAGGGTCCCTAGCATACCGCAACGGGCCCTGGAAGAGCCCAATAGGCCCAATTTCAATGGTTTGATCTGTTCGTCGCCGTTTTCATGCTTACGGGCTATCGTTTAGCCTCGTTTGAACTTTTAAGTTCAATGTTTGAGCGTTTCGTGAGGTTTCTAGTGTTTTGTTACACGATGTGGTAAACGTTCACCAGCGTTCGTGTTTTCTTAGACACGTGTGTGCGTGTTGCGATAATTCTCCGAATTATCGTGTTTGTGTCAGTGTTCGTACTGTCATTCCACGTGTCACACTAAATTAACTAATTCTAGTACCACGTGTACAAATATCAATTAAATAAACATTTAAATAAATAGGATGCTAACATGAAATTTACGGGGTGTCACAGTTTTGTTCCGTACAACCTCACATACGTCTATACATAATAAAGTCCTAACTAACACTTATATAACAGTTCTGTGTTGTCAGATGAAATTCTGACTGTTAAACAATGGATTTGAAACATGTTTCTAAAATAAATGCGTAATAGTTCTGTGTCAAACATCAAATGATAATAGTATACATGCAATACACATAGTTCGTACCTGAGTTACTGTACAATTTACTGTTCCGGTTACGTTTTCGGCACTGATGTTACATTATGACTTATCTGTTGAAGGTTAATTATAAATATTAATTAATATTAATATTTTCTAAATACAATTTTCATTTTTGAATTAAGTCAACAGGTTAAAGGTAACTATCTTTCCTACTAAGCCGGTTATGAGAGAAAAACGTGGACTTAATGGAATAGCCAACAACGGTTTGTTGAAGAAGTCTACCCGTGATTGAGAGCAAGGCAGAAAATGGGGAACGACTTTTTTAGCCGTTGTAATTTATTTCACTACTAGAAACTAAGCCAAATGCAACCTTTTATGAGCAACTTTTTATCATGAGTTGCATTTGATGCTATTGCAACTTTGTTCATCATAAGGGTTGCATTAAAAGACCTAATGCAACTTTTTTTATTAAAAGTTGCAAATTAATTGAAAATCGCAACCTTTTTACTTAAAAAGTTGCAATTTTATTTAAAATTGCAACTTTTATCTTGAAGAGTTGCATTGTTACAAGTTAAAGATAACTTTTATTAAGTGAAAAAATTAAAGGAACGATATAACTTGAGGTGAAAACCATATTGATTATTTTCAACTTTATTTGTGTGTATTTTATCTAATTTGTTAAAATAATATAATTTATATTTTTAACCAATTTAATTAAAACATAAAAATATTTAGCTTTGTTATTTTTATGAGTAGTTTAGCTATGTAAACTGTTATAAATATTAAGCCCAGATAAACAATAACAAACATATTTAGTAAAATCCTACTAAAAAGGTAATCTTACTAGTATCCCAATGGAATAGAGAGATCGACTACTTAAACCCAAATAAAAATATTTAATAAATTTATACTAGTATATAATTAGCCATAACTAGCTAGGTAACCCAATTATTAATCTAAATCTATAAAAAAAATTAGGTTAAATTTCAAAAAAAAAGTCACCAGAATACCATATGGGCCATTTAAAACTTGTTCTAATTGGTTCCAAATTAAAACCCCTAACTTACGTATTTGTTCCAACTTTTTTTTTTTGAACGGCATTTGTTCTAACTGGATATGGGCTTATAAGAAAATTGCGATCAGCTTTATGGATTGGATGCCATATATGTCGATTATTTGCATCTAAATCGGTCATCAACACATCATCTTGCCGCTGAAAACTGTTACAACAGTGTATCCAGGAAACAATTTTGAAGGTTCAGTTCTGATCGATCTAAAATAGTTACAACAATTTTATTCAGCAATCAATTTTTAAGGTTCTATTCTGTTCGATCTCTCATTCTCAAAATTGGTTATTTGATACGTATCTTAAAGAAATTGATATTGGAATCTGATCCAATTTGGTTGGTTAAATAGCAGCTAATACAAGTATTAGTTAATTCTAATATATAGATCTTGTCTAATCCACCTAGAAGGTTGTATTACTTTCATTGCTTGATATATCAGATGCTAAAATCAATTGTTTATGCATATTACTAGAAACTTGAATTTAAAGTGATTGTTCCAATTGATTAGTTATTTAGAGTGTATAATTGTTTAAATCTTGCTATTTAACTCTTAATTACTTGAAGTCACAACCTTAGTTTAATTGCTATTGTATACTAATGAAATTGATTTGTTAATTTTTATTTTTAAAATTTATTGTTTTTAATTTCTATTTTTTAATTGTATGTGAATGATAACAACGTTGTTCCTTGATTTTTAATATTAGCTTCACGGTACAATAGACATGGGAAATGTTAGAGATTGGATGTATTTACCTAGACGATTACCTGAGTTTGAAGCCGGGGTCATTGAATTCCTTAATTCTTCATTTGCTAACTCTGCAAAAGGAGGTCAAATAAGTTGTCCTTGCAAACGATGTATGAACCGTTATTGGCATCGAAGAGAAGAAGTATTTGATCATTTAAAAGGATACGGATTTGTAGATAACTACTATGTGTGGGTCTTCCATGGAGAAAACCCCTCACAAATAAGAAATGAAACCAACATTGAGGAAAATGAGAGAACTAGTATGCATGAAAATTTTGATGAGTTACTGCATGATAGGTTTAGGAATTCTATAGAGGAAAAAAGTATGATACAAGAAGGTTTAAATGAGGAGGCTAAAAAGTTTTATAACCTATTAGAAGATGGAAAGCAAGAGTTGTTCCCTGGGTGTAAAAATTTTTCCAAACTATCTTTCGTGATCAGACTTTTTCTTTACAAGACATTACATGGGCTTAGTAACGTTGCATTTAATGAGTTATTGCTACTTTTACAAGAGATAATTCCAGAGGCAAAACTTCCGACTAGTTTTTCTCAAGCTAAAAAAATTGTAAAGAATTTAGGGCTTGGTTATGACAAGATTCATGCATGTCCAAATGATTGTATGCTATATTGGAAAGAACATGAACATGCTGATGCCTGCCACATTTGTCACACCCCTAGGTGGAAACAACTTAACGGGATACAAGGAAGCAAACATAATAATCAACAATCTTCAAAGATTCCAGCTAAAGTGATGTGGCATTTTCCTTTAAAACCGAGGCTACAAAGACTGTTTATGTGTTCAGAAACAGCTAAATATATGACATGGCATGATGAAGGGCGTCCTAAAGATGGAAATTTACGACATCCAGCAGACGGGCAAAGTTGGAAGGAATTTGATTCCTTGTATCCTCAATTTGCAAAAGAGACTAGAAATGTGAGGTTAGGGCTATCAAGTGATGGATTTAATCCTTTTAGAACAATGAATATCTCGCATAGCACTTGGCCTGTGGTGTTGGTTAACTACAATTTGCCTCCATGGATGTCATTAAAACCAGAATATTTTATGCTGTCTTTGTTAATTCCTGGACCTGAATCGCCGGGTAATAACATAGATGTTTATTTACAACCTTTAATTGAAGAGCTTAAAGAATTGTGGTTTAATGGGTTAGACACATATGATAAATCTAAAGATGAGACCTTTAAGATGTATGCAGCCTTAACGTGGATAATTAGTGATTTTCCAGGGTACTCAATGTTGTCAGGGTGGAAAACTAAGGGAAAATTTGCTTGTCCAAGTTGTAATCATGAGACTAGTTCATTGTACTTAAAGCATAGTAAGAAAACATGTTATATGGATCATCGTAGATTTTTAGATGCTCAACACCCATGGCGACGTAATAAGAGTGCTTTCAATGGCAAAATTGAGAAGAGGCTTTCACCTAAACCCTTATCTGGTATGGAAGCTTTGAGTGAGTTGTCTAGTTTTAAAAATAATTTTGGAAAGACACAAAAGAAAAAAAATGATAGCACTTGCCCATGGAAGAAAAGATCAATATTTTTTGACTTGCCGTATTGGCAATTCAATACATGTCGACATAATCTTGACGTTATGCATATCGAAAAAAATATATGTGATAACGTGATAGGAACTTTGTTGGATATAAGCGGGAAGTCAAAGGATCACGTAAAAGCTCGATTTGACATTTTGGAACTCGGCATCAAAGAAAGGCTTCAACCAGAGCTTTCTGATAACGGTAAGCATGTTATTATCCACAATGCATGTTTTTCAATGTCTTCAAAGGAGAAAGGCATTTTTTGTCGTGTTTTGAAAGAAACAAAATTGCCTTATGGGTGTGGCTCTAATATTGCACGGTGTGTTCATTCTTCAGAAAAGAAACTTTCAGGTTACAAAAGTCATGATGCTCATATATTTTTGCATTATTTGCTTAAAGTTGCTGTTAGAAAATCATTACCAAAGCATGTTGCAATCCCTTTGATTAGGCTGGGTGAGTATTTTCGGAGTTTATGCAGCAAGGTAATTAAGCCTGAGGACCTTGACCGATTACAATTAGAAATTATCGAAATATTGTGTGAGCTAGAAAAAATATTTTTGCCATCTTTTTTTGATATAATGGTGCATTTACCTATCCACTTAGTAAATGAAGTAAGGCTTGGAGGACCGGTTCAATATAGGTGGATGTTTTTTATGGAAAGATATTTATGCAAGTTGAAGTCATATGTGCGGAACAAGGGCCGGCCAGAGGGATCTATAGCAGAAGGCTATTTGATTGAAGAATGTTTGACTTTTTGCTCACGTTATATTCCTGGAGCAAATCCAAGACTTAATAAAGGTGCAGTAGATGTCGATGATTTGGATGGAGAAAATGAATCAGGGGGTCCGATATTCATTAATGGAGGTCATCCTTTGGGAGGTACAAAACGAAGACAAGGAAAGATTTTCACTTTACATGAAAATTTAAAGGAAAAAGCACATCGTTATGCTTTGTTCAATTCAGATTGTGCACAAGTTGATGAGTATATCAAGTAGGTGTTCCAATTAATGATCTTTCATTCTTTCATAGTATATGTCAATATAAATTATTTCATATTTGTGTTATTTTTTTATCTAAATGATGTTGCAGTGAGCATGAAGCTTATATTGAAAATCAACCACGAAAAAGTCGATGGGAACGTGCCCAAGACCATAGCCATGAGTTTGCTAGCTGGTTAAAAGAAAAAGTCATACGTACGAATGTCCCAGATCATATTTTTTGGCTTTCTAAGGGGCCTAGTCCCACAGCAAGGAGATACCATGGGTATTCTGCCAATGGTTATAGGTTTCATACCAAATCACGAGATGAGAAATGCCTTACTCAAAATAGTGGTGTTTCAATTACATCTTTAACTCCTAGTTTTGCAAGTTCTCGAGACAAAAATCCGGCAGTTGGTAATGTTGACTATTATGGTAGAATTTTGGACATAATTGAGCTTGATTATTGGTCAAAGTTTAAAGTTGTATTATTTCATTGTGAGTGGTACCAAGTTGAGAAAGATGATTATGGTTTATCATGCGTTAATTTGAATAAGTTTTGCTATTCAGATGATCCTTTTGTCATGCCTTCCCAAGTGAAACAGGTGTTTTATGTAGCAGACCCTATAGAAGATGGTTTGAATTATGTTATCAACATGGTTCCAAGAGATATCTATGATTTTGAAGAAGAAAATGATGAAATTGATGGTGACTCCTATTGGTGTGAGCCCAATGAAGATAGGTTAGGTCATCTTGGACAATATAGTGTGCAGGATATTCAATTATCAAGGAAAGATATACCTCCTCTTATAGTTGATGCAAGTACAAATTTGAATGCCACGGATGTACTTGATGGTGAGAGTTGTGATGATTCTGATCATGATGATACACTATGGGATTGGATGAATGCTGATGATGATGATGATGTTGATTGAGTAACCAGGTATGATTACATGTTTTGACCCTAAACAATTTTTAAATATTAATAGGTATGTATGTGTTATGATGTGTGCAGTATGCATAATTATTCTTTTGGGTTTTCTTCTAATTTTTTAATATTGTTCTATTTCTATACAGGAATTAGTTGCAATATGTGTTGACCCGAACCACTTTTTACAACCAGGTATGTGCGTGTATGTTGGGTGCATTATGTGTAAATGCGTCTTCTATATTGTTCTAGGGACGTATGGGTGATTGTTTATTAATGAAATTTATTTGGTGTGCAAATTGTATTATTTTTTATGTTCATATAATGAGTAAATTCATATAATGGGTCAACTCACATAATAGGTCAACCGGTCATGTTATATGTAACACATTTATAATGGGTGACCGGTCAAATTAATGAAAAAAAAAAAGATTATATAATAGGTAAACTGGTCATCATACTTTTACGCATAAAACTTGGTAACAGGTCAACTTGCCAAGTTAATGCAATATAAAATGGCGATGGACATGTATAAGGGTAGGAAGGTTTGGGTTTTATTCTGGTTACCAACTTTGGTCAAATGATAGTCTTTTGGTTCTTCTAATGATTCTCTTAAATGTTGCATTTAGAATGATTCAGAAGACTACTTGGTCTGCTACAGTAGGTTGCAATCTAGGAAAAGGGTGTTTGTTTGGGGGATGGGTACTGCAGTGGCTGTTGGGGATGACATGCACAGGGGGTCATGTGCAGCCTATTCTATGTGTCCATGTAGGTTGCTGGTGTGGCCCTGTAGGTGGCTGGGTATAAGGATAGGAAGGTTTGGGCTTTATTCAGGTTAACAACTTTGGTTAAATGGTAGTCTTTTGGTTCTCCTAATGATTCTCTTAAATGTTGCATTTAGAATGATTCGGAAGACTACTTGGGCTGCTACAGTAGGTTGCAATCTAGGAAAAGGGTGTTTGTTTGGGGGATGGGTACTGCAGTGGCTGTTGGGATGACATGCGCAGGGGGTCATGTGCAGCCTATTCTATTTGGCCATGTAGGTTACTGGTGTGGCCCTGTAGGTGGCTGGGATTATGAACCAATATGGGTGCAATTCGTATTTATATGCGTTCATTTTTTTTGTATTTGTGCAGAAAATGTGCAAGAGATTCAATTGTCAAGAAATCATAGTTGATGCAAATACAAATTTACATGCTGATGAAATGATGCTAATTGACTTACCAGGTATGATTATAAGTTTTAACTCAAATCAAATTTTTATGTTGCCAGATATGAGTACATTATATGACCTAATCAAATTTCTTATTGTTACAGGTATGTGTGTTATGATGTGCGGATTGTGTGCATTAAATCAAATTTTTAATGTTACCATATATGATTACATGATTTGACCCAATCAAATTTCTTATTGTTACAGTTATGTTTGTTATGATGTGCGGATTGTGTGTATGTGTGCATATCTATTTGCAGTGTGTTTTAATTGCATGTCTATTAGCAATGTGTGCGTGTATTTGTTGAGGATACTTTTACATTTTGTGTATGTGTGCAGATTGTGTATCCAGTGTGTGTATGTCTAATGTGTATATGCAGTGTTTGTATATGCGCATTGTGTATGTATATGTGTGCAGCTAGCGATCTGATAAACTTTATTGGTATAAAAATATTACATCTAGCTCTCAATTTTGTTTTAGGAATGAGTTACCAGGTGTGTATGTAGCAGAATATGTGCAGTGTCTGTGTATATGCACGTTGTGTATGTATATGTGTGCAGCTAGCTATCTGATCAACTATAATGGTATAAAAATAATCAGTTTTACATGTAGCTCTCAATTTTGTTTTAGGAATGAGTTACCAGGTGTGTATGTGCAGAATATGTGCAGTGTCTGTGTATGTGTGCATTGTGTATGTATATGTGTGCAGCTAGCTATCTGATCAACTTTATTGGTATAAAAAAAATAATTTTACATCTAGCTCCCAATTTTCTTTTAGGAATGAGTTTGTATGTGCAAAATATGTGCAATGTGTGTATGTGTGCAAAACATGTGTGCTGTGTGCGTATGTATGCATATTGGCTGCAATGTGTGTGTGAGGTATATGTGTGCAGAACATGCGTCTGTGTGTGTATGTATGCAGAACATGGCTGCAGTTTGTGTATGTGATGTGTATGTGTGCAGAAAGTGTGTGTGGTGTGTAAGTGTGCAGAATATAGCTGTAGTGTGTGTGTATGTGATGTACAAGTGTGCAGTTTTTGGATGTATGCAGAGTTGTAGATAATGATCTCTTTGGTCATGTTTCAAATTTTGTTTTTTACATCTAACTCTAATTTTTTATGTTTGAATATCAAATCAGGATTAAGCCGATGACTACTAAAGAAGCATGTAAGATGGGAATGGAGATACATTCGAAATAAGAATGGTTGAAAATTTGTGTTATTGGATTTAAAACTTCTTATAATTTTTTCATGTTAAGCGACTGTAGGAGAGAAATTAATGTAATTTCTTTGATTGGTACAGTTTATTTTATTTATTTTTTAAATACTCGATTATTATTTCTTAAGTAAACAAATACTGATTTTAGACGCATAAAATTACTAACGGGTCGACGGGTCAATGTAATGCAATAAAATTAGCTGCTCACATAATGGTTCAACTTGTATATATAATTTCGCCCTTAAACCAAGCTAATGGGTCGACAAGTCAAATTAATGCAATAACTAACGGCATTTCACATACTTGGTCAACCTTTAACTATACTTTTACGCAATAAAACTAGCAATTAACGTAATCGGCCAACATGCAACTATACTTTGAGGCGTAGAACTTGCTAACGGGTCGACATTTCACATGTATTGTTATGAAAATAATCAACTTTAATTCCAGCTCTCAATTTTGTTTTAAGAATGAGTTACCAGGTAAAGGTGTGTTTATGCAGAATATGTGCAGTGTGTTTCTATGTGGGTTGTGTATATGCAGAATGTGGTGTATGCAGTGTCTGTGTATATGCAAACTGTGTGTGTATGCAGTGTCCCGTGTATACGCAGAATGTGTGTGTGTATGCAGTGCGTGTATGCAGCAGTAAAATTCCTTGATTTGCAAATACCATCAATTAGTGTTTGTCTTTGATCCTTTTGTTTTGCATCTCATCAATATGTATCAAAACTATATAATAATATCCAATGTGACAGTAACCATTTTTGATATTGCTACAACTAATATCATCAGATTGTATGTGAGTAGTGCAGTTTGTGAAATTACTATAAGAGGCCATGTTGACACTGGAAGTCACACGGGTTGTGCCAAATCTACCGCAGGTTCCACACAACAGACCACCCCACCCTGTACAGAAGACATCCCAGTAATATCCCCACAGGGCCCGCTGATCAACCACCAGGACCACACTGCAGTCACCCCCCTATAGTCCCTATAGTCCCTACCAATCCGAATCACACCAGGCACACACATCACAATCCCAAAACAAAACCTTTTGAACAAAACAAGGAAACCAAGCTTTGACCCATTATAAGGCCAAACATAGTTGCCATAAGCACCCCACCTGTAGATGACACGTTGACCTCCAAACGAGCCACCATACCAGCCACCCTTGACCCACCAATAGCACTGAATTCGACACACCAAAATATCAACATAAAGACAGCCCTTGGCCCAGCAATATAACATAGGCTGGCCTAACATATAGACAACATAATGGCCATCCTTTTCCCAACAGTTGACCAGTTTAATGTCAGCATAGCATCAACAGTTGACCCAACTAACCAGCAGGTCAACTGGTCAGAATACTTTTGACATGTCAACAAGTCAATTTAATGCAATACAATACAATAAGATATGTCAAATGAAGCTTCTCATAACGGGTCAAGCATTTTGTATTTTTTTACACATATAAACCCAAAATTGGTCAACACGTCAAATTTATGAACTAAAAATGAAGGTTCTCGATAATAAGGGGTTAACCATTTTGCGTAGTTTCACGCATAAAAACACATGTTCGGTCAAAACATCAAATTTATGCAGTAAAAATGCCAGTTCAAGCGACGGGTCAACCATTTTCTATATTTTTACACATATAAACCCAAAATTGGTCAACACGTCAAATTTATGAACTAAAAATGAAGGTTCTCGATAATAAGGGGTTAACCATTTTGCATAGTTTCACGCATAAAAACACATGTTCGGTCAAAACATCAAATTTATGCAATAAAAATGCCAGTTCAAGCGACGGGTCAACCATTTTGTATATTTTTACACATATAAACCCAAAATTGGTCAACACGTCAAATTTATGAACTAAAAATGAAGGTTCTCGATAATAAGGGGTTAACCATTTTCCGTAGTTTCACGCATAAAAACACATGTTCGGTCAAAACATCAAATTTATGTAGTAAAAATGCCAGTTCAAGCAACGGGTCAACCATTTTCTATATTTTTACACATATAAACCCAAAATTGGTGAACATGTCAAATTTATGAACTAAAAATGAAGGTTCTCGATAATAAGGGGTTAACCATTTTGCGTAGTTTCACATATAAAAACACATGTTCGGTCAAAACATCAAATTTATGCAATAAAAACGCCAGTTCAAGCGACGGGTCAATCATTTTGTATATTTTTACACATATAAACCCAAAATCGGTCAACACGTCAAATTTATGAACTAAAAATGAAGGTTCTCGATAATAAGGGGTTAACCATTTTCCGTAGTTTCACGCATGAAAACACATGTTCGGTCAAAACATCAAATTTATGCAGTAAAAATGCCAGTTCAAGCGACGGGTCAACCATTTTCTATATTTTTACACATATAAACCCAAAATCGGTCAACACGTCAAATTTATGAACTAAAAATGAAGGTTCTCGATAATAAGGGGTTAACCATTTTCCGTAGTTTCACGCATGAAAACACATGTTCGGTCAAAACATCAAATTTATGCAGTAAAAATGCCAGTTCAAGCGACGGGTCAACCATTTTCTATATTTTTACACATATAAACCCAAAATTGGTCAACACGTCAAATTTATGAACTAAAAATGAAGGTTCTCGATAATAAGGGGTTAACCATTTTGCATAGTTTCACGCATAAAAACACATGTTCGGTCAAAACATCAAATTTATGCAATAAAAATGCCAGTTCAAGCGACGGGTCAACCATTTTGTATATTTTTACACATATAAACCCAAAATTGGTCAACACGTCAAATTTATGAACTAAAAATGAAGGTTCTCGATAATAAGGGGTTAACCATTTTGCGTAGTTTCACGCATAAAAACACATGTTCGGTCAAAACATCAAATTTATGCAGTAAAAATGCCAGTTCAAGCGACGGGTCAACCATTTTCTATATTTTTACACATATAAACCCAAAATTGGTCAACACGTCAAATTTATGAACTTAAAATGAAGGTTCTCGATAATAAGGGGTTAACCATTTTGCATAGTTTCACGCATAAAAACACATGTTCGGTCAAAACATCAAATTTATGCAATAAAAATTAAAGTTTACATAATGGGTTAACTAGTTTATTTAGTTTTACTTTTACACATATAAAAATTAATTTGTTTCGAGCTTCCTTAAAAATTTTATAATTTACCTGTGTTTTATTCCCTCCAAATTTATGGTAAAAAGTTTGTAATTCGCTCCTTTTCTTTAATTACCCTAAATCAAGGAATTTTCATAACAACAAAGCCAGCGACTATCTGATTCGAGTAGGTTTTCTTATTGAATCAAGCGACTATCAGATTGAAGGAAACGATCAGATTAACCTGTTAATCAACGCTCTGGGCATTCAAAACTATCTACGATTCAAGCAATTATTTTTGTCTTCATTATCAGGTCATCACGTTATTTTAGTTTAGTATGAGTTGATCTTAAATTTATGAAATTGGTGTTTTCTGATTCAATTTTGTATCTGCTCGTATGCCATTGAGCCACTATAGCGGTAATTATATCTTCACGTTCTTCTATCTCGTTCTCTCATCTGGGAAATTGTATAGGTTACGAATTGTAGGTTTTATTTGTTGACATTTTATAGGATGTTATTTTGATTGAATATAGGATCAATTGATGTGGCAATTCCTATTCGTATGCAAATTTATGAACAATATGTGTGTTCCAATTAAATGTAGGATAAATTGCATGCTAATTTCAGCTCACATACATATTTAGGATCAACAGGTGGTCTGATTGAATTTAGTTTCAATTGGTATGACAATTTCTAAGATACTTCATCATTCTTGTTTTATGATTTCTATTACTTGTATGAAAATTTCATGACAAAGTACTAAAATGTTATATATGCTATCAATTTATTTTCCATTGATACTTTACAGTTTAACATAATAATTAACTTTAACTTTGATTAGCTTTATAAGGGGCCATGCTGGCACTGGAAATCACATAGGTTGTGCCACATTTACAGCATATAGCACACAACAAACCCAAAAACAATACATTTGGAACAAAAACAATACATTTGGAACAAAACAAGGCAACCAAGGTTTGAGCCATTATAAAGCCAACATACTGCCAGCTGCACCAGCCTGGTCATATTGTTCCCACGGGCCACGCCCCAACCAGTATATATAACGACTAAAATTGTCTAATGGATCGACGAGTCAATTTAATGCAACAAAATTGTCAGCTCACAAATTTGGGGGCTGGGTACTGCATACCTATTTAGGATCAACAGGTGTACTCTGATTGAATTTAGTTTCAATTGGTATTACAATTTATAAGATACTTCATCATTCTTGTTTTATGATATCTATTACCTGTATGAAAATTTCATGACAAAATACTAAAATGTTATATGTGCTATCAATTTTTTGTTGTCTTTGATACTTTACAGTTTAACATAATAGTTAACTTTAACTTTGATTAGCTTTAATGGCAAACCAACACAAGCAAAATCAAAGTGCACAAAGACAAGTGAATGATTATGAGAAAATTAGACTGCTGAGGGTTGAAGAAAACAAAAAAAAACTGCAAGAATTGGGAGTGAAAAGAATTGCAAATTCTTTGACAAGTTTGGTAGATAGTCAAAAAATAAAGAAGATAGTGAAACCAACCAACACCAACGCAAATGATGTAGACTATATACCTGATATGGGTGATGATAGTGATGGAGATCACCAACAAGTTGCCACAAGATCAAAAAAGGTAATCATATTATAAAAATATTTTGTCTTTTATTTTAGAATACACATGTGTTCTAATGAAATTTGAAACTTTTTTTATAGAAACATCGTCCGCACTATATTGCACCACTATCCATGAATAAATTTGCTAATATAGCAAAGCAACATCGAGTGATTGGTCCAAAGGTCTCCCAAAAGTTCTCATTGGATTCAAATGCAACAAAAGAGAATCAATCTAGAGTATCAATGACCATGGCTGAACTAATCTCAAGTAGTAAAGGGTCACGAAAGCAAAAGGAGGTATTTAAAGAAAATGTGACAATACCTAATTATCTTAAGGGGGGAGCAAAGAGACGGTTGGTTCTTCTTGATGAAGATGACGATGAGTATGACGAGACATTTCAAGGTATTATTTTTATAAACGTTGAATTTTATTTTATTAAAATAACCTTTCATGTTAATTTACTCTTGTGTGGTTTTAGATGTTAATGAAGTAGATATGGAACTAGATTGTTTGAAAGATGACGATAATGAACGTGATTTTATTAAATCTCAAGGTACTTATGTTTAGTTATTTAATTTGATCATTATAGGGGTGTGCTCGGTTCGGTTTTTGGCTAAAATCGAAACCGACATAGTCGGTTTTTAGTTATTAGGAACCATTCGGTTTTCGGTTTTCGGTTTTTTTTGTCGGTTTCGGTTTTTTTTTGTTTTTTTGCTTTTTTTGTTCTCTTTCACATATAATATTGAAAGTGCAAAGATGTTTTTAATTGATAACACCAACTAATCAAAAAAAACTAAATAATTATCATTATATTCTTACATTTAAAAAAAATCAAAAGTAAATAACTAAATATGCAATAATTCCGGTCTTCATCTTTTAAAATGTTAGTATTCATCTAATACAAATCTTTATCATCTTGAACAGTAGACTATTTGTGTGTTTTATCCCGTTAAATAAGTATAAAAATAGTAACATATATATATTAAATTTTAAAAAAGATTACATATCGGTTCAGTTCGGTTTTTTCGGTTTTTAGAATATGAAAAACCGAAACTAAACCGAATAATTTGGTTTCATTCGATTCGGTTTTTTCGGTTCGGTTTTTTTCGGTTATTCTTTCGGTTCGGTTTTTTCGGTTAATTCGGTTCCGGTTCGGTTATTTTGGTGTTTTGCTAACCCCTATATCATTATTTGTATACTATCTTTTTGTTATCACTATATTAATGGTATTGTATAAATCAATGACAAGGTGTTGATCAAGATGATGAATATCAAGACATGGATGATATGACATTTGTTGAAAATGAAAATGAAAATGAGGTTCAAACGGACGATAGTGATGACGAATTGGGAATTGAGGACGACGTACAGATTCAAGAACGATTACAAGGTTCCAAATTAGAAAAGGAAATAGGTTAGATTAAAATGCTTAACTTGTTTCTTTATTATATATATAAATATACTTGTATATTTTTAATTTATATTGAACCTCAGAGTTTCCTGAATCCAAGAAAAGAGGACCAACAATGCTACATGTTGTGCATATGCGGAAAGTGGATGATCGTGAGATGATTATATGCAATGAATTTGGACAACCTGTTGGACCAGTGACAAATGAGAAGGATGTAGTAGGACGATTCTCTCGATTTTTAGGTACAATAGCTCGTAATCACAGTTATGCGCCATTAATCCATAGTTCATGGCACAAGGTGCCACATAAAGATAAGATATGGGAGTATATCTTGGTAAGGTTTTAAATAGTTTTAAGTCTTCTTTATTTGTTAGATTTTTTTAATTCTTACTTAATGACAAATTTCTTTTCAAGGAAAAATATGATGTGCCTGATGCTGCTAAAAAATGGGTTCTTATGACCATAGGACATTCTTATAAGGTACATAAATGCAGATTTAAGAAAAAACATTTCTATCAGTTTAGAGATGATAAGACAAGATGGAAGAACCGTCCTAAAAGCATTCCAGAAGGTGATTTTGCACAGTTGTTAAGATTATGGAATAATACAAATGTTAAGGTAATATACTACACAATATCTCTATTATATTTGTAATTTAATATAACTTGATGTACTTAGCTTTTTATGTTATATATTCAAATGTGTATCCAGAAGCGTTGTTTGCGGGCTAAGGAAATGCGCATGTCTCAAAAAAATATGCACACGGCTGGTCCAAAAAGTTTTGCTAGGATTCGTGATGAGATGGTAATATATCTTTCTTATACTATTGAATTCTCTGATTCATATGGTTTTCTTTTGGTGTATGTTTATGTTATCATGAATACAGATAAATGATGACCCAAACAAGGAATTACCTACTTTAACTAAAATGTTTGAACATACACGTAAAAGGACAGAAGGACGTGCATATGTTGATACTTATAATGACACACAAAGAAAAATTGTAAGTTCGTATTTTAATGATACAATATGTTTTGTAACTTTTTTTGCATGAGATTAGTTTTGTAGGGGTATTGTTCGTTTTAATATTTTCTTATTATTTTTTGAATAATATTGAAGGAACAAACGAAGAACTACAAATCTTCAGAAAATGAAAGTGCTTCAGTAGATCCTTTTACGATTGTAATGAACAAAGAGAATAGTGGATATTGTCGACTTTATGGCAGAGGTGTTACTAATAGATTGATAAAGAAATTAAACGGTGGCGATACCACATGCACGTTTCCAGGAGGACTTATGGAATCATTCAATGCAAGCTTTGAAGGTCAAAAACATGAGTTGCTTAAAATGAGAAAAGAGCTTGATGAAGAACATGAAAGAAAAAAGACAGAGTTAGAGGCTATTCAACTTGATATCAAAAACCAACAAGAACACTTGGAAGCTACGATGCGAAAACTATTGGAACAATTACCTCGTAAAGATTAGTGTAGAAGTAGCATGTTTTTATTACTCTTTATTATGAATGTAATTAACAATTTGTTTTGTTGGTTAATTTCTTTTTTAATTTTACCATATGTTAAATTACATCATAAGATTATCTATGTTTTTATTGTTTCGATGAAATTGGCATGCTAATTGAAATTGTAGTAATTGAAACAATGATGCTACAAAGTTGCATTTTGGGTTAAACAAGGTTGCATTATTGTAGCTAAAAGTGTAAAAAATGCTGCATTTTTATGAAAAAAAGGTTGCATATTTCTCTACTAAAACATAATAATGGTTGCATTTTAGTATAGAAAAGGTTGCATTTTTATAAGCATAACCATAAAAAAAGTTGCATATGAAGGTAAAAAAGGTTGCATTAAAAATTTTAAAAAGTTGCATATGAAAGTAAAAAAAGTTGCAATAAGTTTAAAAAGGTTGCATCTTAAAAAGGTTGCATTTGATTACAACATGCAACTTTTATGAAAAAAGTTGCATTATCAAATAAAAAAGTTGCATTAGGTCTAATGCAACTTCACCTAACGCAGCTCTTTGTAAAAGGTTGCTTTAGGGGTAATGCAACTTTTTAAAGGTCTAATGCAACATTTTAGTGGGGTTGCATTAGCTCCATTTTGTTGTAGTGTTTGTTATTATAAATTGAGGCATTTGATCGATTAAGGCACACACTGGATCACTTTTTCACTTCTCTCATACTTTCATTCGCAACATCACACCAATTTTTACACATTTGGAGCTCTGTAACACTTAGCATCGATCATTTGTGCTCTTTCTTTGTATTTTTACTTTGTTATTATAATATAAACAAGGCAGAGTGACGATTGTCACCTCTCGAGGTTTTTATGCCGGCAATCATAAGGGATGAAGAGTTTTTCCTCGTATAAATCTCGTATGTTGAGTTGTTTATTTCATTTTATATTCATAATATCCCTAGGGGTTCTGAGGGATAATTTTATCGCAACTTACTTATAAGCTGTTTTTCTAATTAAAAAGCACAAAACCCCACTTTAATAATTCGGTTTTGTTTAAAGGCGTTTTCTTCATAACTATAGTGAGAAATGGCTTCACAACCGAGGTCATCTTCTACATTACCTATAACTTTTGCTACTACTACTAATGTATCTTCGCGGATTCCTGTTTTCTTCCAAAAAAAAGCTTGTGACTTCTGGAAAAAAGGCAACATTTGTGGCCGGGAGCGCTCCATCAACAAGGATGGCCACTTCTGCTCTCGTACTAGTTTCTAACAATGAAATTTTGAGTATGTTTCAATAGGTACAACAACGAATAATGGATCAGCAAAGGATGAATCAGAGGCTTCTTAGGGAAATGGAGACTTTGAGGGCTCAGAAGAACAAGAAAATCAAAACTTCTACTCCATTGGCTCCTAGGATCCTCGATTTCGGGACATCAGGGATGTTTGGGAATCACTCTGGTGACTTTATTCCCATTCAAACTAGTCTCGGGAATCCTTTAGGATCCCAAGACTTGAGGATATCTCGAGATAGTATCAATATCTCGGGAACTTCATGCCTAACCCCTGTTACCAGTAACACTTTCAATTATTATCCTATGGATACTACTAACTTTGTTTCTTCGCAGAAAACAGGAATAACACCTGAAATAGCTAAGGAAATACAGAAACTCAAGGATATGATCTTGAGTGTTCCAGAAGTGGTAAAGCCTATCCCGGAAGTTCCTGCGACTACTCACAGGATATCTATATTCGCTCCATCTATGTGTGATGTTGAGATACCAAAAGGATTCCAAACTCCCACCATGAATTTGTACGATGGAACCATGGATCCTGAAGAATATGTGGCACAATATAGGGAGAGGATGGAGACTAACCCTATACCTCCACATCTAAAGGAAGCTTGCTTAGGCAAAGGATTTGGTTCTACATTGATAGGGGCAGCCTTGAAATGGCTGCTCAATGTTCATCCTTATTCAATTACATCATTTGCTCATTTGATTAACTTGTTTAACGATCAATTTTATTGCAGTAGAACACTTGAGAGGCTGACTAGTGACCTATACCGGATAACCCAGGGACCTGATGAATCCCTCAGGAGTTATGTGACACCCATCAATTTCAGGTAAATTGCAATTCTTACAAATTAGCATTTCAAATTCATACATGTTACATTTCATTTAATTAGGTTTAATTAGATGAGTTAGACACAAGCAACTATGAAAAGATAGTTCGAGGAACTATCGAAGCGTACATTGCCCATTGGTTTTGGAAACCAAGTGTGGCAAACACAAACACAAGACAATAATTCGAGGAATTGTTGAATTGTTCATTACACGTTGATTATGATTAATCAATGTGCGATCCTTTCGTAAAGCACAAACACAAACTATTGCCGATAATTCAAGGAATTATCGAAACACACACGAGTCTCACGAACGTTGGTGAACTAAACGAACAACAAATGAATTTAACAATAATTAAGCTCTGTGGGAACTTAGAATAAGTTAAACAATGGCCATTAGTCTCAAAACGATGATCGTAAACGAGAAATACGCGAAAAACGAGCTTAAACAACGTAATTGAGTCAATTGGGCTCAATTAGACCACCAGGCGATACGCCTAGGGCCAAGATTTGGGCCTAGGCGCTACGCGCGGGGAGCCACGACGACAACAGGCAGTGCATGTGGATGAACCAGACGTCGATCTGATTATTTTAATTTTGGCTGTATGCCTGGCCTCGCGCACGCACGCTAGGTGGTACGCCTGGTAGTCGCAAAGGCTAAAAATTGCTTTAACACTCAACGTAGCTTAACCATAATCATTTATATCCTAATCTTTCGTCCAGAGCACCTAAATCTCAAGCAAACCAACCCATTTCCTCATCATTTCACCAGGAGCTCTTGGAAGGCTTGAAACATAGAAGGAAGGTTGGAAGCGTGTCTTCATCAACACCATCACTTGAACCTCCTAGGAGTTCATTCCCAGAAGGTGTTAGAGCTGGCAGACCCCTGTTCCAGCTTCATCTCAGTTTTTTATAGCTTTGTGAGGTAGTTTTATGAGCTTATCTATAGTTAGATCATACATGCAAGGGGTGAAAACCCAGAGGCATGAACATCTACCCACATGCAACTCCATGTGGCTCTTGTGCACCAAATTTGTTAGTGTCCTTGTGTATTTTTGATATAGATCAATTGATTTTAGAACACAGGATTGATGAGATTGAGTTTTGATAGGTTATTGTGTTGATTTTGTAGAACTTGCCATAAAAGGAAACTTTTATGTTGCAAGTTGTAGATTTGTGATGATCTAGACATGTTAGACATGTCTAGATGATTTCAAATGCATATTGAAGTGTTTGGAAACACATTTGGGTATTTGATTTCGTGAAAAACACGATTTTATGGAAACTTACTATAGATGGAAACTTCTGTAAATCAAAAGAGGGGTTTAGATGCTTGAACATGTCTCGGTGATTTGTGGTTATTGAAATATGGTTAAAAATGATTTTTAAGCATATAGGAAACTTTGATTTTTGAAAACGGACCTTTAAACGAATACTTACTATTTTAGGAAACTTTATTTGGGCAAAATGGCAATTTATGCTCAAACAATGTATTTTAAGTATTTACATATGTTTTTACAAACATACTAGATGTATTAGAATAATGAAATGGGATTTCATAACCAAACTATCCTAAAACGGAAAATTTCCAAAAATGGTAACCTCTATGATTTCATAACACGACACGTGTGAAAGTGTTACGATTAGAGTCGTAGGATGTATGATGATGTCCTACGTGTGTGTTAAGATTCAATTAGCACATAAGTAAACTAAACACAACAAACGTGTCATCAACGATTCGTCGAGTCAACACAAGCAACACACAGACACTCGGTTGAGCATACCGACATTTGGAGTTGTATGGGATACAACACACCACATAACACATACTAACAACCTATATGATTATAGGTGCTCACTAGTAGGTTGCTAGCATTCGCAAGTTGCGAACACCACTTAAACCGGAAGTACTCTATCAGGTGAGTTCACGACCCCTTTTTCTATTTTCCACCTTTGGGGGAGAAAACATTGCATACAAACTGTTTTTGAACAACAAACATACTTTTTTTGTTACATTTGTACATGCTAATATCGCGTATATGCATATGTGTGGCACTCATCCGCAAAACTGATAAGTCCTCATTAAACACATCTCGAACCGTTAATAGCGCGTCGCGCTTAGCGTGGTAATTCTGAATAGTACTATTTGGGACTGACAAGCCCCACTGTTGCGTGTCGTATGGCCACCCCAAAAGGAGTTTGGAAGAGTGCAAAATTGACCAAACAACATTGCCATTGTCTAGTTGGATGGACATGGTGGGAGGCAGCATGTTAGCTTCGGTTGCGAACCCGCATATACTATAACACATATTGACTAGCTATCAATAGATATTGCTTTGTAATGAAATATAGACCCGGAAACTCTTACTTTAAACATTTGATGTTTATTGCTGATATAAATCTGTGCTCTCACCAACCTTTGTGGTGACCCTTTTACTCGCATGTTTTCTTAGGTAGCTAAGGCACACGCACGAGGAATCTAGGATGCTAGGATGGAGTCCATGCATCTACTTTAGCGTCTTAAACTATTAAAAATTCAGTATCTTTTTGTTATGATTATGTAATTTCAAAACAACTTAAACCGCTTCCGCAAAACTATTACTCTGTATTACTTTGGAAACTGTTTTAAATAGCTTCCGCAGCCTATGAATTCAAACTGTTTTGAGAACTTATACATTAACTTCCGCAACTCTGATTTTACAAACTGTTTCATCCAAGTCATTGGATGTACGTATGCAACCATGCATGTAGGTATCGCATCTGTATGACCGGAGACTGCGATACACGATATGAAAATTCTCTCCTCGACCTATCATCAATGCGTCAAATTACCCACACCATGGGGGGTGGTGAAGATAAACAGTTTCCAGCAAGAAGCCAAGGAGTGTTATTCATCTTCGATGAATGCGACAACAAAACCATTATCAGCATAGCATTCAAAGGGCGACCTTGGGGATACTCAGGAATTCAAGGAAAAAGAAGTAAAAGAAGTACTCTTAAATCTTGATGATCCTGAATCTAAAGTTCTTATAGGAACTAATATCCCTAAGGATATTGATGGGAGTTTGATTTCTTTAATGAAATCTAGAATTTCCACATTCGCCTGGAAGCACGAGGATATGACAGGATTATCATGAGACGTAATTACACATAAGTTAGGAATAGATAGGAGCGTAAATCCTATTCACCAAAAAAGAAGGAAATTTGCCCCCGAGAGGAATGTAATCATCCAAGAGGAAGTGGGGAAGCTCTTCAAAGAAAAGATGATTATGGAAGTAAAATTACCAAGGTGGCTAGCCAATGTAGTTGTGGTTCAAAAGAAAAATGGAAAGTGGAGAGTTTGTGTAGATTACACAGATCTTAACAAAGCTTGTCCTAAGGACCCCTTTTCATTACCGTGTATAGATTCTGTGGTGGACACAATAGCAGGACATGAAATGTTAACTTTCACTGATGCTTCAACAAGCGTTCAAAAAATTCAAATGAAACCTTTGGATCAAGAAGACACTGCCTTCACGATGCCGACAGGGATATATTGCTATATAGCAATGCCATTCGTCCAAAAAAACGTTGGAGCTACATACCAAAAACTTGTTAACATGATGTTAAAGGATAAAATGGGGGATACCATGGAGGTATATATTGATGATATGGTAGTCAAATCAAAGATTACTGGAAATCATCTCAAGGATATTTAGGAATCATTCGATAAACTAGATCGTTACAATATGAAACTTTACCCCTTTAAGTGTCATTTTGGAGTATGATTAGGAAAGTTCTTGGGTTATATGGTCACCAAAATTTTAATAGAGGCCAGACCAGAACAGATTCAAGCTATCTTAAACCTAAATTCCCAAAGAACATAAAAGAGGAAAAGAGATTGACTGGAAGGATAGCTGCACTCAATTGATTCATCTCAAGGTTTTCTAAAAAATTTAAAGGATTCTATGATATCCTTAAAAAGAATAAGAAGTGTCAATGGGATGAAGAGCATGAGAAGGCGCTTCAGGATTTGAAAGAATACTTATCCTCACCACCGTTGCTCATGAAACCAGAAGATGGTGAACCACTATCATTGTACTTAGCAGTATCCCGAACTACTGTAAGTGCTGTGTTGGTTAAGGATCATCAAGGATCACAACATTCGGTATACTGTGTAAGTAAGAGCCTATTAGATGCTGAGACCAGATATTCTCATCTTGAAAAGCTAATTCTAGCTTTAATCATGGCGTCAACAAAACTTAGGCACTACTTTTAGACATATAGAATACACAATAAGACAAATTATCATATTAAATCTGTGTTAAGAAAACCTGAGCTATCAAGAAGGATGGCAAAATGGTCAGTAAAACTTAGCACTTATGATTTAATTTCTGAACCAAGAACAACAATTAAGCCTAAAGCATTAGCGGACTTTATGGCATATTTTAGCAGTGATCTACAACCAGAAGTAGATTTAAAAATTAAACTTTTGGATAAAGATACTAGTGAATGGACCCTATTCACAGATGGAGCCTCAAATGTAAGAGGAACAGGACTAGGGATCATACTAAAATGACCACAGGGGGACATAATACCCCAATCGATTAGTTGTGAATTTCATGCAACTAATAATGAAGCAGAACATGAAGTCTTAATAGGAGGAATTCAATTAGCTAGGGATATGAATATCAGAAATCTCCATGTATTTGTCGATTCCATGCTGATAGCCAATCAATTTAATGGCTCCTATACAACTAAAGGAGATAAATTGGAAAAATACTTAGAGATTGTTAAGGATATAGAAGGATATTTTACATCTTTAATATCACTCAGGCACCGAGGGAAGAGAATGCCGAAGCAGACGCATTAGCAAACCTTGCTTCATCCATAAAAATTTCTGATGGTATCAATATCCCTATCCTACATATCTTAAGTCTGGAAATAGACATAGATGATACAAATCAGATTCTTGAACCTAAGAATGTTGAGGTTCGGGATTCATAAGATAATGAAATATCCTGGACTATCCCTATTAGGAATTATTTCCAAACAGGAAAAATACCTGATGAAAAAGTAAATCCTAGAGCTTTTAAGACTAAAGTATTCAAATACATAATCATCCGGAATATCTTTTATAGAAAATCAATAGCAGGTCCATACCTAAGATATTTGGAAAAACCTGAAAGTTTAGAAGTAATGAGAGATATTGATGAAGAAGATTGAGGAAATCACAATGGGGCAGGGCATTATTCTCAATGATCCTGAGAACGGGATATTTTTGGCCAACTATGAGAAAAGATGCAATGTCTTATTTTCAGAGATGTGATGCTTGTCAAAGACATAGTAATATTCTTCATCAGCCTGCTGAACCTTTATATCCGATAGTCTCATCATGGCCATTCATGTAGTGGGGAATGGACATAGTAGCTAAATTACCCAAAGCACCCGTTGGAAAGGTGTTTATGCTTGCTATGACAGATTACTTCTCAAAATGGATTGAGGCTAAAACGTTCGCACAAGTTAGAGAAAAAGAAATAATCTCATTCATAAAGAGAAATATCCTGACCAGATTTGGGATACTTGCATAAATCAGTTGTGATCATAGATATCAGTTTATTGGTAAAAGGAATACAAACTTTTGTGAAAGCTGGGGCATAAAAATGATAACTTCTACAGCTGTCCATCGTCAAGCCAATGGTCAAGCAGAATCAAGCAATAAGATCATCATTAACAATCTCAAGAAGAAGTTGGGATCCAAGAAAGGAAAGTGGGCTGAAGAACTTCCATTTGTCATATG
Organism: Mikania micrantha; assembly: GCA_009363875.1. Taxonomy (NCBI): domain Eukaryota; kingdom Viridiplantae; phylum Streptophyta; class Magnoliopsida; order Asterales; family Asteraceae; genus Mikania; species Mikania micrantha. Next base: position 53,111,972 of record CM018698.1, on the reverse strand, counting down.
GTCAGATAGAACAATTACAAAAAATACGACTGGTCAAACACCATTCTCATTAGTATTTGGTTTCGAAGCCATGCTCCCAACTGAGATGGTTATCCCTACTGCGAGATTAAGTTTACAAACTTTGGAATCCAATAATGAGACACTATCTCAGGATCTGGATACTATTGATGAACTTAGGGATATCGAAAGAATTAGGATGGCAACGTATCAACAAAAGATAGCCAAATCCTGTATTAGGAATATTAGAATTCGAAGATTCCGAATTGGAGATTTGGTTTTAAGGAAATCATTTCAGAATACTATCAATCCGGCTGATGGGAAACTTGCTCCAAAATGGGAAGGACCCTATACAATCGAATCTGAAGCCGGAAAAGAGGCATATAAGTTAACCAATATGGAAGGAGAACCTCTTCTAAGGTCATAGAATTCTATTCACCTTAAAGCATATTTTATATAAGGTTTGTTCTTTAACCATCACAAAAGGTATTCATTTCAACTTTATGCAGATATTTCTTAATATTCCTATATATTTATTATAGTATATTCTTATATATTCCTTATTATTCTGTTACTGACTTAAGCATCAGAGAGGCGTTAGAATTACTAACGCACACTTTCAAAAAGGTGTTAGTGTTTTACAGGTATAGCTGGAAAAGAGACGAGACTATATGTGTCAAACAAGTTTTGGCCTGAAATCAAAACTTGATCATCACCTGGAGCATAGACTATTCTTCTCATCCAAATTTTGACCTGAAATCAACACTTTGTAGAAGTCCAATGCGTAGACTATTCGTCTGATGCAAGTTTTGACTTGGAATCAAAATTCTAGAAACTTTTCTCTCAACTGAACTAGGGTTCATACACCTTCGCCAGTAACACACGATTATCCTATTATAGTTTGAGATAATGGGACCAGTGCATGCTTGAGTTGCTGACAATTTCATTATCAATGGCTATAATCATGGATCCTCCAAATTATCCCTGTATAGTTGGAAACTGTGGGACTAGTGCACGCTTTAGTGGCTGACAATTTCACTTTTGAAGACTATCACCAGGGATCCTCCGAAAAATAGCATTCATAAGTTATGCAACCAGGCCTTAGTTGCCATAATTCCGTCCTAGTCGAAAGTATCCCGGCCTTAGTCAACAGTATTCCGGCAATAGTTGCCAGTATTTTTGGTCTTAGTCACCAGTATTTCGGTCTTTTCGCCAGTATTCCGGCCTTAGTCGCAGTATTCTGGCCTTAGTCACAGTATTCAGACCATAGTCGACAATATTTTCGGCCTTAGTCGCCAGTTTAATCAACCTTGTCGCCAGTATCTTGGGCTTGCCCCAAGTTTTCATGTTTCTTGAATATGTGCAGGAACTGATTTTCAAGAATATTTTGGGATATCGCATCTACCTACAACATATTTTGGGATATTAAGGTATGAAATTATTTTAGTATTTTAAGAGGGACAAAGAAGACTTTAAAATAAGCCTACTATCTCAAGAAGTTGATATTTGTATCGTTCTTAACTTTTTTAATATCCTACAATATTCCTTATTTCTGATTATGAACAAATTGCTAGAATATATGCCTTATACATATTTCTACTTGGGAATATGTTATTCTTAAACTTTATTATATGTCTTATACAAATTAAAAATTAAGTTAACGAATGATTTATATTCGAAGGACAATTCAACCAAATAATGACACGATATTAATGTGCTCAAAAATATATTCAGGTTATTGGTACTCGTTAATTTAATTAAGACCCTACTCAAATTAGGATAAGTATGGCTTAAAGTATTCTTAATTATTCCTACATATACCTGACAAGAATTAAATTTACGAGGAAATATTCTAAAGTTCTTTAATAGAAATAATAAGAATATTTGGAGAATTTAAGTTATATGTGTTTAACATATTATCAACTACAATTAACATATACCTAATCAAACTATATGAAACGCCAATCCTTATGAAATTGTAAAAAATCTAACCTCTTGCATAAGTTAGGATATTTTGGAATATTTAAGAATATTTTAAAAAATAAACAACTACACAGAACACCAAAACATTAACCAAAATATTAACTGTTAGATTATAAACCCAAAAGCAGTTAGAAATTAACATATCAGGTTTCGCCATGAAACTCATGGTCCCTCTACCTGATATATTAATATTTTTCAGCAAATAAAGAAAAAAATTAAGGTTTAGCCATGAAACTCATGGTCCCTCCACCTTAATTTTTCTAAAGATTGCCCGCTCCTATACCCGGGGACTTTCCTAAAGACTATTGTTCACAGGAAACATTGTTTACACAACCACATCATAAAAAAATGGGCTTAGACCTCGGCACCTTTGCCTTCATCGCCCATTGTCACCTCCGCCTCACCAGCACCAGCACCTTCTGCCTCACCTGCTTTACCTGCCTCTGTCACATCACCTGCCTTCGCCACATCGTTGTAAGCTTCAGCTTTATCCCCAGCAAGATCCGCCAATATTTTGCCCAATTCCCAAAGGTCCTTAGACCAGAGGATCGACACCTTCTTCCTTAGCATGAGCAGCCATCTGAATATTTGCTCGAAGGATGGCTATGGCGGCAGATTTCTTGGCCCCTTCAATGTTTTCTTCAAGTTTGAGCTTATAGGCTGCCTCCATATCCTTCATCTGCTTCTTCACCTTAGCAGCTTCCTTCTTGTAATGGCCAGCCTTGGCAGATGCAATCTTCTTGTGACATCCAGTATTTGATCGTCCGGAAAGTCCGTACGGTACGTGTACTTTCAATATTTACTGTGTGTAAATACAAAGTGTAAACAGTGTGTGACAACAGAACTCAAATAACAAACAACAGGTGTACATGTTTAAGTAAAAACTTAAATACTATAAGTACAACAACTCGCGGTAAACAACAGTTGTATGTGTTTAAGTGAAAACTTAAATACAGTTAATACAACAAATCAAGAGAAACAACAATGTACAAACAAACGACAGGAACATATCGGTTGCGATCTGATATCCATAGATGACAGGAATCAGATGGCCGACAACTCAGTATGAAACAATGTGAATTCAAGGCTAAAAATGTGAAAACAGGCAATTTTAGTTGAGTACGTCAGTGAGGAAACACAATTCAAAACACAAGTTCAGTATCGTTTCGGAATAACGAATACGAGAACCGAGCAAACGAAACGAACCCGAACTCACCCGGGGTATAAATACCCTAAATGAGTTCATCTTCCTCATTTTTCCACTCCTACTCTCTCTCTAAAACCTAATTTCCGTATCCCGCTCTCTAAGAAGTTTGAACTTCAAACCCTCTTAACTTAGCCATTTCTCAACCAAATCACTCCATCTTTGAGCCTAAACGAAGCCCTTGATCTCCTCTACACGAAAGCACAAAGGATCCATTCCAGAAATTCCAGAATCGAAGGTAAAACGATGCCCAAGTCTTGGAATTTTAGGGTTTTTCTAACCCTTGGTTCGAACCTAACCCTAACCGATTTAAAAACCTTTCCCTGGAACCCTATGACCACGAGAACTAGTCCTAACATACACCACCTTCGTAAACAGCATGGAACCTTGAAATGGGGGCGGTTCTAGGCTAAGCCCTTGCTGCAGCCAAAGGAGACACCCAGCTGGCCAAAAGGCCTAGGGCCAAAGGTGCCCAAGGCTGAATGGCCTCATTCTCTCGGCTGGTGTAGCAGCTCATTCGCCCCTCTAGCCGTTCGATCGGGGTCATCCATTCGTGGACTCTGGTTCGGTCGGACCTCCTTCATTCGCCCACCATTCTTGATTCGGCCATGTTCATTCAATCGGTGCTGGTTCGGATACCCTCATTCGATCGGGCCTAGATACTCCATTCGGTCGACTACCTATTATTCGGCCTAACATTCCCATGCTATTCCGCCCATGGTTTAACTTACAACAAAAATTTGAATCAAGGTTTGAAGATAACATGCATGAGATCCTAAACGTTAACTACTTTTATTACAAAGGTGGTGAGGATTGGGAGAACAAATTGACAACTACTTAAAACTTTTATCATGGGGTTTTAAATTGATAAAATTTAACACTTGGAACATGCGTTTGGAATGTCCAAGAAGGAATGAGCCTTAGACGTTTTATAACATGCAAGATCTTGACATATAGGCCTAAAATATCTAAATGCTATAATTAGAAACTATTGAAATTCAAACCTTTACAACACTACAAGGTTCAAATCAAGTTAAATATAATACAAATAACGATATATACCAAGCTTACCCTGATTTGGTTAAGTGTTAGTATAATCTATAACAAGAGAACCGAGGCCGAATGATGACCGAGACTTACGAGTGTTAGCCAACTTTAGGGCTAACACATACACACACAAACATCTACAACTTATAGTTATAAGTTGCAAACAACGTGAAATCAATACAGGACCGTGAAAACTACATCGAGAACAAGAAAGAGAGCGTGCATTCTTGTTTATACTTAGTCAACCACATCAACTACAAGGTGAGTTCATACGCCCCGTTTTCTAATCTTAACTGATTTTAACTCTTCAGGGTTGAGAAACATGCTAAATCTTTTATTTACTTAAAATTTTAGTACAACATATCATTTATACTATGATTTAGATATTATTGTATGACTTTATTATCGCTTATCATTGTACGCATGCTTGTATGATCATAACACACTGAGAAAACTAGGATGAAACATGATAATGTAGCTTCATGAATCATCAACACAACAGAATAATGCTAGTCGTAAGATTATATCTTATAACATTTTATTATTCTTACACGAATGAACAACAAGATAATCACCGGTTAACATGCTGACAACAACAACAACAAACAAGAATGATATGAAGATAACATATCTTCAGGATATCATTCATCACCGGAGTTAGCGAAGTGTAATAAGAACTTTGTAGGATGCAAGCCACCGAGCTTCAGTGGCAGTGAGGGTGCTGTCAGATTGATCCAATGGATCGAGAAGATGGAGACAACTCTAGACATCAGTGGCTGTCCTGATCAGCATAGAGTGAGGTATGCTGCTGGCTCATTCAACAAACGAGCGTTATCTTGGTGGAACGCTCAAGTACAGACCCGAGGCAGAGACGAGGCATTGTCTATGCCTTGGGAGGATTTCAAGACCATGCTGAGGGCAGAGTTTTGCCCGAGGAACGAACTGAAAAAGGTTGAAACTGAGCTACTCAACTGTCACACCCCCAATTTCAACTAACGGAATCACACCGTTTGGGAGCATGACAAACCAGGATCTCAGATCATTAGACATAGCGAAGACCTCTATATGAATTTCAAAACATACGTTGGTCTTTAAAACATAAGATTCAGAGTTTACAAAAAGTTGCGGAAGCGTTTCAAATCAAAACCAATAACTGTTGATAAGTAAAACATTACAAATCAAAAATACTGAAATAATCAAATTCAAATGTTCAAAGTGTTTATATGCATGAGACTCTATCTTCCTAGTCCATGCCAGCTGTTACGCGCGCCTTAGCGTCCTGAGAAAACATGCAAATCAAATCAACACAATGGTTGGTGCATAACACAGGTTTTAAGTAATTATAGAGTTCAAAACATCAGTTTGAATAACAAGTTGTAGATAACATAATCACAATTGCACAGTCATGATAGCTAGTCATATAACTATTTACATACGTGTTCGACACCGAAGCTGACTAGTTGCCATGCTATAGCATGTTTTCGCCTTGCCGCTATTGTCTATCACAACAATAGTAAAATAATGTGTTTGGTCAGTCAAACACCTGCATAGATCCCATCTACCAGGTGAGGTTTGTCAAACCTAATAGATCTATTTCCAACTACCACGCTTTGCATTACAGCAAACTAAACGGTTCGAGGTGTGTAAGGACTTTCAAGTTGATATGTTTTCACATAATGTAAACAGATAACTCATGCAAGTGTTATGTATCTAAAAATCAGTTTGTTGCACATGTTTTCTCCCCCAAAACAGTTTAAAATAAGAAAGGGGCCGTGTACGCACCTTTGATAAGAGTAGAATGATCAAGTATGTGTGAACTCGCGTAGAAATCCTCTACGAAGAATCTGTGATTTAAACAATAACCTATTGTTATTCGAATAATCGTTTTGTGCTTAAAATCACATACGTATCAACATACGTATGTTAAAGTGTGAGAATTAGGCATACGGAAGTACGCGTGCTTTTGAAATCGTTTAAATAAAATCACATTTGATTTTATTTAATTAAACGTAATTATACGCGATTTCGTGTTCGGATTAAAATATGAATTTTATCGTCCTAACACGTTCGTATTCTAGTTACGGTTCCAACGCAACTTGAACGAACTAAATCGGAGTTCGTATGTGGAAGTTATGATTAAAACACTAAAAATATCAAAAATTCCAAAAATTGGTTGGCCCGGGACTCGAACCCGCGACCCTCAAGTCCCACGCCCACGCATCTAACCATCTCAGCCCGCTAGGGTGTCGCAATGGATATCAAAATTTAATTCTTTTAAATCCCATTCCAACCTAGTTCTTATTCCATAACATAGCCGAAGCTTAAATCTCCAAATTGATCCTTAATTCGAATTCGATCCAGTCTAAAACCATTTGGTTTTCATTATCATAACCATTTCGATCCTTCCTACACGATTAATTCGAATATTTCACTTGTTTGAAGCTACATCCCCAATCTCGGTTCTACTTAGAACCCTAGATCTTAAATCCCCTCAATTAAATGTTAAAACCAGAAATTGTTTTGTGTTTAAGCTTAATCGGAACTATATGAAACTGATGGTAACAATTAATTTGATTCTAGATCCCGTTTGAACCGAAACCCCCAACCTCGTTCTAAGCATGAACCCTAGTTATAGAACTTATTCAATTCGAGATTTATACACAAAATACGCATAAGGATTAGCTTGATCGGAACCTTCTGAAGCTTACCATACTATTTGATTTGATTCTACGACTAGTTTTCATGGAAACCCCCAAATGGTTTCAAATGATGAACCCTAGACTTCGAACACATGAAATTCGATGTTAAATCATGAATTTGCTATATGGATTAGTTTAGTCGGCTAGTTTAGATGATCTAAGAGTGAAAACTTACGTGGTTTGGTGTAGAATTGTCGTAGATCAACTTTAGCCCTAGATTCGGTCTTCACCAATTCCAATTCTTCGATCCGAGCCTCTTGCAATGAAATTGCAGTGTGTAAAACACTCTAAGGGTGCCGACTAGTAGTTCTGGAAACTCAATTTTGTGAATTTCGCTCGGTTTATATGATCTCGACATTTATTGCAACGGTTTCAACTCTTTGAGTACCATTGGAGTTTAATTCGATCCTCTCAAAGGTTGTAACAGATGGTTAACGGCTAATAATCATCAACATGAGTAATATGGACAGTTAATTCGATAATTAACAATGATTTAATGAGAATTCCAACTTCAATTTGCCCAAACAAAACGAATTTTGACTCAAAAAGTCAAAATTGAGCCTTGTCATTCAATTGCACTTCTAATCTTGACCTTTTAACCTTCCAACACTTATTTTTACCAATGATAACCCTTCATTTATGATTTCGTATCGTTTCGGGATATTTTTCATAAATTTTTGTTAACGAGATTAACCCGAAATAACGAATTGTCACTAATTAAATAGTTGAAACATTATTGGGCTTTGATTAACCCAATTGGGCCTCTTAATTTATAATTGGGCCTATTTTGAACTCATTGGGCCTCCTTGGGCCTTATTGGGCCTTACTGGGCCTTCCCTTTTACCTATTAGGCCTACATTGGCTCTGTTGAGTCTGAGTGATCTTGTTGGGCCTCCATTGACCCTTATTGGGCCTTCATGGACCTTGTTGGGCCTTGTTGGGCCTGTTGGACCTTCGTTGGTCTTATTGGGCCTTGGTTGTCTTTGTTGGGCCTGTGATAGCACCCACTCCCGTTAACAAGGTTAGTATGAAAAGTCGGATTGTCACATCATCCCCTTGTTGAAAGAATTTTCGTCCCGAAAATTAGCCAGTGTTAAGAGTAGTTAGGAAACTACTTATGAGTTTAAATCGTACGTGTTAGTGTGATTTGATCATTCTGTGTGCTTGTGTGTACTCACACACAAAGTCTAATGTTTGCAACATCACAACTCAATTGTGATCGTTCAATGTAACTGTTTTGCGTGTTCACTAGTTAGTTCACCTAACTGTGACTGTTTGTGTTTGATCATACTGTGTTGTGTAACCTCACACATAGTGAGTGTCTGAAACTGTTTGTACTATGCAACCCCGCACATAGCAAAGTGTATGTAACCAATGTACTATGCAACCCCGCACATAGTAAAATGTATGTAACCAATCGTGTATGTACTACCATAACATGTAACATATGAAATGTAGCACATAAAACATATAAAATGTAATGTAGCACAATTATTTGTAACAAAATCAAAATCAATTGAATAAATAAAACGTTTGTGCTTACAGTTTGAAATTTGCAGTGTTGATGTGTGAAAGCATCACGTCATCCCCTTGTTGAAGGAAATTTCGTCCCGAAATTTAACGTGCGCTCTCAGTGTTAGCAGTAGCTGTTTTGAATAGATGAGGATATTTCTTCATCATTTGGTCTTCCCGTTCCCATGTGAATTCAGGACCCCGTCTTGAATTCCATCGGACTTTGACTATCGGAATCTTGCTTTGCTTCAGTTGTTTGACCTCTCGGTCCATGATTTCTGCTGGTTCTTCAATGAATCGCAGTTGTTCATCTACTTGTATTTCTTCCAACGGTACAATCAATGTCTCGTCAGAAAGACATTTCTTTAAGTTCGATACGTGAAAAACATCATGAACTCCACTGAGTTCTTCCGGTAGTTTGAGTTGGTACGCAACCGGACCAATCCTTTTCAGAATCTCAAAAGGTCCTACGTAACGTGGACTAAGCTTTCCGCGCTTGCCGAATCGTATCACACCTTTCCAAGGTGATACCTTTAGAAGAACTCGGTCTCCTACTTGAAATTCCAACGGCTTGCGACGTTTGTCTGCATAACTCTTTTGTCGATCTCGAGCCGCTGCCATACGGTTTCGGATTTGAACTATCTTCTCTGTTGTTTCATGCACCAGTTCAGGACCTGTTAATTGACTGTCACCAATTTCAGCCCAGCAAACTGGTGAACGACATTTGCGACCATACAAAGCTTCAAACGGTGCTGCTTGAATACTTGTATGATAACTATTATTGTAAGAGAATTCCACTAACGGTAAATGATTCTCCCAGCTATCACCAAAGTCAATTACACAAGCTCGTAACATATCCTCGAGCGTTTGAATCGTTCGTTCACTCTGACCGTCGGTCTGTGGATGATAAGCTGTACTCATATCCAAGCGAGTCCCCAATGACTTATGAAGAGATTTCCAAAAGTTGGAAGTAAACCGGGCATCCCGATCTGATATGATAGATATTGGCACGCCATGTCGTGCTACTACTTCCTTAATGTAAATACGAGTCAGTTTCTCCATCTTATCAGTTTCCTTGATTGCTAAGAAATGTGCAGATTTCGTTAATCGATCGACAATTACCCATATCGTATCACAACCACTCGGTGTACGGGGTAACTTAGTAATAAAATCCATTGAGATCTGTTCCCATTTCCACATCGGTATCTCTGGTTGTTGCAGTAAACCAGATGGCTTCTGATATTCGACTTTGACTTTCGAACAAGTCAAACATTTGCTAACGTACTTAGCAATATCAGCTTTCATATGAGGCCACCAATACAGTGCCTTCAAATCATGGTACATCTTGTCTGATCCCGGATGGACTGAATATCTAGACTTGTGTGCTTCGTCCATCACAAGTTCCCTTAAACCTCCATACAAAGGTATCCACATTCGATCAATGAAATAACGAATTCCATCAGGTTTAACATTCAATTGTTCTTCCATTCCTCGTAAAGATTCCGGTACTAAGTTTTCCGCTTTCAATGCCTCAATCTGAGCACTGTGTACCTTGTCAGGTAAATCAGTATGTATTGTCATCATAAGTGCACGAACCCGTCTTGTTCCCGTTGTATCTTTTCTGCTCAAAGCATCGGCTACGACATTAGCCTTTCCCGGGTGATACTTAATCGCACACTCATAATCGTTCAACAACTCCACCCATCGTCGTTGCCTCATATTAAGCTCCTTCTGATCAAAGATATGCTGCAAACTCTTATGATCAGTGTAAATGGTACACTTAGTTCCATACAAGTAATGCCTCCAAATCTTTAAAGCAAAAACCACTGCTCCTAACTCCAAGTCATGAGTAGTGTAATTCTTTTCGTGTGTTCTTAATTGTCTGGAAGCATAAGCGATCACTTTATCCCGTTGCATCAACACACATCCTAAACCCTGTCCAGATGCGTCACAATACACCGCAAAGTCTTCCGTTCCTTCCGGTAAGGACAAAATCGGTGCACTGCAGAGTTTCTGTTTCAACAACTGGAATGCAGCTTCCTGTTTATCAGTCCAGTTATACTTTGTTCCTTTGTGCGTCAGAGCTGTAAGTGGTTGAGCGATCTTTGAGAAACCCTCAATGAATCGTCGATAATAACCCGCCAAACCAAGGAATTGTCGTACCTCGGTAGGGGTCTTTGGCGCTTCCCAATTCTTAATCGCTTCAATCTTCGCCGGATCAACATGTATACCCTTTTCATTAACAATATGCCCCAAAAACTGTACTTCTCGCATCCAAAAATCACATTTCGAGAACTTAGCGTACAGTTGTTCCTGTTTCAATAGCTCTAACAGTAATCGAAGATGTTCAGCATGCTCCTCCTCAGACTTTGAATAGATGAGAATGTCATCGATGAAAACAATGACAAACTTGTCAAGATAAGGTTTACAAACACGATTCATGAGATCCATGAATACAGCTGGAGCGTTTGTCAACCCAAATGGCATGACCAAGAACTCATAATGGCCATATCGTGTTCTGAAGGCTGTCTTCGGAATATCCTCCTCCTGGACTCTTAGTTGATGGTAACCCGACCTGAGATCAATCTTTGAGTAGTAACTCGAACCTTGCAACTGATCGAACAGATCGTCAATCCTGGGTAACGGATACCGGTTCTTGATGGTAACCTTATTCAATTCCCGGTAATCGATACACATACGGAAAGTTCCGTCCTTCTTCTTGACAAACAATACTGGAGCTCCCCACGGTGAAAAACTAGGTCGTATGAAACCCTTATCCAACAATTCTTGCAATTGTGTGGATAACTCTTGCATTTCTGACGGTGCAAGTCGATAAGGCGCCCTAGCTATCGGTGCTGCGTCTGGTGTAAGGTCGATTCGGAATTCCACCTGTCTGACAGGCGGTAATCCCGGCAAGTCTTCTGGAAACACCTCCGGAAATTCACAAACTATAGGTATATCTTCAAGTTTCTTCTCAGCTACCGGCTTTTCAGTTATAAGTGCTATAACTGCCGTATGACCTTTCCGCAGACATTTGTGTGCTTTCATACAAGATATGAGACGCAGTGGTGTACTGCTCTTCTCTCCTTGTACATATAATGTCTCTCCCTGCGGAAGAGGTATACGAACAATCTTTTCATGGCATACAATTTCAGCCTGGTTTTTGGACAACCAGTCCATGCCAATAACTATATCAAAACTGCCTAAGGCAATAGGCATCAAATCAATCTCTAATGTCTGACCCATCAAATCAAGGATACATCCCTTATAAATGTTTTCTACTACAATCAATTTACCATCAGCTAACTCCACAGTATAGGGACTATCTAAGGCAGTGGGACTAACATCTAGTGACTTAGCAAGTGAACTAGATACAAAACTCCGGTCGGCACCAGTGTCAAATAACATAGAAGCATAGCGATTATTTAAGAGGAACGTACCCGTAACAATGTTGGGATCCTCCCGCGCTTGACGTCCTCCAATCACAAACGCCCTGCCTCTAGCACCGTTATTGTTGTTATTATTATTGTTGTTGTTGTTGGTGTTGTTGTTGGTGCCATTACCGTTGCCATTCCCATTACCATTACCATTGTTGTCCCCTCCTTTCTTAAGTTGTGGGCAATCTTTCTTGAAATGGCCCATCTTGCCGCACTCAAAACAACCTTTCTGCGCGTTGTTTTGATTATTGTTCTGGTTGTTGTTATGGTTCTGCAGCTCTCCGCGACAATCCTTAGCCGCATGCCCAACCTTGCCACACCTCTGGCACTTAGCTCTATCACATTGGTTACCCGCATGATGGTAACCACACTTGTTACATTTGGGGTGCTTACCAATATAGCCCCCCGATGATGATGATTGTTGACCACTGCTTGAACCATGATAAGACTTGTTTGAGTCTTGTTTCCTGTTTTGCTGATGTGATTGTTGGTTGTTGCCCTTGAAATTGTTACTATCCCACTTTCTCTTGTGATCTCCTACCTTGGTAGCAGATGTTCGCTTAGGCAGGGTCCCTTGCAACACTGCCTGGTCCGTAAGCTGATGTGCTAAACGAACAGCTTGTTGGATAGTGGTGGGATTTGCTGAAGTCACCAAACCTTGAATTTGAGGCACTAGTCCTCCAATATACCGTTCAATCCACTTACTGGCTGGAGTAGCCATGTGCGGTAGCAGTCTGGCCAGTTCATGCGATCTGGTCGTATATTCCTCAATGTTTGACCCCTCCATCTTGAGGTGCCAATACTCTTCTTCCAACTTCTGCATTTCACTACGAGGACAATACTCCTCTTGTAGTAAGGTTTTGAAGTTGTTCCAAGTCAATGCATTTGCTTCACCCAACCCCAGGGTCTGAACATTGGAGTTCCACCAAGTCAGGGCTGAACCCTCCAAAGTTCCAGTAGCAAATTTTACTTTGCTGTCATCCGGGCAGTTGCACATCTCGAACACAGATTCAGCTTTTTCAATCCATCGGAGAAGTCCTATGGCTCCCTCCGACCCTTTGAAGTTGTGTGGTTTGCAGTCCAAGAACATCTTGAACGTGCATACTTGTGGGTTAATCACTCCCCCAGCTGGACCCTGTGGCCCTGTGTTGTGTGTCTGAGCATACTGTGCAATAGCCTCCGCGACTCTGTTGTTAATTAGCTCGTTGAGCTCAGCAACAGTCATATGAACATTTCCTTCAGCCATTTCCTTCCTATTTACAAGAAATGTTAATGCACAATCAAAATCAAATTTTGACATGTGTAAGTAAAAACAATAAATACAACATGTAATATAAACAACACAGTTGTTGGAAACAAACAATAGTTCTTTCATAAATAGAAACTTTCTTTGAGTACAATACTTTTGAAATGAAATACAAAATTTCAAACTACTAATGTAGGAACACAACCCGTTCCTAATAAGTTTAAACAAAACAGAAATAAAAGAAAGAGAATCAATCGTCCTCAACGGTGGATTCAGGATCGGACTCAGCAACTGGTGCTGGTTCCTCCTCCTCATCCTCATCCTCATCCTGTTCCTCATTCTCAACTACCACCAAATCCTCCAAAGCTTCAATCCTGCCCTCCAAGATCTCGGCTCGGTTCTCTGACTCCTCTAAACGACCAATCATGTTCCACATCTCATCTCGCATGTCATGAACCAGTTGGGCAAGTTCCTCTTGCCTCTCAATGGCATCCCATAACTCCTGAGATCTCTGATAGAGCTTCTCCTCTGCTGTATCCACGTCCTCGCGCAACTTGGCGATCTCCTCTGCGTCCGTCCTTTGCCTCTTAGGCTCAGGAGCGTCCAGTACGGGTGGTGGATGTGTAGATGGTCCTGCAGCATAGAGTCCCTGGGTATTCACCCATGGTGCCTCCACCGGATCCTCATCCGGGTCCTCAACTGGATCCTCGTCTGGATCTTCCTCTGGATCCTCATCAGGATCCTCGTCTGGATCCTCCTCCGGATCCTCCTCCGGGTCTTCCTCCGGATCCTCCTCTGGATCGGAGTCCTCCATCTCATATGGTGGTGGTGATGGAATGGGTGGTGGTGGTGATGATGGTGGTGCCGGAACCATCGGCTCCTCGTCCTCGGAATCATCAATGATAACATAAGGAACTGATGATGAAGCCATGCCTGTTACATAACATCATATGTAAGTGCAGTGCCATGGAATACGTAAGCAAGTCAATTACATAACGTCATATGTAATTTCTAAGCAATGTGTATAAGCAGATGTGTCTAATGTCTAACAGTCATAGTCTAGGCCTACAAATGCAAACCTAGTTCGCTATAACCAATGGCTCTGATACCAATCTGTCACACCCCCAATTTCAACTAACGGAATCACACCGTTTGGGAGCATGACAAACCAGGATCTCAGATCATTAGACATAGCGAAGACCTCTATATGAATTTCAAAACATACGTTGGTCTTTAAAACATAAGATTCAGAGTTTACAAAAAGTTGCGGAAGCGTTTCAAATCAAAACCAATAACTGTTGATAAGTAAAACATTACAAATCAAAAATACTGAAATAATCAAATTCAAATGTTCAAAGTGTTTATATGCATGAGACTCTATCTTCCTAGTCCATGCCAGCTGTTACGCGCGCCTTAGCGTCCTGAGAAAACATGCAAATCAAATCAACACAATGGTTGGTGCATAACACAGGTTTTAAGTAATTATAGAGTTCAAAACATCAGTTTGAATAACAAGTTGTAGATAACATAATCACAATTGCACAGTCATGATAGCTAGTCATATAACTATTTACATACGTGTTCGACACCGAAGCTGACTAGTTGCCATGCTATAGCATGTTTTCGCCTTGCCGCTATTGTCTATCACAACAATAGTAAAATAATGTGTTTGGTCAGTCAAACACCTGCATAGATCCCATCTACCAGGTGAGGTTTGTCAAACCTAATAGATCTATTTCCAACTACCACGCTTTGCATTACAGCAAACTAAACGGTTCGAGGTGTGTAAGGACTTTCAAGTTGATATGTTTTCACATAATGTAAACAGATAACTCATGCAAGTGTTATGTATCTAAAAATCAGTTTGTTGCACATGTTTTCTCCCCCAAAACAGTTTAAAATAAGAAAGGGGCCGTGTACGCACCTTTGATAAGAGTAGAATGATCAAGTATGTGTGAACTCGCGTAGAAATCCTCTACGAAGAATCTGTGATTTAAACAATAACCTATTGTTATTCGAATAATCGTTTTGTGCTTAAAATCACATACGTATCAACATACGTATGTTAAAGTGTGAGAATTAGGCATACGGAAGTACGCGTGCTTTTGAAATCGTTTAAATAAAATCACATTTGATTTTATTTAATTAAACGTAATTATACGCGATTTCGTGTTCGGATTAAAATATGAATTTTATCGTCCTAACACGTTCGTATTCTAGTTACGGTTCCAACGCAACTTGAACGAACTAAATCGGAGTTCGTATGTGGAAGTTATGATTAAAACACTAAAAATATCAAAAATTCCAAAAATTGGTTGGCCCGGGACTCGAACCCGCGACCCTCAAGTCCCACGCCCACGCATCTAACCATCTCAGCCCGCTAGGGTGTCGCAATGGATATCAAAATTTAATTCTTTTAAATCCCATTCCAACCTAGTTCTTATTCCATAACATAGCCGAAGCTTAAATCTCCAAATTGATCCTTAATTCGAATTCGATCCAGTCTAAAACCATTTGGTTTTCATTATCATAACCATTTCGATCCTTCCTACACGATTAATTCGAATATTTCACTTGTTTGAAGCTACATCCCCAATCTCGGTTCTACTTAGAACCCTAGATCTTAAATCCCCTCAATTAAATGTTAAAACCAGAAATTGTTTTGTGTTTAAGCTTAATCGGAACTATATGAAACTGATGGTAACAATTAATTTGATTCTAGATCCCGTTTGAACCGAAACCCCCAACCTCGTTCTAAGCATGAACCCTAGTTATAGAACTTATTCAATTCGAGATTTATACACAAAATACGCATAAGGATTAGCTTGATCGGAACCTTCTGAAGCTTACCATACTATTTGATTTGATTCTACGACTAGTTTTCATGGAAACCCCCAAATGGTTTCAAATGATGAACCCTAGACTTCGAACACATGAAATTCGATGTTAAATCATGAATTTGCTATATGGATTAGTTTAGTCGGCTAGTTTAGATGATCTAAGAGTGAAAACTTACGTGGTTTGGTGTAGAATTGTCGTAGATCAACTTTAGCCCTAGATTCGGTCTTCACCAATTCCAATTCTTCGATCCGAGCCTCTTGCAATGAAATTGCAGTGTGTAAAACACTCTAAGGGTGCCGACTAGTAGTTCTGGAAACTCAATTTTGTGAATTTCGCTCGGTTTATATGATCTCGACATTTATTGCAACGGTTTCAACTCTTTGAGTACCATTGGAGTTTAATTCGATCCTCTCAAAGGTTGTAACAGATGGTTAACGGCTAATAATCATCAACATGAGTAATATGGACAGTTAATTCGATAATTAACAATGATTTAATGAGAATTCCAACTTCAATTTGCCCAAACAAAACGAATTTTGACTCAAAAAGTCAAAATTGAGCCTTGTCATTCAATTGCACTTCTAATCTTGACCTTTTAACCTTCCAACACTTATTTTTACCAATGATAACCCTTCATTTATGATTTCGTATCGTTTCGGGATATTTTTCATAAATTTTTGTTAACGAGATTAACCCGAAATAACGAATTGTCACTAATTAAATAGTTGAAACATTATTGGGCTTTGATTAACCCAATTGGGCCTCTTAATTTATAATTGGGCCTATTTTGAACTCATTGGGCCTCCTTGGGCCTTATTGGGCCTTACTGGGCCTTCCCTTTTACCTATTAGGCCTACATTGGCTCTGTTGAGTCTGAGTGATCTTGTTGGGCCTCCATTGACCCTTATTGGGCCTTCATGGACCTTGTTGGGCCTTGTTGGGCCTGTTGGACCTTCGTTGGTCTTATTGGGCCTTGGTTGTCTTTGTTGGGCCTGTGATAGCACCCACTCCCGTTAACAAGGTTAGTATGAAAAGTCGGATTGTCACATCAACCTTGTCATGATTGGTGATGGGCATCTGGCCTACACCACCTGATTTCACGAGTTAGCTACAATGGCACCGGACATAGTGCCAACACTGGAGAAAAGGATCGAGCGGTATGTCGGTGGACTACCGGCTTGTATCCAAGGGCACGTGATTTCTGCCCACCCTACTACCATGGAGATGGCTGTTACACTGTCAGCAACTTTGACATATGTGATGGTTGCCTCTGGGGCTCTGAAGAAGGAAGCTGAATCAGCAAAGGTTAGAACTTCAAGAAAGCCGAACAAACGCCCGTCTAAGAAAAAAAAGGTGGTCAAGAACTTTGCTGCGACTACCCAAGCACCGATGGCTAGCCAACCACCACCGCTACAGATCAAGAGGCCCTACACTGGCACATCACCATTGTGCAACAGCTCAGTATTACCACCTACCAACTTCCCAGTGCCGACAATGTAGCAACTGCGGGAAGCTTGGTCATTGGGCAAATCAATGTCGGGGCACGGGAGCCCAGAACAGAAACAACAATGCAGCTACTACTGCGGCTGCTGACAACGGGTCTTGCTACAATTGTGGGGAGCCTGGACACTTTTCTCGGGATTGTCTCAAGAAAAATCAACAGAGGGCTCAAGTAGCTAGAGGTAGAGGCTTTCAGATTGGAGCAGCTGCGGCTCGACAAGACCCGAATGTGGTCACGGGTACATTTCTCCTATCTGACTTTTATTCATCTATATTATTTGACACTGGTGCGGATCAGTGTTTTATCTCATCCGACTTTTCATGCCATCTTGATCATGTTGAGGAATCTTTAGACTCCCCTTATACTATTGAGATAGCAAATGGCAAACATGTAACAGTTGACACAGTACTAAGGAATTGCCCACTAACACTTGGCGGTCACACATTTTCCATTGATTTGATACCGATGGAACTAGGCAGTTTCAATATCATCGTCGGAATGGATTGGCTATCTCTTAACAGAGTTGAGTTCGTCTGTTCCGATAAGCAACTACGTATTCCGGTGGAAAATAATCAGGTCTTGGAAATTCATGGAGGTCAAGCAAACCGCAGTGTCAAGATAATATCCTGCATGAAGGCTAGCAAGTACCTAAGAAAACAGTGCATCGCATTCCTAGCTCACGTGGTAGAGAAAGACAAGAAAGCAATCAAGATTCAAGACGTACTAGTCGTGAAAGACTACGCGGACGTGTTTCCGGATGACTTACTTGGATTGCCTCCAGAGATATCTGTGCAATTCCGAATTGATTTAATTCCGGGAGCGGTTCCTGTGGCTAAGTCTCCTTATAGACTTGCACCATCAGAAATGCAGGAACTGTCCAATCAATTACAAGAGCTACTCGACAAAGGATTCGTTCGACCGAGTTTCTCACCATGGGGAGCTCCGGTTCTATTTGTCAAGAAAAAGGATGGATCTTTCAGAATGTGCATTGATTACAGAGAGCTCAACAAACTCACCATCAAGAATCGGTACCCGTTACCGAGGATTGATGACTTGTTTGATCAATTACAGGGAGCTCAGTACTTCTCGAAGATACATCTGCATTCAGGTTATCACCAGCTCCGGATTCAAGAAGAAGACATACCCAAGACCACCTTTCGTACCCGATATGGGCACTACGAATTCATGGTGATGCCATTCGGACTGACGAACGCACCGGCAGTGTTCATGGATTTAATGAAACGGGTGTGCAAGCCGTACCTAGATCAGTTCGTTATCGTCTTTATTGACGATATATTGATTTACTCAAGAAGCAAGAAGGAACATGAACAACATCTCAGGACAGTCTTGGAGATCCTGAAAGATGAACAACTCTATGCCAAATTCTCCAAGTGTGAATTCTGGCTAAGAGAAGTTCAGTTTTTGGGTCAAGTGATTAACAGTAATGGTATTCACGTGGATCCTGCCAAGATTGAAGCAATCAAGAACTGGGATGTGCCCACAACAGCGACAGAGATCAGATCATACCTGGGATCGGCGGGTTATTATAGGAGATTCATTTCGAATTTCTCTAAGATAGCCCTGCCTCTAACAAAGCTGACACAGAAGAGTGAACCATTTGTGTGGACACAGAAACAAGACGACGCATTCCAAACACTGAAACAAAGATTGTGCAATGCTCCAATCTTAACACTCCCAGAGGGAAATGATGACATTGTGGTATACTATGATGCTTCCCATCAGGGAATCGGTTGTGTTTTAATGCAACGAGACAAATTCATTGCCTACGTATCAAGACAACTGAAAATACACGAGAAGAACTACATAACACATGACTTAGAACTGGGAGCTGTTGTCTTCGCTTTAAATATTTGGAGACATTACCTGTATGGCACCAAATGAACTATCTTCACATATCACAAGAGTCTACAGCACATATTTGATCAAAAGGAGCTTAACATGAGACAGAGACGTTGGGTTGAGCTCCTGAACGATTACGATTGTGTGATCAAATACTATCAGGGCAAGGCGAATGTTGTTGCAGACGCTTTGAGCCGGAAGGAAAGAGTCAAACCCTTGCGCGTTCGAGCAATGGGAATGACTGTGCAAACAAGTCTCATAGATCAAATCATACAAGCACAACAAGAGGCAGTAATACGAACCAACTTGAAACACGAGCTCGATTGTGGAGCCGAGAAACATTTTGAGACAAAACAAGATGGAGTTATCTACTGTTAGGATCGTGTATGGATTCCGACTGTAGATGAACTTCGAACACTCATACTTGACGAGGCACACAAGACACGTTATTCTGTTCATCCTGGTGCTGATAAGATGTACCAAAATCTGTGGTCATTTTATTGGTGGCCGGGTTTGAAGAAGGATGTTGCCACTTATGTTGGCAAATGCCTAACATGTGCCAAGGTCAAAGCTGAACACCAGAAACCATCAGGTTTGCTGGAACAACCAGAGATACCACAATGGAAGTGGGAACAAATAGCTATGGATTTTGTTACCAAGCTACCCCGTACTTCCAGCGGACATGATTCTATATGGGTCATCATTGATCGATTGACCAAGTTTGCTCATTTCTTACCGATCAGAGAAAACTAGAAGATGGAAAAGCTAGCAAGACTTTATATCGATGAAATAGTAGTACGGCATGGTGTGCCATTATCTATTATTTCAGAGCGGGACAGTCGATTTACATCACGGTTCTGGCAATCATTACAACAATCTCTAGGGACAAGTGTCAACTTGAGCACCGCTTATCATCCACAAACGGATGGACAAAGCAAGCGAACGATTCAAACCCCGGAGGATATGTTGAGAACATGCATCCTAGACTTCGGCGGAAGTTGGGATAAACATTTACCACTCATTGAGTTCTCCTACAACAACAGCTACCACAACAGTATTGGATGTGCTCCGTTTGAAGCACTTTATGGTAGAAAATATCGGTCTCCAATTTGTTGGACCGAAGTGAGAGACAATAGAATCACTGGGCCTGAACTTATTCAGGAGACTACTGATAAGATAGCCCAGATCCAACAGAGACTACAAGCAACACGTAGCCGCCAAAAGAGTTACACAGACAAACGACGAAAGCCTTTGGAATTACAAGTGGGTGACCGAGTCATGTTGAAAGTGTCCCCATGGAAAGGTGTTGTTCGTTTTGGGGCTAAAGGCAAACTAGCACCAAGGTATGTCAGACCGTTTGAGATAACTCAACGTATAGGTCCTGTGGCATACAGACTCAGACTCCCTGATGAACTCAGCGGAGTACACGATGTATTTCGTGTATCAAATTTCAAGAGATGTGTGGCTGACGAATCATTGATCATAACTCTGGAAGAGATACAAGTGGATGAACAACTACATTTCATTGAAGAACCTGTAGAGATTATGGATTGTGAAGTCAAGAGACTGAAACGAAGCCGTATTCCTACAGTAAAGGTTCGTTGGAACTCCAAGCGCGGACCAGAATTTACCTGGGAGCGTGAGGATCACATGAAGACAAAGTATCCCCACCTGTTTGAAGAAGTAGTGCCCGACCATGATGCTTAAATTTCGGGACGAAATTTCTTTAACAAGGGGAGACTGTGACATCCAGTACCTGATCGTCCGACAAGTCCGTACGGTACGTGTACTTTCACTATTTACTGTGTGTAAATACAATGTGTAAACAGTGTGTGACAACAGAACTCAAATAACAAACAACAGTTGTACGTGTTTAAGTGAAAACTTAAATACTGTAAGTACAACAACTTGCGGTAAACAACAGTTGTATGTACTTAAGTGAAAACTTAAATACAGTTAATACAATGAATCAAGAGAAACAATAGTGTACAAACAAACAAAAAGAACATATCAGTTGCGATCTGATATCCATAGATGACAGGAATCAGATGGCCGACAATTCAGTATGAAACGATGTGAATTCAAGGCTAACAATGTGAAAACATGCAAGTTTAGTTGAGTCCGTCAGTGAGGAAACACAATTCAAAACACAAGTTCAGTATTGTTTCGGAATAACGAACTGACAGTGTGTTTGCGTGGGTGACGATTCACACAAACATATCTGTGAGTTTAGCATTCTGAAATAATAACTGAAAAGTAGAAAACAAAAATCAGAAAGTGAAACCGTCGTCGTGTTCGTTCGGGTGACGATTCGAACGAATACGCGCGAAGGTGACGCGATCTGACGAAACCTTTAAAATAAACGATTCGAACGATTATAAAATAAGGAAAATAAATACAAAACATTTATTAGGAATCACAACCTTTAAAACCTAAAAATAAAACCCTTTTATTTAAATTTGTAAACTACGCGCCTAACGTTCCGGAAACGCAACGAATACGAGAATCGAGCAAACGAAATGACCCTGAACTCACCCGGGGTATAAATACCCTAAATGAGTTCATCTTCCTCATTTTTCCACTCCTACTCTCTCTCTCTAAAACCTAATTTCCGGATCCCTCTCTCTAAGAAGTTTGAACTTCAAACGCTCATAACTTAGCCATTTCTAAACCAAATCACTCCATCTTTGAGCCTAAACGAAGCCCTTGATCTCCTCTACAAGAAAGTACAAAGGATCCGTTCCAGAAATTCCAGAATCGAAGGTAAAATGAAGCCCAAGTCTCGGAATTTTAGGGTTTTTGTAACCATTGGTTCGAACCTAACCCTAACTGGTTTAATAATCTTTCCCTCGAACCCTATGACCATGAGAACTAGTCCTAACATACACCACCTCCGAAAACACCATGGAACCTTGAAATGGGGGCGGTTCTTGGCTAAGCCCTTGCTATGGCCGAAGGAGACACCCAGCTGGCCGAAAGGCCTAGGGCCGAATGGCCTCATTCTCTCGGCTGGTGTAGCAGCTCATTCGCCCCTCTAGCCATTCGATCGAGGTCATCCATTCGTGGACTCTGGTTCGGTCGGACCTCCTTCATTCGCCCACCATTCTTGATTCGGCCATGTTCATTCAATCGGTGGTGGTTCGGATACCCTCATTCGATCGGGCCTAGATACTCCATTCGGTCGACTACCTATTATTCGGCCTAACATTCCCATGCTATTCGGTCCATGGTTTAACTTACAACAAAAATTTGAATCAAGGTTTGAAGATAACATGCATGAGATCCTAAATGTTAACTACTTTTATTAGAAAGGTTGTGAGGATTGGGAGAACAAATTGACAACTACTTAAAACTTTTATCATGGGGTTGTAAATTGATAAAATTTAACACTTGGAACATGCGTTTGGAATGTCCAAGAAGGAATGAGCCTTAGACGTTTTATAACATGCAAGATCTTGACATATGGGCCTAAAATTTCTAAATGCTATAATTAGAAACTATTGAAATTCAAACATTTACAACACTACAAGGTTCAAATCAAGTTAAATATAAAACAAATAACGATATATACCAAGCTTACCCTGATTTGGTTAAGTGTTAGTATAATCTATAACAAGAGAACCGAGGCCGAATGATGACCGAGACTTACGAGTGTTAGCCAACTTTAGGGCTAACACACACAAAAACATCTACAACTTATACTTATAAGTTGCAAACAACGTGAAATCAATACATGACCGTGAAAACTACATCAAGAACAACAAAGAGCACGTGCATTCTTCTTTATACTTAGTCAACCACATCAACTACAAGGTGAGTTCATACGCCACTTTTTCTAATCTTAACTGATTTTAACTCTCGGGGCTGAGAAACATGCTAAATCTTTTATTTACTTAAAAGTTTTAGTACAACATATCATTTATACTATGATTTAGATATTATTGTATGACTTTATTATCGCTTATCATTGTACGCATGCTTGTATGATCATAACACACTGAGAAAACTAGGATGAAACATGATAATGTAGCTTCACGAATCATCAACACAACAGAATAATCCTAGTCGTAAGATTATATCTTATAACATTTTATTATTCTTACACGAATGATCAACAAGATAATCACATGTTAACATGCTGACAACAACAACAACAATCAAGAATGATATGAAGATAACATATCTTCAGGATATCATTCATCATCGGAGTTAGCGAAGTGTAATAAGACGAGTTCTTATAACGCTATGCTTACAACTCGATGGAGACTGTGAGATAACACGAAACAAACATCAACGAGAACAAGAGTGATGATCATGTCCACATGACTTCATGACATCATCCACCACCTGAGCTAACTAAGTGCAGTAAGACTAGTTCTTACAACACTGTAGTGGCAACATGGTGACACTATGGAACAACAAGAATGATAATCATGATAACGTAACTTCATGATAACAACATCATTCTCACAGCATCTAACATTGTGTAATAAGACAAGTTCTTATATAACTTTGTTAAAAACAATGATAACACACAACACTGAGAACATACAACATTGGTGAACACAACAACAATTGATTACCATTAAACTGTCTGTATTATATCCCAACAATCATGTGTTCATGTATTCAAGTTGATCATTGTAAGTCCCTCACAAAGAATCGTTTACCTGTTAGTTTGACGTGACTAAACCGACGATAGCATAGTGGTACCATAGGTTTGACAAACCTCCGGCTTGTAGGGCTGGTATGTTGATCATATTGAACATTTGGCCGGTAACGTATGACCGGTGACAGGGCGACAACAGTCAGGGTCTGGTAAGCGACACGTGGTGATATTAATCTATAGTGATAATTGTAATTAATCATTCGATCCTATTGACTAGTAGACTGGGGAATTGATTTTCTCTCATGTCACATTACTGGTAATAGTTTCATTGAAGTCTATGGGAACACAAGGTGGTAGAGGTAAATCGGATGCATTGTAATCTGATTACGTGAGGATTGCAATGGATTCCTTTTAGCCTCTATGCACTTCGAGCAGAGAACAAATATCAATTGGTTTACTAACACTTCTATTATTAGTAGTGACTAACAGTTACCACCACAAGCGAGAGAATAATAACAAGGATAAGATTAAATTAATCTATTTTCCTTAACACATTGAGGGTTTATCAATACTTCGGTTTGATAACTAAACCCCTCTTACTATATTATTCTACTTATAACATTGGGTGATGAATACAACCAGATGGGTGAATATCAAACGGGATGAACATGTGAGATGAAAGTGGGTATCTGTAGCTGTATTGCAAGTGGTGTTGAGTCCTATTAGGTATGTGGTGGGATGTCGGCTGGGCCTTGTTCCCCTATGTATGCATTATATATAAGCATAGCTGATAGGATGAGATACTACTTGTAACTATAACTATGGAAAGGCCATTGTGAGAATAGTTGAAACATACATTAACAAGTATCATGTGTGACATTGTGACTGCGATCAAATCAGTGTTTTCAATTATCAAAGTTATGAACTCACCAACCTAGTGTTCACTTTGTTTAAATGCATGTTTTCTCAGGTGACGAACATGTTTAGTCACCAGACATCAGGAAATAGCTAGTGGACTTGTAGAAGACCTAGCTACATTTTGTGTCGAGCATACTTTTGAATGACAAAACAATGAATCATCTTTTGTAGATCTTGTACAGTTACAAGATAGAAACTCATTGATTTCTTTGGATTGATTTACTTGGTTAAATTATGAACGAAACATTGTAATTTAACTTTGTAATTATATATCATTGTCATGTTAGCATTTCTCGATTATATATCATGTGCTATGCCAACAATCTTCATATTGATTATCAAACGATATCACGCCCTGAGAACCTTTCGCCCGACGGGAAAGTCAATCCAGCCCGCCGGCTCAGGGTGTGACACTTTTTCTGGTCCTCTAAATCCTCAGTTTGTTTCTCATAAAATTCCTTTTCAGTGGAATATTTGACTGAGTCCTGCACAATAGGAATAGTTTAGAATATGTAAAAATATATAAATATACAAAATTTATATATTTTACCCTATGTAGAAGTTTTGAAACAGGCAAGTCGGCAGTCTCTTCCAAATCCATGGTCTTCGAGCCTTTACGCTTTTTAGCAGTCTTTAATTAGTGGGTAGTCATGCACGAGACTTAGGGGAAGCAGGGCTGGTGTTTTCCTTTTTCACAGCATAAAAGGTGTTCAAATCCTCGAGACCAAAAGTGTATTCTGCAAGAAATATATAAGGATATTTAGGAATATCAATTTAGAATAATCAAGTATACTAATGAAATACCTAAAGTCATTGGAGTCTGTGGAGGGAGATTCAGGTCTATTGCTTCAAGGTTGGCTCCAAACTTTCTATCCTTTTCTTCAATTAAAAGGAAGGCATGGAGTCTATCTTCGCTTTCTTTTGCCTTCACAACTAGGGACTCGAACTTGGGAGCTAATCACAGAAGAAATCATATGAATCAGATAACAGAACAATAATAATTGAAAACTAAAGTAAATTAACCTAGAAATCATACTCTTTTCCACCCATTTAAGGGGTAGCAATTCCCCATTTGGAATAGACCTCCTCTTAACAAAGAAAAACTTATTTCTCCACTCATCTTCGTTCATGGTGATACCATGAACTAAGACAGGAGCACCACTCCTTCCTTGAAGAACGAACCTAGAGGAACCATGAGTTCTAAGCTGAAAAATTTGGACTATTTTTGGAATACCAATTTCTAAACCAAAATGCTGGTTCAATTGGGGCAAAGTAAACATCAACCGCCATTCATGGGCATTAATTGGGGAAAACATAGTTGAGTGATTTGAAAAAAGTCAGAAATCAAGCCAAGAAAAGGATATGTTAAACCCAAAGAGAAAGGGTATTCGAGAAAACAAACCTAAGAGGATGAAGCATGATCGACTTTAAGTTTTTTGTTAAAACGGTGAAAAATTGCTTGTTCAGGGAAAACCCTTGAAAGTCGTATCAACTCGATTCGGTCATCGTTGAATACGCAGGTCTTTTGGCTGTTGTAAGCAAGAATATTTTGATTTTGAAAGTTGTTTTCTAGAAGATTCGGAAAGGAAAGAAGATGAAGATCCGGACATTCTTGAAAACAAAATTGAAAAATCGAAAAGAAGTGAAGGAGAACTTACCGAGAGTACTCGAAGAAGAAGATGACATCGGAAGGAGGAGGTGTGATAATTATATTCTGCATAAACGGCTAGGAATCATTGGGAACTGCCACGGTTTATTAAATTTCTAATCAACATTAATTTGAAATTCTAAATTTGAAATTTGAATTTAATAATGAAAAGAAATCCGTAACTTAAATTCTTACAACTGTAAAGCGGTTACAATTAGTAAGAATTTAGGGGCAATTGTTGACCCTACAAATTTTCACATATTAATTGAGGATATGTCAGGATTCAGAATCATTTCGGATTGTAGGGATATTTATATATGGTGATTCATTTGTACTTATGACTTATCTGTTGAAGGTTAACTATAAATTATTAATTAATATTAATATTGCCGAAATACAATATTCATTTTTGAATTAAGTCAACAAGTTAAAGATAACTATCTTTCCTACTAAGCCGGTTATGAGAAAAAAACGTGGACTTAATTGAGTAGCCAACAACGGCTTGTTCAAGAAGTCTGCACGTGATCGAGAATAAGACAGAAAATGCGGAACTACTTTTTAGCCGTTGTAATTAGTTGTTATTATAAATTGAGGCATTTGATCGATTTAGGCACACACCGGATCACTTTTTCACTTCTCTCACACTTTCATTCGCAACATCACACCAATGTTTACACATTTGGAGCTCTGTAACACTTAGCATAGATCATTTGTGCTCTTTCTTTGTATTTTTACTTTGTTATTATAATATAAACAAGGCAAAGTGACGATTGTCACCTCCCGAGTTTTTTATGCCGGCAATCCTAAGGGATTAAGGGGTTTTCCTCGTATAAATATCGTGTGTTGAGCTGTTTATTTCATTTTATATTCATAATATCCCTAGGGATTCTTAAGGATAATTTTATCGCAACTTACTTATAAAATGTTTTTCTGATTAAAAAGCACAAAACCTCACTTTACTAATTCAGTTTTGCTAAAAACTAATCTTGTTAATTTTTATCCGAAACATATATATATATATATATATATATATATATATGGAATTAATAAAATGAAAACCTCATTTTAGTAAGAAAACTATAAAAACAAAGCAAAAATTATATAAAAACGTATTTTTTTGTAATTTTTTACAGGTTGTAACACTATTTGGCACATTTTTATAAAAAAGTCAAAAAAGCACCGAGTAGATATTTAAAAAAAATTATAAACCTATGTGAAACATATGGAACGTTGTGTCAAATCTAACGAAATTTTTTTACATTTTGTTACATATGTTTTACATGGTTTTATAATATTTTTTAAAAGAATATCTACTTGGCGCTTTTTTGATATTTTTTATAAAAATGTGCCCAATAGTGTTACTAATCTATAAAAAACGTTTTTTACATGATTTTCGCTTTGTTTTCACAATTTTTTTACGAATAAATGGTTTCAAATTATCCTTACCCTATATATATATATATATATATACATATATATATATATATATATGTGAAAATGTTCAATAGAAAATTCTTTATTTTTAATAAAACCAATAAAACTAAAATACACCAATAACATAATTTCTATGTATTTATCTTATTTGTCAAAAGTTATTTGAGTAATCTTATACCTCACTAATTTAAGTAATTACAAATTTGTTAATTTGAATTCTTTCAATCTCTTCTATTTTGAGTCATCATCTTTTAAATTTCAAAAAGATTTAAATGAATCCAGTTAGTCATGATCTTTCTAAAAGATTTTTTTTACGTTTTTATTTTTTGTTTGCTCACAAAAAAGTATATTTTTTTGGGTATTTATTTTACGTCTCCTTATTTTGTTTTCATAAAGAATTAAATCAATCCAATTAGTCATCCTCAAACATGTCCAATTATAAGTTTGTTTAAAAAAATATAATATACAAAAACAATTTGAGGAAAAAAATTGCAAAAGGGAAGGAGACGAATTAGTCAATCCCAAGATATCTTTCTGTGTGTTTATATATGTATAACTATTTCTCCTATAAAAGACGATTATCATGAAAACTTTATATTTTGATGAAAACAAGGAAAACTACTTTTAATAAATCAAAATATTTCACTAATATATAAGAAAACCACTTTTCTTTTGAGTTCTTATGTTAAGTTGGATTCATTTAATTTTAACAAGATATGAAATATCCCCAGACTTTGATTATTTTGGGCGACTAATTAGAGAAATATGTGAGCAAGGTGGGCTTGGATATATTTAGTTTGAACAATATTTTGAATTACATATGATATCAGATCATAACTCTTATTTGATTACATATGTAATCATATAAATATAATCAAATATATCCGATTACATATATGTAACTATTTGTAAAAAGAAAAAATACATGAAAAGAAAAAGTAAAATTTAACACCAGGAGCAAAAAGTAACACGTAATTGGTTGTATGTACGATTACATGTATGCAATTTACTTGATTACATACATGTAAATTGGTTAGTATTAAATTTTTTGTGTTCATCCTTCGTTTTGTATTTTGATTCTTCCAATATACAAAAATAAAATTTGACATAATACAATTTTTGATTTTGTAAAAATAAAGGGCTAGTAAAAAAATAATATAATATGGTGTTTAAAAAAGGCAAACACATGTAAATAATTGATATTATTACGTATATGTAATATTAAAGTTAAAATTATCTAAATAATTTAAATTGTAATGTAAATAATATAATGTATTGGCGTGATCTTTTTTTTTATTTATTCAATTTTTGCGTAAGTTTTTTTGATTGAAATTATATTTTAAATTAAAAAAAATGGTGAATATAAGAAAGAGAAAAAGAGATATTTTTAAGTTCCAATAATTATTAGATTAAATTACCGATATATTCTCAAATTTTGCACATTTATAAAACATATAGTCCTTATGTAAGAGTAATTTAGTCAATAATTTGGTGACTTAAGAACTATATGTGTTACAAATGTGGAAAGTTTGGAATCATATGAGTAATTTATGAAACGTAGAGACCAACAACAATGTTTTCAGAACCGGACCGGACGTCGAACCGGACGTCTTACTGGTCACCGGTCGGACCGGAATTCAAAAACCGGGAAACATAATAAATATATAAAATATTCTAAAATGGTTATAAAATTATAAACACATTTAAACAAACAAAATTATGTTAAAAAATATAAGGTTTTGTTTATATATTGTTGGATCGGGTTGTGTAATCAACACAACACTTATCACAAGTTATCTTCTACAAAGTTGATAGTTGCGGAAATTCTATCAACTTAGTTTTGTAAAACAGTTTAAAAACAAAGTACTGAAGGCAATATTAATTTAAGGTCAAAGTATATTGCATTCAACTGTTAGGATTACAATACTTAGCTCAAGCATACACCGGTACTTTGCTAACTAACAAGTGAACGTATTTATACTAAGACCTACAGCTGTATCATCGTAGGGATACAAAGCTGGACAAAATACTAGAAACAAACTAATGCTAAAACTAGTATCTGTTATGGATTTGATAGGCCAAGCCATATTAATTACACTTAATACAAAAGACTCCATTGATTTTTACAATAAATGCCTACACTACAAAAGGCATTTAATTGTTATCTTCTGTGCTACTGACTTTCACAAGAATGTCTTCTTTATTAGTCTTCAGAAGATAAAGCAGCTCTGAATATATCTACAAGTGTATGAAGTCTGTCAGAAGTAAGTCTTCGAAAGTCTTATGTACATTGAAGCTGCTGAGATGGTTGTTGGAAGCTCTTGTCTTCGGAAGCTTTCATCATCAGAAGCTTTGGTCTTGAAAATCTTCTAAGTGCTGAGCTTCTGCTGGCTGAGGAGGTCTTCGGAAGCTTTTCTCTTGTATAGCCTTCTGCAGGAGTGAGTCATCCTTCGAAAGTAATGTTTCTTCTGAAGAGTAACTCCTTCCTTCTGAAGGCTGTTAGGCTTTAGAGAGTTCAGGACTTAGTCAAGAGAAGAGTTTGGTGAGCATCAGCCTTTATTGATCTTATAGTCTCCCCCTAGGCTGATGCTACCAAAACTTGTAACCTTCATTTATTAAGGCCTCAGCTCTTCTCTGGACAAGTACTGTTGAGAGTGCTGCTTCAAAATCATTATCTGGATTGAGGAGAGGCAGTTTTGCTAGATCAAAGATGTTAGGAGGAGAGAGAACAACCAACTGATAATCCTTGAGCTTTACTGTTTCTCCATCACAGTATTTTATCACGAAAGTCTTCTCCTTTGAAAGATAGCTCCATTCAACAATAGGGAAGTGCATGCTGATGGGAGGTCCATCATTTTTGATCATGGCCATAGTCTTCCTTGTTTTGAATGGTCCAGGTCTTTGGTGAATTGTAACTGCACTTGAAGGTTCCCTCTCCTCTTCCTGCTCCTCCTAGCCATTTACCTCCCCCTCAGCCTCAACTTCTGCATTGGAGTCCCCTACTGCATTGGTTTCTGTAGAAGACTCTGAATCTGCAGCAGTGTCTGTCCCTGCAGACTCAGATTCACTAGAGTTCTTAGCTTCCCTCCTCTCATCCCTCCTTGGTTGTGACAATCTGACTTTTTGAGTTAACTTAGCGAACTGAAAATAGTGAGATCACAGGCCCAATGAGATCAAACTAGGCCCAATAAGGCCAGTGTAGGCCCAATGAAGTCTAGGAAGGCCCAATAAGGCCAGTGTAGGCCCAACGAAGTCTGGGAAGGCCCAATAAGGCCAAGGTAGGTCCAGGTAGGCCCAATAGTATTTAGAAGGCCCAATTGGGTTAATCTAGCCCAATAATGGTTCAATTGGCTCAAAATTATGACAATTCTACAATTTCGAGTTACCACCGTTAATTCGAAATTAACCGAAACGACTCTGAATCAAACAAAATCAAAGTAGAAGGGTTAGAATTGAACAAAATGGGTTATAAGATACGCAATTACTAGGATTAAACTTATAATTTGTAGTAATAGTCAATTTTGACTTATAAAGTCAAAATTCAATGGTTTATTAACTTTAAATTCGAAAATTGGGTATCACATTGTTATTAGCCGAATTAAATCAAGTTTAAAACATCACCATAATGATCAATATCGGTTACATACGTTATTGGCACATTAACTCATCGAATTAAATCAAAATTTATGGTAAAAGTCGTAACCGAAGCTTTTCATTATCAAAATCATTTATCCCAATCATAATTCGCGAAATCAAGCATCCCTAGACTCTAATCGGCACATTTAGAGTGGAATACATCCAACAATTCGATCTCAAGAACACGGATTGAGGAGATTGATCGAGTGGTGGCCGAAACTAGGGCTTATAGTCGAACTACTTCGATTCGATACCAAAACAGGTAAAAATTTGTTCCTACATATCCTAAATCCCTCGAATAAGCAAACCCACATGTCAATTTCATGTCTTAACATCGGATTATATGATTCCGAATTCTAGGGTTCATGCTTAGAACGAAATTGGGGGTTTCGATTTGAATAAGTTCTAAAATCGAATTAACATATACAGACAGTTTCGAGGTGAGTTATTGATCGAATACACAATGTCAATTTCACTTAAATATGTCGAATTGAATGAGATCGAATTCTAGGGTTCTTGAGTTAAAATGAATTGGGGATTTCGATTTGATTGCACTTGATATTCAAATTAAACCACTCAGGGAGTTTCGAAATTCGGTTTTAATGAAAACTCTATGAATTTACACCTTAACATAAACGAATTTTTCGAATTCACATCAAAGGGGAATGGGGATGGGTTCGAAATTGATTGGGATGTTAAAACCGGATGTTTTTGGTTAATGGTGATCAATTAAACACATACCTGTATTCGATTTGAACAATAGAACAAAACCCCTAAGGTTTGATAATCGATTGGGGGTTGAAACATGGTCAATCGAGACATGTTTGGGTTCGGTGATGGGTAAAACAAAGGGAACCAGCTAGGTTGTGTTTAAAACCATTTAAACATGAACCCATTAACGAAAGTGAAAGCAGATCAGATGGTTTGGGCGCGCGTGTGTGATCCGGGAGGTCGCGGGTTCGAATCCGGCCCAACCGGTTTTTGAGTTTAAAACCTATTATTGGTTTTTAACCCGTAACTTGCTCGTTCTAACTCCGATTTAACCCGTTCGAATTGCGTTGGAACCGTATCGCGAATACGAACAATCTAAAATAATAAAACTTATATTTTTACCCGAAAAATATGGTCGTGTATAAATACGAACATGATATTATAATCAAATATATGTTTATTTGATTTAATTAAACGATTTCAAAGACACTTACGTACAAACACACGTTTCTAACATTCTAACATACGTGTATTGACACGTATGTGACTTCATATTTTAAACGACATTCCGAGTAACACAATGAACTATTTAAATCACAAATCTTTCGTAGAAGTTTATCTACACGATTTTACGCGTATTGATCATTCTGCTCACTATCAAAGGTGCGTACACGGCCCCTTTCTTATTTTAACTGTTTTGGGGGAGAAAACATGTGCAACAAACGCTTTTAGATACATATCACTTGCATGAGTTAGCTGTTTACATTAAGTGCAAACATAGCATTACAAAGCCTTCTCTTTCGAACCGTTTAATTTGCCGGAGTGCAAAGCGTGGTAGTTGAAGATAGATCTATTGGGTTTGACAAACCTCACTTGGTAGATGGGATCTACGCAGGTGTTTGACTGACCAAACACACACATTGCTATTGTTCGTGCTAGACAATAGTGTTAAGGCAAAAACATGCTATAGCATGGCAACTCGTCAGCTTCGGTGTCGACCACTTGTGTAAATAGTTTATATGACTAGCTATCATGACTGTGCATGTGTGATTATGTTATCTACAAACTTGATATTCAAACTGCTGTTTTGAACATTGTGAATACTTAAACCTGTGTATGCACCAACCATTGTGTTGACTTGATTTACATGTTTTCTCAGGACAATAAGACACAAGCAAGGACAAGCAGGGACTAATATGTTGAGTCTCATGCATGCATTTCAGTTCAAGTGTTTTAGCTTTGATAAATTAAGACATTGAATGTTATTGGATTTGTACTTTACACTTTCAAACTATTACATTTTGTTATTAGGTTTTAAAACGCTTCCGCAAACGTTGAAACTTTGATGTTACAGTTTTAGACCAACATATGTTTTGAAATTCATATAGAGGTCTTCGTTATGTCTAATGATCTGAGATCCTGGTTTGTCACGTTCCCAAACGGTATAATTCCGTTAGTTGAAAATTGGGGGTGTGACATTGGTTGTTCCTCATGATCAGGTCCAGTTGTTTGTTGCTTTGTTTGTCTTTGGTTGATCCTGATCACTGAGGATAGTGGCACATTGTCGTAGGAAGGGCTTGATGGAGGAGTGATAGGTTCTTCCTTTGGTGTGACACCTCGCAATTTCCAGGTCAGCACTAACTTTATTTTAATAATAAGGTGTATTATTATTTCATACGTGGCACTAGAACTGTTAATATTTAGTGTGACACGTGGCACAACAGTCCGAACACACCGATAATTCGAGGAATTATCGCAAAATGCTCACACGTGTCTTGAATAACGAACATTGGTGAATTGCACAAACCACAGTACACTTTCACTGCACCTAGGTTCCGGGGAAACTAAAATAGCTGTAACAATGCTTGTGTAACAAGAAACGATGATTGTAATCGAGAAATGCGCGAAAATCGGTTCAGAACAATGAAATTGGGCTTATTGGGCTCAACCGGGACCCATCGTGGTACGCGATGGCACCAGAATGGGCTTTCGCGGTACGCGATGCACAGGCGGGAGAATTCAAATTCACCGAAATCCATCACAGTACGCGACGACCGATCATCTTCCTCCTTCGCGATACGCGGCGTTTTTCGGGAACAGAATGATTATTTTAATCATCGTGATATGCTGAGGTGCTTTTTGCCAGACATCGCGGTACGCGACGATGCCTAACACGCAAAATCTTTATTTAACCAAGACCAAATCATTTCAACCGCCCCTATACTCAAACTCTCGAGTCCTAGACCCTCTCTGCTCGACATATTCGTCTGGAAACTGCCATTAAAGCTGCAAATAAGCCATTTTTGAAGATTGTTGAAGGTTTGAAGTGCAAGGAGACTTTGAAAGGCCATATAGCTCATCCCACTTCTTGTACCAGCTCCCTTGGATGATTTCAGACGTCTTCCAGGCTCTCTAGCTGCTGTGAGGTCGCCAATCTAGTTGGATTTAGCTCAAGAAGGTAGCTCAAGAAGCTGTGAGGTCGCCAATCTATTGTAGTGATTATTGATGCATAAGGATTGTTGGAATTGCTAAAAATTGGGTATTCATGAATATTACTATAAATGGAAACTTTTTGTCATAAGTTTGTTAAGGAATGATGAATTTGACAATGTTGTGTGCCTAATATGCTTAGTTGATGTTAGTATGATGATTATTAAGATATTGACGCCTTTGAAGGAATGATATATGTGTTTTGTCATAAGTTACTACAAATAGTAACTTTATTTTGCAAAATAGGTGAATAGTAACATGCAAGTCGTAACGGTTATGATCAAATGCTTACTTGAAACTAGGATATTGATATTTAGATGAGATTGGTTATTAAACTTGGTGAAACATGCTTATTTTTGCAACTTGCTAAGAATACTAACTTTTGAACACGAAACATGCTTAACCGGCTAAGTGTAACTTTGTGCGATGTGATAACATGCTCACTTAGGATAAATATGCATATTAGAATAATCGGGTTATGATTTCTTGCATGACTTGCCTAAATTGGAAACCTTCCTGAAATAGAAACTTCCTCACGGAAGTGACTTTGGTATCCGCACACATCACACGACACTAAGTCGCACGTTACACGAGCACTTGAACCAAAACCGTCACCAACGGGTCGTTAGGTCAAACACAGTCAACACGGTCAACACGACCCACTTGACAACTTGGAGTTGTTAAACACGAACATGGTCCTGTGAGACCCACATGTATGTAAACACAAACCTATAACACCTATGTGATATAGGTAACTACTAGTCGGCGAGCAACTCTGTTAACGTACGAACGCTCTATTCAAACTCAGGTGAGTTTACAGCCCCACTTTTACTCTTTAACTGCTTTTACTAAACTCTTGGGGTGAGAATTACATTGCAACTATTTTAGATATATGACTGGTATGTTGTAAAACTATTTTGAGTGTAACTATTATCGCATTAAGTCCTCACGTATCCTTACCGTTAGTTGTGTAACAAACGAGTCGTAATTACGTAGTACTACTGGGTTTGACTAGCCCCACTCGGCACCAATGTTGACTGGAGGTCATAACGAGTGTAATTTCGATGTTGATGTCGGGTTCAGCGATGACCCGTGGAGGCAAACGGAAACAGTCGAGTTTCGGTAAGATGAACTGACACACTCCACGGATCGTAGATCCAACAACTATACTTAACATACCCAGTATATGTCTGTTTACTATTTCTGTCTGTCTAAACCTGTGAACTCACCAACTTTTTAGTTGACACTTTTCGCATGTATTCTCAGGTAACTAATGGAGCACACGCTAGGACACACAAGAGGAGTACAAGAAGAGTCGCATGCATTAGACTCTAGTCCTAGGCTTGTTTTGATGTGTTCCTTTTAAAACAATTTTATGCATATGTAGTGCCTAAAACAATTTACTTTCCGCTATAACACTTATTTATTCCGCTGCTTTAGTTATCAAACATTTCCGCTGTTTTATTATTGAAACTTGTATTATTTTACAAAACTGTGTGTTGTGTAACTCATATAGAGTCGTTCTATATGACCATGAGCTGTGATCCTGGCCACGTCACACCCTCGCGGTCTGACACCGCACGTGGGAATTTGGGGGTGTGACATTTGGTTCTTGTGAGAACATGTAAGGGAACATGGCCTTTGTAGGCTCTCCACACATTACCTATTCACCCTCTCTGATCCCAGAGCCAGAGATAGGTATTTCTATGGTAGCTCGCTGGAGGATACTCGAGAGGCCTCGTTTTAAGGCTTCCTTTCGTGCCTGGATTTGTTCCATGGTAGGTAACTCACCTCTGGCAATCTTAGCTTTTATTTCTCTTACGTGCATGTCCATGGTGTAGTTCTTCATGGGGCTGAGCAGCCGCGCATGGAATCCATATTCTAAGAGGATGGCCTTCATTTTGTCCCTGTAGGCGGCCTACTTCTGCTTCTTGGTGAGGACCACTGCGGCTTTGGCTGCAGCAGCTGCCTGTTCCTGCTGCTGCACCCGATCCAGCTCTTCAGCCATTCTAGGTACCGACCAGAGCAGGATTTCATCCACATCATAGCCCTTCTCCTGGAGGAGGCCTGAGAGTCTTGTTATCTCTCCATCCTGGGAAGTATCTGGTCGGCCCCTCTTCATCTTTGGCCTCCTCTCCTCCTGCTCAGCTTCCTCCATTGGGGTTAATTTCCTTTTTCCTTTGTCCATTAA
This sequence comes from Mikania micrantha, assembly GCA_009363875.1. Taxonomy (NCBI): domain Eukaryota; kingdom Viridiplantae; phylum Streptophyta; class Magnoliopsida; order Asterales; family Asteraceae; genus Mikania; species Mikania micrantha. Next base: position 53,075,008 of record CM018698.1, on the reverse strand, counting down.
GTTCAACCCAGAGGAGATGGATCCTGTAGCCTCACCAGTTGGTTCATCGGAAAATAGCTCTTCTGTGGAAAAATCATTAAGTATGATTGGGCCTTCAGAAGCAGCTGCAGCTTCAGAGTTAACCGTAGCATTCACTACCTCCTCCAGTTGACCAATCAACTTGGAAGATACCTTAGTAGCATCCACAGAGAGCTCTGGAGTGGAGGAGAGGTCTTCCTCAGCCATTGTCCCAGAAGGGGACACAGGTTCCATGGAGATAGAAGGTTGTTCTTCGATGGGGTCCTCCATGGCAACTTGGGTTGCAGTCTCAGAAGGGGACTTAGTCCCAGAAGGGGACCTGGGCTCCATAGAGATGTTTGTTGTGATCTCTTGCTCTATCTCTGTGGTAGCCCCTGTATCATCAGAAGAGGAGGAGGAAGAAGTGCTAGAGTGATGAAAGTAAGTACCCAAGAATTCATTCCATTCATTGTCCAAAGTAGCTATGAATGGAGTCGAGTCTTGGGCAACTTCCTCCTCTCCTGCTGCAGATCCTGACACTATAGGTGGTTCCTTCTCCCCCTTTTTGGTAGCATCAAGGGAGAGAAATGTCACCATAGCAGGATCAGGATGGAATGGTGCACATATGATTGGGGGGCGGCGCTGGAGGTCCAAGATGGTAGCATCTTTGGCTTGAACCTCCAGCCTTAAGGTAGCAACCTCAGCTTCCAGTTGAGCTACCTTGAGTTGTAACGTGGAGATGGTGTCCGTCAAATCCTGAAGTTTGGTGCCCTCATCTACCGGAGTAGAATCATGGGGAGGTGGAGTCCTGAGCCCAGCTCCTGCACCTCCACCACCAGAAGTGGTTTCTTGGCACCCTGGATCCCATAATTGAGAAGGCCATCAAAGAAGTCATCAGCAATGTGGGTTGCCACAGGGGAGGTCCTAGTTCCTGTACCACTGGCCTGAGGAACTTGAGAAGGCTCAACAGTAGTGGCAGCCTCCTATGTGTTGACCTTTTCAGCACTCCTAAGGTCAACTTCTGTGTTTGTAGGCTCTGGGTCAGGGAACCTTGCCTGTAACTGTGTCACCACTCTCAATAGTGTTTGGGTAGTGGGTGAGAGTGGATCATCCAAAGCAAAGGCAGCTGGTTCCTAAGCCTGGGTAGAAATATGGGTGGGGGGCATTGATGGTTGATAAACTCCTGGGGACTTGGGAGACAGTCCCTGATCTAGTGGAGTTACTTCAGCAGAAGCAGACTCAATAATTGGGGTGTCCCTTTGGGTATTCTCATGTATGTATGGTTACATACTCTGAGGGTTTTCAGGCTGGATTGGGGTAGCCACTGGTTCCAGAGGAAGAACCAATGGGGAGACAACAGGTGTGGCTTTCACCTTTTAGGTGGAACTGTGCCCCTGCCAGTTCTTTTCACCTTTTTCTTTATGGGTTCAGATGAAGGAGCCTGAACAGCTGTAGAGAGCTGCTCAGGGGGTTCGTTTGTGTTTATAAGTGATTTTAATGGGGTAAGGAACATATGGGGAAGGTGTGGGTTCAGCAACTATGGGTTCAACAAAGCTGTCACCTTCTGGAGCATGAAGCTCCATAGAAGGAAGAAGAGGAGTGAAAGTTCCACTGAACTGAACATTCTTCTTCTTCAATTGAACAAAAACTTTGGCAGTGACCAAATGGATGTTATAGATGTTCCCAATCAGTGAGAGGGAGGAGCCCAACTCAGTGTAAAAGATGTGCTGTAAGAACCTGGGATACATACAAAACTTCTTTGGCGATGAAAGATTGTCAGCCAAGTTATTAAAAATGAAAGCAGAGAAGTTAAATAGTTGTTTTGAGATCAAGCCATGAATAGCCGAAGCTAAATCCGAAGGAACTTGATCCCAACCACCTGTCTTATTAGATAGACAGTGCAAAAATAGATGTATGAGGTACTTGTAATTATAGAACACTCTACCCTTCTAATAGGTTGTTGAAGGGAGAGGACCTTCGTACCCCATCGACCTGAAGGTCGATGCTACCTCATCCTTTGTGAAAGAGACACTTCCCCCGGCATCATTGAGATGAAGATGCTGACAGATGGTTTCCACTGAGATAGAAATAGGATGAGCATCAATGGTAGCAAGAAGAGTTCTACTATTGGGAGACGAAACAACAGAACATGAATGCCAAAACTGTTGGTGATGAGACTCATACACCACAGGTTTGACAGTAAGAGCAAAATGGTACCTTCTCCTTGTGTGAAAGGAGATGATTGGCGCGAAGTCAGCATCGTTGTCGGCTGAAAGCTCCGCTGCTAAGTTGTGAGCAGGTCGAAATACGAAGGATTCCATGGCGATTGTAGAGAATTTAGATTTAATTTGGGAGAGAAAGTGAAAATCGATTCGAAATGGAACGGTGAGAGAAAATGAAAGAGCGGGAGACCTTTTATACCTTCGGATGTCAGCATTTAATATGGAGACACATTAAAATTTTGAGATCCGGAGTGTCAGAAAAAGGTCTTCCGAGACAGCTGTGGGATATTGGAATATTCATCATTTTCCTAAGGACAAAAGTGCTTCCGAAGATGTTGCTTTCGGAAGGAGTTCATGATGTTCTTCGGAAGACACTTACTTCCGATGCATATTCCAAGAACGTATAGCATCGGAAGCACTGTTTCTATGATTTAGATAAGTTCATCAGATAAAATTGTACTTCGGAAGACTTCTTCTTCTGATGAGTAAAATCAGAAGATGGAACTTCCGAAAGCAAAGTTAATGTATCGGAAGAGAAATACTTCAGAAGGGAAAGTATCTTCTGAAGGGTGAATGCTTCCGACTTAAGGAAGAAAGAATGCTTCCGAAGACTTAAACTAACTTTTGAGGAGTAAATACTCATCAGAAGATATTTTGAGTTTATCTTCCGAAGATTTGTTCATTCCTTACCATTAATTCATTTATTCAAAGTTAATCATTCCAATGGCTGTTATTAAGTACCTGAATCTTCCTTTATCAAATGCCTTGGTGAAGAGATCAGCTAGATTGTGTTCTGTATCAACTTTGACTAAATGAATTAGTTTCTTTTCTGCACAATCTCTGATGAAGTGATACCTGATATCAATGTGCTTGGTCTTGGAATGCTTGACAGGGTTGTTGGTGGTGGAGATTGCACTTGAGTTGTCAATTTGTATAGGAGTATTGAACAGTTCCACTCCATAGTCTTTCATTTGATTCTGAATCCAGATGACTTGTGCACAGCAGCTAGAGGCATCAATGTATTTTTCTTCTCCAGTAGAGGTAGAAACACATGATTGCTTCTTGCATTGCCATGATACAATTCTGGATCCAAGAAATTGACATCCTCCTGATGTGGATTTCTTGCTAATGTTACAACCTCCATAATCACTGTCAATGTAGGCCATGAACTGAAAAACTGCATTTCTAGGATACCATACTCCTAGACCTGGTGCTCCTTTAAGGTATCTAAAGATTCTTTTCACAGCGAGCATGTGAGAACTCTTGGGATTGGCCTGAAATCTTGCACACAAACAAGTTGCAAACATGAGCCTGCTTGCTGTGAGATACATCAAATAGCCTATCATTGCTCTGTATTGGTGTTGATCAACATCCTCCCCCTCAAGATCAGGGCATAAGGATGTTGTCTTGGACATTGGAGTACCTAAAGCTTTGCAATCAGTGAACTTGAATCTTTCAAGAATATCTTTTACATATTTTGATTGATTAATAAAAATTCTTGTAGGAGTTTGTTTCAATTGTAGTCCAAGAAAGAAAGTGAGTTCTCCCATTGAATTCATTTCAAATTTGGACTTCATTAGTGATTCAAAATCCTTGCAGAGAGATTCATTAGTGGAACCAATAATAACGTCATCAACATAAATATGAACCAGCATAATATGTTGATTAGATTTCTTGAAGAAAAGTGTCTTCTCAATTGTTCCCCTCTTGAAATTGTTATCCAACAGAAAGGAAGACTAAGTTTCATACCATTTTCTGGGAGCCTGATGCAGCCCGTATAGAGCCTTATCAAGCTCACAGACATGATCAGGAAACTTTGGATCCTCAAATCCAGGTAGCTGACACACATATACTTCCTCATTAATCTTTTCATACGGAAAATCACTTTTCACATCCATTTGAAAAACTTTGAAGTTCTTTGCAGCTGCAAATGCTAAAAATATTCTAATTGCTTCAATCCTTGCAACTGGAGCAAAAAATTCATCGTAGTCAATGCCTTCCTCCTGGGTGTACCCTTGTACAACCAACCTTGCCTTGTTCTTGATAACAACACCTTTGTCATCTTTCGTGTTTCTGAATACCCACTTTGTTCCAATGGCATATTTACCCTTAGGTAAAGGGCAAACCTTCCATACTTCCTGTCATTCAAATTAAAGGAGTTCCTCTTGCATGGCTTCTACCCAACGGCTATCTTTCAATGCTTCAGCAACTTTTTTTGCTTCTATTTGCGATAGAAAGCAAGAAAACAAACAGATTTTTGCTTCATGCATACAGCTTCTTGTTCTTTTTCCTTCCTCAACATTACCAATAATGTTCTCAACTGGATGAGTGTTGTGAATGCGAGTTCTTGGGATCACATCCGGCTGAGAAGACAAATCCAGGTTGCTTGACTCAAGGTTTGGAAGTACCACCTCAAGCTGGATTTCTGGTAGATCTTGAGGTCTCTGAGATTGGACTGTGGTGGGATGGTTTTCTCTGGGAGGAATAGTTTCCAGACTGTTTGCTTCTGCTAAAGGGCTTCCACCTTCTTCTTGACTCAGTGGAACAGAAGTAGAGTCACTTAAAGGAGTAGCCTGAGAGGTGTTGGTTGTCTCAGACTGTGAAACAACATCATGTGTTGAAGTGGATTCTGCCAAGATTTGTCTTGAAGCTATTGGCAGTTCAACACGAAAGTCTTCTTTTCTTGTGTGCTTGGTGGAGTCCAAGGTAGATATCTGTTGATCTGGAACATACTCTTTCACAAGATTAAATGCAGATGTGAATTTATCAAGATTAAGTAACCAATCAGGACCTATTCCAGGTTTATTGATAGAATGTTCATTGAATTGAACATTTGCAGACTCTTCGATAATTCTGGAAGCTTTGATGTATACTCTATATGCTTTTGCATGTGAAGAGTACTCAACAAAGTAGCGCTCTGCTGATTTCTCAGCAAACTTGGCTAGATGATCTTTAGTATTCAAGATGGTGCACTAACATCCAAATGGTTTGAGAAATCCAATAAATGGTTTTCTCTTATGCCAAATTTCATAAGGATTTATACCATGTTACTTAACCACCAAAACTCTATTTTGGACATAGCAGGCAGTGTTGACTGCTTCTGCCCAAAAAGTTATTGAAAGTTTGGCATCAGACAACATGGTCCTAGCAGCCTCAATTAGTGTCCTATTACTCCTCTCAGCAACACCATTCTGTTGTGGAGTCCTAGGAGCACTAAATTGTCTTGTTATACCTTTAGATTCAAAAAAAGAATTTAAAATATGATTTTTGAATTATGTTCCTTGATCTGATCTGATAATTTTGACATGATGGTCACTCTCATTCTCAACTCTAAGAATGAATGATTTTAGAATGTCAGCAGTTTCATCCTTGGTGTTCAAGAAGAACACCCAGGTATACCGAAAGAAATTATCAGTGACCACCAAGCAATACGACTTCTTACCTAGACTTTTAACACTTGTGGGGCCAAACAATCTATATGGAGCAAATGCAGGACTGTTGTGATATAATTTATCTTTTTGGCATGATGAGATGATTTGTGTTGCTTCCCTTTCAAGAAAGCAACACATTTATCAACACAGATGAACTCCTTTGTTGGTAAACCAGTTACTAAATTATTTTTGACAAGTTTATTCATGTTTTTAAGGTTTACGTGACAAAGTCTCCTATGCCAAAGAGATGATTCATCAAGTGAAGCTTTTGAGACAAAGCAACTTATATTACTGAGTGGTGTAGCTGTGCTCATATCCAGCATGTACATGTTGTTTCTCCTTGGAGCCCTGAGCAGAATTTGATCATTCGGAACAACAAATCCTGGTTTCAGGACTATGCATTCATGCTCAGTAAACAACATGTTGTGCTTTTGGTCACACACCTGTGACACACTCAGTAAATTATAGTTTAGTTCCTTAACAAAATGCACATTCTCAAAGCTTACCTTGCCATTAGTGATTGTGCCCCTACCTGTGATGTAACCTCCTACCGGATCACTTCCAAATGCAACAGACCCTCCAAAGAATGGTTCATATTTATGCAGATGAGTCTTGTTGCCTGTCATGTGCCTGGAATAGCCGCTGTCAACAATCCACAAGTTGCTCTTTGATTCCTGTTGTCCCTGCACACGACCAGAATTGAATTAGTTCCTGATGGGAACCCAAGCCCATGTGGTCTTAGGTTTTCCATTGGCATCATTATAAACAAATTTCTTTGACATCATCCTAGGTGGGACAGATGATGAGCTAGCTTCTGATTGAACAGGTGGCTGAACATTTGGTTCAATTGTTTCCTTCTTCTTCCATATTTTCTTGACCTTTGAAGTAGTCGGAAGAGCTTGTTTCTTTTGACAGCCATCGGAAGCACCTTTTTCTTTTTCTTCCGATGGCTTGGATTTTGCTGAAAATTTAGGCTTTTCTTCTGATGTTTTTCTTCTTCTTTCGAAGGGATAAGATTTCTTGGATTTGTCGGAAGCACTCTTTGCATGTGCTTCCGATGCTTTCTTTCCTTCGAAAGACTTCTTGCCTTTACTTTTCCAACTTTCAGAAGTACTTGCTTTTGACTGGTTCTTTTGCTACTTGATGAATTTGCTTCTCATGGAAGTACATTGTTCTTCCGATGAGACAGATGATTTGTTCCAACATCCCTTTTGACTTCCTTTACCATGTGATCTTGAATGCATTCTTCTTCTTGGATTGTAGTAGTATTCAGCAGCAAAGTGGTTTGTGTCTCCACACATCAGACACATTGGTAGAACATTTGTTGATTTTTGAAGCTTCTCTCCTTTGAGAAAAGCTGAACCAATTTTTACAGAACCAGATTGTTCTGACTTCAGGATACCAGAGGGACTTTTTTTGAATGATTCTGTTGAGCTTTTGAGGTACTCGCACTTCTATTTTCTGGTCTGGCTCGATGAGACTTATCAGTGGGACAAGTAACATATTCATCAGATGAAGTACTCCTTATTTGTGTGTGTTTAGTTTTGACAAAAATTGATGAACGTTTCTTAGTTTTCTTATTCCTTTTCTTAATTTTCAAAGCAGGTTTTTCTTTTTCCAAATTAATAGGAGTATCATCCTCAGATGAACATGTTGAGGAAGTAGGGTTCAAATCAGAGAGATCATCATTTTGAGCCACTTTGTGTATGTCCAACACTTCATCATACACAAGATTAATTTCTGGTTTACATCTAACCTCCACCATTGGAGTGTAGGCAGATGGAGGATCCACCTTGTTATAACCCAAACCAGCCCCTCTTTTCTTTACCAGTTCAGATGTTTCAACCATTTTAAAAAGTTTTTCATACTTTTCTCCTTGAGTCAAAAATTTGTCTCTATAAGACTCAGCTTATACAAGTTCTGTCTTGGAAGTAGTTAACCGTTCCAAAAGATTATTAATTTGACACTGTTTGTTAGTGTCTTCATGCTTTAAACTGGAAATGGTCTTTTCCAGTTCCTCAATTTTTTCTTTGTAATTTCTTTCAGATTCAAAGAAATTAGCCTTGACAACTTGTAAATACTCGAGCTCATTACAGACTTGAGCATTAAACCTTTTATAAACATTTAACTTTTCTAAACATTCAGGTGTGCACATATTTTCTATTACCTTGAATGTAAAAGTTGAGTCGTTGGCCATCAGGGCACTGTTGGAGATAGAGGCATTTTCAGCTTGAAAGCTCTAATCTGAAAAATCATGTTGCTCTGCAACATTGGCACTATTGGAGGAGCTTGATGGTCTCTGGTGTGGCTGTCCAGATATGGATGGCTGAGAGTTTGGAGTTTTACACTCTCTGCCAAAGTGACCTAGTTGTTGACAGTTAAAGCATTTTAGTTTGGACTTGCTTAGGCCAAACCTAGTGTTCATGTTGTGCTTCTTAAACTGTCTACCGGTTCGTTGATAGAACCTATTTGCCCTGTAGGAGATCATGGCCATCTGGTAATTGATGTCCATCTCCTCTAGATCATTAGCAGGAATGCCATCTAAATCTTCCTGGCATAGATGAAAATAATTGGTTTCTTCAGCCATAAAAGCTCCTAGGCCTGAAGTCAGCAGTGGAGTAGAGTTGGAGAATGGGTTTGAGTGGGAAGTAGATGGAGTTGGGGTTTTAGGAAAAGTAACAATAGGTGTGGAAGTTGAGTGGTAGATGGGTTGGTAATTTTGGTAAGATGGATTATGGATGGGTGCATAAAGGTCTGCTGAACCAGAAGGTACACGGGAAGGTCTAGGTTCCTGAGCATCAATTTCCATTTGGTATGCACTAAGTATACCAAATAGTTCCCCAAGCTTTAAAGTTCTTAGATTCTCTGTTCTCCAAATGGCAACAGAGTAGATGTTCCAGGCCTGTGGAAGTGATCTAAGAAACTTCCTTATCACGTCTTGGTTCTCCATCTTTACACCTGCAGCCATTAACTCATCAACCAACTGGACATACCTTAGATATTGAGAAGTCATCTTCTCATTGTTTTCTTGACAGAAGTTCTCAAACTTCTGTTTCAACATGTCCCTTTTGTTTTCCTTAACATCTTCAGATTCCTCATACATCTGCTGCAGAGAGTTCCATAGCTCCTGAGCAGATTTTCATTTCTTAAATGCATGTATGATTGAGTTGGGAATCGCCATCTGGATGAGCCATAGAGCCTTTGAATCCACCTTCATTCTTTTGTAGTCTTTATCAGAATAAAGAGCTGGGTCTTTTGGCACAGCTGCTCCACCGGTGACTGCAGTAGCAATAATTGGGATGAAAGGTCCTTCAAGAACTGACTTCCAAAGTTTGAAGTCTTGGTTCCTGATAAAACCCTCCATCCTGACCTTCCATGTATCATTCATCAGGAGTAAACATGGGAGGCTTATTGAGAGTACCATTCTCAGTGTCATGCTTGCTGATTGTGGCCATTTTGATTATGAAGTAGCTTGAAAAGCAAAGAGTTGTAGAAGATATACAAACGGTAACTTAAGAATGCTTAGTTACTTAAGTTAAGGAGACAAAGCTCTGATACCACTTGTTGGATCAGGTTATGTAATCAACAAAACACTTATCACAAGTTATCTTCTACAAAGTTGATAGTTGCAGAAATTCTATCAACTTAGCTTTGTAAAACAGTTTGAAAACAAAGTACTGAAGGCAATAGTAAATTCAAGGTCAAAGTATATTGCATTCAACTGTTAGGATTACAATACTTAGCTCAAGCATACACCGGTACTTTGCTAACTAACAAGTGAACGTATTTAAACTACGACCTACAGCTGTATCCTCGTAGGGATACAAAGCTGGACAAAATAGTAGAAACAAACTAATGCTAAAACTAATATATGTTATGGACTTGACAGGCCAAGCCATATTAATTACACTTAATACAAAAGACTCCATTGACTTTTACAATAAATGCCTACACTACAAAAGGCATTTAATTCTTGTTATCTTCTGTGCTTCAGACAAATCTTCTTTGATGCTGACTTTCACAAGAATGTCTTCTTTATTAGTTTTCGGAAAATAAAGCAGCTCCGAATATATCTACAAGTGTATGAAGTCTGTCAGAAGTAAGTCTTCGGAAGTCTTATATACATTGAAGCTGCTGAGATGGTTGTCGGAAGCTCTTGTCTTCGGAAGCTTTTGTCATCAGAAGCTTTGGGCTTGAAAATCTTCTAAGTGCTGAGCTTCTTCTTGCTTGTATAGCCTTCGGCAGGAGTGAGTTATCCTTCGGAAGTAATGTTTCTTCCGAAGAGTAACTCCTTCCTTCTAAAGGCTGTTAGGCTTTAGAGAGTTTAGGACTTAGTCAAGAGAAGAGTTTGGTGAGCATCAGCCTTTATTGATCTTACATATATTTTATTCATTGGATTTTTGTAAAGAAAAAAAATTGAAGCATAACAAAATATTGAATTATTGGATAATATAAACCATGTAGATTACAAGGAAATAAATTGATGAATCATAATTCATAATACATGCGTGACTCCGTCCCACATAGCTTGCCATACAAAAAATAAAATTATGATTTGTGTTGTTCTGCGTTCTGGTTGTCCCACATCGCCCCCATACAAAAAAACCAAAGCCTCACTCCCTTATATAAACCCTTCAACCCCTTGCAAAGCTTAAATCCGGTTCCCTTTGATTCTGGTCGCCGGTTGGACCCGGTTTATTGTAAAACCGGCCTGTTCCTGACTTACCGGTTTTCTAGTGCAATTTAAACCGCTTTGCCTTCCGGTTTTAGGTTGAACCGGTTGGACCGGCCGGTCTGGTCTGGTCTTCAAAACATTAACCAACAGTGAAATACTAACAAACCACAAGTATCATCTTGTTAGTCTACTCTAATTATTATATCAAAAGTTTCCATAAATAAAATTTACTCTACCCAAAATACCCTTAAAAACATATAAATAAACCTTTTAAATAGTAAATATATACAATTTTGCAACTGTTCTTCTCAACCATATATTAAACAAATCAATAGTAAATAGATGGTTTTATTTTTTATAAAAAAAGGGTTTTTTAGGAACCATTTCATATACATACATACATATATATATATATATATATATATATATATATATATATATATATAGGTGAAAGATCAAATGAGAAGAAATTAATTTTTACCTAAACAGAATATTATCATTGAAAGTTTGACATGTGTTGTGCTAATAAATGAATAAATGTTAATTTTAGCATAAAATCTTGTTTTTTGTACAAGTTTTTTTTCTGTGCTGAAATTTTTTGTTTTATATTTTTTCTGTATTAATTTTTTTTGTGTTTGAATTTTGTTATTTTTTTACTAGATTTTTATTTTTTTGTAGTGGATTTTAGATTTTTGTAGTATATTTTTGTTCTTTTGTACTGATTTTTTATACTATATTTTGTTTTTTTTATATTGAATTTTGTTTTCTGTACTGATTTTTTTAATAGTTTTTCACATGTCACTTGTTAGACTTATATTGTTCACTACTTTTGTTAAACAAAATTCACTTCCAATTGGATCCAACCTACATATATCTTTCTATTTTAATAAACAAAATTAATTTTTGACACTTGTCAAATTCTCATACTTATGTTACCACTTGTCAGTTTTTTATTAACTTATTCAATTCTCTATCATATTAATGAATCACATTCTCTCATATTGAATACTTATAATATTAATAATTAATAATATTATTCGTCTTTTTTCATGCAAGAAAATAATTTTTAATACATTAAAAATCATACTTATAAAAAGTTTATAAAATATGAAATTTTCTAATTTTTTTTTAATGTATGAAAAATATTTTTAGTTAGTATTTTTAGAAAATAAAAGTTTAATAAAAAACAATTTTTAAAAAATAAAATAAACTATAAATCATTGTTTTCAAATAGTAGAATTTTTATAAACAAATGATGTTTCTTAAAATGATATGCTTAAAAACTAATTATTTTAAACCAAAAGTAGTAAAAATTTTAGGAAAAATTAAACTTTAGTTATTTATATTTAATGATATTTCAAATTAAGTAATCAAATTTTAATAATTACACAAATTGCACATAATCTTCTTGATTTTAAACAGTTAGTTTTTGATAGAAATTTAATAAATTTTTAACATCAATTAGTTTAAGAATCTCTATTCTTACAAAACAAGTAGGTCACATATTATTTCTTTAGTTATTTTAAATTTTAATTATTATTTTATTAGTAAAAATACTCATTAATATGTAATTTAATTAATTTATAACAAAATATTGTATAATTTTTAAATTTTTATTTCTAATTATTTAATATTTTATATTCAATCCGTGTAATACACGGGGTAATAATCTAGTATGTGTGTGTGTATATATATATATATATATATATGTATGTATATATATATATATAATAATTTGGTACAGCAAGAATCAAGGAATAGATGAACCCAACGAATATCGTACGAGATCATAGAAAAAAACCGAGCTTTGTAATCACTCAAAAATCTTCTTTTAATTGACGTGTATCAACCCTAATTTCTTTATATTTTATTAGCTTATGGTTAATTAAATAATGAGTTAATTGCATAAATGGTCCCTGTGGTTTGATCAGAATGCAAATTTGGTCCCCAAACTTTAAAAATTGCAAATTTAGTCCAAACATTTAAAGTTAATTTCAAAAATGGTCCCTATAGTTTGATCAGATTGCAGATTTAGTCCCCAAATTTTAAAAATTGCAAATTTAGTCCAAATATTTAAATTTAATTGCGGAAATGGTCCTTGTAGTATGAGAAGATTGCATATTTAGTCCCCAAACTTTATAAATTGCAAATATAGAATATAAATAATTCACAAATCCAAATTAAATATTTAAACTTTATTAAAATACTTTAGACATTTGTTAAATAATTTAAACATTATTTAAATAATTTGTTTAACCTATAGAAGTTATATAAAATAGTTGTATTCATATCCATTGATTCAAAAAATAGCAAAAACTATTGAATAATAAATGTTAAATATACAAGATTTTGAATTCACAATTTATTTAAACAATATTATCTTCTATATTTAATGATTATTATTCAATATTTTTTGCTATTTTTTTAATAAATGAACATGAATACAACTATTTTAATTAAATTCAATAGATAATACAAATTATTTTAAGAATATTTAAATTAATTTAATATTTTTTATATTTAATTTGGATTTGTGAATTATTTTTATTCTAAATTTGTTTTCTTTTAAGTTTGGGGACTAAATCTGCAATCTGAACAAACCACAGGGACCATTTATGCAATTAACTTTAAATGTTTGGACTAAATTTGCAATTTATAAAGTTTGGGGACCAAATCTACAATTTGATCAAACCATAGGGACCATTTATGCAAACAACTTTAAATGTTTGGACTAAATTTGCAATTTTTAAAGTTTGGGTACCAAATCTGCAATCTAGTCAAACCACGGGGACCATTTTTGCAATTAACTCATACTATAATAAATATATAGGAATATTAAGAAATATCTGCATAAAGTTGAAATGAATACCTTTTGTGATGGTTAAAGAACAAACCTTATATAGAATATGCTTTAAGGTGAATAGAATTCTATGACCTTAGAAGAGGTTCTCCTTCCATATTGGTTAACTTATATGCCTCTTTTCCGGCTTCAGATTCGATTGTATAGGGTCCTTCCCATTTTGGAGCAAGTTTCCCATCAGCCGGATTGATAGTATTCTGAAATGATTTCCTTAAAACCAAATCTCCAATTTGGAATCTTCGAATTCTAATATTCCTAATACAGGATTTGGCTATCTTTTGTTGATACGTTGCCATCCTAATTCTTTCGATATCCCTAAGTTCATCAATAGTATCCAGATCCTGAGATAGTGTCTCATTATTGGATTCCAAAGTTTGTAAACTTAATCTCGCAGTAGGGATAACCATCTCAGTTGGGAGCATGGCTTCGAAACCAAATACTAATGAGAATGGTGTTTGACCAGTCGTATTTTTTGTAATTGTTCTATCTGACCATATGACAAATGGAAGTTCTTCAGCCCACTTTCGTTTCTTGGATCCCAACTTCTTCTTGAGATTGCTAATGATGATCTTATTGCTTGATTCTGCTTGACCATTGGCTTGAGGATGGACAGGTGTAGAAGTTATCATTTTTATGCCCCAGCTTTCACAAAAGTTTGTATTCCTTTTACCAATAAACTGATATCTATGATCACAACTGATTTATGCAAGTATCCCAAATCTGGTCAGGATATTTCTCTTTATGAATGAGATTATTTCTTTTTCTCTAACTTGTGCGAACATTTTAGCCTCAATCCATTTGGACCGGTGACAAGCCGAGCCTAAACGAGCTGATCAAAATTTGAAATATGACTCATTTTTTATCAAGCTCGAGCTTCACATGTCAAACTCAAGCCTGCTCGCGAGCCTAAACGAGTTATATATATATATATATTATTTAATTAAATATGTGTTTATTTATCTAAACAATTATTTTTATATACAAAATTATAAAAATATAATAAAACCAATAATAAATATAGTTATAAACATATATTATGTTAAATATACTTATAAATATATCAAAAACCAATAATAAAACTAAATTAATTAATTAACTAAATATTAAATGAGCCAAGCCAAGCCTTAACAAGCTCTACTGGGCTCATTTACGCCCCTAAGTATTGGGTTCAAATCCAAACAATTAAAGAATATTTGTGATTAGCTTAGGAGAAGAAGTAAAATAATGTTGTTGTCAAAAAAATAAAATAAAACGAAATATCAACGCATGGCCGGATTAAACCAAAATAGTAGCAAGACTCAAGCATAACCTTTTATTATAAACTAGGTTACATATTCGTGTATTACAAAAGTTTCTAACTAAAAAAAATATAATTCTATAATGTTTTATTAAATTTATGCAATTGAAATAATTTTATTACATAAAGCAATATAAAATAAAAATAAAATTACAATTTATTAATCTCTTTATTCTTTTTTGTACACTACAGGCCAATCGTGTATATTTTAATATATGACTTGAATAAATAAATATTATATAATAATGTAGATTTAATAATTATAAAAATATTTTTGAGATAAAAAAAATAATTATTGAAATGATAAATAAGGAAAAGAAATCAAAGTAATTAAACAATGATAAAATTTGTCTAAACATTTTTTTAAGAAAAACAAGTTTGTTTGAACAAAAAGTCACTATGTATAAAAGATAGACTAAAATTCGTGTCACACACGCACAAAATAAAATATATTAAATAGTAATTAAGATTTACAAAGTATAACACATTGTTTTTAAACAATATACTATTGTAATTACTTATAAATGAGTAACTCAAGCAATAAAATAAAAATATTATTATTTTAAACTTTTATTTTCTAAAAAAGTTTGTTTTTTACTCATTTTGCATAAAAATTGTTTTTAAAAAAAATGTCATCTTGTTTTTTAAAAACATTTTTCTTTTAATTTTTTTTGGTTATTTTAAAAAAATTAGAAAAAAGTTATAAACTTTTACTTTTTAAAAAACCGAATTAAAATATTTCGTATTTTTAAAAGCTTAATTAATGAACAAAAACCACTTCATATTTTATAATAATTTGATTTTTTTTAATTGTCCTTTTTAATATAAATATTCTTTTTAATATGTTAAGAAATCAATTTTTTCATGTGAATTGAATACTAGAGAATAACTCAACAGAAATAAGGGCTTCCGAATAGACAGGCTCCCGAATACAAAAGTTTCAGAAGACTTTAGTATGATATTATCCAAGACCTTTATGGAAATATTCAAAAATGCTTTCTATCATCAAGATCAACTCAGAAGACATTACAATGACAGTCAGCAACAAGAAATATTTTTCAGACTTACATAGATATGATACATTAAATGTCATTTGTAGTTTAGACATTTATTGTAAAAGTCAATGAAGATATTTGTATTTGATTGTAATTAATACAGTTTGGCCTATCAAGCTTTAACAGTATACTAATTTTAGCATTAGTTTGTTTCTAGTATCTTGTCCAGCCTTGTATTTCTACGAGAATACAGCTGTAGGTTTTAGTCTAAATAGGTTCTCTTGTATATTGAGCAAGGCACGAGTGTGCACTTGAGCTTAGAGTCTTGTTCACTTTGCATTTTGAATGAAATATATTTTAACCTTGAAATCAACTTTATTTGTGTATTATATTTTGTTCTGCAAGTGTAAGTGAGTTGAGTTGATAAAATCTTCCGCATATATCAAGCTCAGTAGAAGATTACTTGTAAAAGTGTTGTGTTGATTACATAACCCGATCCAACAAAGGCTAATTTTATTTTTGAAAATTTATTGCATATAGGCTTCTAAAATTGCTTATGACTATATGTTTTGTTAAATTCTTCAATTATTAGTTGATATGATAATAATACGTTATCTTTTTTAGTTGGACTTTTTTATGTATGTTCAATACAATTTTGTTGTTTCTTTAGTTCTGTTTGCCATTAACTAATTAGATATTTGTTATGCTATTATCAAAATAATATTATGTTAATTGTGTTATCAACATTTATTAGAACTGAAAACAAAATATTTATTTACTAAAAGGGTCTAATTTTACTAGTCGCTTTGGGCCCTCAAAATGCTTAAGCCGACCCTGCTCATGAACTCGTATTAATGCGTACCCTCCACTTAAAAAGATCCTTGACCCAAGGATCATAGGATGTACTATACCAAAATTACGCTAAAGGAATCCCAAATTCCCAATCATAAGGTTTGTTAAAATTCACACAATAAGTAATTTTCCAATCATAAGAGTTGCTCATCCTTTGATGTATACCCGATAAAGCAATACATTTTTTCTATATTTTCTTAGAAACTGAATAAATAATTACCAATAATTCCCCTTCCAAAGTGGAAAGGAGTAAATTTTTTGTTGATAATGCTTTACTTATAAAGGCATTATGATGACTATTTTGCATTATGCTATGTGAATGGGACTCGAACCAAACATGAACATCTTGACACCATTGATTGTGCCTCAGTCACACTCATAGCTCATTACAAAGGTGGCATGACGGGTGGATGATGGGTTGGAGGCGACCATAGACCATGGTTACGAGCATGAGTGGAAGAGAAAGTGTATGTTGCATTAATTTGTCCTTCAAAATGTCTAGGCCTTTCTCATGTGAGCACTACACATATTTAGGTGAGTTATGGATGATGACAATGTCTCCTATGTGTCGCCTATGTGGCACGTGGCTAACCTGTCATCATATTTCTTATGTAATTACATCAAAGCCTGATAGCAAACCCTATAACAAAAATGTTTCATTGAATTTAGGTAAAGCTAACACTAGTCGTTTAATCATAGCAGCCTCGTTAGTTAAAGAAGTTAATTATAATTTCTTTCGTTAATTCTAAACTAATGACAATGTTTAAAATGTAATTTTTTTTTATCATTTTCATTGCATTGTGTTTTTATTATTTGTTTTTTAAATAACAATGTATTTTATGGTATATTATGTTATTATTTTATCCGACTGCACCTAACATGATCTCAACCCAAAAATTATAACATCAAGTTAGTAAAAATCAAAGCACGAGAAAAAACCGACCTTATAAGAAATAATACAGGATCCGTCACTGTCATAACAAAATCAATATATATCGGCAAATAGAAAGAAAAGAAAACAAAGAAACCAAAAACTTATGGTTGTGATGTCAGATAAAGTAAAAATAAAAAAAGTTCTTAAACCATAGAACAAACGAATTACACTTTATCATGCAAGGTTTGGTTTGAACATATATATTGGAGTTGAACTGAGTAAAAAAGAAACTATTTAGCATATAAATAAAGCTGAATCCAAAATTGTCTTCCAATTTGTTACTACAAAACTGCAAAGATTCAGGTTATATATGGGGATACTCGATTATAACTTAGTTTCTAGTAATTACTATGTGTACATACGAGCAACTGTAATCTACACAACACTATCACACGTTATCTTCTACAAAGTTGATAGTTGCGGAAATTCTATCAACTTAGTTTGTGAAACAGATTGAAATACATTACTGAAAACAGTTATAAGTTCAAGGTCAAAGTATATTGCATTCAACTGTTAAGCTTTACAACACTAAGCTCAAGCACACACTCGTAGATTGCTAACTAACAAGTGAACACATTTATACTAAGACCTGCAACTGTATCCTCGTAGGGATACATAGCTGGACAAAATAGTAGAAACAAACTAATGCTAAAACTAGTATTTGTTATGGACTTGACAGGCCAAGCCATATTAATTACAATTAATACAATAGACTCCATTGACTTTTATATTAAATACCTAGACTACAAAATGAATTAATGTAAAGGCATCTCTATAGTTCTGACAAATCTCATGTGCTACTAACTGTCATAAGAATGTCTTCTGTGTTGGTCTTCAAGGTAGAAAGCAGCTCTGATTATTTCTACAAGTGTATGGAATCTTTGTCAGCAGAAAGTCTTTGGAAGTCTATGTACATGGAAGCTGCTGAGCATGTTATCGGAAGCTCATGTCTTCGGAAGCCTTTGTCTTCGGAAGATCTTGTCATTTGAAGCTTTGATGTAATTCTTTAAGTGCTGAGGAGGGCATCGAAAGCTTCACTCTTGTGTAAGCCTTCGGTAGGAAAGAGTTAACATTCAGAAGCAATGTTTCTTCCGAAGGTTAATTTCTTCCTTCCGAAGGCTGTCAGGCTTTGCAGGGTTCAAGACTTAGTCAAAAGTCTTTGGTGAGCATCAACCTTTATTATACTTTACAGTCTCCCTCTAGGCTGATGCTACCAAAACTTTAAACCTTCACTTCTTAGCAATTCAGCTCTTCTCTTATCTTGGAGTGAGTCTTAATTCAGAGTTATTGTCTGGATCAGTCAGGGGCATATCCTCTATGTCAAACACATATTGAGGACTGAGGGAGAGCATCTCAAGCTGACTTTTCTTCATATAATTTCCATTGCATAGTCTAAGGATGAACTTCTTTTCTTTAACTGTGTAGGTCCACTCGACTATAGGAACATGCACATTAAGAGGCAGTCCATCATGTCTTATTCTGGCCATGGTCTTTCTTCACTTGAATGGACCTTGCCTTTTGGAAGGACCAGCATTTTTGTGAAGCACCAGTTGATTTGCTGGTTGGCCTTCTTCCTCCTGCTCATCCTGCTCTCCCTGCCCATTGACCTCCCCCTCAGCTTCAGCTTACTCATTGGATCCCACTCCTGCATCAGTTTCTGCAGTGGGCTCTGGATCTGCTGCAAATTCCATCCTTGCATCCTTAGATCCAGTATGCTCAGCCTCTCTCCTCTCATCACCCTTGGTTGTTCCTCAGGATCAGGATCTGTAGTTTGTTGTTTCTTAGCAGCTTTTGGACCTCAGTGATATTGATCACAGAGGATATTGGCATGTTCTCATAGGAGGGACTAGAAGGAGGAGTGATCGGCTCTTGTTTTGGGAATAGTGCTTCCTTTGAAGCACCATACATCACCTCTTCACCTTTTCAGATTCCAGAAACAGAGATAGGTATTTCAATGGTGACTCCTCCACCAAGGCCTAAGTTCAGACTTGCCCTTTGAGCCTGGATCTGCTCCATTGAAGGTAACTCTCCTCTGGCAATTTTCTGTTTGATTTCTCTTACGTGCATGTCCATTGTAGAGTTCTTCATTGGGTCGAGTTGCCGCTTATTGAATCCATAGTTCAACAGGATACCTTTCATCTTGTCTTTGTAGGCAGTCTCCTTTTGCTTTTTGGTGAGAACTACCTCGGCTTGGGCTGCAACAGCAGCCTGTTCTTGCTGCTGCACCCGATCCAGCTCTTCTGCCATTTGAGGTACTGACCAGAGCAAGATCTCATCTACATCATAACCCTTCTCCTGGAGAAAACTAGAGAGCCTTGATATCTCTCCGTCCAGAGGGTTCTTGAGCTTGGGTAGAAGTATGGGTGGGGGGGGGGGGCAGTGATGGGTGATACAATCCTGGGGACCTGGGAGACTGTCCCTGATCTAAGGGAGTTGCTTCATCAGAAGCAGACTCAATGATGGGGGAATCCCTTTGGATATTCTCAGGTATGTATGGGGGACACACACTGACGACTTTCAGGTTGGGTGGGTGCTGCCACTGGTTCAAGAGGAAGAACCAGTGGTGAAATAGAAGGTGTGGTTTTCACCTTAGATGGAATTGTGCCCCTGACAGTTCTTTTCGCCTTTTTCTTGACGGGTTTAGTAGAAGGGGCCTGAACAGCTGTAGAGAGTTGTTCAGGGGTTCGCCTGCGTTTGTAGGTGAGTTTGATGGGGTGTGGAACATATGGGGAAGGTGGGGGATCAGCAACTGTTGGTTCTACAGTGCTGTCACCTTCAGGAGCAGAGGGCTCCATGGAAGGAAGAAGAGGAGTGAAAGTCCCTGAGAACTGAACACTCGTCTTCTTCAGTTTCTTCAGTTGTACAAAAATCTTGGCATTAACCAAGGGGATGTTGTATATGTTCCCAGTGAGTGAACGGGAGGAGCCCAATTCACTGTAGAAAATGTGTTGCAAAAACCTAGGATACATACAGAACTTCTTTGGCGACGAAAGATTGTCAGCCAAGTTATTGAAAATGAAAGCAGAGAAGTTAAACAGTTGATTTGAAATCAAGGCATGAATAGCCGAAGCTAAATCAGAGGGGACTTGATCCCAACCACCAGTTTTATTAGATAAACAGTGAAGAAAGACATGTATGAGGTACTTATAAATATAGGACACTTTACCTTCAAATAGGTAGTTGTAGGGAGAGGACCTTCGTACCCCAATGACCTGAAGGTCGCTGCTACCTCATCCCTTGTGAATGAGACCCTTCCCCCGGCATCACTGAGATGAAGATGCCGACAGATGGTCTCCACAAATATGGAGATGGGATGAGCATCAATGGTAGCTACAAGAGTTCTACCATTGGGAGATGAAGCAACAGTGCAAGAACGCCAAAACTGTTGGTGATGAGACTCATACACCACAGGCTTGATGGTGAGAGCGATATGGTACCTGCTCCTTGTGAGAAAGGAGATGATAGGAGTGAAATCAGCATCGTTGTCGGCTGAAAGTTCTGCTGCCAAGTTGTGAGCAGGTCAAAAGGCGAAGGATTCCATATCGACTGGAGAGGATTTAGGGTTAATTTTTCAGAGAGAACAAGGAAGTTAATTTGAAAGAGGAAACGGTGAGAGAAAATGAATGAGCAGGAGACCTTTTGTACCTTCAGATATCAGCATTTAATATGGAGACACATTAAAGTTTTGAGATCCCGAGTGTTAGAAAAAGGTCTTCTGATACAGCTATGGGGCATTGGAATATTCACAAGTTTCCGAAAGGCAAGGTGCTTCCGAAGATGTAGCTATTGGAAGGAGTTCATGAGACCAGAAAATATTATTCGGAAGACAAACACTTCCGATGCATATTTCATGAATATTAAATATAACATCGGAAACACTGCTTCTGATGATTCAGAAAGGTTTATCAGATGGAATTGTGCTTGAGAAGGCTTCTTCTTCTGATGAGTATTATCAGAAGATTGAACTTCTGAAGGCAAAGTCAATGTATCAGAAGAGAAATACTTCAGAAGAGAGTTTGTCTTCTGAAGTGTGATAGCTTCCGATTCAAGGAGTGAAGAATACTTCTGAAGACTTAAACCATCTTCTGAAGAGTAACTACTCATCAGAAGATAATTTAAGTTTATCTTCCGAAGGATTGTTCACTCATTGTTATCAATTCATTTATTCAAAATTAATCATTCTAATAGATGTTATTAAGTACCTGAATCTTCCTTCATCAAAAGCCTTGGTGAAGAGATCAGCCAGATTGTGTTCTGTATCAACTTTGACTAAATGAATTAACTTCTTTCCTGCACAATCTCTGATGAAGTGATATCTAATGTCAATATGCTTGGTCTTGGAATGCTTGACAAGATTGTTGGTGATGGAGATTGCACTTGAGTTGTCAATTTGTATAGGAGTGTTGAACAGCTCTACTCCATAATATTTCATTTGATTCTGAATCCAGATGACTTGTGCATAACAGCTAGAAGCAGCAATGTATTCAGCTTCTGCAGTAGAGGTAGAAACATAGGATTGCTTCTTGCATTTCCATGAAACAATTCAAGACCCAAGAAATTGACATCCTCCTGATGTGGATTTCTTGCTAATGTTACAACCTCCATAATCACTGTCAGTGTAAGCCAAGAACTGAAAATCTGCATTTCTAGGATACCATAGTCCTAGACTTGGTGCTCCTTTGAGGTATCTGAAGATTCTTTTCACAGCAAACATGTGTAAATTCTTGGGATTGGCCTGAAATCTAGCACATAAACACGTTGCAAACATGATGTCAGACCTGCTTGCTGTGAGATACATCAAAGAGCCTATCATTGCTCTGTAATTGTGTTGATCAACATCTTCCCCCTCAAGGTTAGGGCCTAAGGATGTTGTCTTAGACATTGGAGTACCCAGAGCTTTGCAATCAGTGAACTTGAATCTTTCAAAAATATCATTGACATACTTTGATTGATTAATGAAAATTCCTGTAGGAGTTTGTTGTTGGGAATTCTAGGCTACTTTTCATTTAATCAATTTCAATTAATCGCATTAATTGACAAAATCAGTTTTCAGAAAATCAGATTAAACTATCAGATCAGATCTGACACAGCGGAAGCATTTAAATTTTATAACCTTTCGATTCGTAATCGAAACAATTCCCAAATCAGGATCCAGTTACAAATCGTTTAAACAACAATTAAATTAAATAACACAACCATAGGGGGTTTTAGAAATCGACCTTTACGAAGCGGTTCCAAATCCACACAATGGATCGGCAACGGTCTCGCTAGTTGACTCACTACGATTACCCGAGTCCGAATCTCGTCCTACGAAACCCCGGATTGGACCAAAACAGATTTTGGCTCTGCTCGGCTCATATCGCGGCTCGACACACGGTTCGGCTCGGTGGCCTTGGCTCGACCTGGCTCGGGCAAGGCAGCCCTCCTACGGCTCCTCTTGGTCCCTCGGCTTGGCTCGATGGCAGCCCGACGCTGCCCCTTGCTGCGGCCTGCTTGCAGCCCGGTCTCGGCTTGGTGGTGGTGGTTTGTGGCAGCCCAATAACCACACAAAATGGTGGTGGTAGGCGACGACCACAAAAGAGAGAGAAGGGAGAGTAGGTCAAAGACTTGTACCACAAATGTGAGAGGTTGGATCTACTTTTAAAGTCAAAAGTAGATCCACCTTTTTAGGATATAGGAATTTACCAATTCAAAATTGGAATACCCACCTTTTCTTTTACATTTTAAATTAAACTCATTTAATTTAGTTAAACTCTTTTAGTTATTAAACCATTTAATTACTACTCTCCAAATATTACTAACTAACAATTAGTTAGTAGCATTTAATAAAATGTCTGAAGTTTAATTAATTCTCAATTTGTTAATTAACATTTAATTAACAATCCCTCATAATAAATTTCAAAACTTTATTTGTTTAACGAAATTAATTATCTTTATAATTAATTCCCACCGATTATTATTTCCTAAATAATAAAAGCCATTTCGATAAAACCGACAATTCGTGATCGTATATTATGTTTAACAATTAAACATAAAGTCGTTGCCTTCTAAAGTGTAACTCTTTGGATCATACCTTTCATAGCAACGTTGAACTTATCGTTAATCGGACTTCCAATATCCAACAGTTTGATTCACTTGTAGTCCAAGAAAGAAAGTGAGTTCTCCCATTGAACTCATTTCAAATTTGGACTTCATCAGTGATTCAAAATCCTTGCAGAGAGATTCATTAGTGGAACCAAAAATAATGTCGTCAACATAAATTTGAACAAGCATAATATGTTGATTGGATTTCTTAAAGAATAGAGTGTTTTCGATTGTCCCTCTCTTGAAGTTGTTGGCCAATAGGAAGGAAGATAGAGTTTCATACCATTTTTTGGGAGCCTGATGCAACCCATATAGAGCTTTATCAAGCTTACAGACATGATCAGGAAACTTTGGATCTTCAAATCTATGTGGCTGACACACATATACTTCCTCATCAATCTTTCCATAAAGAAAGACACTTTTAACATCCATTTGAAAAACTTTGAAATTCTTAGCAGCTACAAATGCTAGAAATATTCGGATTGCTTCAATCCTTTCAACTGGAGCAAAAACTTCATCATAGTCAATGCCTTCCTCCTAGGTGTACCCTTGTACAACTAACCTTGCCTTGTTTTTGATGACAACACCTTTGTCATCCTTCTTGTTTCTGAAAACCCATTTTGTTCCAATGGCATACTTACCTTTAGGTAAAGGGCAAATCTTCCAAACTCTCTGCCTTTCAAATTGTAGGAGTTCTTCCTGCATGGCTTCTACCTAACTGCTATCTTTCAGTGCTTCAGCAACTTTCTTTGGTTCAATTTGCCGTAGAAAGCAAGAAAACAAACAGATGTTTGCTTCATGCATGGAGCTTCTTGTTCTTATTCCTTCCTCAACATTGCTAATGATATTCTCAACTGTATGAATGTTATGAATGCGAGTTCTTAGGGATCACATCCAGTTGTGAATTCAAATCCAGGTTGCTTGGCTCAAGGTTTGGAAGTACCACCTCAAGCTGGATTTCTGGTAGATCTTGAGGTCTCTGAGGTTGGACTGTTGTTGAATGATTTTGTCTGGGAGGAAGAGTTTCCAGAGTATTTGCTTCAACAGAAGGGCTTCCAACTTGTTCTTGACTCAGTGGAACAGAAGTAGAGTCACTTAAAGGAACAGCCTGAGAGGTGTTGGTTGTCTCATACTGTGAAACAACATCATGTGTTGAAGTGGATTCTGCCAAGATTTGTCTTGAAGCTATTGGCAGTTCAACACGAAAGTCTTCTTCTCTTATGTGCTTGGTGGAGTCCAAGGTAGTTATCTGTGGATCTGGAACATACTCTTTCTCAAGATTAAATGCAGATGTGAATTTATCAAGATCAAAAAACCAATCAAGGCCTATTCCAGGTTTATTGATAGTATGTTCATTGAATTGAACATTTGCAGACTCTTCAATAATCCCGGAATTTTTGATGTATATTCTATATGATTTGGCCTGTGAAGAGTACCCAACAAAGTAGCCCTCTACTGATTTCTCAGCAAACTTGGCTAGATGATCTTTGATATTCAAGATGGTGCATTGACATCCAAATGGTTTGAGAAACCCAATAAATGGTTTTCTCTTTTGCCAAATTTCATCAGGAGTCATACCATGAGATTTAACTACCAATATTCTATTTTAAACATAGCAGACATTGTTGACTGCTTCTGCCCAAAATGTTATTGGAAGTTTGGCATCAAATAACATGGTCCTAGCAGCCTCAATTAGTGTCATATTCCTTCTCTCAGTAACACCATTTTGTTGTGGAGTCCTAGGAGCACTGAATTGTCTTGTAATACCTTTAGATTCACAAAAGGAATTTAAAATATGGTTTTTGAATTCTGTTCTTTGATCTGATCTTATGATTTTTACTTGGTGGTCAATCTCATTCTCAACTCTAAGAATGAATGATTTTAAGATCTCAGTAGTTTCATCCTTGGTACTCAAGAAGAATACCCAGGTATACCTAGAAAAATAATCAGTGACCGCCAAGCAATACAATTTTCTACCTAGGCTTTTCACACTTGTAGGGCCAAACAAGTCCATGTGAAGCAGATGCAGGACTGTTGTTATGGAATTTATCTCTTTGGCATGATGTGATGATTTGTGTTGCTTCCCTTTCAAGCAGGCAACACATTTATCAACACAGATGAATTCTTTTGTTGGTAAACTAGTTACTAAGTTATTTTTGACGAGTTTATTCATATTTTTAAGGTTTACATGAGAAAGTCTCCTATGCCAAAGAGATGATTCATCAAGTGAAGCTTTTGAGACAAAGCAGTTTATATTGCTGAGTGGTGTAGCTGTGCTCATGTATAGCATATACATGTTGTTTCTTCTGAGGGCTCTGAGCAGAATTTGGTCATTTGGAACGACAAATCCTGGTTTCAGGACAATACATTCGTGCTCAGTAAACAACATGTTATGCTTTTGGTCACACACCTGTGATACACTCAGCAAATTATAGTTCAATTCTTTTACAAAATGCACATTCTCAAAGCTTACTTAGCCATTTGTGATTGTGCCCCTACCTGTAATATACTCTCCACCGGATCACTTCCAAATGCAACAGACCCTCCAAAGAATGGTTCATATTTGTGTAGATGACTCTTGTTGCCTGTCATGTGCCTGGAACAGCCGTTGTCAACAATCCACAAGTTGCTTTTTGATTCCTGTTGTCCCTGCACGTGACCAGAAGTGAATTAGTTCCTGATGGGAACCCAAGCCCATGTGGTCTTGGGTTTTCCATTGGCATCATTATACAAAAATTTCTTTGACATCATCTTTGGTGTAACAGATGATGAACTTGCTGCTGATGAGACAGGTGGTTGAACTTTTGGTTCAGATATTTCCTTTTTCTTCCAAATTGTCTTGACTTTTGTACTGGTCGGAAGAGCTTGCTTCTTCTGGCAGCCATCGGAAGCAAATTTTTTTCCTTCTCTTCCGATGGCTTGGTTTTGGCTGTCAAGTGAGGCTTATCTTCTGATGTTCTTCTTCTTCTGAAGGGTTGAGGTTTCTTATGTTTGTTGGAAGCAATCTTTACATGGGCTTCCGATGCTTTCTTTCCTTTGGAAGACTTCTTGACTTTTCTTTTCCAATTTTCAGAAGTCCTTGCTTCCAACTGCTTCTTTTGCTGCTTGATTGACTTGATACTTCTGGAAGCACATTGTTCTTCCGATGAGACAGATGATTTGTTCCATCATCCCTTTTGACTTCCTCATCCCTGTGGTTTTGAATGTACTCTTCTTCTTGGATTGTAGTAACATTCAGCAGCAAAATGATTTGTGTCTCCACACATCAGACACATTGGTTGAACATTTGTTGATTTCTGAAGCTTTTCTCCTTTGAGAAAAGCTGAACCATTCTTCACAGAACCAGATTGTTCTGACTTGGGGGTACCAGAAGGACTTTTGTTTGGATGATTTTTATGAGCTTTAGAGGTGCTTGCACTTCTATTTTCTGATCTAGCTCTATGGGACTTGTCACAGGGACAAGTGACATTCATTTGAAAAGGCACTCCCTATTTGTATATATTCAGCTTTGACAAAACTGATGAAGTTTTCTTATATTTCTTATTCCTTTTCATAATTTTCAAAGCAGGTTTTTCTTTTTCCAAAATAATGGTAGTATCTTCCTCAGATGAACATGTTGAGAAAGTAGGGCTTAGATCAATGAGGTCATCGTTTTGAGCAACCTTGTGTATGTCCAACACTTCATCATACACAAGATTGGTTTCTGGTTTACATCGAACCTCCACCATTGGAGTCTAGGCAGATGGAGGTTCCATTTTGTAATATCCCAACCCAGCCCCTCTTTTCTTTACCAGTTCAGATGTTTCACTCATTTTAAAGAGTTTTTCATACTTTTCTCCTTGACTCAAGAATTTGTCTATGTAAGACTCAGCCAATACAAGTTATGTCTTGGCAGTTGTTAACCTTTCCAAAAGATTGTTTATTTGACACTGTTTGTTAGTGTCTTCATGCTTTAAACTGGAAATGGTCTTTTCCAGTTCCTCAATCTTTTATTTATGATTTCTTTCAGCTTTAAAGAAATTAGCCTTAACAACTTGTAATGACTCGAGCTCATTACAGACTTGAGCATTAAACTGTTTATAAGCATTTAACTTTTCTAAACATTTAGAAGTACACATATCTTCTGTTACCTTGAATGTAGAGGTTGAGTCATTGGCCATCATGTCATTGTTGGATATAGATGCATCCTCAGCTTGAAAGCTCCAATCTGAAAAGTCGTGCTGTTCTGCAACATTTGCACTATTGGAGGAGCTAGATGTTCATTGGTTTGCCTGTCCAGATGTTGATGGCTGAGAGCTTGGGGATTTACACTACCTGGCAAAGTGCCCCAGCTGTTGACAGTTAAAGCCTTTAAGTTTGGACTTGTCTAGACCAAACCCGGTTTTCATGTTGTGTTTCTTAAACTATCTACCAGTTCTTTGATAGAACTTCTTTGCCCTGTAGGAAATCATGGCCATCTGGTAATTGATGTCCATCTCTTCAAGATCATCAGTAGGAATTCCATCTAAATCTTCATGGCATAGATGAAAATAGTTGGTCTCTTCAGCCATAAAAGCTCCTTGGCTTGACGTGAGCAGTGGAGTTGGGTTTGTGAATGGGTTTGAGTGTGAGGTTGATGGAGTTGGGGTTTCAGGAAAATTGACAATGGGTGTTGAAGTTGAGTGATAGATGGGTTGATAATATTGGTATGGTGGATTATGAATGGGTGCATATAGGGCTGCTGAACCTGAGGGTACAGAGGTAGGTCTAGGTTCTTGTGCATCAATTTCCATTTGGTACGCACTAAGTATACCAAATAGTTCTCCAAGCTTCAAAGTTCTCAGATTTTCTGTTCTACGAATGGCAACAGAGTAAATGTTCCATGCTTGTGGAAGTGATCTAAGAAACTTTCTTATAACATCTTGGTTATCCGTCTTTACTCCTGCGGCTACCAACTCATCGACTAATTGGACATACCTAAGATATTGAGAAGACATCTTCTCGTTGTTTTCTTGGCAGAAGTTCTCAAACTTCTATTTCAGCATGTCCTTCTTGTTTTCTTTGACATCTTCTGACCCCTCGTACATCTGCTGCAAAGAGTTCCACAGCTCCTTTGCAAACTTGCATTTCTTGAATGCGTTGATGATTGAGTTTGGGATCGCTATCTGGGTCAGCCATAGTGCCTTTGAATCCACAGTTTGAAGTCTTGGTTCCTGATGAAACCCTCCATCCTGACCTTCCATGTATCATAATCATCTGGAGTGAACATGGAAGGCTTATTGAAAGTACCATTCTCAGTGTCATGCTTGCTAACAGTTGACATTTTGACTAAGAGATAGCTTGAAAAACAAAGAGTTGTGGAAGATAAACAACTGATAACTTAAGAATGGTTAGTTGCTTATGTTAAAGAGCCAAAGCTCTGACACCACTTATTGGATCGGCTTATGTAATCTACACAACACTATCACAAGTTATCTTCTACAAAGTTGATAGTTGCGAAAATTCTATCAACTTAGTTTGTAAAACATATTGAAATACAATACAGAAAACAGTTATAAGTTCAAGGTCAAAGTATATTGCATTCAACTGTTAAGCTTTACAACACTTAGCTCAAGCACACACTCGTACATTGCTAACTAACAAGTGAACGTATTTATACTAAGACCTACAGTTGTATCCTCATAGGGATACAAAGCTGGACAAAATACTAGAAACAAACTAATGCTAAAACTAGTATCTGTTATGGACTTGACAGGCCAAGCCGTATTAATTACAATTAATACAATAGACTCCATTGACTTTTACAATAAATACCTAGACTACAAAATGAATTAATGTAAAGGAATCTCTGTAGTTTTGACAAATCTCCTGTGCTGCTAACTGTCATAAGAATGTCTTCTGTGTTGCTCTTCAAGGTAGAAAACAGCTCTGATTATTTCTACAAGTGTATGGAATCTTTGTCAGAAGAAAGTCTTCGGAAGTCTATGTAGATGGAAGCTGCTGAGCATGTTATCGGAAGCTCTTGTCTTCGGAAGCCTTTGTATTCGGAAGATCTTGTCATCAGAAGCTTGATGTAATTCTTTAAGTGCTGAGGAGGGCATCGGAAGCTTCACTCTTGTGTAAGCCTTCGGTAGGAAAGAGTTAACCTTCGGAAGAAACATTGCTTCTGAAGGTTAATTTCTTCCTTCCGAAGGCTGTCAGGCTTTGCAGGGTTCAATACTTAGTCAAAAGTCTTTGGTGAGCATCAGCCTTTATTATACTTCACAGAAGTTCAATGGCACGAATAGAGAGATTCATTAGCTCGTTTGTTTCGTGTGTTCCCTGGAGGATTTCGAACACACCGCGCTTGGAAAGGATCGGACCATCTATTCCATGACCGGAACAAAGAAGGATACACGTTATACAACGAGATAACTGGAAAGAGACTCTCTCTTGACCTAAATTTCCGGTTTGACAAGCCTCAACGAAAATTATACGCCTCCATACGGATATATTTTTAGTAGAAAGGTGTGGTGTCATTCGGTTAAGGCTTGCAACTTTGAAATGGAGGGTTGGGTGTTCGAATCCCACCCACTGTTTTTTCACTACTTTAACGAACAAAATTCTTTCGTTGCTTTCACGAACAAAATTTTCATTTGTTAGTTGAACTATTTTCCGTAGTTTCACTTTGAACCCTAAATTTTGGACTTTTATTTTTAAATCCCCTCCTATTTTACTCATATATTTTTAATGTTCACATTCTTTTATAAAGTCATTACGTTATCAGGTAATATACATGATTCAATTAATTTGATCATGATTACCTCATGAATGCTTATATAAGTTTCAAACACAAACAACCACATAAATTTTGCGTGTTACTCACAAGCTTTTAACACGTTCTACATTATTAAGTGTTTGTATCATTTATATTATTTTGATCGTAATTACATCATAAACATTTTATTACTGTATATAAAAAAGGCAAACATAATGATTGTTTGTAAAAAACAATAAATGAATGATAATATTATTTAAATAAGTAATAATTATTAATTCTTTTTTAATTTATTTGTATATTTTATGTTGTGTTTATTGATACTAGATTTTACGACTAGACATGATCATCCTTTTGTTTTGGCGTGACAGACATATTTATGACGAGTACATTTTAGGCTTTATGTCATAGTGACATGCTTTTATATATGTATTTTGATATTCAGAATTAAATATGTGTCCTGATATTCACAGTCGTGTGGCAGTGGAATTCTCACCGCAACATGCAGTGAACCCACTAGTTTAATATACAAACATACGGTTATATCTGTTCTATACTTGAAGATGGTATATTTAGGTTGCATATATTGAGCCAACCCAATTAAACCTTGGTTTTTAGTACTCTTTATAAAGATGCAAGCACCCAGTTAAGAGTATGTGTGATACATCTACGACTTTTCTACATATGTGAAGATGATAGATTTAGGTTTTATAGAGCCAACCAAAGGGTTTCTACTCTAGTTGTATTAAAGGTTTTAGGTTAGAGTTTATCTGTAAACAGTTGCTTCAAAATAAGCATGAGGTTTTCTCAGTATAGGTTTCCTTTTTAACGATAGGATCAAGTTGCATGTTTGCCGAGTGATATTTAACGGTAAAAAAAGGGTTTTATAGAGCCAAACTCAATTAAATCTTAGTTTTTAGCTTTCTTTATATTGATACAAACAGACATTTATGTCTATACGTGTTTGAGGATAATAGATGGGGCTCTCATGACCCGTTACATTATTGTTGTCTTCAATGAACTTTGAAATTTTCAAGCAAGTTGAGAACTTTTTAAAAAAATGATTACTAAAAGTTTTCAAAACACGACAATATATATTATGTCTAACATTAAAACCAAACGGATGCACCTATCCAATTTTTTAACGGCTAAAACATATTCATCAATACTACTTCTAAAATACATCTTTTTCTTAAGTGTCCGTGTCTCATTATAAAGCAATTTTAGAAGCAAGTAACATATGATTAGTGGTATATTATTTTTAAAAACTACAAATTGCAATATAATAAAAGGTGTCACCCTACCCTAGTTTTTAACTAGAGAATTAAATTCTCAAAAAGATGATAAAAATAAAATAAAATAAAATCTAGCTTTTTTACTTGGAGATTCAATTACATAATTAGTAACGAATGGGTTTATCTATACCCCAAATAATGTTCATCGAAATATTCAAAACGTTTATAGCCTTTGGGGCATTTACATATTTCCCCCCTCCAAATATCATTTATTACATATATACCCAACCAAAAAAGTCAATTACATATTTCTCCTTTTTAAAAGATAGTTCCCCTTCAAAATAAACTAGTCAATTACATATTTCTCCATCCCAAGGGGAAATATGTAATTGATTTTAAGGGTTGTAAGGCTCTCATTAGGGGATATATGTAAATAATTCTTGATTAGAATTGAAATTTAACGGCGTATAATTACACAAATGACCTCGTATCAATTACTTTATAAGAAGGCATTCTCATAACCTTCAAACATAGAGGTGATGAGTTTGAGTTCATTTGGTGTAATATATTCCAAGTGACCTTTAGGTGGCAACTTTCCTCTAAATCTTCGCTATGAATGAGAGACATTCATATTAGTAATGTTGTCGCTTTTGCCAGCTGGCTATTTCTAATCTTGTCATTGTCTTCTAGATTATTTACCAAAACTTCAAATGGGTTACTTTGTAAAACAGTAAACAAGTTTCTCAATTGTTTCAATTGAGTCATAAGAATTTTTTTCTTTGTAAAGTCACTTAACTTTCAGTAGGTGTTCCAATTATATATAATTATTTATAAATATTTAATTTTTTTTAAATTAATGGAAGCAAATGAAACACATGAATATTTATAATTAAGTATATGACCATTATTTTTGCCCAATTTGACATAAATTTAACAATTTTGAACTATTAATTCATGATTTTTTTTTCTTATCAATTACATCTTATTTCAAGTTAATTATAAAAATATTTCACTGATTATTAATGAAGATTTATTTATTGCCTTCATTAATTTTAAAAAATTTAAACAATTCTAAAAAAATACATAGGATTTAAACACTTACTGAAAGATAAGTGACTTTAGAAAGACAAAAAAACTTTTAGTAACTTTAGCGAAACATTAGAAAAACTTGATAACTATTAGATGACATATTCTCAACTTCAAAATACTATCACGCTATACAGTTTTTTTGCAAGTGCTAGCTGGATCTTTCTAATCTTGTCATTGTCTTCTTGATGATTTACGAAAACTTCAAAATATTCTCATGATATACACATTTTTGCATAAAAACATACAATAATAAATAATAGTGTTAATGCCTGAGCTAGATCGCTCTTTCTTAATCCTGCCATTAAATCCTATAAAACCAACCAACCAACCATATTGACATTCAAAGACCAGAATAACATTCTTAACTAGAATGATGAGACTTTTAAGAACCCTTCTTGTTCTCTTCCTGCAATTTACCTTCACCTCAGAGGTGTTTAGACAAATACTAAAGATGACAAGAATATTTTCTTTTACAAGAACGGATATAATCCCAACATTGAAGCCTAATTAACACTTTTTGAAGAGCTACGAAGTTGACTGGCAAGTGGAACCGATGCTCATTGAATTGCGGTAACACGGCGTCCCTCGAATGTCCCACTTCAAGAACGTTTCGTCCAGGTTCAACTTGAGAACAATGGTGGCGAGGTTCTCACTATAATAATTGACACAAAGAATGTCTTTGCGTGGGTTATCTTGTTGGCAGTACTCTTCATGCAACTTTGTACTATTTAGATGACATTCTGAGAAAAACATTATTTTATGCTTTCCCCGGCAAACAATATACTCAATTTCCACTACGCTTCACTGGCAACTATGACAGTCTTTCAGATAGATAGAGTCCTGAAATTGGACACAGTGCCCGAAATGACGCCATCATAAATTTATATTACAGACAATCTCAACCCAACACGATGTTGATGACCATTTAATTGGTGGCATAAGCAGTAATTAGGATAAGGTACATTGAACATCTTATCCGATGAAATATGTTGGGGCATAATCTAAACTTCATACAAGACCCTAGGGCCATAGGCATGGAGAACTGATGGTTGGATTTATCCGAGTAGATCCAATGGTCAGATGAGTCAGGAGTCTTTCTTAGGACCATTCTGGTTCGAAGTGTGCTGAACAAAATTGTTCTAATAAAAAGTGTAGTAGGTGTCATGACTCAAGCAACGACTGCTCTAATGTTGTACCGATGTAACCCCAAAGCAATAAGAATGCCAGTTCCGATTGTTTTTGGGGTTGACGAGCAGTGTATGTATGGCGAGACAACCACAAATATCATCGGAAGGGAGAGGCTATGCATGGACGTTAAAGATAACCAATACAATAATGGAAATGACATTATTTTGTGGGGATGCGGAAATGCTCAACGTAACTGGACCTTCAAATCTGATGGCACCATCCGGTCCAATGGAAAATGCTTGACAACCTACGGTTGTACCTCTGGAAATTATATCATGATATTCGAGTGTGATAAAGTTGTGCCTGAAGCTACCATGTGGTTTCTTTATAATGCATACCATCATGAATCATAAAGAAGGCCTTGTCATAGCCGCTAAGACCTCCACTCAAGGGACCCTGTTAACGGTAGCTGAGGATAAAAATTCTTTGACGCAAGCTTGGAGTGCCGGAAACTATACACAACCCGCCATTAGTTATATTAGCGGGTTTCATGTAATGTTCTTGCAGACCAATGGTGCCAATGCCCGTGTTTGGCTATCAAATTGTGTTATTCGCCCCGTGCCACGCAACAGTGGACACTCTGTGGTGACATAACTATTCGCCTCTACAGTGACTGCACTCTCTGTGTGACAGCTTGGATATCATCATCCTCCTTAAATTCCAAGACTAGGGAATTCAGCGGTGGACTTTCAAGGCTGACGTCACCATTTTAAACTCTAATGCTCAGCTAGTTAAGGATGTCCGGGATAGTGATGTGTCTCTTTAAGAAATCATTATCCTAACCAAAACTGATTGGCATTCTAAGGCATATGGCTTCCATAACATGCATCTAAGTGCATAAGTATGTCTACATAACACTTGAAGAATAAGATGCATAGATGCAATCTAATAATGAATATCGATCTAAATAAGAGTGGGACTTTGTTTAGTTGCTTAACACTCCATGTGGCTTAGTGCATCCTATATTGGTTGGGACTAAAACACTTATAGAGTTGTAAGTGAAAAACTTACAACGATGTTACGTCTTAAACGGTAACGAATTTTCGCAAACTCATAAAAGAATAAAGCGTTTTATATGTGTTACAATGATGTTAAAAAAATCAAGATTTTGCTTCATATTGGCAAAGTTATCTGGGTTAATGCTTTAATTGTGGGTTATTATTTGAAAATTACCCTGTATATATATATATATATATATATATATATATATATATATATATATATATATATATATATATCATGGTTATAAAGGTGATTGGCGCTAGGTGGATTGGAATTTTTATATGTAATTTTACAAATATATATTATATACACATATCAATAATATTAATCCCATAAATATTTCAAATAATTAAAAAAATAAATTTAAACATAGTAAATCAAGCATTTCAAAGTTTAAACTTAAATACCGGAACAACAAAAGAAGATCGAAGACTCGAACAATAAAGAAGATTGAAGCAGAGTTCAAAGTTTAGAGAAAAATTTTGTTTTTTCAGAAACATATTAAAGATTTTGGGTTGAGAAATTCCTCGAATAATCATGATCTGGTCCCTTTTAACAAGAAAAAAAACTCAAAAAAGACAAAAAAATATATTACTAGGCTGCCTAGGCCCCGCCTAACGCCTAGGTCAAAATCAACATAGTATAGGGGCGCCTAGGCGGCAGATATTTACAACCATTATATACATATACATATACATATACATATACATATACATATACATACATACATACATACATATATATAGGGAGATGATCAAATGTTAACCCATGTTTATTGTGTTAAACGAATAACTACATCTTATTACTTTGGGACTCACATTAAAGTCAATCTAAAGGTGTATGTTTTTTTATTTGATGTAGGGTCAACTTACATTAATAAAAAAAGAAGAAAAAACTTAAACCTTTAAATTTACTTTAATGTGGGCCCCAAAATAATAAGATGTAGTTTTTCGGTTAACACAACTAATCACAGTCATTACCAATTATTTTTTTTTTTTACTTTTTTCTTTTTTTTTTGTTTCTTATTATTATAAGGAAAGAAATATATTTAAAAGAAAAAAATTCAAAAACAAATGTGTTTAATGTTATTACATATATGTAACTTTACAAGTTACAGGCGAAACTTTTTGAGTTATATATGCGTAACTTCGTGATATACATATCTTTATTAATTTTTTTATTATAACATTCTTAACCTTTTAATTAAAGATTATGGGAAAAAAAGTTAAAAATATATTGGTAAGTATGATTTTTCTTAGTTTTCTCCCAAATCAAGAGTTTTCATATTAAACTTCCTCTATATATATATATATATATATATATATATATCCATTTCAATTTAAGTATTTATGTTTGTTTTCATTATTTCCGCTTCAATTGTAGCAATATGAACTCCACGGATCGTTTGATTTGTATAAAATTTGGAATGGGTTGGAAAATGGAACTACCGAATCACAAGTGACTCCCCCTAGACATGTGCTTTACTTGACAGAGAATGTCACACCTCCACCTCTCGTCACCTGTTGATGATGTCACTCGTCTCACTGAGAAGGTTGCGGAAGCATAGTGGTGATGTCTCGGACATGGGGGGTGACTTACTTGATCCGATATGTAACACCCCGACCGATGGCGGAAACGTCGGGATGCCACGAGGGATGTGTAGATTGTTCATAAGCTCGTGGCATCTAATTAAATCATCACATAACAATTAATCAACCAAATTAATTACATCAAAAATCATGTTCATCATGAATTAGTTACATCAATTACACAAAAGATTTAGCTATCTAACTAAATTCTACTCATCAGAATTTCAGTTATTTAGCTAAGTCCAAGATCCTACGTGATGATGTCCCAAAAGAATGTAGAGCTATCATGCCCTACTTACTTGTCTTCGTTCCCTGAAACATGTAAAAATCAAGTGTCAACTACGAAGTAGTTGGTGAGTAATCATAAGTTTTATATTTAAAAATGTTTTACAAAATGATTGTAAAGGTTTATAGTTTTATGAGAAATTCCACATGAGCACCTGCGAGATAATCCAACACATAATCCAACACACAATCACAAACACACAGTCACATAATCAAATAATCATATATAATCATAGAAAATCAATCACATCCATCTTCAACCAGTCTCAATCATCAATATTCTCAATTAGTATAAGTGACCATACATGGATTCAATGTGATTAACCGAAGTTAAAGACAATGATTCATGGAGTGGTGGCAACCACGTGACAATACATGCGATCGTTGCGGATGACTGAAGTCAACAGTAACGACTCATGGAGTTGTGATAATCCAAGTGGCAATACATGCAATCATTACGGATGACCAAAGTCAACAACAATGATTCATGGAATAGAGATAATCCGTGATAATCAATAAATAATGTAAGTTTCATAATATGAATATCATAATGATAAACATGTGTCATCCTTGTGTTATCAAAATAATATTTAAATTGGTATACATGTTTCACCTCCGAGTTTAAAACAGAAAGATTTAAAAGGAGGTTATGAGAACTCACCTGAGTCCTTAGAATCAGTGTGTTCGTAAAATGCGCGCTCGCGTATACAAATCAACAACAACTCAATCACCTTCAATTTTCATGTGTTTCGTGTTCATAAGTATTTGTGTTCTATTCAAGTCAACTATCCGTAAGTGTTAACTTTAAATCGCTAAGTATTGTCTTAACTTAGTTTATTTACCCTAAGTTAAATGGTAATACCTAATGTTTCATTATCGATTATCACAAGATGAAGTTTTAAATCCGTTAGTTTTAAATCTCTCACCAATGATAAATAAATTGTGAACTCTTTAGGTACATTCACATAGATAAGTGTGCCCTAAGTTGATAACCCTTATCTTACACACACATATGTTTGTTCCCATAGGCATGCTTTAAATTAATTTGACCACCATAAGCTTTAAGTTATTAAAATCAATTCAATTTTAAAGAAATTATTTGTTTAAGTCATACTCATAAATTATTACCATTTTATAATATTTCATATTTCCAGCTTACATTATTCATAAAAAGGTGGTGGTCCTTATATTCATGCATGCAATAGATGTACTTAATCTCCAACCCTTTTTGTTTAACCCTATTTCGAGATTCCCGGTTCAGCAATCCCCCATGGTTCGGCCCTATTAGGTTCGCTGCTCA
Organism: Mikania micrantha; assembly: GCA_009363875.1. NCBI lineage: Eukaryota > Viridiplantae > Streptophyta > Magnoliopsida > Asterales > Asteraceae > Mikania > Mikania micrantha. Next base: position 53,037,237 of record CM018698.1, on the reverse strand, counting down.
ATATAGTTGGGTTGTCCAAGGGTTCGGCGGAGATGATAGTTGGCAGCCCTTAAGGCTCGGCCGAATGGTTTGCGGCTCCTAGGCTTGTGACCACCTAGGGTTCGGCTAAATGATCCGACCCTCCCAAGGTTCGCATCTGTTTGGGTTCGCCGCATCATGTAGGTTCGTTCCATGGCAAGGTTCGGCCACATGAAATGGTTCGCTCAAGCCAAGCTTCGCCGGCACCTAGGTTCGGTCCACGGCAAGGATTCGGCTCTTTAAGGTTCGTCTAGTTAGGAATTGTCAGCCATAGGTTCGCTAGCCTAGGGTTCGTAGCCCCTAGGTTCGCTGGTTATAGGTTTGGGCGAGTAGGTTGGCTGCCAAAGAAGGTTCGTCCAAGATGAGAAGGTTCGGCTCCCTTGTTCAGCATGTCTAGGGTTCGGCCCAAGTGTGGACAGGTTCGGCCATGGATGTTACAGGGTTCGGCTCTTGCTGTGTCACGAACCAGCCCCTCATCCTCTTCATGCCATCTAGTTCCAATCGTTTTCAGGTTCATCAATGGCTCCCTTGGGTTTAAACCCACTTGTTTTTTACGCAGAAAACCCTAAACCCGGTTGAGACTTGGTAGACACCTAAATACATTAAGTTTTAACAAAAACCGAAAAGTAAATCTATAAATTTTACCTCGAAATGTTGATCAACTGACGAGTTTCTTTGTATCTTCTTGTTCTCCTTGATTCCCCGGTCGTTTAGGCTCCAAGATCTCGCGAATCGGTTGAGAAATGAAGAAGAAATCTTAGTGAAAAGTTTTAGAGAGAGAGGGTGACGAACCTCTTGTTCTAGTGAGAGAGTGGAGATGGTGGAAATGAGAAGAAAGAGGAAAATCCCTTCTCTTATATCGCGTATTGTCCCCACGTGCTCGGTCTCGTTTTAATCGCGTTAAATCCCGTTAGTTGCTCGGTTTTTCCTCGTAAATATTTATATACTTAAAACATTAATGGGTTTAAATAATGATGTTTCGTTTTAACAAAATGGTTTTAAATGAAATAGTTGCGTAAAACGATTCCCGTTTTATTTTTGTTAAACTTTTATTTATTTAAAGTCATTTGTTTTAGATTGTGATTCCTAATAAAAGTTATTAATCTGTTATTCTTATTTTAATATCGTTGATTATTATTTCGTTATCTCGTCGAAATTCGTTACTCACGTACGTATTCGTAAAGGTCGTCACCTTTCCAAATCCGACGCTTGTATCGTATTTCGATTCGATTTACGATTTATGGAATATCGTTCCAGAATATTTTCCCTAATAATTATATTCGTGTGAATCGTCACCCACGCGAATACATTTATTTATTTAATATTTCTGAATTAATATTCGCGTTTAAGTTATGTTCGTAACCTCACAATCGCGCAATTATTTTCAATAGTGCTTTCATTATTTTATTATCTTTAATATTATAAATTTCCAATCCAGATCCCACTAAACCATATCACTGACACATCCGTGATAGACCGAAATATGCATATGTATAGGACATATGTAGGGGTCAGTCGCTACTGCCCCAGCCACCGTCCCACCGCTATTTCGATAAACCATGACCATGTGTCTTTGACTGTGTTTAGTAACCCAACAATACTCAACTCAAAATCCTTACCAATTCCAAACCAGTAATCCATAACATCTGAAATGTATCTGCAATAAACACTCTAGTTCTGTTTAGTTGTGTTTCAACTAAACTCCCCATGGTTTATGCATATAATAATATTTACTCAATATGTATACCAATTATCAATAATATCATCCAATAATTCATTATCATTAATAATTATCTTATCAGGTCGTAACAGTACAGTTGTACTTATGTACGGACAATCTGAAATACAGTGATGTTACAGTCTCCCTAGTTAAGGGAATTTCGTCCCGAAATTTAACTTGGAGTGACTGTAGTGAATAAATGTGGATACTTAAGCTTCATCTAATCTTCCCGCTCCCAGGTGAATTCCGGACCACGCTTCGACTCCCAACGTACCTTGACAATTGGAATTCTACTGCGTTTGAGCTTTTTAACCTCGCGATCCATTATCTCCACTGGTTTTTCAACAAAGTGCATGGTATCATCGATGCGAATGTCATCGAGTGGTACCTGAAGATCCTGATCAGCTAAGCACTTTCTCAAATTGGACACGTGAAATGTTGGATGCACGTTACTAAGTTCAGGAGGAAGTTCCAACTTGTAGGCAACCTTCCCGATTCGTTCAATGATCTTAAAAGGGCCAACATAACGTGGAGTGAGCTTACCCTTCTTCCCGAATCGCACAACGCCCTTCCATGGCGATACTTTTAGTAATACCATATCTTCAACCTCAAACTCTAAAGGTTTCCGTCTTTTGTCCGCGTAGCTTTTCTGTCGACTACGTGCAGCCAACAGATTGTCACGAACCTGGCGGATCTTGTCAGTCGTTTCTTGAATAATCTTAGGACCAGTAATTTGCGATTCGCCGACCTCGGTCCAACAAATAGGTGACCGACATTTTCTACCATAAAGAGCTTCAAACGGTGCCATACCAATGCTCGCGTGATAACTGTTGTTATACGAAAACTCGACCAATGGTAAATGGCTATCCCAATTGCCACCGAAATCGATGACACAAGCTCTCAACATGTCTTCCAATGTTTGAATCGTCCGCTCCGTTTGACCATCCGTTTGAGGATGATAAGCGGTGCTAAGATCCAATCTTGTTCCAAAAGCTTCATGAAGTGATTCCCAAAGTCGTGCCGTGAAACGAGCATCATGATCCGATATTATGCTCAAAGGGATCCCATGTCGGCTAACGATCTCATCCACGTAGATACGAGCTAATTTCCGTACAGGGTACGTCTCGCGTATCGTTAAGAAATGAGTCGACTTGGTTAGTCTATCAATTATCACCCAAATACTATCCTTACCGTTTGCGGTTCGTGGGATTTTGGTAATAAAATCCATGGATATATTCTCCCACTTCCACATAGGTATCTCTGGTTGTATTAACAATCCCGAAGGTCGCTGGTGTTCTGCCTTGACTTTCGCACAATTAAGGCACTTGGACACATACTCAGCAATATCCTTCTTCATTCCAGGCCACCAGTATAAGGCACGAAGGTCTTGATACATCTTGTCAGCGCCGGGATGGATTGAGTAATGGGACTTATGAGCTTCATCCAAAATCATCATTCTAAGATCATCCCGGTTCGGTATCCACAACCAATTCAAATAATACATCAAACCATCATCCTTAGTTTCCAATAATATCTCAGCCCCGCAAGACATCTCATTTTTCAAGGTGTCTTGAGTCAATGAATGTTGTTGGGCTGCGAGAACATCATTATGGAGATTAGTGTGCACTCGGACACTATGGATCTGAACTTGACTCTTGCGACTAAGCGCATCTGCTACTACATTTGCTTTACCAGGATGGTAGCGAATTTCACAGTCATAATCGTTCAACAGTTCAACCCATCTCCGTTGTCTCATTGTTATTCCTTCTGATTGAGAATATGTTGCAAACTCTTGTGATCTGTAAAGACTACACACTTAGTGCCATAAAGATAATGTCTCCATATCTTCAAAGCAAACACGACTGCGCCATGTTCCAAGTCGTGTGTAGTGTAGTTCTTCTCAGGAATTTTCAGCTGTCTCGATGCATATGCCACGACCTTTCCCCGTTGCATGAGGACACAACCGAGACCTAGGTTGGATGCATCACAGTAAACCACAAAATCATCATTTCCATCAGGCAGTGTCAAAACAGGAGCATCACAGAGTTTCTGCTTCAAAGTCTGGAACGCCTCTTCTTGCTTTGGTCCTCACTCATATGGTTTGTTCTTTTGAGTCAAAGAAGTGAGAGGGACAGCAATCCTGGAGAAATTCGAAATAAACCGCCGATAGTAACCGGCAAGTCCAAGAAATGATCGAATCTTCGTCGGTGTCTTCGGTGTACTCCAATTCTTCACCGCATCAATCTTCGCAGGATCCACGTGAACACCCTTTTCATTGACTATGTGTCCCAAGAATTGAACTTCCTTAAGCCAAAATTCACATTTAGAGAATTTAGCATACAGCCGCTCCTCCCTTAGGATCTCCAAAACCAACTTAAGATGTTGCTCGTGTTCTTCTTTGCTCTTTGAGTATATCAGAATATCATCAATAAAGACAATCACAATTTTATCCAAGTATGGCCTGCAAACACGGTTCATGAGGTCCATGAAAACCGCTGGTGCATTGGTAAGGCTGAAGGGCATTACCAAGAATTCATAATGGCCGTATCTTGTTCTGAAAGCCGTCTTGGGAATATCATCATCATGTACACGAAGCTGATGATACCCAGACCTCAGATCGATCTTCGAAAACCATGCCGAGCCTTGAAGTTGATCGAAAAGATCATCAATGCGCGGCAAGGGATATCGATTCTTAATGGTCAGCTTGTTCAACTCGCGGTAATCTATGCACATTCGGAATGACCCGTGCTTCTTTTTGACAAACAGGACCGATGCACCCCATGGCGAATGCCTCGGGCGGATAAATCCCTTATCAGTCAGTTCTTGTAATTGGCTCGCCAATTCTTGCAACTCCGAAGGCGCAAGTCTGTAAGGAGCTTTAGCGACTGGATTCGCACCAGGTACTAAGTCAATCCAAAATTCTACTTGGCGTTCTGGTGGAAGACCCGGCAAGTCGTCTGGAAATACTTCAGGAAAATCTCTTATCACAGGAACGTCTTCAATGCTCTTTCCTTTCTCTTTCTTTTCCACAATATGTGATAGAAACGCTATACCCTTCTTCCTAAGGTACTTGTGTGCTTTAGTGCATGACATCAGCTTAAGACCTTTACTAGAAGTTTCCCCAAAAACTTTTAAAGTTTCCCCCGAAGGTAAGGGAATACGAATGTATTTCTCATGACAAACAATCTCCGCTTTGTGGGTGGCTAACCAATCCATGCCTATGATAACATCGAAGCTACCGAGATGCATAGGTATAAGATCAATTGGGAAAACGTGATCATTTAAGTTCACCATACATCCAATAATAACAGTGTCAATATCAATAGTGTTTCCATCAGCCACCTCCATGTTAAACGGTTTATCTAAATGTGTACGTGTTCTACTAAGCATGCATTCAAAATCATATGAAACGAAACTCCTATCGGCACCAGAATCAAATAAGACACATGCATAAGAGTTGTTGATCAGAAATGTACCGTTGACCACATCCTGGTTGGCTTGAGCAGCTGGAGCATTCAGTTGAAACGCTCTGCCTCTTGCCACCCGTTGATTGTTTCCTGTCAGTCTTGGGCATTGATTTCTGAAATGACCCACTTCACCACACTCATAATAGGCTCTTGCCTGTACAGGTACCTGGCGAACGGGTACAGCATGAATAGGTTGTGCGTGTGGAGCTGGCATTGCAAGCGGAGCAGGTTGCATCCTTTGTGTTTGCGGTGCACTCCGACACACGTTAGCAAAGTGACCAAACTTGCCGCAGTTGTTGCAGACGCGACAAGGCAAGTTAGGTGCGTGATGATATCGGCAGGTATTACATTGGGGAGTATTCCCAACATAATTTATGGCAGTGCTGTTGTTCGATGATTGCTGAGGAGACTTTACAGCTGGAGTAGTAACCACAAAGTTTCTAGTCTTTCTCTTCTTGTTGCTGCTTTTGGAAAAGCTACCTTGTTCAGTCTTGACCTCATTTGAGGTCTCTTTGGCAGATGATTTGGTTTCAATCTTCTTCGATACTTTCCTTGTGAGTGTTCTAGCCCTTACATGGTTGTTAGTCAATGTTGCAGATAGACGGATTGCAGCCTCCAGTGTTTTAGGGTTGCTTCTGTAGACAGTGTCCTGAATCTGCATAGGCAAACCGCCTATATACTTTTAAATAGCTCTCTCCAATGGCGGCACTAGATGAGGCACTAGCAGACTATACTCATGAAAACGAGTATTGTAGATGACATTCTCCCCGCTATGCTGCTTGAGTTCCCAGAACTCAGTCTCCAGTTTCCTCATCTCACTGCGAGGACATAATTCAGTGGTCATCAGGTTCTTGACCTCCATCCATGACAGTGCTAGGGCAACATCAACTCCCCTAGTTCGCTTCTCGCCATTCCATCATGTCAGTGCTCTCTTTTGGAAAACACTACTGGCATAGCGTACCTTCATATTTTCGGGGCAATCACTGTTGATGAAGGTATTTTCCATACTCTCAAACCACTGCAGCAGACCAGTGGCTGTTTCAGAACCCGTAAACTTCAGTGGATTATAGGAGTTGAAGTGTTTGAATGTGCAGACTGGTGGGTTTGCACCACCTCTGTTCTGATTGAAAGTCTGATTGGCTTGAGTCAGTTGATTCACTAACCCAGAAATGACATTTGCTAACTCTTGCATGCCGGAGTTGGCATTACTGTTAGCATCTTCAGAGTTCGTATCATCTCCGTTGTGACGGTGTGGTGGCATGTTTCTGAGGATATTAGAAACATGTTACTACCGTTTACAACGTAAGCCATACACACTATGGTCAAATGAGTTCATTTAAACAGTTAGGATTACATATAGGAACTATATTTCTCTCATATTTGTCTTTAAACTCATATCGGTATATTAATTTCCTAGTATTATACTAAAGTATCCTAATTGGTCATATCTAATATTAGCTAACTAATCCTAGGTTTCAAACATTCTCCACCCTATACCAACATTGACAACCTCCCGATGCAGTGCAACCAGCTTATATATAGGGCATACATAGATTTGACCACAGTCGCCTCATACGCCGTCCCACCACCGTTGCATTGCACCACGATTATGCCCTTATTAGAATTTAGGGTGTATCATGTATCTTCCCATTGTCTCACATCACAAACTCTATCCTATGTCGAATAATTTTGAGTGAAGTGGTCTTTAGTTCCCTTGGACAATTAGGTTTGCCTAATGTCTAAGTTCACCTGACATATAGGTTTGCCTATTTCTAAGTTCACCTAATTTCTAAGTTCACCTGACATTAAAGTTTCCCATAATGTCCAAGTTCACTATCAATCCATACTAAATCCCAATGTTCATAATTATCAATAAGGGTTCATATCATCACTGAGTGCTCTTATGGTCACTAAGTGTTCATATCCTCCCTATAGTTTATTCTCATCAAGTGTTCATACCATCATCAAGTGTTGGTATCAAAACTATGCGTTCCTATTTCCACTAAGTGCCTATATCATCATCCAAGTCTTCAGTCCATCGCTACGTGTTCGTATCGTTCGTTGATCCTATTCACCCCACGTGTCCAATAAGTGTGTTCATAAATGAGTTTATATGTGTTCATCAAATATGATCATCCAAAGAATCAATCCAAACCAACCTTAACCAACATTCCATCAGCCATAACCTCACAACATATCCTAATAACATCCTAAGTTCCTGACACTGACAGACCCCCAATATACTACAAATGGTATATGTATAGGGCATATGTAGGGGTCAGTCGCAACTACCGCAGCCACCGTCCCACCACCTTTGTAGTATACCACGAGTGTGTCCTAGTCTGGTGATCAATAATCAAACAAATAATTCCTAAAGCAGATAAATTCCTAAGCAGTTAATTCCCTAAGCAATTAATTTCTCAAACGGGTAGTTCCCATATTCTTCAATACTGACATCCACCTAATGGATCGTAAATGGTATATATATAAGGCATATGTAGGGGTCAGTTGCAACTGCCCCAGCCACCATCCCACCACCTTTACGATACACCACGTGCATGTCCTTATCGAATCATTAGGGCACACGTAAGCAATTAATCAGTAAGTAGCATATGTATATCAGATGTATAACAGGAGTTCAGTTAACATGTAATAAACACATAAGAATGAAATCCTGAATATACTAACTAGTGTATGAAATAATTCATACTAGGGTATCCTATGGTTATAGACTAGGTCAACCATTTCTAGTAACCTAATTCCCTATAACCCAGGCTCTGATACCAATCTGTAACACCCCGACCGATGACGGAAACGTCGGGATGCCACGAGGGATGTGTAGATTGTTCATAAGCTCGTGGGCATTTAATTAAATCATGACATAACAATTAATCAACCAAATTAATTACATCAAAAATCATGTTCATCATGAATTAGTTACATCAATTACACAAAAGATTTAGCTATCTAACTAAATTCTAGTCTTCAGAATTTCAGTTTTTTAGCTAAGTCCAAGATCCTATGTGATGATGTCCCAAAAGAATGTAGAGCTATCCTGCCCTACTTACTTGTCTTCGTTCCCTGAAACATGTAAAATCAAGTTTCAAATACGAAGTAGTTGGTGAGTAATCATAAGTTTTATATTTAAAAATGTTTTACAAAATGATTGTAAAGGTTTATAGTTTTATGAGAAATTCCACATGAGCACCTGCGAGATAATCCAACACACAATCACAAACACACAGTCACATAATCAAATAATCATATATAATCATAGAAAAACAATCACATCCATCTTCAACCAGTCTCAATCATCAGTATTCTCAATTAGTATAAGTGACCATACATGGATTCAATGTGATTAACCGAAGTTAAAGACAATGGTTCATGGAGTGGTGGCAACCACGTGACAATACGTGACAATACTCACGCGAATACATTTATTAATTTAATATTTCTGAATTAATATTCGTGTTTAAGTTATGTTCGTAACCTCACAATCGCGTAATTATTTTCAATAGTGCTTTCATTATTTTATTATCTTTAATATTATAAATTTCCAATCCAGATCCCACTAAACCATATCACTGACACATCCGTGATAGACCGAAATATGCATATGTATAGGGCATATGTAGGGGTCAGTCGCAACTGCCCCAGCCACCGTCCCACCGCTATTTCGATAAACCATGACCATGTGTCTTTGACTGTGCTTAGTAACCCAACAATACTCAACTCAAAATCCTTTCCAATTCCAAACCAGTAATCCATAACATCTGAAATGTAACTGCAATAAACTCTCTGGTTCTGTTTAGTTGTGTTTCAACTAAACTCCCCATGGTTTATGCATATAATAATATTTACTCAATATGTATACCAATTATCAATAATATCATCCAATAATTCATTATCATTAATAATTATCTTATCAGGTCGTAACAGTACAGTCGTACTTATGTACGGACAACCTGAAATACAGTGATGTTACACGATATCACAACACGCAGATTTACTTAAAGATAACATATTACAAGGATTTCGTAATCACAACTATAATTATAGTTTACAACCTAACTCATTACAAAAACTAAGTTATTTAATTACAAGTGCCTGCGGTGGTATCTCACCCATTGCCACTGTCTACCTGCAAAAGTTTTGAGTTTGGACAGGTCAGCACAAAGCTAGCGAGTTTGTAATGTTCAAGTTAAACAATATGATATGATATGCATGTTTTCGATATATAAAGTTCAAGATAACCATGGGACCCGTATCTAGTTCCTTTCGGACTACTCAGTATAGTTCTATGAAGATACTACCCGTCGGTAACATCTTTATGCCTCATTATCTTAATGTCTTTCACAACATTAAGAGATTCTTAAAACAGGTGACAAACATTCACACAAGGGGAGAAGCAAACCTCCCAGCGAATGGGTTATCAGCCGATAGTACTATCATTGTTCACACGTTCGGTCCCACATGGGTTCACTAGATACAGTTTCATGGAATGAATGATAGTGTTCTGTTCTACAGGAAAAAATCCCATGAAATCCGCAAGTTCACAACAAGTTCACATGAAATCACACTATTAACAGTGATACATATCATATGTTTGAGAAAAGTTCCACAGTAGTACCCCCGATGTTTGTAAATTATTAAAAAGAAAAAGGGGTTGTACGAAACTCACCTGAAGTCTCAAAGATAGTAAAATCACTCGTAGACTGGTGATAATAGCTAAACTCTGCATTAGTTTACGTTTAATAAGTTATTTATATTTTAACGTACTGATTAGATCTTTCTGAACGTTCAATGTCAAAGACATTGCATTGAAAGTCATCAAACCAGCATCATATGCTTAATTAGTTAATTTAATGTCATATCATACAATGTATGATAATGTTGGAACCTATACTGATTCAGGTTCCTAATACAAAGTTGATGACACATTTGACTAATCAGAATATTCTCAAATTAACCAAATAGATATCGTTGTTGATTATACTACTGAAACAGTTTCTAGATGTATTTATGGCTTAGGAATGGTCAATCCTTGTTACTGATTACCCAGATGTCATGAAACATCATAATGTGACATTGGAATAGGTTTAATAATCATGTTCAACATACTAATCTGCCTGTTATCATAAACATCAGATAGTTATTCCAATGATTGTCTTAATGATTGTAATTAGTTTGAAACACTTGGATTTAATTTTGCATTTCAAGGATCGATCAAGATAATCACATACATTGTTTCAATCAAATGGTTTAAACCATTACAATCATAGATATAGTTTCATGATAACTGATCAAAACAAGGATTTACCCGTTAACATATCAAGTTCTTCGTTTATAATCATTCCTAGCCATCGTCTAGGCAATAATCAACAATCCTAACAATTGCATTATGTTAAAAAACAAGATCTAATCAAACCATTATGAAACCAGTAGGTTAAAACGAATTGTTACCTAATCAGACGGATTTTCAGTCGCAAAACAACGATCGGATGTTGTAGGCACGTTCCCTAGCTTCAAATCTATGATCAGATGGCTTCAATATGAAGTTTAGATGCTAAAATGGTCGAAATTTTCGTCTGGGAAATGAGTATGTTCAAGAGGATGAAAAATTATAACATTTGCATGAAATCTGATCTTCTATTCCAATCCACCAAAAACGCCTTATCCCTCGCGTAGCGCCTAGCGAGGCGCTTTGACTCTAGGCGTACCGCGATGAAATCCGGAGTCCTAGATATTTTTGGTTCTGCGCGTACTACCTAGCATGGCAAGCTGGGGCTACGCGTATCACGCGGACTCCCTGATTTTGATATTTTTGTATTTTTCTTCGTTTTACGATTCCGGAGAATACGGAACTCTGTTTCGCTCACGGTTTTTCTCCCACGTGCACGATTCCTCGCATACTTTTAGTCTGTAATAATCCCGCTCGCTAAATCAATGTGGATTTCAATAACGATTGTTGGATCGGGTTATGTAACTTACACAACACTTTCACAAGGTATCTTCTACAAAGTTGATAGATGCGAAAATTCTATCAACTTGATTTGTAAAGACAGATTGAAACAAATACAGAAAGCAGTTATAAAATTAAGGTTAAAGTATATTGCATTCAGCTGTTGAGTTTACAAGTCTTAGCTCAAGCACAAGCACCACTTCACTAAGTTACAGATGAAGGGTTATATATTAAAACCTACAGCTATATCCTCGTGGGGATACAAGGCTGGACAAAATACTAGAAACAAACTAATGCTAAAACTAGTATCTGTTATGGTCTTGACAGGCCAAGCCATATTAATTACAATTAATCCATAAGAGTCCATTGACTTTTACAATAAATACCTACACTACAAAAGGCATTAAATCCTTGATATCTCTGTAGTTCTGAAAAATCTTCTCTGCTGCTGACAGTCAAAAGAATGTCTTCTTTGTTGGTCTTCAAGAAATAAAGCAGCTCTCATTATTTCTATAAGTATATGGAATCTTTGTCAGAACCAAGTCTTCGGAAGTCTTTGTATTTGGAAGCTGTTCAGCATAACTTCAAAAGCTTTGTCTTCAGAAGCTTTGGTCTTATTTGGGAGATCTTAAAGAACAAGGCTATCTTCCGTAGGTATTTGGTCTTTAGAGAACTTAGGTTCCTTCCGAAGACCATTTACTTCCAGAAGATAGCATTGTTCTTCCGAGACCTTTATTGGACTACTCGGAATTTAGACAAGGACTTAGATAGTTTTGGAGAGCACCAACCTTTATGATTTTACAGTCTCCCCCTAGGCTTATGCTTCCAAAACTTCTTATCTTTCTCCTCTTAGAACCTATGCCCTTGCCTTAGCCCATTTAACGGCTATTCTTCCATCGGATCCATTATCTGGATTGCTGAGAGGAAACATCACAAGGTCAAAAACGAATGGGTCAGCAATGATCATCAACCTGAGAAGATCTAGAACCATTATTCCTCCATTGGATTTAGTGAGGGTAAACATTTTCTATTGTGCATTGAAGCACCACCCTACCATTGAAATGTATGATCTGATGGGCTCTGATCTCTTTTGGGCTCTGGATCTCTTTGGGGCTCTGAATCAGACTCAGAGTCAGAGGAGCTTACAGTCCTTTTTCTTCTTCTACCCATGGTCTTCCTTCTCTTTTTCTTGGCTTGTACTATGACTAAAGCTAGATCCCTTTTATCTCTGGTCTCTTGAGCTTCATTAGCTTCGGCTTCTATGGCCTCTTCAGCCTCCTCTGCTACTGCCTCCTTAGCAGCAGTTGTTTCTTCAGATTTCCTCTCATCCTCCCTTGTTGATATCTCAGTATCAGGAGTTTTGGTTGTTTTCTTTGTAGCTCCTCTTTTTGTCTTGATCACTGAAGATATAGGCATGTTGTCAAAAGAGGGACTGGATGGAGGGGAGAGAGGCTCTGGCTTAGGGAAGAGTGCTTCTTTTGAGGCACCATACATCACCTCATCTCCTTCTCTGATTGCAGAACCATAGAGGGGTGTGTCAAAGATGATTCTTCCCCCAAAGCTTAGATTTAGGCTTTCCCTCTGAGCTTGGATATGCTCCATTGAAGGCAACTCTTCTTTGGCTATCTTCTGTTTGATTTCTCTTAAGTGCATGTCCATGGTAAAGTTCTTCATTAGGGCAAGCTACTGCCGAGAGAATCCGTAGTTCACTAGGATCTTTTCGTCTTCTCTCGGTAGGCAGTCTCTTTTTGCTTCTTGGTGAGAGCTGCCATAGCTTTGGATGCAGCAGCAACTTGAGGTACCGACCGGTTCAGTATCTCATCCACATCAAATCCCTTCTCCTGGAGGAGACAAGAAAATCTGAAGATTTCTCCATCCAGGGAAGTATCTGGTCGGCCCTTCTTCTTCGGTACCCTCATGTCCTCCTGTGCAGCTTCCTCCTCTGGGGTTAATTTCGTTTTGCCTTTGTATGTTTTGTTTAACCCAGAGGATATGGATCATGTGGCCTCACCAGTTGGTTCATCGGCCAATGGTTCTTCTGAGGAAGTAACCTCAAAGATGGTTGGGCCTTCGGAAGCAGCTGCAGTTTCGGAGTTAACCTTAGCATTCACTGCCTCCTCCAATTGACCAACTACTTTGGAAGGCTCCTTTGTAGTGTCCTCAGAGAACTCAGGAATGGAAGAGAGGGTTTCTTCTGCTACTGTCCCAAGAGGGGACATAGGTTCCAGGGAGATAGAGGTTTCACCTTGAGTGGAGTCCTCCATGGTAACCTTAGCTGAAGTCCCAGAAGGGGACTATTGGATCCTGGGCTCAATGGAGATGTTGGATGTGAGCTCTTTTTGTGTCTCCATGGATGCCTCTGCTTCTTCGAAAGAAGAGGAGGAAGTGCTGGAATAGTGAAAGTGTTTGCTCAAGAACTCATCCCAGTCATTGTTTAAACTAACAAGGACTGGAATGGGTTCTGGAGCAGCTTCCTCCTATTCTTTAGCTGAAGATTCTGATTCCATAGGTTGTACCTTCTCCCCCTTTTCGAAGCATCAAGGGAAAGAGAGGACACCTGGCTGGGATCAGGGTGAAATGGGTGAAGGAGGACTGGGGGCGGCGCTGGAGGTCCAAGATGGTAGCATCTTTTGCTTGGACCTGCAGCCTCAAGGTAGCAACTTTAGCATCTAGTTGGGCTACCATGGCTTGTAGTGAAGAGATGGTGGTCGTCAATTCATGTATAGTTATGCCCTCATCCACCGGAGTGGAATCATGGGGCGATGGAGTTCTGAGCCTAACTCCTACACCTCCACCACCAGATATGATTTCTTGGCTCCCTAGATTCCTCTCATTGAGGATGACCTCAAAGAAGTCATTAGCAATGTGACTTGCCACAGGGGAGGTCCTATTACATGTACCACTGTCCTAAAGAACCTGAGAAGGTTCAGCAGTAGTGGCAGCCTCCACTGTATTGACCCCTTCGGAACCTTTGTATTGGAAGGCTATGGGTCAGGAAACCTTCCTTGTAGTTCTGTCACCACTCTCATTAAAGTTTGGGTAGTGGGAGAGAGTGGGTCATCCAGAGCAATTGCAGAGAGTCCTTGAGCCGGGGTAGAAGTATGGGTGGGGGCATTGATGGGTTATACTCTCCTGGGGACCTGGGAGACAGTCCCTGAACTAATGGAGTTGCTTCAGCAGAAACAGACTCAATAATCGGGGTATCCCTTTAGATATTCTCATGTATGTATGGTGACATACTCTGAGGGCTTTCAGGCTTTAGAGGGGCAGCCACTGGTTCCAGAGGACGAACCAATGGTGAAGCAGTAAGTGTGGTTTTCACCTTGGGCAGAACTGGGCCACTACCAGTTCTTTTTGCCCTTTTCAAAGTAGGTGCTTAAGAAGGTGCCTGAACAGCTGTAGAGAGCTGTTCAGGGGTTAGTTTGCGCTTGTAAGTGATTTTTATTGGGTGTGGGATAGAAGGGGAAGGTGTGGGATCAGCAATTGTTGGGTTTACAGTGATGTCACCTTCATGAGCAAAGAGCTCCATAGAAGGAAGAAGAGGAGTGAAAGTTCCAGAGAACTGAGCACTCAGCCTCTTCAGCTGAACAAAAACTTTGGCATTTACCAAAGGAATATTATATATGTTCCTAGTTAGTGAGAGGGAAGAGCCCAACTCACTGTTAAAGATATGCTGCAAAAACCGGGGATACATATAGAATTTCTTGGGTGACGAAAGATTGTCAGCCAAGTTATTGAAAATGAAAGCATAGAAATTAAAAGATTGATTGGAGATCAAGCCATGAATAGCCGCAACTAAATCAGAAGGAACTTGATCCCAACCACCAGCTTTATTCGATAAGCAATGAAGAAAAACATGTATGAGGTACTTATAATTATAGGACACTCTACCCTTCAAATAGGTTGTTGAAGGGAGAGGACCTTTGTACCCCATTGACCTAAAGGTCACTGCTACCTCATCCCTTGTGAATGAGACCCTTCTACCGGCATCATTAAGATGAAGATGCCGACAGATGGTCTCCACAGAAATGGAGAGAGGATGAGCATCAATGGTAGCCATAAGAGTTCTACCGTTGGGAGATGAAACAACAGAACAAGAATGCCAAAACTGTTGGTGATGAGATTCATACACCACAGGTTTGACGGTTAGTGCAAAATTATACATGCTCCTTGTAAGAAAGGAGATGATTGGTACGAAATCAGCATCATTACCAGCTGATAGTTCTGCAGCCAGGTTATGAGAAGGTCGAAAAGCAAAGGATTCCATGGTGGTTGGAGAGGATTTAGGGTTTGTTTTGAGAGAGAGCGAGGAATTCAATTTGTAAATGGAACGGTGAGAGAAAGTTTAATAAGCGGGAGACCTTTTATACCTTCGGATGTCATTATCTAATATAGAGGAACATTTAAAATTTTGAGATCCGAAGTGTTAGAGAAAAGGTCTTCTGAGACAGCTGTTGTGCACTGGGATTCTCACAAGTTTCAGAAGGAGGGCAACTAGGTTCCGAAGATATTGCAATCGGAAGAAGTACATGAGACCAGAAAATGTTCATCGGAAGACAGGCACTTCCGATGCATATTTAAAAATGTTAAATATATCATTGGAAGCACTTGCTTCTAAAGGTTCAGAAAGGTTCATCAGGTTAAATTTTGCTTCGGAAGAGATCTTCTTCTGATGAGAATTCATTGTTTAGATAAGAAGTATTGTTTAATCAGAAGATTGAGCTTCTGAAGGCAAGGTCAATGTATCGGATGAGAAATATTTCAGAAGAAATCATATCTTCTGAAATGTGATTGCTTCCAATTCAAGAGGTAAATAATACTTCCGAAGACTTAAAAGATCTTCTGAAGAGTAATTACTCATCAGAAGATAATTTAAGTTTATATTTCGAAGGATTACTTACACCTTGGTACCAATTCATTTATTCAAAATTAATCATACAAATGGCTGTTATTAAATACCTGAATCGGCCTTCATCAAAAGCTTTGGTGAAGAGATCAGCCAGATTATGTTCTGTATCAACTTTGACTAGATGAATTAACTTCTTTTCTGCACAGTCTCTGATGAAATGATATCTGATATCAATGTGCTTGGTCTTAGAATGTTTGACTGGATTGTTGGTTATGGAGATTGCACTAGAGTTGTCTATCTTTATAGGAGTATTAGACAACTCTACTCCATAGTCTTTCATTTGATTTTCAATCCAAATTACCTGAGCACATCAATTAGAAGCAGCAATATATTCAGCTTCTGCAGTAGAAGTGGAAACACATGTTTGCTTCTTACATTGCCATGACACTATTCTGGACCGAAGAAACTGACATCCTCCTGATGTGGACTTCTTGCTGATGTTGCAACCTCCATAATCACTATCAGTGTAGGCCATGAACTGAAAGTCTGCATTTCTAGGATACCATAATCCTAGGCTTGGTGCTCTTTTGAGGTATCTGAAGATTCTTTTTACAGCCAGCATGTGTGAACTTTTAGGATTTGCCTGAAATCTTGCACACAAGCAAGTTGCAAACATGATGTCAGGCCTACTTGTTGTTAGATACATCAAAAAGCCAATCATTGCTCTATACTTGTGCTGATCAACATCCTCCCCCTCAAGATCAGGGCCTAAGGAAGTTGTTTTAGACATTGGGGGCCTAGAGCTTTGCAGTCAATTAAGTGAAACCTTTTAAGGATATCCTTGACATACTTTGATTGATTAATAAAAATCCCTATAGGAGTTTGTTTTACTTGTAGTCCAAGAAAGAAAGTGAGTTCTCCCATAGAACTCATTTCAAATTTGGACTTCATTAGTGCTTCAAAGTCCTTGCAGAGAGATTTATCAGTGGAACCAAAGATAATATCATCAACATATATCTTGACAAGCATAATATGTTGACCGGATTTCTTGAAAAATAGAGTCATGTCAATTGTCCCTCTCTTGAAGTTGTTTGACAACAGAAAGGAGGACAAAGTCTCATACCAATTTCTAGGAGCCTAATGCAGCCCATATAGAGCTTTATCAAGCTTGCAGACATTGTTAGGAAACTTAGGATCCTCAAATCCAGGCGGTTGACAAACATATACTTCTTCATCGATTTTGCCATATAGGAAGGCACTCTTGAAAACCATTTGAAATACCTTGAAGTCTTTGGCAGCTGCAAATGCAAGAAATATTCTGGTTGCCTCAATCCTTGCAACTGGAGCAAAAACATCATCATAATCAATTCCTTCTTCCTGTGTGTACCCTTGTATGACTAGCCTTGCCTTGTTTTTGATTACAGCACCTTTGTCATCCTTCTTATTTCTAAAAACCCATTTGGTGCCAATTGCATATTTACCCTTAGGTAAAGGGCACATTTTCCACACTCCTTGCTTTTTTAACTGTAGGAGTTCCTCTTGCGTTCTTCTACCCAGCTACAGTCTTTCAAGGCCTCACCAACTTTCGTTGGTTCTATCTGGGATAGAAAGCAAGAAAACAAACAAATGTTTGCTTCATGCATGGAACTCCTTGTTCTTACTCCATCCTCAACATTGTTAATGATATTCTCGGCTGGATGAGTGTTATGAATGCGGGTCCTTGGAATCACATCCAGCTGGGAACTTAAATCCAAGTTGCTTGGCTCAAGGTTTGGAAGTACAACCTCAACCTGGATTTCGGGTAGATTTTGGAGTCTCTGATGTTGGACTGTTGTGGGTTGATTTTCTGTGGAGCAGAAGTAGAGTCACTTAGAGGAACAGCCAGAGAGGTGTTGGTTGTCTCAGACGGTGAGACTGCTTGATGGGTTGAAGTGGATTCTGCCAAGGTTTGTCTTGAAGCTATTGGCAGTTCAACACGAAAATCTTCTTCTCTTGTGTGCTGAGTGGAGTCCAAGGTAGTTGTCTGCAGTTCTGAAACATACTCTTTCAAAAGATTAAATGCAGATGGGAATTTATCAAGATCAAACAGCCAATCATGGCCTATTCCAGATTTATTGATAGTATGTTCATTAAACTGAACATTTGCAGGCTCTTCAATAATCCTGCAATCTTTGATGTATACTCTATATGCCTTAGCCTGTGCAGAGTACCCAACAAAGTAGCCCTCTGCTGATTTCTCAGCAAACATGGATAGATGATCTTTGGTATTGAAAATGGTACATTGACATCCAAATGGGTTAAGAAACCCAATAAATGGTTTTCTCTTATGCCAAAATTCATAAGGAGTCATACCATGTGATTTGACTACCGATATTCTATTTTGGACATAACAGGCAGTGTTGACTGCTTCTGCCCAGAAAGTTATTGGAAGCTTGGCATCAGACAACATGGTCCTAGTAGCCTCAATAAGTGTCATATTCCTTCTCTCAGCAACACCATTTTGTTGTGGAGTCCTAGGAGCACTAAATTGTCTTGTAATACCCTTAGATTCACAAAAGGATTTTAAAGTATGGTTTTTGAATTTTGTTCCATGATTTTTACATGATGGTCACTTTCATTCTCAACCCTAAGAATGAATGAATTCAAGATCTCAACAGTTTCATCCTTGGTACTCAGAAAGAATACCTAGGTATATCTTGAGAAGTCATCAGTGAACACCAAGCATTAGGACTTTCTACCTAGACTTTTCACACTTGTAGGGCCAAACAAGTTCATGTGTAACAAATGTAGGACTGTTGTTATTGAATTTATCTCTTTGTCATGATGAAATGATTGTGTTGCTTCCCTTTTAGGCAGGCAACACATTTATCAACACATATGAATTCTTTTGTTGGAAAACCTGTAACTAAGTTATTTTTGACAAGTTTATTAAAGTCCCCTATGCCAAATAAATGGTTCATTAAGTGAGGCTTTTGAGATAAAGCAATTTATATTGCTAAGTGGTGAAGTTGTGCCTATATCCAGCATGTACATGTTTTCCTTCTGGGAGCTCTGAGCATAATTTGGTCATTTGGAACAACAAATCCTGGTTTCAGGACAATACATTCATGCTCAGTGAACAACATGTTCTGCTTTTGGACACACACCTGTGACACTGTCAACAATCCACAAGTTGCCTTTTGAGTCTTGTTGTCCCTGCACATGTTTAGAAGAGAGTTAGTTCCTGATGGGAACCCAAGCCCACGTGGTCTTGGGTTTTCCATTGGCATCATTATAAGAAAATTTCTTTGAAATCATCTTTGGTGGAACAGATGATGAGCTTGCAGGTGGAACAGTTGGTTGAACTCGTGATTCAGATGTTTCCTTCTTCTTACAAACTTTCTTGACTTTTGGAACGGTTGGAGGAATTTTCTTTTTCTGACTGCCACCGGAAGCAGCTTTTGCCTTTACTTCCGATGGTTTTGAATTTGTCTTGAGGTGGGGTCCTTCTTCTGACTTTCTTCTTCCGAAATGATGACACTTCTTGGTTTTATCGGATGCACTTTTGACATGTGCTTCTGCTGTTCCTTTTTCTTCAAAAGACTTCATGTTCTTTCTTTTCATGCTGTCAGAAGTCCCTGCTTCCGACGGCTTCATGTGCTACTTGACTGATCTTTTTCTTTTGGAAGTAGATTTTTCTTCCGAAGAAAAAGATGATTTGCTCCAAGATTTCCAGCTGTTTTCTTTTGTTTTTGAAAGATTTCTGCTTTTAGGATTGAAGAAGCAATATGCAGCAAAATGACTTGAATCCCTACACATAAGAAACACAATCTGAACATTGAGTGATTTCTGAAGCTTCTCTCTTTTGGTGGAAGCTGAGATGTGCTTCATCAAACCTGAGTGTTCTAACTTGGGATTTCCAGCTGGGCTTTTATCTGGATGGTTTACCTGAACCTTGGATACACTGGCTTTTCTATCTTTTGATTTAGCCCTATGTGACTTGCCAGATGGACAAGTAACATATTCATTTGATGAAGTACTTCCCATTTGCACATATTCAGCTTTGACAAAAGTGGGTGAAGTTTTCTTGTTTTTCTTGTTTCTATTCTTAGGTTTTAAGACTGGTTTTTCTTTTTCAATGAAAATGGGAGTATCATCCTCAGATGAACATGTTGAGAAAGTAGGGCTAACATCAGGGAACTCATTTTCTTGAGCAATCTTGTGTATGTCCAACATTTCATCATACACAAGGCTAGCTTCTGGTTTGCATCGAACCTCCACCATTGGAGTATCAAAGATGGAGGTTCCATTTTTCTGTAACCCACCCCAGAACCCTTCTTCTTAACCAGCTCAGGTATCTCTGTCATTTTAAGATGTTTCTCAAACTTCTCACCTTGACTGAGAAACTTGTCTTTGTAATCCTCAGCCAATACAAGTTCAGTTTTGCCAGTTGTTAATCTTTCTAAAAGATTGTTTATTTGACACTGCTTATTAGTGTCTTCATGTTTTAAACTGGAGATAGTATTTTCTAAATCCTCAATCTTTTCTTTGTAATTTCTTTCAGCTTCAAATAAATTTGCCTTAACAACTTGTATTGACTCAAACTCATCACAGACTTGAGCATTAAAACATTTGTAAGCATTTAATTTTTCTAAGCATTCAGGGTTACACATGTCATCAGTTACCTTGAATGAAGAAATGGAGTCATTGGCCATCAAAGCATTGTTTGAGGTGGATGCTTCCTCAGCTTGAAAGATCCAGTCTGAAATGTTGTGCTGTTCTACAATGTTTGCACTGTTAGAGGAGCTTGGTGCTTTGTGGTTTGGCTGACCAGAAGTTAATGGTTGAGAACTTGGAGATTTGCACTCTCTTGCAAAGGGCCCCAGCTGTTTACAGTTAAAGCATTTGAGTTTAGACTTGTCTAGACCAAACCCAGTTTTCATGTTATGCTTCCTGAACTGGCTTCCAGTTCTCTGATAGAACTTCTTTGCTCTGTATGAAATCATGGCCATCTGGTAGTTGATGTCCATTTCTTCAAGGTTATCAGCAAGGATTCCATCTAGATCCTCCTGACACAAATGGAAATAATTTGTTTCTTAGGCCATGAATGCTCCCTGGCCTGAGGTGAACAATGAAGTTGATCTTGCAAATGGGTTTGAATGGGAGGTTGATGGAGTTGGTGTTTCTGGGAAGGTGATAATGGGTGTGGAGTTTGAATGGTAGATGGACTGATAGTTTTGAAATGGAGGATTATGGATGGGGGCATACAAAGTAGCTTAACCTAAGGGAACAGAAGTAGGTTTGGGTTCTTGGGCATCAATCTCCATTTGGTATGCACTAAGTATACCAAATAACTCTCCCAGCTTCAGGGTTCTAAGATTTTCTGTTCTACGAATAGCAACAGAATAGATATTCCAGGCATGTGGAAGCGATCTTAGAAACTTTCTGATGACATCTTGATTCTCCATCTTCACTCATGCAGCAGTCAACTCATCAACTAATTGAACATACCTCAAATACTGAGAATCCATCTTCTCGTTGTTCTCTTGGCAAAAGTTCTCAAACTTTTGCTTCAGCATGTCCTTCTTGTTCTCCTTCACATCCTATGACCATTCATACATTTGTTGCAAAGAGTTCCACAGTTCTTTGGCAGACTTGCATTTCTTGAATGCATGTATGATAGAGTTTGGGATTGCCATCTGAATCAGCCACAGTGCCTTAGAGTCCACCTCGATCTTTTTGGCACCGGTGCTCCACCAGTACCTACATCAGCAACGATCTGAATGACGAGTCCCTCAAGAACCGACTTCCAGAGCTTGTAGTCTTGATTTCTGATAAACCCCTCCATTCTAACTTTCCAGGTATCATAATCATCTGGTGTAAACATAAGAGGTTTGTTGAGTGTGCCATTTTCTGTGTCGTGCTTCTTCATTGTAGTCATTTTATCAAAGAAAGATTTTGAACAAAGAGCAGTAGAAGATAGCAACTGGTAACTTAAGAATGGTTAGTTACTTAAGTTAGAGAGCCAAAGCTCTGATACCACTTGTTGGATCAGGTTATGTAACTTACACAACACTTTCACAAGGTATCTTCTACAAAGTTGATAGATGCGGAAATTCTATAAACTTGATTTGCAAAGGCAGATTGAAACAAATACAGAAAGCAGTTATAAATTCAAGGTTAAAGTATATTGCATTCAACTGTTGAGTTTACAAGTCTTAGCTCAAGCACAAGCACCACTTCACTAAGTTACAGATGAAGGGTTATATACTAAAACAGACAGCTGTATCCTCGTAGGGATACAAGGCTGGACAAAATACTAGAAACAAACTAATGCTAAAACTAGTATCTGTTATGGTCTTGACATGCCAAGCCATATTAATTACAATCAATACATAAGAGTCCATTGATTTTTACAATAAATTTCTACACTACAAAAGGCATTAAATCCTTGATATCTCTGTAGTTCTGACAAATCTTCTGTGCTACTGACAGTCATAAGAATGTCTTCTTTGTTGGTCTTCAGGAAATAAAGTAGCTCTGATTATTTCTATAAGTATATGAAATCTTTGTCAGAACCAAGTCTTCAGAAGTCTTTGTATTCGGAAGCTGTTCAGCATAACTTCAGAAGCTTTGTCTTCGGAAGCTTTTGTCTTCGGAAGCTTGTATCAACGGAAGCTTTGGTCTTCTTTGGGAGATCTTAAAGAACAAGGCTATCTTCTGAAGGTACTTGGTCTTTAGAGGAACTTAGGTTCCTTCCGAAGACCATTTACTTCCGGAAGATAGCATTGTTCTTCCGAGACCTTTATCGGACTTCTGGGAATTTAGACAAGGACTTAGATAGTTTTGGAGAGCACCAGCGTTTATGATTTTACAACGATGAAATGTGCTATCAGTCATTGGTGACGTAATTCTCGAACGTAATTGCCACAGAGAATGCATCATATTTATTGATGATGAGGATATAATGCAACGCCCTCTTGATAAAACAAGAGGGAAGCTATTACATGTTTCCTGAGAAAACCATATCTTAAAACGATAGTTCTAAAGCTTGTTTTGGTCAAGCCAACCTTGGCTTGTTTACAAACATACTTTTTTTACGCTGACTTTCTTCTTTGGATGAATCACGAGTTTTTTAATAGCTCTAGTTGTTATTTACATGTACTCATATGTATATCTAAAAAATGAATTGCATATTAAATAATAGAAATACATTTTGAATATATAAATAATGGAAATAAATACTAAATATATTTTTCATACATTTTTAAAATAATTTTTTTAATACATTAAAAATATAAAACTAAAAGAACATATTTTTCTAAAAACCTAATTATTTTAAAATATATATTTATATATTTTTTGTTTATTATTTAAACTGTTTAATACATATGAGACTAACATAGTACAATATACATATGCATATATAGGAGCTGCATCAAATAATTATTCACTTTTATTCTATTAAACCATATTACTTTACCAAGATATGATGTAGAATCTCAAACCGTAACATCCCATTTTGGTGAAATATTATAAAGTAAACATAATTGGTGTATAATTGTGTTTATTTAATTAATGGGTGTTTTGTATGATTTAATTATCTTAAATAATATTTTGTGGGTGATTTAAATAAGTATTTGTTAAATATATTGTAGTGGGAGTTAACTAACTTAATTAAGTTGGATATGAGTTAGTTAGTTTTAACATGTAGATGGAGGGGTTAGAAGTGTCAATAGCTGAAAGTTAAATAACAAGGGGGTTTAATGTTGACTTGGTCAACATTTCACACTTTTATGTGTGTGTATGTGCTGGAAACGTGAAAGAGAGGGGAGGACAAGGAGAAAAAAACTCAAGAACTTCAAGATTTGATCAAATTGAAGGTTGAATGTTGATCTGATCTTAAATGCAAGTTGAAATTGGAGTTCTCCTTGCATCAAACAACATCTAGGTAAGATTTTTGGGTGTTTTTGATGGGAATTTCGTGGGTCTACATGGGGGTTGTGGGTTTGATGGGTAAAACTCTCAAATTTGGTGTTTTGAGAGTGTCAAATGTTGTTAATGATGTTGATAATCATGTAGGAACAACTTTTAATTGTTTTCTTTCATGATTTACATGTTATGAAAATGGGGGAATTGGGGTTTTCATGGAGTTGATGACTATGGTGTGTAAAGTTAGTGTTTAAAGGTGGGGATTTGATGATTATCACTATATTGTTGTAGTTTGTGGTGAAATTGTTGAGATTGATCATTTTTAAACAAAATAATGGATGTTACATAGGTGTGTTAATGATAAATGATCATTAGGAGAAGAACTTGTGCATACATGGTGTTTGATGAAATGCCAAGTAGAATAATTAACTTAAACTTAGTTTAAAACTAATGGTGATAGGAAATATGTGTGGATATTAAATCAACAAGGGTGAGTTGATGTGGTTAAGGGTCAATTGGAAGTAATTAAGTTAAAATGTTGACATTGGGGTGAATGGGTGTATGTTGACTAATTGTGGTCAAACTTTATATTAAACCTATTAGTTGTGATAATAGGAATTGATAGTGAAGGTGTGAGTGGCATCAAACGACCCGGGAAGGAATTGGTTATAGAGGATAGCGCGTTGGAACAAGGTAAGTCACCTAAATCTTCTACTTATTATGTGTAAAGGTGTGTACATGTATGAATGTTGTTGAAGATTTGACTTTATGGTGGATAGGTGAACTAGTACTTGTTGTTAGACAATGATAAGCAATAGGTGATATATGTTGCTTGATTATTGTAAACATGGTGTTTAAATACTAGTTCATGATTGATTTGGTGTTTAATTGTATATGTGTTGAATGATTTGAATTAGTTCACAAGGTGTGTGAATTGTAATTGAAATCAACTCAAATTAGTGTTTTGAATCACAAGTGGTGTGATCATGACATTGGATTATTCACATGGTGTGTGAATGTCCTTTGTTGGGTGTAATCAAGTTAGTAAAACACAAGTGTGGTTTACTTAACTTGAGAAATCTTGTGGAATAAGATTTCAGTGGAGTTTTGGGTGCAAACGACCCGTTAGTAAATCGTTTGATATTATAACTATGATGGTTATAAATTGGTGAATTAAGGTGTTTAGTATGTTTATATGGTGTTATATAATGTTTATGGGTGTATTGGAATGGTCGGAAATGAGCGAAAGGGGTCGAGATGGTTGAAAACATCAAAAAGGGCCGTGCAGGTGGTGCCCGGCGTATCATACGCCAGGATGGGGCGTATGATACGCCTCCTTCAGCTCCAACTCCACATTTTGTCTGTGATACGCCCCAGATACGCCCAACCCATACGCCCAGTGTAGAATTTGACTCAAATTGACTTTTTGGGTCATGTAAGCTCGTGTGGGCGGGCATGGTGATCTTACTTAGTTCTAATGAACTAACGGTGACTTAATTAACATGTTTTCAGGTGAACGGAAGTGTTGAACACGGGTGTGATCGGATTGCCTCGCAAGGATTCGGATCAAACATCTTTTGTGGTTTTTCTTTGTTGGTTTAAAACAAAGGTTTTTGGTGAATAACTCTAATGTAGTTTTTGCTATAGAATGTTTAATTAACATCAAATATTTTGTAAAGTCGTATGTAAATAGAATGTTTATGGATTAATTTCATTTGTCGGTTTGAAAAATCTGGGACCTAAACTTTGATGTCGTTTTAAAACACGTGTCATACGTGTGGGAGTTTTGGGGCTTACACAAACAAAAAAAATGTTGCACAAACACATAAAAGAATATACTCTTTTACAAGTAAAAAATATATTTCGAAAAAAAAAACAAAAGATTCGGGTTGATCTTGACAAAGGTATTTAGGTTAATATAATAAGATGGGTTAAAAATGTAATCCCTATGGTTTTTCAATTTTCTATTTGATTTATAATTATACTCGTACATAATAAAATAAAGTTTATAACATCCTTTGGATAGTTGTATTCGTATTTTTGACATAAGATAACTTTCCGGTGACTATTTAGCCAACATTTCTCCATCCTCGAATTAAAATTTTGGACCACCCAAATCTTCTAGATATACTAGTATACTAAGGAGAAACTATGTTCAAACGGTGCCTAAAATCGAGCCCAAACGAAGCAAGAATCAAAAACAAAAGTTTGAGAACGTAACCCTTGACTAACGCCAATACCCAAAGTTTAAATCCATTTCTCGACACCATGAATGTTGGATTACTCTCCTCCATATGATAGTACTCTGAAAACGATGAACGTGGGCGAAAACCGTGCGCAAAACGGAGTTATAACGAAGCGGGAATCGCGAAAACAAGTTTGATATTTGTTGACGATTACAAGACGCGAATCCTATTTAAAAATCATCCCACATCACCCAAGAAACCAGTATTTTTCCCCTTGAAACACCTATAAATATCCTTGCTTGGTCCCTTATAGCTTTGCAACTCCTAGTTGAGTATAAACAAGTAGAATAACCAAATTTTGGTGGTTCTACAAGTGCAACACCCATTGGGATGTTGAACGTAGTAGTTTTATTTTTGCTAGTGGTGAGGAGGTGTTGCACTTCGAGATCGTCTCGTCTGTAAAGTTTCTTTGAGGTAATTTTCTTTTTCTTTTTCTTTTTCTTCTATTCTTTATTCATTTATTTTTTTTCCTAGTCTAAGTAGTTAAGCTTAGGTTATTAGTTGTCGGCATTAGGCTCGTTTAGGTTGCCTTGTTTAGGCCGCCTTTAGAGTTGGTGTAGTCTTGTAGAGGCTCGTTAGGCTAACGAGTCTGGCCTATGATATTCGTTCATTTAGCTATGCCTAGCATAATGTTTACCCATCCTCGTTGCATTCATTTGACTAAGTTGAACCACGTTTGCATTCGGATCGTATACTTGTTCCTTTGAGCTGTTGTCTCGCCACACACGTTCAATCCTTAGGGCATCCAGTTTGATACAACTACCGATCTTGATTCTTCTTCATTATACTAGTTTTCTCTAGCACCATTAATATGAGTAATTCTATACTCCCTTATTACATCTTTATACTTTTCGGATGTTACATATGCCAATATTCAAAATCCAAGTTATTATAAATTCAAATTCTATAGATTCTATGTCTTTAGTCTATTTTGGTTTGATTCTTTGCTATGTGATACTACTTGCTTTGTGATTATGTGTTATTCTATGTTATTCGATACCGAATAGCCTAAGGTGTGTTAGATACCATCTTCGCTTTGACTTAGGTCAAATGTGTTAAAAGGGCGAAAAGTACAAACATGGGCAGACTTGTGAAAATACTTAGCTTTGTGCTTTGTATTGGAACGAATTTGGAGACGATATAAACTATTGCAGACTTGTAGATATACTAAGCTTTTTAGCTAGGTATTGATACGAGTTTGGAGACAAGATATTCTATAAACTTGATCGCAAACTAGTAGGATATGCATGCTAGAGTTTAAATTTTGTATTCTAATGGAATTGCATCGGTTTTCTATGTATACTATATAAACTATATGGGTTACTCACCAACTATGCAAATAGTTGACAAAAATATTTATTTTGCATATGTAACAGGTTAAGTGGATGCTTTGGCGAAGACATAGGATATGTTTCATGATAGTAGACCCAGATTAAATTTAAACAATGTTAGAGTTATTCAAGTTATGTAATTTGGATTTTGAAACTATGTAATGGATGTTTGTTCAATATAATGTAAATTAAGCCTTGGTTGTTAAATCTTTAATATTGATGCTTTAACTATTGAAATTTACAACATAGCACCATGAGCTTTTGATCATTCAGACTCGCGCCTCGACGCATTCCGCCGTCGGTCGGTGTGTGACAAAAAACGGATCCTTCACCTACACACACATATTGTATTATGTGAAAACCCTGATTTTATATTGATGATCGACCCGAAAACCATTAATAAGCGTTTTAGTTAAAATCTTGAAATTAAATATATTATCCATATAATATCGAATTAAAATGAATTTTTTTATTTAAATCATAATTCTTAGGGATGTCGACGGTTCGATTTCTAACCATGATCTGCCCAAACTGGTCATCGATTTGGTTTCGTGCATAGTTTTTTCATCAACTTTTGGTCGATCGGTTTCGTAAATTTGAAACAATAGTGAATGGTTTGGTTTACGGTTTTCACTAAAACCAGTCGTAAAAAACGAGTACGGATCGTGTATGTATGTATGTATGTATGTATGTATGTATGTATGTATGTATGTATGTATGTATGTATGTATGTATGTATGTATGTATGTATGTATGTATGTATGTATGTATGTATGTATGTATGTATGTATGTATGTATGTATGTATGTATGTATGTAGCAACACAAAGCAAAGATTCAATCCACATACATTAAAGGCATTACATCTTTAGATTTTTGACTTTAGAATAACTTAGTTTTTGAATACTAACATATGCAACATCCCAAAAGTACAAAATTGTAAAAAAGGGAGTATGAAATTACTCACGTTGATGTCCTAGCTGTGACAACCAGAAAAAATTTGTTCTCAGACACTACAACAACAACCAAATTTCGGGGCGAAATTTCTTTCAACAAGGGAATGATGTGACACCCGGCAATTTCAGGTAAATTGCGACTCTTACATCCTTTACATTTCACATTCATACTTGTTGCATTTCATTTAATTATGAATAATTAGATGAGTCAAACCACAAACAGCTGCGAAACGATAGTTCGAGGAACTATCGAATCGTACATTGCACATTGGTTTTGGAAACCAAGTGTGGCAAACACAAACACAAATGCAAAACAATAATTTAGGGAATTATTGGATTGTGCAATACATGTTGGTTATGGTTAATCAAGCATGCAAACGATTTGTAGCGACAAACGCAAACTATCAAAGATAATTTGAGGAATTATCGAAACACACACACGAGTCTCACGAACGTTGGTGATCAAACAACTTATGTGTTATTATATTATTATGTGCTGAACATGTATTAGATGTTTAGAATAAACAATAGGGATCGAGCACGAACGAAATCGAAAAACAATGATATAGGGCCTTCGCGGTACGCCAAGATCCCTTGGCAAAAGACTTGGCGGTACGCGAAGCGGAGCGGGAGTCTGTCCTCCGAAATCCTTGGCGGTACGCCGAGGCCATGCAAGATCAGCCTTGGCGGTACGCGATGAGTCCCAGACGACAAATTCTTATAAAAACCAATCCCATTCACTTTTAATCCGGTTTTTTCCAAATTTCTCCGAATTCTCTCACACTTTCTCGACTAAACCTCTCTGGAACCAGCTCCCAAACCCCCTAGTAACATCATTGAAGCCATTTCTTGCAACTAGAAGTGTTCTTGGATCATTGGAGCTTAAAGAGGAAGTCTTGGAAGCCACCCACAAGCAAGAAGGTCTTCATCAGTCACTTGTAGCTTCTGTCCAGACTAGACCTAAGGTAGTCTCCTATACTTATCTATGGTTAGATCGTACATGCATGATGTAAAAACACACATGCAAGTGTATTTAAACACATGCAACTCCATGTGTTTACACGAATTTGTTGGTGATGTGATGTGTTATTTGATATAGATCTACTGATTCTAGAGTAGATAAGTGTTTAGATTGAGTTTTGATGGGTTATTGTGTTGATTTTGGTACACTTGCCATAAAAGGAAACTTTTATGTTGCATGTCATAGATTTGTGATGATCTAGACATGTTAGACATGTCTAGATGTTGTCAAATGCATATTGAAGTGTTTAGAAACACATTTGGGTATTTGATTTTGTGAAAATACGATTTTAGGACAAACTTGCTAAATATGGAAGCTTTTGTAAATCAAAAGAGGGCTTTTGATGTTTTGGCATGATTTGATGAATTGTGATTATGGAAATATGTTTAAAAATGGTTTTTAACATATTCGGAAACTTTGATTTTTGAAAACGGATATTTAAACGGGTACTTTCCAAATAAGGAAACTTTATTTGGGCAAAATGGCATAAATGACGATTTATGGACAAACGATATATTTTAAGTATTTAAACGTGTTTTTATAATCATATTAAAGGTACTAGCTTTATGAAATGCAATTTCATAACTACACTTTCCTAAAATGGAAACTTTCCAAAAAAGGTAACTTTTGCGATTCTTACATGTCACTTAAGTGAACGTTGTACGACTAGAGTCATAGGATGCATTTAGGTGTCCTATTTGTATCTATGACACATTAAACGAACTTAACAAACCAAACGTGTCACCAACGATTCGTAGAGTCAATACAAGTCAACACACACACTCGGTTGAGCACATCAACACTTGGAGTTGTATGGGATACAACGCACCACAAAACACATACTCACACCTATATGGTTATAGGTGCATACTAGCAGGTGCTAGCATTCGCAAAACCCAAACACATACACACCGGAACTGCTTATTAGGTGAGTTCACGACCCCTTTTTATATTTTCTACCTTTGGGGGATAAAACATTGCATTCAAACTGTTTTGAACAACAAACATACTTTTTGGTTACATTTAGACATGCTAATATCATGTATATGCATATGTGTGACACTCATCCACAAAACTGATAAGTCCTCATTAAACACATCTCGAACCGTTAATAGCGCGTGGCACTTAGCGTGGTAATTTTGAATAGTATTATTTGGGCCTGACAAGCCCTACTGTTGCGCGCTGTATTGCCACCCCGACTGGAGGTCAGAACAGTGCAAAATTGACCAAACAACATTGTCATATCTTGTTGGATGGATATGGTGGGAGGCAGCATGTTAGCTTCGGTTGCGAACCCGCATATGGTATAACTCATATTGACTAGCTATCAATGGATATTGCATTGTAATGAAATGTAGACTTGCAAAATCTTACATTAAACATTTGATGTTTATTGCTGATATAAAACCTATGCTCTCACCAACCTTTGTGTTGACCTTTTACTCGCATGTTTTCTCAGGTAGCTAAGGCACGCGCACAAGGATTAGGATGCTAGGCTGGAGTCTCATGCATCTACATAGTGCTTTAGGCTTTGAGAACATTTACCATTTGTTGTGTTATGTATTGTTAAATATCTTTAAACGCTTCCGCAAACTATAAACTTACGTTATTTTGAAAATTGTTTTAAGAATGCTTCCGCAACTTGTGTATTCAAACTGCTTTGAAAGCTTTGACATTTACTTCCGCAACTCTGATTTTAACAAAAGTGATTTGTCCAAATTATTGGACGTACGTATATAACTAGACATATAGGTCTCGCAACTGAATGACCGGAGACAGCGATCCTGACAGTCTGTTGCTCGCGCCCCGGAAGGGACGGGAATTCTCGGGGTGCGACACTAGCTTTATCCAATAGTTTGCTGCCTAGGATTTATGATGTTGTGCTCGTACATCTTAACCTAAATGCAATAGAATACTTAGTATTTACTTAGAGTTCAAGTTTGGCAATACTAGAATTTATGGCATACAATGAAAGTCCTAAAAGATGTGTCTAAGTTTGAATTGTTTTATAAGAATATTTATTTATTTATCAAGTAAATACTCATATTCGAATTTGATTACTATTTGAATATCCAATAGCATTTCGAATAACCTTTTTTCCATCCTTTTGTTTAATAAATTCTATGGTTTAATAGTAATGGTTTATAAAGTAAAATAATTCAATTCAAAAAACTTTAAGAAATAAATAATTTATTGATTATAGAAATGAATATTTGTTTTAGAAAAATTATTTAAAATTATTCTGACGAAAAATTATTTGTTTAGCATGAATTTTTACAGTTTTACTTAAATAATTGATGTTAGTAAAAAGTATATTTGTTTGTTTAAAATAAACATGGAAAAGGATTCTTGATTTTTGTTTAATGAAACCTGATTTTTAAAATAATGATAAATAGTTTGGTATTTGAAGTAGAATAAATTTGACTTGTAAAATAAATATATTTTTTTAAAAAATAAATTGTCTTTAAATAAATTTAAAAGTATAAATTTTAGTATTTTATATAAGAAAATTATACATATATATATATATATGAAATTATTTTATTATTACAAAAGAAAATTCCTTATGTTGAATTTTAGAATTTTAAGTTGAATTCTTAAAGTCTAAGAATATAAAAAGATATGATTTTTGTAACATTTATTAGGTAATATTAAATGAATAAAACAAATTTAGATAGGGAAATAAAATACATAATTTTCTGAGATTAACTGTTTAGAGAAAAATAATTTTTATGATTTTTATTTTTTTTTTCGAAATTTTTAGAATATTTTAGTATGGAAAATGGAAAAAATTGCCAAAATCGGTTCTAACCGCGTCTGTTTGGTTTGAACCAGGGCCCCCGCACCCACACACGCAAGTCTTACCACTGTGTTGGCGCGGGGTTTGTTGATTGAAATGGATTTGACTTACTTTTATACAAGATCCTAAATCGCCCCTATTTGATCCGATGGACCCTAATCGGATTTGTATTAAATTCGTTTTATCCGATGATTGTGGGCCCTAATTGGGTTAGGGCTTTTGATCCCCAGTCAGAGGTGAGTAGAAAGGTATAAAATATTTTACCTGGTCAGTGATCGCTTCAAAAGAGTTCGAGTAACAAGCAAGGGCCGGCCGTCCTTGGCTTGAGTATGTGCTTCAGAGAGTTCTTGAGCGAGTATAGATTGCACAAACAGGTTTGAAATGAGTTAAAGAACCTCTATGCTTGTTTAATTTGTGTTTTATATAGATTAACCCTTGATTCAAATTTTCAGTTTATTGTGTTGATTTTGGAGAGGATTTACGCGTTTATTTCTTGAATTTGTATACGTATAAGATCGTGATTGATTGTATTACGTAGGTGCATTTTCACTTTGGAATTTTGAAATTGTTTTTAGCGATATTTAGTTGAGCCGGAGAGGAGGAAGGATTTGAACGATGATCTCGGAAGGAAAGGAAGGGGGAAGAAGGAAAGAATATGTTTTGGACAAATTTGGTCCCTCATGTTCTGGAGGTCTTTTATTTTGGGTTCAAACTCTCTTAAACTAAATCCTAGTTTAAAATTTTACCCTCCTAGTCCCTCTAAGTATACCCTTTTGTTATTTTATGTAAAAACTTTATAAAACTTTATTTTTTATATAAACTTACTTAAAGATTTATTATTATTATTATTATTATTATTATTATTATTATTATTATTATTATTATTATTATTATTATTATTATTATTATTTATAGTTAGTTTTTGTCCTTTATGACAAGAACTTTATAATTAGTATGGATTAATCAATTTTTCTCAAGAAAAAAAAAAAAAAAAAAAAACTTCTGTCGTTTTATTATGTTATGTATATAATTACATAATAGCTTTGATTGATCCTTTTTAAAGATTTTTTATGCATATTTATCAATAAACATAAACATACAAATATAAATATATATGTATATGTATATACAAAATTGGGTAAATTTCATCTATTACTAATAACATTTGTTGTTGAAACATACACACACATTAAAAAAGTATCATATCACTGTTTATTATATCATTGTATTATTATATTAGTTTTTTTGCCCTTCTTAGAAAAAATTCAAATAATTAGTTTTGTTTACTCTCAACATAACCATTAAAAAAGTTTTTTAAAATTTCAATAATTGATGTTTTGAAATAACGTATAGGTGTTTTGAGTTTTAATTATGAAAGAGAATTTGTCATTATATTATCTACACTAGATTATAAACTCGTGTACGACACAGGCTACATTAAAAGTAGGAAAAAATTGACAATGCGTAATAATTTGAAACGACTTACAATACAATAAATTGGTAAATACTTCTTTGTATACAACATTTGTTTTAAACGTTGTCTACTTTTAACCCTAGATAATGCAAGGAAAATATTAACAAAAGTGTAACAGTTTTAAAGTACTAAAACTATTGTTATATAAATTATGACATTATGGGAAGTTACATAAAAAATTCAAAAATTGGTAAGTATTTCTTTGTACACGACATTTGTTGTTCTATTTATAACCTTACCATCTTTATCTAAGATTAATAGTTTTAAACCTTCATCATAGTAAATGCTTTAATTAAGTTTCTTAAATATTGAAAAGGCCCTATTAATCAAGTTAATTACTGAAACTAAATGTTAATAAGTAAATGCAAAATAACAGCCAAGTAATGATAATTTATTTATGTAATAATAAAATGCAGAGTAACAATTAATTGTCTAAATTTAAGGATCAATTAGTTACAAATTCCTCATGACTCTTCATATTATGCTAACTCTTAAATAATAAAATTGGATCCATTTAAGTTACAAAACACCGTTTAGCTCACAAATGCGTTGAAGTTTGAACATGAGATTCAAGGGAAACATGCTGGTTGGAAACCAGAGGAAAATGGAATTGTAAGCAAAAGAAATGAATTTCCACAAATTCTTTCAGGTAAAAAATATAACATATGTTCAACTATAAAAGAACTCATTTAAAGGAAATAGATTCCACCTTAAAATTTAATCATTGAGAAGATCACCTTAAACAAAATCCACAAAATTATTAATCAACAAAGACATAAACACACCTTTGCTATTTGGGATGTTAAATTAATATTATGCCATGCCTCTAATCTTAATATATATATATATATATATATATACAGGATTCGCATCCTATAATAACCCACCCTTATTGACATAACCCGAATTAACCCATGAAGATCACCCCGAATCTTTTGCAGTGTAAATATTACAGTGATGTAAGGCAAATTACAGTGATGTAGGATCTCAAACGAAAAAGAATTTCCACAAACACATAAAAGAACATACCCTTGTACTTGTAAAACAAAGATTTTGAAAAAAAACAAAAGATTCGGGGTGATCTTCATGGGTTAATTCGGGTTATGTCAATAAGGAAGGTTAACAACGGATCCTTACCCTATATATATATATATATATATAAACTGTAAGGATCTTTAAGGCTGATGCGCACCAAAACATCTCTGGATCAAGTCATGAACTTTCGGAAGATCTACAAGCACTGAATGATAAGAAATAAACTTCGGAAGAACCATTGCTTCCGAAGGATAATTCCCTTCCACTGAAAGCATCCGGTTCCCTATTTAGTGGTTAAAGGCTCAAATCGATCAGTGCTTCCCATCGATCATCAGTGCTTCCCAAGACAAAGACTTTCGAAGACTTTCTCTCTGACAAAGATTCTCTATACTTATGGAAATAAACAGAGCTGCTTTCTCACACTCAGAATAACAGAGAAGACATTCCGATGTTAGTCAACAACAAAGAAGATTTGTCAAGACTGCAAAGATGCTAAACAGTTAATGTCTTTTGTTGTTTAGGTATTTATTGTAAAAGTCAATGGAGTCTTTTGTATTAATTGTAATTAATATGGCTTGGCCTGTCAAGACCATAACAGATACTAGATTTAGCATACGTTTGTTTCTAGTGTTTTGTCCAGCCGTGTATCCCTACGAGGATACAACTGTAGGTCTTAATATAAATACGTTCACTTGTTAGTTAGCAAATTACGAGTGAGTGCTTGAGCTAAGTATTGTAAACTTAACAGTTGAATGCAATATACTTTGACCTTGAATTTACAATTGCTTTCAGTATTTTGTTTCAAACTGTTTTACAAATCTAGTTGATAGAATTTCCGCATCTATCAACTTTGTAGAAGATAACTTGTGTAAGTGTTGTGTATATTACATAACCCGATCCAACATAAACCACATCGTAGCACAAAACACCTTAAAAATAAACAACTGAATAGGAGCAAAGTAGCATACCCAAGCAAGTAAATCCACAAATATACTGCAGCATCTAATCCAGCATCAATGAGCACGGGTCGGTTTTTTAGAACGTCTGGCATCCAATTAAGGAACCTCAAATATGATCGATAATCAAAATACACAAACTTCCGTGCAAACGCACCAGATGCTCCCAGGCTTGATCTTAAAACCATTAACATACCATTTTGGAAAATAAACCTCATTATTAAAAGATTGCAGCCCTAAAATAGCAAAAGCTATCAGCAAAAATAAAGCTGTGAAACAGAGAAAAAAATAGAAAAATAAAAATTATTAGGGTTTCCGGTTGCCGTTAACCACAAAGCAGGTCAATCTTTGTAACAAAACAAAAGGACTTGATCAGATTTTCATACCTTTTGGTTGTTTTCATGATTGTAGGTTGTCAATTTACATAATATCTGAAAGTGTGTGGACAAAAACGATCGACAGGAGACGTATTTATGGTTTGAGGTGGTCGTAGACCACAAAACAATTCAATCTTCGTTAGTAACCAAAATGATTGGATCAGATATTCACACCTTTTGATTCTCTTCATAATTGCTGCTTTTAGATTAACAGAGGAGCAAGGGTGTTGCGGACAGGAACGTCGAAGGGGAGACGGCCAGTGGATGTGCAAAATTAGGGTTTGGTTATGCGTTATAAAAAATTGAATGGACTTAAGGTGTAAGAAAGTGAAGGGATTAGTTTCAGATAAGCATGAGGTTAAAGGGTTTATTAAGTTTGGTTAAAAGGAATATAATGCTTTAAAATATTGACACATGGCATTCGGTTGTCTTAGAAGATGCCAAGTAGTAATTTAGATTTTTGTTTATTATATAAGAAAGATTATTTTGCCCAACCAATTTCTACTAGTTGTGGTAGTTGCAAACAAGCATATATATATATATATATAGGTGTTTGAAAATCTTATGATCAGGTGAGGATTATAACGAATGTCGTATGAGTATCTTGCTAATAACAAGACGAGCTTCGAGAAAATTAAAGAAAAACTTGACAGGTGAAATTAAATTAGTCGTTGAATAATTGAAACAAAAAGTAATTAAAATATAAAAAAAAGTAACAATGCAGGAGATACACACGATAATTCTTATTATAAACTTATTACTCATTTGATTTGTTTATATTCATTTTTTATTGAAGTATCTAAATATCCTGAAGAAACATGTAACAAAATTGCTAGCCAAAAAAGATGAATGGACTTTAAGCGGTTTTGAAACATGTAGTTCCCAGTTTTCCCTACACTAAGAAAAAGTATATATGTTGTCATAATGTCTTTAAAGAAAAGTATATATGTTGTCATATCAGTTTACTTTTGAAGGATGCAAACATTTTCTTTTTCTTCTTTTTTGTGAAAAACAAAAAATTCAAATGGTCAACATAAATGAAAATACATAATAGTTCTTTGTAAAATCAATAAAGGCTGATGCTCACCAAACTCTTCTTTTGACTAAGTCCTGAACTCTCTAAAGCCTAACAACCTTCAGAAGGAAGGAGTTATTCTTCGGAAGACACATTACTTCCGAAGGATAACTCACTCCTGCTGAAGGCTATACAAGAGAAAAGCTTCCGAAGCCCTCCTCAGCCAATAGAATCTCAGCACTTAGAAGATTTTCAAGACCAAAGCTTCTAAAGATAAAATCTTACGAAGACAAGAGCTTCCGACAACCATCTCAGCAGCTTCAATGTACATAAGACATCCAAAGTCTTACTTCTGACAGACTTCATACACTTGTAGATATATTCAGAGCTGCTTTATCTTTCGAAGACTAATAAAGAAGACATTCTTGTGAAAGTCAGCAGCAAAGAAGATTTGTCAGAAGCACATAAGATAACAAGAATTAAATGCTTTTTGTAGAGTATGCATTTAATGTAAAAGTCAATAGAGTCTTTTGTATTAAGTGTAATTAATATGGCTTGGCCTGTCAAGTCCATAACAGATACTAGTTTTAGCACTAGTTTGTTTCTAGTATTTTTTCCAGCTTTGTATCCCTACGAGGATACATCTGTAGGTCTTAGTATAAATACGTTCACCTGTTAGTTAGCAAAATGACCGGTGTATGCTTGAGCATTCTATTGTAATCCTAACAGTTAAATGCAATATACTTTGACCTTGACTTTATAATTTCTTTTCCGCAAATATCAACTTTGTAAAAGATAACTTGTGATAAGTGTTGTGTTTGATACATAACCCGATCCAACAAGTGGTATCAGCAAGCATGACACTGAGAATGGTACTCTCAATAAGCCGCACATGTTTACTGCTAACGATTATGATACATGGAAGGTCAGGATGGAGGGTTTCATCAGGAACCAAGACCTTAAACTTTGGAAATCAGTTCTTGAAGGACCTTTCATTCCAAATATTGCTGCTGCAGGCACCGGTGGGGCAGCTGTGCCAAAAGACCCAGCTCTGTATTCTGATGAAGACTACAAGAGAATGGAGGTGGATTCAAAGGCTCTATGGCTCATCCAGATGGCGATTCCCAACTCAATCATACATGCATTTAAGAAATGCAAATATGCTCAGGAGCTGTGGAACTCTCTACAGCAGATGTATGAGCGATCTGAAGATGTCAAGGAAAACAAAAGGGACATGCTGAAACAGAAGTTTGAGAACTTCTGCGAAGAAAACAATGAGAAGATGACTTCTCAATATCTAAGGTATGTCCAGTTGGTTGACGAGTTAATGGCTACAGGTGTAAAGATGGTAAACCAAGATGTGATCAGAAAGTTTCTCAGATCACTTCCACAAGCATGGAACATTTACTCTGTTGCCAATCGGAGAACAGAGAATCTGAGAACCTTGAAGCTTGGAAATTGATGCTCAGGAACCTAAACTTTCCTCTGTTGATCACTTCCACAAGCATGGAACTATTTGGTATACTCGGTGCATACCAAATGGAAATTGATGCTCAGGAACCTAAACTTTCCTCTGTACCTTCTGGTTCAGCAGCCCTACATGCACCCATCCATAATCCACCTTACCAAAATTACCAGCCCATCTACCACTCAACTTCCACACCCATTGTTACCTTTCCTGAAACCCCCACTCCATCAACGACACACTCAAACCCATTTTCAAACTCAACTCCACTGTTAACTTCAGGCCAAGGAGCTTTTATGGCTGAAGAAACCAACTACTTTCACCTGTGCCAGGAAGATTTAGATGGCATTCCTACAGATGATTTTGAGGAGATGGATATCAACTACCAAATGGCCATGATCTCCTATAGGGCAAAGAAGTTCTATCAAAGAACTGGCAGACAGTTTAAGAAGCATAACATGAAGACTGGGTTTTGCCTAGACAAGTCCAAACTAAAATGCTTTAACTGTCAACAACTAGGTCACTTTGCCAGAGAGAGTAAAACTCCAAACTTTCAGCCATCCACATCTGGACAACCACACCAGAGACCATCAAGCTCCTCCAATAGTGCCAATGTTGCAGAGCAACCTGATTTTTCAGATTGGAGCTTTCAAGCTGAAGATGCTTCTATCTCCAACAATGCCCTGATGGCCAACGACTCAACCTCTACATTCAAGGTAACTGAAGATATGTGCACACCTGAATGTTTAGAAAAATTAAATGCTTATAAAAGGTTTAATGCTCAAATCTGTAATGAGCTCGAGTCTTTACAAGTTGTCAAGGCTAATTTCTTTGAGTCTGAAAGAAATTATAAACAAAAGATTGAGGAATTGGAAAAGACCATTTCCAGTTTCAAGCATGAAGACACTAATAAACAGTGTCAAATTAACAATCTTTTGGAAAGATTAACAACTGCCAAGACAGATTGGCTGAGTCTTACAGAGACAAATTTTTGAGTCAAGGAGAAAAGTATGAAAAAATTTTTAAAATGAGTGAAATATCTGAACTGGTAAAGAAAAGGGGGACTTTTTTGGGTTATAACAAGGTGGATCCTCCATCTGCTTACACTCATATGGTGGAGATTAGTTGTAAACCAGAAGTCAATCTTGTGTATGATGAAGTATTGGATATACAAAAAGTGTCTCAAAATGATGATCTCTCTGATCAGAATCCCAGTTCCTCAACATGCTCATCTGAGGATGACACTCCGATCCTATTAAATTGGAAAAAGAAAAACCAATTTTGAAAATTAAAAATAGAAATAAGAAAACTAAGAAAACTTCATCAGTTTTTGTCAAAGCTAAATACACACAAATAGGGAGTACATCCTTAGATGATTATGTCACTTGTCCATCTGACAAGTCAAAAAGGGTTAGATCAAACGATAGAAAATCCAGTGTTTCAAGGAATCAGGTAAACCACCAAACCAATAGACCGGTTGAAACTTCCAAACAATCAAGTTGTGTGAACAATAGCTCAGCCTTCTTCAAAAGGGAGAAGCATCAAAAATCCCTCAATGATCAGACTATGTGTCTGATGTGTGGTGAAACAAACCATTTTGCTGCTGACTGCTTCTATAATCCAAGAAGCAGAATTCACTCTGGAACACAAGGAAGAGGAAGAAAGGAAAGTTGGAGTAAGTCATCTGTTTCTTCGGGAGAACAAGGAAGAAAATCATTCAAGAAATCATCAGAAGCAAGTACTTCTGATAATCGGAAGAAGCATAGCAAGAAGTCTTCAGAAGGAAAGAAAGCATCGGAAGCACATGCAAAGAGTGCTTCCGACAAACCCAAGAAACCTCATTCCTTCAGAAGTAGAAGAAGAACATTAGAAGAAAAGCCTCACTTGTCAACAAAAACTAAGCCATCGGAAGGGAAGGCTAAAGGTGCTTCCGATGGCTGTCAAAAGAAGCAAGCTCTTCTGACTACTTCAAGAGTCAAGAAAATATGGAGGAAGAAGGAAACAAGTGAACCAAATGTTCAGCCACATGTCCCATCAAAAGCAAGCTCATCATCTGTTCCACCTAGGATGATGTCAAAGAAATTTGTTTATAATGATGCCAATGGAAAACCCAAGACCACATGGGCTTGGGTTCCCATCAGGAACTAATTTACTTATGGTCATGTGCAGGGACAGCAGGAATCAAAAAGCAACTTGTGGATTGTTGACAGCGGCTGTTCCAGGCACATGACACGCAACAAGACTCATCTGCACAAATATGAGCCATTCTTTGGAGGGTCTGTTATATTTGGAAGTGATCCGGTAGGAGGTTACATCACAGGTAGGGGCACAATCACTAATGGAAAGGTAAGCTTTAAGAATGTGCATTTTATTAAAGAACTAAATTACAATTTACTGAGTGTATCACAGGTGTATGACCAAAAGCACAACATGTTGTTTACTTAGCATGAATGCATAGTCCTGAAACCAGGATTTGTTGTTCCTAATGATCAAATTCTGCTCATGGCTCCAAGGAGAAACAACATGTACATGCTGGATATGAGCACATCTACACCACTCAGTAATATAAGTTGCTTTGTCTCAAAAGCTTCACTTGATAAATCATATCTTTGGCATAGGAGACTTTGTCATGTAAACCTTAAAAACATGAATAAACTTGTCAAAAATAATTTAGTAACTGGTTTACCAACAAAAGAGTTCATCTGTGTTGATAAATGTGTTGCTTGTTTGAAAGGCAAACAACACAAATCATCTCATCATGCCAAACAGATAAATTCTATCACCACAGTTCTGCATTTACTCCATATGGACTTGTTTGGCCCCACAAGTGTTAAAAGTCTAGGTAGGAAGTCATATTGCTTGGTGGTCACTGATGATTTCTCTCGGTATACCTGGGTATTCTTCTTGAACACCAAGGATGAAACTGCTGAGATTCTAAAATCATTCATTCTTAGAGTTGAGAATGAGAGTGACCACCATGTCAAAATCATCAGATCAGATCAAGGAACAGAATTCAAAAATCATATTTTAAATTCTTTTTGTGAATCTAAAGGTATAACACGACAATTTAGTGCTCCTAGGACTCCACAACAGAATGGTGTTACTGAGAGAAGGAATATGACACTAATTGAGGCTGCAAGGACCATGTTCTCTGATGCCAAACTTCCAATAACTTTTTGGGCAGAAGCAGTCAACACTGCCTGTTATGTCCAAAATAGAGTATTGGTGGTTAAGTCACATGGTATGACTCCTTATGAAATTTGGCATAAGAGAAAAGCACTTATTGGATTTCTCAAACCATTCGGATGTTACTGCACCATCTTGAATACTAAAGATCATCTAGCCAAGTTTGCTGAAAAATCGGCAGAGGGCTACTTTGTTGGGTACTCTTCACATGCAAAAGCATATAGAGTATACATCAAAGCTTCCAGAATTATTGAAGAGTCTGTAAATGTTCAATTCAATGAACATACTATCAATAAACCTGGAATAGGTCCTGATTGGTTATTTGATCTTGATAAATTCACATCTGCATTTAATCTTGTGAAAGAGTATGTTCCAGATCAACAGATATCTACCTTGGACTCCTCAAAGCACATAAGAGAAGAAGACTTTCGTGTTGAACTGCCAATAGCTTCAAGACAAATCTTGGCAGAATCCACTTCAACACATGATGATGCTTCACAGTCTGAGACAATCAACACTTCTCAGGCTGTTCCTTTAACTGACTCTACTTCTGTTTCACTGAGTCAGGAAGAAGTTGGAAGCCCTTCAGCTGAAGCAAACACTCTGGAAACTCTTCCTCCCATAGAAAAACATCCCACAACAGTTAAATCTCAGAGACCTCAAGATCTACCAGCAATTCAGCTTGAGATGGTACTTCCAAACCTTGAGCCAAGCAACTCGGATTTAAACTCTCAGCTGGATGTGAACCCTAGGACTCGCATTCATAATACCCATCCAGTTGAGAACATTATTGGTAATGTTGAGGAAGGAATAAGAACAAGAAGCTCACTGCATGAAGCAAACATCTATTTGTTTTCTAGCTTTCTATCCCAAATAGAACCAAAGAAAGTTGCTGAAGCACTGAAAGATAGCAGCTGGGTAGAAGCCATGCAGGAAGAACTTCTTCAATTTGAAAGACATGGAGTTTGGAAGGTTTTCCCTTTACCTAAGGGTAAGTATGCCATTGGAACAAAATGGGTGTTCAGAAACAAGAAGGATGACAAAGGTGTTGTCATCAAGAACAAGGCAAGGCTGGTTGTCCAAGGGACCTAGGAGGAAGGCTTAGATTACGATGAAGTTTTTGCTCTAGTTGCAAGAATTGAAGCAATTCGAATATTTCTAGCATTTGCAGCTGCTAAGAACTTCAAAGTTTTTCAAATGGATGTGAAAAGTGATTTCCTGTATGGAAAGATTGATGAGGAAGTGTATGTGTGTCAGCCACCTGGATTTGAAGATCCAAAGTTTCCTGATCATGTCTGTAAGCTTGATAAGGCGCTATATGGGCTGCATCAAGCTCCCAGAAAGTGGTATGAAACTTTGTCTTCTTTTCTGTTGGCCAACAACTTCAAGAGAGGAACAATTGACAAGACTCTTTTCTTCAAGAAATCTAATCAACGTATCATGCTAGTTCAAATCTATGTTGATATTATTTTTGGTTCCACTAATGAATCTCTCTGTAAGGATTTTGAATCACTGATGAAGTCCAAGTTTGAAATAAGCCAATGGGAGAACTCACCTTCTTTCTTGGACTGCAGGTGAAACAAACTCCTACAGGAATTTTTATTAATCAATCAAAATATGTCAAGGATATTCTTGAAAGATTCAAGTTCACTGATTGTAAAGCTCTGGGTACTCCAATGTCTAAGACAACATCCTTAAGCCCTGATCTTGAGGGGGAGGATGTTGATCAACACCAATACAGAGCAATGATAGGCTCTTTGATGTATCTCACAGCAAGCAGGCCTGATATCATGTTTGCAACTTGCTTGTGTTCAAGATTTCAGGCCAATCCCAAGAGTTCAC
Source organism: Mikania micrantha (assembly GCA_009363875.1). Classification (NCBI taxonomy): domain Eukaryota; kingdom Viridiplantae; phylum Streptophyta; class Magnoliopsida; order Asterales; family Asteraceae; genus Mikania; species Mikania micrantha. The sequence continues at coordinate 52,993,604 of CM018698.1, read as the reverse complement.
ACATGCATGCTGTGAAGAGAATCTTCAGATACCTCAAAGGAGCACCTGGTCTAGGATTATGGTATCCTAGAAATGCAGATTTTCAGTTCATGGCTTACACTGACAGTGACTATAGAGGCTGTAACATTAGCAAGAAATCCACATCAAGAGGATGTCAATTTCTTGGCTCCAGAATTGTATCTTGGCAATGCAAGAAGCAATCATGTGTTTCTACCTCTACTGCAGAAGCATAATACATTGTTGCCTCTAGCTATTGTGCACAAGTCATCTGGATTCAGAATCAAATGAAAGACTATGGAGTGGAGCTGTTCAATACTCCTATACAAATTTACAAATCAAGTGCAATCTCCATCACCAACAATCCTGTCAAGCACTGCAAGACCAAGCACATTGATATCAGATATCACATCATCAGAGATTGTGCAGAAAAGAAGTTGATTCATCTAGTCAAAGTTGATACAGAACACAATCTGGCTGATCTCTTCACCAAGGAATTTGATGAAGGAAGATTCAAGTATTTAATAATAGCCATTGGTATGATTAATTTTGAATAAATGAATTGACAACAAGGAATGAACAATTCTTCGGAAGATAAACTTAAGTTCTCTTCTGATAAGTATTTACTCCTCAGAAGAGAGTTTAAGTCTTCGAAAGTATTCTTCAATCCTTGAGTCGGAAGCATCCACACTTCAGAAGATAAGTTCCCTTCTGAAGTATTTCTCTTCTGATACATTAACTTTGCCTTCGGAAGTTCCATCTTCTGATCTTACTCATTAGAAGAAGAAGTCTTCCGAAGTACAATTTTATCTGATGACCTTATCTAAATCTTCCGAAGCAGTGCTTCCGATGCTATACATTCTTGGAATATGCATAGGAAGTAAGTATCTTCTGAAGAACATTTGTTGGTCTCATTAACTCCTTCCGAAAGCAACATCTTCGGAAGCACTTTTGTCCTTAGGAAAATGGTGAATATTCGAATAGTCCACAACTGTCTCGGAAGACCTTTTTCTGACACTCCGGATCTCAAAACTTTAATGCGTCTCCATATTAAATGTTGACATCCGAAGGTATAAAAGGTCTCCCGCTCATTTCATTTCCTCTCACTGTTCCATTTCGAATCGATTTTTACTTTCTCTCCCAAATTAAACCTAAATCCTCTACAATCGCCATGGAATCCTTCATATTTCGACCTGCTCACAACTTAGCAGCGGAGCTTTCAGCCGACAACGATGCTGACTTCGCGCCAATCATCTCCTTTCTCACAAGGAGCAGGTACCATTTTGCTCTTACAGTCAAACCTGTGGTGTATGAGTCTCATCACCAACATTTTTGGCATTCATGTTCTGTTGTTTCGTCTCCCAATGGTAGAACTCTTCTTGCTACCATTGATGCTTATCCTATTTCTATCTCAGTGGAAACCATCTGTCGGCATCTTCATCTCAATGATTCCGGGGGTAGGGTCTCTTTCACAAAGGATGAGGTAGCATCGACCTTTAGGTCGATGGGGTACGAAGGTCCTCTCCCTTCAACAACCTATTGGAAGGGTAGAGTGTCCTATAATTACAAGTACCTCATACATCAATTTTTGCACTGTCTATCTAATAAGACAGGTGGTTGGGATCAAGTTCCTTCTGATTTAGCCTTGGCTATTCATGGCTTGATCTCAAACCAACTATTTAACTTCTCTGCTTTCATTTTTAATAACTTGGCTGACAATCTTTCGTCGCCAAAGAAGTTTTGTATGTATCCCAGATTCTTACAGCACATCTTTTACAGTGAGTTGGGCTCCTCCCTCTCACTGACTGCGAACATCTATAACATCCCTTTGGTCATTGCCAAAGTTTTTGTTCAACTGAAGAAGAAGAGTGTTCAATTCAGTGGAACTTTCACTCCTCTTCTTCCTTCTATGGAGCTTCCTGTTCCAAAAGGTGACAGCTCTGTTGAACCCACAGTCGCTGAACCCACACCTTCTCCATCTGTTCCTCACCCCATTAAAATCACTTATAAACGCAAACGAACCCCTGAGCAGCTCTCTACAGCTGTTCAGGCCCCTTCATCTGAACCCATAAAGAAAAAGGTGAAAAGAACTGGCAGGGGCATAGTTCCACCTAAGGTGAAAGCCACACCTGTTGTCTCCCCACTGGTTCTTCCTCTGGAACTAGTGGCTGCCCCAATCCAGCCTGAAAGCCCTCAGAGTATGTCACCATACATACCTGAGAATACCCAAAGGGACACCCCTATTATTGAGTCTGCTTCTGATGAAGCAACTCCACTAGATCAGGGACTGTCTCCCAAGTCCCCAGGAGCTTATTACCCATCAATGCCCCCCACCCATACTTCTACCCAGGCTCAAGAACCCTCTGCCTTTGCTTTGGAGGACCCACTCTCACCCACTACCCAAACACTATTGAGAGTGGTGACACAGTTACAGGCAAGGTTCCTTGACCCAGAGCCTAAAAACACAGAGGTTGACCTTAGGAGTCTAGAAAAGGTCAATACAGAGGAGGCTGCCACTACTGTTGAACCTTCTCAGGTTCTTCAGGACAGTGGTACAGGAACTAGGACCTCCCCTGTGGCAACCCACTTTGCTGATGACTTCTTTGAAGTCCACCTCAATGAGGGGAATCTAGGGTGCCAAGAAACCACTTCTTGTGGTGGAGGTGCTGGTGATGGGCTCAGGACTCCATCGCCCCATGAGTCTACTCTGGTAGATGAGGGCACCAAACTTCACGATTTGACTAATACCATCTCCACACTACAACTCAAAGTAACTCAACTGGAAGCTGAGGTTGCTACCTTGAGGCTGGAGGTTCAAGCCAAAGATGCTACCATCTTGGACCTCCAGCGTCGCCCCCCGATCATATGTGCACCATTCCATCCTGATCCTGCTACAGTGACATTTCTCTCCCCTGATGCTACCAAAAAGGGGGAGAAGGAACCACCTACAGTGTCAGGATCTGCAGCAGGAGAGGAGGAAGTTGCCCAAGACCACTTCATTCATAGTTACTCTGGACAATGAATGGAATGACTTCTTGGGTACTTACTTTCATTATTCTAGCACTTCATCCTCCTCCTCTTCTGATGGTACAGGGACTACCATAGAGAGAGAGCAAGAGATCACAACAAACATCTCTATGGAGCCCAGGTCCCCTGTTGGGATCCAACAGTCCCCTTCTGGGACTAACTCTTCTTCTAAGACTGCAGCCCAGGTTGTCATAGAGGACCCCATCCAAGAAAAACCTTCTATCTCCATGGAACCTATGTCCCCTTCTAGGAAAATGGTTGAGGAAGACCTCTCCTTTACTCCTGAGCTCTCTGTGGATGCTACTAAGGAATCTTCCAATTTGGTTGGTCAACTGGAGGAGGCAGTGAATGCTAAGGTTAACTCTGAAGCTACAGCTGCTTCTGAAGGCCCAGTCATACTTGATGATTCCTCCACAGAAGAGCTATTTGCCGATGAACCAACTGGTGAGGCTACAGGATCCATCTCCTCTGTGTTGAACTTAATGGACAAAGGAAAATGGAAATTAACCCCAGAGGAGGAAGCTGAGCAGGAGGAGAGGATGCCAAAGATAAAGAGGGGCCGACCAGATACTTCCCAAGATGGAGAGATAACAAGACTCTCAGGCCTCCTCTAGGAAAAGAACTATGACGTGGATGAAATCCTACTCTGGTCGGTACCCAGAATGGCTGAAGAGCTAGATCGGGTGCAGCAGTAGGAACAGGCAGCTGCTGCAGTCAAAGCCACAGTGGTCCTCACCAAAATGCAGAAGGAGGCCGCCCACAGGGACAGAATGAAGGCCATCCTCTTAGAATATGGATTCCATACGCGGCAGCTCGGCCCCATGAAGAACTCCACCATGGACATGCACGTTAGAGAAATTAAAGCTAAGGTTGCCAGAGGTGAGTTACCTTCCATGGAACAAATTCAGGCATGCAAGGAAGCCTTAAAACGAGGCCTCTCAAGTATCCTCCAGGGAGCTACCATAGAAATACATATCTCTGGCTCTGGGATCAGAGAGGGTGAAGAGGTAATGTGTGGAGAGGCTACAAAGGCCATGTTCCCTCACATGTTCCCACAAGAACCAAAGGAAGAACCTATCACTCCTCCATCAAGCCCTTCCTACGACAATGTGCCACTATCCTTAGTGATTAGGATCAACAAAAGACAAACAAAGCAACAAACAACAGGACCTGATCATGAGGAACATCCAAGGAGGGATGAGAGGAGGGAAACTGAGAGCTCTAGTGAATCTAAGTCTGCAGGGACACACACTGCAGCAGATTCAGAGTCCTCTACAGAAACCTATGCAGCAGGGGAGGGAAGCTGTGTGTTTTATGAAACCAAATGTTCATCGAATACCCAAAGGCTTTGTTTTTTTATAAACCGAACATGATTACAATTCAAAATCGACACATAGAAACCTTAGGGATTACAATTAGTCCGTCTTGAACTATAAAGGTTTGGTTTGGTAATATTTTATTTTTTAACGGGATCAAAAGTCCAAACCGTAAACCAAACCGGAACCAAACCATTGATAACAGTGGTCTGGTTCGGTTTTTATTTTGAAAGGTTCGGTTTTAGTTTTCATTATTCAAAAACTGTTGTTAACGCTTCAGTTTACAGTTTCACTTAAAAACCGTTAAAACCAATGGCAAATTACATCACTATAATTTGCTGTTGTTAGAAAAAAAATTCAAAATAATGTGTTGTATTTATGGTCATTACATCTATGTAAATAAAAGGCATCAGGGAAAAAAATAAAAAAAAAAAAAATTAGTCGAGATTATAGCGGAAGTAAAATGAAAAATTCCATCACTTTAAATAAAGTATTATATCACTGTTTATTATATCATTGTATTATTATATTAGTTTTTTGCCCTTCTTAGAAAAAATTCAAATAATTAGTTTTGTTTACTCTCAACATAACCATTAAAGAAGTTTTTTAAAATTTTAATAATTGATATTTTGAAATAACGTATAGGTGTTTTGAGTTTTAATTATGAAAGAGAATTTGTCATTATATTATCTACACTAGATTATAAACTCGTGTACGACACAGGCTACATTAAAAGTAGGAAAAAATTGACAATGCGTAATAATTTGAAACGACTTACAATACAATAAATTGGTAAATACTTCTTTGTATACAACATTTGTTTTAAACGTTGTCTACTTTTAACCCTAGATAATGCAAGGAAAATATTAACAAAAGTGTAACAGTTTTAAAGTACTAAAACTATTGTTATATAAATTATGACATTATGGGAAGTTACATAAAAAATTCATAAATTGGTAAGTATTTCTTTGTATACAACATTTGTTGTTCTATTTATAACCTTACCATCTTCATCTAAAATTAATAGTTTTAAACCTCCATCATAGTAAATGCTTAAATTAAGTTTCTTAAATATTGAAAAGGCCCTATTAATCAAGTTAATTACTGAAACTAAATGTTAATAAGTAAATGCAAAATAACAGCCAAGTAATGATAATTTATTTGTGTAATAATTAAATGCAGAGTAACAATTAATTGTCTAAATTTAAGGATCAATTAGTTACAAATTACTCATGACTCTTCATATTATGCTAACTCTTAAATAATAAAATTGGATCCATTTAAGTTACAAAACACCGTTTAGCTCACAAATGTGTTGAAGTTGGAATATGAGATTCAAGGGAAAACATGCTGGTTGGAAACCAGAAGAAATTGGAATTGTAAGTAGAAGAAATGAATTTCCACAAATTCTTTCAGGTAAAAAATATAACATATGTTCAACTATAAAAGAACTCATTTAAAGGAAATAGATTCCACTTTAAAATTTAATCATTAAGAAGATCACCTTAAACAAAATCCACAAAATTATTAATCAACAAAGACTTAAACACGCCTTTGCTATTTGGGATGTTAAATTAATATTATGCCAAGCCTCTAATCTTAAAATATATATATATATATATATATATAAAACTGTAAGGATCATTAAGGCTAATGCGCACCAAAACATCTCTGGATCAAGTCATGAACTTTCGGAAGATATACAACCACTGAATGATAAGAATTAACCTTCGGAAGAACCATTGCTTCTGAAGGATAATTCCCTTCCACTGAAAGCATCCGGTTCCCTATTCAGTGGTTAAAGGCTCAAATCGATCAGTGCTTCCGATTGATCATCAGTAGAGGTGCACAAACCGGTTAACCGGTCGAAAACCGGTTTTGGAATAACCGAACCGGTTAACCGGTCAAAGCCTAGAAACCGGTTTTTACTAATAACCGGTTCGGTTAATAACCGGTTTTTCAACCTTTAAAACCGAAACCGATTTAATAACCGAAACCGGTTAACCGCAAAATAACCGATTTTTTAGTAAGATGGACCGGTTAACCGGTTTGAAAAACCGGTTAATAACCGGTTTGGTCCATTGAAACCTAAAACCGGTCCCAAACCGCCGGTTTTTTCAAAAACCTATAACCGATACGAATAACCGGTTTAAAAACCGGTTTCTAACCGGTTACGAACCGGTACCGGTTCGGTTAACCGGTTTTTTTGTGCATCTCTAATCATCAGTGCTTCCGATCATCAGTGGTTCCCAAGACAAAGACTTCCGAAGACTTTCTCTCTGACAAAGATTCTCTATACTTATGGAAATAAACAGTTGAATCCAATATACTTTGACCTTGAATTTACAATTGCTTTCAGTATTTTGTTTCAAACTGTTTTACAAATCTAGTTGATAGAATTTCTGCATCTATCAACTTTGTAGAAGATAACTTGTGTAAGTGTTGTGTAGATTACATAACCCGATCCAACATAAACCACATCGTAGCACAAAACACCTTAAAAGTAAACAACTAAATAGGAGCAAAGTAGCATACCCAAGCAAGTAAATCCACAAATATACTGCAGCATCTAATCCAGCATCAATGAGCACGGGTCGGTTTTTAAGAACGTCTGGCATCCAATTAAGGAACCTCAAATATGATCGATAATCAAAATACACAAACTTTCGTGCAAACGCACCAGATGCTCCCAGGCTTGATCTTAAAACCATTAACATACCATTTTGGAAAATAAACCTCATTATTAAAATATTGCAGCCCTAAAATAGCAAAAGCTATCTGCAAAAATAAACCTGTGAAACAGAGAAAAAAAATAGAAAAATAAAAATTATTAGGGTTTCCGGTTGCCGTTAACCACAAAGCAGGTCAATCTTTGTAACAAAACAAAAGGACTTGATCAGATTTTCATACCTTTTGGTTGTTTTCATGATTGCAGGTTCTCGATTTACATAATATCTGAAAGTGTGTGGACAAAAACGATCGACAGGAGACGGATTTATGGTTTGAGGTGGTCGTAAACCACAAAACAATTCAATCTTCGTTAGTAACCAAAATGATTGGATCAGATATTCACACCTTTTGATTCTCTTCATAATTGCTGCGTTTAGATTAAAAGAGGAGCAAGGATGCTGCGGACGGGAACGTCGAAGGGGAGACGGCCAGTGGATGTGCAAAATTAGGGTTTGGTTATGCTTTATAAAAAATTGAATGGACTTAAGGTGTAAGAAAGTGAAGGGATTAGTTTTTGATAAGCATGAGGTTAAAGGGTTTATTAAGTTTGGTTAAAAGGAATAGAATGCTTTAAAATATTGACACATGGCATTTGGTTGTCTTAGAAGATGCCAAGTGGTAATTTAGATTTTTGTTTATTAGATAAGAAAGATTATTTTGCCCAACCAATTTCTACTAATTGTGGTAGTTGCAAACAAGCATATATATATATATAGGTGTTTGAAAATCTTATGATCAGGTGAGGATTATAACGAATGTCGTATGAGTATCTTACTAATAACAAGACGAGCTTCGAGAAAATTAAAGAAAAACTTGACAGGTGAAATTAAATTAGTCGTTAAATAATTGAAACAAAAAGTAATTAAAATATAAAAAAGTAACAATGCAGGAGATACACACGATAATTCTTATTATAAACTTATTACTCATTTGATTTGTTTATATTCGTCTTTTATTGAAGTACCTAAATATCCTGAAGAAACATGTAACAAAATTGCTAGCCAAAAAAGATGAATGGACTTTAAGCGGTTTTGAAACATGTAGTTCCCAGTTTTCCCTACACTAAGAAAAAGTATATATGTTGTCATAATGTCTTTAAAGAAAAGTATATATGTTGTCATATCAGTTTACTTTTGAAGGATGCAAACATTTTCTTTTTCTTCTTTTTTGTGAAAAACAAAAAATTCAAATGGTCAACATAAATGAAAATACATAATAGTTCTTTGTAAGATCAATAAAGGCTGATGCTCACCAAACTCTTCTTTTGACTAAGTCCTGAACTCTCTAAAGCTTAACAACCTTTAGAAGGAAGGAGTTACTCTTCAGAAGAAACATTACTTCCGAAGGATAACTCACTCCTGCTTAAGGCTATACAAGAGAAAAGCTTCCGAAGACCCCCTCAGCCAACAGAAGCTCAGCACTTAAAAGATTTTCAAGACCAAATTAAAGCTTCTGAAGATAAAAGCTTCCGAAGACAAGAGCTTCCGACAACCATCTCAGCAGCTTGAATGTACATAAGACTTCCAAAGACTTACTTCTGACAGACTTCATACACTTGTAGATATATTCAGAGTTGCTTTATCTTCCGAAGACTAATAAAGAAGACATTCTTGTGAAAGTCAGCAGCAAAGAAGATTTGTCAAAAGCACAGAAGATAACAAGAATTAAATGCCTTTTGTAGAGTAGGCATTTAATGTAAAAGTCAATGGAGTCTTTTGTATTATGTGTAATTAATACGGCTTGGCCTGTCAAGTCCATAACAGATACTAGTTTTAGCATTAGTTTGTTTCTAGTATTTTGTCTAGCTTTGTATCCCTACGAGGATACAGCTGTAGGTCTTAGTATAAATACGTTTACCTGTTAGTTAGCAAAATGACCGTTGTATGCTTGAGCATTGTATTGTAATCCTAACAGTTGAATGCAATATACTTTGACTTTGATTTTATAATTGCCTTTCGTATTTTGTTTCAAACTGTTTTACAAACTAAGTTGATAGAATTTTCGCAATTATCAACTTTGTAGAAGATAACTTGTGATAAGTGTTGTGTTTGATACATACCCCGATCCAACATTCTTGTTTACATTCCATCTATCAAAATTAACCGTTGATTTTGACTTTTCTAGACACAACAGAGTTTGTGTAATAATTTTGGTGAGTTTGATATACCAAAGATTCTAATAATACTAGTGATATAAAAAACTTAAGTTTAAACTACCTAACTACATTGACAATTTGAAATCAAATAAAATGTTTGCCAACTTGGAAGATAATTGCCAACTTGTGAAGTCTCATGTCACTTGTAAGATCAATTGTCATAACAATGAAATTATTTTTAATCCATGTTGGTGTATTGTTTATTGGAGATTATCAAAAGGGTTACTATTCACAATGACATGTTTGAGATACAGTGACAGACTCATAAATTTTTTTCATGAGAGACGAAAATTTTTTATGATCATTTGAAAATTGATATATTATAATTTTTTTTCTCTTATGCTTAGATTGAGTTACGTCGAATCGGGTCAAGTCATGTTAAAAAAAAGACAATTAACTAAAGTTCATATATAAAAGTATGAAAAATACAATAAATTTTAAATTATTCTTAAGCCTGTTAAAATAAGCAGGTTAAGTTGCAAAACGGGTCAGGATAAAATTAATTTAAGTTTAAATGAGACATTTTAAAAACATCAATTTTGTTATATTTATATGAATTATAACTTAACAAATAGTTTAATTGAATAATTTTAGTTTTTTCTCATCACATATATTGTTAATCAGTTTTACTCGTTTGAATCTATATATTATATTAACATAGTTTTAAAGCTACCCATATATATTGACCTGTATTATATTAAGGTATTACTTATCTCAACCCATACTATATTATAATATTACACAATTTAACCCAAAATACAATAATTGTTTACTCAAATATACTCATTTATCTTGTTATGCTTCAAGTTTGTCAGGCCTATTTGTTCTCTACATGGTTTTATTTTTTAAAATATATCTAAAACAACATTTATGAAGTCATGAAGACTTTTCTAAGTAATTTTTTCTAAAAAACAAATACAACTATCACTTAAATTCTCATCGCAAGTACGTTATGCAAATTTAAGAGGACGATTGCAAAATATTAAAATGGTCGGTTAAAATTTTAGCATATACATACCACTAAAATTTTTTTTAAAAAGGGCGACTGCCTCCCTAAATATAAAGTAGGTATGCCACTGTTGAGATGTGTTTATCGACTTTGAAGTATGCAAAATTCGATTTATGTAACTGGATTGATGATTATTATTTGGCAGATGATTCGTCTTTTACATCAAAATAATAGTTTAATAATGTTTGTTTAGAAGGCAAGGCGTAAGCCATAGATAACAATTATAATGATGTTAGGAACTTGATGCTTTATGACCTGCCAAATCTATAAATTACAGCTTCGACAAATATGCCTTAATTGTTTTGTCGAGTCTAAAAGTTTTATGGATTTTCTAGATTACGTACTACTAATTTCCTAGCTTTCACAAATGAACACTTCTACTAAGCTAATCATACAAAGATATTATATTTTCCTGGTGTATCTTCTAATGATGTGTTTTTATTCTTTTTATTATGCGACCCAAATTAGATGGAAAAATCTGTAAGTGACAGAGATCTGAGCACCAAAATTAGCAACACATGAGATATACTTAGCTAGACTATATTAAATTACAAGGAAGTTATACTTTATTATTTTTCAACATAGTTTCATTACTGCAAACATATTTTTAGTTTTTTGGACCTATGTTATATAACTCGGTTTTATCATCTATCTATCTATTCTAATAAATAAATGTTTTTAAGGACACGTGACATGCTCTTAGAGCACCTCAAATTTGATTTCCCTCATCTCTTCCCTATTAAATACATCACATATTAAATAATAATATTAAGTATTAAGTATATTTTATATACATTTTTTCATTAAATATATTTTAAAACATTAAAATATATTAATATTAAAAAGCATACTAAAAAAAAGATAAAATTTTAAATTTTAAAAACAATTATTTAAATCGAAATGTTTAAATAAAAAACATTAAAAATTTAGTTTTTTTAAAAAATAATATTATTTTAATGCTTAAAATATTAAGATATTAATCATATTTTATATTAAAAAATTATTTTATATTGTCTAAACTTTTATTAATATTATTTATTATATTTTTTATCAACCCGTGTAATACACTGGTTGTTAATCTAGTTTATATTAAAGAAGACATATTATTGTTTTTTACCCGTATATTGATGATTCCTATCAAAAAGTACTTGGAGTAATTGCAAACAACTTTTGAATTATGTGTATGGATAGATTAGTAAACCCCACCAAGATTTAGAAGTGTTTTGAAATGACACTCGTATTATTTATTTTTGAAATTATGAAGTTATCTTTTGGAGACAAAAGATAGAAGGTTTAATTTTAACGGGGTTAAACTATAAGTTTAGAATATCATTTGCTTTACTTTAGTTTTATTTTTTAAAGTTTCTTATTACTAAACATGGCAAAATGAGCAGGTTGGGTCAGGCTCATTACTTAATGAGTCAGTATGGGTTCGGGTCAGTATGGGTGTGAGTCACTATGGGTTTTAAGCAAAATCAGTTTGAGTTTAAATATATCGTTTTTAAAAAATATTAATTTTATTTAATTTAAAATGAGTTGTAACTAAATAAATAGTAAAAAAATAGATATCTAATTGAGCGTTTAAAAGTTAATTAAAGAGTTAGTTAAGTTAAAAGAACCAAGGGCTTCTAGTTTAATAGTTACCCTCTTGGCTTTCCTGTGGGAGATCACGGGTTCAAATCTCTCCCGAGGCGAAATAGGGGTCCTTGAGAGGTTAGGGGTTTTCCGGTGCGGTTTCCTTCTGTTGTGGTGGTGGGGTCTCAACGGAGGTCAAGGTAACTAGACTTTGGTGACGTGGCCTGGAATCAGTGGTTCACACGTTGAGATCAAATGCCGTTAAAAAAAAGTATTTAACTAGAAAAGTGAATGCCAAATTTATTTATTTATTTATTTTTGCATTTAATCCGTCACACACATATATATAAACTCATCATGTATAACACTTGATGCATAAAAGGTACATTAAATGGTATATGGGTGAAATTGATCTATAAAGTTAATTAAATGAAATATTAAATATTATATGAGAAAAATATAATACGAAGAGATGAAATAAATGAACCAAAAAACAAACAAGTCAGTGATCACATATATGACGTAAACATTTACTTATATATGCGTATTTTATTACCTGATTGTATCATATCATAAGTTATATTAAAATACACACATTTATGATTTTTAAAACGTATATAAAGATTGATCGATTGTTCCTATCAAGAAGTGTATTTGAAGCAATGTTGTTAAGACAGGACAAGTCAGTTGGACTAATCAAACAAAGGGGGGCAGGGAGGGAGTGACTGTTCAAAATAGTGTGTTTTGATCACTATCAAATAAAAACTTTCCGGTCTAGCCAGTTTATTAGAGGAACGTCAGCCGGTTGTTCAATCGAACCACATACATAGCAAGAGACTACATATTATTAATACCAACTAGCAAGCTAGAGACTAAATGCCGAAAAAAAAACTACAAAATCAAACGAGGGTTTTTAAGTTACTCTAGCCAATTCAATTAGGGTTCTTCATTGGTTCGTTAATAGTTTGTTCGGTTTATTTGATTTCGTGTAGCCAATTAAAATTTTTTTTTATCAGTAACCAAAATTGAAACGAACAGAATTTGAAAGATTGTTAACCGAACCAAATTCAATTCGGTTCAGTTTTGGTTTAAAACCGAGCAAACGAATTCAACCAAATAAACGGATTAAAAATCAAATAAACATATTAAAAAAACAAATAAACCGAATTCAACCAAAAAATTGAATTCAATATTATATATTATTATTAAAAATAATGAATTTATACATAGAGTGGTTTAATCTGTTAACTAAATAAACCAAAAAAGCCAATTTTAAAAAATATATTGAACTGCCAAAAACTGAATTCAGAATTCGGATATGGTTATGAACAGAACCAAAAAGCAAATTCATAATTCAGTTGAGTTTTTTTGCTATGATTACGGTTCGATTTTCGATTTTAAACATGTTTTTGATTTTTTTTAACACCCTTAGGTTCAAGTTTATGTATTTGATTCCTTGTGACAAACCATAGAAATTATTTAAAACAATATAGCCAAAATAAAATACTATCTTTTCTATATTTATCCATCCAAAAGATCTCTTTATTTTTATTTTAAAGACAAAGACTTGAGACCAATCCATTTAACCTTAAACTCTTCACATCTCATATTGCCTAATATTATATCGTATTCACTTGGTCAAACGACAAAATCTAAGCAATACCATATTAGTTATTCGTTAAATGGATATGATGAAAATTTGGCAAGCAGTTAAAAATAATACGGGTTGTATGCGGATAAATGGCCCATTTTTGTGCAACCTTACAAGCCAAGAATGCTAGTGAGAGCATGTATGATTTATCATGATCATGGTGGCATATACTGTTACACCCCAACCAACGGCGGAATATGTCGGTGCGTGAGTTTGATTGTTTAAAAGCTCATGGGTTACTATTAAAGTTTATATAAACAAACATCCATCTTAAACATTCAAATAAACATTCAAACATTCCAATATTCAAACCTTCAACATAGCATTTCAAATCCAAATAAGAAATTCAACATTATATAAATTGTCTATTTTATAACTAGGTCCTCTAATCCTACCTAATGTCTTCACCATCCTTCAGTTCCCTATCACACATGTAAAATACATTTTGTCAGCTATTCTAGTTTGTAAGCACTCATGTAAGTTATAATATATAGATATAAATAAAGAAATGCAATACTAAGTCTAAGTGACCACAAGCCTAAGTCTATATCCTTACAAGTTTTCTAGTAGCATGCTAAACCTAAAGAATTAATCACAAGTCATCACATCTTTTTGTCATTCATCATATATAAGTAATCATGTTCTTTCCAATGTCCTTTAAAATTTTCCACAAACATGTATTATAACATAACTTGTAAATCAAAGTTTGCAAAACATTGATTAAGTTAGTTGATCTACATACATATTTCACCTTTTTAACACAAAGACCAACGTCAATACGAAGAAGGCATCTAACCATTCTTAGGCTACTTTTGTGTATTATGAATGTGCATACAAGAATTCTAAGTCGTAACATGTTTTCTTATTCAAGTAATTCACATAACACTTAAGGCTAACATACCAAAACTAAGTAATTGCATCAGGTTTTGACTCTATGAATACAATGAGTTTGACATAAGACATGCTACATTCCCAAAGTTTACAAAAGTAAAAAGTAAAGTATAAAAATAACTCACATGTCAAGCTTTGTCCACAAGATGTTCTTTAATAAGGATGAAAGTTTTAAAAGTCACAATTTACCCTATATTGTAGTATGATTTTGTATAAGTTCTAAAGTTCATACATGTACCTAAAAAGTCTCTATCTTTCCTAATGGATCTTCCTAAAAGGCAAAACCCTAACTTAGAATTCCAAAGCCCTCACTTTATAATTTTAAATAATTATAAAAGAAAAGTTTTATAAATATGTTTTGTGACCTCAAATGTTGTGTTGATAATATTTTATTTTCATAAAACAAATAAAATATTTCTATAAGTTTTTATAATTCAATTCTATGAATTATATAAATGTTCTTATGTTTTAATTCCTTGATAATAATCTCGATAATATTTTATTTATAATAATCAATAAAATATTATTCTATATGATTATCATTTATTTCAGAATATTTAACTTAAAATATTCAAAAAGTATATGTATGTATTTTCTTGTAATCTTTATAAGTTTAAGACAGGTTTAAATGGAGTTTTATTTTAAATAAATAATTTATTTAATAAAACTTATTATGTTATTATAAAATCAATTCCAGAATATTAAAAATAATTTAAGAATTTTTAGATTATTTTTATAATTAATCTTTACTTTTTAAAGTTTATTGGCATATAAAAGGGGCATCCACACTTGGAAAAACTAGCACAAAAAAAAAACAAACAAACTGTTAGTTAGACTACAAGATAAATGCAAAATGAACAAGGATGGTTAGATAATAGTGCTAAAAGATGACAAACATAATCATGAAGTTGGTAACATCTTGAAAGGCATGTATATTCAACGCAACTGACGAAAAATGACTTTAATATGTGAAGCAAATGACACAACAAAACATGAAGCCTAAAATATACTAGGGACGCTAAGATAATAGAACCTTGCCTATATATCTAGCCTTAGAATTCTATATAAAGCAGGGACGAAAATAAAATTAAAAAAAAAAACTCTAAATGAAGTTGGTGAAACTTTAATAACATTTCTTTTCATTAAACTACAAAAAAAAAACGAATATATTTTCATTTCTAAGCTAAATGAAGCCACCAATGCAATAGAGGAGGCGTTTTTTATCCACGCGATATCCTATAACCTATGACACATGCCTACCCACATGTGTTGTTGATAGACATCACCTACAAGACAAGCATAACAAGATATCATGTGTTCAGATGGTATGAAGTCAGCCACAATTCGTTCTTTATTGCTCATACGTTTATCAATTAGAGTGTGAGGACAACTACAAATAGGTGTTTCAACAGTAGATACACTAGAGCATATGTGTAGTAAGCCATGTGTCATTAAAATGGATTGAGAGCTTGCTTTGATGAACATCTACAATTAAACAAGTAATTCTGAATATTAGTCATCACTTCTAGTTGGGCACCATAAAGGCCTCTTGGATCATAAACCTTTCGTATCGATATCTAAATCTATGCATTATGATATGATTACCAACTACAATCATTACACTACAAACTTTGATTATTTCATGACTCATTACTTCCTAGGATTTCACCATGGTAAGGTAAGATATTTATTTTCTTAGTTTGTCATTAATTTTTTTTTTATTTGTTAATGTGATATTTGTTTCAGGTGGATAGCCAATCACCTACGATGCTTGTGTGTCCATCCTTGCTAGTTGTTTGAGAGTACATGAGTTGTTTGAGAGTATATGAGTAAACGAAAAATACAAGGCATGTCCCGACGATATGTCGTGGGGATAGGGCATTTTGAGCTATCCTGACGACATTTCGTTGGGAAAACGTTCGTTGGGATAAAATTGTACCAATAGGTGAAAAAATTCGTCGGCATAGGTCTCGTCGGTATAGATCAGCCAGTCCCGACGACATTTCGTTGGTATAGAGTATTTTCAAAAAATTTCAGATTAGACCTGTCCCAACCACATGTCGTCGGGATAGGCCTTGTAAAAAAAATTATGATAGGACTTGTACCAACTAAATGTCATCGGGATAGATAGTCTGTGAAAAATTCTGATGAAGCCTGTCTCAACCACATGTCGTTGGGATAGGTCTAGTTAAAAATTATTTTTTTTTAATTTTTGATTTTCCTGCACCTGTTTAACATGTTTAAGCATGACACTTATTTACCATAACACCTATTTAGAGATAACATGACATATTGTTCAAACATAACATGCAAAATTACCTAAAGTCAAACAACAATCACAAATTGGGCAAACATCCAAATTGTTCAACCAAACATCCAAATTGTCTAAAACAATCACAAATTGTCTAAAACGACACAACATTCAAACCAAATGTAACTAAGGATCACGACGTGGTGATCTCTCCCATAGGCGTCGCATTTCTTCCATTTGGCGACTCATTTCCTTCATTGCGCGATCTCTTTCCCTCTCTCTTTGTTGTTGTTCTTGCAATTGTTGCTGGAGTTGTTCTACTCGCTCATCCAATTGATTTTGTCATTCTCCTTCTGTAGAGGGGTAAGTTTGAGACACATCAGGAGTGGGATGTCTCTCACAACTCGACCAATGCCTCTAATGTGACCACATCTTTGACCGAATACATTCTATCTGGTTAACAGACGATGAATCACCAGACTCTTGGGTGGATTTCTTAAACTCTTCATGCATCATATCCTAAATTTAAACAATACACAAACTTACAATCAAAATTTAAGAAAATTCGACAGCATAACTTTTATATAATAGATAACCAAATGGTACCACATGTACAATTTTCAACCAACTTACATTTAACACAACAAACACAAACAATAATAAACCAATTTCAAACAACCTACATTCATGGAAACATTTACAAACAATAATACTTGTCATGTGAAAAGATATTCAAGGTAAATTCTAATAGGTTGTGGTTCTTTTACTTAAATCATGCAACTAAAGGTTTTTACTTATATAGTCCGATTCTGCTATCTCATTTGTCCAACCTTTTCCCGCCTTGAAATGAGTCTCTTTGAAAACTTCAATGCCACCAGTGCTGATGTGTTGTACAACACATCTGTTTTTCTATTTGTTTTTGTTAAGTTTCAGTACTGTTTTATTCAGTTTTAGAGTCGATTTAAGCTGGTGCTTCACATTTCTGTAATTTGATGCTTGCAGGTAATAAACACGTATATTCGGTGATAAAGTACAAAGAAACGAGCTCACGGTTGGGTAAGGACGGACCCAGAAACAAGAAAAGAAGAAAACTGGATTCTGGATTCTCTCGTGTTACGCGACAACCACAGCAAACCCTATCGCGCTACGCCAGAGGTGGAAAAGACCAAAATACCCTCTTAAATCTCTCGCGCTATGCGACAGATTTAGAGGTATCTGTCGCGCTACGCCACAGACTTAAAATCGCAGAAAATCAGTTTTAAGCCAAAAAGTCGAAAACCCTAAGGGGATATACGTTTTTGAACGGCTGGAGGCGACTAGGAGGACGAAGAAAGGCTATTCTAAGGTGATTTAAAGGTTGGGAAAGCATTGGATTGAAGATTGAAGGCCTAGGATCAAGGAATTCGGGTGTTCTTCATTCGGTTTTCTTTGTTTCTTTGTTTTCTTTGATTTCTATGTTTCTCATTCACTTTAAGCAGATTATGGATTGTATTCGTATGATGTTTCTTGGCTAATATTTTAGAACTACCTAGGTTTTGATGATTGCACATGTTTAACATTGGTTTTTATTGGTTTTGGATTATGTTTATGTGATGAACTCATGATGTAACAAACTTGGATTGGATTATTGGATGTTTATGTGTGTCTATGATTGTTTATGGATTGATGATTTACTCCTTGTGTGCCTTGGTGAATGTCTTTCATGTAATAGGTGCATGCTAGGTCAATTACTGTGTGTTTTTGATTATTGGATGGTTTACTACGTACGAGTTTATCATAGGAGTTATTATCTTGATATAGATATATTAGATGTGCAACCAATCTTGATAGCCGTGAGGTGAGAGATTGTCGGTTTGTCTAGTGTGTTAGATTTGCTAGTTTAGAAGCTTTGTGAGAAGATCTTTCTAGTTCATCTTATATCTTTGTTTACCGAATCCAATAGGAAAACCCAAGTCATCCCTAGCATTTAAGAAAACTGTGACTTTCGCGCTGTGAGGTAGATTATTCAACAGTTACTTCTTAGGTGTTTTGAGATTATCGTGCCGTGAGGTAGATTGTCTAGCGGATACATTTTGAGTATAATTGGATGACCTGTGAGGGAAATCCATTTAACCGGTGGTTTAACGTCTTCTAGGACTCTTAGTTGACAATCCTTGAGAAGGGTCGAGGGTTCTCTAGGTTTCCTTTGAGTTTAGTAATTTAAGATCCCGGTATTACATTTTGTCTATTACCGATAGATTCTTTGTTGAACATGTGTAGGATTCATGCCTAGGTAGTGTTCTGTCTTCGTCTGATCTTCGTTTCTATCTTCGTTCATTTTGGGTGTCTTCTCTTTAGTCTTCATTTAAGTTATTCTTAGTTTTGTTAGAAAACCCCCCTCCTTAATATTATTTTATTTAAGTACAAATTTTGTATAGATAAGTCTCAGAGTCTGGTTAGTACAGTCTGTAGAAGTCTGTGGGTTCGATATCCGGACTTGCTTTGCTCTATTACATACGATAGGTACACTTGCCTGTCGGTAGCTTAGGTTTTAGAAAGTCTATATTTATTACTTTGTGTCTATTTTAGAGTCGGTTTTTAGTTAGTTTATTAGCTAAGCTCCGTCGACATCAAGTTTTTGGCGCCGTTGCCGGGGACTTCTTAGTCGATTGTGCTTACTAGTTCTTGTTCTTATCTGTGCATATTTGTGTTTATTTTGCGTATCAATTTTATTTTATTTTATTGTGTTTTATTTCTTTTTGATTCATTTTTCATTTGTTGCAAGTTTGGTAGTGTATGCCACACTTACGCTCACACGGACCGCCACCGGAGCTTTCTTTGCCATCAAGGAGCGATTCGCGGGACTTTTCTGAAGGTTCTACGAGCGAGGTAAGTGCTTCTACTCCCATTTCTGCTGATTTTTCTGAGCCTACACCATCTTCTTCTTCTAGTTCTTCTACTCACTCCAGTCCACTTTTGCCTTCTGATCCACTTATGGCAGAGCGTCGCACTGTTCATCAGCAGGCCACTGCGGGTTTCACGGGGCTTAACAACCCCATTACACCGCCACCGATCCCGAATGAAAATTCGTGGCAGATTCCTTCATATATCATGACCGCTATTAATAATGCTCAATTCAGCGGTCGTGATGATGAAGGTGCACCCGCGCACCTTGCTCGGCTCACACGCATCTGTGGCACCTTTAATCTTCAAGGCGCTACCGAAGATGCGATTTTCATGCATTTGTTTCCTTTTTCTTTATCAGGGCGAGCAGCCACTTGGCTTGATTCTCATCCGCCAGGCACTTTTACCACTTGGGCTAGCCTTCGGGATGCTTTTCTTAAAAAGTACTTCCCACCTGCTAAGGCTGCCCGCCTGAGAGATGAGATCCATTCATTCCGAATGGCACCTGATGAGCCCTATTATCTTGCTTGGGAGAGGTTCCAAAACCTTCTAAGCAGATGCTCCCAGCATGGTTTGTCTGAATGGGCCCTTGTAGAGAAATTCTACAATGGGCTCACATATGAGACTCGTGCCAGATTTGACACTTCTGCAGGAGGCCACCTCATGGGTAAGAGGGATGTGGCTGAACGTAATGATTTATTTGAGAGTTTTGCTCAGGCCGAGTATGAGCAGCGGTCTTCAAATAGGAATTCCACTCCTATTGCTAGTTCCTCCTCTTCCACAAGAGGAGTTCACCACGTTAATGTGGACACTAGTGTTGCTGCTGCTCTTGAGTCTTTAGCTAGGGATGTCAAGGAGTTGAAGATGAGAGTAGATAGGTGTGAGATCTGCAGAGGTGGTCATGCCACTTCTGAGTGTTTGGTGAGCCAGGAGCAGGCTAATTATGTAGGAGGACAGGGTAGGTTTGGGCAGTCTTATAACCCCAGTTGGGGAAATTCTCAGAACCAAACCTATAGATCTTCAGGCAATCCCCCTGGTTTCCATCATAGTTACCCTCAAAACCAGGGGCAGGGGCATCCTAGTGGTAGTTCTGGTAGCACTTCAGGTGCTAGTGGTGGTTTGGGTAGGATAGAGGAATTGTTGACTCAGTTAGTGGCTAAGGATGCCACTACACAGAAGATCCTACATGAGCATGATGTTCTCCTAAAGAACCAGCAATCTGCGTTCTTGGATTTACAGAGAACGGTTGGTGACATAGCCAAACGGTTGGATGAAAGGCCCCAAGGCCAGTTCCCGGGTCAGACCCAAACCAACCCAAACGCCCACGTTAAGGCGGTCACTACTCGTTCTGGAAGAAGTGGAGGAGAATTGTTCATACCACCGGTGTTGGTGGAAGTTGAGGAGAGTGAGAGATTGGTTCCACCGGTTGATTTAGATGAGGAGGAACCGGTGGATGAGGAGATCGAGATGGAGACTCCTGGGAGGGTGCCCCCGAGGCTAGTCCCAGCAAGTACCGCACCTAACAGTGAGTCTCCCGTTGAGAGGCCGGTAGTTGGTAAGCCGGTCATGTTTAGACCCACCACGGAGATTGATCTTACCCGTGTTCCTTATCCGGCGCGCTTAACCAATCAAAAGCATGCTAAGGAATACGGGCACTTTCTTGACATGTTTAGACAACTCAAGATCAATCTCCCTTTTATTGAAGCCCTTCAGCACATACCCAAGTATGTCAAGTTTCTGAAAGAGTTGCTGAAGGGTAAGGATCATTTAGGAGAGGTCGCCAATGTACCATTGAGTGCGGGTTGTTCCGCGGTGATTTTAAACAAGCTTCCCGAAAAGCTTGCAGATACGGGAATGTTCACTATCCCGTGTTTATTTGGAGATGATGTGAGGAGGTATGCTCTGGCGGACTCAGGGGCTAGTGTGACAATCCGACTTTTCAGATTAACTTTGTTAACTGAAGATGGTGAGATCACAGGCCCAATTGAAACAATGTAGGCCCAATAGAGCTAAGGTAGGACCAATGTAGGCCTAATAGAACCAATGTAGGCCCAATAGAGTCAAAGTAGGCCCAATAAGCCCAAGGGTGGCCCAGTAAAGCCAAGACAGGCCCAGTGAGCTTGATATTGGCTCAATTTCAATAATGAAGCCCAAATGGATAAATTGAACCCAATAGTATTCCGATTGAACAGATTAGTGATAGTTCGGGAATTTCGGTTCAACCTTGTAAATAGAAATTGTTAGGTAATTGGGAAAAATCAACCTAAGGGATTAGTATTAACTAAAAATCAGTCCTAATACACTTTAATTACAAGGTTAGACTTGTAATTAGGTAAAGGAAGGCTCAATTTTGAATTTATGGGTCAAAATTCGTATGTCTAGTCAAAATTAGTCATCACACAAGAGGGGAATTCGAAATTCTATGTTATACACTATAATTAATTGTAATAACCATCCATAACCATCATATTGATGATTATTATCGGTTATAGTCAGTTAATTCTATCAAAACGTTCGAATTGATCATGATATTAACTCAAAAGTCGAAACCGTTTTGAGTCACTATCAAAATCGTATCATTGGACCATAATTCTTGAAATTGGAACTTCAGAACTTCTAGTCGGCTGAATTAGGAGCTTTTCTATATCAAAATTCGAAGCAAAGAGTTCGGGGTTGAAGAAATCAATCGGGGGTCGACCGAAACTCCACCAAAATTCGAAGTGCATAAATTCGATATCAAATCAGGTATGTAATCACTACAACACATCCTAATATGGCCGATTAAGGTTAAATATAAGCCAATTTGGATTTATAACAACGAATGCTTTGAATTTGAATTTTAGGGTTTATGTTAAGAAACGATTTTGGGGGTCTTTGTTCAAATGAATCAATGAACCGAATTAAAGTTAACAGAGAGTTTCGGAACACTCTGTTTAATGATTATACTTTATCAATTTCATCAAACAACACCGAATGTTATGATTTTGATTCTAAGGTTTTTAGAACAAATCGGTTTTTGGGATTGTGATTCAAATAAGTTTGTTAATCAAATTAAATCTCATAGACAGTTTCATAATGTGCCGAACAATCTAATCCCTACAAGTATTTCGTGTGTAAATATCGAATTAAGCGAATTCAATAATTAGTGTTCATGCTTCAAAACGAGATTGGGGATTTCTAAGAAAAAGGGTTTAAAAATCTAATTAATCTCTACAGATAGTTTCGAAAATCTTTATTCAATAAAAACCCTATGATTTTGTGAACTTACATTAACGAATTGAAGGATTTTAAGTTGAGGATTTAAGAACTTGAATTCGTATAGGATAAGGATCGATTAATCGGGATATGATGAATAATAGTTTGAATTAAGATCATCTAAGGATTCGATTGAATGATTAGAACAGAAGCCCTAAGGTTTAAATATCGAAATCAAAAGTATTGGGGTTCAATTTGGAATTTTTGCTTCGGCTATGGAATGATAAGGGGGAACTGATCTGTTAGGAGTTAAAAGAATTATTTCTGGAATCATTTCGCGATACCCTAGCGGGCGAGACTGGTAGATCATGTGTGTTGCGAGTAGGAGGTCGCGGGTTCGAGCCGGGGGGTGGCCGGTTTTTGGGAAAAATACCATTTTTGGTATTTTTGAGATAACTTTCACGTACGAACTCCGTTTTAATCCGTTCGAGTTGCGTTAGAACCGTAACGGTATTACGAACGTATTAGAATAATAAAATTTATATTTTAATCCGAAAACGAAATCGCGTATAATTACGATTATTTAAATAAAATCAAATACGATTTTATTTAAACGATTTCAAAAGCACGCGTATTTACGTATGCACATTCTTAACATTTTAACATACGTGTGTTGACACGTATGTGATGTCAAGCACAAAACGACATTCCGAATAACTTTAGGTTATTGTTTAAACCACAGATTCTTCGTAGGAGGATTTCTTACACGAGCTTTTAGTGTGTGATCATTCTGCAATACTCAAAGGTGCGTACACGGCCCCTTTCTTATTTTAACTGTTTTGGGGGAGAAAACATGTGCAACAAACTCTTTTTAGATACATATCACTTGCATGAGTTAGCTGTTTACATTATGTGACAACATATCAACTTGAAAGTCCTTACACACCTCGAACCGTTTAGTTTGCTGTAATGCAAAGCGTGGTAGTTGGAAATAGATCTATTAGGTTTGATAAACCTCACCTGGTAGATGGGATCTACGCAGGTGTTTGACTAACCAAACCCAATTTTACTATTGTTGTGATAGACAATAGTGGCAAGGCGAAAACATGCTATAGCATGGCAATCCGTCTGCTTCGGTGTCGAACACTTATGTAAATAGTTTATATGACTAGCTATCATGACTGTGCATGTGTGATTATGTTATCTACAACTTGATATTCAAACTGTTGTTTTGAACATTGTGAATACTTAAAACCTGTGTTATGCACCAACCTTTGTGTTGACTTGATTTACATGTTTTCTCAGGACGCTAAGGCGCGCGTTAAAGCTGGCATGGACTAGGAGATAGAGTCTCATGCATTTTAAACATTTTGAATATTTGAATTTGAACATTTAAGTATTTTGTTTTGTAATGTTTACTTTACAACTGTTATTGGTTTTAAACGCTTCCGCAACTTTTGTAAACTCTGATGTTATGATTAAAGACCAAAGTATGTTTTGAAAATTCATATAGAGGTCTTCGCTATGTCTAAGGATCTGAGATCCTGGTTTGTCATGTTCCCAAACGGTATGATTCCGTTAGTTGGAAATTGGGGGTGTGACAGCTAGCATCAATTTGATGCCATATTCTTTATACGAGAAGCTAGCCCTTGGTGATTTGTCCCCCACACGCATGACCTTGTCGTTGGCGGATCGGTCGATGAAGTGTCCACGGGGAATTTTAAAGAATGTTTTAGTCAAAGTGGATAAGTTTATGTTCCCCGTGGATTTTGTTGTGATGGACATGGAGGCAGACACGACGGTTCCCATCATTCTTGGGCGGCCATTCTTGCGCACCGCCAAGGCTATTATAGATGTGTACGAGGGAAAACTCACTTTTAGAGTGGGTGATGAGAGCGTTTGTTTGAAGATAGCAAAGTCTATGAGGGCCGGAGGTGAGTTAGTCCATCAAGTGGATGGTGTGATTTTGGTTAGTGATGATGTAGGTGTGAATGAAGTTATGGGAGAAGGACCATGGGATGTTGGTGATAGTGGTCATGAGTTGAGCGAATGGGAAGAATTTTCCCTTGATCCCCCCCTTTGAGTTGAGGTTTGTGAGTGTCTTGGGTTAAACTCCCAAGTGTAGAGTATGTAAATTAGTAATGTCTAGTGTCATTGGTGTTTTTCATTTTTCGTGATTGTTTTTTTCGTTTTTCGTTTTTGTTTTTGTGTGTTTTAATTTGTTTTGCATGTTTTTAATCAATTTGATGCCATAAAGATGAATAGGAGCCACCAGGTATGTATTTCTTGCTTTAGAATGGTTGTGGATGGTTTAGTGAGTTTTGGGGTTGAAAATTTGGCTAAGGCATGGAAATCAGGAAACTCTCTGGAAAAAGAGCATCGTCGCGTCACGCGAGGGCCACATGCCCATCTGTCGCGCTACGCGAGGACATGGTCAACGTCGCGAGTCAACGTTCCCTCGCGTATCGCGAGGGTTGCTTCACATTCTGTCGCGGTATGCGACGCCTTCCCAGATGAGTTAAAAGCTTTTCAAGCCCCAGAGATCAGATTTTTAGCCCCATGTCTTCTCTTCTACTCCATTGGCCCTCCATTCTAATACACTGTAGCCACCTGAGATGAGAGGAGATGGTGATGATGAAGGCTAAGTGCGGGGAGGCTTGTGGTTCTTGTGGTTTATTCATTCATGGTTATGTCGATTAGAAAATTCGCATTTTATTAATTTGATTTCTTGGTTTCGGGGAATCGGGTTGGTTTGTGGTTGGATTTAATCATGGATATCATTGTTATCATATTTTGAATGGGTTGATGCTTGTTTGATCTTTGTCTTTTGTAGATCTTATGTGATTGTTTGTAGCCTGTGGAGCAAAATTGTAGATTGTGGAGCTACGTGGAAAAACTGGCACTCGACAGTTTTCTCTTCAACCAGCTAAGTCATTTTCAGTTTTTAGTTTTTAGTTTTTCTTTTGGTTTTCCTTTTTCTCTACATTGGGGACAATGTAAAGTTTAAGTGTGGGGATGGGAAAATAGTTTAATTTTGTTTTAGTAGTTAGTTTTTGATTTTTAGTTTTAGTTTACTTAAGTTCTTGAGTCAAAATTTTTGAAAAATTTTAGTTTTATTTCTGTTTCTACATCTTTGGCTTAGATCTTCCTTGTCCTTGTTTAAGTTGGTTACAAAAGCATGATGGGAAATGAGAGGAAAGTTAGGTTTTTTTGGTTTCATTCATGGTTAACTTGTTGGTTTGGGTTTTATGCTTTGGTTATGGGATATGTAGGTAGGCTCAACTGATTGTATTTGTCCCGTAGGATTGGTAAAATCTTACTTAAATGCATGAATTTCATGGGAAACATCTTGGGGATTTGGAATTGATGAAACTGTTTTCTAGTCAGAAAGAAGTCTTTGCATAATAACGGATTAGAGTTTTGAAAATCTGATTTGTGTTTGGCACATAAGTACTCTTTTTATGAGAATAAATCCGAGTCTTATGGCGCCTCCATTTCACTAAATGAGCTGAGCTAAAAGAAAAATAAGAGAAAGAATTTGGATGAAAACTTATGTGTCACACGCCGGGTTGCAGCCTGGTTGAAACACCATTAAGTTAAATTCAATGGAAAGAAAAATAAAAGAAAAATGCTCACGCTTCCATCTGTTTCTTTCATAAAAATCTGATTTGAGAAATTTCTTGTCTGTTTATATGTAAGGATGACTTGAAAGCTAGAATCCAGGATTAATTTGGTTTTATTTTCCTAAGTGTGGGCCTAATGAAATGAAATGTAGAACACGAACATAATGGAACCATGACTAAGGGACTGGGAAAATCAATATGGGTTTAATAGGATAACAATACTTGCAATCTTTTCCATAGCATTTAATTTTGAATTAATGAGTTTAATTGTGTGGAAACCATTTTACCTAGCTATGATCCCAGATTTTTGCATAAGTCTTTTTCAGGGACGAAAAAGAGATAAGTGTGGGGATGTGATGTGTTGTAAAACACATCTGTTTTTCTATTTGTTTTTGTTAAGTTTCAGTACTGTTTTATTCAGTTTTAGAGTCGATTTAAGCTGGTGCTTCACATTTCTGTAATTTGATGCTTGCAGGTAATAAACACGTATATTCGGTGATAAAGTACAAAGAAACGAGCTCACGGTTGGGTAAGGACGGACCCGGAAACAAGAAAAGAAGAAAACTGGATTCTGGATTCTCTCGTGTTACGCGACAACCACAGCAAACCCTGTCGCGCTACGCCAGAGGTGGAAAAGACCAAAATACCCTCTTAAATCTCTCGCGCTACGCGACAGATTTAAAGGTATCTGTCGCGTTACGCCACAGACTTAAAATCGCAGAAAATCAGTTTTAAGCTAAAAAGTCGAAAACCCTAAGGGGATATACGTTTTTGAACGGCTGGAGGCGACTAGGAGGACGAAGAAAGGCTATTCTAAGGTGATTTAAAAGTTGGGAAAGCATTGGATTGAAGATTGAAGGCCTAGGATCAAGGAATTCGGGTGTTCTTCATTCGGTTTTCTTTGTTTCTTTGTTTTCTTTGATTTCTATGTTTCTCATTCACTTTAAGCAGATTATGGATTGTATTCGTATGATGTTTCTTGGCTAATCTTTTAGAACTAACTAGGTTTTGATGATTGCACATGTTTAACATTGGTTTTTATTGGTTTTGGATTATGTTTATGTGATGAACTCATGATGTAACAAACTTGGATTGGATTATTGGATGTTTATGTGTGTCTATGATTGTTTATGGATTGATGATTTACTCCTTGTGTGCCTTGGTGAATGTCTTTCATGTAATAGGTGCATGCTAGGTCAATTACTGTGTGTTTTTGATTATTGGATGGTTTACTACGTACGAGTTTATCATAGGAGTTATTATCTTGATATAGATATATTAGATGTGCAACCAATCTTGATAGCCGTGAGGTGAGAGATTGTCGGTTTGTCTAGTGTGTTAGATTTGCTAGTTTAGAAGCTTTGTGAGAAGATCTTTCTAGTTCATCTTATATCTTTGTTTACCGAATCCAATAGGAAAACCCAAGTCATCCCTAGCATTTAAGAAAACTGTGACTTTCGCGCTGTGAGGTAGATTGTTCAACAGTTACTTCTTAGGTGTTTTGAGATTATCGTGCCGTGAGGTAGATTGTTTAGCGGATACATTTTGAGTATAATTGGATGACCTGTGAGGGAAATTCATTTAACCGGTGGTTTAACGGCTTCTAGGACTCTTAGTTGACAATCCTTGAGAAGGGTCGAGGGTGCTCTAGGTTTCCTTTGAGTTTAGTATTTTAAGATCCCGGTATTACATTTTGTCCATTACCGATAGATTCTTTATTGAACATGTGTAGGATTCATGCCTAGGTAGTGTTCTGTCTTCGTCTGATCTTCGTTTCTATCTTCGTTCATTTTGGGTGTCTTCTCTTTAGTCTTCATTTAAGTTATTCTTAGTTTTGTTAGAAAACCCCCCTCCTTAATATTATTTTATTTAAGTACAAATTTTGTATAGATAAGTCCCAGAGTCTGGTTAGTACAGTCTGTAGAAGTCTGTGGGTTCGATATCCGGACTTGCTTTGCTCTGTTACATACGATAGGTACACTTGCCTGTCGGTAGCCTAGGTTTTAGAAAGTCTAGATTTATTACTTTGTGTCTATTTTAGAGTCGGTTTTTAGTTAGTTTATTAGATAAGCTCCGTCGACATCAAGTGCCCTGTCATCAAATGTCATTCTAGGGAGCACAGAGGTATACTAAATATATTAGATCCATATATACAAACTATAGTTTTAAAGTATATTATAAATATTTAAATTGAAATGATTAGTTTTATAAATTGAATATTGGCACTAGCTAAATCAATATAGTAGTGAAGGATTTTAAACATATTTTGAATCTGGCATTAAATTAAAGAAATATATTAATCTACTAATGACGAGACAACCATGCATGAGAATCTTGAGCATATTTTAATCCGATAATTTTCAGTGGAAACTTTCAACGCATTTAATTATTTGGAGTCCATCGCGTACAAGTCAAAGTATCATTTTTTTTCTAACCTTAATTATATGTTTTCTTAATCATATGTTGTTATCTTAATTTATTTGAGCCATCTCATCCCCGTAACACTAATGACTTTTATAATTAACTTTATATATAATTTAGATTATATATTTTCTACCACTTTAATTAGCATGGGTTTTTAAGTCTAGTCAAAGTATTTGACTCAAAAGTCATCACTCAATATGAACTAATAACTGTTGCTATAATTTACTAAATTAAAACAAGCATTCGTATTTTTATTTTATTTTCCTTGAATTTAAACTTTATTTTCAAATTAGGGTTTATTAATTATTAGTTTAATGTTTGATTAGTTTAAGGTTTAGGTTTTATTAGTTTAAGGTTTTATTGGGATTTTATTAAATAATAGTTTAAGATTTGATTGGTTTAAGGTTCTATTAGTTATTAGTTTAAGGTTTTGATTGGTTTAAGGTTCTATTAATTATTAGTTTAAGGTTTTATTAGGGTTTTATTATTTTAACAAAAATAATAATTTTTTTTAATAAAATTAAAGAATTACAATATCAACACATATACTTGCTAACATATATGCATATATGATGGACATACAATTACAATTATAAACTAAAATCTAGTTTATAAACATACAAACAAACTTAGTTCTATAATTACATATACCATTACAATTACAGTTACAATTACATACATAATTATATGATTACATGCATACATTAAACATACATATACTTGCTAACATATATGCATATATGAAGGACATACAAACCAACACAATTCAATAACTACATATATACCAATAATGCATACTTAAGGCACATCTAGTTTCTAACATATATGCTTATATGATAAACATACAAACTAACACAATTCAAGAACTACATATATACTAATAATGCATACTTAAAGACACATCTAGTTGCTAACATATATGCATATATGATAAACATACAAACAACACAATTCTATAGTTACATATACAATTACAATTAACAATTAAATACATAATTATATTTTTACATGTTACATAACATAATCATCCTACATAACATAATCATACTCATGTAATCATATAACACATAAAATATTAACCAAAATTAATTATTACCTTCAAAATTGAACTTGAAAAACTTGTTCAAATCTTCAAAATCCCCAAATCTTCTTCCAATACGTCTTGAAAACACCCAAACATAGATAAAATTCATATATAAACACAAGTTTTTTACAAATAAACCAAAAAATATTTATTACCTTCAAACCCCAACTTAAACTTGTTGAAATCTTCAAAAAAAAAACCCAAATAATCTTCAAATATTCTTCCCTTTTTTTCTTGTAAACACACAAACATACATACAATTCATAGATAAACACTAATCATTTACAAATAAATAAATCATCAAGAAAAAAATGAATCATCTACCTTAAACATCCATCAATGGAAGAAGAAGGTGTTAAACCCTTATCAAAAACTTCCAAATCTTCAAAAACCTAAGAAAATATGAAGAACATAGGCGAAAATTAGCTCAAACTTCATAACCCATAACTATCTAATCTCCAAATAGAAGTTCTTACCTCCAAAAATGCGAAAATTAGCTCCAAAAGTCGAGAGAAACGAGAGAAAAGAGAGAGATAATGAAATGAGGATATACCAGGTTTTGTAGAGCTGCAACTTTTTTGTTTTTTTGCTTTTAACTTGTCCCGACGACAAGTCGTAGATAAAGGTAAGGCCGAAATTTTTTTTTTTAATCACCTCTGTCCCGACGACAAGTCGGTGGGAAAGGTTGAATATGGAAAAAGTTTACCATGCGTTTCCTTGTGAAAAAGGCCAAAAAAATACCAAATTTATCTATACTGACGACTTTTAGTCGGTATAGAAAGTGAAAAAGAGCGCCAAAATGCCCGCCATTTTGATAGGAGCATTACCGACGACAAGTCGTCGGGATTGATAGCCGCACAAAAAAAATTTTCGGGGTCCTGTGCCGACTACATGTCGTCGGCACTGACCTTCCTTTACCAACGACTTCTTTAGTCGGGATAGGTTTAGCCGGGATAGGATCAAATTCTTGTAGTGAGCATTTACCAAGTGGGCTAGATGGTTGTAGTTATGTGTATTGCCCATGATTTTAGCAGTCACCTGCATTGGAGATTATACCTGAGCATGACCATAAGGGTGTCACCAGTACATGAAGAGAATGAGGTGCAACAGTAGCCAGTGCAGGATGCACATCCCCACTATATCGAGGACTATTATTAGACATGTCACCCCAAAAATAGAGTACACGATAAGATCCTTCATTTGTTGTACAAGATGCATGTTATGCATCATTGATCGATGATGGTTCATCATGCTTGAGTTTCTTGAAAAGGGTTAACTATCCTCGATCTTTTATTTCTCCAACACACCTGTCACACCCCGAGCCAGTAGGACGAATCGACTTCCCCGCCGGCGCAAGGTTCCCGGGGCGCGATATCGTGAGTGATAATCGTGATGATCAGATTGTTAACATAGCATCAATGTTAAGAATAACTAAAGCACAATATAGCATTAAACTAGGATTACAAAGTTAAATTACAATTGTCACTGTTTGGTAATTTAACTAAGTAAACCTATCAAAAGAATCAAGTGTTTCTATCTTATATCTGTACAAGATATCAAAAGTGACTCGCGTCAATAACAAAATATGTGCTTTCCAAAAGTTTACTAGGTCCTCTATCTAGGCATCCTAGCATGAAATTCTGAGCCTTAGCTTAAACCTGTGCATCACCTGAGAAAGCAAGTAAGAAAACAAAGTCAACACAATGGTTGGTGAGTTCATATAGTTTAAAAGTTGAAAATAGCTTTAGCAAACCTCTTTCGGTAAAACCTTAACCTCATTAACATCACATGTAATATCCAAATCGGTATGCTTATATATAGGGCATACGAAAGGGTCGAGCCTACAACCCGCCCAGACGCCATCCCACCACATACTGATCGTATATGACACTGTTGTTAAGGATAATTAAGCATTTTACCTACCATTCAATCCAGTCTTCATCATAGCTTTAGTATACTGTTTCAAAGTTTACGAGTTTATAGCATTCATGTAGATTAGCTTTAAAGTAAGATGTACAAGCACCATTGTTTCACAAATCATAGTGTAGCTTTCACCAATCTCATGCGTGGGTACAAGCTTTGCTCTAGCAATGTTTAGCATTTACGTAGTCCACGACTAGTTACAAGTTTTGCTCTAGCAATGTTTAGCCATTACGTATCTCATAAATTGGTTTAGGCTTAGCAGTCGAATAGTTTAGCATTTACGTATCTCATATGTGCAGATACAAGCCTTGCTCTAGCAATGTTTGGCAATTACGTATCCCATATATAGACACAAGCTGTGCACACACACATAGTTTAGCATTTACATATCTCATACATAGACACAAGCCTTGCTCTAGCAATGTTTGGCATTTACGTATCTCACATATAGATAAAAGCTTAGCATTCTCATAGTTTAGCTTTCACGTATCTCAATGCATGGGTACAAGCTTTTCTCTAGCAATGTTTATCAATTACTTAGCCCATGAATAGATACAAGCTTAGCATTTAGCATACAATCATAGCTTTGAGCATTTAGTTTCAAGTATTAGCATATAGTTTGAGCATATAGTCTGTAACATTAGCATTGTGCATATAGTTTAAGCATAGAGTTTATAGCATAAGCATCAAGCATATAGTCTGAGCATAGAGTTTATAGCATAAGCATCGAGCATATAGTCTGAGCATAGAGTTTATAACATAAGCATCGAGCATATAGTCTGAGCATAGAGTTTATAACATGAGCATTGAGCATATCGTCTGAGCATAGAGTTTATAACATAAGCATTGAGCATATCGTCTGAGCATAGAGTTTACAGCATAAGCATCAAGCATATGGTTTAAGTCTTAGTCTCTAGCTTCCCGTATAAGTGTTACAAGCTTAAGCATTAGTATACGCATCATGACTAAGTGTAAAGCATTTAATAACATTTCAATAATTGTTTAAAATGTATAATATGTTTCTCAGTCCTGAGGTAAAAACAAATATGTTTGAAAAGGGACAAATGAACCCACCTTGCGTTAGCAGTGGTTGACTAAGTATAAACAAGAATACGCGCTCTCGTTGTTGTGATTGTAGTAGTATTCACGATCCTGTATTGATTTCACGTTGTTATAAATTATACATATGAGTCTTTGCGTATGTGTTTGTGTGTGTGATTATGTTAGCCTTAATTTGGCTAATACCCACTAGTCTCGTTCATTATCCGGCCCGGAATTCACTATATTATGTAAAATAATATTGAATTTCTTTTATTTGTTTGCACATTCTCAACTTAAAGTTTAGTTTAAAAGTTATAACCTCTAATTAAAACTTTAAGTCTTTGCATGCTTTGCCTAATCAACTTATCATCACCTTTGTAATAACCAAGGCGATAATTCATGTATGAGTTTATCACTGATTTTTAAGCGTTGGTTCATGTTTTCATTAACCTCTTGAATTCATTGGGCCGGATAATCTTTTGGGCCAACTTAGGTGTAAATGGGCCAAAAAGTGTGTTGAGCCTTATAAGTTATGTGGGCCAAATGTCAAGGTTTCGGGCCGACTAACTTGGGTCGTATAAGTGATGTGGGCCGATTGGGCCGAATGGTTTTATTGGGCTCAGCCGAATGTACAATGGGTCATCATAGAGTTTGGGCCTACTAAGGCCTTAGGCCGATTGGTATTGTGCGTGGGCCGAGGGGTGGGCCTTGCGTCGATTAAGATGGTGTGATAGTTAAACGATCAAATGGCTAGTGTTTAGATCAACATGGAGTCAGCGAACCTATTAGACTCAGCCATGAGGTTCGTGAACCATAGTTTTGAAGCCAGGCAGGTTCGCTCAATGGTTAGGTTCGGCTAGGGACAGGAGGTTCGCCTCCCATGTATAGGTTCGTGGTCCCCCTATAATTCGGTGATGGTGCATGTTGAGGGACTTTATGGTTCGCCTAATGATGATAGCAGGTTCGGCTGGTCATATCTTCGCATGGAAGGTTCGTTGATCATGGCTAGGTTCGGCTGATGTCTAGGGTTTGCAGCTTGGTCTTGGGTTCGTTGTGTCACACCCCGGGCGCTCGGCGGCCCGGGCACTGCGACCCGATTGGTTTCATTGATAAATACAGTCTCGGTCAGAGTTTATTACTCTTTTTCATATGTTTTAAGCGGAAGCGTTATTTCATAATTTTACAAATAATTCACATGCATGGATGTGAAAACCGTTTTTCATTATTTATAAATAGTTCATACGTGTGGGTATGAAAAACCATATTTTCATCGTTTGTTAATAATTTTTCAAAATGACTTTTCAGGATTTCATAAAGCTTCATACGCATAGGTATGAACATCGTCATTTCAATTTATATTAAACTGGATTTTCACAACACATGATTACGAATCATTTTATAATATCCGATTTATGCATGACTTGGAGGCATAGCTCCAATTGCTCCATGGTTTCACCACAAGATCTTATTCAAGGCATCATAGGCCAAGAATCTCTAATCTTGATTCTCTTTTATATTTCATTATAACCTGAAAAGTTTTTGAAAATAAAACGTCAACATAATTAATGTTGGTGAATACAAATAACAGACTCAATGTGTAAGCATAGCATGTTCGGTCCTTTAACCATAATTAATATTGGCAATACTACACATTTAGCAGGTTATTTCACTGATCGATACAACTACTGCATACACTGGTTTATAACTGTCACTGGTTAGGAACTACAGCGCAGCGCGTCTTACATTTTGTTCCCTCCAGCCCACAGCTGGTCACTGGTTAGGTTGCCTGCGGAGTACGTCTTACGTTTAACCTTCCAGCCCACCTGTACCAGCCACGTATGGGAATTTCACCCATATGCGGATACGATTTGCAAATCATACGTATACTAATAGCCTAAATGCTGGTCTAATAGTATCCCTTTATGTGTCAAAGTTTAAACATACCATGCTCATAAAAATTCATCTATAAATTTAAAAACAAGTTAGATGTATTCACCTGGATTTTTGGTTGGCTGAGTGACAGCTTAGAATTTCTCAGTATAAATTTGGGCAGTGTTTCTGCTTAATCTATCCTTGTAACTATTTGCATGGATGATTTCCTGATGCGTTTATTTTATGTTTAAAAAAAAACCATAATTTCAATACAATATTTTGTATATAGGGTCGGATCTTAATTCTAATCCTATAGTTAATAATATCTAAAAACTTGATTTTATAAATTAAACTAAGAGATCGGAGTACATACCTAACCGCATGTTATTGAAGTTTATGTAGAGACGGTTGAAAGCGAGGTTATACTATACGATGATATGGCATTCAATTTTTATGAGTTCCTTCTTTTGTTAACTAACCCAAAGTTTCTTCAAGATTATTTTTTTTTTCTTTCCAGAATTCGATGGAACCTTAGAGTTCAAATTGTATATATATTCTTTATTTCACAAACCGACTTTACGTGTGTGGTGGTATGAAATCTTCATATTTTGAATATGTAATAGTAATCCACAATTTGCCTTATCACCTCCACAATCACACTTGCACCTCTTTTGTTTATTTTATTTATTTATTAAATTATTATATTTAATTTAGCTCAAATTTTGTTTATCTCTTGTAACTTTTAAAATATAAGGTTTTACAAAATTATAAAAATGCGGGTAGGACCTGCTCATTTTTCTCTACATTTCGGCTTAAGTTTCGTTAAAAACGGAGAAAGATCAAATATAATATATTTTAATATTATTATTATTATTTAACCAACGTTTGACTAAACTTAATGATTATTTAGACATTGATATTTCTAATAATTGTTTTATCCTACCTATTCGTCTAAACGAACTCTAAAAATTTTGAACGATCATTTCTACTCTTATACTCTCGAATAATCATATTTTATAAACTAAATTATTTTAATTATTAGACGAGACCTTATGATTCAATTAACCGTTTCTATCATTATATTTTTAAATAATAATATTTTAGTAATGAATACGAGTATTTTATTTATACCCATAAAACGAGATGTTACATCCTCCCCACCTTTGTTTTAATCTCGTCCTCGAGATTATTGAAATAGTTGTAGATATATATATTTTTCTTCATTTATGACTCTAGTCCTCATGTGTTCAGGACCACGGCTAAAGTTTCATTTAACCTTAACCTACGTCAGCTTCTTACGTTTTAGTCTCTGTTTTCCTCGATCTTCGATTTGAATTTGTTTGATGAATTTTCATTTTTTTTTCAACATCTTGTAGAGGCATTAACACTGACTCGTTATCTAAACATTTTTTTTAAGGTTAGAAACGTGAAACACATCGTGTAGAGATACAATCTCAATAACGTTTAGTTGTGCTAATTTATCTATAGTATAAGTTTCTTTCATTAGTAGGAATAAGCAGACTTGATCAATTTGTCAACGATAACCCAAACTGGTTCGAGGAATTTTGATTATAAAATCCATAGTTATCATTTAAAATTTCCAGACAGGTAATTCTATTTGTTGGAACATACCCTTAAGGTTTTTTCATGTTCCGTTTTAACTTGGGGATAAGTTATACATTTTGCAACATATATTTTTATATTTTTCTTCATGCTAATCCATCAATAGTTATGTTTGAGATTTTTATACATTTTATCACTTTCTGGGTACATTATATATTTGGATTTATGAGCTTATTCTAATATTCTTTTTCAATCCTCCAACACCCAGATTCATGTGTTCATTCGGAATCATCTCCTTTGATATTGCTCAGTCATGCCCTTCATTTCTTCAATCTTTGTTTTCATCTTTTTGGGCTTGTTTTTATGCTTCTTTAATCTGATTTATTAAATTAAGTTGTAGTTCAAGCCTTAGGCACATACTCTTCTTGGTTTCTTTGCCTCTTTTCAGCTTAAGGCATCTACTCTCACATTCGTATTTCTTTTGTGATAGAGAATTTCACATTCATAGTCATTTCATGTCTTCATCCTACTTTGTTGTCACATATTTAATTATTTTAGGATTCGGAATTAAAGTTTGTTATGATTGTGTCCATTGTCCCTTACAGAAGAATTCACATGTACAACAAATTATCGTTCCGTGTGCACCCGTAACGGTAATTTGCCTTGCATGATTACCCTATTTCACGAACGTGGCACACAAACGTTTTAATTTAGAACTTCATAGATTGAAAATTTGTCTTACTTGAGTTGTTTTGGTTTAGAAGATATTTGGTTTAACTAACCTTAATCAAGTAGATTAAAAAAGTTCATCTCGTAAAAATCGTAAATTTTGACTCCTTTGGCATTTTCGGGAAAATGGTTTAGTTTTTTTTTCCTATTCGAATGACGTTCGAAGTGACAAACTTTAACCTATCGAGTTATTACAAGTCCGTCACGTCCTTCTAACCAAAGATTTTTTTTTTTGAACTCTTATGATCAGTCTAAACTATGAAATGAACTCAGTAAATGTAATGTCCCATAAATTCAATTCAAAGATAACGGCGCTTAATTCCAAATTATGACTTGCATAATTCTTTTTATGAGTTTTTAGTTGAAGTGATGCATAGACAATCACTTTGTTTTGTTGCATCAGTACGCATCCTAATCCTGTATGAAAAGCATCACAATAGACAATAAAATCTTCAACACCTTCTGGTAATGCTAGGATTGGAGCGTCAGTCAACTTGTCTTTAAGAATTTGAAAAGCCTCAATTTGCTTTGTACCCCATTCAAATTTTACAGATTTTTGAGTCAATAGGTGAGAGAAACGTCTATTCGGGAGAAATTTTAAATAAATCGGCGATAATAACCTACCAAGCCTAAGAAACTACGCACCTCTGTTGGTGACTTGGGTTTCTCCCATTTGGTAATAGCATCTATCTTAGATGGATTTACTTGATTACCCTGAACATGCTCTAGAAATTGTACTTTAGTGAGCCAAAAGCCACATTTAGAGAACTTCGTAGACCATTTATCATGTCGTCGTAATTCAAGTAGGGTTCTAAGATGTTTATCATTATCCTCAGGTGTTTTTGAGTAAATAAGAATATCATCAATGAATAAAATGATGAACTTATCCAAATAAGGTTTGCATATTTGATTTATCATGTCCATAAAGGCAGCTGGAACATTAGTAAGTACAAAAGGTATAACAGTGAACTCATAATGTCCATACCTTATACGAAAAGTAGTTTTAGGAATATTTTCTTCCTCAACCCTCAACTGATGATATCTTGTTTAAAGATCGATTTTCGAAAGATGATAAGCTCCTTGAAGTTGATCGAACAAATCAACAATTCGTAGATGTGGATACTAATTCTTGATAGTCACCTTATTTAGCTCTCTATAGTGAATGCACATCCGCATCAACTCATTTTTCTTCTTAACGAATAATATTGGAGCTCCTCAAGGTGATGAGCTAGGTTGAATAAAACCTTTAAGCCAATGGCTCGTCTAAATGTTTCTTGATCTCTTTCATTTTAGTCGATACCAATCTATAAGAAGATTTAGCAATTGGAGTCGTAACTAGTAACAAATTGATATTAAATTCTATTGCTCGTTATAGTGGTATACCAAGCAATTCATATGGAAATACGTCAGGAAAATCTGATACAACATGTATGTCTTCCAGCTTCTTCTTTTCTTAATCATTACTAGTGATTGAGATTAGGTAAGCTAAACAAGCTTTTTTTTTTCATAAACTTACTAGCTTTGATCATATAAATGATTCCAACGTGATTCGTTGACTTATCACCCTTAATCCTCTATTTTCCTCCTGTTGGACCACAGACTTTTGTGAATTTTGTATCGCACAAGATACATGCTTGGTATGTAGCTAAAAAAAATCTATTCTGATTTCCGTATCGAAGCTTGATAGTACCATAGACAATAGTTTCACAGGAATATCGTGTGTCAAAGAAAGTGATCCTACAGTTTACTAGAATCTCTTTTATCTTAACAAGATCATCATTAGCATTTTCTACCAGATAAGGTTTATCTAGTTTCACTGGTGGTTCATTTGAAAGCTTACATAATTAATAAGTAATAAAATTTTGGTTTGCTCATGAATCAACAAAACCTTAGCAAATATTATTGATAATAAGCATACTGATAATGACATTCATCATATCCTTAGCTTCTTCTGCATTAAGAACAAAAGCTGAAGTTGTCTTGTTTGCATTTGGATCAGCTTTTGCTACTGAAATACCAGCCTAGCTAATTTCACTTTCTTTGTTAAGTTTAGGATAATCAGTTAAGTAGAGTCCTTGTTCCTTGAATTTAAAGCACGACATCATTTTCTTTCTTTGGTCTTCATCCAATGAATGATCTACCAATTCCATAACTGAATCGATGGTCTAAGGCATCATCATCTTGACCGTATCACGAATTTCACTTACGAGTCCTCAAATATAGAGACATATAAGGTTTGATTATGGTGTCAAAAGACTTGGCACCAATTGACAATAATCATAATAATAAGAAGTGCATCCCGATGGCTAGCACCGACCATGCTATGGCTCCGGAATTTCCGCTCGATTTGTTCTTTCTTATTCATTGGCAAAATTTCCAAGTTACGAGATCTTGAAAACTTTCCCAAGTCATTGTATACGCATTGATTCTTCCTTTGGTTTGAATAATAGAATTCCCTCATTCTAAGCTACATCTTTAAATGAAATTCAAAGTATATACAGCCATATCTTCAACGGCGCATTTGCTGATAGCAAGTACCGCCTCAATTTTCTATACATCTTAATGCTACGACAGCTCCTTTCGTTCCAGTGAACTTAGGAGGTTTACAATAGTGGAATGTTTTATACTAACATTTCTTAGTTTTGAATTGTTTCAAACTAGAAGCTTCTTAATTTTCATTTTTCATTTTAGATGCATCGTTTTCTTTTGTTATTGTTTTTTTGAGATTCGAATTTTTCATTTGTTTTTTTATAGCGATTATTGACATAATCGCATCTTTTATTTATTCTACAATCATCCATTGTATCTCAGTATTCTGAGTCATGGTTTCAATAATATCCGCGTGTTCACTTTCACCCACGTGTATTTGTACAAGGTTCGCTATTATTTAGATTTATAGACATTGTCGACGAACTAATATATTTGACAAAGTCTTAAAAGTAATTCATCATAACTTAGTTCATAGGCTATCATCAAGATTCATCATGTTATTTCAATCATTCATAGTATTTCAACATTACTACTCAACCTATTCCTTTGATAGGCACTTATCTCAATTCGGTTAAAGCTTAGATACTATCATTAGTACCTATTTCGCTAAAACCAGGTGCTCTGATACCAACCTGTCACACCCCGGGCGCTCGGCGGCCCGGGCACTGTGACCCGATTGGTTTCATTGATAAATACAGTCTCGGTCAGAGTTTATTACTCTTTTTCATATTTTTTAAGCGGAAGCGTTATTTCATAATTTTACAAATAATTTACATGCATGGATGTGAAAACCGTTTTTCATTATTTATAAATAGTTCATACGCGTGGGTATGAAAAACCATATTTTCATCGTTTGTTAATAATTTTTCAAAATGACTTTTCAGGATTTCATAAAGCTTCATACGCATAGGTATGAACATCGTCATTTCAATTTATAGTAAACCGGATTTTCACAACACGTGATTACGAATCATTTTATAATATCCGGTTTATGCATGACTTGGAGGCATAGCTCCAATTGCTCCATGGTTTCACCACAAGATCTTATTCAAGGCATCATAGGCCAAGAATCTCTAATCTTGATTCTCTTTTATATTTCATTATAACCTGAAAAGTTTTTGAAAGTAAAACGTCAACATAATTAATGTTGGTGAATACAAATAACAGACTCAATGTGTAAGCATAGCATGTTTGGTCCTTTAACCATAATTAATATTGGCAATACTACATATTTAGCAGGTTATTTCACTGATCGATACAACTACTGCATACACTGGTTTATAACTGTCACTGGTTAGGAACTACAGCGCAGCGCGTCTTACATTTTGTTCCCTCCAGCCCACAGCTGGTCACTGGTTAGGTTGCCTGCGGAGTACGTCTTACGTTAACCTTCCAGCCCACCTGTACCAACCACGTATGGGAATTTCACCCATATGCGGATACGATTTGCAAATCATACGTATACTAATAGCCTAAATGCTGGTCTAATAGTATCCCTTTATGTGTCAAAGTTTAAACATACCATGCTCATAAAAATTCATCTATAAATTTAAAAACAAGTTAGATGTATTCACCTGGATTTTTGGTTGGCTGAGTGACAGCTTAGAATTTCTCAGTATAAATTTGGGCAGCGTTTCTGCTTAATCTATCCTTGTAACTATTTGCATGGATGATTTCCTGATGCGTTTATTTTATGTTTAAAAAAAAACCATAATTTCAATACAATATTTTGTATATAGGGTCGGATCTTAATTCTAATCCTATAGTTAATAATATCTAAAAACTTGACTTTATAAATTAAACTAAGAGATCGGAGTACATACCTAACCGCATGTTATTGAAGTTTATGTAGAGACGGTTGAAAGCGAGGTTATACTATACGATGATATGGCATTCAATTTTTATGAGTTCCTTCTTTTGTTAACTAACCCAAAGTTTCTTCAAGATTATTTTTTTTTTCTTTCCAGAATTCGATGGAACCTTAGAGTTCAAATTGTATATATATTCTTTATTTCACAAACCGACTTTACGTGTGTGGTGGTATGAAATCTTCATATTTTGAAGATGTAATAGTAATCCACAATTTGCCTTATCACCTCCACAATCACACGTGCACCTCTTTTGTTTATTTTATTTATTTATTAAATTATTATATTTAATTTAGCTCAAATTTTGTTTATCTCTTGTAACTTTTAAAATATAAGGTTTTACAAAATTATAAAAATGCGGGTAGGACCTGCTCATTTTTCTCTACATTTCGGCTTAAGTTTCGTTAAAAACAGAGAAATATCAAATATATTATATTTTAATATTATTATTATTATTTAACCAACGTTTGACTAAACTTAATGATTATTTAGACATTGATATTTCTAATAATTGTTTTATCCTACCTATTCGTCTAAACGAACTCTAAAAATTTTGAACGATCATTTCTACTCTTATACTCTCGAATAATCATATTTTATAAACTAAATTATTTTAATTATTAGACGAGACCTTATGATTTAATTAACCGTTTCTATCATTATATTTTTAAATAATAATATTTTAGTAATGAATACGAGTATTTTATTTATACCCATAAAACGAGATGTTACACGTTGATAGAGGGAAGATTCGCTGCCCTTACTAATGGTTTGCCCAAGAAAGGTTCGTCCAAAGAAAGTTGGTTGGGTTGAAGGTTCGGTGGTTGTTAGGGAAGGTCCGGCTGTCCCTTGCTTATAGACTCGGGGATCCTTAACAACTCACAGGTTCGGCATCCCAAAGGGTTCGGCCACCTGTGAAATCACCCTAGAAAGGTTCGGCTGCCTGCTTTCCACAAACCTGCACTTCGGTTGGCAACCATCATCATCATCCTCGGACCATAGCCACTCCCCGGTCGTTTCCAAGATTAGTGTTGCACCCTAGATGGTTTACAAAGATGCTAGCTTGAAGGGGTGGGGCCTAGGATCGGTCAATGTTTGTGGGTTGAACTAGGATCATAAAACCCTACTTTTTATGATGTTCTTAGCTTCATACCTCAAAAATGGCTCGATAACTCCTTAGATCGGTTGTACTTCTAGGTAAAGGAGCTCAAGATCTTCGTTTAGACACCAAACTTGCTTGATTTCATCCACAA
The DNA here is from genome assembly GCA_009363875.1 of Mikania micrantha. Taxonomy (NCBI): domain Eukaryota; kingdom Viridiplantae; phylum Streptophyta; class Magnoliopsida; order Asterales; family Asteraceae; genus Mikania; species Mikania micrantha. The sequence continues at coordinate 52,951,054 of CM018698.1, read as the reverse complement.
ATGAGAGAGATCTTGTGGTTTGAAGCTGGAAATCTTAGAGAGAGAGGGAAAAACGAGTTGGTGGGTTTAGAGAGAGAGAGAGAGAGAGAGTGAATTAAATGAGGTTGTTGCCTAATTTGTGCTTTATATACTCCGAGGTGGTTCGGGTTCGTTTCGGTTGCTCGGTTCTCGTTTCGGTTGCGTTTCCGGATCGTTATGCGAATTTTACGTATAATTAAATGAAAGAGTTTCTTAATTTACTTTTTTGATGAGTTTCAAACTTGCAAAACGTAAAATATTATATTTTCTTAAATTTATTATCCTTCGTGCCGTTTTCGTTTCGTCAGAATGCGTCACTTTCGCGCGTATTCATTCGGATCGTCACCTGAACGGACACGGCGTTGGTTTCACTTTCTGATTCTTGTTTTCTACTTTTCAGTCATCATTTCAGAACGTTAAACTTTCAGATTTATTCGTACAGATCGTCACCTATACGAATAATTCGTCGGTTTAGCATTCCGTAACAACAACCGTTATGGTTTTGTTTTATTTAACCTCGCACACGTTTATACGTAATAGCATTAAATCAAGAATCTGTGTGTCAATTCTGTGTTGTCTGATGTGTTTCTGACTGTTAAACCACGAGGTTTAAATCAGATTTCAAAACAATTGTATAATAGTTTCGTGTTAAGCATCAAGTGTCAATAGCATATACATTGTTTCACGTAGTGTGTACTTGAGTTACTGTGCAAGTTACTGTAGAGATCACTGTTCCGGCAACGTGTCCGGCACTGATGTTACAACACCAGACTAGGTTGCGGCAGAAATGGTAGATTAAGATGCAACAGCTAAGTCATACCACTATGTTGTCATAGTTTATTTGTTTATTTTTACATTTACAAACTAGAATTTGTCTTATCTATATTTTTATGGTTATAATGTTTGATGATTGATTGATAATTGATCGCCTAACGTTTGAATGGTTGTTGTTTAATTGGTTCATGTTTGATTGTTAGTTTATCATATACAAGCACGTTAAGCATTAATGACTTTAAGATGTAACTTTTGTAATGAATACAATCACGTAATTCAAAACCATGTTGAATTATGCTAAATTACATTCGTATTTCATCAAAGAGAAATTTTTTCATCAAACAAGAAATTTTTATTAAAAATAAAAGTTTTCATTAAACAAGAACCATTTATTATAAGAATTCATGAAAATCGTAAGTTTACATCAATATATTGTTCTATTCGTAGCATCTAATTCATCAAACATAAAACTTCTATATATCAAACAAGTATCTTGTGAATTTCCTTCTTGCCATGTCAATGTCTTGTTATGAACCATCATATGCACTAACATACTAATGACCACCACTGAATCTGGATCTATAAGACCACAATTAGGAGGTAACAAAACTTTCCCCAAACACAAATAATTCTTATGTCTTTGTGTTGTCCGGTGTCCAGACCCCACAAAATAGGATTTTACTGGGTATGTGTTTTTGTGTTGTATGGTGTCTTGGAAATATGATATGTATCATCAAAAGCATATGAAGTAAGATCCAAATTCCACAAATATTTGGTGAAGTGCACAATGAATCACCACAAGTATTTGACAACTTTCACACTAAAAAAACATAAGAATTATAAGTTTCTCGATAAAATTCTGGGAAAAAAAGATCATTGTTCATCATCAACACATATCGCAACATATGCAAATAATTTAACACATACACAACCTTTCCATATCAACCTCCTAGAATGAAGGATACAGTTCCCATCTATATATAGGTAAGCTTTATTTAATTATTCATTTGTTAGGTCAACAAATTTTAATTGGTGAGAACTATCCAATGATTTGATGAACATAGCAACCCTTTAGTTCTTTCTATTTCTTTAGAACGTCAACTCATAATTATGGATATGTAAGCTTTAACGTGCTATGAAATAACATAACTATTATTATAACTTAAGTACACTAACAGGACGTATATTTTTGAAAATACAGTTATTCCACCAAATCCAAGAAGGGTCTTAGAACGCATACCGCTCCAATAATAGATCGTATAAAAAAGGGCATCTATGTTATGGAAGTGTTGATGCGCATTTTGATCATATTATTAGACAACTTCTTTAAATATGTTATTGTAAACGAAATAATTAAATTATGAAATGATAGAATTAATAAAATAATACTTCATGCCAAACTATTAAAAGAATAAATAAGCATAAACATCAAAACATAATTTTTAAAATATAAGATAAAAATCAATTAAGAAAAATAAACTACCAAATAATATTTTTGGTCTAAAAGAAGCCATATATACCCTGCAAATATGTCCACGTGACACACACACAGTCCGAATATAGTCACCAAAAGATAACTACTGATGGGCCATACATGTACGGATCTGATATTATCCGCGTGACATTTTCTTTTTCAAATATATATAATTAAACATTGAATGCAAGTTTCCTTGACATTTATCACGGATGCCTCTTTACAATATTTTATTTTTCTTATCTCACACCAAATTCAATATATATATATATATATATATATATATATATATATATATATATCTTCTTTCTATTATAATAATCAAAAATGCTTATTGCCATTTGTCACTTTCTCATACTTTTATTTGGCACTTGTCATTTTATTATAATCTTATTTAATTATCTTTTGAATTAATTAATTATATTATCTCTCATGTTAAATAATAACAATATTAATGACTACTAATATTATTTGCCTTTTTATACTAGAATATAGTTTTTAATAATTTATAAATCAAATATTTTCATTAAAAAACAAACTTTAAAAACAACTTATAAAATTTGAAATTTTCTAAAAAAATCAATTTTTTTAAATAACAAATATATAAAAATGATATTTTAAAAAATAAAAGTTTTATAAAAAACAAGCTTTCTTAAAAAAAAAATTTTTACAAAAACTATTAATCAAAATTTTTAAATAATGAGATTTTTATACTAAAAGATGTTTCTTAAAACAAAATGTTTGAAAACAATTCTTTTAAAAACCAAGAGTTATAAAAATGATAGAAAAAAATAGACTTTTTTTTTTTTTATGTTTTATGATATTTTCAAATCGAGTTATTTAACTTTAATAGTTATATAAATTATACATTATTTTCTTGATTTGCTTAACAATTATTTCTTAATAGGAAAACAACTGAAGTATTATTTATTAGTTATTGAAAATTTTAATTATTGTTTTATTACTTAAAATATTTATTCATGCATAAATCAATTTATATTAAAATATTATTTTATAATTTCTAAATTTTTATAAGAAGTATTTAATGTTTTATATTTAATACGTGTATTACACGGGGTAATAACCTAGTTTTATAATAAATAAAACGAAATCCAATATTATAATGAAGTGGTTGTGTGTACCATCATTAGTCTAACCGCTCGATCATCTTTAAGAGAACAATAACCATATCTAAATATATAATTAATAATACTTGTCTCTATCCTGAAAATTAAAAAAGATGTGCTTCCACATAGACTTTTTGCTTATAATAATATTGCAAAGTTGTTGGTAAATTGTATGTTAAATGGTATCATACATTTCTCCGTAAAACTCTTTAATATTTTGAGAGAACTAAGGAAAAATTTTCTTTTATAGAAAAAGAAAGGTTTTTTGTGACCCCCAATTCATAATATGTGGATTTATGTTACTTGATATATATAAAGAATATATTATGAAAATCCTCAAAACCATAACTAGTTTTTCAAACTTATTAATCTGTCATCCTAAGTAAAAAATAGGTTGTTTGGCGGTTAACATAATCATACACATTTACATCATACATATGTGTGAAATTATTGGTTATTTGTTTAATTTTTTAAATTTAAAGTCTAATTTTAAATACACATGTGTATGATTATGTTCATATGTCAACTTGTAAGCCATTTTAGCTTGCAATTGTTACACTGACTAAACTATTTTGCCATATTTACCAAATTACCAGTAAGGTATATCTAGCGATTCAAATGGTTTAGCTGGCTCATTCTACTAGCTATCTGATTGCATGTTTCCTCTACTAAGTCATTTGGGATGTCGACTATAACTCACTAGCTAAAGAATGAATAAATGGTTTTAGCCGAAGTAAAAGCTATGGGTTAAATTTGCACTCAAATTAGTCTACGACATTTTGAACGAATCGTCGTGTGATTGGATGACATTAGGGTCCGGTGTTTTCTTAGATGAGAGTGTGTTCAAGCTAACTCGCACCAACTAAGCCGGGTACTTGGGTAAAGATGAGTGGTGATGTTTGGTGCTTCGGGAGTCTATTTTGATAAAATTAATATTCAAAATGTATCTTTTGGTAAGTTTCCCAAATAATAATAATACTATTGCATGTTTGATCCTATTTTCTTCTCCTAGACATGTCAGAGAGGGGTGATTTTGATCGATCTTTAATTTAGTAATAATAAATTTGTTAAGTTAATTTCAAATTTAATGATAAAAGGCATTTGCTGATTATTGTATTGAAAAATGTTTATGTTTATGTCAAGTTAATTTCAAATTTAATAATAGAAATGATCCATTGTATCACTTACTGGATCGATGATTTATTTCATTTGAACTACTGGACTGGATTGCTTAAACGGATTGAACTGGATCGTAGTAAATTTGGATGCTAATTCAATCTGTTGACAGACATAGTCCATGGACTGTAACTTGAAGCTTTGAAACAACCTGTTCTGTTTACAGTCCAGTTAAATTATGATAAGATCTGTTTAACAAAAATTACACTATGTAATTTTATATGATTTTTAAAATAATAAAAAATAGGAAGCAAAGCTTCATCGTTTCTATTTTACTATATAAAACATGAAACTGTAAAACTTAAATCATCAAACAAAGTGTTAAACATGTCGTTTCATGTTTTATACTTATATTAATCATGTCGTCTCTAATTCAGGGATGTTAAATAAAAAAAATCTCTATGTGACTGGGTAGGTAGGGTTTCAAACCTAGTATATTAATTTTTTTTTTTGAACGGCAATCTGGATCACTGACGGGTCATAGATCCACCCGATCATATCCACACCCCATAGGAGGAAACCCACCATAGGTGAGAGAAAACCCCATAGCCTAGCATGTAACCCCTATTTTGTCCATGACAGGACTTGAACCCATGACCTACCCAATATTGAAGTCACAGGGTACCTCCCCTCAACCGCTTGAGCTAATGATCATTGGTTAACCTAGTATTTTAATACCTTGTTTATAGATTTATTTGAATAACTCTGAATTCACTTATGGAGTAAATTCTAAGTTCTCCAAATACCCCAACTAACTACAACTGGTAAAGCACTAGTGCAAACCTCTAATGAAATAAGGCTTTAGTGGGGTTTAAACTTAAGACTTTTAGATTGTTCATCTACTACTTAAACTAGTTTTATACATGTTCGATAGTCGGGTATTTTAATGTTATAATCACTGTATTGAACTGCATTCTAACAAAAGCAATATTGGTTCAATTAATTAAAGTACAGTTCGTAAGTTAGATAAAAAAAAATGTTGACTTTATTCAAATAAAAACCACAAAGATAAAATAAATAAATAACACATGAATAACGTAATATGAAAAATAAACACCTTGAATTGGAGTAGATACGAACTTCCTCTTATGCATTATATGTAAAATATCAAAAACATTCTTTTTAAAGAAAAATCAATCTCATGTCATAACTCATAAGTGTGTTCATAGAAGAGGAAATGACAATGCAGCTTGCTTAGCATTTGTAGCTGGAAGTAGAATTCCATCTTTTGTTGGAGCTTTCGGCTCAAAGGTTTTAAAATATGGAGGTTCATCTCTTCTAATTTAAGAAGTCAAAATATGCTTAGTTGATTCTTCATGTTCATTAACCTCTTCTTTATAAACAACTAGGTTAAATCCCGTGTGTTACACGGGTTTAATACACAAAATGTTATATACTTTTTAATAAAAATTAAAGTTGTACCTATAAAAAAATAAGAATTATACTTGAATTTTTTTTATAATTATACATATTGTATTTTAACATTCAAATCATCCTATCAAGCTAAATATTTTAAAATATTTAAAAATTATTCATAGAAAATTATTACTATTATTATTATTATTGAATATTTTAATTAACATAATTTAAAGTTAATAATAGTAAGAGACGTAAATAGAACTTTAGATATGAAAGGAAGTTTATATAAAAACTTTATAACTAATTGCAGATTAAGTTCATTTACTTAATAATATATTAATTATTTTCCATATCTATAATTCATAATGCATGATTAAATAATAGATATAAATAATTAAATAATAGATACACATTAAAAAACAAAAACTAAATGACTACAATAATAATAAATGTTACCAATTATATTTAAAATAAGTTGTTGTCAAAAAAATATATATGAATATTAAAGTTAATTTTCATATTTTATTATATAATAACCTGAATAAGTAAAAATATTTATATACTAACATTTAAAAATATTACAATACATAAAAAGAATTAACTTTTATGAATTATAATTATACCATAACTTGTAAAATATATAAATAAGTCCTTATTTTTGTAACTTACCCAAAAAATGAAAAGATTTAAAAATTTTATATTATTTAATGAAAATAGTAAGTTAAAATATAAGAATATATGAATATACATGAAATAATTTAGGTTTTTAATATTCTCATTTTTAATAAAATTATTATTTGTATAGTTTACAATTTGTTTTATAATGTATCTATTTTATTTTATTTTGTTTAGTTATTTGATTTTTTCAATATATTCTAAAAATATTATTGAATTTCTACATTGAAAGTGCAAGATATTCATGACTTAATTATTTAGTTGTATACATAATTTATTAAATATAAGAAATAAGTTAAAGTAATAATTTGTCAAATTTATTAATTATCAATATTAATTAAGAAATGTTGATAAATGATTTAATGCTCCATGTTTTAGGAGAGAAACAAAAATGAAACATGCTCCATTGGATGACATGTGGCAAACAAAAACATTGATTTATTATTTAAGATAGATAAAGTGGTGATCCTAATATGTAAATTCAAAAAATAGACAATTACATAAAAAGGTAATTTGTTAATTAGTTAGTAATAAATTAATTCATTAAAGAAAAAAAATAAAAATTTTTATAAATGGTTACTTTCAGAAAAAAGTTGTACGAATTTGAATTTTGTTGACCATATCATATGGAGTATCAATGTTAGAAACTCCAAAAAATGAAGCCAAAATAGTAACGGATAGCTATAAATAAACATTTGAATTATCTTTTTAATTCTTAGTTGTGCTTGCTTTACAAAATAGGAACCAATAGCTATACATAAACATCTTAGTTATGTTGTCGATTCTTAGTTGTGCTTCCTTTAGCCATTCCTGACAGAATCATACAAAAAAATATATATAAATAAATAAAACAAAATCATAATATTTATGCAACTTTTCCACAATAAAAAGAAAAATAAGTTCATATTAAAAGAATGGATTCTTCAAATTTGTTATAGGCTTATCGTTTTAATACAACAATGGAACAAATTTTAAAAAAAAATGTCAAAACTTGAAGGAGAGAGAACAATAAGTGCATCCTCTTGCAAGTGAGGATTCCTACAAAGAACAACACCACTTAGTCAACACTGTAAAATATAAAAACAAAGTCCATATTGCAATAATTTTTTGGGCATAGACACGCTGGAGGCTGAACTAGAGGAAACCTTGAATACTGCCAGAATTGTGGGTATAAATTATGTTGAAAGCAAGGAGCAAATTAGAACATTGCTCCAAGGAGAGGAGACACAAAATGGTTGCAAATGAATTACCTATCCATAAAACATTAGAGGGGTGGCTGGTCCGAGCAAATGTCTCTGGATCAGGGGTTTGTTTAGTTTGTGGAACCCTTCTATATTCAGAAAAGAATCGATCTCACAATCGCGACACTTCATTCTGATGTTAGGTTTCATCACGGCATCTGGAAAGAATATGCACATTTTAAATGTTTATGCTCCACAAGATGCCACGGCAAAAAGAACTCTCTAGAATGAAATAACAACCTTAAAACAATCAAAACCTGGAATTTGGATTGCCATGCTAGAGACATTTCTGAAAGGAAAACTCTTGTTTTCATACAGTTGTGTCAAGAGATTTTAACGAATTTATTTTTGTTGGTTTCGGCCCCAAATCACAAACAAGAATTTTCTGTAATAAAACTCACTCACACTTCCATTCATACTCATACTTACATATATAAGAAATAAACACCAACCCATGTTTTAACCCACTACTCCTACAACCTAGACCCACTACTTAGATTTTTACAATATTAAAAACTACCCAAGATCTGATTAAACATATGACTAATTAATAAGCTACCAACCCGTACCCGTACCCGACTTGACCCGAACCAATGACCCGATCAAGATTAAATCAACATTCACCCCCTTAATCTTGATCTCGGTTCATGTTTCTTGCTTCTCGATTCGAACCACACAGGTTCATTTCTTGTTACTTGCTTTCGATCTTGATTTTCTTGCTAACACCGGAATCGGTTTTCTTTCTTAACTTGCTCTTGCCTAACCCCTTCCTTTTGCTTGCTTGTTTAAACAATTTATTGCTATCATTTAAACAGTTCTTGTTGCTCTCCGGAAAAGAGAATTTGCCTGCTTGAATTATTAATCCACTTGCTTGCTTTATATTAAGACCTAGTCGCCTAGTTGCTTGCTTCTCAACAAATTTCGGCCGTAATTTGTTCGTGTGCATGACTGCTTAATTCACCTACATGCCTCCTTGCTTCCATTTCTTTAATTTTCTTCAAATCGTCTTCTCCCCTTTGCAATCAAAAGAAATTTTACATTTGATCGTGAGTTCGTGACTTGCTTGAGTAACCGATTCTTTAGAAACCACAGAGTTCAACGTCCTGCATGCCTTTTGCTTTCTCTCTTTTCCGTTCAAAAATCCTTGCTTTCGATCACCAAATCGACCGGTCATACTGCTTCTTTCTCAAGAAAACGCCGGTCACGCTCACCTCAGTCTTCCGGTCACCTTTGTCGGTCTAGGGTTCCAGATTTCGGTCTTCTTTCTCTTTCTCCGGTTAGAAATCGATCTTCTTTGGCCGGTATTCGGTCTTCTCAGGCTAACCTTTTATAATGAAAACAAACAAAGCATTTTCTGTAAATAAACTCACTCACACTTCCATTCATACTCATACTTACATATATAAGAAATAAACACTAACCCATGTTTTAACCCACTACTCCTACAACCTAGGAAAGATTTTCGCAGCTTGTTTTATTAAAAGCAAAGAGAAGGAAATTTTTTTTGGGGTGGTGGTTCAGACCAAAATAAAATCACTTGGGTTACGTGGGATGATGTCACTAAGCTTAAGAAATTTGAGGGGCTTGGTCTCACCCCCCTTGGGGATCATAATATTGCGTTATTATCTAAATGGAGTTGGCATTATGGAAATGAAGAAAATAGCACCTGACGTAAACTAATTCATGCCTTTCATTATTCAAACAGATCTTGGTCTATACTCCCTCATAGAAAAAACTTTCTAGTGTATGGGTGACAATTGCTAGGCTAGAAAACCAACTTTCCCAATCAAACATCAACCTTAACCACCTAACCACCTAGTGTATGGGTGACTTGTAGGACAATGGTATGCACTGGAAATGGAGACGGAACAAGTCTTCGCAATCGTAAGAAGAAGGTTGGCAATGGGAAAAGTTTTAGAGATCATTGCTGTATTTTAGCCCCATGTGTCACAGGATTCGTGGATATGTTTACCGGACAAGTCATTAAAACTCACGGTGTCATCCATGAGAACAACCATTCAAAACCCTCTCCTGGGAGTTCAACACTTCGCCCACTCATGATTCAAGTGGAATCCTATTAAAATTAATATTTTTTGTTGGAGATTGACTTGAAACATACTTCCTATCATTAAAAATCTGTGTGTCTGTGGCATCATATGTGATCCCCCACTATGTCCCCTTGCAAATCGTTTGAAGAGGATCTTGAACATCTTCTGATATCATGTAAATACGCTAACCACATATGGAGTTTCATTTCTTCTTGGCGCAAATAATAAAAAGATTCCGAAAGCTTCAATTCGGGCTACTGGTGGAAATATTTCATCATAACCAATTCCTTCTTCTGGGTGTATTTTGAACAACCAGTCTTGTTTTGTTTTTAATGACAACAACTTTGTCATCTTTCTTTTTTCTGGACCCATTTGGTTCCTATTGCCGACTTTCCTCTTGGAAGAGGACAAATCTTCCATACTTCTTGCCTTTCAAATTGAAGAATTTCCTCTTGCATTGCGTCTACCGCGCTGCTATCTTTTAGTGCTTTACAACTTTCTTTGGCTCTAGTTGGGATAGAAAGTAGGAAAACAAGCAGATGTTTGCATTATGTTGGGAGCTTCTGGTCTTGACTCCTTCTTCTACATTTCCAATTATGTTTTCAGCTGGATGTGTATTATGAATACGAAGTCTTGATATCACATCTAGCTGAGAATTTAAATTCAGATTCCCAATTTGCAGATTTGGTAGTATAATCTCTAGTTATATTCCTCGCATGTTTTGTGGTCTATTGGATTGAGCTGCTGTGAGCTGATCTTCTCTAGACGGAGATTTTTCTATTGTTGTGGTGTCATTTGAGGGACTGTCAAGTTCATTTTCGTCTTGTGGAGTAGATATGGTGTCACTCAAAGGAGTGGCTTGAGATGAAATAATGGTTTCCGACTGTGAAGTTGTGTGCTGAGATGGTGTAAATTCTGCCAAATGTTGTCCTGAAGCTGTTGGCAGCTCAACACGATAGTCATCTTCCCTTCTGAGTTGAAGCTGAATCATTTGTCTAAGTTCCTGTAACATGCTCTTTTGAAAGATTAAATGCATATGTGAATCCATTTAGATCAAGTAGCCAGTCAGGGCCAGTTCTAGGATTATTGACAGTATGTTCATTAAATTGAGCATTTGTAGACACTTCAATAATTCTAGAATTTTTGATGTATACTCTATATGCCTTAGCATTGGTAAAGTATCAAGCAAATCATCCCTGAGCTGATTTCTCAGCAAACTTGGCTAGATAGTCCTTGGTATTTAAGATGGTGCATTGATATCCAAAAGGTTTTAGAAAACCAATAAATGGTTTTCTTTTATGCCATATTTTATAAGGAGTCATACCATGAGTCTTAACTATCAAAATTTTATTTTGAACATAGCAGACAATATTGACTGCTTGCTTGGTAGTGTGGCATCAGACAACATGGTTCTTGCAACCTCAATCAGTGTCATATTTATTCTCTCAACAACACCATTTGTTGTGGAGTCCTAGGAGCACTGAACTGTCTTGTAATACCTTTGGATTCACAACAAAAATTAAAGTATGATTTTTGAATTATGTTCCTTGGTTAGATCTAATGAACACCCAGGTGTATCTTGAAAAGTCATAAGTGACCACCACGCAGTATGACCTCATACCTAAACTTTTCATAATTGTGGGATCAAATAAATCCATTTGGAGCAAATGTAAGACTGTTGTAATTGAAATCATTTCTTTGGCATGATGAGAGCTCTTATGTTGTTTTTAAGACATGTAAACCTATTATTAACTGATTTTTAACAAGTTTGTTCATGTTTTTGAGATTCACATGGCTCAGTCTTCTATGCCAAAAAGATGATTCATCAAGTGAAGTTATTGAGATAAAGCAACTTATATTGCTAAGTGGTGAAGTTGTGCTCATGTCCAACATATAAATGTTGTTCCCTCTAGGAGCTCTGAGAAAAATTTGTTCATTTGGAACAGTAAAAGTATGTTTTATTACAATACGTTCATGCTCAGTGATCAACATGTTATGCTTTTGATCACACACATGTGAGACACTTAGAAAATTGTAATTTAGTTCATTAAAAAATGAACATTTTCAAAGCCTACTTTCCCATTAGAGATTGTGCCTCTTCCGGTGATGTACCCACCTACTGGATCACTTTCGAAACAACAAACCCCCCAAAAAATGGTTCATATTTGTGCAGACGAGCCTTATTGCTTGTCATGTTCATGAAGCAGCCGCTATCAATTATCCACAAGTTGTTTTTGGAATCATGCTGCTCCTGCACATGAGAATAGATGGGTTAGTGTCTGATGGGAACCCAAGTCAATGTGGTCTTGGGTTTGTCATTTTCATCATTGTATGTAAATTTCTATAACTCTAGAGGTGTTAAAGTTGATGCATTTGTTGGTGATGGTATTATTTCTCTTCTTTTCTACATCATATTAGGCTTGGTTTTGAATGAGAACTGTTTAGACTTTGCCTCTGCGCCAATTTTTTGACTTTGCATTTGAGAGACCCATGTTCCTTTAGGTAGAGAATTCTCCCTCTTACGCCAAGTCATATTTGGTTATGAAGATATTCTCTGTGTTTTTCTTTCGAAAAATGTGCTTGCTTCTGAAGCCTTATTCTTCTTTTTTGGTTTGACACTTCCCTTGTTATTTTCATGGATATTTCTTCTGCTGCTTGGATTATAAAATCAATCAGCTGCATAATTATCAAAGCCTCCACATACAAGACATTCATTATGATTTTTTGCATTTTGTTGAGAGTAACGTCTTGATGAAGACTTAGAACCGTGGTTCCTATTATGAATTTTCTTAGATGTAGACTTAGATGTTACAACACAACAGGTGCTAGAGTGAATTTTTTGATTGCATGATTTACTTTCAAAAGTCATTATGTTTCCTGATTTTCCTATATATGACTTTTCAGATGGACAAGTCATATACTTACCTGAGGATGTGTTTTCAGTTTGTACATAATTAGCTTTAACAGAAGTAGTTTTACTTTTCATGACTTTGTTCTTTTGTTTTGAAAACGATTTTGGTTTCCAAACAAGCTCTGATTCCTCATCATTAGATGAGTTTTAAATTTGAGTGGGACAAACATCTGTTGATTCATCTTCCTTGACTATCTTGTGTATGTCAAGATGTTCATCATATACAATATTGGTAGCTGATGGAGTATATGCTGGCGGAGGTTCTACATTGTAATATCCCAAACCAACTTTTTCTCTTTTTAACAATTCTGGTGTCTCAGCCATCTTAAGAAGTTTCTCATACTTCTCTCCTTGGCTGAGAAACCTGTCTCTGTACGATTCAACCAATACAAGTTCGGTCTTAGCAGTGGTTAGTCTTTCCAAAAGATTCTTTATTTGGCATTGTTTCTATGTTTCTTCATGTTTGAGATTTGAAACAGACTTTTCTAATTCCTCAATTTTTTCTTTATAATCCTTTTCAGCTTTATAAAATTTTGCTTTGACCACTTGTATTGATTCAAGTTCATCACAGACTTGAGCATTAAATTGTTTGTAAGCATTTAATTTTTCAAGAAATTAAGGAGTACACATATCATCATTTACCTTAAATGTGGAAGTGGAGTCATTGGCTATGAAGGCATTGTTTGAGGTGGATGCATTCTCAGCTTGAAAACTCCAGTCAGAGTAGTCACAATGCTCAGACATATTTGCATTGTTGGAATGGTTTGATGTTTTTTCTCCTAATTAGGTTGTGTTGCACTTGATGGCTGAGTTCTTGGTGACTTGCACTCTCTTACAAAGTGCCCAAGCTGCTGACAGTTGAAACACTTTAGCTTGGATTTATCGAAGCCAAATCATGTTATCATGTTGTCCTTCTTGAATTTTCTTCCTATTCTGTGATAAAATTTCTTTTCTCGGTAGGAGATCATTGCCATCTGATAGTTGATACCCATATCTTCTAGATCATTAGCTGGGATAGCATCCATATCTTCTTGACACAATTGAAAATAGTTTGATTCTTCAACTAGGAATGCTCCTTGACCAGAGGTAAGTAAAGGAACAGTGTTGGAGAAAGGATTTGTGTGGGATGTTGATATTGTGGATGTATCTGGGTATGTGATGATGGCTGCAGAGTTTGAGTGGTATATAGGTAGATAACTTTGGAATGATGAGTTATGAATGGGTGCATATAGTGCTGCTGATGCTGAAGGTACATAAGTCAAAAGTTTTGGTTCTTGTGCATCAATCTCTATTTGGTATGCACTTAATATACCAAAACGTTCTACAAACTTCAGAGTTCTGAGGCTTTCCACCTTCTTGTGATAGATTAGATAATCCATACTTGAGGAATAGATCTTAAAAACTTTCTTATCACGTCCTAGTTTTCCATCTTCACGCTTGCAGCAGTCAGTTCATCAACAAGTTTTGCATACCTTAGATACGGAGAAACCATCTTTTCATTGTTTTCTTGACAAAATTTCTCGAACTTTTGCTTGAGAATGTCTTTCTTGTTCTCTTTTACATCATCTGATCCTTCATAGATCTGTTGTAAGAAGATCTGTAAGTCTTTATGTCACACCCCGGGCCGGCGGGCTGGATCGACTTTCCAGTCGGGGAGAAGGTTCCCATGGCGCGATATCGTTGTGATAATCAAGGTGATCAGATTGTTCATATGGCTCATGATATATAAATGAGAAATGTTAACATGACAATGATATAGAATTACAAAGTTAAATTACAATGTTATGTTCATAATTTAACTAAGTATTCTATCCAAAAGAATCATAGTGTTTTCTATCTTGTAACTGCACAAGATGTACAAAAGATGATTCACTATTTTGTCATTCAATATATGTTCAGCACAAAATGTAGCTAGGTCTTCTAAAATTACACTAGCTAATTCCTGGATACTGGCGACTAAACCTGTTCGTCACCTGAGAAAACATGCATTTAAACAAAGTAAACACTAGGTTGGTGAGTTCATAAGTTTGATAATTGAAAACAGTTGTTTTGTTGTCATACATGATTCCAATGTTTCACACCAGTTATATTGATAATTGTTCTATATGTTCACACAAGGTCCTCTCCATAGTTATGCTTACAAGTAGTATTTCACTCAAATCAAGCATGCTTATATATAGGGCATACGAAAGGATCGACCCTACAACCTGCCCAGACGCCATCCCACCACATGCTTAACATGACTTCAGCACCACTTGTAATACAACTATAGATACCCATTTTATTTCACCCATAAATCCCCAAGTTGATTATCCCCATCATTTCGAATAGAGACGTAATTGTCTCTGTTAGCTATTCCTTACGGATTAGCCCGGTGTGTAAGATATCCCCTAACGATATCTAGAGCAAGACTTGATAGTCTTTGTAGCTGATCATTTCTGATTAGCCCGGAGTGTAGACATCCCCCAACGATATCTAGAGCAAGACTAATAGTCTCTGTGACTGTCAGTACTGACCTGTCCGGTTTGTAAGATATCCTTTCCATAATATCTATTGGAGTGAGATTAAGTTGTCTCTAAGTTTGACACAACTGTTAACTTTGGTGTGCAAGATATCCTCTCCATGATATCTAGAGACATGAAAATTTGGAGTCTCTATGCCTGTTATATCTGACCAGTTTGGAGTGTAAGATATCCTCTCCATGATACCTAGAGTAAGACATAATTGTCCCAATGGTTGTCATTTCTGCCCAGCCCGGAGTGTAAGATATCCTCCCCATGATATCTATAAATATGAATATATTCCCAAAACCTTTGATTTTCATTAATTAGAATGATAGCACCTCTCGTGCCCGACATGAACCCATTAGATTACCCAAAACCTTGGCAGTTAGAATTTAGAATTTACCCTACTGGTATATGGTTAATATAACCGGCACACACACTGACGGTTATAGGATATACTCTGAATAGAGTCTTATGTTTACTGTTATTAGGTTTATGTCATCCTATCCCAAAGATGTGGTCTCATTGGAATGAATACTAGATGAATACTAGATATAACTATAATTCCTTAACATTATTATTCAAGATCCCGTCTTGATAAACAATGGTAGCATATGTGGAGAATGAATCCCGAAAGTATGTTATCATGACATCCTCCTCGATATCACAAGTAATTTTCTCAACTGTTATGTCACACCCCCACCTCACGTCACCTGAGATGATGTCATTCACTGTTCTGAGAAGGTTGCGGAAGCATAGTGGTGATGTCTTAGAGATGAGGTGTGACTTACTTGATCCGATATCATAGCACACAGATTAACTTAAAGTAAATATATTACAAGGATGTCGTAATCACAACCAACGTTACATTATATAAATTAAGTTTATTACATTATCTGATTTATTTAATTACAAACGAAGGAAGTGCATCCTCACCCGATGGTCACTGTCTTCTTGCAAAAATGTTTAGATTTAAAACATCAGCACAAAGCTGGTGAGTTCGTAAAGTTCATGTTCAACAATATGATATGTTATACAAGTTATCAAAATAGTCAATTCCAGATAACCATGGGACCCGTATCTAGTTCCTTTCGGACGCTCTTGTTCTATAAGATACAACCCGTTGGTAACATCTTAATGCCTCATTGTCTTAATGTTTATCACTACATTAAGAAGTTCTAAAAACAGGTAAGAAACATTCATAGCACGGGGAGTTGCAGACTCCTAGCAAATGGGTTGTGAGCCGATAGTACTATCATTGTTCCCCGTTCGGCCCCACATGGGTTCACTAGATACAGTTCAAAAATGAGGACTTTTGATACTGTGATAGAGTTTTGTTCTCTAGGCAAAATCCCATGAAATCCACAAGTTCTCAACAATCACATGAAATCAAGCAGATAACAGTGATACATATCATATGTTCAAGAAAAGTTCCACAGTAAGACCCCGGTGTTTATAAAACATTAAAAACAAAAGGGGTTGTACGAAACTCACCTGATAACTTACAAGTAGCAGAATGTCACGCAAACTAATAGTAATAGAGTGATTATGCATTTATTTATGTTTAATTAGTTATTTATGTTTTAACTTACTGATTAGATCTTTCTGAACGTCCAATGTCAAAGACATTGTCTTAACAGTCATCAAACTGATGTTAAATATTTAATTAATTATTTTAATGTTATATCATACAATGTATGATAATGTAGGAACCTACACTTATTTAGGTTCCTGGTACAAGGTTGATGACACACTTGATTCATCAGAATAATATCGGATTAACCAAATAATTAATGTTGTTGATTATAATGCTAAAACAGTTTCTAAACTGAATAATGGCTTAGGAATGATCAATCCTTGTTATTGATTACCTTAATATCATGAAATATCACAATGTAGCATTAGAATAGGTTTAATAACCATGTTTAACATACTAATCTGACTGTTATCAAAAACATCAGATAATCGTTCCAATAAGTATATTAATGATTGTGATTAGTTTGAAACGCTTGGATTTAACCTTGCATTTTAAAGATTAACCAAATTAATCACCTACATTGTCATAATCAAATGGTTTTAACCATTGTAATCATGTGTATGATCTTATGCAAACCGGGCATTACAACGGATCAAAACAATGATTTACCCGTTAACACATCGTGTTCTTCGTTTATAATCAATCCTAACCATCATCTAGGCAATAATCAACAACCCTAACAATATCATTACGTTCAAAAACAAGATCTAATCAATCAAAATCAAACAAGAAGGTTAAAATGAACCATTACCTGATCTAACGGATTTCTGAGCGTAAAACAACGATCTAGACTTGCAGAAACGTTCCTGGGTGCGATCCACACAATTAGAAGGCTTTAAAATGAAGATTTTATGGGTTAAGGGTCTGGGTTTTCGTCTTGGATCAAGAAAGAGTCGAGAAGAAGAAAAAAAATGCGAACTCCCATGCATTCTGATCCTTTCAAGCAAATCCACCAACTCCAGGCTCGCCGAGCGCACCGCCCCAGGTCGGCGTGTGGCTCGGGGTGTACCTCCCTAGCCCAATTCCTCAATTTTTTTATTTTTCATCGTTTCGCGATTCCGGACAATCCGTAACTCCGTTTCGCGCTCGGTTTTCGCCTACGTTCATCATTTCTCGCATACTATCAACCTGTAATAATTACAATCATCAAATCAACGAGGATTTCTAGAACGACCACATGTGCTCATGCCATCGATGACGTAATTCTCAACTGCAGTTGTCACATGCTATCTCTATGTTGTGTGTTCTTAATGACTTCAACAAAGTGTTATAAGAACTTGTCTTATTACACGATGTTAGTAATTGTGTGAATGATCTTGTTATCATGAAGTTACGTTATCATGATTATCATTCTTGTTGTTTGTTATTGTTATTATTATCAGCATGTTATCTCTTGATTATCTCGTTGTTCATGCGTGTAAGAATAATAAGATGTTTAAGAGATAATCTTACAACTAGTATTATTCTATTGTATTGATGTGTCATGAAGCTATACTAACATGTTTCATCCTAGATATCTCAGTTATGATAATGATCAGACAAGCAAGAATAAAATGATAAACGATAATAAGGATAAACAATATTATCTAAATCATAGTAAAATCAGTATGTTGTATCAAACTTTTAAGTAAATAAAAGCTTTAAGCATGTTTCTCAGCCCCGAGCTTTGAAATCAGTTAAGATTAGAAAAGGGGCATATGAACTCACCTTGTAGTTGTTGTGGTTGACTAAGTATAAACAAGAATGCACGCGCTCTTTGTCGTATTTGATGTAGTTTTCACGATCTTGTACTGATTTCACGTTGTTTGCATGTAACTTATGAGTATAAGTTATAGATATTTGTGTGTGTGTAGGTGTTAGCCCCAAAGTTGGCTAACACTCGTAGGTCTCGGTTATCATCCGGCCTTGGTTCAATTGTTATAGATCATACTAACACTTATTCAAATTAGATTGGGTTAGCATATCTCGTTATTTGTTTTATGTTTAAATTGATGTGAACCTTGCCATGGTGTGTAATCTTGAAACCTATTATAGTATATAAACATAAACTTAGATTTTAGATTAAAGGTTAATAAACCCTTGACATCTTGTAAAAGAATTTTGTATGACCATTGTTCCATTCGTCTTAACAACTTTGAAATTACTTGTTAACATATTCAAAAGAGGTTTTTAGGCTTCATGAAGTTCATTAAAACAACCATTACCACCTTTGTAGTAATTTAGGTTAATATCTCATGCATGTTATTCCTTATGGTCGGTTCCAAGTGTTGGTTTACAATATTGGTGATGTGGGCCGAACCCATCAAACCTGGGCCGAACAAGCTACATGGTCCGAATGTATGGGCCGAACGAATACACCTTATATCGAATGATGGTGCTTGGGCCGAAAGATGTGGACCGATAGAATGGATGGCCGAATAAGGGAAACAAACGAATGTATATACGTGCGAATGATCCCATGCATGCGTTTGAGGCTCCACGAATGAAGCCTTCATTCGGTATAAGGAACGAGCGAACCAGGCCATTCGGCCTCATCACTCTTTGGTCGGCCCCAGGCTCATTCTTTCGTGGGAAGGTGCGCTCCTTTGGTCGGGGGTTGGTTTGGTCGGCCCTTGGCCCTTCGGCCATTGGCCTTTCGGCCAGCTGGGTGTGTCATTCGATAGTTCAGTCGGAACAGGTGCAGACCACTCCTTGTCGAGCTAAACAGCCAAATCATGGAATAGCACATGCTCCTACACTACCCCTTGTGTTTTCGTGTATAGCTGATGGGTTTTAAGGGTGGTTAGAACCGGTTTTGAAGAGGGTCGAACAAAGGGGTTGAAAACCCTAATAATCCGAAACTTGCAGACCAAATACCACGATTTTCAGTGGATTTCACTTCCGATCGGTTGTACTTTCGTGTAGAGGAGATCAAGGGCTTCGATTTGGCACCAAGATGGGATGATTTAGTCAAGAAATGAGTGTGTTCTTGAGGTTTAAAGTTCAAACTTTCTAAAGAGAGAAAGTTCCAGAAATTTGAGTGTAGAGAGAGAGGAGAAGAAATAAATGAGGTAGTTGCCTCATTTAGGGTATTTATACCCAGAGTGTGTCCGGGTTCGTTTCGTTTGCTCGGTTCTCGTTTTCGTCGCGTTTCCGGCACGTAATCGCATGTTTTACGAATTTTTAGATAGCTAGTTTTCTCGGACTGTTTCTCATGTTCTCCGGTTTACGCGGAGTTGTGTTTGGAGTTTCATCGAGTCTTTTTGATGTAATACGGATTCGTTTTCAGCCTATTGACCGCACGATCCATACTGTTCGAGGATCCTGGTGAAGATGTTGTCTTTGTGTAACGTAGTCCTTCTCAATGAGCCTAGGCTTTTGTGTATAGTTATGAAATGAGTAGAATCGATTTCTCTGTTCATGATGATTCAATAAACATCAAGCCTGCTGGGAGTGTGAGGTAGCTTGGCGTTTAAAATCCATATCTATTTGTGTATACTCCCATCATGGTATCTCGAGTTGTTCCAACAACTTCAAAGTTCTTAACGTTCGCTATGATTCTTATGCTCACGAGTTATTCCTCCTCAGGAGAAACCTCTCATTTCCCATCTTTGAAATGAGTTCGTATATTGTCTGGAAGGACAACATTGTCCGATCTAATAGTGAGTTTTCGTACACAATTAATAAGTTTTATGAACGCATCTCTGTTGTTCACTGTAATGACATTGAGGAACTTTTGTCGGAGCATATGACCTCGGCCCTATTAAGGGTAAGGCATCCATGCTGATGATGGTCTTGACACTACTCATGCCCGTTGATTTGAATTCTATGGTATGTGATTGTTCACTAAAAGTATGTGAACAGTAAGTTCATGTCATTCACACCAATAGTTGCTTACTTCTAACTACTAAAATAGTGTAAGAAGTATTCTAGAGTTGCCCCCAATGTGAGTAAGTTATAAACTAACTTTAAAGAGGCAGGCCATAATCTATGCTGCTATTAAATAATACAACTGCAAAGATTATAAATGAAAAGTGTACTAGTGTTGGTGTCAGTGTCCTGGCGTGCAGCAGCCGCCCCTATCCTGTATGCGCGTCCCCTAGGTGCTTGTCTTCTCAGTAGCACCCTCTTTGGACAATTCTTCGCATAGTGCGCTGGTTCCCCACAGGTGTAGCAAGAACTGCGATTGTTTTGTACAGCGGTCTGTGCCACTGCTTGATTAACCCTGTGCTGAGTTGCCTGGCCCTTGCAAAATTTGGCCCAATGTCCTATTTTTCCACAAAAAGTAGATTGTCTGCACCCTGTGTCTGGTTGTTGATGATAGTTGCACTTATTGCAGAATGGATCCATGCTAGAATATAGTTTGTGGTTTAGTTGTGGTTGGGTAGGCACCGCTTGTTTGGTAGTGGTGGTCGTCGCGAAATTCTTGACGACCTTTTGTTTCTTGGTGGGGTGTTGTTCTAGCTCCCCCGGTAGCTCCAAACTCTCTCTTTAGTACACCAGAGGCAACCATCACATCAGTCAGGGTAGCTGACAGTGTGACAGCCATCTCCAGTGTGGTTGGGTGAGCGACAAACACATGCCCTTGAATACAAGGCGGCAGTCCACCGACATACCGTTCAATCCTTTTCTCTAGTGTTGCACGATATCATGTGCCAGTGTTGCCAGTTCGTGAAATCTGGTGGTGTATATCAGATGTTCAGCTCCCACCATCATGTGGTTCAGCAGTTCTGTTTCCACTTTCTTTAGTTCATTCCTCGGGCAAAACTCGCCCCTCATAAAAATCTTGAAATCCTCCCGAGGCATAGCCAATGCCTCATCCCTTCCTCTGGTTTGAACCTGGGCATTCCACCAGGTCAGTGCTCGTTTCTCAAACGATCCTGCAGCATACCTCACTCTGTGTTGGTCAGGGCAACCACTGATGTCTAAAGTGGTCTCCATTTTCTCGATCCATTGGATCAAGCCCACAGCACCTTCGTTTCCACTGAAACTAGGCGGTTTGCATCCCACAAAGTTCTTGTAGGAGTAGTCCTGTTGATTCGTGGTGTTTCCACTGCCCGCTCCAGATGAGTTGGCAATGTTGTTACTGTTGTTGCTGTTGATTCTGTTCATCATGTCGGGAATCACATCCCTCAGTTGACTGGTCAACAGTGTGGCCAGTGCAATAGTAGCAGGATTCAATTTATGGTTGGGTGGTGGCGGAGGAGGAGGTAGAGGTGGTGGTCGAGGAAAGTCAGGTGGTGTCGGTGTTGATGAGTGTGGAGCTAAGTCTTGTGGTGGCGGCAGTAAACCTGGAGGTGCTCTTCTTGGCGGCATTCTTATCATAACCGAAAGAAATCGGTTAGGGCAGTGATCGAATGCAGAAGACATATGCAAATAGAATCCTATGTTGTATGTTCTCTACATGAGGGTCCCTAGGTTATAATCTAGGCCAAACCGTTTAAGTAATATGACCTAAATTTCTTTATAACCATGGCTCTGATACCAATCTGTCACACCCCGGGCCGGCGGGCTGGATCGACTTTCCCGTCTGGCGAAATGTTCCCTGGTCGTGATATCGTTGTGATAATCAAGGTGATCAGATTGTTCATATGGCTCATGATATATAAATGAGAAATGCTAACATGACAATGATATAGAACTACAAAGTTAAATTACAATGTTATGTTCATAATTTAACTAAGTAATCTATCCAAAAGAATCATAGTGTTTTCTATCTTTTAACTGCACAAGATGTACAAAAGATGATTCACTATTTTGCCATTCAAAATATGTTCAGCACAAAATGTAGCTAGGTCTTCTAAAAGTCAACTAGCTAATTCCTGGATACTGGCGACTAAACCTGTTCGTCACCTGAGAAAACATGCATTTAAACAAAGTCAACACTAGGTTGGTGAGTTCATAAGTTTGATAATTGAAAACAGTTGTTTTGTTGTCATACATGATTCCAATGTTTCACACCAGTTATATTGATAATTGTTCTATATGTTCACACAAGGTCCTCTCCATAGTTATGCTTACAAGTAGTATTTCACTCATATCAAGCATGCTTATATATAGAGCATACGAAAGGGTCGAGCCTACAACCCGCCCAGACGCCATCCCACCATATGCTTAACATGACTACAACACCACTTGTAATACAACTATAGATACCCATTTTATTTCACCAATAAATCCCCAAGTTGATTATCCCCAGCATTTTGAATAGAGACGTAATTGTCTCTGTTACCTATTCCTTAAGGATTAGCCCGGTGTGTAAGATATCCCCTAACGATATCTAGAGCAAGACTTGATAGTCTTTGTAGCTGATCATTTCTAATTAGCCCTGAGTGTAGACATCCCCCAGCGATATCTAGAGCAACACTTATAGTCTCTGTGACTGTCAGTACTGACCAGTCCGGTTTGTAAGGTATCCTTTCCATAATATCTATTGGAGTGAGATTGAGTTGTCTCTAAGTTTGACACAACTGTTAACTTTGGTGTGCAAGATATCCTCTCCATGATATCTAGAGGAATGAAAATTTGGAGTCTCTATGCCTGTTATATCTAACCGGTTTGGAGTGTAAGACATGCTCTCCATGATACCTAGAGTAAGACATAATTGTCAAGTGGCTGTCATTTCTGCCCAGCCCGGAGTGTAAGATATCCTCCCCATGATATCTATAGATATGAATATATTCCCAAAACCTTTGATTTTCATGAATTAGAATGATGGCACCTCTCGTGCCCGGCATGAACCCATTAGATTACCCAAAACCCTGGAAGTTAGAATTTAGAATTTACCCTACAGGTATATGGTTAGTATAACCGACACACACTGACGATCATAGGATATACTCAAAATAGAGTCTTATGTTTACTGTTATTAGGTTTCTGTCATCCTATCCCAAGGATGTGGTCTCATTGGAATGAATACTAGATATAACCATAATTCCTTAACATTATTATTCAAGATCCCGTCTTGATAAATAGTGGTAGCATATGTGGGGAATGACATCCCGTAAGTATGTTATCATGATATCCTCCTCGACATCACAAGTAATTGTCTCAACTGTTATCTCTATGTTGTGTGTTCTTAATGACTTTAACAAAGTGTTATAAGAACTTGTCTTAATACACGATGTTAGTAATTGTGTGAATGATCTTGTTATCATGAAGTTACGTTATCATGATTATCATTCTTGTTGTTTGTTATTGTTATTGTTATCAGCATGTTATCTCTTGATTATCTCGTTGTTCATGCGTGTAAGAATAATAAGATGTTTAAGAGATAATCTTACAACTAGTATTATTCTATTGTATTGATGTGTCATGAAGCTATACTAACATGTTTCATCCTAGATATCTCAGTTATGATAATGATCAGACAAGCAAGAATAAAATGATAAACGATAATAAGGATAAAAAATATTATCTAAATCATAGTAAAATCAGTATATTGTATCAAACTTTTAAGTAAATAAAAGCTTTAAGCATGTTTCTCAGCCCTGACCTTTGAAATCAGTTAAGATTAGAAAAGGGGCATATGAAGTCACCTTGTAGTTGTTGTGGTTGACTAAGTATAAACAAGAATGAACGCGCTCTTTGTCGTATTTGATGTAGTTTTCACGATCCTGTATTGATTTCACGTTGTTTGTAACTTATGAGTATAAGTTATAGATATTTGTGTGTGTAGGTGTTAGCTCCAAAGTTGGCTAACACTCGTAGGTCTCGGTTATCATCCGGCCTTGGTTCAATTGTTATAGATCATACTAACACTTATTCAAATTAGATTGGGTTAGCATATCTCGTTATTTGTTTTATGTTTAAATTGATGTGAACCTTGCCATGGTGTGTAATCTTGAAACCTATTATAGTATATAAACATAAACATAGATTTTAGATTAAAGGTTAATAAACCCTTGACATCTTGTAAAAGAATTTTGTATGACCATTGTTCCATTCGTCTTAACAACTTTGAAATTACTTGTTAACATATTCAAAAGAGGTTTTTAGGCTTCATGAAGTTCATTAAAACAACCATTACCACCTTTGTAGTAATTTAGGTTAATATCTCATGCATGTTATTCCTTATGGTCGGTTCCAAGTGTTGGTTTACAATATTGGTGATGTGGGCCGAACCCATCAAACCTGGGCCGAACCAGCTACATGATCCGAATGTATGGGCCGAACGAATAGACCTTAGATCGAATGATGGTGCTTGGGTCGAAAGATGTGGCTCGATCGAATGGATGGCCGAATAAGGGAAACAGACGAATGTATATACGTGCGAATGATCCCATGCATGCGTATGAGGCTTCACGAATGAAGGCTTCATTTGGCATAAGGAACGAGCGAACCAGGCCATTCGTCCTCGTCACTCTTCGGTCGGCCCCTGGCTCATTCGTTCGTGGGAAGGCTCCTTCGGTCAGGGGTTGGTTCAGTCGGCCCTTGGCTTTTCGGCCAGCTGGGTGTGTCACTTGGTAGTTCAGTCGGAACAGGTGCAGACCACTCCTTGTCGAGCTAAACAGCCAAATCATGGAATAGCACATGCTCCTACACTACCCCATGTGTTTTCGTGTATAGCTGATGGGTTTTAAGGGTGGTTAGAACCGGTTTTGAAGAGGGTTAAACAAAGGGGTTGAAAACCCTAATAATCCGAAACTTGCAGACCAAATACCTCGATTTTCAGTGGATTTCACTTCTGATCGGTTGTACTTTCGTGTAGAGGAGATCAAGGGCTTCGATTTGGCACCAAGATGGGATGATTTAGTCAAGAAATGAGTGTGTTCTTGAGGTTTGAAGTTCAAACTTTCTAAAGAGAGAAAGTTCTGGAAATTTGAGTGTAGAGAGAGAGGAGAAGAAATAAATGAGGCAGTTGCCTCATTTAGGGTATTTATACCCTGAGTGTGTTCGGGTTCGTTTCGTTTGCTCGGTTCTCGTTTTCGTCACGTTTCCGGCACGTAACCGGGTGTTTTACGAATTTTTAGATAGCTAGTTTTCTCGGACTGTTTTGATGAGTTTCAAAATTGTAAAACGTAAAATATTATGTTTCCTTTATTTTTACTGATTCGTTCACGATTAAATCGTTAATCTTCGTTATTTCGTTACGTAACACAAATTTGGTGTGGTTTTACTGAGATAGTTTTATAAATTCTTTTTAGGTGGAAATTTCTAACATATATTATGTTTATTTTATTTTTCATTATTTTTCAGTTTGAATCTTTTAATTTCGCCGTTTCGACAGAAAGCTTTGACTTACGCGCGTTTTTGTACAGAGCACCAACTGTACGAGCATGATCGTATGTTTCATTTTCTGATTTGGTTTTCCACTTTTCAGTCATCATTTTTGAACTGTGAACCCACAGATATGTTTGTGTGAATCGTCACCCACGCAAACACACTGTCAGTTCGTTATTCTGAAACAACACTGAGCTTATGTTCTGCATTGTGTTTCCTCACAAACGGACTCAACTAAACTGCCTGTTTTCACATTGTTCCCATTGAATTCACTTTGTTTTCATACTGAGTTGTCGGCCATCTGATTCATGTCATCTGTGGACATCAGATCGCAACCGATATGTTCTTTTTATTTATTTGTAAACTGTTGATTCTCATGAGTTGTTGTATTAATTGTATTTAAGTTTTCACTTAAACACTTACAACCGTTGTTTGTTTTCTGAGTTCTGATGTCACACAACTGTTCAAACCCGGTATTTACACACAGTAAATAGTGAAAGTACACATACCGTACGGACTTGTCGGACGGTTAGGTACTAGTTGTCACACCTTAGCTGACTTTCATTTCTTGAATGCATGTATTATGGAGTTGGGAATTGAGTTCTTGATCAGCTAAAGTGCCTTTGAGTCAACTTCCATCTTCTTGAAGTTTTCATCATAGTAGAGTGATAGGTCCTTTGGTACGGGAGCTCCTCCAGCTCCAGTAGCAGCAACAATTGGAATGAATAGACCTTCAAGAAATGACTTCCAGAGTTTGAAGTCTTGGTTCCTGATAAATTCTTCCATTCGGACCTTCCATGTATCATAATCATTGGAGGTGAACATGGGTGGTTTGTTGATCGTACCATTTTCAGTGTCATGCTTGCTCACGGTGGCCATTTGAGTACTTTGAACAAAACCTTGATAAGCAGGTAAGTAAAGGAAAGAACAACTAGTAACTTAAGGATGGTTAATCACTTAACTTAAAGAACTAGTGCCCTAATACCACTTGTAGGATTGGGTTATGCAATTTTCACAACACTTATAGTGTTTGTCTTTCAACAAGATTGATAGATGCGGAATGTGACACCCGGCAATTTCAGGTAAATTGCAACTCTCACAACTTTGTATTTCACATTCATACTTTTTTCATTTCATTATGTTTAATTAGATAAGTCAAACACAAACAACTGCGAAATGATAGTTCAAGGAACTATCGAATCGTACATTGCACATTAGTTTTGGAAACCAAGTGTGGCAAACACAAACACAAACGCTAAACAATAATTCAAGGAATTATTGGATTGTGCATTACATGTTGATTATGGTTAATCAAGCATGCAAATAGCTCGTAACGATGAACACAAACTATCAAAAATAATTCGAGGAATTATCGAAACACACACGAGTCTCACGAACGATGGTGAACAAACAATAATCAAACAAACTTATGTGTTATTATGTGAATACGTGCTAAACATGTATTAGTTGTTTAGGATAAATGTTAGGAATTGAACACGAGCGAAATCCAATCAACGAAATCGAAAAACCAAGAATGAGGGCTTCACGGTACGCGGAGAACCCTCGACGAGATCCTTGGCGATACGCGAAGCAGAAGCGGGATTTTTGAACTCTGAAATTTCTTGGCGGTACGCCAAGGCCATGCACAAGGGTCTTGGAGGTACACGACGTGTTTTGGGATGAAAACCGAATATTATATTCATCACAGTACGCCGAGGCCATGCATGATTGGCCTTGGCGGTATGTGACGGGTCCCAGAAGACATAACTTTACAAAAATCAACCCCAACTCATTTCATCCGGTCTTTTCCCAATTCTACCGAGTTCTCAGACCTTCCCTCGACCAAAATTCACTAGAATCAAATTCCAACCCTCTGGAAACACCATTGAAGCCACTCCTTGGTGATTGAAGGCCATAGGAACATCAAGGAAGCTTTGGAAGCTATCAATCAACAAGAACGAATCCTGTCACATCTGGTGCTCCACAACCTCTGTCTAACTCAAACTCAGTCATCTAAGAGCTCCTAAGGTAGTCTCCTATGTTTATCCATACTTAGATCGTACATGCATAGTGTAAAAACACACATGGAAGTGTGTTTGAACACATGCAACTCCATGTGGCTCTTGTGCATGAAATTTGTTGGTGTTCTTGTGTTATTTTGATACAGATCTACTGAATTTAGAATGGATAAGTGTTTGGATTGAGTTTTAATAGGGTATTGTATTGATTTTGTAGATCATGCCATGAAAAGAAACTTTTATGTTGCATGTTGTAGATTAGTGATGATCTAGACATGTTAGACATGTCTAGATGTTTTCAACTGCGTATTGAAGAGTTTAGTAACACATTTGGGTATTTGATTTGGTGAAAAACATGATTTTGTAGAAACTTACTATTTATGGAAACTTTTGTAAATCAAAAGAGGGGTTTGGATGTTTCAAGATGTTTTGATGAATTGTGATTACTGAAACATGTTTAAAAATGATTTCTAAAGCATATTGGAAACTTTTATTTGAGAAAATGAACCTTTAAACGAATACTTACTATTTTAGGAAACTTTATTTGTGTCAAACGCAATAAATGGTAATATATGCACAAACGATATGTTTTAAGAGTTTAAACGTATTTTAATAAACATACTAGAAGTATTGATTTTTTGAAATGGTATTTCATAACTATAGTTTCCAAAAATAGAAACTTTCTAAACATAGAAACTTTCCCAAAACGGAAACGTTACAATTTTTGAAACGTGACTTATGTGAAAGCATCACGATTAGAGTAATTGGATGCATGTTGATGTCTTACTCGCATTCATGGCACATAAACAAACTAAACGCAACAAATGTATCATCAACGATTCGTCGAGTCAACACAAGTCAACACACACACTTGGTTGAGCACACCGCGCCTGCGAGGCCAACCCGACTGGAAGTCGGAATGGGTGCAATATTGACAAATACACTTTGCCATTGTCTTGTGATGGGCATGGCGGGTGGCACAACAGTTAACTTCGGTACAAACTCGTATATAATATAAGTGTATTGACTAGCTATCAATCGATACTGCATTTTAATGATATGTAATTCGGCAACTTTACTTTAAACATTTGATGTTTATTGCTTATGAAAAACATGTGCTCTCACCAACCTTTATGTTGACCCATTTACTCGCATATTTTCTCAGGTAACTCAGGCATGCGCATAAGGAACTAGAATGCTAGGATGGAGTCCATGCATCTACTTTAGTGTCTTAGGACATTGAACACTTAATATTATTTTGATATGTCATGTATTCCAAAACATCTTTAATCGCTTCCGCAACAATTATGCTTAATGTTTGAAAACTGTTTTAAGAACGCTTCCGCAACTTATGAATTCCAACTGTTTTGATAAACCCATACATTTATTTCCGCAACTCTGATTTTACAAAACTTTTTTATCCAACTTATTGGATGTACGTATGCAACCAGACATGTAGGTCTCGCAAACTATATGATCGGAGACTGCGATCCTGATTGTCGTGTCACGCCCTCGGACAGGCCGGGAAGGCCAGGGTGCGACAGATGGGTATATGAGCCTTCGTTTATCGCGAATTAGGTTTGCATTTAGTGAACTTAGTCTATAACCATTAGTCTTCACACACACATAGTGTTAGTAGTAATAGTACTAACCTACATAATTATTTATTATTTGCATACATGATTGTACGCACACGTATTACGCGCATTCTTGATATGACGTCACCATCATCACCGCATGTGTTTGCAAATGACGAGGCGGAGTCGATAGCTCCAGCACTACCCGCGTCATCTCTCCAGTGACCGAAGAAACACCTGACCAGCATCTCCTAGTATCGGATGATCCTGTGGAGGATTCAAACGAGGATCCTGAGGAGTATCCCGATAACGACTCAGACGAGGACCCTGAAGAGGACCCCATTGAGGAGTCACCTGACGGTGCATCACACATACTAGAACCACCCGAGCCCAAGAGGCAGTGTCTTGAGTCGGATGTTATTGCCAGAATGACTCGGGACCTGGCCTGGGCTGACGATCGAATCGAGTGTCTTGCAAAGGAGCTGAGATACATCAATAGTAGACACACAGAACTCTGTACAGTAGTCAACAAGATGGATCAGGATATGACCCAGTTGATTGCACTATTCCAGGCAGCTGAAGACCCAGCTGCCATCACTGAAGCTAGAATCGAAGAGCTAGAGAACAAGGTTGTCATTCCAGGCCCGGAAGAGCCTGACACTAAGGAAGACGAACCAGCAGAGGATGCTGACTCTAACTCCACAATTGACATTGCCTTTGATTAACTTAGCATAGGACTAGTAGAGACGAGTTGTGTCTCTGTACTGTGTATTTTGGAATCTAAATGTTTTGGTATTAAATGAACTATAACCGATACAACTTAATATATATCAAGAATATTATCTGTTATTGAAAATCTTGGCTATGCAAACATATACATGATTTCCTTTACGTACCAATCACACACGTCATCTAAATCTTTGAAAACACTCTAACACTTATTGTCGCTATGAAGATCATGGCTAGAAGACGCGGAGGGCGACGAAATGAGGGAGGACGTGGAAACATCAGTTTGACCCTAGCAGAACTCAACGCACTCATCAACAAACGAGTTGAGGAGGCGCTTGCTGCACGAGAAGGTACCCGTAATCAGAACCAACTAAACCAAGGTGACGAATCTCATTTCCGAATTCGCCTAGCCAATAATCACTCGTTTCCAATACAACGTGTTTATTGGATTTTGAATCAAACTTCTTTTCTTTGCATATCTCAGGAGCAAATCCTAATCCACCTCTCTGCACATTCAAAATGTTTTTGGATTGCAAACCTCACTCATTCAACGGTACTAAGGGTGCCGTCAGACTATTACGCTGGATGGAGAAGGCGGAGTCGGCCTTTGTCATGAGCAACTACACGAACGAAGACAGGGTCAAGTTCGCTGCTGTAACTCTTGAGGAAGCTGCCCTCACTTGGTGGAATGCAAATGTCCAAAACTTAGGGCTAGATGCAGCCAATGCCCTACCTTAGAAGGATTTCAAAAGGATGATGAACCGCAAATACTATCCTCGCGACGAAGTGCAGAAGCTGGAAACGGAATTCTGGAACCACAAGATGGTTGGTTTCGAGATTGAGTCATACATTGCTCGATCACATGAACTGGCGCACATGTGCCCGGAGATGGTAACACCGGCCTATAAGCACATCGAGAAATACATCGAGGGACTGCCCCCTCAAATCGAGGGAATGGTATTTTCTGCTGACCCGATTACCCTACAACAGGCGATGCGATTTGCCCACAAGCTCACTGATTCAGCTGTGGTGCAAGGACTCATACCACCACGTGGTGCAGTAGCCAAACCTGCTGATAACAAACGCAAATAGGATAACACCCTGAGCAAACCCTCCACCCTTCAACCCCCACCACAACAACGAAACTTCGGATCACCCCATGCTTACACTCCACATATCCCAACCACTCAGAACCTAGGAGCCTATGCAGGCAAACACCCCAAGTGCAACAAATGCAACTTACACCATGCCTTGGGACAGTGTGGCTCTATCCGATGCCAACGGTGTGGCAATAGAGGGTATATTGCCAAAGACTGTAGGGGTGAGCTGCTAGCAAAAAACCCACAGCCACAACAACAGCAAATTGAAGCACCAAAGGGCTACTTTGAATGTGGAAAACCAGGGCACTTCAAGAAGGATTTCCCACACCTAAAGAACAAAAACAATGAAACAACAACGGTCCGAAGGGACGAGCCTTCGTGATCGGGGCAAAAGACGCCAGAAGGGATCCCAACCTCGCAATAGGTACGTATCTCCTAAATGATCATTACACTTCTGTATTATTTGATACCGGTGCTGAGAGAAGTTTTACGTCTAAGGACTTTAGATATATACTTGCCATAACTGCAACACCCTTAGAGGTTGAATACACAGTAGAGCTAGCTAATAGAAAGTTGATTGTAGCTAAAGCACATTCTGAAAGAATGCACCTTAGATCTAGCAAATCATAAGTTTAAGATTGACCTCATGCTAGCCATACTAGGCAGTTTTGATGTCGCAGTGGGCATGAATTGGTTGTCTGAGAACCAAGCTGAAATAGTTTGCCACGATAAGGTTGTACGTATACCTCTCCTTAGTGGAGAAACCTTAAACATCAATGGCGAAAGGAGCGACACTCCTCTGAACATCATCTCATGCATGAAAGCTCACAAATGCCTACGAAAGGGATACACAGCCATACTGGCACTTATCATCGACAAGACTGAAGAAGAAAAGAAAATAGAAGACATCCCAGCCACACCTGGAGCTCTACAACCTCTGTCTAACTGAAACTCAGTCATCTAAGAGTTCCTAAGGTAGTCTCCTATGTTTATCCATACTTATATCGTACATGCACAGTGTAAAAACACACATGAAAGTGTGTTTGAACACATGCAACTCCACGTGGCTCTTGTGCAGGAAATTTGTTGGTGTTCTTGTGTTATTTTGATATAGATCTATTGATTTTAGAATGGATAAGTGTTTGAATTGAGTTTTGATAGGTTATTGTGTTGATATTGTAGAACTTGCCATAAAAGAAAGCTTTTATGTTACATGTTGTAAATTGGTGATGATCTAGACATGTTAGACATGTCTAGATGTTGTCAAATGCATATTGAAGTGTTTAGAAACACATTTGGGTATTTGATTTGGTGAAAAACTTGATTTTGTAGAAAGTTACTATTTATGTAAAGTTTTGTAAACCAAAAGAGAGGTTTTGATGTTTCAAGATGTTTTGATGAATTGTGATTATTGAAACACGTTTAAAAATGATTTCTAAGCATATTGGAAACTTTAAATTGTGAAAATGAACCTTTAAACGGATACTTACTGTTTTAGGAAACTTTATTTGGAGCCAACTCCATAAACCGTAATTTATGCACGAACGATATGTTTTAAGAGTTTAAACGTATTTTTATAAACATACTAGAAGTATTGATTTTATGAAATGGGATTTCATAACTATATTTTCCAAAAATAGAAACTTTCTAAATATAGAAACTTTCCCAAAACGGAAACGTTACAATTTTTGAAACATGACTTATGTGAAAGCATCACGATTAGAGTCATAGGATGCATGTTGATGTCTTACTAGCATTCATGGCACGTAAACAAACTAAACGCAATAAACGTATTACTAACGATTCGTCGAGTCAACACAAGTCAACACATGCACTCGGTTGAGCACACCGACACTTGGAGTTGTATGGGATACAACACGCCACAGAACACATACTCACGGCTTATATGATTATAGGTTCTTACTAGCAGGTGCCAGCACTCGTAATCGTGAACACACTTAAACCGGAACTGCTTTACTAGGTGAGTTCACGGCCCCTTTTTAACTTTTTTACCTTTGGGGGAGAAACCATTGCATGATAAACTGTTTTTGATACAACAACTTATTTTGATTACGTATGGACATGCTTTATCACTATATGCACATGTGTGGCACACATCACAAACTCAAAGTCCTCGCAAAAACACACCTCGGACCGTTAGTAGCGCAAAGCGCCTAGCGTGGTAATCTTGGATAGCACTATTTGGGCCTGACAAGCCCTTCCCATCGCACCTGGGAGGCCAACCCGACTGGAGGTCGGAATGGGTGCAATATTGACCAATACACTTTGCCATTGTCCTGTGATAGGCATGGCGGGCGACACAAGAGTAAGCTTTGGTACGAACCCACATATAATATAATTGTATTGACTAGCTATCAATCGATACTGCATTGTAATAATATGTAATCCGGAAACTTTACTTTATACATTTGATGTTTATTGCTTATGAAAAACATGTGCTCTCACCAACCTTTGTGTTGACCCTTTTACTCAGGCACACACACAAGGAACTAGGATGCTAGGATGGAGTCCATGCATCTACTTTAGAGTCTTAGGACATTGAACACTTAATATTATTTTGATATGTCATGTATTGCTAAATATCTTTAATCGCTTCCGCAACAATTATGTTTAATGTTTGAAAACTGTTTTAAGAACGCTTCCGCAACTTATGAATTCATACTATTTTGATAAACCCATACATTTATTTCTGCAACTCTGATTTTACAAAACTATTTTATCCAAGTTATTGAATGTACGTATGCAACTAGACATGTAGGTATTGCAAATTGTATGACCGGAGACTGCGATCCTGACGGTCGCGTCGCGCCCTCGGATAGGCCGGGAAGGCCAGGGTGCGACACGAAATCTCTATCAACCTTCTTATCTACCTAACGAATAATAAACAATGAACAACAGACAAAATTCTTTCAAGCTCAAAGTATATTTCACTCAATTGCCAATTGTACAAGATTGTAAGCACAAGCACACATCCGTGCTTATCTATGTTACAAGCGAATGGTTTTATACTAAGAGCTACATCTGCATCCTCGTAAGGATACAAAGCTATACAAACTAATAGAAATAAATGAATGCCATAAATAGTATACTATTATAACTTGACAGACCAAGCTATATTAATTACAATTAATACAAATAACTCCTTTGACTTTTACATTAACTACCTACACTACAAAAGGCATTAATGTCAAGTGTCTTCTACTGTTCAAAAGAAAGTTCTTTGATGAGAATGTCTTCTGATTTGTCTTGATGGTGCAAAGATTCTCTGAAGCTTTCTTAAATGAGACAGACATTAGAAGAAGAATCTTACCGAAAGTTATTTGTATCGGAAGCTTTAAGTATCATTCCGGAAGCTTTGTGATAGACATATGAGCTATCTTCTCGAAAGTATTCAGTCTTCCAAAGATCTAACATATCTTCCGAAAGACTGATGACTTCCAAAGGATAGCCTTATCCTTCCGATGCTCATCTTGGACTTTGGGGATGAGGCCAGGGACTTAGAAAGCTTTGGAAAGCATTAGACTTTAGGTCTTACATCTTCCAATGTTCAGAGCTCGGATTATTAGTATATCTACATAGCCTGCTCACAGCATATCCTAAGTCTGGCTGAGTACATGTCATCAGATACATCAAACTGCCAATAACCTCTATTTTTCGATACACCTACCGAGAAACATCCTCACCTCTATTTTTCGATAGATGTTGGGTGGTATCTATTGGAGTTTGAGACACACTCGTATCCCCTGCATTGAAATTTTCAAGGATTTTGTCCACATAATGAGATTGATTCAACACAAGATCATCGGTTAGGCGCATGTCTTTCATGTCAAATATCTCTTTTAACATGTCTTTAGTATATTTGATCATCTTATCATCACTCCCAATGATAAGTATATCATCTACATAAAGACATAATATCACATAACATCTCAATTTATTTTTCACATAATCACACTTGTCACACTCATCAATTTTGAAACAATTGTTAAGAATAACTGGGTCAAACTTTTGATGCCATTGTTTTAGAATTGCTTCAAGCCATACAATGACTTGACTAATTTACACACTTTGCCTTCTTGGCCAGGAGCTGAGAAAACCCTCAGGTTGCTAAATGTAAATCTCCTTTTCTAAATCCCCATTTAGAAAAGAGATTTTAACATCCATTTGGTGTATTTCCAAACCAACCTTATCGAAGTTATTTTGGTCACACACGAGTAAGTATCAAAATAATCTATTCCTTATTTTATCTAAACCCTTTGATCACTAATCTTGCCTTTTACTTATCAATGGATCCATTAGGTTTTATCTTCCTTTTGAATATTCATCGATATCCAAGTGGTTTACACCCTGGTTGAAGATCTACTAGATCCCAAATATGGTTTTGTAAGGTCGAATTAATTTCATTCTTGATCGCCTCTTTTTATTAAGGTCATTCTGAATAGGTGACTGCTACATGATAGGTTTGAGGCTCTCCCTCAACCATATATGTATAAATATCAGGTCCAAAAGATTTTTCAATCATTTTCCTCTTATTCTTGGCTCAACCTCTTCAGCCTCGGATTGTTCTCAACCCTCATCATGAACAATCTCATCAACTGGTGTTGATGAACTTGGGAGTTTATTTTTCAAACAAGGATTTGATTCTTCAAAGAATGATGCATTCCTTGATTCCATTATAGTATTATTGTGTATCTCAGGATTCTTTGAATCATGAACAAAAAAGCGATATGCACTACTATGATGGGCATAACCAATGAATACACAATGGTGTTGGGTCTTATTCTTTAAACCTTTGGTGGTAGAACCACCACTTTTGCTAGGCACCCCACACTTTCAAGTATTAATTTGTAAGATGGCTTTCTTCCCATCCATAACTCATAAGGAGTTACATTCTTTTTCTTGAAATGTAATTGTTTAAGAGATAAGTAGCCGACAAAATGGCTTCTCCCTACATATCCCGGCTGAATCCAGAACTAACTAACATAGCATTCATCATCTCTTTCAATGTACGGCTCTATCCTTCCGCAAAACCATTTTTTTTGGAGAATAAGGAGCAATACACTCATGGATAATTCCGTTTTGTGCATAAATATCGGAAAATGGTGAAACATTTTCTCTACCTCTATCAATTCTTAGAACTTTTATCTTTTTATTGAGCTAATTCTCAACCTTATTTTTATCCAAGACAAGCTTATCAATTGATTCATCTTTACTCTTAAGTAAGTAGACTTAGTAATAGCATGTACTATCATCAATAAATGTGATGAAATACGTATTTCCACCTTTTGTGGGAATCAATTTTAAATCATACACGTCAGTGTGAATTATATCAAGGGGTTCAGTTAAACTTTCAACCAACTGAAAAGATGATCGTGTTTGTTTTGCTTCAACACATATTATACATTTATATTTTGAATCAATGGAAAATTTTGGAACGCAATCTAATTTAATCAAGCGACGTATCAACATCCATGCCAAACATTAGATGACTTAATCAAATAAACAGAAGCAAAAGCATTTTTATTCATGTTCTCATGTAACATCACTACCTGGACAGTAGACCGGAACGGTAGGATCTTACTGTAGATATGTGTACGGGAAATTACAGTGCACTATTTTGTGTAAATTCTATGTGAAACAACTTGCAAACAGTGTAGAAACTCAAATACTAACAGACAACACATATAGGTACGATACGAACATGATTCAAGATGCGAAACTATGATCTAAAATTTTATGTGCCTGTTAGATAGGACTTTATTATGTAAGAACGTATGTGAGAACGTATAAATCAAAACAATAATGGACGTCGTTACGGAATATTAAACTGACGGAGTATTTACGATTCACACGAATATATATGTGGGTTTAACGTTCTGAATTATGTCTAATAAATAGAAAACCATATCGGAAAGTAACGTTATCGTCGTATTCGAACGAGTGACGATTCGTACGAAAACGCGCGAGAATGATACGATCCGATGAAATAATTAAAGTAAATATTTTTGAAATATCAAAAATAAAAGATAAATAGTTAATTTACTAGGAATTACCACCAAAAAAATAATTTAGAAAACTATATTTTAAAGTATCGTAACGTTTCGTTACGAGAAAGCTGAAAACCGGTGCGTTTGCGCAAAACCGACCGAACCCGGACACACCCGAACGATAAAAACCATAAAAATGTCAATTAATGACATTAAATACCATCACCAACCCACTTTTTCTCTCTCTAACCGAGCCCTCTCTCTAAAATTCGTCCACTTCTCTCTCTAGATACACCTCTCTAAAAACCCACATATCTCACTCAATTCTCAAACAAATCGAGCAAACTTGGTGTCAAAACGACCGTGGGAACGTGTAGATTGTGAAGAGACGAAGTAATCAAGCTTTGAATCGCTGAAAACGAGGTAAAAACGAGTCAGAAATCACTGATTTTCAGTGACTTCTACTATTCATCTTCTTCCTCGACGACCTGGACTTTTCAGCTCGATTCCTACCACTATAACCTTTAGGACTTGCACAAAATCAACATGAGAAGTTCAGGAACAACTAGAAGGAAGTTTGGAACAAATTCCATCTAGTTTGAACCTGGGAAACTTAGTCTCGACACAAGAATACGAAGAACAAGTTCAATATCGACACACTGCTGAACAGCAACCTTCATCCATCGAGCTTGCTAATCTCGATGGCTTAATATCGATGGAGCTGGTCGACATTATCAAGTTCGGAAGTCTCCAAGGCTGGGCCAAAGTGGGACACCGACATTGATAGTATCAACGCAGAAAAAGGGGCTGTCGAACTTGATGCCTCCGAACCTGTAATATCGGTAGAAAGCAGCCAGGTCTTTGACGATACTGGGTGATTCAAGCCATCGATATTATCCAGGGGTGTGTCGATACTAACACAAAACCATTATTCAGGTGGTTTGAACGTGGGACCAGCCTGATATATCGAAAATTAATTTGAGTGCTTAGGATGGGCTTAAACATGGATTTGCTGAGTATTAAACTAGTAGGGATTCGGGGTGTTACTCGATCTAGATCTCCATCGATACTACGGTCTTAATAACACTAAAACTCTAAATCTTTTTACAAATAAACATGAGTTTAATTAAAACATTGGGACTGAAAACACTTGAATTTTGCTAATTAAAACAATAAGAAGGGACAAGATTATCAATGAGATTCAAGTAGGTTAATACTAAGTGTTAACCCATAACTTGAAATATTGACTTAAGAGTTTTTCTAATTTAATAACCCAGGTTTATATAATAACCTACATTAAGTTTAAAGGGTTGTTATAGGGCTAAGAGTTTCGAAAGAACTAATGAACAACAAGTTGAGAACAAAGATGATTCAAGAAAAATAACTAAGTGTGGGACAATGACATTAAGTTGTCACCACCCAACACTTAGAACTTTTTATCACACCGGTATTCGACTTAGTTATTCGAAGGAATAAATTTAGTTGATAACCGACTCGAGAACAAACGAGATTAATTTTAACAAAGAACTATTCAAGAACTTAATGTTTAACCTAGTTCGGTTAATCCAAGTTCTAACAAGTTAACTTATGATTAATAATTTTATGAAATGAATTATAAATTATCATAACTTGTTTATTTAAAATAATTTAAATTCAAAGTTTTTTTAAATTAAATTGTTGAAATTAAATAGATTTTATAAATGATGATTTAATAAACAACTATGACTTTTATTTTATAAATCTTTTGTAAATGAGGTTGAGTGATAATTACTCAAGGGATAAGGGTCCATAAAGGGTACTTAACTTAGGGTGTTAGAGAATTCATAGTAACACATTAGTTAAATCATAGGACACAAAGTCGCACACCGAAACCAAACCCCTATAAACGTCAACTATAAATACTTATAGTATTGGATTATAATAAATAAAATCAAGTATTGAAGCTACATAAACTACAACAAACGAGAGCGCGGATTGATTGCTTGATTCATTGCACGGCAACACAGGTGAGTTCATTTGTCCCTTTTCAAACTATTTCGTTTCACTGCGGGACTGAGAAACATGCCAAATGTTTTATATAAATGCTTTATATAATTGTTGTCATGTTTTATAAAATGCTTACCGTTTTCTAGTTTATAAATCGTTTATAAACTGTTAACTGTTAAACTGTTTACTCATTTAGTTTGTGATGAGTCTTAATGATTTCATCTATAAACTATCATGATTATATGTCATGATTGTATACTTTCCTCAAACATATACTTTCTCAAAAAAATTACTTATACAATTTCTCAAATGTATACTTTCTTAATGTATACTTGGTTATACTTAAGAACTGTTGCTCAAAACTTATATTCAACGCTTTTAAACCGATATTCAATATTCAATACTCAAATGCTTTATGTTCAAATACCTTATACTCAAATACTTAAATACTTAATGCTTGAAAATTTTAAGATCATATACTTTATGTACAAATACTTTAAGCTCAATTATTTTACTCAAATGCTTAATACTTATATTCAGTACGGAATGCTTGTGGTCAATGTTCATAATCAATACTCATGCTCAGTAATCAATTAGCTCTACAAACTTAAACATGCTTTCAAGGGAATGTTGGTGGGTAAACAGGTACATGTGCACATGGTATCGGAAGATCTGAAGACTAAAAGATAAGCATAAGGGCTTCGTAAGACAGACCGATTGGCCCTCTCATACTTGCCTTCAGTGTTCTTCATTGTCAGGACCTTGTAGGACAGACTGCCCTCTCGTACTTACCTTTCAGTGTTCCTCATTGTCCATCCACGTTTTGTAACGGTGGCTAGGATGATTATGATATGATTAGTAGACTTAGTGTCTACTAATGGATATCCTCTAACTACGCACCGACGCAGACCGTTACACCCAAGTTGCTTCTATGGATTGATACTGAATGTCAAGGCATTCAGTTGTCCTCAGGAGTTAACACAAAACCGTTTTAAAACTCTAACGATTAGGGTTGTTGATAGGGAGTGAAATTCTTAACTATTGCTAATAACAATACCATATGTGGTCCTATATGTGGTGGGATGGCGGCTGGGCGGGTTGTAGGCTCAACCATACGTATGCCCTATATATATGCATATATGGTCGGATATGGTAGGTGTCATTTGTGAGGTTAGGGTTGTCATTCTGGCAGTTTGTTTGGTGAACTTAGTAGTGGGTGAAACGCTTAATTATCATTAACAACAATATACTTATGTGGTCCGGTATGTGGTGGGATGGCGGCTGGGCGGGTTGTAGGCTCGACCCTACATATGTCCTATATATAAGCATACTTGGCTGGATAGTATAGGTGGTTGTTAGTGAGGTTAAGGTTGTCATTCTAGAAGGTTGTTGGAATTGGTGAAATGCTTAATTATCATTAACAACAATATGTTATATGGTTCTGTATGTGGTGGGATGGCGGCTAGGGCTTGTCCCCTATGTATGCCCTATATATAAGCATACTTGATCGGATGGAAAAAGTGTTGTTAGTGAGGTTAAGGTTGTTGCTCTGGTCTTATTTTAAACATATTTTCAAGATGGTTTTGGTAAAGGGGTAGAACGCTTAGTTATCATTAACAAAAATATTATATGTGACCCGATATGTGGTGGGATGGAGGCTGGGCTAGTTGCAGGCTAGACCCTACGTATGCCCTATATATAAGCATATTTGGTTGGATAGAATAGGTGTTGTTAATGAGGTTAAGGTTACTATCCAAAGGTTTTGTTCAAATTCATTTTTATACACTAAATCATATGTACTCACCAACCATGTGTTGAGTTTGTTTTCTTACATGTTTTCTCATGTGATGTACATGATTAAGCTAAGATACAAGTTTGCATACTAGGATGCCCAGATAGAGGACCTAGTATCTTTTAGAAGCATATATTTTGATTGTTTCTTATGAATAATTTTTGATATCTTGTACAGATGCAAGATAGTAAACTTATGATTCTTTTGATAGGTTTACTTAGTTAAATTATCAAACATTGACAATTGTAATTTAACTTTGTAATCCTATTTTATTAGTATTGTGCTTTGTTTATTCTCAAATGTTGATGCTATGTATACAATATGATCATTTTGATTATCATTCGGTATCGCGCCCCGAGAACCTTCCGCCCGACGGGAAAGTCGATCCGTCCCGCCGGCTCGGGGTGTGACATCTCAACCTTAGTAATTACATTGAGTTTAAACATTCCATTTCGGGCATAATCCTTACTAACAAACATTCAACGCTTAGTTAAAACAAATTTATTGGATTCAAAGACAAAACAAAAATCATGTTTGTTAAGCAACCATCCTTACACGAGACTCTTACGTATGTCAGGAACATAAAGCACATTGCTCAAAGTGAGCTCCTTCCTTGAAGTACACTTTAAGACCACACTACCTTAACTCTTAATATCAACAGTTGTTGCATTCCCCATCTACAACTTTGAGTCGCCCACCACCCCTTTAAACGTATTAAAGAGGGTTTTACCAGGACACACATGGCGGGTAGCACAAGAGGCATATCTTTCTCCATCATATGTGCTCGGTTCTGTTTAGGAGCCTTGCACTTATTAGCACAGTGACCATGTTCACCGCAATTGTAGTATTTCTCCATAAATGGAGAAACATGCTTCTCCGCACCACCTTTTTTTTGCCAAAGGTCCACAACGTTGCCTTTTCCTTTGCCTATGCCTTCTTAGTTGTCATTTTTCTTGTTGTACCCATGGTAAGATTGATAATGCTCCACCATATTTGCTTTTGGAGCAAAATTTGTTAAGTCATTTTAAGAGCCAGCCTATTTTCTTCCTCAATTCGAAGACGAACCACAAGGTCCTCTACCCTCATTTCCTTTTGCTTATGTTTAGGTAGTTCTTAAAATCCACCTAACTTAGAGGCAACTTTTCAATCATGGCAGCAACTTGAAATGTCTCACTAAGAGTCGTTCCCTCAGAATGTATGTCGCTTAGTATAATTTGCAACTCTTGAACTACGTTCAGCACAGTTTTAGTATCAACCATTTTGTAGTCCAAGAAACGGTCTATGACAAATTTCTTCATGCTAGCATCCTCCGTTCTATACTTTTTCTAACGACTTCCATAATTCTTGGGCAGTTGTTATCTTGCAGTAAACATTATACAATGCATCCACCAAACCGTTCAACTCATAGTTACGGCATAG
Source organism: Mikania micrantha (assembly GCA_009363875.1). NCBI lineage: Eukaryota > Viridiplantae > Streptophyta > Magnoliopsida > Asterales > Asteraceae > Mikania > Mikania micrantha. The sequence continues at coordinate 52,908,380 of CM018698.1, read as the reverse complement.
ATATTCCAACTGTTTTCATGACTCGATAGTGTTTATGGATTGCACATCCTCATCAGTAATTGCAAGAGGAGATTCAATCAGGAACCTTGCAAGGTTCAAAGCGGTAAGGTAAAACAACATCTTTTGTTGCCACCTCTTAAAATCCAAACACGAAAACTTTTCGAGTTGTTCAACATGATTTGCCATAGCTTGGGCAGCATGGGTACCAACTAATGGTCTCACATGTGTCAAAGATAAAGCAGGTTAAATAGACATTTCTGAAACTGAAACTAAAATGCGTCCAAAGCAAGTAAGGTTTTCAGAATTAAGGTTTACACAAAACCAAAGTTAAGACTAAAATTCTTAACTCTAACAAGTAATTAAGTTAATGCGACGTTTACATGACTTTTTTTTGCCTAATAGGTTAAGACACTCTCTCCAAAAATCCCCAGGAAAGCAAGACGGGTCCTTCAACTGTTAGGGATATATGTGAATTGCTTTCCTGGACAGGATACTCAGATTACGATGTCTACCATTCCGGTAACTATAAGTCCGCCACTAAGAACTTAAACTTTAACGAGCTTAATTCAACAAAATATTTTATGATTCACAAAACCATATGGTGTACATAAAACCAAAACCACATTTTACTAAAATTTAACACTAATTTGAGGAATTATGGTTTACACAAAACTGACAATTAATTTTTTAAAACATCAAACGCTTTATAATTTTAGTTTTTATATAATAAACATTTTTCAAACACGCTCGTTAGAAATAAACGATTATAACTATCGTTTCTAAAACTCATAGTTCAAAAAAAAACTGATTCAAATATGTTCTTTAATTATATGTTAACAATATCGTTTATAAGACTTTTGGTTTACACAAAAAAAATTGAAGTATATAAAACTAAACTTTGTTAACAACTATCATAATAAAAAATAATTATTTGTGGTTTACAAAAACCAAAACAAAATGTTTTAACTTTCTTATTAATAGGAAAATGATATTTGTTTACCGAAAACAAAATTTAGACACTCTTTCTAAATTTCTTGATTAAAAAAATTAGTACGAAACTAAATGGTTTGTATTTTTTGTAAATTCGGTTACGGAATATGATGTACCCAATTTGTGAAGATTAAGCAGAACATGAACAAAGAAAGTCTTGAAGATGGGTGAAGATGTTGAAGAACACAGCCAAGAACGAATCTAAGATGTAATGTAATGACTAACAATGTAAAGCAATTAAGATTCATTTGTCAACAAGATTACATTACCTACCCCTCACATGCTCTCAAACTCCATGGATAAAGAATCCATGGAGTTCATGGGGGAGAGCTCTCAAGACTACATTGAAGCACACCCTCACACACTCTCTTGTATGTGTTCTTTTCTACAAATGATAATAATCTCTATTTATAGAGTCACATGACCTAAAACCCTAAAAACAGCAAATACAATAAAATGAAAATAACTAATAAATAATAAATTAAGCTCTATCATTTGTTGTGGTCTTCGGGTCTTTTAGTCATCAAGTGTCTTCGTAATCTTGAGTCTTTAGTGGCTCGTGTGGTGACTCGTTGCTCCCTAATCAACAAATACATAATACTTCTTGTTTACATTCCATCTATCCAAATTAACAGTTGGTCTTGACTTTTCTAGACCCAACAGTCTCCCCCTATTTGGTTAGATGAATGTAAAACAATGCAGAAGTATGATGAAACAAATATGAATAATAAGAATGAACTTGTGTATATGCAATTCATATTTCTTTCACCGCAACAAATTGTGAAACTATATTTATTCCACTTATCAAACCCAAAACAATCTTCTTGAAGTTCCATGTCTTTCATTTATCTTCTTCCCCTCTAATCAAGCTCCCCCTAAGATTAGCAATCTTAATCTTCATTCCCACCACCAAAGGATATCAGAATATAGGGTATAGGAATCCCAACCTTGTAATGAACATGTGACAGATAAAGATTCAAAGATAAATGTAATACATGTCCCAACAGTCTAATTCTTAAAAGTCTTCAAAGTAGAAACAAGAAATCTTCACATCAATGAAGCCGAAGTCTTCACTGATAAACCACTGACAACACTCTTGCCATCAGTTTCAATCTATCAATCTCCCCCTAAACTGATGCTATAGATAACTAACATGTGAAAAGCCACCGTGTCTTTAAAAACAAGTAGTGTTCTTCGGAACCAATCATTGCTAACCGGTAATATGTTCCATGATGCAGGTCTGGAACACCAATTGGACTTACAGAATAAATATCATTAACTTATTTTGATTTTATGATGATGTATAAGTTTCAGCTCTATCATGCCAAAGAGTTTAGCACTTCTAACAATGTGACCGAACAAGCGAACCAAAGGCTAATGTGTTTCAAAAGTGTAGTCATATGTTATCAATTTCTAAAGTGTCGATTTGAGGATGCAATAGCACTTGCACATCAAAGAAATAAACACTTAAGAAGTGAAGATTGCATATCAAGAAAAGACATCACTTATGAAACCTTTTGTTAATTTCAAAGTGCTAATTTGTAGATGCATTAGAACTTGGACATCATAAATGAACACTTGGAAAATTAACATCTTGTCATACCAAATGAGGGAACCAAAGTAAAATGTGTTTCAGAAGTAAAATCATATGTTGTCAAATTCTAAAGTGTTAATTTGAAAATGCATTAGCACTTGGACATCATCCAAATTAACACTCAGAAAGAAGACATTACATATCAAGAGATGATGTTACTTAAGAAATATTTGGTTAACTTCATAAGTACTGATTTATAGATGCATTAGCACTTGGACATCATAAATAAGCACTTAAGATGCTAATATCCATTTATACCAAAAACTTTGGTTCTTTAAACAATTTAGTTAACTTCATAAGTATTAATTTGTAGATGCATCAGAACTTGGACATCACAAATTAACACTTAAGAAACTAACTTCTTTACATACCAACAATACCTCTGCTCTTTGTAAGTAACTTTCAGAAGCGATAGTAATTCAATTTCGGAAAAAACTTCACTCATCATAAGGAGATGTCTTCAAAAGATGCTTTGGAAGCAGTTTCCAATTGGAAGCAACTTATGCTTAGGAAGAAATTTTTTTCAATCGGAAGCAACTTATGCTTAGGAATCAATTTTTATGCTTCGGAAGCAGCTTATGCTTAGGAAGCAATTTTTTTGCTTCGGAAGCAACTTATGCTGAGGAAGCAATTTTTCCAATCAAAAACAACTTGTTCTCAAGAAGCAATAGCCATAGGAAGCAATAGCCATCAGAAGCTTAAAATTTTAAAGAATATCAATGGTAAGCTTTTGAAAACCAATCAACTAAAACCTTCTGATAACCCTAAATTCAAGAACACCGCCGTCATCACCATGTTCTTTTTTGAAACAAACCCAACTGCCCTAGTTTTATTAACAACCGCCATTGTTACTAGATGAAAAAAATTTGATAGAACATCTGATGATGATTGGATTTGGGTGGGGTTTTGGCTGAAATTAGGGAGAGCCAAAACCTACTTTGGTTTTAAAAAATCAAACCACAAAAACCCAAATAAATTGACGAACCCAGTAACAAGAACATCTTCAAAGAACTTTCACAAAAATTCACAAAATCAGGGTATTGAGCACAAGTTTGAGAGAATGAATGGTTAGAATGATAATCTCGGGAACTTGGCTCTTATAACAATTGTAAATTCGGTTGCGGAATAGGACCTACCCGATTTGTGAAGATTAAGTAGAACACGAACAGAGAAAGTCTTGAAGATGGGTGAAGATGTTGAAGAACACAGCCAAGAACGAATCTGAGATGTAATGTAATGACTAACAATGTAAAGCAATTAAGATTCATTTGTCAACAAGATTACATTACCTACCCCTCACATGCTTTCGAACTCCATGTATAAAGAATCCATGGAGTTCATGGGATAGAGCTCTCAAGACTACATTGAAGCACTCCCTCACACACTCTCTTGCCAGTGTTCTTTTCTACATATGATAATAATCTCTATTTATAGTGTCACATGACCTAAAACCCTAAAAACAATAAATACAATAAAATGAAAATAAATAATAAATAATAAATTAAGCTCTATCATTTGTTGCGGTTTCAGGTCTTTTGGTCATCAAGTGTCTTCGTAATCTTGAGTCTTTAATTTAGTGGCTCGTGCGGTGACTCGTTGCTTCCTAATCAACAAATACATAATACTTCTTGTTTACATTCCATCTATCCAGATTAACCGTTAGACTTGACTTTTCTAGACCCAACATTTTTGTTTTGTAATCCAATTATTTTTAAAAACACAAACTTATGAATTGTGGTTTTAAAATTTGTTTTAAACTTGTAGGAACACCGTTCACAAAATACATAAATACTTATAATATATTCAATACTCGAATTACAATTCAGAGAAATACAAAATATAAAATAAAGTATTACAAGAAATATAAAAGTGAAAAAATTTAAATTACAAGAAAGAAGTGTAGTACAAGATGAAACGAACCGAAATGAGTTCGGTGACTTAAGATTTATATTCAACAAAGGTCCCTTAAAACAGATTTCGAGCCACCCAGGTGAACTCAACTGTTTCCAGGGTACAACAGTCAACAGCCGAAGCAGTATGTACTACCGGAGTTAACCGAAAATCCAAAACGATTCCTGAAACTAGAGTGTTGTGCATGAAGCGCGAAGAATCGATCGTTGTAGGCTGTTGCGAACTTGCCAGAGTATCTTTTTGCATTGTGAACTTTTGAAGCTTGTGTGTGTGTGTCTCAAATGGTGTAAATATTTCAAAACTCTAGCAATACTAATAAGAGGCCAAATGCTTCTATATATATATATGTAGCCATGCCATTTCAAAGATTGGAATCATGCACATTAACAAGCATATTCATGGCTTAGTTACTAACCAATTCATTACTATTGAGTTGGTAGATGATAAGTTTTCCATTTATTTTTTCCATTTTCAATTTTCTGTTAACACTTTATACAACACAATTTCAAGTATCAATATATTATCCATCTTAGCTCAGTTTTGGTCAAAGTCATAGAACAAAACGTAATCTATAATAACCATATATGTAACATATGCGAATAATTATCGTGATCCAAATTAATAATAAAACATATTTTTTATGGAAATTCCAACAAATAGATGGGGCTCTTAGACACGTTACTTTATTGTTATGTTCATTGAGCTTTGAATTTTTCAAGAAAGTTGAGAACTTTATTTTAAAAGGATGGCTTAGAGTTTTCAAAACACGACAATATATTATGTCCAACATTAAACCAAAGGGATGCATCTCTCTAATTTTTTAATGGCTAAAACATATTCATCAATACTACTACTAATATATCTTTTTCTTAAAGTGTCCGTCTCTCATTATAAAGCAACTTAAGATGCAAGTAATATATGATTAGTGGTTTATTATATTTCAAAAATAAAAAATTACAATATAATAAAAGGTGCCACCCTACCCTAGTTTGTAACTAGAGAATTGATTTCTCTAAAAGATGATAAAAAATACAATAAAATCTAGCTTTTTTTACATAGCAACTCAATTGCATTTTAGAAAAAGTGTAATATAGTTTTTTGGTAGCGAACAAGTGTAATATGAGTGTAATATTATTTAATATGACAGACAATTAAGTGTGAAAATAACAAAGTAACATATAAAAATTATGATTTTAAAAAAATAACAAGTAATAATAATGATATAAGAATGTGACAAGTTTGACCCTTGTTTTACCAAAATAGCCATTGAAATTTAGCCTCTTGTTTTAGCTTTAGATGCCCCTTTAAACTCCGTTTTAGACGTCTGTTTTTTGTACTTTTGTGTCTCAAATAGAAACATACAGGCTCACATATTAGCGGCTTTGTCGGGATATAAATGGGTATCTTAAGACCCCTTTTCTAATGGTGTCTTAAGACATCTAATTTAGACGCCAATTCTGGCGTTTTTTGGAGTCTTTAGACTCCAAAGCGACGTTTTTAGATTAAACAAATAATTACGTAAAGTAAAGTAAGGTAGTTTTTTCAAAAGTTTTTAATTTGTGGGATAAATTAATAATATATACTTAAAATGTTACCGATTCTTGTTAGGTTTTAATGGGAAATCATAGAAAAAACATACAATAATTAATAATAGTGTTAATTCCTTAGCCAATTGGCTCTTTCTTAATCCTGTCATTGAAGCCTATAAAACCAAACAACCGCACTGACACTCATAGACCAGAAAATTAACCTCATCTAGTTCTACATTCTTAACTAGAACGATGAGACTATTAGCGACTCTTCTTATACTTCTTGCTGCAATTTACCTTCACCTCGGAGGTGTTCAAACAGATACTAAAAATGACATGAATATTTTCTTTTACAACAATGGATATAGTCCCGACATTGAAGCCTATGTAAGGCTTTTAGAAGAACTACGAAGTCGACTAGCAAGCGAAACCGACGTTCATGGAATTGCGGTAACACGACCCCTCAGGAGTATCCCAATTGAAGAACGTTTCATCCAGGTTCAACTTGAGAACAGCGGTGGCGAGGTTATCACTGTGATAATCAACACAGAGAATGTCTATGTTGTGGGTTATCTTGTTGGCAGTAATGTTCACCCAACTTTATGCTATTTAGATCAGATTCCGAGAGATGAATTGTTTGAGGCTTTCCCCAGCCCACAATATACTCACAGTCGGCTACGTTTCGCTGGCAACTATGACAGTCTTCCGAATAGAGAGACAACTGAACTTGGACATGGTGCCCTAAATGTCGCCATTAGCAATTTATATTATAGACGATCTCAACCCAGTGCGATGTTGGTGATCATACAAATGGTGGCAGAAGCAGTAAGGATAAGGTACATTGAACATCTTATCCGATAAAACATGTTAGGGGCGAATCCAAACTTCAGACCAGACGCCAGGGCCATAAGCATGGAGAACAGATGGTCGGATCTATCCGAGCAAATCCAATCATCAGGTGAGTCTGGAGTCTTTCTTAGGACGATTCTAGTTCGAAGTTTGGACAACGAAATTGTCGCAATAAGAAGTGTAGTAGGTGTCATGCGTCAAGCAGCGCTGGCTTTAATGTTGTACCAATGTAACACCAAAGCAATAAGAATGCCAGTTCCAGTTGCTGTCGGGGCTGACGAGCAGTGTCCGTATGGCGAGCCGACCACAAATGTCGTCGGAAGGGATGGGCAATGCATGGACGTGAAAGATAACGTATACAATAATAAAAATGCCATTATTTTGTGGGCATGCGGAAATGCTCAACGTAACCAGCTCTGGACATTCAAAACTGATGGCACCATCCGGTCCAATGGAAAATGCTTGACAACCAACGGTTTTATAGCTGGAAGCAGTATCGTGATATTCGATTGTGATAAAGCTGTGCCTGAAGCCACCCAGTGGATTCTTTATAATGCAGGTACCATCATGAATCCTAAATCAGGCCTTGTCATAGCAGCTGAGTCCTCCACTCAGGGGACCATGTTGAGGGTAGCTAAGGATAACAATTCTTCGAGGCGAGCTTGGAGTGCTGGAAACTATACTCAAGCCACCATAAATTATATTAGTGGGTTTCGTGAAATGTGCTTGCAAGCCAACGGTGCCAATGCCCATGTTTGGCTAGCCAATTGTGTTATTGGCTCCGAGCCCATGCAACAGTGGGCACTCTATAGTGACAGCACTATTCGGCTCTTCAGTGACCGTAATCTCTGTGTGACATCAAATGGCCCTGAAAGCTTGGCTAGGATCATCCTCCTTAAATGCCAAGGCTCGGGTAATCAGCGGTGGACTTTCATGGCTGACGGAACCATCTTAAACCCTAATGCTCGGCTAGTTATGGATGTCCGGGGTAGTGATGTGTCTCTTCACGAAATCATTTTGTATCAGCCTACAGGGAATCCTAACCAAAACTGGCTAGCATTCTAATGCACATGTCTTCAATTGCATGCATCTAAGTGTGTTTGTATGTCTACACAACGCTTGAAGAATAAGACACATAGATGCAATCTAATAATTAATATCGATCTATATAAGTGTGTGACTTTGTTTCGTTGCTTAACACTCCATGTGGCTTACTGTATCCTACAATTCTATCTAGTATGATAGATCACACTATCAACGAACATGGTCGTGTTGTTGGTTGTTTCTGCTTATATTTTAGAAGGACCAAAAGATAAAAAAAATTGCACTGTCAAAAAAATATGTAATCCCAAATACTTATGGAACATATACTTCAAATCATAGTTCAAGAAATCGCCCCAGACCGTGAATATTCACATTGAATATTTGTTTGTTTGGAAATCAGCACATTGAATACCAATTATTTATAATAATTATCGCCAAATTACCTCCAAAAAATCGGATATTCACGAATATTTGACTATTAAGTTTTTTTTGAACAGTCATACTATCCTACTCATACACTACACCCAATATTACCCCCTTGCTTGGATTTGAACCCAAGACCTCTTTTCTAAGAGGCAATGCCTCTACCAAGTGGGCTAGTCCTACGTTCGCATTCGACCATTAAGCCCAAGCCCAAGTCCAATTCCGCTCGATTGTTTCCTTGCCGAAATAGTCGTCGTAGTAGTTAGAATTTCAACAATTTTTTACCCTATTTCGACAGAAGCCGTGAATATTCGCAAAACATATGTTTTTTGAAGTATGCTTCAAATCAAATCTCGGTGACATTTTAATAAATCTACCAAACAGAGATACAATGATGAACGCTTTACAACCTTATTATGCATAACAATTGTTAACGATGATGATGAAAATTTAGAACCAACGCGCATCGCCCCTACGCTTCATATGTACTTATTTTATGAACGTATCTATATAAATTCGAGTTAATTCATTTATTATCAAAACATGTTCACACTTTTAATTCATGTTCCTCTTGGTTATTTGGGGATTGGGTGAAATATAAAACATTTTTATTTTATTGTTTAAATTCAAATTACTATACGTTTCGAAATTGCTGCAACATGTGACGGGTAAATTATTTATTTATTCAAAATTTTCAAACAAATCCCTAATCGCAAACATTGGGGCTCAAATTACTATCTTAACCAATAAACTCAAATTAAATAATTTAGCTCACAAGTTAATTAGGTTTTAAATGGTTTTAAAAATCAAATTCATTGATTAATTTATATATCTATATATTATTTTTTGCAAATAATAATAAATATAATTATTATTTATATAATTTTAGTTACATAAAAATACAAGTCGTTTAATTAAACGGATAACATTGATGGCAAATAATCGTTTATTACGAAATATCAATTATCATTAATTCTGTAAATGATAATAACTAGTATATAGGACCCGCGCGTTGCGGCGGGGTCTGATATACTGACGTAAAAACAACCAACAGAATATGAGGTTAAAATCGTGTATAATAAAATGTATGAAGAAGGATATTGTTTTGCTAAAAACCCTATTATTTTACTTTTATAATTATGTTTTGTATATGTGAACTGAAAAGTTTGTGTGTGTCAGTTTTTTTCTCTTCATATTTAATGATAACGAAGATAGAGAGAGGCGGTGAGAATGTGAGATGGGGTGATGTCATGCTGGTAGAGAAAGAGAGTAGATATATGCATGAGAAACTTGTATCATACGCGTAAAAAACGTATACATAAATGAATAGTAACTTTTACATACAAATGAAGTTTTGGTTTTTAATATATATATTAATTATATTCTAGGATTATAAACCAACTTTTATACGCTCTAACTTTTAAACTCCTTTAAAGCTTTCATTGGTTTACCTACGTTGGTCGATGGGTGAAGCTTCATAATTGATTATCTTAATGTTATCGTTAGGCTACAACAAGCCAAGGTGGGCATAGCCAAACCCGCTAGAGCTCGAAAATTAACAAGCCGGTTTGGCTCGATTAGAATTATTTTTATCAAATTGAAAAGTTAAGATCATACTCGGGCCAAAAGCCAAGCCATATTGGTTTTATTTTCTCTTTATATATTGTTACACACAAAAAAAAATAATAGGAAAAAAAAAAGAAAAAACGCCTCGAAAACATACATATGATTAAATTAAACTAAATATGATATTTATCCTAAAAAGGCTAAGAAGGATCATGAGTCATTAAATCATTAATCAATGGTTATGATTAAACCCAGTTGTTAAATGGTATTTTAGTAATGACCATGTTTGTGGACTTTTTTATCAGGTTTCCATTTCTTTAAAAGTTCATAGCTTTTACGTACGACATTATTTTTTGAAAAAAAAAATATACCATAAAAATGAGTATTTTTATCTTCAAAATGGTATAGCGTTGCTATAGAAAAGAATTTGTTTTTCTAGTTCATTTTGTTTTTTGTACAATCTATTATGTCTTTTGTACAAGTTATTATAATTTTTGTACATGTCATTGTGTCTTTTGTGTTTCATGTTCAATGTTGTGTTTTCCTAAACAATTTAAGACACAATGATATTTCTGAATACATAATATCAAGCAAAGATTACACAATGACGAGTATAAATGACACAATGATGTTGCTAAATACATAATAATCGTCATTATGTCTTAAACGTTTGTGTATAATCAATATTTTTGTGTTTTTCTTACAAGTAATTGTGTCTTTTGTATTGTCATTGTGTTTTTTGTATATGTCATTGTGTCTTTTGTACAGGTCATTGTGTTTTTTGTATTTCATGCTCAATGTTGTTTTTTTCCTGAACAATTCAAGACACAATAATGTTTCTAAATACATAATATCAAGTAGAGAGGACACAATGACGAGTATGAATGACACAATAATGTTGCAGAATACATAATTATCATCATTGTATCTTTCTTAAACGTTTTTGTATAATCATCTTTTTTTTTTCTTATAGGTAATTGTGTCTTTTGTATTAGTTTATTTATGTGTCTTTTGTATAGTTCATTGTGTCTTTTGTGTTTCCTGCTTAATGCTGTGTTTTTCTGAACAATTAAAGACACAATGATGTTGCATAATACATAATATCAAGCAAGGATAACTGAATAACGAATATGAATGACACAATAATGTTGCAGAATACATAATTATCATCATTGTGTCTTTCTTAAACGTTTGTGTATAATCATCTTTTTTTGTCTTTTTTCTTATAGGTAATTGTGTCTTTTGTATTAGTTTATTTATGTGTATTTTGTATAGGTCATTGTGTCTTTTGTGTTTCCTGCTCAATGTTGGGTTTTTCTGAACAATTAAAAACACAATGATGTTGTATGATATATAACATCAAGCAAGGATAACTGAATAACGAATATGAATGACACAATAATGTTGCAAAATACATAATTATCATCATTGTGTCTTTCTTAAACGTTTGTGTATAATCATCTTTTTTTTTGTCTTATAGGTAATTGTGTCTTTTGTATTAGTTTATTTATGTGTCTTTTGTATAGGTCATTATGTCTTTTGTGTTTCCTGCTCAATGTTGTGTTTTTCTGAACAATTAAAGACACAATGATGTTGCATAATACATAATATCAAGCAAGTATAACTGAATAACGAATATGAATGACACAATGACCTGTAAAAAAGACACAATTACGTATAAGAAAAACACAAAAAAGATGATTATACACAAACGTTCAAGAAAGACTCAATGAACAATAATTAGACACCATAAACTAAAAAAAAATCATTTTTATAGCAAAATTATACTCATTTAAAGATAAAAAAGTGCTTGTTTTTTATGATATATTTAAAAAAAAAGTATCGCATGTAAAAGTTATGAACGTTTAAAAAAGATATAAGAAAGTAGTCATGACTAAATTACCCTCCAACAACCTTTCACTCTAAAATTTTGAATTTTCCCACTCAAATTTGATCTCATGTTCTAATGATCAAGAATCCTTTTTAGGATAAAAAGACTATTACTTGAACCAAACCCAACATACATAATGCATTATTTGTAAAACAAAAAAAAATTCTATAATTCAAATTTTATACATAATAAGTTGTCCAGATGTAAAAAAAATATCTAATGCATTGATAGGTTAAGTTCAATTAAATAGTTTTTTTATCCTAAAAAGTCTAAAAAAGATTATTGACCATTTGATCATAATTTAAATTTAAGAGGGAAATTTAAAATTTTAGATTAATCATGACCACTTTCCTCTCACATTTTTTAAACGTTCATAACATTTACATGTGATATTATTAGTTTTAAATATATCATAAAAATGAGTATTGTTTTATCTTCAAAATGAATATAGTTTTGCTATAAAAAATGAAAATTTTCAATTCATTGTGTCTAATTATCGTCATTGTGTCTTTCTTAAACGTTTGTGTTTAATTATCTTTTTTATGTTTACTTACAGGTGATTGTGTCTTTTTTACAGGTAATTGTTTCTTTTTTAAAGATCATTGTGTTACTCATATTCGTCAATGTGTCATCATTGCTTGACATTATGTATTCTTGTAACACCTAAAATATTTAAACTTTATAAGACAAAGTTTTATTAAAAGCAAAATAATAATAATAATAATAGTAATAATAAAATAAATAAGTGAATAAGATAATAAAAAATAAATAAATAAATAAATGTGTGTGGTTACGTGGAAGTAGGTTCAACAAAAAAAAAAAATCATCTATGTGGGTGTGTGCAAGTGAGGCAGCAAAACAAGAAAAGAGGAGGGGGGAGGTACAGAAGAGTAGAAAAAAAGAAAAGAGAAGAAAAAAAAGTTGAAAGAAGGAAGAACAAAAGGAGAAGAAGGAGAAGATCCGAGCAACAATCCGTAACATCGAGCTTAGATCGCAAGTCTAGGTCGTAAACAACTCGAGGTAATTATGTTTTCTCAGTTTTCTTTGAATCACCATAGTTGTATCCTTAAAGGTTAGTGATGAACCAAGTTTTATGAAACGTGAAATTGGGTTGAGTTATGAGTAATTATAAGACCCTAAACTCTTGTTAGGTTGTTTCGAGGTGTTTTAAACATTACTTGATGTCTAGGGTCACAATATGATAAGAAACCCAAATTAGGGTTCATGAGAGTGACGGAGAAAAATGATAAATTTGTTAAAAAAGTTTAAGTGGGTCGGATAAGAATAATATGTGGAATAAATATATGTGTGTGTGTGTAGTATTCAGTTATTTTAATAACCCTCCTTAATTGTGGTAACCCAAATAACTCTCACAAGATCAACCCAAATCTTTCGTTTTTTTTATTACATTTAATATACATGTACAACACTATGTTCTTTTATGTGTATGAGCTAATTCACGAGCGCACGCGAAATTGCACTAGTCACTACTAGGAAATAGATCTAATGCAACATTTTCTCTAAAAAGTTGCAACATTTTATTGAATTTGCAACTTTTTGTATTTAAAAGTTGCTAATTTACTAAAAAATGCAACTTTTATCTTCAAAAGTTGCATTGTAAAAATTTTAAATGCAACTCTTATCATGAAATGCATTGTTAAAAATTAAATGCAACTATTATTTTTTAAAGGTTGCATCCAAATGCAGTGTCAAAATGTAATTATGTAACGACCCGTAATAAGTTATTTACAAATTTAGTCATTTATGAAGAAACTTTTAATTTAAATATTATTTAATCATGATATTTGATTAGTGAGTTAAATAGTAAATAACTAATGTAACACCCCGACCAATGGCGGAAACGTCGGGATGCCACGAGGGATGTGTAGATTGTTCACAAGCTCATGGGCATCTAAAGTATCATCACATAGCAATTAAAGCAAATAAAGTATTTACACAAAAATCATGTTTGACATGATTTAATTGCAACAAGTTACACAAAAGATTTAGCTAAATTGACTAAACTCTAGTCTTCAGAAATCCAGTTAATTTAGCTAACCTAAGTGATGATGCCCAAAAGATGCAGAGCTATCCTGCTCTACCTACTTCTCTTCTTTTCCTGAAACATGTAGAAAATCAAGTGTCAACTACGAAGTATTTGGTGAGTAATTATAAGTTTTCATTTTCCAAAAATGTTTATAAGTGTTTATAAAAAATTATAGTTTTTAAGAAAATACATATGTGAACCTGTGAGATAATCCAGCTCTATCAACATACAACAAACACACCAATCAAAAAATTCAAGTAATAACCAGTAATCATTCAAGTATATCCAATCAATATTAACCAAATACCTCAATTAGATGATCAACATTCACCATCAACAATCATCATTCATCATAATTATCACAATATAATAATCCGCGGAGGACCGTAGTCAACTCAATCAACGGTAAGTGGAATCATCGTGGAGGACCGAAGTCAACTCGATCAACGACCTTCCAAATATGAATAAGTGTCAATACAGTGCGTTGTGGAGGACCGTAGTCAACTCAATCAACAGTGGAATCACTACGGAGGACCGAAGTCAACTCAACCAAACAATGACTCACAGAGTTGTGATAATCCACATCAATTGATAATCAATAATAATTCAATAATATGAATATCATATTATTAATCCAGGTTTCACCCATGTGTTATCAAAATAATATTTGTTTTGGTATACATGTTCTACCCCCGAGTTTAAAAGCAAAAATGATTTAAAAGGGGGTTATGAGAACTCACCTGAATGTCTTAAAATTCAGAGTTTTTAGAACACGCGCTCACGTGAGTGAAATCAAAGACAATTCAATCACATGTATTTATCGTGTGTTTCATATTCATAAGTATATATGTTTGATCATGATTAAGTGTTCATATGCGTTCGACCTTAAATCATTAAGTGCACACTAACTTAGGTTTATTATCTAAGTTATAAAGATGCACTCAAGATTTTATAAATTCATCATTAAAACATAAGTTTAAAACTTGTTAATTTTAATTGACCATTGAATGATGGTTTTTAATAAAAAAAACATAGAAGATATACATGTTGTAAAGGTGGTGACCTTATACACATATATATACTTATAAGTACATGCATGCATGTCTATTTAAGTTGACCAATATATCTTAAGTTGTCGAATTTTAATTAAGTTTAAGAAAATCATACTTAAGTTATTTTCATAAATTGTTCAAATTATATAAATTCATAGATTTAAATTTATACATATGCAGGCATGCGTCCGTGTTACATTATTCCAAAGTTAATTATTTTCACATGTGAATCCTCTTATCGATACCATTAAGTTCGACTTTTAGTGTCGAGACTAAGTATCGGTAATGAACCACCATCGATGGCTAGTGCCGGCAACCATATTTAAAACCGCTTTACTCCTGTTCTCAATTAAAATCGAATATGGAAATTTTTGGTGTCTGTTGTTTCTTTCATTTAATGTGGCATATTATCCAAATAATATCATTAGTGTAAATTAACCGGCCAAGCAATTTCTATGTTTGTTGTTTCTATTAAATCTTGATATGGTGGCCCAGCTCTACAAATTCGATGATGACATCATGGCTCTCAACCAAGTCTGTGTATTTAATACTTAACAAAACATTTGAACAGTGGCTATAAGACCGATGGCCAATGAGCCAAGTTTGATGGCTTATATGTTCAATATCAATAAGTTCGATAACCCTTGGTACCAACTATCAACGAATATAATACACTTCAGCTGGATAATATCGATGGATTCATTAACCACTGAATAGGTTCGATGGAATTCCTCCATCGACATTACCAATGTCGGCCCATCTTAGTATCGACTCAAGGTTATTCGAACTTATCAAGATCGACAACAATAGTATCGGTGTGCCTGGATTCGAAATTTGGCTGGTCGAGATTAACAATCTCGACAGCCTTTAGTATCGAAAGTCCATGCTAAGTTCGATGAAGACTAATGTTGATGACAGCCATGGTCGATTTTAACAAGATCGACGGCACTGTAGCTTCATCTCCTTCATCGATTCTTTTGCATGTTGCAAGTCCATCCATGGCTCTAATCTCTCACCACACTCTCGATTTAGTGACTCCAAGGGTTATATTCGTTTAAGAAGGTGATAGATGCAACCGGTTATCACTTTTGCAAAACTCAAAAAGTAAACGAATCATCTACCTTCAAATCTCGATTAAAAGCTGGATTTTCTTGTGGGTTTATGATCTCCTCGATTACACGATCGTTTTGAGACAAGATTCACTCGAAACGGTTAAGAAACAAAGAAGTTATGCTAGATAGAAGTTGGAGAGAGGGTGAATCCGGATTTTCAAATGTAGAGAGAGAAAGTGAGATGCAAAGTGACGAAGAAGAAATATTTCGCGTTAACACGTTTAATATGCTCGATTTTTCACGTAAAAATATATTTTAAACACGAAACGTTTAATAATTAATTTCGTTTAACAAAATAGTTTTTATTAAATTTGTTTTATAAAATGATTTTATTTATTTTCGTTTAAGGTCGTAATTTATAATAAACGTTTTTAAATTCTTTTCTTAATTTAATATTGTAACATATTATTTCGGTTATCTCATCAAAATGCATTACTCGCGTACGAATTCGTAAAGATCGTCACCTTTTCGAATCCATCGTTCATATCGTATTTCGATTCGATTTACGATTTATGGAATATCGTTTCAGTATATTATTCCTAATAATTATATTCGTGTGAATCGTCACCCACGCGAATACATTATTAAGTTAATATTTCTGAAATAACATTCGCGTATAAATTATATTCGCGTCTTCACCATTGCATAATTATTTTAAATAATGTTTTCATTATTTTATTAATTATGTCCATAAATTATCAAATTCCCAATCCAACCCCACTAAATCATATCACTGACACATCCATGATAGACCGAAATAAGTTTATGTATAGGGCATACGTAGGAGTCTGTCGCAAACGATCCAGCTGCCGTCCCACCACCATTTCGATAAACCATGACCATATGTCCTTGACTATATTTAGCGACCAGACCAATAACCTCCAACCATTCAAACCGAAATAAATTCATTTCATAATTAATTCAACTGCAATAAACACTATGGTTCAGTCTAGTTATATTTCAAACCAACTTCCACATGGTTTATGCATAGTGATAATATGTTTTCAGCAATGTATACCAGTGATAATACCATAAAATAAATCAAAATTATTAAAATTATCATATTAGGTTTTATCAATACAATTAAATAGGTATGGACATATCTGAAATACAGTGATGTTACAACTAACTACTAAATAAACCTAGTTAAGTTGCCATAGAAAAGTAAAAGGGCTGGAATTGCCAAGTTGTAAAACTAAGTTTTTAAAGAGAAGAGGATTATTGCTTTGGTAAAAATCCCCATATTTTTATGTTAACTCACGTACATGAACAAGAGGAAAGCTCCAATTTGGATTTTGACCTTAATC
Source organism: Mikania micrantha (assembly GCA_009363875.1). Lineage (NCBI taxonomy): Eukaryota > Viridiplantae > Streptophyta > Magnoliopsida > Asterales > Asteraceae > Mikania > Mikania micrantha. The sequence goes on along the minus strand of CM018698.1, from coordinate 52,891,065 downwards.
GTCACCAAATCAAGTCTTAATCTTGAATACAAATAAAAATTGTAGTTATGCTTGTGTTACTCTACATCAAGGTGAGTATTTTATTGTATTTTGGTGCTTATTTCGTGGGTTATGGATGGGTTGGGCAAAAACCCGAAAATTGTTGCTTGAGGGTATTAAATGTTAATAGGTTTCATGTAGATCATATAGAAGAGTTTGAAATCACCTATTTTAAGATTGTATGACAATGAATGATGCTTAATTAGTAGATTTTAGGTGATTACACTATGTGTTAGAAGTCATATGCACACCAAGTGTTTGTTAAAAAGATTGAATAAAAAGTTAGATTTAGTGCTGATTGGAATTATTTTAATTGTTGCAATGTTTTTGAAAAATCATATAAAAACAACCAATAATCGGTTTGAGATGTGTAATATGTCGTCGGAAAGCTTATTGAGTCTACTTTCTACATATTTTTAGAAATAGAAAAGATAAAGATGATAGGTAGACGAAAACTACATTTCAAAACATCTTCATATGTTATGTAAAAGCTGAATTTTTTGTTAAATGTTGAATCTGTCATGTTCTTTGAAAAATCATATAAAATCATAAAAAAATATGTAGAAAATGTGTCTTATATGGTTGGAAAGCTCTTTTAGTATACTACAATTCATATTTGAACATCAAAGGTTGAATAAAATTGTAAAGTTGTCAAATTGGACAATACTAGCAGCAACTTAGATTTTGCTGCACTAAATTAAAACTTTTCTAAAAAGTGATAAAGTATGTAATTTTATGACATAATTTGATATAAGTTTCAGAATACAAGAGACATGGGGAATGTTAGAGATTGGATGTATTTACCTAGACGGTTACCTGAATTTGAAGCTGGAGTAATTGAATTTCTTAATGCTTCATTCGGTAAGGCGGCGAAAGGATCTCAAATCTGTTGTCCTTGCAAACGGTGTAAGAACCGTTACTGGCATCGAAGAGATGAAGTATTTGATCATTTAAAAGGACATGGATTTGTTGATGACTACTATGTATGGGTCTTTCATGGAGAAACCTCCTCGCAAACAAGACGTAATAGAGATTATACGCATGACAATTTTGATGAATTAATGCATGATAGGTTTAGAGAAAATATAGAGGAAAAAAGTACAAAAAATGGAGGTCTAAACGAAGAACTTAAAAAGTTGTATACGCTCATAGAAGATGTAAAACAAGATTTCTTCCCTGGGTGCAAGAGTTTTTCAAAGCTATCTTTTAATGTTAGACTTTTTCTTTATAAGAACCTTCATGGGCTTAGTAATGTGGCATTCGATGATCTTCTAATACTTTTAAAAGAGATGATTCCAAAGGCAAAGCTTCCAAGCAGTTTTACTGAAGCCAGGAAAATCGTAAGGGATTTAGGCCTTGATTATAAGAAGATTTTTGCATGTCCAAATGATTGCATGCTTTACTGGAAAGAGGATGAACATATTGAAGTTTGTCGCATTTGCAATACTTCTAAGTGGAAACAAATGAAGGAGAATGAACAAAAGAAGCATGATAGTGATCATTCTAAAAAACCTTCAAAAATTCCGGCTAAAGTGATGTGGCATTTTCCTTTAAAACCGAGGCTGCAAAAACTTTTCATGTGTTATGAAACAGCTAAACATATGACATGGCATGATAAGTGTAACACCCCACCTTGTTTTACCAGCAATATTATCCGCTTTGCCAAATTATAGCTCACGGCTTTGCTTTTGGTCGCTCAGGTGAAAACTTCCCAGGGGGTCACCCATCCTGGATTGCTATCACCTGAGCACGCTTAAATGTGGAGTTTTATTTTCTTTTGATATTAGTATGAATAAGAAATTCATCTTATTCCTATTAGTATAACCACATAAGTAGTTCAGGAAAACTTAGGAATTCTTTTATTGTGATAGAAACAATGAAAGAATCCTCGATAAACGTATATGACATAAGTAGGAAACTACAGCTAACACCAAGATTGTGCAACAACTAATGCTCATAACATCAGTTTGTTTCGAACAACAAAGTGTTGGAATTACGCAGATAAGTAGCAAACCGTAGCCATAAGACAACTATGAGCAATAAGAATATCAAAACTCTGAGGCTATACATAAGAAATCTCAGACGCGACCCATAATTTAATTTGGGAGCGTAAGAGCCTTACATCATACAAAAGTCTTTCCACTTGATTACAAAGAAAGTTGTATCGATAATAACTTTTAAATTTCAGGACGAAATTTCTTTAACAAGGGGACACTGTAACATCTGTGCCGGAATCATTACCAGAACAGTAATCTGTACAGTAACTTGTACAGTAACTCCGGTACAAACTAGGAGAATTTTTTCTTTAACAAGGGGACACTGTAACATCTGTGCCGGAATCATTACCGGAACAGTAATCTGTACAGTAACTTGTACAGTAACTCCGGTACAAACTAGGAGAATTTCTTAGAAGCTATTAACACTTGATGCTAAACATAAACTATTTCGCTACGTTTCTGAAATCCTGATTTAAACCTTATGGTTTAAACAGTCAGAAACACATCAGACAACGAGGAACAGATACACACATGCTTGATTTTGTATTTTTAGGTTTAAACGTATGTGACGATAAACAGAACAAAACTATAACAGTTGTTGTTACAAAATGCTAAACAGACGAATTATTCGTACAGGTGACGATCTGTACGAATAGTGTACGAATAGATCTGATAGTTTAACGACCTGAAATGATGACTGAAAAGTAGAAAATAAAATCAGAAAGTGAAACGTACGATCGTGTTCGTACAGTTAGCGCTCTGTACAAAAACGTGCGTAAGTGACGTTTTCTGACGAAACGAAAACGAAGACGATTCGAACGATAATAAATATAAGGAAATATAATATTTCCTGTTTTACAATTTTGAAACTCATAAGAAATAAATTTAAAAGAAACTATTTAATTTAAAATACGTAGAATATACGAACGATTAATGAAACGCGTAAAATGATTAATTACGATAAATAATTCAAGAAAAACAGATATAAAAATAATTACTAGAAATAACCATCTTCTAAACATCTTAAAATAAGTCTTTTATTTAAATTACGAAAACACGCGCGTAACGTGCCGGAAACGTGACGAAAACGTGAACCGAGTAACCAAAACGAACCCGAATACCCATAGGATATATAAGCATCAAATAATCCCATTTAATTCATTTCCACCATCTCTCTCTCTCTACAAGACCAAAACCGTTCCTTTCTCTCTCTCTAAAGTTTCCAACTTCAAGCATCAAGATCTTGCTCCATTGTTGGTGAAATCACGTGTTCTTGGTGTCCACTCGAAGCCCTCGACATCCTCTATTAAGGAGTACAACGGATTTAGAGATTTACTCAGCCATTTTTGAGGTATGAAGCAAGAAACAACACGAAAAAGAGGGTTTTACCTCTCTTGTTCAACCACACACACACCCGGTGTAAAACCCTAATTCACACACACTCTACATCTTCGTGGGTCAACATTCACGTCGCAACTCTCTTGAAACAACAACGCCACAGATCAGAAGAAGATGATGGTGATAAAACAGATTCGTGGGTTGCAGGTGAAGCCGAACCTGCAAGGTTGTAGCCGAACCTTACACCTAAAACCCTAGACCTGAACCTGTTGCATTCACGAACCCCACCCCCTCCTTAGCGAACCCTCAACAGCCGAACCCTACAGATGCTAGCCACGAACCTGTGAGCTGCATACCCATCAGACGAACCTTGTCCTAGTTGGACTAAAAAGGTGGCGAACCAACCTGGAGCCGAACCTTGGCCGAACCACGACCAAGCTGCGAACCCATGATCGACGAATCTCTTATGCGAAGCCAAGGCCAGTCGAACCTACTGGCATTATCAGGCGAACCATAGGGTCCACGAACCCACATGTGTCTTAGCGAACCTTGTCACTACCACGAACCTAGGGTAGCTTTGAGATCAGCCAAACCCTCTTCCTTGGCTAACCTAGGACCTGCGGACCTATGGGAATACGATCACGAACCTACACCCTTGGGCGAACCTTCCTTCATGCCGAACCTGGGCAGTCCAAACCATGAGAGCAGGTGAACTCATTTGATACAAACCCTAAGGTTCGCTGGTTACAAAACGGTGCCTAAACTTTGGCCAACCTTTCCTTGATCGGCCTAGATTGTTCTAACCGGCCCATAGGACTCCTTTCGGCCCAAGCCTTGTATGCAGCTCACGATTCTATTAAAATCCTTGGCCCAATAGTTTATATGTGATTTAAACAAGTATAATGGGCCTAACCTTCTCACCAATCAGCCCATGAGCCAACATTGGGCCTGTGGCTACATGTTCGGCCCAACAAACCCTTGAACGAGCCCAAACAGTTAACCCAATTATCCTATGCGGCCCAAGTCAAGAAACCCACTCGGCCCAATGACATTTGGCCCATGACACTTATAAGGCCCATGTGATTTTAACTTAGCCCATTAACACTCTCGACCCAATAACATTACCAACCTATTTTATTTACATTCGGCCCACTTGATTTAAAAGTATAGCCCAATATATCATAACTCTTAAAACGTTAAGCTTTACAAGAATAAGGTTATGGTTATGTATTAACTATGAAACCATTTATTCAATATATTATAAAATATAAGGATTTATAATCTTTAAACGAAAAACTTAAGTTTTATAGTTATGAACTATGGAAGTTCAAGACTATACACCATAATAAAGTTATATCAAGTCAATGATAACATATGATAGAAAGTACTAAACTCAATTTGAATGGATAGAGTATTAGCATAAATTACATCTAACAAACATGGCCGAATGAAGACCGCGACTCACAAGTGTTAGCCAACTTTAGGGCTAACACTTACACACATACGCATCAATTATAACTTATACTTATAAGTACAAATCACTATGAAATCAATACAGGAACGTGAAAACTACTACGAACACTACAACGAGTGCGCACATTCTTGTATAGAACTAAGTCAACCACTACTACTACCAGGTGAGTTCATTTGTCCCTTTTCAAACTTATTTGTTTTACCTCGGGACTGAGAAGCATGTTATTCATTTTAAACAATTATTGAAATGTTTATTAAATGCTTTTACACTTATTTACAATGTTTATACTAATGCTTAAACTCGTAACGCATGTTTTGGAAATTAGAGACTAAGACTATAGTGTAAATAGCTAATGTTATTTACACTATATATATTTACATTATACTTAAACTCTATGCTCAAACTAGATACTAAGGTCAATGCTACAAACTTTATGCTTATACTAGATGCTAAAACTAAAGCTACAGATTCAATGCTAATGCTATTTATACTATACATAATGGCTTAAAACTTTTGAAACATTTAAATGCGTAAGGAAAAAAAATGCTAAAACTAGAAATGCTTACAAAAACTATGTCTGTGTACTCTTGGAACTTAAACTTAGAAAGACCATATGTTACAATTTACTATAAAGACTTATGTGTTTGGGAATACTTGAAACACGTGAATACTTGATATACTTGTAATATTTGAAACATGTGAATACTTGTTATGCTTGGAATACTTGGAACATGTTAATACTTGATATGCTTGGAATACTTGGAACACGTTAATACTTGATATGCTTAGAATACATGAACACTTGAATGCTTGATACACTTGGAATGCTCAGACTACGGACTGATTGACCGTCGCGTGTTGACCTGTGTGTCAACCCCTACTAGTCATCAGTTAATCTATGCGAATGCTATAAACTTGTATGCTTAAGCTCTCAGACATCGCAAGACAAACTGATTGACCATCGCGTCTTGACATTGGTCAAGCCCTACTAGTCATCAGTGTTCTTCATTGTCAGGACCTAGCAAGATAGACTGAATGGCCATCGCGTGTTGAACCGTGGAGTCAACCCCTACTAGTCATTCAGTATTCTTCTCTGTCCATTCATTTTGATGTTTATTGAGGATTAACTCATATAGTTGTCCTTAATAGTAAACTCAAAACTATTCATAGAATAATCGGATGCTTAGTTGTTGGGAGGTGAAATGCTTAATTATCATTAACAACAATATGTTAAGCAGCCCGGTATGTGGTAGGATGGTGGCTGGGGCTTGTCCCCTACATGTGTCGTATATATAAGCATACCTGGTTGGTTAGCATAGGTGGTCGTTGATGAGGTTAAGGATGTCATTTCGGGGAAATCAAAGTAAACATTTTCAAGGTAATCAAATGCTAAGAATCATATGTCATGGAATCAAGGTGGTCGAATGAAATGCTTAATTATCATTAACAACAATATGTTAAGCAGCCCGGTATGTGGTGGGACGGTGGCTGGGGCTTGTCCCCTACATATGCCCTATATATAAGCATACCTGGTTGGTTAGCATAGGTGGTCGTTGATGAGGTTAAGGTTGTCATTCAGGGAATCAAGGTACACATTTAAAGGGTAATCGAATTCTAGGAATCAATTGTTATGAATTAGAGATGCAGGATAAAACACTTAATTATCATCAGGAACAATATATCATGTGGTTTGGTATGTGGTGGGACGGTGGCTGGGCGTACGGTAAGTTCGACCCTACATATGCCCTATATATAAGCATACTGAAACGGATGGTATATGTGGTTAATGGTGAGGTTAAGGTTGTCATTCAAAGGATTTTTCAAACTATTTTTACATAAAACTACATGAACTCACCAACCATTGTGTTGACTTTGTTTTCTTACATGCTTTCTCAGGTGACGCATAGGATTAAGCTAAGATTCAGGATTGCATGCTAGGATGCCCAAATATAGATCCTAGTTGACTTTTGAAGAAGCACATCTTTTGAGATCAATACGAATCTCTTTTGATATCTTGTATAGATACAAGATAGATATATTTGATTCTTTTGGATAGGTTTACTTAGTTAAATTACCAAACATTGACATTTGTAATTTAACTTTGTAATCCTAGTTTAATGTTTATTTTGCTTTAATTATTCTTAACATTGATGCTATGTAAACAATCTGATCATCCCGATTATCACTCACGATATCGTGCCCCGAGAACCTTCCGCCTGACGGGGACTTCGATCCAACCCCGCCGGCTCGGGGTGTGACAATAAGGGACGCCCTAAAGATGGTAATTTATGACATTCTGCAGATAGGCAAAGTTGGAAGGAGTTTGATTCTTTGTATCCTCATTTTGCAAAAGAAACTAGAAATGTGAGATTAGGGTTGTCAAGCGATGGATTTAATCCATTTGGAACAATGAGCATTGCTCAAGCACATGGCCTGTGGTATTGGTTAACTACAATTTGCATCTATGGATGTCACTAAAACCAGAATACTTTATGTTGTCTTTGCTAATTCCCGGACCTGAATCTTCGGGTAATAATATAGACGTTTATTTACAACCTTTAGTAGAGGAGCTTAAAGAATTATGGATTAATGGGTTGGAGACATACGATAAATATAGTGATGAGACCTTTGAAATGTGCACCGCATTAATGTGGACAATCAGTGATTTTCCAGCTTACTCGATGTTGTCTGGGTGGAAAACAAAGGGAAATTTTGCATGTCCATGTTGTAATCATGAGACTAGCTCACTTTATTTGACGCATAGTAAGAAAATGTGCTATATGGATCACCGTAGATTTTTAGATGCGCAACACCCATGGAGACGAAACAAGAGTGCTTTTAACAGGAAGATTGAGGAGAGGGTTTCTCCAAAACCTCAATCAGGTGTTGATGCTTTGAGTGAGATGTCTAATTTTAAAAATCTATTTGGAAATAAACAAAAGAAGAAAAACTGATAGCACTTGCCCATGGAAGAAAAGGTCAATATTTTTTGACTTGCCATATTGGCAATTCAATAAATGCAGACATAATCTTGATGTCATGAACATTGAAAAAAATATAAGTGATAATGTGATAGGGACATTGTTGGATATTAGTGGGAAGTCAAAAGATCATTCAAAAGCTCGATTTGACATTCTAGAACTCTGCATTAAAGAAAGGCTTCAACCAGTACTTTCTGATGATGGCAAACATGTTATCATCCAAAAAGCAGGTTTCTCAATTTCTTCAAAGGAGAAAGTTAATTTTTTTCGTGTTCTAAAGGAAACAAAATTACCTTATGGTTGTTCGTCTAATATTTCTCGTTGTGTTCATTCTTCGGAAAAGAAATTTTCGGGTTACAAGAGTCATGATACTCACATCTTTTTGCATTATTTGCTTCAAGTTTCCGTAAGAAAGTCATTACCAAAGCATGTTGCTATCCGTTTGATTAGGTTGGGTGTCTTTTTTCGAAGCTTATGTAGTAAGGTAATTAGGCCCGAAGACCTTGACAGATTACAATTAGAAATTACGGAAACATTATGTGAATTTGAAAAAAAAATTCTTGCCAAATTTTTTTGATGTAATGGTGCATTTACCTATCCACTTAGTAAATGAAGTTAGGCTTGGAGGACCTGTTCAATATAGATGGATGTTTTTTATGGAAAGATACTTGTGCAAGTTGAAGTCATATGTGAGGAACAAGGGCCGACCAAAGGGATCCATAACAGAAGGGTATTTGATTGAGATTTTGTTCAATTTTAGTGGATTTTAAGTTTTAATCAAGCTTAATATTTTTGTATAAGTCTAAGATAGTTGTTTTCTAGTTTTATTACATCAATGAATGGTATTCATAGTTTTGGTTCAAAGTAGTGACCCGAAAAAGACTAGTTTCGACCCGTGCCTTTTTTTTTGTGAAAACATGTTTTGACCCTTTAACACTCCAGCCCCATTAACACTCTATTTGCGTCTTTTTCTTTGTTGAACAATCCAATACCCATAGCTGCTAATTATGATGCATATCATAACACTCAACATGTGACCGGGATTAAGGTTAATATAGCAGCCATAAGTATTCCCCTAGAAGTAGTTGGGCAGCCGAAAATTCTCAGGAAACATAAGGCACCAGCTACACTTGGGCATGCAAATATCCCAACCCCCTAGCTCTGTCCACATAGTTATACCCACAAACAAATTCAACAGAGCCGATATAACTGGTCCACACAAACACAATCCATAACACTAGAATTCCCAGCCCAAGGGCCAACCCCAGCAAAGCCATAGATCCCGAGCCACCCAGCCCCCCTGCATTCTCCCAACTCTGAACAGAAGCAAATGGCCCCCAACTACAACCAGAGCATATAAGTACCTTAAAACCCATTGGAAGCCTGTATCTTGGATCTCCCAGAAAGAACTATAACCCATACCCTGTGACATCCAGTACATGATCGTCCGGCAAGTCCGTACGATCTGTGTACTTTCACTATTTACTGTGTGTAAATACAACATATGAACAGTGTTTGTGATAACAGAATTCAGAATACAGTAAACAGTTGTACATATTTATGTGAAAACTTGAATACTGTAAGTACAACAACTCATGATAAACAATAAGTTATTTGTATTTAGGTGAAAACCTAAGTACAGTTAATACAACGAATCAAGAGAAACAACAGTGTGCAAGTAAACAACAAAAACATGTCGGTTGCGGTCTGATATCCAAAGATAACAGGAATCAGATGGCCGACAAATTAGTACAAAAACAATGTAAAAACATGATGTTTAGTTGAGTCCGTTAGTGTGGAAACACAATTCAAAACATAATTTCAGTGTCGTTTCAGAATAACGAACTGACAGTGTGTTTGCATGAGTGACGATTCACACAAACATATCTGTGAGTTTAACGTTCTGAAATGATGATTGACAAGTAGAAAACAAAAGTTAGAAAGCCAAGCCATCGTCGTGTTCGTTCGAGTGACGATTCGAACGAATACGCGCGAAGACGACGCGATCTGACTAAACGTTTAAAATAATTGGGTACGACAAAATAAATCAAGAAAATAAAACGTAAAAGATTTACTAGGAATAACCATCTTTAAAATATTTAAAAATAACTTCTTTTATTTAAAACAAGTAAAATACGCGTAATGTGCCATAAACGCAACGGAGACGAAAAACGAGCAACCGAAACGAACCCGAACACTCTCGGGGTATTTAAATCCTTGAACAAGGCTTTCTTCCTCATTTTTACACCCCTACTCTCTCTCTCTAGAATTAAAATCCGGCTTCTCTCTCTCTCTCTAACTTCTCTCTACCATAACTCACTCAAAACTCAACCAAATCTCTCCATTCTTGAACCAAATCAAAGCTACAAACGTCCTCTACATAGAAGTACGACTGATCTGAAGGTTTAACCAGTAAAACTTGAGGTAATGACCTTTGAAAGTTTCGAAAACTAGGGTTTTTACACCCCATGTTCGACCATAAACCCTCAACCGGTCTAGAACCTTCACACCCTCAACCTACACCTTCGTTAAAACTCTAGCACTTAACACAGCCATGGAAGTCGCCTACAACGGATGAGGTTCGAAGGAGATGGGGCTGAACAGATGCTGGTTCGGGGAGGGCTGGGCTGGCCGAACCCTCGACCAGTCGAACCTTGTGTAGCTGGGCAAAAAGGAGCTGCCGAACCTTCCATGTCCACGAACCCATTGTCTGCGAACCAAGGTCTCACGAACCAAAGGGCTGCGAACCATCCATGCAGGCGAACCAGTGTGTGTTGTCATGAACCCTCATGGCAGACCCTTGGCCGAACCTATGCACAACAAACCAGCACCGAACCTCCAAGTGATTGAACCCATCTGGCCGAACCTTGAACATGTGGACCAGTTAGCTGAACCCTAGGTTTCACGAACCAGAGGGGCTATCAAGCGGTGATCCAGACAAACCACAGGCCCACAAACCCGGCACCCAATTACCACCATTAGCGAACCTTTAATGCCGAACCTATGTTGGCCAAGTCTTCAATCAGCCGAATCCCTACATAATCGAACCTTGAGGTTCACCTCACCTAAACCTAAGCGAACCTGGATTCTGGTTGAATCTCATCATTACCGAACCTCATGGCTGGGGTTAGAGGTTCGCTGACATCCATGGTCCACCGGTTGACAACATGCGGCCCAAACCCTTTACCAACGGCCCACACTTGTTACGGGCCCAACTTTATTATTCAGAAACCATGGGCTAAGGAACTCATTTGGCCCACAAATAGTCTCGGCCCAATAACAATTGAATCGGCCCACAATACTTAAATGAGTGAATTTGTGACAAATGTGTAAAACTAAGGTTTCAAAAGATAATGGGCATGGGAAAATCATGAGTTTACTACAAAGGTGGTATAATTTGGGAATCAATGCAATATATAACATCAAAAACATTAAGCTTACAAGGGTAATTGCATGAGTATTTATTAACTATGTAATAAATCCTTTCGAGTCTAACAAGAACAACATAAGGAATTTTAAACTATAAACCTAAGTTAATATTAGGTTGACTTTGTGAAGTTCCATCACTACAAGTAACAAACATGGGAAGATAGGTTTTGAAATTTAAAGAAAGAGTTAAAGTTAAACACACAACATAGGGACACGTAATACTAGTGATCTATAGCAATAGAACCAGGGCCGAATAATGACTGAGACTTACGTGTGTTAGCCAACTTTAGGGCTAACACAGACACACACACACGAGTCACTATAACTCCTACTCACAAGTTACAAACAACATGAAATCAATACAGGATCGCGAATACACAACAAGTACAATCAAGAGCGCGTGCATTTCTTGTTTAAGCTAAGTCAACCACTTCAACAACAAGGTGAGTTCATACGCCCCCTTTTCTAATCTTAACTAAAGCAGGGATGTCATTAATCAAAAATGTACTGTCACCACATCTGGGTCTTTATCGGCCTGATCTTTAGTCATAGTAAAGGCACGAGCTTTTGCCTTTTGCTTCTCCCCTCCCTTGCTACTTTCAGGTTTGCTGGCTTCAGTAGGTATTGTCTTTGGTTTAAAAAAATTCTTGCTCACATGACCGATTCCACCACAATTGTAACATTTTAGTATATTTGGAAAATTATACGAGAGGTGTCCAGTTTTTCCACAACGGTAGCACAAAGTAGTCCCCAGGCGACATTCTCCCCCATGCTTCCTTCCGCACTTAGTGCATGTTTCAAATTCTTCCCTTCTAAACCTTTTTATAGGGGGCCCTGGTTTGTCATTTCGGTTTCTTTTAAATCTAGATGACCACTTTTGCTTAGGTTCTTCCTTTATTGGGTCAATTTCCAACACATCATCCCAGACAATGCCGCTAATCTCTACGGATGATTCAAAAGTTCTGGGAGCATGCGCCTTCACATGTGTTCGGACTTTAGATGGTAGTCCTTCCACATATAACTTCAACCTACGTTCCTCCGTGTTTACCAAATGAGGAACCAGTCTTGACATTTCATTAAATTTTGACGTATATTGCCGATGATTCATACGTCCAGCTTTCAGAGTCAAAAACTCCCGCTCGATTTTATCAATTTCATTCTTTGGACAAAAGTGTTTCATAACTAATTCCTTTAAGTTTTCCCATCTCAAGCCCTCAACATTAGTAGTAATCTTTGACTGCTTGACTGTGTTCCACCAATGTAAAGCTTCTTCAGTAAATGAATGAGCTGCAAATTTCACAGCTTGATCTTTCCGACATTCACTAATCTCAATAACTGCCTCCATAGCCGAAATCCAATGGCAGGTAGCCACCGCATCTTTCTTACCATCAAATGGTGGAGGATTGCATCCTTTAAAAGCTTTATAATCACATCCTTTGGGTTCCTTTGTACCCGAACCCTTACCTTTAGCATTGATGATCAATACCTCATCTTCATCGTGCTCTATGTTAGAGCTGTTAGCTTTCTCTCCTTCCTCAGTAGCTCCTTCTTTAGTAATTTCCTTTTCGGCTTTGGTTCTATCTGAAGGTAATAGATCTTTTAAAATTTTACGAACTTCATTAGATATTGCCTTTACCCCCACCGGTTCAAGCCTAATTTCTTCCTCTTCATTTTCTTCTTCAGTGTTGACTTCAGTTTCCGCATTATTCACTGGTACTTCCTTAGCTTGCTTCTTGTTTTTTGGTGGTCGACCTCGACCTTTACCACGTCCACCTTCTCTCTTTTCGCCTGCCATTTTAGTTTTCTATACATATTGCAAACAACCATGTGTCAATCAAGGTAATAATTCAGGACGTAATAAGCATTGTAAATTGTTAATGACGTTGAACAAGTGTAATTAACTATTTACCTCACTTATAAGTTCTAAACATTCCCAATCATGAACACATTATCATTCGCAACATCATACTACTTTAATCTATATCTTAAACATAACAAAGCTCTAAGGTCATATGCTCATGGCATCAAACTACCCTTGACTGGCATTCTTATCATTCTGTCCCATTTTCAGTTTAAGTCCAGTCATTAGGGATGACCGGATCTCTCAAACTATGGCTCTGATACCAACTTGAGAGGCCCCGAGCCCCTCGGTTGGCAAACATTAAACCCATACTTTTTAAAACATATTTACATTACCATAGCAGCGGAATTTAAGGCAATTACATAAAATATTATACAAACCAAAACAAACATTAATACATAGCTCATATCTTTATTAAGTTTATAACATAGCCAGTCTATGCCAGGGGTAGTCTTCAACATATGCCATGAGCCCTCCTGGTCTCCTTTCTCAAACTATTCAACCTGATATGCATGTAAAACAAGTCAGCTTTATGCTGGTGAGTTCTAAGTTCATTTCTTAGAAAAATCCTTATTCATTCATGACGTCATATGTCATAATTCAAATACATAGCACACCTGTTCTCATATCATAATTACATTACATACATAGCATCATAACATAATTCCATAACATACATATCATCATAACATAATTCATACAGTGAAGGAACTTCACTGTCAACTGCTGACCCTGAAGTCAAACAGGCTTGTGCAGCACAAGACTCTTAAACTATCAACTCGCATCTGATAACTCATACATGTATAAGATTTCTTTAACACTATCAACGCGCAGCTGATAACTCAAGCATGCCTAAGATTTCTTTAACTGAACTGGCGACACACAGTCGGCAGGCCTATGTTTCCACGGGACTCTTTAACCATCAACCGAAATTGACGGCTCATACCGGTACAAGACTTCTTAACATACATCATAACATGGTTTAAATCATTTAAACCATCATATACATAAGCGGCTCCTTTCACCGCAGTGCGCATATTTTGCCCAACCGCAGCCGGGACTTTCATAACACATTTCCTCCTCAACCTCAGCCGAGTGTCTTACAAAAATCATTTCTTTCTCAACCGCAGTTGAGACTTAAAACATTCTTTTCTTAAAACATTCTTTATCTATAAACATTCTTTGTCTGAAAACATGTTTAACCTTACCATAATCAGGTTAAAATCACTTTCATACAATACTTTATACATACATACAATCATTTTCATAAAAGAACTTTATAACATGCATATCAGCCCAAAATGATAAAACATTTAAAACAGGGCTGTAAGAACTCACCTGATATCTTACAGTAGCAAGATTCCTCGTAAACTGATACTAATGGTGTAACTCTGCATTAGTTTACACTTAATAAGTTATTTAGGTTTTAACCTACTGATTAGATCTTTCTGAACATTCAATGTCAAAGACATTGCCTTGAAAGTCATCACATAGTTAATGTTGTTGATTATAATGCTAAAACAGTTCCTAAACAGATTAATGGCTTAGAAATGATCAATCCTTATCATTGATTGCCCAAATATCATGAAATATCACAATGTAGTCTTAGAATATGTTTAATAACCATGTTTAACATACTAATCTGACAGTTATCATAAACATCAGATAATCGTTCCAATGAGTATGTTAATGATTGTGATTAGTTTGAAACACTTAGATTTAACCTTTGCATTTCAAAGATTAACCAAGCTAATCACCTACATTGTCATAATCAAATGGATTAAACCATTATAATCATAGTTGTGATTTTATGCAAACCGGGCATTACAACGGATCAAAACAAGGATTTAACTGTTAGAACATCGTGTTCTTCATTTCTAATCAATCCTAGCCATCATCTAGGCAATAATCAACAATCTTAACTATGTCATTACGTTCAAAATCAAGATCTAATCAATCAAAATCAAACTAGAAGGGTAAAACGAACCATTACCTAATCTGACGGGTTTCTGCGGGTAAAACAACGATCAGGACTTGTAAACACGTTCCCTGGCTTCAAATATGCGATCTGATAGCTTTGATTTGGTGATTTGATGAGAAAGGTTGGTAGATGTTCGTCTGGTGGTGTTCTTGCTCGAGTTTGAAGATAAGATGTAGAATTTCATGAATTCTGATGAAAATATCAACTTATTCCACCGCCCCACCCGTCGCGTACCGTGACGAGGAGCCAATTAGGGCTTCGCGTACCGCGACGAAATCCGGAGGAATCAGATATTTTTCAACCATCGCGTACCGCGAAGAATCCTCAACCTCTCCGTCGCGTACGAGTCCAAAAGTTCCATAATTTGAGATTTTTCTTCGTTTCGCGATTCCGGACAATCCGTAACTCCGTTTCGCGCACTGTTTTCGCCAACGTTCACCATTTCCCGCTTACTATCATCCTGTAAAAATTTTAGTTGTCAAGTCCACGTGGATTTCATACACGATCAAATATGCTAATTATTCGGTTGTTACAACAATACAATTGATTACTATTGAACTGTCTACATTATATCATTTCAATCATGTGCCATGTATTCAAGTTGATCATTGTAAGTCCCTCACACAAATCACTGACCAGTTAGTTTGACGTGACTAAACAGACGATAGCATAGTGGTATCATAGGTTTGACAAACCTCCGGCTTGTAGGGCTGGTATGTTGATCGTATTTATCTTTTGGCCGGTAACGTACGACCAGTGACAGGGCTACTTCAAGTCAGGGTTTGGAAAGTGACACATGGTGATATTAATCTGCAGTTATAATTGTAATTAATCCATCGATTTCTATTGACGAGTAAACTGAGGAATTGACTTTCTCTCATGTGATATTACTGGTAATAGTTTTGATGAGGCCTCTGGGAATACAAAGTGGTAGAGGTAAATCGGATGCATTGTAATCTGATTACGTGAGGATTGCAATGGATTCCTTTTAGGCTCTACGCACTTCAAGTTGAGAACAAGATATTAATTGGTTAACTAACACTCTTGTATTTAAAAGTGATTAACAGTTAAACCCCCAAGAAATAGAATAATAACAAGGATCAGATTAAATTAATCTAACTTCCTTAATACATTGAGGGTGTATCAATACTTTAGTTTGATAACTAGACCCCTCTCGACATATTATTCTACATATGATACAAAGGGTGAATATCAAATGGGATGAGCAGGTGAAATGATAATGGGTATCTATAGTTGAACTGCAAGTGGTGTTAAGTTCTATTAGGTATGTGGTGGGATGTTGGCTGGGGCTTGTTCCCCTACATATGCCCTATATATAAGCATATCTAATAGGATGAGGTACTACTTGTAAGTACAACTATGGAGAGGCCATTGGGTGAACGGGTGAATCAAACATCTACAAGTAACATTTATGACATTGTGATTGTGTATGCGAACAATTCAAGGTTTTCCAATATCAAACTTATGAACTCACCAACCTAGTGTTGACTTTGTTTATATGCATGTTTTTCTCAGGTGACGAACAGGTGTAGTTGCCTATATTCAATAACTAAGCTAGTGGACTTTTAGAAGACCTAGCTTCACTTTGTGTTGCATACTTTTGGGGTGACAAAACAATGAATCATCTTTTGTATATCTTGTACAGTTACAAGATACAAACTCATTGATTCTTTTGATTAGATTTACTTAGTTAAATTATGAGGAAACAATGTAATTTAACTTTGTAATTCTATTTCATTGTCATGTTAGCATTTCTCATTTATTTATCATGTGCTATGTAAACAATCTGATCATTTTGATTATCAAACAATATCACGCCCCGGGAACCTTCCGCCCGACGACAAAGTCGATCCAGCCAGCCGGCTCGGGGTGTGACATACCCCAACCCCAACAGTCATACATGAAAATCACAGTCCCTGCATAATCCCAAGCAGAGTCCCTCCAATGCAGCCCAACCCTCTCTATCAGCATATCACACCACGAGGCCCAGCCATATTTGCAGCAGCTAGGCCATCCGGTAGTCAGGTCCTTCCTAGCCAAAGTAGCATAGATCCCTTGAATGCCATTACTTGGACTAGCATCCATAAGGCCTATCCGCCACCTGCGCAAAGTAGCATCCCAACCCAGCCCCCAAGTACCACAGACGATATGATTAGTACCTACCTCACCATATTCACTCTCAACACTCAAAATGAAACTAGTGTTAGTTGAGATTTTGTTCAATTTTAATGGATTTTAAGTTTTAATCAAGCTTAATATTTTTGTATAAGTCTAAGATAGTTGTTTTCTAGTTTTATTACATCAATGAATGGTATTCATAGTTTTGATTCAAAGTAGTGACCCGAAAAAGACTTGTTTCAACACGTGTCTTTTTTTTGTGAAAACATGTTTTGACCCAAGAAAAAATTGTTGTTTTTTGACAACAAATCGTCTTGACCCAAACTAATCTTGACCCGTCACTATGTCCAGCCCAACCCGCTCTCTTTCCAGCTATAGTGTAGTTTGAGTAGTGTGTGCAGTGTGTGTATGCGTGCAGTGCGTGTATGTGTGTTATGTGTGCAGTGTGTAAATTTGTGTGAAATATGTGCAGTGTGTGCATTGTATGTATATATATGCAATATGTGTGTGTTATGTGTGTAGTGTGTGTAAATTTGTGTGAAATATGTGCAGTGTGTGTATAAATATGTAGTATGTGTGCAGTGTGTGTAAATTTGTGTGAAGTATGTGCAGTGTGTGCATTTTGTGTACAGTGTGTGTATAAATGTGTGCAGTGTGAGTGTAAATGTGTGCAGTTTGAGTGTAAATGTATGCATTGTGAGTGTAATGTGTGTATATGTTGGTAAAACACATACTTATTCTAATAACACTTAAATAGTTAAACATAAATTTCTGGCACATTTGACCCCTTAAGACATTTACTAGTTTTATTTGATCATAATTGTTGTATTTAAGACCAACAATTAGTGCTTATGTTTGAAGCTGTAATCATCACCTTATTCAATGGAATATAATAATGAATCTGTTAGTTTAGTCTTCTAATTGTTTTATTAGTGTTTGTTTTTATTTTTAATAATTTTTAAATTGATTTCTAAAATACTGTGCATTTCATACGTCATTTATAACATTGTTTTGACAATATTTTCAAAATGTATTATTATAGGAACAAATGAAGAACTACGAGGCCACAGAGAATGAAAACACAACAATTGATTCGTTTCTTGTTGTAATGAACAAAGAGAGCTATGGATATCGCCGACTTTATGGTAGAGGTGTTACGAATACATTGCTAAAAAAAGTAGAGGGTCCTTCTACATCATACATGATTACAGAGGGGCTAATGGAATCATTCAAAGCAAATGTTGATGTTGAGAAAAACCAATAGCTCGAAATACGCAAGGAGATTGAAGATGATCATGAGAGAAAAAAGGTCGAGCTTGAAGCCATGAGTGCATATATTGACAACCAACGACAAAACTTAGAGGCTATGATGCAAAAGGTTATTAGACAACTACATGTTGGAAATCCAGAAGACTAGAATGTTTTTTTCTATTTATTAATGCAATGCCACTTTCTGTTTGTTATAATGTTATTTAAGTTTGGACATCTATGTTAAATTATATATTTAGCTATCAATGATATGTGTGTTATTACTATTTTGGCAAATTACGATTACATGTATTTAGTTAGCAGTAAATGAATTTAATTATGTTACAAAATTGCATTTGGGTTTGGTTATAAAAAAATACAATAATGGTTGCATTAAGTTTAGAATAAGGTTGCAATTTTGTAACCAAACCTATAATAAAGGTTGCATCTAAGTACAAATGGTTGCATTTGCATGTTGAAAATGTTGCATTTTTGTAACTAAAATATAATAAAAGTTGCATTTTATTATGAAAAGTGTTGCATATTAAACAAAAAAAGTTGCATTATAATGAAAAAAAGTTGCATCTTAAAAAGGTTACATTTGAACATAAGATGCAACACTTTTAAAAAAGGTTACATTAGGCTTTGAAAAAGTTGTATTAGCTCTAATGCAACCGCTTTTAATGCAGCTCCCGATAAAAGGTTGCATTAGGTCTATTGTAACTTTTTTAAGGTCTAATGCAACATTTTATCAGGGTTGCATTAGGTCTAATTTATAGTAGTGAGTGTAAAGTTTTGACAAATTTTAAATGTTACGAAAGAATTCCAAAACTTTATACTAGTGCAATTTCACGTATGCTCGTGAATTAGCTCATACACATAAAACAACATAGTCTTGTACTAGTGTAATAAAGGTCATGAAAAAAACCAAAGATTTGGGTTGATCTTGTGAGAGTTATTTGGGTTACAACAATTAAAGTGGGTTAACAATTGATCCTTCCCTTATATATGTATATGTATATATATATAATATATATATATATATATAGGGACTTATTCTATTAAGAACTATTAAATATGAAGGAACCAAAATAACTAATTTTGAACCACATGTTTTTAAGGGTATAAAAGTAATTTTCCTTTAAAGTAGAAGAAGTTACTATTATACCCTTTAAACTTGTGGCTAGAAATGAAAGTCAATATATATATATCTCGCTCGATTATCTTCTTGATTGAAATCTTGATTTCCTGTTAAACCCTCACGGGTCAATATATATATATATATATATATATATATATATATATATATATATATATATATATATATATATATATATAGGGAGAGGTTCAAATGTTAACCCTCCCTTATAGCGTTAACCGCTTAACCCTAGCGTTTTTTGCCCGAATCTTAAAATTTTTTTTTGCATGGTTTTTATTATGTAAAAATAGGGGGGGTTTTTTTTTGTGTTTTTGCTAATTCATCACCGTTTATAAGTTATTGTAAGTGTAAGTTACTTACACTTACTTACATTTACTGCATCAGATACGGATTGTAAGTAAGTGTAAGTAACTTACACTTACAATAACTTCTAAACGGTGATGAATTAGCAAAAACACAAAAAAGAAACCCCCCCTTATTTTTGCAAAATAAAAACCATGAAAAAAAAAATTTAAGATTCGGGCAAAAAACGCTAGGGTTAAGCGGTTAACGCTATAAGGGAGGGTTAACAAAGGAACAATCCCCTATATATATATATATATATATATATATATATATATTGACCCGTGAGGGTTTAACAGGTGCTAAAATCCATGTAATTGTTCTAATTTCCTGTTAAACCCTCACGGGTCAAATCTTGATTTCCTGTTAAACCCTCACGGGTCAATCTTGATTGACCCATGTAATTGTTCTAATTTCGAGATCTATTAAAATAAGGTGCTAAAATCCGTCTTCGGAATTTCTCAAATGTTACATTTTAGCTGATGTAAAGGCTATGGATTAAACTAGCATGCTGATTAGTCTATGACATTATGAACGTATTGTCGTGTAATGTAACTTCTCGGGTTTTTCAGCCAAGCTTTAAAAGTGTTGAAATTCGAAATTTATAAAAGTTTTGGGATTCTTGAAATGGGTTATTCATAAAGTTATGTATTTATACATATACATTCGTATAATAGAACATATAACAGCCTATACCAATTAAAGATAAACAAATCAACTTTAATAAAACAAAAGTATAACATTTATATGATAAGATTCTTTTGTTAAAGAATTTTAATATAAGTATTGATATGTAATAATAAAAATATGATTTCAATAGTAAATTATGTTACAAAATAAAATATAACTAGTATACAGGACCCGCGCGTTGCGGCGGGGTCTGATATACTGACGTAAAAAAACCCAACAGAACATGAGTTTAAAATCGTGTACAATAAAATGCACGAAAATACCCTATACAACATCTATAACGTAAGCTTTGAAACTAAGGGTTGAAGATTAAGAACTTATTTAATAGTAAAGAATGTGATTACAGAAGACTTAAAAAAAAGTCCCTGCGTAAATGTAGAATTTATAAATTATACAAATATTATAAAATTATTAAATGTAAATTGTATATATATGTAGTATATATAATACTCATGGTTTATAAAATTATTAAATCTAAATCGTTTGTGAAGTAATTATGATCAAAATGATATAAACGATACAAATATTCGATAACGTACGGATGCGTTATAGGCATGTAAACAACGCGAAAAATTTATGTGACCATTTGGGTTAGAAATTTATATAAACGTTCATGAGGCCATTGCGATCAAATTAATATAATTATGACATTTATCAGATAACCTAATGACGCGTTAAAATAATGTGAACATTAAAAATATGTGAGAAAAGTGAGAGGGGGCTTTAAAAATAAGAGTTCAAAGTTCAGGGTTATAAACGAAAATTTCAAATTAATTGAAAAGTATTGAAATCTATCTTTTGATCTTTAGACGCGGTAGTAAATAGTGATTATGTGAGGGTTTGTATCCTGTGAAAGCCTGGTATAAGAGAGAAAACCATTAAACCCTATCTGGACCATTGATTTGGACTTTTGAAAATAAAATATGTGAAATTTATATAAACGTTAATGAGGCCATTGCGATCAAATTAATATAATTATGACATTTATCAGATAACCTAATGACGCGTTAAAATCATGTGAACATTAAAAATATGTGAGTAAAGTGAGAGGGGACTTTAAAAATAAGAGTTCAAAGTTGAGGGTTATAAACGAAAATTTAAAATTAATTGAAAAATATTGAAATCTATCTTTTGATCTTTAGTCGCGGTAGTGAATAGTGATTATGTGAGGGTTTGTATCCTGTGAAAACCCGGTATAAGAGAGAAAACCCTTAAACCCTATCTGCACCATTGATTTGGACATTTGAAAATAAAATATGTGGTACACATTAAACTTGAATAAAAAATTAGGTTTTGGATAAACAAATCAGTTTTAATATGGGTTAATGTAGACCACGTGTTTATTTTAAAGATTCCAAATCAACGACCCAGATAGGGTTTAAGGGTTTTCTCTCTAAAATTGGGTTTTCACATGATACAAACTATATATACATATATATATATATGTATGTATGTATGTATGTATGTGTGTGAGATGTTGGGGCCCACCAGCCCACCGTTTGTGATATGTATGTGCGTGTGATGTGGTGTCTGTCATATATGTGAGTGTGTGTGATGTGGTGTCATGTGTGTGTGTGTGTGTGATGTGTGTGTGAAAGTGAATAGGGATTGTGTGAGGGGAGAATATTTTGCAAATTGATATATATAATAACTAGGTTAAAATCCCGTGTATTACACGGGTTGCAAAAATATTATATATACATATCTGGTAAGAAAAAGTTACGCAACTAAAAAGTTTGTATATTGCATAATTTAACTAAACTCATGTTTTATAAAAGTTGTATAAATATGATATAATATGTTAATACAAAAAGTCATCAAAATATGTAAAAAAATTTGATCTATACTTATAAATTACGTTTTAATTTTTTTTCAACTATGTGTTATTATTTTTAGGTAATGTAATTGATCAACTTAAATTTATTTAAAATACTTATTCTTCTTTAGCAAACTAAAATTAACTTGACTTAAAATTTATATTGATACATATAACTTAGTTTTTTCAAATTACTTACTTTTTATTATTTCAACATAGTATATTTTTATCATTAAAATCATCCATTCAAAATAAATTTTTTAAAAATTTTAAAATCACTCATAAAAACAATTAGTATCATTAATCTTTATTTTCCAATATTTAATAAATATAATTTGAATATAATTAAACTTAAAGAATTGAAAATAAGTTGTTATCATAAATAATTTCATCTCAATACAATTAATTAATAATATATTAATTATTATTTCTAATTAAATACTAAATATGAATAATTAAAGAAGAGAGAGAAGCGGGAAAAACGAAATTTAGATGTCATGGAAAGATGACAAGTGTCCCCAATTATTTTTATTTATTAGTATAGATAGATGTTATATTTGATCATATACTAAATATTTTAATGAATTTATTTCATAAAAGTAATATTTGATTATTAATTATAAACGGCGAGAGAAAGTGAAGAATGAGGATGTTAGGAAAAACAAAACCATACGCTAACCTGACGCTTAAGATGTTGTAAGAAATGAACAGTGTTTAATGTGAGAGTCACCGATGTTGCAATTTAACATGTATATAATGTTTAATAAAGTTCTAAAAACTTTTAAAACTACTTTACATAAACTAATAAACTAACTTAGTGGGAGGGACAATACTGTAAATTACCAAACCTGGTTCAGCTTTTATAAAGTGTAAAACTCAAAATATCGAAAAATCAGAAAATGAGGGGTAAAAGTTGACAATTCTGGAATCCTCTCTTCTCTCTCACCCGATACCCACTCGTCCGACCCAAAACCCGCATGTATGACCCGTTTCACTCTCCAGCACATACCACCGCGATAACAACTTGATTTCGACTAGTTTGGAAAGGATTCGAACACGTAAACTGGTTTCGATCATCAATTAAACCTATTAACTCGTTTTTGGAACACGATCAATGCCCAAAAGAAAACCATTAATGTGTCATTCAAAATCAGCCATAAACAAGTATAAAATTTCAATTAAGCAAACCAAATCATTCCTTTGATCCTCGCGAGAGTTTCTGAAACGAAACCAAAATACCCGCAAACCTACCAGAAGACCATTCGAAGTGGAGATCGGTTGAATTATATTGGCTGACAGTAGGGCATGATATTCTTTAAGATGAGATTATGTTTTTTTTAACAGCTAACGAGAGCACAGCAGCATGCCTCTTCATAGCCCAAATGGATTCTCGAACCCAACAACCCACGCACTGCGACCACAGTTCGCCACCAACTTTCCGGTATCTAAAGCCCAGTGCTGGTGAGCGCTTAATCGAGATTATGTATAAGCTAAGTCAGGCCGACTAAGCCGGGTACTTGGGGCATTATGATTGGTGATGTCTTGGTGTTTCATCGTTTAAAAATGGGTGTCTACTTTGATAAAATCAATATTCAGAATGTATTGTTGGTAATTTTCCAAAATAATATGATTGCATATTTGATCTTATTTCTTCTCCTAGCATGTGTGAGAGGGGTGATTTTGATCAGTCTTTAATTTCGAAATATAAATTTGTCAAGTTAATTTCAATATTAAAAAAAACGGGCACTTGCTGATTATTGTATTAAAAAATGATTATCTTTATATCTTCAAGATTTACTTGTGTTTGTTATGGATTAAATGTTTAGTCAAAACCAATGATCCTCAAAATGGTTAAGAGAATGTACCATGTGGCTTCAATATTGGAAATATTAGGGGTTCAAGTCCTGACATTGACAAAATAGGGGTTTCATTCTAGGCTAGGGGGTTTTCTCTCACCAATGGTGACTTTCCTCCTATTAGGTGTGGATATGATTGGGTGGGTCTTTGACCCGTCAGTGATCCAAATTGTCGTTCAAAAAAAAAATGTTTAGTTAAATTGTCAAATCGGATTTGGATCTCATCTTGAGATATGTAATAAACTAGGGTTATACCCGTGCTTCGCGACAGGACGGGCCGGTTTTTCTTGGTTCTTACATCAAAATGTAAATAGAAAATAGGTTTCTACGAGATATCAAAAATAACGAAACCTTTTGTTGATAAAATGAATATTAAAAGAAAAAAGACAATTGAAACATAGATAAAAAAAATAGTTCGCAACAACATATTCAAAAATTAAGAACAATATCAAGTAGTTATAAAAATGAGCTTTAATATACATGAAAGATATTTAAGAAAACTCTGATTTGTCCCATATCGTTTTGAATAATTATTACATTAAAACGTAGACTAAATTTGTTTTAAGTGAAATTTATATCGAAACATAAATATTTATCTAATAACCGTCTTAGCGTTTTATCCTAAGATAAAAAGACCGATGTTAGATTAGTGATATACTAAAATAAGTAAAGATTACTAAACCATATTATGTAAAAAAACATTGTTGCATATTTAATCAAATAAGATGTTATTAAGTTTTATTTAAATATTATATCGTTTGATAATTAAATAATTAACTAGTAAGTTGTACCCGCGCGCTGCAGCGGGTTTTAGACGTGATTAAGTAAACTAAGACAATACATGTTGCAACGGTATATTTAAAAATAAATGTAAAAGCATTTCTCTTTAAAAATGAGTGTTAAGAAAGGCTAACCATGCTCATAATTCATGAAACAGTTTAAAGAATCTACTAATCTACATATGAACTCTAATTGAGATTTTATGTCCTAGGAAATGTTATAACTAAAACCTTAATTTGCTAAGAAAAGTAAAGGCAACGAATGAGACTCAAACATCATTCATCCTAAATGATATTATAATCACCAAAAACAATGTTAACTGGTAACCAACATTAGCTTTATTCATTAACAGTTTCAACCATCAATATTTTTACAGCATACCATTGAAAGGTTTATTCATCTAAAGAAGATTTTTTCCATGTCAAAGCCATTTAACCAATATTAGCGGCTTTCTAGATAATAGTTAGTCAATTAACCAACTCTTCTTTAGTTAGAATAATAAAAGTAAAACAAAGGCTGAATCCCCTATTTTTCAATAATGCTCAGTTGCACAAATTTAATAGGGTCTTTATCAAAATACGTTGTTGGATAGTCATTCATAAGCCTTAATCAGGATTAAAACCCCACATTGCATAAAACCAAATTCTCTAGATATAACAACTAAATCAAATAGCATCAAACATTAGGTAAGTCATGAAAAGGGACAACTGACCTTTGTTAGTTGTTACACAGCGTGCGCATGCAACAAAATCTATGTGGTCGGCACACAGGTTGTGAATCTACATATTAAAGCAGAATCGTGAGGTCTACTCACCGATATCTATAACAAACACCGATAAATATATTCAGGTTTCCTTTTTCAAGAGGTGCACATTTAAGAAGCCCATATGGCGAGAACATAAAAGGTACCTACAGATTGGGCGCAAACATGAGTATCAAACTTGTTCACATATAGCCTATAAACAGAGACACCATCCATAGTTGTTGACATAAACCATAAAACACATAATTTAGTGAGCATGAGCAGTCAAATAAAAGTGGAATTTTGACATATATAGATGCTTATTTGAGCATCATAGCTAAATTATACATAATGTATTGTTGCTATTTACAGTAGCAAAAGGGCAGTATAATATGTTGTGGCGCTTTTCTTAAAATTAGTTATAGGTATCCTTGTGGCCTAAGTTTTATTATATATTAGTCCAAAGAAGATGAACACAGATTAAGAAATAGGGTAAATGAGTCCAAATTGATCTTTTTTATATAGTTAGACTATTACAAAATTAGTTTAGTTTGTAATCATATTATTACAATAAATATTTAGGCTATTTTGTTTTTATGGCACGCAAAATGATAAGGCCAGAAACAAATTGAAATACTAAACAACCTCATATGTAACAGCACCATGAATGCCTAAGAGCAGTTTATTTTCTGAAAACAAAGTTGCCTGCAATCCTAACTGAAATACCCAGCCCCAGATAAGAAGAAACCCAGTACCTAGCTGCAGTTAATTGATTATCAATTCTGGTACTTTTAAGTGAAACTCACTTCTAAACCAACATTCAAACTTTTGTCGTAGAACGCCTAGAGTTATATTTAAGAATGAAATATTGAGTTTATTGTAAATGGTAATTAACAAAGTGGATTATAGATGTTAAATTCAAGGGTGCAATTTTTATCGTCGACAAAAAGCACCGTTAGCTCCACATCTACAATTGGATCTGTCAATCTATACCGTATATAAAAGGGGTTCAATTTAGCAGACACAGTGAACTTAAGTTTACCATTCACAACTCTATCATCAATCCTTGTAAGAGGTGTATT
The DNA here is from genome assembly GCA_009363875.1 of Mikania micrantha. Classification (NCBI taxonomy): domain Eukaryota; kingdom Viridiplantae; phylum Streptophyta; class Magnoliopsida; order Asterales; family Asteraceae; genus Mikania; species Mikania micrantha. Next base: position 52,864,111 of record CM018698.1, on the reverse strand, counting down.
TAGATAAACAAATGTGTGCTTTCAAACTATCAACACAGCAGATCGTAAAACGTTAAATACCCAAAGAAAATGCAGAAACACAAAAATATATCTCAAAATGGTAAAAACTCCTAAACCCTAACTACTCAATCAACCTGTCGCCAAACCCTGTCAAAACCAAGAGGTGATGACTACATCAAAAAGATGTTTTTTTTTTTGTTTTTTTGGCAAGAACAACCAAGAACCCCACATCCGTCAATAAATTACTCGTTCAAAAAGTAAAACAAAGAAATAATCTTTTGGGAAATCCTGATGATAAACTGATATCCAGAGGCCAAAAAAACGTAAATTATTCAAGAACAAAATTTAAGGTCAATAATTTACCTTTGTAAATCGCATACGACCCTGTATTACCTTCTCTTGTCACTGTGGATGGTCAACACCGAAACCCTAAAAAGTAGATGCCAACATCATCAGTAGTCATGGCTTCCATAGTTGATGACTATGCCTCTGGAAGGTCGTCGTCTCTCTGAAAACCACAATCATCGTCAAAGAACCCTCCATTTTCCGCTCGCTCTCTCCCTTTCTTTTTGACTGCATCTTTAACTTTCTTTGAGTGAGAAGATATCAATGGCTGAGAAGAGAAGACTGGTTGTATTCTTCTATGGAAGAGAGAGAGAAAGAGAGAGATCGTGTGTGGTTGCCTGGTTGGTGGTGATGGCAGAAGATGAGGTGATAGCAGAAGATGATATATATAATCTATTCATCTACATGTATCTATATACATCGCATAACCTAGTTGTACCTCTGGCAATAATAGTTGTAAAAAATGAATAGTAATAATGTGAGGGGATAAAATTTTGATAATTAATACATATAATAATAATTGTGAATAGGAATGACATGTTCAATCCCCAAAAGCTACGACTCTACGACTCTAATGAAAATATAATGAAAATAAAGAGGACAACTATTTTTGTCTTATTATAAATTAAGTATACATATAATAACAAACACAATAAAAAAATCAACCAATAAATTATATATTATTTTAATGTATGCTATTTAGCACATATTCAACAAATCAACGTAATTGTCTTGTTTATATTTTTATTATTTAATTAATAATTACACTTAACGGTTAAGACTCACGGGTAGAGTTGCATAAACAAGAAAATTTTTCTAGTCTTTCAGGATGGTTAGCAACAGTTTGCGCCGCTTGAGTATCAACTAACGGTCCATAACAGATGAAGAAGTAAAAGGTGTTATTGCCATTTCTGAAGAAATAATCTAGAAATCAAGTTATATTTCTAATAAAAAATTAACTTGTAATCAAAATTTTTCTTTAAAAATAGAGTAAAATGTTATTTTAGTACTCGTGGTTTGGCAATTTTTGTCATTTTAATCCAATAGTTTAAATTTTGTCATTTTTGTCATTATGGTTTTCATTTTATTGTTATTTTTGTTCATGTGGTTTGCTTAATTTTGTCATTTTATTCCAAAAGTTTAAAATTTAATTGGAATATAATGACAATAAAATGAAAGCAATAATGACCAAAATGACAATAAAATGAAACAATAATTGCCAAATGACAAAATTTAAACTATTGGACTAAAATGACAGAAGTTGTTAAACCATATGGACTAACATAACATTTTACTCTTGAAAGTATAAGTAATCATTTTCCTTTCCAAATGGTTCAAAGAAACAGTTTGTAATTCCAATATTTTAAAACACAAAGTAAAAATGATGTTTTAAAATTTGTTTTAAACTTGTAGGAACATCATTTAGAAAATAAAAGAAATAAATAGCAGTTTTATTATTCAATAGTACGAATTACAATACAATTTAATAGAAATACAAATTTACAAAGCAAAGTGTAAAAAGATGCAAGGGTGGAGGCTGAGGATTTCATATTCAACAGAGGTCCTATAAAACATATTTTAGGTCACCCAGGTGAAACCCATCCGTCTCCCAAGGTACAACAGCGGGAGCACATGTACTGTCGGAGTCATCCACGCACCTTAAATAATTATTCTTTATTTTAGTTTAAACTTAAGACTTTTATATTCTTCATCTACCACTTAAATTACTATACAATTTCCTTTAATTCATTTATGGTTTTTCTAATGCTTTGTAGGCAGGTTTTTTAATACCCTGTTTTAGGTTTTTTTTCATGTTTATTTAATAATAAATAATCATTTTACATTGTAGAAATAAATAAGTTTAACATTCACAAAGTTATAAAATTGTGAAGTTAAAAAGTAATAACATACTTACGGGGTAGAAATGTGAAAAAAAACTCGGTTAAAAAAACTTGGTTAAAAAAACTTTTGACGACTATAAAGCCGTTGCAAATAGCTAGATTTTTGAAATAGGGCTGCAACGTTGATGCCCTGTTATATCATGTATCGCGTATTAAAAAAACCAAGTTTGGGTACAAAAAGTAACTCGACATAAATTAGGTATGATTTTGGGGTATATATATTGAGCTCATAATGTATACTCTACCATACCCTAGTGATAAGGTCAGGTTCGGTTAGAGCCGTATAGTTCGTACAACGTTTGGTGTAACATGCTTTGGCCTATAGGTTAGAATACTCTCATCGGGAATCCCCAGGAAAGCTAGACAAAAATGTTGGAAGGGGACAAGGATGTGGGGGTGTAGATTAGTAGGTGAAAAAGTAAAATGATTATGTTTAATTAAGATTTTTAATTAAATTTTAATTAGGGAAATAGTTCTTTAAATTTTTATTTATAAAAATGTGTGAAAATTACTATAAAATAAAGATTGGGGCATAAAATAAAAATTTATAAAGTTTAGGGGCTAAATTGAAATTTTTAAAACTTATTAGGGGCTGGTCGGAAGCCATCGGCGGTTGCCGGCTTGATGCTGGTCGTTGCCGAGAACAATACCCGGGAGTAGCCTGGTCGCGAGCTGAAGGTGGCCGGGAGTAATGCCGAGAACGCGCTGGGTGGTGGTCGGGAGCATGCTGGTCACGACTTGCTGATTCCCGGGCATGTTGCCGAGAAGGTCGCCGAGGGTGTGGGCGCTGACGCCTGGTCGCGATCTGCCAATTCCCGAGCATGTGCCGAGATGATGGGGCGCGCCGGCTTGGTCGCGATCTGGGCGTTCCCGAGAAGATTGCCGAGCATGTGGGGCTGGGGTCTGGTCGCGACCTGCTCCTTCTCGGGCAAGGTTGCCGAGCATGGCTAGCCCGCGGCTAGCCAGTTGCCGAGAATTGGTCTTGGTCATGGCTCGGCCATGACTTAGCCGGTTGCCGAGGGTGGTTCAAGCCGTGGTTCGGTCTGGGTTAGCCCATGGTTCGGTCCAATTATTTTAATATTAAAATATTTCTATAAAATTTCTTAAACTTATTAATTATATCCAAAATATTACAATCATTAAACATCTGTTTTAAATATTTACTTTATTATAAATATTTTCAATATTTCACAACTATTGGGTTTTTCTCGTACTATGATTATCGTTATTCCTTGATTATTTTTATACGCATTACGATATCTGAAACCCATGACTGATCATGGTTTCTTAGTTTGTTTAAATACCATCGACTCAACATACGTATTAACTTGGTTCTTGTTTGTAAATGACTAAACAAATAAGATCTTAATATGGATTTTACCTGGATTTTTCACGGATGTTACAGTCTCCCCTGGTTAAAAGAATTTCGTCCCGAAATTCAGTCTTTATTTATCAAGGTAGAGTCGTTCGTGAATAACTGAGGATACTTTTTCTTCATATGATCCTCCCTTTCCCAGGTGAATTCAGGTCCTCGCTTAGAGTTCCATCTAACTTTAATGATTGGAATGCGGCTTCGCTTCAACGTCTTCACATCTCGATTCATAACCTCAATTGGTTCTTCGACGAAGCGGAGTTTGTCGTCGAGTCGGACCTCATCCAATGGAATTATCAGTGTCTCGTCTGATAGACATTTCTTCAGATTCGACACATGGAACGTATCATGAACACCACTGAGTTCTAGTGGTAATTGGAGCTTGTAGGCTACGGGACCAATTCTATCGAGAATTTCAAAAGGTCCAACGTACCTTGGAGCTAGCTTGCCCTTCTTCCCGAACCGCACCACGCCCTTCCATGGTGATACCTTTAGCATTACCTTATCGCCAATTGCAAATTCCAATGGTTTTCTTCGGTTATCGGCGTAGCTTTTCTGACGATCCCTGGCGGCTTTGATTCGGTCTTTGATTCGTGCAATTTTATCCGTCGTTTCTTGAATGATCTCGGGGCCAGTTATTTGACTTTCCCCGATTTCTGCCCAACATACTGGAGATCGACATTTTCGTCCGTATAAGGCTTCAAATGGTGCACACTTGATGCTTGTGTGGTAACTGTTGTTATAAGAGAATTCAATTAGTGGGAGATGGTTATCCCAACTTCCACCAAAATCTACCACACAACACCTAAGCATATCTTCCAAGGTTTGGATTGTTCTTTCGGTCTGCCCATCGGTTTGTGGATGATACGCGGTGCTAAGGTCAAGACGAGTTCCGAGTGCCTTTTGCATGGATTGCCAGAATTGGGATGTAAATCGGCTATCTCTGTCGGAGATGATTGACATGGGCACCCCGTGCCTAGTGATGATTTCGGTGATGTATAGTTTAGCAAGCTTCTCCATCTTAAAATCCTCTCTAATGGGTAAGAAATGAGCAGATTTTGTCAATCGATCAACGATGACCCATATCGAATCATAACCACTAGAGGTACGTGGTAGTTTGGTGATGAAATCCATGGAAATTTGCTACCATTTCCATTGTGGAATCTCGGGTTGTTGTAGCATACCCGATGGTTTTTGATGTTCGGCCTTGACCTTGGAACAGGTTAGGCACTTCCCGACATACAGAGCGATGTCTTTCTTCATTCCGGGCCACCAGTAGTATTCTTTGAGATCCTTATACATCTTGTCGGCGCCTGGGTGAACGGAATATTTGGATTTGTGGGCTTCATGGAAAATGAGCTCTCGGATGTTGTTCCGCTCGGGAACCCACATTCTTTCTTGAAAATATAACACATCATCTTCCTTTGGTTCAAGTTTCTTTTCCGCCCCGCACAGTAGTTCTTCTTTGAGTTCCTTTGTCTTTAGAGCTTCTTTTTGTGCTTCGAGAATTTGGGTTTTGAGAGAGGTTTGTATAGTCATACCCAAGGCGCGTACACGAACGGGTTTGACTCTCTCCTTCCTACTTAGTGCATCAGCCACCACATTTGCTTTACCGGGATGGTAGCGTATGTCACAATCGTAGTCGTTGAATAACTCAACCCATCTTCTTTGGCGCATATTCAGCATTTTCTGATCAAGGATATGTTGGAGGCTTTTTGTGATCAGTGTAAATAAGACACTTGGTACCGTAGAGGTAGTGTCTCCAGATCTTCAAGGCAAAGATAACGGCTCCCAACTCTAAGTCATGAGTGGTGTAGTTCTTTTCATGCACTTTGAGTTGTCGGGATGCATAGGCAATAACTTTGTCTTTTTGCATCAACACGCAACCGAGACCTTGGTGCGATGCATCACAGTATACGACAAAGTTATCGATGCCGTCGGGGAGTGAGAGGATCGGGGCATGGCACAACTTGTGTTTCAGCAATTGGAAGGCTTCTTCCTGCTCTTTTCCCCAATTGTACTTTTGTTCCTTTTGGGTGAGAATGGTTAAAGGTTTGGCTATTTTGGAAAAGTTTTCGATGAATCTACGATAGTATCCAGCCAACCCTAAGAATTGTCGTATTTCTGTCGGGGTTGTTGGTGCTTCCCATTTCTTCACCGCCTCAATCTTGCTTGGGTCTACTTGAATACCCTGATCATTAACCACATGACCAAGGAAGTGAACCTCCTTTAACCAGAACTCGCATTTGGAAAACTTGGCATATAGTTTCTCCTTTGCCAAGAGTTGGAGTACTAGCTTTAGGTGTTGCTTATGATCTTCCTCATTTTGTGAGTATATAAGGATATCGTCGATGAATACGATCACAAACTTATCAAGGTAAGGCTTGCACACTCGGTTCATTAGGTCCATAAATACCGCAGGGGCATTGGTGAGTCCGAAAGGCATTACTAGGAATTCGTAGTGCCCGTATCTTGTTCAGAATGCGGTTTTTGGGATGTCGTCTTCTTGAATCCTTAGTTGGTGATAACCCGACCGAAGATCTATTTTCGAGAAGTGTCTAGATCCTTGTAATTGGTCGAACAAATCATCAATCCGAGGAAGAGGATAACGGTTTTTGATAGTTACTTTGTTGAGCTCCCTATAGTCGATGCACATTCGAAAAGTTCCATCCTTCTTTTTGACAAAAAGAATGGGTGCCCCCCATGGTGAAAAGCTTGGTCGAATAAATCCTCTATCCAAGAGTTCTTGTAGTTGACTTGATAACTCTTGCATCTCGGATGGTGCGAGACGGTAGGGTGTTTTTGCTATAGGTGATGCTCCTGGAATCAGGTCGATACGAAATTCCACTTGTCGAACGGGTGGTAATCCAGGTAGATCATCGGGGAATAGTTCGGAAAAGTCTCAGACTATCGGTATATCTTCGATCTTCTTTTCTTCTTGGTTCTTGACTTTGACATGGGCAAGGAAGGCTTGACATTCCTTCTTTAGGTACTTGCGTGCCTTCATGGCGGAAATGAGGTGTAGCTTTCCACTTGCTTTTTCCCCTTGAATTTCTAGTGTTTCGCCGTTCGGTAGTGGAACCCGAACTATTTTAAGGTGACATTGGATTTCAGCTTGATGTTTGGACAACCAGTCCATTCCAAGGACTACATCGAAGCTTCCAAGTTGGATGGGAATGAGGTCTAGGTAGAACGAGTGGTTGTCATAATTAAGGACAAAACCTTTGAGGATCTTACGTGCAGTTAATAGTTTCCCGTTGGCTAATTCTATGGTGTAAATTTCAGTTAACGGGGTAGATTTTTGGTCTACTACATGCTCAAACTTAGTTGATATGAAACTTTTATCCGCACCCGTATCAAATAAAATAGATGCAAAATGATTGTTTACAAGGAACGTACCAGTGACAACATTGTTGTCTTCACGGGCTTCCTGAGCTCCCATGACGAAAGCTCTTCCCCGAGGTGGTTGGTTGGCAGATCCAGATCCTTGTGGCCTTTTTGGACAAGTATTGAGCATGTGTTCGGGGCTTCCACATCCATAGCAAGCACGTGGAGTTGGGTTGCTACGACAGTTGCTGGCTTGATGCCCCGGTTTCCCACACTTAGAGCAGACAAGACACGCTCCATAATGGAAGTAGTTACACTTTGCACACTTGGGTGCATGTTGATTCTTCTTTTCTTGGTTAACTGCCCCATAGTTACGGGCAGTTGCAGGTTTCTTGTTGTTGTTAGGCCTCTTGAAGTGATTGGATTGGTTGGATTGATTGGTGTGGTTGGAATGGTTGGAGGGTGTAGGGTTATCAAGCTTCCTCTTCTCTCCCGAGTTTTTGTTCTCGAAAGCATTGTTTCTGACCAGATGGTCCCGGAGTTGGCCAGCCAAGAGGATGGCACTCTTGAGTGTGGTTGGTTTAGAAGCGGTGACCATGCTTCCAATTTGGGGTGCAAGTCCCCATATGTAACGCTCGATTTTCCGAGCTTCCGTGTCTACCATGTGTGGTAGTAAGCTCGAGAGATCGTGAAATCGGTCGTTGTAGGCCATCAGTTCGGCACCCTTCATGGTGAGGTGCCAGAATTCATTTTCCAATTTTTGTAGTTCATTGATGGGGCAGTATTCTTCTAGTAATAGGGCTTTGAATTCTTCCCAGCCCATGGATTCCGCCCCATCGACACCCCGAGCCTGTATTTCGTTGTTCCACCAGTTTAAGGCTTTCCCTTGGAAAGAATTAGCAGCATATCGAACCTTGTGGGTTTCAAGACACTCAGAAATACGGAGTACCTCCTGGATCTTATCTATCCACCTTAGTAGTCCTATGGCTCCATCGTTGCCATAGTAGTCCTTCGGTTTACAGGACATGAAATGTTTGTATGTACACCCCTTTCTTGCATTGCTGGTCTCGGGGTCGGTGGTGTTGCTATTATTGGTGTTGTGGTTATTATTGTTGTTTCCCGAGTTCGAGTTAGCTCGAGCAAGTATGCCGGGTATAGCTGCGGCTATTCGAGCTTCTACTAGTTTTTCGATGTCGGCCGAGCTCATTGGGACACTAGTATCTGTATTGTCAAGTGGTCGCTTTCCCTTCGGTGGTCGTCCTTTCCTTGTTGGAGCCATTAGCTTTAAAAATGAAATGATTTAGTACTTTATTTGATGTAGTAATTTATTTATTACATACTTGATCGAATTTTCGTGTGTGCAAGAGTATGGACCCTACTTTTGTCAAACGGATTTATCTCGTTGGTCATAACCAATGCTTTGAGAATCCTGAGGTTGGGAACCCATATTACTTGTTAACTTAAAATAGAAATTGCCAAAACTCTCATGCATTTCAAATGGCGATTACGTGTGCACTCGTAATGGTAGTTTGACTTGCATGATTACTTTGGTTCTTGCCATTTTACGTTGACATATGAATACGAGTATGGAAGTAATTGTTTTGGAATTTATATAAATCAATGATGTTGGCTTCAAAGTGAAGCGGAATGGCAACCCAAAGGGTTTGCCGTTGACTTATTAGAGCCGTATAGTTCGTACAACTTTTGGTGTAACATGCTTTGGCCTATAGGTTAGAATACTCTCATCGGGAATCCCCAGGAAAGCTAGACCGGTCCAGCAGTATGTCGGGGATATATACGAATCGCTTTCCTAGACAGGAGTCCCAACTACCGGTATTCGCCCTTCCAGTTAGTACATGTCCGTTTATACAAACTTAGCTTTAACGAGATTAGAATAAAAATTTTTGAGTATGAGAGTGTCCCACATATTTTTTTTTATAGTGCTTTGTCATACATACATATTATATGTTTTAAATTTTCATATAATAGGAAGAAGTAAAGGTTATAGGAATTAGCTAAGGTTTTTATAATCTAAGGCATACTTAATGGAATACTTAAACTCTAAGGAAACTTATTTCTAACAAGTAAGCAAGTAGACACGTATGGTGATAACAAATTGTTCAAGTAGTAGCATATACGGTTCATAGAAGTCCTAGGATGAGCTATAAGTTATAGTCTAGGTTTCATGCAACCTAATTCTCTATAACCAATGGCTCTGATACCAATCTGTCACACCCCCGCTAAAGCGGAATCACGAGGGCGAGACGAAATCGGATTACAAATACATTGTTTATAAAGAAACTTACTAAATTGCATTCATAATCCAAATAACATACATAAGAGAGTTACAAAGATTCAAATAACATATCGATAATAGTTTTACAAAATGATATGATTCAAAATGATACAACAATATAAGATTTCTCCATATAGTCTAATTTAAATTAAACAATATCTTCAAAATCTTCTTGTTGTAATATAATCCATGTAGCTAATTTCCTGAAATACATGCTCAAGTATCAACTAAAAATAGTTGGTGAGTCCATAGGTTTATGACTCGATAAAGCATGATTACAAAAAAAAAAAAAAAGGAGTTTATAGTAACATACATCCCATAATGTTTAACAATAAAGCATGCATTTTATGATTATGAGTTTAAACGATGTCAAACGTATACTTCACTCAAAATATTATTAATGTACATCATGAATATTAAAGAAGTTTAAACGATAGTAACACGTATACTCAGGTAATCCCTAAAATGCCTATTTTAATTAAACACATATGGATGTAAGTATCTAGCATGTATTCCACCCCAAAGTATTAAGTGAAAGAGGGGCTATGAAACTCACTAGTAGTAGGATGATGGTAGATGGATAATAATAAGAATAAGATCTTGATTGTCGTCGCGAACTTCAAACCCCTATAAGGAAAGTATACATTTGTTGAGTTTTACGATGGATGTAATATTTAGTATTTATATAAGAGATGCGTTAACCCGATTTCTAATATATTGGGGTTTTTGCATAGTAATGACTTTCATTAAGTCATATAAGAAATGATAATACGTTACTCGAACTTGTCATCTTCCAACTTAATAATGATACTAAGTCATAACACAATTCGCTTTTTAACTTAGCATTTTAATCGACTCTATATTTCGAGTCGTACCAAGTTACGAATGAAACCACGGATGGTTTAATAGTAATAACACCACGTATGGTTTAATAATAATGAAGTTTGTAATGCGTATAATCAAGTTTTTAATAGTATTAGATATTTTAGGGTATTACTTTGAAGTAATATTAGTGAATGAGGGTTTTAAAGTAAATTTCAAAATATATTAATATCATTCAATTATTATAATTGAATATAAACAAGTGCATGGTTTTGATTATTTATAGTTTCTACAAATATATGTATAAGTAGGCAAATGTTGAAAGTATGTTTTGTATAGTTATTGATCTTTGATTAAAGACCCATAATTATACAAAACCTTTGTGTTATCAACATTCAAAATAATAAGGCAAATATTGAAGGTATGCTTGGATGTTTGGTAAAGAACAAACATACAAACCTTTTTGTTATCAATATTGCAAGAATCCATGACTTGAAAGTATGTGTATGGGTTGATCATAGGTTACTTGTCATAAGACAAGTTATTAGGAAACTTCACAACACACAAACCTTTGTGTTATCAAGCATGGTAACAACTTAGAATTTAGAGGATTAGAAGAAGAAGATGAAGAACATAAGTAATGTAAAGAGCATTTAGTTTAAGTGATTTTTACCTTGGAAATCTTAGAAAGATTCCAAGAGGGGTGGTTTAGGAAGATAGAATTAGAAATCCAAGAAAGAATGGATTTGGTGCAAAGAATTTAGGAAGAATGGGGTGTTGTATTTATAGTGGAAATTGGAGAGGGGAGGGTCTTGGTGGTGAGGGTGGCCGGCCAAGGGAGAGGAGAGGGTCTTGGTGGTGAGGGTGGCCGGCCAAGGGAGAGGAGAGGGGAGACAAAAATGTTGGAAGGGAAAAAGGATGTGGGGGTGTAGATTAGTAGGTGAAAAAGTAAAATGATTATGTTTAATTAAGATTTTTAATTAAATTTTAATTAGGGAAATAGTTCTTTAAATTTTTATTTATAAAAATGTGTGAAAATAACTATAAATAAAAGATTGGGGCATAAAATAAAAATTTATAAAGTTTAGGGGCTAAATTGAAATTTTTAAAACTTATTAGGGGCTGGTCGGAAGCCATCGGCGGTTGCCGGCTTGATGCTGGTCGTTGCCGAGAACAGTACCCGGGAGTAGCTTGGTCGCGAGCTGAAGGTGGCCGGGAGTAATGCCGAGAACGCGCTGGGTGGTGGTCGGGAGCATGCTGGTCACAACTTGCTGATTCCCGGGCATGTTGCCGAGAAGGTCGCCGAGGGTGTGGGCGCTGACGCCTGGTCGCGATCTGCCAATTCCCAAGCATGTGCCGAGATGATGGGGCGCGCCGGCTTGGTCGCGATTAGGGCGTTCCCGAGAAGATTGCCGAGCATGTGGGGCTGGGGTCTGGTCGCGACCTGCTCCTTCTCGGGCAAGGTTGCCGAGCATGGCTAGCCCGCGGCTAGCCAGTTGCCGAGAATTGGTCTTGGTCATGGCTCGGCCATGACTTAGCCGGTTGCCGAGGGTGGTTCAAGCCGTGGTTCGGTCTGGGTTAGCCCATGGTTCGGTCCGATTATTTTAATATTAAAATATTTTTATAAAATTTCTTAAACTTATTAATTATATCCAAAATATTACAATCATTAAACATCTGTTTTAAATATTTACTTTATTATAAATATTTTCAATATTTCACAACTATTGGGTTTTTCTCGTACTATGATTATCGTTATTCCTTGATTATTTTTATACGCATTACGATATCTGAAACCCATGACTGATCATGGTTTCTTAGTTTGTTTAAATACCATCGACTCAACATACGTATTAACTTGGTTCTTGTTTGTAAATGACTAAACAAATAAGATCTTAATATGGATTTTACCTGGATTTTTCACGGATGTTACATAGGCGCTACGCCCGGACCCAACCACTGCCTTCTGGCGATACACGCGAGAAAGGGAAAATAGGCCGGACCAGGGTAGCTCGCGCGCTACGCCTGGTGCCTGTGCCTCTCGTCTCTCATCAGGCGGTATGCCTGGGAGACAGGATCGCTGAAAAATCTTTTTGAGAACCACAAAACCATCATTACATATCCTCATCATTTCAACTCGAACCAGACGTTTCCTATTCGACTTAAGCCACCCTAAGACCCCTGAAAACTGTCAGGATCGGATCAGATCATAATCTGAGATCTGATAATAACAATAAGCTATGATTTCGATCAATTGCTAGGCGGAAACAGGCAATCAATCTAAGTTCAGAAACAATCCAAAATAACAAAACCCACAGTAATTAATATTCAAGACATATTTAATAAGAACAGTTAAGAATTGATGAATATTAAAGGCAGTTATATTGATTGTAGATCTGAAATTTCTCAGAGAATTACAGTGTGTGTAATCACCAGAAAGAGTACAAAAGCGTCAAAAAGCGTACTAATGAAAGACATAAAGGTCCTATTTATAGAAACCTATTTCAGACCTACATAACTGCCCTAACGGATCATCGCTATCAAAATAACAAAATAAACGTCACGTCAGTTATACATGTCATAACTGATGTCAGCAAAAACAAATAAACAACAAAAATCTGTAGATTCTTCATCAGCAACAGCAGACTTGAACTTCAGCATTGCAACATTGAGTCATCAGCATTGCAATGTGTATCAGCAGTTCACATCTTCATGTCAGCATTACAATATACTTGCTGTCAGCATTGAGAATTGGATGTCAGCATTGTATATGTAAGTTGTCATTATCAGCATCCAAGTATCAGCACTTGAACTCATAAAGCTGTCATTGAGAATTGGCTGTCAGCATTCAAGAGTTCAATATCAGCATTTCTGAATACTTGGCTCTTGTAATCATCAGCACAACATATTCTATCAGCATCACACTTGGTCATCAGCATTTCAAGATTTGTTCATCAGCACTTCAATATCGAATGGGATAATATCATCAGCAATAGACTTTGAATGTCAGCACTGTAACTTTAAGCTGTCAGCATTGAAGAATCCTTTGAGAAGTCAGCATCTCTATCTTCAATGAGTTGACTTTCAGCATTATAACTTTGTTGTCAGCACAGCAACATCGACAAATCCTGCAATTCCTAAACACTTAAACATAAGAATCAATTAACAAATAATAATCTTATAACTAGAAAGGTTTAAGGTTCAGAGATATGGACCATATGTGTTGTCTGTATTGTGCCTGTCAACACATCAACATATCATATGAATTTGAACTTTATTCAAATTTATCAGCAAATCAAAAAATAAATCTGTATAAAATAGAGAAACAGAAGTAAAGAGAGTTAAAATGTTGCCGTCATTAAATGAACTTAATGAACTTGAAACTTGCAAAAGGGTTGGTTAATTGTGGGCAGAGCACCATCTCATAATGAAAACCTAACAATCTCCCCCTGAGATGATGCTTCCTACAATTATCCCACCATAATCCATAAGTACCTCTCTCAAATGAATAAACCATATCCAAATCCTTGTCATCATCAGCAGGAGTCATCTTCACACATTTTCTTCTTCTTTCACTTGACTCATGCTGAAAGATAACAACAAATGTTGTATAATACCAGCAAATTGAGTCATTGGAGCTTTCAAGTCTTCTCTCATGTAATAAATCGACATTTTATTTAGTGCAGATAAAGATTTGAAATCCAATTCAGACATGTCATCTTTGTCAGTGAAGATGTATGATTTATCGAGACATTCTACCACAAGATTTCCATCAAAGTTAATAGAAACTCTTTGTGGGTTCTTCAGAGTTTTCACCTTTTGCTCATTTCTTCTTACATCATATCCAATCAATTCTTCTGAGTCTTTTCTTAATCTTCTGATTAGCCTCAAGAATTGAAGAAGATTTCGTCTTCCAAAGTTTGAAATTGGTTTTCCAATTTTTAGATTATTCAAAAAGATAAGATAAGAGTTTTCAAGAAGTCTCACTTCAGAATAGGCATATAGCCTTATATCTGTAGCACTTAAAACTCTATCTCTTCTGAAAATTATCAGCTCCCATGTCTTTTCATCATAAGCCCATCCAGTGATAGGAAATTCCTTCATATTTCCAACAATTTTCTTTTTCTTTATCTCAGGCGGTTTCAGCTTCAGATTTTGTTCATTGAATTTCTTTTCATATTTTTTAAATTCTTTCAAGACTTTATCTTGATCCAAACTGCCATCTTGCAGTCTGTATAGTTTTACACATTTTCTTAGAGTATCTTGAAAAGCTGCTGGTCTAGCATAATTGCTTCTGTTTACTAGATCTAGACCAGCCAATTCAATTAACTCTCTATCAGACAGATTGAATATCTGGAAAAATGGATAAAAACTTTCCACCGCCCCTGTATCTCTTTTGACTAGGTATGCATCCCAACTCCAGTCATATTTCCATCCCACTATGTTTGACTTTTGTTTCATTAACTCTTGATCTTGAATAGTCAATGTTTCTTGGAAAGTCATTCCAGAATTTCTTGTGTATTGGGAGGAAACAGATGACTTTGGCTTTTCAAAATTTTGACTGGAGGAGACTGTTCTGCTGATGACAGGCATTTTTGATTTATCAAGTTTTGCTTTCTTACCTGCTTTTTCATCTGTCAACAAAAATTCTTTTACACTTTTTATCAGAGTGTCCCTCTTCATTTTTGTATAACTTCTAGAAGGAACTCCTCTGTCATGCAAAAAATTTCTTAAGGCTTGTTCACTCATGGATTTTGGATCTGGCTGAACCAAACCCTTTGCAATTTCTGAATCAGCTGTTTCTTGCTCTCTTCTTTTCTTCTCTTTATCTTTTCTCTCCTTCTTATCAATTTCAGTTTCATTTTGTGGATTAAGGAGAGAGTCAATTCTATCAGATTCTGCTGACAATTGTTCAAATGACATTAAATTGACTGTTTCAAACTCCAAGCCACCATACTCCACAAGCTTTAGTACTAGCTTCATATGAGAATCAGCCATAGCATTTGCAGAGAATTGTGATGCAAAGCTTTCACTGAAGGAGACATTTGGTTCAATCATTCTGCTGGATTCTTGAATTTCTGGCATTAAAGCTTCATTCGCAGCCAATTCTGCATCAGTTAAATCACCCAAAATCCCAGCCAATGCTTTTACTTCTTTCTTATCAAACTTTGAAGAAGATATGGGCTTTAATTCTTCAGAGACCTTTTCTTTTCCCTTTGCCTTTTCCCGGGCAGCATCTTGTTTTCTTCTTAGAATTTCAAGGTGATTTTTGATTAAGATTCTTTCAATCTCATTTCCAGGAATCCCCCTTGAAACTTCTTCCACAGATGGAATGCTGAAATTTAGCAAATCATCATTTGCTTTGTTCATAATTTCAAAAAATCCATATTTAGTGAAAATTGCAGCCTTGAAATATGAGTCTAATTCCTTGACTGATGTAACTTCTTTTTGAAATTTTGGAGATGGAGCCAGGGATTGTGGTGGTGAGGAAGATTTGACCCTTTTCATTGGTTCATCATCTTCGTCTTGGTCAAATTTCCTCTTCTCCCCCTTGGAGTAAGCATCATCTCCCTCTAAACTGTAGACACTCTCATCATATGCATCCTCAAGTTCTTCAGTTCTTTCCCTTAACATTTGATTTTCTTTTTCAAGTTCTTCAATTGTTGATTCCAGAGATTCAAAGGAAGTCTCAGCTCTCTTTGATTTGGAGATTATGGCATTCAGCCTTGTAATCTCATTTGCAGCCTCTTGCAAAGAATTGATTCTGTTTTGATCAGTTTTCTTCAGAGCATCAATCTCTTTTTCTAAGACTTTGGATTTTGCTTTGGCTGATTTTAATTGAAGATTTATCTTTTCAATGTCTTTTTCAAAAGCCAACTTACTTGCTTTTAATTGCTCCTCTAGTTCATTAATCTTCTTTTCTTTTGAAATGATTGTGTCTTTGAGATCAGCAATGATAGCCTTTTGATCATTTTCAGCAAGACTTTGGGTTGCTGCAAGTTGAGATTTCAAATTATGAATTTCAGATTTAAGAAGATCAACATGCTCCTTCATTTTATCTTGAGCCAATTGAGCATGAGTTACTTCGTTTTGAGCACTAAATAGCTCTTGGCTCAAATTTGTGGCTTTCTGAATGTATTTTTCCCTTTGAGCTATAGAAAATTTCAGATCACTTTGTATATCATCTACAAAGGCTTTTAAATTTTCTATCTCTTCCACTTGTGAATTTAGAGTGTTGGTAAATTGATTGACATAGTCATCACTCTTTTGAACATATTCTTTAGCTTGAGCAGCTGCTTCATTTAAATTTTTTATGTGTGCATCCTGACTTACAATGTATGCATTTTGAACTCCCAGATGATTTTCTTTCTGTTCAAGTTCAATTAGAAGTCTGGTGATTTCAGCATTTTGTTCATCAAGAGCATCTTGAAATTGATTGTATTCTTTCAGATGATCATCAAAATCTTTTTCAAGTTCAGCATTTAACTGATTTATTTCAGTTTCTCTGGAGTCTATTAGGGAGGCCATATGCTGCAACACAAGAGGGATTATTTTCAATGCAGCTGATGGTTGATATGGATCTTGAAGTTTTGGATGTAAATCTTGAATCTGCTCAGTATCAAGCATAGTTTCTGATTCATTTTGTTGCTGATTTTGTTGTTGTTGTTTTTGCTGTATTGAGACATCAACTTCCAAAGGAGAATTTGGAATTGATAAAGTATCTGTTGCTGTTTGGATTGGAGATGAAATGGGAGAAAGATCAAGATTTTGAATAAAATCTTGATCATCAGGTCTTGCCTGTGAATCAACTGAAGTTGCTGGAGAGCCATGTGCAGGAGTTGAAATCTGATCTTGAAATTCTTCATTATTATCACCATCATCATCATTGTCACCTTTACTGCTCTCACTGCTGGACACATCAGCATCAGAATCAATATGATCTGATGATGAAGAACTAGAATCTTCATTCTCAACATTTACTAGAATCATTCCCTGTTCAATCAATGCATCTTGCAGATCAAAGAATATTTGAGGAAATTCTACATCTCCTTCTTCAACTTTACCCCTGTTCATTGAAGGACATGTAAGATGATCATGATGCTTCAACCCATGAATCTTTTCACCAAAGGGTTGCATATCTGGGTGCTGATTGTTAATTACTAGCTGAATGAATCTTGGATACATCAAGAATTTTTTACTTCCTGCACTTACATTTGTTGTCATACCATTAAAAATGATTCTTGTAAAGTTGAAAGGTGTCGACATCAACAGGCTCATGATCATAGAAATTGTGCCAAGTGGAAGCTCAAACCATCCAGATCTCCTATTTGAGATGCAGTGTTGTAAGATGTGAGCTAGCAATTTCCACTTTGCTCCCAATTTACCTTTGAGAATTTGTCTTCTGGGCATTCCACCCGTATAACCAAGAAAATTTTGAAAGAAATCCAAAATTTCATCATCTGGGAGTTCAGTTATATCACATTCATCGTTTCCTAATTGCAAAACATTCCGTAATGTCTGTTCAGAAATGACGACTTGTTGGCCCCCAACTGTTCCAACAATAGTTCGAATATCATTTTGTACCTCTTCCACTGCTGTGATCCAGAACTCATTTATCATGTGTCGATACAGAGTCGGTCTTGCTGTTAGAGCAAACACCAAGCTTGATCGATTTATGAAACGAAGAATTTCTCTGAACCCATGAGCTTTGGGATGCTCGGCATTCAGGAACGCACACACATTGTGTTGGTCTGCGATTTCTAAAAGAGCCATAATTTTACGATGAGGGTCGTGAACTGGATGATGAAGAGTAGTGAGGATTTGATTGCAGTATAATGATGATTTTTGCTGAGGTTTGAGGTTTCGAGTGAAGGGTTTTCCGCTCAAGTTCAAAGGAGTGCTGATAAGGATTAGGGTTCATTTTTCAAGTTCCTTTTATAGGTTAACTTTGCTGAGTACGAGGTTGAAATCTGGTGAAAAAGTGAAAACTATTAATTTTTCACGTGATTTCATTAAACTCTCATGTGCTCCTCCTCTTCAAATGATTTTACTCAAAAATGTGCTAAGTGTTTGAAACTTTTATCATCAGCACTGGTGTGTTAAGAAAGTAAAGTTTCTAACTCATAAACATCAGCATTGATCATTTCACATGAGAGCCAAAATTTTGAGATTTGATGGTTTTAAATGTCAGCATTGATTAGTTAGACAACATGCTACTTGATCAAGTTGTGCATCAGCTTTTGAGAATTTCTCATCAGCACTGAGATTTACTCATCAGCACTGAGATTTACTCATCAGCACTGAGAATTACTTTTCAGCAACATAATGTTAATCATCAGCATTGAGAAATACTCATCAGCACTGAGAAGCAGTTCGCTGACATGCTGAATACACTGGAACTTTATCAGCATTTGAGATTGTCAGCATTGAAATTTCATCAGCATTTGCTCTGAAACTTCATCAGCATTGGAACTTCACTGACTATCAGCATTGGAATCAGTCAGCACTGAAACTTCATCAGCATTGGAATTTCACTGTCAGCACTGAAAATTACTTTTGAAAAACAAACAGATTTTCATTATCAACTGTGTCAACTATTTGAAAATCAACTTATAAAAACTCCCTTTTCTTGAGATTAGCAAATTTCTAAATCCAGTTTATTTAAGCTATATTAATGAAAGAAACTTTTTGTTGTTTTCTGATTTTAAATTTTTTTTGTTTTGTTTGTTTTGAATCAAACTTTGATAAGTCACAGTGATAATTAAAATTTTTTCAGAAAATTAATATTTACATACTTAAATCTGATAAGAATTTGATTCTTAAAATCATATCTATTTTAGAACTCTTTATATCAAAAGAAATATTCAGAAATATCATTGAAAATTCAAACAATGGTATTGTTTATCCACTTAAACCCTGCTGATATAATCATAAACCAGATTATGAGAATTTGTTCAAATTAGATATCATTTAAATGTAACTTAGCAAGTTATCACAAACATAAAAAGGCACTTTTTGAAGTCGAATTGTAGAATATTTTAAGGATTTATGTAAGATCTCCACTTTACTACCATTTTATGAGTAAATATTTATGTAATTTGTTTTTCTTTTCTTTTCATCAATGACAAGCACTGTGTTCTATGAACACTTATTTGGTTGATGTGTGCAGTCAAATTTGAAAGTTTTTCTCTGTTTTTTTTTATTCTTTTGAGACATTGCATTATACAGACTGCTGTGTATAAATACACTTATTTGGTTGATGATGCAGCTGATAATGTAGTCCTTTTAAAGTATGTGTATTTTAAATGGTGGAAGATAGTCATAAATTCAACTTTCACTTCTTATATCCTACATCAAAAAGATTTAATACCTTGTTATGAGATAGATAACATGCCTTACATATTTTTCATTCTTGTTTCTCATTCTCCAAAATTGATTAGATGTCAGCTGAGCCTACCAAAGCTTTGAGAATTTCAATATTCTTTCCTGAACCTTTTCTTCTTGATATATCCTTTTCCATAACAGATTCCTATCATTTTTCAAGAAATCAATATCAGATATGCATAAATAATATATCTTACTGAAATTCACATATTTTTGTATTTTTCTTTGTTTTTCTAATGTTTTTGTATTTTAAAAAATTATCACTGTATCTTAGCAAAATTTAATCAATTTTCATATTTCATCATGCCTAAACTTTTTACCAGAAATTCAAACCGTTTTGGATCTAATGCTTTGGTAAATAAGTCTGCAAGTTGAAATTCAGTATTTATGTACTTTAATTCTATCAATCCTTTTTCAGAGTTATCTCTAAGAAAATGATATCTTATTTCTATATGTTTTGTTTTTGAGTGTTGTACTGGATTTTTTTGTAATGAAAATTGCTGCTTTATTATCTATTTTTATAGGAGTTTTCAAAAAGTTGAATCCAAAATCAAGCATCTGGTTTTGAATCCAGAGAACTTGAGAGCGACACTGTGAAGCTGCAATATATTCAGCTTTTGCAGTTGATATGGACACATTTGTTTGTTTTTTGCATTGCCAAGATACCAGCTTGTTTCCAAGGTATTGACAACCTCCTGACGTTGATTTTCTATCCCAAAATCACTGTCAGTATAGGCAGTTAAATAAAAATCTTCATCTTTTGGATACATTAAACCAAGATCAGGTTTTCCTTTGAGATATCTGAAAATTCTTTTGACAGCAACTTCATGGGATTCTTTGGGATCAGCTTGATATCTGGCACACAAACATACACTATACATGATATCAGGCCTGCTTGCAGTAAGATACATGAGAGAACCAATCATTGATCTGTAATAAGTCTGATTGACTGGCTTCCCTGTGGGATCTGGATGAAGCTTGTCTCTTGGATCTGCAGGTGTTGAAGCTGGCTTGGAATCAGCGAGATCAAACTTCTTGAGAATATCTTTGACATATTTTGTTTGGCTGATAAAGATTCCATCAGGAAGTTGCTTGACTTGAAGACCAAGAAAGAAAGTAAGTTCACCCATGGCACTCATTTGAAATTTCTTCTTCATCAAAGCCTCAAATTCCTCACATAATCTCTTGTTTGTGGATCCAAATATTATATCATCCACATACACTTGAACTACTAAGAGTTCACCATTTTCATGCTTCAAGAAGAGTGTTTGATCTATTTGTCCTCTTTTAAAATGATTTTCAATGAGATAAGAAGACAAGGTTTCATACCATGCTCTAGGAGCTTGATGCAACCCATACAAAGCTTTGTCCAATTTGAACACTCTGTATGGATGATCTGGATGTTCAAAACCTGGTGGTTGTGCCACATAGACCTCTTCATGAAGTTTACCATACAGGAAGGCAGATTTGACATCCAGTTGATAAACAGTAAACTTGAAGGCAGCTGCATAAGCTAAAAAGATTCTGATAGCTTCAATTCTTGCAACTGGAGCAAACACTTCATCATAATCAATGCCTTCTTCTTGGGTGTAGCCTTGTGCTACAAGCCTTGCTTTGTTCTTGATCACAATTCCTCTATCATCTTTCTTGTTTCTGAATACCCATTTTGTGCCAATGGGTACCTGATTTTCAGGTAAATCAACAAGAGTCCAAACTTCTTGTTTTCTAAATTGCTGCAATTCTTCTTGCATTGCTTCTACCCAACTGTTATCTTTTAAGGCTTCTTTGATATTTTTGGGTTCATCTTGAGAAAGAAAACAAGAAAACAGACAAACATTTGCATATTCATGCATACTCCTTGTTGTCTTTGAGGATAGATTGCCAATGATATTTGTGGCCGGATGATTTCTTTCAATAGTTCTGTAAGTTGAACTTGTTGGCACCAAAGTATTGATATCTAAATTTGTGTCATTTAGATCAATAGAAGTATTATCAGCAGAGAGAGTTGTGTCAGATGAATGAGTTGTTGAATGTGTTGCTGATGAATTAATATTCAAAGAAGAATTTTGTGCATCAGCATCATATGATGAATGCTGATGAGTTAATGTTTCTGCAGAAAAAACTGATGACATCTGTGGATTTTGAGAATTAGAAGTAATGGATGGATTATCTGAGAAAAGTGGTTTAATCCATCCTTCCCCAAAGTTTGTTAACTCTGGATCATCATCTTTTGTTTCACTTGAATCTGCATCATCAGATGGGAAAATATCAAAGCTTTTCATAAAAGTATCCATGTCAAATAGCCAATCAGGACCTATACACTTTGTTTTGAAATTATGTTCAAAGAACACAACATCAGCAGTTTCTTGCAAAGTGTATGCATTTTTGTTAAAGACCCTGTAAGCTTTTGACACACTGGAATATCCAACAAAATATCCCTCATCTGCTTTTGAATCAAATTTTGACAATCTGTCAGTTGTGTTCAAAATAGAGACTGGACATCCAAAAGCTTTGAGAAATTTTATTTGAGGTTTTCTGGAGAACATGATTTCATATGGAGTTTTGTTTTGTTCTTTAACAATGAAAGTTCTGTTTTGCACATAGCAAGCTGTGTTGACAGCTTCTGCCCAAAATGATAAAGGAAGTTTTGAATCTGCAAGCATTGATCTTGCAGCTTCAATTAGAGACCTGTTTTTCCTTTCAGCAATACCATTTTGTTGAGGAGTTCTTGCTGCACTGAACTGTCTAGAAATTCCATTTTCAAGACAAAAATTGTCCAATGTTTCATTTTTGAATTCAGAACCATTGTCACTCCTGAATCCTATAACTGATTTTCCCATTTGATTTTCAGTTCTTTTCACCATCTGAATTACCAAATCAGCAGTTTCACTTTTCTTGTTCAAGAAGAACACCCAGGAATATCTTGAATAATCATCTACCATCACAAGACAATATTGTTTCTTTCCCAAACTCAACACATTTACAGGTCCAAATAAATCCATATGGATTAACTGTAATGTGGAGTTAATTACACTTGCTGTAATTGATTTGTGAGAAGATCTTTTCTGTTTTCCTTTCAAACAAGCAGCACAATGGTCAAAACAAACAAATTCTTTTTGTGGTAATCCAAAAACATGATTTCCAGTTACCAACTTGTTCATGTATTTGAAGTTTGTATGAGCAAGTCTTCTGTGCCACAATGTTGATTCATCATCAGTAGCCTTTGAAAGCAAACAAGTTTCTTGAGATGTTTGTGGAGGTGACTCCATATCAAGAGTGTATACATGATTCCTTCTTGAGGTTCTCATCACCACCCAATCATCAGGAATTTTAAAACCAGGCTTAACAATCACGCAGTCTTGCTTGGTGAAGAAGACTGAGTAGCCTTTATCACAAATCTGTGAGACACTCAACAGATTATACTGAAGCTGCTGCACATAGCTTACATTATCAAAGCTTAGATTTCTGCACTTTACTACTCCAGTACCAGTGATCTTTCCCTTCTGATCTCCTCCAAACGCAACAGAAATACCATTGATATTATGAAAATCATGAAGCAGGTTAGCATTACCTGTCATGTGCCTGGAACATCCACTGTCAACATACCAGATGTTGTCAGTTCTCCTTGGATGCCCCTGCAATCAATGAAACAAATTAATTAGACAAAGGAACCCAAGCCTCCCAGGTCTTGGGTTTCCCGTTTTCAAAAGTTTGAAAGGTAACTTTCTGCATTTTTGATAAATCTGGCAAATCAGATTCATCCTTTTGTTTGTTTTTAGAATCATCTTTTATTTTCCAATTTTGAGTGAATTGAGATTCAAAGGAGACTTTCTTTTGATTTTTCTTTCCTTTCTCAACCTTAAGAGAGGAAGAAGAATCATATCCACTTGATTGATTAACAGATTTCTTCAAATTTGATTTGTGAACAGCATGATGACTGCTTGGATCTGATTCATAAAATGAATTGTCATGATAAATTGTCATGAAAAATGTTTGATGTTTTTGTTTTGTGAAAGTTCTTATTTCTGATTTTTGGTGGAGTGAAGTTGTATCCATAGCTGTCATCATTATAGTACTGTTTAGTACCAAAACTATGTGTGGGATGTTGATAACCACCAAACATAGATTGCCATTGCTGAGGAGAAACTCTTGATTGTTGATATGGGTAAATTTGTGGCTGACAATAATTTCCAAACATTTTATTTTCAGATTGATGTTGTCTGAATCTAGAATCTTTGGAATTTCTTGAATGATAGGCATTGTTTCCAGATTTACCCTTTGTTTTGTCAATTTTACTATTTGAAAAATAAACTGCACTTTTACTGTTCTGCATACACTCCAAACCAGGTTGATGAAAGTAGCAATCAACAAGATCATGATTGTTTGTTCTACATATAGAACAGTACTTTGAAGTGTTTGCAGAAACTGAAGAGTAGTGTTTATCTTGCAATCTTTTCTTTTTCTCCATAAATTCAGATATTTTGTTAAAATGATTCTTTGATTTGTATGTGCACTGTTTCCTTGTGTGAGACAAGCTTTTGCAAATTGTGCATTTTGTTGATGAATCTGAATTTGATGACTTAGATTCATTTGATTTTTCTAAATTCTGATTTGAATTAGAGACTTTTTGTTTGTTTTTCAAATTTGATTGGTTCTCAGATGTCATCAAATTCTCAGATTTATTTTTAATTGATGATTTCAAAGCATCAGAGGATTTATTTTCAGATTTATTTTCAATTGATGATTTCAAATGCTCAGAGGATTTATTTTCAGCCAAGACAAAATTCTTAGAAGAAAATAAATGTGAGTCATCACCAATTACACTTTTCTGATTTTGAGATTCAGAATTTTGAAATACCACTTTTGGATTGGTCATTGACTCAGGCATGGGTGTATAGTTTTCATTGTATGGAGGTGGAACCTCATGAAAACCCAACCCTGCCTTTGACTTTCCTTGAAGTTGACTATTAAGCAGATTAGTCAAGTGTTTGGAAGAAGTTTCAAAACTTTCAAGTTTCAGAGTAGCAGTGGATAAATCAGACAGAGCTTTTGTTAATTTTGAAAAATTTTCATCATGTTCTTTTTGTAAAATTAATTTCTCAGTTTTAAGTTTTTCATTATCAATTAACAGAGAATTAATTTTATTTTCATGTGTGACTTTGTCATTTATCCACTGTTTCTCTTCAAATCTGCATTTGCTTAATTCTCTTTGTAAATCAGCTATGTGTTGTTTTGAAACTTCTTGCTTGATTTTACACTCATCAGAACATGGTTTGGTTACCTCATTTCCCAGTGCCATTAAAGCAAGAAGTGTTTCATCTGTGTCTTCTTGAAAGTTTTTCTCAACAGCAATCATGGCTTGTGCAGGATCATACTCATCAGCATACTTGCTCCAATCAAAATCTTCTGAGTTGTTTGTTACCACAAGTGCTTTTGGTTTTGGTGGTTCAATAGATTTCATTTGAACAACAGGTGCAGATTGATTTGACTGTTGATTTGACTGATATCTAGAGGTGTCTTTGGGAGCTTTGCAATCACGTGAGAAATGACCATAAAGGTTGCAGTTGTAACATCTTACTTTATCAAGATCAATACCCACTTTTGTTTTATCAGCTTCAAATTTCATGGGACCATACTTCTTCCAGAATTTTTTGTGCCTCAAGACAACCATGGCCATCTGCCATTTGATATCCATTTCTTCAACATCCTTTGGATCTATTTCCTCAAGATCATGTTGAGTAAATTGAGCTTTTGCAAGAGAACTTGCAGCAAAACATTCAAAGCTTGCAATAAATGCTTTGCAAGCTTCTTGCTGCTCAACAGAATTAGTGTTTACAGAAAACTGTTGCTGAGAAAAATGTTGTTGAGAGTCATTTTGTGATAGAGGTGTCTGTGGTGCTTGAGGTGTGGGAGTTGAATATACACCAAATCCAACATTCTCATTTGAAGAGTACTGAGAATTGCTCCTCCCTTCTTCAACAACCAAGGCTTGAACACCACCTTGAACACCCGCAGTCTTCACAAACTTATATTGACCAACTTGAGCAGTAGATGCTCGTGCTTTGACATCCATGTCAATCGCCTCAAGTTTGGCAATCATCTCTTCAATTTTTACTTCATCAAGCTTTCTGGTTTCTTTGATCAATGTAACTTTCTCAGTCCAGCTCTCTGGCAGTGTATTCAATAACTTAAGATTTAAGTCATAATTATCAACTTTGATTCCAAAGGTTTTTAGTTCATTGATCAATTGCACATATCGTTGGATTTGTTGAGTAACAGTTTCACCAGACATGTGTTTGAAGTTGTCAAACATCATTTTGAGGCTATCTCTTTTCATTCTCTTGATTTCTTCATTTCCAGCAAACATCACCTCTAACTGATCCCACAAACTTTTAGCTGTTTCAAAATCCTTGACACATACCAACACTTCCATTGGTAAAGCAGATTTAAGTGTACCATAGGCTTTAATATCCACTTTGACCATTCTTTTCTCATCATCTCTCAGATTTATTCCTCTAAGAGGTAAGCTTTTGTTGTGATACTTCAATCTGTTTTCTTCACTCAAATCAGCAGGAACATATGGGCCTTCGACAATCGAGCACCACATCTCTGGATCAGTGCTATCGATATGGTTTTGAAACCTAAGCTTCCACTGTTGGAAGTCAGCTGCATTCTTCAACACAGGGGGTTTGGCACCAGAAGAACCTGATTCAGAATATACAGACACAGTAGGTTGTGCTATTTGTTGATCTGCCATTTCTGTTAAAATTTACTTAGAATTTCTAATGAGTTAAGATTAATTCAGGATCTAATAACCTAGTCCAAATTTGTCCAAACAATTTGTTCAAATGATGGAATAGTAATCAGAGACAATTCTAAGTAAGTAACAAAAACAACAGAAATACTATTTTCAAAGATTTGCGATCTATTGAGGAGAATCGAAAATCAATGGAACAGTAAAACCTGAAATAACCACTTGACGCTTGAGATAGAAATCTGTGAATCGGATCACAAATTTCAACTATCAGACCGATTACGAATCAACTAGTGATGGGTAATCGTATACTCTAGATTGTTTTTCACAATATTAAGATATGAGTCTGAAATCTAAAAAAACACACAGTTTCACCAAGAACACACACAGTAAAACAAATCAATCAATCCATGTTAATTAGTTTAACGAATTGATTTGATTTAAATTTGATTGTTCTAAACTATACGATTTCAAGCTAGAATCAGCTCTTGATAGTAGAAATCATAACTTCAGCTTTTGATTTTCAGAAAAATCAAAATATCGAGCACTTGGCTCTGATACCAATTGTCAGGATCGGATCAGATCATAATCTGAGATCTGATGATAACAATAAGCTATGATTTCGATCAATTGCTAGGCGGAAACAGGCAATCAATCTAAGTTCAGAAACAATCCAAAATAACAAAACCCACAGTAATTAATATTCAAGACATATTTAATAAGAACAGTTAAGAATTGATGAATATTAAAGGCAGTTATATTGATTGTAGATCTGAAATTTCTCAGAGAATTACAGTGTGTGTAATCACCAGAAAGAGTACAAAAGCGTCAAAAAGCGTACTAATGAAAGACATAAAGGTCCTATTTATAGAAACCTATTTCAGACCTACATAACTGCCCTAACGGATCATCGCTATCAAAATAACAAAATAAACGTCACGTCAGTTATACATGTCATAACTGATGTCAGCAAAAACAAATAAACAACAAAAATCTGTAGATTCTTCATCAGCAACAGCAGACTTGAACTTCAGCATTGCAACATTTAGTCATCAGCATTGCAATGTGTATCAGCAGTTCACATCTTCATGTCAGCATTACAATATACTTGCTGTCAGCATTGAGAATTGGATGTCAGCATTGTATATGTAAGTTGTCATTATCAGCATCCAAGTATCAGCACTTGAACTCATAAAGCTGTCATTGAGAATTGGCTGTCAGCATTCAAGAGTTCAATATCAGCATTTCTGAATACTTGGCTCTTGTAATCATCAGCACAACATATTCTATCAGCATCACACTTGGTCATCAGCATTTCAAGATTTGTTCATCAGCACTTCAATATCGAATGGGATAATATCATCAGCAATAGACTTTGAATGTCAGCACTGTAACTTTAAGCTGTCAGCATTGAAGAATCCTTTGAGAAGTCAGCATCTCTATCTTCAATGAGTTGACTTTCAGCATTATAACTTTGTTGTCAGCACAGCAACATCGACAAATCCTGCAATTCCTAAACACTTAAACATAAGAATCAATTAACAAATAATGATCTTATAACTAGAAAGGTTTAAGGTTCAGAGATATGGACCATATGTGTTGTCTGTATTGTGCCTGTCAACACATCAACATATCATATGAATTTGAACTTTATTCAAATTTATCAGCAAATCAAAAAATAAATCTGTATAAAATAGAGAAACAGAAGTAAAGAGAGTTAGAATGTTACCGTCATTAAATGAACTTAATGAACTTGAAACTTGCAAAAGGGTTGGTTAATTGTGGGCAGAGCACCATCTCATAATGAAAACCTAACAAAAACCCTCTGAAACACTCAAGAATACTGATGGAAGCCATTGATGCACCTTTGAGAGCTCAAGTTTGAAGAAGCAAGCACTTGGAGTTGAAAGAAGCAAGAAGGAGACCACCAACCCCATTAACATGCTAAGAAGAGGAGTTCCAGGAACATTAGAAGCTGATTTATCATCATCTTGGCACATCTTTGAAGCTTTGGAAGGTTGATCTTGAGCCTATGTAGCATAAAAACACCTATACACACACATGCAAGACAAATCACCCACATGCACACATCTAACCTCACATGCACAAAATTTTGGTGTTAGAAAATCTGTGATTTGTTATTTTGTTACTGATTTGATGATGTTGGAACAATCCATGATGATCTTGTTGTGATTTGATAGCCATTTTAGTCATATTGAGGAAGATGGTAACTTTTGCTTACATGCATGTATGATCTATGATGTTTTAGGTAGATTTGAGCATCTAAAAGTGATTATTGATGATAAGGGAAGTCATTTGTAAGATCCATTGTGGTAGTCATGGTCAAAATGTTGAAATAATGAGTATTTCTAAAAATAGTAACTTTTATAGTGCAAGACTTTGTTATATGCCCAAATGTGGACATGCATGTGTTGTAATATGTTGATTTGTGATATAAATGATGATTTTTGGGTGTTGATTTGATAAAATGGTTATAAAATATGATTTACCTCATTATTGCTATAAATAGTAACTTTTAAGTTACAAATGCTCAATGGATGATGAACTTGGTGATTTTGGTATGTTTAACATGCTCATTTGAGTTGATATGATGATACTATGAATTTTGGATGCTTTAGAATCATTAAAATTGACGGTTTAACATAGGTTACTATAAATAGTAACTTTATTTCAAGAAACCGATGATTTACCATGTGATAGTTATGACGAGCATGTTTTAATGATTATTTAGAACTAAGATGTTGATATTAGATGAGCTTGACTTGTTAGTTTTGGTAAAATATGCATATTGTCACAACTTTCCATAAATAGTAAATTTTAAATGAGAATGTGCTTAATTGACTAGGTGTAACGATGTGCTATGTGATAAAATGACCACATAGGTTAACTATGCATGCTAGAACAAACGAGAAGGTGATTTTTGTATAACTTGCTTAATATGGAAACTTTCCAAAAGAGGGAGCTTACTATAAATAGTAAGTTATTCCACAGACGCATATTATGTGCTCACACACTTCACACGACACTAACCGCACGTTAAACGGTCACTAGAACTAAACACGTTACCAACGGGTCGTTAGGTCAAACACGGTCAACACGGTTAAACACGGTCAACACGACCCACGTAACAACTTGGAGTTGTTTGGAAACGAATACGGTCTTGTGAGACCCACACAAAAGTGAACACAAATGTGACAACTAGTACCTGACCGGCAGGCAAGTCCGTACGGTATGTGTACTTTCAACAGTAACTACGTGTGAATACATGTTTGTGAACAGTACTTGTATTGACAGAATTCAAAATACAAGAAACAGTTGTACGTATTTATGTGTAAACTTAGATACTGTAAGTACAACACGCATTTGAAACAATAGTTGTGTGTATTTAAGTGAAAACCTAAGTACAGTTAGCACAACAAATCATGAGAAACGACAGTGTTCAAACAAATAACAAGAACAAGTCGGTTGCGATCTGATATCCATAGATGACAGGAATCAGATGGCCGACAAATCAGTGTGAAAGCAATGTGATAACAGGATGTTTAGTTGAGTCCGATAGTGAGGAAATACAATTTAAAACAATATTGAAGTGTCGTTTTTCAGAATAACGAACTGACAGTGTGTTTGCGTGAGTGACGATTCACACAAACATATCTGTGAGTTTAACATTCTGAAATGATGACTGGGAAACAGAAAACAAAAGTCAGAAAGCCAAACCATCGACGTGTTCGTTCGAATGACGATTCGAACGAATACGCGCGATGGTGACGCGATTTGACGAAACGAAAACGAAACATGACGCGAACGAAAATAAATTAATAAAATAAAATAAATAATATTTTACAATTTTGAAACTCATCAAAATAATTAAAACCATTCTTTTAATTAAAACACGTAAAATACGCGTTACGTTCCGGAAACGCAACGAAAACGCGAACCAAGCAACCGAAACAAACCCGAACACTACCCATAGTATAAAAGCCCTAAATGAGGCTTTTCCTTCCAATTCTAGCAGCCCCATCTCTCTTTAAAATGTGTTTCACGAACCTATTTTCACTCTCTAGAAAAAACACCTTCAAATCATCATAACTCGGCCATTTCTCAACCAAATCGGACGTTCTTGGTGTCCACGCGAAGCTAACAACGAGCTCTACAAGGTAGTACCGCAGATCTGAGCATCCATCTAGCCGAATCCAAGGTATAGAAGCTTGAATGTTCGAAATAATAGGGTTTCTTGCTATTTTTCGACCCACACAAGTAATCCGTGTAAAAACCGTAAGAACCCATAACCATTCTTAGGATGAGAGTTGAACTTCGCATACGAAACCATGGAAACAACCCAACAGAAAGTTTGAGCTGTTGATAATGGTGAGCATGTACAGGTTCATGATCGGCCATGGGGAGGCTGGTCGAACCTTTCTCCTCCCGAACCTTGGCTGCATGGGGACGAACCATTGGATGCATCCTCAGCCGAACTATCCCTCTAGCGAACCTCTACACCATCAGCGAACCTGTTGTGGTTTCTTTTGCCGAACCCGTGAACATGAACGAACCACTGCGAACCTATGGATGGCCGAACCAATTGAGACCATACAGCCGAACCCTAGTCAACTACCCGAACCTGTGCTCGACGAACCCACATATTCTTGCTAGCGAACCTTCCAATTGTCACGAACCACTTTGACTGAACCATGCCCGAACCATGGCTGGCAATCATCAGTAGCGAACCCATACCTGCTGAACCTATGAGCTACAAGGTGCACGAACTTTCCTTCATGCAAAGCCACGAATCTACTCACACTCTAGCCGAACCATGACCAGGACGAACCTTGTGCTGAGGACTTCACCTGAACGAACCCTTAGGTTCGTGGGAACCAAAACAGGGTCGAACTCCAGCCATCAGAACCGATAGGTTCGCTGGAGTGCTAGTCGGAACCACTTCTTTTTCTTTCGACCGAGACACTTAGCAGCCCAACCAGTCGGCCCATTTCCTTGCTTCGATCTAGAAAAGATGCTGAGCGGCCCACACACACACACCCGGCCCAAGGTCATTCGGCCCAATATTACAATCGGCCAAGTGACATGATTCGGCCCACAATCGCCCATTTAGCCATCGGTTGGCCCAATGCCAAGTGGATTCGCCCAAACCAATGCTTTAACCTACAATACACTCGGTCCAAAATCACCTATATTCGACCTATATCTATAAACCTTGGCCCAAACCCAAACGACTCAAATAAATCTCTCGGCCCAACAGTTTGGGCCCATGATCGCTTATCTTGGCCCAGTAATAAACCACCGGTCCAAATTCATTTAGGTTGGTCCCATTTCATAAGTGATGAACTATGGGTTAATGAGATTTCCAAATCATAAAAACTCATTTTTTTTACAAGTGTTAATAAATAAATACAAGAATGTTAAGATGAATCTAACAAACACCTTGTAAGATAAATTATCATTTGCTACGGACTTACAATCCTTAACCTAAAGTCTAAGTGTTAGTAAAGTCCAAAACATTTAAACGGGGCCAAATGAATACCGAGACCCACAATAGGTTAGCCAATTGTAAGGCTAACACCTACACGCGCACGAATCTATACGACTTACACTTATAAGAGTTCATACAACGTGAAATAAATACATGATCGTGAAATCAACAACAAGTACAATCAAGAGTGCGTGCATTTCTTGTTTTAAGCTAAGTCAACCGCTACAACAACAAGGTGAGTTCATATGCCCCTTTTTCTTTAATCCTAACTGATTTTAAACTCACGAGGCTGAGAAACATGCTTTACTTTTATTTATTTAAAAGTTTTGATTAACCTATTGCTTATACTTTGATTTTAGATAATATTAAATTGCTTATTATCGCTTTTCATTGTATGCATGCTTGTATGATCATGATATGACAGGGATAATCAGATGAACATGATAATATATCTTCATAATTCATTAACACATTAGAATAACATAGTTATAAGATTTTATCTTATAATACTTAGTTATTCTTACATGAGCAAGCATTGGGATAATTTATACATAAACAAACATTTGAGACAATTACAGAGAAACATGATGACACAACAAAACATATGAATGATCAGAAGATAATGCATCTTCTAAATACCATTCAACATTATAATTAACTAAGTGTGATAAGTCAAGTACTTATAACGCTTAGTTTACAACTTAAAACATTCTATGCGATAGTATGGAGCATTTATCAATCCACCACCTGAGCGAATTAAGGGTGGCAAGACTAGTTCTTACCACGGCTTAATGGCAACATGGTGAACATATGGATCATTTAGAATGATAATCATGATAACGTATCTTCATGATAACAATATCATTCTCACATCTGTTGACATAAAGTAATAAGACAAGTTCTTATTCAACTTTGTTAACTACATTGAGAACACACGGCGGGATAGAGGTGAATCGGATGCATTGTAGTCTGATTATTTGAGGATCACAATGGATTCCTTTTAGGCTCTATACGTTGCATTGAGAACACATTACAAATGGTTAATTAACACTTTTATTGATTAAAAGTGTATCAACAGTTAACCTCACAAGCAATAGAATAATACAAGGAACAGATTAAATAAATCTAATGTCCTTAATACATATAATGGTTACCAATACTTCGGTTTGATAACTACAACACTATTATCATATTATTCTATACATGTGCAGTTCTAGTAGTGATGTGGTGGGATGTTGGCTAGGGCTTGGTTCCCTTACATATGCCCTATATATAAGCATCACTACTAGTACGATATATTACTTGTAAATATAACTATTGAGAAGCCATTGGGTGAACGGGTGAATCAAACAACATACAAGCAACATGATTAACAATGTGATTGTGCATGTCAATGAATCAAGGTTTTAAATTAACATACTTATGAACTCACCAACTTAGTGTTGACTTTGTTTAAATACATGTTTTCTCAGGTGACGAACATGTTTAGTCGCCCACATTCAAGAACTTAGCTAGTGGACTTTAGAGGACCTAGCTACATTCTGGGTGATCATACTTTTGGATGACAAAACAATGAATCATCTTTTGTATATCTTGTACTGTGACAAGATATAAACTCATTCATTCTTTTGATTAGATTTATATAGTTAAATTATGAGGAACAATGTAATTTAGCTTTGTAATTCTAATTCATTGTCATGTTAGCATTTCTCATTTATGTATCATGTGCTATGTAAACAATCTGATCATTTCGATTATCACAACGATATCGCACCCCGGGAACCTTCCGCCCGACGGGAAAGTCGATCCAGCCCGCCGGCTCGGGGTGT
Source organism: Mikania micrantha (assembly GCA_009363875.1). NCBI lineage: Eukaryota > Viridiplantae > Streptophyta > Magnoliopsida > Asterales > Asteraceae > Mikania > Mikania micrantha. The sequence goes on along the minus strand of CM018698.1, from coordinate 52,830,572 downwards.
GACAACAAACTTATGACACCTATGTGATATAGGTAACCGCTAGAGGCGCACGAAACCGTTCGCGTGAAGAACGCACTACCTAAACTCTTAACTGTTTTGTTAAACTATAGGGTGAGAATACTATGCAACTGTTTTAAATATATGGCTGGTAATGCAACTGTTTTAAATATATGGCTGGTATGTTGTAAAACTATTTTGAGTGTAACTATTATCGCAACAAGTCCTCACATATCCTTACCGTTACTTGTGTAACAAACGAGTCGTTATTACGTAGTACTACTGGGTTTGACTAGCCCCGTTCGGCAACAACTTTGACTGGAGGTCATAACGAGCGTAATATCGATGTTGACGCTGGGTTCAGCGATGACCTGGGGAGGCAACAAAAACAGTCGAGTTTCGGTAAGATGAACTGACACATTCACGGATCGTAGATCCAACAAACAACTTAACATACCCAGTATATGTCTGTCTTACTGTTTTATTACTGTCTAAACCTATGAACTCACCAACTTTATAGTTGACCCATTTTCGCATGTATTCTCAGGTAATTGATGGATCACAAGCTAGGATGCACATGGAGACGCACTAAGGAGTCTTGCATGCATATAGACCCTCCTCCTAGGCTTGTATTTTGAAATGTGTGCCCGAGACGGTGGTGCCAGATGGAAGATTTGTTGAAGCTAGAATGGTAGTCAACAGGAGTTGATGTAGAATGAAGGTAGTATAAACCATGGCTAGCTGTTGCTTGAAGGAGGGTTTGGCGGGAGTGGAGATCCTTGAGAACAAAGTGAAGACAAAAAAATTCAGTTAGTATTGGATTGTCAGTACATAATTAAGAGATGGAAATAATGTTTTTAGAAGAAGCAGGAACACAAAGAACATTTTGTAGATGTAAAGAAAAATTGGAAAAATGTAAAAATAAAGAGTCAACATAAGTAATAGTAAGTAACGAACCATCACCGATGACTAGTTCATCATTACCTTTGTAAAGAGCATGTAGAGATAATACACTTAAATTATTAGTGATGTGATGGGAAGCGCCACTATCGAATAACCATTCATGAGTAGATGAGTTTGTATTGTTGGTGCCATAGAAATTCATCATGTATGCTTGTGGTTTATGAGTGGCTTGGTGATTGAAGGTGGGAAGAACAACCTGAGGATGCTGGCGTTTGAAAAGGGAGCACGAAGATAAAGAGTGACCTTTGGTGAAACACGATTGACACTTTCCCAAAAAATGTTTGTTGGATGAGGCTGTGAGTGTTGGAAGAAGGCCTGCAGAATGAGGATGTTGGTGATTGGACCAAGTTTAGAAGGTGGGCGGGTGTGAGTTGCAAAGATAGAGGCTGGTTGATGAAGGTTTGTAGCATGTGTAGATTGTTGGGCTAAAGACAACTCATGGTTAATGAGTTTTTCATGTAACTCAAGAAAGGGAATGGAAGTGTCACGGGCATGTACCGAGTCAATAATAGTTTTGTAGGAGGATGGATCTAGTCCATGAAGTACAATGTTAGTAACATCTTCAGGGTCCATTGTCTTCCCAAGAATGGAGAGATCATCAACTATGGTTTTTATGGATTGCATGTAATCGGTAATAGATTGAGTGGGGTTTTTAGAGGATTGCTTCAACCGATGTTGAATTTGTTTGATATGGCCACAAGAAGGAGAGGCATACTTATTGGAAAGAATTTTCCAAGCCTCAAGTGAAGTGGTAGCATTGGTGATAAGAGGCACGATGGGTGGAGATAAGCTGCCGACAAGAGCGCCAAAGAGAAGACGATCCTGGCGGAACCAAGCAAGGTAGTCTGGGTGGGGAATAAGAGTGCCATTAGCATCGGTAGAGGGGGTGGGTGGGAGATATGAACCATCAATATATTTGTAGAGATCGAAGCCATGCAAAAGAGCTTCAATTTGGGTTTTCCAACTAAGAAAGTTGGTGGATGTGAGTTTAAGAGAAGTGGGAAAATTGACAAAGGTTAGGGAAGGTGAATTAGAGGGTTGATGAAGAGGTATGGAGGAAACATGGGAGGTGGTGGAAGAATTTTCAGTCGACATTATGGTGGCCGGAAAAAATAGTGGCGGTAATGGTTTGGTGGAAACCTAGCTTGTTATCATATTATTTCCGAATGAATATTTCCATTGAATTGATAAAGAATAAATACTTGGTACAAGTGCTACATAATAGGAACTGAAAGCCACAATATAAGATCTAGCTGCTATACAATTTTATCTACATAATTCAAAATATTTAAATTAAGTTAAGCAAGGGAATTAGATAAGGTTGTGTTACTGTTAATAAAAAGGACAATTTTTTATTATCACATCAAGTTATCCTGTTATCATACAAGTCTCATGGTTCACATATAAAGATGTAAATAAAAGTGAAAAATAACAAGTTGGAAGTTGGAAACAATTTTTAATCAAACTAAAACTATTTGGATCCAAACCCGAAACCGTAGGGTAGAAGTTGTTTTTTTGTAACCCTTCCATTAAAACATGTTTGAAACTGACTGAACATTTAAATAAAAACCACCTTTATTTATTACAAAATTGAATATGATTGAACCTATAATCTCATATTTTAAGAGACAGTGTTTATGTCAATTTGGTCTAAAAACTGGTTAAAACCAAACCCGATGCTCATTTGCCCATTTAAAAAATCGAATTGTGAATCTCTTTTGATCATACATACTACGTATGTTGTCTTAACAGGGCCCACCAGACAAAGGTAAGACGCGACCACAACAAATGCGCGAGAACACCCTGCAATGAGTAAACCATCGCCCCCATTGGTTCAGAACCCAAGATTAAGCTTAAGATTCTTTCCATCACCTGGATGTCTTTTAAATTACATCTGGCAGGACTTGAACCCATGATCTCTTGATCACAAGGTGAAACTCCAACCAGTACGCTGAATTCGGAAGACAAATTGTGAATCTCTTAATCATAAAGATAAGCTTAAAGAGAATTTGATGTATAGCGATTTGAACTCCGATAACTCCACATATCATTTGTGGTCGTCATCATCCAATCCACTCGATTCAATTCTCTCCACCAAAAATACCTGAAAATTTCCAAAAAAAAACCTTAATTCGTTCATCATTTCGGTTCCAATCGGAAAACAATTATCAAAAGTGTCACCAACCTAAATTCAAGCAAGCTCGAATCGAAACAGAGCGTACTTAAATGGAAATATGTATGCACCCAAACTAACAGACATGACAACTTTAGCAGCAGCAGCAGCAGGTGGAGTTCAATTAGGGTTACGAGGTGGTTCTGTGAACCTTCACCCCCTCAATTCATTATCACCATCGCCGTTTTTGGGCAAAAGGTTAAAGTTCAAACCTTTACAGGAAGTACCCAATTCGAATCAGTCAAGATTCACAATCTTGAGGCCAAATTTACGCTCAGCAGTTGTTGCTGCAGTTGAATTGGTGGATTTTGTTCGTCATGTTTTTGTGGGTGTTGGAGTGGGGCTTCCTTGTACAGTGATGGAATGTGGTGATATTATTTACAGAAGCACATTGCCCAAATCAAATGCTTTGACACTCACTATCCCTGGTGCTGTTTTGGCTGTGGGTACACTTTCTTACCTTTGGGCTACCCCTGGTGTGGCTCCTGGCTTCTGGGATATGTTTGTTCTTGCTTTTGTTGAAAGATTATTCAGACCAACTTACAAAAAGGTTGTTTTGTACTTGTTTGATATTTTATTGGTGTTCTTGATCATGCAATATGTTTTGATGTTGAAATTACATGGGTTGTTGGTGTTTGCTTTGTTGTATGATGGTTACAGGATGATTTTGTGTTGGGAAAGAAGTTGGGTGAGGGAGCTTTTGGTGTTGTTTATAAAGTTTCATTGGCTAAGAAACCTTCCTCAAAGGTACCCTTCATGTGTTTGTAGAAATTCCTCAAAGAAACTTATCTTGTTTATTTAGAGAAACCTATATGAATAATCATATGATCATCACTTGTTTGAATATATGTCAACCAAATATAATTTAGTGAATATGGTTTTTATGATGGTTGCTAAAAGGAAGGCGATTTAGTACTTAAAAAAGCTACAGAATACGGGGCTGTAGAGATATGGATGAACGAACGTGTGAGAAGGGCTTGTGCAAATAGTTGTGCTGATTTTGTGTATGGATTTCTTGAGGTATGCTCTAGTATAATCTATACATTATAAAAGCTTTAATTTGCGTAAAATTTTCTAGCTGTTTTGCAAAATTGTATTATTGATGATTATCACTTTTGAAATATGTAGAGCTCTTCAAAGAAAGGAGCTGAGTACTGGCTCATCTGGAGGTTTGAAGGGGAATCCACACTTGCAGATTTGATTCAGAGTAAAGAGTTTCCTTATAATGTTAGTAACTTATAATGCTATTTTGGTTTTATTGTTCTAAGTATTGTTATTATGATCTTGGTTGGTGCTATGAAAACTATATGAGTTGGACAAGAAGTAAATTGATTTCTAGACTTATGACATAGGCAATTTGTCAGTTTACACAAGACAAAAACATTGCTACTTCAGTTGACCTGCAAACACTTTTTATCCATTTTAAACCGCATCTTGTATATAATTAATCTTTTAATTATGATTACAGAAATAATTATAATACAATTATGATCTAATCTTTGAATGACACAAGGAGTTTGTATACATTAAGGATAAACTTTGGACAACTTTCAACCCTCTCGATCAATTCAACCCATTTTCTTTTGAAGCTACATTTTTTGTTTAACCCGTGTGAGATAAAACACCACCCATATTGACTCATTTAAACACCTTTGCTTATGATAGTTGCATGATGCTTTAAAGTTTCTATTTAATTTCATAATATTATTTGAATTTTGAAGATTGCAATTTGAATGTATATATTCTGCAAAAACTGTATTCAGGTTGAATCAATGATTCTTGGGGAGGGGCAAGACTTGCCAAAGGGATTAGAAAGAGAGAATAAAATCATTCAAACAATTCTAAGGCAACTCTTGTTTGCATTAGATGGTCTTCACTCAACAGGAATTGTTCACAGAGATATTAAACCACAAAATATTATTTTCTCTGAAGGTAAATGGGACATCTTTTTGGTTCAAATTCCCCAAATTTCTACTTTAAAAGGTTATCTTAATTTGTTTTTGTATCAGGGTCCCGCACATTCAAAATCATCGATTTGGGAGCAGCTACAGATTTAAGAGTTGGCATCAATTATATCCCAAAAGAGTTTCTGTTAGACCCTAGGTATTAATGATTACAATTTTAAATGTTTAATTTCGTGTACTATAAGAAAAATAAATAAGATGTGATTTTTGGTCTTGTTTATGAAAAACGAACGTTAAAAAGATTATTCTTGAAGCTTAAATATTCAAACTTTTTCAGATATACAGCACCTGAGCAATATATTATGAGCACACAAACTCCATCCGCGCCATCAGCTCCTGTTGCAGCTGCACTTTCTCCGGTTCTATGGCAGGTACAATAGCCTACAATTTAGAGTTGCCAAAACGGGTGGGATGGGCTGGGTTCATGTAACATGTCAAAGTGGATTCTTGGTAAAAATGGGCAATTATTGGTACGGGTGGACCTGAAACACTTATCATCCAAATCTTGTCAAGTTTTAAAACAATTATGATTACAATGGTTATATTATTTCAGTAATAATCTAATTTTTCATGCAAAGTGATTTGGGATGTTTTGTACATTGATATATGGGATACTTTCTACCTATTTTACTAGTTTTTGTTGGTTAATCTTGATGGGTCAAGTTAGGTCATAGTAGAACATGGGTCACGTATGCATGTTTTCTTTATATTATTATTATTATGCTTGAGTGCTTGACCCATGAGAGATAAAAACATAACCCAGTCAACCAATTCATATTGCAATGGATTAAAACTGTCACCTCTAGATTTCATGGAGGGTACCTACTCATTTATATTCACCTAAATTTCAAGATTATTAATCGTGATCATGAAAGCCCTTGAACAGTTGAACCTCCCGGATCGATTCGACATTTACAGCACCGGTCTAATACTACTACAAATGGTAAGGCACTGACTCGAACAATTTCTTTTAATCAGAGTTAATTACATCGATGATCCATGTGTTTTTTCGGAAAGTAACATGTTTGGGTACTAAGGGTTTAAAGTAACGTGTTTGGGTTTTTCAATTTTTTAATGAGTTAGGGTGAAATGACCAATATACCCTTAGATGTTATTTAAAAAAGTCAAAGCTTATGTTGGTCATTTCACCCTAATTTAACGGAAAAACTAAAAGAACTTAGCCTTGTTGCAAAATTGGAAGCACAAAACTCAAACTTGGTACTGAAAAGCCTTGGCACCCAAACTTGTTACTTTTAACAACCATGGGAACTTTTTGTGTAATCAACTCTTTTAAATTTTTAATAAAACAAGAATTAACAATTTGTTATATCCGTTTATTGTAGGCGTTCCCTTCGTTCCGCTCAGATAGTGGTCTCATACAATTCAACCGTCAACTAAAAAGATGTGATTATGACCTCGTTGCATGGAGAAAAAGCGTCGAGCCACGTGCAAACGCTGATCTCCGAAGAGGGTTTGATTTATTAGATTTGGATGGTGGAGTTGGATGGGAGCTTTTGACTTCCATGGTCCGGTATAAGGCCCGACAAAGAACTAGTGCTAAAGCAGCTTTAGCCCACCCATATTTTGATAAAGAAGGTCTTCTAGCTTTATCCATCATGCAGAATCTTAGGCTTCAGTTTTTCCGGGCCACTCAGCAGGATTATAGCGAAGCTGTCATGTGGATCATACAGCTCATGGCGCGATCAGGAACCAAGAAAGATGGTGGATTCACTGAAGCTCAGCTTCAGGAACTGAGAGTAAGCTCATGAGCCTTATACATTATAAAAATAACTTTTTTTTACCATGGTTTTGATTTTTGAAGGTAAGATTCAGAAGTTATTCGATTTGCATGCTAACCGCTTAGAGCATTTGACAGTAGCTTCTTTAAAATTGCTCTTTATAAAGATTCTGATGAAGCGGTGATTTAGCTGTTTTCCTTAAATTTACCCTAAAATTTAGAGATGAGGCTAAATATGAGGCGTAGTTTAATGATTATGATATGAATGCTTCAAGTATTAAAAATGCTGTTGAATTTCAGTTTTTTGTGTAGATGAGTTCCTAAACCATTTTTACATAATTTAAGTCCTTTTCACTTGCCAAAATTATGGAAAAATGTGTTTTTTTTTTAAATTTGTTTTATTAAGAGATTCATGCAAAGATACATTTTTGTTAGATTTTAGTAGGGAAGAAAACTGTGTTTTAGGTTGGTGGGTTGAATTCATGAACCTGGATACAGCCTATATATCTATTGTCTAAGACTTCAACCCTAATCCCAACACACTTAAAATCATGTAACCTGAACACGACTCATGTAACCCATTTATCCAAACAAGTCAAATGGGTTGGCGGGTTGTAATTAAGTTGTGAACAGGTTAAAGGCTCATAAGTTGGTCGGCGGGTTGTAAATAGGTTGGTTTGGCCTTTATAAGATATAGTTTCTTCTGATTTTAACCAGGTTGATAGGCCTAGCTGTTTAACTAAATAGGTTACACATGTCAACTTGAACACAATTCGTTTAATTAAATGGGTTTAAACAGATTAGCCCAAACATTGTTGTGTTTCTTAAGCAAGTTACATATGACAACCAAAGCTTGAATATTTTCATGTCATGGTCCTGTCATGTTTTGGGTTGTGTTAAAAGTGGCCATTTTCTATTTTAGCAAGTTAAAGAACTTAATCATCCGTTGACATATTAAGTGATTTAGTTGCATAAATGGACTTCATACCCGTTGACAAATTAAGTAATTTAGTTACTAATGGGACTTCATACGCCCCATTGATGGTGGACGCATATATATGTGTGAGCCCTCAATGGGTAAAAGTAAAATTGCACTTATTTTAGCGCTATTTTACTTATTTTGTGAAAATAACGTTAAAAGCGTTATGATGATTAACTCTAAATGATAACTTTGAGCCGGGACTCCTTGAGAGCAGCTTGTCTCTCTCAAATAGTATAGGGGTAATGTTTGTCTTCATTCTTCCTCCCAGATCCTACTGAAAAATGGGAATATATTGGGTAAGCTTGTTTATATTCGTATAAAATCATGGGTTTGTTTACGTTGTTTCTTTTTTTATTTTTAACTTTTGGCAGGAAATACGGCCACAAAAGAAGTCAAGTGCACAAAGAAATGCTCTTGCCTCTGTTCTTCGGTTCCAGAGGAAGATCTTGAAGACACTGAACGAGAGCATGGACGAGCTTAACCGACGAAGGAAGAGCATGTGGTGGAGTCGATGGATTCCAAGAGAGGAATGAACCAGATCTTTGTATATAATGTACTAATACATAATTCAATATTTGTAAATTTGAAGATGAAAAATGTTAACGTGTATGATCTTTGTTATCACAAAACCAGCCATTATATATATAATTGTATCCTGTTAGTAAAATGGCATAGTTTTGGACCCAACAATTATGTGTTTGAATATCACAGGACGGAGGTTGAGAATTAATTATTGAAAATTTACGTGTTGCTTATAAAAAATACATCTCATTTGTGGTGCACACATATAATGTATATATATGTATGCCCTCAAAGGGCAAAAGTCAAAGTACACTAATATTAACGTTAACGTTTAATGCGTTGCGTTGTGGTGATTAATTTTAAACGATAATTTTGAGCTGGGTATTTCTTCTGAGCAAGCTATCTATCCCAATTGTGATAGGGTAAAGTTTGTCCTCATTCTTTTCATTCAGATCTTACTAAATAGTGAGAATATGCATAGTAAGTTTGTTTATTTGTTAAAAAAAATATATATAAATCATGTCTTGATTTCTAAGAAATAACGTAAAGTTATGATCATTACATCACTTTTGCTAGCTGGCTTTGAGTGTTTATTTTGGTTTAATTACTTGCTTTAGTGCATTTTATAGATTATTAATATTGGGATTTGCAAAACTTAAACTAGCAGTACGCCTGTAATTAGCAGGCAACATTCGTGCGGTACTTCCATCAAGTCAAATGAGTTATTATAATAAGTGTCACAACGCTGACTTTAAGGACAATTATTGAGATGTACTTAAACAGTTATAAGTTAGAAAAAACTTCTCTTTTCTCTGTATGGTTTGACAATTTTAACGTTTTTGTCTCAAACTTTTCAAAATGATCATTATGCTCACTTCACAGTTTAACCATTTTGCTCAATATGGTTTAACAGTTATAACTCTTTTGCTCCTTGTGGTTTCAGAAAAAAAATGGAGTATGATGGAGATATATTGGAAAAGTTTCGACCAAAATGGTTAAACTGTCAAATCACAGGGAGCATAATGATCATTTTCAAAAGTTTGGAGTAAAAATGCTAAAATTGTCAAACCACAGGGAGCAAAAGAAAAGTCTTTCCTATAAGTTATGAGAGATCCTGGGTTAGAGTCTCGCATGCAAACAAAAGTTTTGCTCTAGTTTGAGCTAAGAATTAGTTGTTCTAATTGTGGTTTCCTACTAGACAGGTGGATTAAATCATCACGCTCTGTTATTCAGACGAAAGGGTTACCTATTTGTCATGATGATCTCATTTAATCGGGTGTTTGGTGTTACACAAAGTTATAATTTGTTCGACAAGCATTTATTATTCTAAACTTCTAACACATGCTCTCACATGCTTCGAATATACCAAGCAGATTCTAATTAATTCAATAGAATAATTTGCATAATATCAAACCATCATTCTCTTTAATAATAGTCATGATAAATAGAACAATAATCATTTTATTATTAATAAAAACACATTAACAAGCACGATTTAGAAATTATAATTCAATGAAACATTTTTTGGTAAGCTTCATGGAAACATCTTGGTAAGCATAAATTTCATATTAAATATTTTTGTAATGCTATATTGATCTCTAATGAGCTAGGATGAACAATTTTAGCTTCCCTGAATTCAGAGTGATCAGAATAGTAAGACAAATAAAAAAACAATTTGGGTTTTCAGTAAATTTGTTCCACATATAGGAGCATCATGTAACATATGATGGGTGTACAACTGTAGGCATGTAAACGAACCGAAAGTTTAGCGAGCAGTTTATGAATTATTTGGTGGAAAGTTCGTTTATGTTCGTCCATTTAATAAATTAACGAACCTGAACAGAAGTCGTGTTCGTTCATTTGTGTTCGTGAACATTCGATAATGTGTTCTTTTATGTTCGTTTATGTTTATTTATTATATTCATTCATTAAATATATTAAATCTTCTTAAATTTTCTATTTTTAGTTTAATAACATAATATTTAACTTTATATTTATATAAATAACCATCTCTAATGTTTGAGATTAAGAATGTTGATTTTTATTATTTAAATAATATGTGTTCGTGAACAAGTTCAATTCCTTAATGAACGAACACGAACAAGAATTTTCGTTTGGTTAGCTTTCATGAACTGTCCGTAAACAAGTTAAAAGTTAAACAAACGAACATGAAAAAGGGCTCGTTCGTATTTATTCGGTTCATTTATAGGCATATGTACAAGTGACAAACATTATGATCTATGAAAGACGTGGGGGCACTATAAATTGCTTATATATAGTAACAAGAAGTAAAAGAATTTTTACTGGTGACCCAAGAATCATTAATTGTTTTAACTTTGGTTCTCTGCTAATATATATAAAACAAAAAACACAATAAACAAATATTAGTAATATTTAGACGTAATGATTACTTTATTTGTATATATAGAGTAATAGGATATCAACGTATCAACTATTAGAAAAGAACAATGAAACCCTCCTATTTCTCACGTTCTAAGTTTAAATCAAAAACTTTTCGTGACAACTAGTCCCTAGATGGTTTGTTAATAAAATCACATATGGACCAATAAACTATATTCTTATTGACAATTAATAATGAGTAATTATGGTTTTGGCATATGTGCTTTAGTGATTTAACTATATAAACTCAAAATAAATTCTTCTATAAATACAACCTCTGTGGTTTAAACAACTAACAATTTTGGCCTTTAACCATAGTTAAATTTGGGGGCAAAACCATTATAATAGATTAATAGTTAGGTTTTGCAGTCAAAACCATTAGTTGTTTAAACTACAGAGGATGCATTGATAAAAGATTCTACTTTGAGTTGAATATTAGTTAAAACACTAAAATCAAGAGGGTCAAAACCGTAATTTTCTAATTAATGATATCTTTAAACAATATAAAAGAATAAAAGATAGTCGTTGTTTACCCTGTTCACTTAATTTGATATACACAAACAAGTACACCAAAATTTTAAGCTTAATGTATAGGTTGTATTAGTACGCTCCATTTGCGGTGCACGCATATAATGTATATATGTGTTGGCCCTTAAGTAGCAAAAGTAAAAGTGCACTAATTTTAACGTTATTTTAATAATTTTGTGAAAATAACGTTAAAATCGTTGGGATGCTCAATTTCAAACGATAACTTTGAGCCGGGGACTCTTTCGGAACAGCCTCTCTATCCTAATTGGGATTTGGGATAGGGAAGGTTTGTATCTATCCTTCCCTCCAGACCCTACTGAAAAGTGAGAATATACTGGGTAAGGTTGTTGTTGTTGTATAGGTTATATTAGATGATGTTGCATTAGATACAATAAGGGAAAACGTCATACAAATGTAACCAACTTTCAGCTTTGTTCCACTTAGGTCACTCATACTTTTTTTTGTTCCGATTAAGTCACTCATACTTTTTTTTGTTCCGATTAAGTCACTCATACTTTTTTTTTGTTCCGATTAAGTCACTCATACTTATATGAGTGACTTAAGCGGAACAAAAAAAATGAGTGACTTAATCGGAACAAAAAAAGTATGAGTGACCTAATTGAAACAAAGCTGAAAGTTGGTTATATTTATATAACGTATCACTTAATTTGATATATACTAACAAGAATACCAAAATTTTAAACTTAATGTATGAGTTATATTAGCTAATGTCAGAACTTTTCTGCCAAATAGTACATTTTTTTTCAAAAAGTAGCATCCTAAGGAAATTGCATTTGGAAAAAAAATTACATTGGACAACAAAATAAAAAAGATTACATTAGCTCATTTTGTTGTCAAAGTATTAAGTGATATTTCACATTGCTGTTAAAGTCACGGTAGACTATAAACTAAAAAGTCCGATCTTTCTATACTAGATTAATAAACAATCATGAGGGATTCGAACATGATTTGCATAACCTAAAATTTCTAATTAAGACCATGTGTAATAGGAGGTAACCCATGTGTGATGTCCCTTGGTTACGTATGCTCCCGTCACTCCCTCTCTCCATTACATACGGGGCATGACCAATGCTTAAAAGGTTGCAACAAGTGATCGTGGTCACCGGATGAACACCAAACTCCAAGCAATCACATTTTTGCTTTTTTTAACTAATAAAAAAAATAAATCACCCTCTTATTTTTTTAACTAATAAAAAACATACATCACCTTCTACCTTTTAGCTGATACACCTTTATCATTACACACTTTTTACTCTCATTTACTAACCAACACTTTGCATATGTAACACTTACATGGTATGCGGTCAAACTCCTATCAAACTGCCCATTACACATAACATATTATTGAGTCGGTTTATTATTAACATGAATTACAATGTTGTTTAATTTGGGGGAAATTCTATACACCATGTGTAGAGGGAGAAATGAACTTGGGGTTAAAAGCAGTAATAAACAGTCATTGTTGTTTTATACTTGTATCTAATTAAGTAATTATTTTAAAAATCCAAAAAATACAACTATATATAATATCCTATAAAAGGGACATATAGTATACTAACTGTATATTACCACAGCCATGTTATTCTCTTAAAAGGAAAACCAATTATTCTAGCCATATTTCTATGATGTATTTGAAAGGCTTGAATAATAAAAATATTCAAGAATGATCATCCAAAATCATTGGATAGATAAAGTCAGAAACTTATCTATGGTGAAGTATAGAGCAAAATGTGAGATTCCATTGTGGTTTCCATGGTGTAATTTCTCTTTTTAATGTTTTATATTCGTAGTAATCTAGCCGATGGGGTTTTGATAGCCATATATATTTTTTTTGAACGGCGAAAGTTTCAGTCGTGTGAGCCTACTGTTTCCAGGTCATGTAAGTGTCAATTGATACAAGTCAAGTATAGAAGATGAATATTTACTTTTTACTATATGAAAATATTATGAATTATATGTGAGACTAAATATAATAGAAAATAAATCAAAGTTCACGTGGTTTTACTTTTTTCACACATTTTCGGTAATTAGAAAGTTTTACAAGCTTTACTAAGATTTTCATCATTAATATATCTATAATTCACAAGAATATTTACAAGTTTTTCTTAGTTTTTCAACAATTCCATTATTAACCGAATTTAACCGAAACCGAGCCGTAACCGGTGGTTAACCGATTAGTGGTTAACCGATCAATTGGTTATGGTTATGGTTATGGTTATGGTTAAGGATTTAGAATTAACCGAAATTGCGGTTTTGGTTATGGAAATGGTCATAACCGCACCGAACCGAACCACGCACACCCCTATTACGGGGCATTAAGTATTCATTCTATAGCTTATCTCAACACAAAGAAAGAGTTAATGAGGAAAACACATCAGGAGAAGCTGTTGCAATTCAAGTCACTCTATTTAATTTGCAATGTCCAATGGACAAGTGAATTTGTGGTGTTGGCAGATTGTGATGATCTTCTTGTTGTGGTCTTTTTTTTTAGTTTTTAACCTTTTATTTTATTTTTTTTATATGTTTTTAATTTGGATGTAAATATGTAGCCTTCCATCTTCCGGCTGTTTTATACTTTTATCAAAGAAATATCTAAAAAAAATGTGTTCAGCCAATACCTTGAAATAATCCATTAATCCCCTAATTTGACGGCGCTTGTTTTTTATAACGGCTAAATTTTAAGATCACTGACGAATCACTGAAGTATCATCGTGTCACCAGCTGTACAACCCGATCATATCGACCACCAAGATACCACTAGGCTTAATGTCTTTAGTTGATGGCGCTTGTATTCATGGGGATTTGGCATGCTATTGGGAATTTCATGTGAGGGTTTGACTCTTATTTTGATTCAATTCTTTTGACATAATGCTCGGTTAATGAAATTCTTTTGGCCCAAGTGCTTCACTCCTACCGATAGCATAAAAAATAGATATCATTGTTGATTTTTCGAAGTTCATGTGAAGACATGGAAGTTAGAATCGCAAATGAGAATATGAAAACCTTACCACTCTAGACACATGTTTAAATTTTGTATATTTAACACCAAGTTAAAACTTTCATCTTACCCCCATTAAATAAATAAATTTTTAAAATTATTTATTTTATATAATATGATACATATAAAAAAAATTAACTTATAATGTAATTATATTATTTATCAAATGTAATAAAAACATTAATAGTTAATATGAAAGACAAAAGAAAAATCAAAATCTAATAAAAGATGACTACAAGTATTTAATATGAGAGATAAACAAGAAAAAACCAACTTTTAGATAATTTAAAAATTGACACGTGTATCACAAAGCCTTTATTTATTACAGGATAAATAAATATACATATATAAATATAAATATAGACTTGTTTTTACGTCATTAGTTTGGTACTGATGTATAAGTTTGGTACTAATCATAAGTTCATTGTTGCTGCAATTTGGTACCGATGTATAAGTTTCGTACTAATCATAAGTTTATTGTTGTTGATGCAATTTGGTACCGACTACTAAATTACCAACGTTATAGTTTCTATTGCGTAGTTGTGATTGAGTTGTTGCTCTCATAGCTTTATTTTATTTTAGTCGTAAAAGATTATTTTATTTATTGTTTTTCTTTTCTACACAAATATAAGATGGATCGTAAGTACAAATATAGTTACATAATTAACCTTCTAATAAAAAACTAAAAATTAAAAAACTGATTAATTGAGGGAAGTTTTGTTTTTCATATTTTGATTTTCTTATAACTATGTTCATAAAAAGAGGAAGATGAAGGAATTAATCAATAATTAATTAGGTCATGAGAAGCAAGATGAAGACACACATAAATCATGGACTGATGCTACCTCACTAAAATCATACATGACCCACATTGTCTGTAAGGGATACCTACACCCACCCTCTTAGAAGATGACTTGTACACCTATTTAGATACATCTATATTATATTTGTCAACTATTTAGAATAACCCTTAACCTCCCCCCCCCCCCCCCCCCCCCCACCCCACAAGCGTCCTATATATATAAACAAAAACCCATCCATTATGTTACCACAACACTCCCACAAACAGAAGTTTATGAATACATAATTGATCCATCTCTTTGAATCTTGATTCATTTTTGTCATCTAAAGAACTTTTGCAACGTTTGAAATTCGTGCTTTTAGGAGTCTGTTTGCTCGATTTTTCAAACGGAGAGAGCCAGAGAAGAAAAAGATGATGATGGGAAGCTCCAAAAGAAGGATTTCAAGCAAAGGGCTAGGAGGAGTTCTTAAAGAGCATAAAGCAAGGCTTTACATCATCAAGAGATGTGTCGTCATGCTTCTTTGTTACCATGATTGATCATTCCAGTCTCCTTTTGTTCATCAAATATTGGTTTAATTGTGAATAGAAAAATTAAATATGTCGCTTGAATTGAAAGAGCACAACAATTTTGTAAATCCTATTCATTGGTCCTTATATTATATTGTAACATGTAGTTATGATAGTTAACTTCCCATTCATAATATATATATTCATCCCATTATGTGATTTCATGAGCAAATTAAATTAATGAATCCAATTAGAAGAAAAAAATTATGTTTCTTTCTTAAATCTTAGTTTTAATTAAAATATATATGTGGGTAACTAAGAAGTGCTATTACAAAATGGTCTTGGAAACATTTGAACACAATTACTTATCTAGTTAAGAAATAATTAAACTATGGATTTACCTTAATTTTCTATGATAAAAATAAAGGCACGGTACTTAATTAATTATTATATAGTTTATTTAAGTTAACTTTATAATGATTATTAATGGTTAGTCAATTTGACTTTAAAATGTTTACAAACGAAAACTTATTATTATGAAACTTAATTAATATAAAGTTTTAGACTTTTAGTTAACTTTATATTGGATATTTGATGTTGACTTTGACAATGAAACATGAGAAAAAAAATTGCCTCAATTCCGCGTTTGATGTAAAAAAAAAATTCATAATATAGATGTTATTGTAATTTCAAAATTGTTAAAATCGGACCAAAAACTGGTCTGGTAACCAATCCAAAATAAGGAGTTCAGGTTTCTGTCAGTTGCACCGGCCGGTTACCAAACCGTGATCGAACCAGAATTTTTTTCTTCTCTAAAATCAAAATGATAAAATAATAAACCAAACCTTGTATTTTTATGTTTGATTATGTTTGTTTAAATATTATTACAATTCTCTAACTTTTTTGGTATTTTTTTAAATATTTATTGATGTCATTTGTTTTTAAATCTTGTCTGACTAAACGAGTTGGATGCCCGATTTAATGTCTGATCCGATCATAAAAACATTAGTAATTTTTCTTTGGAGGAAGTTAATTGGTAATAGTTTTGTGTTATTTCATTTTTATAAATCTTAATTTGTTTATATAGCCTTTTTAAAAAACTTTACTAATAAAGTTACTCTTTTAAATATATACTCTAGTTTGATTTTAAAAGGGGTGGTTTAGTGATCCGTTATTTAATATTAATGTACTCCGATTGACTTCAATGATATCGTTTAGTTACCTTGCAAATCTTTCATCTTTTTATTTGTTTTTGACTTTTTGATAAACTCGTATTGATCACTTTCATCTCCTTTGTATTATCATTGAATTTCTATAATCAGTCATGCGAGCATACTTGCTATATATACATACATATACATATATATATATATATATATATATATATATAGGAATAGGTTCAGATACAAATAGTTTTTTTTTTTAAATGGTAAGAATCAATAAAGTGTTAACATGTGTCATTTTAATTAATTAATAAAAATAAGGTGGTATAGGCAATTTGTATTTAATTGATTTTTAAATTTTGCATTAAAATAGGAAAGTGGATAATCAGTGATTGAACCTATTTCAAAAATTAACATTTAATTGAATATCACGTATTATCATCAAAAAAACGAATTCGTAACATCAAATACGAATAAAAAAAAAACGCAGGCATTGACGTGATATGTGAGGGTATGTATTGGTATGTGATGATATGAGAAATCATGTTTAAATTAACGATCTGACATGTATTGTTTTCAAAACACACACAATACCAACACATAACAACACAATGTGTTGCATAACAATACTGTATAACATCATAACAGCACAATGTTTCACATAATGTGTATCAAAAGACAACAACACACTATCTTATTCAATAATAGCACATACTAACACATAATAGCACATCTCTTAAATTTCAAATTTTTTACCACCTTCTTCTTCGTCTAAAATAATAGGGTTTGTTCATCAGCCATAACTAGCAAAAATCAAAGGGTGGTGTCGGATTGAAACCTAAGTTGGTCGTCGATGAGCGTGAAGCACAAAAAATTTGGATTGAATCTTTAATTTCGGAAACTGAATCCTATTTTCTTCGTTAAACCGTGATATCAGCAAATCAAAAAACAAAGAAATCCCTAATTTGCCCTTTGACAACCGTAAATCCCTTTTAATTAAATTTTTAACCAATTTTTGATCTCAACCCTTGATCTTAGCACATCAATGGCCCAGATTGTTTCTCACACTTTTTACAAAAGTAACCATTTGTACAATAACCTTACTCTATATATATATATATATATTGAACGGCGAAGATCTCAATCGCGTGAGCCCACTGTTTCCAGGCCATGCAAACATATATATATATATAACACTATAATTTACATAATCTATGATCATACGAGTAAACGTTATTCTTTTTATAATAAATTAATTGCTTATCTTTTTTTTCTACTTTTTTTTAATATTTTTTTAGAAGATTTAGTATCAGTTTGTCATGGTATATGAAAATGCTAAAATGTGTTAAATAATCCTTCGCATTTTCTATACGTCTTGTAAGGCATATAAGAGGCGTACATGAGAGCAATCATTATTTCTTATACATTCTCAGTGTTAATAACTCGAGGCTTATACGCGTCGTATATGATCTATACGAGACGTATACAAGAACAATAATTATTGTATCAGTAGGTGTCAGATAGGCTATAAGTTTTATACAAGCTTATACGATACATATAGTACTGTTGGTGGAATGTTAAAATAAAAAAAGTTATATGTACAAATAACTAAGCCTGTTTTAAAATAAATAATATATTTTTCTACAAGTATTAAAGAGAATATAATAATCGTACGATTATCTTTTTTTCTTGGAAACCGACCTTTTTGCCGATGTATTTTGTACGATTATTCAAGAGAATATAATAGGGTAACTTACTTCTTTATACGTACATCACCTTAGAACAAATCATTACACATGTATAATAAGTATTTTTTTGATTTATTTATTTTAAATAAAAATATTATATATTTTTTAAAGGTGTTTTGTAAAAAAATTATAAAAATATGTCTAATGATTTAATAATATTATTTACCAAATTAAATAAAATTATCAATATTAATAGGAAAAAGATGAGGAAAATCAATACTTAATAAAACTTAATTAACTTATAAATCTATAATAGAAAGAAGCGGGAAACTAAATTTTAAGCATCTTAAAAAATTAACATGTGTCCACTAAAATTTTTATTTATTAAATAGTATAAACGAATATAAATATAAAAATAGACATGATAGATGTATGACGTGGGTCATGTTTTATTGAATTAATAATAAAATATAGAGTAAATTAAGGTTCTGGCTCCTGTGACTTACATATTTTAACTATTTCGGCTCAAATTAGAGTATTCTATCAATTCTTCGATCACTTGTGGTTTAGACAACTAACATTTTTGGTCACTAACCATAGTTAGATTTTGGGACAAAACCGATATAATAGTTAAGTTTGAGGAGCCAAAACCAATAGTTGTCTAAACCATAAGGGCTGAATTGATATAAGATTATATTTGGGCCAAAATAGTTAAAACACTTAAACCACATGGGACAAAACCGTATTTTACAATAACTATTTTCTCATTATATTATGGAAACAAACTAGTACAATACCATGTATACTAAATGAATGGTGATAGAAATATAAAATCCAATTTATATTAAGAATTATAAATAATACAAACCGAATTCTGCAACTAAATGTTCAAGAATCCTTCTTATAGTATTCTTGACTCTAGTTTTCTATCCATTTTGTCTTCCAATTATCTTCACTGCAACATGTATTAAACGTGTTGATGATTGTGATTGAAACATATTCTATACATTTCCCTTAAAACATATTTCGCGCATCTTCTCAAGACGAACACGTCTGTCTCCTAAGATATAACAACCAAAACAGTTTGCGTACTGTTGAGAATGCCCACACACCCAAAGTATCACCGAATTTCTAATTTGTTTATGAATGATAGAAAATATATGAAGTATGAAGTGGTGGATGAACTAAAGAGAACATATCTCATCATGTTTTACATAACTTGATTCAAAAGCAAAATCAATCGAAAAAGAGTAAAATGTCATTTTAGTCTTTATGGTTTGACAACTTTTTCCATTTTAGTCCAATAGTTTAAATTTTTTTATTTTGGTCATTATGGTTTCGTTTTATTATCATTTTGGTCATTATTGTTTCCATTTTATTATCATTTTAGTCCAATTAAATTTAAACGTTTGGACTAAATGACAAAATTAACCAAACCACAAGGACAGAAATGACAATAAATTGGAAACCATAATGACCAAAATGACAAAATTTAAACTATTGGGCTAAAATAACAAAAGTTGCCAAAACACGATGACTAAAATGACGTTTTACTGATAAAAAATGAACATACATGTTCATTATTTATACCCAACAATTGCAACTCTTCATATGACTTATACCAATGAACCATCACATATTAATATATACTTATGATTCAAATTTAAAAGTCATAAACACAATATTAAATAAAAACTTTATTTAAGAATTTAATTTAAAAGATGTAATCAAGTTTCGCATTTCATTTTTCAACCACTCAATTTGAGAATCAAAATTTCATTTATAGCTTTAGTAAAAAACTTATTTTTAATGGTATCTCAAGATTCTTTCAAATGGAAGGTCTTGGGTTCAAATCCCTCCCGCAGCAAAATAGGGGTTTGGGGGGGGTCAGGGGGTTTCCCAGTGGGGTTTTCTCCTGGGGTGGTTGTGGTGGCTCATGAGAGGTCTAGGTAACTAGACCTTGGTGACATGACCTGAAAACAGTAGGTTCACACGATTGAGCCCTTCGCCTTTCAAAAAAGAAAAAAAATGATTTCCAACAATGGAGAAAATAAATTATTTTATTTTCCAAAGATTAAGTGAAAACTCACAAGTCACAACAAGCATTTTGTAACAAATTAACAACCACAACTATAAGACCGTATGTAATGGGTACCCTGCGTCTCCAGCGGGTTCCCACTCTTCGACAGGGTTAAGCAGGCACACCGCCCCCTTCCCGACATCTCCCTTTTCTCGCAACCAGTGGCCCCCTCTCCCTGTTTCCTTACCCGTTTCGTGATTGGTCACATTTTAAATGCAATAGATAGTTTTCAAACGGTCAATTAAAATTTTTTTTTATCTACTATTTAAACTCTTTCACATTTTATAAAAAACACACTTTTAAAATATCACTTTTTTACTCTCTAGCATCTCTCACTGCAAAGATGAATTCAAACTCAAACAACCCCGGTTTCAACTTGTTGAACGATCCTGAAACCATCCGAAGGTGTTTGTTCCAAATGCAACAAAACCCAAACCTTCAATGGCCACAACATAATCCAAACCCTCAACTCCCACAACAAACCGGGTTTTCATCCTTCACGCAACCGGGTTTTCACGTAGTTCCTATAAAATATTTTTATCTGAGACTGATCATAACAAACTAAAACGTATAGTTGATGTAGTTAATCTTTTTTTTTTTCAACTATGACTCTAGTTTAATTTAAATTTTCTTATTCTCCTTTTAACAACCCAATAATTCGTAATTATTTTTTATTTGAATTTGACACATTTAAGCTAAGTCATTAATCAATAATCAATTAAATTATATTACTAATCTCTAACCCAAATCCCATAAACTATTACATCGCTATTCGATATCCCAAGAAATATATAATGAAAAAATCAATTAAACAATGATCAATAATCCAAGTAGTATATAATCAAATAAACTAATAATAATCCATATACAACAACCATACCCAGTAAAAATATCACTTAGAGTAGGGTCTGGGGGGAAGGAGTCCACAACTCAAAGTCATCGTTTGAGGTTAATCATCCCAACGCTTTTAACGATTATTTTCACAAAATAAGTAAAATAACGTTAAAATTATTATTTTAATAATAATCCATATATAAATCTCTAAATAAATATTCAAACAAAGTATCAATCATGAACTGTAAAAAATAAGAATCAACAGAGGATCATGAAAATCGATAAATCTGAAAATAAAAACAAAGGAGCAAGCTTGAAACTTGATTTGAAGTTTTCAACTGTGTTGGTCAAAACTCCAGTACTCAACATGGGCCCTGTTAAAAAAGAAACAAAGAAAGCACTCAACATAAACGAAATTCGAATGGAAGAAATTCTCAAATTCTTTAACGGGAAAATTAAAATTAAAATTAAAATTAAAATTAAAATTAAATTAAAGATAGTAGAATAGGAGAATTGGAATATGTTAAACCGATGATAGAATACAAGACACAAAAGATACAAGTAAGAAAATAATTGATTACTGCTATCGAAACTTCCCATTCGTGATTCGTTATCGTCCACTCGGATATTATAGACGTTTTAAAGAAAAGAGCCCTAGGCTATATATATATAACAACTTTTTTAAGAAAATTAAAGCCGCGCCTAGATGATTGCCTACTCTGCACTAAAGATGGGTTCGCGAGTCAAGTATGTGACAGTGAAATAAAAAGATATATTTAATGGTTTTTATGTAAATGTGAAGTTTAGTTTAATAAAAAAAAGAATGACATTTAGCATTATGGTTGATGAAGAAAATAAATAAAGAATTTAAAAAAAAATCAGAAGTTCTTTTTTCACAATCTTTGTAATGGTAACTTGAAACCACCCCTAGCTATAACTCTAGGGGCGGTGTTTGGACGTTATAAAGGTCCATGTCGACTCTATAACGCATCATTGTAATGGTTTATGATTCCATTCTTGTGTACATGCATTTCTATGAAAGATTATATATATATATTACATATTAATGTTTTAGTATGATTTTGCTGTCTTCAACCAAACAGACAATAAATTGGTGGTGTTTCCAAATTAAGTTAATATAGAACCCTCCCTAATGCATCCAAACAAGGCCTTAATTGAACGACAAATGATGTTTGGTGGTGAAAACCAAAATAACTGGTAGTTGGGTGATTGCTGTCCACCAACAGGCATACCATGTGTATCGAAACATCTCAAACTAAAATTGTTTTGTCACAAACATTAGCTCTAAACAACATATTATGTTCAAAGTATTCAAGTGGTTCCTCATTTTTGGAAGCTTATAATGGGCTAAAACCCAAATAAGTTGGTTTTGTCGGTTCATATATATGAGATACATGAATATTCGAGTAGGATGGATATCCAACAATTCAATGAACGTTAGTTGGTCAAACAGTAAATTAAACAAACTTATTCAACATTGTTGTTTGCGAAGAAAAATCTCAACTAATGGGTTGTTTGACAAACTCTGTATCATTAGATGCTAAATAGGTAAGAAGATTTAATGGATAAGATGCTCTGATTTAATTAAATGTTGAACCAATAATATTGTTGGGTTAGATCTCTCAACAAATGTATATAATGACTATTTTACCCTCTGATCCGTAACAACAATTTAAAAATTCAGCAACAATATGGGAACCTGTGAGAAGGTTAATATTCTCCCAATGTTTATTCAAATGCTAATCCTTCTAAAAGGCTTTATGAAAAACAACAATATATAACAATTTAATTATATAAACTAATGATTCAACAACATATATCATGTAACAACCGAAAATTTTGTAACCTAATAATAAACGTGCAAAATTTCGGTAACCGTTTATGTCCAAATTTTATATAAACGTTCGTAAAGTAGTTACGATCAAAATGATATAAACGTTAAAAATATCCGATAATGTATGGACACGTTATAAAACCTATTAATAACGTGCAAAATTTCTGTGACCGTTTAAGTTCGAAATTTTTATGAACGTTCCCGAAGTAATTACGATCACATTAATATAAGCGGGACCGTTATACAACACGATATAAGCCCGTGAATATTAAAAATATGTGAGCAAAGTAGAAGGGGATTTTAAAAATAGAACATCAAAGTTCAAGGGCCCTAAGTGTAGATTTCAAATTAAATCATGTTTGAAATTCAAACAAATTTGACGTTATCCTGCAAGATATTTTTCATATTAACCGACTCAAAGTGTTATAGATATCAATTCGTGAAGGTAAGTAACAGATCTTCTAAAACATTCAAAGTTCTTTCTGATCGACTTCTATTCTTACGAGCAAAGAAAGTAATCAAGAAATCTTGTCATATATCTTATGATTGTAGATCTTGTTTAAGGGAGTTGAACTAGTTGAAGTTTTGTTCAGCGTTTAAAGGTATGATTTACTTCCAGTAGCTATAATTCAAGTAAATAGGATCCGGCTCAAGGTTTTGAATCGCGGTTGGTTATGGTTGTGTTATATTACACCGGTGTTATCGGGTTTGTGTTGGATATGAGTATGTATGTGCTTTCGCTGCCTTAAACAAATGTTATTATACAGTAAGTTTAGCAAAACCCTAAAACGAACTAATTAAATAAGAGAATACACTTATCTAGGCCGAACAAATAAGTTATCTTTAAGCATAACAAGAATGCAGAGATAAAAATGAGTGTAAGCGAAATTTCGAAATAGAGCTCCGAATGAAAGTTACGACATGCCGAAGTTCCGAGCGGTCATTGTAAATCTGAGCATCTTCATGACATAATTAGAAAGGCATTGGATAACCATGAAACTAGGCAAAAACAGTGAGCAAAAACGAAGTTGATATTAAGCGGAATCGTGTAAACATGTTTTAAAAGTTATCCGTACACCTATACGCATGTTAGCTTGAAACGTGTCAAGCATGGGTGTAAGTGGTTAGGATAAATCATACACGTAAGAACACAGTTCAATCTAACCACTAGCCCTATTAGGTTTATATAAGAATGCTTGAATTATGTGTTAAAGTAATAATTTTATGCATGTTGTTAACAATTCCTAAAGCCGAGGCTAGTTTGGAAATTGTTGCAAGTCAAGCTTGGATTAAGGTGAGTTCTTTGTAGCCCTATTTTAAATGTTTTATCATTTCGGGCTGATATGCATGTTATAAAGCTATTTTATGAAAAAGAATTTTTAACCCGACTTTGGTCAAGTCAAGAATGTTTTAAGTCTCAACTGCAGTTGAGACGTAAATGATTTGGAAAATCTCGGATGAGATGTAAAGAATGTGTTAAGTCTCAACTGCGGTTGAGAAAGAAATGATTTTGAAAGTCTCGGCCGAGGTCGAGTAAGAAATGTGGTTTTGAAGTCCCGGCTGCGGTTGGGAAAAATTTGAGCACTGCGGTGCAGAAAAGTGTTTATGTTTATGATGGTTTAAATGATTTAAACCATGTTATGTATGAATGAATGATGTTATGGATATGAATGATGTATGTAAATAAGTCTTGTACCAGTATGATCTGTCAACTTCGATTGATAGGTAAAGAGTCTTGTGGAAGCACAAGCCTGTCAACTGTGTGTCGCCAGTTGAGGAAGTCTTATACATGCATGAGCTGTCAACTTCGGGTTGATAGTTATAGAGTCTTGTATTTATACAAGCCTGTCGACTGCGGATCTTCAGTTGATAGTTATAGATTCTTGTATTTATACAAGCCTTTCAACTTCGGGTCGTCAGTTGATAGTTATAGAGTCTTGTGCTGAACAAGCCTGTTGATTTCGGGTCAGCAGTTGATTGTAAAGTTTTTTTCACAATATGATTGATGTTGAGTCTTGTGCTGAACAAGCCTGTTGATTTCGGGTCAGCAATTGATTGTAAAGTTTTCTTCACAATATGATTGATGTTATGATGACATGTGTGTTATGCATTTGAATTATGTTATGTTTTGTGATGATATGAATGAATAAAGGTTTATTTAAAAATTTAATTTAGAACTCACCAACATATAGATGACTTGTTTTACATGCATATCAGGTTGAATAGTTTGGATAGGATAGCAGGATGACTTGTGGCATACGATGAATACTACCCTGGCATAGACTGGCTATATTATAAACTATTAGAGATGTGGGTTATGTGTTAATGTTTGTTTAGTATCTGCAAATTATTTTATGTCGTTACCTTAATTTCCGCTTCTATAATAATGTTATTACGGTTTAAGAACTATGTGTTTGATGTTTTGCCAACCGAGGGGACTCCCGGGGCTCGAGGCCTCTCAAGTTGTATTAGAGCCATAGTTTGAGAGATCCGGTCATCCCTAATGCTTGGGCTTAAACTGAAAATGGGATAGAAGGATAAGAATGCCAGTCAAGGGTAGCCTGATGCCACAAGCATATGACCTTAGAGCTTTGTTATGTTTAAGATATATAATAAAGTAGTATGATGTTGCGAATGATAATGTGTTCATGATTGGGAATGTTTAGAACCTATAAGTGAGGTAAATAGTTAATTACACTTGATCAACGTCATTCACAATTTACAATGCTTATTACGTCCTGAATTATTACCTTGATTGACAAGTGGTTGTTTGCAATATGTATAGGAAACTAAAATGGTAGGTGAAAAGAGAGGAGGTGGATGTGGTAGAGGATGAGGTCAACCACCTAAAAACAAGAAGCAAACTGAGGAAGTACCAACGAATAATGAGGAAACGAAAGTTAACATTGAAGAAGGAAATGAAAAGGATGAACTTAGGCTTGAACCGGTGGTGGTAAAGGCAATATCTGAGGAAGTTCGTAAAATTTTAAAGGACATACTGCCTGCAGCCAGAACTGAAGCCAAAGATGAAACTACTTAAGAAGGGTCTAAGAAGGAAAAAAAGAAAATTGACATCTCTAACAAAGAGCAAGATGAAGAAGAGGTATTGATCATCAATACTAAAGGCAAGAGTTCAAGTACAAAGGGACCCAAAGGATGTGGTTACAAGGCTTTTAAAGGGTGCAATCCCTCACCATTTGATGGTAAAAAAGATGCGGTGGCCACGTGCCATTGGATTTCGGCTATGGAGGCGGTTATCGCTATCAGTGAATGCCGGGCAGAACAGACTGTGAAATTTGCAGCTCATTCATTTATAAAAGAAGCTCTACATTGGTGGAACACGGTCAAGCAATCAAAGATCGCTGATGTGGAAGTCTTGAGATGGGAGGATTTAAAAGAATTAGTTACGAAACACTTTTGTCCAAAGAATGAAATTGATAAAATCGAGCGAGAATTTCTAGCATTGAAAGCAGGACGTATGAATCATCGGAAATACACTTCAAAATTCAATGAAATGTCAAGATTGGTTCCTCATTTAGTAAACACGAAGGAACGCAGACTGAAGTTATATGTAGAAGGCCTACTACCTAGAGTCCGCACACATGTAAAGGCGCATGCTCCCAAAACTTTTGAGTCAGCCGTAGAAATTAGCGGCATTGTCTGGGATGATGTGTTAGAAGCTGAACCATTAAAGGAAGAACCGAAGCAAAAGTGGTCACCTAGATTTAAAAGAAACATAAATGAAAAATCAGGACCCCTTATGAAAAAGTTTAGGATGGAAGAATTTGAAACATGCCCTAAGTGTGGAAGGAAACATGGGGGAGAATGTCGCCTAGGGACTACTTTGTGCTACCGTTGTGAAAAGATTGGACATTACTCTTTTAATTGTCCAAGTATGACAAAGTTTTACAATTGTGGTGGACTCGGTCACGTGAGCAAGAATTGCTTTAAACCAAAGACAATAACTATTGAATCCAACAAACCTGAAAGTAGCAAGGGATGTGAGAGGCAAAAGGCAAAAGCTCGTGCTTTTACTTTGACTAAAGATCAGGCAGACAAAGACCCTGGTGTGGTAACATGTAAATTCTTGATTAATGATATCCCTGCTTCAGTGCTATATGATTCTGGAGCAAGTATGTGCTTTGTGACTATTACTTTTTGTGATAAACTATGTGCCACTATTAAGAAGATATAACATGCTTTTAACATAGAAACTACTCTTGGTAGATTCACTAGAGTAACGGAATCCATTGATGATGATTGTTACATTGATATAAAAGGTCATAGGTTCCCTATTAAGTTGTTTGTGATTACGTTAGGAAGATTTGATGTAGTCTTGGGCATGGATTGGTTGGCCAAATATGAGGCTAACATTGTCTGTCAACAAAATATGATTTTCTTAACGGCTCTTAATGGGATTTCATTAACGGTCTATGGGGATAAAATGTTCAACATGCCTAAAGTCTTTTCAATGATTAAGGCGAGTGAATTTATGCGGCGGGGGTGTGGGGCTTATCTGGTGTAACAGCCGAAGATTTAGCACATTTGATCGCGAATGAAATCCACGTTGAGTTGACAATCGAAATTATTACAGGATGATAGTACGCGAGAAAAGGTGAACGTGGGCGAAAACAGTGCGCGAAACGGAGTTACGGATTGTCCGAAATCGCGAAACGAAGATAAAATCGAAAAGTTGATGAAAATGGCCTGGGGCGGTACGCCCCACGCCACACACCGACCCTAGGCGGTACGCGCGGAGCACAACGAAAATATCTGGAAATCCTTACCCGCGCGGTACGCCCAGACCACTGTCTGGCTTGGGGCGGTACGCCTGACGTCAGCAGATTGCAACTTTGGCTTAAAAAGTCAGATTTCATCTAGAAACTTGATCCTTATTCTTCCATTCGAAGATTCAGCACCTCACCCACGAAAAATCACCTTCTAAGCCATCCAATCTCTATTTTGAAGCCTCTTGATCACGTGGATCGCATCAAGGATCGTTAATACAAGTCCTGATCGTCTTTTTATGCGCAGAACTTCGTCAGAATAGGTAACGGTTCATTCTAACCTTCTAGATTGATAATGATTGATTAAATCTTGTTTTTGAACGTAATGATATAGTTAGGGTTGTTGATTATTGCCTAGATAATGGCTAGGATTGATTATAAACGAAGAACTTGAACTGTTAACGGGTAAATCCTTGTTTTGATCCGTTGTAATGCCCGGTTTGCATGGAATCATAACAGTGGTTATAATGATTTAAACCATTTGATTATGACCATGTAGGTGATGAGTTTGATTAATCATTGACATGCAACGTGAAATCCAAGTGTTTCAAGTTAATCACGATCATTAACATACTTATTGGAACGATTATCTGATGTTTATGATAACAGTCAGATTAGTATGTTAAACATGGTTATTAAACCTATTCTAATACTACGTTGTGATATTTCATGATATCTGGGTAATCAATAACAAGGATTGATCATTTCTAAGCCATTAATCTGTATAGGAACCTGTTTTAGTGTTATAATTAACAACATTAACTATTTGATTAATTTGAGATTATTCTGACTAATCAAGTGTGTTATCAATCTAATATCGGTTTGATGACTATTAAGGCAATGTCTTTGACATTGGACGTTCAGAAAGATTTAATCAGTAAGTAAAACATAAATAACTTATTAAACGTAACCTAGTGCAGAGCTACGCCATTAGCACCATTTTGCTAGTGATCTTGCTACTGTGAGACATCAAGTGAGTTCTTTGTAGCCCTACTTTAAATGTTTTATCATTTTGGGCTGGTATGCATGTTATGAAATTATTTTATGAAAATGATTGTTTTACCTGACTGAGGTCAGATAAAAGAATATGTTAAGGTAAAGAATGTTTTTATGTAAAGAATGTTTTCAGGTAAAGAATGTTCTAAGTCTCAACTACAGTTGAGAAGTAAATGATTTTTCAAAGTCTCGGCCGAGGCCGAGCAGAGAATATGATTTTCAAGTCCCGGCTGCGGTGGGGCAGAATTTGAGCACTACGGTGCGGCAAAGCGTTTATGTTAATGATGGTTCATATGATTTAAACCATGTTATGTATGAATGATGTATGTAAAGAAGTCTTGTACCGGTATGAGCTGTCAACTTCAGTTGATAGTTAAAGAGTCTTGTGGAAACACAAGCCTGTTGACTGCGTGCCGCCAGTTGAGGAAGTCTTATACATGTATGAGCCTGTCAACTTCGGGTTGGCAGTTGAGGTGTCTTGTATTTATACAAGCCTGTCGACTTCGGGTCGTCAGTTGAGGTGTCTTGTGCTGCACAAGCCTGTTGGCTTCGGGTCAACAGTTGAGGCTAAATTTCCTGCACCATGTGATTGATGTTATGATGATGTGTATGAAATGAATTTACGTTATGATGACATGTATGTTATGTATTTGAATTATGATATATGATGATATGAATGGATAAAGATTTGTTTAAAATTATAACTTAGAACTCACCAGCATAAAGCTGACTTGTTTTACATGCATATCAGGTTGAATAGTTTGGAAAGAATGGCAAGACGGCTCGTGGCATATGTTGAATACTACCCTGGCATAGACTGGCTGTATTATATAACTGTTAGAAGAGTGGGCTATGTTTTAACGTGTGTTTAATATGTGTACCTTATTTTATGTAATCACCTTAAATTCCGCTGCGATAGTAATGTAATTATGGTTTAAGAACTTTGGGTTTGATGTTTGCCAACTGAGGTGACTCCCGGGACTCGGGGCCTCTCTTGTTGGTATCAGAGCCATAGTTTGAGAGATCCGGTCATTCCTAATGACTGGACTTAAACTGAAAATGAGACAGAATGATAAGAAATGCCAGTCAAGGGTAGTTTGATGCCACGAGCTGAATGTTATGTATGTGTTAAGACGTAGGTGCAAGGTTAGAAAGGTAGTTAGTGTCATGCACGTTGGGGTGATCGGACGGGAAACGTTTAGAGCCTATGAGTTGGGTAAATGGTTAATAACACTTGATCAACGTCATTAACGATTTACAAAGCTTATTTCGTGCTAAACTGATCCTGTACTGACTCATCAATTGTTGCATCCTGTAGGTAGTTAGATGGCTGGACAAAAGGATAGACCACGTTAGCAACCACAGGAACCTGAAGAACCACGTATCGAGAATGAAGAACCCGTCAACGAAGACGACCACGAGCCTAACGAGCAACCAGAAGATGAAGACGAGTTTACTCTAGAGCCTATCGTAGTGAAGGCTATTTCTGATGAGGTCTGCAAAATCATGGATGAGAAGCTGCCAGCCTTGATTACAAAAGCACTGAAGGATACTCTAAAAGACAAGTCTGAAGGAACTAAGGAGAGCACCAAAGAAGACGAAGTTGTGATCATCGGGACTAAGAGCGGTGATTCTATGTCAGAGAAACTGAAGGGTTGTGACTATAAGGCCTTCAAAGGATGCAATCCACCCTCCTTTGATGGTAAGAAGGATGCCGTGGCCACTGGGTTTCGGCTATGGAGGCGGTTATCGCTATCAGCGAATGCCGGGAAGACCAAGCTGTGAAATTTGCAGCTCATTCATTTACTGAAGAAGCTCTACATTGGTGGAACACTATCAAGCAGTCAAAGACCACTGCTGATGTGGAAGGCTTGAAATGGGAAGACTTGAAGGAATTAGTTATGAAACACTTTTGTCCGAAGAATGAAATTGATAAAATTGAGCGGGAATTCCTGACATTGAAAGCTGGACGTATGAATCATCGGCAATACACTTCAAAATTCAATGAAATGTCAAGACTGGTTCCTCATTTGGTAAACACAGAGGAACGCAGATTGAAGTTATATGTGGAAGGACTACCACCAAGGGTTCGAACACATGTGAAGGCGCATGCTCCCAGAACTTTTGAATCAGCCGTAGAAATTAGCGGCATTGTCTGGGATGATGTATTGGAAGCTGAACCATTAAAAGAAGAACCGAAGCAAAAGTGGTCACCTGGATTCAAAAGAAACAGAAACGACAAATCAGGACCCCCTATGAAAAGAAATAGAACAGAAGAATTTGAAAAATGCCCTAAGTGTGGAAAGAGACATGGGGGAGAATGTCTTCTGGGGACTACTTTATGCTACCGTTGTGGAAAAATTGGACATTTCTCGCATAATTGTCCAAGTATGCCAAAATGTTACAATTGTGGTGGAATCGGTCACGTGAGCAAGAATTGTTTTAAACCAAAGACAATACCTACGGAAGTCAACAAAACTGAAAGTAGCAAGGGAGGTGAGAAGCAAAAGGCAAAAGCTCGTGCCTTTACTATGACTAAAGATCAGGCAGCCAAATACCCTGATGTGGTGACAGGTACATTCTTGATTAATGATATACCTGCTTCAGTGCTATTTGATTCTGGTGCAAGTATGAGCTTTGTGGCTATTACTTTTTGTGATAAACTGCACGCAAATGTTAAAAAGATAGAACATGCCTTTAACATAGAAACTGCGCTTGGTAAATCGACTAGAGTAACGGAGGCCATTGATGATGATTGTTACATTTATATAGAAGGTCATAGATTCCCTGTTAAGTTGTTTCTGATTATGTTAGGAGGTTTTGATGTAGTCTTGGGCATGGATTGGTTGGCCAAACATGAGGCTAACATTGTTTGTCGACGAAAGATGATTTTCTTAACGGCTCTTAATGGGAGTTCAGTAACGGTTTACGGGGATAAAGTGTTCAACGTGCCTAAAGTCATTTCAATGATTAAGGCAAGTGAATTTATGAGGCGAGGGTGTGGAGCTTATCTGGCCTACGTTATCGATAAAGAATCTAAGGTAAAAGAATTGGAAGACGTACCCGTGGTGTGTAACTTTCCTGATGTATTTCCTGAGGATTTGCCAGGAATTCCACCTGATCGGGAAATTGAATTCCAATTTGATGTGGTGCCAGGAGCTCAACCGGTCGCCAAGGCACCGTACCGTCTGGCTCCAACAGAACTG
Organism: Mikania micrantha; assembly: GCA_009363875.1. Taxonomy (NCBI): domain Eukaryota; kingdom Viridiplantae; phylum Streptophyta; class Magnoliopsida; order Asterales; family Asteraceae; genus Mikania; species Mikania micrantha. The sequence goes on along the minus strand of CM018698.1, from coordinate 52,798,368 downwards.
AAAGAATTAATGACCCAACTACAAGACCTTCTAGACAAAGGTTTTATACAACCAAGTGTGTCACCTTGGGGTGCACCAGTGTTGTTTGTTAAGAAAAAGGACGGAAGCATGAGAATGTGCATTGATTATAGAGAATTGAACAATCTCACGATAAAGAACAAGTATTTGTTACCAAGAATTGATGATCTATTTGACCAATTGCAAGGGGCAAGTTGGTTTTCTAAAATCGATCTCAGATCAGGATATCATCAACTAAAGGTGAGAGAACAAGACATTCCAAAGACAGCATTTCGCACACGTTATGGACATTATGAGTTCCTTGTAATGTCTTTTGGGTTAACTAACGCTCCTGCAGCGTTTATGGATTTGATGAATCGGGTGTGCAGACCCATGTTAGACCGATTAGTGATTGTGTTCATTGACGACATCTTAATATACTCAAAGAATGAAGGTGATCATGCGTGTCATATCCGGGAAGTACTAGAAACGCTAAGAAGAGAAAAGCTTTATGCCAAGTTCTCCAAATGTGCCTTTTGGTTACGAGAAGTGCAGTTCTTAGGTCATGTTATTAGTCCAGAAGGCATAATGGTGGATCCAGCTAAAGTAGAAGCAGTAATGAAATGGAATCCTCCATAAACACCAACGGAAGTTCGTAGCTTTCTCAGATTAGCAGGTTATTACAGAAGATTCATTCAGGATTTCTCTAGGATTGCTACACCGTTGACAAAATTGACTAGGAAAGAAGTAAAATATGATTGGGGTCCAACTCAGGTTCAAGCTTTTGAAGAACTAAAGAAGAGATTAACCGAAGCTCCTATTTTAGCATTGCCGGATGGTAATGAAGACATGGTTGTATACTCAGATGCGTCTTATCTAGGCTTGGGTTGTGTACTTATGCAAAGAGGAAAGGTGATAGCATATGCCTCAAGACAATTGAAAACCCAGGAAGCTAATTATCCAACACATGATTTGGAATTGGCTGCTGTGGTATTTGCTTTAAAAATTTGGAGGCATTATCTATATGTAGTCAAATGTACAATTTACACGGATCATAAAAGCCTAAAATACTTCTTTGAACAGAAAGATTTGAATATGAGACAAAGAAGATGGCTTAAGCTGCTAAAGGATTATGACTGTGAGATCTTGTACCACCCGGGAAAGGCAAATGTGGTGGCCGATGCTCTAAGTCGCAAGACGGAACACCCTGCTATACGAGTTAAGTCTTATAGTTTGGTAATAACACCAAATTTCCTGAATGAGCTCAAGGATGCACAGAAGGAAGGATTAAAGGAAGAAAATGTGGGATTCGAAAGAATCTTTGGTCAAGTTAAGAGTCTAGAAGAAAATGAATTTGGTGTTAAGATCCGATTTGGTCGAATGTGGGTTCCACGAAACGGGGACATCAGGTCAAGGATTCTAGACGAAGCACATAAGTCACGTTATTCTATTCATCCTGGTGCAACAAAAATGTATCAAGACCTCCGAAAGGATTATTGGTGGCCAGGTATGAAGTTTAATGTAATGCAGTACGTAAACAAATGTTTGACATGTGCGCAAGTAAAAGCTGAACATCAGAAACCTTATGGTTATGTGCAACCTCTAGAAGTCCCAGAATGGAAGTGGGAGCATATCACCCTGGATTTTATTACCAAGTTGCCTTTCACGGCGAAACGTCATGATACTATTTGGGTGATTGTAGACCGATTAACGAAAAGTGCTCATTTCTTGCCTATACGTGAGACTTATACATCAGAGAAACTGTCCGAATTATTCGTGAAAGAAATAATTACAAGACATGGAGTTCCAGTTTCTATATTGATTTTGGTGGTAGCTGGGATGATCATTTACCATTAGTGAAATTCTCATACAACAACAGCTATCATGCTAGTATTGGCATGCCACCATATGAGGCATTGTACGGACGGCGTTGTAGGACGCCTGTGTGTTGGGGAGGAGTAGGAAAAAAAGAAGTGGGAAGTAAAGCTGCAGTAATTGATTTGACTGAAAAGCTCCAGCTAGTTAGAGCATGAATGAAAGCTGCACAGGATATGCTGATAAAAGACGAAGACCAATAGAGTTTGAGGTAGGTGATCAAGTACTATTAAAAGTTTCACCATGGAAAGGAGTTATTCGATTCAGGAAAAGAGGAAAGTTGAGTCCGAGATTTATTGGACCTTTTCGAATAATGGCACGGGTCTGTAAGGTAGCCTACCGATTAGATCTGCCAGATAAACTGAGTGGAATTCATCCGACATTTCACGTTTCACATCTGAGAAAATGTCTAGCAGATGATGTAGCATATGTGCCTTTAAATAATATTGAAGTTGATGAAAGGTTGAACTACATAGAAGAACCAGTTGCAATAGTTGACACGAAAGAAAAACAATTACATAACAAGATGATTAGACAAGTTAAGGTCCAATGGAAACACCGAAAAAGATCTGAGGCTACATGGGAGACTGAAGACGAGATGAAACGACTCTACCCACATTTGTTTGAAACGTAACCGGTTTCGAGGACGAAACCTATTGTACGGAGGGTAGATTTATAACAGCCGAAGATTTAGCACATTTGATCGCGCATGAAATCCACGTTGATTTGACAATCGAAATTATTACAGGATGATAGTACGCGAGAAAAGGTGAACGTGGGCGAAAACCGTGCGCGAAACGGAGTTACGGATTGTCCGGAATCGCGAAACGAAGATAAAATTGAAAAGTTGATGAAAATGTCCTGGGTCGGTACGCCCCGCGCCACACGCTGACCCTAGGCGGTACGCGCGGAGAACAACGAAAATATCTGGAAATCCTTACCCGCGCGGTACGCCCCAGACCACTGTTTGGCTTGGGGCGGTACGCCTGACGTTAGCAGATCGCAACATTGGCTTAAAAAGTCAGATTTCATCTAGAAACTTGATCCTTATTCATCCATTCGACGATTCAGCACCTCACCCACGAAAAATCACCTTCTAGGCCATCCAATCTCTATTTTAAAGCCTCTAGATCACGCGGATCGCATCAAGGATCGTTAATACAAGTCCTGATCGTCTTTTTATACGCAGAACTCCGTCGGAATAGGTAACGGTTCATTCTAACCTTCTAGATTGATAATGATTGATTAAATCTTGTTTTTGAACGTAATAATATAGTTAGGGTTGTTGATTATTGCCTAGATAATGGCTAGGATTGATTATAAACGAAGAACTTGAACTGTAAACGGGTAAATCTTTGTTTTGATCCGTTGTAATGCCCAGTTTGCATGGAATCATAACAGTGGTTATAATGATTTAAACCGTTTGATTATGACCATGTAGGTGATGAGTTTGATTAATCCTTGACATGCAACGTGAAATCCAAGTGTTTGAAGTTAATCACGATCATTAACATACTTATTGGAACGATAATCTGATGTTTATGATAACAATAAGATTAGTATGTTAAACATGGTTATTAAACCTATTCTAATATTACGTTGTGATATTTCATGATATCTGGGTAATCAATAACAAGGATTGATCATTTCTAAGTCATTAATCTGTATAGGAACCTGTTTTAGTGTTATAATCAACAACATTAACTATTTGATTAATCCGAGATTATTCTGACTAATCAAGTGTGTTATCAATCTAATATCGGTTTGATGACTATTAAGGCAATGTCTTTGACATTGGACGTTCAGAAAGATTTAATCAGTAAGTAAAACATAAATAACTTATTAAACGTAACCTAGTGCAGAGCTACGCCATTAGCACCATTTTGCTAGTGATCTTGCTACTGTGAGACATCAAGGGAGCTCTTTGTAGCCCTACTTTAAATGTCTTATCATTTTGGGCTGGCATGCATGTTATGAAATTATTTTATGAAAATGATTGTTTTACCTAACTGCGGTCAGATAAAAGAATATGTTAAGGTATAGAATGTTTTTATGTAAAGAATGTTTTCAGGTAAAGAATGTTTTAAGTCTCAACTACAGTTGAGAAGTAAATGATTTTTCAAAGTCTCGGCCGAGGCCGAGCAGAGAATATGATTTTCATGTCCCGGCTGCGGTTGGGCAGAATTTGAGCACTACGGTGCGGCAAAGCGTTTATGTTAATGATGGTTCATATGATTTAAACCATGTTATGTATGAATGATGTATGTAAAGAAGTATTGTACCGGTATGAGCTGTCAACTTCAGTTGATAGTTAAAGAGTCTTATGGAAACACAAGCCTGTCGACTGCGTGTCGCCAGTTGAGGAAGTCTTATACATGTATGAGCCTGTCAACTTCGGGTTGGCAGTTGAGGTGTCTTGTATTTATACAAGCCTGTCGACTTCAGGTCGTCAATTGAGGTGTCTTGTGCTGCACAAGCATGTTGGCTTCAGGTCAATAGTTGAGGCTAAATTTCCTGCACGATGTGATTGATGTTATGATGATGTGTATGAAATGAATTTACGTTATGATGACATGTATGTTATGTATTTGAATTATGATATATGATGATATGAATGGATAAAGATTTGTTTAAAAGTATAACTTAGAACTCACCAGCATAAAGCTGACTTGTTTACTTGCATATCAGGTTGAATAGTTTGGAAAGATTGGCAAGACGGCTTGTGGCATATGTTGAATACTACCCTGGCATAGACTGGCTGTATTATATAACTGTTAGAAGAGTGGGCTATGTTTTAACGCGTGTTTAATATGTGTACCTTATTTTATGTAATCACCTTAAATTCCGCTGCGATAGTAATGTAATTATGGTTTAAGAACTATGGGTTTGATGTTTGCCAACTGAGGTGACTCCCGGGACTCGGGGCCTCTCATCTGGCCTATGTTATCGACAAAGAAGCTAAGGCAAAAGAATTGGAAGACGTACCCGTGGTGTGTAACTTTCCTGATGTGTTTCCTGAGGACTTGCCGGGAGTTCCACCGAATCGGGAAATCGAATTCCAAATTGATGTTGTGCCAGAAGCTCAACCTGTCGCCAAGGCATCGTACCATCTGGCTCCAACGAAGATGAAAGAATTGATGACCCAACTACAAGACCTTCTTGACAAAGGTTTTATACGATCAAGTGTGTCACCTTAAGGTGCACCGGTGTTGTTTGTAAAGAAAAAGGGCGAAAACATGAGAATGTGTATTGACTATAGGGAATTGAATAAGCTCCCGAAAAGAACAAGTATCCGTTGCCAAGGATTGATGATCTATTTGACCAATTGCAAGGGGCAAGTTGGTTTTCTAAAATCAATCTCAGATCAGGGTATCATCAACTAAAGGTGAGAGAACAAGACATTCCGAAGACAGTGTTTCACACACGTTACGGACACTGTGAGTTCCTTGTGATGTCTTTCGGGTTAACAAACGCTCCTGCAACATTTATGGATTTGATGAATCGGGTATGTAGACCTATGTTAGACAGATCAGTGATTGTGTTCATTGATGACATTTTAATATACTCAAAGAGCGAAGGTGACCATGCGTGTCATATCTGGGTAGTACTTGAAATGCTAAGAAGAGAAAAGCTTTACGCCAAATTCTCCAAATGTGCCTTTTGGCTACGGGAAGTACTGTTCCTAGGTCATGTCATTAGTCCAGAAGGCATAATGGTGGACCCAGCTAAAGTAGAAGCGGTAATGAAATGGAATCCTCTGAAAACACCGACGGAAGTTCGTAGCTTTATCGGATTAGCAGGTTATTACAGAAGATTCATACAGGATTTCTCTAGGATCTGCCTCAGGGTTTTGAATCTCGGTTGGTTATGGTTGTGTGATGTTACACGGGTGTTATCAGGTTTTTGTTGGATATGAGTATGTATGTGCTTCCGTTGCCTTAAACCAATGTTATTATATAGTAAGTTTAGCAAAACCCTAAAACGAACTAATTAAATAAGAGAATACACTTTTCTAAGCCGAGCAAATAAGTTATCTTTAAGCATAACAAGAATGCAGAGATAAAAATGATCAAAATGAGTGGAAGCAAAATTTCGAAATAGAGCTCCGAATGAAAGTTACGACAGACCGAAGTTTCGAGCGGTCATCGTAAATCTGAGCATCTTCATGACATAATTAGAAAGGCATTGGATAACCGTGAAACTAGGCAAATACGGTGAGCAAAAACGGAGTTTATATTAAGCGGAATCGTGTAAACAAGTTTTAAAAGTTATCTGTACACCTATACGCGTGTTAGCTTGAGACGTGTCAAGCATGGGTGTAAGTAGTTAGGATAAATAATACACGTAAGAACGCAGTTCAATCTAACCACTAGCCTTATTAGGTTTATATAAGAATGCTTGAATTATGTGTTAAAGTAATAATGTTATACAGGTTGTTAACAATTCCTAAAGCCGAGGCTAGTTTGGAAATTGCTGTAAGTCAAGCTTTGGATTAAGGTGAGTTCTTTGTAGCCCTATTTTAAATGTTTTATCATTTCGGGCTGATATGCATGTTATAAAGCTATTTTATGAAAAAGAATTTTTAACCCGACTTTGGTCAAGTAGAGAATGTTTTAAGTCTCAACTGCAGTTGAGAAGTAAATGATTTGGAAAATTTCGGATGAGATGTAAAGAATGTGTTAAATCTCAACTGCAGTTGAGAAAGAAATTATTTTGAAAGTCTCGGCCAAGGTTGAGTAGGAAATGTGGTTTTGAAGTCCCGGTTGCGATTGGGCAAAATTTGAGCACTGCGGTGCAGAAAAGTGTTTATGTTTATGATGGTTTAAATGATTTAAACCATGTTATGTATGAATGATGTATGTAAAGCAGTCTTGTACCGGTATGAGCTGTCAACTTCAGTTGATAGGTAAAGAGTCTTGTGGAAACACAAGGCTGTCGACTGTGTGTCGTCAGTTGAGAAAGTCTTATGCATGCTTGAGATGTCAACTTCGGGTTGATAGTTATAGAGTCTTGTATATATACAAGCCTGTCAACTTCGGGTCGACAGTTGATAGTTATAGAGTCTTGTATTTGTACAAGCCTCTCGACTTCGGGTCGTCAGTTGATAGTTATAGAGTATTGTGCTCAACAAGCCTGTTGACTTCGGGTTAGCAGTTGATTGTAAAGTTTTCTTCACAATATGATTGATGTTATGATGACATGTGTGTTGTGTATTAGAATTATGTTATGTTTTGTGATGATATGAATGAATAAAGGTTTATTTAAAAATTTAATTTAGAACTCACCAGCATATAGATGACTTGTTTTACATGCATATCAGGTTGAATAGTTTGGAAATGATAGCAGGATGACTTGTGGCATACGTTGAATACTACCCTGGCTTAAACTAGCTATATTATAGAAATATTAGAGATGTGGGTTATGTGTTAATGTTTGTTTAGTATCTAGATATTATTTTATGTCATTACCAATGCTTTCAAACTTGGACCGGACCGGCCGGCCGGACCGGGATTCGGTATCTTTGGCGGTCCGGTTGTGTTTCGAGAATTGTTTTGGAAGGAACCGGGCGGTTCAACCGGCAGCCGATGGGCCAACCGTTAAACCGGCGATTCGATCGGGATCTGGTACAAAATCATGATCTTAAATCAACACACTCGAAGATCCGGCAACGAAAATGATGAACCGATCGGTTGGTGCGGCGCTTGTTGTGGTCGACTGGGTGTCAGCAGCTCTGGTTGGTGCGGCGGATGGCGAAGGGCGACAGGACGAGAGCAGATCCGGTTGGTGCGGCGGTGGTCGGTGGGGCGAGATCAGTTCCGATTGGTTCGACGGTGGGGGGAGGAGCAAGATCAGAACTGATTGGTGCGTCGATTGGTGCGGCGGTGAGTGACAGAGTATGATTAGAGCCGAGTGCTGCAGCGACTGCTGCGGCGGTGGGTGACCGAAACTAATGCGGCGATGGGTGACAGAAATTGCGGGGTTAGGGTTTTAACTTTAGAGAGAGAGTGTGAGTTTTTGAAAAAGCCTAGAAAACTTGAAAAGCTAGTAAGTATTAATGTGTAAAGCTAGATATATATTTATTTCTAATATATGCCGTTCAACAAAAAACAATTATATATGAATATATAAATATGTTTCTATGTAATATATATTTAATACAAATATATCATATATATATTATAAATATATTATATAATATTTATAACATCATCCGGTTTTTAAATCCGGTGCAACCAGTCCGACCGCTGACCGGTAAAGAAACCGGTTCGACGTTTAGTTCGGTTTTAAAAACACTGGTCGTTACCTTAATTTCCGCTGCTATAATAATGTAATTACAATTTAAAAAGTATGTGTTTGATGTTTTACCAACTGAGGGGACTCCCGGGGCTCGGGGCCTCTCATATCAACAAACCAAAGAGGAGTTTGTTCAAGTTTAAAAATTCAAGAAAACCAAAGATCCAACAATAAACAACAATTTAGCAGGTGGTTCATGTTTAACAATAGTGCAAAACTAAAGAGCATTGTCTCCCGTTTAACAATTCAAGAAAACCGAAGATTCAACGACTAATACCAACAAAAAAAAACTCAGCGGCATACCTACATTGTTGCCCGGAGGGCAGCCGCCCACCGTGAAGTTTTTATCAATTAGTATATATATGTTAAAATCTCGATTGCCCTCAAAAAATTTTGTAATCGCCCCCAACAAACTTTTGATTTTCTGAGTTTAATTAATAAAACTAAGTTGAAAATTGCCCAACTAATAATTTAAACCCAATTTAAAATCAAGTTTAATATTAATTTCAATAAGTCAAACCACCACTTGCTCATTATAAACAATTTTATTATTAATATTTAATTAGGTTGTTCATGAGCCTAACCAAACCGAGCACAAGTTTGCTCAAACTCGGTTCGTTTCAAGTTGATCCGTTTTATTCGGTTCAAATTTACAGGACCGAGCGAAACATAAATGCTCAAACTCAGCTCGATTTATAATTGAGCGCTTGGTTTTGCTTGATTTAAAAAATTAAAACTTAGTATAAAAAGTTAAATTGTCGCCCATTAAAAAACAACAAAGAAAAGATATATACTGAAAGTGATTGTTTTAAAAGTTTAATTAGATACTTAAATTTAAATTTTTATTATATTGTTATGTTTTAAATGCATTATACAAACTGAGTTTGAAATATATATATTTACTTTCTAAAGACTTAAGTATATTTCCTATTTTATGCTAATTATCTATAAAATAATTATGTGTAGATATATGTATATATATATCTATATATATTAATAAATATTCGAGCAAAATCAAACGAGCAACGAGCGAGCTAACCTTTGTTCTTGCTCGGTTTGTTTATAAACCTTACCGAGCCGATCGACTCGTTTACAATCGAGCCAAAATCAAATGAACTTATTTCCGAGCATTTTTTTGTCAACTTGTGAGTGTCGAACTATTTGGACAATCTAATTTTAATAACCTATTAACATAATACTTGAAGTTAGATTTGAGTAATCGGATTGCTTATGAGATTTTAAGCGATAGTTGTATTTGTTTTGTATAGAAAGAGTTACTTAGTAAAGTCTCTCTATATATTGTTTTGAATATATATAAAATAATAAAAACCATACTTGAAAACTATAGCTGAAATGTTGATTGTGTTTATTAACATGATCCGACCCGTCTGACTCAACCCAACATGAACACAAACGTCCCTAAAAAACTTCCGCCCCCCATGAAAAAAAATTCTCGGTCCGCCACTGCAAAAACTAATACATGACCACATGTGGTTTGCACAGAGGGGTAGCCGATGGTTCACCAGGGTAACTGATCGTTTGTCGAAGGTGGTTTGCGTTGAAGGATAGCCGCTCGCCGAAGGTGGTTCGCGCAGAAGGATAGCTCTCCAAAGGTGGTTCACATGGGAAAATCGATGATGTGAGATTGTTCACCGGAGGGGGTGAGTTTGTTCACCATAGGGGGTTCAACGGAGGCACAGGGTCAACGAAACTAGGTTTTTTTCAAGACGATGGGTAGAGAGAAAATGGGACGGTTGGTGAAAATAAAAGAGGAGGGTATTCAGAGATATTTTTCATTCAAACTTGTTTTTTAACTTAATGATTTAGAGGCTTTCAAAATCATTCAGATGCATTCTTTATTTCAACCAAAACACCCTAACTTCTTATCAGTTCAGATGTAACCTCTTAGTGGTTCCATTCAAATCGTACCAAACAACTCCTAATTGAAGTATTTTATTCGTCGTTAACACACAATCTTATGTAACACCTTAATACATTTTAAATTCATAAAAATATAGACTTTAATACTATAATTAGTAAGACAAAGTAACAATGGAGTATAATAAACTCATAAAATGCAAAAATATTCAAAAATAATCCAAAACAATTTAAATCTAGGTTCATAACTTAAGTCACTATAAGAATGCCGGTCTTAATGTCATGGAAAAGCTCTAATACGCAACCAAGAGAGCTCACATGCTTTTAGCCTAAACCTAAAATTAGCAAGTTGTATATAAATGAAATTAGTTTTGCTCAGTGAGTTTTAAGTTTTAAGATAAATTTTATGATTAACACACCATAATACAATACACACCAATGCATATATCTTTGTCAATACACAAGGTTATAAGGACTCGCTAGCATTCCAAGAACAAACCTAACATCAAGTAATGGCACTATCATGTGACTTCATATGATATCTCATATAAAGAACCTGTTGTTTCCTTGTAAAGAGGATCTGTAAGTATACCCATTAAAAAGCACTTGTAACTATGCCTCGTAAATGCCGTTCAAAAAAAAAAACACTATGCCTCGTAAAAAGGACCCGTAAGTATGTCCAATAAAAAGGATCTATATAACCCAACCTGTGCATGACCAATTTTCTATAAATATATACTTAATTTAACAGTTAGCATTAATTCTCTATGGTTACATATCCCTTTTTTTTTGAACGGCAATTTGGATCACTGACGGGTCATAGACCCACCCGATCATATCCACGCCCCATAGGAGGAAACCCACCATAGGTGAGAGAAAACCCCCTAACCTAGCATGGAACCCCTATTTTGTCCATGCCAGGATTTGAACCCGTGACCTCCCCAATATTGAAGCCACATGGTACCTCCCTTCAACCGCTTGAGCTAAGGATCATTGGTGGTTACATATCCCTAAAGCATGTTCATCAATTGCCATTCAATAAAACATGAAAGAAGATTAGAGAATCACTACAATTAATGATCATATCATCAAGAACATGATTAAATCTTGAAACTAGTGAGTATCTTTATGTTATTGATTGATGCTTATTTATGTTTATTTGATTGAATTGATTAACTATCCATTTATGATGTTGAAATAATCAACATCATAATAAGTTGTCAAATGGGAAGACTTCATCAAAATAGGACTTTGTCATTTCCACCAACTCAACACGTTAGCTACAATATTTGTGTTACCGAGATGATATAATCGTAATAGTCTATAATCAATTATGACCATTGTTTTCATCTTATGTTTAATTTCTCCTATTTGAGAATATACCTTAAACTTTTTTGACCATTGTTGATTATGCATTTAACCTCATACAAGTAGTGCCTGTAATTCTTTAGAGCAAAGACCACAACTTCTAGTTTTGAACCCTAAATGCGACAATTCGCTTCGCAGGGTTTTAGTTGTTGGGAGGCATATACTATCGCCTTACCACATTGCCTAAGAACAAATCCCAACTGGCTTCTACTTTTGTGGGATCTACCATTATACCAATTGGGTTAATTACATGACCCCAAAAATTGGACTTCACCCAACAAGAATGCACATTTAGAAAGCAAGGCACACAATTTTTCTCTTTTCACACCTTTAGCACTTCTATAATTGGCAATCATGATCACATTCGCTTAATCAAGATGCCATCAACAAACTCAATGACAATATGATCCAACATAGGTCAAAACACTCGCTTCATCTAATCCATAAACGTTACAGGGTATACATAAAACCGAACAACATTACCAGATACTCATAATGCTCACAAAGTATGCAAAAAAGCAACATTTCGTATATATTTTCCCATACTTCAACAATTGATGCCCTAACCTATTGTTGATCATCGAGAACCATCTAGCTCTCTAAAATCGATCTAATAAATATTATTAATCATAAGTAATGGGTACTTGTTCTTCATTATCAGTTTGTTCAATTCACTATTGTTAATCACATATGTATGCTACAATCCTTCTTCTTTACAAATAGAACTAAATCATCACAAGGTGTGATACTTGCTCAGATGTAACACTTATGATTAAACTCTTGTAATTTGGTAATACGTTCTTTTATTTTTGATGGAGCCAGATGATAAGTATTTTAGCAACAGGCTAATATCTAGACATTAGAGCTATTTTTAAATTCAATTTCATCATTACATGATATGATGGCACACTTGATAAATTTGCTGAAAAGACATCAAGGAAGTAACGCACCATAGGAACATTCTTAAGTTCAATACCCTCAACTTTAACTTCAATAACGTATGCCAAATAAGCTCCACCTGCTCACTACATAATCCACCCCCCCAATCATAGAAATAATTTGGGGCATGAAACAAGTTTTTTCACTAAGAACATAAATATAGTTTCCATCAGGATATTTAAGATGAATTATATTATCATTACAAATAATATTTTTCTTAAAAGTATCTAGCTAGTCAACCATGAACACAAGATCAAAACTACATATAATATTTTTCTCAAAAGTAGCTACCTAGTCATCCAGAGTACAAGATCAAAACTGCAACTTTGATTATAATAATTGATTTACCAGAAGCAACTTCTACATCAAAAGCATCATATTTAGGTTTAGAGGTCATTCTTAACAAAGAGTAAAAATAATAGACATAAAACTTAGAAACAAAAAAGAAACATGCATATCATTAACTTTGAAACTACATGACAAACAACAAATTTCACAAAGTCATAGATTTGTGATAAAGGCAAGCAAATCTTTAACTAAGAATGCACCTAGCATGACATCAGGGCATTCCTACTTCTTTCCGAGAGATGTTGAAAGCTCTAGTCTTTGCTTTTGTTTATCTTCAACTTTTAGATTAGTGAATTTTTAACAGGACCCGTGGGTTAAATTTTGGTTAAAGGGTGAGCAAAAACTGAACTGTTAACAAAACCAAAACGTTAACCGATGAAATCGAACCAAAAGTAGCCAAATTAACATTAAAACTAATTAACTTAACAAAAAAATATGGTTACAATTTTGGTTTTCTACCCTTGTTTAATTGATATAACCAAAACCAAATCAAACCATATGTATTTTCATTTTTTTTTTTTTAACTATTTTTATTGATTTCTAGCTTTATACCTACATGCTTTTTTATTTTCTTTTCATTTCTTTTGTATCTTTGGTAACCATTTGATTGAATGTTATTATTAAACTTCTAAATTGGATAAGAAAAATTTAACAAAAAAAAATGTTTATGTACACTATACAACCTATTTTCTTATTATTCCCATAACCTTACTCATATAACCAATCCATAAACATATGACTAGGTACGTTGAAACCGAACAAAAAAAAAAAGACGAAACAATTGTGTTGGACAATTAACCAAAACCAAACCTGAAATTATTGAAAAAAAATAAAACCAAATCCAAAGCTTAGTTACAGTTTTGGTTATGGTTTCTTTAATAACCGACGATGGACTATCGGTTTTGATGGAGCCTCAAAACCGATCGAAACACGCTTCTCATGATTGAAATTGTGATCATGCGATTATATGAACACGTGATAAAGTATATATTTAGTCAACCAAGGAATAAAGTATATATTGAATTGATAGTATGATTCAACCCTTGGTTTTGTCCAACTCTAAATGAATGAATGAAGTTATCCGACGTTGTTAATTAGTTGTCATGACAAAGATATCTCACCAACATCAATTATTTAGGTATTCCATACTATTTCACCACCGATAATATCACCAACAAAATATCAACTCAATAATTAAGTAACCTTCAAGGACTCAAGTTTGTCGTCTTATTTAAGTCAACAACCAGATGAGTAACGCAGTTTGAAGTCACATGTTTTAAATCACATAAATTACGGGCTATTACCTCTCTCTTTTATAAATATATATAAGCATTTAATACCAAATGTATTACAGTCTAGTGGTATCTTGGTGACGGGCTAAGGCTCAGGAAATAAAATGGTTCTGGGATTGAATCTTATAAGAAGTTTTCTTAAAGTATTAGGTTTCTTGCATAACTCGTGACTTGGTAATCAAAAAATTAGTTGTTCAGAAAATATATGTATTATATATATAAAATTTAATGCAATTCGAAGTTTGAACACATGCGAATGTTTATTATTATTATTATTATTATTATTATTATTATTATTATTATTATTATTATTATTATTATTATTATTATTATTTGTTGATGAGCTTGTATGTCCTTTTAATACTATTATATTGTGTGATTCCTTAATATTGTGCTGTGTGAATTATGAAGACTATTGAAGAGGCTATGCATGATGATTTACAGGTAAAAAAAGAAAAACTGTATTTATATATCTCGAGGGCTAAATGATTATTTGAGTGGTTATCGATCTTAGAGGTCGTCAACGTATCCAGAACCGGTAGGTATGGGGCCGTTCCGGGTTTTTAGAGAAACTGGAACCGGTCCCACCCTTAAACTGGTCAAACCCGAACCGGAACCGGCCAAAACCGGAACTGGAACCGGCAAAAAAGATTGGAACCGGTCAAAAACCGGAACCAGTTCTTGACTTTGTTGACTGGAACCGGAACCGGTTCCAAAAAAAAAATCCTGTTTGGCCACCTTTAGGTTATCTAAACATAAGAATTGTCTTCAAAGAAACACCTTTTGGTTAACAGCATTTACGTTCATCTTATTTAATATTTGTGTTCTTCTTTAGAAAATTCTATCAATACAGTCCTTCTAGTTTAAACAACTAACAATTTTGACTTCAAACCATAATTATTCTAATAGAATCACAAAAGTTGGTTGAGAGCCAAAACTGTTAGAATAGTTTTATTTGGGTCAAAATCTTTAGTTACTTAAACACAGGGACTGTATTGATAGATTATTTTATTTTTGGTTGAAATAATTAAAACACTTAGGCCAAATGGGCCAAAAACATAACTTACGCTAGAGGTGTACAAATCGGGTTTTTTTTGGACCCGGTTCCGGTTCCAGAACCGGTTCCGGTTCCAATCGGTTCCAGTTCCAGTCAACAAAGTCAATACCCGGTTCCGGTTCCAGTTCCGGGTTTTAACCGGTTCCAACCGGTTTTTGACCGGTTCCGGTTCGGGTTTTGGCCGGTTCCGGTTCGGGTTCTGGCCGGGTTCAGGTGGAACCAGTTCCGGTTTTCCGGTTTCGGTTCCGGTTCCGGTTTTAATTTGTCTGAAAAACCGTACCCGTTCGTACCCACCGGTTCGGGTATGACCGGTTCCGGTTCCGGTTCGGGTTGTCGGTTCCGGTTCCGGGTCCGGTTTTTTTGTACACCTCTAACTTACGCTATATATAATTTAACTAGAACTGTTATATTATTATTTTTATTTAAATCTTATCTTCCAAAAAGTCTTGCATGTTTTATTTTTTTTGAAATAATAAAGATAGTAGATATAAAATTCACTTGAGTTGCTGAATATAAGAAACTGTGTTAAATAGTATAAAATTTACTTGAAAATTATAAAGATAAAGTGTTATCTTACTCTCATTGCACTCCAGTACTCCACTTTATATCATTCAAACATGAAAATAAACAACCTTTCACATCAAAATAGATCAAAAGTATAAAATTAGATTAAATAGGAACACATGCAAGGGCTGAAAGTGTAAAATTAGAAAAATAATTTGTAGCATAGAACCAGGCAGCAACCAAGAAGTAACAAATGAGGAGGGTAACGTTCCTTTCTCAGCGTGCTGTCCAGATCACTCTCGCAATGGCAATTTGGTACCCACACCGCAATGTATAATATCCAAAAAAGCAAAAATCGAAAAAATCTGAAACTCGAATCGAATTTGAAACAAAAAACCGACTGTAAAAACTTATTCAGACATTCGGATCAGTTCCTATCCGTTGCCAAATTCCATAGTTCATTTTTCCTATCTATTATCAAATGGACATTTACATATTTACTCTTGTTAACTTATAAAATTACATATTTCTTCAAATCATGCTTTAAGAGCATTGTACGTTATGAATTGAAAATTTGTACCTTGAAAAATATGTTATTTACAAGTTAGTAAGAGGAAATATATAATTCTCCCAATAAAATATGTTAATTCATATATATATAGACACACACACACACACAAAAATCATGCATATTCGGCTTATTTAGATAAATTTGAATTGGGCTAAACATATTTCTTATTCGGATCGTTTTGGATTTTAGATAGGCTTTTAAGAATCAAAAATCCAAATAAACCAATCCAAATTAACCGAAGAAATCATTATCCAGTCCAACACAACCTTTCCCATACAACCTTAGGATTACTATAATTAAAGGATGGGATAAAGGAGTGACTTGGAGCTAGTTTATATTAAAATTTCATCTAAAATATAAAGATACTAAGAATATATAATACCAAATTGAATGTACATCTTCTTTGTTATAAAAGTCATGAGTTACAAGATTGGTCCTAATTATTCATTTAAACATAAAATAAGTGGTTTATTATACAAAAGAAAAACATTAATTTTTCTATCTAAAATGATTAAAATATCATTTATACGTTTTTTTGAACGCCGATGTTCTTACGTTCCACGTATGTATTCTTAACTGGGTCCATCATGCAGAGGTAAGACACACGCCTCCCAGATGGGCAGGAACCCCGTGAAATAGGTAAACTTTCGCCCTCCATTAAGATCAAACCCTTCATAAAACTGAAGCTGACACTTCATCTAGTTTCCTTTAAACTTGCTTTCAGATGGATTTAAACCACTAACCTCCACTGTAAAAGAAAAGAGCTCTAACCATGGCTGAGTTTCCGGGACAAATATCATTTATACTTAAAAACATGTTTTACTATGTAGATAGTTAATTTCAGAAAGTTACACATAGGAACAGGAACCTAAGAAAGGATATTTTTGTCGACAACACCTATAGAAGTCGATGAATTAATGGATAGATGGCTTTGAAAAATATGAACACTCCACGTGTGGTTAGCCCCATCGTGACCCGACCCAACGTGTTGTCAGCCTCATTATGAGTCGTGAACCAATCATGCATTCTAACTATTTAAACAAGTGACTCTAAATGATTGGTGTAAACAACTACTTTACGATTTTAGTAGAGATTTTTTCGAAAAGTGTGTCATAGGAAAATATATTTACTAAGACTGTGCGGTATGCGGGGTGAGTGGGCGTGGGGAGGGCGTGGATCGGCGTGGCACACCGCCCCCTAGTGGCGTGAGAGGGGCGTGAGAGGAGGGGCGTGGGTCAAGCAACGGGCGTGAGGCTTAGTCCTACCGTTGGAGGGAGCCGTTGGTGAACCCAAAAAAAAAAAATTTTTTTTTACCTATTTAAACCATTCAAACATTAAACCCAAAAAAAAAAATTTAACTTCCCATTTCAAACATTCTAACACAAAAAAAATACCCAATCTTCCCATTTCAAACTTTCATAACCAAAAAATAATTTCTATGGATCCCAACCAAAACCCAAATTACTATAACCCAAACACTCCACCTAACCGAAACCCGAACACGCCACCTCCGAATTGGGTCTTTAGCCATTCTCCAATAAATCCTTTTTTAGATTCAAACTGTTATCGACCGAATTTTGATTCAAGCCCACAACAAGAGTTTTATACATTCGCCGATTATGGTTTGAGTCAACAACAGCACGGGTTTGGACAATTATCTCAGGATGAAGTTATACCCGAGATCCAACCCACTACAAATGCCGGTCCAAGCACGCAATCAAAACAAAGGCGTAGACACAGAAAGAAACAAGCTGGGGATACCGAAACCGCTGTGAGAGGTTCATCCCGTATAGAAAAATGGACTACGAAGGAGGAGTTTCAACTTACAAAAGCTTGGATCGATGTGTCGAAAGATCCAATTGTTGGTAATTACTTTCCTTTTAGGTTTTTAAAATTGTTAATATTTTTTTTATAAATTGTTAACATTTTTTATTAATTGTTTATAGGTCGTAACCAAAAAGGACCGGACTTTTGGAGTAAAATCCGAAATCAATTTTTTCAAGCCATAGGTCGTGGGGAATATCGTACAAACGATATGCTCTCTAGCAAATGGCGTGACATGAACCTAAAGTTAGAAAGTTCAACGGTATTTATTCCCAGAAATGGCAAACTCGTCGGAGCGGCCAAAGCGACGCGATGATCGAGCTCGAATCGGAAGATCAATACCGGGAAGAGTTTAACGCCCCCTTCACGCTTCAACGGAGTTGGGAGCTTATGAGGAAATGTCCGAACTGGATTCGAATCCCGACTGTACAAACGTCGGCCTCAAAACGATCAAAAGCATCGTTAACCGATAGTCCCGGCACGTCGGATGCTCGAGTGAATATAAATCTAAACGATCTCGACGAAGAAGAAGAAGACGACGACAACGAGATAGAGGATTTGACTCGTCCGACCGGGAGAGATCGCGCAAAAACCGACCGAGCAAGGGCGAGACGAGACTCTTCATCTCAAACGACCCCGGATTATAACCAAGGAATAGAACACTTATCTCAACGAATCGGTGACTTTAACGGATTAAAACGGGAACGTCAACGGTTGGTAGAGTTACAACTTCTATTCACCAACACCGAACACTTAACCGGGCTCGACCGCGAAATTACCGAGCGGGAGAAGGATAAAATTCGTAATAAATATAGAGATAATTAATTTGTATTTTTTTTTATTAATTTGTATTTTTTTTATTATTTTTTTTATTAGTTTGTATTTTTTTATTAATTTTTTTTATTAGTTTGTAATTTTTTTTTATTAATTTCTAATTTGTTTTTATTAATTATATCTCAATTTAATTTAAAAATGAATGATGACGTGGAGTGAGTGGGTAATGGGGCATTTTCACCAAAATGGTGAGGTGAGTGGTTGTGATGAGTACTTATGTGGCGCATAGGTGGAGTGAGTGGGTCACTTGGCATACCTTATAGTCTTGTTGATCGAAAAATATAATATTTATAAAACCATTATTTTATTGGTTCATTGATTAGACCGGCCGTACTGAAGTTAATAAACAGGTGTTATTATAAATATTTTATATACCTATTAGTGTAGAAAACATATATACGTTGATGGATTGAATGTTTATATATAGAAAAAAAAAAAAAAAAGAAACCATTAAAAGCGATGTAAGTAACAACTATTTCTACCATCGAAATCATATCGTTCAAGAAGTATTACCTTCGTGGGTTGGCATCGACCCTTGATTTGGTTTCATCTCACTGCTTAAACTCACTGTTATCATTACCAACAACTACAACTTTAATTCCGCATAATTGAACCTCACCTCTTTTTTCCTTTCATTATTGTTTGCAGTTAACTAATCCGTCACTTTATACTTTCATTAGTCAAATTTCGGTCTGGCTGTGGTTGCCGGTCACATGTTTCAACCGCTAATTGCCAAATCCGGTCGGTTATTTAATGAGTGGAATATGATAAAGTTGGAATCGATATCAGTTGACAACGGAATAGAAAATTGTTTCTAGAGATTAAATTAATTGCCAAAGAAAAGAAACCTCACTCGGTAAACTGAGTTCTCCAAAGAGCCGATTGAATCGTGATGTTTGATTCATCCGAGAGTTGGTGATAGAGCCAACGGATTCAAGAAAAAATCATGAACGAGTTTTCATATCTTATTTTTCACAAGCTAAAAATAAAAAGCAAATATGTAATCATTTATTCACGCGAAATTCGTAAATAATTTTGTAACAACGACATTTTGGCAAATAATTCCTTCAAAAAACCTTAAAAAAACGCAATTTTAGTATAAAAGGTTTAATTTTAGAAAGTCGATGAACTCTTTTTTTAAATAGTAAACTCACAGGACTATTTTACTTTTATGCTTATCTAAAATATATTAAAAATAAACTAAGTATAAGTTTGAATGAATGTCTATTATATTAATTTATTTGGGGATGACGTATGTCTCCTAAAACACACTCGTGTGAATTAACAATTAGATCTGGCAAAATGGATACCTGATAAGACACGATAAGATATGCTTAACAAAAAGTATACTATGTAAATCTATACATTTTTTTAAATAATAAAAATTATGTAGCTAGACTTCATCATTTATCTTTCTTGTTGTATAAAACATTGAGCTGTCAAACTAAAATCACCAAACCAAGTGTTAAACAAGTCATTTTCATGTTTATATTTATATTCATTGCATCGTCTCTGACCTGTTAAACAAGATAATACCAGTTTTGACAGTCTTAGCTAACACGGCCACATGTTCACATAAACGCCACTCCTCCATCTTTCGAGGATAAAGTGAGGAGGTCGTGCGTGTGAAAGCAAACCTCTATATACCATTGCCTTAAAACTCACCCTCTTTAGAGTAATGACTTGAAAGTACGTTAGATGATATCACGTAGCAACAGGGCAGTGTCAAGCTTTTCGTGACCCAAGACAAATGCAAAATTTAGCGCTCTTTTCAAAAATAATTTTTTGCTTAAATAAAAGAACTTGGTTCGTAAATTCTAAACATCATAAAAATAGGTTAATTTGTTTCGTACGTAAGTTAAATCATAATAACAGTTAATCAATAATAAATATAATTGTCACTTTCACTACCAAATACAATCTGTAAAATTTTATTGATTATACTAGTGTAATTTCAATATAAGAAAAAGTAAAATTTAGAATTATCATTGGTCAAAATATTAGCATTGATTATTATAGGTCAACAAGATTATAAAAATCAAATTTATTTAAAAGAAATACATATAAACAATAAATGATATAAAAAAGCATACTAGAAAGTAAAATACTTACTTCCTAGTAATAATTTATGACTATATATCTCTTTATTAAGCAGTTTGATTACCTTTTTAACCACCAAAAAACTTGTCTAAATCATTCACTTATATCATTATAAAATTATAAAAATATTTATTCCAATGCCACGCAAATGTGAACCAAAAACCCTAAACTTTGTTTTTTGAGAATATAAAAGAGCTCTATATTTTTGGATATTAAAAATAACAAAATAAATAACATGGATAATAATCAAATAATCGGGACCTTAAAAGGTTTGGGGGCACTAGGCCCTTCCCTCCAAAGCGAAGCCGGTTCTGCATATCACACTCACGTGAGCAAAAGCACATGCTACATTTAAAAGACAAAATTTATTGGATTAAGCAACTCTTTTAGTTGTGCCGACCTCACTTTATTGGTTTTATATACGTCTCATAAAATAGGCAGGTTGACTCGGATAACAGATTAAAATGATTCAAGTCAGGATGTGTGCTGATCATAATATATTTTAAGCAAAATCAATTTGAGTTTGAATGAATCGTTTTTAAAAAAAAAACATTAATTTAGTTTAAGTTAAAATGAGTTTTAAGTAAACAAATAGTTTATTTGCATAATTTTTAATAATTTTATCAACAAATGTATTGTTGATATTTCTTAACCATTTGAATCTACTTTTATCAACTTCTTATATGTTATGATATTATATATTCCAACCCAAAAGACAATAATTGTTCACTTAAACCAACCCTTATCTTACTTCGGATCAACATTACTATGTCTAAACTTTTATGATTAAGCAACTCTTTTAGTATTGCTAGTTCACTTCAAAGTAAATTAGGCTCATAGATAAAATAGTGGTTTAACACTTTAACCTAAGGTTTTCATAGCTTTTTCTGTGGCCATTTTAATGTTGATGTATGTATATTAATTGAACTATATATGTTGAAAAGTTTAAAATAATTAAATAAATGTGTATTGTATATATGTGTTAAGATATAGGCAGATTAAAGATATATTAGTTTTTTTTTCAAATCATCATTTTAAAAGGAGGGAGATGAAACATGTATATAATATGTTTATAAGTTTTTAGAGCATAGTAGATTTGTTTTGTTAGTTGTTGGTAATTATATTATTCATAGCTTCATGTTGTTGGTATATGTGTCCATGTGTTTAGTGTTAGTAAGATCTGAAATCATAACCCATTTTATATTTTATATGTATGATATTGATAAATATTCATTATGGATCCGAACAAAATATGTAATTCAATTATTGGTAGCTCAATGATGGAGTTGGCTTATAATCAGAATGAAGTATGGTGTTAAAAACATAATCTACATGTCATATCAACTTTAATTGCAAGATTACATATGAAGCATCCAGAATTCTAGATAAGTTTTAGTGATTTTCTCCATAAAATTTGGGTTTTCACACGATACATATACATACGCATACACACACACATATGTGTGTGTATTTGCTTTCAAAATTTCAAATGAGCGACTCATATATGATTTAAGAGTATTTTCTCTAAAATTAGACTTTTACATGATACAATCGTCATATGTGTGTGTAAAAACACACTCATGTGAACAAGGTATCAACAATCCGTGATAAAAACAGTTAGAAAAAAAAACACACACACAATAGTTTGACAATGAAAATAGAAGGTAAAATAAAATAAAATAAAATTGTTAAACATTTATAAAAAATATCATACGAAGTAACTAATTAAATGAGTGGTCACGTTGCGAAATAAAAAAAATTGCATTATCATACGAAGTAACCCGTTTAACTTTTATATAGTTAAAATAAAAAAAAAATTAACCTATTTGTCGTAAGCATAAACGGATTGTTAAAGGTGAAACTTCGTTAGTGTTTTTTTATTGTATTTTTCTTACAATAATTTTACCTCCAAATTGCATCTATAAAGATTTAAACAAATATCCTTATTAATTGTGACGCATATCGGCAAGCATCAATGCTATACGTAGGAATGAGGTTAACACTAGCGATATAAACGAATCAAGCAGGCTCGTTAGCTACTCAGAATTAGTTTTTAGAAAACTTGAACAAGCCGAGCCTAAATGATTCTACGCCCAAGCTAAGAAATATGGCTTATTTAATTATAGAACATGAACTCAAGCTTTACATATTGAGTTGAAGCCAGCTTGTAGGCCTAAATGAACTATACACACCAGTATGTAGGGCGGACAATTTCAGACACGAACACGTTAACACGACACGACACGACACGACTTTAACATGTTTCGTGTTTACCCTTAACATGTTTCGTGTCTAAAACAGGTCGACACGTTAAGACCTGATTATTTTTCGTGTCTAAACAGGTAAAACCCGCTAAGACCCGTTAAGACCCGTTAAGACCTGTTAAGATCTATTAAGACCTGTTAAGATCAGTTAAGACTTGTAAACACCCGTTAAGACCTGTTAAAACCTGTTTAAAATTTAAAGTAAACAATATAATAAAATATATGGCCATATGTGTAACCGATTAGCTTTAAAAAATTTCCAATTGTCTAACCTTAGTTCTTTAACAGGTTCCTTAACAGGTTCTTTAACGGGTTTTAACAGGTTCTTTAACAGGTCATTTATCGTGTTAATTCTTAACAGGTTCCTTAACGGGTCTTTTCGTGTTTACGGATTTTTAACGGGTCGTGTTCGTGTTTGAAAAAACAGACACGATAAGAATTCGTGTCGTGTTCGTGTCTTACCAGTTCGTGTTTCGTGTCTTAACGTGTCGTGTCTTAACGGGTCGTGTCTGACCCGTTATGACAGCCCTACGGCAGTATGGTACATGCACGATGCAACAGGAAACAAAACACTTACGTTGGGTAATTTTAAAGGTTTGCATAGTTTGACTTTGAGTTATAACCATACAAAAGCAATTTTTTTAATTTAATAGTTAATTAAAAGTGACTTTCACTTCAAACATAAAAGGTCAAATGAACAAATAATGTTAATAAATGACTCATTTGTTTTGATGTATATTTTCTTTTATAATTATTTTATCTCACTTCAATTTTTAAAATGTACCAATCTAAGACAAAGTGAAAAGAAAAGCTAAACACTTATGTTAGATTTAAAAACTTGTATCATGCATGTGATATGAAAGTTATAAAACTTTTAATTTTAAAAGATATAATAAAATTACTATGTTGTCGTTCTAATATTTATTTTATAGTAGTAGTGTGTGATTATATGAGACTTATTTTATTAAGTGTATTTTTTATATTTAATTATTTATATATATAAAATTATGATAAAAATGTTTAAATTATATATTTTTAGTTATATTTGAAAATATTATTATAAATGTATATAAATTTGCTAATTAAAATAAATAAATTAAAAATAATAAAAAAATAAACGAGCATACCTGAGCTTAATGTTAATTTACGAGCTAAGCTTAAACTTTGGAAATATAACTCTTAACAAGTCGAGCTAAGTATCTCTCATATAAATCGAGCTAATCTCAAGCCTTAACGGGCACGGCTTGGTTCATTTAATCCCTTAGTTAAACCAAATCATTTATAGCCCTAGGTATCTTACCAAAAAAATATCAATAAAAAAATAAGCGAGTATAAACTGATAAAACACTGGCTTTGTCGGTTTGGTACCAATGCCAAAATAAAAAGATGTTGATATCAAAGGAATCTCAATACGAGTATCGATATTATTCAATCGGTATCAATACTGAGTATAAAATACTCATCCTAAGTCATTATTTTAAAACCTAAGGCTAGTGTATGTGTATTAACAAAAGAGGACCTATCCTTGATGGTTGTAATCTTTCTACAATTTTATTGTCCCTGAACATATTCACTAATTAATAATTGAACGAGTTAGATTATTGAGTCGATCTGTAGGGTTTACTTAACAAGTCTTTGGTCATAATTAAGTAATTAACCTTGAAATAATCCCCTAATTTGATGGCACTTGTATTGAAGGGAATTTTTTAAGGTATTTAATTAGAAATTCACGTGAGGGTTTGACTAAAATTTTTATTTAATTATTTTGACATGTATGAT
This sequence comes from Mikania micrantha, assembly GCA_009363875.1. Lineage (NCBI taxonomy): Eukaryota > Viridiplantae > Streptophyta > Magnoliopsida > Asterales > Asteraceae > Mikania > Mikania micrantha. The sequence continues at coordinate 52,773,444 of CM018698.1, read as the reverse complement.
ACTAATTTACGTAAATATGTTGTTGGTCACTGTTGCCCATAATTATATAAAAACACGTATATATAATTGTTAAATTTTCAAAATTCTTCGTGCAAAGACTTGCAACTACAATGAGAACATGAAAACTGTCATTCTTCTAGAGGCTCGTTTTAATAACTTTAGAATTACAAACCTATACTGAACAGTAATTTAAAGTGTTTTTTTATTTAAAGTATATATAGTGTTTTTTTTATCATGATGTGTCTATATTTGTTTTAAATTAAAACATTAAACAAAAATTTTTTTGATGTATTGGTAACATATGGAAGCTTAGGGTCTTCTACTAGAGATGAGTAAACCGGCTTGAAATGATAACCGGAACGGGTCTAGAACCGGTTTCTAGACACGGGCGGGTTCGGTGGAACCGGTTTTTAGGTGGACTAGTTCTAGAATTTGAAAATCAAAACCGGTAGAACCGGTCCGGATGGGGTCAAGTCCAGAACAGGGTACACCAACCGGTTCCTATTATTTTTTTTAAAATTCAAAAAGTATATATGCATACATTAATACTAAACAAAAATTATTTAATAACATAAATAAATTCAAAAAAAATAATATTAATATTAAAAAATGCATTATTATTTATAATAGTTTTACAATAAATTACATAAATTACATAAAAATAACAAATAACAAATAAATGCTAAAAAACATAGATACATCATATTTTAAAATCGGTTTTGAAATGCTCAAGATTTGGTGAACAAAGCTCGTGTTGCACCACTAAGGCACAGTTTGTTTTTGAAGAGATAAAACGTCTGCAGTCTGCGGACCACATTTACAGCAGAAGAACTGGACTAAACGTCTGCAGTCTGTAAGAAGAAGATTGTTTGTTTTTTAACGTCTGCAAACTGTTAAAATAATCGGAAATTTAAATAAACTGATTTTTTTTAAACTAAAAGTGTTTTTCAAAATTGAAATTTAAATAATCTTATTACAACACTTAAATTTTTTTCATAAAACCACAATAACATTTATTTAAATCAATCATTCCATGTTTGCATTAACTTCTCAGCAATTTTATCTCGTAATCCAGTCATATATTCTCTGTCTGATGTGGTTCCATGTGCTTCAACCTCATCTTCATCATCATCAACGTGTAATTGCTTCTCGATCTTTTAGTCCATTCATTCGAAAATACAAAATGTATGCATTAGTCTAATTGCTTCCATCATTAACATGGCAACAAAAGCAAAATCCTTTTACAATTTTCATCATGAAAGTTACCAGCTATCAAACATCCATTTCAATTTTGAAGTTGAACTACGATCCTGTCGAAACAGAAGCAAAATCCTTTTACAATATCCCAAATTTCCCTCAAATTCAAGACCCTAATCCAATCTTCAATCATTTTGTATTCTGAATTGAGCCTGCTAATTGGTTTCCTGACAAAACTAGTTCTGCTAGACTTGTTAAATTTCCTAAGGGTTCCGGAATGATTCCTGTCAACAAGTTGTAATCAAGATACAATGCTCTCTTGGATGTTAGCGCTCTAGAGATGTTGGGATTTCACCACTTAACTTGTTGTCGTTTAAAATTAGTCTCTCGAGAGTCGAGACCATACCAAGAATCACAAAACATACATCTTATAAAGTCATCGGAATCAAATCGATGAAAACATAAAGAAAAGAATAATCTCACCGATCACTAGACGGGGGTGGAGAGACGGTGGTGGATCGCCGGTGGTGGAGCGCTGGTGGTGGTGGAGGAGGTCACTTGATGGAACAATTGGCAATTTGTGTGTGTGTACGTGAGCAAGTCGCCTCTTTTTGTAAACCTAGAAGAGGTTTGAAGATATGAGAAGAGGTTGTACAAAGTCTGCAAGAAAAAGAGGTTTATAGACATTTTTTTAATGAAACGTCTTCGGTAAAATAAACACACTTCACCTGCCCGTGGTCTGCAGGGCGCAGACAAAAGAGGTTTAGAAGCTCTTTTCATAAAAACAAACACCACCTAAGTTAATAATATGTGCTACACATCTACTGTGAAAATATATACTGTTGCAAAATGGTGTGTATTTTATTTTTAATATTTCAATCACAACCGTGTTGTTTGAAGCATTATCAAATGTATGATTCCGGTAAACGATGTGAACCAAACCAAACATCCGTGGTCAAGTTTACACCAGTGTTTACTTTTCAAAAAATAAGACCAAATTTTTTTTTTGCATTGTTCCACATTTTTAAACAATGACTCCTTAGTATCCTTCGACTTACATGATTGTAACGAGGCTGAATTGTTTTTCGAATCATGTTTGTTGAACGATCGGTTGTCGAAATGTCCAGACGGCAACGCCTCTTGAATCACGAACTTCGTCATTCTATCACGAACCTCATCTACGCCATAGTGAAAAATTCCACCATCGTTACCAATTTGTGTTTGTTGACTTTTCGGATCATTCTTTAAAACCTTGCAAAATGGTTTAATAATATGTTTCTTCATACTCGAGTCTTAATATTTTTCTCTCTATTTAGCTTGAAACCTTATCGCCTCATTTGTGGTGCACGCATATAATGTATATATGTGTGGGTCATAAAGGGGTTAAAGTAAAATTGCACTAATTTTAACGTTATTTTACTTGTTATGTGAAAATAACGTTAAAAATGTTAGATGATTAACCTCAAACGACAACTACGAGCCGGGACTCCTTCGGAGCAGCCTCTCTATCCCAACTGTGATAGGGGTAAGGTTTGTGTCCATCATTCCCCCTCCAGACCTTACTGAAAAGTGAGAATATACTGGGTAAGTTTGTTTGTTTGTTTAGCTTGAAACCTTAAAAATAATAAAAAATTAAAAATGTATGCTTGAAACTCTTATACATTATGCACCATTGATGGCAGCAAGTGTATAGTGTTGAACATTCATTGTCTAAATTTCATCTAATAATATCTGAATAATTAATTGGGTCATGAGATAAAAGACGAAGAAGCTCATAAGTTATTGACTTACGCTACCTTATTAATATCAAACCTGACCCACAATGTCTGTAGGTGATGCCTCCACCCACCCTCTTGAAAGATGAGTAGTACACCCGACTTAAATGCACGAACATTATGTATATCTTTATACTATTTGGGGAATTCACAATGGAATCTCCCTATCGTTAATTATATACCACTTATATTTTTTATAATTACATGAATTCAATTACGTGTGGTAAACTCTCGAGTCTCTCTATCACCCAACTAATTAGCGAAAACAAGTTAAACACGACCGCACAAGAAAATGTGTTTATGACCTAGAGGTGAACAAAAAAACCGGTTTCGGATCTCAAACCGGTCCAAACCGGATCTCAAACCGGTTTCACCCAAACCGGTTTCCAAACCGGTCCAAACCGACGGTTCGGAATAGGTTTGACATCCTTATCTCCCAAACCGGTTTCCAAACCCTCCAAACCGGTTTCAAACCGATCCAAACCGGTTTTATAGGTTTGACATCTTCAATCTCCCAAACCGGTTTCCAAACCGAACCAGTTTCCACCAAACCGGTTTTGACCACACGTTGACCAAACCGGTTCGGGTCCCAAACCGAACCGGTTTGAGAAAAAAAAAACCGGTTTGAGCACCTCTATTATGACCTTCAAGAAAAACCAGCTCATTTAGGAGCCCATCAAAACTCTCTTCATTTTGAAAAACTTTTAAAATTCCTTCATTGATTTTATAAAATTTTATTTTAATAATATTAAGTTTTTAATATATAAATTTTATTTCATATAGATTATATGTTATCTGATATTTCCTAATATATTGTGTTTGCTTATTAAAAAAACTAATCATGGGATATATCAACTGATGGTAAAATGCTAATATCGTGAAAAAAGAAACCGACATTGACACATTATATAACAGTTTTTATATGTGTTTCAATCTTCATAACCGTGTCATTGTAACTCCATGTTTTCCTTTTATATATTTGATCGTGTTAATGTCCCCAAATTAACACGCGTAACAAAGTTCTTAAATATGCTGGATTGTGAGATATAGTTTTTAACTTATATTTTTTTCTTATTAAATTACATTCAAAATTATTATATCACAAGGTATATGGCAGAATAGTGTTTTCTATCTACATTTAAATCTTCGTCACCGATATGTCACGACTTCATTTGTTTATTTTGATTGTATCGACATATTACAACACATGAGTTGTAATTGTCTCGTCTGGTCATAATATGCGAGTAATTTTGCTCGTCCATATAATTAATTAATTTACACATTCATCTAAGAAAATTTGTTCACTTTTAAAAACCCTCAAATCTAATGCTCCATATTACTTTTTTTGTTTTTCTCTACTCATGACGACTCAAAAATATAAGATAAGGATAAATGGTAAAACCTTGAATATAGGGGCTTAATTTTTCACATAATCTGAGATTATAAGATATGAGGATTGGGATTCTAAGAGAAAATAAATTAATTTTTTTATTATTATTTGGTATAATGAAGGAACATCTATTGTGATTGTTCTTGTTACCCTTTCATGTCACACTACCCCCAACACCCACCCCATCCTCCCCAAGGCATCCTATATAAATAAACCCCGTCTATCATGTTCTACCATCATATTTCAACACAACTTTTATAGAACAATAAGAGAACACCATTGACATATCAAAAACTTTCTTGAATCATTTTTCGCTTCTAAAGAATTTTCGCGAGGCTCGAGTTTCATCAGTTTAAAACGTCGTTTCTTCGGTTTTAAAGAGAAATATAGAGATGAAGATGATGATAGGAAGCTTGAAGAGAAAATTTTCAAGCAAAGGGCTTGGAGGAGTTCTTAAAGAGCATAAAGCAAGGCTTTACATTATCAAGAGATGTGTCATCATGCTTCTTTGTGACCATGATTAATATATCCAATCCCCTTGATGGGACTTGCTGATCAAATGGTTAATTTGTAAATAGAAATTAATTAGCCTGAAAGAGCTCAACAATTTTGTAACTCTATTCGTTGGTAATATGTTAGTTTAATTATTCATTTTTTACCACATCATGTGATTTTGGTTGCAGATTATTTAATATTTCAGCTTGTTGGTTGATATTATACCTTCAAATTCATGTAAACATAAAACTTATTAAATTTTCAATAATTAATTAAAAATCTACTGATTTTGTATGACTCAAAAACCACAATTTTAGGGAACGTTTGGTTTGAAGAATTCAATGAAATTGGAATCTGTATATACCATTTTGGTTCGAGAATTTTGTTATGAAAATTCCATTTTTAATATGTATGGTTGACAAACGAACTGAAATAGTAGTTAATTCTCTCAGTTTTTTTTTTCCGATAAAGAAATTCACAATATTTCAAATTATAGAAGGAGTTCAATCAAAGGAATTAGAAAATAACAATATGTATAAAAGTTATGAATGTTTTAAAGGGAATAAACTTATATTACTTAACAAGTTGTATTTACACACATATAATCTGAATTTAATGTTACAACCAGTTACTTCAATATAATAGCCAACACTTTAAAAAAAATTGACAAAATTATACCTAAATTAAGAGTAAATTACCAACATGGTTCTTGTGCTTTGCTAGTATTTTACTCTTAGTCCTTAGCTTTCAAAAAGTAACCATATGGTCCCAAACTTTAAACATTTGTAACATATGCATGTAATCTTTAGGTGAGTGTAATTTGGTCTAAAGTTTGGTGACCTAAGAACTGTATGTGTTACAAATAAAGTTTGAGGTCATATTTATAATTTATGAAACCTAAAGACAAAGAGTGAAATAGTAACAAACCACATGGACCATCTCGTCAATTTATTCGTGAATTAAAGATTGTAATGAGTTGAGTTGATACTGTATTTTAATAAAAACAAACAATGTTATATAAAAGTTATAAAGTTTTAAAAATAGAGGTAAACTTTTTTTACATAAAATTTTATTAATTTTGCAGAGGGGTGTTCATCGGATCGGATAACGGATTATTGGGGTTTTCGGATCGGGTTGTTTGGATTTGAAAATTTTAAGAACTTATCTGAAACCCGATCCGATCCGAAATTTTTCTATCCGATCCGAATCTACTTGAATAACCAGAAAAACCCAAATAAAACTTATTTTTCATTAGAATAATCCGAACAACCCGAATAAATAGGGTTTATTCGGGTTATTTGAATTGAATTCGGATATCCAATCCGAATGAAGAGGATTTTGGATATCCGATATCCGATATCCGATCCGAATTCGGAAAACGGATATCCGGTCCGAATCTATCCGAATATCAGAATCTTTAATTCGGATCGGTTTTTTCGAGTTTCGGATATGATTCGGATTTCGGATTTTTTACGATTTCGGATTTTTTGAACACCCTTAATTTTGCAAATTTCTAAATTAACCTTCAGTAATTCACAGACGCTCATTTTGTTATAATTAATAGAGGTAAATGCCAAAATGGTCCTTGTGTTTATATCAAAAATGTCATTTTAGTCCCTAAATAAAATTTGTTGCCATTTTAATCCTTGTTTTTTAATTTAGTTGCCGATATAGTCATTCGTTTAAATTTTTGTTGCCATTTTAATCCTTATATTTGAAATTTAATTGCCAATATAGTCCCTAAAATGGCAACTAGAAGGACTATATTGGCAACTAAATTAAAACACAAGGACTAAAATGGCAAAAATTTTTATTTAGGGACTAAAATGTCATTTTCGATATAAACACATGGACCATTTTGGCATTTAACTCTAATTAATATAAATAATCTATTTCAAAGTACATCATTTTAATCAACCAATTAAAATGAGTTAATGAGTTAGCACAATTAGTAGGTTATCATTTAAATCATCTTCTCTCTCTATATGTGTGTGGATTATATCATGTAAAAACTCAATCTTAAAAAGAAAACTCATAAATTCGATATAAACCCTACTTCTGGAATCTGGGAAATAAATAGGTGGTCCATATTAACCCACTTTTAAATTGATTTGTTTATTCAAACAACAGTTTTTTATTTGATTTTGATGTAGATCACTTGTTTATTATTTAAGAATCTAAATGGGTAACCCAGAAAGAGTACGTTTAAGAGTTTTTTTTTCTTTAATATCGATTTTTCACATGATATAATCACTACATATACACGCACACAAAGAATTAAATGATTTCACATTTTTTCTTAGAAACAATTAAAAAATTCATGAAATGATATTTGACAACTTTAACGAACTTCAATTGAACTAATATTGGATGTGTTGGAACTGTCTCGTCAAAATCTTTGATCATAACTTTTAGAGTTTAGGAATTAGATTTTATAATTTAGCTTAACACTTAGTTTTAAAGTTTAGCTTTTAGGTTTAGATTTAGTTTTTGAGGTTTAGCTTTCGGGTTTAGAGTTTCCTTTTGGGTTTAGGGTTTATTTTTAAGATTTAGGGTTTAGCTTTCAAATTTAAGATTACTATTTTGCTTTTAGCATTAGATTTTAGGTTTAACTTTAGAGTTCATCTTTAGTTTTTAGCTTCAGAGTTTATCTTTAGTATTTAGTTTTAGGGTTTCAACGAGACAGTTACAACACATTCAAAATAAGTTCAATCAGAGTTTGTTAAAGTAGTCAAATGTCATTATTAAAATGTTTATTGTTTTCAACAAAATCGTGTTTTTGATGGATCTCATCCCCATATATATGGGAAAAATTTAATAAAAAAACACTATTTTGACTAAAAAAACTAACGATAATTTTTTAAACAACTGAAAATCAACTCAAACAAGCTTCAATTAAGGTTATTTCAGCAGTGTTGTAATTGTCATGTCAAATCTAAAACCACAAAGGATATGGAAATATGTCAATCAAGATTATGTTATCATCATATAGCAAAATTGATAGAGATTGAATTAGGTAAAAAGGAAACAAAATGGAAACAATTCATGATTTACCATTCAATAATGAACCAGTAAATATTCAAGAATATGGTATTTAAGGAAAGTGTGAAAACATGAAAGATTTGGTTCATGTTCAAGATAAAAATCCGTGGTACAATAATACAATTCGCAACTATAAAGTCAAAGAAGATAATCTATTTAAAAGAAAGGAAGCCAAAGTTTACTAACAAGAAAAAGAACCTATAGTGGCAACAAAAATCGCCACTATCGCTAATGGACAAAAAATCGCCGCTAAAAAAGTGTCACCGCTAAAGGTCAGCATCGCCACTAATTTGCATTAATCTTGGCTATTAGTTTACATTAATTTTAACGGTCGGATTTGTACCCGGATGAATCTGCTTGTGCATCACCGCTAATAATCCAGTCGTCACTATTGGTGTCGCCACTATTGATCATTTTTCTTGTAGTGGCTACTACAACATGCTCATGATAAAGACAATGAAGCACCAGATAATAACAAAGACAAGAAAAAGAATCAAACTGCATGCGAAGAAGATCTAAAGAAAGTCAATGATTTCATTCTTCTTGATAATGGAACTCTTAAATCATGATGGTGTTAACGACATGAATTAAAAAATTATGAGGGAATATTAAATTATAATTCTTTAACCAATGTGATTCAAAGTTAACCAGTCGTATACATAATTGGTTTAAAGTATATTTTTAATGCTAGTTACGTAAACAATGTAAGGTAAAAGGTCCTAGATATCAAGAACTAAACTTTAAAACTAAATTGTAGTTATAAAACACATGAACGGTGTATGTTTTTTTTGAACGGCAGTTAAACTGTCTCGTCGTGCTACCTTCAGTTATCTTGGCGATAGATAGCTAAGATCGATTCCTTGATCTCCGACCTTGAGACACGTGTGCCCCTAGATGCGCGGGAATCGGATGGAATCCGTAAACCCTCACCCCCCGTTAGGTTCGAACCCGGGATTAAAGTCCTGATTCGTTCCTTCAACTGGATATCCATTAAATTGCACCCAACAAGGTTAGAACCCAAGACCTCCACATTGAAAGGTTGGGCTTTTTACCAGTTGAGACAATTTTGTGGATATGAATGGTGTATGTATCGTTCTTATGTACCAAATCAGAAGTTCATGTTCCAGAAACTCATGCATGTTGACCATTCATATTCTTGATTGTTAGATTTGGGTAATCAATCAATTGAGCCAACATGACTTAGTTGTCTTTTGTTAAACATGCAATAAAAATGAATTTTAAGTTTTAACCAAATTAACCTCTTTTTCAACAACATTTTTTTATCATTTTATTTAGTATTGGACTTGGATCCTCAAATTATTTTTTAAGGGCAGTTTCTTAACAACCACATGAGCATCATTAGAACAAATGTTGTAGGATCATGTTATGCAATTAGCACAACACTTACAACATTTATCTTCTACAAGATTGATAGATGCGGAATCTCTAGCAACCTTCTTATCCGCCTATCAACTAATAAGCAATTAACAACAGAAGGAATTCTTTCAAGCTCAAAGTATATTTTACTCAATTGCCAATTGTACAAAACAATAAGCACCAGCATAAGTAAGCTGGTTTTAAGTTACAAGTGAATGATTATATTCTAAGAGCTACAGCTGCATCCTCGTAGGAATACAAAGCTGGGCAAACTATTAGAAAACAAATGAATGTTATAATATAATATATTGTTATAACTTGACTGACCAAAGTTATATTAATTACAAGTAATGCAAATAACTTATTTGACTTTTACATTAACTACGTATACTATAAAAAGACGTTAACGTCAAGTGTCTTCTGCTGTTCTGGTAAAAGTTTTTTGATGAGAATGTCTTCTGATTTGGTCTTGATGGTGGAAACCATCTCTTAACCTTTCTTGAACGAGACAAACATTAGCAGAAGGATATTCTCGGGAGTACTTCTTTGTATGAGAAGCTTTGAGCATCATTCTGGAAGCTTTGTGTTAGACATATGAGCTATCCTCTCGAAAGTATTCAGTCTTCCGAAGATCTAACATATATTCTGAAAGACTGATGACTTCTGAACGATAGTCTTATCCTTCCGATGTTCATCTTGGACATTTTGGGGATGAGGTCAGGGAATTAGAAAAGTTTGGAAAGCATCCGACTTTAGATTTTACAAATGTCTTTTAACTAGGTTTATAATATAGCCCACTAAGGCATCCAAATTAATTTAAGAAAAGATGAAATTTGGTGGTCAAACTAAAACTAAATGGTGGTTGCATGGCCATTTCATGATTGTCCTCCAACAGGCATATCCCAGAACCCAGATACGTTGAGAATAAAGATTGGGCTTATCGATCCATTCAAATCCTTGTATTCAACAATGTATCTTTGATGAAATATCGTACTCTTTATTTATAATAAGAATTGTCATTAAATCAGTATAAAAACATCTATAAACAATTTTAAAACCAATAAGCATGTGATTGACAATAAAAAAGTCAACTATTAGACTTATAACATAACTTCTAGTCTTCTATGGAGGTTTTAAAAAATTATATCATGAAGATCATATGTTAGTGTAAAATATACAATACGTTGATATTATGATAATTAACAAATTGAGTTGTATGTCAACCAAACATAGTGAACTTTTAGTGTTGAAACTAAATCTGAGACATTTCAAGCTAAACTTATATAAGTGAGGTTTATTTTTAGGAAAAATTCCTAAAATGTTAACATTTAACTTTTTTTTACTTCGTCTATCCCTTTTTTAAATGTTAAGAAATGCTCATACTTGTATAGGAGCTGACACATGTAAGTATAGGGGTGACCGCCAGTAAAACCTACAAATCAGAAAATGTAACTTGTCTTTTATGGGCGTATGCGCCCATACGCTCTAACAAGCGCCTATAAGATTTAAAATTCAACTTAATAATCTTACCAGGAAAATTATATGATTTTTATGCGGACATCTATACACACTTATGTTTACATGAGGAGGACTATGCACACATAGAATACAGACGCACGCCTCCCAAAAATAGGTGTATGCCTATATACACATACGTTTACGGGTGGATGTCTATACAAGTATAATCATTTTTTGACATTTGAAAGTTAAAGGAACAGAAGCAAAATAAACAATATGAGAATTTTCTCTTCCTTTATATAAACGCTATAGGTTAAAACAGAAAAAAAAAATGTTTAAAATATTTGAGTTATTACTCATGTTTTAAAACATTACTATGTATTCATTAGTCAATCAAGTAACAAACTACGAGTTAATTAATTTGAATAGAATATTAAACAATTTAATTAGTGAATTAACTTTAGTCGGTCAAACAATTAATTAAAGAAAAGTATTCAATCGTGGTGTTATGACAAGAAATATCTCAACAAACCTAAGTGTTCGTATAGTAGGTAAAAACGATATTATCAACACAATCTTATAATTGACAATTGACATCGTGATCAAGCGATTATATGACCATGTGATGACTATTTAGTCAACCAGGGAAGAAAATAGTGATTACATTCATGGGATTTTTTATCACCTGTCTTTCAAATTGAATGTATATATCTTTTATAAAATAATGATATTAAATACGAAGACAATATATTTGTTTACGATTAAAAAATAAATTTTTGAATATTAAAAAATTATTAATATATTTTTTGATTAAAAACAAATTTTTATAAATAGAAGACTTTTCTAAAATAGCAAAACTTAAAAGAAACAACTTTTTTAAAAAGAAGATTTAAAAATATAAAATAATTAAATTCGGACATTTTAAATATTGATATTTTTACGAAAAATGACATTTTTATTAATAAATATATAATATATAATATAGTTTTTTTTAACTTTTTTAATACAACGGGTATTAGCCTAATTGTAAATAAATGAACTTATCGATCTAGCATTGTTGCCATGAGTACAAGATATATTAACAATATCAATAATTTAGGTATTCTATACTAGTTCACGAGTGATGATATCACTAGAAGTGTTAGCTGTCTGGTTTTAAACCGTAAAACCGTCAAAATCGATCATTTTTTTGGTTTCGTTGACGGTTTTTTCTAAACATTTGATTGAACAGTTTCAAAAAAATGACACCGTATTAAACGGTTTGTTTTACGGTATCTTCAAAAACCGGTTATAAAAACTCTAACCGATGTATGTGTACACATACATACATATATAGGGGAATGTTATATTGTTAACCCACTTTTATTTTGTTAATACATATAACTCTGTTCAGATCAAGCCAAAACTTTGTTTCTTTTAAATATCATTAATAAACATGTACAACACTTTATCTTTAACTGTATAAGTAAATTCATCAAAATTTAAGATTTAAAAACAACGTAAGTTTTAGTTACAATAACAGCATTTACTATTTTTAGTACTATGTAACTTAAATTGTTTTTGAATCTTAAACGATGATAATTTATGCACACACATAAAAGAATAATGTGTTATATGTATACTAACAATATTCAAAAGAAAGAAAACAAATATTCAAATTGATTTTGACAAAAGTATATATACTGATTAACAAAATAAGAGTTGGTTATTACTAGATCACATCCATATATATAGGGATGATATTTTATCATGTGAAAACCCAATTTTGTAGAGGAAACCTCTAAAACCTATTTGGGTTTTCATTTGAAATCTTGAAAATAATTATATATTTCACATTAAAATTGAATAAAAAATTTAGATTTGAATAAACAAATTATGCTTAATGTGTTTTATGATTGATTACATATTTATATTCAAGATTTGAAATTGAAGGCCCCGATAACATTAAAAAGTTATCTATCTAGGATGGAGTTTTCACAGTATACACACAAACACATACACACACACACATACATACAGACATACATACACACACATGCATATATATATATATATATATATATATTTATTGAGTTCATGATTTATGAATTATTCGAATAAATACATTTTAGGCTTGGTGTAATTAATACGTCTCAAATCGTAATACAATTTGGTTTGACTTGGTTTTTCTTTTTAGCTGCCTCAAAAACACAAACCGTAAACCAAACTATTGACAATAGTTCGGTTTCATTTAGTTTTTATTTTTTACTATCCGTATCCGATTTTCATTATTAAAAAAACTGTTATTAATGATTTGGGTTATGATTCCACCTAAAACTGTAAAAACCGAACCGTTAACACTTTTAGAATTCTCCCCAAAAAATCTTATCTCACTCAACGAGGTGAATCCGGCCAGCATGTTGGATTTTGTGAAAGAGGAAAGGCCGCTTAAAAAATAAAAATAAACAAATAAATAATCAAATGAATATCCTCAGACCTCAAATTAAGGAGTCAAATCTGTCCTTTTATTTGAGTCAACAACTAATTGAGTAATATTAGTTCACATGTCCATTGCATTGTCAAAAAAATTAATCACTCTTTGTCTTTGTTAAGAATTTAGTTTTTGGAATATTTTTTGTACTCTCATGTTATTCTTGTTGTACATTGATAGATATCATATCAACAACTTGATGTTAGTGTGATTTGTGACCTTTGCTTAAGTGAGTGTTGTTAGGCCACATGATTGTAAGTTTTAACCAACGTGGGCTTTTTGTTTTGTTGGAACAATTCTAATTTAGTTCAGATGTGAAGTTAGTCACTTTATTTAGTGTTGGTTAGGGATTGGCAAAAAAAAACCAGTTGTGCAACCGGACATGGCTATCCTACCCGGAGCTGAAATGAAACAAAAATTGATCCTACCTAAACTGACAAGTATAGACAGGTCAAATTTCATTAAATATGGTTTTACGTAAACAAACCAAGCCAGGGTGGGCTTGGTTTCTGCATATTTACAAGACGAGTCATGCGTGAAAAGTTAGGATCGGGCTTGTTAATTTTAAAAAGAGTCATGCCAAGTTAGCCAAACCAGTTTATTTTTATTTATTGTACCTTATTTTTTTTAAAAAAAAAAATTGATTTTGATATTTTTACACTTATTCATGTATATGATTAGAAAAAAATAATACTTTATATTTATTTATTGTACATTATTTGAAAAACAATTTATGAACTATGAACTATGATCATAATTTATATATCTATATTTGTCTTTTTCATTAGAAAAAATAACTTATATGGATATAGTGTGTATTTGAATACTTGGCCTATACTTAATTTAAGATTTAGATAATATGTTACAATTTTGAGTAATAATTAGATAAATTATAATTTACACTCTAAGTTAAACTCTCGGCTCATTTACAAACCATGTCGAGCCTGCTTGTCTTTTTTACAAATGATTCAAATTTTGAACAATTTTCAAACGAACTTGTAACAAGGTTTTCGAACAACCACGGATCATTAAAAAATGTGTTTGAAGATTGACATCAATATTCGTTTCAAGATGATCTGATGATAGAGATTGATCCGACGTTGTTATGAAGACTGGTGTCCATTTATATAATTAGATAGGATCGGAATAAAACTGGATTATACCACAAAATGGTTTTCAAAATTGGTTGTTTTTATTTATATTTTGAATTACATAAAAAGAAACATATGGGACTAGATTTTTGGTCATTATTAATTTTTATTCTTAACTAGCGTTGATGAAGCTCGAGCCCTTAACTTCAAAAGAAGCAACACGTACTTAACTTTAATGGTTTTATCATTTAAGCGATTAAACTCAACCCCACATGATTATTACTTATTGTTTTCCTCCTTGTGTTTATGTCCTACCTTGTGTTTACAACAAAGAAAGTCACAATAATCAGATGTGAAGTTAACTGAAACCTGACGGTGTGATTTATAATCAGATTTCATCATAAGGTTTCAGAAAATAGAAAACAAACCCTTGAAAATGATGATTCGACGAGTTGAAAACTCATGCTCATCACTTCATTTCATGTCTTGCATTTACAATGCGGAGATTGCGTGTAGGGATAAAAGATTGTCTCGTTCCAAAATCTATCGTGTATCTATCAGATAATGACCAGCATCAGCTAGAGGTGGGCAAAACGCCCAGAACGGAACAGGAAACGGCAACCGAACCGGAACCGAAACCGGTGAGTACAGGCGGTTCATGTTAGGTTAATCTTGATTAAGAAAATAGGTATTTGTTTAGATGGGTCAAGCTATGAGTCTTAGTATTTTAACATATGTTTTAATTAGATTATTCAGCTTGTTTAGTTTGAAAGAGTCTAAGTATTGGTGTCTAATTATAGTAGGCTAAGTTGTAGGAAGTAGTGGGATTAACATGAGAACATGGTCTCACATGTTTGCATCTATTTAGTCATGTTTGAGTCTATTTAATGTATGAGTATGAATGAAAAAGAGTGAGAGTTTTTACATAAACATTTTGTACGTGAATTTTGATTGTGTGTGATTTGGGGCCTGAACCAACAGTTCCGGATTTTCAGAGAAAACGGAACAAAAAAAAACGGAACCAGTTCCACCTTTACCGGACAAAACCGGAACCGGCAAAAAACCGAAACCGGTTATTGACTTTATTGACCAGAACCGGTTCCAAAAAACAAGGTTTGCCCGCCTCTAGCATGTAGAGGGGGGCAAAAAAACCGGTCCCGGAACCGGCCATTCCCGAACCGGTGGGTACAAACGGGTCCGGATTTTCAGAAAAATTAGAACCGGAACCGGGAAAACCAGAACTGGTTCCACCTATACCCAGCCAAAAGCCGAACCGGAACCAGCCAAAACCCGAACCGGAACTAGTCAAAACCCGGAACCGGAACCGAGTATTGACTTTGTTGACCGGAACTGGAACCGGTTCCGAAACGTTCCGAAACCGGTTTCAGAAAAAACCCGATTTGCGCACCTCTACTAGCATGAGCACATGAGAGCAACTGGGCCGCTAACTAGTGATTCAAATAGTAAAATAGAAAATACATTTGGGCCACACGCATTTAAGTTGGAAAATCAAACAAAAAGGCCATTTAAGTTGGAAAATCAAACAAAAAGGCCCACAGCTCCAGTGGCAATTGATCAAACTCCCAAGTAGAGTTAGAGGTGTGCCAAAAACCAGAACCATAACCGGAACCGGAACCGACCACCGAAACTGGTCATATCCGAACCGGTTGGTATAAACATGTCCGGTTTTTCAGACAGATTAGAACCGAAACCGGAAAAACCAGAACCGGTTCTACCTGTACCTGGCCAAAACCATAACCGGAACCGGTCAAAACCCAGAACTGGTTCTTGACTTAGTTGATCGGAACCGGTTCTGGTTCTGGTCAACAAAGTCAAGACCTGGTTCCAGTTCCGGGTTTTGACCAGTTCCGACCGGTTTTTGCAGGTTCCGGTTCCGGTTTTGGCCAGGTACACATGGAACCAGTTTCATTTTTCCTGGTTCCGGTTCGGACCAGTTTGTACCGACTGGTTCTAGCATGACCGGTTCCGGTTCGGGTTGTCGGTTTCGTTTTTTTCCCACCTCTACTCCCAAAGTAGAACTGATGCATTAATTGAAGCCCAAATAACGTAAGACCACCCAAAAGACTACTATACCATGAAAGTTTGCAGATGATGTAACCGAAGGAATTGAATCCCAAATCCAACATTTCAATGAGCGAAACCTGATCATAGAAAGCCATGGATTATGAATTTCTTTAGTCAAAAAAACTATAACTTGGAAGCTTGTTGATCCGTCATCAAATGTGAAACTCATTGGTCTAAAATGGGTTTTCAAAGTAAAGAAAATTACAAGCAACGAAGTAATTGAACACAAAGCCTGGCTTGTGGCAAGACGGTATATTCAAGGATATGAAATTGATTATAATTAAGTGTTTGCACCAGCAACGGGAATTAGAATTGCATGACTCTTTATAGCTGCTAATCATGATTGGGAAGTCCTCTATTTATATGTCAAATCCGCTTTCTTTACGATGAGCTAAAATAGGATATTTATGTCCATCAATAAAGAACATCTCAAGAAAGGCCGAAATCTTTAAGTATATAAGTTAATCCAAGCCTTATACGGTCTTTGTCACATACAGGTGTAAATAAATCAAGCTGGCTCATGAAAATACAACCGATATTCAAACAAATTAGTGTTCATTTTCATTCAATAATTAGGTTAATTTGGGTCAATCTAATCAGGTTTTGTGTTTGTAATTTGGCTAAGTCATGGGTTGTGTAATTGACTTTCATTAACTGTTTCAAAAAAACATATAAAATATAATCAAAGTCATAAAAGATAAAAGTTTAACTAAAGCGTATCAATAATTAAAGTTCAAATTGTGAATAAATATTCTTCTTAAAAAGTTTTGACAACATGATAACCTTCATAAAAGTCTTCACATTTCCACCTTCGTGTTTGTTACAAAAAAAATAGTAACGGTTAATAAACGTTATAAAAAAAATATTAATGATAAACTTATCTATCTATCTATCTATCTATCTATACTAATAAATAAAGGTTTTAGGAATACATGGCATGTTCCTAGAGCACCTCAACTTTATTTTCTCACATCTCTCCTATTAATTACTTCTTATATTAATTATATCTTTTATAATTCTTAAATTAAAAAAGATTATTGATACAACAAAAATATATTACTGTTAAAATACACAGTTTTTAAAAAAAATTATTATAAATTTTAAAAAATGAAATGTTTGAAGAAAATAAACTTTGAAAACATTAGGAATTTAAGAAATAATATAATTATTTATTAATTAAAGTATTAAGTTATACTAAATTCATTCTAATTAAATTATTAAAAATCATCTTATAATGTAAAAATTTTCATTAGTATTTACATATTATATCTCTTTATTTAACTCGTGTAATACACGGGGTATTAACCTAGTCTTTATTAATTTTTTTTTCTATTAATCTTCACTTGTAAGATTGTTGTTAGAAGCCTCAACTCAATCTTGAATTTTATTTAATAAACTTTCTAGTTAATCAGGTTATTTGATTTGAAATCTAAATAACCAGTTACCAAACTATTTAACATGTTTTTGGTTCATACTTAATCTTTAATAGAGTTCAGGTTAATGAGGTTGTTTTTTAATCGAGTCTAGGTAAAATAGTTTGGATTCGGATAAAAATACACCCCACGCGCCCACACCTTTTTTACACTAACATCATGTTACTGAGTTCATTTAAGAAGAGAGCATAAAGAAAACAAAAGGAAAAAAAACAAAGGAAATGAAATGAATGTGATGAAAAAATTTTCTTCAATTTCCATTTAAATCAAAAGGAAAAGAAAATAAAAAAATTTTGACTAGTTTTTCTTCATTTCTTCTCATTTTTTTATTAAGCGAAACTTGGGAAAACATGATTTCTTTTTCTTTCAGTATCTTGTTTAACTAAACTTAGAATTACAAACATGTTTCTTCGTTTTCTTTTATTTCCTTTCTATTATATACTTAAATAAACTTGCGAACATAGCATCACTCGATCAAGTGCCCAATTCTCTTAATTATTATTAATATTATAATTATTATTGATAGATATACATACTAAAGCAATCAAATGATCAATAAGCACTTAAAATTGTATAATTCAAAAGGAACCAGATGTTAGAACAAGGTTCTAATAAACATATTTTAAAATTCAAATAATAAAAAAATAACAAACATAAATTAGAAATTAAATAAAACATCAAAAGCCTAATGCAACATTTTTTTGTCACAAAAGGTTGCAAAGATGTTGCATTAGCTGAAGTTGCATTAGCTGAAGTTGCATTAACCTAATGCAATCTTTTTATTACATAATGCAACTGTTTTTTAAAAGTTGCATTTAAAAAAGTTGCATTAGGAAAAAGAAAGTTGCATTATATAACAAAAAAGTTGCATTAGATCTAATGCAACTTCAGTTAATGCAGCATTTTTTTGAATATAAAGGTTGAATTAGGGTGATTTTTGTAGTAGTGTCAATTCTGTTAATTATTATTAATATTATAATTATTATTGATAGATATACATACTAAAACAATCAAATGATCAATAAGTACTTAAAATCGTATAATTCAAAAGGAACCAGATGTTAGAACAAGGTTCTAATAAACATATTTTAAATTTCAAATAATAAAAAAATAACAAACATAAATTAGAAATTAAATAAAACATCAAAATGAGAGATAAACTTCAATTTGGGTATCAACTCTAATCCATTATAAACTTCGATTTGGGTATCAACTGTAATTCGACTCCAACGGTCACATTCGGGTCGAGGTTGGTTCGGGATGCTTCTGCATCATACACCTAGATGGAATTGAAAAAACGGCTTCCCCTCAAGTCTTGGACACACCTTGGTCGAAAGGAACCTTTTAATCTTATTTTTCTAGATATAATTAGATAATCCAGTGCATAACACAAGAACCTTTTATCCTCATTTATCTAATAAAATAAATTTAATATTTTGTTTTGAACGGAATTTAGTATAGTGATAAAATTATAACTTTTAATTATACATGTTTTGAAATATTTTTTATCAATAAAAAGCACAAAAAAAGTGGTGATATTGGTACACCGTTGTACCAACATCAATAGCCTTTTGGAAGACATATCCTTCGTACTTAAAACCAAAGATTTTTTTTTTCAAATGGTATTGGTAGAAAAAAATTATTTATTAAAATGGGCTTACTTGAAAATATATATACTATAGTGGATGTTTTTCGTTTATTTCTTTATTTTAACTAATTTTTTATAATATTTTTAATTCATTCAACATATTATCATTCGTCTACTTTTTTTCAATCAACTCACTTTAGTTTTTTAGTTTATAACTTGTTATAATATATTGAAGAAAAAAGTATTATAGTATTATAACAAGTTATAAAAATAAAATGACTAAAATTAATTAAGTTGATTGAAAAAAAACTAGACAAATGACAATATGTTGATTGAGTTAAAAAAATTACAGTACTTAGTTTATAATTAAAAAAATAAAAAAAAACTATTTTAATAAAATAATTTTCAAATTACCCATTTTAAAAATAACTTTTTCACCAATTATTCTTTAGGTCTCCATGGAGTTTGTCACATTAGAGGCGTACAAGCAAACCGGTTTGGATTTATAAACCGGTTCTCAACCCGAACCAATCCCGGTCCCGAAACCGGTTTGGCCCAAACCGATTCCAAACCTAATCGAACCGCCGGTTCTTAACCAGTTTGGGTTTTGACCGTTGTGAACCGAACCGGTTTCAAAAACCGGTTTTAACGGTAATATTGAGCTGTTCAAAAAATAGCCGTTTCCCCCCCAAAACTAGCCCTTTTTTTACCCTTTTTTCCATTTTTTTTGCATTCTAGTCCCCCACTAATTAGTATAAATAGGTATTTGATGTTTTTGTTTAGTCACACAACTCAAAAGCACTCAAAAACGCCGCTCCCTAGTCTCTATCTTCTCTTAACGTTCCTTTCAAATGGCTTCATCAAGTAGTAACGAGGTTGGTTGTGGTGCTTCTTCCACCCTTCAAGTTCTTGAAGTTATCCCTACAAAGAGGAATCCATAAATTTGGTGCAACTTTGATTTATGTGTTATGTCGAGCGACCAGAACAAAGTGCGTTGCAAGTTTTGTGGTACTTTATTTAAACACGATGCTAATTGCACTTTGAAGAACTGCATCGAACAAAAATATTGTAAAGCTTTGAAAAACTAAACATTACGAGGTCAAACTTCAATGACGAATGAAGGAAATGTGTTTGCGTATAGCGTTGATGCGGTTCGGGAGAAAATGGCGCATTTTGTGATCCAAGAAAGTTTGTCATTTAACCACTTCTACAACACGCGTCTAACTCGGCTTATTCAACAAAATCTTCAACCTCGTTATATGCATGTAAGTCGTGCTACACTAAGAAGAGATTGTTTAAAAGTGTACAAAAAAGCTAAAAATGAACTAATTTTAGGTTTTGAAAAATTAGAAACCGGTGTTAATTTAACTTGTGATGTTTGGTCAGCTCCACACGGTTCACCAGACACTTACATTTGTGTTACGACTCATTGGGTACAATCGAATACGTGGCAATTAATGAAATATATGGTTGCCTTTGAATTGTTTGATTATCCCCACACGGGTAATAATTTATTTCATATTCTAGACAAAGTTATTAGAACTTTTAAATTGGAAAACAAAACATTTTCAATCTTATTTGATAAAGCCTCGTATAATAGGAGTGCGGTCCAACAACTAGCATTAAAATATAAACCTATTTGTGAAGATATTTTTTTCCATAGTCGATGTGTTGCGCAAATCATAAACTTGGCCGTTCAAGACGGATTACAAACTATTTAAGATGTAAAAGATAATTTTAAGGAAATGTTACGCGACATCTTTAGCTCAAACAAACGACATACTAATTATTGTCGTTTTTGCAAAGATTCGAATTCCATGTACAAGGTGGAATTCGACATGTAACATGTTTGAAAAAGCTATTAGAAAAAAAGAAAGTTTAATAGTATACCATAATATTCTTGCGGATAAGGGTCGGGTTGAACGATTTAGTACTTCAAATTGAGAAACAATTGAACAAATAAATAGCATGCTTCAAGTTTTTAAAAACGCAACAACTTTTTCGTCGATAGTTTATTATCCCACTAGTCCTTTAGTCCTTAACCAAACATTTTTAATGAGTTCAAAGTTAAGTGAATTGTCGTTTAGAGGACCACCATTGAGAGATATGATTTTACCAATGAAAGAAAAACTTTTAAAATATTTCAAAGAAATGCCCCCGGTTATTACTTGTGTTGCCGCGTTGAACCATTGCCTAAATGTTGCGAGTATTGAAACCTTACTTGAAAAAATTATTTTTGATTTGAATTTATATGAAGAGGATCCTTTTTATGCTCAAACTTTGAAATCACAATTTAACAAACAATTTTGAAGTATGTTTGATGTTATCTTGCAAAATATGGTTCAACGTCAACCATACACGAAACATTTAGGAGTGCGGCTTCAAGCTCAAGTAGTTCTCAAAATTCTTACATCGATTTATATAATACTCTAATGAATGAAAACTCAAAACGATAACGAGGCAACACTCCAAGTAGCGAACTTGGAAGATATATTGGGACAGGCTTTTTGTCCAATATGAGTGCCCAAGATTTTATGAATTTTGATATCTTGGCTGTGTGGAAAGGTAAGGAAGATCAATTCCCGATCCTATCTGCTATGGCCCGAGATCTACTAAGCGTCCAAGCTTCCACGGTAGCTTCGAAATCGGATTTTTTTGTGAGTGGCAGGGTTATTTTATTACGAAGAACAAGACTCACTCCTTATGCGGTAGAAATGTCGGTTTGCATAAAGGATCACTTGGATGCAGTTGAAAGGATAGAACATATACCATCACTTGAAGGCGAAATGGAATACGAGAGGGAGGTATTAGAAGAAGAGGTCGAGGCGGGAATGTCAGAAGGAATAACCGACGAGGAAGAAGCCGCATATTACGAAGCATTAATCAATGGCTCGGGTTCAACGGATGAAAATTAAACTCCAAGAAAAAAATTTTCCTTTTTGTTTTTCCATTTTGTATTACGATTACGAGTTTACGCATCATCTGTATTTTTTATTTTTCAAGATAACGAAAGTTTTTACTAATTTTTTTAGGTTTTGTGTTTAAGTTTATTGTTTAAAAAAAACACACCAAACTAAACCGGTTTTGGGAACCGGTTTCAACTCGAACCGGACCCATTTGGATAGGTTCGACTAACACATGCTGTAAACCGGTTTAAGAGAGAATCTGTTTCCCTTCCTTCGTTTGAAACCGAGCCGGTTTGGGGAAAAAACCGGCTTGTACACCACTAGGTCACATCATTCCTAAATATTGGTTTATTTGTTTGGGCTCACATGATCTTCATCCAAAAATTTTAGGCCACATTAACCATCTTTATTGGCCATTTGGTTAATTTTAAAAATTTAAAATATCAAATAATCAGAACTTTAAACTAAATAACTCAAAATTTTGAATCGAATCAAGCTGAAAAATAAAAAATTTGAAATTCAATATCAGGCTTCGAATCGAATTTGAATTTGAACACTTGAAGCAAATTTCGATTTGATGATTTTCGAATCAAAATCAAATCAAATTTCTAGTTTTTCAAATCCAATTAACACCTTTAAAGAAGGAATGAACTATTGTTTTATCCTTCAAAATTTTCTACAAATATACCAGAAGATGAGAATTTGTGATTGTTTTCTACATCTTATTCATTGTATATAAGATTTCATCAAACTTAGGCTCATCTTGTGACTCCTATTCTGTATAAGTACACTTATATAACTAGTGGTATGAACGAAATAAAAAGATACTCTTCCTCCTCACATGGTTGGACAAGTTGCTAGGTGCTGACAGGTCGGTCAACTGAGGAATTGCGAATGCTCGGCATAGGCGTGGGGTGTACTCAAATATGGTAAATTATACAAAAATAAATTTAAAAAAAATTATCTATGTCAAATATCATAAATTTAATAGTATTTATAACAGATAAGTGAATATCAATACAAATTTTATATATATATATATATATATATATATATATATATAGGGGATGGAATTTTTAATAACCCTCATCTTTTATTACAACCCATTAACTATCATCCAATTGTTACTTTAAAAAGGTAAGTGTATAAGATCGTGTCACGTGTTAATTTCCATTTTCTTAATAAGAAGGGCATTTAGGACATTTGTCATTTATGTAAAGTTTACCCCCTTTTTTAAACATTCATAACTTTTTTATCCTATATTATTTTTTTTAAAAAAAATTGCACCATTATACTCGTCTCATTTTTCTCTTTAATTTCGTTATAGTCTCGACTAGTTTTTTTTTTTTGATGTCATTTATGTAAAGTTTACCCCCTTTTTTAAACATTCATAACTTTTTTATCCTATATTATTTTTTTTTAAAAAAATTGCACCATTATACTCGTCTCATTTTTCTCTTTAATTTCGTTATAGTCTCGACTAGTTTTTTTTTTTTTGATGTCATGTATTTACATCATTGTAACGAGCTTAAAGATAGTAAATTAATTAGAAATTTTTTCTAAAAATGGTAAATTACAGTAATGTAACACAAAATGAAGTAATATAACACAAAATAAAGTAATTTACAATGACATAATTAACGGTGACGTAACATATTATTTACAGTGATGTAATTTTCTCTTTAATTCCCATTATAATGTTGACTAGTTTTTTTAATTTTTTTCTCATTATCCATTATTTACATCGATATAACGAGCATAAATATAGCACATTATTTTGAATTTTTTTCTAACAATGATAAATTACAGTGATGTAATATAACACATTATTTTATTTTTTCTCTAACAATGATAATTACAATGATAAATTACAGTGATGTAATATAACACATTATTTTGATTTTTTTCTCCAACAATGATAATTATAGTGATGTAATTTATCATTGTTCGAAAAAAATTCAAACTAATTTGTTGTATTTAAGCGCGTTACAAATTAGGGATGAACAAAAAGCCAAAAAAAGAACCGAAACCAAATAACCGAAAAAACCGAACCGGAACCAAATTAACCGAAAAACCGAATCGGAACCCAATTAACCGAAAAAACCGAAACCGAATTTTACGTCAATCTAAATTACATCACGGTAAATTACGTCAATGTAAATTACATCACTATAATTTATCATTGTTAAAAAAATTTCAAATACATTTGTTATATTTAAGCTCATTACAATGATGTAAATATGGGGCATCTAAAAAAAGTAAAAAAAAATTAGTCGAGACTATAATGGAATTAAAGAAAAAAATGACACGAATATAATGGTGCAATTTTTTTTAAAAAATAATATATTATAAAAAAGTTATTAATGTTTAAAAAAGAGGGGGGAAAAACTTATAAAAGTAAAATGACTATGATGCCCTTTTTAATATTTTAATGAAAAGCTTATTTGTAAGTTTATTATTGGTTGAAATGGTTTATGTAGTTGTAGGAAAAAAAGAGAATTATTTTTTATACATTTCCCTATATATATATATATGGGCCGGTTATTGTACAAAGGAAATCAACGTGAGAAGCGTAGGAAGCCACATGATCGCGTCACGTGTAATCTGGGTAAGGGGTATAATGGTCCGTAATAAATAAAAAATGTTATGTTCACATATATAACTGGATAAAATACGGACTATAGGCCAAGAATTACGGACTTGAGCATTCAAAATACGGACCATAGGCAAAAAAATACGTACCAGTCTTTACAGTTTAATTATTCAGAAGTCAAACAGTTGATACAAAATGATACGTTCTTGTGACATTTCGTTCTTTACTACAAGGTAATTTCCTAAATTCATGAATTAATATTGTAATTAATTAAATCATGATTGAATATGTATACACGTGTGAATCTGTGTATATATGTAAGGAAATTACAAGATGAAACAAATCACAAATGACATTATGCAAAATTGCCGAATTACGCGAAATTTTTATAATAATGACCAAAAACCAAATTCAATGGCCCAAAACTAACTTAATATCAATTATATGATGAATTGAAGTGAAATAAGTGATAGCATAACGAAATCAAAGAATCCTTAAGGTCAATAAGTTAAATTGCGAAAATCTGCGGAAAGGCAATCCGGCATGCGTAATTGGCAAATTCATGACAACTTGAACTTCCTAATCACATTATAATCATAATGGGATGTAATTGGAAGCATGACAATGATAATTGATCATTATTAGCAATTCCTGAAATTATACGCGAAAAGCCGAACAAACGATCGCGAAAATGGCAAAAATCAAACAAAACCCTTGATTTTATTACATGACTATGCTATGTCCATATCTATCTTATCATATCTGATTAAAATCAGCTAGATAAGACCAAAATAAACTTATCTAAACTTGGAGAACAAGGGTCTTGGCCATATAAGTCCAAAAATCTTGACTTTGGTCAAGATTTCTACACTTTTCCTTCTCCCCACTTCACAAATTCGACCAAGAGCCTTCTCACAACTTCTGGAACTCAAAACCCATCTCTAACATCAGTTCCAAGTGGTATCTAAACTCAAGAATAAGGAAAACCAAGAATCAAGCTTCCAAAGTAGGATTTTTGGTGGTTTTTCAAGCAAATCTCTCATCAAGTAAGTCTCTAACTCAATACTTGATTCTAATAGCTTCATATGACTTAAATAAACATGTTTCAATGATTGGTGAAGTTTGAAAATCATCAGATCTTGAAAACCCATGAAAAGGGCATTTTGGTCCAAAAAGTGGATTTTTCAAAGTTGTCCAAATTGAGATTTTTCTTCACAAAACATTAGATATATGTTAAAAACTAGGATCTGGAGATTTTGGCCCGGAAAAAGTACGACGAAATTTGATTTGGCTCACAAAAACCTTCAATGGCTCACTGTTGCCCGGGCGCGGCCCAGGCGCGGCCTGGACGCGGCCTGGACGTGGCCTTGGGGCGGCCTAGGAGCATCCCTTGGCTGATCGTTACCGAGATCGTCTTGGTCGTTACCGGGATCGCCCTAGTCGTTACCGGGATCGTAATAGAAAACGACCAACCGGCTCGGCCATGGCTAGGCCAGCCCGGACCAGCGACCAACCGGCTTGAGCCATAAGCCACAACCACCGAACCGCCACCACTAGCCACCGCTAGCCACCGCCAACCACCGGACCACCACTTCCGGCCACCGCACCGCCGCCGTTGCCGGCCGGAATCCGGCGAATTTCCGGCCAAAAGTTGCCGGCGGCAGAATATTCCGGCGAATATTCCGGCGAGATGGAATATTCCGGCGAAGATTCCGGCCAAAATTCTGATTTTGTCCGTTTTGCGTTCTGAAACATAAATGTTAATAATTGTATATTATCGCTATCCATTTAAGGTATTTATTATTTTTTTTATATGTCAGGTGTTTATGACTGAGGAAGCGCTGGTAGGGTGGGTGAAAAGTAGAGCTGTAGACAATGGTTACATTGTAGTCAAAAGAAGAACGAAGAAATCAAAGACAACAGGCACTGTAATCAAAGTTTGGCCCATGTGTGACCGTGGTGGCGAGCACAATAGCATCGCAATCCTTAGACGGTCAGGCAGCAAGAAAATCGGTTGTCCGTTTCAACTGGTAGGGTTATACAACGAAGTTCGTGAATCCTGGAAATTACAGGTGATTAACGACAATCACAACCACGAACCTGCTCAGAATCTAGAGGGTCATCCATATGTTAGAAGATTCACGCAGGAGGAAGAAGATCTGGTTGAGAATCTGACCGAGCGACACATGGATCCTCGTAACATACTTTCGAGCATAAAGAAACATAACCCTGCAAATGTATCCATCCCTAGGGATGTATACAATCTACAGCAGAAGCTAAAAAACAAGAAGAAATTCGGTGATACTCCGATGCAGGTCCTGGAAAACGTGCTTCACAGTCAGCGGTACGTTTACTATACCCGGGAGGATCCTGAAACAAACGTCGTGGAAAACATTTTCTTCTGTCATCCAAAATCCTATTGCTGGTGGCGTGCATTTCCGCACGTACTGATGATGGACGCGACGTACAAAACGAACCAGTACAGGCTTCCATTTATTCAAATTGTTGGCGTGACTTCCACACACCAGACGTTTAGTATTGCTCACGCGTTCGTAAGCAAAGAGCGTGAGGAGAACTACGTCTGGGTCTTGGAAATGGCTAAGAGTATGTTGAATAAGTGTATGGAGCCACGTCTGATCATAACAGATCGAGACCTTGCTGTTATGAATGCGTGCCGTAAAGTGTTTCCAGAAGCTGCAAAATATTTCTGCAGATTGCACATAGACGAAAATATTGCCAAACACTGCAAGGCAAGCTTTTCTGACGCAGACTGGAAGAAATTCAAACTGGAAGAAATTCAAAGGTCGATGGGCAAATTTGTGTAACTCTCCGACAACAGAGTTATACGACTACTACTACAACCGACTGTACGAAAGACTTATCAAAGACGACAAAAAAAGTAAGCATCATATACCATAATTATTATCATCATATCATCATTGGTTTTTTGTTTCATTTCAGGGGTTCTAGAGTATCTGACGCACACCTGGTTAAACAGTTATAGAGATATGTTTGTAACAACATGGACCAATAGAACGCGCAACTTTGGTCAACGTACAACAAACCGGGTGGAAAGTCAGCACTCGAACCTAAAACGATTCCTCAGATCACCAAACAGCACGCTTGCCTCGCTTGTAGGTTTCGTAAATGAAATCGTGCAAGCACAGGAGGTAAAAATGAAACACGATTTTGAAACGAGCTTGATTAAAACTATGGGTCATCATAAACTACCAATATTTGATAACCTTCGAGGAAAGGTGTCCCATAAAGCTCTTGATTTGTTGGTCGAGGAAAAAGACAAAATAAGAGTCATGCGTGACAAAAATATGACGTGTGGCCACCAGCTTTGGACGAGTTGTGGGTTGCCGTGCGCTTGTAATATATCAAAATATTACAACACAGGTTCGTAATATTAAATGTAAATCTTAGATGTTATCCAAGTAGTTAGTTTTATATTAATTATAATTATAAATTATGCAGATAACAAAATACCGCTCTCAGATATAGATATTTTTTGGACAAAACTTAACGCAGCTAACCCAACACTGTTAGAAGAAGAAGAAATAGATGTTATAGGACAAATGGGTTTGGTTACAGAAGAAATAAATTCCAAACCTCCTGAAATAAAAAAGAGTCTAATAAAGAAGGTCTTGACGCATGAATTTCCAAACAAAAGCGACAAAAAGGCGCCTTCAGTTCAAAAAGATACACGTGGTCGTCCAACTTTAAAGGCACAGAAACAAAAGGAGCAAGAGCAAGACGTTGTTAAAGATAATTTAGCGTCCCAAGAAAGTACATTTGAACCTTCGAGGCATAGTTCGTTTACAGCTGTGACCGAGAATAGTCAGAAACCCGTATTTCGGCGCTGCTGTTCCACATCGGTATCAAAAGCAATGCCACCATCGGACTCGTTAAGTCAAAACGAATTCCGTTTTCCACGTAACATGAAGCCAGAAGGATTAAACAATGTTTATCGCTTCGGTCATCACATCCTTCCTCTCCTTCAACCTTACGTGATAAACATACAAGATGTCCAGCCAGATGGAAACTGTGGTTTTCGTTCTGTAGCCGTCGGCTTAGGATTCGATGAAAGTCATTGGGCATTTATTCGACAACAACTCTTGCATGAATTGGATTTCAACGCAGATCTGTACAGATATGTGTTTAACTCCTACGACCCAGATTCTTATGATGTACTACGCAACACAATAAACTGACAACAGATTGCACCTGCTCCCGCCGAACATTGGATGTTTATGCCTCACATAGGTTTAGTAATTGCTCAAAGATTTGGCGTAATCGTTCACGTTTTCAGAAGAGGAGGCCCTCAAACCATTTTTCCTTTGTGGACATCTGCTAATAGTTTGCCGCGACATAACGTCGTATCAGTAATTCATCTTGGCCAACATTTCGTTAATGTTACCTTACAAGGATGTTATCCAATGCCAACGGTAAATCCTATCTGGAAACGTTACCGAAATGATGCCGCATCCGACTGGGAGTTCGTATATCATGACAGACTGCAAGAATACAAAATATTTTTAGATGAAAATAAGTTGGTCGACTACATAGACGTTTAAATGTAATAAACAAATTCTTTAATAAAATATAATAAAAGTGAATGTGTTTAAATTTTAAAAAAAAAAAATTTAGATCAGTACGGCCCGTAATGGCCAGTACGGGCCGTACTGTTCTAGATTAAATTCAATTTTTACTTTTCATTTTTTACTTTTCCACACACATACACCCACATTTCCTCTCGTCTTGGCCTATACACCCTGTCTTGGTGCTTCAAGCTTTCGATACCAGGTATGTATTTTCGCCCGTAGATCATGAATATGTGTTTAGATTAGGTTTTTGATCGAAATAGGACATGTTTAGGGCGTTTTTAAGTTTTCGAAAAATGAATAAGACGGGCCGTCATGCCCATTACGGCCCGTCTTGCTGATTCAAAATTTGAATCAGTTAACGCCAAGACGGGCCGTCTTGTTCATTAAATGAAGAAGGTGACCTTTGGCCTGGTATGGCCAAGACGGGCCGTCATGGCCATTACGGGCCGTCTTGGCCATACCAGGCTAGTTTTGGCCTGGTATGGCCAAGATGGGCCGTCATGCCCATTACGAGCCGTCATGCCCATTACGGGCCGTCTTGGCCATACCAGGCTAGTGTTGGCCTGGTATGGCCAAGACGGGCCGTCATGCCCATTACGGGCCGTCTTGGCCATACCAGGCTAGTTTTGGCCTGGTATGGCCAAGACGGGCCGTCATGCCCATTACGAGCCGTCTTGGCCATAAATTTTTTTTAACGTTTATTCGTTTTTCGGTTTTTTCAGCTTATACATTTATTACTGAGATGGATGCCGAGATGCTATAGCAGGAGCAGGTCGCCCAGCAGGGGCCGCCGTTAGATCCCGAGTCGCTTGCGCTATCGCAGCACGCGTGGCTCCAGTTCGAGGAGCATTCAGCGACGTTGATGAGGTGTCGTCGGATACTTCGGATGAGCGTGCCGACGCCCCGTTGTATAGATTGGGGTCTTCTAGCTGATGCCGGGGAGGCGGTTCGTGCGAGAGCCATCCTCGGCGACGACACGCCGTGGACTCGCTTGTTCGATATCGCGGACCTGCCCACCTACCGGTTGATCACTGTGGAGTTTCTATCCACATTTAGATACCGAGCTCACCAGGCCGCAGTTCGGGAGGCGGATGACGAGGTGCTTCCTCCGGATATCGAGTTCTCCTTATGCGGCCAACACTTCGAGATGTCGATCGAGCGGTTCGCCGTGCACTTAGGCATCTATTACGAGCCGGAGACCGTTCGTGACGACTTCACACAGGCCCCCACGCAGGGGGAGGAGGGAGTTATGAGGGCCTGGTGGTCCCAGGTATCAGATACTCCCTTCACCGGACCCCGGGTACGGGCCTCGGCGATCAGAGATCCACTGATCCGTTACATCCACCGCTGCATCGTGACGACCATATCAGGTCGCGGTCAGAGCCAGGAGTGGGTGACGACGACAGATTTGTTTTATCTGCACTCACTCATTGCTGGCAGGCCGTGCAACCTGGCACGGTGTTTTGCGTTGTACTACGCCTCCTTCTACCACCGACAGGAGCGCGGTACATTGTGGGGTGGCGCCTTTGTCACCCACATCGCCCGCAGCAGAGGCATGGTTGACATGCTTGAGGATCTGCCGGCGATCGAGCCTCGTAAGCTCGATCGGCGGACGGTCCTCAGCATGAAACTTGCCGCCGACATCCCGGGTCTGGGATTGCGGTTTATTGGGCTGGACGGCCGCCCGTTTCAGCCGGCCCAGGTCATCGTATTGCCAGACCAGCAGCAGGAGCAGCAGGACGGTGGCCCGATACCGGAACCCGAGCCGATTCGGGAGGAGCCGGTTCTGTCACCGCCGCGCGATGAGGAGCCTCCGCAGCATCCACCGCACGTTTACCGTGCGGTGCGCCTGACCGAGCCACTCGAGGCTTTGCTGCACCAGATAGCCGCCGGGTGCGACGAGACGGCCCAGCGGATGGCACGCATCGAGCGACGGCTCGATCGGTACGAGGATTTGGTCCAGTGGACAGTCGCGTCAGAGCATGCGCGACGGGAAGGGACACAGCTTCCACCGTTCCCGGAGCCACGCGTCTACGCAGACGACGGATCAGACGCTGGACCATCTGGATCGTAGTTCATTTTGTATTTTTGTATTTTGTTTCCTTGTATATAAAACCGTACAGCGTATATACGTATGTTTCTTTCTACATTTGTATTGTTTCTGTTTGTGTTGTTTAATATTTGCGCGAAAAACTTTATATTGTTTAAATTATTTTAATTAACGTAAACAAACTGATTAGAAAATGAAATATTTAGTTATTTGAACGACATTATGACGTTTAATTATGATTAAATAAAATAAATAACACATATCGTTCAAATAATTCACGTATTAAACGTATATTGTTAAAAAATATTTAAATACGTAAATTACGATTAAATAAAATAAATAACACATATCGTTCAAATAATTCACGTATTAAACGTATATTGTTAAAAAATATTTAAATACGTACATTATGTTTAAATAAAATAAATTAACTCAAAATGGCACGTAATGGCCAGTACGGGCCGTACCAACATTTACAAAACTGGTTTACACCCAAAATGGCTTGAAAAAATAAGCTTGGGCCAAGACGGGCCGTACTGGCCAGTACGGCCCGTCCCACAGAATGTTTCACTGATTTCAAGGAATTCTCTCTAGAATGTTTGTCTGTGCCCAATACGGGCCGTAATGGCCATTACGGCCCGTATTGAGTCGCAGGGGTGTAAAAATATAAAAGTGGGGTGTCCAAATAAAACATGCCATTTTTTATCCTTTAACTACCAAAAGTATACCTTTGTTTATATATCAATAGATTTGAAACTTTTGTATTAGACAAGATTAAATCAATGGAATATTACAAATATATAACAAGAAAAAAAAAAGAAATGATTAAAAATTTTAAACAAATAAAATATTCATTAAGTATATAATAGTTGACAAATAATAAATGGAAAAAGTTTTAGTTAGTTATTTATTAGGTATAACAAACCTCTTTGATGAGTAGAGGGTTTTCTTTGTGATGAGCTTCCTCCTCAATTAATAAGATATAGGTGGTGTGACTCGAGTTTTTCTTTAAACCGTACATCAACCAATCGAGTGTTATCTTTAAAAAACATATATTTCTCTTTATCAAATAAGTATATCAAAAAGTAATGATATTGGCTAATGGCTATATTTTTTATATTAAAAAACAATAAAATAAAATAAAACTAGAGGCTTTAAAAAAAGAAAGTTTCAAATAAAAACAACGTTTTTTATGCAAATTTTAGAAGAATGTGTAGAAAGCAACTTTTTAAAAATAAAACATTAAAAAATTTGGATTATTGTTATATTTCTTAAAATACTTATTTACTAGTAAGATTCAAATCAAATTTTATCTAGAAATATTTTTTTAATAAATCCTAAATTTATATAATAACTATTTATTATTTATATATTTAATTATATTATGCTAATATTTGTATATATTTTATCCAGCGACAAACAACATGAAAGTATATACATGGGCGGCCCGGGGGAAGGGCAAACCCGACTCTCGTCCCGGTCCCATTTTTTAGGGGGACACAAAATTTTTGAAATCTATTATATATAATAAATCAAAATGTTTGGGGGACACTTGGCATCATTTTAAACCATCTCCATTTTTGTTTTCCCCCCTAAATTTAACCCAAAAAACTAAACACGCGGATTCTTTTCAGATTTTTTATTTAATTTTTTAAACGGTTTTATTTCTTTTACTAACTTTCTATAATTAAAATTAATAATTAATTATGACATTTTTATTAAATTACGTATAAAAATCTTTTCCAATTTTAAATTGTTTAATTACATCTAAATCAATTCCAACTAGCACCAAATTGATTGTTCGTTTCAATTTCTAAAACTTAAGTAGCTTAATATATAGATCAAACCTTCAAGTATTATTTTTACATCAACTTTCTCTTCATTGTTAATATTACCTTTGTGAATCTTTCAAGTAAATGCATTGATAACACCGTCATACTCATCTTGAATGTTTCGAACCTATATCGTCGGCAGATTGTACTTTTCTAAACAACTAAAATAATATTAGTTGTATATCTGGTGAGTAAAATACTATTAGACAAGTGTATGTAACAATTTTTTTACTACAATCATCTTTTTTGTTAGATATATTATAATTTTATGAACGACGTTATCACTTTCTATTATTCAAGAACATTGTTAAACAACATATGTTAGAAAACTAAACTATAACACATCAAATGTTTGAATTTTACACACATTCATGCTTTCAACTCATGTAATGTTTTAATCCAAAAAATCGTAATAAGTTAATATCTTTTAATCTTTAATAGAATTCAACTTTCAGGCTAATATTTTAATAAATAATTGTTTTTTATAACATACATATTTTTCGACGTTTTCGTTTATAGAAAAGATAACTAATTTAAAACTTTTTTTATCAATCGTTTTAAATTTATTTGTATAAGTTATTTTAATTAATTGATTGTTAATTTATTTTCTTATATTTTTTTTCCTAAAATAGCTAAATTTTTAATACGCATTTTAATCGTCAATTATGATGTTTTTAAGTGAACGTATTTTTTTATTTAACAACTTTAGTTCTTTAAATATAATCGAATTCAAATGATATTTCTTAAAATATTTATAAATAAAACAATAATGTTACTATTTTTTTTTTCTATAATTGCTTTTAAAAAGTTTTAAACATTTAATATGATTGAATTATTTGAATGATAAATATATATTATATTGAAATATAAAAAGTAAGTAATTTTTAAAAATCCAAGTTATATATATTAATATAAATTTTAGTTAAAGTTAATTTAATGTGTTAAAAGGAGAATAAATATACTTTAATTAAATTATATATGAATTACATTACATAAAAATATTAACACATTGCTAAAAAAATAAAAATAAAAATATAATTTATAATTATTACATCAAATATTTTAAGCATATTTTGAAGATTTCATGTATTAACAAATTATATCATATTTTATTCAATCTTTGTAAACATGAGTTTAGTAAAACTTTGCAATGTACATGTTTTTTAATTACATAACTTTTTGTCAATAAATTTGTATATGTAACATATTATTTTTTTCAACCCGTGTAATACAAGGGATTTAACCTAGTATATTTATATATAGAGATTCATTCAAATGAGAACTAATAAGGTGAAAAGAATTAAAAATAAGCATTTATAAACACATTATTAATGGGTGCAAAAATTCATTTTTTTAAAGTATAGGAAGTTACTTTTATGTCCTTTAAACTAAATATGTTTATTGGTTCAGTTAATGGTTTATTCGGTTTTCAAATATTTTCCGTATCAAAAACCGAACCGAATTCGAGAAGTGGTTCGGTTCTAGTTTCGATTAAAACCAAATAAACAGTTTGAAAGCCAAATAAACCGCTTAAAAGTCGAATAAACCGATCTAAATAAAGCGAATTCAATCAAATAATCCGATTAAAACCAAATAAACCGATTAAAAACTGAATAAACCGATTAAAAACTGAATAAACCAATCTGAATAAACCGAATTCAACCGAGTAAACCGAATTCAATATTATATATTATTAACTAGCATTATAAACTCATGTATTACATAGGTTGAATAATTATAACATGGTTAGGTACGAACCGAAAACCGAATTTGAAATTTGGATACAGCTAGAACCAAAACGAAAACCGAATTCAGAATTCAGAATTTGGTTCGATTTTTTCAGTTACGATTACATTTCGGTCTTCGGTATTAAACGGTTTTTTGGTGTTTTTGAACACCTCCACTTTAATATTTGAATTCGCTAGGAGGCTTTTTTTTTCGGCTCGTCCTGGACACATCAATTCTCAGGACCGCCCCTAATTATATATATCAATGGAGTATTTTTGTACTTCGATCCATATACTATATCAGATGAAAACTATTATGACAATCATTATTTTTGCGTAAGCCAAGAGACTTATGGGTACTTGTCTACCTTATTTATTTATTTATTTATTTATTTGAACGGCAAAAAACCAGACCCACATGCAGCTAAGAGTCATAAAAGACACACTAATGCAAGTTAATGGTGCCTTTGAATGATATTTAAAAACCGTACGTCCTTCCCTTAACTCTCCTATAGTTGGTTGAGCTCGATGTCTTCCAACTTAATACATTGTTAATACATCAGGGCCGGCCAACTTATTAACTGGAAGATGTAAAAATAGCCAAATGCATTATATCTCAGTGTCATGTTGGTGAAGGTGGTGGTGGACCCAAATTTCTTTTCATCGGTGACAGAAAATTTTTTATGGTCTTTTAATGATTACTATATAACAATTTTTTTCTCCTCAGTTCAGATCGGGATTGAATCGGGTCAGGTTATGTTAAAAAAAGACAATCAAACTAAATGACATATATAAAACTATAATAAAAATACGATTCATCTTAAATTGTTCTTATGTCTTGCAAAATGACAGGTTGGGTTAGGTTAGCATTGTCAGGCCTACTTGTTCTTTAGAGGTTTTTTTTTTTTAAATTTACCCAAAACAACATTTATAAAGTCTTTTTAAGTAACTATTTTCTTCAAAAAAAAAAAAAAAAGCAAGTGCATGCAACTATCAATAAAATTCTCATCACAAGTCTGAATATGTAAATTTAAGAGGATGATTACAAAATATTAAAGAGATTGACCAAGATTTGAACATATATATACTATTGAAAAAAAATTTAAAGAGGGCAGATGCCCTGGCCCTTGGATTCTAAGTGGGTATGCCACCGGGTGAAGGGATAAGGTACAAGAACTATAATGCCTTGGGTTCGAATCCTACAAGAGGTTTTTTTCAAACAAGCATATAATATTAGTTGATGTATCAAATTTTCATTCATTTTTTAAAAACTTGTAGTTTTACATGTACCCATACTACTTTCTTTTCAAAACACTATACCACACTGCACACTTTTACATTTAGTATATTTAAACAAAAAAAAAGGTATTATAAGATAAACATATGATGACCTGTTGTTGGGGTCATGCAAAAACCTAATTAACCTAGATAGCTAGGGTAAGTCAGGTATCGTATTCACGAGGAACATGTGGTCAGTGTTATATAATTTCGTTTAACTACTCAAATGCATTTAAGAAAATAAACTTGAAATGTCGGATTTTGGTTTTTATGTAAAATAAACTTAAGTAAACTTAAACGCAAATTAAAGAATTGTAACAATGTATGAAAAATGTGATCTCTCCAGGTTTCAAGTTAGTAAAATAACTAGGTATATCTTGATTTATTAATTGGAAATTACATAGACATGATTCATGCTTAGATTATTAAACAATTATGATTTGGAACCAAGTCAATGACTTTGTTGACAACCGATAACTAGACCGATGTTGTTGACTCAGATAATTACTTGTTTCACAAAATGTAGGATTTCTAGAATACTTCAAAATTAAATCAATAACATTAAACTTGACAATATATGAAATCAAGCAATGAGATTGAATTCAAAATTGTAAAATAAACCGGAAATCGTTTATCGTCTCACAATCAAGCAATATTGAACTTGTAAATTTATGAAAACAAATTCAATACCAATGTTTAACAAATCAAAATAAAACCTAGTTATCAAACCTAACGATGACCACGAACGGATTAGCAGGACATTCCAAATGTTGAATCTTCACAATCGTTGAACATTTGCATGATTTGATCTTTGTTTCTACAAATCGGAATGATCTTGGATTGATTTGGAGGAGTTGGAATGCCCAAAAATGCTTTTTTCTTGCCCAGAAATTCGTCCAAAAAGTGTAATTTTCGACCTCCAATGATAATGGCTGGAAAATAGGCAAAATAGGGTTAAAAACCCGTTTTTCCGAATTTGGGCGTAGCCTACGCCCACCCTGGGTGTAGCCTACACCAGGCCCATCTGAACGGTGAAGAATTACTGCCAACGCTGAATTTTTGGGCGTAACCTACGCTTGGGCGTAGCCTACGTTGACTTGGGCGTAGCCTACGCCTAAGCTGACCTTTCCTACAGATTCGTCTCGTCGAGAAACACAATTTTCATATACTATGGGTACCGTAACTCTTCTCCTAACCCAAGATATGCCTATTCAAAGTTTCTGGCTTCTACTTCGCATATTCGCATCTTCAGATGTGCTCGTTCTTGCTTCCCGTTGTCTAGTTTTCTTCTAAAATCATCATCTTGCTTCGTTTAACCTACAAACACACAAGAACTCACGGTAGCTTCTATTCAAATGAATAATCATGTCAAAACACATAAGAACATCCATTTAAACATTTGAATTACCAACCCAAACCCCCGTTATCAACATAAAAATAAATAAAAATTAAAAAATATTAAAATAAAAAACATATTATATATATATACACATTAATATATATATATATATATATTAAAAAGCAAACAAATTGAATAGTATAAATATTTATATTATATTGGAATAGTAATATATATATTAAAATACAACCAAATTAAATAGTATAAATATGCATATTATATTGAATAAAAATAATAACTATTCAATAAAAAAAAT
Organism: Mikania micrantha; assembly: GCA_009363875.1. Taxonomy (NCBI): domain Eukaryota; kingdom Viridiplantae; phylum Streptophyta; class Magnoliopsida; order Asterales; family Asteraceae; genus Mikania; species Mikania micrantha. The sequence continues at coordinate 52,735,392 of CM018698.1, read as the reverse complement.
TTATAAATTGGAAATGGTTTTTTATTTAATATATGATTTAAATGAATATAAGTGAAATAATAAAATAATATTATTATTTTTTTTCATTGTTTGGTTTCTAAACATTCCATTTTAGAAAAGTTGTTTTTTAAAAAATAGTCACTTTTTACAAAAGTATCGGACGTTAACTATTATTATATGAATTGATAAAGAAAAAAAATAAAGAGTTAATAATAATAACTTATAATTTATAAATTATAAAAAAGATAGTTTGAGTTCAATATTATTGAAAAATTTATATTTTATAGGAATTTGATTTTTAAGAAAAGTCAGATTTTTAATACTAAACTATTTTTCTTATATAAAGAAATATTTTTTATTATAATTTGTATAAATAATATAATTAGTATTTAATATAATTATTTACTATATTTTTTTAATATTGATAACTTTTTTGATTGGAAAGGTAAAAAGAATATAATTATGCAATTAATAGAAGAGATAAGCGGGAAAATTAGTATAAGATGACTCTAGATTAGTGACAATTGTCCCAAATAATTCTATCTAGGGTTTAAGTGGTGTTTGGAGGAGGTAACGGTGATTTATTTGTTCCCATAGACAATCGATGTTTGTTTTGAGATTTGGATTTTTTTTTAATTTAGCGAATTGGTTGCCGGTAAGAAGGATTTTGTGAGTAATATTTCTATTATTTTCGTAACATATATTTATGGATTTTGTATGATTTTATTTTTTAATGAGAAATTAGTATAGAGTTTGTGAGGAGAGATTTGATTTTGCTTTGTAACTTGTGCTTTTGCAAATGATATATAATAAACATTATCTAAAGTATACTGTGATAACCCACCGCAACGCGCGGTGGGGAAAACCCTAGTATATATTAAAAGGAAACACAATGAATAGTAATTATATATATATATATATATATATATATATATGGTAAAGATATTCAAAAAATGCTTAAAACCTTAAAAAGCCTAATGAGCCACAAAAGAATGGCATGTGGACTAGAAACATAAGAGTAAACATGTCAAAACAAAAAAAAGAACTTACACATGTAAGTCATATACAAATTTCTCTTATTTTTTTAAACGCTCATAAGTTTTTTGTACGTTAATGATTTTTTAAAAGAATTACACCATAAAATCAAACGTTTTTTTATCTTTCTAAAGAGTATAATGTTAATATAATTTTTTAAAATAAAAATAATGACTTAAACTGAGTTTCACGAATTGTTCGTTTTATGATGTTTTGAGAACATTGTTTAAACAGTACTTTTATGGTGTTATTTTTTGTAACGCATCTCTACGTTTTATGGTATTCATGTTTTATGGTGCCTTTCAAGTTATTTATGGTGTTAACATTTATGGTGTTTATGATGTTCAGAAGTTAATTAACTAAAACAAAGCATTTTATGGTGTTTTTTTTTTTGTAACGCATCTGTGTATTTTATAGTGTTTTTCGAATTATGTTATGGTGTTAACATTTTATGGTGTTTATGATATCCAGGTATTAATGAAAATAAAATAGGAAATTTTATGTTGTTTATGAACACTAAAAACACTTAAAGTTTGCATATGGTGTGTTTTAACTTAGCTTTATGCTGTTTATGTTTTATGGTGTTTTATTGAGATATTTTACTATGTTTATGGTGTTAACATTTTATGGTGTTTTATGGTGTTCGTGTTTTATGGTGTCTTTCAAGTTATTTATGGTGTTAACATTTATGGTGTTTATGATGTTCAGAAGTTAATTAACTAAAACAAAGCATTTTATGGTGTTTTTTTTGTAACGCATCTGTGTATTTTATAGTGTTTTTCGAATTATGTTATGGTGTTTATGATATCCAGGTATTAATGAAAATAAAATAGGAAATTTTATGTTGTTTATGAACACTAAAAACACTTAAAGTTTGCATATGGTGTGTTTTAACTTAGCTTTATGGTGTTTATGTTTTATGGTGTTTTATTAAGATATTTTATTGTGTTTATGGTGTTAACATTTTATGGTGTTTATGTTGTTTGGATATTCATGAGATTAAAGCTGGACATTATATAATGTTTTTTGTATTCAGGGTTATGAACATCAGATACACCATAATACGCAAAATTCATATACACCAATTCAAGTCGGTTTTTTTATATAGTAATATTATACTTGTTGAAAAGATTAAAAAATGCTTAATTTTATGGATTATTTTTAAAAAAAAAAATAACGTATAAAAAGTTTTAAGCGTTTAAAAAAAAAGGGGGAAGTTGTTAAAAAGTCAACAATCGCTACAATACTCATTATACCCCCTCCAAACACTTAAATTCCCCCTTAATTCTTTTCAATAATGTGGCTCACTTACAACCATTCATATTAAAAATCCATGGCTCAAATTTCTTCGTACACTTTTTATAGTTTTTCTCCTTTTTAGCTTAAGCTATATATATATATATATATATATATATATATATATATATATATATTACTATATTATATTATATTGATTAGTAAATATTATATATATCTTACTAGTATAATAAACAAAAATCTATTTTGCCACTTGTCAAATTTTTAGATTAATAATGATACATGTCATCTTTTAATAATATCACTCAATTTTCTCTTCCATATTAAATATATTCATAATTATCTCTTCTATTAACTAATTATACTACTAATATTGATATTATTTACTTTTTTTAATACTAAAAATAGTTTTTATATAAAATCAAAATCAAAATTTTTTTATTAAAAAACATAGTTTAATTTTTTTTTCTAAAATATGAAAGTATTCTGAAAATCAAAATTTTGAATGACAAAAAAGACTTTAAATCGCTATTTTTAGTAATTTTTTTCTAATAAATAAGTTTCTCTCAAAAAAAATTTAAAAAAGAAAGAAATAAACTATAAAACTAAGATTTCAAACAAAAATATTTTTAAAAACAAATGACGTTTTTAATACGAAATCCCTAAAAATAAATACATTAAAGTACTAAAATTTTAAAAATGATAGTGAAAATTAAACTTTTTATCCTTTATGTTTAATGATATTTTCAAATTATGACATAACTAAAAAAATTGTAACATACATTCTTATTTTGCGAGAAAAATTACAATTTTGATCCTTTATATTTATGAATATGTCACACCCCGGGCCGGCGGGAACGGATCGGGTTTTCCCGTCGGGCGGAAGGTTCCCGGGGCGCGATATCTTGAATGATAATCAAACGATCAGATTTTTACATAGCACATGATAATAAATGAGAAATGCTAACACTTCAATGATATAGAATTACAAGATTAAATTACAATGTATAGTTCATAATTTAACCAAGTAAATCTATCAAAAGAATCAATGAGACTATATCTTGTGTCTGTACAAGATATACAAAAGATGATTCATGTTCTTGTTAGCCAAAAGTATGCAATCACAAAAGTAGCTAGGTCTTCTAAAAGTCCACTAGCTATGTCCCTGTAATCATGGTGACTAAACCTGTTCGTCACCTGAGAAAACATGCATTTAAAACAAAGTCAACACTAGGTTGGTGAGTTCATAAGTTTAGTAATTGAAAACCATTGAATTCTTGTCAATCATGTTCACAGCGTTTCACACAAGTTGTATTGTTAATTAATTCCCATGTTTCACAAAATGTCCTCTCCATGGTTATATGTACAGATAGTGTCTCATCCAACCAAGCATGCTTATATATAGGGCATACGAAAGGGTCAAGCCCAGACGCCATCCCACCACATGCTCAACTGCACTCAACACTACCTGTAATACAACGATGGATACCCATCTCCATTCACTCATGATTTCCCGGTATGTTTATCTAAATAATGTAAAAGGAAGAGATATAATTATCTCTGTAAGCTATTCCTTACGGACTAGCCCGGCATGTAAAATAACCCACTGAATAAAGTAAGAGACGTAATTGTCTCTGTTAGCTATTCCTTACGGATTAGCCCGGCGTGTAAGATATCATACTCGATATCTAGAACGAAACTTAATAGTTTCTGTAGCTAATCATTACTGATTAGCCCGGCGTGTAGAAAACCCAAACAATTGAATAAAGAGACATAATTGTCTCTGTTAGCTATTCCTTACGGATTAGTCCGGCGTGTAAGATATCATACTCGATATCTAGATAGGGACATAATAGTCCCAGTAGCTGTCACCCCTGTCCAGCCCGGTGTGTAAAGTGTCCTACTCATGATTCATAGTTTGAGACGTAATAGTCTCGGTAGCTGTCATTACTGACCAGCCCGGCGTGTAAGATATCCTCCCACAATATCTATTGGAATGAATATGTTCCCTAGATTTTATGAATGTTATTAATTAGAATGATAGCACCTCTCGTGCCCGGTGTGATTTCGTTAGATTATCCCAAGCCCTAGTGATTAGTGTTCGTGATTTACCCGACTGGTCTGTGGTTGTGTAACCGGCACCCTCTGACGATTATAGGATGTGCTCTAAATAGAGTCTTAATAGGTAATGATTGTATATGTGGGGAATGCCATCCCGCAAGCGCGTGTTCATAATATCCTCCCCGATATCACGAGTAATTGTCTCAACTGTTATCTCGATGTTGAGTGTTCTTACTAACTTGAACAAAGTGTTATAAGAACTTGTCTTACACACAATGTTAATAATGTGTGAATGATCTTGTTATCATGAAGTTACGTTATCATGATTATCATTCTTGTTATTTGTAGTTGTTATTGGTATGTTATCCCTTGGTTTTCGCGTTGTTCTATCGTGTAAGAATAATGCACGGTTGAAAGATATACTCTTAGCAACTTACATTATCCTATGTGTTTATGTGTCATGATTCTAGGTTGGCATGTAGCATCCTAGCTAGTTCAGGTATGATAGAATCAATCAAGCAAGCATGTAATGATAAACGATAATAAAGACAAGCAATTATTATCTAAATCATAATATAAGCAATATGTTAATGAAAACTTTTAAATAATTAAAATTTAAGCATGTTTCTCAGCCCCGAGCTTTGAAATCAGAAAAGATTAGAAAAAGGGGCATATGAACTCACCTTGTAGTTGTTGTAGTTGACTTACTCTAAGTAAGAATGCACGTGCTCGTTGTTGTACTTGTTGTTGTATTCACGATCCTGTATTGATTTGACGTTGTTTGTAACTGGTAAGCATGAGTTATAGGAATTCATGCGCGTGTATATGTTAGCCCTAAAATTGGCTAACACTCGTGGGTCACGGTAATCATTATTCGGCCCCATTTCCTTGTTGTAGGTCATACTAACACGTAATCAAATTAGATTGAGTTTAGTATATCCTTTTATATGTTTTATGTTTAACTTTGTTTTGACTTTTGTTTGTCTTAACTCAATCCTAAAAATCCAATCCATATCATAATACATGAATTACTTGTATTGATAGGATCTTTGCAACTTTGAATTTATTATTACTTAACTAACACGTAACTAGATAATAATCCTTGTAAACTTGTTGTTTTGAGTTTTGTGAAATATGTTACACCCCACTCATCACCACCTTTGTAGTAAAATATGACTTTTATTCATGCATGTTATCCTTAACAAAATTTGTTTTATGTGTTAGCTTGCATCATGGATCAATTGGGTCGACCCTTAACATGGGCCGAATCATGGGCCATAGGTGTGTGTGTGCTAAACATTGGGTCATAGGCCCAACCAATAAATCTGGATTTAACAGTGAGTATGGGCCGAGTAATTGGGCCTGAATGTGGGCTTAACCTCCCTGACCAAATGAAGTGGGCCTGGGCTGAAAGTTTCCTGGGCCAAAACAGCTTAGTTGGGCCGCAACCATTATTCTGGGTCACATTGGGCCAAACTGAACTGCGTTTGGGCCTTGTTAGTTGCTGTTGGGCCTAAGAATTTTCCTGATCTTGGGTTCTTGGCCGAATGTTGTTATCTGGTCAGATGGAACCTAGTCTCAACGAATGAGAGTGGTCGACTAACACTGGATGACCGAATGGAGGTTATGGTCGAAGGTGGTGGTGGCCTGGCGAATGGTGGCTGTCGAATGAGAAGAGTTAGGCCGAATAAAGGTGGCTCGAATGGCTAGGCCCAGCGAAGGTAGCATTGGCCGAATGAGACTCATACTCACTGGGTGGTCGAATGAGGCTCATGCTCTTTGACCGAATGAGGAGTCTTGGCCGACAGAAACAATGTCAGGCGAATGAAGGCCTCCTTCGGCTCTAGGTTCCTTCGGTCGCCCCAGTTGGCCTGCTATTCGGCCGGTCTGTGTGGAGGGCCATTCGGCCAGTCGGGACAATCAGTCACAGCTCCTCACATCAAGCCTCAAGTCCAAATGACCAGATAGCACTTAGCCCCACACTATCCTCAGGTGTTTCGTGTAAGGTTCATGGGTTCTAGCAGGGTTTAAGCCGGTTTAGAAGAGATGTTCAAACAAGGAGGGAAAACCCTAATTTTCGCACACTTTGGGCTCAGATTACCTCGTTTCTGGGTGTTTTCACTTCCGATTTGTTGTACTTCCTTGTAGAGGAGATCAAGAGCTTCGATTTGGCTCAAGAACCACTCGATTTCATCAAGAAACGAAGGAGATCTTGTGGATTGAAGGTTAGGTTTTCTAGAGAGAGAGAACCGGGTGTGATGTTTTAGAGAGAGGGGTAGAAAAATGAGGAAGAAAGCCTCATTTAAGGCTTTATATACCCCGAGGGTGTTCGGGTTCGTTTTTGTCGCTTGGTTCTCGTTTTCGTCGCGTATCCGGCACGTTACGCGTGTATTCTACGCATCTTAATTAATCAATCCTTCTCGAACTGTTTTGATGAGTTTCAAAATTGTAAAACATAAAATATTATGTTTCTGTTATTTTTACTGTTTCGTTCGAGATTAAATCGTTAATCTTCGCTGTTTCGTCACGATTCGTAATTACAAGTTGTTTTACATAATTAATGATATAAATTAGGGTTTTGGTGTAAGTTTCTCGAATATTATTTTTAATTTATTTTAATTATTTTAATGTTCGTAATCGTCTGTTTTCATCATTTTGTCAGAAAACGTCATCTACGCACGTTTTCGTACAGAGCGCTAACTGTACGAACATGATCGTACGTTTCACTTTCTGATTTGGTTTTCTACTTTTCAGTTATCGTTCAGAACATTAAACCCACAGATATGTTTGTGTGAATCGTCACCCACGCAAACACACTGTTAGTTTATTGTTCGTCTGCAATACCAAATTATTGTTTTACATTGAACATTCTCACAAACGGACTCAACTAAACTGCCTGTTTTCACATTGTTATTATTGAATTCACCTTGCCTTCGTACTGTGTTGTCGGCCATCTGATTCCTGTTATCTATGGATATCAGATCGCAACCGATAGGTTATTGTCATTCGTTTGTACACTGTTGTTTCTCTTGAGTTGTTGTATTTACTGCATTTAAGTTTTCACTTAAACACATACAACTGTTGTTTGTTTTCTGAGTTTTATTGTCACACAACTGTCGTTCACTGTATTTACACACAGTAAATAGTGAAAGTACACACACCGTACGAACTTGCCGGACGGTCTGGTACTAGTTGTCACAGAATATTTTTCAAATTTAGTCACTTAACTTTGATAATTAATAAAATGATACATTACCATCTTAATTTTACAACAAATAGCTTTTGAGGAAAAAAATAAAATTTTTAATGTCAGTTACTTTTAAAATTTCAGTTGTTACAAATCAAGAAACTCGGGTGTAAATTGTTTAGATATTAAAAATTTTAATTATTGTTTATTACTTAAATTACTTATTAATACGTAAATTAATCATTTTAAATAAAAATATCGTTTTATGATTACTAAATTTTTGTATTAACTAGTTTATATTTTAAATTAAACCCGTGTAATACACGGGGTAATATTCTAGTATATATAGTGAAAAAAATATGGTCCTTTCTAGGGTTTCGATGGTGTTTGGAGAAGGCAACAATGATTTATTTGTTCTCATATAAAATCGATATTTGTTTAGAGATTTGTGTTTTATTAATTCAACCAATTGATTGCCGATGAGAAATATTTTGTGACTAATTTTTTCTATTATTTTTGTAACATATTTTCATGGATTTTGTTTGATTTTTTTAATGAGAAATTTGTATAGGGTTCGTGATAAGAAAATTTGATTTTGCTAAGTAACTTATGTTTCATGCTTGTCCTAATTATATTATGACTCATACACAAAATATTTTATTATGAATGAGATCCTGCTTCGTTATAATCAATGAATGGCTTTAGCACTGATGGTTTGGGTAATTTCATGTGATCTAGATGCGTAATTGTGCATTATTACGAGTTAAGTACATGGAATGTGGTGATTGTTTGCGTGTTTTGGTAATTTGCAGGTTTTCGGGTGAAGAATATGGATGTTGGAAGTCCAAGAATCAAAGGGTGGCTGAGGATTGGTGTTTGGAAGGTCAAAAGTGCTGAAAATGAAGATTTCCATGAAGTGACGTATCAAACCGGCGTATTGGTGGCGTAGCACAGAAGATTTGGGACCCGGAAGCCAAGCCCGACGTATCATACGCTGGGGCTGGCGTATGATACGCCGGGGACCCTCAAACTCCGGATTTTTTCCGTTTTGCCCCTATTTAAGCCCAAGAACCTAGGGTTTCGACTTATCTTCGACTTTGACGACTTTTTGAGGTTCTAGGGGGCTTCCAAGGCTTGGGAAATCATAAGTCAACCATTCCAAATTCCAAACACCTCGGAGATTCCCGAATTGATGTTAGAACGTGATCGAATGCAAATGTTAGGCTAAATTCATTGAGATCACGCCCGGGTGAACGGTTAGATAGGGTTTGGGATTTGTATGGTTTCAATTGTAATTGACTTCAAACGTTGTGTGGTTTCCATATCTTAATTTGTTTGGATGTTGCTTTTCGTATTGAATTGAATGATTTGGCTTTTCTGATTCAATTGAATGTTCATATTTTTCATTTTACAATTGTGAAACATTGAACACTAATTGGATTATCACTTTCAAATTGGTATTGGTAATTGACATCCTAGGTTTAACATTAGTTGCTTTTAATCAATTAATTTGTAAAATCAGGTTTTCCAATTATGAGTGTCCGTTCATACGAGAAGTCACAAGTCATGTCTATGTGATTGTCGTAACCAATTGAACCATAAAGATTCTTACTTTCTTTCTAATTCAAAACCCGGGTGTGATTCATTTGCTTAATTGAATTACGACTCGTTTACTTTTCATTGTACTTTGTTACAAAGTCGTTGTCTTTATTAAAACTCAAACAATCGTCAATCAATTTTACAATTCCTGTCTAGTTAAATTAGGTTAAATCAAATAACGATACACATCCACATAAACTCTTCGTGGTTCGACACCCTACTTACCCTACTAGTACCGATCAAATAAGAGTTAATGAGTATATTCCTAACTACCTTAACTAGTAGGGTAAGTAGGGTGTCGAACCACAAAATATTTTGTGTATGGGTCATAATATAATTAGGACAAGCATGAAACATAATATAATTACCAAAACCGTAGGCCCGGATGCAAGGTAAATCTATAACAACGAAAGTTCGGATAAATTGGTTAAAGTGTTAGTCATCAAGGATGGTGTATAATATCCATTTTAATAATTGGGATTTCTTTTACTTTTATTTACCATTCGGGTCAAAAACATATTAGATGACTTGTAGCATGAAGCAAGTCGTGTAATTTCTTTTAGTAAAATTCAATTTTACATTTGGTTTGCGTTTGCTTGAAACTCCTTTCAAACACTCGACTCGATTAATTTTACATACCCTATTTTAATATAAGTCGGTAGTTTGCGCGAACAAATTTTTATACTAACAAGTTTAAAATATTATTATAAAATAAATTCTTTTATTTGACAATCTGTTTTATCATTAATAAAACAACTTTTATTTAAATTTCTTTTTAGTAATTATAAAACTCCTTTTATATTAATATTGGTTTTCAAAATTGTGACAAATATTTTGTTACTCTTATATTTCCTAAATATTCACAACCACAAAAAACAAAATATATAACTATGAATCGAGCCATAATCTAATTTATTCGGTTTTGTTCGAGCCATCAAAAGTATGCTGAATTAGGTTTAAGGTTTACAAATCAACGCCTTGATTGTAATCTCCCAATTGATACAAGTTCTCCATCTTCATGCTCCTTGAATGATTCCATTTTGGTCTTCAATTTCTTTTGCTTGTTTACATAAATAAATTCTATCTATTTTACAAAAAGAGAGATATAATCTATTACATCGGGTCCAAATACCCATAAAAAATACATCCAATCAAAAATTGAAAAACCAAAAATTACAACCATTCAAAAGGGTCAAAACCTAGGGCTCGAATCATCATATATAGTCACAATCAAACAATCAAAGGCTCAATCTTTTGTCAAACAAAACGTTTTTGACAAATAAAACACAAAATCGATTAAAACAACGTTATTCGCGTGTAAAAGCGACTCTGATGCAACGGTTGGAATTGTAGTAACCATTTTAAACTTTTAATTAATCATATTAATTACAAAATCAGATTTTATGATAGCAGAAGAGTTTAGGTTACACATTTTGTTTCATAAACAAAATTTCCTAAACCAGGAATCCAATTACATGCGAACAAACGAAAATCAACCATATGGTGTTTAGAATTGACCTCAATGAAGAACTCCCAAAAACACAACTTGGATTCGATAGTAGTCTCGCTAGATGACTTGAATCACGAACCACGATCTCCATCGTGTATCACTGAAACAACCGGGTACTTTAAAACCACCTATGGTGGTTCGGCTATGGTATTGGTGGCTAGTGGTGGTTGGCTGAAAATCCCAAGAGGAGGGAGAGGGGGCTAAGGCCAAGAACAAGAGAGGAGAGGGAGAGTGGGTGAAAGAGTTATGTGAAATGTGGTGTTAGATCTAGTTTTTAAAGTCGACCCATGATCCACATTTTTATGATCTTGGAATTATTAATTCAAAATTGGAATTACCACATGTTATTTCACATTTAATTTAATTAAACTCTTTTAATTTGATTAAACTCTTTTAGTAATTAAACCATTTAATTACTACTCTTCAATTTTACTAAGTAACAATTAATTAGTAACATTGAATTAAATATCCAAAGTTTAACTAATTAAACTTTATCAATTTAATTCTAATTAATTATCACAATAATTAATTCCTCCAATATTATTATTATTTCATAAATAATAATAAAACACTACTTTATATAATTCGAATAATTGAATATGTCTAAAACAAATTTTAGACATAATTATACTACTATCTTCCAAAGTGTAACTCTATGGATCGTACCCCGATAGTAACGTTAATATTATCGATAATCGGACATCACATATCCAACATTATTAACTTTATTATAGTTCATTATAAACTTAGGCTAAAATTCGTTGTGGACATCCAATATTTCCCGATCAACTTTGTTCAAAGCATGAAAAGATTGTCAATAGACCAATCAGCTTCTCTTAATTAAGCAGCAGACTGGTTATTTAACCTCTAAACTTTTATATTTTTGTACCTACCGACTTTATCAAGGCCGGTCCTAAAGAGGGGCGAGGTGGGCGACCACCCCGGGCCCGACAATTTTGGTGGCCCAAAATTTTAATTTTTTAATATATAAAATTAGAAATTATTTATAAAAAAATATAAAATCAATGTTTAACAGGGCCCATTGACGGCCCGGGTGTGGGACAACCCCAACCTCCTTTTTGGGCCTATTTTTTAGGAGCCCAAAAATTTTAATATATATGTATATATATAGATTCATTCAAATGAGTACCAACAAGTTTGAGAGAACTAAAAAGAACAATTTAAAAACACATGATTTAAGAGGAACAAAAAAGTAATTTTCTCTAAAGTATATGAAATCACTTTCATGCCCTTTAAACTAGGGGCGTTCATCTTCGGTTAATAGTTTATTTGGTTTGGTTTTATTGGTTTTTAATTTTTTTACCTATCCAAAAACCAAACCGAATTTGAGAATTGGTTTGGTTCGGTTTCGGTTAAAACTGAACAAACCGATTAAAAACCAAATAAACCGGTTAAAAACCGAATTCAATCAAATAAACCGATTAAAAACCAAATAAACCGGTTAACGGCTGAATAAACCGATCCGAATAAATCAAATTGAACTTATATATTGATAATCAGATAATAAATTCAAATCTGAATTTGGTTTAATCTGTTAATCAAACAAATAGAATTAGGGTCGCCCCTCAATTCTCATGGCCGCTCATTAAAGGGCCCATTTTGTTTGTCTCGCCCCAGGCCCTAGAATTTTTTTTTGTTCTCAGGGTCGGCTCTGGACCTTATACACCTCGTATAGCTAACATATTGTACGTGACGTATATAACCTAGCATGACCTTGAATACTCTATCATACGTATCGTATAGTGCTATACGAATTATATAGGTTTGCCCCTAAATTTCACTCTTGAATTCATCTTCTTTGTAAAACCTATATGTGTAGTATAACACCATCCAACACGTATAATGAAAAAAACAATATATTAATTGTTTTTTTTTGGTTAGAAAAGGACAATATTGTTTATAAAAAAGGATAATTGTTTATAAGGATTATTATTTTTGAAAATTTTGAATTAACTTTGCAAGTATTTTAACAAAAAATTTATTATTATTTTATTTTTTTAATTAATTCAAATTATTATATAAGCATAATAATATTTTTTTTTGTCATTAATACCATTTGTCATTTATTATTAGTGGTGCACAAAAAAACCGCTTACCCGAACCGAACCGGTTTGGGAACCGGTTATTGGTACCGGTTTGAGCTAAGGGAAAAAACCTGCGGTTCGAGACCGGTTGAAGGTTTTTTGAGAGAACCCGATTCGGAACCGGTTAAAGCAAAACCGGTTTTTGAGACCGGTTAACTGGTTATACCTTTCAAAAAACTAGCCGTTGATAACCGTTGCGCCCAAAATGTAGCCGTTGAGACCGGTTAACCGGGTATTAACCAGTTAACCGGTTAACCGATCGAGCCAAAAAAAACTAGCCGTTTTATGGCCGTTTATAGCCGTTTTTAACATTTTTTTGGACCGTTTTGCCCCTAAACATTAATATAAATAGATGGGGATTGTTTTGGTTTGATCACATAACATCTTACAACATCTCTTCTTAAACGCTCTCAAACGATCAAAAACGCTCAAAAAACGATCCCCTACTTCTCGATTCAATCTCTTCTTCTATTACGTTCGTAAATCTTAATTCAATCTCTATTCCATCCATAGCAAGCTCATGAAGTGCTCAAAGTTTCGTTGATGTTGGTGCATCCACTTCAATCGAACCAACCGTTGTTAGAATAAAAACTACGACGAGGAACAAAGATCTATTTCAACATTTCGACTTATGCGAAATGTCAAACGGTGTCGATAAGGCACGGTGCAAAGGTTGCGGTACTTTTCTTAAATCGGAATCTAATTATACTTTAAGAAGCCATTTGACGAAGCATTGTGTTGTGGTAAAAAATAATCCGGCAAATAATCAAGCACAAATGTCTCAAGAGTGTGGAGTTTGGAATTTCGATCCCGACATGGTTCGTGAAATGATGGGAAACTTGTTAATTCAAGAAAGTTTGCCTTTCAATCATTTTGACAACCCACGCTTGACGAGGATGATTCAAAAGGCGCTACAACCACGATATCATCAAGTAAGTCAAACTACTATTAGATGTGATTGTTTGAAACGTTGGCGTCAAGCAAAACAAGAATTAATTTTGGGTTTTCAAAATTTAAAAATTGGTGTTAACTTAACAACAGATGTTTGGTCGGCACCTCACGGTTTGCCTGAATTGTACCTTTGCGTTACCGCGCATTGGATTGATCCCGATTCATGGAAAATGATGAAACGTACGATTGCGTTCGAAATGTTTCCGTATCCTCACACGGGGGATAATTTTTTTTACATGTTAGATGGAATAATACAAACATGTCATTTACAAGATAAAATACTTTCAATAAGTTTTGATAATGCTTCAAATAATACGAATGCGGTTCAAAAATTAAAACTTAAATACAAACCGATATGTAACGGTGCTTTTTTTCATACAAGATGCATTGCCCACTTTCCGACGAAGAACAAACAATGGATGAATGGATGCAGAACAATAGCCCGGAGCTACAATCCGAAGCACAAACCGAAGACTAATTTCGATTTTCGATTTTGTATTTATTTTTTTAGTTAAAAGATTGTGTAATTAATTTATTTTAATGAAATATGCTATTTGAAATTCTTACTTAATAAAGTTCATTTAATTTTATTTAATTAAAACCTAATAAAGTAATAATTACCAATGTTGTAAAAATCGGCTTAGACGGCCGCCTAGGCGCTAGGCGCCCGAAAACCTTCTCGATTTTGCCCTAGGCGGGGCCTAGTCAGCCTAGGCGGAGCCTAGGCGGCCCATGCGACCTTTTTTTTGCTTTTTTTTTTGCTTCTTTTGGATTTTTCGAGTAAAAAAGACCCAGATTAGTGATTATTCGTGACATTTCTCAACTCAAAATACTTAATATGTCTCTAAAACATCGAATCCAACATCTGAAACATTGAATCCTGTCGCTAAACATCGAAATCCATTTATAAACTTTGAATTTTGTGTTTAAGGTTGTACTTTGAAGTACTTGACAAAGTATGTTTAAGTTTATTTTTTAAAATATTTGAAGTACTGTATTAAATTATTGATATTAATGTGTGTGTATAATAAATATTTGTAAAATTACATATAAAAATTCCAATCCGCCTAGCGCCGATTAATCCCTAGGCGGTACCTCGCCGCCCGACTAGCGTCTAGCGACTTCTACAACTATGATAATTACTAAACCCTAATAACACCAAAGGGACTTTGTCCTAGTGGTACTTCATGATTTTCCAAAATGGAAGGTCATGAGTTCAAATCCCATCCAAGGCATATTGGGGCTGAGGGGGGTCAGGGGGTTTTCCAAAATGGTTTCCTCCTGGGGTGGGCTACCCTGGGTTCAGGTGTTGCCATATGATCCGGGTTCCGAGTCTTCGAGCTCGGTGATATCCTGGATCCAAGGTATTGCTGGTCAAAAATAAATAAATAAATAAAACCTTAAACTAATCAAACTAATATTAAACTAATAACTAATAAACTTTAAAATAATCAAAACCTTAAACTAATAATTACTAAATCCTAATAAACCTTAAACTAATCAAACTAATATTAAACTAATAACTAATAAACCTTAAAATAATCAAAACCTTAAACTAATAATTACTAAACCCTAATAAACGTTAAACTAATCAAACTAATATTAAACTAATAATTAATAAAACCTTAAAATAATCAAAACCTTAAAGTCATAATTACTAAACCCTAATAAAACCTTAAACTAATCAAATTAATATTAAACTAATAACTAATAAAACCTTAAAATAATCAAAACCTTAAAATAATCAAAACCTTAAACTTATAATTACTAAACCTTAATAAAACCTAAACTAATCAAAATAATATTAAACTAATAAACCCTAAACATACTATTATTTAATAAAACCATAAACTATTAAGATTTTATTAGGTTTTAATTGGTTTAATATTATTTTGATTAGTTTAAGGTTTATTAGAGTTTAGTATTTATTAGTTTAAGGTTTTGATTATTTTGAGGTTTATTAGTTATTAGTTTAATATTAGTTTGATTAGTTTAAGGTTTATTAGGGTTTAGTAATTATTAATTTAAGGTTTTGATAATTTTAAGGTTTATTTGTTATTAGTTTAATATTAGTTTGATTAGTTTAAGGTTTTATTAGGGTTTAGTAATTATTACTTTATTAGTTTTAGGTTTGATTTTTTTAAGTTTTTTATTATGATTTTATTAATTTAACTTTAAGGTTCAAAACGTATAATAGAAAAAACGGTTCAATACGGTCAAACGGAATAACGGATAAAAAAAAGTTTAAAAACCGGTTTTGAACCGGTTTGGCCGGTTAACCAGTCCGGTTTATACCCGGTTCGGTTCCATAGGTTAGAGATTTTAGGTTAAAAAACCGGTTAATAACCGAACCGGTTTTTAGGAAAAACCGGTAAACCTTATATACCGGTTAACCGGTTAGGTTAATTTAAAAACCGGTTTGGACTGGTTAACCGATTTGGACCGGTTAACCGATTTGTGCACCACTATTTGTTATTGTTATTATTTTTTTGTAATTAATACAATAATGTAATCACGATAATCATAAAATAGGAAATAATACAACACACATTACAAATGTAAACAACCAAACCAAATACAAAATATAAATGCATAACATGTGTTTATATATAACATAATAAATGAATACAAACATAATACTAAATACAATCTAAGGATCATTAGGATACTGTCGTGGTGATGGCTAGGGTCGATGCCACCCTGCCTCGACCTATCAATCTCACACCCAACCAACCAGCGTACCATATTCTCAACCTGATCAATCTAATGATTGTCATGTTGGCTAGCCTGCATAAGTTGAAGGTTGGTCATAGCAACGTGTTCAAGTAAGGTCTCGACATGCGTAGGAAGTCTCATCGCTTGGTATATGTCCCACCTATGGTTGGCCCCTCACCTCTGCATGTGCCCTCATCTCCTCTGATCGTGCCCCTCACCTCCTTCGACGACACACTCACCGTCAGGGTGCTCCAGCTACCCTGGTGCCACCATAGCAATCGACAGTGGAACCCATATCTACCCTAATGGTAGCGAGAAACACATAACGGCACCATGAAATTCTTTGACAATATTCATAAATGTTTCGTTTGTCTCTATTAATTTTAAAAAAATTAAATATTTACAAAACAATGGCAAATGAATGAAACACCTAGTCAAAGTTGAGTGACTTTAAAAATTTTGAGTGACTTTAAAAAATAAAAAAAAATTAAATAACTTTTATAGAACATTTGATAAATTTGGTTACTATCTAAAGTTACACCTTTATCAATCATACAAAGACAAGCCCCAAGTATGAATAACATAACTATACTAACAATAGGGTGTAATGCGACGACCAACCTCTTTTAGGCGGATGGACAACTCTAGTAGCTATGAGAAAAGGTGTGTTCTTCGTTCATCTTTCTCGTATCACACTATTAAATAAAACTTTACTATGTATGGATGTTTTATTTAATATTTATTTAAATTAATAAAAACAATCTGTGAACTATTTGTTATTACATTAAATAATACCTATATTAGTAAAAAATAGATAATCAAAGTATTTCCTATTAATTATCTCTCTTTATAAAGACTTAATTTTTTTATCTTAACAAAGAATCTTTACTATATATAGTTTTTCTAATCTAATATCAACATCAATATCATGCATTAAAAACCTATCCTATGCCTAAAGTCAAATTCTTTACGCCTAAAATTAAGAACCACATGTTTCTTTTTTCCCTAATTATAACTATGGTTATATGTTTCCTTCATGACATAATGCAAACTTATTGCTCACTTCAAACAAGTTCACCATTCATGAGAACATCAATTTGAACCAACAAGAAGACCCACCTTTGCTTTGAACTTCCCTTAACTCACAATATACTTGATGACATGAATACCACTAATCATGCACTCCCAAACCCTGACCATGACCACCATCGCTCCACCAACAACACCACTACAACCACAACCATCACCGCCCCGAAAAGCCCCGTGAAACTCATCAACGCCACCAAAACTAAACCCGCCAAAGCTAACCCTTTGCCTTGTAAACTGAAGTGTGCAAGGATGAAAAGATGTGTTGGTAAGAAAAACAGGCAAAGTAAAATCCACACAGCTCAAGGCCTTAGAGACAGGAGAATGAGGCTATCGGTTCATACGGCACGCAAGTTTTTCGATCTTAATGACATGTTAGGGTTTGACAAAGCTAGCAAAACCATTGAGTGGCTGTTTTCCAAGTCCCACAAGGCGATCCTGGAAGCCGCTGAAACCCTTCAATCGGATGGTGCTGCATCAACTTTATCTGCTTTGATGGAGATCACGACAGCTACAGACAAAGATGAGAATTCAAAACCACATGGTGATCGGATCAAAGATGAGAGTTCAAGAAAACCAATGAAAAGTTTCATGTCAACAAGCAAGTCGGGGAGCAAGACAAGAACAGAAGCAGCAGCAAAAGCAGTAGCAATTACAGAAGACGAAATCATGGTAAAGAATCTTGAGAAGAAGAAACGATTGTTTGATCATGGTGTTGATTTCCATCAATCACAAGTAGGATTTTCTGAAAATCGTGATGATCATAACATGAAAGAATCATCATGTTATCCTGTGGAATTTTCAAACACTTATCACTTCCTGAAACACTTGCATTTGGATAATACTGTGAGAAATACAACTGATATTTATATGGAAAATATTACAGAAATGCCATCAGCAAATCATTCTATATTTGATTACAATAATAATAATAATAATATTGCTGATCAACCACCAACGGCTTGTTGGTTAAATTCAAGGACTCCGTTATTGGGCTTTAGCAACAATGTTGGCCCATTGAATGGGAATATGATCAATAGAGAGAACCATTCTTCGGGTATGATTTCCACAAATTTCATGAATTTTAATTCTGAAAACCAGGGACAGTAATCAGGCTTCCTCAATTGGATCATGTCATCATCACAGCAAACTGGCCACCGTAGGTATCTATTTTACAATTATATCGCTTTCTTTTATTTTTTTCTTTCTTGTTGAAGTATGAATAAATGTTGCCTTGCAAAATGTACGTATCAATTATTTTGAGTTTATGTATTTTTTTAAAATGACGTATAAATCATGAACTTAATCTATCTATCTATCTACCTATCTATACACGCACATACATCACACACATATAAGTTTAAATACATATTTATGCATATAAAGATATATTTATGTGTGTGTGCATATTTATACACATACAATAAGGTTCTGTCCAGTTTGTTCATTACGGTTCCGTACTTTCGAAATCAATAGATCAAATGTTTGAAAGAACAACCGTAAAATCAAACCAATCACTAGTTTGAACCGTTTCATGTTTTAAAAGCTCAACTCTTTTTATCATTTCATTGGTCAGTCGG
Organism: Mikania micrantha; assembly: GCA_009363875.1. NCBI lineage: Eukaryota > Viridiplantae > Streptophyta > Magnoliopsida > Asterales > Asteraceae > Mikania > Mikania micrantha. Next base: position 52,716,306 of record CM018698.1, on the reverse strand, counting down.
CCTTTCTCTTGTAATAAATTGGCCAGCTAGTGTCTAGGCCTCAATATATAGAGTGTATTATCAGTCCAAAAAACATTTTTATAGTTAAATTTTTTTTCTTTATACAGACGTGTACATAAAACCGAAAAACCGAAAAAACCGAACTCAAATAGAAAGTAACAGACTTAGTGTAAGTTTTCTAAAAATTCAAATGTTTGTGTACATAAAACCTAAAAAACCGAAATAACCGAACTCAAGTTTGAAACCGGCAGACTTATTGTAAGTTTTCTAAAAATTCAAATGTTTGTGTCAGTTTTGATTTTACCTACATAAAAAAAACAAATATTTGTTTTTATTACATGTAAAAACGTATGTGTATGGGTAAATTGTATATTTCTTTTTTATTTTTTTAAGCTCATATAGTTTTAAATGTTAAGTAATAGTATATCATTTTTAATCAAAATACAATATTTTAGCTTAAGTCAAAATACAATATATTTAGTAATTTTTTTTCTAAGCTAAAAATTTAAGACTTAAGCAAAAAAATATATATATCCCAAATCAAAACTAAACCAAAATCGAAAACCAAAAAAAAACTGAACCCAAACGTGTTGTTTTAGAAAACCCAAACGTGTTTTAGAAACATGAAAACCGAAATTTTAGTTTTAGGTTTAGATTTAGTCAAAAACCGACTCAAATTGGGCCATGCACGCCCATAGTTATTTGATTACTCTTCAAATCTTTTTATTTTTATGGTTTTAATATCATATCTGTAATTTTCAGCTCCGTGATAAAAACTTTCAAGAGCTTGAGGTAGCGTTTAATATACATGAATGAAAGGTGGAATGAAATAATTCATGAATGAAAGGTGGAATGAAATAATTCATTATGTTGGAATGAAAAGAAATGTGTTTGCTTACCATATAGAAATATAATGAATTATTGCATAAGAAATATGATTTCTTCACTTTTGATAATTTTCATTTATTATAACACGTGTGTTTTTTTCATTCCTTCTCTTGAAAGAATGCTCTGACCAATGACCCCACCCATGTACAAGACCATGACCCGACCCATGACCAAAACTATGACCCAACCCTTGACATGACCTATGACCTGAACCATGATGCGAACAATGATTCGACACCATGACTTGACCCATGATCTGAACCATGACGCGAACCATGATTCGAACTATGACCCGACCCATAACCAATACCATGACCCCAACAATGACCCACACCATGACCCGATCCATGACTCAAACAATTATCTGACCCATGACTCAAACAATGACACGACCCATGAACCAAACCATGATCTGAATTATGATTCGCCGCATGAACAAACCATTACCCAATCCACAAACCAAACCATGACCCGATCCATGAATTGCCCCATGACACGACCCATGATCGAACCATGAGCTAAACAATAACCAACCAATGAACCGACCGATGGTCCGAACCATGACTCGAATCATGATCCGAGCCGACCCAACCCACGACCCGACCCGTGATTCAAGCAATGATTAGAACCACAACCCGGCTATAAATCGTATTCATTCCATCTTGTCATGTTTATCAAACAACATAAAGTAATGAATCATTTCATTACCAGAGATAGCCAAATAAAACAATGAAATAGTCATTCCTCCGTTTATTCTATTCCTTTATACCAACCTGACCTGATGGTTATAAAAAAATGTATGTCCATAACTTCACTCGTTCACGGTTTCAGTGCCCTTTTGTTTATCTTAATTGATTTGTTTATCTTTATTTTAATTTCATGTGTCATCTTTGTTTTTTATCTTTGCTCCTCTGTATAAACTTCACTTGCTTTCATGGTTTGCTGATAATTATATACCAGCAAAATTGCAATTAAGAAACATTAAGTTGTTTTAAGAGATGGTAAACAACATGAGTCACCACTATCATCTACATGCTATTTTTTTTTAAACTACCACACGTAATTAAAACCTACTTCTATCACCTACAACTCAGTCGAACATTGACAACCAGTGAAACCCGAATCGGATATGAAATCCGAATAACTCGATTCGAATCGTAATTTGGTTTGCTCGGGTGGGATATGTCCGAACTCGAAATAGGTATTCGGATATAAGGTTTTTCTTAAATTCGAGTTGTTCGGGTATCCGTGAGGGATTTGACGATGAGCTGCTGCCTCTGTTACTAGGATCCAGCAATAGCGATATGATATCTCTCGCCTCACCCATCTGAGCAAACTCAGGCACCTAGAACCGATATGTTTCTGTTTGGATACATGATTTTAGGCTACTTGGAGAAGTAGGAGGAGATATGTTTCAATTTGTTTAGGTGCATGTACATGATTGGGAAGATAAGGGGGAGCGACGAAGACGGGGTTTGGGATGAGAGAACAAAACGTTCACCGTCGAGACCATGAACAGAAGTTGATCATTCCGGGAAAGAAACTGTAGTGGTCATGATAGGGTAATTCTGAATCAAAATTACCAGGGGGATTGTTTGAACAATTATGTAGTTGTGTGTTTGAACGTAGGGTTGTAAACGAATCATACGTTCAGTGAACAGTTTGTGTATTATTCGATGGAAAGATTTTTTATGTTCGTTCGTTTAATAAATAATCGAACATGAACACAAATTTCGTGTAGATGTCGTGTTTGTTAATTTGTTCTCGTGAACGTTCGGTAACGTGTTCGTTGATGTTCGTTCATGTTGAGTTATGTTGATTTATTATATTTATTTATTAAGTATGTTTTATATTCTTGTATTTTTTTAATTTTTAGTTTAATACTATAATATTTAAGCTATTTTTTAATTTAATGTTATAATATATAACTTTTTTTATGTAAATAATTATCTCTATTTTCTTTAGATTAAGAATGTTGATTTTTATTGTTTAATAAATATATGTTTTTTAGTTAAATTCTTAAATGAACGAACAAATAAATGAATTTCTGTTCGGTTAATGTTTATGAATCATTTGTAAACAAGTTAAAAGTTAAACGAACGAAAATGAACAAGGGCTCGTTCGTGTTTCTTTTGGTTCGTTTACAACCCTATTCGGTTATGTATTTCAACATTCAAGTTTATTGTAGTTGTATGATCTACCCACTAGGTCATGAATCATGATTTTGTTCATTGAGTCGAGGATGTAAAAATAGAATAAACTCGTAATCCAACCTGATGAACACTCCTACCTATAGATGAGCTTGACCAGAACCATTAGGCAATACTTAATTTTAATTTAAGATTTTACTATTTGATTTTTTTTAAAATTATATTTTAATATTTTTTATAGAATTTATTTTAAAATTTGTTTATGGTTTCTGATTTAATTAAATTTATATGTTAACAACTATTAATTAAAGAAAAAAACTAAAAAACATACTTTAATCATTTTCAAAACAAAAGTAAATAATTATATACAAATAACAAACATTAATTCTATATTATTACACTATGTTAGTCACCTGTATATTATACGGGTTGATTAAAAAAATACGTTAAATTATACGAAATATTAGTAATTAAGATTTAATAATTCCAAAATGATTTTGTCATATAACCTTTTGTTAGTTAAGTTAATGAATAGTATTATTTGATAAAGAGATGGTTAATTTTGTTGAGATCGAATAAAAAAATTAATACATAAAATGCAAACATTCGACTAATTATATCCGTATGAAATTGAAAATAAATAGACATGTTATGCTATTTGGATATTATAATGTTAACATAAATACAAAAAAGTAATTTAAAAAATATAAATAATAAATATTTAAAAATTATAAAATTATATATATTTGAAAAAGGATTTCAAAATTACTATTGAAATCTTCTTATGCTATTTTAAGTTTTAATAAATTATTAAAATAATTTATTTTATATATTTAATAAGAGAGAGTTATCATTTAATAGAAAAAAGACGGAAAAAAATTTGAAGAGTGGGTAAACAATTGATATGTGTCAATTTTGCTACTCTTTTATAAGAGTTGATGTTATATTTTTTCATGTTTTCCTTCATTTTCTCGTTTATTTCACGTACATGGCCGATCAAGTGATCAAATGTAGTTCACAACAGTTTCATATTGTCTTCGTGTATTTGTTTTTATTCTTGTATGTCGACAAATTTTTTATCGACTCTGATATGTTCACTAATGTTTCTTTTTAGTTCATTGTTGACGAAGATTTCACCCTTTTTTCCATTATTATTTTAGTTGGCGGATATTGCAGTTCATGAAAGCTCACTCTTGATCTTTTTTTATTCGTTTAAATCAATTACAAATTGACCAGTGGAGTCAGTTTGAGTATATGTGTAGTTTTCTCACCGTGATGTCTTGTTACATTTCAAAGTTTGTAACTTCAAGATTGGATACCACTTTGTTATTGAGTGTCTCATAACCTGTCACGTCGTGTTATGAGTAAATAGACTATATTACCGTGCATCCAGGAGAGAAATAGCTTTTTCATCCTAAAGGTTTAGTAATCCTACACCACCTTCAGTTTCACCGACTGGAAAATTTCATCAGTAATAACTAACAGCTTATCAATATAATGAATCAAAAAATAATTAAATCGGTGTGATGTTGGTCTTAGAGTCTTCTAGTGTCCTAGCTCATATGTTGTTTGACAGTCTTCTAGTGATTTTATTAAAGTTTCATTTAAATCGATCATGGCCAGAATTGTTTGTTTCACTAAAAAATACCTCTTAGCTTTAACATAATCCGAAGATTGAGGCATCTTACTGACCCAATACTTAATGAACGAAACAACCTCTTGAACTTCCCTTAGTTGTGAAGATTGATATGCCACCAGGAAATAATTCACGGCTTAATTACTTGACAGATTATTCCTAAAATATGCAAAGATTTCGCTCAAATTTCATGTGTGCAATTGTGGTAGGTGGTTAAATTACTCTCAACAAAATCAACGTCTAACGTGCAAAATGTAATATTCTTGAGATATTGGTAGATAAATATATAATGTTCGTTTATTTTGTGCTTAAATTGAAATATCTTCCATCAGATTCAACTGAAGAGTTTTTTTAAGTCTGGTTTATCAAGATAATCGCAATGTTTATGGGTCACATATCGTATCACCTTTGACTCTGTAAGCATGAACAATTGAAATTTAGAAGTTGTAATTAATTTAAAAAAGTTCATGATATGGCTATCTTAAGTTTGAGTTTACATGGTGATTATTTGTTCTATGATGCACATGGATGATCATACTTGAGACTTGTTTTGTTTCATGCACATAGAGGTGAGCAAAAAACCCGGAACCAAAACCGGAACCGACAACCCGAACTGGTGGGTACAGACAGTTCCGGAACCAAAACAGGAACCAGTAGCACCTTTAACCGACAAAACCCAAACAGGAACCGACCAAAAACCAATTGAAACCAGTCAAAAACCGAAACCGGTTATTGATTATGTTGACCAAAACCGAAACCAGTTCCGAAAAAACCTGGTTTGCCCACCTCTAGGTTGCACAAACCGGTTTTTTTCTCCAAACCGGTTCGGTTTGAGAACCGATTCGGTTTGGTCATCGGATGGTCAAAACCGGTTTGGGTGAAAACCGGTTCGTTTTGGAAACCAGTTTGGGAGATGAGGATGTCAAACCTATATAACCTATTTGGATAGGTTTGAAACCGGTTTGGAGGGGTTGAAACCGGTTTGCAGGGTTGAAACTGGTTTGAAAACCGCTTTGGGAGATGAGGATGTCAAACCTATGCCAAACCGGCGGTTCGTACCGGTTTGGATGTAACCGGTTTGAGAACTATGGAATACCGGTTTGTAAACCCAAACCAATTTTTTTGTTCACCTCTACGTAGTACGTACACGTACAAATATACAATGATACAAATGCAATGGCCAATGGGATCTTTATTGGCAATCACAATCTCTCCAAATGGGCTTCTTTTTCATGGCCCAATCAAGTGTGCATATTGTTTTTGAACGTGATTTTCTTAATGAAACGTGTTCCAAGATTTTTGTGTGCTGAAGTCTTTAGTGATTGGACGAAAAGATTTACAAAAATCAATTGGAAAAGAAAAGAAAAGAATATTACGGACGAAGAAAGGTAAAGTGAGCCTAAATGGAAAAGTAATACTAAACATGATAGAGGTGTGCTTGGTGCTCGATTTAGCTTTTATTCTACGCAAGTGTCATAGAATTTCTGATCAATTCATGATCTAATGCTTGTAGTCCTATCATACATTGTGCAAAATGTTGTTTCTTTAACTAAACATGAGAGATAATGAAATAAAATTATACATGTTTAAAGGAATAAAAGAGGAGAGAGATAAAAAGTATCTTAAACATAAATTTGGTAATATACATTGGAGTGTGTTTAAGTTCACCTTTGTATTTACCATCAAGCCAGTTTGGGCTTTTTATTTTGAATGATGATTCGAGTTGCTTTTCCACCGATTAATGATTGATTTAGAGATTAAAAAAAAAAAATTAACCATCAAGCCAAAGTTAAGTCGGTGTAAAATCTGGTGAGTTAACTCATTTAATTATGATCATGTTTACAACTTAAAGACAATTTAAAGTTAATATAGAATATATATGGTCAGTTAAACTTAATTTAAATGAGGGCATCACCTAATTTAATTTAAAGCATGTGTAATAAGAAAAAATGAAAATAAAATAACATACTTGCTGTTCAAAAAAAAAATAATAACATACTTTTACTGTATAAGAATTGAATGCTGGTCTAATCAATTCTATGTGAATTTTATTTCTTTTAATTTTTAAAAGAAAATACGTAGAGTACATGGTTGTATGCACACTGTGAAGTACAGGCCAAGCGGCCCAATTATAAACATATTCAAGCAGCAAGGTCTCGTCTATGTGTTATATGCAAAGATATTTTGCAGCTTCTGTAAATACCTAACGACACACACTTATAAGAGCAAGGTCTCGATCTGTTAAGATAACACGTGACTCCATACATTTATTCAGCATATTCTTTACCATTTCTAAAGCCTAGATGTAGTTCTCCTTACGCTCTCTGTTTACGAACGCGTGACCAATACTAAACGTCTGGTGTGTGGAAGTCACGCCAACAATATGAATAAATGAAAGTCGGTATTGGTTCTTTTTATATGTCGCGTCCATCATCAGTACGTGCGGAAATGGACGCCACCAGCAACACGATTTTGGATGATAAAAGAAAATATCTTGCACGACGTTTGTTTCAGGATCTTCCCGGGTATAGTAAACGTAACCCTAACTACGAAGAAGGTTTTCCAAAACCTGCATCGGAGTATCACCGAATTGCTTCTAATTTTTATATTTTGTTGTAAATTGTATACATATCTAGAGATGGACACGTTTGTAGGGTTATGTTTTTTTATGTTTGAAAGAATGTTATGAATATCCATGTGTTGCTCGGTCAGATTCTCTACCATATCTTGTTTCTCCTGAGTGAATCTTCTCACATATGGATGACCCTCTAGATTCCAAGCAGGTTTGTGATTGTAATTATCGTTAATCACTTGTAATTTCCAAGATTCACGAACTTCAATTCGTTGTATAACCCTATCAGTTGAAATGGACAAATGACTTTTTTGGTGCCAGACCGTCTAAAGATTGCAATGTTATTATGCTCGCCATCACGGTCACACATGAGCCAGACCTTGATAACACTGCATGTTGCCTTTGATTTCTTCGTTCTTTTTTTTACTACAATATAACCGTTGTCTAGTTCTCTACTTTTCACCCAAACTACCAGCGCTTCTTCGGACATAAATTCCTGAAATATACAAATAGTAAATATCCTAATTAATAATCATTATATACAATCATAAACATCTATGCTTCAGTTAGGTGTACCTCATTTGTTTCCCAATCCATGTGTGAATCGGTTGGTTTTTCTTCATAAGTCGCTTCCGGGTTACTTTGTTCATTGTTAGAATACACGAACCCATAATCTCTTTGTTGCACGTATGATGCTTGACTTTCATAACCGATATCAGCATGAGATTCAATATTCAGATCTATCGTGCCGTAAGAATACTCAACAGGACGCTTTTCATTCAAATCTGGCACATAATCGTTGAAAAAACTTCCATCCCAAAACGACATTGTTAGAAATTTGAATTTAGTATTAGATATCTTTAAAATACGATACGTTCGTTTGAAGCAATTGAAGATTATATAGAGATTTTAAAGTTTTTCTATACGGCTTGTACAGGTCTGTACAGGCCGTCTTGCATCCAATCATTGTCTTAGAATGTCAGTATTGTCGGGGTGAAAAAGCAAGAAGGGCAGTACAGGTCTGTACGAGTCGTCTTGTTTCCAATCATTATCTTATAATGTCAAAGGAATATATGTCCGATGAATGAGACGGGCCGTACTGACTAGTACGACCCGTATTGGAGGTGTATTTTTAAATTTTGGAGTGTTAGAATAACACAACCTTAAATTAAAAATTACACGTACAAGTATAACATGCTTTTAACGCATTTTAATTTTGAGTTTTTTTATATTAAATGCATCTTATATTATATATTAAATATATTTTTTCATAAATTTTTAAAATAAAAAAAAATATTTTTTAGAAAATTAAAAATATATTAATATTAAAAAACACATTTTTTAAAAAACCAAATTATTATAAAATTATATGAAGTTCTAATCATATTTTATATCATATAGATTGTTTATTAATAACTATTTATTATATTTTTTATTTAATCCGTGTAATATACACATGTAGTAACCTAATTAGTGTGTATGTATAATGGTCATAAAATAATTTTAGCATTTATGATTTTAATGAAACTAGATGCTATTCACAACAATTTTGTTCAAACAAAATTACCATACCATCGTACACTTGTAAGGATTTAAATTCATACATCAATGACACTAAAGTACAAGATAATGATAAAAAAAATACTTATATTGGCACAAGGATACTATTCGCAAAGCACGCCCTTGATCAAGCCACTAATATAGTAATATTATACACATTACCGTAATTATCATTTTTTTTTCACTTTTTAAAATAAAAAAAATTGCAAATGTCAAATTAATTTATATAATATACCAATAATCAATCTATCTATTATAATAAATCGAAGTTTCTAGAGACACATGGCGTGATTACAGAGCCTCTCAATTTCGATTTTCCCGTCTCTCTCTCCTATTAAATACACCTCATATTAAATAATAATATTAAATATAAAATACTTTGTTTTACATTTTTAAACTAAGAAACATATTTTATAATACATAAAAATATATTAATATTAAAAAACACATTTTAAATATCCAACTTATTATAAAATATACAATTTTTAAAAATAGTATTTTAAAAAATAAAGAAACAAAAAAATTATTGTTTAAAAAATAATATAATAATTTTATTACTAAAATTATTAAATTATACAAAATTTTAGCCATATTTTATGTTAAAAAATCTTATATTATCTATATTTTTTATTATATTTTTATCATTCAGCTCGTGTAATACACGGGATGCTAACCTAGTATATATATATATAAAAGGTGTTGGATAAATACTACCACTTTTGTACAACTAATAATTTTGATTGTTTTAGAAATGCTGATAGTCAAACTGTGATAACCTATTATTCATGGGGCCCATTTATATAAAACTATGACATTAGAGGTTGAAATGCAATCAAACACATCTACTTTATGGAAGTGAAAGAGACAATATATCAACATAGGGCTGTATAGATTGTAGAACGGTCCATGTTTCAGTCAAAGATGCATGGCTAGCTAACTTGGCATGTCTCGTGCACATAACATGCTCATTTTATCACAAAACCAAATGAATAGATTGAAAAATAAACTGACATGTCGGATCAGTAAACCATTAAACCACACTAGTTGAATCAAATTTTGATTTTTTATACTAGATTTTATTTTATACACACACACTATGGACCGTTGATATAACTTATTACAGATTTTAAATTAAATAATTATTAAAAATTTGTGGTCCTTGTTTTAAATTGAATATTTAATTGAAGATAGAAATATAAAATACCATTTTTACCCTTATAAAAGGCAAAAATGTATCCTAGTTTTATTTCTCTCATCTGACACACATTTTCTCTTTCCTAACACATATTTTCTCTCTCATTTGTCTCACTCTTTTTCTTTCTCCTCTCTTGACAATCTCATTCTATCTCATATATCCTCTCTCATCAGATTACAAAAGTGTAGTTTTTATTAAATTTAAAAAAACATTTTTTAAGAACAACAAAATTCTGTACTTTTTATACAAAAAAAAAAACGCTCTTTCTTTCAAGAACATATAAATGTACACATGTGTAAAAAATCAATTATCATTAGTCTTACATATTTTTAAACACATTAAACGTTACACATATGTATTTTTACATGTTAAACAAACATTACGCATGTGTAATTTTATACAAAAACATAAAATTAACCAAAACAATAAAAACTACACATGTGTAGAAACTTAAATGCACAAGTTTTATTACACACAGTACACCTGGTACACACATGTGTATCAAAAAACTACACAATGTGTGTTAAACACAATTTTTACTATACAAACATAATATTACATATTCTCAACAATAATAAAACATTACACATGTGTATTTTTATATACGAAACAAACATTGCACGTGTGTACAACTAGTCAAAGCAACAACTATAACATCTAAAAAATTATACATGTGTAAAAATAAAAATGTACAAGTTTTTATGCATAAAGTACACCTGGTCAAAGCAATAACTATATCATCTGAAAAACTACACATGTGTAGTAACAAAAATGTACTAGTTTTCCTACATAAATTACACATAGTCAAGCAACACTTATAAGATCTGAAAAAATATACATGTGTAGTAATACAAATGTACAAGTTCTATTGCTTAAAATACATCTGGTCAAGCAACATCTATAAGGTCTGAAAAACTACGCATGTGTAAAAAATAAAAATGTATAAGTTTTTAAGCACAATGTACACCTAGTCAAGCATGTATTTGAACCACCACCATGACCACCACCTATTGAAACCGCCATAACCACCGACGCCGCCTGGATCACCACCACAACCTCTTGGAAGCACCGTCACAACCACCACCATCAATGTTGTTGAAGCTAGTCACCACCATCGATGTTGCTGAAGCTAGTTACCACCACCACCTGTCAGCCATGCCCACCTACCAGCCACCACCACTATCACTACTGCCACCGGCGCCACCACCACCGTTGCTTAACCCTAGATCTGACGTGTTGTTGACGTCCACCAACACATACCAACCGCCACCACCCCCAAGACGTACCACCACCACCACCGTCGCCTCATGAAACCACCACCATCACCGTCACCTCATGAACCCACCGCCACCACCACCACCACCATCGTCACCTCATGAAAACACCTCCACCACCTCCTGGAACCACCATCTCCACATGTAACCTCCACCACCACCACCTTGTGAAACCCCCAACACCTTCTTCATTTTCATCGGTAGAGATAGAGCAGAGAGAGGCATATAAACATGGAGAATGGTAAAAATACTAAAACACTCCTCATATATTATTAAATCAAAAAGTAAATATATTTGATCTAACGGTCTAGAAAGGGTTTAAGATTTTTCTCTTCTAGATCGGGTTTTCACAAGATTCAAACCCTATATATATATATATATATATATATATCATATTATGTAGTAATCACGACCAAATTTTAATTTTTTATATTAAAATTTACAATATTTATCATATTATCTGGTTTCTAAATCAATGCTTGACTAATCTCACAAGTGAACAAGTAATACAACCAGTTTGATGTCTGGTTCAGTTTTAAAAGCATTGACTTAAAAAAAATTCTTAAAACATTTATGAACTACTTATACATGAATTTGTTCTTTCTAATGTAAGTTTTGGAGCTTTTAAACATGGTAGTAAATTACTATTTGATATGCATGTTCATGTTTGATTAAACTTTAAAAATCAATCCTATCTATCTATCTTCTTCACACATTCCCCAATCATTAGTAATCACAAATTTATACCTTCTCTTTCTTCTTATCAATGATTCTTGTGATCTTCTCCCTCTATCTATAAAAATATTAGACACATCACCGTGGAGATGCCTAATTTTTTTTAATAGGAAAGATAGTTTTCTTTTTAAAGTCACATGAATAATCTTCTATGCAATGACATACAAAAAAAATACAAAGATGACGATCTTGTTGCGTAGTAATAAATCAAACTTGTGATATAGTGTTACTAGTCATTAATACTTAGCCAATTCAATCTCAATCCTTCTACTTATTTATAAATGTTGAAAATAAATGATGAAAATGGGTTACTTATCTATGTACGTTGTATGAGTGTTGAGAAAAATGTAACATTTTTTAGTGGCATCATTTGCACTTTGTGTCACCACTTTAGAGTTGTATTTATGAAGTTTAAGGTTCTTTCTAGCACTTCAATCAGAATAATGGTTTGGCTCACAAAAAAAAATGCATTTGAAGGTTTGTGAGATAGTTAGAAGGTAGGAATATAAGCACTTATATGTGTCTAAAGTGTCACACCCCCAAATTCCCACGTGCGGTGTCAGACCGCGCGGGTGTGACTTGGCCAGGATCATAGCTCATGGTCATACAGAACAACTCTATATGAGTTATACAATCATACAATTTTGTAAAATAATCAGGTTTTCATAGGTAGCAGCGGAAAGTTAAAGTTACACAGCGGAAATGTAAAAAGTTTCAGACATTACACAATCGATATTGTTTTAAAAAGTCATAAATCAAACACAAGCCTAGGACTAGAGTTTAATGAATGTGACTCTCTTTTGTGATCCATTAGCTACCTGAGAATACATGCGAAAAAGTGTCAACTATAAAATTGGTGAGTTCACAGGTTTAGACAGACATAAATCATTAAGCAGACATATACTGGGTATGTTAAGTTGTTTGTGGATCTATGACACGTGAGTGTGTCAGTTCATCTTACCGAAACTCGACTGTTTCCGTTGCCTCCCCGGGTCATCGCTGAACCCGGCATCAACATCTATATTACACTCGTTATGACCTCCAGTCAACATTGTTGTCGAGTGGGGTTAGTTAAACCCAGTAGTACTACGTAATAACGACTCGTTTGTTACACAACTAACGGTAAGGATACGTGAGGGCTTAGTGCAATAATAGTTACACTCAAAATAGTTTTTCAACATACCAGTCATATATCTAAAACAGTTGCATGGTATTCTCACCCCAAAAGTTTAGCAAAAGCAGTTATAAAATAAAAGCGGGGCCGTAAACTCACCTGAGTCTAGGTAGAGTGCGTTCGTCAAATGAACGGAGTGGTGCGCCTGCTAGCGGTTACCTATATCACATAGGTGTCATGAGATTGTGTTCACATACGTGTGAGTCTCACAGGACCGTGTTTGTGTCCAAACAACTTTAGGTTGTTATGTGGGTCGTGTTTACCGTGTTTGACCGTGTTGGTCTTGTTTGACCTAACGACCCGTTGGTAACGTTTTTGTTCAAGTGATCGTGTAACGTGCGATATAGTGTCGTGTGATATGTGTGTGCACCAAAGTCCCATCCGTGAGGTAACATACTATTTATAGTAAGTTCCTATTCCAGGAAAGTTTCCATATTAAGCAAGTCATGCAAGAATTTACTTACCGTTTATTCTAATGTGCATAGTTAACCTAAATGAACATGTTATCACATAGCACGTTGTCACACATAGTCGGTTAAGCATGTTTCGCGTTTAAAGTTACTAAATATAGAAAGTTCACATGACCCATTATCCTAGTCATCAATAATCCTTGCTAACATGGTCCTAGGACTCTTGACATTATCATACTAACTCAAGCTTGGCCAAATCAACGTTTAAGAACAAGTTCACTAGCCAAAGTTTCCATTTATGGAAACTTGTGACAAATAACCGTATTTTGATGTTTCTAATGAATCAAATCATCTACTATCATCATGTTATGATCAAACAATCATGTTAGACATTCAAACAACATCAAGTTCATAATCCTTCAACCATTTGTAACTAAAAAGTTACTATTTTTAGAAATAATGGTGTTAATCACATCTTTTAATATTTCTAACAACTTAAATCCATCAAAAATCTTCATGTGAGTTCTAAATCATCATTTTAAACATAAATCCTAGTTCTAAACACATGCATGTTGCCATTTCATCATCCATTCATATTTTGTAAAAATAAAGTTACTAAAATTAGTAACTATTACATAATGACTTTTCTTGACATCAATAACACTTCTAGATCTTGTAAATCATATCAAATACCACATATGACAACATCTCAATATCAACAATCATGTAAAATGACGGATCATACATGCATGTGATCAAAAATACCTATTTCATAACAAAATCATTAACTACCCATCAAACTCAATCAAGATCATCATAAATCACACTAAGATCATCAAATCAGTAGAAATAACTCAAAATAATAGATCTATAATCTCAAAAATTCGTGGTTAAGATGGTGATAGTGTTGCATGTGAGTGATTCATAATGCATGTGTGTGTTGAAGTGGTTTTAGGCTAGATTGAACATAGGTTTAGTTGGTTCTTAGAAGGGGCTGAGGTCGAGATCACAGCAGCTAATTCCGAGGTTTAGTTGGTTCTTCGATCTCTTCTTCCAAGCTTGAGCTTCAAATCTTCAATGGACCTCCAAGTGTTGCTCTTGATGACTCCTACTGATGAAAATGGTGGTAACAGGTTGGTTTTGGCCGAGGTGAAGTGTTTCAGTCGAGTGGATTGGATGAAAAGGAGTGCAGAAATGATTAACATCGATTTTATAAAGATTTTTGTGTGTTAGGAGTCGTCGCATACCGCCGAGACTGGCAAGAATGCTTCTCGGCGTACCGTAATGATTATAATATTCATTTGGTTCCCGAAACACGCCGCGTACCGCGATGGTAGAAGTTGATCGGTCGTCGCGTACCGCGACGACTTGCGGAGAATTCAAATTTCCCCGCCTATGCGTCGCGTACCGCTAAGGCCCAATCAGAGGCCCTTAGCGTACCGCGATGGGTCTCTGAGGAGCCCAATAGGCCCAATTTTGACGTTTCGAACCGATTTTCGCGCATTTCTCGATTACGATCTTCGTTTCTCGACATTAGCATTGTTCTAACTATTTTAGGTTCCCTAGAACCTAAGAGTAGTGAAAGTTGTAACATCAGTGCCGGAAACGTCACCGGAACAGTGATCTCTACAGTACATGAACAGTAAATCAGGTACATATTTCAGACATCAATCGTATATCACTTTCATTTCATGTTATCATAGCACGGTTCATATTCAAGTTCAGAAAACAAAGTTCAGGAATAGGGTTCTTGAGTCAGATAATTATCTGGCAATACAGAACCATCACATGATTATTTGTTAGGATGTTGTTATGTATGTGAGGCTTTACTGAACAAAACAATATGGATGTTGTTACATGAATGCTAAACCGACGGATTATTCGTATAGGTGACGATCTGTACGAATAAATCTGGAAGTTTAACGTTCTGAATGATATCCAATAATTAGAAAACAATATTGAAAAGTATAGTTATCGCCCTGTTCGTACGGATGACGATCCGAACGAATACGCGCGATAACCGTACGATTCGATTTCAAACAGTAAATTAAATATTTTTGAAATTTTAAAATAAATAAAAGATATTTAGTTAATTTATTAGGAATCACAACCTAAAATTAATTTCTAACTTCTATTTTAGAACCGAGTCGTTTCGTTACGAAAACGGCGAGAAACTGACGTCTTTACGCGAAACCGAGCAACCGAAACGAACCCGAACTTACCCGGGTTATAAATACCCCACATAAATCATCTTCTTCATTTAACCTCTTCATTCTCTCTCTAAAATCAAAAACCCGGAACTTTCTCTCTCTAGAAAGTTCCAACTTCTCTCATCTAGATCTCACTCGTTTCTTGGTGAAATCTCGCGTTTTTGGTGTCTAAACGACCACCATTACTAGTAGAACCTGAAAGTACAGCGGATCTAAGCTTCCATCCATAAAAATCGAGGTAAAAATCCATGTTTTGGTTCGGTTTGGGGTTTTGAAAACCCTAATGTCGAACCCATCATTTAAACCGTTTTTACAACCTTTCAACCGATAGGAATTAATCAAAACACACTTAGGATAATATAGGAACAAGCTTTGCTGCAAACACTAGTTGATTAGATCGAACACCATGGCTGCAACTGGTAGCATCGACTGGCCGAATGGCTCAACATCAGTTCGCCGAATGAGGATAAACCCCATTCGCCGAATGACTCCCCACCATACCCACTGCCCATTCGCCGAATGGCTAAACCCCGAATGACCAGCTTCTGACCTACCTTCGACCGAATGACTCCATACTCACTCCTTCATTCGGCCATACTCGCCATTCGACAGCCTCCATTCGCCCAAGCTTCCATTCGACCGGTCAGTTCATTCGGCAAGGTTGTAGTCATTCGTCCTAGCTTACACATTCGGTCAAGACTCACTCGGACCAACCCTTATTCGCCCATCTCTCGTTCGTTCGGCCCTCATACGGCTAGCCTCCTTTCGCCGAACCAAGAGTCATTCGACCCTAGACATTCGAGGCTAGCTACATTCGACCATGCTTCTTCATTCGGCCTAAGATCCATTCGATCGGCCATGCACATTCGGACCCTCCATTCGACCAAAACCCATTCGCCCTAGTCTCTTTCGGCTCACACCCATACGGCCAACCCTAATGCAGCCATGTTAGGTAGGTTGAGCACATGGGCTAGAGTTGGTATAACCATGCATGGTGAAATAGCATGTGTGTGTGCATGGGGTGATATTAGGTTTCCATCCTCATGCAATTAACTTGTGTGAATATGGGTTCGTCATGAAACCTTATATTAAGGAATGATCTTAGTAACCATGGGGCCTAACTTGTGATACAAATGATTAATGATATGAATCTAGTTCGAGAAGGTAAAGAATGAGGATATCGATAACAAGAAATCTCTTAGATTATGGCATTATCTAAACAAGGGTTGTCAACTTTAAAGGATAGTTCATTTAGAATCAAAACAATGGTCTAAGGTTACGAGTGTTGACGAAATCATTAACACCTAACACTTAGGAAATTTCAAAAGAAATGGTAACCCAATTAGATAATTCACTCGAGTTATCTATGAGGAGTTTTACAAAGAACTATCAAGAAATCGTTTAAAAGTCAAATTAATGGGCCGGAGATGGCCCAATGGGTTTAATCTAAGCCCGTCATCATGTTATTACACTTTTCTTAAATAAATTATGCTTTTTATAAAAGAATTTAAATAGTAAATTTTAGTAAAATAATTAAATGATTTCCTTAATTAAATGTTTAACCTAAAATGAATAAAATTGAAAATGTTCTACTAAAAGTCTTTAAAGGATTAATCGGGGATATGAGTTACTAATGGGTAATAAGGTTAGTCTAGTTAGAGAAAATCCTAGAAACACTTTAGTAATCTAAGACACTTAGTTGCACACCGAGACCAAACCCTAGACCCAACGTCTATTATAAATACTTATCGTCTTCGAATTTTCTTAAAATAACCCAGGAACTGAAGATACCTAAGCTACAACAAAGAGTGCGCATTTTGTGGTAATTTATTTCAGAGCAACACAGGTGAGTTCATTGCCCTTTTTTTTACATTTTTGTTTTAAAACGCGGGGCTGAGAAGCATGCGTAAACTGTTTTATTTAAACTGTTTATTTAAATGCTTTAATTTATTATATGTTTTACATATATATTTTGTTGATACTCCTAGACTCCTGTCTAGGAAATTATTGAACAAATCAAGTTATCAAATAAATTTAAGTACTCTTATGAGTAATACCTTAAATTTAACTTCTAAATCAACCCTTAGTCCATCAAGTTCAAAATTCAAGAATCTAAATTCAAAGTGAAATCAAATGAACATAATCAAGAGATCATATTCAAGGGAATCATAACTCAGTGTGTGATCTGAGACCCAATAATCATAATCAAATCAACTATCATTGAAAATCATGGGAATTCAAAGAATCAAGAATCATGAGACTCAGGAAATCAGGAATCATAAATGTGTGTGAATCATTGAAGTAATGAAATCATTATGATCTAATGAACTCATTAATACTCAAGTCAAGGTGGATGTCAGTTGTATATGGAATCAAGACCACGTGTAACACACATATAAAGTCCCTCTCAGGTATAGAAGACTCTTGTAGTCAGGCTATACGGGCAATAACATGAACGATCAAATGAAATCAATATCAAAGTCAAAATCATGAGAATCAAGAGATCAAGAATCACAGGATATCCTTAAAGTCCCACTCAGATGCAGAAGACCATTGGGTCAGGCTGTAACGGGCAAAACATTAAAGTCCCACTCAGATGCAGAAGACCATTGGGTCAAGCTGTAACGGGCAAATCATTAAAATCCCGCTCAGTTCAGGTGTACTCCTTGTGAGTTATGCCTGACATGGGTCACGTGTGAGAGGTTACAACTTGGACAACCACCAACAACTAAGTCTAACTGATTGAGTAAAATCATACCCAATCATCATGTCTTAGTTGTATTTAAATGTTTTATTTAATTAATAAATTAAATATTTGACATTTTACTATTATCACTGTCTTTTTGGGAAATCATATATCTATGAGGAACCCAATAAATCAAAGGCATATCAGATTTCAATATCATGATCTAAATCAGAGGTGTTGGGTAAAAATGCTTAATTATCATTAACAACAGTGTCATATACATATTAGTATGTGGTGGGATAGCGTCTGGGCTTGACCCTTTCGTGATTCCCTATATATAAGCATACCGATGTGAATATTACATGTGGAGTTAATGAGGTTAGGGTCTTTACCAAAAGAGGTTTTCAAATCATTATCAAGTCATTTTCAAATCATTATCATACCATTTCCAAATCATTTTCAAATACTAAACTATATGAACTCACCAACCATGTGTTGACTTGATCTTTTTGCATGACTTCTCAGGTGACGAACAGGTCAACTAAGGAGTTATTCCTTTTGTACTAGGACTTCAGATAGAAGGCTTAGCTTTTGGACCTGCATTACTGTTGAAGACATCATTATACAAATGATTTTGTATATCTTGTGTAAATACAAGATAGAAATATATGATGTTAATAGTAGATTTACATTGTTAAATTATAAACAATACTGATGTAATTTAACTCTGTAATTCTATTATATTTAGCATTTCTCATTTGTATCATGTGCAATGTAAACAATCTGATCATCACGATTATCACTCACGATATCGCGCCCCGGGAACTTTCCGCCCGACGGGACAACCGATCCTATCCCGCCGGCTCGGGGTGTGACAAAAGTGGACTGTGGTTTGTTTAATTCACCAACGTTCATTATTCAAGACACGTGCGAGCGTTTTTCGATGATTCCTCGAATTATCTGTGTGTTCGGACTGTTGTGCCACATGTCACACTATATATTAATGATTCTAGTGCCACGTAAGTAATAATAATACACATTATTATTTAAATACAGTAATTGTTGACCTAGAATTTGCGAGGTGTCACATAAAGGCATATGTAAAAGAAATGGCTCAGTTCAAATACACTCCATGTCAAATGTGAGTGTATATAAGACTGATACTCATCAAAACATATTTACTCTTATTTATACAAAGGAAAGAAAACTACCAAATATAACCTAAAAGTACAAGTGCTTTTTGGAAAACACATTCTGTTGAAAGAAACAACATTTTTTGATAGACAGGCAACTTCTAAAGACGAAAGGCTTTCACTAGAGATACTAAAACTTCAGAATATCAGTTGCTTCCTACAAGACAAAGAGCACTTTCGAAGAATTATTCATTCTAAAAGGTTGTCTACTTTTTGATCCAAGAAAAGTTTCAAGGAAAATGATATTCTGATAGATTGTTTATGCTTCCAAGTAAATTGTGTAGTTTGATACACATTAAATACTTTGCCTAATCAACATCACATCCGATAAGAGACTTCTTCCAATAAAAATGAATTTCCGATTTCTTGTCCTTATATGAGAGTGTTTGCTTTGACAAGTAGTGAATCAACCTTAATCACATATATGACGAAGATCTTCTGCTTAACATATTCAACAAAATTCTTGTGTCCTTGTTTAGTTCACTACCCAGTTAGAATTGCATTATGGCCTGTCATGATTACATGATCAGTGGTTTAAGTTTGTCATTAATACTTACCTTATAATACACAATTGGTATTATGCTCTAGTGGCATTCCAGATAGTTTAACCTGCGAGCAGCTTGCTATAGCTTTTAGTATATAAACTCTCAATGTATTAACCTTTGTAACACTTTTGATGCATTTTGAATTGAGTAAAATATACGTAAAACTTAAATTAATTTTGCTCATGTTGTTTTTCATTTCCATTTTTGTTAGAATGTTCATCTTCATTATGTTTTAAAGTCTTTTTACATTCTTTATCAAAATAAATATTGTTTTACTGTTTAGTATCAACCACGATCTTGACATTGTGGTACTCTTTCGAAGTTTCTTAAGCTAGATCTAAAGGCTGGACCATATTTGCTCAAAGTGCTACCAATGGTTAGTTATGCCACTAGTAGGTTACAAGTGTTACTACTCTTGTGTATTAAAATTAGAAAGTTCATTGTCACTACATCGTTCCTACGCCTCAATTTCAACAGACCAGATTTCCGTTGCTTGCTAGTAACTGCTACTACTTTGGCTATGCAATATGTTTGAGATGTTTCATGTTGCTAAATCTTTTTAACTAAAGAATGATCTTAATTTAGAGATGTTCGATAAAAAAAATAAAACTTGACAAACTTTATATGCTTAATGAACTCTCCAACACAAAATGTTTCTAGCAATATTCTGCATATGTACGAAAAATTAAGGTTGGTACTTAACAAAACATCTTATCTCTTGATTACACAAAATGTAGGATACTTCAAATATAAATCCAATAGCTTCCTAAGACTCAACCTAAGTTGTGCACCTCGCAAATTCCAGGTCAGCAATTGTTTTGATTAAATAATAATTAAATTGAACATTACATACGTAGCACGGTAGTTCAAACACAAACAAATCGCACCGTAATTCGATGAATTAACGAGGAACGCACACATGTGTCTTAAAACTCATAAACGTTGGTGAACAATCGAACAAATGATGCAATTGAACCATAATTGAATGATAAGTGGACTAATAACCAACAAAATCAAAGAAAAGTTGAGAAACGAAAAACGGACAAAATATGAATCAAACAAATTATAATGGGCCATTGGGCCAGCCCAACACCCTTTGCGATACGCCAAGGACCCCGATGAGATCCTTGGTTGTACGCGAAGGTGGACGGGCAATTTGAATTCAGCCAAAAAGCATCGCGGTACGCCAAGACCCCCAAGGGGCACTCTTGGCGGTACGCGACACCTACCAGAACATGAAAACTCTATAAAAGCCACTCCATTTCACTCTAACTCATTTCCTTTTCCTTACACCCGAACTCACCCACATTTTCTTGGCAAGAAACACTTGCACAACAGACCTCAAAGCCCTAATCCTCATCCAATCTCAAGACTTGAAGGTTGAAGCATTGGAGATCCAAAGAAACTTTGGCGAAGCTCACAACCCTCACCACATCCTTGCATCAGCTGAGAAGGCTCCACCAGCTTCATTCAGGCCACCTAAGATTCATCTGAATTGAATCCAAGCTCTTAGGAGCCTTGTAAGGTAGCCTCATTAATTATAATGCAAAATAACACACATGAAATCATCCTACACACACATGCAACACCATCCACCCACATGCACGAAATTATGGGCATGATAATTTGTTTTTAGATGTATTAGTGACTGATTTGGGATATTGGTATGATCTATGATGGATATTGTTGAGATTTGTTAACACTTAGTGTAGATTTGAGACATATTTCTATAAACGGTAGCTTTTAATATACAAAATGATGCTAGATGGAAATGTTGACATACTAAGCATGCTTAAATGATGATTTGTGCACAATGATGATGATATTGATGCATTGGAAGTATTGGATTTGACATAACAAATGATTTGTTCATACCTTTCTATAAATAGAAACTTGTGTTCAAGAACTTGCCATGCATGTTGATTTTGGTTAGGTCTAAGTTGATTTGATGATGTTAAGGGTCTTATTAACACTCTTGAATGATTGTTGATGATTGAAATGAGCTTTATGGAAAACTTTCCGTTTATAGAAACTTTGAATTAGGGATTTTTGTGATTAAAGATGCTTGCTTGATCACTAATGATAAATCATGATAAATATAAGAACTTTCTAAAAATAGTGACTTTACTTGCTTGAAGTAGGATTACGTGCTTTCTTTATGTTATGTAACAACATACTATGTGATAACATGATTATTTAGGAAAAACAATCATGCTAGAATGGTAAAATATAATTTTTGTGTAAACTTGCCTAAAATAGAAACCCGCTAAAAATGGAAACTTACTACAAATAGTAAGTTGTCCATTAAACGTGACTTATGTGTTTACATGCAACACGTAATACATGACGAACAGTAGAGGAACAATAAGCAACTAAGAATTCACCAACGGGTCGTCTAGTAGACACGGTCAAACTTGGTCAAGCTTGGACAAACATGGTCAAAACATGAGCAAACATAACAACCTAGAGTTGTTGGACACGAACACGAACTTATATAACCTACGTGATAGGTAACAAGTAAACGGGCACGCCAGTAAATTTAACATTTACGCGCATAACTCAAGTGAGTTTACGGCCCTTTTCTTTAACTGTTTTCAAGCTTTAAACTAGGGGAGAATACATGTTGTTATCAAAACTATTTGTACGAACATTATGTGTGTATGTTGGTTTATTGGGTACAAACATATAAGTGTTGTGTATCATATAAAGTCCTCGCACAGTCATACTGTTAACGTGTATACAACGAGATGAGTTTAGATAGTACTATTGGGTGTGACGAACCCCGTGCGGCGTCAATACTGAATAGAGGTAAGGACATGTGTAATCTCTACCCATCGCGCCATTGTTATACGATAGACATGGCAAAGGCAGAGACAAACAATCTAGTTCGGTAGTGACGCAACTGACACTTAGAGCTTCGGGCTCGGCAAACATTAATAAACAGCATGACATACGATACACTTTATTTTGACTACTTACTGCTTATCAAAACCTGTGAACTCATAAACTTTATGTTGACACTTTTTCTTAACATGTATTCTTAGGTATATGAACTGCATATGGATATAACTGCACATAAGGAATCAAGCACTGAGTCTTGCATGCACTAACTCATATTTGAGAAACAATTTATGTTATTATGTCTCAAAAAACTATGTAGTGTTTACAATTTATTTTTCATTTCTTAGACTTTTACATTCCGTTGCGTAACATTTAACTACTTTGGTTATGTCTTTAATACAAACGAGTATTTTCAAAAGCATATAGAGTCGTTCTATATGACTAGATCTACTGATCCTGCCACGTCACACTCAATGGTTTGACGCCGTAAGTGGTAATTTGGGGGTGTGAAAGAAGTGTTTCTAGAAGAACGTAGTCTTTCAAAGGTAAAGTATTTTGAAAGAAACATTTGCTTCTAAAACACTAACAACTTCCAAGAAGGCTAAATCTTTCGAAAAAAAATACAAGGATTTTGAGAAACAAGACAAACTAGAGCTTTTGAAGAATTTTATCTTCCGGTAGTCTTTTACATTCCGAAACAATACAAGTTCCAAAGAACTGGTTATTTTGAGAGCTTGCAAATCTTTCAATGAACATGAATCTTTTGAAATAATGTGAAGAGTGTTTTCGGTCAAGTTCTACTTAAATAAGAAATTGCCAAATATCCAATAAAAGGATATTTTCTCACTTGACTTCTCACCTATTATAAAATTTTCTAAATGGTGGATTTAATCATGTTCACATGTGTTTGTTGTATAATTTTTTTTCAGTAGATTAATATAATGTGTCATGATATTGTTGTGTGCGTTTTGGAATATATATTTATATGCATATATCTTTGTATATCCTAGAATGTTTGTGAAAGATTATGTCTAATGGTAATGCAAACCATGATGTCTGAGTGTATGTGTATGTAGCTCTTAGTTTAGACTATATCAATGTATTTGTTTTATTAGCATGCATAGGAGATGTGAATGCAATCATGCATTGTGTTATTAAGTGAAATATACGAAGAGCTTGAAGTATTGTTTGTTTGTTTTTATGTTCTTAACTAATATTTACTAATCACTTAGGTGTTTTCATCTAATAGTAACTAACATAACTTTACATTTTTAGCCATAAAATAGAAGCCTTTATCTTCAGTTGTGTTGAGTTCAACCAAAATAACATTTATATACACACATATGTATGTCAAACCTTATCATTTGTAAAAATAAATCTCAATCACAAGACAATTGTGATTTGTGATTTGGATTCACATGATAGCATTTTGGTAAATAGTTAGAAATTGGAAAACATCAAGAAGGTATAACGGAAAGATTAAAACAATAAACTACACATGCAAGTCAAATGTCATTTTTCTTAAGTTTATTTCAACGTTCAATATTTTTTTTACGTCACTAAGTTTTTTAAAACATTATGGCATAAAATCAATCATTTTATACTATTAAAATGAGTATGCTCTTGTTGTATTTTTTTTAAATATATTTTATTTAAAAAATACCTCACGAATAAAATCAATTCCAATTGAAGATTTTGAATTCAATTAAGATAAAATATAAATTGAAATAAACTATCCTGAAAGATGTGTAGTACTGGTAGTTGAATTCATGATGTTTTAAATGTGTGTACTTATGAATGTGTAAAGGTTTTTTTTTCTTTTGGAGGTGTTTACCCTATTTTCCTTCAGCCATTCGTCAGTGATGCATTTTCACACTTGTTAAATATTTTCACATAATACATATGTACGTACGTACATACATACATCTGTGTGTGTAGAATCAAATAAAAAGTATGTTTTGACTAAGAAAACTAAAATGTTTTTTTTTTCTAAAACCTCTGAACCTGGCACAAATGATCTCCGATTAAACTAATTCTGAAGAGGTTGAAACCGTTTTGTCTAACTCTACAATATTAAATTTTAGGTTTAATTTTAACATTCAGTATTAGAGTTATGGTTTTAGGGCTTGATTTTTTAGTTTTTAGGTTTTATCTATAGGGTTAAAGGTTTGATTTTAAAGTGTAGGCTTTTAGCATTATGTTTATGGTTTGCGATTTGATGTTTGGGTTTAGGGTTTGACAAACTAATTGCAATGATACAGAGTTGAGTTCATTAAGAGTTAATTTGAGTCAGTTTTCAAGTTTTTAGAGATTCTTTTAGCTTTCTTAGGCAAAAAGAAATTTTTAGAAAACATGTATGTATGTATGTATGTATGTATGTATGTATGTATGTATGTGTGTGTGTGTAGGTGTGTGTGTATATGTATGTATGTGTGTGTGTGTTAAGGTGTGTGTATGTATGTATGTGTGTGTGTTAAGGTGTGTGTATGTATATATGTATGTATGTATGTATGTATGTGTGTGTGTGTGTGTGTGTGTGTGTGTATGTATGTATGTATGATTTCCATGCAAAGTGGTTTGGTTTGATAATCCTACCTTTTGCTTCTTGTTGTAACAAAGAAGACAAATTAAATGTGTAATGAAAAGAAACACAAAATCTGTTTTTATTTAAAATTTAGTCTAGTACATGTGTGAGTATCTCTTCTTTATACTAGCTTGTTCTTTGTACTTCTGCTTTTTCAATTCTAATCGTTGTAATCTCCTATCAATTCTGATTGTTTTCTGTTTTCTATGTTTTATTTATCAAATTGTGAATGATATCCCGACAATCAAATCGAAGATACTAACAAGATAAATTGTGCTATTGTAATGTTCTGGTCACGTTATACATTTTGATCAGTCACTTGCTGCTTTTTTAAGGCAAAGTTAAACTTTTATTAGCCCATAACAAGTAAGCAATTAGCTTGGAATCTCCTCAAAATATTACAAATAAATATCAAAATTACAATACTCTTATTATTCTTATAAATGAGAAACACGCTTTATTTTTCATTCAAGCATATGACATCGTTTTGATTCTTCAAATATGTTTTCTAGCTCATAAATTAAATTGTTTTTAGTCCTATGGTTTGACAATTTTTGTCATTTTATTCTAATAGTTTAAATTTTGCTATTTTGATCATTATGGTTTCTATTTTATTGTCATTTTAGTTCAACTAAATTTAACCTTTTGAATGAAAATGGCAAAATTGACCAAACCACAATGACGAAAATGATAATAAAATGTAAACTATAAGGACCAAAATGACAAAAATTTAAAAGCATGGGGCACGTGGAATCCCGTGTGAATCAGCAAGGACCACCTTGCAATGCTATATACTCATGGGTGACCGATAGCGAAGTAGTACCGTGAGGGAAGGGTGAAAATTAAGAATCCCCATCAGGGAGTGAAATAAAACATGAAACTTTGATGATTCCATCATCTATGATTGAGTTGCGAAAAATTCTGGATAGGTATCATACATCTGAACCGAATTCTTTCTGGTTAAAGAATCTCTTTCTAGTTGCTCTGAAACAATCTGCAATTTCAGAATCCCCCTGGGTTTCCTCGGGCCGGACGGAGATTGGCCCTCGAGCGTATACTATAAATATAAAAAGTGGTGGACAAACAAAAGAGGGGGAATTTGTTTATTAGAGTAAAATGACAAAAGTTGTTAAAGCACTGAGACTAAAATGACATTTTACTTAAGATTTTAAATGTTCTCATCTTCCATATAGACCATATTGTAACAAGGGATATAATTAACTCGATTTTTTTCCATCAAATCACAACCAAATTCCATTTTTAAGAGGCAATGTTATAGTTAATGAATAGATGGTCCATCGATTCTAACGAAAAACTGCAACTATCACATACTATTAAAGGGAAACACACGTTTATACGAATAAGCATCACTTTGGTTAGAAGTTTATCCATCCATGTTGTCCAGTCTAGGGAAATTAATCTTTTTTGGAAGTCACTTAGACTAATCAAACACCAAATATATGGTCATAAACAAAACATTTTTAATCAATGAGCTTCCTAGTTGAGCCCATCAAGAAACAACCCGATGCATGTCTATTTTCATTCTGAGAACTGCTGCCGTGATGCATATTTCACGACGGTACGATCGTTTGTTGCTGTTAACAAAAAAATCTATTTTCATCGGACACTTTTATTGAGAGAATCTATAAAAGCTGATTATCTTAATACAATTTTGTTCATGACAACACCCTTCTTCCTTCTATAAAAGCTAGAGGCATCCAATGGAACACCACCACGGTGCCATTTCTACACGTTAGACCCCTGCAACCTTTTGGCAAAGATATACCAGTCTCAAGTTATTATAGCTGTTTTTTTTTTTTTTGTTGAAAATGAAGATATAAATTTGAATCTAGAAATGAACGTTTTCCTTCTTAGTTTCTCTCTCTTCTATAGGTCGAGAAACCAAAACATAGCTACTCTGCAACCACGTGAAGTGGTAGCATGTTACTTTTTTTTTTTTTTTTTTTTTTTTTTTTTTTTTAAGTTTCTCTCTCCCTCTCTCATCAATCATATATGGTCCAAACATGAAACAATGATTCTGTACGAAGGCATCAAGTGCCCCTTCAAAGTTCATAATACTTCGATCAGTTTTTCATCTTCACTTGTGCGATTACACCATCACCACCACTAACATATTCACTGTTTCTTGAAGTTCTTGATCATCCCAATAAGAAACTTTTATGTATGTATCCAAAAACAGCTTACAAAACCATTGTTTTTCTTGATCTGTTGGTATGGAAAACGAATGTCTTTTCATTGATCCAAACATGGAAAACATTCATCAAATTCTGAATCCAAATCAAGAACAAGAACCACCTTTGTTTCTGGACTTCCCTTCACCTTTTTTTGATGATAATTATCCAATACATGACACAAACAACTACACCCACATCACTTCTCCAACCAAACCCACAAACATCACCAAGCCATCAGACTCAAAACAGCTAACCAAGAAAAGAAGCCATGTGGGCAAGAAAGACAGGCACAGCAAGATACATACAGCTCAAGGTCTTAGAGACAGAAGGATGAGATTGTCACTTCATATCGCGCGAAAGTTTTTCGATCTTCAAGACTTGTTAGGGTTTGATAAAGCCAGTAATACCATTGAGTGGCTTTTTTGCAAGTCCAGTAAAGCTATCAAAGAGGTAGCTGAGAATTTTAGTCCACAAAACACCAGTCAAAGCATGAGTGAAGAGAATTGTGAAGTTGGATTGATTAGTGAGATCAATGCAAACAACAACTCAAAGGAGGAAGAGATCAAGAACACGCGATCAAGAAAGCGAATTCAGAATACTTCTTTGGTAAGGGAAACAAGAGATCAGGCAAGAGCAAGAGCTAGGGATAGAACAAGAGAAAGACTCATGATCAAAGAACTTGAAAAATCAAACCAGATGTTTGGAGGAAACCCTAAACAAGGATTTTGCAAATTAGGGTTAGGGCACATAGCAAGCCCTAATAATCACAATGCAGAGGAATTAGGGTTCACTTCTAGTCCATCTGAGCCCATTCATCAAGAATCATCAGGCTCAGGGAGCATTGTAGGCACATCAACATATTGCTCCACATTGATGAACCAAAACCCTCCAGCAGGTTGGTTGAATTCCTGCAATGGATTCTTTCCCAGTGAATTGGATGCTGACAATTTTGAAACTTTCTACAGCTATGGAATTGTGCCAACCACTGTTTCTCTGACAGGTGATATTCATGAACAAAACCCTAGCTCATTTCACATGCCTAGCACCACCAACATCCTGCAGTAATTAAGAACATTAGCATGGTATGTATGTATATATAGATATGCTCCTACTTCCTACTCAAACCCATCTTGCTTCTGGCTTTCTTACCTATTCCTAGGCCTTTACTTAATTGGGATTTTTTTTAATTCCAGTCTATTAACATAAATTTGAAGCAAATCAAGAATGTATCTGTTGAAAACAATTATTGTCTCTGTGTGGGATATATATAATTTGCAGCTAGCTAGATTGTACTTTTGGTCATCTTTGAACTTTTACTACCATTTTGTATTTCTTTCCTTGAATTCTCTATCAATTTTTGTAAATATTTGATGAAGTTGTGTCATATAGATTCAGAGAAATTTATATACTTTTATCAGAGTTAACATGCTGCAAATTATGGTTATCTTTGGTCATATAAGTTTTGGTGCCCTGCAAGCTATGTTTATTTCACCTCTTAGAATAGTTTCTTGGCACTTAGAAGTGTCTTGAGATCGAATGATTTAATTTCATGTTGGATCAGGTCAAGCTAATAATACTTTTATGTATCCATTTTTCATGATATTATGCATGGATCAGATACATCGTGGCAAATTCTTCAGAAAAAATTCTGTCTTCCACAATAGAATCTGATAAATGAGATTTCGAGTAAGTGTTTCCAGATTACATTACGTTCGATCAAAAGAAAAATACAAAACTGAAAAAACAAACTAATTCAAACGTGATAATCAACTACTTAAGCAAAATACTTGGTAACAACCTAAAGACTCATTCACACTACGTATCAAACTCACTCGTATGCAAATCACTCGAATTCTTCTTTATTTTGAATCGTTTTTAACATCCCCATAATTTGAAACTTCTGACTCCAAGCTTAGTACAAAATTAAGAAGCCAAACTTGTCTGCTCCTAATTAATTAAGGCTTTAATTAAAGGAATAATTAAATATATATGCATAATTACAACTCTAATTACATATATACTAAGTTAAAAGTTAAATAATATATGTCCCATTCTTTTATAATTTTCCTTCTTTAGTTAAGGTGATATATGTAATTTAAAACTTTAAATAAGGGAATATATACAATTTAAAGGTTAGGTAAAGAGACATATTTAATAGAAAGAGTACGTTATAACTTGCGTAATTAGTTTAATGTTAATGTCAATTAGTACAAAAACTTCAGCACAATGAATATATATTGCACAAACTATACATGACTCTTTATATTAAATGACTCTTTCTATTAAATAAAAAAATCAATACTAATAGAAAGAGTCATAGTTTGTTCAATTAATTTAATGTTGCTACCAGTTAGCAAAAAACTTCAGCATAATGAATATATATTGCACAAACTATGACACTTACGTCCAAGAGTATTTGAAGAAATGCATGGCAACATTCTGAATTTAGCCAAGAGATCTATATCATACTTCTTTTGAGACAAAAATATTCCATTGGTCATTTGAAATACTTCAAGACCTATAAAATATTGTAATTTTTTAATATCTGTCATATCAAACGCATTGATCATATTTTGCTTGAACTCCTTAATCAACTCATCTAATGGACTAGTATAGATTATGTCATCTACATAAACATCATGGTTGTTGAAGGCGCTAGGCATTAGTCATGCGGTGAGATACCACCTACTGATTAATCGGGATTAATCAACGCTAGGCGGATTGAGATTTTTATATGTGATTTTACAAATATATATTATATACACACATCAATATCAATAATTTAATATAATACTTCAAATAATTTAAAAGATAAACTTAAACATACTAAGTCAAGTACTTCAATGTTCAAACTTAAACACTGAAACAAAAAAGATCGAAAACTCGAACAACAAAGAAGATCGAAGCTAAGTTCAAAGTTAAAAGATGGATTTCGATGTTAAGTGGTTGAATTCGATGTTTTAGATGTTTGATTTGATGTTTCAGAAACATATTAAGGATTTAGGATTGAGAAATGTCTCGAAGGATCATAGATCTGTTCCTTTCTACCCAAAAAAAAGTAAAAAAAAAAAAAACTAACTAGGCCGCCTAGACACCGACTAGGGCCAAATCGATAAGGTAAATGACTCCTAGCGCCTAGGTTACAACCATGATAAATACAAATGACAATAAAGTGTATACCTTTTCCTTGCTATACACATTGTTTGCTAAATAGCTGTCAATCCTAGCTACTATATTAGGTTCTTGGAGCATGTTTTAATTGATATAAGGCTTTATGCAGCTTGTACGCTTTACCTTCACTACCACTGATTTCGAAACCAGGTTGCCAAACTACATAATCTTCTTCTTCTAAAACCCCATTCAAAAATGTTGATTTTACATCAAACTGATACACTATCCAGCTAGATTGAGCTGCAAATGCTAAAATGAATCTTATAGTTTCAAACCTAGCAAATTGAGAGAATGTTCTTTCAAATCAATGCCATACTCCTGTACATACCCTTTAATTAGCTACCAACTTGACTTTCTGTTTAACCACTTTTTCAAAAGCATCAACCTTTGATTTTGACACCCAATTAAGCTCAATAGGATTCTTACCTCCTAGTAGGTCACACAAGGTCCAAGTCTTGTGTTTTCCTTACTTTATATAGGCAGATCACATAACCTTCAAAAGAAAATTATGGAATCGAATAAACAAACTAATTCAACGTGATAATTAACTTATTAAGCAAAATACTCGATAACAACCTAAAGACTCGGTCACACCCATGGTTGTAAAAGTCGCTAGGCGCTAGTCGGGCGGCGAGGTACCGCCTAGGGATTAATCGGGATTAATCGGCGCTAGGCGGATTGGAATTTTTATATGTAATTTTACAAATATATATTATATACACACATCAATATCAATAATTTAATATAATACTTCAAATAATTTTAAAAAATATACTTAAATATACTAAAAAAAGTACTTTAAAGTGCAAACTTAAACACTGAGTTCAAAGTTTAGAGATAAATTTCGATGTTAACTGCTTGAATTCGATGTTTCAGAGACATATTAAAGATTTTTGATTGAGAAATGTCTAAATAATCATGAAATGGGTCCCTTTTTACCATAAAAAAGTCAAAAAAAGCCAAAAAAAGTCAAAAAAGTGAAAAAAAAAAAAAAATTGATCGGGCCGCCTAGGGGCGCCTAGACCGCCTAGCGCCTAGGCCGATTTTTACAACACTGGTCACACCTACGTGTCAAACTCACTTGTATGCAAATTACCTGACGCTTACTTCATTACCCTGAATCATTTTTAATATTTTAATGTTCTAATTGTCATCAATATGCTTTTTAGTTTAATGCTAATAATTCCAAAATGGAAAAATATTAAAGTTCATATACAAGTTGATTCTATGACTCTTTAATGGTATGTGGCAAACAGTTGATCAATTAAACAAGTTGATTCTATAAATCACTAAGAAAGTATAAACAAACTTAATTACGGGTTGTCTAGTTCATTAAGTACTGAATCACTAATTGATCTAGATCATTCAGACTTTATTTAAATAAAAAAAAAAGTTAGAGTCATATATAGCTTGTGCAATAGATCTAAATGAGTAATAGATCTAAGTCATAGTTTATTTAATAGAAAAAGTCAGGGGTGTGTTTTTTTACCCAGACATGAAGAACCAACTCAAAAAACCCTACCCGAATCTGAAAATACCCAACCCGAAAAAGCTTAAAACCCAAACCTAAACACTTAGAATGGTTCGGTTTTGGGTACCCACAGGGCCTTTTCGGGTAAACCCGAACCATGGTTTTAAGGGCGGTTCCATTCTTTGATTTTCAAAGGCTCTGTATGTTTTGAGATTGTTGAAAAAATGTATGTTTTGGTTAAACATGTTTTGGTTATGTTATGGTTAAAAATTTGAAATTTTTAAGAAAATGTATGTTTTGGTTAATTAAACATGTTTTTATTTTATTTGTTTGAAAAATATAATATTAGTTTTTCAAGTATGAGAACTGTTTAACCCAACCCAATTAAACCTGAAAATCAAAACCCAAGAACCAATTAAACCAGAATTATATGGTTCAGTTCTTAGTTCCAATTTCATATTACAAAAATCCGAATAACCTGACCCGAGCAACCCAAAACCCGAGAAACCAACCCGAACGACACCCCTAGAAATAGTCATAGCTTGTGCAATTAGTTTAATGCTAATACCAGTTAGTACAAAAAATTCAGCACAATGTATATATATTACACAAACTACTATATATGACTCTTTCTATTAAATAAAAAAATTAAAGAAAAAACTCCAAAGTTCATATACAAAGGAACGAGAATATAATAAGCAACTTATTAATAGTACTCCAACATGACCACTACAAGCTAGCTAACTATTTGAATTCAAATAGTACTGGAAGATAACTACACAAACTACTCAGGTTGTTTGATTCATCGATTGTTAATTAAGTCGATATCTAAATCATATATAACATGTTTAAAGATTAATGGTTAAAATGTTAGCTAACTGATTCAGAGATATTTTTTTAATGAAACAAAGTTCTCGTCTCTAACCGATTTAGAAAACGCCTTTTAATAAAATCATTAACGTGCCATCAAACAGCCTCTTAATGATCAAACAAAATACAATCATTTCATTAAA
The DNA here is from genome assembly GCA_009363875.1 of Mikania micrantha. NCBI lineage: Eukaryota > Viridiplantae > Streptophyta > Magnoliopsida > Asterales > Asteraceae > Mikania > Mikania micrantha. The sequence continues at coordinate 52,682,803 of CM018698.1, read as the reverse complement.
CTAGTCTCTTATATATGTTATACAAAGCCATTTTCTAGCCAGTCGACTTAAGTACACTACATGTCTCTTCCTTAACTCGTAAAGAATATTATTTGAATTCCCTTTGTTCTTAAGTAAATCAAAGATCCCTAAAATGAATTATTGACACCAAAATAAGCGATTAAAACACACACATAAAGCGTTCAATCATTTCACATAAACGCAGTACCGGCCTATATATGCATAGATCAAGAAAAACTTACCCTGTGATGACATCTTTCCAGCAAACAAAACGTGTGATCATGTGGTTTGTCCATGCACATCTGTTTATATATCATCACTCTTGCATATTATTATGTTAATTTTAACAAAAGCATTTTGAGCATTGAACTGAGATATATAAAACGAATCGAGGATGGGTTGTATATATCTATATATAGAGCTGCTGGTAGACCGCTGATCAATCCAGACTAACATGCAACAAGACTGACTGATGTCTGCTTTCTGATCGCAAAATCTGGAAAAAAGATCATTTTGAAGAAACACAAAGTCGTATATATATTATGCAACTGTTGGTGTATCATGGGGTTACTGTACCTGTTTAAAGCAAGACGCATACACACGATCTCTCTTATTACTATTATTGTTATTATATATTATAATTATTATTTCTGTGTATAAAAGGTGGGAAATTATTGAATGTACTAGTTCATGTTGCGTGGAGATATGACTATATGAGAATGTTAGGTGGTGCTACTAGCATACATTTTCTGATATATGATATATGTGTAGATGAGTAGATATTTTCATTTAGTGGTAGATTAAATCTTTACCTGACGGGGTACCTTTGTTGATCCATGCAATTTATACTCGATTGATAGGGTGGTTATGTGATATATGTTGCCCACCTAGTAAGTTTAATACTCTTTGAGTTCGTTTTTCAGTGTAGACCAATAACCCAATGTAATTAACACGTGATTCTTGTATATATCATACGAATTTGAATTAGGGTTCTTCCGTTTTTTGTTTTTGTTTTTTTTTTTTTTTTTGAAAAGAATTTGGGAAACAAAACCTAATATGTTTTAATCATTTCTCAGCCTTTTATTTTATATAAAAATTAATAAAAAATTCTATAAATAAAAGTCAGTTTTTAATGTTCTGCATAAACTTTGATTAATTTTAAAGGGCAAATTGAATTTTAATAATCCAAACTTTTATCAGTTAACTTCTACCGGTCCTAACTATGAAATATCTAATAACGGTCCCTACTTTCGACCAATTTACCTTTGGTGGATCTCTGTTAAAAAAACTTAACGTAGTTAACTTTTTTTTTTTTTTTAATTTCAAACGGATCTTTTAGGGATTTTGATTAGAATGAGAATATAATCGATGTATAACTTACATTGAAACGTTGCTCCAAATTTTTCCGATTGATGATTTCCTTGATCAATTGAAAGTTTAAGCACCTGATTGAAGACCGTTTCATCATTTGGAGAAACGTTTTGAGGTAAGCTATACATCATTCGACTCATATTCTTTTTTTGATCAAAAGTCTAAAAAGATTCGTTTAAAATTCAAAAAAAAAGTTAACGGCGTTAAGTTTTTTAACGGATGTGGACTACAGGTAAATAGGTCAAAAGTTTGGACCATTAGGGATTTTCATAGTTGGGACCGATAGCAGCCAACAAATAAAAGTTTGGATTATTTAAATATAATTTGCCATTTTAGAAAAACATTCACAAATTTTAATTATTTAAATGATAAGAATTATCTATAAAATTACTTTTAAAAAATTATTTAAATTAAAACTCATTTATAAAAATTTTAGTGTTATATTTTGGAATATCACGATTTTTTGAAATAAACTTAAATATATACACACACATCTTTTCAAGACAAATTGGAATCCTTTAAATAACATAAATATATAAATTTAATAAAATCATTTCTCTTTATTCAGAAAATAAAATGCATAACATGTTTTACACATGGTTGGAGAAGTCGCTAGTCGGGCGGTGAGGGACCGCCTAGAGATTAATCGGAGATAGGCGGATTGGAATTTTTATATGTAATTTTACAAATATATATTATATACACACATTAATATTAATAATTTAATATAATACTTTAAATAATTTAAAAAATAAACTTAAATAGACTAAATAAAGTACTTTAAAGTGTAAACTTAAACACTGAGTTCAAAGTTTAGAGATAAATTTCGATGTTAACTGGCTGGATTCGATGTTTTAGAGACATATTAATGATTTTTGGTTGAGAAATGTCTAAATAATCATGAAATTTGTCTCTTTTTACAAGAAAAAAGTTGAAAAAAGTAAAAAAAGTAAAAAAAAATCTGCATAAGCCGCCTAGACTCCGCCTAGGCCGCCTAGGCACCGCCTAGGCCAAAATTTAGACAGTTCCCGGGCACCTAGCGCCTAGGCAGCCGCCTAGGCCAATTTTAACAACCATGGTTTTACATAAACCTTGTATTTAAATAAAATTTATAGGCTTTGGTGAAATTCAAGTATTTTAAACAATCCAAGTATTATAAACCATAAATATAGATTAATTTTATATAATTATTCTAAATAGTTATATAATTATTTAAATAAAATTCTATAAATTCTTAAAACATATTTTTAAATTGTTTAATTAAAATATAAATAATTATTATGACAATACACATATAATATTACTTTGGAAACAATAACAATTATAGTAAATAAATAGAATACTCACTATTCTATTATATTTATTATTCAAAATTTGGAAGAATATTTATTTGCATCAATAAATAAATATTCTTAGATTACTTATATAATTTAGACAAGTACTTCATAAAATATAGGAATGTCTTTTAGGGATACCATGTTGGATCGGGTTGTTTAGTCTAAACAACACTTCACAAGTATTTCTCTCTTACAATCTAACAGATGCAGAATGTCTATTAGAAGGTTATCTCAAACACTCAATGGTAAGTTAATAATCTTTGAATAACAGTAAGAGCACAAGAACAAATTCAAGCTCAAAGATATATTTCTCTCAAAATATTACAAGTGTAGTAAGCAGACAAGCACACGTAAACATGTTTACAATGAGAGGTTATATAGCTAAGGCTACAACCATATACACGTAGGAATACAAGTTGGGTATACTAGACAATACATAAAGTAAAGCTTATTCTAGTATGTAAAGTGTCTTAACAGGCTAAGACACTTGATTACAATTATTACAATTATAGACATTGACTTTACAAAAGACTAGCTAAATACAAAAGGCATTTAATGTTGTTGATCTTCAAAGCTTCAGATGATCTTTTGCATTTAATGCTGAAGAAGGGAAGTAAGGTGCTGTGTCTGACTATCGGTATGTTCTCTTTGTTTTTACTCAGACCAGCATGTCTTGTGTCAGACCAGCATGTCTTGTGTCAGTCTCTTTTGTACTATAAAAGTAATCAACTACAGTCTTTGTATAAACCTCGGAAGTCTTTGTCTTTGTCTTGTACAGAAGAGAATCTTCGGAAGCTGTTAGTCTTCGGAAGCCTTTAATTCTTCGAAAACCTTTAGTTCTTCAGAAGCTTTATGTCTTCAGAATCTTTGAAGCTTTAAATCTAAGTGTTGGCCTTCCGAAGTGTTTGTCTTGTACAGCCTTCAGTAGGAGTTAGTTACCCTTCGGAAGCAATGTTGCTTCCGAAGAGGAACTCCTTCCTTCCGAAGGCTGTTTGTCTGTGTAGTCTCTTATACTTAGACAAAATTGAAGTTTGGTGAGCATCAGCCTTTATTAGTCTTTACAGTCTCCCCCTAGGCTGATGCTACCAAAACTTCCTATGGGATTCTCCTTACTATCTTTTCTCCCCTCAGGACCTGAGCCCTTGACTTTACCCATTTGATGGAGACTCTCTAATCTGATCCATTGTCTGGATTTTCAAGAGGTAGTCTTTCCAGGTCAAAGATAAAGGGCTCAGCTAGCACCATCAGTTGTGTCAAATCCAAAACCTTTATTCCTCCATTGAACTGAGTAAGGGTGAACACCTTGTGAAGTACATTGAAGCTCCACTTCACTATAGGGATGTAAGTATGATGATGCTTCAGTCCATAGAGGTCTCTTGGATGATCTTTAGGCATTGAAGCAGCTGGTGTGGCTTTTGGTCCTGAGGGATCCGATTCTGGCTCAGAGTCAGAGGAGATGAGAGTAGTTCTCTTTTTCCTTCTAGCTATGCTCTTTCTTCTTCTGAATCTTGGTTTATCCTGAGCAATAGCTTGACTCCTCTGATCTCTGGCCTGCTGATCTTCCACATTTGAGCCCACTACTGCATCTGTTGTTGCAGTGGGCTGTGGACCAGCATCCTTAGTTGTTGAGGGCTCTTTTCTCCTATCATCAGCCTTTGATTGTATCTCAGGATCAGGGTTTGTTGATTGTTGCTTCCTTGTAGTCTTTTTACCCTTGTTGATCTTGATCACTGAAGAGATTGGCATGTTATCCATAGAAGGACTTGATGGAGGAGATGCTTGTTCTTTTTTAGGGTTTTGGGGGAACATGTTGGGGAACATGGCTTTAGTAACTTCCCCACACATGACTTCTTCCCCCTCTCTGATTCCTGCACCAGAGAGGGGTATTTCTGTTCTTACTCCTCCCCCTAAACCCAAGCCTAAGTTTAGGTTTGCCCTTTGAGCATGTATTTGCTCAATAGAAAGTAACTCACCTCTGGCTATCTTAGCCTTGATATCTCTGACATGCATGTCCATGGTTGAGTTCTTCATAGGGCCTAGCTGCCGAGCATGGAAGCCATACTCAAGGAGGAAAGCCTTCAACTTGTCTCTGTAGGCCTTATCCTTCTGTTTCTTTGTTAGCTTCACCATGGCTTTGGATGCAGCAGCTGCCTGTTCCTGCTGCTGCACCTTGTCCAGCTCGGCAGCCATCTCAGGCACCGACCAGAGCAAAACTTCATCTATGTCATATCCCTTCTCCTGGAGAAGAGCAGAGAGTCTGATAAGCTCATCATCCAGGGAAGTGTCTGGTCGGCCCTTTTTCTTCTTGGGTCTCCTCTCCTCTAACTCTGCTTCCTCCTCTGGGGTTAGTTTTCTTTTTCCTTTGTCCATTGCTTTTGCCCCAGAGGAGATGGATCATGTAGCTTCACTAGCTGGTTCATTGGCAAGTAGCTCCTCTGTGGAGGAATCATCAATAATGACTGGGCCTTCAGAGGCAGCTGCAGCTTCGGAGTTAACCTTAGCATTCACTGCCCCCTCCGGTTGACCAACCATCTTGGGTGATTCCTTAGCAGTATCCACAGAGTGCTCAGGAATAGAGGAGAGGTCTTCAGCAGTCTTTGTCCCAGAGGGGGACACAGGTTCCATGGAGACTGAAGGTTGTTCTTCTTGTATAACTTCCTCCATGGCAACCTGGGTTGCAGTCTCAGCAGGAGACTTAGTCCCAGAAAGGGACTGTTGAGTCCCAACAGGGGACTGAGGCTCCATAGAGACATTTGTTGTTGCAGCTTCTTGCTCTGTCTGTTTGGCAGCCTCTGTTGCCTTAGAAGAAAAAGGAAGAGGAAGTAGTGGAATCATGGAAGTAAGTGCCCAAGAAGTCATCCCATTCATTAGTCAAGGTGACTATGGATGGGTTGACATCCTGTGCAACATCCTCTTCTCTTACTTTTGGTCCTGACCTTGCAGATGGTACATTCTCCCCCTTTTTGGTAGCATCAGGGGAGACAAAGGTAGTTGTAGCAGGATCAGGATGAAAGGGTTGGAGGATCACTGGGGGCGCCTCCTAAGGTCCAAGATTGTGGCTTCTTTGGCTTGGACCTCCAGCCGTATGGTAGCAACCTCTGCTTCCAGGTGAGTTACCCTGGCTTGGAGGGTTGTTATTATGGCCGTCAATTCCTGTGTGTTGGTGCCCTCATCCACATGAGTGGAATCATTGGGTGATGGAGTCCTGAGCCTGGCTCCTGCATCTCCACCACCAGATGTGGTTTCTTGGCACCCTGGATTCCCCTCATTGAGAAGGGCTTCAAAGAAGTCCTCCCTAGTGTAGGTTGCCTCAGGTGAGGTCCTAGTGCTTGTACCACTGTCCTGAGGATCCTGAAGAGGATCAACAGTAGTGGCAGCCTCAACTGCATTGACCCCCTTTGAACTCCTGGGGTCAACCTCTGAAGTGATAGGCTCTGGGTCAAGAAACCTGGCTTATAGCTGTGTCACCACTCTCATAAGTGTTTGGGTAATGAGAGAGAGTGGTTCCTCCATAGCCATAGCAGAGGTTCCTTGAGCCTGGGTAATAGAATGGGTGTGGGCATTTCTGGGTGATAGGATCCTGGAGACTTGGGAGACAGTCTCTGATCTAATGGAGTTGCTTCATCGGAAGCAGACTCAATGATGGGGGCATCCCTTTTGGGTATTCTCAGGTATGTGTGGTGACATACTCTGAGGGCTTTCAGGCTGGTTAAGGGCAGCCACAGGTTCCAGAGGAAGAACCTGTGGACTAACAACAGGTGTGGCTTTCACCTTAGGTGGAACTGTGCCCTTGACAGTTCTCTTCACCTTTTTCTTGATGGGTTCAGAAGAAGGGGCCTAAACAGCTGTAGAGAGCTGTTCAGGGGTTCGGCAGCGTTTGTAGGTGATCTTTATGGGGTGGGGAACTGAAATGGAAGGTGTGAGCTCAGCATCTGTGGGTACAACAAAGCTGTCACCTTCTGGAGTTGGTAACTCCATGGAAGGAAGAAGAGGAGTAAAGTTCCCAGAGAACTGGTTACTCTTCTTCTTTAACTGCACAAAAACCTTGGAGGTTACCAAGGGGATTTTGTATGTATTCCCAGTTAGTGAGAGGACAGAACCCAACTCACCATAAAATATATGCTGCAAAAACCTGGGATACATACAAAATTTCTTTGGTGACGAAATATTGTCAACCAAATTATTGAAAATAAAAGCAGAAAAGTTAAAAAGTTGGTTTGAGACCAAGCCATGAATAGCCGAAGCTAAGTCAGATGGAACTTGATCACAACCACCTGTCTTATTAGAAAGACAGTGCAGAAATAAATGTATGAGATACTTATAATTATAGGACACTCTACCCTTCAAATAAGTAGTTGAAGGAAGAGGAACTTCGTATCCCATTGACCTGAAGGTCGATGCTACCTCATCCTTAGTGAATGAGACCTTTCCCCCGACATCACAAAGTTGAAGATGTCGACAGATGGTCTTGACTATGATAGAAATGGGATGAGCATCAATGGTGGCATTAAGAATCCGACCATTGGGAGATGAAGAAACTGAACAGGATGCCCAAAATTGTTGGTGATGAGATTCATACACCATAGGCTGAACCGTAAGGGCGAAAAAATACCTGCTCCTTCGAAGGAAGGAGATGATCGGAGCAAAATCAGCATCATTATCTGCTGATAACTCCGCAGGAAGATTGTGAGTGGGTCTGAAGGCAAGAAATTCCATGGCGATCGACGGTTTTTAGGTTAAATTTGTAGAGAAAAGCAATTCGAAATGAAACGGTGAGAGAAGGTGAATGAGTGAGAGACCTTTTATACATTCGGATGTCGGTATTTAATATAGAAACACATTAAATTTTGAAATCCGGATGTTAGAACAAGTACTTCCGGAGACAGCTCATTTATTATTCAAAATTGGCTAAGGACATATTTGCTTCCGAGAGAATTAGTCATCGGAAGTAGTTCATGAGACCAAAGATGTTCTTCGAAAGATACTTACTTCCGAAGCATATAATTACATCATCGGAAGTGTATCTTCTGAAGGTTTAGATATATTCATCAGAAGAAATGTTCTTCGGAAGACATCTTCTTCTGAAAAGTAAGTTCAGAAGATTGAGTTTCCGAAGGAATTACTTCAGAAGAGAATTTATCTTCTGAAGTGTGACTACTTCCGACATTAGGAATGAAGATTGCTTCCGAAGACTTAAACTATCTTCTGAGGAGTAATTGCTCATCAGAAGATAATTTAAGTTTATCTTTCGAAGAATTATTCATTCCTTTATTCATTTACTCAAAGTTAATCATGCCAATGGCTGTTATTAAGTACCTAAATCTTCCTTCATCAAATGCTTTGGTGAAGAGATCAGCCAAATTGTGTTCTGTATCAACTTTGACTAGATGAATCAACTTCTTCTCTGCATAATCTCTGATGAAGTGATATCTAATATCAATGTGCTTGGTCTTGGAGTGCTTGACAGGATTGTTAGTGATGGAGATTGCACTTGAATTGTCTATTTGTATAGGAGTGTTGAACAGCTCTACTCCATAATCCTTCATCTGATTTTGAATCCAAATGACTTGTGCACAGCAGCAAGAAGCAGCTATGTATTATGCCTCTACAGTAAAAGTAGAAACACAAGACTGTTTCTTGCATTGCTAAGACACAATTCTGGATCCAAGAAATTGACATCCTCCTGATGTGGATTTCTTGCTAATGTTGCAACGTCCATAATCACTGTCAGTATAAGCCATTAACTGAAAATCTTCATTTCTAAGATACCACAATCCTAGACCAGGTGCCCCTTTGAGGTATCTAAAGATTCTTTTCACAGCAAGCATGTGTGAGACTTTGGGATTGGCCTGAAATCTTGCACACAAGCAAGTTGCAAACATTATATCAGGCCTGCTTGCTGTGAGATACATCAATGAACCAATCATTGCTCTGTATTGGTGTTGATCAACATCCTCCCCCTCAAGATCAGGGCTAAGAGATGTTGTCTTGGACATTGGAGTTCCCAGAGCTTTGCAATCAGTCAGCTTGAATATTTCAAGAATGTCCTTGACATACTTTGATTGACTAATAAAAATCCCTGTAGGAGTTTGTTTCACCTGTAATCTAAGAAAGAAAGTGAGTTCTCCCATTGAACTCATTTCAAACTTGGACTTCATTAATGATTCAAAGTCCTTGCAGAGAAATTCATTTGTAGAACCAAAGATAATGTCATCAACATAGATCTGTACTAGCATAATATGTTGATTGGACTTCTTGAAGAAGAGATTTTTATCAATTGTTCCTCTCTTAAAGTTGTTAGCCAATAGAAAAGAAGATAAAGTTTCATAACACTTTCTAGGAGCTTGATGCAGCCCATAAAGAGCTTTATCAAGCTTACAGACATGGTCAGGAAACTTTGGATCTTCAAAACCAGGAGGCCGACACACATACACCTCCTCATCAATCCTTCCATACAAAAATGCACTTTTCACATCCATTTGAAAAACCTTGAAGTTCTTGGCAGCTGCAAAGGCTAAAAATATTCTGATTGCTTCAATTCTTGCAACTGGAGCAAAAACTTCATCGTAATCAATGCCTTCTTCCTGTGTATATCCCTGAACAATCAACCTTGCCTTGTTCTTGATGACCACTCCCTTGTCATCCTTCTTGTTCCTGAACACCCATTTTGTTCCAATGGGATACTTACCCTTAGGTAAAGGGAAAATCTTTCAAACACCTTGCCTTTCAAATTGAAGAAGCTTCTCCTGCATTGCTTCTACCCAACTGTTGTCTTTCAATGCCTCAGCAACTTTCTTTGGTTCTACTTGGGATAGAAAGCAAGAAAACAAACAGATGTTTGCTTCATGCCTAGAGCTTCTTGTTCTGACTCCTTCTTCAACATTACCAATAATTTTTTCAACTGGATGGGTGTTATGGATGCGAGTTCTAGGAATCACATCCAACTGAGATGCTAGATTCAGATCTTTTGACTCAAGGTTAGGAAGTACCACCTCAAGCTGGATTTCTGGCATATCTTGTGGTCTTTGAGATTGGACTGTTGTGGGGTCACTTTCTCTGGGAGAAGAAGTTTCCAGAGTGTCTGGAACTGATTGGACTGTTGAGGGACTCACACCTTCTTCTTGACTCAATGGAACTGAAATAGAGTCGCTTAAAGGGACAGCATGAGATGTGTTCACTCTCTCAGACTGAGAGACATCATTATGTGCTGAAGTGGATTCTGCCAAGATTTGTCTTGAACCTATTGGCAGTTCAACACGAAAGTCTTCTTCTCTTGTAGACTGGGAGGAGTCTGTGGTAGTTGACTGTAACTCTGGAACATACTCTTTCACACGATTAAATGCATATGTAAAGCTATCAAGATCAAATAGCCAATCAGGACCAGTTCCAGGCTTATTGATGGTATGTTCATTGAAATGAACATTTGCAGACTCTTCAATAATTCTGGAAGCTTTGATGTATACTCTATATGCCTTTGCATGTGAAGAGTACCCAACAAAGTAGCCCTCTGCTGATTTCTCAGCAAACTTGGCTAAGTGATCTTTGGTATTCAAGATGGTGCATTGACATTCAAATGGTTTGAGAAATCCAATAAATGGTTTTCTCTTATGCCAAATTTCATAAGGAGTCATACCATGTGTCTTAACTACCAATATTCTATTTTGGACATAACAGGAAGTGTTGACTGCTTCTGCCCAAAAAGTTATTGGAAGTTTGGCATCAGACAACATGGTTCTTGCAGCCTCAATTAGTGTCCTATTCCTTCTCTCAGCAACACCATTTTGTTGTGGAGTCCTAGGAGCACTAAATTGTCTTGTGATACCTTTAGATTCACAAAAAGAATTTAAAACATGATTCTTGAATTCTGTTCCTTGATCTGATCTGATTATTTTTACATGGTGATCACTTTCATTCTCCACCTTAAGTATGAATGACTTTAGGGTCTCGGCAATTTCATCCTTGGTACTTAAGAAAAATACCCAGGTATACCGAAAGAAATCATCAGTGACCACCAAGCAATATGACTTTCTACCAAGACTTTTAACACTTGTGGGGCCAAACAAGTCCATATGCAGCAGATGCAGGCATGGTGAGATGATTTGTGCTGCTTACCTTTTAAGCAAGCAACACATTTATCAACACAGATGAATTCCTTTGTTGGTAAACCAGTTACTAAGTTATTTTTGACAAGTTTATTCATATTTTTAAGGTTTACATGACAAAGTCTCCTATGCCAAAGAGATGACTCATCAAGTGAAGCTTTGGAGACAAAGCAACTTATATTACTGAGAGGTGCAGCTGTGCTCATGTCTAGCATATACATGTTGTTCCTTCTAGGAGCTCTGAGCAGGATCTGATCCTTTGGAACTACAAATCCTGGCTTCAGAATAATGCATTCATGCTCAGTAAACAACATGTTGTGCTTTTGATCACACACCTGTGATACACTCAGTAAATTGTAATTTAGTTCCTTTACAAAATGCACATTCTCAAAGCTTACCTTGCCATTTGTAATTGTGCCCCTACCTATGATGTACCCTCCCATTGGATCCCTTCCAAATGCAAAAGACCCACCAAAGAATGGTTCATATTTGTGCAGGTGAGTCTTATTGCCTGTCATGTGCCTGGAACAGCCACTGTCAACTATCCACAAGTTACTCTTTGATTCCTGTTGTCCCTGCACATGACCAGAAGTGAATTAGTTTCTGATGGGAACCCTAGCCCATGTGGTCTTGGGTTTTCCATTAGCATCATTATAAGTAAATTTCTTTGACATCATCTTAGGTGGGACAGATGATGTGCTTGTTGTTGGTTGGACTGATGGTTGAACAGATGGTTCTGCTATTTCCTTTTTCTTCCATATCTGTTTGACTTTTGAGGTTGTCGGAAGAGTTTGCTTCTTTTGACAGTCATCGGAAGCACTTTTTGTCTTCCCTTCCGATGACTTGGTTTTTGCTGACCAGTTGGGTTTTACTTCCGAAGTTCTTCTTCTTCCGAAGGGAAAAGATTTCTTTGGTTTGTAGAAAGCCTTCTTTTCATGTGCTTCCGATGTCTCTTTCCTTCGGAAGCCTTTCTTTCCTGATCTTTCGAAACATTCTTTTCGGAAGCCTTCTTATTCTGATTATCAGAAGTGCTTGCTTCCGATACTTTCTTTCCAAAACCCTTCTTGTCTTGTTTCTTCCTACTATCAGAAGTACTTGCTTCCGATAGTTTCTTTCTTGAGTTTCTTCCTGGTTCTTTCGAAGAAACAGATGACTTGCTTCAACTCTCATTTCTTCCTCTTCCTTGTTTCTCAGAAAACATTCTGCTTCTTGGATTGTAGAAGCAGTCAGCAGCAAAGTGATTTTTATCCCCACACATCAAACATATAGTCTGATTGTTTAGGAATTGTTGATGCTTATGATTGTTGAAGGAAGTTGAGTTTTGATTCACAGAAGATGATGGTTTGGATGTTCCAACAGACTTGTTGGCTGGAAGACTTACCTGTTTCCCTGAAAAACTGGTCTTTCTCTCCTTTGACCTACCCCTTGTGGACTTGTCAGATGGAAAAGTAACATAGTCATCTGAAGAGGTACTCCCAGTTTGTATGTTCTTAGCTTTTACAAAAACTGATGACTGTTTCTTGGTTTTCTTATTTATTTTCTTTCTTTTCAAAGCTGGTTTTTCAGTTTCTAAGTTACTGGGGTTAACATCTTCATATGAGCATGGTGAGTTACTTGGGTTTAGATCAGAGAGATTATCAGTTTGGGCCACCTTGTGTATGTCCAATTCATCATCATACACAAGGTCAACTACTGGTTTACACCTAATCTCCACTATAGGAGTGTAGGCCGATGGAGGCTCCACTTTGTTATAACCCAAACCAGCCCCCTTCTTATTTACCAGTTCAGTTGTGCTGCTCATTCTGAAAAGCTTTTCATACTTTTCACCTTGGCTTAAAAATTTGTCTCTATAAGACTCAGCCAATACAAGTTCAGTATTGGCAGTGGTTAGTCTTTCTAAAAGATTGTTAATTTGACACTGTTTGTTAGTGTCTTCATGTTTTAAGATAGAAATGGTCTTTTCCATTTCTTCAATCTTTTCTTTGTAATTTCTTTCACATTCAAAAAAATTTGCCTTGACTACTTGTAATGACTCAAGTTCATTACAGAGTTGAGAATTTATTCTTTTTTAAACATTTAACTTCTCTAAACATTCAGGTGTGCACATATCCTCAGTTACCTTGAATGAATAAGTTGAATCATTTGCCATCAAACCACTATTGGATATAGAAGGATCTTCAGCTTGGAAGCTCCAATCTGCAAAGTCTTGCTCTGCAATGTTTGCACTGTTTGAGCTTGATGATCTTTGAGGTGGTTGCCCAGAAGTTGATGGCTGAGTGCCTGTGGACTTAAATTCCCTAGCAAAGTGCCCTAACTGTTGGCAGTTGAACCATTTGAGCTTGGACTTGTCAAGACCAAACCCAATCTTCATATTGTGCTTTTTGAACTGTCTGTCAGTTCTTTGGTAGAACTTCTTTGCTCTGTAGGAGATCATGGCCATCTGGTAGTTGATGTCCATCTCCTCAAGATCATCTGCAGGAATGCATCTAAGTCTTCCTGGCATAAGTGAAAGTAATTGGTTTCCTCAGCCATGAATGCTCCTTGCCTAGATGTTAAAAGTGGAGTTGGGTTGGAAAAAGGGTTTGTGTGTGTGGTTGTTGGAGTTGGTGTTTCAGGAAAGCTGACAATGGGTGTGGAGGTAGGGTGGTAAATGGGTTGATAACTCTGGTAATAAGGGTTGTTGATGGGTGCATATAGTGTTGCTGAACCAGGAGTTACGCTAGAGGATTTAGGTTCCGGGGCATCTATTTCCATCTGGTAAGCACTGAGTATACCTAACAGTTCACTTAGCTTTAGAGTCCTTAGATTTTCTGTCCTACGGATGGCCACATAGTATATGTTCCAAGCATGAGGAAGTGATCTAAGAAACTTTCTGATCACATCCTGGTTCTCTATTTTGACACCTGCAGCTACTAACTCATCAACCAGTTGAACATACCTAAGATATTAAGAAGTCATCTTCTCATTGTTCTGTTGACAGAAGTTCTCAAACTTCTGTTTCAGCATGTCTTTCTTGTTCTCTTTGACATCTTCAGAACCTTCATACATATTCTGTAGAGAATTCCACAGCTCTTAAGCATATTTGCATTTCTTGAATGCATGTATGATTGAGTTAGGGATGGCCATCTGGATGAGCCACAAGGCCTTCGAGTCCACTTCCATTCTCTTGTAGTCTTCATCAGAATAGAGAGCCGGATCTTTAGGCATAGGAGCTCCACCAGCGCCAGCAGCAGGAACAGTTGGGATGAAAGGCCCTCCAAGAACTGACTTCCATAGCTTGAAGTCCTGATTCCAGATGAATCCCTCCATTCTGACTTTCCATGTGTCATAGTCTTCAGGAGTAAACATTGGTGGCTTGTTGAGAGTACCATTTTCTGTATCATGTTTGTTAAGTGCAGCCATTTGAACAAACAAACAGAGTATGAGTTTTGAAGTAGTGAGATTTTATAAGAAATAGAACTGGTAACTTAAGGATGATTAATCACTTAAGTTCAAGATCCAAAGCTCTGATACCACTTGTTGGATCGGGTTGTTTAATCTAAACGACACTTCACAATTATTTCTCTCTTACAATCTAACAGATACGGAATGTCTGTTAGAAGGTTATCTCAAACACTCAATGGTAAGTTAATAATCTTTGAATAACAGTAAGAACACAAGAACAAATTCAAGCTCAAAGATATATTTCTCTCGAAGTATTACAAGTGTAGTAAGCAGACAAGCACACCTAAACAGGTTTACAATGAGAGGTTATATAGCTAAGGCTACAACCGTATACACGTAGGAATACAAGTTGGGTATACTAGACAATACATAAAGTAAAGCTTATTCTAGTATGTAAAGTGTCTAAACAGGCTAAGACACTTGATTACAATTATTACAATTATAGATATTGACTTTACAAAAGACTAGCTAAATACAAAAGGCATTTAATGTTGTTAGGCTTCAAATGATCTTTTGCATTTAGTGCTGAGGAAGGGAAGTAAGGTGCTGTGTCTGACTATCGGTATGTTCTCTTTGTTTTTATTCAGACCTGCATGTCTTGTGTCAGTCCCTTTTGTACTATAAAAGTAATCAGCTACAGTCTTTGTCAGAGTATAAACCTCGGAAGTCTTTGTCTTTGTCTTGTACAAAAGAGAATCTTCGGAAGCTGTTAGTCTTCGGAAGCCTTTAGTTCTTCAGAAGCTTTATGTCTTCAGAAGCTTTGAAGCTTTAACTCTAAGTGTTGGCCTTCCGAAGTGTTTGTCTTGTACAGCCTTCAGTAGGAGTTAGTTACTCTTCGGAAGCAATGTTGCTTTCGAAGAGGAACTCCTTCCTTCCGAAGGCTGTTTGTCTGTGTAGTCTCTTATACTTAGACAAAATTGAAGTTTGGTGAGCATCAGCCTTTATTAGTCTTTACATACCATAAAATACCATAGACATTAAGACATTACATTTGAACTTTAGTAATACTTAGTTTACTAAGCTTGTTCCTATAAACTTTTGGGTGAAGTATGCTCGCTTCATATTCCCTACAATCTATTAAAAGATTTGGACTAGCTAACCAAACAATCAAGTGAGTATTTATACTCACTCTTTTACTTTTCATATTTTTGGGATGTTACATATGTTTACTCAAAATAATGTTACACAGAATCAAAACCATTCGATGCTAAGCAAAGTTAGTTGAAGTATTAGTTATTGTGCTATTACTAAAACTGGTTTGAGAAACGTTTATATATTGCAAAATTGTGTTTTGCATGTCTTAGTTTAAGACTTGATCAGTCTTGACAAGTTTTAAGTATTACAATTGTTCGAGAGAACTTTATTGTTATTGTATTCATCTTATATGCAAACATGACTTATACATGCTTAGATTCTAATTTTATATAATCTAATTGTAATACATCATTATTTTTAAAACGTTTATTTAAACTATATGTTATGCTCACAAGATATTCGTATAGTTGACAAAAAACCAATTTTTACATATGTAACATGTTAAGATGAAGACTTGGTAAAGACATAGGATAAACATTTGTAAGGACAATTTAGACTGATGCTCACCAAAACATCTCTTGAACCAGTCTTAGACTCTCAGAAGACAAACAGCCTTCGGAAGGAAATAATTAAACTTCGGAAGAACTATTGCTTCCGAAGGATAATTCTCTTCTTTTGAAGACTATACAACAGACTGAAGCTTCGAATCCCTCCTCAGCACTCGGAAGTTCAAAACACTCAGAGCTTCCGATCGACTATCAGCTGCTTCCAAGACAAAGACTTTCGAAGACTTTCTCTGACAAAGATTCCGGACACTTATAGAAATTGTCACACCCCGACCGACGGCGGAATACGTCGAGGCGCGAGTTAGATTGTTCATTACTCATGGTGCTACGTGTAAGTTTCAATAATTAAACCATTGTATTTAAATAATTCAAACATAAATTCATTCAAAATTACCAATCATTCAATTACATAGTTCAAAACCAAAATACATAATTGAAATAGTCTAACATTATTTTAAAATTTAAATCTAGGTCTACTAACATAAACCTATCTTATGTCTTCCTTGAAAGCATCCATCTAACCTGTTACATATGCAAAATAAAGATTTTTGTCAACTATATGAATAGTTGGTGAGTAACCCATACAGTTTATAGTATACGTAAGAAAATTGATGCAATTCAATTAGAATATAAGTTTAAACTCTAGCATGCAAGTCCTACTAGTTTTGCAATTAGATTATAGAATATCTCGTCTCTAAACTCGTATCAATACTTAGCTAAAAAGCTTAGTACATCTACAAGTCTGCCATAGTTTATATCGTCTCCAAACTCGTTCAAATACAAAGCACAAGGCTAAGTATTTTCACAAGTCTGCCCATGATTGTACTTTTCGCCCTTTTGTCACATTTGACCTAAGTCAAAGCGAAGGTGGTATCTAACACACCTTAGGCTACTCGGTATCGAATAACATAGAATAACATAGATTAACACAGAATCACAAAGCAAATAGAATCACATAGCACGAATTCAAACCGAATAGACTAAAGGCATTGCATCTATAGAATTTGACTCTAGAATAACTTAGTTTTTGAATAATGGCATATGTAACATCCCAAAAGTACAAAAATGTAAAAAGGGAGTATAGAATTACTCACATGATGTCCTAGCTTTGTCACTTGAATCGTTGCCTGGGATTTAAGAAGTTGTGCTTGCACACCTTAACCTAAAGGCAATATAATTTCTTAGTCTATGTACTTAGAGTTCAAGTTTTTGGCATCGTAGTTTCTATGGCATACTATGGAAGTCCTAATTGATATGTCTAAGTTTGAATGGTTTTCATTTAGGATTATTTATTTATAAAATAAATAAATATCCTAATTGATTTTTGAATGATTATTTATTTATTTGACTTTGAATAATCAAATGAATAAATATCCTAATTGATTTTGAATAATCATTTATTTATTTGATTTTGAATAATCAAATAAATAAATATCATAATTGATTTAGAATAATCATTTATTTATTTAATAACCAAATAAATAATTATTCTAATTGATTTTTGAATACTTATTTATTTATTTGGTTTTGAATAATTATTTATTTATTTGATTTTGAATAATCAAATAAATAAATATCCTATTTGAATATAACCTAATTTCCATCCTTTGGTTCTTGTTTTATTGTTTAATAAATAAATCTTGTTTTCAAAGAATGCATCTTAAATTAAATAAGAAATTGTATGTTTATAAAAGATTTATGTTTAGTTTAAAACAAAAGTCTTTTTATTTGAAATAATTCTATGCATTTGTTGTATAAAGTTTTCTTTTTAGAATAATAAGGTTTTACTTTGTATAATAGTTTTTAAAATAAATTTCTAGTCTTATAAAACAATTATTTAAAGTTATAAAATTTGTTTGAACAAAAATTTATTTACAACTAAAATGATATATTTAAAATCATTTTAATAAAAGTATACATATATGTATCTTATAAATAATTTTTATTATTGAAAATAATAAATAAATAAAAGATACACATATATATGTGTTTTATAAATCAATAAATAATGATTGACTTAATAATTTTATACATATATGTATTTTATAAAAATTATTTTATTATTTTTAAAAGAATAATAAAGGATCATCTAAAGTTTTCTTAGTTTAATTATTTAAGTTTAAAATAAGTGTAAATAATTATTTTTATTAATAAAAATAACCTTAATAATTTTCTGAAATAATTTAATTATCACAGATTATTAGGAAAATTGTTTTAAGATTTTTAGTATCTTTTTATATTAAAAAAATAGGATGGAAAAGCTTGAAAAGTGCAAAACCGGTTAACCCGTCTCCTATGGGGTTCGAACCTGCGTCTGGCCTCCCCAGCACCAGCGTCTTAACCGCTGGGCTGGGAGGCATTTCACTGACCATGCTTGAATCGAACGAGACTTAAACAGAACCTGCGATCGGCCCTAATTCGCGTATGAACCCTAATTTGGGTTTCATTCCAATTCGTTCCATTCAGCAACAGATCGAACAAAACGCCATGGGGCTTTCGATCTACACAGTAAACCGCGTGGAATAGTGCTGGAACATACTTGGATTGATTAAAAATCGAAGGTTCTCGAGTGAATGAAGGTCTCGGTCGTGTTCTTGGATCGGCTCCAGCTTCCGAATGCTTGTGAAACGATTTGAGGTGTCCAGAAGGTTTCATGGAGACCAGAACATGGTTTAGGATGTAATCGTTTTGGCTTTTATAGGGATTTCATTCGAGTCCTAATTTGGTTCTTTGTTTCTTCATAATGGGGATCGAATCCCACTGATTTGGTGTTGATTTCATTAAATAAATGATTTCATATGATTCAAGCATTCGTATCTTCCCCGAATCTATTCCTGATTTGAATCAAGACCGCGTGGATGAGCTGATTGGGTGGCTGGGTCGCGATCGGGTTGGCGGGTTTGGGTCCAGGCGAGGAAGACGGGAAAGAAGGGAGAAAGGTTTGGGAATTTACAGCCTTAGTCCCTCAACTTATCATTTCTTTGATTTCCTCTTTTATTTTTCCTCACACTCACATATAAAATTTATAAATATTACAGTTTCAGCCCTTTAACTATTTTTAAGAGTTTAACCATTAAATTTTATATTTAAAAGTTTTATTAAACATCTTTAAAAAGTTATAAACCTTTTATTTATATCCATGACTTTATTTTTATAAATTGTTTATGTATTATTACTATTTTATTTCTAACTAACTAAAAGCTTTATGAATATCATTTTAAGTTTAATAAACTTTTGTTTTTTTTAATATTTATTGTTTTATGTTCAAATGTTTAAAAGTTTATAAAATCTTTTAGTAATTAATAATTTATTTATCTTGACATGTTTATTTTTCATCTTTAATAACTGGTTATAAAATGTTTTTATTTTATTATAACCTATCAAAAATTTTCTTTTATAAGAATCGAAACTTTTATAAAATGAAATTTATAAAAGATTAGATTATACCTTGTGTTATCGTTAGAAGTATTAATTTATTAATGAAAAAGACAATTATATAAATTTTTGAATACACATGTTTTCAAAGAACATTCAAGACTTTTATTTATTTCGAATTAAACTCGATTATAATATTCGAATTCGTAACGGAAAACCCTGGGGATTACAGTCTCCCCTACTTTAGAGAATTTCGTCCCGAAATTTATTTAGTTGCAAATGTTGTGATGTGTGTTTATTGTTTTCTTAGTTTTACTCTCACTTTTGTTTGGTTTCCTTCAATACATTGTTTATTGATTTAATGTAATAAAATTTTAATGAGTTCATTGTTGCTATAGAGTAGAGTATCAATTTCCTAGGCCACTAGTTGGATGATTCAAGGATTCTAAAATCAGCTCATGTTCTCTAATTAAAGTGGAATGAACTTTAGGCAAAATATGTGTGAGTAACGTGCTTATATTTTTGAATTTGTATGAACTAGTTTGCTATGAGGATTTAAGATTTAACGATAGTTGACTCAACTCATGGTGAGATTAACCGCAAAGGTATTTGAATAACTTAGTATAATAATTTATTTGTCGATTATTCTTGATTGAAGAATGATTTACTTGAATTATAGATTAAACTGACAAATCCTATTCTTGATCAAGCTTTTGGTGCTACTATCAATGTATTAGTGGTGCTTATATATAGGGTATACTGCAGCCAACCCACCATATCACTAATACCTTGATAGCATTCCAATTACCTACCAAGACTATCCTAAACCTAACTACATTTGAATAGATGCTTGAATACTTGACTATCTTTAGAAATTGTATGAGTTTAGAGATATTAACAATTGCAATCTTGAAATCGAATCTCATAGTTATATGGATTTCTAAATGATTGATTTTGAATATACGAATGATACTGAATACACTAGTATGTGATATTATATAGTTATGATAACTACTTATAATTAACCTTAGTTATAATATCATTGAATCTTTGAATAATTGTTTAAACATACGAATATAGGATAACTCATTTAAGAATCATTAGCATGATTCCTATGGTTATCGATATACTTAATTTGACCTGGTGTAAGAATACACAACAAGATTAGTAATTGAACAACAATTGAATTGACTAGCATAGTTTACTTGAAACAGTAGATTGAATAGGTGTGGGAGACTTTGACTTGCTTTTAAGAGTTACATGAGTATAGAGGTTTTCAACATTGGAATTTTGCAATGAAATCTCGTATGAATTGATAGATGATCGATTTTTGGATAAACGAATAATGTAGAATACACAAGTATTTGATAAGGTAGACTTTGATAGTTGTGATAACTAAGTATCACTAATCTTAGCCATAATAACATGGAATATTTGAATCGTTGTCTAAAGATGTGAATATAGAATGATTTTTTTAAAAAATCAATAGTATGATTCATGTGGACTTGTTTTAAAATTTTATATGGAATCACCCATACTTAAATTCATAAGTCCAAATCATATGATTCTATTGAAATTCAAACTGAACATAATAAGAAATCAGTGTGTCTTGGTTAAAAAAATAATAAAATCAGAAATCATTGTGACTTGTTTGGAATATAGAAAAAGGATTATCAGGATTGATCACCTAATTACATGTTAGAATTATCTAACACCGATCTCAGGTATAATATCCTAGTGGGTTTATAGAAGTATAACATAGGCATCATGAATTACAATAAGATATGTGTTATAGATGTAGTGACAAGTCACTAATCATAAGAACCATATCATCGAATTTTCTATCACGAGTTTGGATATGAAATATGTAATATTATAACTTTTTATATTTATTGATGAATCACCATCAACAATTCTTAAGTATAATATTACTGGTTTTCTTGAATCAAACTATACATCATAAATTAAAGAAAGATAACACCATAACCTTTTAGATTTAGTGATGTATCACCATCACTGATTTTAGGTTTAATGTTAGTTAAATCATAACATAGGTAACATAAAATAAGGAGAGATGATATCATATTCTGTAAGACATCGTAATGAATCACCATCACTAATCTTAAGTATGATATTGTGGGGTTTTTAAAAATCATAGCATATACATTATCAATCCAAGAAATGTAACACCATGACCTTTAGATGTAGTGATGAATCACCATCACAAATCTTAGGTATAATGTTACTAATTCTTGAACCATAACATAGGTATCATTAAATCAAAGAGAATTGACATCATATCTTGTTAGACATAGTGATGAATCACTATCACAAACCTCAAGTATGATATTATAAAATTTGGAATTGTATAAGCAATGTATTGAAATCATTTTGATTTGATTAAAAATCTTAAGGAGTAGTATCCAATATGGACACCTTTTGGCTTATTAGAATTAATGTTGTTTGCAAAATGTAATATGCTTTGGCTTATAGGTAAAATACTCTCATTAAGAATCCCCAGGAAAGTTAGACTGGTCCCTCGTCAGGGATTATGAATCGCTTTCCTAGACAGGAGTCTCAACTACCGGTATTCACCCTTCCAGTTACTACATGATCATCTTAACAAACTTAATTCTAATGAGAATTTGAATCAAAATTGAACGAATAATAGAATCGTAAATTGTTTTGAACTCGGTTGAAAACATAAGGAATGATATTCAAAATTGAATACCGGGTGACATATTAGAATCATTTTAGTTTGTAAGGTGTTTGGTATGATATGCTTTGGCCTATAAGTGATTGTAATCTCATCAGAAGTCCCCAGGAAAGCTAGACAGGTCCTATAGTACATCGGGGATTTATACGAATAGCTTTCCTAGACAGGAATTCTAACTACCGGTACTACACTCTTCCAGTTAATACATATCCACCTCACAAACTTAATTCTAACGGGATCTTAAAATCAATATTGGAATTTTCTATTTTGTCTAAGGAATAATATTAGGCATTAAGCCTAATGAGTTTGAATTCCTAACATCTAAATATTGTTTGTGTGTATGTGAGTTTGGGAATAGACTTTTAAAAGCAAATTATAAGGCAATTGTTTAAACTAAGTAATCCTCATAATAAGAAGTTATCTTAAACTAAGGCATTCCTAACTAAGTGCAAGCAAAGGCATATTAACAACTATGGCCTTCCTCTATGGTAACATGTATATATCACACATTGTATATATATGTAACCCACATTGTATACATAATGAATAATCATAGCACATAGCACATAAGCAAGTAATAATCAAGCAATATTAACATGAGATACTCATGTTTGGGTTAGCTTAGTTATAGTCTAGGCCACCATTTTCTAATAACCTAGATCCCTATAACCATGGCTCTGATACCAATCTGTTACACCCCGACCGACGGCGGAATACGTCGAGGCGCGAGTTAGATTGTTCATTACTCATGGTGCTACGTGTAAGTTTCAATAATTAAACCATTGTATTTAAATAATTCAAACATAAATTCATTCAAAATAACCAATCATTCAATTACATAGTTCAAAACCAAAATACATAATTGAAATAGTCTAACATTATTTTAAAATTTAAATATAGGTCTACTAACATAAACCTATCTTATGTCTTCCTTGAAAACATCCATCTAACCTGTTACATATGCAAAATAAAGATTTTTGTCAACTATATGAATAGTTGGTGAGTAACCCATACAGTTTATAGTATACGTAAGAAAATTGATGCAATTCAATTAGAATATAAGTTTAAACTCTAGCATGCAAGTCCTACTAGTTTTGCAATTAGATTATAGAATATCTCGTCTCCAAACTCGTATCAATACTTGTCACACCCCGAGCCGGCGGGGTTGGATCGAAGTCCCTGTCGGGCGGAAGGTTCTCGAGGCGCGATATCGTGAGTGATAATCGTGATGATCAGATTGTTTTACATAGCATCAATGTTCAGAATAACTAAAGCACAATAGCATCAAACTAGGATTACAAAGTTAAATTACATTTGACAATGTTCAGTAATTTAACTAAATAAACCTATCAAAAGGATCAAATGTATCTATCTTGTATCTGTACAAGATATCAAAAGTGATTTGCTTCTGAAACAAAATCTGTGCTTTCCAAAAGCCTACTAGGTCCTCTATCTGAGTATCCTAATATGCATTCCTGAAGTCTGAGCCTATACATGTGCATCACCTGAGAAAGCATTTAAGAAAACAAAGTCAACACAATGGTTGGTGAGTTCATATAGTTTCAGTATTTGTAAAATAGCTTTTGCAAACCTTTTCGGTAAAACCTTAACCTCATTAATTTAGCGTTTTACCTACCATTCGATTCATTCTTCATCATAACTTTAATTTACTGTTTCAAAGTTTACAAGTCTATAGCATTCGTATGTATTAGTTTCAATATTAGTTTAACAAGCATCGTGTTTAAAAGTTTATGTTATTGACACAAAAGCATTTATGCATCCCCTCGGTAACAACCTTAATCTCATTAACACCACCTGTATCATCCAACTCGGTATGCTTATATATAGGGCATACCCCTGAGTCGAGCCTACGACCCGCCCAGACGCCGTCCCACCACATACTAAGTCGCATAGGACATTGTTGTTAATGATAATTAAGCGTCTTACCTACCATCCATTTCGTTTATAGCTTTAGCATTAAGTTTAAGTTTATATAATGAGTGGAAAATAAGGAATCACTGTATGGGAAGCACTAAGAGGCCATCAGTCTACTCCTTAGAATCCCGACTATGTAGAACACCCGTTTGGCAAGCACTGAGAGACCAAACGACCTGATCTACAATAGTCATAGCTACCAGGACACCCTCTGGCAAGCACTGAGAGGCCAGTTGGTCCATTCTGAATAGCCAATAGCTTTAGCATTAAGTTTAAGTTTATAGCATGAGTGAACATTAAGGAATCACTGTATGGCAAGCACTGAGAGGCCATCAGTCTGTTCCTCTAGTCCGGACTATGAAGGTCAACCTATGGCAAGCACTGAGAGACCGACGGTCTCTTCCTTCAAGTCCCAACTATGAAGAACACCCCATGGCAAGCACTGAGAGACCAATTTGGTATGTTCTACCATAGTTGATAGTTTTAGCATTCAAATAGTTTCACAACCGGTAAGGCAAGCACTGAGAGGCCAAACCCTTGTTTTAGCATGGCAAGCATATAAGCATACAAGTGTTCATAGCATCCGTAGCTTTAGCATATAGTGTTAGCTTTAGCATTTAGTATTAGCATATAGCATTAACATTTAGCAATTTGCATTAGCATTAGAATTTAGCATTAGCATTGTAGTATGAGCATTGTAGCATAAGCACTTGGCATTCGCATATAGCATTAGCTTATAGTATTAGCTTGTAGCATTAGCATTTATTATTAGCATATAGCATTAACGTTTAGTATTAGCATTTAGCGTTTGCATTTAGTGTTAGCATTTAGTGTTAGCATTTAACATTAGCCTTTAGCGTATAGTATTAGCATTTAGCATTAGCATTTAGTGCTAGCATTTTGCATTAGCGTTAGCATATAGTATTATCTCGTAGCATTAGCGTTTAATATTAGCATATAGCATTAGTATTTAGTGTTAGCATTTAGCATTAGTATTAGCGTTTAGTACTAGAATCTAGCATTAGCATTTAGCATTAGCATTAGCATTAGCATTTGGTATCAGCATTTAGCATTAGCATTTAGTGTTAGCATTTAGTGTTAGCATTTAACATCAGCATTGTAGCATAAGCATTGTAGCATTAGCATTGTAGCATTAGCATTGTAGCATTAGCATTGTAGCATTAGCATTGTAGCATTAGCATTGTAGCATTAGCATTGTAGCATTAGCATTGTAGCATTAGCATTGTAGCATTAGCATTGTAGCATTAGCATTGTAGCATTAGCATTGTAGCATTAGCATTGTAGCATTAGCATTGTAGCATTAGCATTGTAGCATTAGCATTGTAGCATTAGCATTGTAGCATTAGCATTGTAGCATTAGCATAGTAGCATTAGCATTGTAGCATTAGCATTGTAGTATTAGCATAGTAGCATTAGCATTGTAGCATTAGCATTGTAGCATTAGCATTGTAGCATTAGCATTGTAGCTGTGGTTCAAGTATATAGTTTACAGCTTAATCATCAAGAATAAGTGTAAAAGCATTTTATAAATAATTTGTTTAAAATGTATATCATGCTTCTCAATCCCGAGGTAAAATCAAAATAGTTAAGAAAAGGGACAAACAAACTCACCTGTGTTGCTATGTATAGTCTTTCACAGATAATGCGCGCTCTTTGATTGTTGCCTATGTATCTTTAGCACCTGAGTTGTTTTAAGAGAATCGAATACGATAAGTCGTTATGATAGACGTAAACTAAGGTTTTGGTCTCGGTGTGCAACTAAGTGTCCTATATTACTAATGTGTTTTCTAAGAATCCTTCTAGTTAGTCTAATACATTACCCATAAATGAAACTCGTGAACACGTACGATTTAATTTAGTATTTGTAAAGGAATTGGTTTTAATTAAATCTTAAGTTAAAAATTATTTAATTTACTTTAAAATAGTTTATTATTGATTTCATATAATAATGCACAAAGAGTTTTAAGAAAATCATAGAATTGTTTATTAGACTTAAGATAATCCAACTTATGTTCTTAACCCATGTTTAAATGATCATAAGGCTTAAGGTAACTTTTGTCATTCCAAACCCTAATCCATGGGTAACCCCAAAGAAAGTATTAGTTTATGGTCTTATAGTGACACCATGTTTAAACCCTTACCTTGTTAAGTTCCAAACATAACTCATAGATTACCCAAGTTGATGTTAGGTCATGCACCCCAATATGCTTTCCATGCACACACACAATATACATGCATGCAAAGGCTACGTAACTATCCATGCACTTCACATCATTCAAGGTTTGTTGGTTGTGATTGATGTCCCTAATCAACCCTTAGCCGAGTCAATCCTGCCCGAATAGCCTTGGCCGAATCAATGGAACTAGCCCGAATCAGCTTAGCCGAAAGAGCCAACCCCGAATGAAAATGTGTTGCCGAATAGGGGTGGTCGAATGAGTCACAACCGAAACAGGTAGCGGCGAATGAGTGAACCCCGACAGGAGGAGGTCAGAACGAATGAGGGCTAGTCGAATGAGGTGAGTGCCGAATATCCCAGAGGCCGATCGAATGGCTCCCTTCGGCCATGGTCATTCGGCCGAATGAGGGCTGATCATGCTCAGTCGGCGGCCTGGGGGTTTCCATTCGGGTGTTCGAGCCTTAGTAGGTGCAGCCACTTGGATCGTTCAAACAACTACACCAGGACCTAATCCACTTGTTCCTAACACATCTTATGATGTTGGTGAGTGATTCCCCTAGGTTTTGTGGAGGTTTACCTGGTTCCAAGAGGGTTCGATTGAGTGGGTTAGAAAACCCTAAAATCGCCACTTTGGGGCTCAGATTACCTTCGATTCTGAAGTTTCTGGGTCGGATCCTTTGTACTTTCGTGTAGAGGAGATCAAGAACTTCGTTTAGGCTTAAGAATCACTCAATTTCGTTAAGAAATGAGCAAGTTATGGTGGCTTGAAATCTAGGGTTTCTAGAGAGAGAGAGAACCGGGAAGATGAGTTTAGAGAGAGAGAGAGATGATAGAAATGAGGTTGAAAGCCTCATTTGAGCTTTAAATACCCCGAGGGTATTCGGGTTCGTTTCGGTTGCTCGGTTTTCATCTTCGTTGCGTTTCCGGATGGTAACGCGCGTAATATACGAATTTTAATTTAAAAGTTCTTTTAAATTCATTTTTGATGAGTTTCAAAATTGTAAAACGTATTTTATTATTTTTCTTTAATTTATTATCGACCGGGTCGTTTTCGTTTTCGTTTTCGTTTTGTCAGAACGCAACACTTACGCGTGTTTTCGTACAGAGCGCTAACTGTACGAACACGATCATACGTTTCACTTTCTAATTTATTTTCTACTTTTCAGTCATCATTTCAGATCGTTAAACCTTCAAATTTATTCGTACAGATCGGTACCTATACGAATAGTTCGTCGGTTTAACATTCTATAACAACAACTGTTATGGTTTTGTTCTGTTTATCCTTGCATACGTTTATTCATAATAGCATCAATTCAAGCATGTATGTACCTGTTCATTGTTGTCAGATGTGTTTCTGATTGTTTAAACCGTGTGGTTTAAGTCAGATTGCAGACAAGCGCATAATAGTCTAGTGTTAAGCATCAAGTGTAAATAGCATGAACATAGTTTCACGTGGTTTGTGCCTAAGTAACTGTGCCAGTTACTGTACAGATTACTGTTCCAGTAACGATTTCGGCACAGATGTTACAGTCTCCCCTTGTTAAAGAAATTTTGTCCTGAAATTTAAAAGCTATTATCGGTAACAACTTCCTTTGAAACAAGTGGGAAAAATTTGTTTGGTGTGATGTCCCTACGCTCCCAAATAAACTCTGGGTCACGTTTGGGATTTCTTATGTATGACCTCAAAGTTTTGCTAGTCTTATTGCTCATAGTTTTTTTTACTGTGACGGCTTGCTAAATTTCTGTATGACACTAACACCTTATTGTTCAAACTAACTGATGTTATGAGCATCAATTGTTAGACAATCTTAGTGTTAGCTATGGTTTCCTACGTATGTTATGTGCATTAACCAAGGATCCTTTCATTGGTTCTATCGCAATAAAAGAATTCCTAAGTTCCATGAAATTGCTTATGTGATTATACTAATAGGAACAAGTTAAATTTCTTGTGCATACTAGTATCAAAATGAAACGAGTACTTATTGTTTAAAGCATATCACATCCCAATACACGTCTTTGGCATATCCTTGTTTTGTACCCATAACTGATTTTCCTTGCCTACTTATGTAGCTTAGCTATGACTCCAGCACAGTGCTAACACTCATCCTTTATTAACCTCCTAGAACCAAAGTTCTCCAAATTAAATAATTTCGAGTTCTATGATGTCTAAGTGGAAAGTGGTAGCTTACACGCTAGTCTTAGCATTTTGACTTTCTACTACTTTCAGTGTTCTAATTAGATAAGGTCCGCTTTCTAGTTACAGTAGTTAAACTATAATCAAGAACTACCCTATCTTTTACTTAATCGTTTAATGCTTATTTGACCTAAGAATTTCTTAGGTTACAATTCCGATTATCTTATCGGCACCAAGTTTGCTTATAGTTACCTTAGATGTATTGTTTTCAAAAATCATAACAGATCATGCATTTCTAATTAATACATCAATAAATAATTCATAGTAACATGATGAAATTTGCATACCTATGGAGTCATCGGACTCCAAGTGATCTCCAAGAGCGGGAAAAGCAAGTAATTCCTCAGTGATTGCTGGGTCAGCTGGAGGCATCCTCCTAGTGCAGTCCCTCGCGAAATGTCCGAGCATTCCGCATGTGTAGCAGTTGTGGTTACAGCGTGAGGAAGTAGAGGTACTTGCTTTCTATTCCTGTTTCCTAGTGGAAATAAATCGACACTGTTGGATCCAGTGTCCGTATTTCCCACAATTCAGACAGTGTCTACAAGGTTTCTTCTCGTCATGATGAAAACCACATCTGGCACATTTAGGAAATGTACCAACATATTGGCGGGGAATAGGAGTCATTGGTGTCCTGTATTGTTGCATCCAGTGACCCGTCTTCCCACAGCGTGTGCATTGCACACATGGGAGTTCAGCTCGATGGTAGTTACCACAAACTGGGCAGTGAGGGGTTTTTCCCTCACTTTGAACACTCACTCTTGTAGTCGAACCAGGCAGGATTTGACTAATGGGTGTAGCGTCAGTGTAGTTCACAGTTCTTTTTCGTCTTTTCGCATAACGACGTTTAGGTTTGTTGCTGGTTTACCCTTTATCCAGTTTCTTCGTCTCTGTAGAAATTAGTGAGAAACTCCTAGCAAAGTCCTCACTGTTTCAGATCCGGGTGATTATTCCAGGGAGAACCGCCATCAACTCTTCAGTGATCCGAGTTACGAGTGCATCAACTGCTGGGCTCACCTCCTGTGAAGGAGGAGGTGGTGATGGTTGTCTTCTTGGTGACATTCTGCTTCTACCCGATAGGACATCGGTTAGTATAAAGACTGAATGTAAAAGACACAATGCAAGCTTAGATCCTATGTTCTCTATATGAGGGTCCCTAAGTTATAGTCTAGGTCAAACCATTTTAAGTAAATGACCTATTATTCTCTATAACCTTGAGCTCTGATACCAATCTGTCACACCCCGAGACGGCGGGGTTGGATCGAAGTCCCTGTCGGGCGGAAGGTTCTCGAGGCACGATATCGTGAGTGATAATCGTGATGATCAGATTGTTTTACATAGCATCAATGTTCAGAATAACTAAACCACAATAGCATCAAACTAGGATTACAAACTTAAATTACATTTGACAATGTTCAGTAATTTAACTAAATAAACCTATCAGAAGGATCAAATGTATCTATCTTGTATCTGTACAAGATATCAAAAGTGATTTGCTTCTGAAACAAAATCTGTGCTTTCCAAAAGCCTACTAGGTCCTCTATCTGAGTATCCTAATATGCATTCCTGAAGTCTGAGCCTATACCTGTGGATCACCTGAGAAAGCATGTAAGAAAACAAAGTCAACACAATGGTTGGTGAGTTCATATAGTTTCAGTATTTGTAAAATAGCTTTTGCAAACCTTTTCGGTAAAACCTTAACCTCATTAATTTAGCGTTTTACCTACCATTCGATTCATTCTTCATCATAACTTTAACTTACTGTTTCAAAGTTTACAAGTCTATAGCATTCGTATGTATTAGTTTCAATATTAGTTTAACAAGCATCGTGTTTAAAAGTTTATGTTATTGACACAAAAGCATTTATGCATCCCCTCGGTAACAACCTTAATCTCATTAACACCACCTGTATCATCCAACTCGGTATGCTTATATATAGGGCATACCCCTGAGTCGAGCCTACGACCCGCCCAGACGCCGTCCCACCACATACTAAGTCGCATAGGACATTGTTGTTAATGATAATTAAGCGTCATACCTACCATCCATTTCGTTTATAGCTTTAGCATTAAGTTTAAGTTTATATCATGAGTGGAAAATGAGGAATCACTGTATGGGAAGCACTGAGAGGCCATCAGTCTACTCCTCAGAATCCCGACTATGTAGAACACCCGTTTGGCAAGCACTGAGAGACCAAACGACCAGATCTACAATAGTCATAGCTACCAGGACACCCTCTGGCAAGCACTGAGAGGCCAGTTGGTCCATTCTGAATAGCCAATATCTTTAGCATTAAGTTTAAGTTTATAGCATGAGTGAACATTGAGGAATCACTGTATGGCAAGCACTGAGAGGCCATCAGTCTGTTCCTCTAGTCCGGACTATGAAGGTCAACCTATGGCAAGCACTGAGAGACCGACGGTCTCTTCCTTCAAGTCCCAACTATGAAGAACACCCCATGGCAAGCACTAAGAGACCAATTTTGTATGTTCTACCATAGTTGATAGTTTTAGCATTCAAATAGTTTCACAACCGGTAAGGCAAGCACTGAGAGGCCAAATTGTTGTTTTAGCATGGCAAGCATATAAGCATACAAGTGTTCATAGCATCCGTAGCTTTAGCATATAGTGTTAGCTTTAGCATTTAGTATTAGCATATAGCATTAACATTTAGCAATTTGCATTAGCATTAGCATTTAGCATTAGCATTGTCGTATTAGCATTGTGGCATAAGCACTTGGCATTCGCATATAGCATTACCTTATAGTATTAGCTTGTAGCATTAGCATTTATTATTAGCATATAGCATTAACGTTTAGTAATAGCATTTAGCGTTTGGTATTAGCATTTAGCATTAGCATTTAGTGTTAGCATTTAACATTAGCCTTTAGCGTATAGTATTAGCATTTAGCATTAGCATTTAGTGTTAGAATTTAGCATTAGCATTAGCGTATAGTATTAGCTCGTAGCATTAGCGTTTAATATTAGCATATAGCATTAGTATTTAGTGTTAGCATCTAGCATTAGTATTAGCGTTTAGTATTATAATCTAGCATTAGCATTTAGCATTAGCATTAGCGTTTGGTATGAGCATTTAGCATTAGAATTTAGTGTTAGCATTTAGTGTTAGCATTTAACATTAGCATTGTAGCATAAGCATTGCAGCATTAGCATTGTAGCATTAGCATTGTAGCATTAGCATTGTAGCATTAGCATTGTAGCATTAGCATTCGTAGCATTAGCATCGTAGCATTAGCATCGTAGCATTAGCATCGTAGCATTAGCATTGTAGCATTAGCATTGTAGCATTAGCATTGTAGCATTAGCATTGTAGCATTAGCATTGTAGTATTAGCATAGTAGCATTAGCATTGTAGTATTAGCATAGTAGCATTTGCATTGTAGTATTAGCATTGTAGCATTTGCATTGTAGCAATAGCATTGTAGCATTAGCATTGTAGCATTAGCATTGTAGCATTAGCATAGTAGCATTAGCATTGTAGCATTAGCATTGTAGCATTAGCATTGTAGCATTAGCATTGTAGCATTAGCATTGTAGTTGTGGTTCAAGCATATAGTTTACAGCTTAATCATCAAGAATAAGTGTAAAAGCATTTTATAAATCATTTGTTTAAAATGTATATCATGCTTCTCAGTCCCGAGGTAAAATCAAAATAGTTAAGAAAAGGGACAAATTAACTCATCTGTGTTGCTAAGTATAGTCTTTCACAGATAATGCACGCTCTTTGATTGTTGCCTATGTATCTTTAGCACCTGAGTTGTTTTTAGAGAATCGAATACGATAAGTCGTTATGATAGACGCAAACTAAGGTTTTGGTCTCGGTGTGCAACTAAGTGTCCTATATTACTAATGTGTTTTCTAAGAATCCTTCTAGTTAGTCTAATACATTACCCATAAATGAAACTCGTGAACCTGTACGATTTAATTTAGTATTTGTAAAGGAATTGGTTTTAATTAAATCTTAAGTTAAAAATTATTTAATTTACTTTAAAGTAGTTTATTATTGATTTCATATAATAATTCACAATGAGTTTTAAGAAAATCATAGAATTGTTTATTAGACTTAAGATAATCCAACTTATGTTCTTAACCCATGTTTAAATGATCATAAGGCTTAAGGTAACTCTTGTCATTCCAAACCCTAATCCATGGGTAACCCCAAAGAAAGTATTAGTTTATGGTCTTATAGTGACACCATGTTAAACCCTTACCTTGTTAAGTTCCAAACATAACTCATAGATTACCCAAGTTGATGTTAGGTCATGCACCCCAATATGCTTTCCATGCACACACACAATATACATGCATGCAAAGGCTACGTAACTATCCATGCACTTCACATCATTCAAGGTTTGTTGGTTGTGATTGATGTCCCTACTCAACCCTTAGCCGAGTCAATCCTGCCCGAATAGCCTTTGCCGAATCAATGGAACTAGCCCAAATCAGCTTAGCCGAAGCAAAGGCTATGTAACTATCCATGCACTTCGTACAGATCGTCACCTATACGAATAGTTCGTCGGTTTAACATTCTATAACAACAACTGTTATGGTTTTGTTCTGTTTATCCTCGCATACGTTTATTCATAATAGCATCAATTCAAGCATGTATGTACCTGTTCATTGTTGTCTGATGTGTTTCTGACTGTTTAAACCGTGTGGTTTAAGTCAGATTGCAGACAAGCGCATAATTGTGACACCCGGCAATTTCGGGTAAATTGCGACTCTTACATTCTTTACATTTCACATTCATACTTGTTGTATTTCATTTAATTATGTTTAATTAGATGAGTTGAACACAAACGACTACGAAACGATAGTTCGAGGAACTATCGAATCGTACATTGCACATTGGTTTTGGAAACCAAGTGTGGCAAACACAACACTAACACAAAACAATAATTCGGGGAATTATTGAATTGTGCATTACACATTGAGTAGGATTAATCAAGCGTGCAAACACTTCGTTAGACACGAGCACAAACTATCAAAGATAATTCGAGGAATTATCGAAACACACACGAGTCTCACGAACGTTGGTGATCAACCAAACTTATGTGCTATTATATGATTATGTGCTAAACATGCGTTAGATGTTTAGGATAAACGTTAGGAATCAAGTACGAGCGAAATTGTATCAACGAAATCGAAAAACAAGGAAATGGACTCATCGCGATACGCGACGGTCCCTCGGCGAAAGGCTTCGCGGTACACGGCGCAAACCGGGAGTCGAGACTCCCGAATCCCATCGCGGTACGCGATAAATAATTTTGATCGGCCTTCGCGGTACGCGAAGGCCATGCAGATCAGATTTTTCTATTTAATCAACCCCATTCATTTCTATCCGGTTCTCTTGCAATTTTCACCAAGCCTCTCGACCAAAATACTCTGAACTCGCATCCTTAGCCTCTGGAATCAACATTGAAGCCATCTACTTGCATTTCTTGGTGATTTGGAGCCATAGGAACATCAAGGAAGATCGAGGAGCTCTCAATCGATGAGAAAATCGAATCCAGCCATCGTAGCAGCTCCACAACTTCTGTTTAACTCGAAATCAGTCCTCTAAGAGCTTCTAAGGTAGTTCCCTATATTTATCTTTAGTTAGATCGTACATGCAATGGGTGAAAACCCACATGCAACTCCATGTGACCATCGAGCACGAATTTGTTGGTGATTTTGTGTGTTATTGTTATGGATTTACTGATTTGATAGTATTAGAATGTTAGATTTGAGTTTGGTTGAGTTATTGGTTGATTTGATGATGTATTGGTACACTTGCCATAAAAGGAAACTTTTATGTTGCAAGTCTTGGATTTGTGATGATCTAGACATGTTAGACATGTCTAGATGTTGTCAAATGCATATTGAAATGTTTAGAAACACATTGGGATATTTGATTTTGTCAAAAACTTGATTTTATAGAAACTTGCTATTTATGGAAACTTTTATAAATCAAAAGAGAGCTTTTGATGTTTTAAAACGTTTTAATGAACTTTGAGCATTGGAATATGCTTAGAAATGATTTCTAACATATTTGGAAACCTTGAATTGTGAAAACGAGTTTTAAAACGAATACTTTCCAAATAAGGAAACTTTATTTGGGCAAAACGGCATAAACGGTGATTTATGCACAAACGACATGTTTCAAGGGTATAAACGTATTTTACAAACACGTTGGGAGTGTTAACTTTAAGAAATGGGATTTCATAACCATACTTTCCTAAATTGGAAACTTTCTAAAAATGGTAACTTGTGCGATTGGAGTCATAGGATGCATTATGGTGTCTTATGTGCATCAAGGCACATAAACACAACAATCGTGTCACCAACGATTCGTCGAGTCCCACTAGTTAACACACACACACTCGGTTGAGCACACCGACACTTGGAGTTGTATGGGATACAACACAACACAGAACACATACTCACACCTATATGGTTATAGGTGCATACTAGCAGGTGCTAGCTCTCGCAGACGCGAACACACTCACAACCGGAACTACTCTATCAGGTGAGTTCACGGCCCCTTTTACTTTTCTACCTTTGGGGGAGAAAACATTGCATGCTAAACTGTTTTACAATCAACAACTCATTTCATTTACGTATGGACATGCTTTATCATATATGTATATGTGTGGACCACATCACAACTAAAAGACCTCGCGATACTCCACGGACCGTTAGTAGCGCGTAGCGCCTAGCGTGGTAATATTGAATAGTACTATTTGGGCCTGACAAGCCCCACCCATCGCGCCTGGGAGGCCAACCCGACTGTAGGTCGGAATGGGTTCAATATTGACCAACACTTTGCCATTGTCTTGTGATGGACATGGCGGGAGGCACAACTGTCAGCTTCAGTACGACCCCGCATATAATATAACTGTATTGACTAGCTATCGATCGATACTGCATTGTAATGATATGTAAATCGTATCTGTTACTCTAAACATTGGATGTTTATTGCTTATGAAAAACCTGTGCTCTCACCAACCTTTGTGTTGACCTTTTACTCGCATGTTTTCTCAGGTAGCTAAGGCACGCGCACAAGGATTAGGATGCTAGGCTGGAGTCGCATGCATCTGCTTATGTGTCTTAGACTATTAAACATTTGTTAACATTTTGTTATGTTACTTATTGTATTGATAAACAACTTTAATCGTTTCCGCAAACTAATACTCTGTATCGTTTTGAAAACCGTATTAATCTTATGCTTCCGCAACCTATGAATTTAAAATGTTTTGATAATACTAAACTTCCACAACTCTGATTTTACTGAATTGTTTTATCCAAGTTATTGGATGTACGTATGTAACCAGACATGTAGGTCTCGCAACGTTGTGTGACCGGAGACTGCGATCCTGACAATATGTTGTTGCTCGCGCCCCGTTCGGGACAGGATTTTTCGGGGTGCGACATAATAGTCTAGTGTTAAGCATCAAGTGTAAATAGCATGAACATAGTTTCACGTGGTTTGTGCCTAAGTTACTGTGTCAGTTACTATACAGATTACTGTTCCGGTAACGATTCCGGCACAGATGTTACAGTCTCCCCTTGTTTATAAATATTACAGTTTCAGCCCTTTAACTATTTTTAAGAGTTTAACCATTAAATTTTATATTTAAAAGTTTTATTAAACATCTTTAAAAAGTTATAAACCTTTTATTTATATCCATGACTTTATTTTTATAAATTTTTTATGTATTATTACTATTTTATTTCTAACTAACTAAAAGCTTTATGAATATCATTTTAAGTTTAATAAACTTTTGTTTTTAAATATTTATTGTTTTATGTTCAAATGTTTAAAAGTTTATAAAATCTTTTAGTAATTAATAATTTATTTATCTTGACATGTTTATTTTTCATCTTTAATAACTGGTTATAAAATGTTTTTATTTTATTATAACCTATCAAAATTTTCTTTTATAAGAATCGAAACTTTTATAAAATGAAATTTATAAAAGATTAGATTATACCTTGTGTTATCGTTAGTAGTATTAATTTATTAATGAAAAAGACAATTATATAAATTTTTGAATACACGTGTTTTCAAAGAACATTCGAGACTTTTATTTATTTCGAATTAAACTCGATTATAATATTCGAATTCGTAACGGAAAACCCTGGGGATTACAGAAATAATCAGAGCTGCTTTCTCACATCAAGACCAACAAAAGAAGACATTCAGATGTTAGTCAGCAGCAAAGTAGATTTGTCAGAGCTACAAAGATACGAAGCATTTAATGCCTTTTGTCGTTTAGGTATTTATTGTAAAAGTCAATGGAGTCTTTTGTATTAATTGTAATTAATATGGCTTGGCCTGTCAAGACCATAACAGATACTAGTTTTATCATTCATTTGTTTCTAGTGTTTTGTCCAGCCGTGTATCCCTACGAGGATACAGTTTTAGGTCTTAGTATATAATCCTTCACTTGTAACTTAGCAAGGCACCAGTGTGTGCTTGAGCTTTAGAGTCTTGTTCACTTTGCATTTGAACAAAATATACTTTGACCTTGAAATCAACTCTATTTGTGTATTGTATTTGTTCTGCAATTGTGAGTAAGTTGAGTTGATAAAATCTTCCGCATCTATCAAGCTCGGTAGAAGATTACTTGTGAAAGTATTGTGTTGAATTACATAACCCGATCCAACAACATTGGTAGACCTAGTTAATTCTTAAATAATGTATTAGTATTTCAAATGTAATTTGAGAATTATAATTGTTTGGATTGAATGTTGTAATGAATGATTTGTTCGAAATGTTTATAATGATGCTTTAAATATTGAAACATTATAATAGCACCAAGAGCTAATGAACAGTCAAGCTTGTGCCTCGACGTATTCGGCCGTCGGTCGGGGTGTGACAATAAAGACATATTACACTATGAGGAAAACAAATTACACAATGCATGAAGCAAAAAACACAATGACCAAAATACTATTCTTGAAAAATCAAAAAAAATTATTACATCTCAACCCCACAACCTTTCTCACCTTTTATCAGAAGTTCCTCAAGCCAACTAGACCTTTTGATGCTTAATGAACGTACTTCATAAGATCAAGTTTGGAGATTGCTTAACAAATTCTGATACAAAGACCTCCGAAGACTTTCAATTCCTGATGATGTATTCCAATATAGGAAATGTTCAGAGTTGCTCTCTACACTCAGAACCAGATCAGAAGACATTCTTGTGTTAGCCAGCAACATGATACAACTATTCGATTAGCCGAAGATTCTCTGAAGACATCTTCATTAATGCCTTTTGTAGTCTTGGTAATTAATCTAAAACACAATTGAGCCAATTGTATTAATTGTAATTAATATGGCTTCGTATGTCAAGTCATAACAAAATGCTATAGTTAGCTTTAGATTGTTTCTAGTGTTTAGTTCAGTCTTGTATTCCTATGAGAATACAACCGTAACTTTTAGTATATATGGTTGCACTTGTAACAGAGCATAGCACGCGAGTTTGCTAAGAGTTTTGTACACTTTTATAATGCCCGTAAAAACGTAACATTTAAATTATCAATAAATACCAAAAACCAATTAAAAGAATTAAATAAGATAATTAAACACAAGTTTAGAGAAACTCAACGAACCAATTAATGACACTTTGATTTTAGTTGTGATTATTAAAATAAATAACCAATTTGAGTTAAGTATCATAATACATATAATTGTGAAAGTATTATTTTAATATCACTTGATTCATAGTAATAGCAACCGAATGAATTTAGAAACCGACCCGTACAAACTCATATCTTCGATTAATACAATTTCAAGCATTCCTAATAGTTTCTTGTAAATGGAGTTATTTCAATTAATTTCCATGATTAATATTACGTTTAAATGTAACCAAAAGAAGTAAATTCAGGAGCATACGATCGGATCATGTCACACCGCACCTCTCGTCACCTGTTGATGATGTCACTGGGAAGGTTACGGAAGCATAGTGGTGATGTCTCAGAGATGAGGTGTGACTTACTTGATCCGGTATCACAACACACAGATTAACTTAAAGTAAATATATTACAAGGATTCGTCATTCACAATCACACTGTAACACCCCGACCGATGGCGAAAACGTCGGGATGCCACGAGGGATGTGTAGATTGTTCAAAAGCTCGAGGGCATCTAAATCAAATCATCATATATCATTCAATCAACAAAAATAATTAGACAAAAATCATGTTCATCATGAATTAAATACATCAATTACACAAAACAATTAGCTAAACTAACTAAACTCTATTCGGCAGAATTTTAGTTAATTAGCTAAGTCCAAGATCCTATATGATGATGTCCAAAAATGTAGATTCCATCTTCATCACCCTACTTAGCCTCATTACCTGAAACATGTAAAAATCAAATGTCAACTATAAAGTAGTTGGTGAGTAATCATAAGTTTTTATATTTAAAAATGTTTTACAAAATAGTTTTATAAAACGGGTATAGAGTTTAGAGTCTTCCTTAGGAATCCATATGACACCTGCGAAATAATCCATTACAATAACCAAGCACATAACCCAATCACATAATCCAACCCATAACCACACATCTCAATTAATCATAAATAATCATAGATAGTCAATCATATAACCATTCAATCAATCTCAATCATCAATCATCTCAAATATTATAAGTGACTATACATGCATCATTGTAGTTGACCGAAGTCAAAGACAACAACACACGGATGAGGCAACCTCCACGTGACAATACATGCATCATTGTAGTTGACCGAAGTCAAAGACAACAACACACGGATGAGGCAAACTCCTCGTGACAATACATGCAGTCATTACTAAGGACCGAAGTCAATAGTAACAACTCATGGAATATGATAATCCATAACTATGGATTTCATACAATTAAGCAGTGTCATCCATGTAATATCAGAATAATATTGAAAATGGGTATACATGTTTCACCTCCGAATTTAAAACAACACAGTTTAAAAGAAAGGGAGGGTATGAGAACTCACCTGTCTCCTTAGATTCGGTGTTCCCGCAATATGCGCGCTCACGTAAGAGAATTCACTAACAACTCAATCACCTGTATTT
Source organism: Mikania micrantha (assembly GCA_009363875.1). Lineage (NCBI taxonomy): Eukaryota > Viridiplantae > Streptophyta > Magnoliopsida > Asterales > Asteraceae > Mikania > Mikania micrantha. Next base: position 52,643,453 of record CM018698.1, on the reverse strand, counting down.
AACGTACGGTTGTGTTCATCAATGTATGCGTTCCATTTTAATTGAATAGTTATAAGTGTTTGTTTCATATTGTTATGTGTTTTGTTCCCCTTAGTTCTTGTATTTAAATTAAGAACAATTACCCAATATTGTATGTGTGATCACCATTAATATCTATTTAGTTGAACTAATTACTTGAACTATATATTGATGGTAACTTATTATAAGCCTTGAGTACATCTTTATAAAATAAGTACTACAAGTGAGTAACCCTAATCTTATACATACTTAAACATCCATGCATGCCTACTTTTGTCAATCGACATATTATAAATTATCAAAGTTTACATAATGCATAACATAACTTATGTATGTCATTTATTCATAATGTTAAAACCATGTAAGATCTTAAACTTCTACTTAGGAAATTTAGAGAATTTAATAGCCAGGATTAAGTATGCATGCATGGTTGTTCATATATGTGTATGTCTATGTATACCCTCACTTCCCATTACCCTTAACCTATCAACCTATTGGATTTCAATTCGGTATCCCCTAAGGGCAGCGAACCTTCTATCACCATTAGGATGGGTTCGGCTAACAAAAGGGAAAAGGTTCGGCCAATTGAATGCTAAAGTTCGTCACCCTTATAGTTATATGGTTCGGCAATAATATATAGGTTCGTTGCATGGAGTTAGCTCAACCGAGGGTTCGTGGCTTGCTAGTAACCAAAAGGTTCGTGGGTGTGATGATTGCAAAGGGTTCGCCGACCTGCAAAGTGGTTCGCCCGTACAAGGTTCGTGTCTCGACTAGATGGTTCGGTGCCCCTAAGGCTCGCCACCTTAGGGTTCGCATGGCATGAGGGTTCGCTGCTGAGAGAGTAGGTTCGCCCATAGTGAGGGTTCGGCCCTTATGGTTTCCCGCCCAATGAAGGTTCTTGAGGTTAAGGGTTTGGCCAACCCTTGAGGGTTCGGCCAGTCACGAGCTACAGCTCATTCTTATCACCATCGATTCCTAAATGTTTACAGGTTTACACATTGCTGCCACGGTTTAATACCCAACGATCTACCCATGTAAACCCTAAAATCATTTACCAAGTTGATATCCATACACGAAATAGGGTTTTCACCCAAAACCGAAAAGTAAAGTGGTCTTCTTACCTTCAAATCGTGGTCAACAGCAGGGTTTCTTCGTATCCTCTTGTAGCTCTCGATCACGCGGTCGTTTTGGCGCCAAGAACACTTGAATCCGTCGAGTAACGAGTGAGATAAGTTAGAGAGAAGGTAGAGAGAAAGTGTGTGTGTTTCTAGAGAGAGAAGGAGAGTTGAGAAAATGAGGGGAAATGGTGGAGTCTTCCAGCATTTAAGTCTATCCCGTTCCCGCGTGTCCGGTCTCGTTTTTATCGCGATAAAATATAATAATTGTTCAGTTTTTAACGTAAACATATTTAAAAATATAACTCGTTTAAATAATTTAAATTTCATCTTTATAGAATAATTTTAAAGAAGATGATTTCTAATGAGCTACTTCGTAAAATAATTCCGTTTCGTTTTCGTTAATTTAATTATTCAAATTACCCGATTTATTCGAGTTGAATTTCTGTTGTAATTCCTAATAAACATTATTGGTTTATTATTTAAATTAATAACGTTTGATATTATTCAATTATCTCGTCGAAACGCGTTACTCGCGTACGTATTCGTAAAGATCGTCACCTTTGCGAATCCGATGCCCGTATCGTATTTCGATTGGATTTATAATTTATGGAATATCGTTTCAGTATATTATTCTTAATAATTATATTCGAGTGAATCGTCACTCACGCGAATACATTATTAAGTTAATATTTCTGAATCAACATTCGCGTTTAAGTAATGTTCGCAACCTCACTTCGCGTAATTAATTCTCATTATTTATTGACTTTAATATTATCATTCCCAACACAAAACCCACTAAACCCTAATCACTGACACATCCATGATAGACCGAAATATGCATATATATAAGGCATATGCAGAGGTAGATCGCAACCTCCTCTACACCGTCCCACCGCTATTTCGATAACCCATGACCATGTGTCCTTGACTACGGTTAGTAACCAGACCTTAACAACCTCCCAGTTCCATCCCTATTCAACCCAATTACATTCTCAAACCAATAATCCATAATCATCAATAATAGCATTGCGATAAACTCTCTGGTTCTGTTTAGTTGAGTTACAACTAAACTTCCCATGGTTTACGCGTATAATATGTTATAAACATGTATACCAGCAACAGTGATAATCATTAAATAATGTGTCAATATTAAAAATTACAAAATCTCATGTCGTAACAGTACAATCGTACGGATGTACGGACGTACGGACAACCAAAAGTACAGTGATGTTACAGTCTCCCCTAGTTAAAGGAATTTCGTCCCGAAATTCAACTTGGAGTGACCGTAGTAAATAAATGTGGGTACTTAAGCTTGATCTGATCTTCTCGCTCCCATGTGAACTCTGGACCCCGCTTCGATTCCCAACGTACTTTGACAATTGGGATTCTACAACGTTTGAGCTTTTTAACCTCACGATCCATTATCTCCACCGGTTTTTCAACAAAATGCATGGTATCATCGATGCGAATGTCATCGAGTGGTACCTGAAGATCCTGATCAGCGAAGCACTTTTTCAAATTGGACACGTGAAACGTCGGGTGCACGTTACTAAGTTCATTAGGAAGTTCTAACTTGTAAGCAACCTTCCCGATCCGTTCAAGGATCTTAAAAGGGTCAACATAACGTGGAGCAAGCTTTCCTTTCTTCCCAAATCGCACAGCGCCTTTCCAAGGCGACACTTTTAGTAATACCATATCTCCCACTTCAAACTCTAAAGGTTTTCTTCGTTTATCAGCGTAACTCTTCTGTCGACTGCGTGCAGCTAACAGATTGTCGCGGATCTGGCGGATCTTGTCAGTCGTTTCCTGAATAATCTCGGGACCAGTAATCTGCGAATCGCCGACTTCGGTCCAACAAATAGGTGACCGACATTTCCTGCCATAAAGAGCTTCAAACGGTGCCATACCAATGCTCGCGTGATAACTGTTGTTATACGAGAACTCAACCAATGGTAAATGGCTATCCCAATTGCCACCGAAATCGATGACACAGGCTCTTAACATGTCTTCCAATGTCTGAATCGTTCGCTCCGTTTGACCATCCGTTTGAGGATGATAAGCGGTGCTAAGATCCAGTCTTGTTCCAAATGCTTCATGAAGTGATTCCCAAAATCGTGCCGTGAAACGAGCATCACGATCCGATATTATGCTTAAGGGAATACCATGTCGGCTAATGATCTCATCAATGTAGATATGAGCTAACTTCCGCACGGGGTAAGTTTCGCGTATCGGTAAGAAATGAGCCGACTTTGTCAATCTATCAACTATCACCCAAATGCTATCTTTACCGTTTGCGGTTCGTGGGAGTTTAGTAATGAAATCCATAGAGATATTCTCCCACTTCCACTTCGGTATCTCTGGCTGTAGTAACAATCCTGAAGGTCGCTGGTGTTCTGCCTTGACTTTAGCACAGTTAAGGCACTTTGACACGTATTCAGCAATATCCTTCTTCATTCCAGGCCACCAGTACAAGCCCCTAAGGTCTTGATACATCTTGTCAGCACCTGGATGGATTGAGTAACGAGACTTATGAGCTTCATCCATAATCACCATCCTAAGATCACCCCGGTTCGGTATCCACAACCGATTCAAGTAATACATCAAGCCATCGTCCTTTGTTTCCAAAAAAATTTCAGCCCACCAAGACATCTCATTTTTCAAGTCATCTTGAGCTAATGAGTGTTGTTGGGCTGTGAGAACATCATCACGGAGACTAGAGTGCACTCGGACACTATGGATCTGAACTTGACTCTTGCGACTAAGCGCATCTGCTACTACATTCGCTTTACCAGGATGGTAGCGAATTTCACAGTCATAATCATTCAACAGTTCAACCCATCTCCGTTGTCTCATATTGAGCTCCTTTTGATTGAGAATATGTTGTAAGCTTTTATGATCAGTGAACACTACACACTTCGTGCCATAAAGATAGTGTCTCCATATCTTCAAGGCAAACACGACTGCACCGAGTTCCAAGTCGTGCGTAGTGTAGTTCTTCTCATGAATTTTCAGTTGCCTTGATGCATATGCCACAACCTTTCCCCGTTGCATGAGAACACAACCGAGACCTAGGTTGGATGCATCACAATAGACCACAAAATCATCGTTTCCATCCGGCAGTGCCAAGACAGGAGCATCACAAAGTTTCTGCTTCAAAGTCTGAAACGCCTCTTCTTGCTTTGGTCCCCACTCATATGGTTTATTCTTTTGAGTCAAAGAAGTAAGAGGGACAGCAATTCTGGAGAAATTCAAAATGAACCGCCGATAGTAACCGGCAAGTCCGAGAAATGATCGAATCTCCGTCGGTGTCTTAGGTGTACTCCAATTCTTCACCGCATCAATCTTTGCAGGATCCACGTGAACACCATATTCATTGACTAGGTGTCCCAAGAATTGAACTTCCTTAAGCCAGAATTCACATTTAGAGAATTTGGCATACAGTCGCTCTTCTCTTAGGATCTCCAGAACCAACTTAAGGTGTTTCTCGTGTTCTTCTTTGGTCTTTGAGTAGATCAAAATGTCATCAATAAATACAATCACAAATTTATCCAAGTATGGCCTGCAGACACGGTTCATGAGGTCCATGAAAACCGCAGGTGCATTGGTAAGGCCGAAAGGCATCACCAGAAATTCATAATGGCCATATCTTGTCCTGAAAGCTGTCTTAGGAATATCATCTTCCTGTACGCGAAGCTGATGATATCCGGACCTAAGATCGATCTTTGAAAACCATGCCGAGCCTTGAAGCTGATCGAAGAGATCATCGATGCGCGGCAGTGGATATCGATTCTTGATTGTAAGTTTGTTCAACTCGCGGTAGTCGATGCACATTTGGAATGACCCGTCCTTCTTCTTGACAAACAGGACCGGTGCACCCCATGGCGAATGGCTCGGGCGAATGAATCCTTTATCAGTAAGCTCTTGCAGCTGGCTCGCCAATTCCTGCAACTCCGAAGGTGCAAGTCTATAGGGAGCTTTGGCGACTGGGTTCACACCAGGTACTAAGTCAATTCGAAACTCTACTTGACGTTCTGGTGGAAGACCCGGCAAATCATCTGGAAATACTTCTGAGAAATCTTTGATTACAGGCACGTCTTCAATTCTCTTTCCTTTATCCTTCTTCTCCACAATATGAGCTAAAAATGCTATACATTTCTTCCTAAGGTACTTGTGTGCTTTAGTGCATGACATAAACTTAAGACCTTTGCTAGAAGTTTCTCCAAATACTCTTAAAATTTCACCCGAGGGTAATGGAATACGTATGTATTTCTCATGACAAACTATCTCCGCTTTGTGGGTGGCTAACCAATCCATGCCTATGATAACATCAAAGCTACCAAGATGCATAGGTATAAGATCAATCGGGAAGACGTGATCATTTAAGTTCACAGTACATCCGATAATAACAGTGTCAATATCAATAGTGTTTCCGTCAGCCACCTCCACGTTAAACGGTTTATCTAGATATGTACGTGTTCTACCAAGCAAGCATTCAAAATCATATGAAACAAAACTCCTATCGGCACCAGAATCAAATAAGACAGATGCATAAGAGTGTTGATCAGAAATGTACCGTTGACCACGTCCTGGTTGGCTTGAGCAGCTGGAGCATTCAGTTGGAACGCCCGGCCTCTTGCCACCCTCTGATTGTTTCCGGTCAACTTTGGGCATTGGTTTCTGAAGTGACCTACTTCGCCACACTCATAACAGGCTCTTGCCTGTGCAGGTACCTGGCGAACAGGCACAGCTTGTATCGGTTGAGCTTGTGGAGCAGGCAATGCAAGCGGAGCAAATTGCATCCTTTGTGCTTGCTGTGCACTCCGACAGACATTAGCAAGATGGCCAAACTTGCCACAGTTGTTGCAGATGCGACATGGCACATTTGGCAAGTGATGATATCTGCAAGTATTGCATTGGGGAGTATTCCCAGTGTAGTTCCTTGCAGTGGAGTTGTTTGATGATTGCTGCACAGACTTAGCAGCAGGAGCAGTGACCATAAAGTTCCTGGTCTTCCTCTTTTTGTTGCTGCTCTTGGATGAACTGGCAGCTTCAGACTTGACTTCAGTCTTTGTTTCCTTTGTATCAGTCTTCACCTCAGTCTTTTTCGTTCCCTTCCTTGTAAGTGTTCCATTCTTCACATGATTGTCAGTAAGGGTTGCAGATAAACGGATAGCAGCTTCCAGTGTTTTGGGGTTACTTCCGTAGACTGTATCCTGAATCTGCACGGGCAGACCGCCTATGTACTTTTCAATAGCTCTTTCCAAAGGTGTCACAAGATGAGGTACTAGCAGACTGTACTCGTGAAAATGAGTGTTGTAGATGACGTTCTCGCCACTATCTTGTTTGAGTTCCCAGAACTCAGTCTCTAGTTTCCTCATTTCACTACGAGGACAGAATTCAGTGGTCATCAGATTCTTGACCTCAGTCCAAGTCAGTGCTAGGGCAGCATCAACTCCCCTAGTTCGCTTTTCCCCATTCCACCAAGTTAGTGCTCTCTTTTGAAAAACACTGGTGGCATAGCGCACCTTCAAGTTCCCAGGACAGTCGCTGTTGATGAAGGTATTCTCCATGCTCTCAAACCACTGCAGTAGACCAGTGGCTGATTCAGCACCCGTGAATTCAGAGGATTACAGGAGTTGAAATGCTTGAATGTGCAAGTTTGCGGATTTGCACCTCCTCTGTTTTGATTGATGTTCTGATTGGCCTGAGTCAACTGGTTCACCAATCCAGAAATAAGTGTTGCTAACTCTTGTATGCCGGAGTTGGCATTACTGTTGTTAGCATCCCCATTGTTTGAGTCATCTTCGTTGTGACGGCGCGGCGGCATGTTTCTGAGAAATTAGAAACATGTTACTACCGTTTACAACGTAAGTCATACAAACAATGGTCAAATGAGTTCATTTAGACAGTTAAGATTACATATAGGAACTATATTTCTCTCCTATCTGTCATTAAACTCATAAAATTTTTAAATTTCCTAAAATTATACTAAGTGTCCTAGTTGGTCATAACTAATATTAACTACTATTCCTAAGTTCCATACATTCCCCACCCTATACCAATACTGACAACCTCCCGATGCAATGCAACAAGCTTATATATAGGGCATATGCAGAGGTAGATCGCAACCTCCCCTACACCGTCCCACCACCGTTCCATTGCACCACGATTATGTCCTTATTAGCATGTCGGATGTCTCATGTATTTTACCATAGTCTCACTTCACAAACCTTATCCTATGTAGGATAATTTTGAGTGAAGTGGTCTCTAGTTCCCTTGGACAATTAGGTTCGCCTAATGTCTAAGTTCACCTGACATGTAGGTTCGCCTATTGCTAAGTTCACCTAATGTCTAAGTTCACCTGACATTAAAGTTTCCCTAATGTCTAAGTTCACTAAATTCCATACCAAATCTCAATGTCCATATCATCACTGAGTGCTATTATTGTCACTAGGTGTTCGCGTCGTTCATTAATCCTATGCACCCTACGTGTCCAATCAGTGTGTTTCATAAGTGAATTTATAAGTGTTCATCAAGTGTGATCATCCATGAGTCAATCCAAACCAATCCAACAAACATACCATCAACAACCATATCTTCACAACAATTCCTAGTAATTTCCTAATAATATCCTATGTTCCTGACACTGACAGACCCCCAATATACTACAAATGGTATATGTATAGGGCATATGTAAGGGTCAGTCGCAACTGCCCTAGCCAACATCCCACCACCTTTGTAGTATACTACAAGTGTGTCCTTGTCTGGAGATCAATAGATCTAGCAGATAATTCCTAAAGCAGATAAATTCCTAAGCAGTTAAGTTCTTAAACAGATAAGTGTCCCAAACGGGTAGTTCCCTTGTTCCTCAATACTGACATCCACCCAATGTACTGTAAATGGTATATATATATAGGGCATATGATAAGGGTCAGTCGCAACTGCCCAAACCACCGTCCCACCACCTTTACAATACACCACGAGTCTGTCCTTATCGAGTCACTAGGGCACAAGTAAGCAATTAATTAGTAAGCAGTATATGCATATCAGATGTATAACAGGAATTCAGACAACATGTAATAAACACATAAGCATGAAATCCTGAATATACTAACTAGTGTATGAAATAGTTCATACTAGGGTATCCTACGGTTATAGACTAGGTCAACCATTTCTAGTAACCTAATTCCCTATAACCCAGGCTCTGATACCAATCTGTAACACCCTGACCGATGGCGGAAACGTCGGGATGCCACGAGGGATGTGTAGATTGTTCAAAAGCTCGTGGGCATCTAAATCAAATCATCATACATCATTCAATCAACCAAAATAATTACACAAAAATCATGTTCATCATGAATTAAATACATCAATTACACAAAAGAATTAGCTAAACTAACTAAACACTATTCGGCAGAATTTTAGTTAATTAGCTAAGTCCAAGATCCTATATGATGATGTCCAAAAATGTAGATTCCATCTTCATCACCCTACTTAGCCTCATTACCTGAAACATGTAAAAATCAAATGTCAACTACAAAGTAGTTGGTGAGTAATCATAAGTTTTTATATTTAAAAATGTTTTACAAAATAGTTTTATAAAACGGGTATAGAGTTTAGAGTCTTCCTTAGGAATCCATATGACACCTGCGAAATAATCCATTACAATAACCAAGCACATAACCCAATCACATAATCCAACCCATAACCACACATCTCAATTAATCATAAATAATCATAGATAGTCAATCATATAACCATTCAATCAATCTCAATCATCAATCATCTCAAATATTAAAAGTGACTATACATGTATCCTTGTAGTTGACCGATGTCAAAGACTACGATACACGGATGTGGCAACCTCCACGTGACAATACATGCATCATTGTGGTTGACCAAAGTCAAAGACAACAACACATGGATGAGGCAAACTCCTCGTGACAATACATGCATCATTGTAGTTGACCGAAGTCAAAGAAAACAACACACGGATGAGGCAAACTCCTCATGACAATACATGCATCATTGTAGTTGACCGAAGTCAAAGACAACAACACACGGATGAGGCAAACTCCTCGTGACAATACATGCAGTCATTACTAAGGACCGAAGTCAATAGTAACAACTCATGGAATATGATAATCCATAACTATGGATTTCATACAATTAAGCAGTGTCATCCATGTAATATCAGAATAATATTGAAAATGGGTATACATGTTTCACCTCCGAATTTAAAACAACACAGTTTAAAAGAAAGGGAGGGTATGAGAACTCACCTGTCTCCTTAGATTCGGTGTTCCCGCAATATGCGCGCTCACGTAAGAGAATTCACTAACAACTCAATCACCTGTATTTAACGTACGGTTGTGTTCATCAATGTATGCGTTCCATTTTAATTGAATAGTTATAAGTGTTTGTTTCATATTGTTATGTGTTTTGTTCCCCTTAGTTCTTGTATTTAAATTAAGAACAATTACCCAATATTGTATGTGTGATCACCATTAATATCTATTTAGTTGAACTAATTACTTGAACTATATATTGATGGTAACTTATTATAAGCCTTGAGTACATCTTTATAAAATAAGTACTACAAGTGAGTAACCCTAATCTTATACATACTTAAACATCCATGCATGCCTACTTTTGTCAATCGACATATTATAAATTATCAAAGTTTACATAATGCATGACATAACTTATGTATGTCATTTATTCATAATGTTAAAACCATGTAAAATAATTCCGTTTCGTTTTCGTTAATTTAATTATTCAAATTACCCGATTTATTCGAGTTGAATTTCAGTTGTAATTCCTAATAAACATTATTGGTTTATTATTTAAATTAATAACGTTTGATATTATTCAATTATCTCGTCGAAACGCGTTACTCGCGTACGTATTCGTAAAGATCGTCACCTTTGCGAATCCGATGCTCGTATCGTATTTCGATTGGATTTATAATTTATGGAATATCGTTTCAGTATATTATTCTTAATAATTATATTCGAGTGAATCGTCACTCACGCGAATACATTATTAAGTTAATATTTCTGAATCAACATTCGCGTTTAAGTAATGTTCGCAACCTCACTTCGCGTAATTAATTCTCCTTATTTATTAACTTTAATATTATCATTCCCAACACAAAACCCACTAAACCCTAATCACTGACACATCCATGATAGACCGAAATATGCATATATATAGGGCATATGCAGAGGTAGATCGCAACCTCCTCTACACCGTCCCACCGCTATTTCGATAACCCATGACCATGTGTCCTTGACTACGGTTAGTAACCAGACCTTAACAACCTCCCAGTTCCATCCCTATTCAACCCAATTACATTCTCAAACCAATAATCCATAATCATCAATAATAGCACTGCGATAAACTCTCTGGTTCTGTTTAGTTGAGTTACAACTAAACTTCCCATGGTTTACGCGTATAATATGTTATAAACATGTATACCAGCAACAGTGATAATCATTAAATAATGTGTCAATATTAAAAATTACAAAATCTCAGGTCGTAACAGTACAATCGTACGGATGTACGGACGTACGGACAACCTAAAGTACAGTGATGTTACACACACTTACAGTTTACAAAGTGAGTTTATTACACAATCTGACTTACTTAATTACAAGTGTTTGAAATTGCAGCCTCACCGTGGGTCACTGTCTCCCTGCAAAAACGTTTGAGTTTGAAAGATTAGCACAAAGCTGGTGAGTTCGTAAAGTTCAAGTTAAACCATATGATATGACATGATATACAAGTTCTCAAGATATTCAGTTCAAGATAACCATGTGACCCGTATCTAGTTCCTTTCGGATAATTCTACGTTTTACGAAAATACTACCCGTCAGTAAATATCTTAATGCCTCATTATCTAAATGTCTATCACTAACATTAAAAAGATGTTTCGGAAACAGGTAACAAACATTCACACCAGGGGAGATGCAACTCTTCTAGTGAATGGGTTGTCAGCCGATAGTACTATCATTTATGCCTGTTCGGCCATACATAGGTTCACTAGATATAGTTTCGAAGAACGAGGGCTTTTGATACTGTGATAAAGATACTAACGGTAAAATCCCATGAAATCACACAAGAGTCACATGAAATCACGTAGATAACAATTATACATATCATATGTTCAGAAATGGATTTACAGAAGTACCCCGATGTTTATAAAACATTAAAGACAAAAAGGGGTTGTACGAAACTCACTTGAAGTTAGAAGAGTGGTGAAATCACACGCAAATGATAATGGTAGCTAAATTCTGCATTTGTTTATGTTAAATGAGGTATTTATGTTTTAATGATTAGATCTTTCTGAACGTCCAATGTCAAAGACATTGCAATGAAAGTCATCAAACCGATACTAGATGCATAATTAGTTAATTTAATGTCATATCATACAATGTATGAAAATGTAGGAACCTATACTGATTTAGGTTCCTAATATAAGGTTGATGACACGTTTGATTAATCAGAATAATCTCATATTAACCAAATAATTAATGTTGTTGATTATGGCGCTGAAACAATTTCTAGATGAATTTATGGCTTAGGAACGATCAATCCTTGTTATTGATTATCCAATTATCATGAAACATCATAATGTGACATTGTAATTGGTTTAATAACCACGTTTAACATACTAATCTAACTGTTCTCATAAACATCAGATAATCATTCCAATAAGTATGTTAATGATTGTGATTAGTTTGAAACACTTGGATTTAACCTTGCATTTCAAAGATTAATCAAACTAATCACCTACATTGTTACAATCAAATGTTTTAAACCATCATAACCATTGTTATGATTTCATGAAAACTGGGCATTACAACGGATCAAAACAAGGATTTACCCGTTAACACATCGATTTCTTCGTTTATAATCAATCCTAGCCATCATCTAGGCAATAATCAACAACCCTAACTATACCATTACGTTCAAAAACAAGATCTAATCAACCATTATCAAACTAGAAGGTTAAAACAAACCGTTACCTAATCAGACAGATTTCTGAGTGTAGAACAACGATCAAGACTTGTAGATACGTTCCCTGGCGCGATCCGTGGGTTTAGAAGCCTTTAAATCTGAGTTTTGATGCTGAAAAACCAGTTTTGTTCGTCTGGGAGTGAAGAGAGTTTGAGAGGATTGAAAAATCCTTTTTGCATGAAAAATCTGATATTTGATTTGACCCACCAAACTGACCCAGGCCAGGCGCATCGCCCCGCGTGGCCGTTTGGCCTGGGGCGTAGCGCGCGAGAAGCCCCAATTTCCAGATATTTTCCGACCCGCGCGTACTGCCTAGCGAGAGAAGCTGGGGCTAGGAGTACCGCCTGGACCATTTGACTTTGACATTTTTGTACTTTCTTCGTTTTGCGATTCCAAACAATCTGGAACTCCGTTTCGCGCACGGTTTTTGCCTATGTTCATCATTTCTCGCATACCATCAACCTGTAATAATTACAATGGCTAAATCAAAGTGGATTTCAAGCACGACCAAATGTGCTCTCGTCATTGATGACGAAATTTTCAAATGCAATTATCACAGATCCTTCATTAGTGACAATTGAGAATTTAAGTCAACAACCAAAGAAGTCTACTAGCAACTATTTCTTTCATAAAATCCCACTGGGTATTAAAAAAATCTTTCAAGAAAAAAACCGGGAGCCACCCACGATAAACATCCACCATCAAAGTAAGCAGCACCTTGATCTCAATCCGGCACCAGGACATCCTTTAAACATCGACTCCTATTTCGCCATCCAAAATGACTACACCATCAAAACTATTTGATCTGTAGGCATCGGAAATTTCCATCACCACAACCACCTATTACAACCGGAGTGGAACATGGTTCGATTATGAAAACCGTTTCAGTCCCGATAACGTTCGTGTACTCACGATTTAAGGTAAGGGTTTTAATTGTTTTATTTGTTGAGTTAGTATGTTAATCCATGCTTGATATGATAATCGATGAATGATCTTTCTTATAAATATTGACATATTAATTAATTTTTATATTATCTAAAATTGTCAATGTTTAAGTCAAAATTATATAGTCAAAATTATATGGCTTGGAAAGGATATATATATATACATAGACATATGTAAGTAAAAAACAATGATATTTGGATGAGAAGTTGTATGTTGGTTCAGGCCCCAAATACACACACTAAGTCCACTAAAGAAAACACACACAAACTCACCAGAGTTGCTTTTTGTATATTAAACTTCAAGACTTACAAAAGGAGGTACAATAAAAGGCCTAATACTTCTACTATTTATAATAAACAAAACAAACCAACAACCTATGAGAACATGAAACGTGGTGCAGTAAACAAAGCCTACTTTTTCTCCTTAGTCTTCCCACGTTCACTTCACCTAGTCATCCTACTAAATCGGTCAAACCCAAGATTTGATCTTTAATCCAACGTGAGTTACATGGAGCCTTCACGTGACCTTTTTATTTCCCAAACATGCAACCCGCTGGCCTGGGATTTGACCCGTACCCATCAAGATTAACCCAATATTCACCCCCTTAATCTTGATGTCCATTCTTGCTACTTCCGCTTGCTAACGAGCCACATGGATCTGGCTTCTTGCACTCTTGCTACTTGCTGACGTGCTTCAATTAACAAGCTACTAACTTCCTGCTTTTCTTGCTTTCAAGCCTTCATTCTTGATTGGACTTTCTTTCTTTCTGATTCAACGAACTCGAGCACCCCGTCTTTCTTCTTTCTCCTTGGTACCGGCTTTCTTTCTTCTTTCTCCGGTTGTTGACTTTTCTTTCTTTCTTTGTCGACTCTCCATTCTTTCTTAGGTGACCATTCTGTCTCTGGTCACCCCTTCCGGTCTTTGGTCTAAACTTTCTTCAAGCCATTCAGTCTATCATGGCTTCGGTCTCTTGTCGCCGGTCTTTCTTTCTTTCTTGCACCGGTACATTTATTTTCCGGTGACTCGGTCTTCTTTCCTTTCTCCCACCGGAGTTCACTTCCGCCGGCGGTCTTTCGCCGGTTCTTCTCCGACGTGTCGGACTTTTCTTTTTTAGGCAACCACCGGTCTCGGTTACCTCGGACTCGGTCTTTTGTGAACACTTTCGGTCTCGGTCTCTGGTTCACAATTTCGGTCTTTTCTTCGGTCTCTTTGCTGCTGTAACAACAGTCCTTTCATAGAAACCCGCGAGCACCGCTAACAGCCACGGACAATCTTCGATCACCCCCGTCATCCCGAACGGTACTTCCCGTGACACCGACTGAACCCGAACCACCTGTTCGTCTTCGTGTACTGCTGTTACTAATCTTTGGGTTGCGACTAACACCACCATGACAAGCCCAGTTTCCATCAACCGACCTGCTTCCGCTGCAATGGTAGCCATGCACCCGAAGGCTACTCCTCCTTCGAAAGTTGACTCTCAAACCGGCCTTCTCCGTCTTCTCGAGCCCTAGGCTCTGATACCAAATGTTGGTTCAGGCCCCAAATACACACACTAAGTTCACTAAAGAAAACACACACAAACTCACCGGAGTTGCTTTCTGTATATTAAACTTCAAGACTTACAAAAGGAGGTACAATAAAAGGCCTAATACTTCTACTATTTATAATAAACAAAACAAACCAACAACCTATGAGAACATGAAACGTGGTGCAGTAAACAAAGCCTACTTTTTCTCCTTAGTCTTCCCACGTTCACTTCACCTAGTCATCCTACTAAATCGGTCAAACCCAAGACTTGATCTTCAATCCAACGTGAGTTACATGGAACCTTCACGTGACCTTTTTATTTCCCAAACATGCAAACCCGCTGACCCGGGATTTGACGCGTACCCATCAAGATTAACCCAACAGGGTATATATACATACAAACCTGGATGAAAGAAAACCTTAGTTTAAATTTCGAAAAGGCCGGTAAGAAAACGAAAAAGAAGTATAAGACTATATAGTTGAAGCTTAAATAATTAAAGAACATTACAATTAAAAATTGAATTCCTAGGTGCATGGTTAAGACTTGATTTATTATGCAATGGGTTAAGTGTCCTAATTCAACCCAAGCTATATTTTTTAAAATGAATCTGAAGTCAGATTTGTGATATACAAATGGAAATAAGTGTATGATAAACTAATTATAAAAGATTGGTTAGATTGGTTAAAAGTTAAAAATCCAATTCAAGATGTCACTTATTCAAATCTGTTTAAAAAAAATTACTTTTATTTAGTTTCTTCAAAACCATCCCGATCGAAGACGTTAAAATACCTGACTTATGAAATTAACAAATAGTTGCAAACATTAACAAACAACTTCATAAAATTTACAGATTTGATCAATTAAACATTTAATGGTACAAATCATCAAAATCTAATTCGTTTAAACTAACGTGAAATTATACAAAAACATAGATTTCTAATTCGATCAAGATTTGGATTGCTTACTTATTATCTGAATTATTTGTTAAGGATAAGGTACGGATTTTCTTTTCATTACTTATAGTATTGTCCAATTCATTTCTTTAAGTTGAACCGTCACGTTTTCGAGCATCTGTTGGATCTAATTCTGATTTGTTTCGCATAATTCTGATTTGTTACACATGCGATATAATTATTAAATTGCATTCATTATCGCATGTTCTGTTATATTTATGTATGAGATTATTTCATGCGGCCTTTGTTTAGATAATTAATTGTCTTATATTTGTAATTTGTTTCGAATCCGATACCCGAGCAAAGTAGACGATTCTACTGGTGCGTCATTGGTGCATCAGTAGTGTAGTACTTTCCGTGACGGTGTGACTGGTTCACGGCGTCTCCATATTTTGGCAGTTGAGTGATATTTTAGGGAGGCATATGGACAGACCCTAGGATGATTGTTTTGGTGAGTGTTGGTGTGTGCCCACATACAGCTCACAATTTGGTACATTGCGTCGACGGGTCTATTTACACCATTTGTTTTGTGTTTTGCTCAAATGGGTATCTCCTTACCATACGACTTATCTGATTGAGTACTCGTTCTGGTCAGTTATAATATTTATTTGTATGGTTATTTCGTTCTGATGTTCGTTATCATATATTTTGTTATGATCCTTACCGTTGTAATGCTTCCGCTGACTGTTATTTCTTTTCTCTTCTATAAGCCTTGGATCTTTCATATTTCACCACTGTTACTATTGTTCTTCTGTTACTGAGCAATTTTTGGCTCAGCCGTATTTTTGTTTTTTTTTCTATACTTGTACAACAGGTACTCACAGGATTCATGGTGATGAGTGAAGTGAAGATAAAGATGATTAAGAGATTATAGAATTTAGTTAGATCATGATGATAAATAATGTAATTAGTTCTTTACATTGCTTTATTAAACTATGTATTTATTTAGGGTTATAATCATTAAATGTGAAATATGCTTGTTCTGATTTCTATGATAGTGAGACGTCAGCCCTAGCCGGGTTACATGTTGTGTGCCTCACATGTGTTATTTTTTAAGTTTTTAAAGAATGTAATTTGGTTATTGTATTTTATATTCAAGTTATTGTGTAATATATTGTCATCGTTATTTTTCACTTTTTAGCACATTTTGCGTTATTTTATCATTGTCTTTTATATATTAAATAAAATTGCTATATTTTATTTTTACCTTTCATATATTAGAAACACACAATTATGTTATTTTATTATTGTGTATTCAAGGTAATCATTTTGAAAAACAAATTTCAATTTACTGTGATATATGTAAGTTATTTCTTAGATATGATATTTTGATTACTGTATTTTACGTTTAAGTCATTGTATAATATGTATTTATCATTTTAACATGTAACATATAAGAAACGGATACTAAAAAAGTTTTATTTTTTATTTTTTATTTTTTATTTTCATATAATAACAATACGTAAATTTTTATTTTTATAGGGTGTTCGTGTGCTTTCTTGATTAAGTGAGTTTTCAATTTATATTTTATATGTATATTTTTTGCAAACTTTAAAAGAAAATTAGCAAGGCTTAATTTCCCGGCACTTTTAAGTTCAAGAAATTTTGAAATATATAAAACAATACAAATACATGATTATATATTAAAGAATGTTGGTGTAATATTGAAGTTTTTATCTAAAAGTAGGAAGGGGCCACCCCCTTGACGCTAGAAGAGGTGTGCAGTCTTGAGCGGCTTTTCAACCGACAAACAAGTTGGTAAGTTACAGTAGGATTAAGTTGGCATGTGTAAGTGTAACTAGGGTGTAAACGAACCAAGGTAGCTCGTAAAATACTCAGGATCGGATCGCTAAAAAGCTCGAACAAGCCGAGCCTTAACGAGCCCGAGCTCGAGCCCAAAAATGTGGTTCGTTTAGTTATCGAGCCCGAGCTCGAGCTTTACATATGAAGCTCGAGCCGGCTCACGAGCCTTAACGAGCTTTTTCATTATTTTACTTTTATTTATTATATTAAGTATTTATTTATAAAATTAATTATTTTTATATATAAAATTATGATAAATATATTTAAATAAAATATTTTATGTTAAATTTGGAAAATATAATTATAAATCTAATTAAATTAGTAATTAAAGTAAATAAACTAAATAATTAAAATCTAAACGAGACGAGCCGAGCCAAGCTCCAGCTTAAAAATTTTTTAACGAGCTGAGCTCGAGCCTCGTAAATAAAACCCTTAACGAGCCGAGCTCGAGCTCGAGCCCTATTTAGTCTAAACGAGCCGAGCTCGAACCTTAACGAGCTTGGGATCGGCTCGGCTCGTTTACACCTCTATGTGTAACACTTTAGGCCCGTGGAAGAACATCGAAGATATTTTTCAGAGTTTAATTTGGGTTTCAAGGGCTTTTAGGGTCGGGTCAGTGGCGGAGCTTGGGCAAAATGAGAGGGGGCGGAAATTTTTTAAACTTAGAATTCATGTTAATTTTTTGAAGCTAGGGGGCAAAACCGCGATTTTTAACTAAAATTAACATTTCGGCCGAAAAATTTACAGTACAGACGAAAAAATAGGGGGGCAGTCGCCTCCCGAGCCCCTATTAAGCTATGCCATTGAGTTGGGTCGTTCGGGTTTTAAAAATGAAAATATGAAAGTTAAAAATAAGTGGTTTAGGATAATGTTTCAGGGCCTGGCCGGCACGCTGTTTTTTAGTGAAAGTTAATTTATGTTGAAACACAAATACTAACTAAAATAAAAAGAAACAACAAAAAATTGGTTAAGGTGATAATGTTTATTGATAAAGGAAACCTAAATATAAAGTATTAGAAAAAACCAAAAGGAACAAAAGAAAAAAAAAAAAAAAAAACTAATTATTCAATCATTACTTATTATTTGAGCTTTTTTTACTCAATTGTATGTAGCATTCGAATTTAAAAAAAAAAAAAAAAAAAGTTGAAAAAAAAAACAAGAAGAAAAAAGAGATGGAAATGTAAGATAGTACAAGGACTCTTTTGGCATGCAAAATAAGAAAAAAAAAATGAAGGCATATAGGTATAAAACCAAGAAAACATGCTTATCTTATAAAAGTTTTTCAGAATAAATTGGATAAGCATGATTTACAATTTTGCGTATATCCAAATAAACATCTTTTATTCTGCTTATTTGGTTGAATTTTAAATAAGTAAGTTTGTGTAATCTAATATCCCCACCAAACAAGAAAAATGTTTAACTAATTTAAATTCATCTAAATATCTAATGAAGATTTCATATTGGTATTTCAGTTTCGAATACGAATTAGATTTAAGATTTTTTTGGTTTTTATTTTTTTTAATCACCTTAGCTCTAACTTTATTTTCAACTTCACTTGCATTAAATTCATATAAATTTAGAATAGTTGATAAAATTAAAAAAAGAGAAATCCACATCCTTTCACTTGGGAAGCTATGAGCCTATGCTTAGTTATTTCACATGTTTAAGCTAGTTGGTGAGGTTTCAATACATTACCTCTTATTAAAGACCGAACGCTTTAACCTATCAAATACCAACCAATTGATATTAAGTAAACTAATATATATAAATATACATCATCTTACTATAAGTCATATTTTTCTCATGTTTATAATTCTTATTGTGTTTATTTATAAAACTTTAGAATAGTTATGTTTATTATTGATTTTTATGTTTAGTTTTATAACTGTAAAATATTTATTATCTTGTAATCAAAGGATATCAAAATATAAATATTTTAATTTTAATTTTATGTTTATGTTTATATTAATCTAACTAGGTTATTAACTCATGTATTATTATATGGTTACACTCTAAAAAATGATATAATTATAAAATGTGTAGATATTTTTCTATTGCTTAAGTTAAAAACGAAAACTTACGTTACGTATACAATAATAAAAAAATTAAATTAAAATTCATAAATCTTTAAATATTTTAAAACAAACTTATATAGGCATGTATTACAGAATCGGTGGACATTTTTAATCCTCAAAGAAGTGATGAAGACAAGTAATGTTAAAAATGAAGAAGAGACGACCTGAAAGTTTCAATTTTAATTTCCACTTAGAATGATTTCCTTTGAAGGCTACTGACCCGGTTGTTTGCGCCGTACTTTACATGTCCCTCCCTGTTAGTAGTTTATTAGAAAGATCCGATAGTTTATTCCCGTAAGTGGGTAAAAAAGGTAGACTTTTGTATTTTTCTTTTTTTTTATAATTTATATTATTTGAATTTCGTCTCTATAATCAATTAAATTTTTTTAGTCTTTAATTTTTCTTTAATATTCTTTACTATATTTTAGTTTTTTTTTTCTTTTAAACTAACTCCTTCTACTAAGAATTTTATTATGTTAGAGTAATAATTGTTGTAATGCATTTTTGTATTTGCATTTTGATATATAAGATCATATATGTGTCCTAATAATCTGAATTGTTGCATAATTCTCACCACAACGTCTGAGGAACTCACTAGTTACAACTATATGAATGATGATCATCGATCTTCAATGGTAGCTCGGTTTATAGATACAAAGAAAATGGTATCATATAAAAAATATAAAAAAACAAAATCAGTATAGCACAATTTGAGAAAACAATATAATTAATTTTTGGTAAATAACAATTAAATTATTATGTTATGCATTGTAAATTCATAATCAATAACAATCTTTTATTGCCAATCTACTCTTTTTTTGAACGACTTGGTATGACGACACCCAAGACGGAATTTAAACAATCTTCTTGGATTTGACGCTCTTGGTCGTACGCCCGAGCCCACCCCATGAGGACCTCACAACTGGGTAAATCTTTTGACCTTACCTCAGTAAATATGCTTCAGCCTGGAGCCGAGCCAAAGATCTCCTATAAAGAAGTCAAAATGATAACATTAGACTAGAAATCATTTAGTCTAATCTATTATGGTTTTACGAAATTCTATAAGGCCGCAAAAATGTCAACAAGAATGCATAAAAAAAATTAATAAATATATATGAAATGTATCTATACAGGAAACCAATTTTCCTTAAAACTCATCCTGACCCACACACATCTTGACCCCCACTCATTTTAACCCGTTACGCAACTCAACCCGTTCATTTTGCCAGACATAGGTAAATGTTGTGTTTTTTCTGCTCAATACGGGGTTACCACCGTAAAACTTGGGCAAAATCCCTAGTTTTATATAAGAACTAATGGGTGTCAACGGATTAACCTCAAACTGCGAAACCATCCAAATAGGTCATCGATTCAGTTTCGCGGTTGGTTTTGTTTTTTTTTTTTTTGCCAAATCTTTGGTCGGATGTCGGTTACAAAAGTTTGAAACAATAGGTATGTGTATATATATACATAACATATACATATATATTTATAGGGATTGAATAAACTAGTCAATTTTAATGTGGATCACAAATTTATTTTCAAGATTCCAAATGAAGGGCCCGGATAGAGTTGCGGGTTTTCTTTTTAATATCGGGTTTTCACATCATACAAATCATATATGTATATATACATATATGTGTGTATATGTAGATATATCTATGTATATGTATGTATATTTGTGTGTATATCGATTGAGTTTATGATTTATGTGTCACTTAAAGAATACATTTTGGCTAGGTATAATTAGCTAGTCTCAGAATGTAAAACGGTTCAATTTGATTCTTTTTTATTTTTAATAGACTCAAAAGCTCAAAACATGAAACCAAACTGTTGATAACGGTTCGGTTTAGTTAGTTTTTTATCTTTAACGAACGGTATCATTATTCAAAATCCATAATCAATGGTTTAGTCTACGGTTCCGCCTAAGAACATAAATATGTAGATTATAAAACAAGCATTGAACGTGAGCTTTTGACTAGATAATTAACATAAGCATAAATGGCATCACAATAATTAGTTTTCAATTTTGATAGATATATACACTGACATAGGCGTATCTAAGACATTACTACCAGTGATGGTAAAAATAAGAGGTAGATAACTACATGAAACTTTATCAATAGCGACAACAACCCAATCATCAGAGGAGTCATTCCAGTATGTTAAGGAACAACCCAATCATCAGAGGAGTCATTCCAGTATGTTAAGGAGCAACTAAAAGAAACCTCAAAGGCACATGCTAGCACCCTTTTATGATATTGGTGTCTACAAAGTATGCTGGAATCAGTGGCATTTGTGAGCACATCATAATTATGAACAACATGGTTCGTAAACTCAAGGCATTAGACATGAAGGTCAGCGATGGTTTCATGTTTTACTTCATTATGACTTCTCTTCCTACATCTTATGAGGCCTTCAAGATCAACTACAACACGCATAAAGAGAAATGAATGATGAATGAGTTAATTGTCGTATGCGTACAAGAGGAAGAGCGTCTGAAGGTCAAGAAACCTAATGTTGCTTACCTGATGGCTGCTAATTCAAAGAAAAGGAAGAACAATTCTAACAAGGATGCTTCTAAGGTCCCTAAATCCAATGCAGATGCTTCTTCTAGCTCTAACAATTCCGATGGCAAGCCCTACTACAATTCTGCCCAAAGGTGAGAAATAAGCAGAAAGATTGCCTTGACTTTAAGGATTGGCTGGTGTCACACCCCGAGCCGGCGGGGTAGGATCGGAGTCCCCGTCGGGCGGAAGGTTCCCGGGGCGCGATATTGAGAGTGATAATCAGAAGTGATCAGATTGTTACATTGCACATGATATAAATGAGAAATGCTAATATAATAGAATTACAAAGTTAAATTACATCAATATCGTTTATAATTTAACAATGTAAATCTATTGTAAACATCATAGAATAGCTATCTTGTATTTACACAAGATATACAAAATAAATTGTATAATGATGTCTTCAAAAGTATGCAGGTCCAAAATACTAAGTCTTCTATCTGAAGTCCTAGTCCCAAAAGAAATGACTTCTTAATTAACATGTTCGTCACCTGAGAAGTCATGCAAAAATCAAGTCAACACATGGTTGGTGAGTTCATATAGTTTTAGTAATTGAAAATGATTTGAAAACCTCTTTTGGTAAAGACCCTAACCTCATTAACACCACATGTAATATTCGAATCGGTATGCTTATATATAGGGCATATGTAGGGTCGAACTTACCGCCCGCCCAGCCACCGTCCCACCACATACTAATCCGTATATGACACTGTTGTTAATGATAATTAAGCATTTTTACCCTTAACACCACCCATAAGTTCTTCTGTTTGTTGTCCCTGTAATTACAATCATTTGAAATCCATATTGATTTCATAAGTTCATCACATAATATGATCAACCACAGTAATTGTATAAACAGTTATAAATGTTTAAGTAAATGGACAAATAAACATTTAATAAAATCTAAGTCCAAATGATTGGGGCCTTGGTCAACTCGAGTAGACTAGTCTGTCAATCTAGGTACTTAGTAGTTAGGGAATCTGTAAATATCCTCAAACATATGACCTACAAATCAAACGGTCTAGCTAGGACTTCTTGAAATGTAGGGTTTTTGTTTCGTCTGTTTTGGCATATGTTATCTCTGATATTTCCCAGGCTTTCCCTTGAAAATGATTTATTGATTCGTCTGATTCTGTTACAAGATGTACTTGATTCGTTGATCGTATAATACTAGTTTCATTGATCAAATGTACACTTGATTCATAGTTCAACAAACACTTGATTTGTAGAACATTGAATATTGTCTTTGCAAAGATTGTTTTGTTTGATTCGTTGAAATCCCACACTTGCTTCGTCAAAATGTTTGATTTGATTCCTTTGAACTCCCACACTTGTTTTGTCAAAATGTTTGATTTGATTCCTTTGAAATGTTTTGATCTGTTGAATTGTTTTAGCTTAACCCAATTATTCACTTAATTTATAAGTAAATCAGTTAATAAACCTGCATAAAATCTTCCTAGACATGGTCTAGGATAACATTCATATATATGTGCAACATAAAAATTTAAAAGCATTTAAGTAAACAATTTAAATAAAACAGTTTACTCATGCTTCTCAGCCCCGCGTTTTAAAACAAAAATGTTAGAAAAGGGGCAATGAACTCACCTGTGCTGTTATGTAAATGATTTAACACAAAATGCGCGCTCTTGTTGTAGCTTAGGTTTCTTCGATTCCTGAGTTATTTTATAAGAATTCGAATATAATAAGTACGCGTAATAGTCGTTGTGCCTAAGGTTGGGTCTGGTTGTGTGTGCAACTAAGTGTCTTAGTACTAAGTGTATCTAAGATCTAATCTATCTTAGTTACCCTTTTATGATCCCAATTCCCATGTTTAGCTACAACACTTATAATTAAATTTTACAAAAATTTGGGCAGAGTCTCCACTGTATCCAGTTCAAATCCAGACAATTGTATTGTCTCTTCACAATCAAATCCCAACAATTTAAATCACAATCAGTCTTTAACCAAAACATTACAATTAACTCAATAAACTTAAAAGAAACCAATGACAATTATAAATTACATTTCATATTAAACAAGATTTTAGGAAATTATTAAATCAACTTTTATAAATTATTATTACCAGAATTTAAATAAACGATTAATGTATGATGGGCTTAATTAAACCCTATTGGGCCCACTTAGGCCCAAATGACAAACTTTGGTTTCTATTGATTTCAAGACTTGTGCTCTTTGATTCACACGAACTTTAAATGATATTACCCGGTTGTTAAGACATTCACACTAGTTTTGTTGATCCTGGATCCTTATTAACCTAATTAGGCAACACCTAATCTTTAAGTCCTTGCCATTTTTCCACAATACCTTAGTTTAAACTAAAATGAGTTTGCATGGGATTTAATATTCCATCATGTTCTCACGCACCCACACATGATTTATACTAGGAATGCACATGTTCATAAACTCCCCATGCACAATTGAAACTAATGGTTTTGTTAATCCCAAGCTCGGTTTTCCTCTTGGGCAGCGAACCTATCCCCTAAACCCATAGGTTCGGCGGGTTCCAAGTAATGTAGGGTTCGGTTACATCTCTAACTATCCATAGGTTCGTGTACTGGTTCGACTAACTAAACGTGAGGTTCGGCTATAGAAGGTTCGTAGCTTGATTCAACCCTAAGGTTCGGTGGCCAAGAGCTTTGCATGGCCATGGTTCGGCCATGCAGGTTCGTGAGTTCTCAAAGGGTTCGGCCATGAAGGCATTTGGTTCGCCGGTCTCAGGTTCGCTCAACACCCTAAGGGTTCGGCTACTTAAGGAGAAAAGGTTCGTCCCCCTTAATGATTCATGACTGATGAACAAGGGTTCGGGGCTCACTTTGCGCAGGTTCGCTGCAGAAAACAGGGTTCGTGGGTCAGAAGCTTTACAGGTTCGTTGCAGAGGTGAGAAAGGGTTCGTTGCAGGTGAAGGTTCGGCTAGTGAGGAGCAAAAAGGGTTCGGCCGGCTATCATTGGGTTCGTCCAATGAATCCCACGAACCTGTCATGGTTATGCATCATCATCTTCATCCTAGAGAGTTAAACCTGTTACAATTTCACCCCTAATAGTTCCTGAACATGCAAGACACCTCTATCTAAGTGTTTTAAATGTTAAATACCGATTATAATCGCAAGACAACGTGAACTCGTGAAAACCCTATAAAAACCGAAAATAAAATGGATATTTACCTTAGATTTCGTGGTTGAAAGCTCAAACTACTTGTACTTCTGTAATCTACAAGATGAAAGGATCGAAATGACACCAACTATGCTCAAATCCGGCTTGAAATGAAGAAGATCCTCTAGAGAGAAGGTGGAGAGTATTTTCTTAGAGAGAGAATGGAGATAGACGAAAATGGAAAAAAGATTAGGGTCTTGGTGGTGGTTGTTGGGTCATAAATGACCACATTAAAGAGTGGAAACCCCCGGTTGTTCGGTTTCGCGCAAAAATGTCGTTTCGCATAGTTTTCGCGACGAAACGACACGAGTTTTAAAATAGAAATCATTTAATTATTCCAGGTTGTGATTCCTAATAAATTAACTAATATCTTCTATTTATTTTAATTTAAAAGAAATATTAATTTACTGTTTAAATCGAAATGTACGGTCGTCGCGCGTATTCGTTCGAATCGTCACCCGTACGAACACGGCGATAACTATACTTTTCAATCTTGTTTTCTAATTATAGAATATCATTCAGAACGTTAAACTTTCAGATTTATTCGTACAGATCGTCACCTATACGAATATCCCGTCAATTTAGCACTCACGTAACGATATTCGTGTGTTTTGTTCTTTTAAGTCTCACATACGTTTATACATAATAATTCCTAAACAAGTAATCACATGATGGTTCTGTATTGTCAAAGAATTATCTGACTCAAGAACCATTGTTCTGAACTTTGTTTTCTGAACTGAATCTGAACTGTGATTTGATAACATGAAATGAAAATGATATACAATTGTTAACTGAAATACGTACCTGATTTACTGTTCATGTACTGTAGAGATCACTGTTCCGGTGACGGTTCCGGCACTGATGTTACAGCTGGCTAAGAGGGGTAATCATCTTAATACGATAATTAAATCCTTTAATTTAATTATTCCAATTAATACATGGTGATTTGACCTATGGTTTTATGGTTCATGTGATCGATTCTACATAGGGATTCCTTACAACCTAGAGGCTGGAAAGAAAACAAAGAACACTTAAGATTAGGGAAGGAAATGAACTCCCTGTTGTTATCGTGGGAAACATAGAATTAATAATGAAACCTCGTATATGTATTAAACTTTATGATACCTTATATATCCCTGAAATTTCTAGTAATCTTGTATCAGATATCCCTGAAATTTCTAGTAATCTTGTATCAGGAGTCAAGACCAAAGTTAGAAATGAATGGTTTTTATGTTTCTCATGGTAATAACAGACTTACTATTATTCCTAATTCCTAAATATTTATTACTGGTATTCTAGATGGTGGTCTTCATAAATTAGAACTAGATGATAATTTCTCTAAATATTTGTCATCATATAATATTAATGAGAACTCAACAAAGACTAAACAAAATGAGACTTAGAAACTTCATCCATGTTGTTGCATCAATATTTAGGCCACATTTCATTAAATTGCTTTATCTCGACTTATGAAGGAAGAAGTTTTACCTTTTCTCGATTTCCCGATTTTGGAGCATGTGTGCCTTAAATATAAAATGACTACAAAAACTTAGAAAGGTGCTCCTAGCTACTAGGAGCACCTGACTTTTCTCGATTTCACCGATTTCTATTTATTAGAATTCATTCACACTGACATTAGTGACCCTTACACCAATGTTAGAGTAACTTGACATACTTCATTTATCACTTTCATTGATGATTATTCTTGTTATATGTACTTGCATCTAATCAAGGAAAAAATCTGAATCACTAACAACGTTTAAAGATTATAAAACTGAAGATGAAAATCAACTACATATTAAAATAAAACTAGTGAGATCTGATAGAAGATGTGAATATTATGGTAGTCATACTGATGTGGGTCAGGATCCAGGTTCATTTTATGAGTTTTGTAAAGCCTAGGATCGTGAGCATGTACACCATGTCTGGTACTCCTCAATAAAATGGTGTTGCTGAAAAGAGAAATAAAACTCTAATGAACATGGTTTACAGTATGTTAGCCAACTCAGGTTTACCCCCATTCCTCTAGACCATGGCATTATTAATGTAACATCAGTGCTGGACGCGTGCCGGAACAGTGATCGCAACAGTAAATTGTACAGTAAATCAGGTACACATTACGTGAAACTATGTTTATTGTGTTGATACATTATGCTTTACACTAGACTATTATACGATTGTCTGAAATCTGACTGAAACCTTGGGGTTTAACAGTCAGAAATATGTCAGACAACACAGTGTTGAAACATAGATATTTGATTTGATACTATTGTGTATAAACGTATGTGAGGTTAAACAAAACAAAACCAAACGGTTGTTGTTACGGAAGGCTAAACCGACGAATTATTCGTATAGGTGACGATCTGTACGAATGATTCTGAAAGTTTAACGTTCTGAAATAATGACTGAACATTAGAAAACAAGAATCAGGAAGCCAAACCATCGTTGTGTTCGTTCGAATGACGATTCGAACGAATACGCGCGATGGCGAAGCGTTCTGACGGAACGAAAACGAACCCGAAAAACGATACGAACGATAATAATTTTAAGGAAATATAATATTTCCTATTTTACAATTTTGAAACTCATCATAAATAAATTAAACCAAACTATTTTATTAAATCGCGAACGAATTAACGAAACGCATAAAATAATGGAATTCGATAAATAAATTGTTTAAACGAAATTTAATATAATTATTAGAATTTAATACTGTCCAAATAGTTAAAATGAACTCTTTTATTTAAATTTACGAAAAACACGCGCGTAACGAGCCGGATATGCGATGAAAATACGAACCGAGCAACCGAAACGAACCCGTATACTCTCGGAGTATATAAACACCAAATGCAAGCATTTATTTCATTTTATGATCTCTCTCTCTCTAAAAACACTCACCGTCACTTTCTCTCTCTAGAAATCAAACCACCATTATCAACCTTTGAAGCTTCATAACTCACTCATTTCTTAACGAAATCGAGTGATTCTTGCGCCTAAACGATCATCTTGAAGCCCTCTACAAGGAAGTACAACCGATCTGAGAGTTTGCTCGACCGATTCTGAGGTATGAAGCTTGGAAATGTTGCGAAAATTAGGGTTTTTGTTGCACTCGATTGACCCAACCTATTCAACCGGTTCTAGCACCTTTCGAAGCTAACCCTACATCCACGAGACCTTTTCTGATACACCACGATGAGTACAGGGCCTTAGAACACTACAACGCAATGGGAATGATGATGATTTGCAGGTCCATGTGCGTGCGAAACTGCTTGGCAACTACATGCCCCGAACCTTTTTCAGGTTCACGAACCCTGTATGCGACGAACCCAGACCTGCTGTTGCCGAACCAGTGAAGCTCCCACGAGCCTATTTAGGCGAACCCAACATGCATGACTCATTGGAACGAACCCTTTCATGATGAACGAACCCAGCCGAGCCTTCACATCAACGAACCCTTGAGCTGTCCTGCAAACCTTCTGCCTAAGTTGGCCGAACCTTGGTCCAAGAAGGGACGAACCTTAGCCTCTTTGGCCGGGCCTTCCTTGTGCAAGCCGAACCCTAGGAATGAGTCACGAACCCATGCATGCAAAACCCTAGCCGAACCATTGTACTTCCACCGAACCTTGCATGTGCTACGAACCTTATTCTCAACAAATCCCAGCCGAACCAGTTATAGCATAGACGAGCCTTGGGCAGGTGTTGTTCCCGAACCACCATGCTACGAACCTCATGATGTCTAGCCGAACCCCATGCACTTATGGCCGAACCACACCCAAAGGGTTCGCTGGTTATGGGGCGAGGCCCAAACAACCAGTCTCGGCAGCCCACTTACACCCCCTTAAGCCCAATAGGATTCATAAGCCATGAAAGTTTATTAGGCCCAAGGCCCATCTTTCGTTGAACCATGATATCCTACGACCCACAAGTAACTATTCGGTCCAAATAGACCGGCCCATTGGGAATATCATTAGCCTAATAGAACGGCCCAACAACAGCCTAACTCATCCATTCGGCCCACTAGGTTTCATGCAGCCTAATCACATGTGATACTTGGCCCAACCCCATTTTTCCTACGGCCCAACAAATTGTTCTCGGCCCATACACATACACATGCTAGGACATTTATACATAAGGGACCCAATGGGTTATCCGGCCCAACGATTAACAACAAAGGATGAAACCAAACGTTAAATTATTCTTTAGTTGTAGTGAAGATGGTGATAAACCGTTTATGAAAAAGCATGAAAATACTTAAAGTTTGAGTTGAAGGTTTTGACTCTTAAACAAAAACTCTAAGTTGGGAAATTCTTAAACCATAAAAGGAAATCAATGTTATTTTATGTAATATTACAAATTGGGCCGGATAACAAACAAGTCTTGCGAGTGTTAGTCAACTTTAGGACTAACACTTACACGCGCACTAATCCTTACAAACAAATACTCATGAACTACAAACACTATGAAATCAATTCAGGAGCGTGAACATCATAACAAGTGCAAACAAAGAGCGCGTGCATTCTTATTCTACTTAGTCAAACACTACGGACACAAGGTGAGTTCATTTGTCCCTTTTCAAACTTATTTGTTTTACTTCGGGATTGAGAAGCATGTTAAACATTTTAATAAACTATTGAAATGTTATTTAATGCTTTTAAACTTAAACATGATGCTTATATTGATGCTTATGCTTGGAACTTAGTATACTTTAAAAAGCAATAAACTTGATACTTATACTTCAAACTTGAGGCTTGAAACTATATGTTGGATGCTTATGAAACTATATGCTTAAACATGAGACTTGATGCTTATGCTTATGAAACTATATGTTTGAACATGAGACTTGATGCTCATGCTTGTGAAACTATATGCTTAAACATGAGATTTGATGCTATACCATGGAATTCATGATGAAACTATGTGTGGACACTTGAAACTATATGCTTGAAATTATTATTTGCGCATGAAACATTGTGCATGTATCTAATCATAGGCTATGTAATTGCTAAACGACTGCTAGTGCGGAGCTTGTACCTATGTATTGAGATACATGTAAACTAAAACCATAACGAGGCTAAGCTATTACCTATATAGGAGACATGTAATTGCTAAATGACTGCTAGTGCAGAGCTTTTGTCTGCTTATATGAGGTATGTAATTGCTGGATTAAACTAAACCATGACGAGGCTAAGCTATTATCTATATAAGAGACATGTAATTGCTAAACTTCTGCTAGTGCAGAGCTTTTGTCTGCTTATATGAGATATGTAATTGCTGGATTATTTGTGTATGCATGGCTTGTGTCTATGTATGAGATACGTAATTGCTAAACGACTGCTAGTGCAGAGCTTGTATCTTGTATAGGAGACACGTAATTGCTAGACTAAGCTTAACTAATTCATGAGATACGTAATGGTTAAACGACTGCTAGTGCAGAACTTGTATCTATCCGTGAGCTACGTAATTGCTAAACGACTGCTAGTGCAGAGCTTGTACTCACGCATGAGATTAGGGACAGCTAAACTATGTGCGTGTGAAACTATGATGCTTGTTAAACATACTTTGAAACTAATACTCATGAATACTATAGACTTGTAAACTTTGAAACAGAAAACAAAAGCTATGATGAGGAATGGGTTGATTGGTAGGTAAAAGGCTTAATTATCATTAACAACAGTGTCATATATGGATTAGTATGTGGTGGGATGGCGTCTGGGCGGGTTGTAGGCTCGACCCAGGGGTATGCCCTATATATAAGCATACCGATTTGGATATTACATGTGGAGTTAATGAGATTAAGGTTTTACCAAAAGAGGTTTGTTAAAACTATTTTAAACTTATAAACTTTATGAACTCACCAACCATTGTGTTGACTTTGTTTTCTTACATGCTTTCTCAGGTGAAGAACAGGTTTAAGCTAAGGCTTTGGATTGCATGCTAGGTGGCCTAGATAGAGGACCTAGTTGACTTTTGGAAGCACATATTTTGTGGACATTACACATCACTTTTGCTATCTCGTACATATACAAGATATAAACATTTGATTCTTTTGTCAGGTTTACTTAGTTAAATTACTGAACATTGCTATTGTAATTTAAATTTGTAATCCTAGTTAATGTTGACTGTGCTTTAGTTATTCTTAAACATTGATGCTATGAAAACAATCTGATCATTTGATTATCACTCACGATATCGCGCCTCGAGAACCTTCCGCCCGACGGGGACTTCTATCCAACCCCGCGGCTCGGGGTGTGACAATTAAAGACAACAGTTCATATACTCAATAAATTTCTTTTGAAATATGTCCTTAAAAATCCTTATGAACTTTGGACTTGAAGGAACCAAGTCTTAGATATATAAAAGTATGGGATTATCTTGCCGATGCTAAACTCTATAATCCTTTCTTATAAACGCTTGACATGAAAATGTCACGTGTTACTTCATCGGGTATCCCGATAGCTTAAAAGGTTATAGATATTATTGTCCTCCCTATGTAACTCCTAATGTAAAAACAAAGCATGCTCATTTTCTTGAGGATTCCAAAATCAATGGGAGCAATGAAAAACTTGATATTTATTTACAAGAAGCAGAAGACATGGGGGGAGACACTCATCGACTAATTTACCTCAGATCACTCATCTTGTACACCATGTTAATTCGAACTTCACTGCACCAACTCTGACACAATCAGAACTTCACGATTCCAAATGTTACCAAGAATGAAGGCACCTCAAATGATTAACATTAACACAATGCCAGTCATTTTGAACCCACTAATCAACTTAGGAGGTCATCTAGGTCTAAAACGCCTACTAACTTTGATGATTATGTAACATGCATGCTTGAAGCTGAAATGAATGCCAAAAACTTCACTGATTTTACCTTTTATCATAAAGCTATTACTATCAGTCTTCTGAATAGAATGAAGCTATGACTGACGATCTTGACTCCATGAAGAAAAATGTTTGGGATTTGGTAGGATTACCTAATGGAGTAAAACCCATAGGATGTAAATGGGTGTTCAAAACGAAACTAGATCCGAATGGGAACATTGAATGCCACTAAGCAAGATTGGTTGCAAAATGTTTCACTTAGAAAGAGGGAATTTACTTTCAAGAGATCTTCTCTCTTGTCTCTCGAAAGGGTTCCTTAAGGATCGTGATGGCCCTTGTAGCTCATTAAGTTTTAGAGCTGCATCAGATGAACATCTAAAACTTCTTTCCTAAATAATAACTTGTATGAATACATGTTCATGAAACAGCCTGAGGGTTTCATGCCTAAAGGTCAAGAGCATTTAGTCTACAAGCTAAAGAAACCCGTATACATGTTGAAGCAATCCTCGCGTCAATGGCAATTTTCTAAATAATCAAAATTTGATCAATGCACCTACCTCAAGATGAGTGGGAGCAACCTTACTGAATATGTCCTTTATGTAGATGACATTCTTCTGGAAAGTAATAGCTTAGATATGTTAGATGAGTCGAAGCGCTTACTTTCGCATAGTTTTGACATGAAGGATCTCGAAGAAGCCGCTTACATTGGCTTCGAAATACGCCGAGATAGAGTCAATGGACTTTTGGTTTATCTCGGAAGGCTTACATAAAACTGATCCTCTCACGCTACAACATGCAAAACTGCTCTCCCTTTGTAGCTCAAGTAGTTAAATGAGATATTTTTGGTTCCTTTCAATGTCCGGAAACTAAGGCTCAAAAGGCGCAAATGAGAAAGATACATTATGCCTCAATAGTCAGAAGCCTTATGTATGCTCAATTCTGTACTCGTCCAGATATCGCTTACATTGCTAGAATGCTTGGTTGTTATCTGTAACACCCCAACCTGATTAGGGCTGACGTGTCACTTATACGGAGATCAGAATAAATGCAACAATCCAAAATAGGATAAAATGTAATAAAAGTCTTACATAAGTCACCCCAAAAACATAAATCACCCCAAAAACATAAATCAAAGTCTTATGATAAAGTTTATTACATTATTTGTAAAATAAATACTTGATAATTTCTTGTCTCTCGTTCCTCAAATCCCAGCCTGATTTCCTGGATTACCTATACAATACATATAAACAAAACCACCAAAAACAAATACGGTTGAGCCAATGAATGCTCAGTAACGGATAAACAACAGTAATTAAGTCTGAAGGTGGTGAAGGTAATGAGAATAATAATCAAATACAGATACCAGAAACAGAT
The DNA here is from genome assembly GCA_009363875.1 of Mikania micrantha. Taxonomy (NCBI): domain Eukaryota; kingdom Viridiplantae; phylum Streptophyta; class Magnoliopsida; order Asterales; family Asteraceae; genus Mikania; species Mikania micrantha. Next base: position 52,610,046 of record CM018698.1, on the reverse strand, counting down.
ACAGAACAGTAAACAGTTGTCTGACTTGAATAAAATATAACCTTTAGAAACAACAAAATAGGTTATATTGTAAGTCAGAAATAATAGAATATACCACGAGCCGACTGTACATAAAATAGTGTAAGGTTCACGGGTAGCTACTCCCGCTTACCAGACACATGAGATAGTTAGTGTTGGCATACACGTCACTATCCCCCAGAAATCAGAAGTATAGTTTAAAAATTATCCTAGGACCAGTCCATACGCCTCTCCAGAATTCAGTAGGTGCAAAAGTGTACTATCAGAGTACTAAATAGAGACGCCGTGAACTCAACTAACCGCCACGGGTGGTTCCACATCATGGTTGCCGCCATGAAGGGCCTGTAGTCATCCTTACAGGTAGGGGCATGCTCGGGTAATAGATCAGAAGTTCAGTAGGTTCAGTAGGGTAGTATAACTACCAAGTAATGTCATAATCGGATCATGCAATAACAAGCACAACATAATCTAAATCTATTGCATGATAAACGAAATAGAGAAACACGATATCATATCGTGGCAATAACGAATCAGAATACAATACAGAAACGGAATTTAAACGATTACAGAAACAGAAATACTATGATTTATTTAAACAGAATCCGTACCTTAGTTTAGCACCCTACTTCAAACAATTATGATTTCATTCGGTAGTACTAACACCTATATTTTATATTATTTGGATCAGATTTGTTACATTTCATCTTATCTGGTTTATTTTCTAGGTTTATGATGAAAGCAAAGTTTTATTTGTTAATCCCTTATACTAAACTTTACATTATTTTATTTATTTCTCTAGGAACCCAACTATCTGAATAACTAGTATACACAGATTTGTCATGAGTTAACTCATGCTCTCATCATATTTTATACAATTGAATTTCTAGTATACACAGATTTGTCATGAGTTAACTTATGCTCTCATCATATTTTATACCATGACCTGTGCCATCAGTTTACCCATATAAAAGAATTGATATTATGTAACTTATATTTTTGTTTATTCAAAGCACTATATATGTACATACTTATTTATATATTAAGTTAAAGTAACAGATTAGTATTACTTATTTTCAATTAAATTCCAAATCACATTTTATATTCACTTTAATTCCAATTGCATTTTATATACTGTGATGGGCTCTTACGGCAATTAATTTGTTTTAGTCTAAGAGTAACCAATAATTACTAAAGTTCTAGATTTTGAGGAGCTTAAAGGTTAACTAACAGCTACAAAAAAAAACTAGCAATTGCAGAACAAGTGACTGATCATTTTGTCATGACTCATATGGGTGAATTTAATTAAGTTAAAGGATTCAAGATTGTTGACAGGAACCTTTAACAAGGTCTCTATTACTTTGATTTAATTGAATAATAGTGCCCGGATTTTCTTTATTATGTGTGGGTTGGTTACTTAATAAAAATCAGCAACAAGAAGGAACGAAACCCAAATTCTTTCTCTTCTCCAAAGATTATTATCCTGGATTTAAACAGTAATACTAAACATAACTGATAGGTTATGAGAACATTATTACCAGAACAGTCAAACAGAGATGAGTCAAGAATCGATGGCCTGAGCTTGCCAATAATCACGTAGATGTGATGACACAAATGTGTGACCGGGCTGCTTGTGATTAGGACTCAAACGGGTTGAGATAGCCGATCAACGGTTCAGACACGGTGCAATGATGGGGCGGATTTAATGCAGAAAAATGTGATGCACTAAGGGCTGATTTCATGCCAATGGTGTGATGGAATAGTGGTTTGTGGGCAATCCTAATTGTCAGAACCAGCTTGATAACACGAAAGAAATTTTTAGGGCAGAAAACCTTGAGAAGAAATTTATTAATCTAGTATAGCAAGTTAGGTTAAAAGCCATATGTATTAGTATAGAAGCCGGAGTACCGTGTAATCTCATGATTTCCTGTGTAAATATTTCTGATAACTTGCTAACTGAATGTCCTTGTTGAATAGGAAGAAAATGTGCAGACTTGGACAATCTGTCCACAATAACCCAGATCGCATCATTCTTCTTAAATGTCTTCGGTAATCCAGTAACGAAATCCATGGAAATATCATCCCATTTCCAAAGTGGAATATCAAGTGGCTGAAGTAACCCATTGCTCGCTGATGTTCAATCTTTACTTGTTGACAAGTAAGGCAACGACTAACATACTTTGCTATATCTTCCTTCATTCCATTCCACCAAAAATGTTGACGAAGATCTCGGTACATCTTTGTCGATCATGGATGAATAGAGAATGGTGAGCTATGAGCCTCAGATAATAATGATTCCCTAAGTGATGTATCATTTGGGACACATAATCGTTTGCCACACCATACAACTCCATGTTCATCAACTTGAAACTCAGACTATTTACCAACCTCTAGATTTTCGGTCACCGCCCATAACTCTCCGTCTTCTTTTTGAGCTACTTTAATTCGAGAAATCAAGTCAGGTTCAATCTGAAACTTTGCAAGATACCCATATGGGCTACCAACTAGAAAGCCAATATTCAGTGTTTCGAAGTCAGCAACGATCTCTCGTTGCAATTGCAAAGATGATAACATTCCTGAATTTTTCCGACTTAGAGCATCGGCTACAACGTTAGCTTTTCCTGGATGATACCGAATGTTTGCATCATAAACTTTCAACAATTCCAACCAACGTCTCTGACGCATATTCAACTCTTTCTGCGTGAAGATATATTTCAAGCTCTTATGATCAGTAAAAATGTCACAAGTCTCACCATAAAGATAATGCCTCCAGATTTTCAGTGCAAAAACAACGGCAGCAAGCTCGAGATCATGAGTCGGATAATTAATTTCATAAGGTTTCAATTGCCGTGAAGCATAAGCAATAACCTTACCATGTTGCATCAATACACAACCAAGTCCCTTCTTTGACGCATCACTATAAATTTGATAACCGCCCGTGCCCGAAGGTAAAATCAGAATAGGAGCAGAAACCAATCGCTTTTTCAATTCCTGAAAACTCTTTTCCCGTTAATCATTCCAAGAATACTTAACCCCTTTCCTTAATAATTGTGTAAGAGGTAGAGCAATCTTAGAGAATCCCTCCACAAATCGTCTGTAATAACCAGCCAGACCAAGAAAACTACGAACTTCTGTAGCAGAAGTAGGTATAGACCATTTGGTGATAGCTTCAATCTTAGCAGGATCCATCATAACACCATCTGCTAAAACTACATGTCCCAAAAATGCAACTTTCTCAAGCCAAAAGTCACATTTTGAAAACTTTCCATAAAGTTTCTTTTGTCGTAAGATTCCAAGTACTGTTCGAAGGTGTTCTTCATGTTCTTCCTTACTTCTGGAGTATACAAGAATATCGTCAATAAATACGATTACAAACTTGTCAAGACAATCATGGAACACTCGGTTCATTAGGTCCATGAATACAGCCGGATCGTTTGTTAATCCAAATGGCATCACCACAAACTCGTAGTGACCGTAGCGAGTGCGAAAAGCAGATTTAGAGATGTCTGAGTCCTTGATCTTCAACTGATGATAACCAGACCTCAGATCAATTTTTGAGAAACATTTTGCACCCTGAAGTTGATCAAACAAATCATCGATACGTGGCAATGGATAACGATTTCGAATGGTGATCTTGTTGAGTTCCCGGTAATCGATGCATAACCTCATTGTTACATCTTTTTTCTTAACAAACAACACCGGTGCACCCCAAGGTGAAACACTAGGTCTGATAAACCCTAGTTCTAATAACTCTTGCAATTGTTCCTTCAGCTCCTTAAGTTCAAGTGGTGCCATACGATAAGGTTCTTTTGAAATCTGTTCAGCACTAGGAATAAGATCAATTGTGAATTCTACTTCACGATCCGGTGGAATGCCAGGTAATTTTTCAGGAAACACATCAAGAAATTCACGAACAACTGGATGATCTGAAAGACTTAGTTCATTTTCAGATGCAACTTTCACCGACGCTAGGAATCCGGCACAACCATGTGATAGGAATTTATGAGCTTTAAGAGATAAGATTATCTTCAGAGGCTTGCGAGGTTGAATTCCCTGATAAATAAGTAAAGGACTTGTTGGATCACCAAAGAGTACACGACGTGTTTGACATTCTATGGTGACTCGGTGTTTCAATCACCAATCCATACCGAGAATCATATCAAAATCATCCATCTGCATCGGGAATAAGTCAGCCTTCCTGATGATGGATTCAATATGAATCGGACAGTCACGATACATTCGCGAAATCGAAATCGATTCCCCAACAGGGGTAGTGATGACCAGTGCAGGTTCCAGAATAGTTGGTGAAATCATGAGATACTTGGTAAACAAGTGAGACACTATCGAGTGTGTTGCTCCCGTATCAAATAAAACAGATATATCACATACACCATACGAAGCATACCAGAAATGATTCCTAGTTCAATACTTACTAGATTAGACACACTCAATTTCAGATAATTAAAATTAACTAATACACATATATTATAGAAATTTATATTTACAGAAACTTATATTTACAGAAATACACACCTGGTGTTTGAGTAGCATCCTGAGCAGTCAATGCAAAAACTCTTCCACCTGCAGCAGTTTTTGCTTGATTTCCTGCTGTAATCATCCGTGTGTCTGGTTGAGGGCAATCTTTGACCAAATGACCAGTTTGACCGCATCTAAAGCATAAACCTTTAGTAAAACGACATACCCCTCGGTGCGGTTTACCACAAGTGGTACATGGTGGAGGTGGGTTTGGATTTGGGTATTGGTTCAATGGCTGGGCACGAGTGTTGACATGAGGAACCAATGTCCGGTTCTGGTTTGGTTTGTTTTGAGTTGGCTTAGCATTTCCTGCACGAAATGGTTGAGAGTTGTTTTGTTGAAACTGGTTACGGTTATTCCCGTAATACTGGTTATGATTGAATTTTTGTTTATTGTTTCTCAGATATGAATTTTGTGATGATGGTTGCCCCGAGTATGGAATACGATCATTCTCCCGATCTCTTTTCTTGCTTTCACCAGCGGGTTTAACATTTTCTGACAATTCTAAAATTTGAACCGCATCAACAACCTCAGTGATGTTACTGAACTTCATCATAACTGTCATTTTCTTGAACCTGTCACAAACTGCCCACTTTAGTTTATTTGCTTGAATTTGTTGACTCCCAGCAGCTTCACCCAGAAAACTAGCTAATCGAGTAAATCGAGCCATGAACTCTCTCATCGGCTCATCATCTCTCTGACCAATGGTGGCATACTCTCGATAATACTTCTCCTGATGTGAAGTGGAAAAGTATTGCTGATAGAAGACTTCCTTGAATTCTTCCCATGTCAATGTAGCAGCATACACGTCTCCACCTTGAGCATGTTTGATTCCCCTCCACCAGGACTGTGCATCATCCTCCAGTTTATATGCAGCTAACCTTACTTTATACTGATCTTCAACTCCCAAGACCTCAAAGATCTTTTCAATATGTATGATCCAGTTGCATGCGTCCATCGGATCAGGTGCAGAAGTGAAAGACCGTGGCTTCTGTTTCTGAAATATAGCCAGCCACACATGAATGCCTGAGGCAGTGTTATTTGTGTGATTCTCATAACCATAAGGTGGTGGATCAGGAATAGGAGGAGGTGGATAATTTGGAGGAGGAGGTGGCGGAACATTCCTCGTAGGATTCAACAAATGCACAATTGTTTCCATTATATCTGGCAGTCGTTCATTAAAAGCTCAATTGATCGCGTCTGTGATCGCAGGGTCTGTTTGCGTGTTCTCAGACGACATCTGAAACACATTACACGATTAAGGATTTAGTGTTGACTTATCAGAACTTTTGAATCCTAACCCCATGTCTCATACCATAACTGAAACACCCCAACCTGATTAGGGCTGACGTGTCACTTATACGGAGATCAGAATAAATGCAACAATCCAAAATAGGATAAAATGTAATAAAAGTCTTACATAAGTCACCCCAAAAACATAAATCAAAGTCTTATGATAAAGTTTATTACATTATTTGTAAAATAAATAATTGATAATTTCTTGTCTCTCGTTCCTCAATTCCCAGCCTGATTTCCTGGATTACCTATACAATACATATAAACAAAACCACCAAAAACAAATACGGTTGAGCCAATGAATGCTCAGTATCGGATAAACAACAGTAATTAAGTCAGAAGGTGGTAAAGGTAATGAGAATAATAATCAAAGCACTATATATGTACATACTTATTTATATATTAAGTTAAAGTAACTATTTAGTATTACTTATTTTCAATTAAATTCCAAATCACATTTTATATTCACTTTAATTCCAATTGCATTTTATATACTGTGATGGGCTCTTACGGCAATTAATTTGTTTTAGTCTAAGAGTAACCAATAATTACTAAAGTTCTAGATTTTGAGGAGCTTAAAGGTTAACTAACAGCTACAAAAAAAAAACTAGCAATTGTAGAACAAGTGACTGATCATTTTGTCATGACTCATATGGGTGAATTTAATTAAGTTAAAGGATTCAAGATTGTTGACAGGAACCTTTAACAAGGTCTCTATTACTTTGATTTAATTGAATAATAGTGCCCGGATTTTCTTTATTATGTGTGGGTTGGTTACTTAATAAAAATCAGCAACAAGAAGGAACGAAACCCAAATTCTTTCTCTTGTCCAAAGATTATTATCCTGGATTTAAACACTAATACTAAACATAACTGATAGGTTATGAGAACATTATTACCAGAACAGTCAAACAAAGATGAGTCAAGAATCGATGGCCTTAGCTTGCCAATAATCACGTAGATGTGATGACACAAATGTGTGACCGGGCTGCTTGTGATTAGGACTCAAACGGGTTGAGATAGCCGATCAACGGTTCAGACACGGTGCAATGATAGGTCTGATTTAATGCAGAAAAATGTGATGCACTAAGTGTGACAACTAGTACCCGACTGCCCGGCAAGTCCGTACGGTATGTGTACTTGCATACAGTAACTATGTGTACATACGTATTTGTGAACAGTTTTTGTATTAACAGGATTCTAAATACAAGAACAGTTGTACGTATTTTTGTGTAAACTTAAATACATTAAGTACAACATACATTTGAAACATTAGTGGTGTTTATTAAGTGAAAACTTAATTACAGTTAACACAACAAAACATGAGAAACAACGGTGTTCAAACATATTCAGAAAACAAATCGGTTGCGATCTGATATCCATAGATGACAGGAATCAGATGGCCGACATTTCAATGAGAAAACAATGTGAAAACAGGATGTGTAGTTGAGTCCGACAGTGAGGAAACACAATTAAATCATAAACTGCAGTGTTGTTTCAGAAAAACGAACTGACAGTGTGTTTGCGTGGGTGACGATTCACACAAACATATCTGTGAGTTTAACGTTCTGAAATGATGACTGGAAAGTAGACAACAAAAGTCGGAAAGCAAAACCATCGTCGTGTTCGTTCGAATGACGATTCGAACGAATACGCGCGATGGTGACGCGATTCGACGAAACGAAAACGAATTACGACACGAAACGAATTTTAATTTAATAAAATAAAATAATAAGCATTTTTTTACAATTTTGAAACTCATCAAATTAATTAATTTAGCATTTTTAATTATTTATTTTAAATTACGCGTAATTTTCCGGATACGCGACGAAAACGCGAACCGAGCAACCGAAATGAACCCGAATACCCGCGGGAGTATAAAAACAACAAATGAGGCATTTTACTCATTTATCATCTTCATCCTCTCTCTCCTCACCAAATTTCCGGCCACCACCTTCCACCTCCATTAATCACCTTCAAACCACCATAACTTTCTCGTCTCTTATCCGATTCGAGTGATTTTCGAACCCACGCGAAGCCCTCGACGTTCTCTACATGAAAGTACAGCAGATCGGAGCATTTAACCACTGAAACTCAAGGTATAGAAGCTTGAATATTCGAAAAAATAGGGTTTCTTGCTTTGGTTCGACCCAACCAAACCTACCCGGCTGTGGAATCATTACTACGCATCCCATGTCTCTAAAGATCTGCCCTCGTGTGGTCTTTCCCTAGAACCAGCTTAGACCCAGTGGGAACGACGATGAACAGTAGCCGTTCACAAAAGAAAACAGGTTCACTGCCGAACCATGGTCTAAGCTAGACCCTGCGGTTACCACGAACCCTAGCGTGGGTGTGTACAGCCACGAACCACCAGCAGATGAATCTGTGGCCACCTGACCGAACCCTCCTCATTCCACGAACCCTGAACCAGCCATTCATCGAATCAGCGAGCCACGAACCTCTTGCTCTCACTGAACCAAGTGGCGAACCCTAGGGCCGAGCCTTTAGTCGAACCTTGCGTGGTCAGCATGTTCACGAACCCTTGTTGACTGCGAACCCTCCCACCTGGCTAGCCGAATCTGGTGTCCTTCACGAACCTGATGGCTCATACCGACGAACCCTAGGCTGTAGCATCAACGAACCTTCGAATGTTAAGCTAGCACCGAACCAGTAGATCTCAAGGAACCCATGGTCGTATCTCATCTGCCGAACCAGTAGTACACAAACTCTATACATGGGATGTCACGAACCTTCCTGATGCAAAGTAGCTGAAACCTCATGCAAAACTCACGAACCCTAGTTGCCTAAACCTATAGGTTCGCTGTTAAGATTGATGTTTGGTGCCATCTTTGTGGATCAAGTCCAACTCAGTAAATTTGCTTAGTCTTTAAGGCCCAATCAGAAAGCAATAGGCCCACATTCTATTCCCTTGGCCCAATGGCCACGACATCACCTTCGGCCCAACCTTGTATACTAGGCCCAAACTCAACCGTAAAGCCTTTGGGTCCAACAGCCATTTCTTTCGGCCCATGCGTAGTTACATAACCCAAGGCCCATAATCGGCCCATCCCTATGATATTGTGACCCACGGATTGAACACGAGATTCACACGGTTAACATTCGGCCCACTAGTTTTAAACGCAAATCAGGTCAAGAATAAAAGATTAGTAATAACTTACTTTGGGGCCTAACAAAATCAACACTTAAAAGTTATGGACTTAAGTCCATCAATCTAAACAATGTAGTTGAGGGTCTTAAGTAAAAAAATTTCAAGTACCAAGTCACACGAGTGAGTGAACATGTAAAATTCATAACAAATGTATGGGGCCGAATGATAACGTGACTCGTTGGGAACCACTAAGCAAGAATTAACACACACATACACGCGCACAAATTAAAATAATTTATGCTTATGAGTCAAATACATCGTGAAACCAATACAGGAACGTGAAAACTACCACAAGAACAATCAAGAGCGCGTGTCTTCATTCTTTTAAGCTAAGTCAACCCTACAATTACCAGGTGAGTTCATATGCCCCTTTTTCTTTAATCTTAACTGATTTTAACTCTCGGGGCTGAGAAACATGTTTACTTTTATTTATTTAAAAGTTTTACTTAACATGTTAATTATACTCTGATTAAATGATATTAAATTGTTTATTATCATATATCATTGTATGCATGCTTGTATGATTATGAGATAACAGGGAAACTCAGATGATTATGATAATGTAATTTCTTAATCATCAACACATTAGAATAACTTAGTTATAAGATAATAGCTTATAACACTTAGTTATTTTCACATGAGCAAATACCTAGACAGTTTACACATAAGCATAACGAGAACAATCCCTCATTGAGACTTTGGGATCACACGGATTACATTAAATGATGATCATGATAACGTAACTTCATGGGATTCTTATCATTTACAGTAAATGACGATCATGATAACGTAACTTCATGGGATTCTTGTCATTTACACATAGTTAACATAATGTAATAAGACGAGATCTTATTCGACTTTGTTAAACACACGAGAACATTCCCACACGGATACTTTGGGAACACATGGATTCAGTAAATGACGATTCTTATCATTTACAGTGAATGACGATCATGATAACGTAACTTCATGGGATTCTTGTCATTTACACCCGATTATCATAACGTAATAAGACAAGTTCTTATTCGACTTTGTTAATCACATGATACAATCCCACACGGAAACTTTGGGATCACACGGTGGGATAGGAGAGAATGGAATGCATTTTAATCTGATTACGTGAGGATTTAAAATGGATTCCATTCGGATTCTATACGCTGCATTTGGGACACATGATGATCAGTTAACTAACACTTTTAATATTTAGAAGTGAAACAACAGTTAACCCCACAACTATAGAATAATCTAAGGATAGATTTAATGAATCTAATATCCTTAACACATATATTGATTATCAAAACTTAGGTTTGATAATTACCACGTTATCATATTATTATTCTATACATGAGAACACAGGTGATCAAGGAAGAGATAACATGTGAATTGAGAATGGAAATCAATAGTTGTATTACAAGTAGTGTGGAGTTCTAGTGGTGTTGTGGTGGGATGTTGGCTAGGGCTTAGTTCCCTTACATATGCCCTATATATAAGCAACACTACTAGGATGATATAGTACTTGTGACTATAACTATTGAGGAGCCATTGGATGAACAAGTAAATCAGACAATCATACGAGTAACATATTATCATTGTGAATGTGCATGTGAATGAATCAAGGTTTTACATTAACTTACTTATGAACTCACCAACCTAGTGTTGACTTTGTTTAAATACATGTTTTCTCAGGTGACGAACAGGTGTAGAGACATACATGCAAGGTTTAAGCTAGAGGACTTTTAAAAGACCTAGCTTATTTTGTGTTGCATGCTTTTGGTGCCAAAACATTGAATCATCTTTTGTATATCTTGTACATATACAAGATATAGTTACATTGATTCTTTTGGTAGATTTACTTGATTAAATTATGAACGATACTGTGTAATTTAATCTTGTAATTCTATATCATGGATGTGTTAGCATTTCTCATTTTGATTATCATGTGCTATGTAACAATCTGATCATTTGATTATCATTCAAAGATATCGCGCCCCGGGAACCTTCCGCCCGACGGGAAAACCCGATCCGTTCCCGCCGGCCCGGGGTGTGACAGATTGGTATCAGAGCCATGGTTATAGAGAAATATAGGTCATATTACTTAAACGGTTTGGCCTAGACTATAACCTAGGGACCCTCATGTAGAGTTCTTATGATATAGGATTCTATTTGCATATGTCTTCTGCTTCTGATCACTGCACTAACCGATTTTCTTTCGGTTATGATCAGAATGCCGCCACGAAGACAACCACCTCTACTACCGCTGACTCAAGGTTCAGCTCCGCACTCTTCGACACCGACACCGCCAGACTCTCCTACACAAGCACCTCCACCTCCTCCCCCGCCACCACCGGCGTATCAACTGGATCCCGCTACCATTGCACTGGCCACTCTGTTGACCAGTCAGCTGAGGGAGGTAATCCCAGACATGATGAACCGAATCAACACCAACAACAGCAACAACGTTGCCAACTCATCAGGAGAAGGGAGCGGTAACACCAGACAGAGTCAGGACTATGCCTACAAGAACTTTGTAGGTTGCAAGCCACCCAGTTTTAGTGGCAGTGAGGGTGCAGTCGGACTGATCCAATGGATCGAGAAGATGGAGGCTACCCTCGACATCAGTGGATGTCCTGAACATAATAGAGTAAAGTATGCTGCTGGATCATTTAGCAAGCGAGCGTTAACCTGGTGGAACGCTCAGGTTTCAATCAGAGGCCGGGATGAGGCCCAGGCCATGCCGTGGAACGAATTCAAGGCGATGTTGAGGGCAGAGTTTTGCCCAAGAAATGAACTGAAAAAGGTTGAGACTGAACTACTCAATCTGGAGATGATTGGTGCTGGGCATCTGGCCTACACTACACGATTTCATGAGTTAGCCACTCTGGCACCGGATGTGGTGCCAACACTTGAGAAGAGAATTGAGCGGTATGTTGGTGGATTACCGCCCAGTATCCGAGGTCATGTGATTTCTGCTCACCCGACCACCATGGAATTAGCTGTTACACTATCAGCATCACTGACCGATATGATGGTTGCCACTGGAGCATTCAAGAAGGAGGCTGAAACAGCCAAAGCTGGAACTTCAAAGAAGTCGGACAAACGTCCGGCTAAGAAACAAAAGGTGGCTAGAAACTTTGCTGCCACTACTCAAACTCCGATGCGCAATCAACCACCACCATTGGAGATCAGGAAGCCATACACTGGCACTGCACCTTTGTGCAACTCATGCCAGTACCATCATCTACCAAATGTTCCGTGCAGACACTGCACCAACTGTGGAAGATTTGGTCACACAGCAAACTACTGCAGGAGTCAGAGGACTCAGAACAGAAACAACAATGCAGCCACTGCTGCTGCTACTACCGATCACAGGTCTTGCTACAACTGTGGTGAACCTGGTCATTTCTCTCGGGATTGCCCTAAGAGAAATCAGCAACAGGCTCAAGCACCAAGAGGAAGAGCCTTTCAGATAGGAGCAGCTGCCGCTCGACAGGACCCGAATGTTATTACGGGTACATTTCTCTTATCTGACTTCTATGCATCCATATTATTTGACACTGGTGCGGATCAGAGTTTCATCTCATCCGACTTTGCATGCCATCTTAATTATGATAAGGAATTGTTAGACTCCCCTTATACTATTGAGATAGCAAATGGCAAACAGATTACAGTAGACACTATATTTAGGAATTGCCCATTGACACTTGGCGATCATACATTTTCCATCGACTTGATACTGATGGAGCTGGGCAGTTTCGACATCATCATCGGGATGGATTGGCTATCTCTTAATAGAGTTGAGTTCATCTGTTCCGATAAGCTACTACGCATTCCTGTGGAGAACAATGAGGTCTTGGAGATTCGTGGAGACCAAGCGAAACGCAGTGTCAAGATAATATCGTGCATGAAGGCTCGCAAGTACTTACGAAAACAATGCGTTGCATTCCTAGCTCACGTGATCGAGAAAGAAAAGAAGACAATCAAGATTCAAGATGTACCAGTCGTGAGAGATTTTGCAGAAGTCTTTCCGGATGACTTACCGGGACTGCCACCCGAGAGATCGGTGCAGTTCCGAATCGATTTGATTCCAGGGGCAACTCCAGTAGCCAAGTCACCTTATCGACTTGCTCCATCTGAGATGCAGGAGTTGTCTAATCAGTTACAAGAACTTCTCGATAAAGGATTCATCCGACCGAGCTTTTCCCCGTGGGGAGCTCCGGTTCTTTTTGTTAAAAAGAAGGATGGAACTTTCAGGATGTGCATAGATTATTGAGAACTTAACAAACTCACCATCAAGAATCGGTACCCGTTACCGAGGATTGATGATTTGTTTGATCAGTTACAGGGAGCACAGTACTTTTCAAAGATAGACCTGAGATCAGGCTATCATCAGCTCCGGATTCAAGAAGAGGACATACCAAAGACGGCCTTTCGTACCCGATATGGTCATTACGAATTCATGGTGATGCCATTTGGATTGACGAACGCACCGGCTGTGTTCATGGATTTGATGAACCGGGTGTGCAAGCCGTATCTGGATCAATTTGTTATCGTCTTTATTGATGATATACTGATTTATTCAAAGAACGAGAAGGAACACGAACAACACCTCAAGATAGTTTTGGAGCTTCTGAAAGAAGAACAACTCTATGCCAAATTCTCTAAGTGTGAATTTTGGTTAAGAGAAGTTCAGTTCTTGGGCCACGTGATTAACAGTGATGGCATTCACGTGGATCCTGCCAAGATAGAAGCAATCAAGAACTGGGATGTGCCTACGACACCAACGGAGATCCGATCATTCTTGGGATTGGCAGGTTATTACAGGAGATTCATCTCGAATTTCTCTAAGATAGCCTTGCCTCTCACCAAGCTCACACAGAAGTCTGAACCTTTTGTGTGGACACATAAACAAGAAGAGGCATTCCAGACATTGAAACAAAGATTGTGCAATGCTCCAATCTTAACACTCCCAGAAGGCAGTGATGACTTTGTTGTATATTGTGATGCTTCCCATCAGGGACTCGGATGTGTTTTGATGCAACGAGACAAAGTCATTGCTTATGCCTCACGACAGCTGAAGATACACGAGAAGAATTACACGACACACGATCTTGAACTGGGAGCTGTTGTTTTTGCACTAAAGATTTGGAGACATTACCTTTATGGTACTAAATGCACTATCTTCACAGATCACAAGAGTTTACAACACATATTTGATCAGAAGGAGCTTAACATGAGACAGAGACGTTGGGTTGAGCTCCTGAACGATTACGATTGTGTGATCAAATACCATCCGGGCAAAGCAAATGTAGTTGCAGATGCTTTGAGCCGGAAGGAAAGAGTCAAACCTTTACGCGTTCGTGCTATGGGAATGACTGTGCAAACCAGTTTGAGAGATCACATTTTACAAGCACAACAGGAAGCAGTGGCAAGAAACAATCTGAAACGCGAGCTCGACTGTGGAGCCGAGAAACATTTCAAGACGAAACAAGATGGAGTTATCTATTATCTGGATCGTGTTTGGATTCCAGCAGTAGATGAACTTCGAACACTCATTTTTGATGAGGCGCACAAGACACGTTACTCAGTTCATCCTGGTGCCGATAAGATGTACCAAAATCTTAGGTCGTTTTATTGGTGGCCAGGCATGAAGAAAGACATTGCCACTTATGTTGGCAAATGTCTCACATGTGCCAAAGTCAAAGCTGAACACCAGAAACCTTCGGGTTTGCTGGAACAACCGGAGATACCACAATGGAAGTGGGAACAAATAGCTATGGATTTCATTACCAAGCTACCCCGCACTTCCAGCGGATACGATTCTATTTGGGTCATCATTGATCGATTGACCAAGTCCGCACACTTCTTGCCGATCAGAGAGACATACAAGATGGAGAAACTAGCGAGACTATACATTGATGAAATAGTAGTTAGGCACGGGGTGCCATCGTCTATTATTTCTGACCGGGACAGTCGATTTACTTCGCGGTTCTGGCAATCATTGCAACAATCTTTAGGGACAAGTGTTAACTTGAGCACTGCTTATCATCCACAAACGGATGGACAAAGCGAGCGCACCATTCAAACCCTAGAGGATATGTTGAGAACATGCATCCTGGACTTCGGTGGAAGTTGGGATACACACTTACCACTTATCGAATTCTCCTACAACAATAGCTACCACAGCAGCATCGGATGTGCTCCTTTTGAAGCACTTTATGGTAGAAAGTGTCGGTCTCCAATTTGTTGGACCGAAGTGGGAGACAACAGAATCACTGGGCCTGATCTTATTCAGGAAACTACTGATAAGATTGCCCAGATACAACAACGATTACAAGCAACACGTAGCCGCCAAAAGAGTTACGCAGACAAACGGCGCAAGCCTTTGGAATTCGATGTGGGTGACCGAGTCATGTTGAAAGTGTCCCCATGGAAAGGCGTAGTTCGTTTTGGGGCTAAAGGCAAACTAGCACCTAGGTATGTCGGACCGTTTGAGATTACTCAACGCATAGGTCCTGTGGCATACAGACTCAGACTTCCTGATGAGCTCAGTGGAGTACACGATGTGTTTCATGTATCAAATCTCAAAAGGTGCTTAACAGACGAGTCATTGATCATACCATTGGAAGAAATACAAGTTGATGAGCAATTACACTTCATTGAAGAACCTGTAGAGATTATGGAACGTGAAGTTAAGAAACTGAAGCGTAGCCGTATCCCTATTGTAAAGGTTCGATGGAACTCCAAGCGTGGACCAGAATTTACTTGGGAGCGCGAGGACAACATGAAAGCAAAGTATCCCCACCTGTTCGAGAAGTAAAGACCGATCTTTATGCTTAAATTTCGGGACGAAATTTCTTTAACAAGGGGAGACTGTGACAACTAGTACCCGACCGCCCGGCAAGTCCGTACGGTATGTGTACTTGCATACAGTAACTATGTGTACATACGTATTTGTGAACAGTTTTTGTATTAACAGGATTCTAAATACAAGAACAGTTGTACGTATTTTTGTGTAAACTTAAATACATTAAGTACAACATACATTTGAAACATTAGTGGTGTTTATTAAGTGAAAACTTAATTACAGTTAACACAACAAAACATGAGAAACAACGGTGTTCAAACATATTCAGAAAACAAATCGGTTGCGATCTGATATCCATAGATGACAGGAATCAGATGGCCGACATTTCAATGAGAAAACAATGTGAAAACAGGATGTGTAGTTGAGTCCGACAGTGAGGAAACACAATTAAATCATAAACTGCAGTGTTGTTTCAGAAAAACGAACTGACAGTGTGTTTGCGTGGGTGACGATTCACACAAACATATCTGTGAGTTTAACGTTCTGAAATGATGACTGGAAAGTAGACAACAAAAGTCGGAAAGCAAAACCATCGTCGTGTTCGTTCGAATGACGATTCGAACGAATACGCGCGATGGTGACGCGATTCGACGAAACGAAAACGAATTACGACACGAAACGAATTTTAATTTAATAAAATAAAATAATAAGCATTTTTTTACAATTTTGAAACTCATCAAATTAATTAATTTAGCATTTTTAATTATTTATTTTAAATTACGCGTAATTTTCCGGATACGCGACGAAAACGCGAACCGAGCAACCGAAATGAACCCGAATACCCGCGGGAGTATAAAAACAACAAATGAGGCATTTTACTCATTTATCATCTTCATCCTCTCTCTCCTCACCAAATTTCCGGCCACCACCTTCCACCTCCATTAATCACCTTCAAACCACCATAACTTTCTCGTCTCTTATCCGATTCGAGTGATTTTCGAACCCACGCGAAGCCCTCGACGTTCTCTACATGAAAGTACAGCAGATCGGAGCATTTAACCACTGAAACTCAAGGTATAGAAGCTTGAATATTCGAAAAAATAGGGTTTCTTGCTTTGGTTCGACCCAACCAAACCTACCCGGCTGTGGAATCATTACTACGCATCCCATGTCTCTAAAGATCTGCCCTCGTGTGGTCTTTCCCTAGAACCAGCTTAGACCCAGTGGGAACGACGATGAACAGTAGCCGTTCACAAAAGAAAACAGGTTCACTGCCGAACCATGGTCTAAGCTAGACCCTGCGGTTACCACGAACCCTAGCGTGGGTGTGTACAGCCACGAACCACCAGCAGATGAATCTGTGGCCACCTGACCGAACCCTCCTCATTCCACGAACCCTGAACCAGCCATTCATCGAATCAGCGAGCCACGAACCTCTTGCTCTCACTGAACCAAGTGGCGAACCCTAGGGCCGAGCCTTTAGTCGAACCTTGCGTGGTCAGCATGTTCACGAACCCTTGTTGACTGCGAACCCTCCCACCTGGCTAGCCGAATCTGGTGTCCTTCACGAACCTGATGGCTCATACCGACGAACCCTAGGCTGTAGCATCAACGAACCTTCGAATGTTAAGCTAGCACCGAACCAGTAGATCTCAAGGAACCCATGGTCGTATCTCATCTGCCGAACCAGTAGTACACAAACTCTATACATGGGATGTCACGAACCTTCCTGATGCAAAGTAGCTGAAACCTCATGCAAAACTCATGAACCCTAGTTGCCTAAACCTATAGGTTCGCTGTTAAGATTGATGTTTGGTGCCATCTTTGTGGATCAAGTCCAACTCAGTAAATTTGCTTAGTCTTTAAGGCCCAATCAGAAAGCAATAGGCCCACATTCTATTCCCTTGGCCCAATGGCCACGACATCACCTTCGGCCCAACCTTGTATACTAGGCCCAAACTCAACCGTAAAGCCTTTGGGTCCAACAGCCATTTCTTTCGGCCCATGCGTAGTTACATAACCCAAGGCCCATAATCGGCCCATCCCTATGATATTGTGACCCACGGATTGAACACGAGATTCACACGGTTAACATTCGGCCCACTAGTTTTAAACGCAAATCAGGTCAAGAATAAAAGATTAGTAATAACTTACTTTGGGGCCTAACAAAATCAACACTTAAAAGTTATGGACTTAAGTCCATCAATCTAAACAATGTAGTTGAGGGTCTTAAGTAAAAAAATTTCAAGTACCAAGTCACACGAGTGAGTGAACATGTAAAATTCATAACAAATGTATGGGGCCGAATGATAACGTGACTCGTTGGGAACCACTAAGCAAGAATTAACACACACATACACGCGCACAAATTAAAATAATTTATGCTTATGAGTCAAATACATCGTGAAACCAATACAGGAACGTGAAAACTACCACAAGAACAATCAAGAGCGCGTGTCTTCATTCTTTTAAGCTAAGTCAACCCTACAATTACCAGGTGAGTTCATATGCCCCTTTTTCTTTAATCTTAACTGATTTTAACTCTCGGGGCTGAGAAACATGTTTACTTTTATTTATTTAAAAGTTTTACTTAACATGTTAATTATACTCTGATTAAATGATATTAAATTGTTTATTATCATATATCATTGTATGCATGCTTGTATGATTATGAGATAACAGGGAAACTCAGATGATTATGATAATGTAATTTCTTAATCATCAACACATTAGAATAACTTAGTTATAAGATAATAGCTTATAACACTTAGTTATTTTCACATGAGCAAATACCTAGACAGTTTACACATAAGCATAACGAGAACAATCCCTCATTGAGACTTTGGGATCACACGGATTACATTAAATGATGATCATGATAACGTAACTTCATGGGATTCTTATCATTTACAGTAAATGACGATCATGATAACGTAACTTCATGGGATTCTTGTCATTTACACATAGTTAACATAATGTAATAAGACGAGATCTTATTCGACTTTGTTAAACACACGAGAACATTCCCACACGGATACTTTGGGAACACATGGATTCAGTAAATGACGATTCTTATCATTTACAGTGAATGACGATCATGATAACGTAACTTCATGGGATTCTTGTCATTTACACCCGATTATCATAACGTAATAAGACAAGTTCTTATTCGACTTTGTTAATCACATGATACAATCCCACACGGAAACTTTGGGATCACACGGTGGGATAGGAGAGAATGGAATGCATTTTAATCTGATTACGTGAGGATTTAAAATGGATTCCATTCGGATTCTATACGCTGCATTTGGGACACATGATGATCAGTTAACTAACACTTTTAATATTTAGAAGTGAAACAACAGTTAACCCAACTATAGAATAATCTAAGGATAGATTTAATGAATCTAATATCCTTAACACATATATTGATTATCAAAACTTAGGTTTGATAATTACCACGTTATCATATTATTATTCTATACATGAGAACACAGGTGATCAAGGAAGAGATAACATGTGAATTGAGAATGGAAATCAATAGTTGTATTACAAGTAGTGTGGAGTTCTAGTGGTGTTGTGGTGGGATGTTGGCTAGGGCTTAGTTCCCTTACATATGCCCTATATATAAGCAACACTACTAGGATGATATAGTACTTGTGACTATAACTATTGAGGAGCCATTGGATGAACAAGTAAATCAGACAATCATACGAGTAACATATTATCATTGTGAATGTGCATGTGAATGAATCAAGGTTTTACATTAACTTACTTATGAACTCACCAACCTAGTGTTGACTTTGTTTAAATACATGTTTTCTCAGGTGACGAACAGGTGTAGAGACATACATGCAAGGTTTAAGCTAGAGGACTTTTAAAAGACCTAGCTTATTTTGTGTTGCATGCTTTTGGTGCCAAAACATTGAATCATCTTTTGTATATCTTGTACATATACAAGATATAGTTACATTGATTCTTTTGGTAGATTTACTTGATTAAATTATGAACGATACTGTGTAATTTAATCTTGTAATTCTATATCATGGATGTGTTAGCATTTCTCATTTTGATTATCATGTGCTATGTAACAATCTGATCATTTGATTATCATTCAAAGATATCGCGCCCCGGGAACCTTCCGCCCGACGGGAAAACCCGATCCGTTCCCGCCGGCCCGGGGTGTGACACTAAGGGCTGATTTCATGCCAATGGTATTCAACTCTTGAGTTGTCTTCACATTAACACATTTATGTTTATTAATTTATTGATTATATATATATATATATATTAATTTACGACTATTATATTATCAAACTAATCATGGACTTGATCACTGTACATTGTGGAAGGCAAAATTTTTTCTAAAGAATTCGCCATGATATATCTGATCCATGCAACTATGAAAATTCTTTGATATCTTCAAGTGATAAAAGACTTTAAACTGACTTATAGAAGAAATGATAATTTGGAAGTGATTGGTTACTTTGATTCTGACTTTGCGAAATGAAAAGATGACAATAAATCAACTTCGGGGTACATCTTTATGTTAGTAGGCGGAACGATTTCATGTAAGAGTCATAAACAACAGCTGACAGCAACCTCAGCAATGATGGTTGAATATGTTGCAATGCACAATGCAACATGTCATGGAATGTTGTTGAGAAACGTTATCGCCGGAGTCAAAGTCGTTAACTTTATCTTTAGACCATTTAAACTTTACTGTAATAACTCAGTTGCCATTAACTTTTCTATAATAACAGTTCAACCGGTGTTGGTTTATATCTTTATACAAGGTACTTGTTCATTCATAAACGAGTTGAGGAAAATAACCTTTGTATTGAGTATATAAGTACTAAAGCTTATGCTTGCAGATCTGATGAATAAAGGTCTCTCACCTAAAGCATTCCAAGAACATGTTTCAAGGATAGGCTTGTGTAAAGATCTTATAGCATAATTGTACTTATGATTAATAAAAGTTCCTCACTTATCTGATTTGTTTTTCCTTTAAATACGTTTTACGCGTGCCTAATGACATATAGACACTAATTAAACAAATCATTCATTAAAGGGCTCATTTGTAAAATTATACTAATTTTAAGTTTAAAATTTGTGCTAGAGCTAGTATGATTAATAGGAGTCTTGAGTTGAATACTGATTCAATAACTGTAGTTCTCTGTTATGATTACAATTTAGAACTAAAATAATAAGTATTATAAATTTACAGACTTATCTGATGCTTATAATAAATTATCACTTGGTAAAGTGAGAGAATATAAGATTAAATTATATAAATTTACTATGACACTCATGATAATTTATCTAAATGATCAATTTATTAACTATTTATTTAGATAGATAATTATTTAATGGACATAATTACCCTTACTATTATTAAGGCTTCTTATTTTGACTAATGTTAATATCACAATTCACGAATTCCTTGCTCTAGAATTTGTGACCTCTCTCAAGCCTCATCATCTAATTCCATACTCACCTTACACCCTAAACGGGAACCCGAACGCATCTGATGCATAAGGAATCATGTCAGGAAACAATGTTACGCATATTGGATTCATACGTTGTTACCCCCGGTTACTATTCAACAATTTTCCATAATATCAGAGTTGGTCCCAGCAAATTTTTCATTTTCAAAACCTCGTTTGACCTTCTTTATTTAATAATATTAAACAAAGTTTAACGCAAACGTAAACGTGTCACACATTTTACAATACTTATTTACATAAGTAAGTTTAAACCCAAAATTTCAAACTTTTGCAACAAGGTTTGTTCGTTCGATTCACAATCTGCCTCAATCCTTACAGCCAGGTCCATCATGTTTGACCTACAAACATCACACAATATTTCACATTAGTTCATAAGAACTAAGTAAGTAAACCCCATGGTTTCTCAACAACAAGATGTATAAATACATTTTTCACAATCAATATTCAAACTGAGTCATTTCTATTCGAATTGACTCTCACAATGTAAAAATATCACATTACCAATCATCAACTATTGCTCACAATAGTTTAATCAAAATTACACTATGGTGTTCACATTCCTGTACTTTCACCATAGCTATTTGTCAGCACCTCTGACTATTCACACATTTGTGACATCATAATTAATTTAAGTCTTGAGATGTTCACCCACCGGTACTTCCATCTAAGACAATTGCCAACACCTCTGGCTATCCACCATTGTGGAGTCATAATTAATTCAAGTCTTAAGATGTTCACCCATCGGTACTTCCATCTAAGACAATTGCCAGCACCTCTGGCTATCCACCATTGTGGAGTCATAAATAATTCAAGTCTTAAGATGTTCACCCACCGGTACTTCCATCTAAGACAATTGCCAGCACCTCTGGCTATCCACCATTGTGGAGTCATAAATAATTCAATCAAATTACTATGATGTTCACCTACCGGTACTTCCATCATAGAATTCCTACACTATTATTTACCAGGGTATTGGATTTATTATAGATTGTTGAACTTTTATTATTCAACATTCCCCTATTACCAATGCCATATTTATCATATCAATTATTCAACAACAAATTCAATATTTATTATGTGATGTCATAGTGGTGGGATTACTTACCTTGATCAGATAAGAGATTAACAACTGCAGGCTCTTTTCCTGCTCTATGACTAGTGGTTTGGCTTCCACAACCGCCACCTAGTTGCAAAATACATATACAACTAGTTTCAACACGTATAGCACATACAATCAAGTTCAACACACTTGACTGATTTGACTTCCTCAAAGTCAATTATCACAATTAATCATGTTTCATGCCTCTCTTAGGCATTTCATCAAATAATTGTTGTTCAATTATATTAGTTACGATCTTTAATCACTTTATTATTCAATTTTTATTTAAGATCATAACTTGTTAATAATTTTTAACATCAATTCATCATAATCATCATTTAACCCATGGATCATAATGCATAATTCATTTCAAAACCACAATTTACCCATCCTACTAGTTATTACATCATGATATGGGTTTCACAACAACCGGACATTATCCCGGCTTCAAAACGAAGATTTCACCGTCAAAATATCAAGTTCTTCGTTTCTAATAACCCCTAGTTATCAACTAGGCAATAATCAATACTCATAATCATAGTATTACAATCAAAACTAGATTTAATTCACAAAATATTAAACTAGTAGGATAAAACGAATCGTTACCCAATCGAACGGATATTCAATCGCAAAACAACGATCATATGTTGCAGATACGTTCCCTGGTACGATCCGTAGGCTTAAACGACTTCAAAATCAAGATTTGCAGCTCAAAATTTCGTTTGTGGGTGTTGAACTTCGAAAGAGAAGGTTTTAAAACCTTCTGGAACTGAAATCTGATCTTAAAACCAAGTTTTGCCGACTTAACACGCCAGGCGCATCGCCCCGGCCCGAAGTTTGGCCCGGGGCGTACCGCCCCACGCCTGTTTCGTCTAATTTTGATCTTATCTTGTTTTCGCGATTCCGGACAATCCGTAACTCCGTTTCGCGCACGGTTTTCGCCCACGTTCACCATTTTTCGCATACTATCAACCTATAATAATTAAAATCATCAAATCAACATGGATTTCTAGAACGATCACATGTGCTCTTGCCATTGATGACGTAATTCACATATTTTCAAATTACAACAATCACAATCGTTATTTTAACGATTATTTACAATACATTCATTATTAAAAACCGGTTGTTACATACGTTTTATCTAATCTCGTATTGTTTATTATCTTGTATACATGTTTAATGATTAATGATAAGAATCGATCAACGTCATTCTTTGCCATATAGAGTGTTATTATATGGTGTTCTTATTTGCATTTCTTCTCCTCAAGGTATATATATGGCGATCTTTATTTTTTTTATTGTTTTTTCGGAAAAAAAAAAGGTATCATTCTTTGGTCAATAAAACAATGACAGGCTGACGTCTCTTTTTATTAAAACTTCCCTGACATTACACTTGGGGAATCATTTTCCAAGAGAATTAGACATGATGATTTGAACTCCTATGTTAAAAAGAATCTTAATAACAAAAGTCAGGCATTATTTTATTTTTATCTTTTTTGGCATGTTTAATTATACCGTCGTTTAGGAGAAAACTCACATCGAAAAAACCTCTAACTCAACTTAAATCATTTTTTCTTTCCACATATGAGACTCAAACCTAACACATAAATGAATGGCATACTATGCGATGATAAACTCTTTCGTAAAAGTCAAGCATTGTTATTATCTAATGAATCATGTATTATAATCAAACAACTCCGTTGTTTTTGTGTTGGCTTTAGCATCTATATGACTATATGTCTATATACTTGGGTTTAAAATTCTGCAATCAATATCTTATTACCATGTATGATTGATGGAAAACGAAGTTTTTTAGAACCATGGTCTTGCTAAAAGTAGTTATTTACTTTTAGGATAAACGAAAATTCATCATTCACCGCAAAAAAAAGGACATTTAGCGGCGACAAAAATTACCACTAAAGATACCCAAAATCACCGCTAATGGCAATAGCGGCAAAAAATCGTCGCTGAATTCTATTACTGGATATATATGTTTGTTTGCATTTTAAAAGTACTAATAACGGGCTTCAAGTGGTTTTTAAAAGTGATCCAATCAATGAATCTATGTGACACCTAATTCAACATAGTCCAATTCTAAAAAATTTTGGTTTCACTTATTATCTTTTTTCCTTGCTCTCATCCAAATTATCATACTTTTTTTAATTATGTCTCGTGTATTACATTACAATAAGGTTGTAATTGTCAATTTTCGAGTCGAGCCAAGCTGAAATTTTTTCGAGCTAAAATTTCGAGCTCAAGCTTGTAAAAAATCTCAAGCCACGAGCCGGCTCGATTTTCTTTCTTATTTTATTTTCCATCACTTTACACATATATATTTAATATAGTATACATACAAGCATATACATATATTATATGTGTATTATGTTACAGGGTAAGAATCTATTGTTAACCCACCTTAATTGCGGTTACCTATTAACCCTGACAAAACCAACCCAAATCTTTGGAAAAAAAAAATTATGGCCTTTATTAAACATAAATAAGGGATTCTTTTTTTGTGTTTTTGCTAATTCACAAATGTTTAGAAAATAAAACAAGTGTAAGTTTGCGTTACACTGCAAGTACATATTTATTGTTACGGCACTTACACTGACGTAAGATCCTAAACGGTGATGAATTAGAAAAAATACAAAAAAAACCTCTATTTATATATAATAAAGGCTATGAAAAAAAATTTCAAAGATTTTGGTTAATTTTGCCAATGTTAATGGGCTGCCGCAATTAAGGTGGGTTATTATATAATCTCAATCCTTATATTACATATATATATACACACACACGCACAATAACACACACATATATAATATTTAATATAATATATGTATGTATGTATGTATGTATGTATGAGCTTGAGTGTGTAGTATAATATATATGTATGTGTATATGCATACACACACGCAGATATATATATATATATATATATATATATATATATATATTAAAAATTAAGCTGAGCCAATGAGTCGAGCCATGAACCGAGTCAACCCTGGGCTCGGGCTCGGCTTGTTTTAGACGAATTTTTTTAGTCGAGTTTTTTCAAGCCGAACTTTTTTCGAACTTGTTTCAATCGAGCCGCGAGCTTTTTAACAGATTGTACATTGATTTTACAAAAAAAATATATTAAATTGTTAGTGATGATGACATATATTAATTATATAATGATATTTTGAGTTAAAAAATGATTTAAATTACCTATAAATAAGTAGTTTAAGTTAAAAATAATAATAATAATAACATCACTTTAAACTTTCTCCTTTTAAAAATTTTGTTTCCTTAATTATCTTATTTAAGAACAACTATCTTTGAAAAAATTTCATTTTTCTTAAAATTATTCTTGTATAGGAACTCTGGTTTTTCGATTCATTTTATATAAAAAATTTCTTTTTAATTATTTTTTAGAACTCTTATTTCTTAAAAGTACCATTTTTAAATAATTTGCATTTTTATAAACTTTTGTTTGTAAAGAAAATTTTTGTATTTTATAAAAATTACATTTTACAAAAAAAAAATATGTTATTTAAAATATATTTTTTTATCTAAAATAAGTATAAATAATATTATTACTATATAATACAATTATTTAATGTGAAAGAAAATAAGAGAAAGATATTTTATATAAGAGAAAAACGTGCCTAAAAATACAACCATGTAATTCTAAAGATTTTTATTTATTAGGTATAAAAGAATAGATTTCTAACAGTTTTTTTAAGAATTTAGAGTTAAACTACATTTCATCCTTGTTTTGTAAACAAAAACAATTTTCCAAATGGATTTCTACCAAAAAATAAAATAGTTAGCAATCTTTTGTTTTAGTTATTAAAGGTTTTTTACTTCCTAAATATTTAATAACATTGTATTTTATTACGTTAGCTAGGTGTGAAATGTTCATGGTTCAATTGTACTTTATTATGTGATCCAAAAATTCCCACATCGATTTAATAGGCATACCCATTCCAATTCCAGCCTCTAATTGATACACTGGAGCTCCAAAAGAATGTATTCCATGGGTTGGGAGTAGACATGGGTTCACCTTACGTTTTAAGTTTTATGAAAAAAAAAAAAATCCTACTAAATCTCCGAAACACGGTGGTTCCGGTGAACCCGGTCGCAACTACTCGCAAGGCTATAAATCAACCCCTGGATGTGGTTTTCCACCGTGTTTACAACTACCTCAAATATGCCACAAATTGATGTGTAACTTGTAAACGTTATTGTTATGTGAATTTAATCATGTGGTTGTATAAGATATACCAATTCTGCATGAAGACACCAACATATACAAACTATAATATAGAATATATCATCATGAAAAAAAAAAAAGGAATGAAAAATCATGCTTCAGGGGTATTTTCGTCATTTGTTTGCTTATTCATACGGCTTCTCAGCTCTTCAAATGCCTTCATGCTCTCTGCATCAAACCCTCCTGCAAACTGTAAACAAGAACAACAGCATTAACTAACACAACTTGTAACTTGTATACCCTAAAATGACTTACTTTAAGTTTCAAGACATGTAGATCAAAGTTATAGATAGCCCGTTATAAGCAAACGGGCCGTTAGCGTTATACTTCTATTGTAGAATGTTAAATGGTTCGATTTGGGTTATGCTTCTCGTATAGGATGGTCACCCAAATTGAGTTAAAATGCACATAACCACAATATCATATTATTTTAAAATCTTAAATTACTATTGTAATAATATAGTTTTTTCTGTTGCACTTAAAAAATTAATTATTTATAAAATTAATCGAAGCAAATGCTAAAAACTGTTTTTGGGTCAGGTCAGCCCAATACTCTAAAGTTTCCTGTTTGGCCAGACCAATGAAGTCTTATAACAAGTACGGGAGATGCGACCGCAAAACGCTCATTTTTTAAGGGGGCCTAATTTTAAAAAAAAAAATTGTATATATTGTCTATATATTAATTTATTTTACAACAAATACATATAATTTACATTCCAATTTTTTAAATATATTTAACCCAGTTACGAATTTTATAAAAGCTAAAAGTAGACTTTTTTTTTTAAACATTTAACCCAATAACTCATTACAACTTAAAATTTAGGTAAAAAACAAATTAACTCACTTCATATTTAGTTACAAACTAATTATCAAACACACACATAGGATCCATTTTTAGCATTCGCATATGACACCTTATCACTCAGAGACGGCCCTAAACCGGACCGTCTATTTTGTCAAGCTTGGAGAGTGAAAATTTACCTGATGAACACGAAAAGCAAAACGCACGCCCTGAAGCACCAAAAACTCTCTGTTTGGTTCTTTTTCAGGTCCATCCAATGCATCAAGTTCTGAAGCAACCCGCTTCATGTATTTCCTAGCCAATTGTACAGACGCCAGCTTGATCTGCAGATAACAAATGTTTATTATGTTTACATTTTCGAACACGCGATCAAATCGAAATTCTGAGTTAAGATAACCATACCTTGCCTACAACACCTGAATCTTGTAACCAGTTGACTGGGATACCAAATTCTTTATATCTTGACATAGCCATGTCCCTTGTTCGCAGCAACGCGTATACACTGTTCTCCACCCTGAATATTAACCAGATTTTAGATCTTAATGATTGTAAGAATTTAAAAAAATTAAAAAAGTGACAGATTTATCAATTATAATTAAAAATTTAGAGTGTTTCTAATGCTTACTTCTCTAGCAACTTGTACATTTTCTTCAAAGCAACTTCACAAGACAGATTGGGATCATCAACAAAATTAGTTACTTGTGATTCAAGTTTCATCAAGTCTTGATATTCAAAGGCTGCTTCTCTCAATGCATCAGCTTTCCCTTCTGGCCAATCAAAGTGCTTCAAGACTGCCCTCTCATCAACCTTTCAAAACAGATAAACATATCATTTCATATTATAATTCATGTAACTACAAAATAATACAATATTTATGCAGAATAACATGTTATACCAAGAATGAGAGTTCTTCATCTAGCCAGTTTACAAAGGCCAGTAAATCTTCAATGTCTGTAAATGAAGCAGCGCGGACTTCAGAAGCAAGCGACTCGACAAAATCACCTTGATTTTCCACATCAGCTTTTACCTGAAAAAATTTGTTTTTTAGCACCATTTTAATATCAACAACCAAACCCAGTAAACCCCACTCGTAATTTAGCACCATTTGTGATAAAAATGAATTAAAGATTATAATCTTGAGACATACAGCCAACAGGAAAGTTGATCGGTTCTCAATCTCTCCAATCATGTTACTCCTTGCATCTGCTGTGTTAGATGTAATATTGGATAGAACAGATGCATCCTTCTTTGCTTCGCGTTTCATCAAGCTCTGATAAAATTCAACCACCTCTGGAGCCCTGTGAACTTTATCACCACTACCAGCTCCTCTACCCAGGCTTCCTGGTGGAGGAGGTGGTGGGGGTGGTCCGCCAAGTGGAGGTGGTGGAGGTGGACCTCCAGGAAGTGGAGGAGGAGGAGGAGGTCCACCGCCAGCTATCACTGGGTTAGCAGTGGTAGCCGGAGCGCCACCTGTCCGCCTAGGAGGAGGACGTGCCGTCCTAGGTGGCCTCTTTTCAATTTCAGCAAATTGCATCTTACTCACTGCTGAAGAACCAACTGAATTTCCATCAGTAGACTGATTAGCTGAAGCATCAGGGGTTATTGATACTCTTTCCTTAACTTGAGCTAGTTTTGGAGGCAAACTAACTGTCTTACTGTTAACTGGTGGTTTGTAACCTGAAGTATCACCAAACCGAATTGCTCTAGCTTGATTTGCTTTTTCTTTAATTTTCTTTTCGCGTTCTAAGGCGAGCTTATGACGATCTTTATATGCAGGGTACTTCTCATCTAACACACCTTCAACCGATCTAGACATTAACTGAAAAGATGAAGCAACATTGTTCATATCAGAAGAATCTGGGGATTCTTGATCACCCTCCCCAAACGTAGTGATGGCTACAGACTCACCCGCGTTTCTTAACATAAGAGCTTCTAAAGGACCTCTCGGTTTATGGCTAACCCGAGGGGACCCACCTGCAAATGATCTTGCAGGTGAAGTAAGAGCGCTAGATTGAGAATCATCTTTGCTTTTACCCCATTTCTTAAGTTTTTGAATCAAACTCGGTTTTTTACTAACACTACTG
The DNA here is from genome assembly GCA_009363875.1 of Mikania micrantha. Lineage (NCBI taxonomy): Eukaryota > Viridiplantae > Streptophyta > Magnoliopsida > Asterales > Asteraceae > Mikania > Mikania micrantha. The sequence continues at coordinate 52,580,472 of CM018698.1, read as the reverse complement.
TATCGACTTATGGAACTATCGATCGAAGCAGTGTCAAAATCCTCACTTCCGGGTGATGACGGGTGTGAAAAGTTGCTCTCGAGGTCGGTGTCACCTTGGCCTCGTTCAGAACCAGCATACTCTAGCATTAACTGTTTGGCTTTTTCTTGGGATCTTGGGCTCAAGTTTTTGTTCAGGTCACGAGCCGATGTTTTCCCGGATGGTGTCTCATAGTTTCGAAGCTCGAAACGTAGACACGCATTGACCCAACGAAGGTAAACCAGCTCCTCAACTTCACTAAAACGGTTCATCTGCAGACCTTCTACTTGCTTCAAGAGATCTTCATTTGTGTGCTTTAACTTGTTCACCTCTTCTCTAACTCTAGCCACCATTTCAGTCTGTAACACCATGAAAACACATTATGATGATTCAAAACTTGGTTTAAAAATGTGTGAGGCTTTATGACCCGAAATTTTAACAATTTTGACCCAAAATTATATGAGCCGGAGCGTCTCATATCTAAGGTGCGCCATTTATAGCCAAAATTTATTGACATTAACCTATCAAATATTTATAAAAATAAAAAATTTTACCTCAGTAGTACTAGATAATGTCGCGATTCGGGACTCAGCTGCATCAAGTTTAATAACCAACTCTCTCTTTTCATGCTGAAGCTCTCTGTTCTTCCTCTTGAGCTCCACAACTTCAACTTCTAATTCCTTCAAAGTTTTCAGCTTTTTATCAATATCAACATCTTTCTTGAATGCATCTTGTTCTTTTGTTTGAAGGATTCCAACTTGTTGTTTCAATAAAAGCAGCTGCCCTTTGGTCTGATTTGCTTCAAGTTGAAACTGTCTTTGAAGCTCCTTGATCTTATTCCTGGCTGATTCCAGCTCCTTCTTGTAAGCAGCTCCTTGATGAACTTCTTCTTGCAGCTTCTTTCTTTCAGTTTGTAAAGAACTGATTGTAATGTTCAACATATCAATTTCAACTGTTTTGATCTTAACTTGTCTTTGTAATTCAACAATATCAGATTCTTGTTCTTTCAATCCATAGTATTCAAGCAGCTCGCCTTCGAGTTTGACTTCTCGTTCTTCAAGTTCTTTGACCAGATTTCTTAATCGTTCAAGCTCGTTTTCATTGTTAGCCATCTCAGCTTCATACACCCGATCTTTCTCGTATGGAATATCGATTTCACCAGATAAAAGATCTGCAAATTCTGGTAGAATGTCATCTTCAAAATCAGGAGTGTTTGGCTGCACATTGATCAACCCACTGATCAGTTTAACCTCTTCTTTTTCCTCTTCCTCTTCATCATTCCCTGAGCTCCAATTTCAATACATAACATCAGAATTCATATTATAAAAGGAAAAAAAAGATATAAAATTCTCAAAATTCAATATAAAATACATAATTTGCCATTCAAAAGAGCAAGAAAAACCTCTAGATTCGATTACAGAAGCTGATGGAGGTCGTTTGACATTAACCTGCTTTACTGCATAAGCTGCAATTGAAGCAGCAACCAGAAAGCCTAACCTGACAATCATGTAGATATTGTGAACAGAAAACTATTTGATTTCCAATCATTAATCAGCCCAATATTCCTCCAAAATCTGGAAGATGTTTCAACCAGCATCCCAAGACTCCATGATTAACCATTCAAAGCATCGACGCAGCACAGATGAAACACAACACAACTAACACTCAACGACGCGTTTCTGCAAAAGATAAGAAGCAGAATAATGCTACTTCAGAATCTTTACAAGAATAATTTAGCAAACTTTGAGGAGCAATATCAGTGGTATAAGTACACCAGCCACAGATATCTAGTGGTCATGCTCTATGTAAAATGGGTATCTGTTTTTGTTCTGATAAGTACAATGTGTAGAGCCAATGAATTTACAAGCCAAAAGCGACTTCAATGACTGTAACTTTGGCAAATTTAAGTTTTGCTCTATTTTTACCTGATATATAGTTTTGGAAATCAGTTAAGAATTTAACTGATGATGCCAGTTGTCTTGCTGTTACCGGTTGACAATTAATACGGGTCCATATCACAGCTAACTAGATCACTTTTGTCCACACAAATTATACGGTTCTTGAACCTTGCATGCTGTTATCTTGATAACCATGGATGAAAAAACATCAAACAATAACAACTGTTAAATAAAAAACCAATCTTTATTAAAAAAATTTTATTTTTTGTCTTAATTGAGGTGGGTCCCTCTTCATAAGACAAGTGCAAAATATGGTTCTTTATTTTTTATTAGGTAGATGGATGAGAAAAGAGAAGTTAATAAAAGAAAGGTAAAGATTGTTCTTGCTTTAATGGATTTATGCATTTGGCATGGTAATCATAAAAGAGAATAAAACAAAATCTTATCTGTGACTATGGAAACAAGCCTTTATGGCCACATATTGGCCACTTTTGGTGTTTTTGAGAATTAACATATTAAATATTTGGATTATTGGCTGCTCTATCCTCAAAAAAAATACAATCTTTGACTTCATAAATTACATAAATAAAAGTCTTTAAATAATTATTAAATACCTTAAGTACCCCTTGATAACACAGCTTAAAAGAGTTGAGGAACACACTCAATCTCATATGTATGTTCCTAAATTCTGAGTAATAGAAATAATTATAAAAATCCAAAAGATAATCATTTTCAAGTAGAAAAATGCTGCATTCAATTACAAAGAAAAAACTATTTCAAAATTTATATTTATAGAATTGAGTTAATTGTAATAATCCAACTAACTCCGTCAAGATCAACTCATTTCATGACTTTTAATATACATGTACAAGATTATCTTCTTTTATGTGTTTATACAAAATCATTTTCATTTAAAATCTTACACCAGGCAAGTTGTCATCACAGTAAATAAATATTTACAGTATAATACAAACTTTAATTTGTTTTAAATCCTAAACGCTTGTGAATTAGCATATACACATATAAGAAGATAGTCTTCTACATATATAATAAAAGTCATGAAAAAAAAACAAAGATTCGGTTGATTTTGTCTGAGCTAGTTGGGTTCTCATAATTAAGATGGATTAACATCGCAGTGATTGTGTGTTACGTGTGTATGTATAGATAATCATGGCCATGGTAGGGTTACAATGAAAAGAAATATGCCCCAATGGTAGTTACAAGTTACAACCCGTCCTTTCATACTAATTAACTAATAAACTAGGAATGATGCTTAAACCGACTTTTAAACCAACTAATAAATATATATATGCAAGGTGTTGAGCCCTGATCAGTTATTAAAGGTAAAAGACTTGTTATTGACTCTGTTGACTTTGACTTAACCGAAGATGAAAATAAGAGTAAACTAAATTTTTTAGTTTAGGGGTGAATAATTTTAATAAAATTTATTGCCGCTACGTGCCAAGAGCCTGAAGTCTGGACCATCATTGTATGGGCTCATTGTGATTGCATAAAGACAAGGAATCTACTGGTCTGGTTATGGAAAGACCTTACATTCTTTGGGCTCTTATCATTTGAAGATGAGTCTAAGGAGAAACCAACCACAGATTCTCTACTAAATTTAAGAAACGTGAATTGTCATTTGAGGATGACACGTGGGACAGGCCCACATGGTAGAGGCATTGCCTCCTACAAAGGAGTTCCTGGGGTCAAACCCAAGCAAGGGAAAATATGTTGGGAGTATGGTTGTAAAATCGTTTGTCGCTGGTCGGGCGGTAGGTGCCAGGTAGGGACTAGGAATTAATCGGATTGGAAAATTTATATATAATTTTTCAAAATTATATATATACATCCAAATTTCCAGTATAAAATTACTAATCTATGCATACCCTTCGTCCAATCAACCACCCACCCCCACCATCACCCATAGCCACCGCCGTCGCCGAGTGTCGTAATCCACCACCCACATGGTTCTAAAAATAAGGATGTCACAACAATAAACTAAACCACATATTTAAAAAAAGAAAACAACTTATTTATTTATTGGTTTTTCCTATTATAAAACTTAACCCAAACATTTTTTTAAAAAACTCGTTTTGGAAAAATCATAAGTAAATAAACACTTTAAAAAAACATTTTTCTAATTAAATAAACAATCCCCAACACTCCCTTAGTTTCTCTCTTGTTTCTTTCAATTCACTTGTTAAAAAAAACTGGGGTTAAGCAGATGCTTTACAGATATTTTCTTTTTCAAATGAATAATTACAGATTATTAATATGATAAAAAGGTTTTAGCTCAAAATCTATAGCAACTCACATCCTGCATGGATATGTTCACGATGATGTGTACATATTCTTAAACAATTTCCGTCCAATTAAGCTCAAAACGCATTAGCGTTCAGAATTAAACCCTAATTTCGCAAGATCAGTTCCTTTATAACAAGTTGACAGAATAAATTGTCAAATTTGGTATTTAAAAATACATGAAATTTTGACGCAGTTAGTGGTGGGGATTCGAGATTACCTTTTGCAAGAAGAATGTTAAGTTGCAGATTCTTCGTTTGGAAGATGAAAACATGAATTTGAGCTTGATTTTGGTTCTGAGAGAGCAGAGAGGCACTTTTTATTAATGGCGGGAATTGATTTTCAAAGCCCTTTATTTTCTTTTTCCATCAAAAGAAAAAGTGTAGCGAAAACAATTCAATTCACATCATTTAGTTGCATGATATTGTAATAAAAATTTTCTTAAATCTTTCATTTTGATAACAAATGCTTATCAGGGCTATAAACGAATCAAACGTTTAGCGAACAATTCGTAAATTATTTGACTGTAAATTTATTTATATTCGTTTGTTTAATAAATAAACAAATACAAACAAGAAATTTCGTTCGTTTGGTTAATAAACGAACATGAACAGAGGCCGTTTTCGTTCATTTGTGCTCGTGACCATTCACCAATATATCTATTTATGTTCATTTAATGTATTTATTCATAAAATGTGTTGCATATTCTTATTTTTTTAGTTTTAGTCTAATATCATAATATTTAAGCTAATTTTAGTTTGATATCATAATATTTAACTTTATATACATGATTATCTCTAATGTTAGAGATTACGAATATTGATTTTTATTGTTTAAATAACAGGTGTTCATTTGTATTTGTGAACCGTTCGTAAACAAATTCAATTCCTTGATGAACAAACACGAACAAGAACTTTCATTCAGTTAGCTTTCATCAACCATTCACAAACAATAAAAATTTAAACAAACAAACACAAACAAAGGCTCGTTTGGTTTGATAACAGACCTATTATCAACCTATCATTCTTTATAAGAAGTTTAATTTTTAATACGGTTATAATTGTTATCTTTTAATTATTTTAGTTGAATTTGACTGTATGAATTTCATTTATTTTGGTCTTCAGCCAACCCAACACATTTTTAGATAATTCCAACAAATTCAAAAATGATCTATATATATATTTGACTCAACTCCTCTCAATCCATATGAACTCGCATAAAACTAAAGGGAAACCCTTCCAATAAAAAAAAAAACAAATTAACCAACTAAATCCTTACATGACTGTTGACTGATCTAGCTAGTTTGCCTCATATGCTCACCAAGCTGCCACAAGCTCGAGCCTGTTAAACAATCAAGTAGGCTCGGTTAACCGATCCATGGCTAACTTGTTTCGTCCATACCTATACCTCGAATAAACGTAATACCACAACAGTTAAATGAAAACAATGTTGAAAACCGCCATTGCACCCCCAACACATGCCCAAGATCTCCACAAGAAACCTCTTTTACTGTTGCTTACAATACAGTTTCCCAGGGCACCCACCATCCTGAAACTACTTATTTTGTGTGACTTCAAAGCATAACATTCTAATTGTATGCATCAAGCATGAATCGATCGACCAATTTGGCTTCACGAAAACTGGCTCAAGAACGACTACCCCATTTCCACCTGCGGCCAACTTCTTCAAGAACCTTAGTCCGAGCTTGACCCTTTCTTGCTTCGTCCTCTATCCAAGATCTGCAAAATGAGTTGATTGTGTTGGTGCATCAAAACATGTAATTGTTACAGGTTGGATTGACCTGAAATTCATCTGTCTAAGGTTTGAAGGTTTTAATAAATAATTAACTGGTCAAGTATGATTGCAAACATTGATAACATGATTTATGAGTTATTATCAAATTAGAATGCACTTTTTGCAAAACTATTGACCTTGACACCTACCCATTTAATTTTGCCAGACTTGTACTTACCCAAACCCAAATAATATTTGCTTAGAACTACCATTTTAGACTTTAACCTAATTGAACCAAACATGTTCCGAGTTTTTTGACCCATTAGCTGACCTGACCCGACCATTTTTTCAGGCTTAGGAAAAACCAACAGTACTTTTATTACACATGGCAAAATGGGCGGGTTGGGTCAGGTTGAGTAACGGGTTAGAACGAGTTCGGGATAGGATGAGTGCGGGTCAAAATGGGTTTTAAGCAAAATCAGTTCAAGTCAGAATGGGTTTTAAAGAAATAGTCCATTCTGATATTTTTTAGCGATTTTCTCATCAAATATGTTATTAATCAATCTTAAATGTTTGAATCTATTGCATTCGCATAGTTTTTAGGTTATGCGTCTTGACCCGTATTGTGTAATAGTGTTACCCATCTCAACCCATTCCATATTATGATATTACCAATTTCAACCCATTATACCACAATTGTTTACCCAAACCAACTCATTTCTTTTGATTTGGGTGAAATTTGTCACCTCTAATTTTTAGGTTTACCAAACTTAGGGGCCGTTTGGTTGAGTCTGAATCATTAAGTGCTGAATGGTTAAGTGCTGACTGTTTGGTTGCACATCTTAATGAGAATGGAAAAAAAACAAAAAAAAAACCTTTTTTTAAACCTAGCCGGTCAAGCGACACCCCACAGCCCGCACCCATCACCTCCGGCCAGCTCCTCCGCACCACCGCCATCCACCGCTGCTGGTCGAAACCTCACCATCGGTCGTCGAAACCTCACCATCAGTCGCAGAACCCTGCCGTCATCACCATCGATCGCCATCAGTCAAACCCATCACCTCTGCAGCACCTCCGCCCAGCTCCTCCGCAACACCGCCATCCACCGCTGCCGGTCGAACCCTCACCATTGGTCTACGAACCCTTACCATCAGTCGCAGAACCCTGCCGTCATCACCATCGATCGCCATCAGTCGAGCCCTTCGGTCGTCAAACCCTTACCATCAGTTGCAGAAACCCTAGGTCGTCGAACCCTCGCCGTCGCAGAACTAGTGATGGTGGTCGTCGATTATTCAGTGGGTGGTGGTTGTCGCCGGGGGTGGGTTGGGGATGCGACGGGAGAAGGGAAAAGTTCAGAATAGGGTTTTCAAATGAAGGGGAAATGAGGACCCCTCGTGTTTTTTTTCCTCCATTCAGACTTGTTTTCAAATCTGAACCATTCAGACCCCCATTCAGATGGTATTTTTCGTTCAAACGTCCCAACCAAACGGTCTGAATTTGAATGGTTCAGATTCAGACTCATTCAGATCCATTCAGACCCTACCAAACAACCCCTTAGACAGTTAGACCCATGAAAAGCAGAAGCGGGTCAGAAATTTGCCATTTGTACCTGAGTATACGAAGGGCTTCTAATTCAGCCTCAAGTATCAACCTTGAATCAAGAATTTTTTCATATTTGACTTCTAATTCACCAACAGTAGTATGAATTTTCTGTTGCTCATTCACATAATCAGCACGCTCATACGCAAGTCTTTGGTTCATTTCATCTACTTCTTCCTTCAAGCTATAAAGTAGCTGCTTTTGACAGTCTAAAGCTGCTTTCTCCTTCACATAATTACCAACAATATTATCTTGATTATTCTTTTGATGTTCCAAATCTTTTAATACATCCAAATAAGCCGCTTTGATCTCCAAAAAGCGATTTCTTTCATCCGCTATTTTATTCTCCCAAAATCTCTGTATCTCACCTAGGCATGAACGAAAAACTGAATAACCAAACTGACACTGAATAACAGACAAAACTGCACCGAAATAGCCGAACCAAACGAATAACTAACAGTAATAATTTTTTTTCATTGAAAACCGAAAATTTGAACCGTCCCAAACCAAACTTGTCAACCAAACCCCCCATTGCAAACTAGTTATTTATTTTTCCTTCAATATCAATGCATATATCTGATTAACAAAAAATATAGGCCTAAATTCATTATTTTGGGCCAATTGTTTTCAAGGTTGAACATACAAGCCAAAATATAAAACCAAAAAATGACCCATAATTGAAATGAACCTATATGTAAGACCGAAACCAATGGTTTCCATTCACTGCAAAAACAAACATTTTTTCATCGAGTCCAAGCAGAGACCAAAAAAGATTCTCTTTAAGCAAACCAGCCTATGCCTTTGAGCTTGATCATAGACCCTCAATGTTATCGCGGAATGATTGGGCATAAAGCGTTTCAATTGCATTCATAAAGAATTTATTTGACTTTGGTTCATTTTAAACCCAAATCGTTCCACTCGGAATGATTGGGCGTAAAGCGTCTCGGTTGCGTATCTTAAGGAATTTATTCAGCAATGATTCATTTTAAACCCAAAACGATCCATACTAGCCCCAAATCTCACCTCTCTCAAGAATTTCAGATTTAATTTCTTTCTTTGCAAGTTCACGTGAACAATTCTCAGCTTCAAGCTTTGAGAATTCATGAAGAATTGATTTGGTTATTCTTCCACTCGTGAGTGCCACCGCAGCTTGGGCCATGGTGCAAGGTTTATCGGGCTGAAATCGCTTGATCTGACCTGGTTTATACAGCCTGGTATGTTAAATTACTATATAGCCCATGGGTGTGTGACTTATGTAAAGCTAAAAGAAATGGATTATAACCGAAAACTTTTCTTGTTATGCTTTTGTCGGTAGTCAGCATGTCCATAAAAAGCACTTCCAAGACATCTGATTTTAGCTCGCTTGCATCCAGAAAGGCTATTTTGTTCCTTAATATCTGGACTGTAAAAATGTCAGTACACACCCATTTTGCCACCAATATCAATCATAATAAATCAAGAAAAATAGTATAAGATTTGGAAGAAAGAAATTTCGTTTATTTCTACCTCTTCATTCAATCCTGGCATAACTTGATACTCTAACTTGGCTCTCCAACCAATAAGATCTTTACGTGATATCAACCTAGAAACCAAATTATGTGTGAAAAATAACAGTTAAAAAACTGCAAATTTGATGTAGTGCGTTAAACATATACCTCTCGGGTGAAAAGTTTATACATTCAGCGCTCTTTGGAGTATCCAAATCAGAAGTTAAGTTTCTACAGGAGAGTTTGCTCAAAATAACACCAGCCTCGGCCAGGGCTAATGTACATATATTCAGCACAAGATGCACATCTTTAATATATCAAAGAAAAAAGGCGTATAATAAAGATGACAAATTCATCCTATTTACTAACAGGTTTATTCAGGTTATATTTTACTTCTAGATGATAAAATAAAAGGATAGCTAAAAGGAAACAGTTGAAACGGGTTGGAAGTCGAATGAAATGTGTTTCCAAATTCCAATGCATAAAACCTCCTAAATCAATTATTCATGGAATCATAATATAATTATTTTCTAAATTGGAAAACTTATGGATGAGAATGTTTTGTGTCAACCCAACCCAACACGTAGCCCATTTTGACCCGTTACCCAACCTGCCAATTTGCCACATATATTGTATAATATCAGATTATCAGCAACCTGCAACATCAATAACAATCTTACATTGAATGTATTCAAAGTCGGGATCTTCACTACATATGTCATCAAAAGCGTTAATAGTAGATCCAGCAAGTGTGACAGATGGAAGGATCCTATTTCTTGGATTTCTGAAACCTCAAAAAATTCTTAGTATTATACATCTGCAATTATCTTATTATAATAATAATAATAATAATAATAATAATAATAATTAAGCCGAAATTCGGAATGCATGCACAAGTTGCAACCTTTCAAGTCTGGAATTAACTAGAATCAACCATCTTGCATATTCTCTCCTAGTACACAATTCATCTGCCTTGACTTCATCTTCAATAATCTGTATACCTTAAGGTTTTTAGATGTTTATAAAAGCAAATTACCCTACCATTCATTGATTTTTAGATGGTTAACTTGGGCCATAGACAAAAGATGTAGTCTTTCACAATCAACATGTGACAAACAGACTAACCTAGTCAATAGACAAAAGTGTCCATTACACGAAAATTATTTAGTATTTCAATGAAACTATTTCATTTATATGGTTTAACTAATCCAATATCAATTGGTTGATTTAAATCAAATACTGTGTAGCAATTATAATATTAAAATGAGTTTTTTTATTCATACAATTTACAAATAATTAGGGATGTTCATGGTTCTGTTTGGACGGTTTCCAAGAAAATTTTGAACCAAACCAGTAGCTGCAATTTCAAAAAATGACAACCCAAACCGGACAAGTAAGTTGGGAATCATCTCGGCAATTTACTCATTCAAGAATGAAGAATTATACACACAAACATATATGCGGTGGTTCGCTTTATACGGATTAGTTAAAGACGCAAAACGTAAACCAAGCCAAACCAAACCAGTCAGATTTTCAAAACGCAAACAATAAACCAAATAATCAAGTTTTAAAATCAACAAAAATGACCAAATTAATTAGGTCTGGTTTGGTTTAGAAGATTTATGAACGCCCATACCAATAATGATATTTAACTACAATTAGCAACAGTCCCACGTAAGTTTATTAGTTTTATTTTTTCAATACATAAAAATAACAGCAATAAACTAGTTTGGTTTTAAAACAATAAACTAGCAATTATCAGTGTAAATAGGTAATCTTATCATAAACTTAAGCACAAAATATGACTTGCAACACAATACCTTCAGATTCTTCAACCAAAATAGAGCCTCCTGCTGAGTAGCATCTGCAGAAACTGGGATTACAACTCTTCCAGCCTTTCCTTCTTCCCACTTACCACGACCAGTTACTGTAAAAATTAAAATAGTAAGCAAACATAAATCCCACAACAATAACACCATGAAATTATGAATTGTCCAAGAACTTAAAACCACGTTCTTCACATTAATAAACACAATTTGGTAGAACAATAAAAATACCTTCTTTAGCAATTACATCAACTTCTTCATCAACATTTTCCATTAATGGCTCATCAAAAACTTCATCCACCTTTGATGTATGTTCAGTACCCAATGATTTATCATCAATGGAAACATGAAACGGGCTGATAAATCGCAAAACAAAACCTGAAATGAAATCAAAACAAGATTCCAAGCAAAGCCTGTTTTCAAAACATTGATTTGCATAATAGCTACAAACACAATCCTCCAATTACAAAAGGTAAAAGATATCAGAAATGGTAGAGATTTACCCTTTCTTGATAGAGTAAAATGAGCAAACACAGCAAGTAAAGCCACAATGGAGGTCCCAATACCAAACAAAAATAGCTTAGGCAACCCTGGTTCATACAAAAGAACTACACATCTGTTAATCTGATGATATGGAGTTGATCCAAGAGTTAGCCCACTCTTATGTGGACCAGCTACACAAGAGAAAACAGGGTAGAAAAGGCAAATCATAGACTAAGAGTGGAGTTATGGGGCCTATAAGCGTCCGGGCTTGACTAGCCGGATCATGTGGCAGACAGATAGAGGCAGTTTGAGCCAGCTGTCTGACACAAATTCCATCATTCAGGGCTCCAAATTCAACATTGAATATCTTCCCCCAATTTTAGCCTACTCAATTGTTCTAAGCCTTCTATTCTTTTAGCATAAAAAACATTTAAAATCACTTTAATGGTTTATCTCTGTCTTTAATTTCACAAATTAGTTGTCAGTTGTCAATTTCAGATATTTGACAATAACTGTCAAATTTCTAATTTCCTTAATAAAAAGGATCACAATGCAATGTCTTTCTTATCTGTAACTAAAGATTAAGTAGTTTTTGTGACGCATCATAATTCAATAAGCTAAACTTTTCTTATTTCATCCTTCATATTTTATTTATTTAATATTTAATATTTCCCTTATCCGACATTGATTTGTTATTACACCCTTTACTATTTAATAGTTTCTTTATTTATATGTAACACAGTTTTTAACCTAATTCAATTATATACCAATTTCTTTCAAAACCTCTTTGCATTTTCGTTCTTCCTCTTTGCATCCTCTGTAAACATGGAACCACATTTTGTATCCATGTTGTTTCTTATTTTGTAACTTGTAAACTTCAATGCAGTGATCAAATTGCCGCAAAACAGTACAAAATCCATAAATCATAAATTTCTGCAATAGGGATTACAGAACATTGAACTTTTTAGAGTTTCAAAAGCATACCTCCTGTCTGTTTTCTGGGAACAACAGTTTCTTCCACAATCGCCCAACCATTGTAATCTTCAACATCCCGTCGATCAGAAGAAACCCATGACAGTTCGAGGTTATCTCGAGCAATTGATGCCGATAAAGAATTCAATTTTCGACTTCTAGGGTTTGTGGGTCTGAAATTACGATCATTGGTCAGAATTCGAAATGGGTATGAAAATGTTAGAAACTGACGATTTCTACTAGGGATGTGAAGAGGAAAGAAGGTTGATGTGGAGGATGAAGAACACATTCGACTCCTCTAATGGTGTAAATTTTGCAGACGAATTTGGGGTTTCTTGGATCAGAAGATTGAAGAAATCAAACGGGATGTGCTTCAATTTTACTATTATTTATATTTATAAAGTTCATGTAAGGAATAGTACCAGTGCTCCAAAATCCGCTTCATCCAGCTTTAAAATTAATAAATAAACATATTAACTAAATAAATATATTTTTTTTCCAATAAATTAAAACAAACTAGTGTTTAGGACCCTGCGCGTTGCGCCAGGTCCGATATACTGTACCGATATATCTTAAATATAAAATTCAAATAACAAATATACTTACAAAACATGTCATGACGACAGTCACTCTGACAACATTAAACCCTAAAACCTGTCATGTTACAAAAATGACAATTGGAGTGACAACATTAAACCTAAAACCTGTCATGTTACGAAAATTAACAATTGGAAGTATTCGTGTAATTCAGCTTTTTATGAACAAAGAGAAACAAAATCAAAGGCGTAACGTAGATAATTCAGGGATGAATTTTTTGAAAAGATTTGTATTGCTGCTAGATATGGAGCTTAATACTGATAATAGTTTCATCTTAGTCATCGAAGACGATGAATGAAATTCCAGCGCCATGAGCACCTCATTCATCGAAACAATTCCGTAAATCTCCCAACGTGAAGAACTCAACAATCTCTCTCTCTCCCATGGATGCCATAGCCATTAACCTTTCTAATCTCACTCTACAAACCAAAATAAACAATTTAATCGAAATGGGATTTCCAAATTTGATCAGATTAATGAAACATGCAGATGAAAAATTAATATACCTGGGGAGAAACTGAGAAGGGACAATAGGGGTTATGAAATCCAGAAAGCTTCAAAGGTTTGCTGATTTGGATTTCATCAATCATACGTTTGAAACCATTTCTATAGAAAGAAAGTATGGGCAAGGGAAACATTTATATACATATAGGTATCCAATGAAATATTTCAACTTTTAGATAAAATGTGCAATAGATACTTCAAGTCAGAAACCCCAAAATCAAAATGCACAAAAACAACATTTTAACTAAGACAGAAAAATATCATGGTATCTGGGAAACATTTATATGCATATAGGCATCCAACGGATTTCAACTTTCAGAATTTAGATTAATCTCGTAATAGATACTTCAAGTCTGAAACTGCAAAATCAAATGTTAAAGGTGAAAACATTTATAGAACTTCTAAACTCTTAGAAAATGTTTAAGTAACGGACATTGACTTTTATGACTAAACAAAGCACTGAGCTAGGCAGTTGACAGATGATGATCAAACAAATGATGTAAACATAAGAACAACAGGAACAAACATCTTCAAATGCAACTAAACAATGCAATCATAATCGAGGCAAAGCTAATTATCTAACAGTGATAGGTGAACCAACTTCCAGCATTAACTTTGATGGCAGAAAACCTGACTCTTAAAGGGCAAACAAAAAGGCAAGTATGTAAAAGAGTAGCCATACTTGAACATATTAAGTTACTTCCAAACAATCATGATTTATACACATCTGGGTTTAATAGATGGACACAGCAAATATTCAATCTTATTAGAGTACTCATCCTATTATACAATTACAATATTATAGCTTAATATAAAGCTATAAAACATAAACTTGTAAGAATCATGTTATTTTTAAAGTAAGTGTTCACTTTTAGTTCTTATAATTTATTTATGTAACATTTGTATACATTGTGAAATAATATATCAACATGTTTAAACTATAAGAAAACATCAACATGAACAAAAATCTCATAGTGATTTAATGGAGTGAGCATGTACCTTTTAACATTCGCTTTGTTCAAACAACTTTCAAATGACAATCATATAACTTTACAAATTTCATTTAAATCTTCAAACCTAATTTAAATCATCATTCAAATTACTCTTGATTGGCAATCAAGAAACACAGCAAACAGTATTTACAAATTTCATTTAAATCTTCAAACCTAATTTAAATCATCATTCAAATTACTCTTGATTGGCAATCAAGAAACACAGCAAACAGTAAGTAACTATGCACCAAAACTACATGAGTAGGTGACAAAATCTCTAGAAATACACAGTATTTAATAAACATAGCAGTTAGTTTCAACTATATCCCAAAATGGTTTCACCAAAGGGGGTTTAAAAGGTAATTGTGAGGCGGTTTAAAAGGTAATGGACTCACCAGAACCTAACTACTGATGTCATCATCGCCATCAACAAAACTGAACAACAATGAACTAATAATCAACACTAAATGTCCCAACCAAAATGATACATTTGAGAGAGTCTGAGCCCCCAAAAACCAGTGATGAGAGGCTCAGAGTTCCCAACAACGTAGCTGCAAGGCAGGTTGTAGGTTTAAACCTACCATCCACCATCCTTGCCATGCTATCCTCATGAATTTTTTGGAAAGTTTAGAACTCATCATAGCCACTATTGAAAACGATAACCCTAGACAGATCTGCCACTATCGCCACCACGGGGCCGATTGAGGCTAGGAAGACGATCTGTGATCCGATAGAGAGGTACGAAGATTATCAGGGGTGCTTGGTGGTGACGGTGATAGAGAAAGAGAGATCTGGAGTTTACCTTTTGTAAGATAAGAGATGAAACCCTACACAGATCGGCCTTCATCATCACCACCACCTATCACCTCCTAATACACAGATCAGCCAAAGGCCACGCCCGCCGCCTCCGCCTTAGCCCATGAAGATGATATGTGGTTGTTGGTGGTGACCGTGACGAAGGGACTCAAATTATGAGAGCAGAGATGAGAAGTCAAGAAAGAGGGAAATGAGTGAACAAATGGGTTGTACTCTATGTATAGTATGTTGTAGGAAATGAATAGTGAATTCTCTCTCAGATAGAATCTTTCCTTTTTAATATATATATAAATGTGAATCTAGATTGATGGTTGAATCTCACGCATATGAAACTGAGGGACAATGATTAGAATACAATCAATGGCATTTTTTTTGGGTTTTCCTTAAATAGTAATAATAATAATAATAGAAAATAAATTATATTAATTGAACAACGTTTTCTCCGTTTTATTTGTCAGTCCTATATTCGTATTTATTTATGCTAAAATTGGCGAATGCAAAAACTTTCTTATCATTCGTTATGATTTTTAACATCACGTGCTTACGTTAGCTTGCGTATTCTTTGGGAGTGCCATATGTTTTTGTGATGGTTTGGTTTATTGTTTTAGGATAAAATAACACCCATTTCGTCCAATTTTTGTCTATGTTTTAATATTCATGGTATTGCTAGCTCCCTTAGTCGTGACGGGGTACTCATATCGGCAAAGTGGTGTTGTTCAAATCTTTCTTTGTTGGGTGGCAATGTGGCATTATGTAAGACACATTTTAGGTTGTTTTAAATTTTTTACTATTTTAATAAATTTTAGTTACGATTTTTTTCCGTATTATGTTGGAGAGACAAAACATTGCGACACATCTTTATATCTGCATTTTTATATACGAGATGGTGTCTTCGTTAATATATTCACAATTGTAGCGTGTTTCCCGCCGCAAGGCGCGGGGAACCCACTAGTTTAATATATTCTTTGATATACAAGCAGGCACTTGTTGTGGTTTTCGTTATGATTACGAATTCATTGCATGATCTCGTATAAAAATATAGATTTAGAATACAATTAGCTTTTTTTATTTGAACACTTAAATTGATAATGATTGAGTACGTATACATTATGTACAGATATACGACGCGTGTAAACCTATACGATGTGTATATGAGTCCAATTAATGACACTGACAAAATTTAACAAACAATGATTGCTCCCTATACGCCTCGTATAATGTTATACGAGGTGTATAGGGTGTGTGAATAACATGACCTTTTAAAAATATGTCACACCGGTTGTCACTTTGACATAAAACTCTAAAGCGTCCTCGTCGTAAACGTGGTTGTCACCAACAAAAAAAAGGGTTGTGCTTAGTCGTAAAGTATAGCATCTAACAAACAAAAACATGGAGCCAACAAATAAAATAAAAAGAATTAGTACTTATAATTTATTAAAATAATGTTATTCTTAATTGGTAAGCATTTAATAATAGTAAAAAAAAAGTAAAAATAACTTAAAACATGTCTTAGACAATGTCAACCAATAAAAAAAGGTGTAAGATTCTTGGTTCATAAATAACGATCCCTCTCTTATATCACCAACGCGTTTTGGGCTTAGTTGTTTGTGTAGCACATGAAAACTCCACATTTAAAAGTGCTCGAGTTGCAGCAATCCAGTGATGGCTTACCTCCCTGCGAAGTTTTCACCCAGGCAACCAAAGGCAAAACCGTGAGCTCCAAGTGGGCAAAGCGGACAATATTGGTGGTAGACGGGGCCGGATGTTACAGAATAAGACTAGCTTCTAAGCAATCCAAGTGAGTATATTCATATTCTCTCTTTTACTTTTTTGTATTTTGGGATGTTACAGATACTCTACTCAAAAACGTTGTTTACAGTCAAACCATTTGATGCAAGCATCTAGTCTATTCTAGTTCAAATCCTTACTATGTGAACGCCTATTTTGTGAAATCTATGATTCATATTCATGTGTTATCTATTGCAAACAAAATTGACATACTAGATGTTCTGCTAGTATTGAGACTTGTTTGATAGACAATTATCTACTGCAGACCTAATTGAAGTATTAGCTTTATGTTATTATTGAAACTGGTTTGATAGACATTTATCTATTGTAAACTTGTGTGTTTCTATGTCTTAGTTCAAGACTTGATCAGTCTTGGCTAAGTTCTATGTATACACTTGTTTGAGAGAACTTTATTGCTATTGTATTCATTTTATATGCAAACATGATTATTATGTGCTTAGATTCTAACTCTATATAGTCTAATTGTAATGCATCATTTATTTTGTTAAAACATTTATTTAAAATGTATGTTATACTCACCAACTATTCACATAGTTGACTCAAAAATATATTTTACATATGTAATAGGTCATGATGAAGATGTAGGATAAGCTTAGTGGACTTGGTTAAATCTTTAAACAATTGTTTGAAAATTCACTTGTATTGTTTAGAATTGAATTATGTAATGATGTTATTTGATACATGAATGAATGTTTTTTAAAAATTTAATTATGATGCTTTAATTAACGAAACGTAATAATAGCACCATGAGCTAATAAACAGCCGCATTCGCGCCTTCACGTATTCCGTCGTCGATCGGGGTGCTTTGTCACGAATGTTGTAGCAATATCACGAATATCAAAACATATACCCAAAAATTGGTCACAATGTTATGAATCCGCCCTAAAACAATAAATTGATCATCACAAAAGCATGCAACACTCCCAAAGAACATGAACTCAAACGTAAGCCCGCGATGCCAAAAATCATAGAAAGAATATAATAAAAAAGCCTTTTGCATTCACAAAATTAGGCGTAAATAAATATGAACATATGGCTGACAAATAAAACGAAAAAAACAATGTTTAATTATTATTATTTATTTATTTATTTATTATAATTTAATAAAAATAGTTAAAGTAATAAAAAAAAAGGAAAATTGCCATCGATGGGATTCGAAACAACAAACCCTTTATTTCAAAGTCATAAGACTTAGCTTAAGTGTGACGACCCAACTTAACCCAATATTAAAATAATCGATATGTGATATATTTTTATGTTAAATTGAATTAACTTATGCGGACGAGTATGTTAAATTGGTTAAATGACTAACTAGATAGTGGGGGACTAATCTTGCCAATACATGGCTTAAAAGAAAGTCTTGGTCAATGTTAGTCAAAAATCAAATTTTTGTTAGGAAGGAGAAGAGGGCAACGACCAAGAAGAGGAGAAAACAAGGGTTTCAAGTTTTTGGCCAAGTATGTCATCTAACCTTGCTCCAAACGTTAATGCAAGCTAGGATTTGATCCCCTTGCAATTTTCACAACTAGATGTATGTAATTTCATATATGTGGTTGAATTTTCGTGGATTTGCAAGTGGGTGTGGTTAGAGGATGATAAAATCCAAATATTTTGGGTGTTTGATGTAGTTTAGCACATGTATTGTGTTTAGTTAAATGATAATAAACTAATCTAACCATTCAATATGTAATCTTTTGTAATAACCTAGAGATGGGTTTTGGGGATTTACGGGTTTGGTGAATGGTATGAACATGGGAATTAAACTGAAGAATGGTTGTTGTTTGACAAACTATATGCGGCAAATTTTTTGTAAAAACATATGAAAGAGGAGTTTTGACAGTTTTTATAATGTAATGGGTTTGCATAGAATTGAAAGGATGTTCACACAACAAGTGCTATAAACATGCACATAAGGTGTTTGATGAAATGTTTCATAAATCCATATTTTATAATGAATAGTGAAATGTGGGAAATTTGGGGGGAAATGGTTTAAATTTGATGGTGTGATTAAATGATGAAATTTGGCATAGAATGATGCAATTGGAATGTAGATTGTAGAAAATAGGAAGTTTGACCTTCATAAGGTCAATTATGGTGATAATGGGTCAAATGGGTGTAAGTTTGATTTATTGTGTATTGTTCCTATATGGAATGTGTATGTGTGTTTATATTCTCTAAGAGGTGGAAGTACAACAAAAAGACCCAATAAGGAGAAGGTTGACCATAGTGGCACTATAGGCTAATGTGAGTAAACATATCCATAAGTATGCAACCATAAGTCATATTTATGTTTTTTTTTATGTATTGACTTATTTGAACTATTTGATATAAAGTCCTGTTGTGATTGTTGATTGTTATGTGTTGTATGCATAACTTTAATTTATGTCAATGTATGTTAGAGGATAACTAGCACATTAATCGGTTGGTGATCCACATACATGTGGAATATAATGTATAACTACTACTTGGTGGCATTTGTATGATGATCCACATTCATGAGAAAGGATATTTAAGTCGATACTTGTATGGAAAGGGAGATGATCCACATTCGTGTGAAAGTTAATGTAAGACCACCATGATCTGCATTCGTGCGGAAGGAAGTTGATATTGGAATTAATTTGGGAGAAATGACACATTAATTGATTATATGATATTTACATGTTATAGGTCACCAAGATAGGTTTGGGACTTATATATATATATATGTTACTATGGTGTCATGGAATTGATTTTAGGGTAAATGAATAATCGGAATTGAATCTGGTAGTCAAAACACGAATTCTGTGAAAACTGACTTGCAGTGGGCAACTGGGCATACCATATGGCCACGTTGGGCATACCATACGACGGGCAGCGTATGATACGGCCAGGGGTTTCTGCCAACGTTGGGTTTCGGCCGTATGGGGTTAGGCATATGATACGCCGGGTTGGACGTACCATATGCCTAGACTGGGCGTTTCACGATTTTGTTTTCGTTTAATTCGTTTAAGTACGAGGAGGTTAAGGAGTTAACTCACTTATTCCTTTTAAACTAACACTTGATTGTTTATGGTTGTTACATGTCAAAGGTAGGCTCGGTTGCGAAGTGATGATCGGGATACGAAGGATCGAACCAAGCCTGTAGTAGCTATAAAATCTTGTGTAACATCAGTGCCGGAATCGTACCGGAACAGTGATCGCAACAGTGTCATGAACAGTAATCAGGTACAAACTCTATAGCATTTCAGTGTATTTCATATTCATAACATGTATTGTTATCATTTCGTGTCATCAAACAGTGAATTCTGAATCATTTTAGAGAAACAAAGCTCAGAAAACAGGGTTCATCAGCCAGATAATTATCTGGCAACACAGAACCATTATATGATTTTGTGTTAGGATTTTATTATGTATAAACGTATGTGAGGTTTTATAGAACAAAACAACACGGATGTCGTTACGTGAATGCTAAATTAACGGATTATTCATAGAGGTGACGATCTGTACGAATAAATCTGAAAATTTAACATTCTGAATGATATCCGACAATTAGAAAACCATATTGAAAAGTATAGTTATCGTCGTGTTCGTACGAGTGACGATTCAAACGAATACGCGCGACGATCGTACGATTCGATTTTAAACTGTAAATATAATATTTTTTGAAAATTTAAAATAAACAAAAGATATTTAGTTAATTTACTAGGAATAACCACTTAATTTAATTTTATAAGTCTTATTTTATAAACCGTGTCGTTTCGTGACGAAAACCACGAGATGACGTTTTACGCGAAACCGAACGAGGCCGAACCAAGCAGGTATTTTTCTAAACATTAATGATGCATTTATCCCTCCCAACCACCACCACCAATCCATTTTCTTCACTCAATCTCGTCTCTTTCTCTCTCTAGCTCTCTCTCTCTAAAATTTCAACTTCTCTCTACAATATCTTGAGCATTTCTCACCCGATTCAAGTGATTTTTGGCTCAAAACGTTCCTCTCGTCAAGTAGATCAAGGAAGTACAAGAATTTCAAGCACTTACCCGTCGATTTGGAGGTAAATCTTCATTTTATTTTCGGTTTTAAGGTGTAGCACGAAGCTTTGTAGTATTTTTGTTCTAAACGGTTTAAAACCCTAGAAATCATGAGGTAGGTTATTGAGAAACATTAGGAAACCTTGGAAATGAAGTTGTAACATGTATTAGCTTCCTAGAATGAGTATGGTGATCCATGAAAGTCTACAGGTTCGTGAACACTCCGGCCGAACCAACCAGCAGCTAGCCGAACCTTCTTGCACCGCCGAACCCATGAAGTGGCGAACCCTACAACTCCCGAACTTGTGAGCGAACCCCTGCTGAACCAACCCTAGGAATCACGAACCCTTTCTCCTTGGCGAACCTGTCTCCACGAACCAAGTGCCTCAGCCGAACCATTCAAGTCCTCGCGAACCTTAGATGGCACGAACCCAGGGAGCCCCAAATCTTAGGCTAAAGGTTCGTCGATCCACACACCTAGTCGAACCTTAAAGGTTCGTCTAGCCTCATCATTGCCGAACCCTTAGCTGCATTAGAAGAGTTTCGTTGCCTCAACTAAATTCCGAACCTAAGTGTTGCCTAAGTAGGTTAATGTTGGACCTAAGATTATTAAAACTGGTGTTAAGAACCTAGGGAATAGTTAGATGGCTATTAACCTAAGTTTTCTCATGAGAGTTGGACCTCATAATGTGAATGCATGAAATAAAACCTATGTGTGTGTGTGCATGGGAAACATCTAAGACTCATATTATTGATAAGTGTAGTGAAGGGGACCATGAACTAGTTCTCAATAATAATGAAATTTATTGCAACACAACATGAGTCATTAGTATATATGAGATTGGTTAACACTTGGGAAAATTATTTTAAGTTCATGAGAATCAAAACAAAAGTCTTGTAATCGATTGGAAATCAAAGATCATCAATTGGGCTTAAGTAGGCCCAATGGGCTTAGTTAAGCCCATCACATGCTACTTGTTAAATTAAGCTAAGATAATGATGTTTTAATAAAAGAAAAGGGTTTATAAACTTGTTAAATTAAATTAAATGATTTTCTAAGATTATGTTTAATTTAAAAGGAAATTAATTAAAAACATGTTAAATTGAATGTTGCTATAGCTAACTGTTGGAGTATGGGTACAAATGGGAATGTAAAGGAGAACTAGTTAGATCAAATCATAGAAGCACTTTAGTAACTTAGAACACTTAGTTGCACACCGAGATCAAACCTTAGATAAGACGACTAATGCGTATACTCACCGTATTCGAATTCTTTTAAAACAACTCAGGAACTGAAGAAACCTAAGCAACAACAACGAGCACGTATTTTGCAATAGATCATATATACAGCAACACATGTGAGTTCATTGGCCCTTTTCTAAAAATTTTTGTTTTAAAACACGGGGCTGAGAAGCATGCGTAAACTGTTTTATTTAAATTATTTACTTAAATGCTTTTATTCATTGTATGTTATATTTTTATGCTTGTTGATACTCCTAGACTCCTGTCTAGGTAATTACTACGCAGAACTAACTATCAAGTTAATTAAATTACTCTTATGAGTAACACTTTAATTCTAAGACTCTAAACAAACCCTTAGTCCATCAATCTCAAATTCAAGAACCTAAATTCAAAGTGAAATCAAAGGAACTAAAGCTAAAGATCATGTTCAAGATATCTAATTCAGTGTGGGATCTGAAAACAAAGGATCTTAATTAAGAATCAATTATCATTGTGGAATCATGGGAATTCTAAAGATCAAAATCAAGAGACTCAAGGGAATCAGAAATCATAAATGTGTGTGAATCATTGAAATAATGAAATCATTAAAATTTAATGAAATCATTAATACTTGAGTTAAGGTGGATGTTAGTTGTATAGAAATCAAGACCACGTGTAACACACATAAAGTCCCGGCATAAATAGTAGACTCTTGTAGTCAAGCTATATGGGCAATAACGTGAACAATCAAATGAAATCAATATCAAAATCAAGAGAATCAAGGACGATCAAGAATCAAAGGATATCCGTAAAGTCCCGGCATGTACAGTAGACCAATGGGTCAAGCTGATATGGGCATCATTAAAATTTCGGCATACACAGGTAGACTCCTTGTGAGTCATGCCTGATATGGGTCACGTGTGAGAGGGTACAACTTGGACAACCACCAACAACTAAGTCTAAATGATTGAGTCAAATAAGGCCCAATCATCATGTCTTAGTTGTATTTAAATGCTTATTTATTCACTTAATTAAACATTTAACATTATATTTCTATAATTGCTTTTGGGAAATCATGTATTCATGAATAACCCAAGAGGATCAAAGGTAAATCAAATTGTGGAAATCGGAATCTAAATCAAAGGTGAATGGAGTGAAACGCTTAATTATCATTAACAACAATATACTAAGCAGTCCGGTATGTGGTGGAACGGTGGCTGGGGCTTGTCCCCTACATATGCCCTATATATAAGCATACTTGATTGGATAGCATAGGTGGTTGCTGATGAGGTTAAGGTTGTCACTTCGGGGGATCAAGGTAAACATTTTCAGGGTAATCAAATGCTATGGATCATATGTTATGGAATCAAAGTAGTGGGATGAAATGCTTAATTATCACCAGGAACATTATATCATGTGGTTTAGTATGTGGTGGGACGGTGGATGAGCGGGCGGTAAGTTCGACCCTACATATGCCCTATATATAAGCATACTGAACTGGATGGTATAGGTGGTTAATGGTGAGGTTAAGGTTGTCATTCAGGTTATTCAAACTCATTTTATAAAACTATATGAACTCACCAACCATGTGTTGACTTTATTTTTGCATGACTTCTCAGGAAACGAACATGTCAACTGAAGAGTTAATTCTTTTTGGACTAGGTTATCAGATAGAGGACCTAGCTTTTTGGACCTGCATATTTTGAAGCACCATTATACAGATTTATTTTGTATATCTTGTGCAGATGCAAGATAGAAGATTTATGATGTGATAGTATATTTACATTGTTAAATTATAAACTTAATGTGACGCCCGAAAATCTAGCAATCTAAAAATAAACGTGCGAGATTTCGGTAACTGTTGATGTTCGAAGAATTGCGTTATCAAAGAAATAAGCACATTTGATCGTGTTTGAAATCCACGATGATATGGATGACAACTCAAAAATTCTCAGGTTAGAATCATAACTTGAAAATGAAGAGAATGAGCGTAAGCGAAATCGTGAAACGAGGCTTCGATTTCAAGATACACTGAATCGAATATAGCAATAGATTAGAGGTCAAATATTTTGAACTCTTTAGGTCTTGAGATTATAACCATTGGAAAGAGCTCGAAAAATCGTGAACGTAGGCGAAAACCGTGCGCAAAACGGAGTTCGTATGCTCTCGGAATCGCGAAACGAAGATAAGACAAAAATCTGGCCGCCATACACCCGCGCGGTACGCCCCAACTCGGCGTCGGGACTGGGGCGATGCGCCTAAGGCTAAAAAGTCGGAAAACTTGATAAAAAGTCAAGATTTTCATCCATATCTCAAATATTATCCTTCTCTTCGACGATTTCGACCTCACACACACCAAATCAGCATCTAATCCACCAAAACATCAATTTTGAAGGCTTCTCAAGGTTTAGATCGAACCAGGGAACGTTTTTGCAAGCCCGGATCGTCTTTTTAACCGCAGAACTCCGTCGGATTAGGTAATGGTTCATTCTAACCTTCTAGATTGATTATGATTGATTAAATCTTGTTTCTGAACGTGATGATATAGTTAGGGTTGTTGATTATTGCCTAGATGATGGCTAGGATTGATTTTAAATGAAGAACTCGAACTGTTAATGGGAAAATCCTTGTTTTGAGCCGTTGTAATGTCCGGTTCGCATGGAATCATAACAATGGTTATAGTGGTTTAAACCATTTGATTATGACAAGCTAGGTGATCAGTTTGAATAATTTTGATATGCAAGGTTAAATGCAAGTGTTTCAAACTAATCAATCAATAACAAGGATTGATCAGTTCTAAGCCATTAACCTGTCTAGGAACCTGTTTTAGCATGATAATCAACAACATTAACTATTTGATGGCTATTAAGGCAAGGTCTTTGACATTGGACGTTCAGAAAGATTTAATCGAGAAGTTAATATGTAAATAACATATTAAACGTAAACCAATGCAGATTTATATCATTAGCACAAATTGTGAGTAATCTCGCGACCGTGAGATATCAGGTGAGTTCTAGACGCCCTATTTTTATGTTTAATGTTTTGGGCTGACATACATGCTTAATGTTATGTTCATGATTCTATGTGTTAAGATGATGATAAATGAATAATAATATGTCATGACCATGTATGCACGTTTATATGTTATGATGAATGAATGTTTAATATGAAATGAAGCATGCATGAGAACATGTTAAGTATGATGAATGCATGAAAAATGAATTATGATGATGAAAGGTGTGACGATATGATATGATGATTGTATGATAACATGCATAAAGATGGTAGCTATGATGATAGTTACAAAATGTTATGATAAGATCCTAGGTTACTAGGATGAAAGTGGAATGTTATGAATATGCTAGTATGACATGTGTATGATGACATGATGTACGATGTGATGATATGATGATATGTATATGATGCTAGGATGTTATGATGACACAGACACATGATGCTAGCATAACATGTTATGATGATTCCTAAGTTATTAGGATAAAGATACGATGAAACGATGCTAGCATGATATGTCTGTGTTGTTATGATGATTATGATGATGATTATGATGTAAGCATGAAGGATATGATGCCTTCATGGTTATGAGGAAAAGATGATATAATGCTAGTATATCATATAAGATGAAAAAATGATGTCATGTACGTGTGATAGGATATGTATGTGATAGGTACCAGTATTTGTGCTGGGAATGAATGATAGTCAACCATGACTATAACTGGGTATGAGAGTCAACCATGACTATAACTGGGAATGATGTTCCTATACGTGTTATAGGAAAATGTATGAATGATAGTCAACCACGACTATAACTGGGTATGGTTGCTCCTGTACTTGTTACGGGGTAAGTATGACGTTGCTCCCATATACGCGTTATGGGGTAAGTATGGTTGCTCCAGTACTTGTTATTGGGTAAGTATGGTTGCTCCAGTACTCGTTACTGGGTAAGTATGGTTGCTCCCGTATGTGTTACGGGGTAAGTATGATGTAAGTATGACGTTGCTCCCATATTCGTATGGGGTAAGTATGGTTGCTCCAGTACTTGTTACTGGGTAAGTATGTATCTGCAGAACGCTTCGGCGGATCAGATCAAAGGTTATGGAGCCTTGTGCCGGCATAAGCCCACTGTTACGCTTGGTAGCAGTGGTTGTATGATGATGATGATGATGATTAGGATGTTTATGTGACAATGTTTTGGATTATGTGAATGAAATGATGTTTTATGTTAAATATGTTTTAACTCAACAAAATGGTTATGATGTTTTATGAAAACTAGAACTCACCAGCGTAAGCTGACTTGATTTAGCATGTATGTCAAAGCATGAAGCTCCAGGCATCAAGAAAGAGTATCCGATGGTGTTGGCAATCGTTTATGTTTTAATTCAGACATTTACTCATGTTTGACATTATGTTTAAGTTCCGCTGCATGTTTATGAAAGTTTTTAGTTAAAGAGCAATGTGTTATGACGAGACCAACGTACGTGGGGTCGCCGGGAATCGGGGCCTCACAAGTTGGTATACGAGCCATAGTTTGAGAGATCTTGGCGTTCCAAATGCCAAGACCTAAACTGAAAATGGGATTAAGTGATGCGGATTGCCAACCACGGATGAACGGATGCCACGAGCTGAATGTTATGTATGAGTTAAGATGTAGGTGCAAGGTTAGAAAGATAGTTAGTGTCATGCACGTTGAGGAGATGGGATGGGAAACGTTTAGAGCCTATGAGTTGGGTAAATGGTTAATAACACCTGATCAACGTCATTAACGATTTACAAAGCTTATTTCGTGCTAAACTGATCCTATACTGACTCATCAATTGTTGCATCTTGTAGATAGCTAGATGGCTGGACAAAAGGGTAGACCACGTAAGCAACCACAGGAACCTGAAGAACCATGTATCGAGAATGAAGAACCCGTCAACGAAGACGATCACGAGCACAACGAGCAACCGGAGAATGAAGACGAATTCACTCTAGAGCCTATCGTGGTGAAGGCTATTTCTGATGAGGTCTCCAAAGTTTTAGATGAGAAGTTACCAGCCTTGATTGCTAAGGCATTGAAAGATACTCTGAAAGACAAGTCTGAAGGGATTAAGGAGAGCACCAAAGAAGATGAAATCGTGATCATCGATACAAAGAACAGTGATTCTAGGTCGGAGAAACTGAAGGGTTGTGACTATAAGGCCTTCAAAGGATGTAACCCACCGACCTTCGATGGTAAGAAGGATGCTGTAGCCACCTGCCACTGGATATCTGCGATGGAGGCTGTTTATCGCCATCAGTGAATGCCGAGTTGACCAAGCTGTCAAATTTGCAGCTCACTCTTTTGTTGAGGAGGCACTTCACTGGTGGAACACTATTAAGCAGTCCAAGGCTGCAGCTGATATGGAGAAGATGACTTTGGAGGATCTGAAAGAGCTGGTCACCAAACAGTTCTGTCCCAAGAACGAGTTGGATAAGGTTGAGAGGGAATTTTTGGTGCTGAAAGCTGGAAGTCTGAACCACCGCCAGTACACGTCAAGGTTTAATGAGATGGCCAGACTTGTTCCTCACTTAGTTTCTACCGAGGAACGCATGGTGAAGATGTACATGGAGGGTTTGCCTCCAAAGGTCAGGATTCATGTCAAAGCGAACGCCTCAAAGACTTTTGACTCCACTGTTGAACTCAGTGGCATTGTATGGGATGATATGATGTCTGATGAGTCAGTCAAAGAAGAAACAAAGATGAAAGAATCCTCCGGGACTAAGAGAGGTCGAACAGATCAACAAAAGTTCTCAAGCAAGAAAGTGAATCGAGAGGAGATGAGGCGATGCAACAAGTGTGGGAAAAACCACACGGGACAGTGCCTGCTAGGCACTAATTTATGCTTCAGGTGTGGAAAAACGGGACATTTTTCAAGCAGTTGCCCGAATGTTACTCGATGCTTTAACTGCAATGGGTTAGGACACATGTCCAAGGATTGCAAGCAACCACGGGCCGATGCTTCGGGCTCGGGTAAGAAAGAGGAGAAAGGAAAGGAGAAGCACAAAGGATGATGCTGTTGAGGACCCGGACGTGGTCACAGGTACCTTTTCTATCAACAATATTCCTGCTTCTGTATTGTTTGATTCTGGTGCTAGTATGAGTTTTGTATCTTCTACTTTCTGTGATGAGTTATTTGGGAAGGTTAAGAAGATAGATTGGGTATTTGATGTAGAGACGACTATTGGTAAGATGACCAGGGTGACTGAGGCTATAGATGATTTTTATGTTGAGATAGGAGGTCATAAGTTCCCAGTATAATTGTTTTTTTTCCTATAACCTTGGAAGGTTTCGATGTAGTCTTGGGCATAGACTGGTTAGCCAAATACGAGGCTAACATTGTATGTCGACGTAAGTTGATATGTTTATGTGTGATGGATGGGAGCTCCGTAACGATTTATGGTGATAAAGCGATGTATGCGTCGAAGATCATTTCGATGATCAAGGCTGATGTTATGATGAGGCGAGGGTGTGTAGCCTACTTGGCCTAGGTGATTGAGGAACATACGGATATGAGCACGATTGATGAGGTACCCGTGGTGCGTAACTTCCTTGATGTATTCCTTGAGGAATTGCCTGGATTACCACCGGAACGGGAAATTGAGTTCCAAATCGACTTAGTGCCGGGGCGCAACCCGTTGCCAAAACACCTTACCGTTCAGCTCCCACCGAAACGAAGGAAATGATGGCCCAGCTACAAGAATTCCTTGATGAAGGTTTTATACGACCGAGTGTCTCTCCTTGGGGAGCCCCGGTGCTGTCTGTAAAGAGGAAAGATGGTAACACGTGAATGTGTATTGACTACAGGGAAATGAATAAGTTGACCGTAAAGAACAGGTATCCTTTACCTAGAATTGATGACTTGTTCGATCAATTGCAAGGTGCAAGCTGATTCTCAAAGATAGATCTCCGATCCGGTTACCATCAATTGAAAGTCCGAGAGCAGGATATTCCAAAGACTGCTTTCCGTACACGTTATGGACATTACGAGTTTCTCGTTATGTCATTTGGATTGACGAATGCTCCCGCAATATTTATGGATTTGATGAACAAGGTATGACGACCGATGTTGGACCGATCGGTGATAGTATTATTGATGATATTTTGATTTATTCAAAGAATGAGGGAGACCATGCTTGCCACATATGTGAGGTATTGGAGATCCTGAGGAAAGAGAAACTTTATGCTAAATTCTCCAAATGCGTTTTCTGGTTACGAGAGTTACAATTTCTGGGTCACGTGGTGAATCCAGAAGGCATTATGGTAGATCCAGCTAAAGTTGAAACGATTATGAAATGGAGCCCTCCGAAGTCACCTACGGAAGTACGCTGTTTTCTTGGTTTGGCCGGTTACTATCGGAGATTTATTCAAGACTTCTCCAAGATAGCGACACCACTGACGAAGCTCACGAAGAAAGATGTAAAGTACGAATGGGGCCCGAACCAAGAACAAGCGTTCATAGTGCTAAAGGAGAAACTTACCCAAGCTCCTGTCTTAGTACTGCCGGATGGAAATGATGATCCTGTTGTGTAGGCTGATGCATCACAACATAGCTTATGCTTCACGCCAAACTCTATGGACGAACTCAAGCAGGCGTAACAGGAAGGATTGACAGAAGAGAATGTGAGTTTTGAACGTGTCTTTGGACAAGTCAAGAACTTGGAAGACGAGATGAAACGACTCTACCCACATTTGTTTGAGACGTAATAGGTTTCGAGGACGAAACCTATTGTAAGGAGGGTAGATTTGTAACACCCGAAAATAAAGCAATCTAAAAATAAACGTGCGAGATTTCGGTAACTGTTGATGTTCGAAGAATTGCGTTATCAAAGAAATAAGCACATTTGATCGTGTTTGAAATCCACGATGATATGGATGACAACTCAAATATTCTCAGGTTAGAATCATAACTTGAAAATGAAGAGAATGAGCGTAAGCGAAATCGTGAAACGAGGCTTCGATTTCAAGATACACTGAATCGAATATAGCAATAGATTAGAGGTCAAATATTTTGAACTCTTTAGGTCTTGAGATTATAACCATTGGAAAGAGCTCGAAAAATCGTGAACGTATGCGAAAACCGTGCGCAAAACGGAGTTCGTATGCTCCCGGAATCGCGAAACGAAGATAAGACAAAAATCTGGCCGCCATACACCCGCGCGGTACGCCCCAACTCGGCGTCGGGACTGGGGCGATGCGCCTAAGGCTAAAAAGTCGGAAAACTTGATAAAAAGTCAAGATTTTCATCCATATCTCAAATATCATCCTTCTCTTCGACGATTTCGACCTCACACACACCAAATCAGCATCTAATCCACCAAAACATCAATTTTGAAGGCTTCTCAAGGTTTAGATCGAACCAGGGAACGTTTCTGCAAGCCCGGATCGTCTTTTTAACCGCAGAACTCCGTCGGATTAGGTAATGGTTCATTCTAACCTTCTAGATTGATTATGATTGATTAAATCTTGTTTCTGAACGTGATGATATAGTTAGGGTTGTTGATTATTGCCTAGATGATGGCTAGGATTGATTTTAAATGAAGAACTCGAACTGTTAATGGGAAAATCCTTGTTTTGAGCCGTTGTAATGTCCGGTTCGCATGGAATCATAACAATGGTTATAGTGGTTTAAACCATTTGATTATGACAAGATAGGTGATCAGTTTGAATAATTTTGATATGCAAGGTTAAATGCAAGTGTTTCAAACTAATCAATCAATAACAAGGATTGATCAGTTCTAAGCCATTAACCTGTCTAGGAACCTGTTTTAGCATGATAATCAACAACATTAACTATTTGATGGCTATTAAGGCAAGGTCTTTGACATTGGACGTTCAGAAAGATTTAATCGAGAAGTTAATATGTAAATAACATATTAAACGTAAACCAATGCAGATTTATATCATTAGCACAAATTGTGAGTAATCTCGCGACCGTGAGATATCAGGTGAGTTCTAGACGCCCTATTTTTATGTTTAATGTTTTGGGCTGACATACATGCTTAATGTTATGTTCATGATTCTATGTGTTAAGATGATGATAAATGAATAATAATATGTCATGACCATGTATGCACGTTTATATGTTATGATGAATGAATGTTTAATATGAAATGAAGCATGCATGAGAACATGTTAAGTATGATGAATGCATGAAAAATGAATTATGATGATGAAAGGTGTGACGATATGATATGATGATTGTATGATAACATGCATAAAGATGGTAGCTATGATGATAGTTACAAAATGTTATGATAAGATCCTAGGTTACT
Source organism: Mikania micrantha (assembly GCA_009363875.1). Taxonomy (NCBI): domain Eukaryota; kingdom Viridiplantae; phylum Streptophyta; class Magnoliopsida; order Asterales; family Asteraceae; genus Mikania; species Mikania micrantha. The sequence goes on along the minus strand of CM018698.1, from coordinate 52,548,887 downwards.
AGGATGAAAGTGGAATGTTATGAATATGCTAGTATGACATGTGTATGATGACATGATGTACGATGTGATGATATGATGATATGTATATGATGCTAGGATGTTATGATGACACGGACACATGATGCTAGCATAACATGTTATGATGATTCCTAAGTTATTAGGATAAAGATACGATGAAACGATGCTAGCATGATATGTCTGTGTTGTTATGATGATTATGATGATGATTATGATGTAAGCATGAAGGATATGATGCCTTCATGGTTATGAGGAAAAGATGATATAATGCTAGTATATCATATAAGATGAAAAAATGATGTCCTGTACGTGTGATAGGATATGTATGTGATAGGTACCAGTATTTGTGCTGGGAATGAATGATAGTCAACCATGACTATAACTGGGTATGAGAGTCAACCATGACTATAACTGGGAATGATGTTCCTATACGTGTTATAGGAAAATGTATGAATGATAGTCAACCACGACTATAACTGGGTATGGTTGCTCCTGTACTTGTTACGGGGTAAGTATGACGTTGCTCCCATATACGCGTTATGGGGTAAGTATGGTTGCTCCAGTACTTGTTACTGGGTAAGTATGGTTGCTCCAGTACTCGTTACTGGGTAAGTATGGTTGCTCCCGTATGTGTTACGGGGTAAGTATGATGTAAGTATGACGTTGCTCCCATATTCGTATGGGGTAAGTATGGTTGCTCCAGTACTTGTTACTGGGTAAGTATGTATCTGCAGAACGCTTCGGCGGATCAGATCAAAGGTTATGGAGCCTTGTGCCGGCATAAGCCCACTGTTACGCTTGGTAGCAGTGGTTGTATGATGATGATGATTAGGATGTTTATGTGACAATGTTTTGGATTATGTGAATGAAATGATGTTTTATGTTAAATATGTTTTAACTCAACAAAATGGTTATGATGTTTTATGAAAACTAGAACTCACCAGCGTAAGCTGACTTGATTTAGCATGTATGTCAGGTTAAGCTATGGTCAGAGAAAGCATGAAGCTCCAGGCATCAAGAAAGAGTATCCGATGGTGTTGGCAATCGTTTATGTTTTAATTCAGACATTTACTCATGTTTGACATTATGTTTAAGTTCCGCTGCATGTTTATGAAAGTTTTTAGCTAAAGAGCAATGTGTTATGACGAGACCAACGTACGTGGGGTCGCCGGGAATCGGGGCCTCACACTTAACCGATGTAATTTAACTTTGTAATTCTATTTTTATTTTAGTAGTTTCTTATTTATATATCATGCGCAATGTAAACAATCTGATCATTCCGATTATCACTCAAGATATCGCGCCTCGGGAACCTTCTGCCCAACGGGGAATCCGATCCTACCCCGCCGGCTCGGGGTGTGACATCTTGAAGCTATCTTTTGTAAATTCCACAATTATGTTAAATGTTATATTTGAGAATTTCGGGTGCCACAGTAAGGCCTTGAATCTAGGACACATCATAGTTTGAGTTACACATTACAGTACAACTTTTAAACTGAAAACTTTCGTAAACATGTAATGAAAATTTTATGATTCAATAAATAGCATTATTCTTAAAACATTTTGAAAATACATTAACCCAAAATCATAAAACAAGTATAACAAGATGTCAATTTAAGGATAATGACGGCTAATCACTCAAACTCACCAAGTTGTTCCTGTTCTTTACTTATCTGTCAAATTAATATGCGTATAGAATACAACGTTGTTAGATAATTTCTAGTTTTTCTTTGATAAATAAAATGTTAAATAATTGTAATTGTTAGTTAAGATTGAATTAACTTTCTTTTGCATTAGTTTATCATGTATTTAACTTTAATATTCCCTTAGTGCTTATGTAAGCTTGTACAAGTACAAGGCTCCTTTAACACATGAGTATGCATAAGGTGTGACTCCTTTATCATTTAAGTTTGCATACGGAATAATTTTATATAAATAAACTTTTTCAATAGCAAAAGTAAGAGAACATGTAGAGCATAAAAACCATAGTCAAGCATGTACGTGTCTAGGGTTGCATCATAATTTGTTCCCATATTAATGACCTATGGGCGGAAAATATATTGTATCATGGTGTGGTTTCCCCGGTGTCTTTCCTCATATTATTTGTTGCCCTTATGGTTCTCTTTCTATAGACCACCACCCATAGTTTATAATGTTGAGTTAGCTCTCACATTTCCCTATTGCTATTCATCATATTTGTTGGATCAACTTTTATGTAGCATCGTCACTACACATATTATAAATTACACATGAAGTCGCGTTGTGAAATTCGTCACAATTTTATTGTGGCCATTGACTTTGACTTGGACCAAAACATATCAATTTGACTTCAACTATTATTAAACACTATAAACATGTGTTATACATGTTAAAACCAACTTTTAATAGTGTTTGATCGATATACGAATAAACAACGATAAAATCAAGAATTTGGAACAATAGTTATAGTTTTTGGTTTAACAGGCTCACATTGATGATACATAAACCAAATAATATTTATATACGTTAAATATTACTAATATAATTTATAAAAAGAAAGACGAGAGCTTCTAAATCATTTTAAATTAGGCTTCTTTGAGTAAGCTTGCCTTAATCTCAAGCTCTAAATTATCAAATTCTAAAGAATAGTCTTGCTCTTATTGGTCATTTTGATCTGGATAATCCTATATATATCGAAGTCTATAATTCTCATTAGCTAGTACACTATATTTAATTTTCTTTTTTGTTAATCGACTTGAAACACATATAGGTTTGAAATGTTGTATATTATTTTACTGGAATTACAAAATCAAACAATTAAATAAAAAAACATAAATAAATCAATCAAACATAAATCAAACATGAAATTTCCATAATCTTCTCAAACAATATTTTGGATCAATCTATGAATCGTGAATCGTTATCAGACAAACCTATTTATGGGTTACACACTGTGATTTATTATATTAGACGGAGATTTCTTTAAGAAATTTGGATCTAAATTATCTAATCTTCAACATCATATCTGTAACCGTTTTCTTCATTTTATGCGCATGAAAACTCGTCGATCAATTTCAAAAATGTCTATGATGATTAATTGACTATATACACAAAGTATATATGTGAGCCCAAAATCAATATCTAAAACATTAATTAGAAAGCCCAATATGTAGCTTTGTTATATTAACTAGAAAAGGCTAAATCCAAATAATATTATAATTAATCGAGCTTGCCATTTCATGTCACTTAGTTGACTAATCAGTATTATTATATGAGTAAATTACAGAAAACGTCCTTTACGTTTATTTGATATTGCAGGTTTCATCCTTTATGTTCAAAAAGCGCCATTAACATCCTTTCTGTTTACATTTTGTTGCAGATTACGTCCTTTACACTAACTTCTGTTAAAAACTTCTGTTAATTATTTTAAAATGACAATTCTGCCCTTCTAGTTAAAGGACCAATTCTAAAACTTTTGTTATTTAATTATTTCCTTAAATTTAAAGGACCAAATCTGAAACTTTTATTTTTTAGTTTTATTTATCTTTTCTTTTGAATTATAATTCTTTTTTTTAACATTTATTTTCTTTCTTTTTCTTTTTTTTACATCATTTTAATTTTATAAATTATTCTAAAATTAGTTTAACCAGTTTTTTTTTAATATAAGCTTCAATAAAGAATTTTATTTTATTACATTTTTTAATTTTCATTTGTTTAGTTAAGTTATTTACTTTTCTTATATTTTATAATTAAAACAATAAAGAATTTTATTTTATTTCATTTTTTAACATTTATTTCATTTTTTTAACATAAATCACAAAGACGTAACAAAATATTATTATCATTTTGGTCCTTTTTAATTACTATTTACTCTGTTTCTACATTTGAAATTTATTACTATTATTTTTTTTATCTATTTTATTGTTTTGTTAGAATCTTTGTACATTGCTTGCAATGGTATTTTTTTTTAACATCAATGAACCAGAAGTGCATAAATACCTATAATTGTTAGCATTTTTTAGCCAAACTACCTGGTCTCTTACTTCTTAAGAGAAAACCTCCTCTTATGGTATGCATATTGGGAAAACCTCTTGTAATATAAGTTAAGGGGTATCGGTAGGTTAAACGTCAGTTGATAATGCTTGAAAAACCATTTGTTTTTAAAAGTTTTACCTAAAGTTTAATTTTCTATGGAGTATGTTAAATACAGTTTAACTAAACAAAAAAATGGTTTCAAACCATTTAATAAATCCAATACCATGAATATTGATTTTGCAAAACTAGATAAGGTTTTAGAATACGTTAATTTATGTTAATATTAAAAAAATGAAATAAAATAAAATTCTTTATTTTTTTAAATATAAAATATAAGAAAAGTAAATAACTTAACTAAACAAATGAAAATTAAAAAAAATGTAATAAAATAAAATTCTTTGTTGAAGCTTATATAAAAAAAAACTGGTTAAACTAATTTTAGAATAATTTATAAAATTAAAATGATGTAAAAAAAAGAAAAAGAAAGAAAATAAATGTAAAAAAAATAATAATTCAAAAGAAAAGAAAAATAAAACTAAAAAATAAAAGTTTCAGATTTGGTCCTTTAAATTTAAGGAAATAATTAAATAACAAAAGTTTCAGAATTGGTCATTTAACTAGAAGGGCAGAATTGTCAATTTAAAATAATTAACAGAAGTTTTTAACAAAAGTTAGTGTAAAGGATGTAATCTGCAACAAAATGTAAACAGAAAGGATCTTAATGGCGCTTTTTGAACATAAAGGATGAAACCTGCAATATCAAATAAACGTAAAGGACGTTTCCTGTAATTTACTCTTATTATATTGATTGACAACTTAATCTAATAACCTAATAACACTACAATTACCAACATGAAACGCATACACGTAATACGTGATTTCAATCGTTCGCTCGTACTTGACATTCTGAGGCATACGCCTGAGTCCATCCCATGATAAACCTCACAAACCTTGTCTCAGCAATAGGTCTGGCAATTTCTGACACAGACACGTTAACACGACACGACACGACATGACATGAATTTAACATGTTTCGTGTTTACCCTTAACATGTTTCGTGTATAAAACAGGTCGACACATTAAGACCAGTTTATTTTTCGTATCTAAACATGTAAAGACCTGTTGAGACACATTAAGACTTGTTAAAACTCGTTAAGAGCGGTTTAAAATTTAAAATTTAAAATAAATAATATAATAAAATAAGTGGCTAACCGGGTTACCTTCTTAAAATTTTTAATTCTCTAATCCTAGTTTTTTAACGGGTTCCTTAACATGTTATTTAACGGGTCATTTATAGTGTTAACTGTATACTGTTAACAGGTTTCTTAACGGGTTATTTCGTTTTTACGTGTTTTTAACAGACCGTGTTCGTGTCTGCTTATTTCGTGTTTTGTGAGCATGCAGTTATCGGTCTTTAATTTTCATGTAATGGAAAGTCAAGATGATATTGTTCTTATTAATTCACATTAATTCAACTCAAAATTCAAATCAATAGTCTAAATATATTTTATTTTCAATGACTTAATTTGGGTTTGTTCAAGTGCAATTGATTTTTTTTGAACGGCGACGATCCTACATACCACATATGTTGCCTTAACAGGACACATCGGACAGAGGTAAGACTCGGCCACACCAGATGTGTGGGAACCTCTGGAATGGATAAACCCTCGCCCCCCATTGGTCCGGAACCCGAGATTAAGCTCAATATTCCTTCCCTCACTTGGATGTCCTTTAAATTGCCTCTAACATGTCTCGAACCCATAACCTTTCGGTCACAAGATAAAACCCTAACCAGTAGTCTAAATTTGCAGGACTCAAGTGCAATCAAATGAATGGTCACAAGTTAATGATTGGGTAGGTTTAATGAAGATTCGGCTTTAGACTGTTGTTATTATTTATTTATTTATCTAATTGGCTTTCTTTTTATTTGGTTTCCAGGATTAAGTCTAACTATAACACGTAGTCATTAACATATCAGTTTATCAGTTTACTATAAATTAGATTATAAACAAATAAATTATATTGATTGAATTACTAAAAAATACAAGTAACATGTTTTGAAAACATAAATTTTGTTTGTTAGTGTTTATAAAAACTCTAAAATGAATGCAAGTTTTTAGCATATAGACATGAGTTTTCAAACTATTATTAATTAAAAGTTATATGCAATCAATGGAGGCTCCACAATATGAAATTTGAGACAAAGTCCTTCGATTCCAAACTTTTGAGGTCTTAATCGTCCAATTATTTGTTTTCAATTGTTTAAATTATTTGTTTTGTCCTTTTGGTTCTAAAAAATATACATATTCTTGTATTATCAAAAGAGTAAGTATGTTTATGGTACTCCTTTTCAGTTAATCATATCTTGTTTATTTTTGTTTCATCTTTATTTGGTGTTAGAATAAATATTTTATTAACTTTTTATTTTGTTTTTTTTAAAATTTATGAACTACAAGTTTTTACCGTGAGTAGAAAAATTTATGAAAAAGATTAAATTTTGTATTTGCATAGCCTCTAAAAAATTTGAGTCAGCCCTATCGTAAGCAAAAAATATTTATGAAAAGGGCTTAAATTTTGTATCTGCATAGACCTCTAAAAAATTTGATTCAGCCTTGTATGCAACTAGGGATTAATCCACGCGTTGCGGCGGTAACCCCGTATTTAACTGGAATAGAAACATGATCTTAAAAATTGAAACTCATATAACGTAAAGTTGTCATACGTCGTAAAACTTTAAATCGCAAAACACAAAACATTTTAAAAAATAAATGTAGATAAATAAAAACTGCCTAAACTTGGATCACAAAATTATATATAAGTCTCATTTATTCGTAGTTTTATCCGTAGTATTTTAAAGAAACACGAACAATTAAAAATCAAAAAAATAAGATTATATAATATTATTATAATATTATTTTTTTGTACTAATATTATAATATTTTTATTTTTATTATAGTAATATTATTATTATTATTATAATATATTATATTATTATTATATAAATATTATATTTTAATGTTATTATTATAATAATATTATATTATATTATTATTATAATATTATAATAATATTAAATTATATTATTACTATTATATTAAAATATTAATTTTACTGTTCATTTAACATCTAATTGTATATATAGTAATATAAATGGATTTCTTCTTATATACAAATGTGAGGTTGTGACTTGAATTGTTAACAACAAAAGAGAATGTGTAACTACATAATTTATAAACCATTACAAAAACGCATCAATCCGACCTGGGCGGTTTTAATCTAAACTAGTACTCTTACCCGCACGCTGTGGTGGGGCACTACGATCAAACTCGGCTTTACTAAGTGATGGTAATGCTCAAACAAACATACGAATATGTGATGAGTCGGTTTTGCAGACGAAAACATATAAAAAAAATTTAATCATGTCCTTCTATGCTATGGTATAACAATTTTCAAAAGATAATTTAATAGGATACAAATAGAAAATGTTAATCAAAAATTTTGGAGTTCACAATATTCGAACCAACGTCATTACCAACCTTAAAATCACGCACTAACCATTTTGAAAAGTTCGACTAAGTGACTCTGTAACCAAACGCGCATTACAGTGGGGCACTACAATCAAAACTTGAGCGTGACGAAGTGTTGGTAATACTCAAGAAACATATGAACATGTGACGAATTGATTATGCAAATAGAAACATAAATAAAAAGCATAATTATGTCCTTATATGCTATGGTATAACAATTTTAAAAAGATAATTTAATAGGAGACAAATAGAAAATGTTAAAAGACAAAAAAAAAACAAAAAAATTAAAAATTCTGGAGCTCAAAATATTTGAAACTGTGTCATTACGACCTACCTTAAAATCACACACTAACCATTTCGAAAAGGCTAACTTTTGTGTTTGAAGAGAGAAATTGACACATTTATACACAAATGTCATGTGAAAAAGAGGAGAAAAAAACAACCGTTGTTGGGTTTCGAACCCGACACATCGCGTGAAATTTTTGAAGTCTTGCGTCTGACCTAGAGAGGCACTCCTATTAACATTTTGATAAATTCTAATGCTAACAATATCTCAGTTGGTTTCCTACCAATTCCTCTAAATGAGATCGTTAGAAGTTCACCCAGTGTGTTGCATCGAGTAGGATAAAGAAACCATATGTTTAAAAGAAATTAGGTCACGTGATACAACTTGTTTATGGGTTTTGTTATGTGTGTTAGTTCGATAATATTAAGATGGTTAGGTACACAAAGGAAACATATGAAATTTATCCGACATTAATCGTTTTCTGGAAATTAGTTACCCGAAACGTAGAGTTACTCGAATATATACCTATATGCACATAAAATAAGTATGTAGCAAAATATTTTTGTAAAAATTACTATTACGGAATATGAATTCGATTTTTTTTCATGTGCGTAAACCCAACATTCGTTTTCGAATATACTAATATGTATATCAAATCAAAACATACGTACATAAATATAACATTGATAAAGCATTATATATAAAATTATTCGTTTTTTAAAGAAAGCTTACGCCGAAACATAGCACGTACAAATAAGGATGTTGCAAAATAAATGCTCAAATTTGTCGAGGAAAAATTAGGTTATATTATATTACAAGGGTGAGCTCGAAATTATAGAAATTAAGGGATCAAATCGACATTTAACAAAGTGGATTGGTTAGTGTTATCAAACAAAGTTACATGTGTGCTATAAGATACAACTAAAACTCGTTTGTTAAGGTGAGATGGTATAACTAAAAGAAAACATATAAATTTATGATGAATTGATTAAAAATATTATTATGTATATAAGAATTTGAAAAACTTACCAATAAACTAGAAAAAAAGAAAAACAAAATTGTTGCCGCCAATAATTGATCTGAGGTCAACACATATTATATACCTTGAATTGTTTTCCAATTACCATCGTCTCTAGGATGTATTTGTTTTTTTTATGACCGAGAACCCACTTGTGTGGTAAACCCCGGCCGCTCCCACAAATACCCGATTAATCGGGGGGAACGGGTAAATCGCGAGTGCAAGCACCCGGGTCGGTGGCCTTGTGGAGAAAATGTTACCTCCATGACTAGAACTCACGACCTCAAATTTAATGATCATTAAATTTGTATTTATGACATCATAGATCATAGCTACATTTTTTCAACAACATTGAATCAAAAGTGTCTTAGGGTCTCCTACTGCTAACATTTTTTTAGCAACGTATCTACTTTTTCAATGACATCTCTAGTTTTTATTCCTGAGGAAGAAACTCACCTCTTAGACAATGTGTATTGAAGAAACCTCATTTTCATCTAGGAGTAAATTGCTCATATAGAGACTCGAATCCAAAATTTTGTCATAAGAAAAATCAAGAAGTTACTATTAGACTATAAATTATTTGGTGCACAATTACATACCTACATATATATGTATGTGTGTGTGTGTATGTATGTGTGTAGGCATGCATGCATGTATGTATAACCTGTTTAATATGTTTATACATGTTTTGTCAGGCATTTTTTTTTAAAATCATTATAAAGTGTTGAATATAGACTATTTATTTTAAGCAAATAATATGGGCTCCCAAAACCATGAGGCGACTCAATTAATATATTTGGAATGATTAAAGTTGTTATTAACCTACAAGAAAATAGTTTATTGGTTAGAGTGGATGAAAGTCAAACTAGAGGTCTTAGGTTTAATTGCCATTAAGGCCATGCGTTATGAGGCGTGAGGGGCTTGACCACCCTCCATCACGCCCCACACCTCTCACCATGATAACACATTGGTGTAATCCTTAGGGTTTTCTTTTCTGAAATTCAAATTTCTATAAAACAAAGTTTGTGGCTTCATTTAAAATTTGCATTTCTAAACTCACACATGTATATATGTGTGTGTGTATGTAAATAAACATACAATAATAAACATTATTAAGAAATCAATAAAACTAATTCAATGTTTATAAAATCAACCTTAATAAAATTTAACATATACTTTAATAAAATTTAACATATATGTACGAATATGATAAATTAGATTTGTATAAGATTTAAATGAAATTAATTATGTGAATTTAATAAAATTTAACACGTACTTTAATAAAATTTAACATATATGTACGAATATGATAAATTAGATTTGTATAAGATATATATGCTTAATAATATTCAACTAAAAGCTTTATAAAAATAAAATAGTCATAAATTGATCCTAACTTAAGTTTTAAATCCGTATTGTAGTATGATTAATGGGGGTCTTGAATTGAATAACTGATTCAATGACTGTATTTCTCTACTATGATTACAATTTAGAACTAAAATGAGTATTATCAATCTGCAGACTTATTTAATGCTCATAATAAATAATCACTTGGCCAAATGGGAGAATGTAAGACTAAATATTTACAATATGGCCCCTATGATTATTTAACTAAATAGATCAATTACTTAATTACCCCTAGCAGATAGATAATTATTTGATGGACGTAGTTATCCTTATTTATCCTAATTAGGGTTTTCCCCTTGGGTGTATATAAATATAAGACTAATGGCTCCTAATCAAGGTTACTCATTCTCAACATCCTAATCACAAATCCCTAACCTCTGGATTCGTGAACCTAACCGAGCCCCTCTACTAACTCCATCCTCACCATACACCCTAAACGGGAACCCGGTCAGATCGTCTCAGGAATCATGTCTGGAATCAACAACGCATTCACTGGATTCACAGGTTTCATCTTATCTCTATTTCATTAATGATTCCTGACCGACGTCGGAGTACCGATCAAATAAGAGTTAATGAGTACGTTCCTAGCTACCTTAACTAGTAGGGTAAGTAGGGTGTCGAACCACGAAGAGTTTATGTGGATGGTATATCGTTACTTGATTTAACCTAACTTAACTAGACTAAAAATTGTAAAATCGATTGATGGTTTGTTGAACTTGCGGTTAAGAAAATGACTTGGTAACAAAGTAAAAATGAAAGTAAATAAGTTGTAATTCAATGAAGCAAATGAATCACACCCAGGTTTTGAATTAGAAAGAAAGTAAGAATCTTTATGGTTCAATTGGTTACGACAATCACATAGACATGACTTGTGACTTCTCGTATGAACGGACACTTATGATTGAAAAACCTGATTTTATAAATTAATTGATTAAAATCAACTAATGTTAAACCTAGGATGTCAATCACCAATACCAATTTGAAAGTAATAATCCAATTAGTGTTCAATGTTTCACAATTGTAAACTGAAAAATGATGAACATTCAATTGAATCGAAAAAGCCAAAGCATTCAATTCAATACGAAAAGCAACATCCAAACAAATTAAGATATGGAAACCACACAATGTTTGAAGTCAATTAAATCGAAATCATACAAATCCTTAACCCTAACTAACCGTTCACCCGGGCATGATCTCGAGGAATTTAGCCTAACATCTGCATTCGATCACGTGCTAACATCAATTCTGGAATCTCCGAGGTGTTTGGAATGGTTAATTTATGATTTCCCAAGCCTTGGAAGCCCCCTAGAACCTCAAAAAGTCGTCAAAGTCGAAGATAAGTCGAAACCCTAGGTTCTTGGGCTTAAATAGGTTGCAAAACGGGAAAAATCCGAACTTTTGGGTGCCCCCGGTGTATCATACGCCCCCCTCTAGCGTATGATACGCCAGCCATGCTTTCCGGGTTGCTTTTCCTCTATGATACGCCACCAATACGCCGTTTTGATACGCCACTTCATGGAAATCTTCATTTTTTGATATTTTGGCCTTCCAAACACCATTCTTCAACCATCCGTTGATCCTTGAACATCAACTATCCATATATTCTTCGCCCGAAAACCTACAAATCATCAAAACACACAAACAATCACCACATTCCATGTACTTAACTCATAATAATGCATAATTACGCACCTAAATCACATGGAATTACCCAAACCATCACATCCCCACATTTGCCCTTTGCTTGCCCCAAGCAAAGTCTCATGCACAATCCAACAATGATCATTCAACGAATGGGTTATCCATAACCTTCCCAATAACCAAGAGATTCAAAAACCATGATCAATCCCCAAGACTTGCAACGTGTAATAGATTTACATCTATCGAGCAATCCACAAGTTCCAACACAGTACACAACTACCTTTATTCCATTTCAAATGAATCATTACATGTGTTCACATCTCTCATAATGCACACTCCACTCGGTTTCATATATGGACTAGTAGTTATGAACTAGTATGTTTATGACACTCATTCCTATAGTGAATCACCCTTAGCATATGCTTTCAAGGCAATCAACTCTCCACCACTAATTACTAAGTAATGCATGAATCAAGAGGACTTTTCGGGTTTGCTATGGCTAGGGTAGGTATGGTTGGTTGTTATGACGGGTGACAATGGGTGAATCCAACTAGATAGTCCAACATTTTGACATAATCAACTTGTGCACATGTTTTGTATTGTGCTTGCCTCTCCTTTTATTCTTTCTTTTGCACAATCTTTATTCATTTTCTTTATTTTTCTTTTCATTTTTCATTTTTTCATTTTTCATTTATTTATTTTTTTCATTTTTTATTTTTTTTCATATCAAAACGTTAACATTTCCTACTTTGGATCCACCATATGGGTTAAAATTTTAAACGGATAACAAGGTTAATTGTGGCTAAATTCATGGGTTAACAAACGAATATGTATTTGGCTCAACGGGGCGACTAAGGGATTTTGTTGTGGGTAAGTGAACCAAACAACACAGGCTAAACAATGGGATTTCCTAATGCCTCTATCATTTCTATGCACATCTTAGGTTGTGATCTTAAATTGCATTAACAATGCAAGTTCTACCTTAGGTGTTTACCATCTTTGCTCGACATAGGCTCAAGATCTCACGAAAACGGTGGTTGAAGGTTAAAATGTGACACATTTAACAACTCACTCTCCACTTCCTATCCTTAGTTATGTATTGCTACTAGCACCTACGGATTGCTTATCAAGAATACTTTATTCCGCAACTTAAAGGATTAATCACAATTTAAGAATTTGCTTCATTAATTGGTTTGCTCATGTTTTCCCCATTTTGTTTTCAAATCATGTTTTCATGCACATATCAACTTGCATTGGAGACAATTTGCAAAATTTTGGAAAATTTCCCAATTTCCCCCATCCCCACATTTAGTCTTACATTGTCCCCAATGTAGTCATGTTTTCAATCACAAGTGTAAGATGAGGGTTATGCACTACTATCCCAATTTCATTCCCTAATCAAACCAAACACCATCATGACATGCAGTTTTAAAGTTTAGTCCTACATCACACCACATTCTAGTTGTTTAGACATCATAAAAAGTTTAGGGGAGAGAGCACATGGACCTGATCACATGCGATCAGTGAGTGCTATGGAAGTCGTCATCATATGGAGGTCTAGGCATTGGTAGCCCAAACCATCTTCCAATTAGGCTTTCTTGCAGGGATTGCATGTTGAACGGATCCGTGCCTCTGAAAGTGCTTGATCCTTGATCCCCGGGTTGTTGATACAGAACCCATGGAGATGGGTTAAAGAGCTGTGGGTACCTTGGGGGTTGATCTCCTTGCACGTATGGCGGTAAGCTTGGGTAGTCCACTTGCATCGTTCAGACTTGGTAATTGTACCCTGCCAGATAATCGGTGCGTTGGCACACCGCTACCTCCTGCAAAAATAGTCATTACGAAATTCTTCTAACCTGTATGCCGCAGCTCTGGCATAAATCTCCGCTTGCTCCGCCTGATCCCTTCGTTCTCTTCTTAGCTCTTCTTCGTATTGTCTCTGTGCTTCCCTGCTTTGGATGTCTTCCTCTCTCCATCTTGTCATTCGGTCCCAACTGGCCCGTGCATCTTCGAGTCACCGTGTGAATCCAGAGGGTCTTCCATGTAAAATGGATTCAGAATAAGCTGATGAGTCATGTGCAAACTGATGAGGTTGATGAGAGCCCCCTGCTCCTTCAAGCTCCCTCTGCTCTGGTTCCTCTTCTTCAGTCTGGGTTACTCCTTCCTTTGGCACGATAAGCTGCCTTTTGGTCTTGTCATCTATTAGAACATGCTCGGTTGGTCTTTCCCAGTAGATCCAACCAAATGCCGTCAGTCTTCATTAAAATCATGAGTGCTTTAACATACTACCCCAATCCATGCCTAGCCAATAAACACCTCTTGCGCGTTAGCACATTCCACTCATGACACTTTTAATTTTCCATTCTCTTCCCAATTAGCATTATTAAAGTTTCAACATAAGACCCATTCATGATTTATGGCACATACCATGGCATCTTACTAGTTACAAGCAAAGACCCATGTTATTATCTACTTCAATGATTAGACAAATCCCATTTCACCATAAAAGCATCAAAGTGCTAATGTAAGCATGCACATCTCAAATTAACATTTTACTTGCTGAAATAGAAGTGAAATAACATACCTTTGCCTTTTTGAAAGAGAGAATTGAAGTTTGGAGAAGAGAATGATGCAAAACCCAACAAACATCAAAAGTTCATCACTTTTAGGTCACTAGATCTAACAAACCAGGGAGAATCACAAAATTCTGGGTGGATAATCTTGTTCCCCTCGAAAAATTACTCAAAATGCATATAAAGTTTGTAAGGATTGGTGGAGAAATGAAGAAGTTAGGATCTAGGGTTTGGTGGGTGAGAGGAAGAAGATGGTGGAATTTTGGAAAGGGGATGGGTGGGATTGAAAGGGAATCCCGTATTTGATGTTCTTGGGTCGAATTTCGGGTCATGGGGTGAAAAAACGCGGGTCAAAGCGGTTAAAACGGGTCAAAACCGGAGTGGGGCTGAAGCCGTCGAATGATACGCCGCCCCCCAGTGTATCATACGCCGGGTATGTTGAAAATGGCGTATTGGGGGCTCAAAAAGTGGCGTATCACAGAGTTGACATTGCTTCTGGCGTATCATACGCCCACCCCAGCGTATGATACGCCGGGACCCTACGTTTTTTTTTTTGCAAAATTTTAACTAAAATGGTCAAGAAAAATTATTTACTTTAAAAAGAAAATTTTAACTAAATGATAAAGAAAACTTAAACTTACTCTAAAAGAAATTTGACTAAATTATCAATAAACATTAAACTATGATCCAAAGAATGTAAATGCCACATTTTATATGCCCGCCAACCCCCCGATTTTAGTGCCTCGCCCCGAGGTGCAATTGATCCCTTGGAATTCATGAAATCCCGCATTACGCAATGAGAACCACCCGTTTGATTGTGTGTGCAAGCGCATGAAATCACCCAAGTTGAACGATTGACATAAACCTCACTTTCGTAGGGTACACGGTTGCATTTAGCGCATGCAACAAGCCTTTTAAACCCCCCGGTAGCCCGGTTGGAGTGTTGGACGAGTGAAGTCTCGTGAGGGTTTCTAGTGAACATACCCACAAAGTTCTCGGGTTTCCTCCCGCAAGTGCTAAGTTTAATGTCGTTAGCTCGACATGGTCGTACTTGGTTTAGTCCATTGCATATGTTGGTGAATCTACACGAAAGTTCACCGAGTCCATTTGTACCTTGTTGATGACACTCGCTTCCAAGTACGGTTTGAGACGATGTCCATTCACCACACGGCGAGTCTTGTCTTTCACGTTTTCAATTTCAATGTCACCAAAGCTTCCAATGCGTGTGACAACGTGTGGCCCCGACCATTTGCTTTTCAATTTTCCTGGAAAGAATTTCAATTTTGAGTTGTAAAGCCATACCTTTTTTATTTAGCTCAAACACCTTGCTTCTGATTTTTGCATCGTGCACTTGCTTCATTTTGTCTTTGTATGTGGCTGCATATTCGTAAGCCTCATTCCGCAACTCCTCCAATTCGCAAAGCTGCAATTTCCTCTCTTTACCTGCATTATCAAAGTCTATATTAACAGCTTTCACTGCCCATAAAGCACAATGAGCAACTTCCACCGGTAAGTGACATCCTTTCCCATAAACTAACCGGTAAGGTGTGGTTCCAATAGGTGTCTTAAAAGCAGTTCGGTAAGTGTAACATCACTGTATTTTGGGTTTGTCCGTACATGTTTAATTGTATTGATAAATCCTGATATGACAATTTGACAATTTCTATTAATCATTTGATGATATTATCACTGGTATACATTCTGAGAACATATAATTAAGAGCATAAACCATGGGAAATCTAGCTTGGAAAATAACTAGACAGAACCAGAGAGTTTATTGCAATTAAAATTAATATGATATGGGTTATTGATTTGGAATGGTAGTGGTATGGGATTCTATAACCAAAGATAGGCAAGGATATAATCATGATCTATCAAAGAGGTGGTGGGATGGCGGCTGAAGCAGTTGCGACTGACTTCTACATATGCCCTATATAGAAACCATCTTCGGTTTATCATGATTATATCAGTGTTGAGGATTTGGTGAGGAGAATTCGAGGTTTTGGTTTGGAATGGCAAAGGTTTATGAGTTGGTTATTGGTTGGTTACTAAATATAGTCAAGGACACATGGTCATGGTTTATCGAAATGGTGGTGGGACGGTGGCTGGATAGGTTGCGACCTACTCCTATATATGCCCTATACATAAGCTTATTTCGGTCTATCATAGATGTGTCAGTGATATGATTTAGTGTGATTGGATTGGGAAAATTATAATATTCAAAGTAATAAAATAATGAAAGCGTTATTGAAAATAATTAAGCGATGGTGAGGTTACGAATATAATTCTAACGCGAATATTATTTCAGAAATATTAAACTTAATAATGTATTCGCGTGGGTGACGATTCGCACGAATATAATTATTAGGAATAATATAATGAAACGATATTCCTATATAGTAAATCGAATCGAAATACAATACTAACTATGGATTCGAAAAGGTGACGATCTTTACGAATTCGTAGGTAAGTAACGCGTTTCGATGAGATAACCGAAATAATATCGAACGATATTAAATTAAGAAAAAGAATTTGAAATCGTTTATTAGGAATTACAACCTTAGACGAATTCGAATAAAATCATTTTATTAAATAATTGATTTAACGGAAATAAATGAAATCATTTTATCAAAACGAAATCAAATTAAAACTAGTTTGTAAAACGAAATCTAACTATTTAAACATTTCATGTTTTTAAATATATTTTACGAGAAAAACCGAACATTTAATAAATTTTAACGCGAAATAAACGAGACCGAGCACGCGGGGACGAAACGAGATATAAGAAAGAAGAACCTCTTCTTTCTCTTCATTTCCACAAACCCTTTCTCTCTCTAGAACCACAAATTCATCACCCTCCTCTCTCTCTAACTTCTCTCTAAGTTTTCTCCTTCAAATCTCAACCATTTCAAGAGATATTGGTGCCAAAACGTTCGTGTGATCGAGGAGACCAAGAACCCACGAAGACTTCGAGCATTTGAACGCGATTTGAAGGTAGATCGAACACTTTACTTTTTGGTTTTTTTCTTTAAACAATCGGTTGCAGCCATGGTTTTATAAATCGATTATTTAAAAAGTTTAAACCTTAACCGAAGCTACATAAGCTAGTATAAGCGAGAGGTTAAACCTGCAATAGCTTAGAACTCGAAGATGATGATGATGAACATGCTGGTTCGCGACAAAGCAGATCGGCCGAACCTCTATTGAGCTGGGCAAAGGGATGGCCGAACCTCATGATGGCCGAACCCTACCAGCGGCGAACCTCCTCTCAACCGAACCCACAGGGAAGCCACGAACCTAAGATGGGCCGAACCTTGTGCATGGCCGAAGCTCCCATCAACGAACCAAGGCTCATCAGCGAACCCTTTGGCCTGCGAACCTATAGGCGACGAACCATAAGTGTGCCGGACCTAGGGGACCACGAATCCAAGGCTACGAACCCTAGGCTGCCGAACCACGATGAGCAGCGAACCTAGGGCTGTGGTTGAACCATTTGAGCTGTCGAATTTAAATTTTCGAACTAAGATTAAGGGTAAACAAAAGAACATGAGGGACATGGATTCATCTATGTTCATGCATGCATGGAGAATTTTAAGTTGCCACCTTTTTATAATAAGAATAAGTTTAAACATAAGAAAATTATGGAACTTGAACAACTCATGGAAATGACCTAAGTTGAATTTTCTTAAACTTAATTAAATTTGAGAACTTAAGATATGTTGGTTAACTAGCATCAACATGCATGCATGCAACTATGAATATATATGTGTATAAGGTTTACCACCTTTGCAACATTTATAGATTCTATACTCTCATTAAGAACCATGATATAGCATTTGATTAAACTAACTAGTGTTAAACCTATCTTTTATAATGAGAATAGGAAATCTTGATGCGTAACTTTACAACTTAGGTAATAAACCTAAGTAATTCGCGCACCTAATAATTAAAGGACAAACGAATATGAAAAACTAAATCATGATCAAACATAGATACTTACGAATATGAAAAACGCGATAAATACAGGTTATTGAAGTGTCTTTGATTTCCCATACGTGAGCGCGCATTCTACAAACACTGAATCTAAGACATTCAGGTGAGTTCTCATAACCCCCTTTTAAACCATTTTTGTTTTTAAACTCGGGGTGGAACATGTATACCAGAAATGAATATATTTTGATAACACATGGGTGATACCTGGATTATCATTATGATATTCTTATTACTGAGATAATGATTGATTGATGTGGATTATTATAAATTCGTGAGACATTGTTGGTTGAGTTGACTTCGGTCCTCCGCGGTGATTCCACTGTTGGTTGAGTTGACTACGGTCCTCCGTAGTGCACATTATTGACACTGATGCTTATTAGGAATATCGTTGGTTGAGTTGACTGCGGTCCTCCGCGATGATCGTTGATTGAGTTGACTGAGGTCCTCCGCGGTAACTTGTATTGAGATAAATATGATGAATGATGATTATTGAATTGATATGTTTTTGGTTGGGATTGGTTGATTACACTTGGATGATTATTTGTGATTACTTGGATTATGTGATTGTGGTGTTTGTGGTTTTACAGAGTTGGATATTCTCACAGGTTACCATGTGAATTTTCTTAAACCATAATTTTTATGAATGTTTATAAATGTTTTGAAGAATGGAAAACTTATGATTACTCACCAACTATTTCGTAGTTGACACTTGATTTTCTACATGTTTCAGGAAATGAAGAGAAGTAAGTAGAGAATGGTAGCTCTACATCTTTTGGACTCATCACATAGGGTCTTGGACCTAGCTCAATTAACTGGAACATTGAAGATTATGATTTAGTTAATTTAGCTATATCTTTTGAGTAATCATTGTAATTCAAAACATGGCAAACATTATTTTTGTGTAATTACTTTGTTGTGATTAATTGATATGTGATGATACTTTAGAAGCCCATGAGCTTTGAACAATCTACACATCCCTCGTGGCATCCCGACGTTTCCGCCATCGGTTGGGGTGTAACATCCCGTTTTAAATATATAAATAAAATACTTCCGTTTATAATTAAAATATTATTACTCAAAAATATAATAATAGAAACGATCATTTGAATTACAAGATCTCGTCTAACGAATAAAATAATTTAGTTTATAAAATATGATTTATTCGAGAATATAAGAGTAGAAATGAGAGTTCAAAATTTTTGACGTTCGTTTAACAGAATAAGTTGGATAAAAGATGTCTAACCAACAGTTAAGTTTAGTCAAAAGTAGGTTAAAGAATAATAATAATATTAAAATATATTATATTTGATCTTTCTCTGTTTTTAATAAAACTTAGGTCGAAACGTAGAGAAAAATAAGCAGGTCCTACCTGTATATTTAGAATTTTATAAAACGTGATATTTTAAAAGTTATAACAGAAAAACATAATTTAAGCTAAATTAATTATATTAATATAATAATAATAATAATAATAATAATAATAATAATAATAATAATAATAATAATAATAAAAAATCTATATTTGATGAAAACAAACGTCAATTTATGTTTCAAAATGAAGGCTACACGTGTATTTTTAAAGGAAGAGTCATCCTCTTCCGTAACATTAAACCGACATGACGGTTAAGAATCCATGTATTACTTCCATTTCATTCAAAAAAAACAAAACAAAATAAAGATAACAAAGTAAGAAATACGAGAAAGAAACTTGCGTTTTTTTTTTCTTTAACTCTAAAGATTAAGAAGTTGGTACTCGATTAGGTATGTATTTCAATCTCTTACTTTAATCACAAATTTTAGTTTTTAGATATTATTAACTTATAAGGTTAGGGTTAAGATCCGACCTTATGTATACAAATATTATGTTGAACATATGATCTATTTTAGGAACAGAAAATAAACGAATCAGGAATCATCCTTACAAATAGTTATAAGGATAGATTAAGCAGGAATGCTGCTCAAATTTATATTAAGAAGTTCTAAGCTGTCACTCAACCAAGCTAAAATCCAGGTGAATACATTTAACTTGTTTTTAATTTTATAAATGAATTTTTATGAGCACGGTATGTTTAACTTTGACGCATAAAGGGATACTATGAGACCAACATTTAGGCCATTATTATACGTATGATTTACAAATTGTATCCGCTATGGGTGAAATTCCCATACGTGACTGGTAACGTGGGCTGGAAGGTTATACGTAAGACGCACTCCGCAGGCAACCTAACCAGTGACGGGCTGTGGGCTGGAGGGAACAATTGTAAGACGCACTTCACTGTTGTTTTTATCTAGTGACAATACAAGCCAGGGTATACAGTGGTTGTATCGATAAGTGAAATAACCTGCTAAATGTGTAGTATTGCCACTATTAATTATGGTTAAAGGACCAAACATGCTATGCTTATATATCGAGTCTGTTATTTGTATTCACCAACATTATGTTGACGTTTTATTTTCAAAAAATATTCACGTTATAATGAAATATAAAAGAGAAGCAAGATTAGAGATTCTTGGCCTATGATGCCTTGAATAAGATCTTGTGGTGAGACCATGGAGCTATTGGGGCTATGCCTCCAAGTCATGTATAAACCGAATATTATAGAACGAATTTTAATTATGTGTGTATGAAAATCCGGTTTACTATAAATTGAAATGATGATGTTCATACCTATGCGTTTGAAGCTTTATGAAATCCTGAAAAGTTATTTTGAAAAGTTATTAACAAACGATTAAAATGTGGTTTTTCATACCCACGCGTATGAACTATTTATAAATCATGAAAAATGGTTTTCACATCTATGCATGTGAATTATTTGAAAAATATGAATTCATGAAATAACGCTTCCGCTTAACACATGAAAAAGAGTAACAAACTCTGACCGAGACATATCCATGAAACCAATTCGAGTCGCAGCGCCCAGGCCGTCGAGAGCCCGGGGTGTGACACGGGGTGTTACAGTAAGCCCATAATGCATCATTCAATCGTAAGGACCAATCCTTACGATCCAGGCGAATCGTTTTTTGTAGGATTTCCTTAATTTGTCTATTGGAAACCTGAACGTGACCACTAGTTTGTGGGTGGTAAGGAGTAGCTATTCGGTGATTGACACCATACCGTTTGAGCAATTTACCAAAGTTAAAGTTTTTGAAATGAGACCCCCCCCCCATGACTTATGATCACACGGGGAATGCCAAATCTTGAAAAGATGTTGGATTGCACAAATTTGCACACAACGGTATGGTCGTTTGTTTTGGTGGCAATGGCTTCAATCCATTTAGACACGTAATCGACTGCCACCAAAACATAATAGTTACCATGAGAATTTGGGAAGGGTCCCATGAAGTCAATTCCCCATACGTCGAAGATATCAACTACGAGGATTGGTTTCATGGGCATCTCATCCCGTCTTGAGATGCTACCAAGTTGTTGGCATCTTAAGCACTGTTTAGCAAACACAGACGCGTCTCTAAACAAAGTAGGCCAAAATAAGCCACAAGATTGAACCCGCTGACCCGTCTTTTGTCCACTGAAATGTCCTCCGCATGCAGAAGCATGTGTCAATGATAGAACTTCCTGCACTTCCTCTTCTGGTACGCACCTTCTAATTATCTGATCCGAGCCCACCTTGAAGAGATCGGGTTCATCTCAAATGTAGTACCTTACCTGAGCTAGAAATTGTTGCCTCTTCCGCTTTGTCCAATGCTCCGGTAATACACCTGCAGCCAAATAATTTACAATGTCAGCAAACCAAGGTAATTTATAGACATATAATAAATATTCATTAGGGAAGGATTCATTGATATCATTGGATTCTTCATCACTGTTGGCCCCAATCCTTGAGAGGTGATCTGCAACTACATTATCACTTCCTTTCTTGTCACGAATCTCCAAATCAAACTCTTGTAACAAGAGTATCCATCGAATGAGCCTTGTTTTAGCATCCTTCTTCTCCATAAGGTATCTCACCGCTCTGTGATCCGAATAGATCACCACCTTGCTTCCCCAAATATAAGACCTGAACTTATCAAGAGCATAAACTACAGCAAGCAATTCTTTTTCAGTAGTAGTATAATTCAATTGAGCATTAGATAAAGTCTTACTTGCATAATAAATTGCCACTGGTTTCTTGTCAATCCTTTGACCCAAAACCGCCCCAACTGCATAGTCACTAGCATCACACATGATTTCAAATGGTAGTGACCAATTGGGCGCTTGTAGGATAGGGGCCTTAACTAATTTGTCTTTTAAAGTGTTAAAGGCATTTAGACATTCATTATCAAAAACAAATGAGACATCCTTTAGCAACAAGTTACATAAAGGTTTAGTGATTGTACTAAATCCTTTTATGAACCGTCTAGAAAACCCCGCATGTTCCCAAAAACGACCTTATCCCTTTAACATTTGTGGGTGGTGGTAAAGTAGAAATGACTTTGATTTTTGCATGATCTACCTCCATCCCACGTTTCGAAACCACGTGACCTAACACAATACCCTCTTGCACCATAAAATGACTCTTTTCCCAACTTAACACTAAATTTGTTTTAACACATCTTTTTAAAACTTTGGTTAGTTGAGTAAGGCAAGCATCAAAGGAATGACCAAAGATTGAAAAATCATCCATAAAAATTTCTAAGGAATCCCCAACCATATCTGAAAAGATACTCATCATGCACCTTTCAAAGGTGGCTAGGGCATTACACAAACCAAATGGCATTCGCTTAAATGCGAAGGTACCATATGGGCATGTGAATGTGGTCTTTTGTTGGTCATCTGGATGAATTGCAATCTGATTGTAACCAGAATAGCCATCTAAGAAACTAAAAAAATTCCTGACCTGATAATTTCTCAATGATCTGATCAATGAAGGGTAAAGGAAAGTGATCCTTGGAGGTAGCAGTGTTTAGCCTCCTGTAATCCATACATACCCTCCATCCTATGACAGGTCATGTTGTTACCTGTTCCTCATGCTCATCGGTGACTGTTTGGATTCCTGCCTTCTTAGGTACTGTTTGTGTTGGACTCACCCATGTGCTGTCTGAGATGAGATAGATAATCCCTGCATCCAACCATTTCAAAACTTCTTTCTTGACCACTTCCCTCATATTGGGGTTCAACCTCCTTTGAGTGTCTCTCACCGACTTGACATCTTGATCAGTTATAATCTTGTGCATCACAATAGCCGGACTAATTCCCTTCAAATCTGCTATGGTCCAACCGATAGCAGCTTTATTCTCCCTTAGCACTTTCATCAACTCTTGTTCTTGACTCTTGGTTAGATTTGCTGCAATGATCACCAGTAATGTGTGATCCTCACCCAAGAAAGCATATTTCAAGTGCTTGGGTAATTCCTTCAACTCCACCTTTGGTGGGACTTCCAATGAGGGCTTCAGTTGAGTGTCTACGTGGTCCGGTAAGCTTTCAATTTGATGTGTCCACATAGGCTTTCCCTCTTGAATTGCCAATACTTCACACTTCTTGTCAGCCTCCAACAACTTCTGAGCACATTTAACTTCAGTTCTGTCACAAAGAACACACAACTCTGTGGTGTCTTCCACATTTTCATGAGAATGACACCCGTCAATGATGTCCGCCATGAAGCATTCATCATTGACTAGAGGGTTAGATGTATGTGAAAAAACATTCAACCTTAACCTTCTATTCCCAAAAGCCATATCCACCGTCCCAGTCATGCAGTTTATCAAACATTGAGCAGTTTTCAAAAATGGTCTACCTAATATAACATTAGGTTGTGTAAAGCTAGTGGGAGATGCATAATCCAGAACCAAGAAATCAACTGGATAGTAAAAATCTTCCACATTTACAATGACATCAGTTAATATACAACGTGGAAGTTTAAGTGTCAAATCTGCTAAAACCACAGTGGTTTCGGCTTTTTGCAACAGTCCAAACTCATATTGGTCATATAAACTTCCCGGTAGTATACTAACACTTGCCCCAAGATCAAGGAGCGCCTTGTTAATTTTGAAATCCCCAATTTGAATTGAAATTAAAGGGGCTCCAGGGTCTTGAAGTTTTGGTGGAAGGGCACCCGACAAAACAACACTCATATTGTCAGTCAAATCAAGTTTCTTAGGAATCTTGTGGTGCCGTTTTTGAGTGCACATGTCCTTTAAATACAGAGCATATGCAGGAACATGTTTGATTGCATCAATTAAGGGTAGATTGATTTTTATTTGTTTAAAGATTTCCCACATCTCATCTTGTTGTGGGCCCCGTTTATTGATGTTAGACTTAGGTGAATTCAAAGCAGAAGGGTAAGGAATGGTGGTTTTATCCTCCACATCCTTTCCCTTGGATTTTTCTACATCCGAGTTCAAAACTTTTTCGATTGGTTCTTCAAAAGACACTTTCTTTTTAGACTCAGATGGAACATGTTCCTGTTCGGTATCACTCTCCTCACTTTCATTCACATCTTCCACCATTCCTTCTATCAAGTGTGGTGGAAGGACAACCTTGTTGTCATAAGATTTACCACTTCTTAGAGTTGTTACATGAATTACCTGAGCATTCTTGCTCTTTGATCCTGATGGTTGATGTTGAGGATTGAGTGTGGTGTCACTTGGCAATTTTCCTGTCTCTTGCAGCTAGTTGTTCAGCCAATTTCCCCAATTGCTTTGCATGGGACTCATTTGTCTTCTGCTGGAGCTCTTTTTTCTGCACCACTCCCGTTAGCATTAGTCTTAGCTCGTTGATTTGATTGGCGATGTCTTCCATTGAAACATTGGCTCCTTGTTGACCTCCTTGAAATTGACTTTGACTTCCTTGACTTTGTTGGAAGTTCCTTGATTGTCCTTGATGGTATCCACATTGTCCACCTCCTTGGCCACCTTGGTTGTAGTTTCCTCTTGGGTAGTTACCTTGATTGTAACTCTGCTGTCGATTTAGGTATGAGGATCCTTGATTCCCACCTTCTTGGTTGCTACCCTGAAAATTAGAATTCAATTGATTATATGAATTACCATATCTAAAATTAGGGTGATTACGCAAATTGTCACACCCCGAGCCGGCGGGACGTATCGACTTCCCCGCCGAGCGGAAGGTTCTTGGGGCGCGATATCGTGAGTGATAATCGTGATGATCAGATTGTTTACATAGCATCAATGTCAAGAATAACTAAAGCACAATATAACATTAACTAGGATTACAAAGTTAAATTACAAATGTCAATGTTTACTAATTTAACTAAGTAAACCTCTCAAAAGAATCAAATGTTACTATCTTGTATCTGTACAAGATATCAAAAGTGACTAGTATTTAATTACAAAAAAATGTGCTTTCCAAAAGTCTACTAGGTCCTTTATCTGGGCATCCTAGTATGCAATCCTATGCCTTAGCTTAGACCCGTGCATCACCTGAGAAATCATGTAAGAAAACAAAGTCAACACAATGGTTGGTGAGTTCATATAGTTTATAAGTTTAAAATAGCTTTAGCAAACCTCTTTCGGTAAAACCTTAACCTCATTAACATTACATGTAATATCCAAATCGGTATGCTTATATATAGGGCATACAAAAGGGTCGAGCCTACAACCCGCCCAGACGCCATCCCACCACATACTAATCCGCATATGACATTGTTGTTAAGGATAATTAAGCATTTTACCTACCATTCAATCCAGTCTTCATCATAGCTTTAGTATACTGTTTCAAAGTTTACAAGTTTATAGCATTCATGTAGATTAGCTTTAGAGTAAGTTGTACAAGCACCAGTGTTTCACAAATCATAGTTTAGCTTTCACCAATCTCATGCGTGGGTACAAGCTTTGCTCTAGCAATCTTTAGCATTTACGTAGCCCACGGTTAGATACAAGCTTTGCTCTAGCAATGTTTAGCCATTACGTATCTCATGAATTGGTTTAAGCTTAGCATCCGAATAGTTTAGCATTTACGTATCTCCTATATAAAGATACAAGCCTTGCTCTAGCAATGTTTGGCAATTACGTATCTCATATATAGACACAAGCTGTGCACACACAAATAGTTTAGCATTTACATATCTCATATATAGACACAAGCCTTGCTCTAGCAATGTTTGGCATTTACGTATCTCATATATAGATAAAAGCTTAGCATCCTCATAGTTTAGCTTTCACGTATCTCAATGCATGGGTACAAGCTTTGCTCTAGCAATGTTTAGCAATTACGTAGCCCATGAATAGATACAAGCTTAGCATTTCGCATACAATCATAGCTTTGAGCATTTAGTTTCAAGTATTAGCATATAGTTTGAGCATAGAGTTTATAGCATAAGCATCAAGCATCTAGTTAAAGCTTCAAGTTTATAGCATAAGCATCAAGCATCTAGTTTAAGCTTCAAGTTTGTAGCATAAGCATCAAGCATCTAGTTTAAGCTTCAAGTTTATAGCATAAGCATCAAGCATCTAGTTTAAGCTTCAAGTTTGTAGCATAAGCATCAAGCATCTAGTTTAAGCTTCAAGTTTATAGCTTCCAAAGTAAGAGTTTAAAGCTTAAGTATTACTATTAGCATCATGAATATGTGTAAAAGCATTTGATAAACATTTCAATCATTGTTTAAAATGTATAACATGCTTCTCAGTCCCGCGGTAAAAACAAATATGTTTGAAAAGGGACAAATGAACTCACCTTGTGTTTGGAGTGGTTGACTAAGTAAAAACAAGAATGCACGCGCTCGTTGTTGTCTTTGTTGTTGTATTCACGATCCTATATTGATTTTCAAATTGTTTGCACTTTATAAGTATAAGTCGTGGTGAATAGTGTGCGTATAGGTGTTAGCCTTAAAGTTGGCCAACAAACGTGATTCAGCTAGGTTTGTTCAAAGGATGATTCAGCTGGTTAGCATTTCCGCCATGGTTTCTACCCTACGAACCCTAAGGTTCGTCCCAAAGATTAGGTAATTGTTCGGCTGAGTAGAGCTGACTCATCCTGGGTTCGTTGGTCTTGGAAGTTCGCGGTCAAGTCTCTGTAGCTCATAGGTTCATATCATCTAGGTGCCCTCATGTTGGTTCGGTGGTGAGTAATTTTGTGGTTTGCATGGTTTAGCTGATGGGATTTGAATCCGTAGGTTCGCGAATGATGTTGCAGGTTTGTGGCTGAGGTGCGGGAGCTTCATGCAGGTTAGCCAGTGGTGAGGTTCGCAGCTCTTTGAGGGTTCGGCTGTGGTGCATGAAAAGAAGGTTCGGGAGTTCGTGAACACAGGTTCGCACGCAGGTTTGTAGGTGAGTAGGTTGGCCCAGGGAAGAGGGTTCGCCATCCTTGCATGGTTTGGCAGGAAAGTTCGCGAGTACCAGGGGTTCGGCCAGTGGTCATCACGAACCTGTTAGTATCATTATCGAGTCTGAGTTGCAACACAACTCCATGACCTTCCCCCTCCTGCCCTGGTTTGTCCTACACCGTGCGAAAGTCGAAAGGAAGCCTTGGGTCGAGTTGGGTTCAGTTTAAAACCGGTTTAAGGGGTGATTGAACAATTGGGTGAAGAAAACCCTAAGTTTTGTGTGATTCAAAGCTTCATACCTCAAATTTGACCGGATAAAACTCCAGATCAATTGTACTTCTAGGTAGAGGGCATCAAGAGCTTCGAGTGGACACCAAGAACGCCTGATTTCGTTGAGAAACGAGTCAGTTATCGCGTTTTGAAGTTGGTTTCTAGAGTGAGAGAGAAAGGTTCGTGAAAATGGATTAAGAGAGAGAGAATGATGAAATAAATGAGGTAGTTGGACTCATTTGGTGTTTATATACCCCGTGGGTATTCGGGTTCGTTTCGGTTGCTCGGTTCTCGTTTTCGTCGTGTTTCCGGCACGCTACGCGCGTGTTTTTGTTTCTTAAATAAAAATGACTTTATTTTAAATGTTTGGAAGGTGGTTATTTCTAGTAATTATTTTAAATATCATTTTTCTTGAATTATTTATCGTAATTTATTATAATGCGCGTTTCGTTATCTCTTTCGCGTATTTTACGTATTTTAATTAAAATAGTTTCCTTTTAATTTATTTTTGATAAGTTTCAAAATTGTAAAACAGGAAATATTATATTTCCTTAAATTTATTATCGTACGTATCGTTTTCATTTCGTCAGAACGAGTCACCATCGCGCGTATTCGTTCGAATCATCATTCGAACGAACACGACGATGGTTTGGCTTTTGGATTCTTGTTTTCTACTTTCCACTCATCATTTCAGAACTTTAAATTTCAGATTTATTCTTACAGATCGTCACCTATACGAATAATTCGTCGGTTTAGCATTCTTTAACAACAACCGTTATGGTTTCGTTCTGTTTAACCTCGCATACGTTTATACAAAATAGCATCAAATCAAGCATTTGTGTGTCAGTTCTGTGTTTTCTTATGTGTTTCTGACTGTTAAACCATGAGGTTTAAAGCAGATTTCAGACGAATAGCATAATAGTTTAGTGTCAAGTATTAAGTGTCAATAGCATATACATAGTTTCACGTAGTGTGTACCTGAGTTACTGTACGAGTTACTGTAGAGATCACTGTTCCGGCAATGCTTCCGGCATTGATGTTACAGTCTCCCCTTGTTAGAGAAATTTCGTCCCGAAATTTAAGAATCGTTATCTGGTACGACTTCCTCTGTAAACAGTTGGGGATACTTAGACTTCATGTGATATTCGTGTTCCCAAGTAAACTCAGGTCCGCGCTTTGAGTTCCAACGAACCTTGACAATCGGGATACGAATTCGCCTCAGTTGTTTAACCTTGCGATCCATAATCTCCAAAGGTTCTTCAACAAAGTGTAAATGTTCATCCAATTGAATTTCTTCAACTGGTATGACAAGTGTTTCATCAGCAAGGCATTTCTTCAAGTTTGAGACATGAAACACATCGTGCACACCGCTAAGTTCATCCGGTAGTCTAAGTCTGTACGCTAAAGGACCAATACGTTCGATGATATCGAACGGTCCCACGTACCGTGGTGCTAATTTGCCTTTCTTTGCAAAACGGACTACGCCTTTCCATGGGGATACCTTTAGCATGACTCAGTCTCCCACTTGGAATTCCAACGGCTTGCGCCGTTTGTCGGCATAGCTTTTTTGTCTGCTTCGTGTTGCTTGTAGTCTTTGTTGTATCTGAGCAATTTTGTCTGTAGTTTCTTGAATAAGTTCTGGCCCGGTTATACGATTATCTCCCACTTCAGACCAACAGATCGGCGATCAACACTTGCGACCATAGAGAGCCTCGAACAGTGCACATCCGATGCTACTATGATAGCTGTTGTTGTAGGAGAATTTGATCAGAGGCAAATGAGAATCCAATTCCCACCGAAATCTAGAACACAAGTTCTTAACATCTCCTCCAGGGTCTGTATAGTACGTTCGCTCTGACCATCCGTTTGTGGATGATAAGCTGTACTCAGGTTTAAGTGTGTCCCTAGAGATTTCTGCAATGATTGCTAGAACCTTGATGTGAATCTGCTATCGCGATCGGAGATGATGGACAATGGCACACCATGGTGTACCACTATCTCGTTGACGTAGAGCTTCGCTAGTTTATCCATAGTGTAAGTTTCTCGCATTGGCAAGAAATGAGCAGATTTGGTTAATCGGTCAATGATAACCCAAATAGTGTCATGTCCACTGGAAGTGCGGGGTAGCTTGGTGACAAAGTCCATAGCTATCTGTTCCCACTTCCAAAGTGGAATTTCAGGCTGATCCAGTAAACCTGACGGTTTCTGGAGTTCCGCCTTCACTTTGGCACACGTAAGGCATCGACCAACGTACTCGGCTATGTCTTTCTTCATACCCGGCCACCAATAAAACGCCCGTAAGTCTTGGTACATTTTATCCGCACCAGGGTGCACAGAGTACTTGGTCTTGTGTGCTTCATCAAATATAAGCTTTCTCAACTCATCCACTGTAGGAATCCATACACGATCCTTGTAGTAGATAATTCCATTAGGCTTTGTTCAAATTGCTTTTCTGCCCCACAATCTAGTTCTTTCTTTAAGTTTTCTCGTTCAACAGCCTCTTGTTGTGCTTGAATAATGTTGTCGTGTAAGCTTGTCTGCACTGTCATCCCC
The DNA here is from genome assembly GCA_009363875.1 of Mikania micrantha. NCBI lineage: Eukaryota > Viridiplantae > Streptophyta > Magnoliopsida > Asterales > Asteraceae > Mikania > Mikania micrantha. The sequence goes on along the minus strand of CM018698.1, from coordinate 52,518,372 downwards.
ATTGCTCTGACGCGCAAGGGTTTGGCCCGTTCCTTCCGACTCAAAGCATCCGCTACAACGTTTGCCTTGCCCGGATGGTACTTGATTACGCAGTCGTAATCATTCAGAAGCTCAACCAAACGTCGTTGTCGCATGTTGAGTTCCTTCTGATCAAATATGTGTTGCAGACTCTTGTGATCAGTGAATATGGTACACTTGGTTCCATATAAGTAATGTCTCCAAATCTTTAATGCGAATATCACTGCTCCCAGTTCCAAATCATGAGTATTGTAGTTCTTCTCATGAACTTTCAGTTGCCTCGAGGCATACGCGATAACTTTGTCTCGTTGCATCAGCACGCAGCCGAGTCCCTGATGGGATGCATCACAGTACACTACAAAGTCATCACAACCGTCTGGGAGAGATAAGATTGGAGCATCACATAGCTTTTTTTTTCAGAGTTTGAAAAGCATCTTCCTACTTCTGTTCCCACACAAACGGCTCGCCTTTATGTGTTAGCTTTGTGAGTGGCAGGGCTATCTTAGAAAAGTTTGAGATAAACCTTCTGTAATAGCCTGCTAAACCCAGGAAGGAACGTATCTCCGTCGGCGTCTTCGGAGTGTCCCAGTCCTTTATTGCTTCGATTTTGGCAGGGTCAACATGTATTCCCTCATTGTTAACTACATGACCCAGGAATTGAACCTCTTTTAACCAAAATTCACACTTAGAGAATTTGGCATAGAGTTTCTCTTCCTACAATAGTTCCAAGATCATTCTAAGATGTTGCTCGTGCTCTGCTTTGCTTTTAGAGTAGATCAGTATGTCATCAATGAAAACAATGACAAATTGATCTAGATACGGCTTGCACACTCGGTTCATGAGATTCATGAAAACCGCGGGTGCATTCATCAACCCAAAAGGCATCACCATGAACTCGTAATGCCCATATCTGGTACGAAACGCCGTCTTCGGTATATCTTCATCTTGAACTCTGATTTGATGGTACCCGGACCTCAAATCGATCTTCGAAAAATATTGAGCTCCTTGCAATTGATCAAACAAATCATCAATCCTCGGTAATGGATACCGATTCTTGATGGTTAGTTTGTTTAGCTCCCTGTAATCTATGCACAAACTAAAAGATCCATCCTTCTTCTTCACGAACAAAATCGGAGCTCCCCAAGGTGAGTAGCTCGGTCGGATAAAACCTTTGTCGAGTAGCTCCTGTAGTTGGTTCGACAATTCCTGCATCTCCGAAGGTGCTAACCTGTAAGGAGATTTGGCAACAGGTGTTGTCCAGGAATCAAGTCAATGAAAAACTCTACCGGTCGCACAGGTGGCAAACCGGGTAGATCTTCAGGAAACACTTCGGGATATTCCTTTACTATCGGCACTTCTTGTATCGTTTTCTTGTCTTTCTCCTTTTCCACCACGTGAGCCAAGAAGGCTATGCATTTCTTTTGTAGACACTTACGCGCTTTGATGCAAGATATGATTTTGACACTTCGTTTTGCTTGGTCCCCACGAACTTCCAATACACGATCATTCGCCATTGGAATCCGAAGTAGCTTTTCGGAACAGATGACTTCTACTCTATTGAGAGATAGCCAATCCATCCCCACAATGATGTCAAAACTGCCCAACTCCATCGGTAACAAGCCGATGGCAAATGTGTGATCAGTGAGTGTAAGTGGGCAGTTCCTAAGTATAGTGCTAATTGTAATTTGCTTCCTGTTCGCTACTTCGATAATGTAAGGGGAGTCTAAAGTTTCCTCAGTAAGATTAAGTTGACGTGCAAAATCAGATGAAATAAAACTCTGGTCTGCACCAGTGTCAAACAGTATAGATGCATAAGAGTCATGTAAAAGAAATGTACCAGTGACCACATTAGGGTCTTGGCGTGCTGCATTGGCTCCGATGACAAAAGCCCGTCCTCGAGGTGCTTGTGCTCCTTGTTGCACTATCTTTGGGCAGTCTCTGCAGAAATGACCCATTTCTCCACAGTTGTAGCATCCCATGTTGTTGTTTCCTGGTGGTGGTGGTGGAGGTAATGCCCAAGCAGCATTGTTGGTAGCTTGTGTTGCGGGAGAGCGGCACTGTGCAACCCAGTGGCCAAATCGACCACAATTCGTGCACTTCCTGCACTGTGCGGTAGCATGATGATGATACTTGCAGTGAGTACATTGAGGATGCACTCCAACATAGTTCTTGGGTGCAGTATTAACAGGTGCTGCAGGAGCTTGTCTCAGAGGAGTGGCCATCGCATAGTTTTTGACGACCTTTTGTTTCTTCTTTTGATGATACTCAGGTTTCTTTGTCGGTTCTTCCTTAGCCTTCCCCTTGTCATCTTTCAAAACTCCTGACTTCACCATCACACTGGTGAGTTTAGCTGAGAGGGCGATGGCTGACTCCAGAGTTGCAGGGTTTGCAGCCAATACAATGCTTTGGATGCAAGAGGGTAGTCCTACTACATATCTGTCTATCAGCTTTTCCAGTGTTGGCACCATCTCTGGCACCAAAGTTACCAATTCATGATAGAGTGTAGTGAAAGTCATGTGATCAGCTCCCTTCATCACATGATTGGAGAGTTCCACTTCAAGCTTCTGTAGTTCATGCTTGGGACAGAATTCATTCCTTAAGAGGATTTTGAAATCCGCCCAAGGCATGGCTAGTGCTTCATCCCTTCCTCTAGCTTTGATCTGGGAGTTCCACCACGTCAAAGCTCGCTTGCTAAAAGACCCAGCTGCATAGCGAACTTTATGATGTTCTGGACAACCGCTTATGTCCAGGGTGTTCTCCATCTTCTATAGCCATTGGATCAGTCCAACAGCTCCTTCAACACCAGTAAAGTTTGGTGGTTTGCATCCTACGAATGACTTGTAGGAGCAGTCAGAAGTAGTGCCAGTGTTTCCACTAGCTTCTCCAGTAGTGTGACCAGAATTGTTGACGTGGCCTTGGATCCTGTTAATCATCTCAGGGATGACATCCTTCAGTTGATTCGTCAGTTGGCTGCTCAGAAGTGTTGCCAAGGCAATAGTAGCAGGATCGAGTATCTGATTCGTGCTCGAACCTGGAGGTGGATTAAGTGGAGGAGGAGGAGGTGGCGGTAGTGGTGAATCAGGTGGTGTAGGGGTAGATGAGTGTGGTGCAGAGACTTGAGAGGTCGGTTGTCTTCTGGGCGGCATTCTGATCATAACCAAAAGATATTGGTTAGTGCAGTGATCGAATGCAGAAGACACAATGCAAACTTAGATCCTATGTTCTCTACATGAGGTCCCTAAGTTATAGTCTATGCCAAACCGTTTTAAGTAAATGACCTATTATTTTCTATAACCTTGAGCTCTGATACCAATCTGTCACACCCCGAACAGGCGGGACGGATCGACTTCCCCGCCGGGCGGAAGGTTCTCGGGGCGCGATATCGTGAGTGATAATCATGATGATCAGATTGTTTACATAGCATCAATGTCAAGAATAACTAAAGCACAATATAACATTAACTAGGATTACAAAGTTAAATTACAAATGTCAATGTTTAGTAATTTAACTAAGTAAACCTTTCAAAAGAATCAAATGTTACTATCTTGTATCTGTACAAGATATCAAAAGTGACTAGTATTTAATAACAAAAAAATGTGCTTTCCAAAAGTATACTAGGTCCTCTATCTGGGCATCCTAGTATGCAATCTTGTGCCTTAGCTTAGACCCGTGCATCACCTGAGAAATCATGTAAGAAAACAAAGTCAACACAATGGTTGGTGAGTTTATATAGTTTATAAGTTTAAAATAGCTTTAGCAAACCTCTTTCGGTAAAACCTTAACCTCATTAACATCACATGTAATATCCAAATCGGTATGCTTATATAAAGGGCATACGAAAGGGTCGAGCCTACAACCCGCCCAGACGCCATCCCACCACATACTAATCCGCATATGACATTGTTGTTAAGGATAATTAAGCATTTTACCTACCATTCAATCCAGTCTTCATCATAGCTTTAGTATACTGTTTCAAAGTTTACAAGTTTATAGCATTCGTGTAGATTAGCTTTAGAGTAAGTTATACAAGCACCAGTGTTTCACAAATCATAGTTTAGCTTTCACCAATCTCATGCGTGGGTACAAGCTTTGCTCTAGCAATGTTTAGCATTTACGTAGCCCACGGCTAGATACAAGCTTTGCTCTAGAAATGTTTAGCCATTACGTATCTCATGAATTGGTTTAAGCTTAGCATCCGAATAGTTTAGCATTTACGTATCTCCTATATAAAGATACAAGCCTTGCTCTAGCAATGTTTGGCAATTGCGTATCTCATATATAGACACAAGCTGTGCACACACAAATAGTTTAGCATTTACATATCTCATATATAGACACAAGCCTTGCTCTATCAATGTTTGGCATTTACGTATCTCATATATAGATAAAAGCTTAGCATCCTCATAGTTTAGCTTTCACGTATCTCAATGCATGGGTACAAGCTTTGCTCTAGCAATGTTTAGCAATTACGTAGCCCATAAATAGATACAAGCTTAGCATTTCGCATACAATCATAGCTTTGAGCATTTAGTTTCAAGTATTAGCATATAGTTTGAGCATAGAGTTTATAGCATAAGCATCAAGCATCTAGTTTAAGCTTTAGGTTTATAGCATAAGCATCAAGCATCTAGTTTAAGCTTCAGGTTTATAGCATAAGCATCAAGCATCTAGTTTAAGCTTCAAGTTTGTAGCATAAGCATCAAGCATCTAGTTTAAGCTTCAAGTTTGTAGCATAAGCATCAAGCATCTAGTTTAAGCTTCAAGTTTATAGCATAAGCATCAAGCATCTAGTTTAAGCTTCAAGTTTGTAGTATAAGCATCAAGCATCTAGTTTAAGCTACAAGTTTATAGCTTCCAAAGTAAGAGTTTAAAGCTTAAGTATTACTATTAGCATCATGAATATGTGTAAAAGCATTTGATAAACATTTCAATCATTGTTTAAAATGTATAACATGCTTCTCAGTCCCGCGGTAAAAACAAATATGTTTGAAAAGGGGCAAATGAACTCACCTTGTGTTTGGAGTGGTTGACTAAGTAAAAACAAGAATGCACGCGCTCGTTGTTGTCTTTGTTGTTGTATTCACGATCCTGTATTGATTTTCAAATTGTTTGCACTTTATAAGTATAAGTCGTGGTGAATAGTGTGCGTATAGGTGTTAGCCTTAAAGTTGGCCAACACGTGTGAGTCGCGGTCACCATTCGGCCCCGTTTATTTGTTATTGGCTTTAGTAACAATTACTTTAATTAGGTTAAGATTTATAACACTTCATCATTGATTTAAGGTTAAATCTTGATTGGGTGTCATAATGTGCCACCTTTGTCATAAGACATGAGATTACCAATCCCATTTCCCATGTAAGTCATTCTTACACTTTAATTCGAATACTAGATTGCATTTTAACCCAATTGGGCCGATCAATAAGTCTTGGGCCGAATGTTATGTGTGTGAGTCCAGTTAAGTAGGGTGGGCCAATAGTCCTTTGGGCCGAGAAAGATCAATTGGGCTGAATTGGTCCCATGGGTTAAGCAAAAGCCACTTGGACCAACACATTGAATTGGGCCGCATCCTACTTGGGCCGAAGAGTGAACTGATACGTATAAATGGTTTGGGCCGAACAAGGGGTGGCCAAGCTAGTTACATAAACCAACAGATGATGCTGGGCCATTTTATTCGCTTGGGCCGAACCATTTTTTTTTTGATGGACTGAACGTATGAGCTGCAACGAGATGAATTTGCATCCGCTTAACCCTTGACCAGCGAACCTCTTTGCTTTGTCTAGGTTTGTTCAAAGGACGATTCGGCTGGTTAGCATTTCCGCCATGGTTGCTACCCTACGAACCCTAAGGTTCGTCCCTAAGATTAGGTAATGGTTTGGCTGAGTAGAGCTGACTCATCCTGGGTTCGTTAGTCTTGGAGGTTTGCGGTCAAGTCTCTGCAGCTCATAGGTTCGTATCATCTAGGTGCCCTCGTGTTGGTTCGGTGGTGAGTAAGTTTGTGGCTTGTGTGGTTCGGCTGATGGGATTTGAATCCGTAGGTTCGCGAATGATGTTGCAGGTTCGTGGCCGAGGTGCGGGAGCTGCATGCAGGTTCGCCAGTGGTGAGGTTCGCAGCTCTTTGAGGGTTCGGCTGTGGTGCATGAAAAGAAGGTTCGGGAGTTCGTGAACACAGGTTGGCACGCAAGTTTTTAGGTGAGTAGGTTCGCCCAGGGAAGAGGGTTCGCCACCTTTGCATGGTTTGGCAGGAAAATTCGCGAGTACCAGGGGTTCGGCCAGTGGTCATCACGAATCTGTTAGTATCATTATCGAGTCTGAGCTGCAACACAGCTCCATGACCTTCCCCCTCCTGCCCTGGTTCGTCCTAAACCATGCGAAAGTCGAAAGGAAGCCTTGGGTCGGGTTGGGTTCAGTTTAAAACCGGTTTAAGGGGTGATTGAACAATTGGGTGAAGAAAACCCTAAGTTTCGTGTGATTCAAAGCTTCATACCTCAAATTTGGCCGGATAAAACTCCAGATCAGTTGTACTTCTAGGTAAAGGGCATGAAGAGCTTCGAGTGGACACCAAGAATGCCCGATTTTGTTGAGAAACGAGTGAGTTATCGCGTTTTGAAGTTGGTTTCTAGAGTGAGAGAGAAAGGTTCGTGAAAATGGATTTAGAGAGAGAGAATGATGAAATAAATGAGGTAGTTGGACTCATTTGGTGTTTAAATACCCCGTGGGTATTCGGGTTCGTTTCGGTTGCTTGGTTCTCGTTTTCGTCGTGTTTCCGGAACGCTACTCGCGTGTTTTTGTAACTTAAATAAAAATGACTTTATTTTAAATGTTTGGAAGGTGGTTATTTCTAGTAATTATTTTAAATATCATTTTTCTTGAATTATTTATCGTAATTTATTATAATACGCGTTTCGTTATCTCTTTTGCGTATTTTACGTATTTTAATTAAAATAGTTTCCTTTTAATTTATTTCTGATGAGTTTCAAAATTGTAAAATAGGAAATATTATATTTCCTTAAATTTATTATCGTACGTATCGTTTTCGTTTTCGTTTCGTCAGAACGAGTCACCATCGCGCGTATTCGTTCGAATCGTCATTCGAACAAACACGACGATGGTTTGGCTTTCTGATTCTTGTTTTCTACTTTCCAGTCATCATTTCAGAACTTTAAACTTTTAGATTTATTCATACAGATCGTCACCTATACGAATAATTCGTCGGTTTAGCATTTTGTAACAACAACCGTTATGGTTTCGTTCTGTTTAACCTCGCATTCGTTTATACATAATAGCATCAAATCAAGCATATGTGTGTCAGTTCTGTGTTGTCTGATGTGTTTCTGACTGTTAAACCATGAGGTTTAAAGCAGATTTCAGACCAATAGCATAATAGTTTAGTGTCAAGCATTAAGTGTCAATAACATATACATAGTTTCATGTAGTGTGTACCTGAGTTACTGTACGAGTTACTGTAGAGATCACTGTTCCGACAATGCTTCCGGCACTGATGTTACACAAACCCGGGTGGTATGTATTGGAGTTCATGTCATTATTTCTCTTGTCATTCTGGAACAAGCCTTGGACTTGATTCACCTCCTCATTTCTGCCCATATTCATCATACACTCCGGCTCCAAATGACCTATATCACCATAAAAATTGCAAACATCATAAACATTAGCAACATTAGAATTATTCTTACATGAAGTTCTGTTGAAGTTTGCTATTTGTCTCTCAAGGGCTTCAAATCGCTCGTTTGTCACATACTCCCCTCCTGGCTTACCAATAACATGTTTTGCCTTCCTGCTTCCTGAAGCTTGAGTCTTTGAGCCTTTACTTAACCTTTCAAGCAGCTCCCAATCATCATCTTCTGAATTGGTCAAGAATGTTCCATTACTCCTGGAGCTGACAAACTTCAAGTCTTCTGGTGTTAGGCCATCATAGATGGCTTTAATCAACTCCCACTTTGGAATTTGGTGATGTGGGCAAAATCTAAGCAACTCCTTGAACCGAGTGAATGCTTCATGTAACAATTCACCCGATTGTTGTTGGAAGGTTCTGATGGCATTTCTGGCTTCACTTGTCTTGCTCATGGGGTAGTACTCATCTAAAAACAGTTGCTGCATTTCCTCCCATGTATAGATACTACCAGATGGTAGTGTGTGAAACCATTGCTTGGCTCTCTTTTTTAAGTAGAACTGGAATAAATTCAACTTGACCTCATCCGGGGTGAATCCTTGGCCACCAATGGTGCTGCAGATGGCACCAAACTCAGACAAATGAACATATGGCTCTTCAGTTGCTGTCCCTCTAAAGTTTGGAATAATGGCCAGGTATTGTGGCCTTATCTCAAATGACCTTCCTCTTAGCAATGGAGGCACAATGGGTGAAGGGTTTTGAGTCACCGTTGGTCTAAAGTGACTGTCAACTCCTTGAACAGGAGCCCTATGATGCCATCCTTGACCGGGGTTGTTGTAACCCCATCTCCTATTGTAGTTATGCATGGGTGGTTGCCTATTCCACCCTCCTTGTCCATTCCATCCACCTTGCCCATAATGGTTATGATTTGGATGATTTGGTGGGCCTTGGGGTTGCCAATTCTCATCATGATATTCCCCATGAGGTGGGTAGTTGTTGTTATCTTCCTCTTCGTGCAACTCCTTGTGCCAAGATCCATGTTCCCCCGAATTGATCCCGCCACCTGAGATGTGATCTTTCTCATGAAGGTTGTTTCCTGGATTGGCTCCTCGGTTCGGATTATTGAACAGTGGGTTTTGTGCCATTCTAAGATTAGGCATGACATTAGGCGGTATGTTTGGTGGTGGGTTGTTTTGGTTGAACAGATTTTGTGGGATAATTGGATTTGGGTTTGGTGGTGGTATGTGAGCATACTGATTGAATGGTGGAATTGGTGGTGGTGGTGGTGGGTTTTGGTTGTTCTGATCAGCCATAGGGACAGACTGATTTGAACTCTCTTCGGTTTGATTGGTGTTTCTAGAACCCGGAGTAACTATTCTGCCTAGTCTTTGTAATGTCCGATTTATCCCCACAGTTTTCTCGATCTCTGGATCAAATTCCAATGGCGAGTCCCGACCTGAAAACCGAGTATGCATGCAATCAACCTGTTACCTGCACACTAACAAACCTCGCGTAACAAAGAAAAGACAAGAAATGAAAAATATAGCAAAAACCTAATAAAATCAATTAACAAACACCAAGCGCACTAACTCCCCCGCAACGGCGCCAAAATTTGACCGACGTCGGAGTACCGATCAAATAAGAGTTAATGAGTGTGTTCCTAGCTACCTTAACTAGTAGGGTAAGTAGGGTGTCGAACCACGAAGAGTTTATGTGGATGGTGTATCGTTACTTGATTTAACCTAACTTAACTAGACTAAAAATTGTAAAATCGATTGATGGTTTGTTGAACTTGTGGTTAAGAAAATGACTTGGTAACAAAGTAACAATGAAAGTAAATAAGTTGTAATTCAATGAAGCAAATGAATCACACCCGGGTTTTGAATTAGAAAGAAAGTAAGAATCTTTATGGTTCAATTGGTTACAACAATCACATAGACATGACTTGTGACTTCTCGTATGAACGGACACTTATGATTGAAAAACCTGATTTTATAAATTAATTGATTAAAACCAACTAATGTTAAACCTAGGATGTCAATCACCAATACCAATTTGAAAGTAATAATCCAATTAGTGTTCAATGTTTCGCAATTGTAAACTGAAAAATGATGAACATTCAATTGAATCAGAAAAGCCAAAGCATTCAATTCAATATGAAAAGCAACATCCAAACAAATTAAGATATGGAAACCACACAATGTTTGAAGTCAATTACAATTGAAACCATACAAATCCTTAACCCTAACTAACCGTTCACCCAGGCATGATCTCGAGGAATTTAGCCTAACATCTGCATTCGATCACGTGCTAACATCAATTCTGGAATCTCTGAGGTGTTTGGAATGGTTAATTTATGATTTCCCAAGCCTTGGAAGCCCCCTAGAACCTCAAAAAGTCGTCAAAGTCGAAGATAAGTCGAAACCCTAGGTTCTTGGGCTTAAATAGGTGGCAAAACGGGAAAAATCTGAACTTTTGGGAGCCCCAGGCGTATCATACGCCCCCCTCTGGCGTATGATACGCCAGCCATGCTTTCCGAGTTGCTTTTCCTCTGTGATACGCCACCAATACGCCGTTTTGATACGCCACTTCATGGAAATCTTCATTTTCTGATATTTTGGCCTTCCAAACACCATTCTTCAACCACCCTTTGATCCTTGAACATCAACCATCCATGTTCTTCGCCCGAAAACCTGCAAATCATCAAAACACACAAACAATCACCACATTCCATGTACTTAACTCATAATAATGCATAATTACGCACCTAAATCACATGGAATTACCCAAACCATCAATTCCATGTTCATCTCTAAATCAAACTCAAAGGAATCGATCCAACAATCTAAACTCACACATGTATATGTGTGTGTATGTAAATAAACATACAATAATAAACATTATTAAGAAATCAATAAAACTAATTCAATGTTTATAAAATCAACTTTAATAAAATTTAACATATACTTTAATAAAATTTAACATATATGTACGAATATGATAAATTAGATTTGTATAAGATTTAAATTAAATTAATTATGTGAATTTAATAAAATTTAACATATACTTTAATAAAATTTAACATATATGTACGAATATGATAAATTAGATTTGCATAAGATATATATGCTTAATAATATTCTATCAACTAAAAGCTTTATAAAAATAAAATAGTCATAAATTGTTATAAGAATTCATAAAACAAATCTTTGGAAAGTTACTACATAAAATAATAAGCACAAGAAAATTTTAAACAAAATGGGTACAAACACATAAACTCTAAGGGCTAAAACTGTCAACCTGGAATCTTCCAAAACTGTCAACCTGGAATCTTCCTCCTTTCACAGACACTGGCGTGAGTTCGAGGCTTCGATGGCCGGTCCAACCCCAAAATCGTACAACACGCAATTATATATTAAAATTTTGAACACCACCGCGTTTTGCATTTAAATCCGAATCAATCCATATACTGAATTCCTAAAATAGACTACAATTGTGTGTAAATCAACCAGCTGTTAAACGAACAATGGATGTCATCAATAATTGAGTAAATCGTAAACACATTAATCAAATTAAACACACATAAACTTGTGCGATCTCATTCTGAACCGAAAGACATCAAGAATACACACAGAGGATCTTCAAATCTTTGAACCAAGTTCAAGAACGAGTCGGGACCTATTCATCACTCGAACTCTATCCATTCGATCCCATTCTGGTCTACGTGGAGTGATGTGTGGGTGATGATGTTAATTGTTTATGTGACGCCTACGTAGAGCGATGAGAGCTTGATAAGTACACATAGTCTAAGGTCGGTTTTCTTTGGAGGCGACCAACCAGTTTGTTTGCAGTCACGCTTTACCAGTTCCCTTTGGTTAGTCAGGTATTGGGAAGATCCGGAGAATTTACTACTTAAGTGGGTTTCCACAATTTAAAAAAAAAGAAAGAAAGAAAAGTTGTTACTATTATCCATCAAATAAAAAGTTATTTCATGATTTGTAAGTATATCGATATAGAATGTGCTTATGGATCAACTCCTCAAATTCTATCATATACAATGTTTTCATAACCGGACCGGATGTCGAACCAGTCTCCTTACTTGTCAGAGGTCCGACCGGTCGGACCGGATTTAAGAACCGGATGATTTTATATATATTTTATAAATATATATATATATATAAAATTAAAAAAAACAGTTCAACCACCGGTTTTCCGGTCCAACCACCGGTTCGACCGGCCGGTTCACCAAAAACGGCCCAGAACCCCTAACCGGACCGTTCCGACCACCGGTTCCCGGTTCAACCGGTCCGACCGGCTGGTCCGGTCCGGTTTTCAAAACATTGATCATATAGACTTAATCCAAATAGCAAGACATGATCAAGCATCTATGCGAGCTTCTTTTAACTACATAGTTTTTTTTTTTTGAATATTTTTTTGTCACTTTGCCCTTGGAAATTAACTCAAACAATAAAAAAAATATGCACATTTATTACTTTAAGATAAATTAAAAGATAAAAAAAAATAAAATCAGCTTTTTTTTCAGCAATAAACGTGCTTCTAATTATTTAACGAGATCACGAATGGAATCCTTATTTTTTATCACTTACTTGTATATAAATACAAAAACTCTTTGTATTACATCCGTTGTGGGGTTGAAAAGGAGAAAGAGGGTTACATTCTTGCATTCTAATAAATAATTTATTACAAAATAGTAAAAAAAAAACACGTGTGAGAGATGCCAATCATGTCGTACTCGTGTTCAATTATATAAAAGTTATTATTAGAGTAAATTACATAAAAAGTTATTTTTAACGTCGGTCAAAGTGGCTAAGGTTTTAGCCATGAACTAGAAAAAATTCAAATTTGGCCTTTGAGTCTTTGACCGAGGAATTGAATATATTGTTGACATGGTGATATTTTTTGTGTAAATGTCACTAATGTGACTGATTATATACTTTTCAATTTTTATGTTAACTCAACGATATTTACGCGAGGTTTCTCTTCTCTAGACAAGATTTTCCTTATTGAGGCGTTACTATGTAACTTTTTTATCGTTAAGGCAAGATCTCATTTACATAGGCGAGCTTCATTTAAATAACAAAAGTTAAAAACAATAAAAAAACATAATAATAAAAAAATAATAATAATCGTAATAAATTAATAAAAAAACTAAGTTTTTATTAAAAATTAAGTATGTTATAAAAATCACTTATAAGATTGTTTAAAAATGAGTACATTTTATAAAAATTTAAATAAAAAAGTTAAAAACAATAAAAAAAACACATAAAAAATAATAATTTACATAGTAATAGCTTAATAAAAACATATTTATTTTGTTTTCATCAAAAATTTATGTTTGTTATATAAATCATGTTTATACAATTGTTTAAAAATATTAGTACATTTTAAAAACATTTAAATAATAGAAGTTAAAAAAAATATCAATAAAAAATAATAATCACCATAATATCTCAATAAAAACATATTCTTTCTTCGTTTTGGTTAAAAATTTAAGTTTGTTATATAAATCACGTAAATAAAATTGTCTAAAATTTAGTACATTTTATGAACATTTAAATAATACAAGTTAAAAACAACAAAAAACATATTAATAAAAAAATTATTCACCGGTTGTAACAACCGAAAATTTCGGTAACCGTTTATGTTCAAATTTTATATAAACGTTCGTAAAGTAATTACGATCAGAATGATATAAACGATAAAAATATCTGATAATGTATGGACACGTTATAAAGCCTATTAATAACGTGTAAAAATTTCTGTGATCGTTTGGGTTCGAAATTTTTATGAACATTCCCAAAGGGGGTTTTTATAAGCGGGACCGTTATACGATAAAGTATGAACACGATATAAGCTCGTGAATACTAAAAATATGTGAGCAAAGTAGAATGACGTTTTAAAAATAGAACCTTAAAGTTCAAGGGCCCTGAGTGTAAATTATAAATTAATTCAAACTTTAATTTAAAGAAATGTGATGTCTGGAAATCAGATATTTCATTTTAACCAACTTCAGCATTAGAAGATAAGATCCAGTTCCAGATCGCATCAAACAATTGAGAATTGTAAGTTCTTTCTGATCAACGTCCGAGTTTTACGAGCAGAGAAGAGAATCAAGAAGAATAGACCGATCGCTAATGTATGTGTTTATGATTCTCATCTCGTATTAGTTTAGTCTTGATTGACTAAAGAGACCAACACCATGTTTAGATAGAGTTTTGGTTTTGTATGGTGAACATGAACTTGATTCGGTTAGAGCCCAATTACATCTAGATAATGATCAAGTTTTCTTGAGTTTTATGAGGATATAATATGTATGCGCTTTTGGTTGCCTTAAACCCGTGTTATTATACAGTAAGTTTAGCAACGCCCTAAGACGAATTAATTAAATAAGAGAATACGCTTATCTATGCCGAGCAAATAAGCAACCTTTAAGCATAACAAGATTGTAGAGGTAAAAATGGTCAAAATGAGTGTAAGCGAAATTTTGAAACAAAGCTCCGAATGAAAGTTACGACATGCCGAAGTTTCGAGCGGTAATCGTAAATTTGAGCACCTTCATGATAAGGTTATAATCATGATAATATATTCGTATTAATAGGATATCATTCTGAAGTGAGAAAGTAAGGAAAGGAATAAAAGCTAACAAATTGTGTTTTACTAAGCTCATGTGAGATCTTTGTAGCCCTATTTTAAATGTTTTATCATTTTGGGCTGGTATGCATGTTATGAAACTATTTTGTGAAAAATAATTTTAACCTGACTTTGGTCAGGTAAAGAATGTTTTAAGTCTCAACTGTGGTTGAGAAGTAAATGATTTTAAAAGTCTCAGCTGAGGTGTAAAGAATGTTTTTAAGTCTCAACTATGGTTGAGAACTAAATGATTTTCAAAGTCTCGGCCGAGGTCGAGCAGAAAATGTGACTTTGAAGTCCCAGCTGCGGTTGGGCAAAAGTTGAGCACTGCGGTGCGGAGAATAGTTTATGATTATGATGGTTTAAATGATTTAAATCATGTTATGTATGAATGAATGATGTTATGGATATGAATGATATATGTAAAGTGATGTTATGTGAATGATTGTTATGTAAAGAAGTCTTGTACCGGTATGAGCTGTCAACTTCGGTTGATAGTTAAAGAGTCTTGTGGAAACACAAGCCTGTTGAATATGTGTCGCCAGTTGAGGAAATCTTATGCATGCATGAGTTGTCAACTTTGGGTTGATAGTTATAGAGTCTTGTATTTATACAAGCATGTCGACTTCGGTCGTCAGTTATAGAGTCTTGTGCTGCACAAGCCTGTTGACTTCGTGAAGGCTAAAGTTTTATACACAGTATGATTGAGCCTGTTGACTTTAGTCAGCAGTGAAGGCTAAATTTTTATGCACAATATGATTGATGTTATGATGACATGTATGTTATGTACTTGAATTAGGTTATGTTATATAAAGATATGAATGAGTAAAGATAAGAATTATGTTATGTTATGTTATGTGATGATCTAAAAGGCTAAAGATTTTTCTAAAAATTTAACTTAGAACTCACCAGCGAAAGCTGACTTGATTTAGCATGCATGTCAGGTTGAGCAAGTTATGATAAGGATATGATGGGTCGTGGTATGACATGAGGACTACCTATTCAAGAACTGGCATTCCTATTGAGATTAAAGAATAATTCACGAATGTGGTTTAGACCTTTTAATTATGATTAAAGATTATGTGATAATTTCCGCTGCTATGATATACGATTATTCTACGGTTTAAGAACTATGTTTTTGATGATTTGCCAATCGAGGGGACTCCGAGGGAACGGGGCCTCTCAAGTTGGTATCAGAGCCATAGTTTGAGAGAATCGGGCATAACCTGATGCCTGAACTTAAACTAAGAATGGGACCAAGGTTAAGGAAGCCAGTCAAGGGTAGTACGATGCCACGAGCGTCTTATTAAAGTAAATAGTATATGTTATGAAATAGTTGGAATATATTTAATATGTATACGTATATGATGGAACTAATTTACGAATGAAGGAAATGGCTTACAAATGAACAAGGAACTTCATTTATGGAAAAATTATTCATCATTTGCGAATGAATAATATTATAAACTAAGGATAAGTGCATCCAATTGAGGTAATGCAGGTTAAAATTTTGATTTAGAAATTTAATGAGATTATTCTCTGTGTCATGAATGATAGTGCTTTGTTAGTATCCTAAATCCTGACAAGGTCCCACTAGGTTGAGAAATACATGTTGACATTAGCAATTGAGAATTGTACTTATGTTTACTAAACGTGGAAGAGAGATATTAAAGCTGACTACACGAACATATGTGATAAATGTGTGATTAGGAATTGATAAACGAAGATAAATGAATGCATGTACATGATAATAAGTTACCCATTTTGTTGAATTTGTAGTTATAGGACTGGGTGAGTCCACACTACAATTAATTGTGCAATTAGCATACATGTGAATTGTTGTTTTAATTGAATTTGATGTAAATGGTTATGGTTAGTGTGGTTATTGTAGTTGAATGATTTACAAGGTATGTGAACATTCAACTAATGATAATGATTGAGTTGATTTACAAGAGTGTAAACAACCATTATATTGTGGATGTGGTGATCTACAAATGTGTAGACATTAAATAGGTAATGTGTAGGCTTTGATTCACAAGGTGTGTGAACATAAGACTTACAAATCCAATGTAATAGATTCACAAGGTGTGTGAACAAAAGATGATCAACAAGAGTGTAGACATCAAATTTCAAGAGTCAAATTGTTTAAGTTGACTTTTGGGAAATATGATACACAATTGGAGTTTTGTGTACACACATGTATTGTGTTAAATGATAAGGTTTGTATATGAATAATAGATAAAAATGTCTATCTATGCAAATGAATGCAGTAATTATCATTATGTGTAATTAATAGCTCTTATTAGATAATGATTAACGCGAGTGTTAAGTCATTCAGTTGTGGTTGTGTGTCAAATATGTTATACATGATATTTGACTTTAAAAAGTCAAAGTTATGCCTATTTGTAAAAAAAAATAGGATATTTATAGTATGTATAAATTGTATTCATACATATGATGGGATGAATATTTATGTGAATATTCAAAAGAGAGGTAAGATGTATGTGGAAATACACTTGAGTGTATGATTTGGTTTGGATGAAGAAAGTCAAACCAAATAATCAATTATAGAATCATGTATAATGATTATGTTTATTTAAGGGTAAATGTTCAAACCAAATCATACACTCAAGTGTATTTCCACATACATCTTACCTCTCTTTTGAATATTCACATAAATATTCATCCCATCATATGTATGAATACAATTTATACATACTATAAATATCCTATTTTTTTTTTACAAATAGGCATAACTTTGACTTTTTAAAGTCAAATATCATGTATAACGTATTTGACACACAACCACAACCGAATGACTTAACACTCGCGTTAATCATTATCTCATAAGAGCTATTAATTACACATAATGATAATTACTGCATTCATTTGCATAGATAGACATTTTTATCTATTATTCATATACAAACCTTATCATTTAACACAATACATGTGTGTACACAAAACTCCAATTGTGTATCATATTTCCCAAAAGTCAACTTAAACAATTTGACTCTTGAAATTTGATGTCTACACTCTTGTTGATCATCTTTTGTTCACACACCTTGTGAATCTATTACATTGGATTTGTAAGTCTTATGTTCACACACCTTGTGAATCAAAGCCTACACATTACCTATTTAATGTCTACACATTTGTAGATCACCACATCCACAATATAATGGTTGTTTACACTCTTGTAAATCAACTCAATCATTATCATTAGTTGAATGTTCACATACCTTGTAAATCATTCAACTACAATAACCACACTAACCATAACCATTTACATCAAATTCAATTAAAACAACAATTCACATGTATGCTAATTGCACAATTAATTGTAGTGTGGACTCACCCAGTCCTATAACTACAAATTCAACAAAATGGGTAACTTATTATCATGTACATGTACAAAAATGTAAGGAGGGGAGATTTGTAACAACCGGTTTTCAATAATGAACACGTTTGATATAATCGTTAAAAATAACGATTGTGATTGTTAGAATTTGAAAACATATGAAAAATCATGAACGTGGGAGAAAACCGTGCGCGAAACGGAGTTACGAATTGTCCGGAATCGCGAAACGAAGAAAATTACAAAGATATTATGCTTTGGGACTCTTCGCGGTACGCGAAGGTGGTTTTGAGGTTCCTTCGCGGTACGCGAAGAACCCAAAATATCTGAGAATCCCGAATTGCTTCGCGGTACGCGAAGAGCTTTCGAACCCTCCTTCGCGGTACGCGACGGGTATGGCGGTTTGACAGATTCCTATTCTTATCAGATTTGCACCAGAAATTTATACTTTTTATTATCTCGAACATATTCGTCCCAGAAGCATACCAGACGAATTTCTGAGCCTCAAAACTCAGATTTGAAGCCTTCTAAACCTGTAGATCGTACCAGGGATCGTGTTTACAAGTTCTGATCGTCGTTTTCATCCGAGAACTTCGTTCAAAGGGGTAACGATTCGATCTCTCCTACTAGTTTGATATTCTATGGATTAAATTTAGTTTTGAATGTAATACTATGATTATGGGTATTGATTATTGCCTAGTTGATAACTAGGGGTTGTTAGAAACGAAGAACTTGATATTTTGACGGTGAAATCTTCGTTTTGAAGCCGGGATAATGTCCGGTTGATATGAAACCCATATTATGATGTAATAACTAGTAGGATGGGTAAATTGTGGTTTTGAAATATATATGGATTATGATCCATGGGTTAAATGATAATTTTGATGAATTGATGTTAAAAATTATTAATAGTTATGATCATAAATGAATTTTGAATAAAAGAAGTGATTAAAGATCATAACTAATATAATGAACATCAATTATTTGATGAAATGCCTAAGGAGGCATGAAATATGATTAATTGTGATAATTGACTAAAACTTGCTAAAGATAGTAAGATAGAGTCAATTATGTGATAAATTGACTTTGAGAAAGTCAAACCAGTCAAGTGCGTTGAACTTGATTGTATGTGTTATACGTATTGAACATAGTTGTATATGTTTGAATATGCAACTAGGTGTTGGTGGTGAAAGTCAAGTGACAATTCACAGAAGTGGAAAGGAGGTTGTAGGAAGTGAACAACCGCTTGAACCAGGTAAGTTACCCAACTTACAGTAACATTACATATAAGTAGTAGAAAGAGTCTACTTGATTGTGATGTATATATATTGATTGATTTGAATGAATGTGCATAACTAAATTGAAATTGATTGAGTTAATAGACTCTAATGTATATATGTTAAGTTCCAATGTGTTTATGTCACGATTGAATTGATTATGCAACATAGATTGCATAAGAATAGCCGGATGAGCCGGTGTTTGAGTAAGTAATCCCACAACTATGAACTTGTTATTGAACAAATTGTATGATAAATATGGCATTGGTGATAGGGGAAAGTTGAATAATAAAAGTTCAACAACCTATTATAAATCCAATACCTTGATGAATGAAAGTGTGGGAACTCTATGATGGAAGTACCGGTGGGTGAACATCATAGTAATTTGATTGAAATAATTATGACTCCACAATGGTGGATAGCCAGAGGTGCTGGCAATTGTCTTAGATGGAAGTACCGGTGGGTGAACATCTTAAGACTTAAAATATTTATGACTCCACAATGGTGGATAGCCAGAGGTGCTGGCAATTGTCTTAGATGGAAGTACCGGTGGGTGAACATCTTAGACTTAATATTTATGACTCCACAATGGTGGATAGCTAGAGGTGCTGGCAATTGTCTTAGATGGAAGTACCGGTGGGTGAACATCTTAAGACTTGATTGATTTATGATTCCACAAATGTGTGGATAGCCAGATGTGCTGGCAATTGTCTTAGATGGAAGGACCGATGGGTGAACATCTTAAGACTTAAATTAATTATGATATCACGAATGTGTGAATAGTCAGGAGTGTTGACAAATAGCTATGGTGGAAGCACAGGAATGTGAACACCATAGTGTAATTTTGATTAAACTATTGTGAGCAATAGTTGAAGACTGGTAATATGATATTATTACCTTGTGAGAGATTTTTAATATATGTATGATACCACAAATGTGTGGATAACCGGTTAATCCGGAAACTAAATTGTTGAAACCACAGGTGTGTGGATAATTGGTTGAGCCAATATATATATATATATATATATATATATATATATATATATATATATACTTGGTGTTTTAAATTTAGCCAGAGGTGCTGGTGGTAGAATTGGATTAGATGATATACTCATATTTGTGAAAATGTCCCATTAAGGGAAATAAATGCACCATGTGTGTTGGGTGCAAGTTGATGTTTGAATATGATATATTATTATCTAAACATGATAAACATCCATGTGATATATATGGATGTGTTAAAATTAGTTTTGGGAACTCTGGGAGGGGTTACTTACTTAGTTCATATGAACTAATTGTGACTTTATATGTGATGTTACAGGTCAAAGATAGATATGCATCGGACGATCAGATCGGGCACGTTGTGAAGCAGAACCAAAGGTTATGTAAAGCCTGTGGTGGTATTAAACTTAAACACACTAGTTTTTAGTAATCATAAACGTAAATGATTTGAAATTAAGTGTGTTTAAATCATGAAATGTTAATTTCACGCTTCCGAACATAAATTTTTGATAAAGTTTAATCTGGGACCTAAAATGGGACACGTATAATCGTGTGCAAAGTTTGGGTGTTACAGAAATGTAACAAGTTTCGAGGACGAAACCTATTGTAAGGAGGGTAGACTTGTAACAACCGAAAATTTCGGTAACCGTTTATGTTCAAATTTTATATAAACGTTCGTAAAGTAATTACGATCAAAATGATATAAACGATAAAAATATCTGATAATGTATGGACACGTTATAAAGCCTATTAATAACGTGTAAAAATTTCTGTGATCGTTTGGGTTCGAAATTTTTATGAACGTTCCCAAGGGGGTTTTTATAAGCGGGACCGTTATACGATAAAGTATGAACACGATATAAGCTCGTGAATACTAAAAATATGTGAGCAAAGTAGAATGGCTTTTAAAAATAGAACCTCAAAGTTCAAGGGCCCTGAGTGTAAATTATAAATTAATTCAAACTTTAATTTAAAGAAATGTGATGTCTGGAAATCAGATATTTCATTTTAACCGACTTCAGCATTAGAAGATAAGATCCAGTTCCAGATCGCATCAAACAATTGAGAATTGTAAGTTCTTTCTGATCAACGTCCGAGTTTTACGAGCAGAGAAGAGAATCAAGAAGAATAGACCGATCGCTAATGTATGTGTTTATGATTCTCATCTCGTATTAGTTTAGTCTTGATTGACTAAAGAGACCAACACCATGTTTAGATAGAGTTTTGGTTTTGTATGGTGAACATGAACTTGATTCGGTTAGAGCCCAATTACATCTAGATAATGATCAAGTTTTCTTGAGTTTTATGAGGATATAATATGTATGCGCTTCTGGTTGCCTTAAACCCGTGTTATTATACAGTAAGTTTAGCAACGCCCTAAGACGAATTAATTAAATAAGAGAATACGCTTATCTATGCCGAGCAAATAAGCAACCTTTAAGCATAACAAGATTGTAGAGATAAAAATGGTCAAAATGAGTGTAAGCGAAATTTTGAAACAAAGCTCCGAATGAAAGTTACGACATGCCGAAGTTTCGAGCGGTAATCGTAAATTTGAGCACCTTTATGATAAGGTTATAATCATGATAATATATTCGTATTAATAGGATATCATTCTGGAGTGAGAAAGTAAGGAAAGGAATAAAAGCTAACAAATTGTGTTTTACTAAGCTCATGTGAGATCTTTGTAGCCCTATTTTAAATGTTTTATCATTTTGGGCTGGTATGCATGTTATGAAACTATTTTGTGAAAAATAATTTTAACCTGACTTTGGTCAGGTAAAGAATGTTTTAAGTCTCAACTGTGGTTGAGAAGTAAAGAGTTTTGTGGAAACACAAGTCTGTCGACTATGTGTCGCCAATTGAGGAAATCTTATGCATGCATGAGTTGTCGACTTCGGGTTGATAGTTATAGAGTCTTGTATTTATACAAGCATGTCGACTTCGGTCGTCAGTTATAGAGTCTTGTGCTGCACAAGCCTGTTGACTTCGGTCAGTAGTGAAGGCTAAAGTTTTATGCACAGTATGATTGAGCCTGTTGACTTCAGTCAGCAGTGAAGGCTAAATTTTTATGCACAATATGATTGATGTTATGATGACATGTATGTTATGTACTTGAATTAGGTTATGTTATATAAAGATATGAATGAGTAAAGATAAGAATTATGTTATGTTATGTTATGTGATGATCTAAAAGGCTAAAGATTTTTCTAAAAATTTAACTTAGAACTCACCAGCGAAAGCTGACTTGATTTAGCATGCATGTCAGGTTGAGCAAGTTATGATAAGGATATGATGGGTCGTGGTATGACATGAGGACTACCTATTTAAGAACTGTCATTCCGATTGAGATTAAAGAATAATTCACGAATGTGGTTTAGACCTTTTAATTATGATTAAAGATTATGTGATAATTTCCGCTGCTATGATATATGATTATTCTACGGTTTAAGAACTATGTTTTTTATGTTTTGCCAACCGAGGGGACTCCCAGGGAACGGGGCCTCTCACCGGTAGTCCGGTACAACTTAATAAAAACACATTTCTTCTTCTTATTCTTTTTTAATTTAAATTTGCTATTTAAATCATGTTTATAAAATTGTCTAAAATTAGTACATCTAATAAACATTTAAATAATACAAGTTAAAAGCAATAAAAAAGATATTAATAAAAAAATAATAATCACCATAATAACTTAATAGAAACATATTTATTCTTTGTTTTCTTCAATTTAAGTTTGTTATATAAATTACGTTTATGATATTGTCTAAAGATTTTATAATTTAAATAATAGAAATTAAAAACAATAAAAAAATAATAATAATCATCAAATAACTTAATAAAAATATATTTATTCTTTGTTTTTTTAATTTAAGTTTGTTAAGTAAATCACGTTTATAAAATTGTCTAAAAATTAGTTCATTTAATAAACATTTAAAAAATACAGGTTAAAAACAATCAAAAACATATTATACACAAAATTATAATAAGCATCGGTAATAACTCAACAAAAATTTTATTCTTTTTTTTTTCAATTTAAGTTTGTTGTATTAATTACGTTTACAAATTTGTTTAAAATTAGTACATTATATAAACATTTAAATAATAGTAGTTAAAAACAATAAATAGCACATTAATATAATAATAATAATAATAATCATGGTAATAACTTAATAAAAACATTTATTCTTTGTTTTTTTTAACTTAAGTTTGTTATATAAATCACGTTTATAAAATTGTTTAAAAACTAGAACATTTTATAAATAGTTTAATTAATAATAAAAGTTCAAAATAATAAAAAAAAAATAATCATCATAATAACTTAATAAAAAGATATTTATTATTTTTGTTAAAAAACAATTATGTTATAATAATGACGTATATAAAATTGTTTAAAATTTTTTACAATTATTTAATAAATAACTATTTTATAATTTTATTAATAGTAATTTTAATATAAAAATTGTTTTTCAAGAGACTTAGTTAAAAAAAATTAACCTTTCAAACGTGCTCAAGTTTTGAAGACTTGAATAAATCAAATTACATTTTAAATAACGAGTAAGGCTATGTGTTATATATCACTCCAAGTAGGCGTCACATAATCAACCAACACTATCACTCCCTTATCACTCCACATCATCTTTAAATATGTTATCTAGGGGTGTGCATGGTTCAGTTCGTTGCGGTTAATTATCAATCCTTAACCATAACCATAACCATAACCATAACCAATTGATCGGTTAACCACCGGTTACAGTTCGGCTTGGGTTAAATTCGGTTAATAATGGAATTGTTGAAAAACTAAGAAAAACTTGTAAATATTCTTGTGAATTATAAATATATTAATGATAAAAATCTTAGTAAAGCTTGTAAAACGTTGTAGTGCTTTAGAATGTGTGAACAAAAAGTAAACCACGTGAACTCTTATTCATTTTCTAATATATTTTGTCTTAAATATGATACATAGTATTTTCATATAGTAAAAAGTAAAGATTCACCTTCTATACTTGACTTGCACCATAACTTTTAAAAAAACATACAAACATATAAATATTAAAAAAAAATATACATTATTCGTTTCGTTTCGGTTCGGTTAAAGTCGGTTAGTGATTAGCCTTAACCATAACCATAACCGAATTGTTCGGTTAATGGCTTCGCTTAACTATAACCGTCGGTTAAAGTCGGTTTCGGTTAAATCGGTTATGGTTCGGGGTGGTTGTCGGTTATTTTTCGGTTATGATTATATTATGCTCACCTCTAATGTTATCCATCACCCCCCATCACCACCTTTATTCAATATTTTATTATTTGAATTTTATTTTTTTAATTATAAATTAAATTAAAAAAAGATGTAATATTATTAAAAAAATTAATACTACAAAATAAAAAAAAATTACATGATAAAAAATTAAATTACATAATAATAAAAAATGCAATAAAAAAATTAATACATATTGTATCGTTTCAAAATCCGCTCATTCGTCTTCTCGGCCATTTCACGAGCGCGACCGGTTAAGTGATCGGTTGGAGTCCACAACAATTTCATATCATTGTTGTATTGTTTTTGCTCCTGTAAGTTGACAAATTTTTGTAACGACTCGGAGATGGTCTCCAATGTTTCTTTGTAATTAGTTGAAGACGAGGCTTGTGGTCGTTTACCCTTATTGTTTCGACCGGACGGACGTTGAGAAGAGGGTGGTGGGGGCATGTCCATTTTGACTTCATCATCCGACTCGTTTAAGTTAACGAAACATCGAACGGTTGAGTCAGATGAGTGGTCATGTACTTTCCGGACGATAACGTCTTCAACTGTTTCGAAGTTTGTAACTTCAGGACGGGATACCCTTTGGTTGATTTTCCCATAACTTGTCACGTCGCGATATAAGAAAATGGCCCGTTTTCTCGAGCATAGGTCATCAACGCATCGTTCATGACCGTTTCGTCGTTCTCACCACTTTTACGGTTGTTTTGGTGTTGAACCCATACGCCGTTAAATTTTGCGACTTTACATTGTAAGTCGCGCCATTTTCCGGAAATCATGTCTGTCGTCCGGTAGGAATCACGACCCATTGCCGAAAAAACCGGGCTCTAACGCGTCTCCAAAATTCCGTGCTCGTTTGTTGTTACCAACGAACGAATATTCGAAAACGTCAATGTAGGCACGACTTAGTGCCACCTTCTCAACTTCCGACCATCGAGTGATGCTCGGTTTTGTTGTTTTTTCTGGCACTTCCTTTCGTCGGTGCCTGCGATGCGATGTAGCCGGTTGTGCGTTGGGTTGTGTTTCTGGAACCACGTCAACATCGGGTTCCAATTGATTCTCAGAAACGTTGTCAAAGGCGGATGAATTTTAGTTGAAAAAATGTTGTTGTGGACTTGTGGGTACCAATTTGAGAAGGTTAGAAATTGGTTCGGGTTGCTTTGATTGTTTGGATCGACTTGAGGTCGGTAACAATTCATAAACGGGTTAAAGTATGGGTTGTTAGGGTGTTTGAATCCATGATAGTGTTGAAGTTTTTGAAGATTTGAGAGCTGAAATTTTTGAAGATTTTTTGAGAGAATAAGAGAGAATGTGAGTGTTTTTGAGTGTGTTGAATGAGTTTATATAGAGTTTAATTTTTTTTTTTGTTTAAATGGTCATATTACCGTTTTATGTTTTATTTTATTTTTTCCCCTCCCCAACGTTCATCACCCCGTGAGGAGGCTTACGTCTTGGCCTATCACGCCACCCTCACGCCCCTGTGTAATGGGAGAGGGCGTGACCGGTGTCCTCACACCTCTATCACGGTGCAAAACACATAGCCTAAACATGAGTAAAACCCCTGCAATGTGAAAATCGAAGAAGGACAAGACAAGTCATGATGTCTATGTTCCAAAAAAGTCGAGTGAAATGAGATCCGATCATCGGCGGTCACTTAGAACCAAAAAAATAATTTTCATGCATACAAAAAAATTGTTGTATATATCTAATAATAATAAAAAAAAACAAATATTTGGATTGATCTTGACAAGGTTATATGAGTTAACGTAATAAAGACGTGTTAACAAAAGATCATTCCAGTATACATATATATATATATATATATATATATATATATATATATATATATATATATATATATATATATATATATATATATATATATATATATAACTTTTTTGCAAACCCGAATAATTTATCTAAACAAAGTTATTAACATGATTATTTTATTAGGTCACAATCTTAATAACAAATCGGTATCATTGTCAAAGATATTACTCGAATGAATTACTCTATCACATGTAGAAAAAGTTCACTAAAATCCATCGACTTACTGCTACAAAAACACCATCTCTCAATAGAGTTTTTTCTTTTCTAATTACTATATATGTTAAAAAGAATGAGAGGAGTAGTAATATGAATGTTCACATTATCATAAAGGACACAATTTTGATTCATTCTCTCAAAAAAAAAAAAAATAATTGATTTAATGATTTTACCGGAATTTGAAAAAAAATACATTGTTGGTAATATTTTAACAACTGGGATGTTATTACCGATTCTAAAACACACACATGCTTATTTAAATTAATTTATTGATGTAAAATCAATAAATAATTGTTTTAAAAGAATAGCATACCGTTATTATATATATTAAAAAACACGATATTTATTTTAAGTTAACCACTAAAATTTTTTATATTTTATTTTAACCTCAAAAGTGTGCATAGTAAATTTATGATTTTTTATCATGTGCTTTTGTAATATTTGTACATGTGTTTTTTGATTTTAGGTTTTGTAATTTTTTTACCATGCCTGAAACCCCCCGTGTGCGGTGTGCTCATATAATGTAATATATGTTCGACCCTCAAGAGGCAAAGTAAAATTGCACTAATTTTAACGTTATTTTACTTAGTTTTTGTAAAAATAACGTTAAAAACATTGGGTTAGTTGGTTAATCAGGCATCGTGAGTCGGATGTCTCATTGGATGCAACATCTCTATTCCTACGGGGTAGAGGTAACGTTGTCTATATCTTACACTCCTCAAACCCTACCTTAACTTTGCTAATGTTGTGATATACTGAGTACGATAATGATGATGATTATCGTTTGGTCTGTTTGTTTCATTCATGAAGTACATTTTTGTATTTTAAATGAAAGTGATGATCTCTTTTACATCTAATTATGTTTTATGGATTTTCAACAGGGTGTTAGTTGTTGTGATGTGTTTTCTCTTATGCGTTTTAATATGTGTGACCATGTCACCATCGTGAAAGTGCGTGAGTTTAGTGGTGAGTTTAGTGCCGCAATGCTCGGCTTGTAAAAACTAGTTTCCTTAATTTATTTATAAAAGTACCAAAAAGTTTTATAGTGATGTGAATAGTAAGACCTTAAATGCAATAATTAAAAGTTGAAACCAAAAATATAATATAATATTATCATATAAACCTGGCGTGTGGTTAATTCTATAAAAAAATATATTTATGTACCAAACCTATAATATGTTAAAATATAATAAGAATAAGTTCAATACAACTCATAAATATTTAATTAATAAATTAAATTATGATTCCAATATAAGACTGTCCAAAAAGTTCGAAACTTGAATACGGCTCATAGCTTGTTTGGAAAAAAGCTCTGATAAAGCTCGGCTCTAATAAAACTCATTTGTAACCGAACCGAGCCAACTCGTTTTGTAACCGAGCCGAGTCCGAGGGAAGGCTGGCTCCGCTCGTTTGTACAACATGCTATACTAATATATAAAATTATATGGTTACTTTTAATGATAAATATACTTTGGTGTTATTTTGTAATTATGTTAAAAAAATAAAAAAAATTAAAGAAAAGAGGATGGAGATACAGAATGGATCTCAATTCTCACGTGCTTTACTGATCACTCATTCCTAAATCATAGTCTTAATTCACAATTCCACATATTCATTCATTCCTAAGTCCTCACATCAGGCGTTTCTAGCGCGGTCACAACCACACGACAATTGGTCTCAGCCACATGAAAGTCGGTCACAACCACACACAGGTCGGATCTAATGCGGTCACAGTCAGACTTCGGTCGGTCACATACAGCCTGACATCTCTCACATGTGGCCTTTGTAGAAATTAGGACTCATTGGAGGAAACAAGCCAAGTTGAGATGAATGCAATTCAAATATTAAATTTATTATGTAAAAACAGAGCCAAAAACGAAAAAGCCGAGCCAGCTCAGTTAAAAACGAGCCGAGTCCGAGCTGACCCCTGACTCGGTTCAGTTCGGCTCGTAAACACCCCGATTCTCATGTGAGATTAACTCACTTGATAGATACATTTTTTGTGAACAACAATTTTTTTCACCTTTGTCCACTATGAGACTAGAAGTCTAAACCTATTTTAGGAAGGAACACCTTAACACAGTTTGCTACCATTAGGACAAATGCTTTTTGATACTTGATAGATACATTATCTTTTATAAAAGGTCTTGCTTTAAATCCAAAAAAGAAAAAAATATTGAAAAGTAATGCAAGAGTATAAATATGATCATATGACTGTAAAAAAAATAGTAATAATAAATTATGATTGATTTAAGTATTAGGGCGTTTTTGTTTAGAAGTTGAAAACTTGATGAAGGTATCTCTTAGACCACCCACAATACCCTCCCCGCCCTAGCCAGCGGCTTCCCACCCCGCCGCGGGGTCCAGCGGGCACACCGCCACCCTAGCCAGCGGCGCCCGCTCAAACCGGCCCAGCGGCCCCCGCTCCCCGTTGAAATCTACTTGAATGTGATTGGTCCATCCTCTCTTGACCGTTATTAAACGGTAATAAACCAAAAAAAAAAAAAAAAAAACTTTTTTAAACTAAATAAATACCCAACATTTTTACACACTCAATTCCATCCAAAACTCTCTTAAATTTTATACATTTTTTTATAAAAATGTCATCATCCTCTACGGTGTTCTCATCTTCTGATAGCGAGGGTACTGATCTTTTTATCGCGGCTTTGTCTACCATGGCTCAAGAAAACGCTTCTCAGATTCCTCGGCCTATAATTAGAAGAATTCAGATTAATCGAGACAGGGAAGCTGGGCATGATCTGTTGATGCGTCATTATTTTGGGCCCGAACCGTTGTATAATGAGAAGTTGTTCAAGAGGCGTTTCCGGATGCAACGACCTCTATTTGAACGTATCGTGAACGATCTGGAGGTTGCAGATACTTATTTTCAACTGAGATGGGATGCTCGCGGCAGGCGAGGATTCACACCGTTACAAAAGTGTACGTCGGCTATTCGACAATTGGCTTACGGGAGTACGGCAGACTTAATGGACGACTATTTACAGATGTCAGACAGCACTTCCAGAGAGTGCCTTTATAATTTCTGTAAGAATATCCGTCGACTCTATGGTCCTAAATATTTGCGCAAACCAAATTATAATGATGTTATGAATTTGTACGAACACCATGAAAATTATCATGGATTTCCCGGTATGCTTGGTAGTATTGATTGTATGCACTGGGATTGGGAAAATTGTCCGGTTGCATGGAGAGGACAATTTATGAGAGGCGATCACGGATGCCCCTCAATTATTCTTGAAGCAGTTTGTTCACAGGATTTATGGATCTGGCATGCATATTTTGGCATGCCTGGTGCGAATAACGACCTAAACGTTCTAAACTCGTCGCCGTTACTCAATGATATGGAAAACGGTGTGTTTCCACAGTCATCGTTTTTTTGTAACGATAACGAGTACGCTCACGGTTATTATCTTACTGACGGTATTTACCCAGAATGGCCGGTTTTTATGCAAACAATAACATGTCCAACAACCTTTAAACGGAAAAGGTTTCAAGTAGCACAAGAGGGTGCAAGGAAGGATATTGAATGGGCGTTTGGTGTTCTTAAAAAAAGATTTCAAATTATTAAAAATCCGGCTAGAGCATGGCATCCTAAAAAAATTAGATCCGTTATGTATGCATGTATCATAATACACAATATGATACTTGAATGTGAGGGCAAGTCGATTAGCCCGTTTGTTCCCGATGAAGACGAACCGTCTTCTCCTTTTGAAATTGATGACCCGCGTAGAGATAACCAAATTTTGGCGTTGCGAAACAAAAGCATTCACGAGTCGTTAAAAGCCGATTTGGTCGAACATATCGAAAGGGTTCGAACCGATATTGTCGTTCGTAGCATCTAAGCCGTCTAGAATATTTTTAATATGTTATTGTTTTTTTAATGTAATGTGTCTTTTTTTTTTTGTAAAATATTGAATTATTTTTAAATTAGAGTAATGTTTTTTTTATTTAATTTTAATTGTTGATGACGTGGAATAGTGGGGAAGGGTTTTCAGTGGGGTGACCATTGTGGGTGTTAAAGGATTTCAGTGGGGTGATGACGTGGCAGGAAATTTCAGTGGGGAAGGGTTTTCAGTAGGGTGACCACTGTGGATAGTCTTAGTCAATGAGTCCATTAATTTGTTATTTTTTATTTTATCAAAAAAAATGTTATATAATTTATGGCGTCAAAGTAAACAACATCATAGTGACCACAAATGAGATCCAACGCGTGCAAAGATATTTTGTTGATAGATACGTTTTTTGACAAACAAAATTATAAAACAATAAACTTAAATCAAGATCAAATATTTAACATATAAATAAATAAGTTGTCAAAAATAATATATACCAGGAACAAATTTTGCTTAAAAAGAAACTCAGAATCATCTTATAATTTCTCCTTTGTAGCAATTACAAGCTAGCTTAGTCACAAACGCCATCTAATTTTTATATAGAGAAAAACTTAAAACTTTACTATAATTTTTTAATCTGCTTCGTACTTTATTTAAGTATATTATTTATACAAGGTTGACACATGAAATGTTTTAAAAAATTAGATTTAATTGTTCGAATTCAAATACAATCTATATTTATACTAATGTAAACATCAACTTAAAATTAAATTCATTTAAAATCATGTATATGAACATGATTAGTTTAACACGCTATCTAAATATGTCATATAGGTTGACAAATATTAATCAAGTTGTAAAAATATTAATTAAGTTAGTAGGTTATAACAAATAGGTTAAACGAGTCAAACTGATTTACAGATTAACCTATTTAATTAGATAAATTATGCATACCAATTAAAACACGACTTGTTTAATTAAACAAATCAATACAAGTTTTTTTTTGTTAAAGGACATTCGTCCTGAAAAATATAGACTAAACTATATAAATATATCAAAGTAAAACTATATTATTTTAAGTGTAAATTTCTGATATGATTCATATGTTTTGCTAGTATTTCACTCTTGTTTTTATGTTTCATAAGTTACTCATTCGGTCCCAAACTTTAGACATTTGTAACACATATAATTTTATATTACCAAATTATCCTGACATACTTGACCAAATTAATATCACAAAAGAACTATGTGTGTTACAAATGTTTAAAATTTGTGATCATATGTGTAGTTTATGAAACCTAGAAATCAATAGTAAAATATTAGCAAAGCACATAAACCATGTTAGTAATTTAATTTAATTTTAATATAATGTTAGAAAATTGTAAAATCTTTGTGTTATTACTGTTCGTACACCCACCCATTTGGCCATTTATATCTCAAAAAGTCATGCTGGGTTGGAAAAAAATATTCAGAAAACTGTATTTCTTTCAGGTGTGTACTTGTGTTCTTTTGCAAGCTTCATCTCCCTTTTTTGTAAATTACAGCCGAATTGAAAAAAACGCATTTGCTGTTCTTGGGTTTGTTTTTTCATAGTAATTTAGAACTAATTAAAAATTAATTTATTTATTATCAGCAAATTTTGCTATTATTGTTTGAAGTAAAAACAAGAAAGTAGTTTTCATTCAAATCTTTTCAGCTGAAAGAAAAATCTAATCATAGAACCACTTTTTATCTTACAATTTCCTTTAATGCTTTCTTGGAGTGCCTAATATTTATATAACATGTTTCATATTAATTAATATGCTTGGGGTGTGTGCAAAGCATCAATCTTTTGTTGTTTTTTGAGGGATTCCCATCTGGGTGTCTGCAAAAAGCAGAAATCTTGAAGCTTGAAAGAATCATAGAACAAACTAAGAACAATGGGTACAAGGAGCAAAAGAAAAGCGCATTTTAGCAATATCTACTCATTCAATTGTGGAAGAAGAAGATTTGGTGATGCTGATGATTCTCAAATTGGGGGTCCAGGGTTTTCAAGAGTTGTGTACTGCAATGAAACAGGTGTTTCAGAGGTTGAAAGTCAAAATTATGCAGATAATTATGTGAGGTCAACTAAATATACACCTTTGACATTCTTCCCCAAATCATTGTTTGAACAGTTTAGAAGAGTTGCAAATTTCTTTTTTCTTGTGACTGCCATCCTATCTTTTACAGACCTTGCTCCTTACTCTCCTGTTAGTGCTATTCTTCCTTTGATTGTTGTCATTAGTGCTTCCATGATCAAAGAAGGTATTGAAGATTGGCAAAGGCAAAAGCAGGTATGCAATATGTTCATCATACTCATGTTAGATCTAGTTTCTAAAGTAGGAATCTTTTCAAGTTTTGGGATTTGTGATTGAAGTTATAAGATTGAATTTGTTGTTGCTTATTTGGAATCATAAATTAATATCAAAGCAAGACTCATCTTATGTTCATACTCATGTTAGATTGTAAGATTCATCTTCTGATTGTAGTTTTGGGGAGTTGTGATTGGAGTTATAAGTTTGAATTTCTTCCCTCTTATTTAGAATCATATAATAGATATTACAAATCAATAGTTTAATGCAAGATTTATTTCAAATAGCTTATGTTCTTCATGATATACACTTTCAGAATGAAGTTTTTAATGGGTTATTCATAATCTCAATCTAATAAATCAGAAAGTCTAGACTTGATGACACTTAATTTGAAAACCTTTGCAAAAAGAGGCCAAAAAATGTTATTATAATCTTATGTTTTTCTAGGATCATGAGGTCAACAACAGAAAAGTCAAAGTTCATCGTGGTGGTGGCGTTTTTGAATCTAGAGAATGGAAAACCCTAAGGGTAGGAGATATAGTAAAGGTAGAAAAAGATGAGTTCTTCCCAGCTGATCTTCTTTTACTTTCATCAAGCTATGAAAATGCTGTTTGTTATGTTGAAACAATGAATTTAGATGGTGAAACAAACTTAAAGCTAAAACAATCATTAGATGTAACTTCAACAATCAACGATGACTCGGATTTCAACAACTTTAAAGCATCTGTTAAATGTGAAGATCCAAATGCAAGTTTATATACTTTTGTTGGAACAATGGAGTTTCAAGGACAACAATACGCACTTTCTCCTCAACAGCTTCTTTTAAGAGATTCGAAGCTTAGAAACACAGATTACGTGTATGGTGCAGTGATTTTCACGGGTCATGACACGAAAGTGATTCAAAATTCAACAGAAGCACCTTCAAAAAGAAGTGGAATTGAAAGAAGAATGGATAGTGTCATCTATTTCATGTTCTTCATCATGTTTCTATTGGCATTTCTCGGGTCGGTCTATTTTGGGATTGTAACAAAGAAAGATTTAGATGGTGATATAATGAAAAGATGGTATTTGGGCCCGGATAGATCGGATATCTATTTTGACCCGAATCGTGCTCCAGTTGCAGCAATTTATCATTTCCTCACGGCTGTATTACTGTATAGCTACTTGATACCAATTTCTTTATATGTTTCAATAGAGATTGTGAAAGTATTGCAGACAATTTTTATCAACAATGATATTAATATGTACTATGAAGAAGCTGATAAACCAGCTCATGCTCGGACCTCAAATTTGACAGAAGAACTTGGTCAAATTGACACCATTTTATCAGACAAGACAGGGACTTTGACTTGTAACTCAATGGAGTTCATTAAGTGTTCGGTGGCAGGGACGGCTTATGGGCGTGGTATTACAGAAGTTGAGAGAGCTATGGCTAAACGAATGGGATCTCCATTAATTGCTAATGGTAGAAATCAACATTTTGATGATCGTGATGATAATGATTTTACATTACATGTTAAAGGTTATAACTTTGAAGATGAAAGAATCACAAATGGATATTGGATTCACGAACCACGTTCAGATGTGATTCAAAAGTTTTTTCGGTTATTGGCAATCTGTCACACGGCTATACCCGATGTGGACGAAGAAACTGGAAAAGTTACATATGAAGCCGAGTCACCTGATGAGGCTGCATTTGTTATAGCAGCAAGAGAACTTGGGTTTGAATTTTACAAAAGAACACAAACAACCATTTCTTTTATTGAGTTAGATCCTGTTTCTAAGAAAAGAGTCGAAAGGTAACAATTTTTTCATGTTTTTTTTTCTTTTGAGAGAACGTGTTTTATACGAACTCATTTTGATCAGAACCCATTTTGACCAGTTTTCCGACCCACCCCCCCTGCCCATTTAACCAGGCTTAGAGTTTGTTAAGAATAAACATTATATTTTCTAAAATAAAATTAAAAAGGGACCAACTTTTTTGCAATTTTCTTGTTTTGAGTAACTTAGCCCGAATTTTTTTTTTAATATATATATAAGAAAAAAGTAACCTTTTTGTTGTTTGTTTGCAGTACATATGAGCTTTTGAATGTTTTAGAGTTCAACAGTGCACGAAAAAGAATGTCTGTTATTGTAAGGGATGAAGATGGGAAGCTACTTTTGCTATGTAAAGGTGCTGACAGGTAAGCAAAATACACTACAAAATAAAATAAAATAAAATAAAAAATTAATCTTTGTTTCTATTAATGTTCATTATTGTTCATTTTCTAATACTTACTTTGGGTTGTGTTTAGTGTTATGTTTGCTAGACTTGCCAAAAATGGGAGAGAATTTGAAGAAAATACAAAAGAACATGTAAATCAGTATGCTGATGCAGGTTTAAGGACTTTAATCCTTGCCTATCGTGAACTCACTGAAGAAGAATACAGAGAGTTCAATGAAAAATTCACAAAAGCCAAGAATTCGGTTAGTGCAGATCGCGACGATTTGATTGATGAAGCAACTGAGGGAATAGAAAAGGATTTGATACTTCTTGGTGCCACTGCTGTTGAGGACAAACTCCAAAAGGGGGTGAGTTTTTCAGTTCAAAAAATCCAAAGTTTGAATCTTTTTTGGATTAAACAGCAGGTTTAATGCGGTTTTTGTGTGTTTTTTTTTCATTTGGTTTTGCAGGTACCCGAATGCATTGACAAACTTGCTCAAGCAGGAATCAAGATTTGGGTTCTTACCGGTGATAAAATGGAAACAGCAATCAATATTGGGTAAGTTGTCTTTTTTCTTTCTTGTTTTGGCATTGTTTTCTATAAATTCAAATATTCACACATTTTTACAAAAAAAATAGAAATACACTAAACAAACACACATTCTCAGTAAAGTCCCACTATTCAGTAGGGTATTGGGTTGGGATGAAGACCAAAAAATAGAATGCAGTAAAATATACAACAGGACCAAAGGCCTTTTGGCCCGTTTTCATAACCGGGCCTATTGGATTATGGGCCCTGTAACTGTATACAGATCAAAAGTTATGACCACTATAACTTGGACCCTTTTTCTAGCCTACTTTGAATTGATTTTGTTGCAGCCACTTGGCCCTGCCCAAACCTGATTACTCAGATAATCTAAATCAATTTCATTGTACCTGATTAACAACTTCTATGTTTTCTTGTTATGTCTAACATTCAAAAATTCAAACATTTTACAGGTTCTCATGCAGTTTGCTTAGAGAAGGAATGAAACAGATTATAATAATTTTGGAGTCTCCAGAAATCATAGCAGCAGAAAAGGCCGAGGATAAAAACGTAATTTCCAAGGTGAGCGAATGCTCATTTTTCTGAATCTAGCCTTCTATCATTTGTTTTGTGCACGTGTTTTTACTGGAAATGACGGTTTTGCCCTTGCAGGTTTCTAAGGAAAGTGTTAAGAAGCAGATATTAGCAGGAAAGGCTCAGCTTACTGCTTCAACATCTGATGCATTTGCACTCATCATTGATGGAAAATCTTTAGCATATGCTTTACATGAGGACATTAAAAACACGTTTCTCGAGCTTGCTGTTCGGTGTGCATCTGTTATATGCTGTCGTTCTTCCCCAAAACAAAAAGCACTGGTTAGTTTGGTTTATCTTCAATGGAATTTTCATAATAATAGTCATGAATACTTGGAGTAACAGAAACTTCTAAAAAGCAGCATTCTTTGTTGAAGCTTCCGTTGTACTACCAACTTCTTAGTCAGGTGTAACGGAAGCTTACAGAAAATGCTATTCATAGAAACTTCCGTTCTGCCCATGCTCGCCAATATAAGTCTATGTGTTACAAATTAGTTGATGTGAGCAAAAAAGTGTCGTTACATAGGTGTCGCAGTCACTGAACATGTGTTATGGGTTTGTGAGTGTACAATTCTCATGTGAGTGTGTAGGATAGGGTTAGGCTACAAAATTTCAAAATCTTAAAAAGTTTAAGAAGAAATTCCAACCACAAGATTATTGTGTTTTGTTACAGAGATTGACGCAGTGAGTTTTTGTAAATAATTACAATTTAGAAACCACCAGAAGGGGTAGAACGAGAATATCTAACAAAAAAGTAGCACATGCAAGTCACATGCAAGTCACATGCATATTCCTCTATCTTTTTAAACGTTCGTAACTTTTTCATGCATCAATTTTCTTTTTAACTTATACAATTAAATTGAGTATATTATACCTCTCCAATGAGTATAACTTCCTTTCTTTGTTTTGATATCTATACTGTTTAGCCCAATGTCCACATGCCTTTCTATTGTGGCTTCCTACAATTTACATATATGTAGTTACTCCCTATTATACGGTTTAACTATCACTCATTAACTATCACTCCTTTTGTGTGCGCCTACGTGACACGATCAAGCCCTCATTAAGCCTCACATTACACATAGTTTGACGATGGTGCGGCGTAGTGTGCAGTGCCATGAGTGACTGAGGTGGCACTCGTCCCCTGTGATAACGCATGGTGTAATGACTTTGAAGTGACAGAAGTTCATGCAAACAGAATACTCTGATACACCATCATCTCTCTTCGAAATGGAAATTCCAATTTTGATGGTCATTGCCAAGTCTTGAAAAATAAAAGTTGATTGTTTGGTCATTAACTTCCTAAATAAATCTATTTAAAAAATTCAAAGATTTACATGTTTTTAATTTTTGTAATCAATATTAAACATATAAAAAATATCTAAAACTATTAAAGTTAACATAAATTTGTGGACATCCTGGTGGTAAGAACTAAGATGTGGCTTCTTTATCTTAGAATGATAGTTTAAATTCTGTTAGTGGCAGTTTGTAGATTTAGTAGTAGGATTAAATGGGTGTCTGTTTGTTGTTCTAAAAAAACTTAGCATCAATGAAACACAGGTTACTAGACTTGTTAAAGATGGAACCGGGAAAACAACTTTAGCAATCGGTGACGGGGCGAATGATGTAGGAATGCTTCAAGAAGCTGACATTGGTATCGGGATTAGTGGCGTTGAGGGAATGCAGGCGGTTATGTCTAGTGATATTGCAATTGCTCAGTTTCGGTTTCTTGAACGCTTGCTTTTGGTGCATGGACATTGGTGTTACCGAAGGATTTCATCAATGGTATGAATCGTTTTAGTTTGACTTTGTTTGACCATACGCGATCCTCATTAGAATTATTGAATTAAAACCCTTAATTTGAATTTGCTTTTGTATTTGTATTTGTAGATATGCTACTTTTTCTACAAGAATGTTGTTTTTGGAATCACTTTGTTCTTATATGAAGCATATGCATCGTTCTCGGGTCAGCCCGCTTATAACGACTGGTATTTGTCTCTTTACAACGTCTTCTTCACGTCACTCCCCGCCATTGCTTTGGGTGTCTTCGACCAAGATGTGTCTGCAAGATTTTGTCTCAAGGTATGCCCAAAATGCCCATCTGGTTATGTATAAACATATGCAAAAAAAGATCATCGAAACAGGTTCGAAACCAGGGGTGACAATTTTTTATATAATGCAAATCATGACACAAAAAAAGTCCGTCAACCCTTTAACCCAACCATCACAACCCATCAACCTGATCAACACACGTATAACTTGATTAGTGCCTGGCAAGCCGTCAACCTATTTGACACGTTTAGATAAATGGATCGAACGAGTCATGTTAGGGTCCTGTTTTACAACTTCCTTGCTACCTACCAACCCGTAAACCCGACTTGGTTGACCACCTCATTCTAAACGCATAAAACTAAGAAGCATTTTAGTAATTTCACATTCAATGGTCTAATTATAACTTGTTGGTTTGTTTTCACATGGCAGTTTCCATTGCTATATCAAGAAGGTGTACAAAACACTCTCTTTGGATGGCGTCGCATATTCGGGTGGATGCTAAACGGGCTTGCCAGTAGCATAATCATATTCTTCCTCTGCATCAAAGCCTTAGACCCCGAATCATACCAAAAGAACGGAAAAACCGCGGGAATGGAAGTCGTGGGGGCCACAATCTACACGTGTGTCGTATGGGTTGTGAACTGCCAGATGGCACTCGCGGTCGCCTACTTCACCTTGATCCAACACATCTTCATATGGGGAGGAATCATCCTGTGGTACCTCTTCCAGTTGGTTTACGGTACACTGCCCGCCAACATTTCAACAACCGCATACAAGGTCTTTGTAGAAACACTTGCACCCGCCCCGTCATACTGGTTCGTGACCATGATCACGGTTATAGCTGCATTGGTTCCTTACTACTGTTACAAAGCGGTTCAGATGCGGTTCTTCCCGCCTTACCATGGGATGATTCAATGGCTCAGATATGATGGTGACTGTGATGATCCAGAGTATGTTAACATGGTGCGCCAACGGTCCATACGAACCACCACGGTCGGGTTCACGGCTCGGTCGATAGCACGGGACAACACTTTGTATCACTTGAACTTGGAACGACAAGTGTCTAAATGATGATTGTAGGATTTGTTGTTTGTACAGAAGTTGTAGAAGATTTTGTTAGTTATTTTGGCATGGAATTTGTATTCTTTAATTGTTGATATATTTTTAATTTTCTGAGTTTTAGGCTGTGAAGTTTTGTTGT
The DNA here is from genome assembly GCA_009363875.1 of Mikania micrantha. NCBI lineage: Eukaryota > Viridiplantae > Streptophyta > Magnoliopsida > Asterales > Asteraceae > Mikania > Mikania micrantha. The sequence continues at coordinate 52,479,369 of CM018698.1, read as the reverse complement.
AAATTAGAGAAATTATGTATAGATTGAAGAGTAGAATGTATGCTTTATGATCGAAGAATTTTTCCCCCCCTTGGGTTTATAAGCAAAAAACTATAATCGGTAAATTTCATTTTAGACACAAAATTTCACAGATAGTCATTTATGTTTTAAGATGTCAAAATATCACTCTTTTAAGTTTCCAAATGTTGCAAACTTGCTCCTTTTTTCTGTTAACTTTGTTAGGCATTAACAGATTAGGGGGCATAAATATCAAAAAAATCATATAAGTGATGAGTAAATTTCATTTTTGGTTCTTTATAATTACATAATTTTCAGATATGGTCATGTTTTTCTGTAAATACTTAACAAAGTTAACGAAAAAAGGACTGATTTTAGTTAAAGACTGATTTTGACATTTCAAAACATTAAGAATTATCTCTGAAATTCTATATAAAAATAAAGAAACAAAAATAAAATTTACGCTACAATAGGTAAACCGTATCTAGTTCTTTGCTTTAGGCCCCGTAAACTTTACGGGCTAAAGTGGTCGTTTTCTTTCGGGTCAGGCTAGCCATATCATTTTTCGTTATTGTCGTAACTCATAACCCCAATCATGTTATTCACCTTTTTTTTGGTTTTTTCTTCTTCTTATATTATGTTGTTTAGTATTTTAGTATTTTACTCTCTTAATTAAAAAAAAGGTCTATAAAGTTTTTTTTTTTTTTTTTTTTTTTTTTTTTTTTTTTTTTTTTTTTGAAAAAAACAACATATTACCCTCATCCCCAAACCCCCCAAATCGGCAAATCATATTAGTCAAATTTGCTTTCACTTTTTTTTTAATATATCGTTTGTTGTTCTATCTTTGGTTTTTTATTATTTTTAATTATGAAAAAATGATTATAGAGTTTTTAACAAGTTTTTAAATAAAAAGACATTTTCAGTTTTAAAAATATTTAATAAAGAATGTTTTTTAAAATATACAAAACAAAAAAAACATCTATAACTAAACACTTACCAAGGTAATATGACTAATATCATATAAAAAATTATTAAATGCAAACTTTATAAATTTCTTTATAAAGTGAAGTGAAATTAAATAAAATGCCATTTGAACTGATATAAAATTTAGCTGAAGGTTTGTCATTCGTGTAATAATCAATTTGATAAAGACAAACATGTCGATTTTTATCAAACATTCAATTATTGTACGTGAAAATTAAAAAAAAAAAAAACAATGTTAAATTGTTTCGTTTTTTTTTTATCAATGCATCATATTTTTAATTTTTTTTTACTTCTTAAAATAATCAAAATTTAAATATAAAGATATATATAAAAGTATAAAAAAAGGTATATATATGCCTTAATTAAATTAATTGCATTATAAGAGGACCAAATGCTTGTACAAAATGATACTTTCCATCATGATCATGATATCCAAGTTGTTGGTTTACAAAACATATTCTAAAGTCATCCTCCAAACAACTATCATAATCATCATCACCCCTCCAAAAGCTCCCAAATCCAAATTCACCCTTTGCACACATTTCTCCCAACGCCTTCTCAACTTCCTCCATACAACCACCCGATTCATCCCGTCGGGAACCCTCCACCGCCACCTTCCCTGTCGGCTGCCGACCCATAACTGCCTCCGCACAACGCTCTAAAACCGCCTTTCGTCTTGATCTAAACTTCCTCTTCATGTAATGCTTAACTTTTCTACAAACTTTGATAGGAAGTTTGAGCAACACGAACACGAGAATCTGTAGAATCAAGCATTGGCAGCAACACGATAGCACGAGACAATCTGCACCGATCATGCCCCATTCATGTCGATCCATGACCCGAGACTAGCCAGAGAGAATAACTAACAAGGGTAGTTTTGGTAATCATACATTATGTGGTTGCTTTGGAATATATAGTTAGGTGCTAATTATATATATGTTATGATGTTAATTTGTAGGTCTTGAAAATGGAATTGTGTGAAGCAATGAGGTAGTTGAAGCTGCAAAGATAAAGGAAATTTCAGATGGTGATGCGTAATGACTTGCAACGCACTCCACCCCATGCATGTGGAGTAGTGTACCCCAAGAAACTAATTATATATATATATATATACACACACACACATATATATATACATATATATATATATATATATATATATAAAAGGTGTGTGTGAGCTGTCTTGTGAAGTAATTATAATTATAATATATGGATTGCTTGTTTAATTGGTTACATTGTTGGTCACTTTAGAATCCAAAGATATGGTCTGATATGATTTTGTATATATGGGAGATCATGGAAGCATTTTAGGTTTTGTTTGGTAATGTTTTGGTTTATGAAAATATAGGTTTTAATAAACATTTATTTATAAATGTGTATCTCGCATTCTTGCTTTGGATTTGCTAAGGTTTTAGCCATTTTTTATTTTCATTTTAATTTTATAGATAATATTTTTACTTATTATATTTGGTTTTTTGTTACATATTTTATTAATTTGTCTTCGAGTAATTTTAAATATTTATTTTCTCAATTTTGCTCTTTTTTATGAAGTTTTTTTCAATATATTGTTTCTTGATTTATCTATGAATTTTTCTAGAAATTTTATGAAGATATTTCTAACTAATATATTTTTTACAAGCGAGTAGACTGCTACGGGTTTTGCAAAACTAATTTAAGTTACGAGTAAAGTAGTAAACTACAATTTTCGATTTTAAAAGTTTACTTCAAGAATCAATTGTCTCTAATTAAAGTTTAATAAAATGACTAAAATGCCACAACATTTTCAACATGTACACTAACCGGTTGAATACTCGGGCTATCCGGCATGATCGTGGAACCCGTGGTTGGATACTCCGGCAACCGATGGAACTCTCAATCCGGCGGTCACTGCTCCTTTATCTCCGGAGGAACCAGAATCCTCGTTGATATCACCGTGTTTCTGAACAATTACGCCGCCGACATTGGCGTGAAATCCGGCGATAAAGCTGATAACTCCCCATAACCCCGGGCGATATGCGTTTCCGTGATCTGGTTTTGGATTCTGGATATTGCTAATAATATGCTTCAAGGACCTTGACGTATACTAGAGGATTTATCGTGATCGAACTCCGGCAGGATCCAAACCGGAAACTCTCTGTTCAATTTCTTCATGGGCGACGGAATTACGGAAATGTTGTCGGTTATGCCGCTGGATCCTGCAAATTGCTTCATATCGATTGCAATATTAGTAACGATAACCGTTTTAGCCTAACTTCGGTGTTCTGTTTCCGAGTTTATTTAAGGAGAGAGAAAAAAAGAATTGTAGGAAATGAAAAATATTTTGTGTTTATGAGTTTCATTTAACAAGGGAAAAAAATGGAAAATAACACATGTCGTGTTTTTGAGTTTTATTTAAGGAGGAAAAGAAAGAAAAGTGGAAGAAAACTAGGCAAAATTACTTAATTTTTCTTTCTAATTCCTTCCGATTTCGAAGAAAATGGAAGGAAAGAACTCCACTAATAAACTTGGAAATTGAGCGTAAATGTTTTTAGGAGTTAATTGCATAAATGGTCCATGTGGTTTGATCAGATTGCATATTTGGTCTCCAAAATTTAAAAATTGCAAATTTAGTTCAAACATTTAAAGTTAATTGCATAAATGGTCCATATGGTTTGATTATATTGCAGATTTGGTCCCCAAATTTTAAAAATTGCAAATTTAGTCCAAATATTAAATTTAATTGCTGAAATGGTCCCTGTGGTATGAGCTGATTGCAGATTTAGTCCCCAAACTTATAAATTGCAAATATAAAATATAAATAATTCACAAATCCAAATCAAATATTTAAAGTTTATTAAAATACTTTAAACATTTTTAAAATAACATAAACATCATTTAAATAATTTGTTTAACCTATAGAAGTTATATAAACTAGTTGTATTCATATTCATTGATTCAAAAAATAACAAAAAATATTGAATAATAAACATTAAATATACAAGATTTTGAATTCATAAGTTATTTAAACAATATTATCTTGTATATTTAATGTTTATTATTCAATACTTTTTGCTATTTTTTTAATAAATGAATATAAATACAACTATTTTAATTAAATTCAATAGATAATACAAATTATTTTAAGAATAATTAAATTAATTTAATATTTTTTGATACTTAATTTAGATTTGTGAATTATTTTTATTCTAAATTTGCTATTTTTAAAGTTTGGGGACCAAATCTGCAATTTGATCAAACCAGATGGACCATTTATGCAATTAACTTTAAATGTTTGGACTAAATTTGCAATTTTTAAAGTTTGGGGACCAAATCTGCAATCTGAACAAACCATAGAGACTATTTATGCAATTAACTTTAAATGTTTGGACTAAATTTGCAATTTTTAAATTTTGGAGACCAAATCTGCAATCTGGTCAAACCACATGGACCATTTTTGCAATTAACTCTGTTTTTAGGTTACGATAAAAACAACCAGTTTTGTTTGAAGAAATACATATAAAAGACAATAATATAAAATGAATAGGTCACCTAATAGTAACCAAGTTTTTTAATTATTATATAAATTTACCCCGTCTTTCTTTGTTAATTAGTTTGGTTACTATATTTTACCATCTATAAATTTGTTTAAATCTTTTACTCATAAAACTAATAAAAGATTTATTTCAATATTAAGCAAAAATAAAACAAAAACAAAAGAGGTGTAACACGTTCTCTTTTGTGATTATGAAAAGTTCTCTTTTGTGATTATAAAAGGTTTCTTTTTTTTTTCAAACTAAAACGATAAAATAACTAACCTAAACGGTTAAAAGAAATAACTTGTTTGGTTAAGACCTCAAAAATCTAAAGACCCTAGGCCCTTGCCTTAAAATTCTATAAGAGCCAGATTTGGTGCTGAGAACGGTTTTCCGACCAAAAACTATGAATTTGTGGCATTATAGTAAGATGTAAATGAAAAAAAAAATGAAGGTTGAATATCATGGGGAAAAAAACATTAAGGATAAAAAAGACAACTTAAAAAATTTTAAATTCACAGGATTATAAAGACATTGTTAATGTGTTAGACATTGATTTATGCTTAGCGCAACAAGTAGAAAAGTTTATTAAACCCAACGTTTAAAAGTTCATTTAAATTCGATATCTATGCGTATATTTTAATTTTTTTTTCCCCAAAATATTGCCACCACACCTGCATTAAGATTATAAGATGCTTTCTTGGTAAATACATTATTATATATATCTAAAATAAAGGGTGGCTAATAGAAGGTCGTTGATACAGCAAATAATTATTTTTTTATTATCAAAGTTGTTCAGTTTAAAAGTGAGCTTTTTTTTTTTTTTTTTTTGAAAAGCAAATTTCATTGAAAAACAACCAGACTAGCAAGAAGCTAGCAACAGCAAAACAACAATTTACAACCAACAATTATACATTGAAGTTACACCAATCTTTCCAATTTATACTCCTTAATGCCGATCTGTGCTTTATCCATAAGAAAGAGAGAGCTTTGATTTCATGGCACGTTTTTGTTATGACACTCTCTTGATTATCAAAAGAAGCTTTGTTGCGAGCACACCAAATACACCAAAGGGCTGTGAACAAAATTGTTCGAATGATCTTCCTTTTCTTTTTTCCCAAAGATAACGACAAATGAATATGCATGAGATCATTGATGTTGAAAGCGAAGAGTGGGACTGTCTTGCACCAGGTAGAAATGAAGCTCCAAATATGATTTGCGAATTCACATGAAATCAGCAAGTGTTCGAGATCTTCATCAAAGGATTTGCAGAGCGGACATAGATCCTGATGACGCCACGGGCATGAAGGTTTTTCATGGTAGGGAGTCTATCTCTTGCCACTCTCCAGCAGAAGATATTTATTTTGATTGGAATCCAGTTGAGCCACGGGAAGATTAGGTTTTGAGATACCACTGGAGGTTTTTGAAGGATTGCTCTCATAGATGCTACCGTGAATTTCCCAGCCTTTTCTGGCAGCCACTTCCACGAGTCATGCTGGGAGCGAGGATGGAAACCCGCAATAGCCTCTAAGCATTTATCCTATTGCCGGCCTTCTTCTTGTGATAACGAGTCCTTGATCCATCTCCATTTCCAGTGCAAAATACGATCCTACAAGAAAAAACAATCGGACACTAAAATGGACTTACATTGTTCAACGGCATAGAGATCAGGGAAGAGCTCATTGAACGGTTTATCAACGATCCACGTGTCAATCCAAAACCGAACCGAGGATCCGGAATTTACAATCCCTTTGATTAGGTGGCTAAGGTTATGGTTTGTATGGTTCAAGTGGTTTTCTAGCTTTGCAATTGTATACCAAGTACCAGAAAAGTTTTTTCTATGTGGGATAATAGGCCAAGATCTATTTGAGTGGTGAATAGCATCAATCAATCTACGCCATGTGGAGTTCTCTTCTGTTCTAAATCTCCACCACCACTTAGATAATAATGCAATATTGTGATCCCGAAGAGGAGTGAGACCAAGACCCCCATCTTTCATAGGGAGTGTGATATCGTCCCATGCAATTTTATGCTGATCAGCTCCACCTCCCCAAAAAAATTTCCTTCTCTTGGCTTCTAACATGTCAATAACTTTCACAGGGGCTTTATAAAGTGAGAAAGTGAGCTTTTTACTACCAAAGTTTTGGTTAGTCTAAATAATTTATTGAACATGTAAAATAATGCGTAGGCTAGATGAGTTGGTTCAAGTTTATATAGGTGAATTTAAGTGCTACCGGATCGAAACCTCAATGTTTGTCTCATTTGAGAGCTTAAGTATTATACAAGAACGTGCTATAAGAGTAACACGTCACGTCATGTAAATCAGTAAATACGTAATCTAAACCCATTACAATATAAAGGAGGTCCCGACACATGGACACTAAACACACCGCTATAATGTTTAAACAAATCGTCGTAAATACGTGAAGTTCGTTCGAAAAATGTGTTAGAAGAAGGTAGCATCAAAAACTCTAATATCATGAAACTACTGCAAAAACTAACAAATCATATGATGCCAAAATAAATAAAAATTAAAATAAAATGTGCATTAAGTTTGATCAAAAAGGTATAAGTGTCATTAGTTTAGTTTCTTTGCCAACCTTGAATTTCTCCTAGCAATGATCTCTGCAGCCCAGCTCTTGCCAATTTCTGTTTGAAACTTCCCTGAAGTACAAACATCAATGCAAAGCTTACAACACAGTCAAGCGCAACGCAGAGAGGCAGCACATGATTTACACAAATTCATTTTTTTCTAAATTTATTCAAAAAGATTCATATTACCAGCTGTTGACAGAAAGAACTCATCCAATACTCAGATCATGCTCTGCAATAACATTGGAAAACCAGGATCTCTCATAATACAAAAACAACAAGCGTGCCCAGTAAAATCCCACTTAGAGTGGGGTCTGAGGGGAAAGATAAAGACACACCTTACCCCTAATCTACAAGTAGAAAAGAGAGGCTGCTACGAATATAAAAAGGTAAATTAATTTGGCAAAAATCATGCCCGTCACGCGATTGATGGTGCTACGAATGATATTCGACCTACATTACTATGTCTGACCCATGACTCGCTATGATTGACCAAGATTGATTATGTTTGACCATGTTTCACCTATCATACATGTCATGGGTCATACAAGTCGTAATAAATTGGAACCCCAAAATTTGAGCCCTAAACTTTAAACCCTAAAACTAAAACTTTAAATTTGAAGACTAAAAATTAAACCTTCAAATTTGAGCACATCCTACAAACGTACGCCCCGCCAAGACTAAAGCGCTATGGTTGCAGCCACCATCGCCTCGTGGGCACTTTTTAAAAACAAGTTATGGTTGAGTGAACAGTGCGGACTTTGAATTTAATTTCTAAAAACTTGACACCAAAAGTGTAATATGGCCACGAGTGTTTGAGGTCAACTTGTTCCACAAAAATCTATTACCAACCTGTTTAACCCGCCCATCTTGGCATGCCCAATATGTGGTAATTCATTATACATGATAACAACAAAATGTAACCAGATTAAAGTTGATGCAAAATTTTGCAAAAATGCACATTATGCTTGTGTTACAAAAGGATTAGATTTAGCATAGTAAATGATTCATCTCCTTTTGAGGCCAAAGAATAATCATTTCTTGTGCGCATATGTACTCCTATGGGCTATGGAGAGTTTGTACTCAGTGACGGAGCTTGAAAATTTTGAGGGGAGGGGGACGAAAATTTACAGGACCCACAATACATGTTAATTTTTCGAAGCAAGGGGTGATGAAACCGACGCTTAAATAAAAAAAATAACCTTTTGGTCAAAAAATTAACACTTCGGTTTGAAAAAAGAGGCCCCTATTATCCTTCGTTACTGTTTGTACTTGATAGGAATGCCATTCTTATCAAACAGAAAAGCACAGAAACGCATACACATGCACCCAAATTGAAAGTAGTCATAACAAATTAGTTATTTTTTACCATTTTCATATTCAAGTGCTTGCAGAATCATCTCGACCTGTATGATAAAATGCTAAACGTTTATATCCTACATATATAGTCTTAAAAAGACAACATTTTTACCATAAAATGGAGTTTGAAAAGATTATAAACGTACTTTATCAAAATCTTTCACGAGATTAGCCTCAAGGGAAGTATTATCCTCGTATTCTCTCCAAAGTTCTTGGATTTCTTCAGCTGTTGGTTAAATAAAACATTAATGTCTCAGATACATTGGAGGCAAAAAAAAAAAATCTTAATTAGCAAGTGATTACAAGTACCCCTCATTCCACCACCAAGAACATTGCACATTTCCTGTAAAGCCGCTTGTTCAAGTCTAGTCTTTTCTACTTTAGGTACACCATCAGATGGCGTTATATCTCCCACAATAGCTATTTAAGTAAAGATTACAGCTTAAGCGCTAAATTATCAAAAACAAGAAATCATAAAAGTACTTAAAAATGGAGGATTAATCATATACCTTCCACAATGTCATGCACAATTGCAATCTTGATACACCTTTTTTCAAGTAAATGAAGCTTATGGCTCAAATTTGATGTTTATTATAATGATTAATAGTAAAAAAAGGCTAGGAGAGTGTAATAAACCATACCTTTCCTTGTTAATACCAGGAAGATCACCAGCAATTAAAGCCATCAATGCCATTCGATACATATGGTCAGCAATAGACTCAGGACCCATAATACCATGATTTTGTGGTCTACATTAGATTGAAAGATTATAAGAGTACCATATAAATCACAAACTTTGCAAAAAGAAAATGATAATTAAAAAAAACAGAACTCAATAAGATGACTACAAGTTATATCAAGAAGGATATTAAAATTTCCAATTCCAATGCTTCTTAGAGTTGATACTTGATAGTCATGATTTAAAGGCAAACTTTTAGTTTGCAATGTCCTATAGTTAACGATCAGTTTCAAGTGAAGATTTTACTAAAAAAGATTTTGCATTCATTTTGGCACATTAAAGAATCGAAGTTGCTACTTAATAGATTAACAAAAACGACCAAAAAACATTTATTTACATCTTTAATCTCCAAATTTGTAACCAGAGTCTGACCTTCATGTATCTTAGCATACTAGGTTATTAAATCGTGTGTTACACGGATTTAATATAAAATAATAAATAATTAGTAATGAAAATTTAGCAATTATAAAATGATATTTTGACATATTAATATATATATTTTAAGTAATAAAAAAATATTTAAAAACTTTCATCACTATACAAATAATATATGACCTTATGATGTGTAAAAATTTATATTTTTAAAATAACTTACGTTAAAAACTTTGGTTTATATTATATTAAAAACTAACTTTTATAAATCAATAATATAAATATAACTTTTATAATTATTAAAGTTAAACGACCGAATTTAAAAATAGCGTTAAACATAAAGGACCAAAAATGTAACTTTTCTCTCATTTTTGTTACTTATGTTTTTAAATAAATTAAAAAACGTTAGTTGTTTATAAAAATCTCATTGTTTAAAAACTCATTTTGTAGTATATTTTATTTAAAAAAAATCATTTTATATGATAACTTGTTTTTACATAATATTGGCTTTTTAATAATAAAATATTTCTTGCTTTATAAAAATTTTTTAAGTGTGTTTTATTATAAAAAGATAAATAATATATTAGTTATTATTTTTATAATTATTTATTAAGAAAAATAATTTATTTAATAAGAGAGAGAATGATCTATATCTATATCTATATCTATACTATATAATAAATAAAGGTTTTGGTAGGACACATATCACCATTATAGACAACCTAAAAATTAGTTTTCCCGCTTCTCTCTCATATTAATTGTTTGTAAATAATATTTTATTAGATTTTGATTTTTCTTATTTATCTTCTATTAAATAATAACAATTTTATTCAAATTAACAAATAAAATTATTACATCATAAGTTATATTATTTACTTTTTTATAGAAAGTATTTGAAAAATATGTAATATGCTATTTAAAATTAATAATTTTAAAATTTATTTATTTAACATGTGTAATACACAGGTTTTTACCTAGTTATTTAATATGAAAGAGAATTAAGTAAGATGATAGGTAATTGACATGTGGCAATAATATTGTAAGAATGTGACAAGGGTCCTTGTTGGTGTGAGAAATTGACAGTTGACGAAATTTTACTCTAGTAAAGATTAGCAAGCCCAAGTTTATATAAGTACATATATAGCCTTGGTTTAAAAAGGTGTGAGGTCACACTCCAAGACATTTTGGTCCAAAAAGCCTTAGTAACATTTAAGTGAACTGCACGTCTACATACAACCAAATAAGCTTTGTTTACAACCAAAAGCAACATTTTTTTTATCTGTTTTACATATCAACCTACTTATCAAGTAAACCTTTCATAATTTCTTCATCCCTTTTTGTTTTACATATAAATGTTAATGTCCTACACACCCAATCGAGATCAAATTATAACCAATTTTGACCCATAACTACATGAGGCGCGTTTTTTACCCTGATATGTTCAAACATACACAATTTGACAATTTTCATCTATTCATTCTTGGGTTTCTGCAATCCATGTGGTTAACTAATTCTATGAAATTAATTGGCAAATTTAACAGACAAAAGCAAGTATATCTTCACATTTTAGGAAAAAAAAAAGAAAAAAAGCTCTTTGTTGTTCAAGAATGTTGATCCTCCAATCTTTAACAGACAGATCATAAAAGCACCTTGTCATTTATAAATTTCGTAAAATGTAACTTACTCTCAAAAACAGATTCGTTATCCCCAAATTACACTCACAAATGCCCAATATCATAAAATTTTAATAACCATAAATTTGACTCATGCAAAGGGTAGCTAAATTTTAACAGTTAAACTTAAACAAAACAAAAAAAAAAAAAACAAATTCGTCAAGTAACCTGATGTGTAGTTATTTACACATCTTTTTAATATTTATTTTATATTATTTTATTTTATTTTATTAGATTTTTAGTTAGTTTTATTTAATTTTAATGAATTTTTACTTATTTTTATTTTTAATGTCATTTTTATAGGTTTCGCGAAAATAAACGGTCGTAATTACGAAGAAACCGAAGCCCGGAATATTTTTTATGAAGTGTGTGAGCAAGAAATATAATTTTTTAGAAGTTCCGGTGTTAAAAAGTTGCATTTCGGGAAGTTACGGAGCTTAAAAATGAATTTCGGGAAGTTCAGGGGGTATTTTGTACATTCTGGAAGTTGGGAGGCGTCTGGGACACGTGGCAGAAGCAGAAAGGCGCCACATCAGCCCTAATTACCCGTCCAATTCGCGCCTGGATACGGGTACCCGCCCCTGACCCGCCGCCGACCCACTTTGCCTCACACCCAACCCGCGCGTGACCCGGATTCTGACCCGCCGACCCGCGCCCCACTTCCCCTGCTTTGACCGCGCTTTTCTGGCGTTGACCGCGCCCTTGTGGGCTGTTGACCAGCATATGGGCTCACTTTTAAGCCCATGAAACCAGTTTTTTTCGGCCCAGGTCGAGAGAAATCGAAAGATTCAGCTATTAAACGATTTTTAAAACCCTAATTAAAAAACTAATCACCCAAGGACGGCTGGAAACGTTAGAGAAACATATTTTTGAAGATTTTGAAGCTTGGGGATCGATTCGGACGCTCGGGGGAGGCTCAGATCGCGTATACAAGTGCTCGGATTGCGTTTTCGGGTTTGTTTATGCATCGGAGTTTTTTCGTTTCAGTTTGTTCTTGAATTTTTTATCATGTTTGGATCTGATTTAATGTTTACGAATATTTGGATGATGATTCTAGGCTAAATCTTTAATTCTACCTAGATTATGGATGATTATTGGATGTTTTTTCGGTTTTTCGGGTTTGTTTAATTGAATGAATTATTGCTTTTGATTTGAATCTGATTGTGGATGATTGTGAATGTTATTAAACTATTGTGAATGATCTGATTATATGTTTAAACTATTTTGTGAAATAAAGATTTGATTCGGTTTCGATAAAAACTTGATTTTTACATGATTTTAGGCTAAAAACTCGTTTTTAATCCTAATTGTGATTTGACTAATCCTAGTAAATCATAAGAATTTCATATAATCAGATTGTAATCAGTGGGATAACCATCTTTAAAGACTAATCAAGTAATAAAGGTGTTGAGATATCGTGGTTTAAACGGGTTTTCGGGTAATGTGCATGATCATTGGATTATTCGTTAATTGTTTATGCCATGTATTTCAAATTCATACTTAATCTAGATTAGATTGATTGTGGTTGTTGAGATTGATCTAATTAGTCAACCATAGAAATCTTAAGTGTTGTCCGTTTGGAGAGACCGACTCGGTAATCTATCGTTACATTCCGATAAGCTTTACACAACTAGTAGGATATTTCTAGGAGTTGGATTGTCTGAACAGGAGATCTAGCATTCCTTAAGTTTCTGAATTGGTTGTATCTTAAGATCCGGTGTCATTCAAATAAGCATTCCTGATAACTGTTAGATTCCTTTAAGATTCCTAGTCTAGGTAGAATCTCTTTCGTATTTGGTTTTCTAGTTCTTGAGGTGTTGAGTTAACTTAGTTCGTTTTCGTTAATTATTTATTGTTTAAAATCATTTTCTTAAAACAAATTTCGTTTTCTCAATTTAGTAAGTTCTTATTTCGTTAGGTTTACAGTTAGGGTTTATTAGACGATTCCGTGTCCTTAGGTTCGATATCCGGACTTTCCTTAGCTGTATTTCATACGTCAGGTACACTTGCCTGTAGTTTGTAGTTCGGTTTAGGTTAATTCGATTTATTACTCGATAGTGTTGAACCATTATTTTCTATATATATAAACCGACACATCAAGTTTTTGGCGCCGTTGCCGGGGACACGGTAATTCTTTGACCTACCTTATCTTTAGACTTAGCTTTCCTTTTAGTTTAGTGTTTTCGTAGTTACTTCTTATTCGTAGTGTCTTTCCAGATTTAGTAATTTTCTATTTTTAGTAAGATCCTATTTCTAGTTTTTTTTTTATTTCCTTTTCTAGTTAGTCGCTTTCCTTTTTGTTTTGTTGAGTTTGTGTCATTCTTTCTCATCAATTCTGTGCATTGTATGCACCAAACCCGTCTTAGCGGTCCACCACAGTTTGCTTCATTTGACGAGCCGGAGAGAGAGTTTCACCGAAGGTTTAGACTTTGTCGATTACCTTTGCATTCTACTGACATGGCCGCTCCACCGAGGAGAACGGTCGCTGATTATGCCAAGCCGACTGCGGCCGGCACTAGATCTTCCATTGCTCGACCAGTTGTCACCGAGGACAATTGGCACATTCCCGCTCAGATTATAAATCTTATCATTCATTCTCCTAAGTTTCATGGGTTGCCTGATGAGGACCCGAATGCCCACGTGGGGCAATTCCTTCGTATTTGTGACACCTTCAAAATCAAGGGTGTCTCTGATGATGCTGTCTTTCTACGTCTCTTCCCATTCTCACTTGAGGACAAAGCCATCACTTGGCTTGAGTCCCTCCCTACGGGATCAATCACTACATGGGACGAGATGCAGGAGATGTTCTTGACTAAGTACTTCCCTCCTGCAAAGACTGCTCGCATGAGGAGTCTTATTCATTCTTTTCAGCAGGAGGAGGGAGAGAGCTTCTTCACCACTTGGGAGAGGTTCAAAGAGCTCCTAAATAAGTGCCCGCATCATGGATTGGAAAATTGGGCTTTAGTCGAGAAATTCTATAATGGAGTCACTTTTGCCACCAGACACACACTCGATTCTACTGCTGGGGGTAATTTGCTTACCAATCTAACCCCTGACGAGTGTCTGCAATTATTTGAGAACATGGCCATGAGCAGCTATCAGTATCCCACCCGAGGGAAGGCCACTGTTCAGAAATCTGGAGTCTTGCCTGTAGACTCTAACACTGCGTTGGTAGCACAAGTGGAGGCACTCACCAAGATGGTGAAGGATTTGCAGGCGAAGGGAAATGCTAAGTGTGAGATCTGTAGAGGAGGCCACGATACTCGACAATGCCCTATGTTGGCCAATGAGTCTCACGAGCAGGTGAAGTATGCTGGTAATTTTAACCGGGGTCCGGGAAATGCCTACGGCAATTCCTATAACTCGGGAGGAAGAAACCAGCCTGATTTTACATGGAAGAATGGGAACCCATCTGGGTTCAATCAGCATCCGCATGAGCAGAGTGGTGTTACTGATGAGAGGATGGCTAGATTGGAGGAGTTAATGGTCCAACAGACGCAGATGTTGACTCAGGTTATTGCTGCCAATCAGACTGTTAGTGCTAGACATGATGAGCTAATCAAGACCCAAGGGGCAGCCATTTTGAGTTTGGACAGGAAGTTAGAAGAGTTGGCTGATCAACTTAAAGAGAGGAAGCCATGTGACTCGTCAAGCAACACAGAGAAAAACCCGAAAGGTTTTGTGAATGCAGTCACTACTAGATGTGGAAAGTTTATGGGTGAAGAGGAGTTGTCTGTTGAGCCGGTTCAGGAAGAGGAACCGGTGGATGAGGAGATTGAGGTAGAGGTTTCAGGCAAGGTGCACCCTACTAGGCTAAGCCCAGCAAGTACCGCACAGCCTATGCAACCTCATGTGGAGAAGGAGAAGCCGAAGGAAGTAGAAATTGATCTCTCCAGGGTGCCATATCCAGCTAGAATCCTTCAGCAAAAGTATGAGAAGGAGTATGGGAAGTTTCTTGAGTTGTTCAGGCAGCTTAAGGTGAACCTTCCATTTTCTGATGTGTTACAGCATATGCCCAGATATGTAAAGTTTCTAAAAGATCTCCTAATGAAGAAGAAGAATTGGGAGGAGATCTCAGCTGTAACACTGAGTGAGAGATGTTTTGCAGGATCACCGAAAGAGCTATCGCAGAAAATGAGTGATCTCAGCCTATGCAATCTTGTTTTCTTCTTCCTTAATTCTTTGGAGTGTTGGCCTACTAGAAAAGGCCATATCATCTTGGTGCTTTCATTCCCGATCCAATCCCCGCCATGCCACCCCGGCGTGACCCCTCATCGGAGGACCTTCCGCCAACAATCACCGATCAATTAAACCAACTCATAGCCGCAACCAACACCTCTGCCAATGCACAAGCAACCATGACTCACCAGTTAGCTTCTTTAATCAAAGCTACAGAAAACCTCAATTCCAAAATTGATCCCCAAACCGACACCACTGCACGTTTGGTTAATCATGTGGCCGATGTGACAATCCGGCAATTCCGGGTTAACCCTGTTAATGAAAAACTAACAGAAACGATACGAAATCAAACAATATCAAACAAGAAAGATTATAATTGAACAAAACAACTTTAAAAACATTTAAACTATGGGAATTTAACTAGTAATTACAAGAAATGTTCAATTTTGACTTTTGAGGTCAAAATTCGTTGTAAATTAAATGGGAAATTCGAAATTAATAGTAACTCATCATCATTAATTAAATTAATCATTCATAAAACCTATATTGATGATGTTTAACGGTAATTATCAATTAATAGGTCATCAATTGTCAAATTAAAATGATTAATAACCCATAAAAGTTGAAACCGTAGCCTTAATTAACCAAACCCATATAATTCGACTATAATTCACCAAAGTGAAGTTCCAGAACACTTAATCGGCAATATTAGAGGTATTTTCATCCAACAATTTCAACTAAGAAGGTCGGGATCGAAGTTTTGATCGAGAGGACGGCCGAACTCAAGTCAATAGTCGGATTTCCTCAATACAGCACCAAACCAGGTAAAAATTTATACCTACACACTCTAAAAAGTCATAATAAGCATAGCCCTATCATAATATGAAGTTCTAATCACGAATTAATGGATTTCAAGTTCTAGGGTTTATACTTAGAACGAATTTGGGGGTTTTTAATAGAACGAATTCAAGAATCAAATTAAAATATATAGGTAGTTTCGGAATCATTAGTTTAACAAAAACCCCATGTTTAGTTGATTAAACAACAACGAATTCTATGATCTTAAGTTCTAGGGTTTTCAAACAAAAATGTTTTGGGGGTTTTGATACAAACGAGATTGAAAATAAAATTAAACCACATCAGTAGCTTCGCAAGGGCTCGATTAATGAAAACCCCGTATTAATTTCACATAAAAACAAATAATTGAACGATTTTGGTTTCTAGGGTTCTTGATACAAAATGGTTTGGGGGTTTAACTCTATGGTTTTACAGTTCAACATAAACAAATTTAACGAAATTGGATTATAGAATAAAGGGGCTAGGTTCGAACCAATGAAGATTCATAAAAACGAGTGATTTGATCAAAGTAATCAAATTAAATTCATTGTTTGACTCGGTTAAATCCCAGAAACATAACCCCTATGGTGTTCAGATCGAATGGGTTCGAATTAAAGATCAATTAAACCCAATGGGTTTGGTTTGGTTAACAAAGGGAACTCGATTAAGTTGTGTTTAAAAATATTTGAAATCAAATCTGAATACTAAATTAAAAGTAGATCAGCTGGTTGGGGGTGTGTGTTTGGTCCGGGAGGTTGTGGGTTCGAGCCACACCTCTGCCGGATTTTTGAAAATGAAACCAATTTTTAGTATTTTGCTCATAACTCGCTCGTTGTAACTCCAAATCGATCCGTTCAAAATGCGTTGGAACCTAAATGAAATTCCGAACATCATGAAACAATAAAATCTATATTTTTGACCAAAAACACAATGACGTATTTTACGCATGTTTAAATTTAATCGTACACATTTATACGATTTAAACAAACGAACGTAAAACTATACATGCTTTTATATATACGTTTCAAACATTCTAACATACGTGTGTTGACACGTATGTGACTGCAAACACGATTTAACATTACGAATAACGCGACGTTATTGTAATGACACAGATTCTTCGTAAGAGATTGTCTACGCGAAATTCACGAACAGTTGATCATTCTGTTGCTAGCAAAGGTGCGTACACGGCCCCTTTTTTCTACATTTTACTGTTTTGGGGGAGAAAACATGTGCAAACAAACATTTTAGATACATATCACTTGCATTAGTTAGCTATTTACGATAAGTGCGAACATAGCATTACAAGTCCTTACATATCGAACTGTTTAGTTTGCCGTAGTGCAAAGCGTGGTAGTTGAAGATAGATCTATTGGGTTTGACAAACATCGCTTGGTAGATTGTAGGTCTACGCAAGTGTTTAACTAGCCAATTCAACATTACTATTGTTTGTGCTAGACAGTAGTGGAAAGGCAACCAACATTCTAACAGTCAGCTTCGGTGTCGACCGCTTATGTAAATAGTACAAATGACTAGCTATCATGACTATGCATGTGTGATTATGTTATCTGCAAACATTTCGTTTCAAACAGTTGTTTTAAACATTTGTGAATACTCAAACCTATTTATGCACCAACCTTTGTGTTGACTTGATTTACAAGTTTTCTCAGGACACTAAAGCACAAGTAAGGACAAGCATGGACTAGGATGTGGAGTCGCATGCATACATTTTAAATTCATGTGTTTTGAATTTGACTATTTAAGACTTTGACTTTGTAATTTACATTTTACAAACCGTTACGTTTGTTTTGTTTTAAAACGCTTCCGCAAACTTTGAAACTTTGATATTACAGTTTAGACCAAAATCATGTTTGAAAATCATATAGAGGTCTTTCGCTGTGTCTAATGACTGAGATCCTGGTTTGTCACGCCCTAAACGGTAAGATTCCGTTAATTGAAATTTGGGGGTGTAACAGCCGACCTTTCTGATCATCTTCTGTAACACCAGTGCCGGACGCGTGCCGGAACAGTGATCGCAATAGTAAACTTGTACAATAACTCAGGTACACATTACGTGAAACTATTTTTATGCTATTGATACATTGTGATTAACACGAAAATATTATACGATTGTCTGAATCTGACTGAAACCTTAGGGTTTAACAGTCAGAAACATGTCAGACAACACAGTGTTGAAACATAAATACTGGATGTGATATTATTTGGTATAAACGTATGTGAGGTTAAACGAAACAAAACCATAACGGTTATTGTTACAAAATGCTAAACAGACGAATTATTCGTATAGGTGACGATCTGTACGAATGATTCTGATAGTTTAATGTTCTGAAATAATGACTTAACAGTAGAAAACAAGGATCAGAAAGCCAAACCATCGTCGTGTTCGTTCGAATGACGATTCGAACGAATACGCGCGATGGCAACGCGATCTGATGGAACGAAAACGAAAACGAAAACGAATAACGATACGAACGATCATAAATTTAAGGAAATATAATATTTCCTATTTTACAATTTTGAAACTCATCATAAATAAATTTAACTAAACTAATTAATTAAATCGCGAATGAATCAAACGAAACGCGTAAAATGATGGAATTCGATAAATAATTAAATTAAACGAAATTTAAAATAATTTTTAGAAATAAATACTATCCAAGTAGTTTAAAATAATTCCTTTAATTTAAGTTACGAAAAAATACGCGTAACAATCCGTAAACGCGACGAAAACGTGAATCGAGCAACCAAAACGAACCCGAATACCCACGGGGTATATAAACCTTAAAAGACCACATTTATTTCATTTCATACTCATCTTTCTCTCTCTAGATCTAAAATCCCGGTTTCCACATTTATCACCATTTCTCAACTTTGAAGCTCCATATCTCTCTCAATTCTTAACGAAATCAAGTGATTCTTGCGCCTAAACGACCATCTTGAAGCCCTCTACAAGAAAGTACAACTCATCTAAGCTTTAGTCCGGCCAAATTTGAGGTAATCTCGTTTGAACAACCTGATATATTAGGGTTTTTTGCAACCCTATTCATTTTACTTGGTCACCACCGGTTAACCGTTCCTTTCCTTGAACCACACAACCTCGAAATCTAGACCTAGTATAACATCACCATGGACGTTGCATGGTCACAGCTCAAATCAGCACGAGGAAGAACAGGTTCGTGGGGAACGAACCTGTTAACACAGCCGCCATAGCCGAACCTTCGACCTGTGTTCAACTGGCCGAACCATGCAGCAGTCACGAACTCACACCCTTGCCGAACCTTTAGATGCTCCACGAACCCAGACGAAGTAGCCATCAGCCGAACCGGTGTGTACCAGCGAACCTTAGTAGGGCTAAAAGACTCACGAACCCTTTTTAATCTGTTGGCCGAACCCTGCACTTGCAAGCATGGGACCAGCGAACCTGTGAAGAGCCACAAACCCTTGTGCGTCGAACCATCATGCAAGGGCATAGCCGAACCATGACCAATCAATTTAAATAGGTTCGCTGGGCTGGAGGTGTCTATACCCGATTTATTGGTTCACGCCCAAACTCAACAAGCCCAAGATCATTCGATTTATGAAACATCCCAATCGGCCCAACAGCCCATTAAATTTCGACCCATCACACTTTAGTTGGCCATGTGATTCTCTTTTTGAATAATAAATAGTTCGGTCCATAACATTTCCTGTGGCCCATGTTGACACTCAGCCCAATAGAGTTACGGCCCATAACAAGTAGACTCGGCCCAATACTAGACCATAAGCCACGAAAGCATTCGGCCCATCACACCCATATTCGACCAGTGTGTATTAATCGGCCCAACACAATTGTATGGACTAGGTGATCCTAGACCCAAGTCAAGAATCCCATTGGCTTCATCATTCGGCCCAATGGTTTGGCCTACGGCCACTATCCAGCCCACAATCCCTAAACCAATCCAAGGACCATCTACATTCGGCCCAAAGTGAATTCGGCCCACATTGATCATACTTGACTCATTTCCTCTTTCGGCCCATAATAATCAAGTAAATGAAATAACTCATTAACAAATTTAATTTTGATAACATGCATGGATTTCGAACAATCTACTACAAGGATTGTTATGGTTAAGAAACCAAAGCACATGAACAAGAACGTGACCTTATCTATGTGTCACTAGATTCTTTAACAAACAAGAAGGGGCCGAAAGACGATCGAGATTCATAGTGTTAACCAACTTCAGGGCTAACACTAACACTTATACACATGCGTATCAATTATAACTTATACTTATAAGTACAAACACTATTAAATCAATACAGGAACGTGAACATCATACCAAGTGCAAACAAAGAGAGCGTGCATTCTTATTCTACTTAGTCAACCACTACGGACATAAGGTGAGTTCATTTGTCCCTTTTCAAACTTATTTGTTTTACTTCAGGACTAAGAAGCATGTTAAACATTTTCATAAAACTATTGAAATGTTATTTAATGCTTTAAACATAAACATGATACTTATGTTGAAACTTATGTGTGGAACTTAGTATTCATTGAAAAGCAATAGACTTGAAACTTATACTTTAAACTTGATGTTTGAAACTATATGTTGGATGCTTATGAGACTCGATGCCTAAACATGAGATTAGATACTTGTGAAAGACTTTATGCTTAAACATGAGACTTTATTCTTATGAAACTATATGCTTGAACTTGAGACTTTGTGTTTGTGGAAACTATATGCTTAAACATGAGACTTGATGCAAACCTATGGAATTCATGATGAAACAATGTGTGGATACTTGAAAGTATATTCTTGAAGCTACTACTTGCGCATGAAACATTGTAAATGTATCTAATCATAGGCTACGTAATTGCTAAACGACTGCTAGTGCAGAGCTTGTACCTATGGATTGAGATACATGTAAAACATAAACGTAACGAGGCTAAGCTGTTACCTATATAAGAGACATGTAATTGCTAAACGACTGGTAGTCCAGAGCTTTTTTCTGCTTATATGAGGTATGTAATTGCTAAACATAAACATAATGATGCTAAGCTATTATCTATATAAGAGACATGTAATTGCTAAACGACTGGTAGTCCAGAGCTCTTGTCTGCTTATATGAGATATGTAATTGCTGGATTACTTGTGTATGCATGGCTTGTGTCTATGTATGAGATACGTAATTGCTAAACGACTGCTAGTGTAGAGCTTGTATCTTATATAGGAGACACGTAATTGCTAGACTAAGCTTTACTAATTCATGAGATACGTAATTGCTAAACGACTGATAGTGCAGAGCTTGTATCTATCCGTGAGCTACGTAATTGCTAAACGACTGCTAGTGCAGAGCTTGTACTCACGCATGAGATTAGGGACAGCTAAACTATGTGCGTGTGAAACTATGAAGCTTGATAAACATTCTTTGAAACTAACACTTGTGAACATTATAGACTTGTAAACTTTGAAACAGAAAACAAAAGCTTTGACGAAGAATGGGTTGATTGGTAGGTAAAATGCTTAATTATTATTAACAACAGTGTCATATCCGGATTAGTATGTGGTGGGATGTTGGCTGGGCGGGCGGTAAGCTCGACCCTACATATGCCCTATATATAAGCATACCGATTTGAATATTACATGTGGAGTTAATGAGGTTAAGGTTTTACTGAAGGAGGTTTGTTAAAACTATTTTAAACTTATAAACTTTATGAACTCACCAACCATTGTGTTGACTTTGTTTTTCTTACATGCATTCTCAGGTGAAGGACAGGTATAAGCTAAGGCTTCAGGATTTGCATACTAGGCTGCCCAGATAGAGGACCTAGTAGACTTTTGGGAAGCACATCTTTTGTTGATGATACACATTGCTGTTGATATCTTGTACATATACAAGATATAAACATTTGATTCTT
The DNA here is from genome assembly GCA_009363875.1 of Mikania micrantha. Lineage (NCBI taxonomy): Eukaryota > Viridiplantae > Streptophyta > Magnoliopsida > Asterales > Asteraceae > Mikania > Mikania micrantha. Next base: position 52,457,205 of record CM018698.1, on the reverse strand, counting down.
TTGTTAGGTTTACTTAGTTAAATTGCAGAACACTGATGTTGTAATTTAACTTTGTAATCCTAGTTACTATTTGATTGTGTTTTAGATATTCTTAAACATTGATGCTATGTAAACAATCTGATCATCTTGATTATCAACCGCGATATCGCACCACGGGAACCTTCCGCCCGACGGGGACTCCGATCCAACCCCGCCGGCTCGGGGTGTGACATCTTCACTCCGACTCCACCTCTACTCCTAAATCACCACCGCCAAATCCAAACACAGGTCCAAAAAATCAACCCCGCCCACCAAAAATTACCCTACCCTTGTTCGATGGCTCTAACCCCTTGGGTTGGATTTTCCAGGCCGACAACTATTTTTCCTTCTACCACATTCCTCCTGCAGAACGCGTTTCCTTAACCGCCTTCTATTTTGTTGGCGACGCCTTAGCATGGTACCAACATTTGGCTCGCAACGATCTATTGGGAACATGGCCGTCTTTTAAATGAGAAGTTGAACTACGTTTTCCACATACGAGAACCATGAAGCAACACTCTTTAAACTTCGCCAAACGTCATCGGTCACCGCATATCAATCTGAATTCGAGAAAATCAGTAACCGTATTACGGGTCTGTCTCAATCAACCCTTCTCAATTGTTTCATATCGGGCCTTAAAGCAGACATTCAATCGGAGCTCGCGATCCTTAACGCACTTACTTTCCATCAAGCCGGTGGTCTAGCTAGACTCGTAGAAGACAAATTGGCCCAACCTGCGAAATCCAAGTTTTCAACATTTTCAAAATCTTATCCACCAACCACTACCTCTGCGTTTACAACAACCACCCCTACTAACCCGCAAAGCCAGTCAAACCCTTCAACAGACAAGCCTAACACCTCATCACAACCTCCGTTGCTGCCCACATCCCCGAAACCTTTACCCTTCACCAAATTATCACCCGAAGCCATTCAACAAAGAAGAAAGGATGGTCTGTGTTTTCGGTGTCCTGAAAAATATTTCCCAGGTCATAAATGTTCCCCTCCTCAATTTCTTTTAATTGTGGATAACGACTACCACAACTCAGATACCGAACCTCCTGATCCAGCAACTTTTGATCAAGCTCCTAGTTCTCAATTCATGTCGCTTTCGGATGCTGCTTTCTTTGGAATGACATCCATGCAAACATTACGTGTCACCAGATTTATCCGTGGGAAACCGGTAACTGTTTTAATCGATTGTGGTAGAACCCACAATATTATTCAACCACGTATTGCATCCACTTTTAACCTACCCATTCAAAACCTTGACCCATTTGCTGTTATGGTTGGAAACGGTGAATTTATTCATTGCCAAGGATATTGTCCAGACGTCCCCTTGACCTTGCTGAAAACCCACTTTCAAATTCCATTTTTTATTTTTCCAGTTCAAGGAGCAGACATCGTCTTAGGCATCTCGTGGTTGGGGACCTTAGGCCAAATCACCGCCAACTTTTCGGTACCGGAACTCACTTTCACCTCAAAGGGAATCATGACTACCCTCACAGGTTCTCCACTTACCCAACCAGTTTCTCCAAGTTCTCTTACTACCCTAATCAGACATGGTTCTATTGCATCATTGCATGCAATACTTGTTCAGCCGGATGTACCACCCCTAGAATTGCAGCCACCAACACATGCCGACCCACAAATACAACTCCTCCTTCAACAACATTCAGCCTTATTTGCTAAACCTCATTCACTACCACCCAAGCGTCAAAATGATCACCATATCCCACTCATTAATGAGGCTAACCCAGTTAATGTCAAACCATATCGTTATCCTCATTTCCAGAAGAAAATTATGACACAATTGATTGAAGACATGTTAAAAGATGGTGTCAGCAGACCTTCCCAAAGCCCATTTTCTTCACCGGTTCTATTAGTTAAAAAGAAAGACGGAACATGGCGTTTTTGTGTAGATTATCGAGCTCTTAATTCGATAACAATTCGTGATAGATTTCCAATTCCCACTATCGACGAACTGCTCGATGAACTTCATGGTGCAACTATCTTTTCAAAAATAGATCTCCGCTTCGGATATCATCAGATACGTGTTGCCGACAATGATATCCATAAAATAGCCTTTCGCACATCCGACGGCCATTATGAATTCATTGTCATGCCCTTTGGCCTTACAAACGCACCATCTACATTCCAGTCAGCCATGAACAATCTTTTTCGTCCAGTTCTTCGATGTTTCGTTCTCGTCTTCTTCGATGACATACTCATTTACAGTGATACCAAAGATGCTTATTATTCACATTTGAAATATGTATTTGAGGTTTTACAAAAAAACCAATTTTATGCCAATGCTTCAAAATGTGAATTTGCATTATCAGATATATCCTTTTTGGGTCATCGAATTTCAAGTAATGGCGTATCTCCAGAACCTGAGAAAATACAATCAATTCAATCATGGCCTCCACCCACTTCGTTTACAACTCTACGATCCTTTTTAGGATTCACGGGTTATTATAGATGTTTTGTTCCTAGTTTTGCTAGTCTAGCTTCCCCTTTAACGGATCTTTTGAAGCTTAAAGTTTTTTCATTGCCCGAGGATGCAGCCAAGTCTTTTGCCTCGTTGAAAGCCCACATGCAGAATCTGCTTACATTAGCCTTACCAGATTTTAAACTTCCATTTGATCTCACAACTGATGCTTCAGGTGTTGCAATTGGCGCTGTCTTATCCTAATATAACAGACACATTGCTTTCTTTTCGAAGAAATTGTGTCCAACTATGCAAGGTCAGTCAACTTATACGAAAGAGTTATATGCGATAACCGAATCTGTTCGAAAATGGCGACAATATTTCTTGGGTAATCCTTTTCGTATTTTTACTGACCATCATAGCTTGAAACATATATTAACCCAAACCATTCAAACCCCTGAGCAACAAAAATGGGTTACAAAATTAATTGGCTATGATTTTGAAATCCACTACAAACCAGGTAAAGAAAATACGGTAGCCGATGCTTTAAGCCGTTGTCATTTACATTCTATGCTAGCTTTATGCCACCCAACAGCTCCTTGGCTAGATGAGATTCGAGCCTATTTTCTCAAAAATGAACTGGGAAAACAGTTAGTTGATCAAGTGGTATCTACACCAGCTTCTTTTCCCTACCACAGTTTTTGAGATGGTTTAATGTATGTGCATGATAAGATTTTGGTACCTCCCATTTCTAGTATTTGACAACATCTTCTACAGGAATTTCATTCCTCTCTAATTGGTGGCCACAGTGGTGTACAAGCAACATTCAAAAGAATTTCATCTTCTTTTACATGGTTGAAACTTAAGAAAGATGTTGCTGAATTTGTTAAAAATTGTGAAGTTTGTCAAGCAATTAAAACACCAACTCATCGTCCCTATGGTTTACTTCAACCACTTCCAGTTCCGGAGTCTTCATGGCATGATATTTCTATGGATTTCATTACCTCACTTCCTACATCAAGAGGAAAATCATCCATCTGGGTAATTGTTGATAGATTTTCCAAGTTTGCACACTTTATTGCCTTACCAAAGCACTACACTGCAGTCTTTTTGGCTAACATTTTTATGAAAGAAATTTATCGTTTACATGGGCTTCCTTCAACGATTGTCTCTGATCATGACCCTACGTTTACGAGTACTTTCTGGAAAAAATTGTTCAAGTGCATGGGAAAAACATTGCTACATTCAAGTGCTTACCACCCGCAAACCGACGGCCAAACGAAAGTTGTTAACCGTTGTCTTGAAAGTTATCTTAGAGCTTTTGTCTTTGATAATCCTTCTTCATGGGAACGCTATTTGTATTTGGCTGAGTTTTCATATAATACCTCTTATCATTCTTCAATAGATATGACACCATTCAAGGCCCTTTATGGCAAAGAGGTTACTACGGTCCATGAATATTTGCCACATGCCACTACAAATGCTTCTATTGATTCATCTCTCAAAGCTCATAGTCAATTGTGGCAACAACTTCGTTCATCACTTCAGCTGGCTCGTGAAAGGATGTGTAATCAGGCTAATAAAAAGAGGCTGGATAAAGAGTTTAATGTTGGTGATTGAGTTTATCTCAAACTATAACATTACCATCAAAAGTCCGTCAAAGATCGAAAGAACAATAAGCTGTCAAGACGTTTTTTTGGACCTTATGAAATAATTAAGAAGATTAGTAAAGTTGCTTACAAATTGAAGTTACCAATTACTTCAAAAATTCATCCAGTTTTTCATGTTTCATTGCTTAAACCTTGTTATGGAAGTTCAAATTCTTCATCAGGTAATTTGGAACAATTTATGGAGCCACAATCTATTGAATTATTACCTGAAGATATTTTGGACAAAAGAATGGGACCATCAAATGAGGAGCATCTACGTATTAAGTGGGAAAAACGTCCTTTGGAAGAAGCTACATGGGAGAACATTTCATTTATTAAGGACAACTTTCCCTTTTTTCAAGACATTGAGGACAATGTCCATTCTTCAGAGGGGAGCAATGATACGGATATGGCAAGCCCAACAAACAACCAGCATGAGGATGAGGAGGTGGATTACGTGAGGCCCAGAAGACAGCTTAAAAGGCCTGCTCGATTAGAGGATTAGTTGCATGGTTTCATTTTGTTATTTCTTTATTTTAGTTTCTGCATGTTTTCTTAAAAGTAGGTTACTGCATTAGAGTAGTGGTGCATGATGTCCTGAGAATAAGGAATATGGGTGACGAGCGTTGTTCCATAGTATGTTTAAATGTTTTTGTTTTGAGGAGAAATATATGAGAAAATTGCCCCAATCTTGTTTTCTTCTTCCTTAATTCTTTGGAGTGTTGGCCTACTAGAAAAGGCCATATCATATACCTTAAGGCTATGACACAGCGTCAGAAAATCGATGCATGAAGAAGAAGAAGATACAGTTTCTGTCAAATCAGAACTGGTTGCCGATCTTTTGGGTTTGAATTCAGGGGTTTGACATCGAACAGACCGTAGTCTACTATCATGGGAGTTACAGGCTAGTTTCAGCAAACAAGGACGATGAATGCGTTGAGGGTTTGTGAGACAACGGTAAAGGGTATGCGAAGAAGACGGAGATGAAGGATTAGCTGTTGCCATTGATGAATAATTTGGCAAGATCTTGATTGAAAATGGTGGGTTTTATGATGAGCATATTCAGAATAATTGAATATGCTTTTTTTGTTGCTGTGACAAGGAGAAGCAAAAACAAAGAGTCGATTTGGGGAGATGACATCGAAAGTTTTGGCCTTTTATTGTGATTTTGGAGCAGAGGTGAACAAAAAACCCGTTTGGGTTTACAAACACCGGTTCCCAAACCGGTCTGCACCACCGGTTTCGCATAGATTCGAGATTTTGGCTTTAAAACTGGTTTCCAAACCGGTCTGAACCGATTTCCAACCCATTCAAACCGGTTTCAACCCAACCAGACCTGTTCCTATAGGTTTGGCATTCCCTTCTCTCAAACCGGTTTAGGACCATGCCTGACCAAACCGGACCAGTTCTTAACCTGAACCGGTTTGGAAAAAAACCGGTTTGTGCAGTATTATTTTGGGGTCGATTTTGTTTTCTTTGAGTTTTTATGGGCCAAGTTTAGGATTCTTCAACCATTGATAAAAGGAGACGATTCACAAAACCATTCGTTTCCTCGAGTGTTTCACCCTTTTTATTTATTTATTTTCCCCCCATCAAATTAAAGTTTGATAATAATTTTGTTGTAAAACACAATCTCACTCGTACCATTACCCTAAATATGATTTTCATTTGTATATGTTAATTTCTGTGGCTGTAGAGGCAACCCCACAAAACTCAGCTTTAGTATAAGATCTAGCTGTGGTTGGTTGGCGTTTGGAGCTCCAAGAGATGGGGTTTGTACCTAAGTAAATGAAGTAACCAGTGGTGCTTCGATATGTGTGTTTATCTCCTTCCCAGTTGGAATCGGTGAAAGCATGAAGGTTAAGGGGAGTATTCCGGCGACGTAGTAAGCCATGATGCATGGTGCCATGCAGATAGCGTAGTAGGCATTTCAAAGCTGCCTAATGAAGATCTGAAGGTTTGAGCATAAACTGAGAAAGGCGATTTACAGCAAATGCAACGTCCATGCAGGTTAATCACGAAAGTAGGTACGGGTGGGGTTTGGGGTGGGGGAGGTGGAAGGAGGAATTGGAATGAGTTGTATGGTTAAGGGGGACCAACTGTCAAGGGAAGGAGAGGGTGATGGGGAAGTATTTGTGAGAGATGGGTAAGGAAAAACATGTTCGACAAAGTGAACATGTCGAGAAGTATATATACGATTAGTGAGAGGATCTAGGAGGTGATAGGCACTTTGGGAAGAGGAATATCCAACAAAGATGCAAGGTGTAGAACGTGTAACACCCCGACCGATGGCGGAAACGTCGGGATGCCACGAGGGACGTGTAGATTGTTATAAGCTCGTGGGCATCTAATTTAATCATCACATATAAATTAATCAACCAAATTAATCACATCAAAAATCATGTTCATCATGAGCTAGTTACATCAATTACACAAAAGATTTAGCTAAACTAACTAAACTCTAGTCTTCAGAATTTCAGTTATTTTAGCTAAGTCCAAAAACCTAAGTGATGATGTCCAAGAGATGTAGAGCTATCCTGCTCTACCTACTTCTCCTCGTTCCCTAAAACATGTAGAAAAATCAAGTGCAACTACGGAGTAGTTGGTGAGAAATCATAAGTTTTATATTTTGAAATGTTTACAAAATGTTTATATCAATTTATAATTTTCTGAGAAAATCCAATTAGGCACCTGCGAGATAATCCAACACACAAAACACCACCACAAACACATAATCATATAATTCAAATAATCCCAAATGAACAAACACATATATTCAACCAATCTCAATCATCAATATCTTCAAATAGTATAAGTGGCAATACATGCAATCATTGCGATTGACCGAAGTCAATGGCGACGTCCCATGGAGTTGTGGCAATCCACGTGACAATACATGCAATCATTGCGGATGACTGAGGTCAACAGCAACGACTCATGGAATTGTGATAATCCAAGTGACAATACATGCAATCATTGCGGATGACCGAAGTCAACAACAACAACTCATGGAATAGAGATAATCCAATAATATGAATATCATAATGATAAGCCAGGTGTAACCCACGTGTTATCTAAACAATATGTAAACTGGTATACATGTTCCACCTCCGAGTTTAAAAACAAAATGGTTTAAAAAGGAGGTTATGAGAACTCACCTGAATTCCTTAGAATCAGTGTTCTTGTAAAATGCGCGCTCACGTAAGAGAAATCAAAAGTAACTCAACGACCTGTAATTATCGTGCGTTTCATGTTCATAAGTATATGCGTTTTATTACTATTGAGTGCCCATATATATTTAAATTAAACTCATAAGTATTTCCTTAACTCATTTTACTTTATCAAAGTTAAGTGATACTTGTTGTTATGGAAACCATTATTATCAAAATATAATTTAGACTTGTTAGTTTCAATTATTCAATGATAATAACTATTTACTATATCTTACGTGTATTCCCATAGTTAAGTATACTCTAAGGTGATAACCCTTACCATACACCCACACACACACACACACACACACAGATATATATATATATATATATATATCCACATGCATGTTTTAAATTAAATTCACCACCATAACATCTAAGTTATTTATATCTAATTCAGGTTTAAGAAATCATATTTAGATTGCTCATGTACAATATTCAATGTATGAAACCTCTCAATTTACAACTTATTGTTGTTAAGAAAAAGGTGACAACTCAAAGTATTTTTGCATGCATGAGTATTCATATCCTCATGTTCTTAGCTTTTGCAGGTCGTCCATGGCTTCTATCAGTTAGTACCAGTGTTGTAAAAATCGGCCTAGGCGGTTCCTAGGCGCTAGGCGGTGCTAGGCGGCCTAGGCGGGGCCTAGGCGGCCCGATTAGATTTTTATTTTTTTTTCATTTTTTTGACTTTTTTTGACTTTTTTATGGTAAAAAGGGACCAATTTCATGATTATTTAGACATTTCTCTACCGAAAATCTTTAATATGTCTCTAAAACATCGAATCCAGGCAGTTAACATCGAAATTTATCTCTAAACTTTGAACTCAGTGTTTAAGTTTGCACTTTAAAGTGCTTTATTTAGTATATTTTAGTATATTTTTTAAAATTATTTGAAATATTATATTAAATTATTGATATTGATGTGTGTATATAATATATATTTGTAAAATTACATATAAAAATTCCAATCCGCCTAGCGCCGATTAATCCCGATTAATCCCTAGGCGGTACCTCACCGCCCGACTAGCGCCTAGCGATTTTTACAACCATGGTTAGTACTATCTCGTTTAACAAGTCTAAAACCCTAATCGCGGTCAAAAGTTGACAACCATAAACACATTAAGTTTTTAGTAAAAACTGAAAATTAAAGCTTCATATTTACCTTGAAATGTCGACCGAAAGTTAGATTTTCTTCTGGGTTCACGATCTACTCGATTGTACGGTCGTTTAGAGCCAAAAATCACTTGAATCGGTTAAGAAAGGAATAAGTTATGGTAGAGAGAAGTTAGAGAGAGAGAGTGTGGACGAAAATGGTTCTAGAAAGAGAGTGGGCCTTGAAAGAAATGAAGGAAGAAGAGGTGGTCTTCTTCATTAATAGCTCACATACTCCCCGTGTGCTCGGTCTCGTTTATTCTTCGTTAAAATACAACAAACCGCTCGGTTCTTCTCGTAAATTATATTTAAAAGGAAACACGTTTAAATAATTATGTTTTGTAATAATAGAATGCTTTTAATTAAATTGTTTCGTAAAAATGATTCCGTTTTATTTTCGTTCAGTTACTTATTTAATAAAACCCTTCGTTAAAATCCGTCTTAGGTTGTGATTCCTAATAAACGTTTTTAAATTACTTTTCTTAATGTAATATTGTTAAATATTATTTCGTTATCTCGTCGAAACACATTACCCACGTACGTATTCGTAAAGATCGTCACCTTTTCGAATCCGACGCTCGTATCGTATTTCGATTCGATTTACGATTTATGGAATATCGTTTCAGAATATTATTCTTAATAATTATATTCGTGTGAATCGTCACCCACGCGAATACATTATTAAGTTAATATTTCTGAATTAATATTCGCGTTTATGTTGTGATCGTAACCTCACCATCGCGTAATTATTTCCAATAAGGCTTTCATTATTTTATTATTTTCAATATTATAATTTCCCAATCCAAAGCCCACTAAACCATATCATTGACACATCCATAATAGACCGAAATATGCTTATGTATAGGGCATATGTAGGAGTAGGTCGCAACCTATCCAGCCACCGTCCCACCGCTATTTTGATCAACTATGACCATGTGTCCTTGACTATGTTTAGTAACCAACCCATAAAAAACTAAGAAATCCTTTCCATTCCAAACCAAAACCTCAGATTCTCCTCATCAAAGCCTCAACACTGATATAATCATGATAAACCGAAGATGGTGTATGTATAGGGCATACGTAGAGGTCAGTCGCAACTGCCTCAGCCGCCATACCACCACCTCTTTGATAGACCATCATTATATCCTTGCCTATCTTTGACTATAGCATCCTAAACCACAACTATTCCAAACCGACAATCCTTATCATCTGCAATAAACTCCCTGGTTCTGTTTAGTTGTTTTTCAACTAAACTTCCCATGGTTTATGCTATAAAATCATATGTTCTCAATATATACCAATAGTAATGACATCCAAAAATTCATAATAATTATCAATTCTCATATCAGGTCTTAACAGTACAATTGAGCATGCACGGACAACCCGAAATACAGTTATGTTACAGAACGGGATTGAAGTTAGTGAGAGGAATAGGGGCGTAACCAAGGGTAAGAAAGGCAACCGAACCCGCGAAGTTTAGAGTAGTTTGGCAGCTTGTTAAAGAATTTGGAAAATGGGGATTGATACTGAAGGGTGGAGGTGGGGAGGCGCTTGATGAGATAAGTTGCGGTTGTAAAGCCAAGTGGCCAGAAAATGGTGGGAATCTTAGCATGGGATAATTAGGTGAGACCGGTTTCAACAATATGGCGGTGTTGCGCATAACAGTTGTGCTCGTGTGTGTGCGGTGGAGATGTTAGGTGGGAAATCCCACAAGAAGAAAGATGAGAAGCTAGTTTTCATCTTCATTCAAATAAAGATTGCTTCTGGAACCATCGTCTAGGACATCCCTGTAACACCCCGACCAATGGCGGAAACGTCGGGATGCCACGAGGGATGTATAGATTGTTCAAAAGCTCGTGGGCATCTAAATCCAATCATCATATATCAATCAATCTACCAAATTAATTACACAAAAATCATGTTCATCATGAAATAGTTACAACAATTACAAAAGAGATTTAGCTATCTAACTAAATTCTAATCGCCAGATATTTAGTTATTTAGCTAAGTCCAAGATCCTATATGATGATGTCCAAAATAGAAGAGATCACCCTCTTCATCCTACTTGTCTCCATCACCTGAAACATGTAAGAAATCAAGTGTCAACTACAAGGTAGTTGGTGAGTAATCATAAGTTTTTATACTTAAAAAGGTTTTATAAAATGGATTTAAGAGTTTAAGTTTAAAAAATAGTTTTATAAAAGGTTTAGATAAAATGAGTATAAATGCTTATGATTTCCTGAGAAAATCCACAATAATAATACCTGTAAGAGATAATCCACCCAAACTCCAAACTCAACAATCAAACACATACACAAACACATAAACACATATCCAATCAATCATAGTCAATCATAGATAATCAAAGCACAAACCAATCAACCAATCTCAACATCAATATTCTCAAATAATGTTCGTGACTATACATGATCATTATGTAATTAACATAAGTTAAAAACATGATCCATGGAGTGGTAGCTAACCACGTGGCTATACATGAATTCAAGCAATTAACCGGAGTTAAAGGCGAGAATTCACGGAGTGGACAACATCCACATGACAATACATGATATCAAAGCAATTAGCCGAAGTTAAAAGCAATGATTCACGGAGTTTGTGGCAATACATGTAATCGTTGTTATTGACCGAAATCAACGACAATGTTTACACGGATATATAATTATAAGAGACAATCCAATAATAATGATAATTTATAATTATGAATATCATATTGATAAATAGGTATTAACCTTGTGTTATCAAAACAATATTTAATTTGGTATACATGTTTCACCTCCGAGTTTTAAAACAAAACAGTTTAAAGAAAAGGAGGTTATGAGAACTCACCTGAAGTCCTTAGAATATGTGTTCTCGTATTATGCGCGCTCACGTTAGAGAATTCACTAACAATTCAATCAACCTGTAATTATAAGTGTATTCGTGTTCATAAGCATATGTGTCTTATTTTAATTATTCTCACATGTTCACTTTAAATTCATTAGGTGTTTCACCCACTTAGTTTGATTAATCAAAGTTGAAATGATTACTAAATCTCCTATCAATAATCATCATTAAAAATAGTTTAAGCTTGTTAGTTACTAACTATTTTATAATAATACTTTTTATGTGGTATCATAGATATATATCCTCACATGCATGATCTATTATACTTGTCACCATAATGTGAGTTAGTAACACTTTAATCACAATTTAAATAAAACTATACATTAAGTTAATTGTGCCTCAAGTTCAATACATATTTACTTCCTAGTTCTTAAAACTCAATTTAGAAAGAGAAAGAGGTGGTGGTTTTGTTTGCTCATGCATGCATGGAGACATTGATATATATGTATCTACGTGTTTATTCTTCTTTGTTTTGTCCTTAATCTCCTATTGTTGTGAAATCAGATGGTGTTCCCCCTGAGGGCAGCGAACCTATGGTATAGCTGCCCTAGGTTCGGCCAAAAATAGAGAAGGGTTCGGCACTTAGAACAGCCTAGGTTCGGCTAAGCCCAAGGACTCATCAACTCAAGGTTCGTTGCAGGGAGCTAGGTTCGGCCAGGTTAGGTTCTAAACCCTTGAGGTTCGCTGGTCAATGATGTTTATCCCCCTAAGGTTCGGCCCATGCTAATTCAACCCATGGTTCGTCTATCTCAAGGGTTCAGCTATTAAAGAGGAAAGGTTCGGCCCAATGATGCTCAAAGGTTCGGGCCTATGGTTCGCCTGCCCCAAGGGTTCGTGAGGCAGGATAGGGTTCGCTGCTATGGACTCACGAACCATTAGGTTCGTTCACATGCCAGCAGCAGGGTTCGTTTGACCAAGGAAGGTTCGTGGCTTCATGGGCGGGAAAGAGGGTTCGCCGCTAGGGTTGGAGACTGCGCAGGGTTCGGCCAGGCCCCCTTGTCACGAACCTGTAGAGTTTTCAGCATCTAATCCATTCCTTCTACGGATCCATGGCCGACCCTGGCTTCCCTTAGGTGTATACTATCTCATATTAATGTTTTACAAGTTGCTAGCTCGGTTATAGCATCAAACAAACACGTATTCGAAATCCACTACAAAACCGAAAGTATCATCTCAGATTTACCTCGATTTGATGATCAAAAGCAAGGTTTCTTCGTATCCTCTTGTTCCCCTCGATCACGCGGTCGTCTAGACACCAAGATCTCGCGATTCCGCCGGTTAACGAGCTTGAAATCGTAGAGAGAAGGTAGAGAGAGGAAGTATGAACACGTGTGTGTGTGTTTTAGAGAGAGAGTGAAAAAGATGGTGGAATTTTCCACCATTTAAGTTCACCCCGTTCCCCCCGTGTTCGGTCTCGTTTTTATCGCGATAAAATATAATAATTGTTAAGTTTTTAACGTAAACATATTTAAAAATATAACTCGTTTAAATAATTTAAATTTCATCTTTATAGAATAATGTTAAAGAAAATGATTTCTAATGAGCTACTTCATAAAATAATTCCGTTTCGTTTTCGTTAATTTAATTATTCAAATTACCCGATTTATTCGAGTTGAATTTCAGTTGTAATTCCTAATAAACATTATTGGTTTATTATTTAAATTAATAACGTTTGATATTATTCAATTATCTCGTCGAAACGCGTTACTCGCGTACGTATTCGTAAAGATCGTCACCTTTGCGAATCCGATGCTCGTATCGTATTTCGATTGGATTTATAATTTATGGAATATCGTTTCAGTATATTATTCTTAATAATTATATTCGAGTGAATCGTCACTCACGCGAATACATTATTAAGTTAATATTTCTGAATCAACATTCGCGTTTAAGTAATGTTCGCAACCTCACTTCGCGTAATTAATTCCCATTATTTATTAACTTTAATATTATCCTTCCCAAACCAAAACTCACTAAACCCTAGTCACTGACACATCCATGATAGACAGAAATATGCATATGTATAGGGCATATGCAGAGGTAGATCGCAACCTCCCCTACACCGTCCCACCGCTATTTCGATAAACCATGACCATGTGTCCTTGACTACGTTCAGCAACCAAACCATAACAAACTCCCCGTTCCATTCCAATTCAACTCAAATCCATTCCAGACCCATAATCCACAATCAGTATAATGTAACTTGCGATAAACTCTCTGGTTCTGTTTAGTTGGGTTACAACTAAACTTCCCATGGTTTACGCGTATAATATGTTATAAACATGCATACCTGTAACAGTGATAATCACCAATAAATAATTCATCATCATTAATAACAATAAATCTTAGGTCGTAACAGTACAATCGTACGGATGTACGGATGTACGGACAACCTAAAGTACAGTGATGTTACTGTCTCACCTAGTTAAAGGAATTTCGTCCCGAAATTCAACTTGGAGTGACCGTAGTAAATAAATGTGGGTACTTAAGCTTCATCTGATCTTCTCACTCCCAGGTGAATTCTGGACCCCGCTTTGATTCCCAACGTACTTTAACAATTGGAATTCTACTGCGTTTGAGCTTTTTAACCTCACGATCCATTATCTCCACTGGTCTTTCAACAAAATGCATGGTGTCATCGATGCGAATGTCATCGAGTGGTACCTGAAGATCCTGATCAGCTAAGCACTTTCTTAGATTGGACACGTGAAACGTCGGGTGCACGTTACTAAGTTCATTAGGAAGTTCTAACTTGTAAGCAACCTTCCCGATCCGTTCAAGGATCTTAAAAGGGCCAACATAACGTGGAGCAAGCTTTCCTTTCTTTCCAAATCGAACAACGCCTTTCCAAGGCGACACTTTGAGCAATACCATATCTCCCACTTCAAATTCTAAGGGTTTTCGTCGTTTATCCGCATAACTCTTCTGTCGACTGCGTGCAGCTAACAGATTGTCGCGGATCTGGCGGATCTTGTCAGTCGTTTCCTGAATAATCTCAGGACCAGTAATCTGCGAATCGCCGACTTCGGTCCAACAAATAGGTGACAGACATTTCCTTCCATAAAGAGCTTCAAACGGCGCCATACCAATGCTCGCGTGATAACTGTTGTTATACGAGAACTCAACCAATGGTAAATGGCTATCTCAATTGCCACCGAAATCGATGACACAAGCTCTCAACATGTCTTCCAATGTCTGAATTGTTCGCTCCGTTTGACCATCCGTTTGAGGATGATAAGCGGTGCTAAGATCCAGTTTTGTTCCAAATGCTTCATGAAGTGATTCCCAAAATCGTGCCGTGAAACGAGCATCACGATCTGATATTATGCTTAACGGAATACCATGTCGGCTAATGATTTCATCAATGTAGATACGAGCTAACTTCCGCACAGGGTAAGTTTCGCGTATCGGTAAGAAATGAGCCGACTTTGTCAATCTATCAACTATCACCCAGATGCTATCTTTACCGTTTGTGGTTCGTGGGAGTTTGGTAATAAAATCCATGGAGATATTCTCCCACTTCCACATCGGTATTTCCGGTTGTATTAACAATCCCGAAGGTCGCTGGTGTTCTGCCTTGACTTTAGCACAGTTAAGGCACTTAGACACATATTCAGCAATGTCCTTCTTCATTCCAGGCCACCAATACAAACCCCTAAGGTCTTGATACATCTTGTCAGAACCTGGATGGATGGAATAACGAGACTTATGAGCTTCATCCATAATCACCATCCTGAGATCACCCCGGTTCGGTATCCACAACCGATTCAAGTAATACTTCAAGCCATCGTCCTTTGTTTCCAATAAATTTTCAGCCCCGCAAGACATCTCATTTTTCAAGTCATCTTGGGCTAATGAGTGTTGTTGGGCTGTGAGAACATCATCACGGAGACTAGAGTGCACTCGGACACTATGGATCTGAACTTGACTCTTGCGACTAA
This sequence comes from Mikania micrantha, assembly GCA_009363875.1. NCBI lineage: Eukaryota > Viridiplantae > Streptophyta > Magnoliopsida > Asterales > Asteraceae > Mikania > Mikania micrantha. The sequence goes on along the minus strand of CM018698.1, from coordinate 52,441,898 downwards.
GCGCATCTGCTACTACATTTGCTTTACCAGGATGGTAGCGAATTTCACAGTCATAATCATTCAATAGTACCCATCTCCGTTGTCTCATATTGAGCTCCTTTTGATTGAGAATATGTTGTAAACTTTTATGATCAGTGAACACTACACACTTCGTGCCATAAAGATAGTGTCTCCATATCTTCAAGGCAAACATGACTGCACCAAGTTCCAAGTCGTGCGTAGTGTAGTTCTTCTCATGAATTTTCAGTTGCCTTGATGCATATGCCACAACCTTTCCCCGTTGCATGAGAACACAACCGAGACCTAGGTTGGATGCATCACAATAAACCACAAAATCATCATTTCCATCAGGCAGTGTCAATACCGGAGCATCACAGAGTTTCTGCTTCAAAGTCTGAAACGCCTCGTCTTGCTTTGGTCCCCACTCATATGGTTTATTCTTTTGAGTCAAAGAAGTAAGAGGGACAGCAATTCTGGAGAAATTCGAAATGAACCGCCGATAATAACCGGCAAGTCCGAGAAATGATCGAATCTCCGTCGGTGTCTTAGGTGTACTCCAATTCTTCACCGCATCAATCTTTGCAGGATCCACGTGAACACCGTATTCATTGACTAGGTGTCCCAAGAATTGAACTTCCTTAAGCCAGAATTCACATTTAGAGAATTTAGCATACAGTCGCTCTTCTCTTAGGATCTCTAGAACCAACTTAAGGTGTTTCTCGTGTTCTTCTTTGGTCTTTGAATAGATCAAAATGTCATCAATAAATACAATCACAAATTTATCCAAGTATGGCCTGCAGACACGGTTCATGAGGTCCATGAAAACCGCAGGTGCATTGGTAAGGCCGAAAGGCATCACCAGAAATTCATAATGGCCATATCTTGTCCTGAAAGCTGTCTTAGGAATATCATCTTCGTGTACGTGAAGCTGATGATATCCGGACCTAAGATCGATCTTTGAAAACCATGCCGAGCCTTGAAGCTGATCGAAGAGATCATCGATGCGCGGCAGTGGATATCGATTCTTGATTGTAAGTTTGTTCAACTCGCGGTAGTCGATGCACATTCGGAATGACCCGTCCTTCTTCTTGACAAACAGGACCGGTGCACCCCATGGCGAATGGCTCGGGCGAATTAATCCTTTATTAGTAAGCTCTTGCAGCTGGCTCGCCAATTCCTGCAACTCCGAAGGTGCAAGTCTATAGGGAGCTTTGGCGACTGTGTTTGCACCAGGTACTAAGTCAATTCGAAACTCGACTTGACGTTCTGGTGGAAGACCCGGCAGATCATCTGGAAATACTTCTGGAAAATCTCTGATCACAGGAACATCTTCAACTCTCTTTCCTTTATCCTTTTTCTCCATAATATGAGCTAAAAATGCGATACATTTCTTCCTAAGGTACTTGTGTGCTTTGATGCATGACATAAGCTTAAGACCTTTGCTAGAAGTTTCTCCAAATACTCTTAAAGTTTCACCAGAAGGTAAGGGGATACGTATGTATTTCTCATGGCAAACTATTTCCGCTTTGTGGGTGGCTAACCAATCCATGCCTATGATAACATCAAAGCTACCAAGATGCATAGGTATAAGATCAATCGGGAAGACGTGATCATTTAAGTTCACAGTACATCCGATAATAACAGTGTCAATATCAACAGTGTTTCTGTCAGCCACCTCCACGTTAAACGGTTTGTCTAGATATGTACGTATTCTACCAAGCAAGCATTCAAAATCATATGAAACAAAACTCCTATCGGCACCAGAATCAAATAAGACAGATGCATAAGAGTTGTTGATCGGAAGTGTACCGTTGACCACGTCCTGGTTGGCTTGAGCAGCTGGAGCATTCAGTTGGAACGCCCTGCCTCTTGCCACCCTCTGATTGTTTCCGGTCAACTTTGGGCATTGGTTTCTGAAGTGACCTACTTCGCCACACTCATAACAGGCTCTTGCCTGTGCAGGTACCTGGCGAACAGGTGCAGCTTGTATTGGTTGAGCTTGTGGAGCGGGCAATGCAAGCGGAGCAAATTGCATCCTTTGTGCTTGCTGTGCACTCCGACAGACATTAGCGAGATGACCAAATTTGCCACAGTTGTTGCAGATGCGACATGGCACGTTTGGCAAATGATGATATCTGCAGGTATTACACCGGGGAGTGTTCCCAATGTAATTCCTTGCAGTGGAGTTGTTTGACGATTGCTGTACAGACTTAGCAGCAGGAGCAGTGACCACAAAATTTCTGGTCTTTCTCTTCTTGTTGCTGCTTTTAGAAGAACTAGCAGCCTCGGTCTTGACTTCATATTTGGTTTCTTTCACAGCAGACTTCACCTCAGTTTTCTTCGTTCCCTTCCTTGTGAGTGTCCCATTCTTCACATGATTATCAGTAAGGGTTGCAGATAAACGGATAGCAGTTTCCAGTGTTTTGAGGTTACTTCCGTAGACTATATCCTGAATCTGCACGGGCAGACCGCCTATGTACTTTTCAATAGCTCTTTCCAAAGGTGTCACAAGATGAGGTACTAGCAGACTGTACTAGTGAAAACGAGTGTTGTAGATGACGTTCTCGCCACTATCTTGTTTGAGTTCCCAGAACTCAGTCTATAGTTTCCTCATTTCACTGCGAGGACAGAATTCAGTGGTCATCAGATTCTTGACCTCAGTCCAAGTCAGTGCTAGGGCAGCTTCAACTCCCCTAGTTCACTTTTCCCCATTCCACCAAGTTAGTGCTCTCTTTTGAAAAACACTGGTGGCATAGCGCACCTTCAAGTTCTCAGGACAGTCGCTGTTGATGAAGGTATTCTCCATGCTCTCAAACCACTGCAGTAGACCAGTGGCTGATTCAGCACCCGTGAACTTCAGAGGATTACAGGAGTTGAAATGCTTGAATGTGCAAGTTGGCGGATTTGCACCTCCTCTGTTTTGATTGATGTTCTGATTGGCCTGAGTCAACTGGTTCACCAATCCAAAAATAAGTGTTTCTAACTCTTGTATGCCGGAGTTGGCATTATTGTTGTTAGCATCCCCATTGTTTGAGTCATCTTCGTTGTGACGGCGCGGCGGCATGTTTCTGAGAAATTAGAAACATGTTACTACCGTTTACAACGTAAGTCATACAAACAATGGTCAAATGAGTTCATTTAGACAGTTAAGATTACATATAGGAACTATATTTCTCTCCTATCTGTCATTAAACTCATAAAAATTTTAAATTTCCTAAAATTATACTAAGTGTCCTAGTTGGTCATAACTAATATTAACTACTATTCCTAAGTTCCATACATTCCCCACCCTATACCAATACTTACAACCTCCCGATGCAATGCAACAAGCTTATATATAGGGCATATGCAGAGGTAGATCGTAACCTCCCCTACACCGTCCCACCACCGTTCCATTGCTCCACGATTATGCCCTTACTAGCATGTAGGATGTATCATGTATTTTACCATAGTCTCACTTCACAAACCTTTTCCTAGATAGGATAATTTTAAGTGAAGTGGTCTCTAGTTCCCTTGGACAATTAGGTTCGCCTAATGTCTAGGTTCACCTGACATGTAAGTTCGCCTATTTCTAAGTTCACCTAATGTCTAAGTTCACCTGACATTAAAGTTTCCCTAATGTCTAAGTTCACTAAATTCCATACCAAATCTCAATGTCCATAATCATCAGTAAGGGTCCATATCATCACTGAGTGCTATTACTGTCACTAAGTGTTCATATCCTCCCTATAGTTTATTCTCATCAAGTGTCCATACCATCACTAAGTGTTAGTATCATCACTATGCGTTTATATTATCACCAAGTGTCTATATCATCACCCAAGTCCATATTCCATCACTAATCGTTCATATCGTTCGTTGATCCTATGCACCCTACGTGTCCAATCCGTGTGTTTCATAAGTGAAATTATATGTGTTTATCAAGTATGATCATCCATGAGTCAATCCCAAACCATTCCAACAGACATACCATCAATATCCATATCTCATCAATCTCAACTTTACAACAATTCCTAGTAATATCCTAATAATATCCTATGTTCCTGACACTGACAGACCCCCAATATACTACAAATGGTATATGTATAGGGCATATGCAAGGGTAGATCGCAACCTCCCTTACACCGTCCCACCACCTTTGTAGTATACCACGAGTGTGTCCTTGTCTGGAGATCAAGAGATCTAGCAGATAATTCCTATAGCAGATAATTTCCTAAGCAGTTAAGTTCTTAAGCAGTTAAGTGTCCCAAACGGGTAGTTCCCTTATTCCTCAATACTGACATCCACCCAATGTACTGTAAATGGTATATATATAGGGCATATGATAAGGGTCAGTCGCAACTGTCCAAACCACCGTCCCACAACCTTTACAATACCCCACGAGTCTGTCCTTATCGAGTCACTAGGGCACAAGTAAGCAAATAATTAGTAAGCAGTATATGCATATCAGATGTATAACAGGAGTTCAGATAACGTGTAATAAACACATAAGCATGAAATCCTGAATATACTAACTAGTGTATGAAATAGTTCATACTAGGGTATCCTACGGTTATAGACTAGGTCAACCATTTCTAGTAACCTAATTCCCTATAACCCAGTCTCTGATACCAATCTGTAACACCCCAACCGATGGCGGAAACGTCGGGATGCCACGAGGGATGTGTAGATTGTTCAAAAGCTCGTGGGCATCTAAATCCAATCATCATATATCAACCAATCTACCAAATTAATTACACAAAAATCATGTTCATCATGAAATAGTTACAACAATTACAAAAGAGATTTAGCTATCTAACTAAATTCTAATCGCCAGATATTTAGTTATTTAGCTAAGTCCAAGATCCTATATGATGATGTCCAAAATAGAAGAGATCACCCTCTTCATCCTACTTGTCTCCATCACCTGAAACATGTAAGAAATCAAGTGTCAACTACAAGGTAGTTGGTGAGTAATCATAAGTTTTTATACTTAAAAGGTTTTATAAAATGGATTTAAGAGTTTAAGTTTAAAAAATAGTTTTATAAAAGGTTTAGATAAAATGAGTATAAATGCTTATGATTTCCTGAGAAAATCCACAATAATAATACCTGTAAGAGATAATCCACCCAAACTCCAAACTCAACAATCAAACACATACACAAACACATAAACACATATCCAATCAATCATAGTCAATCGTAGATAATCAAAGCACAAACCAATCAACCAATCTCAACATCAATATTCTCAAATAATGTTCGTGACTATACATGATCATTATGTAATTAACATAAGTTAAAAACATGATCCATGGAGTGGTAGCTAACCACGTGGCTATACATGAATTCAAGCAATTAACCGGAGTTAAAGGCGAGAATTCACGGAGTGGACAACATCCACGTGACAATACATGATATCAAAGCAATTAACCGAAGTTAAAAGCAATGATTCACGGAGTTTGTGGCAATACATGTAATCGTTGTTATTGACCGAAATCAACGACAATGTTTACACGGATATATAATTATAAGAGATAATCCAATAATAATGATAATTTATAATTATGAATATCATATTGATAAACAGGTATTAACCTTGTGTTATCAAAACAATATTTAATTTGGTATACATGTTTCACCTCCGAGTTTTAAAACAAAACAGTTTAAAGAAAATGAGGTTATGAGAACTCACCTGAAGTCCTTAGAATATGTGTTCTCGTATTATGCGTGCTCACGTAAGAGAATTCACTAACAATTCAATCAACCTGTAATTATAAGTGTATTCGTGTTCATAAGCATACGTGTCTTATTTTAATTATTCTCACATGTTCACTTTAAATTCATTAGGTGTTTCACCCACTTAGTTTGATTAATCAAAGTTGAAATGATTACTAAATCTCCCATCAATAATCATCATTGAAAAAAGTTTAAGCTTGTTAGTTACTAACTATTTTATAATAATACTTTTTATGTGGTATCATAGATATATATCCTCACATGCATGATCTATTATACTTGCCACCATAATGTGAGTTAGTAACACTTTAATCACAATTTAAATAAAACTATACATTAAGTTAATTGTGCCTCAAGTTCAATACATATTTACTTCCTAGTTCTTAAAACTCAATTTAGAAAGAGAAAGAGGTGGTGGTTTTGTTTGCTCATGCATGCATGGAGACATTGATATATATGTATCTACGTGTTTATTTTTCTTTGTTTTGTCCTTAATCTCCTATTGTTGTGAAATCAGATGTTGTTCCCCCTGAGGTCAGCGAACCTATGGTATAGGTGCCCTAGGTTCGGCCAAAAATAGAGAAGGGTTCGGCTCTTAGAACAGCCTAGGTTCGGCTAAGCCCAAGGACTCATCAACTCAAGGTTCGTTGCAGGGAGCTAGGTTCGGCCAGGTTAGGTTCTAAACCCTTAAGGTTCGCTGGTCAATGATGTTTATCCCCCTAAGGTTCGGCCCATGCTAATTCAACCCATGGTTCGTCTATCTCAAGGGTTCAGCTATTAAAGAGGAAAGGTTCGGCCCAATGATGCTCAAAGGTTCGGGCCTATGGTTCGCCTGCCCCAAGGGTTCGTGAGGCAGGATAGGGTTCGCTGCTATGGACTCACGAACCATTAGGTTCGTTCACATGCCAGCAACAGGGTTCGTTCGACCAAGGAAGGTTCGTGGCTTCATGGACGGGAAAGAGGGTTCGCCGCTAGGGTTGGAGACTACGCAGGGTTCGGCCAGGCCCCCTTGTCACGAACCTGTAGAGTTTTCAGCATCTAATCCATTCCTTCTACGGATCCATGGCCGACCCTGGCTTCCCTTAGGTGTATACTATCTCATATTAATGTTTTACAAGTTGCTAGCTCGGTTATAGCATCAAACAAACACGTATTCGAAATCCACTACAAAACGAAAGTATCATCTCAGATTTACCTCGATTTGATGATCAAAAGCAAGGTTTCTTCGTATCCTCTTGTTCCCCTCGATCACGCGGTCGTCTGGACACCAAGATCTCGCGATACCGTCGGGTAACGAGCTTGAAATCGTAGAGAGAAGGTAGAGAGAGGAAGTATGAACGTGTGTGTGTGTTTTAGAGAGAGAGTGAAAAAGATGGTGGAATTTTCCACCATTTAAGTTCACCCCGTTCCCCCGTGTTCGGTCTCGTTTTTATCGCGATAAAATATAATAATTGTTAAGTTTTTAACGTAAACATATTTAAAAATATAACTCGTTTAAATAATTTAAATTTCATCTTTATAGAATAATGTTAAAGAAAATGATTTCTAATGAGCTACTTCATAAAATAATTCCGTTTCGTTTTCGTTAATTTAATTATTCAAATTACCCGATTTATTCGAGTTGAATTTCAGTTGTAATTCCTAATAAACATTATTGGTTTATTATTTAAATTAATAACTTTAGATATTATTCAATTATCTCGTCGAAACGCGTTACTCGCGTACGTATTCGTAAAGATCGTCACCTTTGCGAATCCGATGCTCGTATCGTATTTCGATTGGATTTATAATTTATGGAATATCGTTTCAGTATATTATTCTTAATAATTATATTCGAGTGAATCGTCACTCACGCGAATACATTATTAAGTTAATATTTCTGAATCAACATTCGCGTTTAAGTAATGTTCGCAACCTCACTTCGCGTAATTAATTCCCATTATTTATTAACTTTAATATTATCCTTCCCAAACCAAAACCCACTAAACCCTAGTCACTGACACATCCATGATCGACCGAAATATGCATATGTATAGGGCATATGCAGAGGTAGGTCGCAACCTCCCCTACACCGTCCCACCGCTATTTCGATAAACCATGACCATGTGTCCTTGACTACGTTCAGCAACCAAACCATAACAAACTCCCCGTTCCATTCCAATTCAACTCAAATCCATTCCAGACCCATAATCCACAATCAGTATAATGTAACTTGCGATAAACTCTCTGGTTCTGTTTAGTTGGGTTACAACTAAACTTCCCATGGTTTACGCGTATAATATGTTATAAACATGCATACCTGTAACAGTGATAATCACCAATAAATAATTCATCATCATTAATAACAATAAATCTTAGGTCGTAACAGTACAATCGTACGGATGTACGAACAACCTAAAGTACAGTGATGTTACAATCCCCATTTGCAAATTTTTAATAAATTAGCATCTCTTGTGCCTTTTATATCGGATACATCTTCAGCATCCATGGTTTTTCCAAGAATGGCTAATTGATCAACAAGTTACTTTATGGCATGCATATAGTCTGTAATGGGTTGAGTTGGTGATTTAGAGAGGTTTTTGAGGCAGTGTTGTAGTTGTTTAATGTGACCACGAGTTGGTGATGCATAGGTAGTGTCACACCCCCTGTGCCGCGTTAGTTAGTACTAAGCATGTAATCACTTAAGATTACACATAATGATTGTTCACCAGATTGATTCACACACAATGGTTGACTTCCCTATGGTTGATTAGCACAATGAATATTTCACAAAATGATTTTATCTCAAATGGTTGTATTTCATATGTTTGATTTGTGTTCAATAATTCCAATTGTTCCCGGATCTTTACTTCAAATACGAACGCCGGATTCCCCCTGTCATACTGAAGTTAGTTTATATATAGGGCATACCCTGGGTCAAGCTACCACCCCCCCCCAGCCGCCAGCCCACCACCACTTCAGTATGCTAGAGCTTGGCCGCCGTTTGTATTTGAAGCTAGGATCCCAACTCTTGATTGATTATGATTGATTCATGATTGTCTCTTGCACTATGAATATGATTATGATTGTGTAAACCGTGGTTCTTGATTTACTTGAAATCGAGACCTTAGGTTTTAGCATATGTGTCCTAGGTTAATTAACCTAGGTTCCCAATACTTACAGTATTGAGTACAATGATCTTCAGTTCATGGCGTGGACAAAACTGTTCCACAAGGATCTTCTTGAAATCTTCCCACGGTAAGGCCTAAGCAACTTCCGTCCTCTGGTGTTCTTCTCCGAATTCCACCAGGTAAGTGCACCCTTGTGAAAAGCGCTTGAAGCCATCTTGACCTTTAGGTTTTCTGGACATCCAGTGAAGTCTAGGATGTTCTCAATGCTTTCCAGCCATTGCAGTAGACTGGTAGCTCCCTCAGTACCAGCGTACTTAGGAGGCTTAGCATCATTGAACTGTTTGTAGGTGAAGGTAGTAGTTCCGGCGTTGTTGGCATTTGAGTGGTTTGCTGAATCACTGGTACTTCCCCGAAGGTTCTGGGTGATATCAGTGACCATACCCGGAATGACATCCCTCATATGTAATGAGATAGCCTGGGCAATTTTGTTGATCTCATCATCATTGCCACTTGTTGAACCATCGCCGTTGGGATCACGTCGAGGAGGCATTCTACGAATAGAAAGCCACAAGTGGGTCAGTAATGAGAAAGGATACAATTGAGTTTACATGATAAAGTTAGTAATATGTTCATACTACTAATATTATCATTCAATTGTAATTTGAGCAAGCACACAAAGTCAGTTAACATAGGATCAGTTAACTTTTTAGCATACTTCTCATATGATTGTGTACAATGTGTCATAAGATCTCCCATGATTTTTGATCATCTGAACTATGATTGAATCTATGGATAAATTATGGTTGAATTAGGTGTGCACCTACTAACAATTGTTAACATGTAGAACTAAATTGTATGTGTATCCTACATTTTTCTCGTTAACCTACGTTAGTTAGTACTAAGCATGTAATCACTTAAGATTACACATAATGATTGTTCACCTGATTGATTCACACACAATGGTTGACTTCCCTATGGTTGATTAGCACAATGATTGTTTCACAAAATGATTTTATCTCAAATGGTTGTATTTCATATGTTTGATTTGTGTTCAATAATTCCAATTGTTCCCAGATCTTTACTTCAAATACAAACGCCGGATTCCCCCTATCATACTGAAGTTAGTTTATATATAGGGCATACCCTGGGTCAAGCTACCGCCCCCCCAGCCGCCAGCCCACCACCACTTCAGTATGCTAGAGCTTGGCCGCCGTTTGTATTTGAAGCTAGGATCCCAACTCTTGATTGATTATGATTGATTCATGATTGTCTCTTGCACTATGAATATGATTATGATTGTGTAAACCATGGTTCTTGATTTACTTGAAATCGAGACCTTAGGTTTTAGCATATGTGTCCTAGTTTAATTAACCTAGGTTCCCAATACTTACAGTATTGAGTATAATGATCTCCTTGTGTGAACTTCAACTAAAGAATACTGTTACACAGATTCTAAGTTATGAAGTCCTAGTGATGATGAATACATGATAATGATAACATGATGAGAATTTCATATCAAAGATACTAAGAATACAGATCTTTGCCTCTGAAACCCTTTGATGAACTCTGATTGAGAATTCCAGATCAAGGATACTAAGAATACAGATCCTTGCCTCTGAAATCCTTTGATGAACTCTGATTGAGAATTCCAGATCAAGGATACTAAGAATACAAATCCTTGCCTCTGAAATCCTTTAATGAATATGCGTTGAGGAATTTAATTTGGTTTCTAAAGTTATAGAATTCCAAATTTAATCCCTTGACCTTTAACTAACTCTGAAAAGTATAGTCCCTAAGATCATTCAAGCTTATTGTAGACTTAATGCTTAACTTAAGTTACTTAGATCCTAAGTATCCTCAAGCCTATAGCACTTAGTCCTATAGGGTAGCTTAAGTTATAGTCTAGGTCATTAATTATTGGGTTTTTCCTAATTCTCTACAACCTTGGTTTTGATACCAACCTGTCACACCCCCTGCGCCGCGTGCGGAATCCACGGCGCAGTGACGATCGATGGTTGAATCATGCACAAGTATTGAATAAGAACAACCACAATGCATTACTAAATTTCATAGAGATTAGACCATTGTTTAGTTACAGACAATCTATCTATCTTCCCAAAAGAATGGCAACTACCGACCCAAAAATATTGTTTATAAAATAAGACTCAAACAAGACAATTAAACAATCAGGATTAAATGAGTTTCTAATCCATCCTAGCTTGTTTCTTCATCTTGTTTTATCTTAAAAACGGTCTCCTTAGTTGTCCTTTAGAATGTCTTAAACCTGATTACCTGAAACACGTGAAAAGTAACTGTCAACTACAAAAGTAGTTGGTCAGAACAATAGGTTTAACATTTGTAAACATGAATCTGCATTGTAAGGCATATGCATAAAGCAGTAATTGAAAATACATGGATGGTTGCAACCCAAACTAACATCAAGTAAGAATAACGTGTGCAAACAGTCAATAGACTGTTTACTAGAAAAGCCAACATATAATCAAGTCCCAAACTACGTTTGGAGTCAGAAAACTTGTCAACAAACACATTCAACACGAGCTGTGCTAACGAGTTTACTCAGAAGACAACTCCGTGTTGACGTGACCCGGTCAATATGACTTATGCTGGTAAACTTAATTAGCAGCAATTCCATATTACCGTAATGCAACCAATTTTGCAGTTAACTTTTAAAACAAATTTAAAAGCTAACTCCAGCTTTGGTATGACCAAATGTGTCCCGCTTTCCCTTGTTGTGATCACCCAGTACTAACGCTATAAGAATAAGAATATGTGTCTTGATGTATGTATAAGTTTGTTCACAACGATGAACACCATGCTTTTGAATACTTTGATTTGAAACCTTTGGTTGAATGCCTTATTTGATTACCATGAATTGAAAACCTTTGATTGAATACCACCATGAAAACTATTGATTGAATACCTTGTTTTGAAATCCCTGATTTAATACTAAGAATAGTGTCCTTGTATAATAACAAGGTTTATAAAGCATTATTTTATCGAAAACACAAGATTATAGTAAAAGAGTTTATAAAACTTATTCTTTAATTGTGTTTAACATTTATAAAACCATTTGGTGTAAAAAAGTTGTGAAACAGTTTAGAGACCTTTTATAAAACCTTTTAGTAGAAATTGTTTATCAGTTGATAAAACCTTAAAACAGTTGATAAATCCTTTTTAAAACATGATAAATCCCTTTAAAATAGTTGAGAAATCTCTTGAATTTGTAAAGTGAACCTGTAACAATTGAACAGTAACGTGAATCCTGTATATGAAATATGATTGGCATAAAAAGTGTTTCATCACGTGTTCCACCCCAAAACAATTATAAAATGGTAAAAGAGGGGCTAATGTCCTCACCTGACAGCAGTAGACTCTGAACCAGAACAAGTAGCAAGTAGCAAACAAGACTTCTAACTGGTTCCTATATCATTGTAATCATACATAGGATATAAGATTTGTGATATTGTACTCTTTGATTGATTGATTGACTTGTGTTTTCATGATCTTGTTTATCTTTTGTATAACTTGTTTTTAACCAATTTGAATCCTTATGAAGATAATTCTTGAATGTTAGATTTATGTATCATCAAAATGTTGACATCTTTGTAATGAATACTTGTTTATTGAAATTTAAACTAGTGGGCCTTATGTCAGGCCAACTATCCCATATGAGCCAATTGTAGTTGGGCCAAAGGATTAGTCATGGGCCCAACAAGTTCTCATGGGCCACATGGGTGTTGTTTGGGCCAAAGTTAGCTAATCAATTGGGCCGAAGGAGTGAAATGGTTAAACCAAGCTTCATGGGCCGGTTGATATGTAATTTGGCTAAGAGGATTGAGTTGAAACAGCCACATGGACCGAAAGGTGACTTGTTTGCTTCTGAATATATTGATCGAGTGGTTCTAAGATGGTTAACTAGTGATAGCCGCAAGCCCATAGGATTTGGCCATCCTGGGCAGCGAACCTTTTGGGTTCAAGAGACCTAGGTTCGTTGCATATGTGGTCACAAGGTTCGGCTAAAGGTTGGCCAAGGAGGTTCGCCTCTAGTCTTGCCTAGGTTCGTGAGGTTAGGAAGGTGCAGCTGAAGGTACAAAGGTTCGTTCTTACTAGAGGTTCATGCATGGTGGTGAGGGTTCGTGACAAGGTGAAGGTTCGCCTGATGCTGCTAACTGACCGAAGGTTCGTTGATATGAGAAGGTTCGAGTATAGGTTCGCCCGAACCTAATGGTTCGTTTAGTTCCCAGGTTCGCCGAACCTAAAGGTTCGTTTAGCTACTGGGTTCGTCTCCCTGTAGGTTCGTCCAGTTGGTAGGTTCGTGACCCCTCAGGTTCGCTTCTATAGGTTCACCCCTACAGGTTCGCTTCTATAGATTCGTCCTTACAGGTTCGCCTCTATAGGTTCGTCCCTACATGTTCGCCTCTATAGGTTCGTCCCTACAGGTTCGCCTCTATAGGTTCGTCCCTACAGGTTAGCCTCTATAGGTTCGTCCCTACAGGTTCTCCAGATCGCGATTCAGCTACGGTTCTTGACGAAATCGCGATATATCCACAATAGATAGTGATTTTCAATGGGCAATCATGCGAAAACTCATTTAGAACTTGTAAACATTAAAATGATGTGTTTAAAACCGGTAACTTACTCGATAATATCGGGTTTGATGAAAACCCTTAGGTCCGAACCTTCTCTCTAAGATTCCGGCTTGAGTAGTTCGATGTAGCTCCGATCCTTGGTACTACAAGCTTCCTTTCGTCGACGGGATCGTTTTGATATGCTATATACACGATTTGGCGAAGTATTGAAGAAGATCTTGGTGTTTTAATGGTGGATTTGTAGTGAGAGAGTGAAATGGCGAAAATTTTAGAGAGAGGGGGGAAAAATGGCTGCAATTAATGAAGAGGATGAAGGAATTAAGGGCTTTTATGCCCCGGGTGGTTCCCCGCGTGTTTGATCTCGCTCGGTGTCGGTTTCGTGTATATTTACGCTCGCGTTTTTACGATTTCGAAATTAATATTTTGAATTGTTTTTGATGAGTTTCAAAATTGTAAAATGTAAAATAAAATATTTTACTTATTTTACAATTTCGTTCGCTGCCAGACCGTTAAACGACTACAATTACGTGTATACCCATAATTGAGTACGTTTTTTGGTCGTATTATTTATTTACTGTTGTTTACTCGTAATTATAAGTTCGACATTCGTATATTTACGGATCGTCACCCATAACTATACTCAGTCTTGCTTACGCATTACGATTTTTGTTTAATTAATTCCTTTATCATACTATTCGTCACAACACTACACACTAACATTATCCCATTATACCGAACGCAGTATATATATAGGGCATACCCAGAGTCCAGCTAACTGCCTTATCTACGCCAGCCCACCACTGTTTCGATATAATGCAACACTGTTCTTTTCTAGCGTAATTGACTGTAAATAAATAATACATACTTGTTCCTATTGAAATAAGATCCTATAACACACAAATACAAACATGAACACATGAATCACATTGGCTGATTGAATATAAGTACACATTGTTCTACCACTGTTTACGACTACCATGACTAAATGCACAGATGTTACAGGTAGTGGCAAGAATCTTCCAGCCTTCAGCTGATGAGGTTGCATGGTTGATTAGGGAGACAATAGGGGCGAAGAGAGTACCGACTAGGGCGCCAAAGAGGAGGCGGTCCTGCCGGTACCATTTGTTGAAATCAGCGTGGGGGTTAGAGGTGCCATCCGGTTTTAAGTGGGTAGAGGGGCTGGATGATTTCCATCAATGAATTTATAAAGGTCAAGGCCTTGAAGGAAGGCTTCAATGTGACAATTGCAGTTGATAATTACGTCATCAACGAAATGAGCACATTTGGTCGTGCTTAAAATCCACGTGTATTTTATGATTATAATTATCACAGGTTGATAGTATGCGAAAAATGGTGAACGTGGGCGAAAACCGTGCGTGAAACGGAGTTACGGATTGTCCGGAATCGCGAAACGAAGATTTGATCAAAAAATGGACGAAATTACCCTGGGGCGGTAAGCCCCGGGCCACACGCTCGATTGGGGCGGTACGCCCGGAACACGAAAATATCTGGAAGCTCAATAGAGGCCGCGTGGTACGCCCCAGCCCCCCTGTTTGGCTTGAGGCGATGCGCCTGGACGTCAGCAAGTCGGCAAATTGCTTAAAAAGTCAGATTTCATCTAGAACATCATCATTTCTTCTTCCTCTCGACGTCTCTACCCTCCCAGACGAAAATCAGCTCTTCCAATCCATCAAACCTTCATTTCGAAGACTGTTGAACGTGTAGATCGTACCAGGGAACGTTTCTGCAAGTCCGGATCGCTATTCTACGCGCAGAACTACGTCTGAAGAGGTAACGGTTCATTTTAACCTTCTAAGTCTGATAATGATTGATTAAATCTTGTTTTTGAACGTAATGATATAGTTAGGGTTGTTAATTATTGCCTAGATGATGGCTAGGACTGATTATAAACGAAAAACACGATGTTTTAACAGGTAAATCCTTGTTTTGATCCGTTGTAATGCCCGGTTTGCATGAAATCATAACAATGGTTATAATGGTTTAAACCATTTGATTGTGACAATGTAGGTGATTAGTTTGATTAATCTATGACATGCAACGTGAAATCCAAGTGTTTCAAACTAAACACAATCATTAACATACTCACTGGAACGATTATCTGATGTTTATGATAACAGTCAGATTAGTATGTTAAACATGGTTATTAAACCTATTCTAATACTACATTGTGATATTTCATGATATTTGGGTAATCAATAACAAGGATTAATCATTCCTAAGCCATTGATCTATCTAGGAACTGTTTTAGCATTATAATCAACAACAATAACTATTTGGTTAATCCTAGATTATTCTGATTAATCAAACATGTCATCAACTTCATATTAGGAATCTGAATCAGTATAGGTTCCTACATTATCATACATTGTATGATATGACATTAAAATAAATAATTAAATATTAAACATCAGTTTGATGACTGTTAAGACAATGTCTTTGACATTGGACGTTCAGAAAGATATAATCAGTAAGTTAAACTATAAATAACTAATTTAACATAAATAAATGCAGAATCATCATATTATTACCAGTTTGTGTGATATTCTGCTATCAGTAAGATATCAGGTGAGTTTCGTACAACCCCTTTTCTTTTTAAATCTTTTATAAACATATGATATGTATCACTGTTATCTGTGTGATTTCATGTGACTGTTGAGAACTTGTGGATTTCATGGGATTTTGCCTGTAGAACAGAACACTATCACATAACTTATAAGTCCTCATTTCTGAACTGTATCTAGTGAACCCATGTGGGGCCGAACAGAAAACATTGATAGTACTATCGGCTGACAACCCATTTGCCGGGAGCTTGCAACTCCCCTTGGTGTAAATGTTTGTTATCTGTTTCCAGAACTTCTTAATATAGTGATAGACATTAAGACAATGAGGCACTAAGATATGTACCGACGGGTAGTATCTTTAAAGAACAAGGACGAGAACATCCGAAAGGAACTAGATACGGGTCCCATGGTTATCTTGAACTGAACTTTTTGAGAACTTGTATTACATATCATATCATATTGTGGAACTTGAACTGTATGATCTCACCAGCTTTATGCTGACGTTTTCAAATTAAACCTTTTAGCAGGGAAACAATGACTTATTGGGTGAGGATGCACACCATGCATTTGTAATTAAATAAGATTGTTGTGTATGAACTTAGTTTGTAAATTATAATGTTAATGTGATTACGAACCCTTGTAATGTATTTATTTTAAGACAATCTGTATGCTGTGATATCGGTTCAAGTAAGTCACGCCTCACCTCTGAGACATCACCACTGTGCTTCCGCAACCATATCATAGTGACGACTGACATCATCTCAGGTGACGTGAGGTAGGGGTGTGACATTCAATTTGAGTTTTCCAACTTAGATAGTTGGTGGATGTGAGTTTGAGTGAGGAAGGAAAATTTACAATTGTAATGGTAGAGGGATTGGTGGGGATGTTTGTGGTTGTGATAATAGCTTCATCAGGCATGATGAATGGTGATGGAGGATGGCAGATAAAAGGGAATCGCAAGGATAAAGATCGGTGGGTGGCGTGATACCATATAAACTTTGTGTAATTGATTGATTTGATAACGCAACCATGAGGTACATAACTACACAGTGAAAATAACCACATATCCTATTCTCTAGTATAGATCCTATTCTTTAGCTATTTCTTTGACTAAGAGAAAGACTAGGAAACAAACCAATGTTAGCTGCATTTTTTGTCACATTTTATCACGGTTATTGCATCTATTTTTACACATATTATGAATTTATCATGGGCATATTTGTTTATTTTGGGAAATACTTGTTTTAGTGGAATGGAGTCTACTTTGGATTATTTTTGTTATTTTTGGTAATGTGAAGTGGGTGCTAGAGTCAACATAGCATAGAAGGAAGATTTGGAGATGAGCTGAAAGAATAAAAGCTGGAATTTTGAGATTGAAGGAAATTTTGGACAAAAACAAGAAACAGCCGTGTAGGAGTTAGTCATTCCAGTTGACTTGACCGTATTGAGTTTATGTAAAGAATAAAGGACTCCTAAAATCTAGGAATTTTATTTGTTTTTATTTCTTTTTCTTATAATCCTATTATGAAAGGATAGACTTGAAAAAAAAAATAAAAAGAGAACCAAAAAGAAAGGAGAAAAGTTGGGAAGTAAAAAAAAAAGGGTTTTGAAAAAAAGAGACGGCATCAATTTTTTTTAGGGTTTTGACGGCATAAAAAAGGGAGGAGGAAAGGGATTTTGAGGCTTTGACGGCAGCAAGGGAGTTTCTTCTTTTGTTTCAATTTCTAATAGTTTTGTTTGATTTAATCATCATGTCTGGCTAGTTATAAATTCTGACACTAGGGTTTTATTGGTTTGATTTGAATCTTATGTGAAAAGTTTATGTGATTTTATATTTGAATGATTTGGTTGTGTTATTCTTGATCTCAAATCTGGAATTTGTTTCCAGATTCTTTTAGTTTGTTAATAAAATTGGTCACTTTATTGATTTAACTAATTCATCAAGTTTTAAACCCTAAAAAGTTTTAATTTGATAAAAAGGAACAAGTAACGTTTTGAGTTTGTCAATGAGCTCAATTTCGTTATAGAATCACATGATATAGTTAGACATTCTGAACGGTGTGAGTGTTTAAATATAATCAGTACTTCTATCATTGCAACCCACACACTAGAATCCGAACTGCGTGAGCTTAGAGTAGCGGGTTGGCTCTAATCAACGAATGGCGTTTGGTTAGACTTAGATAGAGTGGACGTCCGAACGGCGTGATGTCTAGTACTGATACAAATCGTTCAATTAAAGAATCATTGCATCATATTTGTTAATGATCATAAGCCGAATCAAATCGATAAAATAACCTTAGTGTTGGAATTGTTTCTTAATTTCTGAATTTTCTCAAATCAATTTTCCTGTTAAAGTTTTAAAACCATAAATTCTAATCTTTTAATTAGTTAGTGTTTCAATTTACTTTAAGTTGTTTGTGTCAACAACCCCCAATTTAACCGTTTTGTTAAAACTCATTCCTATGCGTGAAAACTTTTGGTATAATAAATTAATTTGTATCCTTGAAGATACGAACCCTACTTTCATTCATACTAATTTTTGTGTGTTAAAGTAAGGTTTACTTTTATTATTTATTTGCTGGATTTGACACCCAACAACCAATTAATTATAATACAAATGAAAATAATAATAATAATTAAATTTAATTATTTGTTATGAGTTAATAAAAAAAACCCAAAGATTTAGTATAATCAGTCTTGCACTCTTAATCTTATAAACAAAGGCGGCCCTATGTTGGTTTTACGTGATCCTGTTAAATTTTAAAGTGGCCCCTGTGACCTTATTGTATATCAATTCATTTGTGAAATTGTTTTTTGACGCCATAGAATTTGATGATGTTGTCTAATAAATATAAGAGTAATTACTGATATTGTCCTTGTGGTTTGGTAGTATTTTACTTTTGGTCCATAGTTTTCATAAATTATTCATATGGTCCCAAACTTTAGACATTTGTAACACATATAGTCCTTAGGTTACAAAATTACCTTCACATACTTGATCAAATTACCCACACATAAGGACTATATGTGTTACATATGTTTAAGTTTGGGATCATATGAGTAATTTATGAAACGTATGGACCAAAAGTGAAATACTAACAAATCACAATGACTATATCAGTAATTTACTTTAAATATAATTTAATAAGATTTATAACACTATAATTGAAATTGATAAAGTGGTTACTAAGAGAATCATGGGTCCTCTTAAAATAAGTCTAGGGTTCAAATTAAAAGAAGTTAGTTTGCTTTCTTTTCTTTATAATAAACTAGGTTGGTACCCCGTATATTACACGGGTTGATTATCAATGAAAATAAATTATATTATGTTTTTAACACTAATTTTTTTAATATTTGTTTCCTTAAACGTTTTGTTATAAAATATTGTTTTTAAAAATTGTATATTTTATAATAAATTGCTTTTTAAAAATGTGTTTGTTAATATTAATATATTTTTAATGTATTAGCAAATATTTTTCTTAATTTAAAAAATGTATAAAAACATATTTAGTAGTTAATATTATTATTTAATATGAGGTGTATTTAGTAGGAGATAGAGGCGGGAAATCAAAGTTGATGTGCTATAAAAATGTGCCATGTGTCCAAAGAAACTTTGATCTATTAGATTAGATAGATAGACTATGAATGTGTTTAAAATGCAAGATTTTGCCATTTAAATAACATTGTGTTTCTTATTGTTTATTTTTAAATAACTGTTTATTTAAATTATGTTATCTTACGTTATTACTTTTATCTAACCCGGCCTGATCCGGTGATCTAGACACAATCAAAAATTATAACATCAAATTAGAAGAGATAAGAAGGCTGGAAAAAAAAAAGTAACCCATAGAAAATTCTAAGTGTCGTAAGTTAGGATATAAGACTTGGGTAACGGTGACTAGTTTGCAACGATCCCTTAATTATTATTTTTTATTAATTATGATGTATTTATATCATCATATCATTATACATTTAAAAAAAAAATAACTATAATAATGAAATAAAATGCTAATATTAAGAAAATTTTTCTTAATACAATGCAAACGTAAAATAAAAATACTTCAATTATCAGGATACCCACAAATATGTTCACATCATATGAAACCACTCCAACTCACAAGAGGTAGGACACCAAGAACCTACTCCTCGGTTTCAACAAGGGGTTTGTGAACCGGTGTTCTCGTTCGATCCACTTTAACATGTTGCTATATTTTTAGGGGTGATTCTCTGTCCAGAACCAGATCGAACTAACCTGGACTGATTAGAACCGACATCGTAAATCATAATAGATAATTTGAAAACCAATGATCTAAGGACCAAACCATGTGGGATATGTCATCTTTAGTCGCAGATTCGATTGCGTCCGAAACTTAAGAGTGAGTGTGTGATAAACACCTTTATATGTGTACGTATGTATATAAAGTAGCTTATCAGCTTGTTTGCGAATGTGTGTGGGACCACTATCATCAACTTGAAGATGATGCTTTTGATGGTATCACGGTGATGGGTTCTGGTCCCTGGAACTAAATAACCTAGTTTTTCGTAACGAATTTTTTTCAGTGCGTTCACTATTTTCAGACGTTTCAATTAAATAGAACCGGACAAAAAAATCGGGTCGGGTTGACGATTTGGTTCTTGTAATGTTCATCATGTAATAACAGTGTGATATATTAAGTCAGTTTTTAAAATTAGAAAACATTGTCATTAAAGAGTTCGTAGGTACATACAGAGTACACTTTCGTTTAAGATTTCTGAGCTTTAGATCAAACGGAAGTCAAGGGGGTCGAACCGGATGATTTTATAAATATTATATATATATATATATATATATATATATATATATATATATATATATATATATATAAAATCAAAAAAAAAAATTTAAAAATTAAAAAAATCGGTTCAACCACCGGTCCGACCGGCCAGTCCACCCAAAAACGGCTCAAAACCCTTAACCGGACAGGTCCACCCACCGGTTCCCAGTCCGACCGGCCGGTCCGGTTTTTAAAACACTGCTTGCAAGTCCAAGGTGGCGGTCCCGCTGGCTAGTCAGCAGGCATGGGTCAAGGGGCAACATCCCTTGTAGTGTTTGGAACAACGCTTCAAAACCTAAACCAAATTTGCTAAGTTTTATGACCAAAATTAACTTGACCCGAGGTTTTAACGACCAATAACTACCAGTTTGTTTGCTAAGTTTATATGACCGGAAAATGATTTTAATACGATCATAGAGAAATCTAAGCATTGATTATCGAGATTTCTCAGACAAAGAGCCTTTATCTCAATCAAGTTAACAAATTTATGTGAAAATTACATTAAAGATTCACTCTTAACAATCTTTATGGGTTCACCTTACCTTTGGGGCAAAATCGTACTCAGGATTCACCCCTAAAATATTAATGGTTTCACCCTATTGTTTAACTCTTTCGAAAATATTATTTCCTACTAACGAGTTGAAGCGCAGTGGGTTCCCGTGAACCCACTTTCTTGTGCCTAGATCCGCCCATGACCAAGAACCAGATCGAATAAACTATATCCGGGTTCCAACGGGTCGGGTTTCATCTATCTTGCTGATGTCTCGTCTTTCCTTATAATAAAACTAAAACTTAGAAGTATTATTGATTAAATAGTAATTATGAATCATTATCTAACAATAGGTTAGGTTTAAGATATTGAAATCCAGCTTGTGATTTTTTATATATTTTTCAATTTATTAAAACGAATTTCAATCAAACCTTTTGTTTTTATGAAATTTTAAGGCCTATATAGATATATATTTTTTTTATCAAATGCTATACTAATTGAAGAATTTATGTCAAGATTTAAAAGCTAAAACGACAAACGAAAGCTCCATTTTGTAATTTAAGCGCAATGGTTATTCAGGTGTTTATGTTTTCTATTGTGAGTAGAGGTGCTCAAACCGGTTTTTTTCTCAAACCGGTTCGGTTTTCAAATCGGACCGGTTTGGTCAACGCATGGTCAAAACCGGTTTGGTGAAAATCGGTTTGGGAGATTGAGGATGTCAAACCTATAAAACCGGTTTGGAGGGGTTGAAACCGGTTTGGGAGATGAGGATGTCAAACCTATCCCAAACCTACGGTTCGGACCGGTTTGGAAACCGGTTTGAGATCGAGATAGGACCGGTTTGAAAACCGGTTTTTTCAAACCAAACCGTTTTGGTTGTGCACCACTACTCATTACTCGCTAGTCGCTTCATTATCATTTTAAATGGGTCCATCAACATATAGGCCCGTGAACTTGTTGGGCCGTCTAAATAGATAGTTACTAAGGAACACCTGTGGCCTGACTAGACATGGGCAAAAAAATCAGTTTGGGTTTCCAAACCGGTATTACTCATCTCCTAAACCGGTCCGAACCGTAGGTTTGGGATATGTTTGACATCCTCATATCCCAAACCGGTTTCCAAACCGGTTTCAACCCCTCCAAACCGGTTTCATAGGTTTGACATCCTCAATCCCTCAAACCGGTTTCCAAACCGAACCGGTTTTGACCATCCCTTGACCAAACCGGTTTGTGCAGCCCTAGTAATGAGTTGACTATATATTTATTTTAGGGTAATGTTATTGTCATTAGAGGTGGGCAGAAAACCTGGAACCGGAACCGAAAACCTGAATCACGGTCGGTTGTACCGAACCGGTGGGTACAGGCGGTTCCGGATTCTCTGAGAAATCGGAACCAATTCCACCTTTACCCAGCCAAACCGGAACCGGCCAAAACCGGTTAGAAACCGTCAAAAACCAGAACCAAAACTGGAACCGGTTGTTGACTTTATTGACCGGAACCGGAATCGGAACCGTTTGGAACTGGAACCGGTTTAAAAAAAACCGGTTTGCTCACCTCGGATTCTCGTACATACCTCTCAAACTTCATATCTTTTACACATCTTATATAATTATTATATGAGACGTATATTTACTATACGAGACCAACCATTGTCGAATCAATGGTTGTCAGATGATACGTCTCGTATAGGTTTATATGAGGCATATAATGTCGGTGTGGTGTTAAATTAAAAAAAAAATAGAGGGTGTGTAAATAACCAATAAAGGCTTGGAATGCCGATCCCAAGAAAAAAATTTCAGCTACAAAAAATTTCTACTACTCCTAGTATTTGACTATTTGTCTTGTAGTTATCATTGTAGTTGTTTTGAATCCAAACCTAAAATCTCTTATATGAAAATTAAAAGGGTAAATATTAGTCTAGAAAACACTAGTTGAGTTGATGATATATATAATAGGATTGTATAATAGTGTAGAGGTGCGCAAATCGAGTTTTTTTGAACCGGTTCATGTTTTGGTCAACAAAGTCAAGAACCAGTTCCGGTTAAGGTTTTGACCGGGTACAGGTGTAACCAGTTCCTGTTTTTCTAGTTCCGGTTCCGGTTCTAATTTTCTGAAAAACCGGACTCGTTTGTACCCACTGGTTTAGGTATGACCGGTTCCGATTCAGATTATAGGTTCCGGTTTTTTCCCCACCTCTATAATAGTGTACATAAAATTTGTTTGGAAGTCTTTTTTTTTCTAGAAGATTTTAAAGCCTAGACTATGTTTTGTTACATCTCAAAAGAACATGAAGGCTTTAAATTTATTAAAAGCCCCGCCCAATCAAACACTTTAACTTGTTTCCTTCAAATTCACACCATCTTCCAACCTTCTATGCAACTTTTTGAATGACGTTACACATTCTATATGTTTCGATTTAAAGGCCAACATATTATTCATAAACATTGCAAACGACCGGTTGTTATGAAAACTTGAGTTGAATTAATATTATTGCTATAATTATACAAATTGTTTTATTATAAGGATCTGGCTATGATTTATAAAAGTATCTATAGCATAATGATATCCTCTTAATTTCTCCTATAAAAGATTTGAGTTCGAGTTTTTTCAGCAACAATTGTTTCTAGATTAGCAATGAGTTTTTTCAGTATAGATTTTCTTCTGAATGATAACGTTAAATTGTCTCCTTAAAAAACAAGGGTACGTCTTTAATAAACTAATTTGGCATAGGAGTCTTAGGGGCTGTTTGGTTGAGTCTGAATGAGTCTAAATCTGAATAGTTTATATTTAGAACGTTTGTTTCGCGAAAAAAAAACCCATATCTATATAGAACCAAGTGTCTTAATGGAGATCTAAACCACTCAGACGTGAAGGGAGAGGCTGGTGCTCGATGGTCGATCGCACGCCCGCACGCAGCGCATCAACCGCAGTTGGTTCACCTGCTCCATGGTTCGACTGCCACGATTCTCGATGACGACGGGGTTGACAACGGTTCTCGATGGCGACGACTGAATCAAAGGTTGATGGGGACGGGGGAAGCGACGAGTAGGGTTTTATGAGAAATGAAGGTCGATAGGGTTTTGCTGCATTGAAGGTTAATGGTTCGCACCACAAGGGGCGGCAATGGGGGCAACGGGCTGGGGTGAAGGGGACGACTAGGCCGAAGAGGACGTGTGGGGGGTGGGGGTGGCTAGAGTTTTGAACAAAAAAAGTGTTTTTTATTTTTTATTTTCATTCAAACGTGAAACCAAACGGTCTTAATCGTTTTAGCACTTAATAGTTTATACCCTCTTAACTATTCAGACATCTTAACCATTCAGCACTTAATGAGTTAGACCCAACCAAACGATCTTTTAACAAAACAATTATTTTAAGAATTTCAAAATATTATCATATCATATGCATTAGTAATTTTGTCACATCAAATGATCATATTACATGACTTAATCTAAGAACAAAAACTACCATTCTTCTTTCATATTACATGGAGTGTTTTGACTTTCTTCAAGAGTCAAAATTCAAGATTCTAAGATGTGCTTAAGATCATTCTTTCCAGAATGATGTTTACAAATCCATTTCCAACCTTTCGTATGACTGTTCTTCACCTTCTTAATCCCTCTTTCATTTACAGTAATTCGACATGAAGATGACCCAATTCCACCACCTTCAGGCTGATCATACTTCTTCAAAACACATTTATCTGTCTTTGACTTGCTGGATAAGTCAATCTTCAAATCAATAAACTCATCATCATCATCATCATCATCTAATCTACTGATATCAGATTCTTTCACTGCAAACCCACTCTTAAAATCGATCAATCCACCCATGAATCCACTATTTCTCGACTCAAATCCATCAAAATCAGAGATTTTTGCACTCGAACACACGATACTACCGACCTCATGCTGAAAACTGCCGTCAATGAAGCTGCTAATTGACCTAGATCTTGAAACATCCGTTGCACAATCCTCAAATTTCTGATCAATCCCACTTCTGTTTCTGTCTTTAGATCCTTCTTTCTCTACCTTCTTCTTGAAAAGCTTCCCAATTTTCCAAAACCCGTTGCTTTTCTTTACCTCAACGACACAGCTACTGCTCCTTTTGAGCAGAAGAACATCCTCTGTTTCACTCTGTTTCATCTTCATGTCTGTAAACAGTGTTTTCTGTTCACAACCATCAATACCCTTTTCATTCTCGATCAAAAACGATAATCTTCCAACACTTCCAACATCCATATTACACGATGAATTCCTGTATGAAGATAAATCAGAGCAAGAACATGAAGACATCCTCTGTTCTCCACAGTCTAAACAGACGAGCTCAATCAGCTTTTCGTTTAGACAGTATGCACAAATTCCGACGGGTGATGATCTTGATGGGTGTTTTTTACATGGAAAATCTGATGATGATGCAAAATAGTTGAAATCTGAGAAGTTTTGAGCGTTTTTCTGCTCTAATTTCACTGATTTTGCTTTATCCTTCATAGGTTCAAATCTGAAACTTGAATTTCACAGATTTTGCGTACAAAATCTACACGATTTGCCAATGTAAAGTGGGATGAAGAGATGTGATTTATTTTTGGAGCTCAACCGGATTTTGAGGGATGGTTCTTCTTATACAGAGAAAAAACGGGGATTGCAATGATTTTGTTATGGAATTTTATTTAAAGTACTTTACTTTAATAAACTATAAAATTTAAATTATTAAAGGTCTAATTTTTTAGTCATTAATATTTATATTATGTGATCTAATCTACAACATTAAGGGCTTATTATATTTAGTATTAATCATTTTGCGATATTTGTTTATTGCTTAGGCCTTGTTTGTGATTTCATCTAAAAATGACTTATTGACTTATTGGTTTTTTTTCAAAAAGCCAATAAGTCAATAAGTTGTTTGTCAAACCTAAAAGAACTTTTGAAAATGACTTTTTTGTAAAAGAGTGATAAGTTGTTTTTCAAAAGCTAAAAATTCTAGCTTTTCAAAATGACTTATGACTTATTGACATAAAATTACAAATCTAACACACTCTTTACCCTTTACCCAATAACGTTAAATAGTGTCAATAAAAAAAATGTCCTTTTTGGTCATTTTGAAAATTAATTTTGAAAAAGCTAATCCAAACACATTTTTAAAAACTTTATTTCAAAAAGTCATAAGTTAATAAGCACTTTTCACAAAAAGTCCTTTTGAAGTTTAATAAGCAATCTCAAACATGGCCTTATTACTAAGTTCAAAAGTTAATTAAAAAAACTAAATACTAAATTAAATGTAAAAACAATTTTGATAAAAAAATGATTCATAATACGAATTTATTTTTTTAATTGACAAGTAATGACAAAAAGTTATAACTATTTATATTTAAGCATATTAAATTCATTTACTTATTGATGTAATAAATATTTATAACTAAATTTATATTAAATATCTAAAACTATTTTTTAATTCATTTTTATTTAGTATTATTATTATTTAACTAGAGAGAGAAATAAATAAATAAATAAGTGTGAGAAGGCATAAAAGTATGATAGGTACACTTTATGTTTAATATAAGATATAAACACATAATACGATATATAAACATAAAAATAAGACTGATGACACACTACAAAATAACACGTGTCCATCTACTGCATAATTATGTGCATAGATGTTTAAGTACTGAATTAAACTCTTCACTTTTTGTTGATAATGTCGCATGGTGCGAGAATGCTGAATTAGACATGGTGCGCTTCTTAGCTGCTGCTGGTTAGTCACCATGCAATAGGCCTAGCTACATTATACAAACCATACTTTTATACACGTTGTAAGGTTTGTATCACATTTACATGCATTGTTATAAACTTACACCCTTATAAAGACAATAAATTATGTCTACAAACAATTTGTCAGTAAAATTAATTTATATATAATCATTGTTAAATTATTTCATACGTTATAAAATGTATTACATGTTGACATTTTAACGTTATATGTAATAAATATGGAGATATAATTGTGACTATTTTATGACGTAAAAATCATTTCTTTAAAACTATATACATTTTATAAATATATGAAATACATCGTTGTTTACAAAAATTAAATAAATCTCGTTTAGAAACCTTTAATCTAAATAAAAGAATGATGTGACACAAGAAGTAAAGAAATGAAACAAGCAATACGTCTTTTCCTTCGCATTGACTTTCATGAGAGAGTATTTTGTTTCAAAAACTTTTTTAAGACTATTCACACATTATGAGGTTATGTTTTAGGTGAAGGGGAAGTATGCATGTTGTACCAATAGTTGAAGACGTTTCGGCTTATAATCCTCTTAATATAATTTCAGTTACCAATAGACAAATATTCTTATTTGCCAATCTATTCAATGTTAGATACCGACCCGCTATAAATGTGGGTATCTTTTGTTTTCAAAGTAGAGTCTTCAACTCAAATTTATGCCCGGCAAAATGGGCGGGTTGGACGGGTTGGGTCGAGTTGGGTAACGGGTTAGAACAAGTTCGGGTCAGGATGGGTGCGGATCAGAACGAGTTTTAATCAAAATCAGTTCGGGTCTAAATGGATTGTTCTTAAAAAACATCAATTTTGTTTAACTTAAATTAAGCAAATAGTCAATTTGGATAATTTTTAGTGATTTTCTTATCAAATATGTTCTATTAATCATTTTTAAATTTTTGAATCCATTGGATTTGCATGCTTTTTTGGTTACACATCTTGACCCGCATTGTGTTTAAGTGCTATCAATCTCAACCCATTCAATATTATGATGTTACTCATGTCAACCAATTATATTACAATTGTTTACCCAAACCAATCCATTTCTTTTGATATGGGTAATAATTGTCACCTCTACTCAAATTAAAGCTATAAAACAAGTTTGTAAACTAAAACTATAACTCTTACAGTTCGCAGAATTAGATATTTATACCCTAACTAAATTATATAAAATTTGTCTAGCAAGTCTTGAATTTTTAATTTCAAAGAGTAAAATATCATACTAACATCACTTTAATAACTTTTGCCAATTGAACTATTAATTATGTTATATATGTATATATAGAAATTAATTTAAATAAGAATCAACAAGTTGCAGATAACTAACAAAAGCTATTTATAAACACATGATTTAAGATGTATAAAAAGGTAATTTTTTAAAGTATAGGAGGTTACTTTAACGCCTTTAAACCAGAGGTGTTCATCAGTTTGGTTTAATAGGTTTTCAATTTTTCCCTGTCCGAAAATTGAACTGAAATCGAGAAGTGATTCGGTTTGGTTTCGGTTAATACCGAACAAACCAATTAAAAACCAGATAAACTGGTTAAAAACCGAATAAACCGAATTCAATTGAATAAACCGATTATAAACCAAATAAACCGGTTAAAAATCGAATAAATTGAATTCAACCAGATAAACTGAAGTCAACCTTATATATTATTAATAAAGTAATCAATTTAAATCTAAATTGGGTTTAATCGTTTAACCGAATTAGAAAATGGAACCGAAACTGAAACAATAACCAAAATTCAGACTTCTGATACGGTTAGGAACCGAACTGAAAACCAAATTCGGATACTTTATGAACCGGACCGAAACCGAATTCGTTTCGGATTTTCTGTTATGAATACAGTTTGGTTTTCGGTTTTAAACGATTTTTGGTGTTTTTTTAATACCCTACTTTAACGTTTGAATTTGCTATGGGCTTTTTTTTCTGGCACGTCCTGAACACCTTAATTTTTGGGGCCGTCCTGAGATCAATGAATGTGATGAAAGTATGAAACATTAGTTTAATTAAGCAGTAGCCGTTTTCATGAATATTTCGATGCAAAATCATTCTAATATCATCTCCAATGCCCTCATCTCACTTGTTCCCACAACTTACTCAAGTATATATCATTTACCGATCTACATTGTTTATCAAATTTTTACCAAACAAACATCTTCAAATCTTTATCATTGTTGATTTTTAGTCCTAAAATGATGAATCAACCGCTATATATATAAACAACCATTTTACCAAACAAACATCTTCAAATCTTTATCATTGTTGATTTTTGAGTCCTAAAATGATGAATCAACCGCTATATATATAAACAACCATTTTATCACTCTAACCAAACAATATTACTCGAATATGAGTGATGGGAGTGCAACATGGGAAGGCTAAGGTGTCTTGTGACACCACACGGTGCACGCATCCCACCACTTTCGCGGGCAAGATCTTTCGTCTCTTTCCGCTGATAGTGTATAGATGATAAGAAGACATGGGTGATGTACAAGCAACTTACTTAATGTAGAACCCTAAGAAAATGAAGGTGGTTATGAATGTGAAATTAAGATATTTTCATGGTTTAGATAAAATTAGACATCATGGATTAAAAAAATAATAGAGACAGGTTATTCACACACCAACTTTTTTAATTCAACACCCTCACCAACCCTATACGCCTCGTATATGTCTATACGCAACGTATAGGTGTATACGTCTCGTACAGGAGTCCAATCATTGCCACTGATACCCTATGATTCGTCAGGTATAGAGCCGCGTATAGGACCTATACGACGCGTATATGTCTATATATTTCGTATAGAAGTGCAATCATTGACATTGACAAAATCTGACATCCAATGATAGCCCCATATATGCCTCGTATAAACCTATATGAAACATATAGAGGGTGTGGGGTAGGTGTGTGAATAACACAACCCAAATAATAATAATATGACTCTCAAGTGTAAATGATAAAGAGTGTAAAGAGGTGAAAAAGATGACTCTAGCACTCTAATTGATTAATGATGACATGAAAATAATAACCATCCTCTTTTTTAACAGCAAGAAACATCAGAATCTTGTACGGAACTAGAAACTGGCCCACAAATTGAGAATACTACTTACATGGTTACATTAGCATAGGAAATAAAGCATACATCAATGAGGTTTTTGTTATTTGATGGTATTAACTTGGAAGACAATGTGATATTTATTATTGTTGATATATTTATTTATTTAATTAAAAATTCATAAAAGTAATATCATGCTAATAATTATTAATTAATGTTATTTGAAAATCCAGAAAAAATAAGTTGTAAGTACATTATTATATAGGCTTAGTACTTTGTTAATTACTTGATTCTATATATAAAACGTGTATTTTTTTTACATATACTTAAGTTATTGCATGAAATTGTATCTTTTTTAAATGTATTCTTGAAATATGAATAGCTCAAATATATTATTGTAGTTGTATGAATGCCTTATGATTTAACTTAAATGCATTTCAAGTTGCTACTAATTAAGATCTATGATTACATCTTTTGTCTATCTTTTCTCTCATTCTTTTTACTCTTACGATGCTTCTCTCTTCTTACCATCTCATATCAAAAAAGATACAAAAGGAAATAAAAGATTTTAATCTTTTTTTTTCTAAATGGCTCATTTGGAAGAGAACTTTTCTTATAGAAAATCCCCATTCTTCCACATAGTGTGATTAGTGTGTGATACCACGATGCCTTGGCTGCTATCAACTCTCTACTATGTCCTAAAAGGATGTAGTTTTCACTACCAAGCCCTTTGAATATGAAGCTTTTGTTACAACCACCATCTCTGACTCTAAGATTGTTCCATTGTTTGAGGAGCTACGGATTAAGGTCCTTATGTCACACCCCCACCTCTCGTCACCTGAGATGATGTCATTCGTCGTTCTTAGAAGGTTGCAGAAGCATAGTGGTGATGTCTCTGAGCTGAGGGGTGACTTACTTGAACCAATATCATAGCACACAGATTAACTTAAAGTAAATATATTACATGGATGTCGTAATCACAAGCAACATTACATTATATAAACTAAGGTGTTACATTATTTAATTACAAAAGTTTAAAGTGTTGCCTCACCCGGTGGGTCACTGTCTTCCTGCAAAGTGTTTAGATTTAAAATGTCAGCACAAAGCTGGTGAGATCATACAGTTCAAGTTCAACAATATGATATGCAATACAAGTTCTCACAAAGTTCAGTTCAAGATAACCATGGGACCCGTATCTAGTTCCTTTCGGACGTTCTGTTCTTGTTCTATAAGATACTACCCGTCGGTAACATCTTAATGCCTCATTGTCTTAATGTCTATCACAACATTAAGAAGTTCTAAAACAGATAACAAACATTTACACCAAGGGGAGTTGCAGCTCCTGGCAAATGGGTTGTCAGCCGATAGTACTATCATTGTTTTCTGTTCGGCCCCACATGGGTTCACTAGATACAGTTCGGAAATGATGACTTATAAGTTCTGTGATAGTGTTCTGTTCTACAGGCAAAATCCCATGAAATCCACAAGTTCTCAACAATCACATGAAATTACGCAGATAACAGTGATACATATCATATAATTCTGAAAAGTTTCACAGTGTTACCCCGATGTTTATAAAAGATTAAAAAGAAAAGGGGTTGTACGAAACTCACCTGAAGTCTCAAGATAATAAGATCACTCGCAGACTGGTAATAATAGTGTAAGTATGCATTAGTTTATGTTAAATGAGTTATTCATGTTCTAACTCACTGATTAAATATTTCTGAACGTTCAATGTCAAAGACATTGCTTTGCAAGTCATCAAACCGATATTAAGTATTTAATTGGTTAATTTAGTGTTATATCATACAATGTATGATAATGTAGGAACCTACACTGAATTAGGTTCCTAATACAAGATTGATGATTCACTTGATTAATCAGGATAATCTTGGATTAACCAAATAGTTAATGTTGTTGATTATAATGCTAAAACAGTTTCTAGACGGATTAATGGCTTAGGAATGATCAATCCTTGTTATTGATTACCCAAATATCATGAAATATCACAATGTAGTATTAGAATAGGTTTAACAACCATGTTTAACATAGTAATCTAACTGTTATCATAAACATCATATAATCGTTTCAATGAGTATGTTAATGATTGTGATTAGTTTGAAACACTTGGATTTAACCTTGCATTCCAAAGATTAACCAAACTAATCACCTACATTGTCATAATCAAATGGTTTAAACCATTATAATCATTGGTATGATTTCATGCAAACCAGGTATTACAACAGATCAAAACAAGGATTTACCCGTTAAAACATCGTGTTCTTCGTTTATAATCAATCCTAGCCATCATCTAGGCAATAATCAACAATCCTAACTATATCATTACGTTCAAAATCAAGATCTAATCAATCAAAATCAAACTAGAAGGTTAAAAACGAATCATTACCTAATCAGACGGAGTTTTGAGCGTAGAACAACGATCAGAACTTGCAGATACGATCCCTAGTGCGATCCGTGAGTTTTGGCAGCTTCAAATTGAGGTTTTGATGGTAAAATTTAGTCTGGTGTGTGTTTTGTGCGCATATGTTCGAGAAATGTAATAAGAATAGTTTCTGCATGAAATCTGATGAAGAAATCTGATCCATTGCGCCGCCTCATCCGTCGCGTACCGCGAAGAGGAGCCAAAAAGATCTTCGCGTACCGCGAAGAAATCCGGAAGAATTTCAGATATTTTGGTCCATCGCGTACCGCTAAGAACCCTTAACCCTTCCTTAGCGTACCGCGACAATCCCCAGAGTTCAATACTTAGAAATTTTTCTTCGTTTTTCGATTCCGGACAATCCAGGACTCCGTTTTGCGCACGGTTTTCGCCCACATTCATCATTTCTCGCATACTTTCACACTATAGTAATTACAATTGTCAAATCAACATGGATTTCTAGAACGATCAAATGTGCTCATGTCATCGGTGACGTAATTCTCAATTGCAATTGTCACACCTTAACAAAGAATCGTGTCTACATCGCATACAAGCTGCACAACACAGTGAGCAGCAATCAACCTTTGTGTCTTAGACTTCTCTTGTTGAATCGATCGGGGTACCCAACTCCTCTCTTTCTAACAATTTGACTCTTCGAGGGTACGTCTCCCTACCCGGATACACACCCTTTCCTAAAAGAAAACCTTATTTAGTTAGGATATCTATGTGAAAGTCAATCCTTCCTAGCTCTACTGGTAAGGCTGATAAGAAGGCTAGCTATTATCGCTAATCGATGGCTATGCACTCGCCCGAATGCAAACATCGGCTTGTTAGATTTTCCTTTGAGCGAGCCTTTAACTACTATTTACAATAGAAATGAAAGTAAGAAAACATACATTGAGAAGGGTAGTTTGGGCAACGATATGGTTTTTTGCTATTGGCACAAGCAAGTTCCAACTGTCTAAGAACACTAGTAATGATGTTGGCATGTTCAAGCTAAGAAAGTAAACTAACGAGTTTTTGGAGTTCATTCACCCTCGCAGGATCGCGACTCTTTGTCCTGGCCATTGTAGTACGTGTGTTGCCCATGGCATAAGGGGCATGATGACTTGACTTCATCCTCACCTTCCTCCGGCTTATCATCGACAGTCTGTTTAGGGTTCCAAACTAAATGGTGGAAACTAAACACAAGGGTTGCGAGCAAGGGCTAAACCATTCATCCTTCTTCCACCGATCACCAAATCGGCTTAGTCGAGACCAAATCCACTTTCTTTTAGAGTAATTAGCTTCGCATGCCTTTCTGCTCTGCCCCTAGCACTCCTATTTCACTCTCTTACCAATTAAGTTGCAAACACCAACCCATGATTCTTATTCAATATGTAACACTTTGGTATTTCAATGATAATCTATCTATTATAATAAATGAAGGTTTATAAAGACATATTATATTAATACAA
The DNA here is from genome assembly GCA_009363875.1 of Mikania micrantha. NCBI lineage: Eukaryota > Viridiplantae > Streptophyta > Magnoliopsida > Asterales > Asteraceae > Mikania > Mikania micrantha. The sequence continues at coordinate 52,407,836 of CM018698.1, read as the reverse complement.
AACCTTAACTTTAATTTATTGTATCTCTCTCCTATTAAGTGCCTCTAATATTAAATATTAAATATGTTCTTTATACATTTTTAAATTAAAAAAATATTTTTAATACATTAAAAGTATATTAATATTAAACAATACACTTATAAAAAAATTAAATTATTATAAAATATAAAAATTTTAAAATAGACTTTTAAAAGAAATGTTTAAAAAAACAAACTTTTAAAAATAATATCATTGTATTATTACTTAAAGTAATAAACTATATGAATTTTTAATTATACTTTATATTAAAAAATCATGTGACATTGATAAAATTTTCGTTGAAGACTATTTACATAGTTTTTATTCAACCCGTGAAATACATAAAATAGTGACTTGGTATGGATATACGAAACATATTTGGTGATAAACATCAAGAGACAAAAAAAGATTTTACGACTGATATAATTTCAGAATAAACTGAAAATAGAAACATCAAAACTATTTGATCAATTAAGTTTGGAATTCTTAATGATTTATTTACAACCTTAAATATGCAGTTTTATAAAATAATATATATATATATATATATATATATATATATATATATATATATAGATGTGGATTTATTAGGGTCGTAATTGAAATTAATAAAATCAATTAAAAATTTTATATTATAATAAATAGATCACTTAATAATTATTGTGGCCATCATCATTGTTAAGATAGAAGCTTAAAAGTTATTGATTGGGTTGGTGGCGGCATGTTGCATCTAACCTTTGGGTCCAAAAGCATGTTAGGTCAATCATCATCATCTGATTATTCCTATAAACATCAAATTATTTTATTTCTAGCAATCTTTTCACTTGCATATAAATCAACCACACATATTTGTTGTAATGAGTAGCACATCTAATTTGATTCCTATCATTATAGCATCAATCTATTACGTAAGTTTTAGTTATTAAGTCATAAGTAACAATTTGCTTTTTCAAAATTAAAGGAGCAAGCTAACTTAATAGTACTAAACCTATTTATTTTTAGAGAATAATTATCATGTTTACATCGTGCATATAACATAAATGCTATGTATGTAATTTGTGGATGTCTTAAAAGTAAGGATTATAAAGAAGTAAGCTAACTTAATAGTAAACCAATTTACTTTTTGTTAATTAAAGGAGTAAGGATATTATTAAGGGAGTAAATGAGTAATCTAACTTGATAGTAAACCTAGTTACTTTGAGTGAAGTTAATAGTAGATGTTACTACATCAATCTAAATCAGGTAATGTTGTTGGGTTAGCTTGTGTCTTGAATCCTCAAGCTGTTGTCAAATCTAAATACAAAATGTAACAGCAAAAAAGAAATGTGTTAAAAGGGCCCATGAACATAAGCCACCATTCAATCATTTTGATGATGCTCAATTCAATAATCTATTCAATAATCTTATTGTGAAAACGATTCTTGAATATTTTCATGGCTGAAAATCCTCTCTCTGTTGTTGCAGTAGAAACCGGAAGGGTCAAGATTAGTCGAATCAATCTATCAACAAAATAATACGGCTCACATTTTTTTTGTATGCATAAGAATTTCACATAGTTCAGAAAGAGTTGATGCACTACTTAGTTTAGTATTTTTTGTCCTTTCAACATTAAAAATCTCCAATTGACCTCTTAACCAAAGCTTCTCGTGCTTCGTGAAATCTTCAGAATAATATTTCTCAACAAGAAGGCAAATTTAGTTAACATTAAACTCTTTTGAAACCAAACTAGAACTGAGAGATAACAACTCCATCGCCTGCTCATTGAATCTACTACTCAACTCAAATAATTGTTTGTCCAATGTGGCTTTAAACATATCTATTCGGGTATAATGTTCAAAGGTAACATGAAGATATTTTTTACGAGGCCTATACCGAGTAGGATTATAAGGAGCGTTCATATCCAGAATTTCTATTTGATGCTTCTTACAAAAATAAGTAACATTCATAAGAAAAGAATCCCATCCATTGTTTCTGAAATTATTTATTTTAACTTTTGTTGATGAAACTAAGTCCATAGCATCGAGAATATCTTGGGATTTCTTTTGCAATGCTTAAGAAAGTGTATCGGTTTTCTCCATTAATTCCTTTATCAAGTGAAGAATAAACACAAACTCAAATGATTGCAAGTGACCGTAAGCTGAATCAACATCTTCACGTTGAGAATAAGTAGTATGAGATAAGTCTTCAATTATCCCTTGAAGAACAACACGAGTGACATCAAACATGCAAAACAAACTACAAACTGACTTATAATGAGAACCCCAACTTGTATCACCAGCTCTTTTGTAATGTGCCAACTTGATTCAGTACTCTTCCCGATTTAATTTCACCAATTTGCAACAACTTGTTAACCTCTTCTGCCTTTGTCTTTTGTAACTCATCATGTCGCTTACTTGATGCACAAACCATTTTATTATAGAAACCAAGTTTGTAAAGAATTGGTGTATTGGAATTACTTCCCTTGATGCACAAACCAATGCAAGTTGTAACCTTTTACCAAAAAAAACACAAAATTAATAAAAGAGTATTTTAGTTAAATTAAAGAAAGAGAAAGATAAACAAGTATAATAACCTGTGAGAAAAGCAGTGAACGTAATAAGCATTAGGACAATCTTTAGGAACAAGTGCCTGTAAACCATAAGGACAATCACGATAGTTGGAGCACGGGACAAAAGGTTTTACCCTTTTGTTTTGACTTTTGAACATTTAAACACCGAAGATAATTAAGGGCCCATTTTAAATTTTCAGGCCCACTACCCAAAACAAGCTTTAAAGTTTAAACGCAAGATCGGGAAAAAAAATTAGATAACAACCGACATTGTGAACCATAAATGTTTCAACTTTATTATTTTTTAAAATCCAAGAGGGGCATTAGGCAATTTAGAAAGAAAAATCGAAGAGGCCGGACTCAATACCTATAAAATTTTCTGACCGAAACTACTATATCGGGGCTTCTAACTAGAAAAACGGCAAGGGCCGAGGCACCCCGGGCCCCTGTTATCCTCCGCCCCTGTATATGTATATGTATATATATGAACAATATATAAATATATAGATAAATGTTATTATAATGAGTAGATATTAAGGAAAAAATTGTTTGAAATATACAAACTTATCAAGATGAAGAAGCTAGTTGTATCATACTATAAGTATTGTTTATATCAAACTTATCAAGAACAAAATCCTTCACTAGCTCTTTCCAACTTCAGAAGGAGGATTGATCGATAAAGAGAGAGAAAGATGACATCCACCCTTGTGAAATTTTATTTCTCTCACTAAAGCGTCATCGAATTTTTTGTCACACCTTAATATGTTAGAAGTTAGGAATAACATCTTACTATTATAGATTTCAAAATAGAACATAATTTCATATTCAATGAATTAATGGTTTAACCAAAGAATTAACAAATACCTAATTACATTATTTATTTTTCATAATCAGTTTTTAACTCTCTAAAATCTCTATTATCTCTTCAAACATGTGCATTAATCCCGTGAATCCCTATTGTAAAAACAAATCTTAAATTGATTAATCTTTTACTAATTTTATCTAAAATTAAATTTGGTGTTATTGTTTTTTAGTTCATATGGTTGGCGTATATTTTATGATTAAAATAGATTTTTAAATCTATTATATTCATCCAAAATTCTAAATAAAATTCCGAATTCGCGGCTGTGACATATTTTCAAAAATTAGTGGCCCAGATGAATGTAGGAGCTCTCTATATATATACCCATAATTTTTGCATGCAAATCACGATTCCGTTCACGATAAACCAATCAACCGCCTCTTCTTATTTGATAATCATCCCCTACCGCTTATATCAAGCGTAAGCTTATTAATTATAAGACCCTTGGGTATGCCCCGTGGTTGAGGAAAAAAGTGTTTGGCTGGGCGTTTTTGGGTTGGGCGTGGTCACGGCAACGGCACATTTGAACTTTGGAGATTGATGGCTTTAAATATTGGACCGTTGCTTTCTAAACATCAAATAAAAAAAAACTAGTTTTGTTAAAAAATGCAGTTCCTACGGAAAGATGATGATTTTAGCGAAGGCGGAGATTTTTTAATCGAAGCCGCACAACTTACTCTCGACATCATCAGACAACAACTTGAGAGACCCATTTTGTCTAGAAGAGCACAAATTAATCGAGATCGTCTTGGAGCGCATGCACGTTTTTTGACAATTATTAATAAAAATAATAGAAATAATAAAAATATTTTATACAATTATTAATAAATTATTTTTAGATTTATATAGTAAAAATAATAACTTTATTTAGAAATTTAAAATAAAAAATCAATCATTGCATCATGATGACATCATAATGCAAATCACTTGGCATTTCCACCACAAATGGTTGAGTGGGTGGTTGTGATGGATGCCTACGTGACGTCTAGGTAGAGTGTTCACAACCAAGGGGCATACCCCATGGTCTAATCAAGATTTAGTGTTTTTATGGGAAGAAATAGTTTAAAAGATTTGAATGTTATTCTAATATATTTGTGTTTGAAATTAATTTCCCAGATAGATTTCAGATGTGTCATCCGGATGTGCAAGAATGCAAATAAGAACAAGCGGTGCAGATGGTTTCAGGATCAGTGTTTCAAGCACACCAAGTTGTTCAAATCATACAACTTCTGGTTATGATGACATAGAATCATTAGGAGATGTTTTCCTTTGGGGAGAGGTATGGTCTGATGTGGGTTCGACTGAGGGGTCCGTAAACGCCTTCCCATCAAAAACCGACGTCACCATTCCCAGGCTTCTCGAGTCGAAAGTGGTTATAGACGTTCACCAGATCGCGTGTGGGGTTAGACATTTTTCTCTTGTAACAAAGCAAGGTGAGCTTTTTACCTGGGGAGAGGAATCTGGAGGCAGGCTTGGTCATGGAACTGAAAAGCACTTTGGTCGTCCGCGTTTGGTTGAATTTCTAGCGGTTACAAATGTTGATTATGTCGCGTGTGGTGAGTATCACACGTGCGCGATATCAACGTCTGGGGATTTGTACACGTGGGGAGACGGGTCCCACAATGCGGGACTTCTTGGTCATGGCACTGATGCAAGTCACTGGATACCAAAAAGGGTTTCTGGACCTTTGGAAGGGTTGGTGGTGTGTTCTGTTGCTTGTAGCACTTGGCATACTGCTCTTGCAACTGTTGATGGGAAACTGTTTACTTTCGGAGACGGGACGTTTGGTGTTTTGGGGCATGGAGATCGCGAGAGTGTGAAGTATCCGGTTGAAGTTCAATCGTTGAGCGGTTTGAAGGTTTTAAAAGTTGCTTGTGGAGTATGGCACACTGCTGCAATTGTAGAGATCACAAACAACCATGGGGGAGGCGGAGGCGGAGGTGGAGGTGGGCTTTCGACATCTAGAAAGCTTTTCACATGGGGTGATGGTGAAAAGTACAGATTGGGTCATGGAAACAAGGAAACTTACTTGAAACCAACCTGTATATCCGCTTTAATCGACTACAACTTTCATCAACTCGCGTGTGGAAACACCATGACCTTAGCTCTCACAACATCTGGGCATGTATATTCTTTTGGTAGTAATTCATATGGGCAATTAGGGAACCCACAATCTGATGGGAAACTGCCTGCATTAGTACAAGACGCGCTGGTGGGTGAGTTTGTCGAAGAAATTTCATGTGGAGCATACCATGCTGCTGTTTTGACATCAAGAAGTGAGATATACACATGGGGAATGGGTGCAAACGGAAGGCTCGGGCATGGGGACTTTGAGGATCGCAGAACACCAACTCTCGTCGAATCCTTGAAAGATAGGGTTGTCAAAAGCATTTCATGTGGCGCAAGCTTCACTGCCAGTATATGCATTCATAAGTGGATGTCTGGAGCCGCAGATCAGTCGGTTTGTTCAGGATGTAAACAAGCATTTGGCTTCACAAGAAAGAGACATAACTGCTACAACTGTGGTCTTGTACATTGCCATGCTTGTAGTTCTAGAAAGGCTCTACGAGCGGCACAGGCTCCAATCCCTGGGAAGCCTCATCGCGTTTGTGACTCTTGCTATGCAAAACTTTTGAAGAAGCCCCCTGATGTTGGTATTGGAACATCCACTTATCACCGCCGGTTCAGCAACCAACCGCACCAAGATAGAGGGCCCGGTCCAGCTCGGACTTCTAGGCTTTTAGTGTCTCCAAACATTGAACCAGCCAAATATCTTGAAATCATGTCAGCCATGTATGGCCCAAAATCTGGTTCTGGTTCTAGTTCTGGTTCTTCTGTAAGATCTTCTCAAGTTCCGTCGTCTCAACAGTTAAAGGATATCACATTTCCATCTACGCTCGGTAATGCTTTCACAGCATCATCATTTCAGATGCAGCAACCGTTTCTGCCACTTCAAACTCAACCTCAACCTCCACCTCTGCCAAGCAACATTAGACCCGCTTCACCTTATTCAAGAAGACCAAGTCCACCATGCTCTGGGTTCTCACGCGGGGTGATTGATAATCTTAACAAATCAAATGAGATGTTGAACCAACAAGTGTCGAAGCTGCAGGGCCAGGTGCTGTTGCTTCTTTCATTGGTTAAGTTTTGGCACTCAAAATGACATATCATACTATGCAGGTGAAAACTCTAAAGAAGAATACTGAACGCCAAGATGCAGAGATCCAGAAACTGAAAACTAATGCTCAAGAATCAGCTTCATTAGCGTCAGACCGAAGTGCCAAGTGTCTAGTTGCTATGGATGTCCTTAAATACGTCAAATCTCAGGTAATTTCTTAAAAATTCAATAGCAAGCTCCCAGTAAGTACAGTTTCATGATGAATTTAGATTACGCGATTGCTGTTCTATGCCAGTTAATCGAGCTGTCAGAGAAGCCACCTCCTGAACTATCTGATGATGAAACCTTTAAAGCATTGACTTGTAAAGTCGACGACTTTTTACAATCACATATGACTAGTGACAATGGAGCCTATGTGGCACCCCCATTGGAGAACAATGGATCTTGTGTTGGTGAAACAAGCAGAGAAGTAATGGAACAATATGAACCAGGTGTATATGTAACCTGCATCCAATTTTCAAATGGCACAACAAGATTCAGGCGAGTTAGATTCAGGTACGTGCATCCATATCAACTACTGGGACTTTTATTCTATGCATTGCATCAATTCACTTCTATCTGCAGATCTAATATGAACATGATGTCTTGTTTTCGTATCATTATACGTCAATATATACGTAAATATAATATATTTCTCTTCTGAAAAGCAGCAAAAGAAGGTTTGTTGAGCAGCAGGCTGAAGAATGGTGGAAGGAAAACAAAGAAAGGGTCATCAACAAGTATACCCGGACAGTGTCAAACAATGGTGCGAGTACATCTGCTCCACCTGAACATGATCCATCTACGTCTACCTAGATTAGCTGCTTAGCAAGTACAATGTCTGACCCGTTTATTCACATTCTCTCTTTATCAGTGGTTCTATCTTTTCAACCAATATAATCAACTTTGACCCACTTTTTACCAAAATAATCACTGAAATTTAGCCCCTCGTTTTACTTTTAGACTTCGCTTTAGACGTCAGTTTTATCTTCTTTTGTGTCTCAGGAAGGAACACAGGGCCCACGTGTTGGAGGCTTTGTTGGGGTCTAAAAGGGTTTCTTAAAACCCCTTTTTCTATCAGCGTCTTAAAACACCTTTAGACGCCCATTCTGACATCATTTTGGAATTTTTAAACTCCAAAGCGACGTCTTTAGATGACCGTTCTTGATGGATGTGACCTTACCTAATTTGACGGCTTAAAGACGTTTGAATGAGTCTAAAACTGAAACGAGGGGCTAAATATCAATGATTATTTTGATAAAAAGTGTGTCAAAGTTGATTATTTTGGTAATTTTCCCATAATCTTATTTATGTTGCTTAGTTTTTCTTGAAAAACAGGAAAAATTGAATGTTCTGATGGAGACCAAAGCTTGGTTTGACCAGCAAGGCTTAAGTAAGGGTGGGCTCGACCAAACCAAAAATGGTTTGTTTGTTCTGCTTCAGCTGGACCTGTGTTGGGTCGTGATCCCCTCGAGATGGGCATGACTAGCATGGACTGAGAGACAGCTTCAGTTTTCTACAAAACACAATGAGCTTGGCTGCAACAATGACTAATGAATCGGGCAAACCAATTACCAATGACCATTTCAAAATATGAAATTTGTGATTTTGAGTTTGACCCATGTGGCTACACCATGGGTTCACCTCAATTGGTTCTGAAATGTGAACTGGAATTCTGGAAATAGGGGGAGAATGAAGAAAGGAGTATCAGTAGCAATATTGAAGAAGACTTATTTTAATGTCTTGATTTAATTTAATATCTTAAATAAATCCATGAGTTTGACTTCTAGATTCTGTTAATCCTGGATTATTCTTTTACTAATTTTATTTGAAATTAAATTTGGAATTATTGTTTTTTTATTCACATGGTTGGTGGTTATTTTGTAAATAAAACAAATTATAATAATGTACGATAAACATGAATTTTACCTAGTATACATTTGTTAAATGCAGTGTTCTTAAATAAATGCATTGTTCTTTAATAAAAAAAGAAACAGATACAGGTAAAAATAATAAACAAATAAAGGTAAAATAAGTTATTTAACATGAAAACATTAATGTCAAATTTTATTTGCAAGAAGAGCAAATGGTACCTGGAATTTTTTGTTTAACAATTTTATGCCCGTATCTCACATTTCTCGGACTCTATAAATAATCATGCTACGAGTCAAATTTCATGAATACGAATTATATTTTAAGCTTTCAATTAAACTGCCATTTCTTAAAAACACGGAAACAAGGGATAGCACCATAAATGTACAAAAGCCGAATGAGACGCAAGAAACTTTGTAAAGTTTAATGATAACCATAAATGTAACATTTTTACACCTGATCTTGAACAAACATGATTTCAGCTTCTGCTGATGCGCGCTTTAACCTAAGTAACTCGATCAACATGTTTAATCTTCCATTGGTTACATACACACTTGGGGTGATGCTCATAAATTCAAGAACAGGTGAATTTCCAAGTAAAAACTTTATAAATCCCATCTCGTGTGGGACACCTGTGATATCTGTCATCCTTACTATCTTAAGCCGTTCTAATGTGAAGTCACACGGATATGCTTTCTCCCAGAAATCCAAATCGGTTACTTCTGTTGCTGTTGATGCATTTGATGAGCCCTAAATCAGAAGAACAAAATACAAATCAGAACAACATACTTGATGTAACCAACAATGTAGTATATGAAACTCACTGATATATGAAGTTCTTGAAGATTGGGGGCGTTAAAAATCAAACGAAGAACCACCATTATTTCTTTCATGTCCTCAAAGCTTATTTGGTATAGCTCAATAACCTTTAACTGTTGATAAGTAATTTGTGTTTTCGCCAAGGTGTTACCTATACTCATATACTAGGAAATGAACAACAAGTCAACACATCAGCCAACAAATTAATCAACCATATTCAAAGTAACAGAAAGTCTAACCTTTGTAAAGTAAATGTGGCCGATAAGCCTCTCAAGGGACGGTACGCCACCAAGAAACTTGTCAAAATTGCAACTTGAACTTTGACCAAAATGTTCAGCAATATCATCAGTCATATACATAGCAATAGATATAGCAACTAACATAGGAGTATTCTCAAGACGTATATCTTTAAATTCACCTTCTAAAATCAAATATTTAAGATTTGGAGCACGAATGGTGAGTTCTAAACTATCAAAGTAAGACAAAGTTAAGCTTTCAAGAAGTGGGCAACACGAGATGAGATTCTCCACTGCATCAGGAGCAATAAGAACTTGTTGAAGACTAAGATACTTCAAATTAAAAAACCCCTTAAATGACACTGGTGGGTCTAATTCACATCTAACAAGCTCCAAACGAACTAGTTTTATACACAAGAAAAGACAAGAAGGTGCTCTAAACCACTCTCCTTCACCTAATTCAAAAACCAATTCTTTAATGTCTTTTCTTGACAGAAATAGCAGCCATTGATCAACATCAGGGGAGCTTTGCAAATAAGCAGTAGACAGACTGAATCTATTAATAGGACCATCATGAAGAAAAAGAAACCGCGTGACAAAAGTTACAAGACTGCTCTCTGCAAGTGCTCTATCATGAGTGCATGATATACATTTATCATCAAATTCAAGTTGGGTAAGGGCAGCCCATTTGTACCTCCATTTGTTAGATAATATACTTGTTCTTACAGCATCTCTTAATGGAAGCTTTGTGAGTATGGTTTCAATGATACTTTGAGGGAGATCGCTTATATAGTCTTCCCCGGAGAATATTTCCATATGCATTATACCTCTTGTATGCTAAACAACATTAAAATACATTTGATCAATACTTCAATTCCTTTTGATTTCAAGATTGATATTAATTAACCTCAAAAGTCAATTATAACTTCAGATGAACAAATTGAACAAAGAATTGATTGGGGAACATCAAATGGCATTTCACTCAACAATGTGCAATGAAATCAAAACTTATATACATAGTACCATAAAATACATTTGATCAGTACTTCAATTCTTTTTGATTTCAAGATTGATTAATTAACCTCAAAAGTCAGTTATAACTTCAGATGAACAAATTGAACAAAGAATTGATTGGGGAACATCAAATGGCCTTTCACTCAACAATGTGTAATGAAATCAAAACATGGATACATAGTATCATAAATAAACAAATCATACAGTTTGAGAAAACCCAAACCCTAATGCAGAATTGATCCACCAAACTCAAACAAAACGAAACTTAAAGTACATCAAAATTGGTAAAAGCAGATTAATAATCAAATTATTTGGAAATCAAATTAACAAGATTGCAACTAAATTAGATTTATATCTATCCAATCTCAACAATTTTGGGGAACTATAAACGAACCAAAGTGATGATCAAATTCGTTTGAAATAGGGGCAGATCATGACAGAAAAACAACGCATGTAGGGAGATTTCAGAAATATTAAAAAATTGAATGATTTACGCATCAGGAGGAAAGTGGCACCTAAGATTGCGACGGATGATCCACCGCGGTTGTGACGGTCGGCGACGGAAACGGCGGAAGAAATCAAGAAAGCATCCAACGACAACTGCCTCGATTAAAACAAATTTTTTTCAAACTTTTTTTTTTCGAATACATGCAATCTATGTTTTCATAACCGGGCCGGACGTCGAACCGGTCTCCTTACCTGTCAGAGGTCGGACCGGTCGAACCGTATTTAAGAACAGGATGATTTTATATACATTTTATAAATATATATATATATAAAATTAAAAAAAATAAAAAACCAGTCCAACCACTGTCACACCCCGAGCCGGCGGGGTTGGATCGGAGTCCCCGTCGGGCGGAAGGTTCTCGGGACGCGATATCGTGAGTGATAATCGTGATGATCAGATTGTTTACATAGCATCAATGTTAAGAATAACTAAAGCATAATCAAACATTAAACTAGGATTACAAAGTTAAATTACAATATCAATGTTCAGTAATTTAACTCGGTAAACCTAACAAAAGAATCATAGGTTTCCTATCTTGTATCTGTACAAGATGTCAAAAGTGATTCGTATTCTTAGCAAAATATATGCTTCTTCAAAAGTCTACTAGGTCTGCTAACTGGCATCCTAGTATGCAATCCAAAAGCTTAAGCATATTCCTGTGCGTCACCTGAGAAAGCATGTGAGAAAAACAAAGTCAACACAATGGTTGGTGAGTTCATGTAGTTTTGATATTTGTAAAATAGCTTTTGTTTACTGTTTCAAAGTTTACAAGTTGATAGCATCCGTATATGTTAGCTTCAATATCGGTTTAACAAGCATTATGTTGAAAAGTTTATGATATCAACCCAAAAGTGTTCATGTTTCCCCCTAGGTAACAACCTTAATCTCATTAACAATACCTATATCATCCAACTCGGTATGCCTATATATAGGGCATACCCCTGAGTCGAGCCTACGACCCGCCCAGACGCCATCCCACCACATACTAAGTCGCATGGGACATTGCTGTTAATGATAATTAAGCGTCTTACCTACCCTTTAACACACACAAAGTAGTATATGAGTATCAAGTTTGAGAGGCACCATTATGGACAACTGAACACCCTAAGGAGTTCAACATTCATCCATAACGGTCCTAAGTATAACTCGTGACATATTATGATAGAGAATCCTCAAGCTGACACAAAGTCAACTAGAAGAAACCCAAATCATTCTAGTCACTTGTCATAACCATGGAAGAATCAAGAAGAACACTGAATGACTAGTAGGGGTTGACACCTAGGTCAACACGCGGCGGCCAATCAGTCTGTCTTACATGTGATTCTGACAACGAAGAACACTGATGACTAGTAGGGGTTGACACCTAAGTCAACACGCGGCGGCCAACAGTCGGTCTTACGATGTCCGACAAAGAAGAACACTGATGACTAGTAGGGGTTGACACCTAGGTCAACACGCGGCGGCCAATCAGTCTGTCTTACAATGTCCGATAGTTTAAGCATACAAGTCTAAAGCATTCACATAGTTTCGCTGATGACTAGTAGGGCTTGACCAATGTCAAGACGCGGCGGTCAATCAGTCTGTTGTCTGAGCATTCCAAGCATATCAAGTATATCAAGCATTCATGTTTTCCAAGCATATCAAGTATATCAAGCATTCATGTGTTTTCAAGCATATCAAATATATCAAGCATTCATGTGTTTTCAAGCCTTCCGAGTATATCAAGCATTCGTGTTTTCAAGCCTTCCGAGTATGTCCAGCATTCAAGTGTTTTTCCCAAGCATGTCAAGTGTATCAAGCATTCATGTGTTTTCAAGCCTTCCAAGTATGTCCAGCATTCAAGTGTTTTCAAGCCTTCCAAGTATATCAGGCATTCAAGTATTTTAAGTATTTTACGCATATAAGTCTTTATAGCCTTTTAAGCGAGTAAGTCTTTCTAATCTTATAAGTTTTCAAGTTTAAGTTTAACAATTAAGCTTAAGTGTAAAACGAATTTACATCTAGGTTAAGAGTGTAAAATATTAACTTTCAAAATAGTTGTATAAAGTACTAGTATTTAGAATATATACTTATAGTATTAGTTTTCCGAACTAGTGTATCAAATTTTAGCATTTAGCTTAAGTGTTTCAAAGCCTTAGCCTCGAACATGTAGCCTAAGCATAGAATTTCATAGCATAAGCGTCAATCGTATAGTTTAAGCATATAGCTTATAGCATAAACATTTAGTCCAAAGTTTAAGAGTAAATTTTATAGCACCATCCTCGAGCGTATAGTTTAAGTCTAGAGAAAGTTTCAGTATAAAGTTCATTGCATAAGCGTCAAGCATAAAGTTTAAGTATCAAGTTTATAGCATAAACGTTAAGCATAAAGTTTAAACATCGTGAATAAATATAAAAGCATTTATTTAATCATTTCAATATTTGTTTAAAATGTATAACATGCTTCTCAGTTCCGAAGTAAAACAAATATGTTTGAAAAGGGACAAATGAACTCACCTTGTGTTTGATGTGGTTGACTAAGTTCTAAACAAGAATGTACGCGCTCTTGATTGTTCTTGTGGTAGTTTTCACGATCCTGTATTGATTTTATGTTGTTTGAAAGTTGTAAGTACAAGTTATTATTGAGTTGTGTGCGTGTTCGTGTTAGCCCTAAAGTTGGCTAACACGTGTAAGTCTCGGTCGTTATTCGGCCCTTGTTTCATGTGTCGTAGATTATTGTTACACAATAATGAGTTGTTAGGCATCACCCCTTTTAGCATTGATTGTTTTAAGTTTGTAAAATTCAATAAACTATTATCCACCATTTTTGTAATACAAAGAAATCATGACCCATGCGTTGTTATTTCTCCCATTTTGTTTAACATTTGTTTACATTATTACCATGTGGCCCGAACCAAAGGACTATGGGTCTTATATATGGGCCACACTGTTGGGCCGAGTGTAGTTCAGGTGGTTTATTAAATCAAGGTGGGCCGAATTTGTCTTTAGACCACATTAATGATCCTAGGCCGGATAATTATGTGGCCTCCATAAATGGACCAAATGTTGGGCTTGCTTAATGTCATTGGGCCGAATAAGGAGTTTGGGCTAAATAGTCCAATGAGAGTCAATTGGTTTTGCTTGGGCCGAGTAAATGGGGCCCATGAAATCTGTTGGGCTTCTGTATATCGAAGTTAAGCCTACTGTTGGGCCGATTCAGTGGCTGGCCAAGAAAGATGGGTTGCATCACACGTTGTTGGGCCTTGTAAATTGTTGTTGGGCTAGTAAACTGTTGGGGCCTGAATGAAATCCCTTGAGCCGAACCAGAACCACAGCTGGGCCACCTGGGCCGAAGCAACAGGCCTCAAGGTGGGCCGTATGACTAGGCCTAGTAGCTCCATACATCCACCGATGGATCTGATCACATGGGAGTGGCCGACTATAGGCTGTGGCCAAAGGTGGGCATCCAGTTTCTGGCGAATGTCCCTTAGACCGAAGGAGGCTAATGGTCGAATGTAGAGTGGCTAATGGAAAGGTGGCGAAGGGACTTCAGCCGGCGAATGATGAGTGTTCGAATGAGGGTGACTCAGCGAATGAAGATGGTTCGGGGGTGGCTGTCGAAGGGAGATGAGAACATGGGTGGCGAATGGCTTTGAGCGAATGGCCAAGGAGTAAGAACTCATTCGACCGGACCACCTGGTTATCACATTCGGCCACCAGCCATTCAGCGGTCTGGTGGCTTGGGTCGGCCTTGGTGCTCCTATGGAGGTCCACATCTAGATCTATGGTGGTTCAAGATGCAGATGTCGAAGGAGATGGCTAGGAGTAGGGTGGTTCAAGCTGTTCAAAGAAATGGGTGAAAACCCTAATTTTTCGTGACTTTCTCGTGATAATACCTCGAATTCTAGTGAGTAACAGCTCCGATCTGTTGTACTTTCATGTAGAGCTCGTCGAGGGCTTCGCGTGGGCGAAAGAATCACTCCAATCGGACGAGAAATGAGAGAGATATGCTTGTTTGAAGGTCTTCAATGGTGGTGGGTATTCTTGGCCGGAAAAGAGAGAGAGAGAGGATGAAGATGACAAAAATGAGAAAAAGGGTTTCATTTTAGGGTTTTATACCCCGTGTGGTGTCCGGGTTCGTTTTTGTCGCTCGGTTCGCATTTTCGTCGCGTAACCGGAAAAATTACGCGTAATTAAATTGTAGCAAATAAAAAAGAGTTATTTTATTTATTTGATGAGTTTCAAAATTGTAAAATGTTAAATATTTTATTATCGCTCGTGCCGTTTTCGTTTTCGTTTCGTCAGAAAACGTCACTTACGCGCGTTTTCGTACAGAGCGCTAACTGTACGAACACGATCGTACGTTTCACTTTCTGATTTTGTTTTCTACTTTCCAGTCATCATTTCAGATCGTTAAACTTTCAGATCTATTCGTACAGATCGTCACCTGTACGAATAATTCGTCGGTTTAGCATTCTGTAACAACAACTGTTATAGTTTTGTTCTGTTTAACCTCGCATACGTTTATACATAATAGCATGAAATCAATCATCTGTTTGTCAGTTCTGTGTTGTCTGATATATTTCTGAGTGTTAAACCGTAAGATTTTAAATCAGATTTCAGACAATCGCATAATAGTTTCATGTTATGCCACATGTGTAAATAGTATCAACATAGTTTCACGTAACGTGTACCTGAGTTACTGTGCACTTTACTGTGCAAATTACTGTTCCGGTGACGGTTCCGGCACATATGTTACAACCACCGGCCCGACCACCGGTCGCCGGTTATCACAAAAACGGTATTGAACGTAGAACCAGACAGTTACACCTTCCAAATCCCGGTCCGACCGGCCGGTCCGGGTTTGAAAACATTGCATGCAATTCTAAAAGGGCTCTTTTATTTGGACACCTCACTTTTTTATTTTAACACCCCTGCTAGCCAAGACGGGCCGTACTGGCCCGTATTAAGTACAGACAAACATTCTAGGGAATTCCTTGGAATCAGTGAAACATTCTGTGGGACAGGCCGTACAGGTCAGTACGGCCCGTCTTGGCCCAAGCTTATTTTTCCAAGCCATTTTAGGTGTCAACCAGTTTTGCTATAACCTGATACGACCCGTACTGGCCAGTACGGGCCGTCTTGAAATAATTTATTTTATTTAAACATAATTTACGTATTTAAATATTTTTTAACGATATACGTTTAATACGTGAATTATTTGAACGATATGTGTTATTTATTTTATTTAAGCTTAATTTACGTATTTAAATTTAATTTTTAACGATATACGTTTATTATGTAAGTTATTTGAACGATATACGGCTATTATGTTAATTAAACGTCATAATATCGTTTTAACTAAATATTTCATTTTATAATTAGTTTGTTTACGTTAATTTAAACGATATAAAGTTTGTCGCGCAAATATTAAACAACACAAACAGAAACCATACAAATGCAGAAAGAAAAAAAACGTATATACACTGTAGGTTTTATATACAAGGAAACAAAATACAAAAATACAAAATGAACTACGATCCGGATGGTCCAGCATCCGATCCGTCGTCTGCGTAGACGCGTGGCTCCGGAAACGGTGGAAGTTGTGTCCCGTCCCGTCGCAAATGCTCTG
Organism: Mikania micrantha; assembly: GCA_009363875.1. Lineage (NCBI taxonomy): Eukaryota > Viridiplantae > Streptophyta > Magnoliopsida > Asterales > Asteraceae > Mikania > Mikania micrantha. The sequence goes on along the minus strand of CM018698.1, from coordinate 52,391,192 downwards.
ACGCGACCGTCCACTGGACCAAATCCTCGTAACGATCGAGCCGTCGCTCGATGCATGCCATTTGCTGAGCCGTCTCGTCGCACCGGGTGGCAATCTGGTGCAACAACGCCTCAAGTGGCTCGGTCAAGCGCACCGCACGGTAAACGTGCGGTGGATGCTGCGGAGGCTCCTCCTCGCGCGGCGGTGACTGGACCGGCTCCTCCCGAATCGGCTCGGGCTCCGGCATCGGGCCACTGTCCTACTGCTGCTGCTGGTCCGGCAATGCAATGACCTGGGCCGGCTGAAATGGGCGGCCGTCCAGCCCAATAAACCACAATCCCAGACCCGGGATGTCAGCGGCAAGTTTCATGCTGATGATCGTCCGCCGATCGAGCTTACGAGGCTCGATCGCCGGCAGATCCTCAAGCATGTCAACCATGCCTCTCCTTTGGGCGATGTGGGTGACAAAGGCGCCACCCCACAATATACCGCGCTCCTGTCGGTGGTAGAAGGAGGCGTAGTACAACGCAAAACACCGTGCCAGGTTGCACGGCCTGACAGCAATGAGTGAGTGCAGATAAAACAGATCTGTCGTCGTCACCCACTCCTGGCTCTGACCGCGACCTGAGATGGTCGTCACGATGCAACGGATCAAAGGATCTCTAATCGTCGTGGCCCGTAATCGGTGGCCGGTGAACGGCGTATCAGATATATGGCCCCACCAGGCCCTCATAACCCCCTCCCCCCCTGCGTCAACCCCTGCGTGAAGTGCTCACGAACGGTCTCCGGCTCGTAGTAGATGCCTAAGTACACGGCGAACCGCTCGATCGACATCTCGTGGTGATGTCCGCTTAACGAGAACTCAATATTCGGAAGCTCCTCGTCCTCCTCCTCCCTAACTGCTGCCTAATGAGCTCTATATCTAAATGTCGATAGAAACTCAACAGTAATCAGCCGGTAGGTGGGCAGCTCCGCGAGATCAAACAGGCGAGTCCACGACGTGTCCTTGCCGAGGATGGCTCTGGCACGCACCGCCTCCCCGGCATCTGCTAGAACACCCCAATCTATATAACGGGGCGTCGGCACGCTCATCCGAAGTATCCGACGGCACCTCATCGCCGTCGCTGAATCTGCCTCGAACTGGAGCCACTCGTGCTGCGATAGCGCGAGTGACTCGAGATCTAACGGCGGCCCCTGCTGCTAGGCGACGGCCTCATGGTGTGGCATCTCGACATCCATCTCGGCTGCAGAACAGTATAAGCTGAAAAACGAAAAACGAACGAACGTTAAAAAAAAAAAATTTACAAGACGGCCAGTACCAATGCTGCCCGTCTCAAAAAAAACTAGGTCATTTTGGTCCAAGACGGCCCGTCTTGGTCAGGACAGCCCGTCTTGGCATACCAGGCCAAAGGTCACATTCTTTATTTGGTGAACAAGACGGGCCGTACTGATCAAGACGGCCCGTCTTGATTGTTAAGTGATTCAAATTTTGAATGACCAAGACGGGCCGTATAGGCCAAGACGGCCCGTCTTGTTCTTATTTCGAAAACTTAAAATCGGTCTAAACAGGTCCTATTTCGATCAAAATCCTAATCTAAACACATATTCATGATCTACGAAGGAAAACACATACCTGGTATCGAAAGTTTGAAGCTCCAAGACGGGGTGTAATGACCAAGACTAGAGAGTTTGGGTGTATGTGTGTGTGAAAAAACTGAAAATGAAGTCTGAAGTTTGAATTTAATATAGAACAGTACGGGCCGTACTGGGCAATACAGGCCGTACTGTTCAAACTTTATTTTTTTTAAATTCAAAAAAAATTCATTTATATTACATTTCATTAAAGAATTTCTTTTTTACATTTACACGACTATGTAGTCGACCAACTTATTTTCATCTATAAATCTTTGATATTCTTGCAGGCTGTCATGATATACGAACTCCCAGTCGAATGCGGCATCATTTCGGTAACGTTTCCAAATAGGATTTAGCTTTGGCATTGGATAATATCCTTGTAAGGTAACATTAATGAAATGGACGCCAAGATGAACTACTGATACGACGTTATGTCGCGGCAAACTATTAGCAGATGTCCACAAAGGAAAGATGGTTTGAGGACCTCGACTGCTAAAAAGGTGAACGATGACGCCAAATCTTTGAGCAATTACTAAACTTGTGTGAAGCATAAACATCCAATGTTCGGCAGGAGCAGGTGCAATCTGTTGCCAATTTATTGTGTTGCGTAGTACATCATAAGATCATGGGTCGTAGGAGTTAAACACATATCTGTACAGATCTGCGTTGAAATCCAATTCGTGCAAGAGTTGTTGTCGAATAAATGCCCAATGACTTTCATCGAATCCTAAACCCACGGCTACAGAACGAAAACCACAGTTACCATCTGGCTCGACATTGTATGTTTATCACGTAAGGTTGAAGCAAAGGAAGGATGTGACGACCGAAGCGATAAACATTGTTTAATCCTTCTGGCTTCATGTTACATGGAAAACGGTGTTCGTTTTGACTTAGCGAGTCTGATGGTGGCATTGCTTTTGATACCGATGTGGAACGACTGCGCCGAAATACGGGTTTCTAACTTCTCTCGGTCACAGCTGTAAACGAACTATGCCTCGAAGGTTCAAATGTACTTTCTTGGGATAAGTCTTTCGTACAGACGGTTGTAGTTGTAGTCGTATAACTCTGTCGTCAGAGAGTTACACAAATTCACCCATCTACCTTTGAATTTCTTCCAGTCTGCATCCGAAAAGCTTGCCTTGCAGTGTTTGGCAATATTTTCGTCTATGTGCCATCTGCAGAGATATTTTGCAGCTTCTGGAAACACCTTACGGCACGCACTCATAACAGCAAGGTCTCGATCTGTTATGATCACACGTGGCTCCATACATTTATTCAACATACTCTTAGCCATTTCCAAGATCCAGACGTAGTTTTCCTCACGCTCTTTGCTTACGAACGCGTGAGCAATACTAAACGTCTGGTGTGTGGAAGTCACGCCAATAATTTTAATAAATGGAAGCCTGTACTGGTTCGTTTTGTACGTCGCGTCCATCATCAGTACGTGCGGAAATGCACGCCACCAGCAATACGATTTTGGATGACAGAAGAAAATGTCTTCCACGACGTTTGTTTCAGGATCCTCCGGGGTATAGTAAACGTACCACTGACTGTGAAGCACGTTTTCCAAGACCTGCATCGGAGTATCACCGAATTTCTTCTTTTTTTTTATCTTCTGCTGTAAATTGTATACATCCCTAGGGACGGATACATTTGCAGGGTTATGTTTCTTTACGCTCGAAAGTATGTTACGAGGATCCATGTGTCGCTCGGTCAGATTCTCAACCAGATCTTCTTCCTCCTGAGTGAATCTTCTAACATATGGATGACCCTCTAGATTCTGAGCAGGTTCGTGATTGTGATTGTCGTTAATCACCTGTAATTTCCAGGATTCACGAACTTCGTTGTATAACCCTATCAGTTGAAACGGACAACCGATTTTCTTGCTGCCTAACCGTCTAAGGATTGCGATGCTATTGTGCTCGCCACCACAGTCACACATGAGCCAGACTTTGATTACACTGCCTGTTGTCTTTGATTTCTTTGTTCTTCTCTTGATTACAATGTAACCATTGTCTAGTGCTCTACTTTTCACCCACCCTACCAGCGCTTCCTCAGACATAAAATCCTGACATATAAAAACAATAATAAATATCGTAAATGGATAGCGATAATATACAATCATCAACATTTATGTTTCATTTAAGTTACCTCTTTGGTTTCGCAGTTAACGTTTGAAGCCGCCGGCTTTTCTTCATAACCCTCATCCGGGTTACTTTGTTTACTGTCGTCATACACGAACCCATACGATGCTTGACTGTCAAAATCGACATCAGCGTTAGGTTCAGCATTCAGATCTATCGTGCCGTATGAATACTCAACAGGAGGCTCTTCGTTCAAATTTAGCACGAAATAGTTGAAAAAACTCTCGTCCCAGAACAACATCGTTACATATATGAATTATCTTGAAATATATTCGAATTCGAAAGTTACGCGTTCGTTTGAAACGATTCAAGCTTATATACAAATTTGAAAATGTCCAATACGGCCCGTACTGGCCTATACGCCCATACTGGGTCAAATCAGTGTCCTTTTGTCAGAATTGAAAAGGCAAGACGGGCCGTACTTGCCAGTACGAGCCGTCTTGCTGACTAATCATCGTACTATGTTGCAGGGAATGTCTGTACGATGAATGAGACGGGCCGTCCTGGCTAGTGCGGCCTGTCTTGCTCCCAATCATTGGCACAGATGTTCAGAGGGAATGTTTGACCAAGTACTGAAATGGGCCGTACTGGGCAGTACTGTGACAATTGTAGTTGAGAAATCACGTCATTGATGACGGGATCACATTTGGTCGTTCTAGAAATCCACGCTGATTTAATGATCGTAATTACTACAGGTTGATAGTATGCGAGAAATGACGAATGTGGGCGAAAACCATGTACAAAACGGAGTTACGGATTGTCCGGAATCGAAAAACGAAGAAAAATTTCTAAGTATTGAACTTCTGGACTCGTCGCGGTACGCTAAGGATGAGATGAGGGTTCTCGGCGGTACGCGATGGTCGAAAATATCTGAGTTCCGGATTTCTTCGCGGTACGCGAAGCCTTTCTTGGCTCATTGTCGCGGTACGCGACATGTGAGGCGGTGGAAAAACTTGGTTATCTTCATCAGAATTCATGCAGAATGTATAATTTTGTTTTCTATCGAACATATACGCACAAAACACACACCAGACGAGTTTTCCATCATCCAAATCTCTATTTTGAAGTCCTTTGAACTCAAGGATCGCACCAGGGATCGTATCTACAAGTACTGATCGTTGTTTTACCCGCAGAACTCTGTCAGATTAGACTTATACTATTATCATCAGTCTGCGAGTGATCTTGTTATCTTGAGACTTCAGGTGAGTTTCGTACAACCCCTTTTTATTTTAGTGTTTTACAAATATTGGGGAATTTCTGTAAATCGATTTCTGAACATATGATATGTATCACTGTTATCTTTGTGATTACATGTGACTTTTGTGTGATTTCCTGGGATTTTGCCGTTAGTATCTCTATCACAGTATCAAAAGCCCTCATTCTTTGAAACTGTATCTAGGGAACCCATGTGGGACCGAACAGGAAGCATTGATAGTATTATTGGCTGACAACCCATTTGCTGGGAGGATTGCATCTCCCCTGGTGTGAATGTTTGTTACATGTTTCCGAAACACTTTCTTAATGTTAGTGATAGACATTAAGATAATGAAGCATTAAGATATTTACCGACGGGTAGTATCTTCGTAAAACGTAAAACTGTCCGAAAGGAACTAGATACGGGTCCCATGGTTATCTGAACTGTATATCTTGAAATTTTGCATATCATATTGTTTAATTACTAAATTTTACGAACTCACCAGCTTTGTGCTGACGTTTTCAAATCAAACATTTTTGCAGGTAGACAGTGATTCCGGTGAGACTGCACTTCACAAACTTGTAACTAAATAAGTTAATGTTGTAATGTAAATTGTAATAACGAACCATGTAATGTAATTATCCTAAGTTAATTTGTGTGCTTGTGATATCGGATCAAGTAAGTCACCCCTCATCTCTGAGACATCATCACTATGCTTCCGCGACTGTTTCAGTGACATCATCATCAGGTGACGAGAGGTGGGGGTGTGACAAGTACGGGCCGTCTCAGGGGTGTATTTTTAAAAAAAGTGGGTGTAAGAATAACACCACCCTTCTAAAAAACTAAAAAGAAGTTTTAATCGTATAATTTATAGTTAAAAAAAATAATTTTCTAATAATAAAAGTAAGTTCTATGTTTTCAAACATATAATTATAAAATGATTATTTTAGTTTTGAATTAACATTAATCATCAATTAAAGATATTGTCTCATAAATTATTAAAAATTAAAGAGTAAATTACAAAAATCGTCCTTTATATCAATGAAAATGATGAAATCCGTTATAAATTATCATTTTTAAGGATGATTTATGTAATTATTTCTAATAAAGGACGACATCCGTAAATTGAATGAATTTAAATGACGATTTATGTAATTTACTCAAAATTAAATTTATAATTATATTTATTTTGTTTGAGTTTGGAATATCACATTTACAAAATATGTTGGTTTAATGGACATCTCAATGTAATTTCAAACCAATATTCCTTATAACTCATTTTGCAAGGTCGGTGATTTAATCAACGTGTTATTGTGTGATTAGGGGTGTAAACGAGCCGAGCCGATCCCAAGCTCGTTTAGGCTCGAGCTCGGCTCGTATAGATTTTATTTATTTAATTTATTTGCATTAATTACTAATTTAATTATATTTATAATTATATTTTCAAAATTTAACATAAAATATTTGATTTAAATATATTTATCATAATTTTATATATATAAATAATTAATTTTATAAATAAACACTTAATATAATAAATAAAAATTATATATTCAAACAGTTCGGGCTCGATAACTAAACGAGCCACACTTTTGGGCTCGGGCTCGGGCTCGGGCTTGTTAAGGCTCGGCTCGTTCGAGTTTTTTACCGATCTGATCCCGAGCATTTAACGAGCTGCCTTGTTTCATTTAAACCCTACGTGTGATTTGCTATTTTTTTTTTTCTTTTTGTTTTGCACAAAAGAAAACATATGTTCTTTAAGTTGGTTAGTTTTGGAGACAATAAACATATGTAAGCTAGAGAAGATGGTAGGGAACAACTGCATTTTTGCGATGGCCCATGTTCGATTACTACATGATGTAACATTATCTTTTTTCATTATAATCAAATAATATATGTATTTTCTGCTTGGATTTTAATAAATTGTTAAGCTGCCACAACCGGTAAGCGTTGATTTATTGTTGAAGGGGTTATGAGTTCTCCAATCTTTCCAGGCATGTTTTTTCTTTTTTTTCATTTATCTTTTTTTTACTCTTAAAATTTAATCTTTTTGTGTTACACCCCACAAAATCCAAGTCAGCAGTTCATTTAATTAAATAATATTTTATATCATTAAATCGTACGTGACATTAGAATTGGTTTAATTTAGTGACACGTGGCAAGGTAGTTCAAACACAAACAAACGCACTGTTATTCAACGAATTACCGGAAACACAGACACGTATCTCGAACCCATGAACGCTGGTGAATTATCAAACAAAGGATTCAAACGAACAATAACGAATGATGTGTGAACGCATAACAATGAAAATCAAGACATGTGTCGAAAAACGATAAACGATAATGAAAATCGAACGAAAAACGAGTCAAACAAATAAAAATGAGCCATTAGGTCTGTCCAGGACCCATCGCGGTACGCGATGGGGCTCGGCAAAACCTTGGCGGTACGCGAAGGATGGGCGGGAGAATTTGAACTTCTCCAAAACTTTTCACGGTACGCCATGACCGAACATCTTCCACTCGACGGTACGCGGTGTGTACCGGTAGAGAATCTGACTATTTTGTCCTTGGCGGTACGTCAGGATCCTCGAGGGGCCCTCTTGTCGGTACGCAAAGACCCCCAGAGCCTTAAAACTCTATAAAAACCAACCCAACCCCACCAGATTACACTTTCACTCATTTCTCTCGAACTCTCACCTTTCACTCGCCCAAGAAGCTCTGTTTAGCTCTCATCAGCCTCTTGAAGCCATACTTAAACCTTGGCAAAGTGATACCGTTAATGTAAACACAACGAGGTGAGCGTAAATAACACTATTGAGTTTGACAAACCCCACACGGCACAATACTGACCGGAGACCAGGACGTGTGTAAACTTGACCCATTGTGCCATTGTTTGTACGATAGACATGGCGGAGGCAGGAACATACAATCTAGTTCGGTAGTGGCGCAACTGACACTTAGCGCCTCTGGCCTGGCAAACATTATATCATACGACAAACTGATTTTCTTTACTTTACTGTTGATATAAACATGAGAACTCACCAATTTATGTTGACATGCTTTTAACATGTATTCTCATGTAATCACAAGGCTTTAGACCAGGACGTGCACTTAAGGAGCATCCACAGAGTCTAGCATGCATATTTAACTGTTTTGGGAAAACAAGTTATGTTTATCATATTACGTAGACAATTTATTATATGTTTAAGCTTCCGCATAACTATTTAAATTCCGTTGTATAACTTTTTAAACTGTTATGGGATATTTAAAATATATCCACGTATTTTAAACTGCATATAGAGTCGTTCTATATGATCAACGTATATGATTATGCCACGTCACGCCCAAGCGCCCTGATGCCGCAAGTGGTAATTCGGGGGTGTGACATTCTGTATGCTTTTAGCTAATGGTGTAGCATTCTTTTGATAACTGTATTTCGGTATAAATATTAATCAAAATCAAGTCTGCTTATGTTTCTGGTCAGGTTAATATTGATATACTTTTACTTATTTATACGTTTCGACATAAATATTATACTTTTTATACATTTGGATATTATACTTTTTATACATTTGGACGCAATCTATGTTTCCGGTTGGATTACATATGATATATTTTTGATTTTTTAAATGCGATTTCGGGTTTCGTAATTCTAGTTTTTACAACGACGTGAAATTTTATCTCAATTTCAATTGTTGTCATAATATTAATAACCGGCGATTGACTTTATATGTTTTTTTTAATCATACGACCACGCTTTAACACAAGAATCATACTTATAACGACCGTCGCAGCGCGTGGGTATCTTTTCTAGTTATTATTGAAATAACATAAGTGTTAAAGGATGATATTCAACATACGAAATATATAAATAATTTCAAAATTAGATAGACAAATGTTATTTGTTGCCTCTAATCTTAATCAATTATTACATATCTTATAAATAGTTATGTTATGTTTGTTTGCTTTGTTAATTGATAATGTTTGTATTTGTTTAAACCGATTTAAGGTAACATTAAAAGAAAGCAATCATGTTTTATACTTGATTATGAGTAGAAAATTTGATCCGTCATATGGTTAAGTGGCCTCTTTATTGTTCAGACCATAATAACAAACTAACACGTTTCAAATGAAAATAGTTGGTTGATATATTATTGTCAAAACTCTTAATTTTATGGTTTGTAGTATTTTTAAAATATTTATATATAAATTACCAATTATGTTCCAATTTTTTATTGCCCTAGCTAGGGGTTGTCCCTTTATTTACGTTTGTAATGTTAATTTTTTAGTCTAAATGTTACTTTTTTTTGTTTTAAATATTGGTTTTGCTCTTATTAGTTTAAAAAATTAACATGAATTAAGGTCTCGTTTCATGTATTTTCTTTCAAAATGTTCAAGCTCTATCACTAATTGTGTTAGAATAGGATGGCTAAGGTATTGAGAAATAGGGTGACTAAGGTATTGTAGGAGATGTGTTCACGTTTTTATTATAAAACAATAATAAAATATACATAATAACGATACACTCGTTATTCGTAAGAAATAATTTAGTACATTACCGGTTACAAGCCTAAAATAAAAGAATATATAAATTACTAATTTATATACGAAACATGTTTTGATGCATGTCTTCGTTGGTACTTCAAATAGCGAGTCTTCAATCAAGCATGTTGACGAGCCGGTCACAAATACTTCAATACGCTTATTTCTTCCACCTATTCTTCATTGACGTAGAATAAACATGTTGATGATTATGGTTGAGGCACGTTTTCAATACGCTTCCCTTAAAACAGATTTCGCGCCTCTTCTCAAGACGAACGCGCCTGTCTCCCAGGGTACGACAACCGAAACAGTATGTGTACTGTCGGGATTAACCTTGCACCTGAAAAAGATGTCTTAAGCGAGAGCTTGAAGAGTTGAGAAGGTTGGAAATTCTTCAAAGTTTGTGTGAGATGTTATGTAGTATTCTTTTCAACCAACAAACAAGACACCAATTGTCTTGTTTTTACACTACAATATGGTGATACCAAGGGTCTTGAATTAACACATATCATCAATACATGTAATTTGAAAAGCCTTGATTTAATTGGGTAATATGAAGAGTCTTGATTTTAATTCAAATTAAATTTGATAATTAATCAAATAAATCAATTTTCCAACAATCCCCCACATGAATAAAAATTAACTCGTATGCTCAAATTTCAAGATACAATTTCAACGGTTGAGTATTGCAGGAGAAGTAGGTGTTCCCTTTGAACTTTCCTTTGTGAAGTATACTTAGTCTCCTAGCGGTTAGTAGACGCGATGTCCTTGAACCAAACCCCTTTTTGCGTAGACGTTATTACACTTCACACAATACTCTTCCTGGTCTGGTTAACCCCTCATTATCGTGTCCGTTATGGTCATGGGACACTATCCTGGTTTTGCGAGAGCTCTAGGAATTATGCCCATAATTCCATTCGAAACGACCCACTTCTCTCTAACATAGGTGATTTGTCTACAATCATTAAAAGCATTTTGGTTATCATGATTTACACAGATCATTAACCATATATTATGCTTAACCTCACACAACAATGTCACTGATTGTTATAGGAATGGACTAGGATGTATTTAAACACCCTTTTACAGTTTAGGAGGATATATATCAACATATATATATTAGCTTATACATCCATTGTATAACTATGCCCCCACAGTGACCACCCTAGATATATGAATTAGTTGTCCTATTGAATCTAGATCATGGGATCTGCAATCAACAAGGTTAGGTTTCCTTCAAATATCTCTTTACATGGGCTTTAGTCACATTCCTCAACTTAATCTCTCATGTTATTGGATCCAAAACATTATCTTTGACTTCACAAAGTCAACAACGATAATTTACAATTGAGATAAGTTGTTATAATGTGTTCTTGACTTACAAGTCATACTAGCCCCTTTTTCAATTTATAAGACTATAACCAGTGATCTCAACTTGGATCAAGTTATATAACCATGTCTTTAAAATGATTTGAAACTCATTTCAAGTCTAAACACGTTTCACCATGCCTTTGGTAAGCTTTTTCAAATATCTAACTACAATTTGAATTTTACCAATTGACATTTGAGTTCAATCAACTTGATTGACTCCGTATAACCAGCGTGTACCCCCACTTGGTCACGAATTTGCAATATTTATTTGGATTACTAAAATCCTTATTACAAAATCTATCACATACTTGTATTAAGTGCAAGCAACCCCCACATTTGAGTCTTATTAGATAACCATTTTCCAATTATTAAAATTGTGCTGTGAAAAGTTCTCCTTTTCCACAAGAGATTGAGAAACTTCTCAAATACTATCTCTTACAAACTCTAGAGGGTTGTTTCGTAAATGACACATTCCCCCACATTGCTTGCACTTTGATTAAGTTTGAGCAATTTATCTTTTGATGACTTTGACACATATATACATCATTGTGTCACTAAGTTCATCCATACATATTACTCCATGAGTTCTCCTCATATGAACCGAAACTCATTCTCATGTCATCACATATATTGAATGTATAAAGTTAATTTAATCTCCGCAGAGCATCTAAATTAACATGTATTAGTCTAGCATGCTTTAGACTAAAATATTAGGACGTGAACAGAAGATGCATCATTCTGATCAATTACAGCTCCTAGAGATAACACATTATCTCTACAAACATTCATACCTTACTTTAGACAAGAATGATGAGATTTTTTTTAAATCCTTAGTTTAAGGAAAACTCATAACCATATTTAACTTCATCCATTATGTAGGATTCATATGTTATAGTAATCAAAACACACTTATGAATTTCCATGTTGATGCTCTCAACATTAGACGACATCTTTCGTTTTTGTGTATTTCATCTTAATGCACTCACCACATTACATTTGATGTTTAATTTGCGACTTGCAACATAAGTTATGATCACAACTCCCCCGTTGTATTCATGTAAATCACTACTTGTAATTTCTATTAAAATATGTATTTTTATTTAAAATTAAAATCCTTCAACATTTAAATGTCATTTTATTATCTTTAAATCAACTTGTTTATTTTTAGAAATAAATAAACTCATGTCATAGTTGAACATAATAAAATATAACAAATAACATATTTTAAACGGATACAAGTATAATATATACACATCAAGTCTCAAAGTGTTATTTCTTCAACACTGTCATCATTTATCAAAATTATTGTAAGTGACCTCGTCACATGGTATGTTTTGAGGTCCTCCCTCAATAAAACACATACATCCGTTATTACAAATTAAATTCAAATGTTCATTTGTTACACATAATCTCATACTATTTATTTAGGATGCTCTTTTTAATTAGTAGACACATAATCCACAAAATTTCAAACACAATGAAAGAAATAGAAGCATCTATATGTCATCATCACTTTATAATAAATCCCACATAATTTATTTATATAGTTAACTATAACATATATTTCTTTCATATGTTATAGTGATTATTGTGCATAAACGCATGTATTATCTTAAGATATTGAACACAACCAACGCACCAAAATAAATGTTTATTTGTAATATTTTAAAGAGACATATAGATGACTTCTAAACATCAAGTCATATAATGTTACTATCTTGAACACTTTCGGTATCTGAAATTTCAATGTCATCTAGATCATAAGATGCATACATGGTTGCACCTGTCATGAGGAACCATCCTCAATATGCAATGACATGTGTCCTTTGGGATAAACCAAAAATGTCCCCAATAACATCTCCATTATTTTGTTGTTTCATCTTGAAACTTTAAATCAAACAGTCACAAATCTGTTCAAAGTAAAACGATTACACAAATCGTATCTAACTTTCATGTAAGATAATTAAATTGTTTACACAAAACAATTTTCTAATAATCATATTAGAATTTAGTCGATTATAAAAATCGTATCTAACGTTCACGTTAGAGAATTGAAAAATGCTTACATAAAGCAATCTTATAACATAATGCGTGACTAACACGCACATGAATAAAATGTTTACTTAAACATTTTTATCATACTTCTATCTCGTCTTGAAAACTAACCGGTTAAAAATTAACATTTTTTTATGATAAAACAGTTTCTACTGTGCTCGTTTGAAAATAAACAACAAAATTTTCAAAGTTTTTATATTTATATAACAAACCGGTTCTAACACTTCTGTTGGAAACGAAACGATTACACAAATCTTTTCTAAAGCCTTTCAAATTATAAAATAATTCGGTTCTACCACGCTTGTTAGAAATAAACGATTTCCCGAACCGTTAGAAAGCCTTTTTTTTATAAAATAAACTGGTTTTAACACTTTGTTAAAAAAAAAATAAACGATTACCAAAATCGTTATAAATCTTAGTATGTTTATACAAAATAAACTGATTCTAACATATTTGTTAGAAAAAACACGATTACCAAAATTGTTATAAAGCACATTATGTTTATACCAAATAAACTAATTCTAACACACTTGTTAGAAAATAAACGATTACCAAAATCGTTATAAAGATTATTATGTTTATACCAAATAAACTAATTCTAACACACTTGTTTTTATTATAAAACAATAATAAAATATACATAATAACGATACACTCGTTATTCGTAAGAAATAATTTAGTACATTACCGGTTACAAGACTAAAATAAAAGAATATATAAATTACTAATTTATATACGAAACATGTTTTGATGCATGTCTTCGTTGGTACTCCAAATAGCGAGTCTTCAATCAAGCATCTTGACGAGCCGGTCACAAATACTTCAATACGCTTATGTCTTCCACCTATTCTTTATTGACGTAGAATAAACATGTTGATGATTATGGTTGAGGCACGTTTTCAATACGCTTCCCTTAAAACAGATTTCGCGCCTCTTCTCAAGACGAACGCGTCTGTCTCCCAGGGTACAACAACAGAAACAGTATGTGTACTGTCGGGATTAACCTTGCACCTGAAAAATATGTCTTAAGCGAGAGCTTGAAGAGTTGAGAAGGCTGGAAATTCTTCAAAGTTTGTGTGAGATGTTATATAGTATTCTTTTCAACCAACAAACAAGACACCAATTGTCTTGTATTTATACTACAATATGGTGATACCAAGGGTCTTGAATTAACACATATCATCAATACATGTAATTTGAAAAGCCTCTATTTAATTGGGTAATATGAAGAGTCTTGATTTTAATTCAAATTAAATTTGATAATTAATCAAATAAATCAATTTTCCAACAGGGATTACATTTAGAAGCAATTGTAATGACTAAATTTTATTTGTTGGGTTCCTTTCATTTTTTGTGTAGGTCCCTAACAAGCTATAAATCACTTAAATCAACAAACGTCTTTACAATGTGGGAATCCAGAATAGAAGATGAAAACAAAATTTTGCGTTAGTAAAGTCGAGAACTTTACAAAGGTATGTTCAATACATCTAGAACAAATACCTCAGGATCCGAACCTATACACGTACAAATTACATATATTTATACTAACATAAGAGTTCTCGAAATCAATAGTACCCAAAGTGAAAATTTCTCAGCCGAATACTTCTTCATGCGAATACTTTCTCAGATTTGTTGAGTTTGTTAGTCTTCGAACTTGTCTCGGTCTTATATTTTGCAAGTGTATACTTTGTAGTCTTCAACCTCTTCAAAGAAATCTATTGAAGAATGCTTTCATCTCACCTTCTTTATCTAAGTCTCACAACTACATACTTTCTCTACTTCTAAAGCACGTCATTAATACTTGTTGTTCTTTAGATTTTGGTATGTAGATAGAGTAATTAAAGATTATTAAGATGATAACAATAATAATAAATTACTTTCATACTAAATAACAATTTTGCTTGAGATTAAATCCATTAACTTCAACTAAAAGACAAACATCTTTATCAAATAAATCATTCCCATTCTAACATAATTGTGAATTGTGATAATTAGTGGCTCTTTCATGAAGGAAAAAAAAAAAGAAGAAAGACAATGATTTCTATTTTATCTAGGTTATATAGGCCGTATGCCTAGTCGCCTAGAACGATTAAGTGCCACTAAGTTATCTAACTCACTTGATTAATTACTATTAACACAAGGGCTTCTAGCCTAATTGTTATCCCCTTGACTTCTCTATGGGAGGTCTTGGGTTCGAATCCGGGCTGAGGCATATTTGCTGAAGCAAGGTCAGGGGGTTTACCCAGTTGTGAGGTTCCTCTTAGGGTGGGCTCGGGCATACGCCCAGAGCGTCAAATCCGAAGGGACTGTTGAAATCCCGTCTTGAGTGTCGTTGTACCAAGCCGTTCAAAAAAAATTACTATTAACACAATTTACTTTTTTTTTATTAAAAAAAATGGAAGCTCAGAATATACAAGTATCAAACACGGACTCGACACACACACAATATGAGCATTTTTATTGTAATTTATTTATAAAAGAATCAGAGCCTGCAACCCAATTAAATTAAGTTATATTTGTTAACCTTTTGTTCTAGTGTAACAAATGTTGCGATGGTTGCCGATGCAACACACAATGTGTGAAGTGACAGTCATTCATACGACGGAGGACGCTTTAGGTTAAGAGCAAAAACAATCATTGCGACGTGTGTTTTTTATTTACTCCTTGACTCTTATAATCATTGCAGAATCCCCATCACAACGTGTCAAAAGAAAAAAAAACTAGTTAAAGTTGGAAAAAAGGTTAAAAAAAATCAATTTTGATATGGTTTAATATGAACCATATATTTATTTTCAAATTTTCAAATAAAAGACACAAATAAGATTCAAAATTTTCTCTTTAATTTTAAGTTTTCAGATGATACAAAAATATATGAGTGCTGGTTATATTAGTTGGAAACACGTTATCCAAAAAAAAAAATCTTTGATCCGTTTACTGAGTTTAAAATTGGTTTTTATTATATCTTAAGATTTTGCGTTGAAAAAAGAGTGTTGTGTATTGTTTTTGTGTCTACATTTTGATTTTAGTGGTTTTGTCAAACTTAGAAAATTTACGATGCATTCGTACATTTATGGTTTTCCATATATATTCAGTCATGTTCATATATAGGTAATGACGAACCAAAAAATTTTAATCATGGGGTCGGAAAATTTTTGTGAGATTAATTTTCATTAAATATTATATTTTTTAGATTGATTCAAATCGGATTTAGTCTAGCCACCCAAAAAAATAATTAAAATAAATTAACTTACAAATACATAATAAAAAACAGTAATTCTTATACATCATGCGAATTAATCATAATAATTTAAATCATAAGCTAGGTAGCTAGCGGTCATGATGAAAATGTATATGAAACATGCAACACAAGTTAAGTAATTAATTAAATTTAGAGTAAATTGCCGAGACGGTCCTTGTGCTACAATTTCACTTTTAGTTCATAGTTTTTATAAATTACTCATATGATTCCAAATTTTAGACATTTGTAACACATATAGTCCTTATGTGAGGGTAATTTGGTCAAGTATGTAAGGGTAATTTGGTGACTTAAGAACTATATGTGTTACAAATATCTAAAATTTGGAACCATATAGGTAATTTATAAAAACCTAGATTCCAAAAGTGAAATCTTAGCAAACCACAAGGACCATACTCCTAATTAAATTTATTATTATGTGTTAATAAACCTGCAATTCTTCCTAACTTCACCATCAACATAAGTTTGAGGATTTGTAATGTTTCCAAGTTTGACCATTGACTCTGAAAACTGTTGAAAAAATGCAATCGGGTCTTCTGCATATTTGGTGACAAGCCTTCTTGATTCAACAACTCCCATTATGCTGGAATAAAGATCTTGATCAGAGTTAAGAAGACCTTCTCCTCTAACAAGAATTTGGTAATATGAGTTATCAAAGAAATTTGGTGAAACATAATCCATTGCTGCTTCGTTGTTATCTTCTCCTGCACCTTCTGGGCATGTTGATTTTAAACTTTTGAGGTTTGATTCCATCATAGTCGTCGACGATGCGGTTGTTTGATAGTCTCCATAGATTCTGGCTCGATAGTTTGTGCATCGAGCCATTCCGATTGTGTGAGCACCTGCTTTTACATCGTTTTAATTATAATCCATATCTATATCTATACTTATATAATAAAAGAATAACATTATGTCAAATGTCGTTATTTTAGCATGTCCATGTCACATTCGTCGCGTGATGTGTTTTTAGGCTATCCATGTGTTATATTTAACAAATTTAAAAATTAATTTCATTTATTACAATCAAGTCAAATTTCCAAATTAAAAAAAAACTGATATTCTTTTTTTTTGATATGTTAATGAAATCTAATTATTTCAAACATTTCATTTTCAATTAACAATTTTGAAAATTCAAAATTTTAAATCTTATTCTTATTTGTATATTTTAAAAAAGTGTATATATTTATAAAATAAACATTTATTTTATTATTCAATATTAAAAATTTTATATTATTTGTATATCTATTTTTCTATCGGTGATTGTTTTGTAATAGTTGTTTTTATACAATTTTGTGTAATACAGAGGTCAATAACCTAGTGTTATATATACACATATGCACAATCTTTATTCACTTGTATACATGCACTATAACATAGTTGTATCATGTGAAAACATGATATAAAAAACCCTTAAACTTTGTATGTGTCATATATTTAGAATCTTAAAAATAAATATATGGTATAGATTAAAGTTAAATAAAAAATTGATATTTGAATAAACCAATCAATTAAAATGCATATTTATTTTCAAAAATTCAAATTGAGATTTGAATAAGCCCTTAAACCGCCTCACTGGCCGATTCATTAAGGGCGGTTCGTGTGACAACCAGCAGTTCGGTCCGGTTTTCAATATACTAGTTGAGTTCAATTGGTTTTTTTTAAACAATTTAAATCAAAAAAATTACTGATCACAATGAGTGATTTATTTAAAAAAGTAATTACTAAAATGATATCTATTGTTGTTCAAGTCTTAAGGTCAAGGTTCAAGCATTATAAAAAAACAGACGAGTGTAAAAAATTGTTCATCATTTAAAAAATGTAAAACGATATATGCCCTTAAAGATTTCAAGACCTGAAAGTGCAACCATGTCGGTAACCGAGAGTCCTTGATACATAAACTTATCAATTATGGAGAGAAGGCCCTCATTTGCACCAGGAAGATTCGATTCCACCTGCGAAAAGCTAGCCGTTTTCGAGTCTTTCCTCCCAACCGGGACATCCCAATAAGGTCCACCAACCTGAACCAACCCAAACTACACAAATTAACATATATTATCGTAAAAACTAAACTATTTTCATTGCTAAATTACTGCCACTAGCTACCACTTTTCTTGGCATTGCGACGGAAAAAATGTCGCAAAATTTGCAACACTTGTGCCACCAAAATCACACCTAGAGCCGTTTTCAAGAGTTTTGGTGTCTTTGTACGAATACTAAAAATGAGTCCCAATATATATAGAAAAATCCATAATCGATGATTATTAAAATATCAAAGTTAATAAACAATATAAAAACAATTTTGTTGTAATAAAATTTGTCTTTCGCATATATAAACAAATTCTGATGTTTTCTTAACATTCTTAAAGCAAAATTATTGATCAAATCTTTATATATATATAAAAATCAAAATTTCGAACCCAAAAAAACGAGTCATGTGCGATCACACCTCTTGCACATGCTAAGACTATTGGGTGTGCCAAGGCACCCCACTCACTCCACGTAGGCGCCACGTAGGCGCCACATAAGCACTCACCACAACCACTCACCCCATCATTTTGGTGGAAATGCCCCATTACCCCACTCACTCCACGTCATCATCCCTTTTTTAAACTTTTATATATATATATATATATATGTGTGTGTGTGAGTGTGTGTAAGAGAGAGAGAAGGAGAGAGAAAGTGTGTGTCGTGTAAGAGAGAGAGAGAAAGAGAGAGAGAGAAAGAGTGTGTGTGTGTTAGTGTGTAAGAGAGAGAGAGAAAGACAGAGAAAGAGAGAGCCCTCTCTTCGTGACCCCATCCACGCCACATGACCCACGCCCCTCTCACGCCCCTAGGGGGCGGTGTGCCACGCCCCTTCACGCCCCAATCACGCCCATTCATGTGGCACACCCCAGGGTCTAAGAGCCACTCCTGTTAACCGTTTGCAAAATGGGATTTACCCACGTAGGTTTTTGCGACCAGTTTCTGTCAGAAATCGCCAAAAAACTCGTTGCGACAAAACTAGTGACCAATAAAACAGTCGCAAATTTTGCAAATGTTTGCAACGGAATCAAATTGGTCGTAAAATTAGCCATAAAAACTGATTCAATAGCAAAATTAACAACAAAATAATTCAGTCACAAAAAACATGCTTTCGCCCGAAATTGTACAAATATTCAATTTTCAGGTAGTGACAAAAAGCTATTTGTGACTAATCTTTTAATAGTATAGCATATGATCAACTTACCAACACAGTTGCATCTCTTGCAGCATATGTAAGGGCATCAGCACATGAAACTGTGTTGGGACACTCAGATTCAAGCTTGTTCTTTATCCTATCTATGATTTCAAAGCCTTTCAAAGCATTCAAGTTAGTGGGAGCATTCTTTTCTCCTTGTAAACTGAATGTGTCGTCTAGCAACACCGATCCATCACAACCCTGTAAAAAATAAATCAAGAAATATTCGAAAAACAAACTAAAAATAAAGAAAAATAGGCAAATGACAAGTGATTTCTTTCTTTTTTCGGGTGAAATATTTTGAGACTGCTTTTCAATTGGACAGATTTTATGTTCGCTCCATTTGCGGTGCACGCATATAATGTATATATGCGTGAGCCCTTAAGGGGCAAAAGTAAAAGTGCACTAATTTTAATGTTATTTTCATTATTTTGTGAAAATAACGTTAAAATCATTGGATGATCAACTTCAAAAGATAACTTTGAGTCAGAGACTCTTTCGGAGCAGCCTCTCTATCCCAATTGGGGTAGGGGTAAGGTTTGTATCTATCCTTCTCCTCAGACCCTACTGAAAAGTGGGAATATACTGGGTAAGGTGGTTGTTGTTTTCATGGTCGCAGTTTTTGCGACAGGTTTGCGAGTTGCTACATTTGCGATCCTTTCGTTTTATTGTTTTTTGATTGCAAATGCATGTTTTTCAAGTAATGGAACGCACCTGCACAAAGCAGTCGTGGAAATGTAACCGTAGGATCAAAGCGGCGTTTCTGAGATCAGAATACACGGCACACTCCATTTCTTTCCTAACAATGGCTTCTGCATTTGGGCAAGAAGATTTGTAGTAATCTAAAGATAATGGTGGGTCAGTTGCATGCAAGAATTTGAGGGAACATATGGTGAAAAATGAAAGAATGATCAAGATTCTTGATATGATCTGCATTGTGTCGCTATGTGTTTGATCTTGATTTAGGATTTCTTGGGTGGTACTTAATGTAAATGATTGGGACTGAGTCTATATGTAAGTATGTCTGTATATGTATAATGGTAATATGTTGCGTTTTTGTGTGAATATGTCTTTAGTCAAGAGAGGATGGAACCACTCTTGGGTTGGTTGGTGGGCATTCTTTAACCAAAAGTTTCTAGTTGATATATTTATTTTATTATGAAATCTTTTGTTTTCAACTGTTTCTTTCTTCATTTTTGGCTGGGTGTTGACAATCATAAGAGCCTATAGCGGCAGACTGTATAGCGGCAGCAAGCATATAGTGACGATCTTGGAATCAACCTTATAGCAACGTTTTTTGTTGCCGCTAACTGCTATTATTCTTGTAGTGTACTAATATTCACAAATGAATATTGAATGGGGTAACAGAAACATTTTATAAAATTAAGTGTATTCTACACAACACAACATAAAAAAAACATTTATATGAATCATGCCTAGTTGAATAGTATACCTAACATGTGAACCCCACATTGAGATCTTACCACACCCAACACAAAGTGATGTACAGAGGCAAAGCTTTCTATTAGGCTAGGGTGCCCTAACCTATGTTGTTTTTTTTAAGAAATGGGTTGACGGTTTTATTATAAAACAATAATCAAATATAAATAATAACGATTCTCTCGTTATTAGTAAGAAATAATCTAGTACATTACCGGTTACTAGACCAAACTAAAAGAATATAAATTACTAATTTATATACCAAACTTGTTTTGATCCATATCTACATTGGGTACTCCAAATAGCTTCCTTGAGTAGAGCATGATTAATGTCGAGTGTTCAATCAAGCATCTTGACGATGTTTTTCACCCCTTGTGTCTTTCACTAATTCTTCACTGCAACATGGATTAAACATGTTGACGATTGTGGTTGAGGCACGTATTCACTACGCTTCTCTTAAAACAGATTTCGCGCCTATTCTCAAGACGAACGCGTCTGTCTCCCAGGGTATAACAACCGAAACAGTTTGTGTACTGTCGGGATTAACCTAGCACCTGAAAAAGATATCTTAAACAAGAGCTTGAAGAGTTTGAGAAAGTTGGAAATTCTTCAAAGTTTGTGTGTGATATATGTAGTATTCTTTCCAACCAAAAAACAAGACACCAATTGTCTTGTATTTATACTACAAGATGGTGATTCCAAGAGTCTTGACATAATACATATAATCAATACATGTAATTTGAAGAGTCTTGATTTAATTAAGTAATATAAATGGTCTTAATTTTAATTCATATTAAATTTGATAATTACTCAAGTAATTCAAATTTTCAACAGTTTTTCGCACAAAAGTGTCAATTTAGTAGTATTTCGTCAGAAAATTTTGTAGGCATTGAGTCTGGTCTTTTTCGTTCTTCTTAAAGTTCTTTCGACTCCTAGGAGTTTTTTCAAGCTCTGTCACTGGTGATGTAGTGTGGGTTCCACACGTGATTAAGAGACTAGGTTAGTTTGGGGTCTAGATGATTATGTTTAGCGGCCTTGACTAAGGCAAATACCGTGATGTAATTTTGAATAAAGAATAACACTATAATAATTTTTCCATGTGATAAACTATCAAGATTTATTAAATCCTTCGTTTAATTACTTTACATGAATTGATTACCAACCTTGACGATTCAGCTCCAATATTTAACGATTGACAAAATAATTCAAACTCAACCCACAAAATAAATAAATAAATAAAATTCGAAAAAATTAACATTTAGGATAGATATTGAGATGAGACTAATGATGTATTGTCTCAATGGTACCCCAAGATTCTTCCAAATGGGAGGTATTGGGTTAAAAAAAAAGATATTGAGATGAGTAATCAACAAGTGACGGAGGATATGCCCAAGTTTAAATATTTTCGTAGTATTTTAAAGTTGTTAAAACATATAATTATTAGACCATGGGGTATGCGTCATGGTTCACTCACTTCACATATGCGTCACGTAGGCATCCACCACAACCACCAACTCCACTAAAAATGGTGGAAATGCCCCTTTGTCCAACCACTCCACGTCATCTTTTCTTTTTAAATTAAAAAGTAGATATAATTAATCTTAAATTAAAAAATTACTTAAAATTATAAATGAAAATTACAAATTAATAAAAAAAATTACATAAAATTATAAATGAAAATTACAAATTAATAAAAAATAAATACATAAAGCTAATTATCTTTATACCACTCGGCAATTTCACGGTCGACCCCGGTTAAGTGTTCGGTGTTGGTGAATTGGTGAATAGAAGTTGTAACTCTACCAACCGTTGACGTTCCCGTTTTAATTCGTTAAAGTCACCGATTCGTTGAGAAAAGTTTTCCATTCCTTGGTTATAATCAGGGGTCTTCTGAGATGAAGAGCCCCGTCTCGCCCTTGCTCGGTCGGTTTTTGCACGATCTCTCTCAATCGGACGGGTCAAATCCTCTATGTCGTCGTCTTCTTTTTCATCGAGCTCGTTTAGATTTATTTGAACTCGAGCATCCGACCTGCCGGGGCTATCGGTTGACGATGCTTTCGATCGTTTTGAGGCCGACGGTTGAACAGTCGGGATTCTAACCCAGTTAGGACATTTCCTCATAATCTCTCAACTCCGTTTAAGCGTGAAGGGGGCGTTAAACTCTTCCTGGTATTGATCTTTCGATTCACTCTCGATCATCACGTCGCTTTGACCGCTCCGGCGAGTTTGCCATTTTTGGGAATAAATCCCGTTGAACCTTTTAACCTTTCGGTTCATGTCCCGCCATTTGCTAGAGATCATATCGTTTGTACGATACTCCTCACGACCCATGGCTTGGAAAAAATTACTTCGGATTTTACTACAGAAGTCCGGTCCTTTTTGGTTACGACCTATAAACAATTTATAAAAAAAAATATTAACAATTTTAAACAAATAAATTAACAATATTTAAAAACCTAAAAAGAAAGTAATTACCAACAATTGAGTCTTTCAACACATCGATCCAAGCTTTTGAAAGTTGAAACTCCTCCTCCGGTGACTATTTTTCGAGACGGGTTGGACCTACCACAACGGGTTCGGTGTCCCCAACTTGTTTCTTTTTGTGTCTACGCCTTTGTGTTGGTTGCGTGCTTGGACCGGCATTGGTAGGGGGTTGAGTCTCGGGTATAGCTTCATCCTGAGATAGTTGAGCAAACAAGTGCGTTTGTTGACTCGAACCATATTCAGCGAATGTGTAAAACCCTTGTTGTGGACTCGAATCAAAATGCGGTCGATAACAGTTTGAATCAAAAAAATGATTCATTGGAGAAGGGTTAAAGAACCAATTCGGAGGTAACATGTTCGGGTTTCGGTTAGGTGGAGTGTTTGGGTTGTAGTATTGGTTTGGTTGGGATCCATGGAAAGTATTTTTTTTGTTAAGAAAATTGAATTAGTTTGAAATGAGAAGAGTGAGAATTTTTTTGTGTTGAATGAATTTGAAATGTGGTGTTTAAATAGGTAATTTTTTTTATTTAAATGCTTGCAAACGGTCGAATTGCCAACGGTAACTTTCATTCACCAGTTGCCCCACCCACGCCCACCCGGGGGCGGTGTGCCATGCTCACTCCCACGCCCAATCTCTTGGCACACCCCATGGTCTTAGAAGCGTAAGATGTGTGAGTGATAATTCAAATATTTATTTATTTATATATTTTCATTTTTAAAGCAATTTAAAATCGAGTTAGTTTTAGGTGACAAGGATGGTAAACGAATAATTTCACATCACACAAAATCTAAGCAATCTTGTTTCAGTAGTAAAGGATGATCCAAGTCTTGAAAAAGACGAGAGTCCGAACCTCACTTGGGGCATTTTCTCAAATATTCAGGTTAGAAGTTGAATATGAGCTTTAATCCTGGGTTCGATTCAAATGGGTGACAAGAGTTTCCCTATTTCACGAAGTTCACACGCATCTGACGGCGTATGTTTTACCTTTGTCCGATGGGCCCGGCTAAAAGAACATATGATACGTAAGATCTATCGCCGTTTAAAAAACATAACTAGTTAGAGTTGATTGCTTGTATTAAAATCCATAAAACACTTTATAATTAATAGGAACCCTGGGAGTGTGAAACCGAATTTAACCTTTTTTTTTTTGTAAAACAAAATGAATTATATCATACAAGACCTAAATTATTAAAACCGGTCACACACAAATGACCAAACAAAATGAATTATATTCATGATTTTTTTATTATTAAGTTAGAAATGCTATAAGTAAAAATTAAACAAATAAAAATATTTAGATTACGTTATTACGTATACTTGACCATAAAAAGTTACATGTATGGAATAACGTAAACTACCTATATTTTTTTCTTTTTTACATTCTAACCTTATAATAAAAAGAAATAGAAAAAATTGATTTGTAATAATTGTAATTAGTTTTCTAAGTTTTCTTTAAAATGAAGATTTTCTTATAAACTTCCTTACATACAACAAACAACAAACATACCCAACAAATTTTCACTTTAACGTAAGCTCTTGAGAGAGAATACAGGAACGAAGCCTTACCCTATCTTAAAATAAAGCAAACATGACCCATACCCTAAAATATATGTATGTATATATTAGTAATTAATAATAATATGGTTAAAAATTGAACAATCTTGTATATTTATGTAAAATAGTATCTCAAAAAATAAAAAGAAGATTTTTTTGTGAAAATAATAATAAAATAAGAATATATAAAGGAGGTTGCTTATAAAAATGAGCAATATTGGCTTCTCTTGCACACATCAACACAAATTATCATAGAAGCAGGAGGAAAGAACGACCTGTGCTTGTTAGAGCCGATGTTCCTTTTCGAAGGGCAGAATCTAAGTATAGTGTCGAACAAGTAGGTGTAACTGTTGAGTTCTATGGTGGTGGACTCAATGGAGTCAGTTATAGTTAAAGCCGTTAGTAGAAAACCGAAATAACTAGTTATGATAGGCATCAAGGAGCTAAATGAAATATGTTCTTTTTATACATCTATATCTATACTTTCTAATAAATAAGTAACAATCAGGCCACATGTCCTTCTCTGATTACATTGCATCACACTTGGCAGAATTTAATTAGATTATAAAGCTAATCATGCCAGATGGCATGTTTTGGTGCCTTCTCACGCCTAATATATTTAACACGCGGATCCTTATACTTAATACGCGGATCCTATACCCGGTTTATCTTCTCGTGGGTTCTCAGATGACTATTCCACCTTTTATTTC
The DNA here is from genome assembly GCA_009363875.1 of Mikania micrantha. Classification (NCBI taxonomy): domain Eukaryota; kingdom Viridiplantae; phylum Streptophyta; class Magnoliopsida; order Asterales; family Asteraceae; genus Mikania; species Mikania micrantha. The sequence continues at coordinate 52,365,609 of CM018698.1, read as the reverse complement.
TCTAACCCTAATCCTCTACACTTCAGTCGTTTCCCTCTTCTCCATGATGCTTCAATCGGTTACAGGCAATCGTAAAATCCTTCAATCTTTTTCTTCAAGTGTATTGTTTTTGAAGGATACTGAAACGATTTCGACAATAATCGAATGGTTAGTTTCCTGATTCAAGGATTTGTTTTATCAATTTCATTGAATCAACTTTTGATTGTGATTATGTTTCGAAACCCCCATTATATTTTTCATATTGTCGATCATTTTCATTGAATTTGTTTTTTAAAGAATGAAGTTTCAAAAGTCCTGTCAGATGCAGACACCAAGGAGGCCGCCTTCAAATGAGTTTTGGGGATAAGGTTTGTATTCTCAGTATTTGACCCTTTATATATTTTATTCAATTTATAGGAAATAAAGTCTGCAACAAACAAAAGGAGGTTGTGAAGCAAAAAAAAAAAAAACACTTTGGAATTTGAATTTAGGTATGGCATCACTCTGCAAGTTATTTACGATATACACAATTTGATAATGTTTATAAACCATATTATAATGCAGCTTTAATTTGATAGTTATAAGTGCTGCTGATTGATGATTGTGCTTTGGTTTTCTTCTGATTAACTATGTTTGTAGGCTTGCGTAATTTGCTATTCGTTGAATATCAAATCAATGATTGTGTTTAATTTATCTTAAGATAGTTTTATTATTTAATGACTTAATTTACTTCATGATTTATTATATAAGATCATTCTTGTAAAACTATTGGATATTGATATATTTATTATGTTTTTTACTGGTTGGTGCTAAATCTCTAGTTTATGAAATGAAAGGATCATGTTTGTGAAAAAAACAACATTAAATGATGTTGGTTTATTTTTGAATTTTTGATTATAACTGTTTGTTTAGTGTTCATGTTTTGAAACTCTTTAGATATTTCAATCCGGATCAGGAAGTTTGACTTTAAATTTCATGTACAACAAGGTTATATTTTGGTGATAATTTAAATAGATAAGATAAACAATAGATATGTTAATTTAGTTTTTTTATTTATTTATATGCTTTTTATTCTTGTGTATGCTGCATGCAAATTAGAAAAGAATGTACAAATCTTACTAATGGGATGATTATGCCTTTCTTTGTTCATACAAATATTTAAAAGGATCATAGCACTTTTAGATATTTAAAGCATACTACATCAGTTGATTAGTTTGTTGATTTTTTTTTTGTTATATGTATTCTTCAAGCATTAGAAACATTAATATATGAAAAGGCAGTGTCTCAATGGTATCCTGAGATTCTTTCATATGGGTGGTCTTGGGTTCAGATCCCTCCTGTAGCGAAAAAGGGGTATGAGGGGGTCAGGGGTTTTCCAAGTGGGGTTTCCTCCTGGGTGGTTGTGGTCTTGGTGACATGGCCTAGAAACAGTGGGCTCACACGATTGAGACCTTCGCCGTTCAAAAAAAATAAAAAATAAAATAAGGTTTGAGTTCCCAACTAAGCTAAATCAATAACAGTCTACCATAATGGGGCTGTTGATTTCAAATGAAGTCTTTCTAATATATATGAAATTAATACCTTTCTAATAAATTCCAGTCATTCCTAAAATCAAAATTTACATTTCAAAAACATTATATACCTTACATTCATAATGGTGAGTGTAGCCAGCAATTTATTAATCCTCTTCGAAGGTTTTTAACAAATACATTTTTTTAATATTTATTTATTTATTATATATTTTTATTTCTTATATATTTGTTTATAATATTTGATTTAAACTTTGTATGTTTAAAATTCCGTTGTGTATACAAGATTCTGCGGAGTTTTGTCACTTACATTGTTTGATTGTGATGCAACTAAACTCCTTTAACAAAATTGCTACCAATTTGGTTGAAAAATGACTGAGGTTATTTTTTTATATCATTTGTTTCTTATATATTTTCAGTGTTACTGTAGCAACTTGCATCCAGATGAATTTAGTTGATACTGGACATAAAATTTACATTCAAAATTGATATAAGTCGTTATAATCCTTAGAAGAATGTTGGTGTCAGTATGAAGTTTTTTGGAGAGTCAATATTAAGTGATGATCCCACCATACTATCCACTTGAAAACAAGATAAAATAAACATGTAATTCTTAACATATGTAGTTTTCTACATATGCAACTAAACAAAAATTAGTTTTTTTAACGCTTATTTGTTTACTTTAAGTCAATGAATGTGACATATATTAAATTTTCATCCCAACATATTGTGAATTTAAAGGTATTATCTATATTTTATGTTTGCTAATATATTTTGTACCTTTGTTCATTATATTATATTGTTGTTAATTGCCTGACTTTAACAATATTGTTAACTTATTGTTTCCAAGGATGCTTTAGCTTTCACTCGTGACATTACTCAAGTAACGAGGCAACCACTGCAAAGAGTAAGCTTCATAATGAAACTCCCAAAATTCATGCACTCATGTTGACCTGAAACGTAATCTTAAAGATGTCTATGCTTTGATGCCTATGCCAATTACTTTCAAAGCCGTGAAACAAACACATGGAAGTCCCTAATCAAGAATTCAAGCAAAAGTTGTTGACTCCTAAGCTTCAGAAATGATAATCTAAATTAATACTTCATCACCTGAATTTTGCTTCTTAACATGTTTTAAACAATTTTGTTTAAGTTTTAATTGCAGTTGACATAGTCGTATTTTCATTTAATCTGAATGTGTTTACCTTGGCATTTTCATAAACTCATTTATTGTTAAGTTACTTCTTTTTTATTTTCAATTACACGTTATTAATGGTGGTTAATAGTTTTGTGTTTTTAGTCATGTTGTGAACAATTTTTTCAATTCAGATTTATATGATCATTTGCTCTTTGTTCCAATTCTTTATGTGTTTATGTATTTTATAACTCATTTTATAAATTGAACAACTTATTCAATTTCTAAAGTCATTTTATAAATAAAAGTCAAGAACAATTGTTATCAAAAGTTTGTTTTTGGAAGATTCAGTTTTCACTTATGGTCAATTATATGTTGCATTGTTGTTTAAAGTTAAAAGTAAAGATAGACTAAAATTATTAATTCTTGATAAAGACGGACAGAACGAAATGTTAAGAAATTTGTAATTTGTAATGGTTTTTGTCTTTTTATAAATGGTAAATATCTTCTTTATTTGCGTATACTGATTTTCTACTATTTGCATTGTAATTTCCTTATATAACACCGTGTAGTACACGGGTCAATAGGCTAGTATGTTTATAAAAAAACACTTACCTGAGTTTCCTTTTTTACAAAATAGGAGAGAAACAAAAATACCAACTGCAAGTTTTTGATTCAGATATCATTATAGACAGCACTAACAAGGATAAAGTCACAACTTTATCAAAAGAAATTGATTAATCATCTGCAACATCTACGCATACCGCGTTTGCAATCAGCGAATGCATTCTTGGATCATTTTTCAACCCAACTTATAAACGAATAATAAGAAATGAGTCGTGTAATTTCGTTTTAAAATGAAACTCTTTTCGAATCATTATGGAATCAAATTAGAAAATTATTCCTATTTTGATCATTTTTTTTGTATCGAATCTATTTTCTCTTTTAGAGCGAACAGTAATCTTATAAAACTTTACTTCACGCATGTACCAGCTCATAAAACAAAGAATCACAAGTTTAAACAACCCAAAGTCCAAAACCACCCAACAACCATAATCCCAGATACAAAACTTGGCTAGGGCCAAGGGTCAGATCAATAATCAGGTTTTTCAGTAAACTGAACACAAAGAGACCATAAAAAACACCAACTCCTTCAAATAGTACCAATATTACATGAAAGAAAACATATTCATTGTCTGCTTGGTTTCTACAATAGGCAAAAAAAAATTGAAAACATGACCCAAGTTCAGGTATATAATTCAGAATCTAGGTAATGATTTGTATGACCAAATCTCAAGCCTTCATCATCACTATTAGCATCAATCCTAAGTTCCATATCATGCAACACGTCTTTAAGCAACAAAGCTTTAACTATTGATGTCACAGAACCACCAGATTCAGGCCACGAGACGCAAAGACTTGCCTTTATGTTCTTCATCTGGCAACGGCCCAATAGAGCAGCACCCAACCCTTCTACAACACTTCCTGATGGAAAATAGTTCAAATTTTTCAAAAGTGGGACCCCCTTTCTTTCTCTCGAGGTTTCCAGCTTCATTGCAAATGTATCATCTGTTGAAATTCTACCACGGAAATTACGGGCTTGAACAGAATCAAAGATTATAACCCGTTCAGGGATTATTTGCTGACCGATAAGCGTTTTGGCAATCCCGTGTGCTCTCTCTGAAGAAATTGAGTACTGGAAGTTGGCAAGAATCACAGATTCACTGGCGTGGTTAATTGCGTACAAGTTGCAAGATTTGTCTTTTAGAGACGGCTCAACAGAGTTCCCTGAGGATGGTATTTCAGGTAGAATTAGGGTTCCGATTAGGGTTTTGGGGGATATGTGGTGGAGCAAGTAAAGAGATGGAGCAGAAATTGCGATTATGAAGAGAGAGGGACGAAGCACGGATTGGGAATTTGGTGTGGAGAGTAGTATGAAGGGAGATGGTAGAGGTATTGCGGGTGGAGTGAAGTTATTGAGGTCTTCTAAGAAGAACCGTGAAGGAGGTGGTAATTCTGTTAGTACGTCTTCCATACCTCTGTCTTGATTATTACCTTAAATTCATGCATGAAATATCAAATAAGTGATAAAACTCATAAATATTTCTCATTTGGTTTATAGCACATTTGAAAGGTATCATAAACAAACTACAAAAGGTAGTAGTACATAATGGACAACCATATCTACACGTGAATCTCATGATCTAAAGATCTTGAAGTAGCTCTAGGGGTGTTCATAAACCGTTGAACACTTGAACCTACAGAACCACCCAATCTGAAACAAGTCAGCCCGTTTGGCAGATAAGAAATGTAACTAGCTCAGTTCACGGTTTGGTTTTGGCAATTTGACTGTTTTACGGTCCCACTAACAGTTTGGAACTTGGAACCTCACGTGTAAACTTATCTATCATTATTTTTGGGTCCTGCTATTTTCACGCCCACCTCACACCCTCTACACCATTTATACGCCTCGTATAGGCCTATACGAGGCGTATAGGTTTATATGGGAGTATGGGACGTATAAGTATATATGATTATATGGGGCGTATAGGTCATGTACGAGACGTATGTGAGTCCAATCATTGGGTGTCAATAGGGGCTATACGTCTCGTATAAACCTATACGAGGCGTATTGGGTTGATAGGGTGTTAAAATAAAAAAGTTCGGTGTGTAAATAACCAAGCCCTTATTTTTTTCATTTAAGAAATATACAATTATGTATATTTATTATATTCAGGAACTATCTTTATTGTTTCAAAAATTCCAATACAAACTATAGCTTTTGCAAAAAAAAAAAAAAAAAAGTAAATAAATAAATAAAATAAACTACCGTCTCAACTAAACCGGCTGATTCGGTTTATCATTTTTCAAAACCATAGTTAGCAGTCCAGCCAGGGTTTTTGTCAAAACCGACCAAACCGGAATGTGAACATCTTGGAGCACTAACAGATTGGTGACAAAAAGAAAATCAAGGATCACACATATTAGTTCTGCTTTTAACCACACTACTCTGATTCATCTTCTCTATTTCAACCAATCTGCTGTTCATAATCACTATTCTTCTCAACCAACAACACAATTTCTTAAAGAAAATCCGCTCCAAACCAACAAGTCTCCAAAATTAAAGCTAAAAATAGATCTAAACGTCCACGCTTTGACATTGAATATCAAAGGTGTATCATAAATCTTACTCAGAATAGCAACAATATTCATTGACAAGTTCCAAAAATTGATATCTTTTCATCAAATTTTACCTCAATTTTGAGACGACACCTAAACGTATTCAGATACACTAGTATCATGATGTTCTTATATTTTTACCAATAATACAACTTTCTTACAAAAGGAAACATCATCTAATTCTATCAGTAGAGAAAAAAATCAATCTTCTGAACGAAATGAATACAACATATAACCAAAACAGTAGAGAAAATCTCCAATCTTATCCCTAATACCTTGGCTGCTTGTTACATTAACAATTGTTTTAAAAAATACTTAAGAAAGACTTAATTAGTTCAATAACGTCCTGTTCTAACCTATCACCGCACGATGTTCGACGAAAAACCCTTGCAAAAAGTCGATTTCGATATTTCTTGAGCAGAAAGAAACACAAAATTGTGCGTGAAATCAGTAGAACTGAAAGAAAACATACATACCGGTTACAATACGTCGGACGGCGACTGATCGGAAATACAACGGTGAAGTGGAATTTGCGTCGGCCGGAGATCTGATACGCCTTCTGAAATATGTATTCCAACTTTGATTTTGGTTTCGTTTATGCGTTTCATTTTAATGGGGTGATTTTTATTCCATATTTGATCCCTTAGGTATTTGGGGTTGGAATGAATAGCCCCTCATCTATAAACGCTGCTTAATTTATACCTTGAGTTCCACGGTATTCTAAATTTACAATCAATGTTTTCATGACCGGAACGTACGTTTTACTGGTCACATATTGGACCGGATTGAAGAAGCAGTTAACATTTTTAAAAAATTAAAATATATGTGTAAAATTACAAACACATACTGAACAGACATAATCCAAGTTAAAACAACTGTAATAAAGCTTAAACAAACATATCTCAACACAAGCAATTATTCCTTAAAAACCAAAAAGTTCGTGTTTGTCTGTCTATGGTCATTTGTTTGCTTAACAAACACTTCATTTACAGCCATGCTTAATAAAATGCTTTATGTGGTTGTGTTTAGAACCGATCATTTCATTTAATTACAAACAAACAAACTTACCCAGTATATTCCTACTATTCAGTAAGGTCTGGGGTGGAAGAATGGACACAAACCTTACCCCTATTTCAATTGGGATAGAGAGACTGCTCTAAAGGAGTTGTCGGCTCAAAGTTATTGTTTAATTATAATTACAAAACTAGGTTGTGATTCGCACACAGGGAATGTGAATAAACGGGAAAATAACGTAAAAAATTTCGTTAGATCTGACGCAATGTTATGTATGTCCTACATTGGTTTATAAAATATTTTTTTTAAAATATCTACTCAGTGTTTTTTTGATTTTTTTATAAAAATATGCCCAATAATGTTACAAACCTGTAAAAATTCAAAAAAAATACGTTTTCTTACATGATTTTTGCATTGTTTTCCAAAATTGGGTTTTCATTTTGTTAATTTCCTATATATATATATATATATATATAGTTAATATTAAATTCATTTAACTTTTAAACACTAATTATTATATATTTCACTAAGTGTTGTCATATTTGTTCAATCTGAGGGTCTACTTTTTGCACCCACTTGACCCATTGCTAAACCAATGACCAGATTGTTCAATTAAGTTTGAAAACTCAAACTCATTGCTATTGACAGCCTAAATTTGTTCAAATCTAATCAACTGCATAAGCCCTTGCAACATGCCTTATTAGACCGAATCACGTTTGAATCATTGAATCGCAACAATCACTGATTATATAAACCGAAAGTATCAAATCCACAAGCCAAAAAGCTTGAATCAATTACAACGTGTAACCAAACTGAAAACTTAATGTTACATGGGTGAAGTTGATCCACCAAAACCACCAAGGTTCCTTGATGGCAAGAAGTCAGTTGAAAACTGAAAACAAGAACGAAAACTATCAACAAACCGAAATACAACATCAACTGTCTGCGAACCAGCATGCAATGACGAAAGTTGACTTTGTATAACAAGTTTGACCTGTTATCTATATAAGCCAGTTCAATGACATTAAACTAGCAGAAATTCAATTTGGACATCAAGTTTAAGACTGATCAGAAAAACAATCGCCTCCCACCTGTTGCAAATGTAGATAAAACTATAACACACGATCTTTTTTATTTAATTTGGATTAAACTAGAATCTTTACAGTTAAAAGATAAATAATTGCAATACCTGAGCCCAATGGGTATCAGAGATCAATCTTCATGTTCTTTATCACTATCTGAATCTGCAGATTAGGCAAAGCAGGAAACCAAAATGAGTACGAAAAAAGACACTAAATTCTGATTTTCCTAAGAGTAAATTACCAAGATAGCCTCTGTAGTTTGCTAGTATTTCACTCCTGTTCCCTAGGTTTCATAAATTACTCATATGGTTCCAAACTTTAAACATTTGTAACACATATAGTTCTTATGTGAGGATAATTTAGTGACCTCAGGACTATATGTGTTACAAAAGACTAAAGTATGTGACCATATAGGTAATTTATGAAACCTAGGGACTAAGAGTGAAATACTAGCAAACCATAGGAACCATATCAGTGATTTACTCTTTTCCTAATGATAATCATTTAAAATATATAAAAATTTAATGAAATGTAAAGTTGTAGGTAGGATATGAAACAAAAAAAGTTTCCATCTTGCATAATTTAACTCACCAGAACGAACATCGTCGCTGAGTTTGCCTCTATCTTGAATTTGTTTAACAAGCATGCGGTACATAAGCACCCACCAATATATGTGAAGAACAAGCAAGCAGTAAAGAAGCGTGTTGAACACGTAGTAGTAAAGGGGGCCTTCCTTAATGTGTTTCTCCTTATCCAGAGTCATAACTACTTCATAACTGAATTTTAAAAAATAATACCCAAAACAATATCACATTGTGATCATATTATACAAATGAGAATGAATATAATCATCTTCTAACCTTGTACTCCACAATATCCAAAATGGGTAGTAAATAAGGCGAAGTACGACCCATGAAATTACAAACACGATAAATGAAAAGCTTGCAAGTGTTTCTGCACCACTGTATTTAGACATCTTGCCTACTTCAAGAAACACATCACTTGCATCATGAAGGGCTAAGATAATTGAACCCGCACGAGCAAATCTACACAACTAAAAAAACGAAATAAGTTCATCCAATTTTCACAAAAATTAAGAAAAAAAAAACCCAAAAAAGTTAACCTGCATATGTAAGACATAGCAATGAGAACGGCAGTTGCAACATGATGGCCCATTGACACACCAAAATCAGATCTTCTTGTTTCCCAGAAAATCAAAGCAAAGATGGAATATGTGTAGAATCCACCCGTATACATGTACAGACCTTTCAATTTTAACCTGGAAATTCATTAAGAAAGATTATTATTATTACTAGTTATTACTTTTTAAGTATTAATCATGTAAGATAATGAGAGGTTACTTCATTTTCTGGTCAGGCCATCTCTGGTCACCAGGACCCAACCAAAAATTGTTTGTGTCAGTGAACCATGGTTCGTTATAAGTTACAGCCAGGGCTAGAACTTCTGCTGAAAGATAATACATGCATTTCCAAGCTGATTCTTTGAATTTTCTTATTTTCTTATTCCTGTCATCTGTTTCAACATCCAGCTTCTGCTGCCCCTTGCTGAATATTAACCACCTACCTACACGCTGCGACACGAGACTCTATTATAAACAAGTGATCTTTTTTATTAACCATGAATAGTATTTCTAGATATCAAATATTATTTAATATCTTTTTTCAGTAAATAATCAAGGTCCCGTTTGCTGTGCATGCAGAGGTAAAAGTAAAATTGCACAAATTTTAATGTTATTTTACTTAATTTTTGTGAAAATAATATAAAAAGCGTTGGGTTGGTTGGTTAATCAGACATCATGAGCCGGGGGTCTCACCATAAGCAATCTATATATTTCTACAGGATAGAGGTAAGACATCAACATCTTACATTCATCAAACCCTACCTTAGCTTTGCTAATAATGAGATATGCTAAGTACGATGATTATAACCATGATCCCAGAGGACCCTACCAATACCCTACTAACGAATAACATAACCAGCTTATACACAACTTGCACTGGGCAGTGGGCAGGTGTCCTTCAAGAGGGTTTTCGGCAGAAACCTGTGAAATCTGAGTTGAAGCTGACACATTTGCTAGAGAGACTTAAATCACTCTTGTTCTTGAGACACCATGTTTTGTGTATCCACAAGCAAATTTTCATCAACCATACACTAGTTTAGGCCTTAAGAACACATTAAGCAAAAAAAATTCTATCATATTTTCGTCATAAACACTGAATCTGACTGCAAGATAGCATTGCAACCTTCTTGTTTCCTAGAACCTAACAAACTACTTTGAACAATCTTCATGATTCACAAATGAACTTCTACAACTTGTAGTCAAAACAAGACTACTACACTACTGTTCTAAAATATCATAAATCAATTTAATTTGTTCCAAAAAGGAGGCTACCCACCAAAACAGGCACCTTTAACATTCAATCATCAACAGAAAATCCAGCAAAAAACTTATAAATCTGCTTTTTATTAATAAATTAACAAGCAAAAGTAGTTGCCCTGTTAACTTTCCATGATCAGATGATAAATTTCAAACATGTTCAGTACCTTTTTTGGGATTAAAGGGCCTTCAAACACACAATCACAGAGTAATTCGACAACAAAACACATATAATCGAGTAACTGATTCGATCTCAGATCAAATTTCAACTGGAAAAGCGATTTAAAAAACTAGACAAACACTAAATTGAAAATTTACCTCAAAAAGGAATCTGTCAAGGAAAAATCGAACAGTTGGGAAGAAGATAGCAAACATAGGAAGAACTGCGAAATCCCCGTATGTTGGGAACGATTCTTGTTCAAAATCCACCGATTTTAAAACCTCGAAGATACCCATATCAAAATCTACAGTTAGAGTTGATTTGGGCTCCGAGATGAATGTGATTTGATCTGATTCCGGTTGATTTGCAAGTGGAGATAGGTGAATTTATGTATTCGAGGTCGTCAACGACTGAAAATTTACTATCATCTTAATTGGTGGTGGTTGATGTTCCTTATGAAAAGTAAGAACCTCATGGGTAGAATAATTTAAGAGCTAGTTGATTACATTCACAATAATTCAAGAGTTAATTATATGGATGGTTTTTACAGGGGCTTTAATCTAATAACACCTTTTGTCTTTTTAAATGAAAGATTATGGGTTCAAATCTCTTTCAAAGCGAAATAGGGGTCTTTGAGAGGTAAGAGGGTTTTCTGGTGCGATTTCCTTCTGGGGTGGTGGTGTGGTCTCAACAGAGGTCATGGTAACTAGACCTTGGTGACGTGGTCACGTTGAAATTAAATTCCTTTCAAAAAAAATTATATGAATGTTTTCTATTTTTCAAAATGTTCTTGTGTAAAGTGTAATATCATATTACAACATGTATGGTTTTTAAACTTTAAAAAGTTAAAGAGATGATTCTAATTGTTAAAAAAATTTCTTCATTTTGAATGGTTGTCTATTTTTTATGTTAGACTAAAACATCTTTTATTTTAAAAAATAAAAATAATACAAATAAACTTAGGAGTTAATTGCTATTTTTCTCCATGTGATTTGACAATATTTGTCATTTTATTCCAAAAATTTAAGTTGTTATTTAGACATTGTGTTTTGCCTATTTTTGCCATCTAACTCCATTTACTTAACATTGTTTACTTTCCTTTCATTTGAGAGACAATGTTTTTTACCTTTTAATCCATTTTAAATAAAATATAGCTATTGTTCCCACTTTCCTACGTCTGATTTCACGTTGAAGAACCATTGATGGTTGCTCTGCTACATTCCAAACAAATGTGATCCAAGTCACCTCGATTCGAAGCTTTATTGTGAACGATTGAAGGCCCTTGTCGACCTACGACGATCCAAGCCATTGTGTCTGACTTCACGTTGAGGAACCTGTGTCAAAATTCGAAGGCCCTTGTCAACCTGTGATGAATGAAGGTTCCTTACGACAATTGAAGCTCTGATGCGACGATTGAAGGATATAACCAACAAAAGAACCTGCGACTATCCTAGCATATACTACGATTCATGACATGTTTCTAAATTAGTGGGTTGTTTGAACTCCGTAGTTAAAAGCTTTTGTTCCAAGTATATACTATGGTCAGATTTTATAAAAATCAAAGCTTTTGATATCACCTAATTGTTATAGAAAATTTATCCTTATTTTCTTGATTTATATTGCATTGCAGGTTACATCTTGGTATCTTTTCAATCAGGTTTAACCATGGAGGACATTTCATGATATCTAGATAGGACATATGTGTTGGATTTTATGAATGGATCCGATAAGTTAACGTAACTAACCGAGCTGTGACCCATAAGAGTTACACTGTGGGCAACGAACATTAAATCTACTTAATTTGATTAACTGGTAATCACGAACAGTTTTATAATTTATAATTGTTATAAATTATATAAGTTTAATTATTTATTTATTTAATTAAACTATTATTATTATTATCATCATTTAAGATAATATCTAATAAAATCAAGTGTCATCATTAGATATCATGCAAGATCTTGTCATAATCTTTGCATGCCATCATAATATCTAATAAAATCAAGTGTCATCATTAGAAATCATGCAAGATCTTGTCACATCTTGCATGCCATCATTTGAGATGGATTTACACTCAAAAGACATATCTTGCATGTCATGATTATGTGCAAGATACACACTCCAACTCTTGATCTCATCTCCATCTATATATATGCTTGAATAATCAAGACTTTGAGGGAGAGCTTGATGGTCATTTGAAAGATTGGTGCAAGAAGAAACTAGTAGAAGATTAATCATCTTCATCCTACTTTCATACCACCACCTGCTTCCGTTAAGAACCAGGAACTTGTTCGTGTTTTGTTCTAGCATCCGTTCGTTGAACCTCGGTGTCTCAAACGGTTAACTATTAACCAAAAGGGTATAATCTTTTCTCATCGGTAGATTAGATTAATTATAATTATCTGTGTTTGCATGTTTTGTAACCTTGATCCTGATTGGGAATATTAACAGTGAAAATTTTGAAACCATAATTCCGCTGCGTTAATATTAAATATGGATTTAATATACTAATTGGTCAAACTTGTTTTTACCTAAAAGTCAAACTAGATACCACTACGATTCTCAACAGTGGTATCAGAGCCACGCTTACAACATGCAAATCGGATCCGGTCAGTTTAACCGGTTACAGATCACAAACTCTAAATTGTTTAATATTTTGAGTTTCTGATCCAGATATAGATCTGAATAATTATTTGGGTAAAATTATTTATTTGGTCAAAGTTATAATTGACCAAAATAATTACCCAGTTTTAATCATAAAATTATGATTGAATATGTAAATCAGGCCCGACCTTGTGTTTGTTTGGTTGTTTAATTTTTCAGTTTTGGTTTATTATGGTTTGGCCCATTTTGATGGCTCAAAATTGTAATAGAGTAGGGTTTGTATTTTCTCGTTATGTATTTCAATTTATTGTAAATATTGTAATGATAAAAGACCTGAAGACAAAACTGAAGAATCAAGATCAAGAAGCACGGATCTGGATGTCAGTGGGAGCAGCTCAAGATCACAAGATGCACTATTCATCATTGTGGTTGATTGTGTGTTGTGACCCCGTGACCTAGTTTGTTTTGCTACTTGGCTCTAGCAAAATCAAACACAATTTGACCTTATGATTTACATATTTTTTTAATTTGATATTGTGGTTGCTTTATCTTATAAATGTTATAACATACCAATCAAATACCAAAAGGGTTTTAAAAGGAGTTTTAAAAACATAATCGCAATAATATGTAACGGTTCAAAAACTAATCAATTTTGCAACTTGTAAAAGTTTTATAAAACAAATAGTTTGTTTTAAAATATATATATATAACCAATGAGTTTCTACAATCTAAAATTGTTTTAAACTCAGAAACTTAATAGATTAACTATTAACTTTTGAATGGTTATGCAAGTGCGACAAACTTAGTTTTAATATGTTATTTAAAATTAAGTGTCATGAGAGATGAAAGGGTTCATCACTAAGTCACGACATTAAATATAGTAAAACTGGTTTTTACAACGCACGTATGATTAGATCATTTGTTGTGTTTGACCCTTATTCGGTAAACACTAAAAATGGATCCCATATATATAAAATCAATAGTTTATGCTATCCTATTATAAGGGACACTTGGAGCATAATGCGAAACACCAGTGTTTGGAGCCACAGCACCGCACTTGGTGCGTAGTTTGTCCTCTAAGGTGCAAGAGTTTTCGTTGACACATCCGGCTCTTCCACATGTACCTGTTTTAGGATGACTATTACTTTCATATCTTGTTACGTGCCACAGCTGTATGGAAATGAAAGTGAGCATAGATGAGGCTAAACGTATCACTAAATAGACAAGTTGTCTTAGTGGCCTCATACTTGAGAGTTGTGCATTTTTCACAATTGACAAACGTTGTCAGTCTACCTACTATCACTTACTAATGTTGCATGCCACAGCTGCATTTAGTAACTGATACTGCTAGATTCTCAATCCTTATTCTTATTACTGTTAATGGGTCATTAATTAAATAAGGAATTAAACATCAAAAAATACTAATTATTTAATTTTGCTTACTTTAAAGGGATGTCTCACGAAAATAACTCCTCATTCGCTCTCAAGTCCATACTTGAGAAAGATAAGCTGAATAACACCAACTTTCTCGAATGGCACCGCAACTTGAAAATTGTACTTAAGTTTGCCAAAAAGCACTATGTACTGGAAGGTCCAGTTCCTAATGAGCCTGAAGGTAATACGGCTGCTGCCCGTAAAGCCTGGGAAAAGCATAACGAGGATGCCATTGAGGTAGCCTGCCTTATGCAAGCCACTATGTCTTCTGATCTTCAGAAGAACGTGGAAGACATGGGTGCCTTTGACATGATCCAGCAACTTACAGGCATGTTTCAGAAACAAGCCCGTCAAGAACGCTATGACACCATGAAGCAGCTTATCGGCTGCAAAATGCAAGAAGGCTCGTCAGTTAGTGCTCATGTGCTTACGATGAAAGGGTACATCGACCAATTGAATAAGCTTGGTTATCCCCTGTCAAATGAAATGGCAGCGGACTTCATCTTGAACTCTCTCCCAAAGTCTTACGACCAGTTCGTAATGAATTTCAATATGAATGCTTGGGAGAAGACTGTGCTTGAACTGCATGGGATGCTGAAGACGGCTGAGATGAATGTATCAAGCAAAGTCAATCAAGTATTGACAATTCGATCTGCTGGTGTTAGAAAGCCCAATCCCAAGAAAAGGGGTTATAACAGCAAGGGCAAGAATAAAGCTATTGTTGCTGCCAAGCCCGCCACCAACAAAGCCAAGGCAATTACTAAAGCACCACCCCCTGAGGAGCGTCAATGCTTTGAATGCAACAAGATGGGGCATTGGAGGCGTAATTGCCCTGAATATCTGGCTAAGCTGAGGATGAACAAGGCCAATGGTGCAGGCCCTTCAGGTACTTCTATTTATGTTATTGAACTTTTTACTGTTTCCAGCAACACATGGGTGTTTGACACTGGATGTGGTTACCACATCATTAATGTCTTGCAGGAACCTGAAAAGTGGAAGAAACTGAAACAAGGCGACATGGAACTCATCGTTGGTGATGGGAAAAGAGTACCAGTTCTTGCAACTGGAACATATTATCTTTCATGTCCTTCTGGCCTTGTACTTATGTTGAATAATTGTTTGTATGCACCTGGTTTAACCAGAAACATTATTTCAGTTTCTCTGTTGTTTGAACAAGGATTTAAGTACGTTTTTAATGATATTGCTATATCTGCCTACTTAAATGATGTATTTTACTTTGAGGCTAAACCTCGAAATGGTATTTATGAAATAGATGTTCAACCAAACAATAATGTATATAATCTTTCTAAACGTATCAAATCTGGCATTAATGATACATTTCTATGGCATTGTAGACTTGGCCACATAAGCAAATCTCGCATAAAAAGGCTCCAGTCTGAGGGGATTCTTGAATCCACTGGACAAGACTCCTTTGATGACTGTGAATCTTGCTTAGCTGGCAAACTCACTAAAGATCCCTTCACCCATGTTGGTGAACGAGCAAAAGATCTGTTAGCACTCATACATACTAATGTGTGTGGTCCTTTCAGAACTATGTCTAGAAATCATGAAAGATACTTCGTTTCATTCATTGATGATTATAGTCGATATGCATATGTTTATCTAATGAAGCATAAGCATGAAACCTTTGAAAAGTTCAAAGAGTTTCAAAACGAAGTAGAGAACCAACTTGGTAAAACGATTAAGGCACTTCGATCAGATCGAGGTGGCGAATATCTCAGCTTAGAGTTCATCAATCATCTGAAAGAACGTGGAATTGTTTCACAGCCCACTCCTCCTGGCACACCCCAACTTAATGGCGTAAGCGAGAGGAGAAATCGCACCCTACTTGATATGGTCCGATCGATGATGTGTAGAACTAACTTGCCTCACTCCTTTTGGAGTTTTGCTCTTATGACCGCCGCCCGCATTGTAAATCTGGCACCGACTAAGAAGGTAAACAAAACACCATATGAGATATGGTTTGGCACTAAACCCAATTTGTCTTACCTTAGGGTATGGGGATGCGATGCATATGTCACTAGAGATTTTGATGACAAACTTGATCCTCGAGGCGAAAAGATTGTTTTTGTCGGATACCATAATAGAAGCGGATATTATTTCTACCATCCTGATGCAAACTTGATTTCCATCAAAAGGAAGGGCCACTTTCTCGAGAAAGAATTTCTTGATCGAGGAACTGGAAGCAATATTGTGGATCTCGAAGAAATTCGAGAACCGCAAACGACCGCTGATGAAGTCGGAACGTCTGATCAACAAGAAGTTGTTGCTAATGAATCAGACATAAACACAAGCATTCGTAGAAGTAGCAGGACTCGCAATGCTCCTGATAGATACCTTTGGCATCTTGATGGTTCTGAAGTCCTGGTAGTAGCTGAGCCTGATGACGAACCTACTAACTACAAATCTGCTATATCAGATCCAGAATCTGCGAAATGGCTCGATGCCATGAATTCCAAGATGCAATACATGCGTGACAATCAAGTTTGGGACTTGGTTGAGCTACCCCCCGGTTCACGGGCAGTAGGGAGCAAATGGATTTTCAAGAGAAAAACCGACATGCATGGAAATGTTCATACCTACAAAGCACGGCTGGTTGCGAAGGGTTTCACTCAAACTCAAGGTGTTGACTATGATGAAACTTTTTCACCAGTTGCTATGATCAAATCGATCAGGATATTACTTGCCATAGCTGCATATTATGACTATGAGATATGGCAAATGGATGTTAAAACCGCTTTTCTGAATGGACATCTTTTTGAAGATGTCTATATGGCTCAGCCTGATGGTTTTATTGATCCAAAATATCCAAGTAAGGTATGTAAACTAAATAAGTCTATTTATGGACTCAAACAGGCATCTCGCTGCTGGAATCTTCGTTTTGATCAAAAGATCAAAGAGTTTGGCTTCATCAAAAATGAAGATGAACCGTGTGTTTACAGAAAGGCAAGTGGGAGCACTATATCATTCCTCATCTTGTATGTGGATGATATACTGATTATTGGAAACAACATTCATATGCTTAACGAAGTCAAGCACTGGTTGGGAACTTGTTTTGCAATGAAAGATCTTGGAGAAGCAGCTTACATTCTTGGAATAAAAATCCACAGAGATAGATCTAAGCGGCTTCTAGGGCTAAGTCAAAGTACATACATAGACAAAATGATGACACGCTTCAACATGGAGAACTCCAAGAAAGGGACTATTCCCATGACTAAAGGAACCGTGTTGAACAAATCGCAATATCCTTCAACGGACATTGAAATTAGGCGAATGCAAGCAATTCCATATGCCTCTGCGATTGGTTCTATAATGTATGCTATGTTATGCACTAGACCTGACGTCTCGTATGCTTTGAGCATGACCAGTCGTTTTCAGCAAAATCCTGGCATAGCCCATTGGACTGCAGTCAAGAACATTCTGAAGTACTTGAGAAGAACTAAAGAAATGTTTTTGATATTTGGAGGAGTGGAAGAAGAGCTCACTGTAAGGTGTTACACTAATGCTAGCTTCCAGACTGACCGAGATGACTCTCGCTCACAATCAGGTTTCGTATTCACTCTCAATGGAGGAGCTGTCTCTTGGAAAAGTTCCAAACAGAGTGTAGTGGCGGATTCAACCACTGAATCTGAATATATTGCTGCATCGGATGCTGCAAAGGAAGCTGCTTGGATAAAGAAGTTCATAGCTGACCTCGATGTGGTTCCAAGTATTCGGAAACCTATCGAAATCTTTTGTGATAACACAGGTGCTATAGCTCAAGCCAAAGAGCCAAGGTCTCATCACAAATCCAGGCACATTTTAAGAAAATTCCACTACATACGGGAAATAGTGGAACGTGGAGACATCATAATAAGCAAAGTGGACACAGATCAAAACCTAGCAGACCCGTTCACTAAGCCCATGACTCAGGACAAGTATGATCAGCACAGGAGTGCGATCGGGCTTAGATTAGCTAGTGATATGTTTTGATTTAGTATTTGGATGAACGAACAAATAAGCAGTTGTACTTTGAATTCAGAATTGATTTACTGGTTTAAATGCAAAACTGAATTTTATGACTGTGTTCGATTTTAATACGTTTAATGTGACAGTTGCGTACGAAGAATTCGGCATTAATAACGTGAGCACATTTGGCCGTGCTTAAAATCCACGAGGATTTAGTAACTTTTGTTATTGGGGATTGATAGTATGTGAAAAATGATGAACGTGGGCGAAAACCGCGCGAAAAACGGAGTTCGTACGCTCCCGGAATCGCGAAACGAAGTTTAAATCAAATATTGGAAGAAAAACGGGTCAGGCGGTACGCCTGACGTGGGTGCATGGATCCAGGCGATACGCCTGGCTGGCTATGTCGGCAAGAATTGTGTTTAAACGATCAGAACGTCTGGAAAAACTCAAAAACGCATTTTCTCGACTCAGTTCGACCTCCAGACGCCATTTCTTCATTCTAACACCATCATACTTCATTTCAAAGCCATTTGAAGCCATAAATCGCACCACAGATCGTATTTTCAAGTCCTGATCGTTGTTATACGCGCAGAAATTTGTCAGAACAGGTAACGGTTCGTTTTAACCTTCTAGTTTGATTTTGATTGATTAGATCTTGATTTTGAACGTAATGAGATAGTTAGGGTTGTTGATTATTGCCTAGATGATGGCTAGGATTGATTATAAACGAAGAACACGAAGTTCTAACGGTTAAATCCTTGTTTTGATCCGTTGTGATGCCCGGTTTGCATGAAATCATACCTATGATCGTAATGGTTTAAACCATTTGATTATGACAATGTAGGTGATTAGTTTGATTAATCTTTGAAATACAAAGGTTAAATTCAAGTGTTTCAAACTAATCATAATCATTAACATACTCATTGGAATGATTATCTGATGTTTGTGATAACAGTCAGATTAGTATGTTAAATCTGGTTATTTCACCTATTCTAATGCTACATTGTGATATTTCATGATATTTGGGTAATCAATAATAAGGATTAATCACTCCTAAGCCATTAAATCATCTAGAAACTGTTTTAGCATTATAATCAACAACATTAACTATTTGGTTAATCTGAGATTATTCTGATTAAACTAGAGTGTCATCAACTTTGTGTTAGGAATCTAATGCAATGTAGGTTCCTACATTATCATACATTGTATGATATAACCTTAAATTAATTAATTATATAATTAATATCGAGTTGATGATTTACTAAACAATGTCTTTGACATTGAACGTTCAGAAGGATCTAATCAGTAAACTAGAACATAAATAACTTATTAAAGATAACTAAATGCAGAATCATCTCTGTACTATCAGTTTGGTGATACACTGCTACCCTATTATTATCAGGTGAGTTTCGTACAACCCCTTTTATTTTTAATCTTTTGTAAACATCGGGGAACATTGTGGAACTTTTAATGAACATATGATATGTATCACTGATATCTGTGTGATTTCATGTGATTGTTGTGACTTTTGTGGGATTTCATGGGATTTTGGCCTGTAGACAGAACTCTATCATAGAACTCAAAAGTCCTCATTCCTTGAACTGTATCTAGTAAATCCATGTGTGGCCGAACGAGGAACAATGATAGTACTATCGGCTGACAACTCATTCACTGGGAGGTTTGTTTCTCCCCTGGTGTGAATGTTTACTGCTGTTTTCAAAACACCTTCTTAATGTTAGTGATAGACATTAAGATAATGAGGCATTAAGATATTACCAGTGGGTAGTGTCTTCAAAATCGTAGAGTCTCGTCTGAAAGGAAGTAGATACAGGTCCCATGGTTGTCTTGAACTGTATATCTATTGAACAATTGCATATCATATCATACTATTGAACTTGAACTTTACGAACTCACCAGCTTTGTGCTGACCTTTCGAAACTCAAAACTTTTGCAGGTAGACAGTGACTCTTGAGGTGAGGCAGCACGCTTAAACACTTGTAATTAGATAACTTGGTATATGTAATAAGTTGTTCATAAACTAAAAGTTTGGTTGTGATAACGAAAACCCTTGTAATATATTTCTTTTAAGTTAATCTGTGTGCTGTGATATTGGTTCAAGTAAGTCACCCCTCACCTCGGAGATATCACCACTATGCTTCCGCAACCGATTCAGTGACGTCAGACCAGACACGAGGTGACGAGGGGTGGGGGTGTGACAGGGTGGTATCAGAGCCACAGGTTATAGAGATTTAGGTTGACTTAGAAACCTAGACTATAACCATAGGCTCGTATAGTGACACAGAGAGCACCGAACATAACTAACGAACAAAACTTGTTTTGAATTAAGCCAGAATAATCAAGTAGTACAAATTACAGTTTTGACTGGCCAGCACAACTGGAATTTGCATCACTTGTACGTTCTAGTAAATTTCAATACAAGCAGAACATTAATAACAGTAAAGACGAATAGTTGTGTTGAGATTGGAAGATATATCATCTCTGAATACCTTGTGTGGTATCATCTCTGAGTACCTTGTGTGGTATCATTTCAAATGTCTGTGTGATAACATATCAAAATCCTGTGTGGTAACATATCAAAATCCTGTGTGGTAACATATCAAAATCCTGTGTGGTAACATATCAAAATCCTGTGTGGTAACATATCAAAATCCTGTGTGATAACATATCAAAATCCTGTGTGGTAACATATCAAAATTCTGTGTGAGAACATATCTATTGCCAGTGTGGCAATGTATCATAGAACTGTGAGAACAATTCTGTGTGAGAACATATCTATTGCCAGTGTGGCAATGTATCATAGAACTGTGAGAACATTTCTGTGTGAGAACGATTCTGTGTGAGAACGATTCTGTGTGAGAACATAACAGGGTCCTGTATAATAATCTATCAAAAACATGTGTAATAACATATCTATATTACAATGCTATGAGCTGTGTAATATTTTGACATGTTTTTGAATTAACAGGACTAAGTATAACTACGAACAATTGTGTGATCTGTGTGTAGTGCAAACATGTCTGGACTAAATTCATGTAATTATACTATATTCTTTATAATCACATTTCAACATAAATTTTTTTTCAGTGTAACTGAATATGATTGTATTTATGTGATAGAACGGGTTATATCTTTAATGTTCTTGAACTGACCTAAGTTTTGTCTGCTTGTGAGCAGAATAATGGCTCCTAAACGAGGTCGACCAGCTAAGAGAGCTACTCAGAACATTACAAACCCTGAACCGAATCAAATTCCACCTTTGAATGTTGACTCAAATCCGGATCCGCGTGTTAATCCGGAAGCGAACGTGATCCCACCTGGGAACTTGGAAACGAATACTACTCCACCAGTGAACCCTGGAGCAGGCATTGTTCCACCTGCTGGTACAAGCGGATCTGAAACAAATGAGGCTATGATAGCTCGTATTGTGCGTGAACAACTATCTGCTTGTGGTGTTCTGACACAACACCAACCACATATCACTGTAGGTTCTGGTGGGGAACACGATCATGTTGAACATAATGCTACTGGTGGTCACGTTGAAACTCATACCACTACCGGTACAACTACTATTGTTCCTGATCCACCCCGACAGGGATGTACTTACAAGTACTTTGCTTCTTGCAACCCTCCTACTTTCACGGGTAAAGAAGGAGCGGCTGGACTTTTGAGGTGGATTGATGAAATGGAAATCAAACTCAAGATCAGCCAATGTTTGGCGAAGCATAAGGTGTCTTATGCTGCTTGTTCTCTGAAGGAATCAGCTCTAACCTGGTGGAATACCCAGGTTAAAACTTTGGGTTCAGCTACAGTTGATTCGATGGGCTGGAACGATTTCAAAACTCTGATTATGTCAGAATACTGCCCAATCACAGAAATTCAGAAACTCCAAGAGGAATTCTGGAATCATTCTATGGTCGGTGCTGATTGTCTAGCTTATACCGATCGTTTTCATGAACTTACTTGTCTACTTCCCAATATGTTTCCTACAGAAGCAGCCTTAATTGAGAAGTATATCAAAGGTTTGGTTCCCCAGATTCGGGGAATGGTGACTGCAGCTGAACCTACCACTCTTAAACGTACAATCCTGTTAACCACTAAGCTTACCGATGAGGCGGTAAGGAGTGGTACTTTGGTCACAAAAACTCAGATGACAGAGGGCCATAGTAATGTCGGTACCTCGAATGATTCAAAAGGTATCAAACGAAAGTGGTTTGGCAAGAACAAAGCTCTGGCTGAGATTAGCCAGAGCAAACCAAATGCGAAAAATTATGTTGCGGTAGTTCCTGAAAAGAAAACTTATACTGGGAAAGCACCAAAGTGTAACAAGTGTTCCTTTCATCACACAGGACCATGTCCTGTTTGTGCGAACTGCAACCGAGTAGGACACTACACCAGATACTGTAACATGCCTGCTTGTCAGCCAAACCAAGCACCACAACAAACCACTCAAACGAATCAGTCGTGCTTCAAGTGTGGAAGTCCCGACCATTTCAAGAGAAACTGTCCGAACAATAACAACACCAATCCGGGAAATGAAGCTAGGGGAAGAGCCTTTCAGATTGGTGCAACCGAGGCAAGGCATGATGCGAACAATGTCACTGGTACATTTCTTCTTAATAATCTTTACGCATCATTTCTATTTGATACAGGGGCAGATAAGAGTTTTATCTCTCCTAAATTTGCATCAGTACTCTCATTGCCTGCGATAGATCTAGAAACTCCCTATGTCATTGAACTTGCTAATGGCAAGTTAATCAAAACTAACAGTGTCATTCAAGGGTGTTTCTTGAATTTGAATGATCATCTTTTCTATATCAATTTACTTCCTATTAAGCTTGGGAGCTTTGATGTTGTGGTCGGTATAGACTGGCTTTCTGATAACCAAGCGGAAGTTATATGTCAAAACAAGATGATCTGTATTCCATTACCTAACGGTAATACACTGGTAGTTCAAGGAGAACGAGCTGGTAGAAAACTTGGTCTCATATCTTGTATGCAAGCTCAGAAATTCTTAAGGAAAGGCTGTTATGCTTTCCTGGCACATGTGACTGAGCACAGTTCTTCACCCAAACAAATCACAGATATCCCAGTAGTCAAAGATTTTCCTGAAGTCTTTCCTGAGGACATATCAGGATTACCCCCAGTGAGACAAGTTGAATTTCGAATCGACTTGATTCCAGGTGCAGCACCTGTTGCTAAAGCCCCGTATCGGCTTGCACCATCCGAAATGCAAGAACTTTCAGGTCAATTGCAAGAACTGTTAGACAAAGGTTTTATCAGACCTAGTTTCTCACCCTGGGGAGCACCTATTCTTTTTGTGAAAAAGAAGGATGGTTCATTCAGAATGTGTATTGACTACAGGGAACTCAATAAACTGACAATCAAGAACCGTTATCCACTACCTCGTATCGATGATCTGTTTGATCAACTACAAGGTGTTACTTATTTTTCAAAAATCGATTTAAGATCTGGATATCATCAGTTACGTATTCATGATGATGACATTCCTAAAACTGCTTTCAGAACTCGATACGGACATTACGAATTTTTAGTAATGCCATTTGGTTTAACCAATGCACCAGCAGTTTTCATGGATCTGATGAATCGAGTATGTAGACCTTATCTGGATAAATTTGTGATTGTGTTTATTGATGATATTCTCATTTATTCTCGAAATCAACAAGAACATGCTCAACACTTGAAACTAATTCTAGAACTTTTGGCACATGAACAATTATATGCCAAGTTCTCCAAGTGTGAGTTCTGGTTACGAGAAGTTCAATTTCTGGGTCATGTAGTAAATCAAAACGGTATTCAAGTGGATCCCAGTAAGATTCAGGCAGTGAAACAATGGGAGACACCACGAACCCCGACTGAAATACGCCAATTTTTGGGGTTGGCAGGTTATTATCGCCGGTTTATCAAGAACTTTTCAAAGATAGCCTTGCCACTGACTACATTGACACAGAAAAATCAACCGTTTATATGGAGTTCTCAACAGGAGGAGGCGTTCCAACTGTTGAAACATAAACTCTGCAACGCACCTATCTTGGCACTACCTGAAGGTACTGATAACTTCACAGTGTATTGTGATGCTTCACGTCAAGGTCTTGGGTGTGTTCTAATGCAGAAGGATAAGGTAATTGCTTATGCTTCTCGACAACTGAAAGTACATGAGAAAAACTATACCACACATGATCTAGAACTTGGTGCAGTAGTGTTTGCACTCAAGATTTGGAGACATTATCTATACGGAACTAAGTGTATTATATACACTGATCACAAAAGCCTCCAACACATTCTAGATCAGAAAATGTTGAACATGCGACAGAGGCGATGGGTTGAACTGTTGAACGATTACGACTGTGAGATTCGTTATCACCCAGGCAAAGCAAATGTTGTAGCTGATGCTTTGAGTCGCAAGGAACGAGTAAAACCGTTACGTGTAAAAGCGTTAGGTATGACTATTCAAACCAGTCTAATTCCTCAAATCAAAGACGCTCAGCAACAAACTTTACAAGCAACGAACTATTCTGCTGAGGGACTGAGGGGATTAGACAAGAAACTCGATACTAAAGACGATGGGCTGTTGTATTTCAAAGACCGAATGTGGGTTCCTCTATTCGGTAACTCTCGAACAATTATCTTGGATGAGGCGCACAAATCCAGGTATTCAATTCATCTAGGTGCTGATAAAATGTATAAAGATCTCAAAGACTTTTACTGGTGGCCTGGAATGAAGAAACACATAGCTGAATACGTGGATCGATGTTTAACATGTCTCAAAATTAAGGCTGAACATCAACGACCTTCTGGGTTATTACAACAACCTGAGATTCCCATGTGGAAATGGGATCAGATCTCTATGGATTTCATTACTAAATTACCCAGAACATCACGTAATCATGACTCTATATGGGTTATCGTTGATCGCCTTACGAAATCTGCGCATTTCTTACCCATCCGAGAAGATTATTCTATGGATCGACTCGCTAAACTCTATGTTAATGAGATTGTATCTCGACATGGAGTACCGATCTCTATCATTTCTGACAGAGATAGTCGATTTATGTCACGATTTTGGCAAACTCTTCAGAATGCTCTGGGCACACAAATCAATATGAGCACAGCTTATCATCCACAAACTGACGGGCAGACTGAACGAACAAATCAAACTCTTGAAGACATGTTCAGAAGCTGTGTGATTGATTTCGGAGGTAGCTGGGATATTCATCTTCCACTTGTTGAATTTTCATACAATAACAGCTACCATACCAGTATTCAATGCGCTCCTTTCGAAGCACTTTATGGATGCAAATGTAGATCACCTATCTGTTGGTCAGAAGTAGGTGAAAATCAAATCATTGGCCCAGAATTCATTCAGGAAACAACCGATAAGATCGCATTGATTCAAGAACGAATTAAAGCTGCTCGCGATCGACAAAAGAGTTATGCTGACAATCGTCGTAGACCGTTGGAATTTCAAATCGGTGATCTAGTAATGTTGAAAGTGTCACCTTGGAAGGGTATATTCAGATTTGGGAAGAGAGGTAAACTTTCACCAAGATTTGTAGGACCATTTAAAATTCTTGAACGAATTGGACCAGTAGCCTACAGACTTGAGTTACCTCTTGAACTCAGTAATATTCATGATGTCTTTCATGTATCCAATCTGAAGAAGTGCTTAACTGATGAATCATTGATTGTACCTCTGAAAGAAATCCAAATTGATGAGAAACTTCAATTCAGGGAAGAACCAGTTGAAGTAATGGATCGAGAGGTGAAGGTACTGAAACGCAGTCGCATACCTATTGTCAAAATTCGGTGGAATTCACAGCGTGGACCCGAATATACGTGGGAACGTGAAGATCAGATGGAACAGAAATACCCACATTTATTTGCATGATCAATTGTTATCCCGTAAGTCTTTCACTAAATTTCGGGACGAAATTCCTCTAACAGGAGGAGACTGTGACAGTTGCGTACGAAGAATTCGGCATTAATAACGTGAGCACATTTGGTCGTGCTTAAAATCCACGAGGATTTAGTAACTTTTGTTATTGGGGATTGATAGTATGTGAAAAATGATGAACGTGGGCGAAAACCGCGCGCAAAACGGAGTTCGTACGCTCCCGGAATCGCGAAACGAAGTTTAAATCAAATATTGGAAGAAAAACGGGTCAGGCGGTACGCCTGACGTGGGTGCATGGATCCAGGCGATACGCCTGGCTGGCTATGTCGGCAAGAATTGTGTTTAAACGATCAGAACGTCTGGAAAAACTCAAAAACGCATTTTCTCGACTCAGTTCGACCTCCAGACGCCATTTCTTCATTCTAACACCATCATACTTCATTTCAAAGCCATTTGAAGCCATAAATCGCACCACAGATCGTATTTTCAAGTCCTGATCGTTGTTATACGCGCAGAAATTTGTCAGAACAGGTAACGGTTCGTTTTAACCTTCTAGTTTGATTTTGATTGATTAGATCTTGATTTTGAACGTAATGAGATAGTTAGGGTTGTTGATTATTGCCTAGATGATGGCTAGGATTGATTATAAACGAAGAACACGAAGTTCTAACGGTTAAATCCTTGTTTTGATCCGTTGTGATGCCCGGTTTGCATGAAATCATACCTATGATCGTAATGGTTTAAACCATTTGATTATGACAATGTAGGTGATTAGTTTGATTAATCTTTGAAATACAAAGGTTAAATTCAAGTGTTTCAAACTAATCATAATCATTAACATACTCATTGGAATGATTATCTGATGTTTGTGATAACAGTCAGATTAGTATGTTAAATCTGGTTATTTCACCTATTCTAATGCTACATTGTGATATTTCATGATATTTGGGTAATCAATAATAAGGATTAATCACTCCTAAGCCATTAAATCATCTAGAAACTGTTTTAGCATTATAATCAACAACATTAACTATTTGGTTAATCTGAGATTATTCTGATTAAACTAGAGTGTCATCAACTTTGTGTTAGGAATCTAATGCAATGTAGGTTCCTACATTATCATACATTGTATGATATAACCTTAAATTAATTAATTATATAATTAATATCGAGTTGATGATTTACTAAACAATGTCTTTGACATTGAACGTTCAGAAGGATCTAATCAGTAAACTAGAACATAAATAACTTATTAAAGATAACTAAATGCAGAATCATCTCTGTACTATCAGTTTGGTGATACACTGCTACCCTATTATTATCAGGTGAGTTTCGTACAACCCCTTTTATTTTTAATCTTTTGTAAACATCGGGGAACATTGTGGAACTTTTAATGAACATATGATATGTATCACTGATATCTGTGTGATTTCATGTGATTGTTGTGACTTTTGTGGGATTTCATGGGATTTTGGCCTGTAGACAGAACTCTATCATAGAACTCAAAAGTCCTCATTCCTTGAACTGTATCTAGTAAATCCATGTGTGGCCGAACGAGGAACAATGATAGTACTATCGGCTGACAACTCATTCACTGGGAGGTTTGTTTCTCCCCTGGTGTGAATGTTTACTGCTGTTTTCAAAACACCTTCTTAATGTTAGTGATAGACATTAAGATAATGAGGCATTAAGATATTACCAGTGGGTAGTGTCTTCAAAATCGTAGAGTCTCGTCTGAAAGGAAGTAGATACAGGTCCCATGGTTGTCTTGAACTGTATATCTATTGAACAATTGCATATCATATCATACTATTGAACTTGAACTTTACGAACTCACCAGCTTTGTGCTGACCTTTCGAAACTCAAAACTTTTGCAGGTAGACAGTGACTCTTGAGGTGAGGCAGCACGCTTAAACACTTGTAATTAGATAACTTGGTATATGTAATAAGTTGTTCATAAACTAAAAGTTTGGTTGTGATAACGAAAACCCTTGTAATATATTTCTTTTAAGTTAATCTGTGTGCTGTGATATTGGTTCAAGTAAGTCACCCCTCACCTCGGAGATATCACCACTATGCTTCCGCAACCGATTCAGTGACGTCAGACCAGACACGAGGTGACGAGGGGTGGGGGTGTGACATTTAATCCTTGAATCTTGTATTCTTAATTATCCATAGTCGGTTAGACTCGTGGGAACGACTCTGAATTAAGACTATTCTAGATTTGGTCTCAAGTAGTTGACTACCAAATTCACAGACATCATTATGAATGATGTTGGATGTAACTCGCTTCAAATCATCTCCATGGATCTTAGTCATGAGATGTTTTTGAAATTGGTAAACTCATCTTGTATCCTCTGACCTGAGATGTATACTAGAACTTCCGTTTACTAAGGGACATTCTTTGATCATTGTCAACTACTGTCGCGTAACTGCCAGTCATAAAGGCTTTGATTGGGAATGATTCTGATGTTCAGTGGGAGTTGTATATAATCAAGATTGGGATTCTGTACTCTTACATATTTCATGTAACGGTTAGACATTGTGGCGCCCTCGTTGATTCAAACTGGTGAAGTGTAAGGCCTTACCCAAACTGACTATGTGTTTGATTGGACCACTCTGAATCTAAATCGAGAACAACAATAATTGAACATCGTATGAGAATGAATTAGATCCATGTCTCATTGTTTCAATTGATGTCTTTTACAGAACGGATTGATGACTACGATTATCATAAGTCTAGTATCCTGCTATAGTAGCATGATAATTTGGTTAATGACTTTAAAGTGTCATACCTTGTTAGGAGCAATCATGTGCAGCTAAAGCACCGCTGACTGTTTACGTTAGCCTTCTATCGAAATCCGTCCAAGTGGGAGATTGTTGGATTTTATGAACGGATCCGATAAGTTAACGTAACTAACCGAGCTGTGACCCGTAAGAGTTACACCGTGGGCAACGAACATTAAATCCACTTAATTTGATTAACTGGTAATCACGAACAGTTTTATAATTTATAATTGTTATAAATTATATAAGTTTAATTATTTATTTATTTAATTAAACTATTATTATTATTATTATTATTATTATTATTATTATTATCATTTAAGATAATATCTAATAAAATCAAGTGTCATCATTAGATATCATGCAAGATCTTGTCATAATCTTTGCATGCCATCATAATATCTAATAAAATCAAGTGTCATCATTAGAAATCATGCAAGATCTTGTCACATCTTGCATGCCATCATTTGAGATGGATTTACACTCAAAAGACATATCTTGCATGTCATGATTATGTGCAAGATACACACTCCAACTCTTGATCTCATCTCCATCTATATATATGCTTGAATAATCAAGACTTTGAGGGAGAGCTTGATGGTCATTTGAAAGATTGGTGCAAGAAGAAACTAGTAGAAGATTAATCATCTTCATCCTACTTTCATACCACCACCTGCTTCCGTTAAGAACCAGGAACTTGTTCGTGTTTTGTTCTAGCATCCGTTCGTTGAACCTCGGTGTCTCAAACGGTTAACTATTAACCAAAAGGGTATAATCTTTTCTCATCGGTAGATTAGATTAATTATAATTATCTGTGTTTGCATGTTTTGTAACCTTGATCCTGATTGGGAATATTAACAGTGAAAATTTTGAAACCATAATTCCGCTGCGTTAATATTAAATATGGATTTAATATACTAATTGGTCAAACTTGTTTTTACCTAAAAGTCAAACTAGATACCACTACGATTCCCAACAATATGTTAATGGCAAGATTGACTATGTTAGACATGGGGTGCATGTTAGTTCTCAATCTATAATATCAATGCAATAATGGAAGAAATGAGTTATGCAGAAGATGAAGTTATCTTTTACCATTTCAAGGTTTCAAATGGTGAAACTTTGGTTTAAAGGCCCTTTGCAATCTTAATGATATTTTAAATTTATTAAGGTGAGAAGATGACTAGAGTAGGGAACACGGTTTTTGTAGCAAATGCAAAAGAGAAAGGTCATAACAAGAGATCTTGTACTAGGCAAACCACATAACAAAAGGATTAAAAAGATGAGAAGATGACTAGAGCAAGAAACATGAATTGTGATACTTTTTGTTATTTGAATGGTATTATTAAATTTTGGTGTGGAATTTATTGAACTCAAGAAACAAGTTGTTACGTTTTTTTGTCATATGATAGTCTTATGGTAGTATGATTTATATGATGATATTATAGAATTTTGTTATGTAATCTTAAGTATTCTGACCACAAAAGTTAATGTATACAATGCCATATTGGAGCTGCAGGTTCATGTAAAAATAATGTCATATTGGAGCTCCAGGTTCATTAATAAAACAAAGGTGCAGATCATTTTTTTGGAGCTGCATGCCATTTTTGTTATATGCATCGTTTTCTATGTTATAAAAACAAACTTACCCAGTATATTCCCACTTTTTAGTAGGGTCTGGGGAGGAGGATAGACACAAACCTTATCCTATCCCAGTTGGGATAGAGAGGCTGCTTCGAAGGAGTCCTTGGCTCAAAGTTATCGTTTAAAGTTGATCATCCCAACATTTTTAATGTTATTTTCACAAAATAAGTAAAATAATGTTAAAATTAGTGCAATTTTACTTTAGCCCCTTGAGGGCCCACACATATACATTATATGTTTGCACCGCAAATGGGACGTATTGTTTTCACTACTATATGTATTTAAAAAGACTTCAAACATGCATTGAAGCTGCCTGTCATTTATTTGGATGAAACTAAATGGAGTTTTAGATATTTTTTTTATTTAATAACATTTAGGGGTAAGAGATATTTATACCCTTAAATGGATGTAAAGTAAACTGCTAATATGGATGAAATTAATTGAATCAAGTTAAATGACAAAACTAAGCAAATCATAATGTGTAAATAGTAAAAAATTAAATTTTTAGAGTAAAATGACATATACTGTAAAACCACGCGTAGAAAAACAACAATTACCTCTAAACTTTGAATAAAGTAATGATCGTTTCATTCATTAATACTCAACCACCATCACACCCGTTATCATCATCAACATTAATACACCAACACCATCTATCTATTTATTCATTTCGTGCTACACCATCTATGCATTATTCACACAATAAAATCAGGTCTATAATCAAATTCTAGCCATAGATTTAATATCATTGAACAACCAATTCAAACTGTTCACAAACAAAAATCTTAAAAACGTGAATCTTGATAACAACATGAAGATTTCACCATGGGCGGCCCTGAGAAATAGAGTCCCTAAGACGAGCAGTGGAAAAAAGGCCCCTATACATAACTCCGGCTTATGACTTTCTCATATTTTCATCTCTTTTCCACTTTTTTTCGTTTTTGACAACCGGAAAGTTGTTTAGGATGCATAACTCATTAATTTATCTTTTTACGCACTAACGCAACAATACATTTTGTTTTTAATACATATATGTCAATAATTCAAAAATTATAAATTTGGGATGCTAATAAAACACACATACTAAATGTCTAAAACACACAAATGATTTAAAAGATTAAACAATCAATCATTTTTGATTGGAATTTAAACAGTTAAACAATTAAACAAACTAAAAGTCTAGAACACACAAATTAGGAACTAGGATAGTGGGATGCAAATTAAACAATTAAATGTTACACCTCAACTAACGGCGGAATACATTGGGGTGCGGGTGTGATTGTTCAAAAGCTCATGGTGCTATGATTAAGTTTAAGTAATTACACAATCCATTTTAAATAAAAGCAAACAACAATTCATTCAACCAAATAAAGATTCAAGTACATTTGTTCAAAATTCAATACAATAAACAAATAACATGAATTAAATTAAACTAGGTCCATCCCTTCTTTCTTGATCTTCATCTTATCCTATTACATATGTAAAATAAAGGTCAACTATTTGCATAGTTGGTGAGAAATTCTATAATTTAATATAATACTTAAAAGGATGCAAAACTATTAAACTAAATAGATTATATTTAAAGCATATGTTAATTTGCAAGTAACACAAAGCAAGAATCCAAACAAATAATCTTACAAAGTTTAAATCAAGACTAGCTAGGTCTTAACTTAAATAATGTAAATCACAATGTTTATGTATGTGTATTTTTCACCTTTTTCACACAAGACATAAGTCAATGCGAAGAACGTAGCTACATTCTTAGGCTACTAGATACTGTTTTTGTTTTAGTATGAAACGTCTTCTAACCTAAATCTCACATAGCATTTAGCACATAAGTTCACATAGCATCTAAATCATGTCTACTAAGCTTAAAAGTTTGCATCATGTATATGTTTTGACTCAAAGAATATGTTTGTGTATAAAGCATATGTAACATCCCAAAAAGTATACAAAATGTAAAAGGGAGTAAAAATTAACTCACTTGTGTTTTGTCTAAGCTTGTCCAAATGTTTGTTGTATATATGAGGAAAAGCTAGAAATCCTTTCCTAATGTTCAAAGCATATGTCTTAGACTAAAGTTCAAATGATTGTCTTAAAGTTTTAAAATGTTTGCCTAAAAGTCTATGGCTTTATGGAATTCCTAATGTTCTAAAATGTGTACTTGGAATAATGGTTTATGATTATTTAATTATCTATTATAATTAAATAACCTCCTTTGTTTAAATAAATAAATTGGAATATTTTTATTATTCCATTTATTTATTATAAAAGTCTAAGAATAATTGTTTTGAGAATATTTAACTAAAATTAAATATTCTTATTTGTGTATAATAAATAAAATGAAATGTCAAAGCATTACATATTATTTATTACTAAATTTTGTGCCCCATTAGTAATGGTTTGAATGTGTTATGAGTTATTAAATAATACTTATTGTTTTAAAAGAGAGATTTTGATAATTTATTGAATAATTTTCATGGTTTAAGTCTTATAAATTATTTTCCTAACAGTTTTGTGAAATTAAAAGTTATAGAATTTAAATTTGATCAAAAGATGTTTAGAGTTGTATTTCAAATATCTTTATAAAGTCATGATTTATAAGACTCATATTTAAAAATGTTTTTAAATTTTAAAACTTAAATTTGTGTAGGATACCTTATTAAAAGTTTTTTAAAATTTAAAGTTTCTTATAAAATATTGTATATATAAGTTTTTAAAATTTAAATTTACTTTAATTTTGGAAAAAAAATGTAAAGGTTATCTTGATTTATAAATGATTAAAAGATTTGTATAATGTTTAAAGTTAAATCTTGATTGAAAATATTTTATTATGTGACATGTATTTTTTATACATATATATTAATTATAAATAAAATAAATGTTGTTAGAATAAAATTTTCTGTTTATAAAGTATTTTCCAGAATTATTATTATTATTATTATTATTATTATTATTTTATACATAAAAAAATGAATTTAAAATAGGTTAAAATGGTTAAAACCGGTTCAAAGGTTCCGGGTGGGGTTCGAACCCCCGACCCTTAACTCGCATATGGGGCGCCCAACAAGTGGGCTAACTTATGTTTTTCCTGAACAAGTCTAATTCGATTAACACTTATTTGGTCACAGAAATTGGATCTGAAATCAAACAAGCCCTAATCCAAATCGAATTTTCAATCCGTTTGATTGAGGTTTGTGAGGGATCAAAAGCATAGGGCTTTTGATCCTTACACTCCTACGGTTCTAAAGACATGCTACTTACTTGGATTGATGCTCGTTTGATGTGGTTTCGAATCACGCACAGGTTCGGTCGATCCTAGGCTCCAATAATGATCAAATCTTGTTGTAGGTTCTTCTTTTTTAGTCCAGACAGGTTCGTGAGGATGTTATGGTTCTAAGGGTACCATTGGTTGGGTTTTTATAGAGATTTCGATGGAATTTGAGTTGCGGCCGAAGTGTGTATTTTTAGAACGAGATTTCGAGTTTAATTCGATTGATTTTCGTTTAATTGCTGATTACTAGCTGTTCACGCGTGAGATCCTTACCATAATAATCGAGTCTTAGCTGTCAATGTGTTGTAATTCGAACGATACAAGAATCGGTTGGATCCAGTCGATTCTTGGGCATCCGAACAGAAAACAGGTGAAGGGGGGAGAATGGTTTGGGTGTAACATCTGTGCCGGAAACGTCGCCGGATCAGTGATCTGAACAGTAAATGCACAGTAACTCAGGTACAAACTACGTGATCTATCTGTATGCTATTAACATTTCAAAGCTTGACACGAAACTATTATGCAATCGTTTTTGTAATCTGATTTAAACTTAACAGTTAAACAGTCAGAAACATGTTAGACAATGCAGAACTCACACACGGATGCTTGTTAATGTGCTATTAAGTATAAACGTATACGAGGTTAAACAGAACGAAACCATAACGGTTATTGTTACGGAATGCTAAACGACGAATTATTCGTAGAGGTGACGATCTGTACGAGTAAATCTGAAAGCTTAACGTTCTGAAATGATGACTGGAAAGTAGAAAACAAAAGTTGGAAAGCCAAACCATCGTCGTGTTCGTTCGAATGACGATTCGAACGAATACGCGCAATGGCGACGGGTTCTGACGAAACGAAAACGGAAAACGATACGAACGATCATAAGATTTAGAAAATAAAATATTTTAATGTTTTACAATTTTGAAACTCATCAAAGATAAATAAAGAAACTACTTGTATTTGAAACATGTAAATTACGCGTTACGTTCCGGAAACGCAACGAATACGCGAGACGAGCAACGAAAACGAACCCGAACTCACCCGGGGTATAAATACCCTAAATGAGTTCAACCTATTCATTTCTTCCACTCCCTTTCTCTCTCTACATTCAAATTTCCGGAACTTTCTCTCTCTAGAAAGTTTGATCTTCAATCATCAATATCTCATCCATTTCTTGATGAAATCGAGCCATTCTTGATCCGAAACAAAGATCTTGATCCCCTCTACACGAAAGTACAAAGGATCTGTGTTTTTGTCCAGCAAATCCGAGGTAAACAACCCATTTTTGTTGCGATTTAAGGGTTTTGAAAACCCTATTTTGAATCTCACATAGAACCGGCTAAATGCCCTTCTAACCTTAGGAAACCCTTCACGCACACCCTAGAACAAAGTAGAGATACGTTAGCTACCATGGCTATGAACAAATCATGAAGTGGGGGATGTTGTAACCATAAGGCCGCATGGGCCGAATGGTGCTCATCAGGTAGGCCGAATGGCCATGCTTCCACTATTTGGCCGAATGACCCAACCCCTCCTTCGGTGTAGACCCCATTCGCAAGAACCCACACATTTGGCCATCAGGTCATTCGATCAACCACATTCGACTACCATGTCATTCGCCAATTCTATTCGGCCGAAGGATCCTTCATTCGATCGGGGGAACTATTCGGTCCACATCATTCGGACTCCCTCTATTCGGCCAGACTTTGGTTCGGTGAGAATCACTTCGGTTAAGGGTTAATGAACAGGGAAGATGAAGGATGATAGGTGGTGCATGGGTGGTTTATGTGAGCCTCATGCGGGTGTGCATGGGAACCATTAGGGATACTTAACAAGAAGCCATCCTATGCCTATCAAACAAAAATGATACACTTGTAATCTTTCATATTAAGGCATGAGACATCAATGGGTTTCTAATAAGATGTTAAACATATAATTGTCCATCACATGGAAGTGGGGATAAACAAGGAATTATGCAATAACACTAAAGATGTTAATTACTACAAACACAAAACACAAAATGCAAGGGATCAATGAAACTAACTAAGTGTTAGTGTTAGTTTTAACACCTAATACTTAGTAGTTGCTAGACTATATGCAATTAGATTGAATTAACTTAAGTCTAATAAACTAGACTATGATACTCTTAAAATACAAGATGGTTTTAGAAAATAAAACCAATGATAAACTCTCTTTGATAAAATAAATAATTTATAACTCACGATTTAATTAAAATAAATTACTTTACAACTATTCAATTAAAGTCTTATGGGATAATGGGTTCTTAATGATGGGTAATGCCTTAGACTAATTAGATGAAGTTCTAGAACCCACATTAGTAGCATAGGACACTTAGTTGCACACTGAGATCAAAACCCCACTCTGCGTCTATTATAACGACTTATCGTATTCGAATCTCTTAAAACAACTCAGGTGATTGAAGATACTTAAGCTACAACGATAGAGCGCGCATTTTCTGTGGTAGATTATACTTAGCAACACAGGTGAGTTCATTGTCCCTTTTCAAACTATTTTGAGTTTTACTTCGGGACTGAGAAGCATGTTAAACCTTTTTAAACAAATGTTTAACTGTTGCAACTATGCTTTTATACTTATTCAAAATTTCAAACGCTAAATGCTAATGCTATGGATTTATGCTAGATGCTAATGCTATGGGTTAATGCTAAACGTTAATGCTACGGAATTATGCTAGATGCTAATGCTACAGATTTATACTAAATGCTAATGCTATGGGTTAATGCTAAATGTTAATGCTATGGGTTAATGCTAAATGATAATGCTACGGGTTAATGCTACACATTAATGCTACAGGTTTAATGCTAGATGCTAATGTAAATGCTAAATGCTGATACGATATGCTAATGCTAACGCTAAATGCTAATGATTCTATGCTAATGCTAATGCTATGTACATACATACTAAATGCTTGAAATGCACAGAATGCTTTAAACTTTGTATGCTTTATATGCTTGCCATGCTAAAACAACGGTTTGGCCTCTCAGTGCTTGCCTTACCGGTTGTGAAGCTGGTACTTGTGCACAAGATACGTAAACGCTATGCTATATGAATGCTATAAACTTGTATGCTAAAGCTATCGGCTATGGTAGAACATACTATTTTGGTCTCTCAGTGCTTGCCATAGGGTGTTCTCCATAGTCGAGACTTGAAGGAACAGACCGTCGGTCTCTCAGTGCTTGCCATAGGTTGACCTTCATAGTCCGGACCATAGGAACAGACTGTTGGTCTCTCAGTGCTTTCCATACAGTGATTCCTCATTGTCCACTCATGGTTGTGATATGTGACTAGGATGATTCTGGATTTCTCTAGTTGACTTTGTGTCATCTTAGAAATTCTTTATCATAACAACGATGTTGCTAATCATAATCTGATCCGATATGGATTGATACGGGATTCCTTAGGGTGTTCAGTTGTCCATAAATGTAACTCACAAAGCTAGACTTGCAGATGCTATTGTATGCGTGTTGAAACTTACAAACAAAATGCTAAAGCTATGATGAGAATGGGATTGGATGGTAGGTAAAATGCTTAATTATTATTAACAGCAGTGTCATATGCGAATTAGTATGTGGTGGGATGGCGTCTGGGCGGGTCGTAGGCTCGACTCAGGGGTATGCCCGACTCAGAGGTATGCCCTATATATAAGCATACCGATTTGGATATTACATGTGATGTTAATGAGGTTAAGGTTTTACCGAAAGAGGTTTGCTAAAGCTATTTTAAACTTATAAACTACATGAACTCACCAACCGTTGTGTTGACTTTGTTTTTCTTACATGCTTTCTCAGGTGATGAACAGGCGTAAGCTAAGGCTTTTGGATTGCATGCTAGGCGGCCTAGATAGAGGACCTAGTTGATTTTGGAAGCACATATTTTGTTATTCATACGAATCACTTTTGAATGTCTTGTACATAATACAAGATAGAAAAACATTTGATTCTTTTGTTAGGTTTACTTAGTTAAATTACTGAACATTGACATTGTAATTTAACCTTGTAATCCTAGTTAATGCTTGATTGTGCTTTAATTATTCTTAACATTGATGCTATGTAAACAATCTGATCTTCATGATTATCACACACGATATCGCGCCCAGCGGGGAACACGATCCGTCCCGCTGGCTCGGGCACAACATTGGGTTATTTACAATTTGGCCCTTCCATTTTCAGCCTTTCTCATTTTGTTTCTATTTGTTTGTAAAGCTGAAAATTTAGTTTTAAGATTTGCAAAGTTGATCCCTTTAAGTTTTGCTTCTTAATGTTTTAATTTTATGAAACTTTTTATAAATAATTGTTAATAAAAATATTATTTCAAGTTTAATAACTTTTATTTATTTATTATTATACATTTATTACTTAATGCTTAAATGTTTAAAAGTTTAGAAATTTGTGGTTTATAATAAGTTGTTTTAAATTTTATAAAAGTTTAGATATTTTATTACTACTTTATTTATTTATATATGTATCTTGTTAATCATAAGAATTATTAATGTTAATAAATTGAAAATTGTTTGATATGTGTTTTAGTATATATTTCATGTATATATATATATATGTAACAGTTTTTATAATTGCCACATAACTTTGTGTTTATAAATTACATAAAAATAAACAAATACCTCATACTTTGCTTTATTATAATT
Source organism: Mikania micrantha (assembly GCA_009363875.1). Lineage (NCBI taxonomy): Eukaryota > Viridiplantae > Streptophyta > Magnoliopsida > Asterales > Asteraceae > Mikania > Mikania micrantha. The sequence continues at coordinate 52,326,800 of CM018698.1, read as the reverse complement.
TAGTCACGATTACATTTATTAAATTTTCGAAACAAACCCTAGGGATTACAGTCTCCCCTACTTTAGGGAATTTCGTCCCGAAATGAATAAGAACTTGAAGAAAACAACTGAGGGTACTTGGTCTTCATTTGATCTTCACGCTCCCAAGTAAGTTCTGAGCCTCGTTTAGAATCCCATTTGACCAAGACAATAGGAATACGCTTGTTTTTGAGTTTCTTGACTTCCCGATCTATGATCTTCACCGGTTTCTCGATAAAGTGCATTGACTCGTCTATGCGAACTTCATCAAGAGGAATGTGGAGATTTTCATCAGCCAAGCATCTTTTTAAGTTTGAGACATGAAACGTTGGATGCACGTTTGAGAGTTCTTGAGGCAGTTCAAGTCGATAGGCCACTTTACCAATCCTTTCCAAGACTTTGAAAGAACCCACGTACCGAGGAGCTAATTTGCCTTTCTTGCCAAATCAAACAATTCCTTTCCAAGGAGACACCTTCAAAATATATATACTCTTTTGCCACATAACTTTATATATATTTATGTAACAGTTTTTATAATTGCCACATAACTTTGTGTTTATAAATTACATAAAAATAAACAAATACCTCATACTTTGCTTTATTATAATTTAGTCACGATTACATTTATTAAATTTTCGATACAAACCCTAGGGATTACATTAAATATCTAGTGATTTAAATCATTTAATCCATTCAACACATGTAGTTAGGGCTATAAACGAACCAAACGAACACGAATGTGTTATTGTTTGTGTTCGTTCGTTTAAATTTCAACTTGTTCACAAACGCTAACCTAACGAAAATTTTTGTTCATGTTTGTTTATTAAGTAATTTGTTCACGAATGGTTCATGAACACTAACAAACACATATTATTTAAATTTTTAAAAATCAGCATTCTTAATCTCAAGTATTGGAGATAATCATTTATAAATATATAAATTAAAATATTATAATATTAAACTAAAAATAACTTAAATATTATGGTATTAAATTAAAAATTAAAATATTCAACACATTTAACGAATAGATATAATAAATGAACCTAACTGAACAAAACGAACGTAAATGAACATGTTACCGAACTTTCACGAACACAAATGAATGAACACGATCTCTGTTCACGACCTCTGTTCATGTTCGTTCATTTAACTAAACGAACAAAATTTCTTGTTCGTGTTCGTTTTTTTTTAAACGAACGAACATAAATGAACTTTCTGCCAAACAACTCACAAATTGTTCGCTGAACGTTCGGTTCGTTTACAGCCCTACATGTAGTCAGATTTTGAGAAATGAGAATTAAAATTTAGATATGAAACTTGGGAAATGAGATTGATATTGACAATTTAAAATGTACTAACCTGTTGGAGAATGGAAGTGAAGAATATTAGAAGAACCGGAGAACTGATATCGATGCGTGAAAGTCTGCTCAGTGGCTCAGGCTATCGGTTGCGGCTTGCGGCTACTCGGTGCCTCGGTCATCCTCTATGGCTCACTTGCTCGGTCCATGCCTGCGTGCAAGGTTGTTGGGCCCCTCAGTGCTCCGTGCTCACTGGCTCAGTGCTCAGCCTCTATTGTCCAAACCCTAATTTTTGATTTCTTGAAATTCATTTATGAGAGAGACGAGAGTGAAGGACTGTGGAGTAAAAGGGAAAAAAAGGTGGAGCAAATTTTTTTTAACAAAATGGGTTTAAATATGGGCTTCAAAGTAGGTCTTTACAAATTTATTTTTTTTGTTTATTTACTCATATATTTTGTTATATATATATATATATATATATATATATATATATATATATATATATATATATAGGAGAATGTTCTCATAAAAAGTTTTTTTTTTGTCTAAAAAGGCTAAGAAAGATTTTTAAAAATTTGAAAACCGACCCAAATAAATTCCGATTGAATTCATTTTTACATCATTGGAACCGGATTGTAATTCCCTAAACCCTAAACCTTAAATCATAAACAATAAACTCTGATAATAAAACCAAAATTATAAAACAAACCAAAATTATAAAACAAACCCTAAATCTAAAGGTAAAACTTAAAAGCTAAAAAAACATGCCTTAAAACCTAAACATTAAAACTAGTTGTTAAAGCTAAAGCCAAAAAGAAAATATTGTATGGTTCGATAAGACGGTTCCAATGCTATCGAAATGAGTTCAATCGGAGTTCGTTTGGGTCGGTTTTAGAGATTTCAAAAATCCTTTTTAGCCTTCTTAGGCAAAATAGACTTTTTATTTAATTCTTATCCTATATATATATAGGGAAGGGATCATATAATAACCCTCATTAATTGAGGTAACCCATTAACCCTGGCAAAAAACGCTCAAATAGCAAAAATTTTTTTCATGGTTTTTTTTATGCAAAAATAGGGGGGCTCCTTTTTTAAGCGTTCGCTAATTCACAAGCGTTAAAAAGTTAAACGAAATGTAAGTTTGCGTTACACTGCGACACTTAAATAAATGTTCGCAGTGTAACGCAAACTTACATTTCGTTTAATTTTTTAACGCTTGTGAATTAACGAACGCTTAAAAAAGGAGCCCCCCTATTTTTGCATAAAAAAAACCATGAAATTTTTTTTTTTTTGCAATTTGAGCGTTTTTTGCCAGGGTTAATGGGTTACCTCAATTAATGAGGGTTATTATTCACTCCTTACCCTATATATATATATATATATATATATATATATTAATAAAATGAAAACCCCATTTTAGTGAAAAAAACCGTGAAAACAAGGCAAAAATATGTATAAAAAACATTTTAAAATTTTTTTTTTACAGGTTTGTACTATTGGGCACATTTTTATAAAAAAAATCAAAAAAGCGCCGACCAGATATTTTAAAAAAATATTTTATAAACCCATGTAAAACATACGTAACGTTGTGTCAGATCTAACGAACTTTTTTTACGTTTTGTTATGTATGTTTTACATGATTTTATAAAATATATTTTTTAAAAATATCTGGTCGTCGCTTTTGATTTTTTTTTTATAAAAATGTGCCCAATAGTGTTATAAACCTGTAAAAAAAATTCAAAAAAAAAACATTTTTACATGATTTTTGCCTTCTTTTCACGGTTTTCTCATGATAAAAGAGATTTTCAAATTATTTTTAACATATATATATATATATATATTAAAAGTTTTAAAATTTATGTGCCCCCTAGAATAATGAGTCCCGGACGGAGGTTGGGTTTGCCCCTCCTTCGGGCCGCCCCTGAAACAAATGACCAAAACTCCTAGACCTTTACCATATTTCTTGATTCACCCTTCAAATTTTTTGTGAAAGGCAATTTAAACCACTGACAGGTCATATACCACTCGATCATATCCACATCTAATAGGAGAAAACCCATCATAAGTGAGAGAAAAACCCCTATTCTAGCATGAAACCGCTATTTTTTTTATGTTAGAACTTAAACTTATGACCTCCCTAATATTAAAACCATTTGACACACTCCCTCAACCATTTAAGCTGAGGATGATTCATGCTTATTCTTCGCAAAGGATGTTTCATGCAATGGTAGCATATGGTGGTCTGATTTAGGTGGTAGTTAACGACCAATGAGATGTTGCTAGCGATGATGATTGTGTTGTTGGCAGTGATAAAGAGAGAAAGGGAGATGTAGAAGTGAAATGAAAATAGAGAGGGACATTATTATATTATATTAGTAATAATAATTAATTCTACTATTTCAACAAAAGTATAAGAGATATTGAACACCTACTTAATAAAAAATAATAATATTAGATACCATTCATTTAATATATATATATTTTTTGAAGTTATAAACTACAAATGGAATGTAATGATACCATACTAGGATGATCATTCATATGATCAATTCAAAATTTAACAACAATTACAAGTAAAAGATTTTTTAAAAACAGTTATGACTTATGAGGATCAAAATTATTTTTTACATTTTAAAATTTGATGAATAAAAATGTCGACCCTAAAGTAAAGGTGAAACAGTTAAGAAACAAAATAAATAAATACGAAACTTCAAAAACTTTAGGGATGAACATGTAACATTTTATATAAGTTTTTAAACTTAAGAAACTAAAAGTGTAACATTTAAAAGTTGAGAAGAGCAATCGTCATAGAAAATTCCACTACACATAAAATTGAATGTAAGAAATTCTTTTTAAGTTAAATAACTAAATAGGTAATTTAAAACTTTAGAAACAATTTATTTTTTTAAAATTATGTGTAAAAGTGTAAATATCAAAAGTAAATGTGGAATAATTAAGAAACAAAAAATATATACAAAACTAATTTCAAAAGTTGAGATGAATAATCTAACGGTGAAAAGCTCCACTAATGTTGCTTTTAAAGTAGTATACTTGCTATTTTTTTGGTCTCTTTGAATACTTGAGATTTAGCCTCTTTATTTTTTTTTTGGAAAATTACCAATTTTGATTGAATTTAAGTTCTCACACACTATTATCAAAAGTCTTCCATAGTAGAGGTCAGAGGTTCGAATCCATCAGCTTATCATTTATCTCAGGTTTGATTTCGATGGAGGCGAATGTTTACTCATTCCACAGGGTTTTTACATATCAGATATCGCTGTGGATTCTCACGGAGGTCAAGTAATCGACCTTGCTTACACATTGCAAAAGTTAGAGATATATACATAAGAAAAAACGGTCGTTAAAAAAATTAGTTAGAAATCCACGTCATTGTACATTTGAGAATACTTTGACCAGTTACTTTCTGATAAAGACTTGGTAAATGTAATGATTTAAGGTGTACATTTTATTATTTTGATTAGTTTAGTTGTTCAAGTAAATATTTTGATTTCATTAAATACTTAGTAATTATTTTAACTTAACACCAAAAAAAAGGTTTGAAGTGGTATGTACTCTTCCATGTCGGCGTCGAGCACTAAATTTCTTTTATTTTCAATATGTACATTTTAATATTATTTTATTAAAATTATTAAACTTTGTATAAATTAAGAAACATCTCAAGTTTTAGTAATTATCCATTATTGTAATTTTATATACTTAATAAACTGTGATTTGAAGACACTATATATAACTATTTAAGTTAAACTTAAACGTAACCAAGTTTTACAACAATTATTGGACAAAGTTAATTTTAATAAGTAAAAATTAGCTGATAATAATTTTTATTAATAGTTTAATTAATAATAATCTCAACTTTCATTTTTAATACAAAAGACAATCGTAGGAGCATAATTATCAAAGGATTATACTCGATTTTTCTAGCTATGATTCATAAATATACATGCAAAATCTAATTTGTATAAATGTTAAACATAAATAAAAATTATTACTCCATTAAAAACCATTGGAGAAATAGTGATGGGTTCCTACACCGAGGCTTTGACCCGTTCCCTCATCCGGTTTTTACCCGTGTTTCTTCTAGACAAGAAGACGTCGACAGTCAAGCAACGTAGATTGAATCTTCAGCCAGAAGGCGATGAAGTTAGGGTTTTCAAAATAAAAGTCTAGTTGAGTCTCTAAAATTGGATTTCGGCCAACAGATGATGCTGAATAGTGAATAGTGAATAGTGAATGTGTAATATTACTTAAGTTTCAAAAATCATTATCCGGTTAGCATCTATTTTGGGATTTTTTGAATGTTAGAATCTATGCTTCTTTCAGATTCAGACCATTTGTTTGGTACAAAAAACCACATTTGAATGGGGTAGAACCTCTGAATGGAGGTCTGGATGGTTCAGACATGAGATGAAGCATGAATGGTTCAGACGTGAGAGGCAAAGGCTGGGTATCAGCACTTATGACATTTATGGCGTGCACTTCAGATGGCAATTCAAAAAGGGTGTGGTGGACGTGACAAGGCAAAGGTCGACTTGGGTTATGTTTAATCTCTAATAGGTAGTTGGATTAAGCTAAAAGATATAAATTAAATAAATTAAAAAACGGGTCAAGACCGATTCAAAATGCATTTTATAGCATAAAAGCTTCTAATCAGTTTATTAAAAAGGACAACTCGCCAAAATAATTAGATAAATAAGATGCCAAAGTTTCTAATGTAGGAACTTAGCATTTTCTATATTCTAAACAAGGCTGGAGGTTTCACTTTGAACATTGAGGAGGTGACAAAAGTTGTTTCTAATTAGCAATTTAAGGAAACTATCTTTTTTTTTTCTTGTTAAATGTCGTAGATGAATACATATTATCTGGTTTTCACCTATGTGGCCAGTGGTGCATCTTAGTGAAGACCGGGGGGGGGGGGGGGGGGGCGGGGGGGCACCGCCCCTGTTTTTTCGTGCAGTAGTGTATATTTTCCGATACGGAGTGTAAAATTTTTTAAAAACCTTTATTTCGCCCCTTTGAAAAAGAAAATTATTTCGCCCCCCTCGGTCAAGCTCCGCCACTTTATGTGGCAATCCTTGTTGGCTGCCTTATAAGAGAACATGCCTATGTGATTGTTCATATCATCATTCATCTTCTCAAACCTTTATCCTCACTCATGCACAATGTAACTCATGGCAATAAGTCATAACAAAGTAATTCATTTATGTTCTATTTGTAGTGTGTTTTATCCGTTTAATTTTAGTTTAGTTTTGCAAATTTAATAGTTATGTGCCCGCCGCAACGCGCGACAGGGCCATCTAGTTAATACAAAAAAGAAAAAGGCAAAAATATTTAAGTTAAGGGGTTACACCAAGTGAGGAGCAACGTAACGTGTACTTATGTGGGATATTTGTTTCTAAATATCATTCACTCTTTACATAAGAAGCACTCTTTATAATTGTATATTGCGAGATATTTAAATAGAAAATAATTATTCTATAAAATGTAAAAAATAATAAAAGTTGACATATGGTATTATAAAAAAAACAATGATTTAAGTATAATATCTGTTGTTAACCTTTTTAAAGTTTCAACTTATTATTATTATTTTTTTAAGTTCATAACGTTTTAAAAAATTACAACATAAGTCAAATATTTTATTTGTCTTTAATGCTAGTAAAGTATTGATACATAAAAAAATGACAACTAATTTTCTAAAATTATACTAGATTTGTGAGAAGAGTATTGCATTTTAGAGTAATACTGTACATAATAAATATAAAATAAAAAATGCAATCAAACATATATCACAAAAATGTAGTCTAAGAAAATATAACACAAAAAATACAGCGCATAAAGATACATGATAACACATTAACACAACGATTTTTAAAAATATATATGTATGTGTGTGTGTCAGTGTGTGTAATACATATATCAACATTATACCTAAATTAAAGAGAAAAAAACTCTTGATCTACAGTGTGATTATTTTTAAAACATATTGTAATATAAAAAAGTCATTGATGTTTAAAAAAATTAGAGTCATGCTTAGTGTATTAGCAACCTATCTCAAATTGTTCGATTTGATTTGGTATTTATTTATAACAGGCTCAAAAATCCAAACTAAAAAACCAAACCAAAACCTAATTGTTTATAATGGTTCGGTTCAGTTCGATGCGGTTTTTATTATTAACGGTTTGGTTTTGGTTTCAATATTCAAAAACCGTTGTTCACGGTTTTGTTTATGGTTTTAGCTAAAAACCGGACCGTGAACACTCTTAGTTTGCAGTGGTGATGGTGGTTTGATTATGGTGGTGTTAAAAGGCTGCAATGGTGGTGGTATAGGTTTAGGGTTTTGAAGATGAAAGATGAAGATAGAAAGGGTGAGGGTATTTTGGATTTAGCCCTAGAATTTAACGGCCAATTGTTAAACGGGCCACAAGTGTTACATTTTTGTAAACAGATTGGATATTATCATACTCAGTATATCCTAACATTAGGAAAACTAAAGTACGGTATGGGAAAGTACGGTATGGGAAGGGTAAGATATAAACAACCTTACCTCTGCCTTACAGGAATAGAGAGATTGCATGCAATGAGACCTCCAGCTCATGATGCCTGATTAACCGACTAACCCAACGTCTTTAACGTTATTTTCACAAAAAAATAAATAAAATAACGTTAAAACTAGTGCAATTTTACTTTTGTCCCTCGAGAGCAGACACATATATACATTATATGCGCATACTGTAAACGGAGTCACATGTGTAATTTCACAAAGCTGAAGACTACCGGTGCAAAATTACTACATGGATCAAATGTGTAATTAACTCTAAAAGAAAAAAGTATCTACTATATATCCAATAATACTTTTCTTCCGCAATCCCTTCATCTTTATAGAACTTTCAAATTGAAAGATCTTGCAAAATTCAGCAACCAGAAGTTAAAATTTCCATTTCTAACATTTTTCCATATTGATCTTATTTTTTTATTAAATCAAAGACCATTTGGTGGTTTTAGTAGCCCACATTGTTAAAGTTTACACATCAGAAACAAAATTTACAATTTCTTGGAAACTTTCCCTACTTGGATTCTCAACAAAACCATATCATATCTAATTAAAGGCTTGTAAATTATAAGAAAATGCTTCTTCATTGCATGTGTTAGATCCTTTTTTCGGGTTTGTATCTACAGAGAAACACATCATACCTTGTAACCTTCATGTATGAGTCCCATTGCCAGTTTAAAAGGTCACTAGATCAGTTCTAGACTCATGGCTCTCAGTTGGGGACAACTTAATAAAGCGGTCGAATAATCCAACAATATCTCAAAAACCCATCAGGCCCGTTCCTGTGTGATCACAAAAAAATGTCAACATAAATGAAAACACACAACACGCAACTTGTATGTGCGAGAGAGCGAATTACCAGCTGTTGGCATTGGAACTGGTTTTGGTGTTTGCTTTGGCGGTCTCATTCCTTCGACTACTGGTCCATCGATGTCAATCACAACAGCATCAGAGGTCAAAAATGTCTTTGCAACTGATGCTGCATGCTCTATACAACATCTTACCACCTTTGTCGGGTCTATAATACCATCAGCCATTAGATCTTCATATTGGTTTTTAGCAGCATTATACCCGTATCTAGTATCATCGTTCAATAAAACCTAAAAATAATTAAAAAATGCAAAAATGATTAAAAAACTTGTAAATAATCCTAAAATATTAAATGTATCTGATACCATTATTCAATAATGAAAGTCATAATCTTTGTTATTTCGATAAGTTTTAGTTTATCCGTTTATCCCATATTTTGTGCTAGTTTGTTTTTAAATAATGGCTTGCATGCCAAGTTTCTTCTTTATAAATAGAGGAAAGTAGAATAGTTTTTTTAAGTTTTTCTATTCAAGTTTGTAACTCTCGTTCAATTATCAAAGATTTGCGTATTCTTGATATCAATTGTTTCCAACAATTGGTATCAGAGCGAGAAGAATCCCAGAACCTGTGCCGATTCGTGAGGTGTTCAATCACAAATCGGACGAAGCAAGGTTGGAGGGGTGAATAACCTTCGATTGACTTGCAAGAAGAACCGCTGAAGAAGATCATGGCGGAAGGTGGGATTGTCAATGCGGTCCCGATCGCTCGAGAACTAAACGCAACCTCGCTGCAGTGCCCGAAGCTATCCAAAACCAACTATAACAGTTGGACGGTTCTCATGGAGTCAATTCTGGACGCACAGGGACTATGGGAAGTAGTCACCGGGGCGGTTGTAGACGTCAAAAAGAATAAACTTGCTCGGGCAATCCTATATCAAGCACTACCGGAGAACGTGTTGATGCAAGTAGCTTCGAGTAAGAATGCAAAGGATATATGGGAGTCTCTGAAGTCACGTTACGTTGGTGCAGATAGGGTGCAACAGGCCCGGGTCTGCACTCTAAGACGTGAACTTGAGCAACTCAGAATGGGAGAGAAGGAGTCTGTGGAAGACTATGCTGGGAAGTTGGCAGAATACTCAACCAAACTGGGTAGTCTTGGTTTTACCATGACAGATGAGGAACTTGTGAAGAAACTCCTGGACACGGTGCCTGATCGTTTCATTGCCATTGTTGCTACAATAGAACAATGGGCTGATCTGACTACTATGACGTACGAAGATTGTATCGGGAGGCTTAAAGCGTTCGAAGAAAGAATAAAAGGAAAAGAAGTAACTGCCGAACTTGGAGGTTTGATGTATGCGAAAGTTGACAAGTCCGGGAAGAAAGAGAACAACACAGAACACAAGTTTGCTGGTAGAGGTCGTGGATCATACTCGCGGGGTCGAGGAAGGGGTCGAGGCCGCGGTAATGGTCGTGGCAGAGGTCGTGGAGCACAATCTGATGGAAGACAGGGCGAGTCCTCCAAACGGGAGTTCAATCAAGAAAACCACAAAGGCCGAGATAAACGAGAAGTACGATGCTACAATTGCAACAATTTTGGCCACTATGCGTGGGAATGTGCAAAAGACCCTGCTGATGAAGCCAACTTAAACCAAGTTGACAAAAACGGACCTGAGCTAATGATGGCTGAACTAGAAAACGAAGAAGAGATTCTTCTAAATGAAGAAAAGGTGAATCCTCAATTGTTCCAGTCAAGCGTGGAAGATCCAAATGTATGGTATTTGGACAACGGTGCCTCGAACCACATGACCGGTCAAGAATCACACTTTTCGGAACTAGATCGATCGATATCGGGTCTAGTAAAATTCGGTGATGGATCGCGAGTAAGTATTAAAGGCAAGGGCTCCATAGTTTTTGATTGCAAAACCGGTGAACAACGGATTGTCCAAGACGTGTATTACATTCCGGCCCTTAAGAGCAATATCTTGAGTCTTGGGCAGTTTGATGAGAAGGGATATAAGGCTTGGATAGCTGAAAATCACTTGTGGCTATATGATGATCATGACAAGCTCTTAATGAAGATACAAAGAAGCGCAAACCGTCTGTACAAAACTACTCTCAAGATCGGAAAACCGGTATGTCTCCTTACCACTATAAGCGACCAAGCATGGTTGTGGCATGCCAGGCTTGGGCATTCAAATTTTGATTATATAAGGACTATGTATAACCAAAATATGGTGCAAGGACTGCCGAAAATTGCACATGAAAATAGACTTTGTGATTCTTGCTTAACCGGTAAACAACAACGAAACTCTTTTCCAAAACAGTCAAACTTTCGAGCAAGTAAACCACTTGAATTAATACACACCGATCTGTGTGGACCAATCTCACCCCCAACCCTTGCGGGTAGTCGGTACTTCATATTATTTGTTGACGACTACTCAAGGTTCACTTGGGTCTACACACTGAAAACAAAAGATGAGGCCTTAGCTGTGTTCAGAAGGTATAAACAACAAGTGGAACTAGAAACCTCGCTGAAAATAAAAGCCTTGAGAAGCGATCGTGGTGGAGAATTTTTGAATAAAACCTTCACTGCCTACTGTGATGAGCATGGCATTAAACGGTTCTTCTCAACACCATACACCCCTCAACAAAACGGGGTGGTCGAAAGGCGAAATCGGACAATCCTGAATTCTACTAGAAGCATGCTAAAGGCGATGAATGTTCCGCAAAATCTGTGGGGAGAATGTGTACGACATTCGGTATACGTTCAGAACCGGTTATTTGTTAAGGCTCTAAAACGGGTAACACCGTATGAGGCCCTAACTGGCTATAAGCCAAACATTACTCATTTACGTGTATTTGGATGTTGTGCACACACTAAAACCCCACCAGTGAACCTAAGGAAGCTTGATGACAGAAGCATGTTACTAGTGTATCTTGGAAGTGAACCAGGCTCGAAAGCTTACCGATTGTATGATCCAAGACATAACAAGATTGTGGTTAGCCGAGATGTCGTGTTTGAGGAAGAAAGGCCATTCAAGTGGACCGGCTTCGAAGACCATATGAAACTGAGAAGTGGAACCGAATGGAGCAATTTTGAAATTCATATGGATCAAGAACTGGATAATCAGAATCACGCTGAAGCAAATCCGGAAGAAAGCCTGGTTGATCATGAAGATGATGAAAACAACAATGCAAGCCAAAGTCAAGAAAGTGCAACTGACCCAATGGAAGAAGACACTAGACCAGAAGAAAATCCCACATCACTGAGACGATCGGCTAGAGAAACAAACCTTCCAAGACACTTTGACGATTTTGTAATGCTGCATGAACAAGAAAATCCGCAAAGTGAAGATGAGCCCACATGCTATCAGGATGCAAAAGGAAACAAAAGTTGGGAAAAGGCAATGATAAACGAGCTGGAATCGATTGAGCAAAATCGAACGTGGTACCTAACCAAACTTCCAAATGGTCACAAGGCCATTGGACTCAAGTGGGTATACAAAGTTAAACGAGATGCACATGGTAATGTAATCAAGTACAAGGCAAGATTGGTGGCGAAGGGTTACGTACAACAATACGGCATTGACTTCACTGAGGTCTTCGCTCAAGTCGCCCGAATAGAAACCATAAGACTCATTCTAGCTCTGGCAGCCAGTCAAGGATGGAAGGTATTTCACTTAGATGTGAAGTCGGCGTTTCTAAACGGTGAACTAAAGGAGGAAGTGTATGTGCAACAACCGGAAGGCTTCGTAGTAACTGGGAAGGAAGATCTTGTGCTCAAGTTAAACAAAGCATTGTACGGGCTTCGGCAAGCTCCCCGGGCTTGGAACGAGAAACTTGATGCGGTGTTAAAGGGTTTGGGTTACACCCGATGTCCACGGGAACCGGCAGTATACAAGCAAACAATCAACGAAGACTTGATTATAATAGGAGTATACGTGGACGATCTCATCATTACGGGCTCAAATGTTCAACAGATAACCGAATTCAAGAAGCAAATGATGAACAAGTTCGAAATGCAAGACTTGGGTTATCTCTCCTATTACCTTGGTATTGAGGTAAAACAATTGAAAGATGGGATTGAAATCACTCAAGCTGGGTATGCGAAGAAACTCCTGAAGGTGGCTGGATTAGAAGAGTGCAATTCTTCTAAATTTCCCATGGAACCAAGAGTAACCATTGAAACAGAAGAGGAAGAAAAGGAAGTTGATGAAACCATGTTCAGAAGTCTTGTAGGGAGTGCAAGGTACCTACTGCACACACGTCCAGATCTTAGTTATTCAATTGGGTTCATTAGTAGATACATGCATAAACCGAACGAGGGTCACATGAAGCTACTAAAACACATACTCAGGTATGTTAAGGGAACAACAAGCTATGGGTTAAAGTACAAAAGGGAGGCTGGTAATAAACTGGTTGGCTACAGTGACAGTAGCCATGCATCGGATAGAAGCGATGGCAAGAGCACTACGGGAATGGTGTTTTATTGGGGAAGTTCAATTATCTCATGGGTCTCGCAAAACAAAGACAGTGGCATTGTCCTCGTGTGAAGCAGAATTCATGGCGGCTACCGAAACAGCGTGCCAAGGGATATGGCTCAAAGGACTTCTAAGCGAGATCACAGGAATGGATGAGCAGCCAGTTGTACTAAGAGTGGATAACAAGTCTGCCATAGCATTAATGAAGAATCCGGTGTTCCACGGTAGAAGCAAGCATATAAATACCCGTTATCACTTCATTCGACAAAGTATTGAAAAGGAGGAAGTACGTGTGGAGCATGTTTGCGGTGAAGAACAACGGGCGGATATTCTAACAAAGGCTTTGCCTAGGATTAAGTTTGAGGAAATGAGACACATCCTAGGAGTCATTGATTTGGGAGGATCAAAAGACAAAGATTAAAGGGGAGAATGAAAGTCATAATCTTTGTTATTTCGATAAGTTTTAGTTTATCCGTTTATCCCATATTTTGTGCTAGTTTGTTTTTAAATAATGGCTTGCATGCCAAGTTTCTTCTTTATAAATAGAGGAAAGTAGAATAGTTTTTTTAAGTTTTTCTATTCAAGTTTGTAACTCTCGTTCAATTATCAAAGATTTGCGTATTCTTGATATCAATTGTTTCCAACAAATAAAACCTAAAAAACAATTTAAAAAAAAAAAATGCTAAATGATCATGAAAAAAATGTAAATAATTCAAATAGTTAAAACATTGGGATGCATAGTAGCATACATACCTTCTCTATTACAACACTACCATTGACACCAGCGTTTTTGGCGATCTGCCTTGCTGGATATTCCAATGCTCTTTTGAATATGTCTGCTCCTATCTTAAATTTCATATAAAAAAGATTATTAAATAATGGTCATGGAATGTGAAAATGTAAAGACGTTTGTAATTTACCTTCTGCTCTTCATTGTCCATAAGTTCTTTAATCTCATTTATCTTCAAAGATAGTCTCAATAGACAACAACCGCCACCAACTACAACACCTTCCTCGATAGCAGCCTTGACCAAAAGAGAACGTTGAAGCTTTAAGATCAGCAACAGAAATTCAACAAGTTGCCCATGATTATGTCAACAGTCACAACCTACCTTGGTTGCATTCACAGCATCTTCCATCCTTAATTGTTTATCCTTCAATTCAACTTGTGTTTGAGCTCCAACCTAATCATTAATTCATGATTTCCAATGGTTAAAACTCAAAATGCAAGAAAATTTCATCAAATTGCAAGTGTGTCAAGCTTACTTTAATAATTGCAATTCCTCCTGATAACCTTGCTATACGTTCATTAAGAATTTTCTTTTGATAGTTTTCTTCAGTGTTCTGCAAAATAGGTTGACTTTTAAGATCAATTCAAAAGTGGGAATAAATTTGCAAACTAAATTGTGCACCTCAACGAGCCTTTGGATTTGAGTGACCCTTTTCTTGACTGCATCTTGAGTGCTCCCATCAGTAACTATTAATGTGGAGTCTTTCGTAATTACTACTTTACTTGCAGTTCCAAGCATATCTTCTTGGACATTATCAAGGGTCAAACCCGCATCATCTCTGATCACTGTCCCTATAAAACCATATTAGACACCATCAAACATTAGTCAACATATGTAGCTGACCTAATTGAACCATTTCCCATTTTCTCCTCATTTCCTATATGAATATTTTTTTAGAATTGCATTTAATAGTCTAATACGGTAAAAAAACCATCAAGGTTGACTACCTCCGGTCAAAATAGCAATGTCATCTAAGTAGTGGCTCTTGCGATCACCAAAGGCTGGAGCTTTAACAGCCGCTGCCTTCACTATCCCCTTGAGTTTATTCCTAATCATTGGAGCTAGAGCTTCCTTCTCAATACCCTCAGCAATTATCACGATTGGGTGCGCCCCTTTAACTGCAATGTCCAATATTCTATACATCTCCTTTGGGTTTGTAATTATTTTGTCAACCAAAAGCAACTGCAGTCAACAAAAATCCACACCTTTATATCTCAATTCAATGACAACTTAGATTTTTGAGGTCAATCATACCATTTTTTCAAAATTTCTTGCAAATGCAACACTCTTCATATTTTTAAGTCAACATCAGTCCATGTGACCTCAAAAGTCAAAATATACATCCTCTTCAGAATAGGAGTATACAACCGTACCCAAAAAATTCCTCTCCTAGCAAAACTATTGGTAGGGTTTGAAAAGGATGAGATGTAAGCAAACCTGACCTCTATCAATAGGGAAAAAGATGTTGATTCTGGTTAGAATAGAAGTAAAATCAAGAAACCTTACCTTGCAATCTTGAAATTCTGCTTTCATGGTTCTTCGATCAGTAAAATATTTAGACAGATAACCACGTTCAAATTGCATCCCCTCTACAATCTGAAGAGTGTTCTTGGTAGAATTTCCTTTCTCAATTGTTATAACACCATGCCTTCCTACTCTTTGAATCGCTTCAGAAATCATGCATCCCACTTCAATATCATTACCTGCACTGATGGCAGCAACATCTGAAAGCTCATGATTCTCAACCTACAAGGCACAACTGAAATTTAGCTGCAATGTATAAGCATTTTCATTTTAAATTCTCATTGGGTATTGAAATTCATAAATTTCATATGCAGTTGATACTCATTACCTCTCTAGACATCAACTTGAGTTCAAAAACTAGGGCTTCTGCGGTTCTCTTGATACCCCGTGACACTTGTATCGGATTAATGCCTGCTGCAATTACCTTAAATAAATCAAAACTTCAGTTCATGTCTCATTGTCTCTAGATTCCGGTCATAACTTATTTTTTTCCTACCTTTACACCTTCAGCAATGAGGCCATGTGCAAGCATGATAGAAGTGGTGGAACCATCACCAGCTAGATCATTTGTTTTCGCACCAGCTTGTCTCACTAGTTTCACACCGACATTCTCAAGCGGATCCTCCAGTTGAATCTAAAGAAAGCATTAATCTAAGACATAAAATTGTTAAAGAACTAACTTACGGTTTCTAATTAAAGCTGAATCACAAAAGACACCCACAAACAGAGTTAAAATAAAGTTGTTTCAACCAATTTCAGTTATCAAAAGTGGAATGAATCTCATAGAAGCAAATCCACAAACACTTGGAAGGCAACTTACGGAAACATGTAACAAAGGTAACAAAACATTGAGTGTTGATGAACAGCTTAACCACTAACGAAATCAATTCATTGTTCATTGAAATTTCATACATTTTAAAGAATCAAATCAAGAAAATAACCCACCAATGACCAATCACACGATCAAAAGAGAGATTATGTCATATTACAAACCTCTTTGAGAACAGTTTCACCATCATTAACAATCTTGGGAGGACCATACTTGTTCTGCAACACCACGTTTCTACCCTTTGGACCTAAAGTAACTCCGATGACCTCTGCAACTTTGCTCACCCCTGCCTACACTCAACACTCATTACCCAATGCAAAATTTGAAGGAAAGATACGATTTAAGACCGAAATTGGGAAATCAAAAGTAAATTTGCGACTGACCAGAAGCTTGGTTGTGGTTGAACCATCATGATTGAAGTGAATTTGTTTAGCCATGGATGTAATTGGGTTCGGTGATTTTCTGCTGGCATTCGGATTTCTGAAAGATATCGGAGGGGTAACAGATAGAGAAAACACCATGTTTGAATTCGAAGTTTTTCTGAAGAAATGGGAGAAAGAAATGGGAGAAGGATAACGTAAAATCATATTAAAAAATAAAAATATCTTTTTTTTTTTTTTTTTTTATCATTTGAAATAAATTATTATTCATATATTACCCATATTAAATATAAAATATTAATAATTAACTATATTGAAATGGGAGAAGTTATGATTTTAGCTATTAAAATATTTTGATTAAATATTAATATCAAAATATTAAATATATTGATATATTCAACATTAAATATTAAACATAATTAATATCAAAATATTAAACATATTAAATATATTTAATATTAAATATTAAATATTAAATATATTAAATATTAAATATTTAATATTAATATTAAATGGGAGAAGTTATATGGGTAACTATATTAATTATTTGCTAATTGAAATGGGAGAAGTTATATTAATATAGTTGCAATACCCATATATTACCCATATTAAATATCTTAGAAATTATAAAATAACATTTTGATATAAAATAATTAATTTAAATAGTAATGAGTATTTTAGCTATTAAAATAATAATGAAAAACTTAATAACTAAAGAACTAGTATATAATCTTCTTGATTTGTAACAACTAATATCATTAAACTAATTAACATTAAAAACTTTAGTTTGTATTATGTCAAAAACTAATATAATTTTCCTAACCATTTTATAACTTTGATTTTTAAAGAAATTAAAAAAGGTCATTTGTTTATAAATATCACATTATTTAAGAAATTTTTGTTTTTGAAAACTTTTATTTTCTAAAAATAAAATATTTCTTATTTTCAAAAAAAATTGGTTTATAATTTATAACTTTTTTAATTGTGTTTTGTAACAAAGAGATTTTATTTTAATTTATTTAAAACTATTCTTTATGTGAAAATGAAAAATAATATTATTTGTCATTATTATAATTATTATTTGATATGAAACATTGTATAATTATTTAATATGCGAGAAAATTAAGTAGAACGATAGAAAAATAACATGTGACAATGATAGTGTAAGAATTTGATAAGTAACAAATAAAGATATTTGTTTATTATAAGAGTAATAATATGCTTGAAACAATGACACTTGAGACCATGTTTTAACTGTTATCTCGAATTTTACGCTCTGATACATACACTTGAATCCATTCTAAGAGAAGCCTAGGACCTTATCTAAGCAAATAAGCTTCAACATGAATTTAAATCCTAGACAATGCTATAAAAATTAAAGAATTGTCGTTATGCTATAAGCAGTTAGTCGAAAAATAAAAATGTCTATGGGAAGTTGCTCATGGTGCCTTTGCGAAGACCGAGTTCTATAACGGGCCTATCATTTGATACGGACCAACCCATAAGGAATTCCATTTGGGCTTGGCCGTAGAGGTGAAGAAACTGAGTTGGCCCGGCTAACCAAACCAGGTTAAATTCGGTGTGGTTTTTGATTTCTGGTTTACTATATTGAACCCGGTTTGTGGGAAAAACCAAACTGGTTTAGATATGGTTTCACTATAACACTAACTTAAACCAATGGTAACTAGAAAGGTTTGATTTGGTTAAAATAAGAATAAAAGTAAGTAATGGTCGTTGCATAAATTAGTTTATTCGAACGCATGCATCGCACCAAGTGTGTTTCCTTTTGTACAAATAACATGTACAAAATCATTTATAAAACAAAAATTCATCCAATTGACCCAACCCTTTAATCAATGTTCCCTAAGCATTGTGTATGAAACATGTTGTCACGAATGGGCATTGAAGTCACAAAACGCGGATGATTGTTGCATAATTATATATAGACGTCAGTGAACTCAACTGACACTAGATAGATTCTCAACCGTTCAAAATCTGCAAGATCAAATCCTGATCCTTCAACTTAGATTGTTGCCTCGATTTTGGGCAGTTCCCAACGGTTTTCTTGCAGTTATGTCGGTATTCCAGCGACCATACTGATTATTGATACATGTCCGACGTTATCTACATAGTTATCGCTCTCTTACCTTAAATCTCTTCCTCTATACTATATCGATCCCCATCGGCAAGATGCCGCCTCCACCACACCCTCTGTGTTCGGTTACATCCCTACCCACCGCCACTGCACCATCACCAACACACTCTGTAAGATCAAAAAGGCTGGTGCTCTCCAAAACTTTCTATGTCTTGATGTAAATATGCACAAGACCTGAACTTCATACAGACTAACAGCCTTCGGAAGGAAGAAGTTAATCTTCGGAAGAAACTTTGCTTCCGAAGAATAACTCCTTCCTACCGAAGGCTTACACAAGAATTAAGCTTCCGATACTCTTCTCAGCACTTAGAAGATTTACAACTTTAGAGCTTACGAAGACTTGAAGCTTCTGAAGAACAAAAGCTTCCGAAGATCCTCTCAGCATCTTCTTGTACAAAGACTTCCGAGACTCTGAAAAAAACTGTTGCTGATTGCACTTATGGTACAAAAGGTGCTGACAACGAACGTGTTGGTCTGATCAAAACAAAGAAAACATACCGTGAGTCAGACACAACACCTTACCTTTCTTCAGCAGCATTAAATACAAAAGATTACCTGAAGCTTTGAAGATCAAAACATTAAATGCCTTTTGTATTTAGCTAGTCTTTTGTTAAAGTCAATGTCTATAAATGTAATCATTGTAAGTAAGTGTCTTAGCCTGTTAAGACACATCAGATACTAGAATAAGCTTTCTTTTGTTTATTGTCTAGTATACCCAACATGTATTCCTACGAGAATACGGTTGTAGCCTTGGCTATATAAACTCTCATTGTATCTTGTATAAGTGTGCATGTGCTTGTAAGGTGTAAACCTTGGTTTTTACTTTGAGAGAAATATATCTTTGAGCTTGAAATTTACTCTTGTGTTATTACTTCTGTTCAAAGATTATTCGTGTGCCTTGAGTGTTTTGAGAGATCCTTCTAACAGAAATTCCGCATCTATTAGATTGGTAGAAAGAAATACTTGTGAAGTGTTGTTTGAAGCTAACAACCCGATCCAACAAGTGGTATCAGAGCCTTGGCTCTTCAACTTAAGTGATTAATCATCCTTAACTTACCAGTTCTATTTCTTCTACAATCTCATTATTTTCAAAACTCATATCTTCTGTGTTTGTTCAAATGGCTACTCTAAACAAACATGATACAGAGAATGATACTCTCAACAAGCCACCTATGTTTACACCTGATGAATATGATACATGGAAAGTCATGATGGAGGGTTTCATTAGGAATCAAGACTTCAAACTTTGGAAGTTAGTTCTTGAAGGGCCTTTCATCCCAACTGTTCCTGCTGTAGGCATTGGTGGAGCACATGTGCCAAAAGACCCATCTCTTTATTCTGATGAAGGCTGCAGGCACTGGTGGAGCACCTGTGCTAAAAGACCCATCTCTTTATTCTGATGAAGATTACAAGAGAATGGAGGTGGACTCGAAGGCTTTGTGGCTCATTCAGATGGAGATTCCCAACTCAATCATACATGCATTCAAGAAATGCAAATCTGCTCAGGAGCTATGGAACTCTTTGCAGCAGATGTATGAGGGATCTGAAGATGTCAAGGACAAAAAAAGGACATGCTGAAACAGAAGTTTGAGAACTTCTGTCAAGAAAACAATGAGAAGATGACTTCTCAATATCTAAGGTATGTTCAGTTGGTTGACAAGTCAGTGGCTGCAGGTGTCAAGATGGAGAACCAAGATGTGATCAGAAAGTTCCTTAGATCACTTCCACAAGCGTGGAACATTTACTCTGTTGCCATTCGAAGAACAGAGAATTTGAGAACCTTGAAGCTTGGGGAACTAATTGGTATACTCAGTGCATATCAAATGGAAATTGACGCACAGGAACCTAAACCTTCTCATGTACCTTCTGGTTCAACAACTCTTTATGCACCCATCAACAATCCTCCTTATCAAATTTATCAACCCATCTACCACCCTACTTTGACACTCATTGTTACCTTCCCTGAAACTTCAACTCAATCAACCACACACTCAAACCCACTCTCTAACTCAGATCCACTACTGACCTCAGGCCAAGGAGCTTTTATGGCTGAAGAAACCAACTACTTTCACTTGTGTCAGGAAGATTTAGATGGCATTCCGGTAGATGATCTTGAGGAGATGGACATCAATTACCAGATGGCCTTGATCTCGTATAGAGTAAAGAAGTTCTATCAAAGAACTGGCAGACAATTTAGAAAATACAACATGAAAACTGAGTTTGGGCTTGACAAGTCCAAGCTAAAATGCTTCAATTGTCAACAGCTAGGGCATTTTGCCAGAGAGTGCAAGTCTCCAAACTCTCAGCCCTCAACATCTGCACAGCCACTTCAAAGACCATCAAATTCCTCAAACAGTGCAAATGTTGCAGAACAAGACTTTTCAGATTGGAGCTTCCAAGCTGAGGATGATTCCATCTCCAACAGTGCATTGATGACAAACGACTCAACATCAACTTCCAAGGTAACAGATAATATGTGCACACCTGAGTGTTTCGAAACGTTAAATGCTTATAAAAGGTTTAATGCTCAAATCTGTAATGAACTCGAGTCTTTACAAGTTGTCAAGGCTAATTTCTTTGAATCTGAAAGAAATTATAAAGAAAAGATTGAGGAACTGGAAAAGACCATTTCCAGTTTAAAGCATGAAGACACTAACAAACAGTGTCAAATTGACAATCTTTTGGAACGTCTAACTACTGCCAAGACAGAACTTGTACTGGCTGAGTCTTACAGATACAAATTTTTGAGTCAGGATGAAAAGTATAAAAAACTTTTTAAAATGAGTGAAACAACTGAACTAGTAAAGAAAAGTGGGTTGGGTTGGGTTGGGTTATAACAAGGTAGAGCCTCCATCTGCGTACACTCCAATGGTGGAGGTTAGATGTAAACCAGAAATTAACCTTGTATATGATGATGTGTTGGACATACACAAAGTGGCTCAAAATGATGATCTCTCTGATTAGAACCCAAGTAACTCAACATGCTCAGATGAGGATGATACTCCCATTAATGTAGAAAAGGAAAAACCAGCTTTAAAAATAAAGAAAGAAATAAGAAAATTAAGAAACCTTCATCAATTTTTGTCAAAGCTAAGTACACACAAACTGGGAGTACCTTCTCAGATGATTATGTTACTTGTCCATCTGATAAGTCCAAAAGGGGTAGATCGAAGGATAGAAAAGCCAGTATTTCAGGGATACATGTAAACCACCCAACCAACAAATCTGGTGGAACATTCAAACAATCAACCTTTGTGAACCAAAGCTCAGCCTTCTTCAAAAAGGAAAAGCATCAACAATCTCTCAACAATCAGACTGTGTGTCTGATGTGTGGTGAGACGAATCACTTTGCGGCTGATTGCTTCTATAATCCACGAAACAGATTTTTTCTGAAATACAAGGAAGAGGAAGAAAGAATAGCTGGAGCAAATCATCTGTTTCTTCAGAAGAACATGGAAGAAATTCAGTCAAGAAAGTATCGGAAGCAAGTACTTTTGATAAACGGAAGAAGCAAAACAAGAAGGCTTCCGAAGGAAAGAAAGCATCGGAATCACATGCAAAGAGTGCTTCCAATAAACCAAAGAAACCTCAGTCCTTCGGAAGAAGAAGAAGAACATTAGAAGAAAAGCATCACTTGTCAACAAAAACCAAGCCATTGGAAGGAAAGGCAAAAGGTGCTTCCGATGGCTGTCATAAGAAGCAAGCTTGTCACACCCCCAAATTCCCACCTGTGGTGTCAGTCCACATGGGTGTGACGTGGCCAGAATCACAGCTCATGGTCATATAGAACGACTCTATATGCATTTCAAAATACACTGTTTGTCATAAAAGTTAATTATAATAGTTTGCAGCGGAAATAAAATGTTGGCACAACGGAAAAGTAATAAGTTTAGAATACAGCGGAGACAAGCTGTCAAATACTACATTGCTTAAAATACAAATCATAAATTGTTCAAAATATAAATTAGAATGCATGCAAGACTCCTCAAAAGTCCTACTCCAAGTGCATCCTAGCGTCGTGCGTTACACAATTAACGGTAAGGGTGTGAGGACTTTTGTTGCGATACAGTTACACTCAAAAGTTGTTTTACAACATACCAGTCATACATCTAAAACAAGTGCATAATATTCTCACCCCAAAGGTTTAACAAAAAAGTTAAGTATAAAAGTGGGGCTGTAAACTCGCCTTAGTGATATGAGATAGAGATAGCGTAAGCTCCTGCTTCGTAGTTGTGTCGGTCACCGGCTACCTATATCGTATAGCTTATGTGAGTTCGTGTAAGTGACCGTGTTTGTGTTTGTGCTCATGTTTGTGCTCAACAACCCTCGGTTATTATGTTAGTCCATGTCGGTCCTCATTGACCGTGCTTGTCTGTGTTTGATCGTGTTAGATCGTGTCAAGTCAACAACTTGACGGTGAACCGTGTGTCGGTTGTGATTCGTGTAACATTCGTGGTTGTGCTCGTCGTGTGCAAAACACGCAAAGCGCGTTCATGGACAACTTACTATTTATAGTAAGTTTCCATTTATAGCAAGTTCTATAACACATATCATTTTTAAAGTTCTAGCATGTTCGTTAGGTCCTACGTGATCATGTTTACACATAACACATTACCAAAAGTGGTCAAATAAGCATACAAGTCATTTTTACACATAAAGGTTTCCTGAAAAGGAAAGTTTCCATATATAGCTTTGCTCATCATCGGGAACCATCTAAATTAGCATGCAATCATCATATCGAGTCATATTACATCATTTAGCAAGCATATAACATACTTAGCATTCATAAATCGATATTTCACGAAATAAAATTACTAAAAATAGTAACCATGACAATCTTCATCCAAATGATCATCCTAACATATCTAAGCCATTTTATATCACTTAAAATCATATAATACCATTTTAACATCATTTAATCATGCTCACTTGGTCAAAATCATTGTTTATCAAGAATAGGTTTACAAAAGTTACTATATTTAGTAACTAGGCCAAATATGACCATAATCAAGTCTAAATTACTTTCTAAGCATCAATATCATCATAATATCATTTTAATAACAATTCAACTCATATGCATGCTCATGATCTCATCATTATCAACAAGTTGTAACTAAAAAGTTACTAAAATTAGAAAGTGTCATCAAAAACCCATTTTCATGCATTTCAACAAGATCAAATCATGCAATAACCTTCTAACATCATTCATAAACACATTTGAACATCCGAAATCATCCCATAAGTCATGGATCATACATGCATGTTAGGATTCCATCACTTTATGTACAAATGATGATTTATAACAACATACATCATCTTGGATCGTCATGAAACTTCATCCAGCATCATAGATCATCAATACAAGTAGATTTAACAATAAACCCAGATTCATATCATAGAAAATTCGTGCATGCACCCTTACATGGGTTGCATGTGTGTGTGAAGCCAAGCATGTGGGTGTATGAGTGTGGAGAGGGCATTTTAGCCTTAGAACTACCTCAAAAGACCCAAGGATGTGAGATTGATGATGGTTTCATTCCTTCAAGCTTCTGGAATGTGAAGATGGTGCAGCTACAATGTTGTAATGATGGTATGAGTGCTCTAGAAATCTTCCTCCAACTTCTCCCAAGCTTTCTTAAGGTGTGTCAATGGCTTCCCAAGCTCTAATGGTGATTTTCAGGCGAGGAAGACGAGTTACTATGAGTGCCTTGGATTTATAAGATTTATGCATCTTGGCCTCGTCGCGTACCGCCGAGAGGGGCAAAAAGATGCTCTGCGTACCGCGAAGAAATTCGGGAGTTCAAACTCCCCGCCCACTCGTCGCGTACCGCCATGGGCCTGTCCGAGGTCCTTAGCATACCGCGACAAGTCCTGAAAGAGCCCAATAGGCCCAATTCTATTGGTTTGATCCGTTCTTCGTCGTTTTCGTGCTTACGAACTATCGTTCGGCCTCGTTTGAACTTCCAAGTTCAATGTTTGAGCGTTTAATGAGATTTCTAGTGTTTTGTTACACGATGTGCTAAAAGTTCACCAACGTTCGTATTTTTTAGACACGTGTGTGCGTGTTGCGATAATACACCGAATTATCGTGTTTGCGTCAGTGTTCGTTTTGTCATGCCACATGTCACACTAAATTAAACTAATTCTAGTGCCACGTATACAATTATCAATTAAATAAACATTTAATTAAAACAAATGCTGACCTGGATTTTACGGGGTGTCACATCATCCCCTTGTTAGAAAGAATTTCGTCCCGAAATCAGCTTGCGTTGCCCGTGTTTGTCTGTTCTGCGAACAGGTGCGGTTATTTCTTTTTCATTTGATCTTCACGTTCCCACGTGAATTCTGGTCTGCGTCTCGAATTAAATCGCACTTTCACTATCGGTATCTTGCTGAGTTTGAGCTTCTTGATTTCACGGTCCATAATCTCCACCGGTTCGTCAACGAAGTTTAATTGTTCGTCGATATGTATTTCCTCAAGAGAAATGGCAAGTGTTTCGTTAGATAGGCACTTCTTGGGGTTTGACACGTGAAACACGTTGTGTATACTGCTCAGCTCGTTAGGCAGGTTTAGCCCGTAGGTGTCACACCCCGAGCCGGCAGGGTTGGATCGAAGTCCCCGTCGGGCGGAAGGTTCTCGAGGCGCGATATCGTGAGTGATAATCAAATGATCAGATTGTTTTCATAGCATCAATGTTTAAGAATAACTAAAGCACAATCAACATTAACTAGGATTACAAAGTTAAATTACAATAGCAATGTTCAGTAATTTAACTAAGTAAACCTAACAAAAGAATCAAATGTTTATATCTTGTATATGTACAAGATATCAAAAGTAATGTGTATCATCAACAAAAGATGTGCTTTCCAAAAGTCTACTAGGTCCTCTATCTGGGCAGCCTAGTATACAAATCCTGAAGCCTTAGCTTATACCTGTTCTTCACCTGAGAATGCATGTAAGAAAATAAAGTCAACACAATGGTTGGTGAGTTCATAAAGTTTATAAGTTTAAAATAGTTTTAACAAACCTCTTTCGGTAAAACCTTAACCTCATTAACTCCACATGTAATATCCAAATCGGTATGCTTATATATAGGGCATACCCCTGGGTCGAGCCTACAACCCGCCCAGACGCCATCCCACCACATACTAATCCAGATATGACACTGTTGTTAATGATAATTAAGCCTTTTACCTACCAATCAACCCATTTCTCATCATAGCTTTTGTTTTCTGTTTCAAAGTTTACAAGTCTATAACAATTCATGAGTATTAGTTTCAAAGTATGTTTAACAAGCATCATAGTTTCACACGCACATAGTTTAGCTGTCCCTAATCTCATGCGTGAGTACAAGCTCTGCACTAGCAGTCGTTTAGCAATTACGTAGCTCACGGATAGATACAAGCTCTGCACTAGCAGTCATTTAGCCATTACGTATCTCATGAATTAGTTAAGCTTAGTCTAGCAATTACGTGTCTCCTATACAAGATACAAGCTCTGCACTAGCAGTCGTTTAGCAATTACGTATCTCATACATAGACACTAGCCATGCATACACAAATAATCCAGCAATTACATATCTCATATAAGCAGACAAAAGCTCTGCACTAGCAGTCGTTTAGCAATTACATGTCTCTTACATAGATAATAGCTTAGCCTTGTCATGATTTAGTTTAGCAATTACATACCTCATATAAGCAGACAAAAGCTATGCACTAGCAGTCGTTTAGCAATTACATGTCTCTTATATAGGTAATAGCTTAGTCTCGTTATGGTTTAGTTTTACATGTATCTCAATACATAGGTACAAGCTCTGCATGATTAGATACATGCACAATGTTTCATGCGCAAGTAGTAGTTTCAAGCATATAGTTTCAAGCATATAGTTTCAAGTGTCCACACATAGTTTCATCATGAATTCCATAGGTTAGCATCAAGTCTCATGTTTAAGCAT
Organism: Mikania micrantha; assembly: GCA_009363875.1. Lineage (NCBI taxonomy): Eukaryota > Viridiplantae > Streptophyta > Magnoliopsida > Asterales > Asteraceae > Mikania > Mikania micrantha. Next base: position 52,299,989 of record CM018698.1, on the reverse strand, counting down.
ATAGTTGTCACAAGCATAAAGTCTCACGTTCAAGCATAAAGTTTCATAAGCATCAAGTCTCATGTTTAAGCATATAGTTTTTCCCAAGCATAAAGTATCATGTTTAAGCATATCGTTTCACAAGCATCTAATCTCATGTTTAAGCATCAAGTCTCATAAGCATCCAACATATGGTTTCAAGCCTCAAGTTTAAAGTATAAGTTCCAAGTCTATTGCTTTTCAAAGTATACGAGGTTCCAAGCATAAGCATCGATATAAGCATCATGTTTATGTTTAAAAGCATTAAATAACATTTCAATAGTTTATGAAAATGTTTAACATGCTTCTCAGTCCCGAAGTAAAACAAATAAGTTTGAAAAGGGACAAATGAACTCACCTTGTGTTCGTAGTGGTTGACTAAGTATAACAAGAATACACGCGCTCTTTGTTTGTACTTGTTGTGATGTTCAGGATCCTGTATTGAATTCATAGTGATTTGTACTTATAAGTATGCATTGTAGTTTGCTTGCGTGTGTGTTGTGTTAATTCTAAGTTGACTAACACTTGCGGTTTTCGTTCATTATCCGGCCCAAGATTCCATAGGCTAAGTAATATTGCGTTAAATCTCCTGGTTTGCTTAAAAATTCTTTCACTTAATGTTTAACTTACATCTCAAAGCTTTCTAAATAATATGTTTATTACAACGTTCATGTGTTTGTCCTTTATTTGAAATTTGTTAGGCCGGATAATATGTTAGGTCTCATGGTTCTTGTGGGACTAGGGTGGTAGTGTGGGCCACCATTGGGCCCAATTATGTGAGGATTTGGGCTGGACAAAAGAGGATTGGGCCTTAGACATAGTTTAGCCACATAGGTTTGGTAGGGCCACAGAATTGGGCTTAAGGATTTTCATTGGGCTCGGCCGAAAGTGCCTTGGGCTATCATCGTGTTTGGGCCATGTATGTGGGTGTGGGCTGAAAGCAAAAGAGTTGGGCCGATCAATGGCCTTGGGCCAATGGGATGTGATTGGGCCGATTAATCACGTGGGCTAGGACCTGCATGTATTTGGGCCGATTGTGTCTTATAATCGGGCTACTATTGTTGGGCCGATTATTGTGCTATTGGGCCGGAACATGTTTACATTTGGTGGGCTGAGCTCCAATCTAGCATCACGACCAGCGAACCCTTCAACCTAACACTTATAGGCTTGTTTCTCCCTAGGAGGTTCGTAGCCCTTGGTCTTACACTCGACAACTCTAAGGTTCGGCAACAATCATGCAGGGTTCGGCTATGTTTCCTGCACCAAGGGTTCGCTTGGAGCTTAGAAGGTTCGCTAAAGGGTTTGGTAATGGTTCGTCCCTCGGGGGTTCGGTCACTTGGCTTGAGAAAGGGTTCGTGAGTATGAAGACTCGCCGCATGTTGAGTCAGGTGGTTCGGCCGACAGATGCTTCACAGGGTTCGCCTATCTTGTGCAGGGTTCGTCTGTTGCCCATGCACACCCAGGGTTCGGTTTCACTAACTGCTGCGCATAGGTTCGACTAATGACCCATCCAAGGTTCGTGAAGTGGACATGAGGGTTCGTGAGACCCAATGGTTCGTCACATGGCATGAAGGTTAATAGGAGGCTCGCTCAAAAGATTGGTTCGGCCATGTGTAAGCAGGTCGAAGGTTCGGCTAACGAACCTGCATGCCTCCTTCATCACCATTTTCACTGAACCAGGAAACCCCTACTCGTTTTTAAGGTTCATGGTGTACTGCAGATGGCTCGCAACATCATTGGGTCGAGCTGTGTATGGGTTAAGACCGATTGATGAAGTGGTCGACTAAGGTGCTAGAAAACCCTAATTTTCGTGATGTTCTCTTGATCATACCTCGAAATCAGCTGGCCAAATCCACCGATCAGTTGCACTTTTGTGTAGAGGGCTTCAAGATGGTCGTTTAGGCTCAAGAATCATCCAATTCCACCAAGATTTGAGAGAGTTATAGTGTTTTGAAGGTTTGAATCTAGAGAGAGAGGTGACGGTTTTGATGGTGTAGAGAGAGAGAGATGATATGTAATAAATGAGAAAATGATCTCATTTAGGGCATATATACTCCGTAGGTGTTCGGGTTCGTTTTGGTTACTCGGTTCGTATTTTCGTCACGTTTCCGGCACATTACGCGTGTGTTTCATACATTAAATAAAAAGAGTTTATTTTCAGCTATTTGGATGGTATTTATTTCTAGTAATTATTTTAAATTTCGTTTAAATAATTTATTTATCGAATTCCATCATTATACGCGTTTCGTTTGTTTGTTCGCGAATTAATAAAATGGTTTCGTTTAAATTCATTTATGATGAATTTCAAAATTGTAAAATAGGAAATATTATATTTCCTTAAATTTATGATCGTTCGTGTCGTTATTCGTTTTTGTTTTCGTCAGATCGCGTCGCCATCGCGCGTATTCGTTCGAATCGTCATTCTAACGAACACGACGATGGTTTGGCTTTCTGATTTTTTTGTTTTCTAGTGTTCAGTCATTATTTCAGAACGTTAAACTTTCAGAATCATTCGTACAGATCGTCACCTATACGAATAATTCGTCGGTTTAGTATTCCGTAACAACAACCGTTATAGTTTCGTTCTGTTTAACCTCACATACGTTTATACACAATAGTATCAAATCAAGCATCTGTGTTTCAACCCTGTGTTGTCTGATATGTTTCTGACTGTGAAACCCTAAGGTTTCAGTCAGATTTCAGACAATCGTCTAATAGTCTAGTGTAAAGCATCATGTATCAACAAAATAAGCATAGTTTCACGTAATGTGTACCTGATTTACTGTATGGTTTACTGTTGCGATCACTGTTCCGGCACGCGTCCGGCACTGATGTTACAGTAGGCCACGAGGCCTATCCGTTTGGTGATCTCAAAAGGTCAGATGTAATGAGGATTCAGCCTTCCCCGTTTGCCAAATCGAATAACTCCCTTCCAGGGCGAGACTTTGGGCAACACTCTGTCTCCCACCTGGAATTCCAATGATTTACGGCGTTTGTCAGCGTAGCTTGTCTGTCTTAGGCTGCTGCCATTCGTTTGCATATCTGCGTGATTTTCTCAGTCGTTTCATGCATAAGCTCTGGGCCAGTCAGTTGGCTTTCTCCAACTTCCGCCCAGCAGATGGGTGATCGGCACTTACGTCCGTAAAGTGCCTCGCATGGTGCAGCTTGTATGCTGGTGTGGTCGCTGTTGTTATATGAGAACTCAACTAACGGCAGATGAGTCTCCCAGCTGCTGCGCAAAATCAATACGAAGCATGTCTTCTAATGTTTGTATGGTTTGCTTGCTCTGCCCATCAGTCTGCGAGTGATAAGCGGTACTGATTTGCAATCCCGTTCCTAGTGCCTTATGCAAGGACTTCCAAAAATTTGACGTGAATCGGCTGTCGCGGTCAGAGATGATTGAGATTGGCACTCCATGTCGAGTGACCACTTCATTCAGATAAAGCCAAGTGAGTTTGTCCAATTTCTCAGTCTCCTTGATGGGTAGAAACTGTGCAGACTTCGTTAATCGGTCTACGATAAACCAGATGGTATCGCAACCACTTGCCGTCTTAGGCAGTTTAGTTATGAAGTCCATGGAAATTTGCTCCCATTTCCACATAGGTATTTCAGGTTGTTGAAGTAGACCAGATGGCCTTTGGTAGTCAACCTTGACTTTTGAGCACGTTAAACACTTACCTACGTAAGTTGCTATCTCGGCTTTCATGTTCGGCCATCAATAGGTCGTTTTCAGATCATGGTACATCTTGTCAGAGCCTGGATGCACAGAATATCGGCTCTTGTGTGCTTCATCCATCACCACGATCCTTAATCCTCCGTGATGTGGAATCCAGATTCGATTCATGAAGTAGTATGCTCCGTCGACCTTTGCCTCTAGATGTTTATCCGTGCCATGCAAGGATTCCTGAGTGAGGTATTCGGTCTTCAGAGCTTCCTGTTGAGTGTTTTGGATCTGTTGTGGCAACTCAGAATGAATTGTAAGTTGTAATGCACGCACGCGTTTTGTTGTTTCCTTCCAGCTCAACGCGTCAGCCACTACGTTTGCTTTAACCGGATGGTAATTGATAGCGCAATCATAATCGCCAATGAGTTCAACCCATCTTCGTTGTCTCATGTTTAGCTCCTTTTGATTGAAAATGTGTTGTAAGCTCTTATGATCGGTAAAGATTGTACACTTCGTGCCATATAAGTAGTGTCGCCAAATCTTCAGGGCAAACACCACGGCTCCCAACTCGAGATCATGAGTTGTATAATTCTTTTCATGCACTTTCAGTTGACGTGATGCGTATGCTATGACTTTCTCGCGTTGCATCAACACACAACCGAGTCCTTATTTCGAGGCGTCGCAGTACACCACGAAGTCATCACATCCTTCTGGCAGGAATAGTATTTGTGCAGTGCATAATTTCTGCTTCAACAAGTTGGAAGCAGACTCATGTTCCTCTCCCCAATCGAAATTCTTGTCCTTGTGTGTCAGATAAATCAATGACTAAGCGATTTTCGAGAAACCCTCGATAAATCATCGGCAGTACCCTGCCAAGCCTAGGATTTGTCGCACCTCGGTTGGACTTTTTGGTGCTTCCCAGTTCTTGATGGCTTCGATCTCGACTAGGTCTATGTGTATCCCCTTCTCATTATCCACATGTCCAAGGAACTGGACTTCGCGAATCCAATCATCGCATTTGGAAAAATTTCGCGTACAGTTGCCCGTTCTTCAATAATTCAAAGACAAGTCTCAAATGTTTGGGTATGCTCTTCCTGATTCTTAGAGTAGATCAGGATGTCATATACGATTACGAATTTGTCAAGGTACGGCTTGCGCATATGATTCCTGAGATCCATGAATGCAGCCAGTGTATTGGTCAGTCCGAATAGCCTGATCAAGAATTCGTAATGCCCGTATCGTGTCCTGAAGGCTGTCTTAGGAATATCATCTTCTTGTTTCCTCAGTTGATGGTAACCGGATCTCAAATCGGTCTTCGAATAGTAGTTTGACTCTTGCAATTGGTCAAGCAAATCGTACATTCGTGGTAAAGGGTATCGATTCTTATTCGTCTCTTTGTTCAGTTCCAGGTAGTCGATAATCATTCGGAAAGATCCGTCTTTCTTCTTTACAAACAAAACTTATGCTCCCCATGTTGAGAAGATCGATATGATTAATCGTTTGTCTAATAACTCTTGCAGTTGGTTAGACAACTCTTACATCTCAGTCGGAGCAAATTAGCATAACACTTCGGCGATTGGTGTGGCTCATGGTGTGAGGTCTATGTGAAAATCGTCTTGTCGCTTCTGGTAGTAGGTCCAGGTAGATCTTTAGGAAGGACTTTGGGGAAATCACGGACAACTTCTATACCTTCTATATTCCTTTCCTTCTTCAATCGTTCCGTGATGAGTGATAGTATCGCCGAGTATCCTTTCTGTAGGTACTTGCTAGCCTTCATACATGGCATGATGTTTAGCGGTATTCCCCGTCGTTCTCCCTGAATAGGGATCTGATTTCCAATCGACAACGTAACTTGAACTATCTCCTTGTTGCACACGATTTCGGCTTGGTTAATAGATACTTGTCTGTTCCCACCACTACATCAATGTTCCCGAGAGTTACTGGCATTAGGTCAATCTCTAGTTCGTGGTTCGCCAGCACCAAGACGCATTCTTGAAAATGTGTTACATCTCAATCAGCTTACAGTCGGCTAGCTCTACGGTGTATTTATAGTCTAGTGGTGTCGGGGTAATGTTAAGCATTTTACTAAATTCGCTAAGCATAAAGCTCCTATTGGCATCAATATTTAATAGCATATTAGCATAGGCACTATTTAAAAGGAACGTACCGGTCACAATGTCCGGGTCATCAATAGCTTCTCCGGAGTCAACCGCAAATGCACAGCCCTTTGTTGCGCCTCCTTCCGCTTTCTTTAGCTGTGGGCAGTCCTTGCGCCTATGTCCAAGCTTGCAACACTCATAACACCCCTCTTTGGTGTTCTGGTTGTTGTTATTATCTGGCTTGCTTCTACAATTCCTGGCCATATGACCGTGTCCTTTGCATTTCCAACATTGATGTCAATCACAGTGGTCGTAATGATGATATGAGCATCGGTTACACCTATGGTACTTCCCCTTGTAGACACTCTTACCCTTGGTGTTGGATTGCGTAACGGTAAATTTTCTAGTCGGTGCTGATCGGTTATGGGATTGCAATTGTTGAAAGGAGTGAGTTCGGTTGTGTATAGGTTCCCTCTTGCACTTGTGATCTTGAGGCTTCAGATGTTCACCCTTCTTGGGTAGCCTACCCTGTGCTACCTCTTGATCAATTAGGCGGTGAGCCAGGCAAATAGTGGATTGAATGAGAGTGGGGTCTGCTGCGGTAACCATGCTTCGGATCTGATCCGGTACCCACTGATGTATCGCTCGATCATTTTGTATTCCGAGCTCACCATTTCTGGCACTGTTTACACAATTCGTGGAATCGAGTGATGTATTGTTCGATTTCGGATCCCTCCATCTTGTGAATCCAGAACCCCTCTAGTTTCTCGATCTCGTTCTGGGCATAGTATTCTTCCTTTAACATCCTGACGAAGTTTTCCCATGGAATTGAGTTAGCAGTCTCTAGACTCAGTGTCTGGACTTGTGAATTCCACCAAGCGAGGGCCTGTCCCTCCAGGGTCCTGGTAGCAAATTTTACTTTTTTTTCTTCGGAACACTTGCACATAACGAAGACTGACTCGACCCTCTCAATCCATTGTAGTAGTCCCTCTACTTCTTCTGATCCCTTGAATGTATAAGAGTGGTAGCTAAGGAAGGTTTTGAATAAGCATTCTTTTGAGTTATTGTTGCGAGTCCCGTTGTTTGCTTCACTGTTTAAGCGTGCGGTCTTGTAATCCGCAATGGCTTTGTTAACCCGTTGTTCTATCATGGCCTCGATAGCCACATAATCGATTTATCGGTTGTTTGTACGCACATATGTTCCTTGACCAGCCATTTGCTAGTATCTATATACAATAGATATTGTATCACTTACTTTTAGAGCTAGTTGCGTGTTAACATGTACAGGAAGAATAAGTTTAAGATATCATTTCACTGATAATTTTTTTCAAAATCACTATCATAAGTTTTATGAAGTTACTGCTTCCAGAATGATTTGTATGAGCACATCTTGCTTCGATAGGTTCTAACAATACTAAATACAATAGGGAAATAAACTATTTGGTGGAAATAGTGGAGCTCGAATCTCCACTAACAGCGGTGTACTACACAGTTTCCCTAGTGGGTGGTAGCTTATCCTTTGAACTTGCCAGAATTTGTATGTACCTATAAATTCATGATTACGTTGGCCACCATTATCGTCAATTTATCTTACACAGTCATTCTAGTTCATTCAATCTTAAGCTACTAAACCGCTTAGGGTTCGAAGTTTGCTTCCTGAGTGTCGATACTAAGGTTACAGTCCGCAAACATGCGTCATTTGACTGGGTTTATACTCAAGAATGTTGTTGGGGAAAAGGCGTTCGATTCGAGTCAGATTGTGCTAGAGGAGTCTTCTTCCGAGCATAGAAGAGTTCCTTTCGGTCTTGAGTTCGCCTTTTCCCTAATCCCCTTGCACAGTTCGCATGTGTAGTTGAGTGTTAATGCCCACTAATGGTGCCAGAGGCATGTTCGTAAGAGTTAGATCAAGTCACCAAGCATATTGCTAGTCCATGCACATAATGTGCTATGTGAAACTAGTGTAGTGTCTAAGTGTAGAGCTATGGCTATAGTCTAAGTTTACTACATGCAAACCTAGTTCTCCATAACCAAGGCTCTGATACCAGTCTGTAACACCCCCAACTTCTCACGAGTGGTGTCAGTCCACATGGGTGTGACGTGGCCAGAATCACAGCTCATGGTCATATAGAACGACTCTATATGCGTTTCAAAATACACTGTTTGTCATAAAAGTTAATTATAATAGTTTGCAGCGGAAATAAAATGTTGCCACAGCGGAAAAGTAATAAGTTTAGAATACAGCAGAAACAAGCTGTCAGATACTACATTGCTTAAAATACAAATCATGAATTGTTCAAAATAAAAATTAGAATGCATGCAAGACTCCTTAAAAGTCCTACTCCAAGTGCATCCTAGCATCATGCGTTCAGTTACCTGAGAATACATGCGAAAATGTGTCAACATAAAGTTGGTGAGTTCACAGGTTTATATAGTTGAAAACAGTAAACAGATATACTGGGTATGTTAAGTTGTTCGCTTTGTTTGATCCATGGTCCCGAGTGTGTATGTTCATCTTACCGAAACTTATACTTGTTGTTTGCCTCCCTGGGTTATCGCGGTACCCTGCAAAAGCTCGATATTACACTCGTTATGACCTCCAGTCAACATTGGCGCCGAGTGGGGTTTGTTAGGCCCAGTAGTACTACGTAATAAAGACTCGTTTGTTACACAATTAACGGTAAGGGTGTGAGGACTTTTGTTGCGATACAGTTACACTCAAAAGTTGTTTTACAACATACCAGTCATACATCTAAAACAGGTGCATAATATTCTCACCCCAAAAGTTTAACAAAACAGTTAAGTATAAAAGTGGGGCTGTAAACTCACCTTAGTGATATCAGATAGAGATAGCGTAAGCTCCTGCTTCGTAGTTGTGTCGGTCACCGGCTACCTATATCGTATAGCTTATGCGAGTTCGTGTAAATGACTGTGTTTGTGTTTGTGCTCATGTTTGTGCTCAACCCTCGGTTATTATGTTAGTCCATGTCGGTCCTCATTGGCCGTGCTTGTCTGTGTTTGATCGTGTTAGACCGTGTTTGATCGTGTTAGACCGTGTTTGACCATGTCAAGTCAACGACTCGTTGTTGAACCGTGTGTCGGTTGTGATTCGTGTAACATTCGTGGTTGTGCTCGTCGTGTGCAAAACACGCAAAGCGCGTTCATGGACAACTTACTATTTATAGTAAGTTTCCATTTATAGAAAGTTCTATAACACATATCATTTTTAAAGTTCTAGCATGTTCGTTAGGTCCTACGTGATCATGTTTACACATAACACATTACCAAAAGTGGTCAAATAAGCATACAAGTCATTTTTACACATAAAGGTTTCCTGAAAAGGAAAGTTTCCATATATAGCTTTGCTCATCATCGGGAACCATCTAACTTAGCATGCAATCATCATATCGAGTCATATTACATTATTTAGCAAGCATATCACATACTTAGCATTCATAAATCGATATTTCACGAAATAAAATTACTAAAAATAGTAACCATGACAATCTTCATCCAAATGATCATCCTAACATATCTAAGCCATTTTATATCACTTAACATCATATAATACCATTTTAACATCATTTAATCATGTTCACTTGGTCAAAATCATTGTTTATCAAGAATGGGTTTACAAAAGTTACTATATTTAGTAACTAGGCCAAATATGACCATAATCAAGTCTAAATTACTTTCTAAGAATCAATATCATCATAATATCATTTTAATAACAATTCTACTCATATGCATGCTCATGATCTCATCATTATCAACAAGTTGTAACTAAAAAGTTACTAAAATTAGCAAGTGTCATCAAAAACCCATTTTCATCCATTTCAACAAGATCAAATCATGCAATAACCTTCTAACATCATTCATAAACACATTTGAACATCCAAAATCATCCCATAAGTCATGGATCATACATGCATGTTAGGATTCCATCACTTTATGTACAAATCATGATTTATAACAACATACATCATCTTGGATCGTCATGAAACTTCATCCAGGAATCATAGATCATCAATACAAGTAGATTTAACAATAAACCCAGATTCATATCATAGAAAATTCGTGCATGCACCCTTACATGGGTTTCATGTGTGTGTGAAGCCAAGCATGTGGGTGTATGAGTGTGGAGAGGGCATTTTAGCCTTAGAACTACCTCAAAAGACCCAAGGATGTGAGATTGATGATGGTTTCATTCCTTCAAGATTCTAGAATGTCAAGATGGTGCAGCTACAATGTTGTAATAATGGTGTGAGTGCTCTAGCAATCTTCCTTCAACTTCTCCCAAGCTTTCTTAAGGTGTGTCAATGGCTTCCCAAGCTCTAATGGTGATTTTCAGGCGAGGAAGACGAGTTATGAGTGGTCTGGACTCGAGATAAGGGAAATAGAGTGGCTGGGAAATGATTGTGCCTTGGATTTATAAGATTTATGCGTCTTGGCCTCGTTGCGTACCGCCGAGAGGGGCAAAAAGATGCTTTGCGTACCGCGAAGAAATTCAGGAGTTCAAACTCCTCGCCCACTCGTCGCGTACCGCCATGGGCCTGTCCGAGGTCCTTAGTGTACCGCGACGAGTCCCAGAAGAGCCCAATAGGCCCAATTCTATTGGTTTGATCCGTTCTTCGCCGTTTTCGTGCTTACGAACTATCGTTCGTCCTCGTTTGAACTTCCAAGTTCAATGTTTGAGCGTTTCATGAGATTTCTTGTGTTTTGTTACACGATGTGCTAAACGTTCACCAACGTTCGTATTTTTTAGACACGTGTGTGCGTGTTGCGATAATTCACCGAATTATCGTGTTTGTGTCAATGTTCGTTCTATCATGGCACATGTCACACTAAATTAAACTAATTCTAGTTCCACGTATACAATTATCAATTAAATAAACATTTAATTAAAACAAATGCTGACCTGGATTTTACGAGGTGTCACAAAGCTCTTCCGATCACTTCCAAAGTCAAGCAAATATAGAAGAAGAAGGAAACCACTGAACCAAATGTTCAACCACCTGTTCCATCAAAAGCCAACTCATCATCTGTTCCACCTAGGATGATGTGAAAGAAATTTGTTTATAATGATTCCAATGGAAAACCCAAGACCACATGGGCTTGGGTTCCCACCAGAAACTAATTCACTTCAGGTCATGTGCAGGGACAGCAGGAATCAAAGAGTAACTTGTGGATTGTTGACAGTGGCTGTTCCAGGCACATGACAGGCAACAAGACTCATATGCACAAATATGAACCATTCTATGGAGGGTCTGTTGCATTTGGAAGTGATCCAGTAGGAGGATATATCACAGGTAGGGGCACAATCACAAATAACAAGGTAAGCTTTGAGAATGTACACTTTGTAAAGGAACTAAATTACAATTTATGGAGTGTATCACAGGTGTGCGATCAAAAGCACAACATGTTGTTTACTGAGCATGAATGCATTGTACTAAAACCAGGATTTGTTGTCCCAAATGATCAAATTCTGCTCAGGGCTCCTAGGAGAAACAACATGTACATGCTAGATATGAGCATAGCTACACCACTCAGTAATATAAGTTGCTTTGTCTCAAAAGCTTCAGTTGATGAATCATCTCTTTGGCATAGGAGACTTTGTCACGTAAACCTTAAAAATATGAATAAACTTGTTAAAAATAACTTAGTAACTGGTTTACCAACAAAAGAGTTCATCTGTGTTGATAAATGTGTTGCATGCTTAAAAGGGAAGCAACACAAAACATCTCATCATGCCAAAGAGATCAATTCAATCACAACAGTCCTACATTTACTTCACATGGACTTGTTTGGCCCCACAAGTGTTAAAAGTCTAGGTAGAAAGTCATATTGCTTGGTGGTCACTGATGATTTCTCTTAGTACACCTGGGTATTTTTCTTAAGTACCAAGGATGAAACTGCTGAGACCCTAAAATCATTCATTCTTAGGGTAGAGAATGAAAGTGACCATCATGTAAAAATCATCAGATCAGATCAAGGAACATAATTCAAGAACCATATTTTAAATTCTTTTTGTGAATCTAAAGGTATCACAAGACAATTTAGTGCTCCTAGGACTCCACAACAAAATGGTGTTGCTGAGAGAAGGAATAGGACACTAATTGAGGTTGCAAGGACCATGTTGTCTGATGCCAAACTTCCAACAAATTTTTGGGCAGAAGCAATCAACACTGCCTATTATGTTCAAAACAGAGTATTGGTAGTTAAGTCACATGGTATGACTCCTTATGAAATTTGGCATAAGAGAAAATCATTCATTGGATTTCTCAAACCATTTGGATGTCAATGCACCATCTTGAACACTAAAGATCATCTAGCCAAGTTTGCTGAGAAATCAGTAGAGGGCTACTTTGTTGGGTACTCTTCACATGCCAAAGCATATAGAGTATACATCAAAGATTCCAGAATTATTGAAGAGTCTGCAAATGTTCAATTCAATGAACATACTATCAATAAACTTGGAATAGGCCCTGATTGGTTATTTGATCTTGATAGATTTACATCTGCATTTCATTGTGTAAAAGAGTATGTTCCAGATTCTCAGATACCTACCGTAGATTCCTCCAAGCTCATAAGAGAAGAAGACTTTCGTGTTGAACTGCTAATAGCTTCAAGACAAATTTTGATAGAATTCACTTCAACACATGATGCTGTGTCACAGTCTGAGACAATCAACAATTCTCAGGCTGTTCCCTTAAGTGACTCTACTTCAGTTCCAGTGAGTCAAGAAAAAGATGGAAGTCCTTCAGCTGAAACAACCACTTTGGAAACTTTTCCTCCTAGAGAAAATCATTCAAACACAGTCCAATTTCAGAGACCTCAAGATCTGCCAGAAATTCAACTTGAGGTGATACTTCCGAACCTTGAGTCAAGCAATCTGGATTTGACTTCTCAGCTGGATGTGATTCCAAGAATTTGTATCCATAACAGCCATCCAGTTGAGAACATTATTGGTAATGTTGAAGAAGGAATAAGAACAAGAAGTTCTTTGCATGAAGCAAACATCTGTTTGTTTTCCTGCTTTCTGTCCCAAATAGAACCAAAGAAAGTTGCTGAAGCACTGAAAGATAGCAGCTGGGTAGAAGCCATGCAGGAAGAGCTTCTTCAATTTGAAAGGCAAGGATTTTGGAAGGTTTGCCCTTTACCTAACGGTAAGTATACCATTGGAACAAAATGGGTGTTTAGAAACAAGAAGGATGACAAAGGTGTTGTCATCAAGAACAAGGCAAGGTTGGTCGTTCAAGGTACACCCAGGAGGAAGGCATAGACTATGATGAAGTTTTTGCTCCAGTTGCAAGAATTGAAGCAATCAGAATATTTTTAGCCTTTGCAGCTACCAAGAACTTCAAGGTTTTTCAAATAGATGTGAAAAGTGCCTTTTTGTATGGAAGGATTGATGAGGAAGTGTATGTATGTCAGCCACCTGGATTTGAAGATCCAAACTTTCCTGATCATGTCTGTACGCTTGATAAAACTCTATATGGGCTACATCAAGCTCCCAGAAAATGGTGTGAAACTTTATCTTCTTTCCTGTTGGCCAACAACTTCAAAAGAGGAACAATCGATAAGACTCTCTTCTTCAAGAAGTCTAATCAGCATATCATGCTAGTTCAAATCTATGTTGATGATATTATTTTTGGTTCTACAAATGAATCTCTCTGCAAGGATTTTGAATCACTGATGAAGTCCAAGTTTGAAATGAGTTCAATGGGAGAACTCACTTTCTTTCTTGGACTACAGGTGAAACAAACTCCTACAGGGATTTTTATTAATCAATCAAAATATGTCAAGGATATTCTTGAAAGATTCAAGTTCACTGAATGCAAAACTCTGGGTACTCCAATGTCAAAAACAACATCCTTGAGCCCTGATCCTGAGGGGGAGGATGTTGACCAACACCAATACAAAGCAATGATAGGCTCTTTGATGTATCTCACCACAAGCAGGCCTGACATCATGTTTGCAACTTGCGTGTGTGCAAGATTTCAGGCCAATCCCAAGATTTCACACATGCTTGCTGTGAAGAGAATCTTTAGATATCTCAAAGGAGCACCAGGCCTAGGATTATGGTATCCTAGAAGTGAGGACTTTTAGTTCATGGCTTACACTGATAGTGATTATGGAGGCTGCAACATTAGCAAGAAATCCACATTAGGAGGATGTCAATTTCTTGGATCCAGAATTGTGTCTTGGCAATGCAAGAAGCAATCATGTGTTTCTACATCTACTGCAGAAGCAGAATACATTGCTGCCTCTAGCTGTTGTGCACAAGTCATCTGGATTCAGAATCAAATGAAGGATTATGGAGTAGGGTTGTTCAACACTCCTATACAAATTGATAACTCAAGTGCAATCTTCATCAAAAACAATCCTGTCAAGCACTCAAAGACCAAGCATATTAATATCAGATATCATTTCATCAGAGATTGTGCAGAGAAGAAGTTAATTCATCTAGTCAAAGTTGATACAGAACACAATTTGGCTGATCTCTTCACCAAGGCATTTGATGAAGAAAGATTTAGGTACTTAATAACAGCCATTGGTATGATTAATTTTGAATAAATGAATTGATTACAAGGAATGAACAATTCTTCGGAAGATAAACTTAAGTTCTCTTCTGATAAGTATTTACTCCTCAAAAGAGAGTTTAAGTCTTCGGAAGTATTCTTTATTCCTTGAGTTGGAAGCATTCACACTTCAGAAGATAAATTCTCTTCTGAAGTACCTCTCTTCCGATATATTATCTATACCTTCAGAAGCTCAGTCTTTTAAAATTACTCTTCAAAAAGAAGATGTCTTCTTAAAAACAATCTTTCTGAAGAACTTATCTAAACCTTTAGAAGATGTGCTTCCGATGTTATATTTTATATGACTCGGAAGTAATTATCTTCCGAAGAGCATTTTCAGTCTCATGAACTACTTCCGAAAGCAACCTCTTCGGAAGCACCTTTGGTCCTTAGCAAATTTTGTACATTCATTTACCCAACAGCTGTCATCGGAAGACCTTTTTCTGACATCCGGATCTCAAAATTTAATGTGTCTCTATATTAAATGCTGACATCCGAAGGTATATAAGGTCTCCCGCTCGTTCACTTTCTCTCACCTTTTCATTTCAAATCAATTTTCCCTTTCCATCCAAATTCAAACCTAAAATCCCTCGATTTCCATGGAACCTCTTGCCTTCCGACCTGCTCATAACTTGGCAGCAGAACTGTCATCTGACAATGACGCTGACTTTGCTCCGATCATCTCCTTTCTCACAAGGAGCAGGTACCACTTTGCTTTAACTGTCAAACCTATGGTGTATGAGTCTCATCACCAACAGTTTTGGCACTCTTGCTCTGTTGTTTCATCTTCCGATGGTAGATCCCTTGTCGCTACTATTGATGCTCATCCTATTTCTATAACTGTGGAGACCATCTGTCGGCATCTTCAACTTTGTGATGCCGGGGGAAGGGTCTCATTCACAAAGGATGAGATAGCATCGACTTTCAAGTCAATGGGGTACGAAGGTCCAATCCCTTCAACAACTTATTTGAAGGGTAGAGTGTCTTATAATTACCAATATCTCATGCATTTTTTTTACATTGTCTGTCTAACAAGACAGGTGGGTGGGATCAAGTTCCCTCTGACTTAGCTTCGGCTATTCACGGCTTGGTCTCGAACCAACTGTTTAATTTTTCTGCTTTTATTTTCAATAACTTGGCTGACAATCTTTCGTTGCCAAAGAAGTTTTGTATGTATCCCAGGTTCTTACAACAAATATTTTACAGTGAGTTGGGATCCTCCCTCTCACTAACTGGGAACATTTATAACATCCCCTTGGTATCTGCCAAGGTTTTTGTTCAGCTGAAGAAGAAAAGTGCTTAGTTCAGTGGAACTTTCACCCCTCTTCTTCCTTCTATGGAGGCATATGCTCCTGAAGGTGACAGCACTATGGAACCAACAGTTCCTGATCCCACACCTTCCCCATCTATTCCACATCCCATAAAAATCACCTACAAATGCCGCCGAACCCCTGAACAGCTCTATATAGCTGTTCAGGCCCCTTCTTCTGAACCCAAAATGAAAAAGGTGAAAAGAACTGCTAGGGGCATAGTTCCACCTAAGGTGCAAGTCACACCTGTTGTCTCTCCACCAGTTCTTTCTCTGGAACCAGTGGCTGCCCTTCACCAGCCTGAAATCCCTCTGTGTATGTCAGCATACATACCTGAGAATACCCAAAGGGATACCCCAATTATTGAGTCTGCTTCTGATGAAGCAACTCCACTAGGTCAGGGACTGTCTCCCAGGTCTCCAGGAGATTGTCACCCAGAAATGCCACCCACCCATACATTTACCCAGGCTCAAGGGACCTCTGCAGTTGCTTTGGATGACCACCTCTCTCCCACTACCCAAACACTATTGAGAGTGGTGACACAGCTACAAGCAAGGTTCCCTGACCCAGAGCCTACCATGTCAGAGGTTGACCCTAGGAGTGTAGAATGGGTCAATGCAGATGAGGCTGCCACTACTGCTGAACCTTCTCAGGTTCTTCAGGACAGTGGTACAGGAAATAGGACCTCCTCTGCGGCAACCCACATTGGTGAGGACTTCTTTGAGGCCCTTCTCAATGAGGGGAATCCAGGGTGCCAAGAAACCACATCTGGTGGTGGAGGTGGAGGAGCAGGGCTCAGGACTCCATCGCCTAGTGATTCTACTCTGGTAGATGAGGGCACAACAACTAAGGAATTGACGGCCACAATCTTCATTCTACAGGCCAGGGTAACTCACCTAGAAGCTGAGGTTGCTACCCTGAGGCTAGAGGTTCAAGACAAAGATGCTACCATCTTGGACCTCCAGAAACGCCCCCCAATCATATGTGCACCATTCCATCCTGATCCCTCTTAGGTGACTTTTCTCTCTTCTGATGCTTCCAAAAAGGGGGAGAAGGCACCACCTATAGGGTCAGGATCAGAAGCAGGAGAGGAGGAAGTTGCTCAAGACTCCACTCCATTCATAGTCACTTTGACCAATGAATGGGATGAATTCTTGGGCACTTACTTTCATTCCTCTAGTCCTTCCTCCTCCTCCTCTTCTGACGGTACATGGTTTGCCATAGAGATTGAGCAAGAGCTCACTACCAGTATCTCTGTGGAGCCCAGGTCCCCTGTTGGGATCCAACAGTCACCTTCTGGGACTAAGTCTCCTTCTGAGACTGTAGCCCAGGTTGCCATGGAGAATCCCATCCAAGAACAACCATCCATCTCCATGGAACCTGTGTCCCCTTCTGGGACAATGGCTGATGAAGACCTCTACTCCACTCCTGAACTCTCTGTGGATGCTACTAAGGAATCTTCCAAGTTGGTTGGTCAACTGGAAGAAGCAGTGAATGCTAATGTTAACTCCGAAGCTGCAGTGAATGCTAATGTTAACTCCATGCTCCGCAGCTCGGCCCCATGAAGAACTCCACCATGGATATGCACGTCAGAGATATAAAAGCTAAGGTTGCCAGGGGTGAGCTACTTTCTTTGGAGCAGATCTAGGCTCAGAAAGCAAGCCTGAACTTAGGCTTAGGGGGATGAGCCACCATCGAGATACCCATCTCTGGTTCGGGGATCAGAGAGGGTGAAGAGGTGATGTGTGGAGAGGCTACAAAGGCCATGTTCCCCAACATGTTCCCTCAAAACCCAAAGGAAGAACCTGTCTTTCCTCCATCAAGTCCCTCCTATGATAACATGCCAATCTCCTCAGTGATTAAGATCAATAGAGATCAAAAGGCTGCTAAGACACAAGAATCAAAAGACCCTGATCCTGAGAAACAATCAAAGGAAGATGAGAGGAGAGAGACTGAGCACTTTGGATCTAAGGATGCAGATCCAGAGTCCATTGCAGGAACAGATGCAACAGTGGGCTCCAATGAAGAAGCTCAAGAGGCCAGAGATCAGAGGAATCAAGCCATGGTCACAGTCAAACCTAAGATGAAACGAAGAAAGACCATGGCTAGAAGAAGAAAGAGAACTGCTACCTCCTTTGACTCTGAGTCTGATTCAGAGCCTAGAAGAGATCCAGAGCCCATTCGCGCATATATTCCAATAGTGAAGTGGAGCTTCAATGCACAACAAAACATGTTCACACTTACAAAGAACAATGGGGGAATAATGGTGCTGGATCTTCTTCAACTGATGCTCTTAGCAGAACCATTTGTATACGACCTTGAGAAACTCCCACTTCATAATCCTGATAATGGATCTGATAGGAGAATAGCCAATAAATGGGCAAAGGCTAGAGCACAGGTTCTGAGGGTGAAAGGGCTCCCAGAGGAGAGAAATAAGAAGTTTTGGAAGCATCAGCCTAGGGGAGACTGTAAGATCAAAAAGACTGGTGCTCTCCAAAACTTTCTAAGTCTTGATGTAAATATGCACAAGACCTGAACTTCATACAGACTAACAGCCTTCGGAAGGAAGAAGTTAATCTTCGGAAGAAACTTTGCTTCCGAAGAATAACTCCTTCCTACCGAAGGCTTACACATGAATTAAGCTTCCGATACTCTTCTCAGCACTTAGAAGATTTACAACTTTAGAGCTTACGAAGACTTGAAGCTTCTGAAGAACAAAAGCTTCCTAAGATCCTCTCAGCATCTTCTTGTACAAAGACTTCCGAGATTCTGACAAAGACTGTTGTTGATTGCACTTTATGGTACAAAAGGTGCTTACAACGAACATGTTGGTCTGATCAAAACAAAGAAAAAATACCGTGAGTCAGACACAGCACCTTACCTTTCTTCAGCAACATTAAATGCAAAAGATTTCCTGAAGCTTTGAAGATCAAAACATTAAATTCCTTTTGTATTTAGCTAGTCT
This sequence comes from Mikania micrantha, assembly GCA_009363875.1. Lineage (NCBI taxonomy): Eukaryota > Viridiplantae > Streptophyta > Magnoliopsida > Asterales > Asteraceae > Mikania > Mikania micrantha. Next base: position 52,281,354 of record CM018698.1, on the reverse strand, counting down.
TTTGTTAAAGTCAATGTCTATAAATGTAATCATTGTAAGTAAGTGTCTTAGCCTGTTAAGACACATCAGATACTAGAATAAGCTTTCTTTTGTTTATTGTCTAGTATACCCAACATGTATTCCTACGAGAATACGGTTGTAGCCTTGGCTATATAAACTCTCATTGTATCTTGTATAAGTGTGCATGTGCTTGTAAGCTGTAAACCTTGGTTTTTACTTTGATAGAAATATATCTTTGAGCTTGAAATTTACTCTTGTGTTATTACTTCTGTTCAAAGATTATTCGTGTGCCTTGAGTGTTTTGAGAGAACCTTCTAACAGAAATTCCGCATCTGTTAGATTGGTAGAAAGAAATACTTGTGAAGTGTTGTTTGAAGCTAACAACCCTATCCAACACACTCACACCGGCCTCCTCCGTCGATGATAAGTAGGACTATGTTGAAACGGATATTGAAAGTAATACAATGCAAAGAAATGTTTTATAAATCAAGTGAGGAGATTAGGATTTTCTACTAACCATTAGATTATATGATCTAACGGTTACGGTGATGTACCATTCGTATTTAGATGCTTGCACCATCTTTCATTTCTTTGGATTGATGTGATTTGCTTAATTACAATATTGTTCTCCTCATATTTCACTTGATTCTTTTTTTTTTGGTATGATTTTAATTTATATGTCAAAAAAATTCAATATCTTACCTTCAACAAGTTGATTATTCCATAATCTCAATTGTTTTTTAATTGTTTCTTCATTCTTATTTACTATGAATTATTTTTTTTTAAATTAGTCTTTTTTATCAACCATATTCACTTATTCTTTTCTAGGTGTTGTAGTTTCTAGTTTAATGTTGTTTCTAATTTGCTGTGTTATTGTTGTCTGTAATTTGTTGTGTTATTATGTTAACAACAACTACTTTCGTCTAAACACAAAATAGTTCTGTTACATTGTAATGAATAGACTTGTGTCTTCCTCATATTAATGTACCCAGTCAATAGATGGGTATAAAACTAGCCAAGAACAAAATTCACAATTAAAATAAGGTTAACATGAGTATACTTTTGTTTCAATATCAGTTTCATAGAGTGATGAGAATGAAACATTAAAGCACCTAGCCACCAAACATGTATAAAACTTAGTCCTGTTTATCGTCGGCGGAGGAGGCCGGTGTGAGCGTGTTGGTGGTGGTGTGGTGGCAGTGGGTAGGGATATAACGGAACACAGAGTGTGTGGTGGTGGCGGCGTCTTGCCGATGGGGATAGTCGGATAGAGACGAAGAGATTTAAGGTAAGGGAGCGATAACTGTGTAGATTACGTGTGACATATGTTAATGATTTGTATGATCACCAGAAAACCGCCCAACTCCTGGAAAACCGTTGGGAACCTCCCAAAATCGAGGTAACCATCTAATTTGAAGGGTCAGGGTTTTTGATCTTGCTGATTTTGAAAGGTTGAAAATCTATCTAGTGCCAGTTGAGTTCACTGCCGTCTATGTATATAAAATTATGCGACATCATCCGCTTTTTGTGACTTCAATGCCCATTCGTGACAACATGTCAACCTTTACACCTCTCATACGCTATGCTTAGGAACATTTGTTAAAAGGGTTGGCTCAATTGGATGAATTTTTCTTTTATAAATGGGTAGTATTTTAATCATGAACTCAAAAGGCAGTGTACATGTTATTTGTACAAAAGGAAACCCACTAGGTGCAATGCATGCGTTCGAATAAATTAATTTATGCAACGACCATTACTTACTTTTATTCTTATTTTAACCAAGTCTTCCTATTCGTTTACATTTGTGAATCAATAACCTTTAACAATGGATTTTAAAATATTATTTAAACATATGAAATTCTATTAATATAATATATTAATATGTTCACCCCACCAATTCAAATGCCCTGCAAAAAAGTAAATTATCGAGATTGTACTTGTGGTTTGCTACTAAATCATTTTTGTCCCATATGTCTCATAAATTACTCGTATGATCTTATATTTTTAAACATTTGTAACATATATAGTTCTTCACATGCTTGATAAGTTGATAGATTATGATCTAAGAACTATCTGTGTTACAATTATTTAAAAGTTTGTGATCACATGTGTAATTATGAAACCTACAAAGCAAGAGTGACATACTATGAAATTATAGGGATCATCTAAGCAATTATTCGGAAAAAAAAAGTTTCAAACGTGTGATTTGTGTATTGGCTAGTGAGTTACAAGGAAATACATAAAATATGGTGGTTTCTAAATACATGTCGCGCATTCTTGAAAAAAAAAGTAATTAACATTCTTACCTAATATCTAATCTTAAAAAAACAACCAATATGATCAGGAGTATAATGCAAATTGGAGGAACCAAAAGTAGTAGACACAACGTTAGATCTATGAGATGATCACAGAAACACGATTACAACTATAACCATAACCATAACCATAATTATAACCATAACCAATAGTTGATAACTATAATAATTTTAACCATCATCATCATCATGATGTTCATCATCATGAAGATCTACCTCTGAAAAATATCAGATCTCCTAAAGTGGTATATGTGTTATCAAGCTGAACCTCACTAAGCAACTTCTTTAGCTCCAAAATTTGTTTCTTCAACTTATCATTTTCTTGAAGAACTTCTTCATGGAACTCCAAGAACCGGTTCAATTTAGTCATGAGCCCCTGGTTCTCGTTCGTGAGCCGTGCAACTTGGGTGAATAGCTCGTTAAGCTGCCTTTGTTTCCTCACCCTTGACCTCCTAGCTGACTCCCGGTTCGATACCATCCTCCTATGCTTTCTCTCATTGATGATCATAGAGCTCTCATCGGTTTCATCTGAAGTACTCGAGTTGTTCGAAATAAAAGACGGAGAGCAATTAACTATGGGACCTTGAGGTTTTCGGTTAAATTCGGTTATTATAACCGAAGAAATCATGTTGGATTCAAAAGAAGTCAAGTTTGGAAGGAAGCTAGAGGCAAAATCTTCATATTCATGAATTAACTTGTTACTTTCTTCCATATTTTTGCCTGAATATTATAACAATTTCCTGAAGATGTAATAACTGAGATGAAGATGTGTAGAGAACCGATAACTAATGGAGGGGTTTTATAGGCTGATCGAGGAGCAAAAGGCAATTGTAGTGGACTTAGTAAAAATTTTAGTTAGAGCTGTTCAAAAAATTCGTTGCTCATTTAATAAAAAAATCACTTAATTTTGTAAACAAGTTGAACCCGAGCTAAAGCAAGCTTGACTCTCTAGCGCTTGTTTAACTCAATAAATTATAGTACTAAATCTTGACATTAGTAAATGTAAATAACTTTTGACATTTGTTATCATTTTAGCCCACAATTAGTCTTTTTTTGTATCTCTTTCCTATTTAATTATCATTTATTATAGAGCATATTAGAAACTTATATATATTACATGGTTTAATAAATTTAAAATGTTATCAACAACAATTTATATAAATATTTATATATTAGATTTATGAATTATTGGTGAAATAAGAAAAAATACGAATATCTAAAATTTATAAATAGAAAATATTTATTTAATAATTATAAAATTGTATTTTAAGATAAGATATAAATGAAATTTTCTAATAGTTCATTAAATTTTAGTAAATTATTAAAATAAAAAAAATTTAGTATATAATTATATAATTTAATTACTAAAAATTATAAATATTTATTAGGATAGAAAGACAAATGGCATGAGTCTCTTAAATATAATCTTTTATTCACTAGGTAGATTATATTTATCATGAATATGGATCATGAATAATAGATTATGGATAAAGAAAATTAAAAAAACACATTATATATCAAACATATTTAATATGAAGTTAATTATGAAATTTCTAAATAAACTTATTAAAGGATTGTATTTAAGTCTCTAAATATCACCAAGTTCAAATTATATTCGATAAATTGTTTAAAAAAAGGAAAAAGAATTATGTTAATTGTTTTTATGAGCGATTTCTAAAATTTTCAAATATTTAATATGATTAGATAACTTAAATGATAGAAACATAATATGTAATATGATAAAAAAAAAGGTGATATATTTAAAAATACATTTAAAAGACTAAGTACAATTAAGTTTAATTATTATTTATCCATTACATAAATAAATTGATACATAGTTAAAAAATTTTAAAAAAAATCAATGTAAAAAAATTATAACTGTCATATTAAGGTTCATTTGTATAAAGACATATTTTGATAATGATATATGTTAACATATCACATTATATTTTATTTTTAATATACGAGATTATTCAACTAATATAATAAACAGATTTTTAGAAGATATAATTTTTTTTATTAATAATTATATAATATTTCATATATTAAATTTGCCTATCACGCAAGATTTTAGCTAGTTTAAACTATATAAATTATAACAAAAGCTAAAACATATATTGTAAACTCAAGATCCCCTATTATTCAAATAAACCATAATCATACTGTCATTTAAATATCATAAGGGCTAAAAAACAAACATAAAAAATATAGAAGATTTCAGTAAATACTGCACTATATTTATAAGTTAAAAATATTATGTGTTCAAACCTTAAACGGTTCCTTAAGTTCACTTACCGGATATGAAATTTCACAACGTATGAGGCACCTTGAAAGATTAATTAATGAATTACATAGTAAATTGTTTTTGCAAATTAAATAATTGGAAGCCAGAACATAAAAATTGGATCCAATGAATCTATTTAAATAATTTTGATTTTTTTTTTAAAAAAAATCGGTAGGTCGGGATGTTGACATCATGACTTGGGTAGATGGTCACATCATTTACAATTCACTAGTGCATCTTTTGAAACAAGTGTTTTGTCAATTGGATGAAGGAATATCTAGACTTCAATGCCTTGTCTCAGTTTCTGAAGTGAGAATTTTCAAACACTTTCTAAGGTCACTTCATCGTGCGAATACACGAGAATGTGACGAAAGCGAATACATGAGACAATACATGAGAATGTGACGAAAGCGAATACATGAAAATGTGACGAAAGCGAATACATGAGAATGTGATGAATCGTTGTTACAACATACTGTTCAAGTAAAAATAGTATGGTTTATTTTTATCATTGCATCATTACATGTGATTGATACAATGCCTAACCATTTATGATTTGAAAGTTTTGAATCGAAATACAACAATTACAAATATGTCCAACGTAACCAAACAAAACAAACTATACACTCAAAAACATTGTCTTTAAATCATAAAATAAAAATAGCAAGTCTTCAACTAAATTAACTTCTAGTAACTTGTATGAATCTGTACGAACACCGTTTATAAAATAAACAAATACTTTTATTATTCAATTACTCGAATTACAATTCAGAAAATACACAATGAAAAATACAGTATTAAAATAAACATAAAAGTGCTAAAATTTAAATTACAAGAAAGAAATGTAGAACAATATGAAACAAATTCTAAAAGTTAAATTAAAATAAAAGGTATAGCATAAGATGAAATTAATTAAAACGAGTTTGGTGGCTGAGGATTTCTGTTTAATAGAGGTCCCTTAAAACAGATTTCGGGCTACCCAAGTGAACCCGACTGTTTCCCAAGGTAAAATAGCCGAAGCAGTATGTACTGCCGGAGTTAACCGAAAACCCGAAACGTTACTTGAAACAAGAGTGTTTAGCACTAGGAATCGATTGTTGTATGTTGTTGAGAACTCAACAAAGTATCTTCTTGTGTTGTGAACTTGTGTTTGTGTGTTTCAAATGGTGTAGAGATTTCTCTACTTGGCCAAGAAAACAAGAGACCAAATGTCTCTATTTATACATGTTTCATATGGCATATCAAATGTTGTTATCATGTCCATTAACAAGCCAATTCATGGCATAGTTACATAGTTAATAACCAATTCATGACAAATAACAAACCATTCATGACAAATAACAAACCAATTCATTACTTAGTTAATAACCAATTCATGACAAATGAATTGGTAGTTAAAAGATTTCTATTTTTTTTTCTTTTCACACAAAATTCCAGCTGAATCCAAGCAACCTTTAGTACTTATGATCTGAAAAACATTCAAAAATTGTCCATTATATTAAGCTTGCTAGTTATGACTCGATAAAATAACATAAAATAGGTACCAATTTGTTAATAAATATACCATGTGTATGAAAATATTATAATGATACAAATAAACATGATTCAATAACCAAACCTAAATATTGATTACGATCAAATGCCTTAAAAGCTTTTGTTAATATAGTGTGTAGAAAATATTAGACTTGGAAGTGTATTCATCTAGTTGTTGGATAGGGTGTTAATTAGTTTGGCCAAACCTCGGGATGTAAGCCCGAATAGTACTATCCAGCATCTATCCGATGACTTGCCTTACGAGTTAAATGGTTTGGATGGCAAACATACATTTTAAGTACTGTTATAGTGTAAACCCAATATATATATGACAAAAGGTTATCCAAACCCGCAAAACACAGACAACAATGATGACACATACTCATCTATCCTCTAAAGACTCGCTATAGTAAAACCTCTTATTTACCTTGAATATATTGTTTCATGTACACTCAAAAACCCTCATATTGAAAAGTCATATGGTTAGCTCTTTCTAAACCAATTGATCTATCGTTTATCGAAACACACTACATAGCATAATTAGAAGTTTGAGAGTTTAATTTGGACCACAAAACTGAGTATGGGTAAATGTTTTTGAGTTTAAGGCTGGTGTTTGTGGTTACTTTTGACTTAAAACTTGTACGTAATTTATCATTGTTAAATGTGAATTTGGAAGTCTTGTCGGCCTGAGTGGATTTTGAACGGACCAAAATTAAGATGCATGATCCGAAGTGGTATGTGAAAATTATAACTCGTATATGAATGTGGTATGTAAAAATTTAGGAATTACTTGTGTTATCTCATAAAAAAAAGTTAAAAATCTCGGTTATTTATCTATTTATACCTCATGATAGTTGTTTGAGTTTACCATTATAGATATTCGTATTCTAGACAAATGATTTATATAATTATATTAATATATTATACTAGGTAATTTGTGCTTTGCGATTGTTGTAGGTTCGCTTTTGATTTATTATAATTATTATATACACACAAATGATATAAAGATCACCATCATTACACTCACTATATTTCACCATTAGCAAAGCTAAAATAAGGTCAGAGTAGGGTAAGATGCTAACATCCTTAACTCTATCTCGTATAAGTACAAAGTCTACTTCAATGAGAGTCACGACTCATGATGCCTGTTTAATCGACCAAACTAGCGCCTTTAATGTTATTTTCACAAAATTAAGTAAAATAATGTTAAAAATTGGTGCAATTTTATTTGTGTCTTTAAAAGAGCCTACACATATTATATGCACGTATCGCATATGAGGCTATATAAAAATCAAAATCGGTTTTATTTATTATAAAAAATGTTCTTATTTTATTATTCATTTTCGATGTTTATTGATTGAACATAAACCATTTGTATGAAGAACCTTCGATCAAAGTTAAGTTATCCCGAAACTTAATTAATATCAGTCTAGGAAAATTAATTTTACTTTTTACGGACTATGTACATATAAGCTCATAGAGATGATCAAATGTTAACCCATGTTTATTGCGTTAACCGAATAATTACATCTTATTAGTTTGAGGCGTACATTAAAGTAAATTTAAAAGTGTATGTTTTTTTCTTTTTTAATTAATGTAGGGCCCACTTACATTAATAAAAAGTCTACTTCAATGAGAGTCACGACTCATGATGCCTGTTTAATCGACCAAACTAGCGCCTTAAATGTTATTTTCACAAAATTAAGTAAAATAATGTTAAAAATTGGTGCAATTTTATTTGTGTCTTTAAAAGAGCCAACACATATTATATGCACGTATCGCATATGAGGCTATATAAAAATCAAAATCGGTTTTATTTATTATAAAAAATGTTCTTATTTTATTATTCATTTTCGATGTTTATTGATTGAACATAAACCATTTGTATGAAGAACCTTCGATCAAAGTTAAGTTATCCCGAAACTTAATTAATATCAGTCTAGGAAAATTAATTTTACTTTTTACGGACTATGTACATATAAGCTCTTAGAGATGATCAAATGTTAACCCATGTTTATTGCGTTAACCGAATAATTACATCTTATTAGTTTGGGGCGTACATTAAAGTAAATTTAAAAGTGTATGTTTTTTTTCTTTTTTAATTAATGTAGGGCCCACTTACATTAATAAAAAAAAGAAAAAAACCTAAACCTTTAGATTTACTTTAATGTGGACCCTAAAGTAATAAGATGTAGTTATTCGTTTAACAGAATATGGGAGGGTTAACATTCGAACCATCCCCTAAACTCATACACATGTCAAAATTAGCATTTCTTTTTACATGGTATATGCTATATAGATGCCATTATAAACATAAATTTTTGTATTACCTTTTATTTTTTCTTGGTTTAATAACTTAAGAAGTAAATAAACAAAAAAAAGTAGTTTCTACTATTTAAATGCCCGCTTGCTCCAACTCACCAAAATCAAGACGTGCAAGACGAAACTATTTGGTTTTGCTTGCAGCATAGTTATAAAACTTCCCAAATACTCTGAAATAACAATGTTTTTAGAACCGGATCGGACGTCGAATCGGTCTTCTTACTGGTCAGAGGTCGGACCGGTCGAACCGGATTTAAGAACCGGATGATTTTATAAACATATTATATATATATATATAATCAAAAAAAAGAAAAAAATTAAAAAAAACAGGTTCAACCACCGGTCCGACAACCGGTTTTCCGGTCCGACCGGCGGTTCACGGCCCGACCGCCTGGTTTTCATCAAAACGGTTCCAGATGATGAACCGGACCGTTTACACTAGCGAATCCCGGTCCGGGTTTAAAAACATTGGAAAATAGTGTTCAAGTACTCCATGCCTAGACAAAATACTCACTATTTTCCAGTGGACCGTTCTAGCAGCCTCTACAGACTTATGCACAGTGGCGGAGCTTGACCGAAACTTCAGGGGGGGCGAAATAATTTTTTTTGTTTCAGGGGGGGCGAAATAAAGATTTTTAAAAAATTTTACACTACGTATCGGAAAATAAACACTACTGCACGAAAAAACAGGGGGGCGGTCGCCCCCCCCCCCCCCCCCCCCCCCGGTCTTCACTAACCTTCGCCCATGCTTATGCAACCATGATTTGTAGTGTGGATATTAAACTAGAAATAGATTTTATCAACATAAAAATTTTGTCGCAAAAACCTATGTATTATGACACTAAAAGTCTTTTATTTGTGGGGTGTGCCGCTGATCGATTTCTGTCCGTGCATTAATATTTCATGAACGGCCAACTTTTATGTACCTAACACTTCAAGAATTGGACAGTTGTGAATAGAGGTGTTCAAAATCAGATCTCTGGTAGTTGGGTTACCCAAATTTTGTATTTTTGAAAAATTTGGATAGTGAATATTAATATCCGGAATCGTATCCGAATGTTAGATATCTGAAATATCCAAAAAATTATCCAAAAATTGTACGAATAGAAAAACTATGTCTGACAGCTCTGATATCTGAAATATCCAAAAAATTTAAAATAGATATCCATATATAAATATGAACTTTCAGACATCTAAATTTTTGGATATTTTGAATATTTAGGGTTTTGGGTATGAGTTTTTTTAACCCCTTGTTCTAAAACTAGCCACATGGATAATCTTTTTAAATGACCCTTTTCAACCTAGAAATTATTTTCGTAGGGTTGGAAACTTTTTGTTTGTTTTTCTCTTGCTAAATATTATTTTCTAAGAGTTAGATATCAAAATAAGTTGTTCCTTGTTACAACGTGAAATGAATCATTAAGGCTTCTCATGTTAATTAAAGTGATCTCTCTTTCTAAATTAGGTCGAGATCACCTTTATTCTAGCTTTTTTATACTAATATAATCTAAAGTTTTTTTTTTGTGTTTTTGTTTTTGTTTTTGTTTTTGTTTTTTAAGCTAATTTATGTAGTGTAATATATATATCCAGAAAAAAAACATCGATTCATATTTTGTTGGCATTTTGTGAGTATAAAATTTTCCCCACATATAAGTTCATAAATACGAAATTTATCCAAATTTAGTGCTTTAAAAAATCCACTCTTTATTTTGGGGTAAAGAAACTAATATCTTATTTATTAGAAGCAGTGGGTAGAGTTTAGCAAGAAAAAAATATTTCTAACCGAAGTTTGTTACGTGTGAGTGACTACAATGATCATGAACTTATATTAATATTGTTTTAGTGTATGATTTGTTAATTACATGACCATCTTTGAGATTTTGAGTATTTGTGTGTATTAAAAAGTTATACATCTAAAAATATTAATAAATTGATGATGATTTGAATAAAAGTAGGTTAATAAATAATTGTAACAAAATAGTATTTCTTACATATCAAAATGATGTTTTCACATTACAAGATTATGTTTGTTTAAAAAAAAATATATGTATAAAATACATATACAACATTCAAAATGTCAACACATTACAAAAAGGGCCCCTAATGGCCAGCCCTGGTAAGTTAATTGCCTATTTGTAACACTGCCTAATTTTATGTGATGGAGTGAGACTAAACAAAGCCGACTCAAAAGTTTTAGAGACTTTAGGGTAAACTAAAGTTCGAGGCCTGGCGAATATTTTTAAATTTGTGTGTAATCGAAAATTTTGAGACACTTTGTTACAAAAAAGAAAGGATGTATGAATTACGAGTATATATACATGTGTATATTGAAACAACTTGAATAAACCAAGATCTATTATCATACTAGGTTAATCCCGTATCTTACATGGGTTTAATATACAAAATATTATATATTTTTTAACAAAAAAAATTATATCTATAAAAAAATAAGAATTACACTTGAATTTTTTTTAACAATACATATTGTATTTTAACATTCAAATCATCCTATCAAGCTAAATATTTAAAAATAATTCATGGAAAATAATAATAATAATATTAATAATAATAATAATAATTATTATTATTATTATTATTATTATTATTAATATTATTATTATTATTGAATATTTTAATGAACATAATTTGAAGTTAATGATAGTAAGAGACCTAAATAAAAGTTTAGATAAGAAAAGAAGTTTAACTAAAAACCTTATATCTAATTGCAGATTAACTTCATTTGCTTAATAATATATTATTATTTTTCATATTTATAATTCACAATGCATGATTAGATAATTGATATCAATAATTAAATAATAGATACACATTGAAAAACAAAAACTAAATTACTACAATAATAATAAATGTTACCATTTATTTATAATTTTTAAATTAAGAGTTACAAAAAAGAAATAAAATATATGAATATTAAAGCTAATTTTCGTATTTTATTATCTAATTAACTGAATAAGTAAAAATATTTATATACTAACAATTAATAATATTACTATACATAAAAAGAATTAACTTTTATGAATTATAATTATACCATAATTTGTAAAATATAAATAAGTCCTTAGTTTTTGTAACTTACCTAAAAATGAAAAAGACTTAAAAGTTTTATATTATTTAATGAAAATAGTAAGTTAAAATATAAAAATATATGAATATATGAATATACATGAAATAATTTAGGTTTTTAATATTCATATTATTTATAAAATCATTATTTGTATAATTTACGATTTGTTTTATAATATATCTATGTTATATTATTTTGTTATAAAAATATATGAATATACATGAAATAATTCGGGTTTTTAATATTCTCATTTTTAATGAAATCATTATTTGTATAGTTTACAATTTGTTTTATAATGTTTCTATTTTATTTTGTTTTGTTTAGTTATTTTTTCTTTTAAAATACTCTAAAAATATTATTAAATTTCTACATTGAAAGTGTAAGATATTCATGACCTCATTATTTATTCAAATAAATCTATCTACTATAATAAATAAAGGTTTTTAGGAACACATGTCATGTTCATAGAGCACCTCACCTTTGGTTTCCCTCCTCTCTCTCCAATTAAATACATTTCATTATAAATATATTTTTAAAAATTTTTAAATTAAAAAAGTTTTTTATAATACATTTAAAATATATTAATATTAAATAACATAGTTTTTAAAAAAATCAAATTATTATAAAATTTTTATTTTTTTAATTGAAATGTTAAAGAAACAAACTTTGAAACACTTAGTGTTTAAAGAAATAATATAATTATTGTGAGGCCCCGTTTCCCGGCGACCCCACATACGTTGGTCTCGTCATAACACATAGCTCTTAACTAAAAACTTTCATAAACATGCAGCGGAACTTAAACATCATGTCAAACATAATTAAATGTCTGCATTAATACATAAACGATTGCCAACACCATCGGATTCTTTATCTTGATGCCTGAGCTCCATGCCTTCTCTGACCCAAGCTTAACCTGACATACATGCTAAATCAAGTCAGCTTACGCTGGTGAGTTCTAGTTTTCATAAAACATCATAACCATTTTATTAAGTTAAAATATGTTTAGCATAAAACATCCTTTCATTCACATAATCCAAAACATTGTCACATAAACATCCTAGTCATCATCATCATACAACCACTGCTACTAAGCGTAACAGTGGGCTTATGCCGGCACAAGGCTCCATAACCTTTGATCTGATCCGCCGAAGCGTTCTGCAGATCCATACTTACCCAGTAACAAGTACTGGAGCAACCATACTTACCCCATAATGCGTATATGGGAGCAACGTCATACTTACCCCGTAACAAGTACGGGAGCAACCATACCCAGTTATAGTCGTGGTTGACTATCATTCATACATTTTCCTATAACACGTATAGGAACATCATTCCCAGTTATAGTCATGGTTGACTCTCATTCATTTCCAGCACAAATACTGGTACCTATCACGTACATATCCTATCACACGTATAGGATATCATTCTTTCATCGTATATGATATACTAGCATTATATCATCTTTTCCTCATAACCATGAAGGCGTCATATCCTTCATGCTTACATCATAATCATCATCATAATCATCATAACAACACAGACATATCATGCTAGTATCGTTTCATCGTATCTTTATCCTAATAACTTAGGAATCATCATAACATATTATGCTAACATCATGTGTCAGTGACATCATAACATCCTAGCATCATATACATATCATCACATCATACATCATGTCATCATACACATGTCATACTAGCATCATATCCATAACATTTCACTTTCATCCTAGTAACCTAGGATCTTATCATAACATTTTGTAACTATCATTATAGCTACCATCTTAATGCATGTTATCATACAATCATCATATCATATCTTCACACCTTTCATCATCATAATTCATTTTTCATGCATTCATCATACTTAACATGTTCTCATGCATGCTTCATTTCACATTAAACATTCATTCATCATACATAGCATTCTCTCATACCTATTCATAATGCATAACACATATACATATTCATACATAATCATGGCATATCGTCATACGTTCATCATCATAGACACATAACATCATGACATAACATTAAGCATGTATGCCAGCCCAAAACATTAAACATGAAAATAGGGCGTCTAGAACTCACCTGATGTCTCACGGTCGCAAGATCACTCACAACTTGTGCTAATGATCTATCTCTGCATTGGTTTACGTTTAATATGTTATTTACATATTAACTTCCTGATTAAATCTTTCTGAACGTCCAATGTCAAAACATTGCCTTGATAGTCGTCAAATAGTTAATGTTGTTGATTATCATGCTAAAACATGTTCCTAGACAGATTAATGGCTTAGAACTGATCAATCCTTGTTATTGGTTTCCCAGATATCATGAAATATCACAACGTAGCATTAGAATAGGTTTAATAACCATATTTAACATACTGATCTGTCTGATATCATAAACATCAGATAATCGTTCCAATAAGTATGTTAATGATTGTGATTAGTTTGGAACACTCAGATTTAACCTTTGCATTTCAAAGATTAACCAAACTAATCATTTACATCATCATAATCAAATGGATTAATCCATTATAATCATAGTTGTGATTTCATGCAAACCGGGCATTACAACGGCTCAAAACAAGGATTTAACCGTTAGAACATCGTGTTCTTCATTTCTAATCAATCCTAGCCATCATCTAGGCAATAATCAACAATCCTAACTATCTTATTACGTTCAAAATCAAGATCTAATCAATCAAAATCAAACTAGAAGGTTAAAATGAACCGTTACCTGTTCTGACGAGTTTCTGCGGTTAAAACATCGATCAGGACTTGTATATATGATTCCTGGGATGATCCGGATGTTTAGAAACCTTAGATATGAAGTTTGGGGGTGTTAGAATGAAGATTCTTCGTCTGGAAGTCGAATAGCATCGAATATTAAGTAAAAAATGACTTCCAGAACAATCTGATCGTTTTAACACATCTTTGGCCGACATAAGGTATGGGGCGCATCGCCCCAACTGGGCGTATGGCGCTAGGCGTAGCGCCCCACGTCACCCAGCGTCATCATTTGAGTTTTAACTTGTTTTCGCGATTCCGGGAGCATACGAACTCCGTTTTGCGCACGGTTTTCGCCCACGTTCATCATTTTTCACATACTATCAATCCCCAATAACAAAAGTTGCTAAATCCTTGTGGATTTCAAGCACGACCAAATGTGCTTACGTCATAATTGCCGAATTTTTCGTACGCAATCATCACAGTTTCAACAGTAACCGAAATCTCGTACGTTTATTATTAGATTGCTAAATTTTCGGGTGTTACAAATCTACCCTCCTTATAATAGGTTTCGTCCTCGAAACCTGTTACGTCTCAAACGAATGTGGGTAGAGTCGTTTCATCTCGTTTTCCAAGCTCTTGACTTGTCCAAAGACACGTCCAAAACTCACATTCTCTTCTTTCAATCCTTCCTATTACGCCTGATTGAGTTCGTCCAGAAAGTCTGGCGTGAAGCATAAGCTATGTTGTTATGCACCAGCATATACAACAAGATCATCATTTCCATCCGGCAGTGCTAAGACAGGAGCTTGGGTAAGTTTCTCCTTTAGCACTGTGAACGCTTGTTCTTGGTTCGGGCCCCATTCATACTTTACACCTTTCTTCGTGAGCTTCGTCAGTGGTGTCGCTATCTTGGAGGAGTCTTGAATAAATCTCCGATAGTAACCGGCCAACCCAAGAAAACAGCGTACTTTCGTAGGTGACTTCGGACGCTCCATTTCGTAAATGTTTCAACTTTAGTTGAATCTACCATAATGCCTTCTGGGTTCACCACATGACCCAGAAATTGTACCTCTCGTACAAAAAGCGCATTTGGAGAATTTATCATAAAGTTTCTTTTTTTCTCAGGATCTCCAATACCTCACGTACGTGGCAAGCATGGTCTCCCTTATTCTTTGAATAAATCAAAATATCATCAATAAACACTATCACCGATCGGTCCAGCATCGGTTGACATACCATGTTCATCAATTTCATAAATGCTGTAGGAGCATTCGTCAATTCAAATGACATAACGAGAAACTCGTAATGTCCATAACGTGTATGGAAAGCAGTCTTTGGAATATCCTGCTCTCGAACTTTCAACTGATGGTAACCAGATCGGGGATCTATTTTTGAGAACCAGCTTGCACCTTGCAATTGATCGAACAAATCATCAATTCTAGGTAGAGGATACATGTTCTTTATGGTCAATTCATTCAGTTCCCTGTAGTCAATGCACATTCGCATGTTACCATCTTTCCTCTTTACAAACAGCACCGGGGCTCCCCAAGAGAGACACTCGGTCGTACAAAACCTTTATCAAGGAGTTCTTGTAGCTGGGACATCATTTCCTTCATTTCGGTGGGAGCTAAACGGTAAGGTGTTTTGGCAACAGGTTGTGCCCCCGGCACTAAGTCGATTTGGAACTCAATTTCCCGTTCCGGTGGTAATCCAGGCAATTCCTCAAGGAATACATCAAGGAAGTTACGCACCACGGGTACATCATCAATCGTGCTCATATCCGTATGTTCCTCAATCACCTAGGCCAAGTAGGCTACACACCCTCGCCTTATCATAACATCAGCCTTGATCATCGAAATGATCTTCGGCGCATGCATCGCTTTATCACCATAAATCGTTACGGAGCTCCCATCCATCGCACATAAACATATCAACTTACGTCAACATACAATGTTAGCTTCGTATTTGGCTAACCAGTCCATACCCAAGACTACATCGAAACCTCCCAAGGTTATAAGAAACAATCATACTGGGAACTTATGACCCTCTATCTCAACGTAACAGTCATCTATAGCCTCAGTCACCCTGGTCATCTTACTAATCGCCGTCTCTACATCAAATACCCAATCTATCTCCTTAACCTTCCCAGATAACCCATCTTAGAAAGTAGAAGATACAAAACTCATACTAGCACCAAAATCAAACAATACAGAGGCAGTAATATTGTTGATAGGAAAGGTACCTGTAACCACGTCCGGGTCCTCAACAGCATCATCCTTTGTGCTTCTCCATTCCTTTCTCCTCTTTCTTACCCGAGCCCGAAGCATCGGCCCGGGATTGCTTGCAATCCCTGGACATGTGTCCTAACCCATTGCAGTTAAAGCATCGAGTAACATTCGGGCAACTGCTAGAAAAATGTCCCGTTTTTCCGCACCTGAAGCATAAATTAGTGCCTAGCAGGCACTGTCCCGTGTGGTTTTTCCCACACTTGTTGCACCGGCTCATCTCCTCTCGATTCACTTTCTTGCTTGAGAACTTTTGTTGATCTATTCGACCCCTCTTAGTCCCGGAGGATTCTTTCATCTTTGTTTCTTCTTGTATTGGCTCATTAGCCATCACATCATCCCATACAATACCGCTGAGTTCCACCGTGGAGTCAAAAGTCTTTGAGGCGTTCGCTTTGACATGAATCCTAACCTTTGGAGGCAAGCCCTCCATGTACATCTTCACCCTGCGTTCCTCAGTAGACACTAGATGAGGAACGAGCCTTGCCATTTCATTAAATCGTGAAGTGTACTGCCTGTGGTTTAGACTTCCCGCTTTCAGCACCAGAAACTCTCTTTCAACTTTATCCAGCTCGTTCTTGGGACAGAACTGTTTGGTGACCAGCTCTTTCAGATCCTCCCAAGTCATCTTCTCCATATCAGCTGCAGCCTTGGACTGCTTAATAGTGTTCCACCAATGTAGAGCTTCCTCAGTAAATGAATGGGCTGCAAACTTGACAGCTTGATCAACTCGGCATTCACTGATGGAGATAACAGCCTCCATCGCAGATATCCAGTGACAGGTGACCACATCATCCTTCTTACCATCGAACGTCGGTGGATTGCATCCTTTGAAGGCCTTGTAGTCACAACCCTTCAGTTTCTTTAACATAGAATCACCGCTCTTAGTCTCGATGATCACAACCTCCTCTTCTTTGGTGCTCTCCTTAGTCCCTTCAGACTTGTCTTTCAGAGTATCTTTCAATGCCTTCGCAATCAAGGCTGGTAGCTTCTCATCCAAAACTTTGGAGACCTCATCAGAAATAGCCTTTACCACGATAGGCTCTAGAGTGAATTCGTCTTCATTCTCCGGTTGCTCGTTATGCTCGTGATCGTCTTCGTTGACGGGTTCTTCATTCTCGATACATGGTTCTTCAGGTTCCTGTGGTTGCTTATGTGGTCTACCCTTTTGTCCAGCCATCTATCTATCTACAAGATGCAACAATTGATGAGTCAGTATAGAATCAGTTTAGCACGAAATAAGCTTTGTAAATCGTTAATGACGTTGATCAGGTGTTATTAACCATTTACCCAACTCATAAGCTCTAAACGTTTCCCATCCCATCACCTCAACGTGCATGACACTAACTATCTTTCTAACCTTGCACCTACATCCTAACTCATACATAACATTCAGCTCGTGGCATCCGTTCATCCGTGGTTGGCAATCCGCATCACTTAATCCCATTTTCAGTTTAAGTCTTGGCATTTGGGACGCCAAGATCTCTCAAACTATGGCTCTGATACCAACTTGTGAGGCCCCGTTTCCCGGCGACCCCACATACGTTGGTCTCGTCATAACACATAGCTCTTAACTAAAAACTTTCATAAACATGCAGCGGAACTTAAACATCATGTCAAACATAATTAAATGTCTGCATTAATACATAAACGATTGCCAACACCATCGGATTCTTTATCTTGATGCCTGAGCTCCATGCCTTCTCTGACCCAAGCTTAACCTGACATACATGCTAAATCAAGTCAGCTTACGCTGGTGAGTTCTAGTTTTCATAAAACATCATAACCATTTTATTAAGTTAAAATATGTTTAGCATAAAACATCCTTTCATTCACATAATCCAAAACATTGTCACATAAACATCCTAGTCATCATCATCATACAACCACTGCTACTAAGCGTAACAGTGGGCTTATGCCGGCACAAGGCTCCATAACCTTTGATCTGATCCGCCGAAGCGTTCTGCAGATCCATACTTACCCAGTAACAAGTACTGGAGCAACCATACTTACCCCATACGAATATGGGAGCAACGTCATACTTACATCATACTTACATCATACTTACCCCGTAACACATACGGGAGCAACCATACTTACCCAGTAACGAGTACTGGAGCACCCATACTTACCCAGTAACAAGTACTGGAGCAACCATACTTACCCCATAATGCGTATATGGGAGCAACGTCATACTTACCCCGTAACAAGTACGGGAGCAACCATACCCAGTTATAGTCGTGGTTGACTATCATTCATACATTTTCCTATAACACGTATAGGAACATCATTCCCAGTTATAGTCATGGTTGACTCTCATTCATTTCCAGCACAAATACTGGTACCTATCACGTACATATCCTATCACACGTATAGGATATCATTCTTTCATCGTATATGATATACTAGCATTATATCATCTTTTCCTCATAACCATGAAGGCGTCATATCCTTCATGCTTACATCATAATCATCATCATAATCATCATAACAACACAGACATATCATGCTAGTATCGTTTCATCGTATCTTTATCCTAATAACTTAGGAATCATCATAACATATTATGCTAACATCATGTGTCAGTGACATCATAACATCCTAGCATCATATACATATCATCACATCATACATCATGTCATCATACACATGTCATACTAGCATCATATCCATAACATTTCACTTTCATCCTAGTAACCTAGGATCTTATCATAACATTTTGTAACTATCATTATAGCTACCATCTTAATGCATGTTATCATACAATCATCATATCATATCTTCACACCTTTCATCATCATAATTCATTTTTCATGCATTCATCATACTTAACATGTTCTCATGCATGCTTCATTTCACATTAAACATTCATTCATCATACATAGCATTCTCTCATACCTATTCATAATGCATAACACATATACATATTCATACATAATCATGGCATATCGTCATACGTTCATCATCATAGACACATAACATCATGACATAACATTAAGCATGTATGCCAGCCCAAAACATTAAACATGAAAATAGGGCGTCTAGAACTCACCTGATGTCTCACGGTCGCAAGATCACTCACAACTTGTGCTAATGATCTATCTCTGCATTGGTTTACGTTTAATATGTTATTTACATATTAACTTCCTGATTAAATCTTTCTGAACGTCCAATGTCAAAACATTGCCTTGATAGTCGTCAAATAGTTAATGTTGTTGATTATCATGCTAAAACATGTTCCTAGACAGATTAATGGCTTAGAACTGATCAATCCTTGTTATTGGTTTCCCAGATATCATGAAATATCACAACGTAGCATTAGAATAGGTTTAATAACCATATTTAACATACTGATCTGTCTGATATCATAAACATCAGATAATCGTTCCAATAAGTATGTTAATGATTGTGATTAGTTTGGAACACTCAGATTTAACCTTTGCATTTCAAAGATTAACCAAACTAATCATTTACATCATCATAATCAAATGGATTAATCCATTATAATCATAGTTGTGATTTCATGCAAACCGGGCATTACAACGGCTCAAAACAAGGATTTAACCGTTAGAACATCGTGTTCTTCATTTCTAATCAATCCTAGCCATCATCTAGGCAATAATCAACAATCCTAACTATCTTATTACGTTCAAAATCAAGATCTAATCAATCAAAATCAAACTAGAAGGTTAAAATGAACCGTTACCTGTTCTGACGAGTTTCTGCGGTTAAAACATCGATCAGGACTTGTATATATGATTCCTGGGATGATCCGGATGTTTAGAAACCTTAGATATGAAGTTTGGGGGTGTTAGAATGAAGATTCTTCGTCTGGAAGTCGAATAGCATCGAATATTAAGTAAAAAATGACTTCCAGAACAATCTGATCGTTTTAACACATCTTTGGCCGACATAAGGTATGGGGCGCATCGCCCCAACTGGGCGTATGGCGCTAGGCGTAGCGCCCCACGTCACCCAGCGTCATCATTTGAGTTTTAACTTGTTTTCGCGATTCCGGGAGCATACGAACTCCGTTTTGCGCACGGTTTTCGCCCACGTTCATCATTTTTCACATACTATCAATCCCCAATAACAAAAGTTGCTAAATCCTTGTGGATTTCAAGCACGACCAAATGTGCTTACGTCATAATTGCCGAATTTTTCGTACGCAATCATCACAGTTTCAACAGTAACCGAAATCTCGTACGTTTATTATTAGATTGCTAAATTTTCGGGTGTTACAATTATTACTTAAAATATTAAATTATACAAAATTTTATTAATATTTCATATTAGAATTTAGATTTTTATTGATTACTATTAATTATATTTTTATTCAACCCATGTATAACACGGGTATTAACCTAGTAATTTATTAAATACAAGAAATTAAGTTAAAGTAATAATTTATCAAATTTATTATTTATCACTATTAATAAAGAAGTGTTAATAAATGATTTAATGCTCCAAGTTTTAGGAGGGAAACAAAAATAAAAAATGCTCCATTGCATGACATGTGGCAAACAAAAACCTTGATTTATTATATAAGATAGATTTATTTACAAATCACTAATAGTTCTTTTATGCTTTTTTTATATTGTATAATATTTTCTAAGCATGATTTAAAGAAATATATAATTACGAAAGTTCGAAAGATGATATATATGAAACTACCCTAATAAATATGGCTTTTACTGGTTTTAAATCGTTTACACACAAATATATATATATATATATATATGATTGTGAACAAATAATAACCCAATTTTAAAGCATTAACTCGGATAACTTTGCCAAGATAAACCAAATCTTGGATTTTTTTAACAACATTGTAAGACATTTACAACACTTTCTTATTTTATGAGTTTGCGAAAATTCATCACCGTTTGAGATGTAACATCATTGTAAGTTGTAGGCCTAAAACAGTTACAGTGTTGTAAGTGAAAAACTTACAACGATCTTACGTCTCAAACTGTGATAAATTTTCGCAAACTCATAAAATAAGAAAGTGTTGTAAATGTCTTATAATGATGTTTGAAATAAAAATCTAAGATTTGGCTTCATCTTAAGGGGTTATTTCGAGTTAATGTTTTAAGAGTGTGTTATTATTTAAACATTACCCTGTATGTATATATATATATGGAGATGATCAAATGTTAACCCTTCCTTATTACGTTAACCGAATAACTACATCTTATTACTTTGGGGCTTACACTAAAGTAAATTTAAAGGCGTATGTTTTTTTTTCTTTTTTAATTAATGTAGGGCGCACTTACATTAATAAAAAAAGAAGAAAAAATCTAAACCTTTAGATTTACTATAATGTGGGCCCCAAAGTAATAAGATGTAGTTATTCAGTTATCGCAATAAGAAAGAGTTAACATTCGAATCATCCCTTATATATACATATATATACATACATATACAGGGGAATGATATTTTGGAAACCTAGTTGAGAAGTAAAAACTTTGAAAACCTAATTATAGCCATTGATTATTATGATGGATGGTATATATTAAATAAGAAAAACAATCTTGACTTTTTCAAATTAATATATGAGAAAAAAAGGACAAAAAGTACCAGAAGGGTAAAAAGGGAATGCATTATTTTGTACTATTTGTACTACTTAATTTGTCCTTCTCGTCTTTTTCCTTTTTTCATGCAAGAAATCAAACTTTCTTGAAATTTCATACTTTTTTCTTCATCCAAGAACACAACTAAATATGGTGATGGTGTACAATGGAAAAGGCAAAGACGAAGAAGAAAGACGAAAGGATAAAGAGTTCATGATAAGAATAATGGTGAAACTCATCTCCATTGTCGATTCTGCACCTCTCAAGCCTTTGGTGTTTTTTAGTCCTTTTCTTTCTTTGTATATTTGACTTTATAAAATTTAACTTTTTATCAAAAATCATGTATGAAACCCATCTCTATCCCCATTCTTGCACTTCTCTTTCTCACTTCATCAAAAATCCTTTTTTAAATTTAATTTACATATACTTGTTTATCAATTATGTTAATCAATGAATAAAGGAAATATTGATTTCCTGATGGTTTACTTATAATTTACATTTATTGAGCTAAAAGACTTTTTTCTATGTTTGATTGTATTTTTTTTTAAATTGTTCAGTCAGGTGAGAAAGAAAAAAACAAGGTTGATGGTGTCAAATTAATTATATCCAACAATTACATCTATAGATCTGACATATCGACGATGATGGTGTCATATTTTTGTATTTAAAGGAAAGAATGTAAAGTTATCTGATGAGCCAACTATTGGTGATGTTCTTGGTAAATCATCACTGCAATGGAGAAACATGTACTTTTAGCACATTTATTTTCCAGAATGATCTTTTAATACATTTTGTATTATGTTACATCAAAGTTACATGATTCAAAATTATTTCAGTTACGTATTTTTATTTGTATTATGTTACATCGAAGTTACACGATTTATTATGCTAATTTATGTTTGTATATGTTTTTTAATAAATTTGAAGTCACTTTGATTTTTTCATATTTATGTAACATTTGTTGTAAATGTATGTAACATGCATGTAACATGGTTTCTTATTATTAATTTTGTAAGTAACCGACTGATACATAGATTTTACATAAAAGTTACATATATGTAATTTTGAATGTCTTAATTTGAAATATTTTCTTTTACATATATTTAACATGATGTTACACTATGTTAAAAATATCTACAATTAGTGTAACTACAGATGCACAAAATTTCGGTAGACTAAAACAGTATCAGTTCTTAACAAGTTAGAAACCAATTTTTAAAGTTGTTTTTGTTTTTAAGTGGTCTGAAACCTAAATTGTATTGTGTAACATCATTGTAACAAGATAAAAAATATTCAAATTTATAGGACCGGTTTCATGGATAAATTTACTGCATATATATAATGTAACATCAAGGTAACACGTACTTCCAGCAACAAATAACGCAAAAAAAATAGAAGTCATAAATGATCTAGAATTGAAATGTATTGTATGTGTAACATCACCTTTATATTTACTTTGATCTTGAGGTTAAACAACATTTATGACTCTACCAAAGAATCAAATTTCCTTTTACTTTTAGGTTTAGCAACTTTATTACACCTAACGTACTTATGTGTTAACAACACCTTTTCATGATTCAAAATTATTTCAGTTACGTATTTTTATTTGTATTATGTTACATCGAATTCACACGATTTATTATGCTAATTTATGTTTGTATATGTTCTTTAATAAATTTGAAGTCACTTTGATTTTGTTACATTTATGTAACACTTGTTGTAAATGTATGTAACATACATGTAACATGGTTTCTTATTATTAATTTTCCAAGTAACCGACTTTCTTATTATTAATTTTGTAAGTAACCGACTGATACATAGATTTTACATAAAAGTTACATATATGTAATTTTGAATGTATTTGAAATATTTTCTTTTACATATATTCAACATGATGTTACACTATGTTACAAATATGTACAATTAGTGTAACTACTACACTATGTTACAAATATCTACAATTAGAGTGTTTAATGATTCAACAAAACCGGTAGACATAGCATCTTCTTCTCGTTTAGAGAAAGAATATGTTGGTTTTTGAAAATAAACAATTCTTTCTTTAGGTGATATTCTTTACATGGCAATGTATCTTGAACAATATAATCATCAAATTGGTAATTCAAAACCCATTCATCATCAAATGGACAATCGTGATAGTACACAAGTTATTTTTATTTCTTTTATAAATTTTCATTATGTTAATTTATGTTGCATTTGATCCTAATTAAATTTGAAGTCACTTTGATTTTGTTACGTTTATGTAACATTTTTTGTAAAGGTATGTAACGTATACGTAACATAGTTCCATTTTATTAATTTTATATAAGTAACTAGTTGTTACATATTTGTTACATTGATGTTACATAAAATTTACATATATATAACTTTGAATATCTTTGAAATATTTTATTTTACAAATATATAACATGGTGTTACAAATATGTTACACTATGTGTAACTATGCGTGAAAAATCAATTACCTGAATCACTGTCGGATCTTAAGTTAGAAACTGGTTTTAAATCGGTTTTAGGTTTCAAGTGACATGATACTTGTATTGTATTACGTTACATCACGCTAACATTGTAAAAAATGTTCAAAATTTTAAAAACGGTTTCAAGGATAATGTAACTGCATGTATATAATGTAACGTTAATGTAACACGTATATCCTGCAACAAATAAAAAAAAAAGGAAAGATGTAAACAATCTGGTACTAAAATTTATTGTGTAACATCATTGTAACAAGGTAAAAATTGAAAACACACATGAATACATGATTGTTCAAATTTCGGATGCGAAAATTCAATGTAAGAAGTTTCAGGTTGCATTAAAAAACCAAAAGAGCACAATAATACAATTGATGAAAAATTTTGCATTTTAAATTATGAAATAAGTAATGATATTTATTATTAAGTAATTAAAAATTAATATAAAAATATACACATAAGTGTAATATGTTTCAGGTTGCAAGATATGATAAACAAAACAAAGTACATAATGTAACATCAGCGTAACATGTTTCAGGTTGCAATAATTAAAGAAAATACTAACGAAGAAGAAACGAAGAGATCAAATATCAAATGAAAATATGTAAATTATTAAATGATATTGTACTATTTATGTGATTTCTTGACTATTTTAAGTTATAGTACACAAGTACAATTTAAAATATATGATTGATCTTTTTGAAAAAGCAAACATTAAATGCTTGTGTACTACCTTTATGCATGTCAACTCATCAATATTTTTTAACGCTTGTTTTAATGAGGGAAGCCCACGATTCATCAATTAAAGTTTTTTTCAAAATTATAAATTGCTAAATAAAATAATATGGTTTCAGCAACTCTGTGTAAACTGGACATAACAATGTAATTTTTTCATGATTTTTACTTGTTTGAAATATTATATACGTGTATTATTACACAGTCAATTGATGTAAATTAAAAAAAAAGAAATATTAAAATTATTTGATATATAATAATAATAATATAGGATAAACAAAAGAGATAGAGAAATAAGCTCGAACAACGTAACATTGATGTAACATATACAAAAGTTATATAAAGCCAGCATGCATTTGATTTCAATAAGAGCAAAAATGATGAGAAAATCAAAGGAGAGAAATATTTAAAAAGTTGGGGAAAACAAATGGTGGGAAAAATAAAAGGTTTAAAATATTTAAAAATTAAATTATTTTGTTTTAGAGTTGAAATTGAACATCGTAACTTTGATATAACACGACAGCAATTATATATAACCAGCAAATTGTTAAAAAAATCAAATCAAGAAAATTTTCTTGTGTGAAAAGAAAAGGAATGAATATTTAAAAATTAATTTCTTTTGATTATTATTTAAATTTGATAAGAGAGAATGTGGTTGAGTATTTTAAATGATAGTACAAAGTACAATCTATCTTATATAATAAATCAAGGTTTTGTTTGCCCCATGTCATGCAATGGAGCATGTTTTATTTTTGTTTCCCTCCTAAAACTTGGAACATTAAATCATTTATTAACACTCCTTAATTAATAGTGATAATTAATAAATTTGACAAATTATTACTTTTAACTTATTTTCTTATATTTAATAAATTATGTATACAAATAAATAATTAAGTCGTGAATATCTTACACTTTCAATGTAGAAATTTAATAATACTTTTGTAGTGTATTGAAAAAATCAAACAACTAAACAAAATAAAATAAAAATATATACATTATAAAACAAATTGTAAACTATACAAATAATCTTTTTATTAAAAGTAAGAATATTAAAATCCTAAATTATTTCATTTATATTCGTATATTTTTATAATTTTAACTTACTATTTTCATTAAATAATATAAAACTTTAAAATCTTTTCATTTTTTAGGAAAGTTACAAAAACTAAACACCTATTTATATATTTCACAAATTATGGTATAATTATAATTCATAAAAGTTAATTCTTTTTATGTATTGTAATATTACTAAATGTTAGTATATAAATGTTTTTACTTATTCAAGTAATTATATAATAAAATATGATAATGAAATTTAATATTCATGTTTTTTTTACAACAACTTATTTTAAATTGTTATTATCTATTTATAACTCTTAATTTAAAAAATATATATAATTTGTAACATTTATTATCATTGTAGTCATTTAGTTTTTGTTTTTCAATATGTATCTATTATTTAATTATTGATATCCATTATTTAATCATGTATTGTGAATTATAGATATGAAAAAGAATTAATATTATTATTAAGCAAATGAATTTAATCTGCAATTAGTTATAAAGTTCTTAGTTAAACTTTTTTTCTTATCTAAACTTTTATTTAGGTCTCTTACTATCATTAACTTCAAATTATGTTCATTAAATAATTCAATAATAATAATAATAATAATAATAGTCACTATTTTCCATGAATTATTTTAAAATATTTAGCTTGATAGGATGATTTGAATGTTAAAATACAATATGTATAATTATAAAAAAAATTAAGTGTAATTCTTATTTTTTTATAGACATAACTATAATTTTTATTAATAAGTATATAATATTTTGTATATTAAACCCGTGTAACACACGTGATTTAACCTAGTTTAAAATATATGATTTATCTTTTTGATAAAGTAAACATTAAATGCTTGTGTACTATCTTTATGTATGTCAACTCAACAATATTTTTTAACTCTTTTTTTAAAGAGACAACGATTAATGAATTAAAGTTCTTCTAAAAATATAAAATGCTAAACAAAAAAATATGGTTTCTGCAAATATGTGTAAACTGAACGTAACAATGTAACTTTTTAATGATTTTTACTTGTTTGAAATAATATATAAATGGTGGGGAAAAAGGTGGGAAAATTAAAGTTGGGAAAAAAGCTCGAAAATTTCGTAACATTAATGTAACATATACAACATTTATATAAAGCCAGCCACCATTTGGAAATGGGAGAATATTTAAAAAGTTGGAGAAAACAAATGGTGGGAAAAACATGTGGGAAAATAAAAGGTGGGAAAAATTTAAAAATTAAAATCTCGTAATTTTGAGCTGAAATAAAAAATCGTAATTTTGATGTAACAAGAAATCAGTTGTATAGAATAAGAAAAAGACGAAAAGTTTAATATAGCAAAATTTATAGTGGGAAATCAAAGGGGGTAATATTTAAAAAGTTAGAGAAACAAATGGTGAGAAAAAAGGTGGGAAAATTAAAGGTGAGAAAATAAAATGTGGAAATAAAAGGTATGAAATATTTAAAAAATGAAAATCTTTTGTTTTTTAGCTGAAATCAAATAACGTAAATTAGATGTAACACGACGCAATTTGTATTCAGTAAATAAAAGATGAAAATATTAATGTGGCAAAAAACCTGGTGGGAAATGAAAGGGGGGAATTTAAAATCTAATTTATTTTGTTTATTATTTAAATTTGATGAGAGAGAATGTGGTAAATTAATAAAATATAGTGTAAAGGTACAAATGTAGTAAAAGACAATTATGTCATTCTATTAAATAATTATAGGTAAAGAAAATAATGAGGTGACAAATTGTGAACCAAGTATTGGGTTTGCAAAGTTTCTTTATCTCAAGAGGGTTTCCAAAATATACATGTCCTACATATACATACATACATATATATATATATATATATATACCCATACACACACACACACACACAGATATATATATATATAGGGCAGAGAATGATTGTTAACACAAGAAAAATCAAATAACTTATTAATACCATCCAGTTGTTAATACAAAAACTTAAATGAATAAGATCGTGACAGATGTTATTACATTTTTAACATGAGAGTACATTTAAAACATTTTGTCCATATCAAAAAGTTAAATTTAATATGGTAATGACAAATGTCATCATTTAATTTATTTTAATCAATCTAATTTTTATACAAAGTTTACCCCTAATATTTTTTAACAGTCATAACTTTTTACATTATTATTTTTATATAAATACTAGTCTCATTTTTCTTTTTAATTTCGATATAATCTCGACTAGTTTTTAAATTTTTTTCCAGACGCCCCGTATTTACATCAATTTAACGAGCATAAATACAACAAATTATTTTGATTTTTTTCTGACAACAGTTAATTGCATCTCTGTAATTAAATAATTGATATAAGGTTAGCATAACACGATTGTTACATCACTATAATTAAATAAATGAAACAACATAACTCACATTTTACTTTATAACGTAAACCAACATTTGTTACAACTCCTTACAATTTTAAGACAAACATGATTTTTGTTGATTTTGAACTGAGATTCTTTGAAAGCCGTTACATTAATGTAAATAGTTTTTAATACTTTTTATATGATGTAAATGATGTGTTTTTAATGTTTGTTACGCCAATATAAATACGTGAACCTGAAAAAAAAACCCGTCAAGACTGTAGCGGAATTTCATTAAAAATAAATATGAGACGAGTATGATGGTGCAATATTTATCAAAAAATAATGTAATTTAAAAAATTATGAAAAAGAGAGGTAAAATTTATATAAAAAAAGTTCGGTTTATTAAACTATATTAGGTTTTGGCACTTGTCACCATCATGTTATATCCAGATTTTTACAAGTAAAAAATGCCTTAAACATCATCATATATCAAAAAAAGAATAATGACATGTGACACGATCTTAATTATTCAGTTGACCTTTTAGATTAACCATTGGATTTTATTTAATTCCCAATCCTCTGTGTGTGTGTGTGTGTGTGTGTGTATATATATATATATGGGATGGCATGTGCCACGATCTTATTCATTTGAATCTGGTTACAATTTTGTAACCTTTTAGATTCAAAAACTTACAACGATGTTAACTCTTAAACTGTGCTGAATTTACACATACACATAAAAGAAGAAAATGTTATACATGTTTTACAATTATGTTCGAGAAAAAAATCCAAAATTTGACTTGATTTTAGTGAAGTTTTTTGGGTTAGTAAAAAAAGTGGGTTATATTTTATTCTCGATCCAATACATGTGTGTATGTGTGTCTATTTATGAAGTTAAATAAGAAAACTCCTTTTAGTTAAAACATGTGGCTAGAAATTGTTAAACGGGTATAAAATTAATTTCTTTTGTTTAAAAGGAAAATTCTTATATATCCCTTGAAACATGTGACTAAAAATTGTTCCTTTCAGTTTTTTAAAACATATTAATTCTCAACTGAATGCATCCCTATATATGTCACATCGTAGGCAAATCTCATATCGGCCGTGAACATGAGAGATTTCTGTCTCATAAGTAACGATCCGCCTCTTACATCAATAACGCGTTTTTGGCTTAACTGGCTAGAGAGCACATGAAAACTCCACAGTTAAGCGTGATCAGGCTGCAGCAATCCAGGGATGAGTGACCTCTCTAGGAAGTTTTCACTCGAGCAACCGAAGGCAAAACCGTGATCTTCGAGTGGGCAAAGCGGACAATATATTTGTGTGTGTAGGGAAGGTTCCGTTGTTAACTCACTATTATTGTGTTAACATGTATAACTACATCACGATCAATTCAAATCTTTTTTTCTTTTTTTAGATATCATTATTACACATAAATCATATTTTCTTCTTTTATGTGTATGCGTAAATTTATCAACGTTAAATATTTAAAAGTACTGTAAGTTTAAGTTACAGTGCACCGAAAATTATAAATCATGTTAATGTTACCAAAACTTACACTGTTTTTAAATTTTATATGTTGATGAATTTACACATACACATATAAGAACAAAATGTTGTACGTATGTAATAATGATATTTAACAAAAGAAAATAATGTTTTGGATTGATTTTGACGGAGTTATATACGTTAACACAATAAGTTTTATTTTACAATACTGTAACTGTTTAGATCCAAAAACTTACAACGATGTTAACTCATAAACGGTGATGAATATACACGTGCACATAAAAAAGAAAGTGTTCAGAAAAAAAATCCAAAACTTAACTTGATCTTGACGGAGTTATTTGAATTAATACAAAAACAATAGATTATATTTTATTCCCAATCCTATATATTTGTGTGTAAATATAGCATTCCTATCATAAACACGCTTGCTAATTTCTAATCTAAAATGATAACCACTTTCTTTCTTTAAACTGATTGGACTAAACTAACCAATGGTAAAGTAAAGAGGGTTGACCAAAAAGGTTTACATGTGCTAATTTGTCTTTTTATATTATCCTTAAAGATTAGATAGATGATTAAGCCTCCAACTAATTCAAGCCACAAACATCCAATCTATATGTTGTTGTAAAGTGTAGTGCTTGTAACTATCGTATCTTTAAATAAAACCTCAGTCCAAAAGTGATATATAGCCTATAGTTTCTCCATAAATTAACGACAAAACATGATGGATTTATAGTATAGAAAGCATGAATGATTACGACTTCCGAGTTCGATGGGTTTTGGTCTCACGAGATTGTCATAAAAAGATTATAAATCCGATCCTGATAAGAGAAAAACGTGTGTCTACAGAAATACTTACACGTTAGGGGTGTGAAATGATAACATATTGTTTCAACTAAAAAGACATTTAAATACAATAAATATCTTTAATTAGAGAAATGAATTTGTTGTAATGCCGTGTTTCTTTGTCATGAACCCCATATT
Organism: Mikania micrantha; assembly: GCA_009363875.1. Lineage (NCBI taxonomy): Eukaryota > Viridiplantae > Streptophyta > Magnoliopsida > Asterales > Asteraceae > Mikania > Mikania micrantha. Next base: position 52,250,091 of record CM018698.1, on the reverse strand, counting down.
TTCAAAGATCTACTTTAGTTAGGGTATTTGCTAAGATGGATGCATGCGTGGCCTCTCAAGATTAGAATATGATAGTAAAGACATGTTGTGAAGTTAAGACAAGTAGCAACCCCATTTAAATGGGGGGGGGGGGGGGGGGGGGGGGGGAGGGACTTGAAGAAACCGACTTGTGATAAGTGTATTAGACAAGATTTATTCGAATTGCACATCTTTTGAGAACATGATCCATAATATAATTTTGTGAAAATATATGATTGAGGTTAGCGATTTTTAGACACCTTGTAGATGCAATATGGCCATGTATTAAAGATGTAGACTAACGTCCCATTTGTGGTGCACACATAATATATATATATATATATGTGTGTGTGTGTGTGTGGGTCTTTTAAGGGGCTAAAGTAAAATTGCACTAATTTTAACGTTATTTTATTTATTTTGTGAAAATAACGTTAAAAGTGTTGAGATGATCAACTTCAAACGATAACTTTGAGCCGGGGACTCCTTCAAATCAGTCTCTCTATCCCAACTGGGATATGGTAAGGTTGGTGTCCATCGTTCCTCCCAGACCTTACTAAAAAGTAGGAATATACTGGGTAAGTTTGTTTGTTTTGGTTTGTTTGTATTAAAGATGTAGATTGCTATCATCTTTTAGGAGAACTTTGCTTGTATTTACCACAATTTTAATATATGTGGGTAGGCTCTTGAGAGACAAAAGTAAAATTGTAATAACTTTAACGTTATTTTACTTAATTTTTGTAAAAATAACCTTAAAAGCGTTGGGTTAATTAGTCGATTAACCAGTCATCATGAGTCGGTGTCTCATTGGAAGCAACATATCTATTCATACAGTATAAAGGTAAGGTTGTTTTTATCTTACCTCCCAAGGCACAACCTTAGTTTTGCTAATGGTTGGATATACTGAGTACGATGATGATGATTTTATATATTAACAAGCGGAAATTGTATAGAAAATTAGATTACATATAAAACAGAAGATAAAATATATAATTTATAAACTTGAGTTAAAAAATAACAAAAATATATAAAAGTTTTATAATAGTGCGATATTTTTCAGTCAGTGTTGGTATCATTATTCACTGTAAAAACACGTTACTATTAATCGATATAACCCATACTTTTATTTGTGTATATATATTAAATTAATAAAAAAATTATTTACAAAAATCAATTCATATATAATATAAAAGATAAAATATATACTTTAAAACTCAAATTAAAGAAATCAATTAAATAAAAAAACACCCAAAAAAAAATATTATCTCTGGTTTCAAACTTGACCTCAAGTTTCAAATACCAACAGCCTAGCCATTCCAAACACATCAACTTAGATTAATACTTTTAGAAACTATAGAATACAAGTTTATACTGGTTGTTATTGATGGTTTACATATGGTTACCACCAACAACATTGGTTTTTAAAGAGCGTGCAATTATAAAAATATACCCAAATCTTCCTGTATTCGGGCATAAATCACCACGTGAAAAAATTCAACCACGCAACCTTTGTTTATTTATAATTTTCTTAGTAATCTCTTAGTTTCCATATAGCATATGAAAAATATAGAATAATTACATATATTTTCCTATTTAAAACTATAACTAGAAAGGAGGACCCGCGCTTCGCAGCGGGTTTTGGTTGTTTGCGTTTAGTGCCAGAATAATAAGAGTTAAAGGCGTCATGAAGTCATTAAAATAATGTGATGGCTGATTACATCAAGGTTAAGTTATACCTAGCTAGAGTTTATATACAAAGCATTTGATTTCATGATATACAAAAGTACATTATCTTCAAGTGAGCTGGTAGAAGCCTTCCTGTTAGGATGATGTCAAAACGGGAAGTTCATTATTTACATCATCTGCATGTTGAAGTCACTTGTGGGGGTATTACTGCAATGATCATGTTTGTGGTTACGTTTGAAATTGATAAAACTTTGATGACAGACTGATGGGTACATGTGTTAGTTACTAATTTAATAGCATAAGTTAAGTTGGTACTCATACATCAGTTAGACGACATTCTAGCTTGTGGATGTTCAGCCTTGATAGTTGACTTCCTAAAAGTAAACATTTACTGTGAATAACATATTTACATAGTTCATAATACATAGTTGTGCAAGTTCATATTAAGTATCATTGAACTTTTAGATATAATCCATACGAAACATATGGAATTAGACATAGCGAAACATTGCTTACCAAAATTTATGTTATCAATGTCTTGCTGTTTCAATATTTATGCTTCTTGACAGGGGCAGCTATGGTGTTAAAATGAAGTATTAGTTTTTATGGTAGGGTGTGAAGGTAGACAAATTGTTTTTGTATTTACCTAGTGGTTCATTTGATCCTCTTTTTATAGCTGGGGGTTTTGGGTTTGGTGTTGATGGTGTTAGGTTTACCTTTTCTGTTGGGGCTGGTAGATATGTGAGAGTGGTTGATGATGAGCTTTCATGTGCTTCGGTTGCTTTGTTTATGATTATTGATGTATTAGGGTTCACAGTTAGGCTGAATGTCAATGGTATTGTAACATCAGTGCCGGAACCGTCACCGGAACAGTGATCGTAACAGTACGTGAACAGTAGTCAGGTACAAATCTTATGTAATTCAGTTTATTTCATGTTCATATCAAGTCTCAGTTTCATTACATATTATCGAAACAGTGAATTCAAAATCATTTCAGAGAAACTTAGTTCAGAACAAAGATTCTTGAGTCAGATAATTATCTGGCAACACAGAATCATCATGTGATTTACTTGTTAGGATCTTATTACGTATAAACGTATGTGAGGCTTTACAGGACAAAACAACACGAATATCGTTAAGTGAATGCTAAACCGACAGATTATTCGTATAGGTGACGATCTGTACGAATCAATCTGAAAGTTTAACGTTCTGAATGATGTTCAATAATTAGAAAACAATATTAAAAAGTGTAGTTATCGTCGTGTTTGATCGGGTGACGATTCGAACAAATACGCGCGATGACCGCGCGATTCGATTTAAACGTTAAACAAATATTTTGTAAATTTAATAATTAAAAGATATCTAGTTAATTTATTAGGAATCACAATCTAAAATAAATTTTATGATTCTATTTTAAAACCGAGCCGTTTCGTAACGAAAAATACGCGAAAACGACGTTTTTACGCGAAACCACGCGAAACCGAACGAACCCGAACTAACTCGGGTATTTTCCCCACATTAATTGTGGCCATTAATGCCACAACAACCCACAACCACCAGCCCCAACACCCAATCTCGTTCATCTCACTCTCTCTCTAAAATCTTCATCTTCTCTCTAAGATTTCTCACTCAAATCTTAGCCATTTTGTGTGTTTTTGGTGTCTAAATCACCACCATCACTTGTAGATTACTAAATTACAACAGATCTAAGCTTTTCTCCGACTGAATCGAGGTAAAAATCCGATTTTTGTTACGGTTTAGGGTTTTGAAAACCCTATTTTCGAATCTCTAAGAAACCGGCTTCAAACCCCTTTCAACCCTAGGGAAACACCCATAAACACCATAGTATAGTGTAGAAACAAGTGCTAGCTCGAATCGTGGTCAAGTGGCTTGAACACCATTGTTGTCTTCCTCGTTGCTCAACTGGCCGAATGAGCCGACTCTCAGACCGCCGAATGAATACCACAACCCCATTCGGCGAATGGTAGTCTTCTCTTTCGCCGAATGTCCCACGACCGAAGCAGCACCCAATCGACCAGCCTTCTTCGCCGAACTAATCTTCTCATTCGCCGAAAGGGTATCCATTCGAGAACCATTCGCCGAATGGCCTAAGTAGCCTCATTCGATCGGGACTTCTCATTCGCCCACCCCTATTCGACCACCCTGGTCCGGCCTAATCTCATTCGCCCCTACACTCATTCGATCGCCTAGTTTCATTCGGGCCAAGAGCCTTTCGTGAATGGGTTGTCTTTCGGCCAAACTTGCAAGTCGAATGAAAAGGGTGTGAGTGCATGGGTTGGGTAATAAGTGCATGCATGGGCTTGGGCATGTATGTGTGCATGCATGGGTATCGAATGAGAACGCATGTGTGTATGGAAGAAATATAGGATCATTCAAACGAAAGATATGGGAGTCATTTTGAGTTCAACATTTGTGAATTCGGGGTTCAATAATATGCTAACACACTGGAGTACTCAAAGTTCAAACATAGGTTGCTAACTTTCTTTGAGTTAAACACACTTGAGAATTCGTTGGAAGTCAACGGTTCAATTTCGGGTTACGTAATTAACTTAGATGATTCAATCAAATTATCTAAGTCAAATTGTTCAAGGAACTTAACCCTAAATCAATGAGAAAGTCAAAGTCGAGTATTGGGCCCGAAGTTGGCCCAATGGGTTTAACTTAAGCCCAACATGCTAAGAAACTTATTTTCTCTAAAGTAATTATGTTTTAATTAAAGACACTAAATTGTAAACTATGTTAAAACCAATTAAATGATTTTCTAAATAAGTATTACTATAAAATGGATTAACTTAAAATGAATAAAATTGAAAAAGTTTTACTTAAAGTCTTTAACAGATTAATCGTGGGAATGGGGTTATTAACGGGAAATAAGTTAGTATAGATGGAAAGAATCCGAGAAATACACTAGTAATCTAAGACACTTAGTTGCACACCGAGACCAAACCTTAGTTACGACGTCTATTATAAATACTTATCGTCTGCGAATTCTCTTAAAACAAATTCAGGAACCGAAGATACTTAGACTACAACAACGAGCGCGCATTTTGTGGTAATTCTATACAAAGCAACACAGGTGAGTTCATTGCCCCTTTTCTAAACATTTTTGTTTTAAACGCGGGGCTGAGAAGCATGCGTAAACTGTGTATTTAAACTGTTTATTTAAATGCTTGTATTTATTATATGTTTTACATATATATGTTTGTTGATACTCCTAGACTCCTGTCTAGGAAATTATGAAACAGATCAAATTATCAAATTAATTTAAGTACTCTCATGAGTAATACCTTAAATTTAAACTCTAAATCAACCCTTAGTCCATCAAGTTCAAATTCAAGAACCTAAATTCAAAGTGAAATCAAATGAACAAAATCAAAAGATCACATTCAAAGGAATCATGGCTCAGTGTGAGATCTGAGATCCAAGAATCAATATCAAATCATTTATCACTGTGAATCATGGGAAAGTCAAAAGATCAAGATCAAGAGACTCAAGAAATCAGACAATCATTAATGTGTGTGAATCATGTTAATAATGAAATCATTATGATCTAATGAAATCATTAAGGTTCAAGTTATGGTGGATGTCAGTTGTATATGGAATCAAGACCACGTGTAACACACATATAAAGTCCCTTTCAGGTATAGAAGACTCTTGTAGTCAGGCTATACGGGCAATAACATGAACGATCAAATGAAATCAATATCAAAGTCAAAATCATGAGAATCAAGAGATCAAGAATCACAGGATATCCTTAAAGTCCCACTCAGATGCAGAAGACCATTGGGTCAGGCTGTAACGGGCAAAACATTAAAGTCCCACTCAGATGCAGAAGACCATTGGGTCAAGCTGTAACGGGCAAATCATTAAAATCCCGCTCAGTTCAGGTGTACTCCTTGTGAGTTATGCCTGACATGGGTCACGTGTGAGAGGTTACAACTTGGACAACCACCAACAACTAAGTCTAAATGATTGAGTAAAATCATACCCAATCATCATGTCTTAGTTGTATTTAAATGTTTTATTTAATTAATAAATTAAATATTTGACATTTTACTATTATCACTGTCTTTTTGGGAAATCATATATCTTTGAGGAACCCAATAAATCAAAGGCATATCAGATTTCAATATCATGGTCTAAATCAGAGGTGTTGGGTAAAAATGCTTAATTATCATTAACAACAGTGTCATATACATATTAGTATGTGGTGGGATAGCGTCTGGGCTTGACCCTTTCGTGATTCCCTATATATAAGCATACCGATGTGGATATTACATGTGGAGTTAATGAGGTTAGGGTCTTTACCGAAAGAAGTTTCAAATCATTTTCAAATCATAAAACCATATGAACTCACCAACCATGTGTTGACTTGATTTTTGCATGACTTCTCAGGTGACGAACAGGCCAACTAAGGAGTTATCCCTTTTGGACTAGGACTTCAGATAGAAGGCTTAGTATTTTGGACCTGCATACTTTTGAAGACATCATTATACAATTTATTTTGTATATCTTGTGTAAATACAAGATAGAAATTTATGATGTTGATGATAGATTTACATTGTTAAATTATAAACAATACTGATGTAATTTAACTTTGTAATTCTATTATATTTAGCATTTCTCATTTGTATCATGTGCAATGTAAACAATCTGATCATCACGATTATCACTCACGATATCGCGCCCCGGGAACCTTCCGCCCGACGGGACAACCGATCCTATCCCGTCGGCTCGGGTTGTGACAGGTATTCCAACTTTTGAGATCATTTGAGGGGGTGGTACTTTAGGGTCATTGTATCCATGTAAGACGACCAGGTCTTGGCAGGTTATGTGCAGCATGTCTGTCATCACTTGGTTGAAGGAAACCACATTTGCTGTTGTTGTTTCATCAACGATTGTAGCATTCACGCAATACCTATTGTATTAAGCATGGCATTTTAGAGTAATATGAATGTTCTTTATATGAGAAGTGTTACTTACAAGAATTTCGGTTGCATGTCTTCGTCGTTTTTACAGACATAATATGAAGTTTCTCCAACTTCCATGTATAGTTTGTTGTTGCAGATCGAGCACAGGGCGTAGAACCATGTTCTGTAGGTTTGTATCTCTTTGATGCAAACCTTACATGTGAAAATTGGCTACAATACTTATGATGTTACCTTTATTATAGTTGTGCATTAGTTAGCAATCTTTTGTAAGTTTATTGGCCTTTGATGATCACCTTTTCGCTTGTTGAAAACTGGTTGAGGATGTCTCTGATTGTGACTGTATCTTCTGTCGCGGATTGTATGGCGTCAGCGGTGGAGTCCTTTAATGTATGTTACAGTCAATGGTTCATATGTAAACAACATTAGCGGTATAAATTATTGGAAAATTGATAAAAGATACCTTTAGATATGTTACTGGATTTCATTGAAGGTTGGGCTCACGAATACCTCGGTTGGGTATGTGGATTCCAGCTGTTTTAAGTCTGCTCGTTGATTAAAAAAGAATAAATCAATGTTTTGCTTAAAAGTAGACCTGGGTGTGTGTATATATATATATTATATAAGTAAATCTGCATATGAACCTAAGCACTTAAGTAAGTTTGCATGATCGAGCTTATGAATGACATGTGTTTTAATTATTTATTACGATGTTTAATAAAAACTAACGATGTGCTATTATAGTTGTTTTATTAGATAATAGTCAGAACTTCAAAGCTTCCTTATTTGGACATTTAAAGATGCATAGAAATAGAAAGAAAGGATACTTACTGCCATATTGGGTGACCAAAGTTGAAGTGATTGCTACGATATCTCCACGCTTCACGTCGTCCTCTATTAGGTGTCTTTTGGTTGGCCATAAAGTTATCTGAACCTGTTTGTTGCTGTGTAACATATTGAATTTGTATGAGGTTTGTAAAGTATAAATTTTGGGTACTATTGACATTCTTTTACCTAGCATCTCTGAGGTCTACTTTCCTTAGTGTTTTTGTTGTGGTTGTGACCTTTTCGAAGTTATTCTCGACCACACCAATGTAATCTGTTGATGTTAATTGATAAGTTGATGACGAATAACACTAAAGCATTATAAAATTTTTGGCCTTAGTTTTTTAATTTGTTTTTTTTTATTCTGATGCATTCTTTTTAATTTTTTGGGGATGGTCAGTAGCTGGTAGATTGATCCTATATATGGTTGATTATAACGTTGTTTCAATGGTGGGACATCCCTTAAATAACTCTTGTTGAACTGTTCTAGTTGGGTGATATTGGTAAGCACTAATCTTCTTGATAAATATGTTGTCTAGGCATATTATAGTCATGTTTTTTAGCTTCCATGTATCCCTAAGTTACTTTTGCGTTTTTTAATTTATAGGTAAGTAAATGTTTTTGTCTTAGTAAGAGATGTTGGCAATTAATGTATGCGAATACATGCCAGTTGTTTTGGCGGCCTCATACGGTCGTTTAGATCATCATGAGATGCAAGTTGAAAGAAACAACGTGGTTTGTGTTCGGTTGAAAACAGTTCAAAGTATGTTTTTTTTTTCCAATATTGATAGATGCCTCGTGTTTTACTATAGGATTGTAGTTTCTGTTTTCAACAACCACGTATTTCGTCACTTTGTATCATGATTAAACTTCAATGGCAAGTTCAAAATAGTCTTTAGGATCTACATCTACAGTAGCTTCGATGCCATCGCCCTGTATTATATGACATGTTAGATGAGTTATAGTAAATGCGATATGAATTAAAATATTGCATTATCGTGAAAGTTACATGTTTGCCGACAAGCAGATATCATATTTCTTCCTTGTCCCCTGGCAATTTCTATTTTTTCAGAACTCTTATTTGCAGAGGAATCGGTCTTTGCTGACTTTTTAGTTCAGAAAGGAAAATTTCTTGCATCATCGTGATTCGTTTGATAGCTAGTTAATGTGTGATGAAATTACATGGTTAGTGTAAAAGTTACAGTATAGTTATGTGTGTGATTGTAATAATTGAAAAAGGATATTGGTGTATAGTGAGAACAATTGTATTTACAATTAGAATAATAGTACATGTATATACATAAACAAAACATTATTTTTATGTGTTGTCTATAGCAGCAATAAAGCCAGAGTAAACTATATTTTTAGTTGTATGTGAATCGTCACTTTCATTTCGAGCGATAAGAATTTTGAGGCCCTCTGGTTTAGTATGTCGCACCCCGGCCTTCCCGGCATGCACTCGGCGACACGACTGACAGGATCGCAGTCTCCGGTCATACAGTTGCGAGACCTATATGTCTGGTTGCATACGTACATCCAATAACTTGGATAAAGCAGTTTGTAAAACCAGAGTTGCAAAAGTTAATATATAAGATCTCAAGAAACAGTTTGAATTTAGAAGTTGCGGAAGCGTTCTTAAAACAGTTTTCAACATAACACAGAGTAATAATTTTTGCCGAAGCGATTTAAATTATTTAGCATTACAATGCATATCAAAATAATGTTAAATGTTCAATGGCCTAAGACATTTAGGTAGATGCATGGACTCCATCCTAGCATTCTACTCCTTGTGCGCATGCCTTAGTTACCTGAGAAAACATGCGAGTAAAAAGGTCAACACAATGGTTGGTGAGAGCACATGTTTTATATCAGGAATAAGCATCAATGTTTAAAGTAAGAGTTTGCAGGCCTACATTTCATTACAATGCAATATCCATTGATAGCTAGTCAATACGTGTTATATCATATGCGGGTTCATAACCGAAGCTAACATGCTGCCTCCTACCATGTCCATCCAGCTAGACAATGGTAATGTTGTTTGATCAATTTTGTACTGTTTCGAGCTCCTGTCGGGGTGGTCATACAGCACGCACCGCCCCGAGTGAATGTAGCATACCTGGCGTACCGCCTGGCTTGTCGGAAGAGCCCAATTGACCCAATTTAGTTGTTTCGACTCGTTTTTCAATTATTTTACATTTCTTACACATATTTTAACATCGTTTGGACTTTAATTATCATTCAATTGTTTGTTCACCAACATTCGTGAGACTCGTGTGTGTTTTGATAATTACTTGAATTATCTTTATTCGTTTTGTGTTTGTGTTTTACGAAATGATCGCATGTTTGATTAATCATAATCAACATGTAATGCACAATCCAATAATTCCCCGAATTATTGTTTTGCGTTTGTGTTTGCCATACTTGGTTTCCACAACCAATGTGCAATATATTATTCGATAGTTCCTTGAACTATCATTTCGCAGGTGCTTGTGTTTAACTCATCTAATTAAACCTAATTAAATGTATTGCAACAAGTATGAATGTGAAATGCTAAATTGTAAGCGTTGTAATTTACCTGAAATTGCTGGGTGTCACGTAGTAGCTCGAGATAACGCAACGTATAGTTGTCAGTGACTACATACATGTTTTGGTAGGTACACTCCTACCTTGTCAAGTGACTGACCTTGGCTCTTGTTAATTGTCATAGCATAACATAGTCTTATTGGAAATTGTCTTCTTTTGAGCTCAAAGGGTAGTTCCTTGTCTTTGTAAGTGAGACTTATCTTTGGAATGTATACACGATGACCTACGAATTTTCCCGTCATTATGCGTGCCTCAACTATTCTTGGTAATAGTTAAATGATTATCAGTCTTGTCCCATTACACAACCCATCTTTTGGATTAAGATTTCTGAGAAGCATTATAGGTGCATTCACTTTAAGCTCAAGAGAGTGTGGTGGTAAGCCACTAAAATTTAGGAGGTTTAGATATTCAGGTGGATTCAGAACCTCAATGTCACCTTGGTTGCCAGAAAGAGGGATGATATTGTCGTTGCTAGCATATGTCACTGCTGTACCAGGAGCAATCTTGATAATCATAGAGTTTATCTCTTCTACATGTTCATTTGTAAGACATATGATTGCCTTTTCGCAAAGTCTGGTGGGATTGGGATGTTGCAATGTGTCATTGTCGTATATGAAATGAATAAGTGCCATCAGTGAGTCTTCTTTATAGGGTATTATATGTTTTTCTGGAATTTTTATGTATCTTGTGTCGGTTGAATCTTTATTGTTTTGCGTTCCAATTGTACCGTCACCTATAGCCACCAACCATGATGAAAAGGAGTTGATTGTGATTTTGTCTTGAGAACTAAGGTTAGGTCTTTGAAGTCGCATGTTTAATGTCAGCTTGTACATTATGAAGTATTGCCATAAATAAGATGTTGGTAATGATGATGCTAAGATTTTCTCCTTTGTAGCTTTTAGAATTACCAGAAGTGTTTGTTTGAAGTCGCCACCTAGCAGTACCAACTTCCCATCAAATTGTTTATCAGGATTGTTGAGTATACATTTCAAGGTTCTGTCAAGTGATTCAAAACATTTACGATCATTCATCGGTGCTTCCTCCCAGATAATAAGAGATGTTTCACAAACCAGTTGACTAAGATGGGTATTTTTCTTAATGTAGCAAAGTGACTCATCCGTCACGCCTAATGGTAACTTATCTTGAATGAGCAGTTCGGCCATAAGGCAACATCAATGATGCTATGCCAGAAGAAGCTACAGCTAACACAATCTTTCCTTTAGAGCGAAATGCTGAAATGATGGTCGTCCATAAGAAAGTTTTACCAGTTCCTCCATGACCATAAACGAAAACCAGTACTTGTTCATTGGATGCAATCGTTTGTAGCACATGTTCGTAGATTGTAAGTTGTAAGGGATTAAGTTTTTTAAGTGAGGTTTCATGCTTCGCTGACAACAATTTTAGGTTATAGTTCTTTTCTTCCATTAGTAATTTGTTGTTTAATCTTCGCAACATATCAGGCCTTGGCATGGGAATTCCAAAATCTTTTAAAGAAGAAGGAGATGTTCCTAAGCAAAGCAATAGTTCTAGTTCATATAGTACATACTCTTGCAACTCATTTTCATTCACTATTCCATGGTCATGTACGCCATTGTCTGACATCTTTCGCCAGCTGTTGTTCCATAAGTCAAAAGGCTTTGATATTTCACAAAACAACAACAATTCAGTAAACAGTGAACATAACTCTTTTGAAGTGGCCCAGTTTGACGCTTCATCAATCGTGTTTGACCATTCAATATCATCTCCAAGTAGTCCTAGAGATTCACACACAGCTTTGTACGTATCATGTAACCGACCATTAACCGTTCTTATACATGCAAACGATTGGCAACCTTTCTGATCAGTTAGCAGCATCCTTAAGTAAAATGGCTCTCTGGTGCCTGGGTGTAAGTATATCAACCTGCCAATCACAAGGGTTTTGTTTGATGTTCGTATAACCCAGCACTTCCTTGCGTTGTCCCACCGGTATTCGGATAGATAGTCAATGTAACGTAAATGCCTACTGGTTTCATCTAAGCGATTACTACGTAATCATTCAGTTAACGTTGTCCGCTTGGTGAAATTGTTTGACACTATGTTTTGAAGCTGATCATTATCTTTGAATGTGACATTCTACATCTTTTCTAAGTTGTCACACCCCTTGCGCCGCGTGCGGAATCCACGGCGCGGTGACGATCGATGGTTGAATCATGCATAAGTATTGAATAAGAACAACCACAATGCGTTACTAAGTTTTATAAAGTTTAGACAATTGTTTAGTTACAGACATTCTATCTATGTACCAAAAGAATGACAACTAAAGACCCAAAAATAATGTTTTCAAAATAAGACACAAACAAGACAATTAAAGAATCAGGATTTAAGTGAGTTTCCAATCCATCCTAGCTTGTTTCTTCATCTTGTTCTATCTTAACTATGGTCTCCTTAGTTGTCCTTGTGAAGCTCTAAACCTGATTACCTGAAACACATGAAAAGTAACTGTCAACTACAAAAGTAATTGGTGAGTACAATAGGTTTTACATTTGTAAATATGAATCTGCATTGTAAAACATATGAATAAAACAGTGAATGAAAATAATATGGATAACTGCGACCCAAACTAACATCAAGTAAGAATAATGTGTGCCAACAGTCTAATAACTGTCTACTAGAAAAACCAACATATAATCAAGTTCCAAACTACGTTTGGAGTCAGAAAAAGTAGTCAGCAAACGCATTCAACACGAGCTGTACTAATGAGTTTACTTAGAAGACAAACTCCGTATTGACGTACCTGGGCAAGATGACCTATGCTGGTAAAGTTAATTAGCAGCAAATCCATATTACCATAACGCATCCAATCTGCAGTTATTTTTTAAAACAAATTTAAAACGCTAATCGCAGCCTTGGCGTAACCAAAATGTGTCCCGCTTTCCCTTATTGTTATCACCCAGTACTACCGTCACTACTAGAAAATAGGCCTAATGCAACTCCAATAAAATGTTGCATTAGGCATTAAAAATGTTGCAATAGGCCTAATGCAACCTTTTATAGAGAGCTGCATTAGAAGCAGTTGCATTAGATCTAATACAACTTTTTTAAGGTCTAATGCAACCGTTTTTGAAAGTGTTACATTTATAGTTAAAATGCAACCTTTTTAATATGTAACTTTTTTCATTCTAATGCAACTTTTTTAATGCTCAAATGCAACTTTTATTATAATTTGGTTACAAAGATGCAACTTTTATATACTTAAATGCAACTTTTATTATAAGTTTAGCTACAAAATTGCAACCTTATTCTAAACTTAATGCAACCATTATTATTTTTTTAATAGAAAAAAAATGCAATTTTCATTTTTTTGTTGTTGAATGCAACAATTTTACAAATTTTAGTTACAACATATACAATCTCTTTTAAACCCAAACCTAAATGCAAATTTACAACATAAATTCAATAGCTATTAATTAATATACATGTAAATGCAATTCACCAAAACAATAATAATACATGCATCATTGATAGTCAAATGGTATACTTTAACATATTTGTACAAACTCAAATAACAATACAATAAACACAAAATGTCAATATAATAATAAAGAAAAGTGAAAACATTCTACTCTTCTTAATCTTCAACCGGCAATTGTTTAATAATCTTTTGCATTATAGCTTCTAAGTTTTGTCGGTTTGTATCAATATGTTCTCGCATAGCTTTGAGCTCGGCTTTTTTTTTTTCTTTGGGCACTATCTTCAATCTCTTTACGCATTTCCAGAAGCTGGTTTTTCTCAACATCAATGCTTGATTTAAATTATTCCATCAGCCCCTCTAGAATAATGTATAATGTAGAAACACCCTCTACCGTTTTTATTAATGTATTTGTAACATATCTATCATAAAGTCGGTGACATTCATAGTTCTTTTTGTTAATTGCAACCAGAAAAAGATCTACTATAGTGTTGGCATCCTCTAGAATTACTAGTTTATAACATATAATAGCATTAAAACATCAATTTGAATCCAATATTGTATCCATGACAACCTAGAATGAAATTGATTTTCATACTAGATTGCAGATTATGTATATGGGAGTGCAATGATGTACCAATAATCCAATACGCCTACTATTTCAAATGCATATGAATATTTATTAATTGTAGGTACTTCAAGGAGGGCCTGGCTTGTCATTATTGAAAACACTAATAAAAGTTTAGTAAATGGAAAAATACCTAATTGATGCTCATAGATATTGAACTGCAGAAAAAAAAATTATATGTTAGATATTGAAATACTATATGTGAAAAAGTAACTAAAATCTAGAAATAAAATAATGATAATAAACAACAACAACAAACTCAAAAGATGAAAGAAAATGCCAATTTTAGCAAAAAAAATTCAAAAATAATTTTAAGTCACGATTTGTAACTGGACATGAGATGCTTGAATCAAATTGGAGACTTAGCTTGGTATGAAAGGATCCTATGATTGGCGTCTGATGAGAAAAGTAAATACCGTCCATCCTGGCCATATTTTCGCTCCGCCCATTCTAACTCGTATGTGTTTCTCTTCAACCCATTCATCCCCATTTTTGACCCGATGATGGCTTTGTCTAAGGCACATATTAACCTAACATAGCATAGAAATTACCCAAAATGACATTGCGAGGTATAATATTTACATAAGGTTAACATGTACATGGATATTTACACAAGGTTAAGAGTAAAGAACTTACATTTTTCTTTGTCGTGTCATCAAAACTAAAATTCTATATGGAAAATCTATAAGTTAACTAAAATTCATCAAAACCTTTAAGCATGAAAGTAAGTTATCTAAACTAGTAATCTCAAGTAATCAAATAATTTTACCTTCAATTATGAAAAAAAAAGAAGAAGACTGTAGTGTCTTTGATTTAATTGAACAATCAATCCATGGATTTCGTGGACCCGTGTTAAAATCAAGAAAAAAGAGTCTCGTTGAAAACAAAAATGCATACAAGAACTGTGTGGATTTGATTTATTTAAAACATATGTGGATTCAATCTAATGATGTTAGCAAAAAACAAAATTAAAATTAAACAATAAGACAGTGATGAAGGCAATATACCTGTTTTGTTGAAACCATATAGTGATGAACAAAATTAAACAATTAGATAGTGATGCATGCTAACGAAGTGAATATGAATTATCTCGAATCAGAGAAGGAGATCGTTAAACTTTTTTAGAATCAGACTGGTTTGGGGGAAACGAAATTTAGGAGGGAGCTTCTAATATATTTTGACAATAACTTATGAGGAGGGAAATTCTAATTTTTTTGGTTAATAAATTTTTAGGGAACAGTTTCTGAAGATAGATTTTATGGATTCAAAAGAAATTTGTATAAACTTGAACATTAATTAATTAAACTAAAATTTATTAGTATTTTTTGACGTTTTTATTGACTTTATTTTCCTCTAACTTTTAGGTCGTGAAAATTTGTGGACAAATAAGTAATTACACTTCGACAATGTATTTTGTATATCTTTAAAAATATTAGTTTCATTTAATTTTTTATATTACAACATTTTAAAATAAGAGGTGTGTTTGAAATTTTCAAAATGCAACTTTAAGAAAAAAAGTTGCATTTTTTAGTAAAATTAATTAGCAACTTTTTGATACAAAAGGTTGCAAATTCAATAAAATAATGCAACTTTTTATAGAAAATGTTGCATTAGATCATTTAATGCAACCTTTATGTATGAATAAGTAGTATTAGAATCAAATGCAACTAATTTGAAAAGGTTGCTTATAAAAAGTTGCATTAGATCTTTTTTCTAGTAGTGCGTAATAAGAATAAGAATAAGATTGAATAAGTGTCTTGATGTGTGTATAAGTTTGTTCACAACGATGAACACCATGTTTTTAAGTTTTTAAGGTTAAATCCTGTGATTGAAAACCTTTGGTTGAATACCCATGATTGATTACCATGACTTTGGAATCCTTTGTTTGAATACCACTATGAAAACCCTTGAATGAATACCTTATTTGAAAACCCTTGATTGAATTCGGTGATAGAAGAACCTTGTATAAATACAAGGTTTGAACGAAAACATTTAATAAGACATTTATTTAAAAACACGGGTTATAGTTTAAAAGCTTGTAAGAGTTTGTAAAACTTAATCTTTCAAAGTGTTTAACATTTATAAAACATTTTTGTATGTATAACAGGTTGTAAAATAATTTATAAAAATCTTTTATAAAACCTTTCAACAAAATGTGTTTAACAGTTGTAAAGACAGTAGAAGTAAAGAATAAACCTTTGATTGTTGTAAAAGATTAGTGGATACTGTATTTGATAAGTTGTAGTACATAAGATGTTTGGTCATGTGTTCCACCCCAAAACAGTTATATAACAGTAAAAAGGGGGTTAATGTTCTCACCTGATAGCAGTAGACTCTGAATCTGAACAAGTAGCAAGCAACCAGACTTCTAACTTATTCCTATATTATTGTAATCATACATGTAACATAAGATTTAATATGTTATAAACTTTGATTGATTGAATTGTGTTGATTTGATTATGATTATCCTTTGTATATCTTGTTCTTATGTTTCAAAGTGTCGTATGAATTTAAACATTATGATTGAATCACTTGAATAACGCTTGATTTATGAAAAGAATGTGTCATATTATTTTATACATACATTGGTTATGCATGATAAATAGCATGTGGTAATGACATTTGAAACCCTTGTTTCTCATGTATTCCCTGAAAATGTTTGTGTGTTTTAAGCTTTTGTGATTCGGTTATAATCTTATTCCTACATTAAGTGAAACTTAATTAGAATAAAACTAACACCACAATCACTAGAATCGAATTAAGGTTATAATACCCTTATTGATTCTTTTAAGCTTAAATATTCATTAGTGTATAACTTAATAAATCCTTGGATTTAGAACTCGTGTATGGACCAAAAAACTAATATCGACATCCCTTAGTGATGTGGGAATGTCGATCTTAGCAATATCCACTATCTAAGGTTCAAGAGAGGCCCATCGATATTAAGAATAGCGATGGCTTCTCATCCTTTCGATATTAATTTTGTTTTTTTTTTTTTTCTATTCTATCTCCCTTAAATCTATTTGATTAAAAAAATGTTATGTTTTAAGATGGTTATATATAATTTCATGGCTGCTTAACATTGTTTGAGCTGAAATGAGGGTCCAATGAGCTGTCATGGTTAAATGGATCGAAAGAAAACCATTTGAAATCATTTGGTGGCAATCCTTTGATTCCATAATTCTCAACTCCTCACTAACTTAGATTTTTTTTTGCTTAGACCAATAATAATATTATGAACATGGGACGGTGATGTCAGAAGCAAATGAAAAGATAATCTCAATCGATAGAGTTTAAGAAGCATGTGAAGAGGATAATCTCACTCGGTGGAAATTATTTATGCATGGGGGTTCCATCGGTAGTGTCTTTATCCTTATTATAGAATAAATCTCTTGGAAAGGTTTGGCCTTAGAGTCCTTTTATCGACATTACAACCCACCAAGTTCAGACCCCATGTTCCTTCGGTATTATTGGCTGCCACCGATATTACTCCACAGACTTTGATAATGTCGACAGACAGTGGCGGAGCTTGGTCGATTTTAGAGGGGGGCGAAAATTTTGACGACCCAGAATACATGTTAATTTTTTGAATCGAGGGGGGGCGAAACCTTTATTTTTAACTAAAAATCGCATTTCGGCCAAAAAATTAACACTACGGACGGAAAAACAGGGGGGGCGGTCGCCCCCTAGTCTCAACAAAGATGCGCCCTTATCGACAGAGGCTTTGGTCCATAACTTGGACTCCACTCCGATTATTAGTACAGATTTATTTTTAATTGCTATGCAGCTGCCGGACCCAGCCATATTGACGAGGAACATGTTGGAACCTTAAAACCATCGATTTTTAAAGCTTTCTGGGTTGCTTATGTCGATAGTATGGCTCTTCGACCCTCCTTCCCATTCTTAGTCTACAACCGGTTAATCCCAGTAAT
This sequence comes from Mikania micrantha, assembly GCA_009363875.1. Lineage (NCBI taxonomy): Eukaryota > Viridiplantae > Streptophyta > Magnoliopsida > Asterales > Asteraceae > Mikania > Mikania micrantha. The sequence goes on along the minus strand of CM018698.1, from coordinate 52,232,025 downwards.
CCCAAGACTTCCCAAACAGGTTTTAAACCATTGTTCCCCTTTGACAGCCTTCTAATGTATAATCCCAGGCAGGGGCGGCCCAACTGTTTTTGTGGCCCTAAGCAAAGTACAAACTTGAAGCCCTAAAAAAATATAAACACTTCTCCTTCACCCGAGCTTAGGACTGACAATACAAACTAAAAAATTTATAGTTGGCAATACAAACTAAAAAATTTATAGATATGTTAAAATTTTATTAAAGTTTTATTTTTCTAGCTTTATTAGATACAAATTTTTTAATAAATGTTTCATACTCAATTTCTTTCAACAAATCTTGTTCAATTGATAATATAACTACTCCATATAATCTTTCAATTGATCATATAACTCGGAATCAAACTTTGTTGTAGGAATATGATCTCCATGTAAGCTTATTCTCTTCATAACCTTGTTAGTTTCAAAGTTACCTCCATGATATGCGGATGCAGCTTGTCTGCAACAAGAAATTCATGCGCAACACCATCTATTTCAATATAACTACAACGAGGAGTTGAATCATCCTCATTGTGAATCTTGGATTTCCTTTTCGTCTTACATTGTCCTATTTCCCAAAAGATGCATGTAAATTTGAAATCAACAAACATGCTCCACCACATGTTTTCTTAACATCTTCTATTATCCTCTCTGCAAGACCTACATTTTCATGTACTCTACAAGCACTCAAAAGTGCTCTCCAGATGACATCATCAGGCATCATTTGCATTGTTTTGACAGCTTTGAATGCATCTTCAAGTCTACCAGCGCACGTCTTAGAAGATCAAACAAGCATCCAAAATGCTCAATGTTGGGTGAAATCCCCCATAGTTGTTACATGCCATTGGAGATCAAAATCCCCTGTTTTACTTGACCTGAATGGCCACAAGCATTAAGAACCCCATCGAGGGTGATGTTATCTGGTTTTATTCTTTTTACAAGCAAAATCAACTTTTCCACATTTTGCATACATATCGATTAGCGGTTGATATGTTTCAGCTTCTGGAGTCTTACCACTCATTGCACACCCTTTAAGTAGACTTGTCCAAGTGATTATATCTCGTTGAGACATTTCATCAAACACTTTCTGTGCATAAACAATTTTTGAAAACACAACATACATACTTACAAATGCATTGCCCACACAAACATCTGAATCATACCCGAGTTTGATCACCATCATATGACAGTTTTGACTATAACCCAACAATGTCATGTGGCGTGAACGAGCTGTAATGGTGAACGAGAAGGTGTAATCATCTGGAGCCGCTAACGAATTCCAACCACCAAGAACAAGCATTTCTTCAAAAATATGGAGTGATTCTTCATTGAATGTTGTTTTCGAATAAGCTTGAAAGAGGACATTCCATAGAATGAGGACCTTCGCTTAGACTGTAAACTTTCGTGATTCCCCAATCGCCCTTTAACCTTCCGTCCTTCCGAGTTCTGCTTCACTGCTTCGTTTGGTGTCTCTCATTAGCCCTCTTCACGCTTTTTTTTCTCTCAAGGGTTTCAGCGATCATCCATTCAGCCGGTTGGGCCGCCCAGCCCAAATGAAAAACAATACAAGCAAATTGAATACTGGCCAAATACGTGAAATATACGTAAAAGAATTAAAAAATTGGGGGCCCTATTTTTTGGGTGGCCCCAAGCCCTTGCTTGGCCCACTAACCTTAATGGGCCGGCCCTGATCCCAGGTGTTCCCAGCCCTCTTGTCGAGTTTAAAAGCTGTAAATCAGTTTTCAAAAGAAAAGAGATGATGAATAGTGTAAAGTTCATCAGATCAGTACCTTCTCTCTAAGATTTCGGCCAAAATACTTCGAATCATCTCCGATCCCTTGTACTTCCAGCTTCCTCTCGTCGAGAAGGTCGTTTTGAAATATAATATGCACGATTTGACGAAGATTTGAGGGAGTCAAGGCTGAATTTGTTCAAGAAAAAGAGAGATGAAACGGGTATATAGAGAGAGAAAGTTCTTGAGCTGCAACAATTGAAGAAAAACAAGGGCAAATAAGGGTTTTAATACCCCGAGGGGTTCCCCGCGTATTCGGTCTCGCTCGGTGTCGGTGTCGCGTATTTTTACGCGCGCGTTGTTACGATTACGTAATTAAATATTTTGAATTGTAAAATAGTTTTCTTGAATTGTTTTTGATGAGTTTCAAAATTGTAAAATGTAAAATAAAATATTTTACTTATTTTTACTTTTCGTTCGTAGTCAGACCGTTAAACGAATATAATTACGTGTATACCCGTAATTACGTACGTTTTTGGTCGTTTTTGCGTATTTATTGATGTTTACTCGTAATTATAAGTTCGACATTAATATTATTACGAATCGTCACCCATAATAATAATCAGTCTCGCTTACGCGTTACGATTTGTTTATTTGATTTGTTTGTCATAATACTCGTCATAACACTACGCACTAACACTATCCTATTACACCAAACATAATATATGTATAGGGCATACGCAGAGTCCAGCTACCTGCCTTATCAGTCGCCAGCCCACCAGTGTTTCGATATAATACAATACTGTTCTTGCCTAGTGTATTCTACTGTAAATAAATAATATATATTTGTTCTTAACTACACAAAATCCCATTACACACAAACACAAACATGAACACATAAATCACATTGACATATTGGATATGAATACACATTGTTCTATCACTGTTTATGACTACCATGACTAAATGTACAGATGTTACATAAGTGGACACATAGAACCTGTACAGGAGGGTTTCTATCATGAATAAGAAAATTAAGTATTCTCCAGGATGCTTCATGTGAACAAATAAATCTTGCATCAAGAAATTTTGTATCCCATTTATGTGTGTTGGACTGTTACTTTGTACACTATCAGTATTATCAGGGGATCTGGAGAACGTGTATCGAATACGATCAGCTTCCTTTGATATTTACTTGAACATGTACTTGATTAGCATGCTCCAACCGCAATATTCAACATTGATGTGGGCATTGAAATGTAAAGACAATGTTCGGTTATATGGGACCACGTATCCGTTGTCTAACTTTGTCCCATTCTTTACAACAGAGAATCCGGATGATCGTCTTTTGTAATGGACACGACTGTCTGTATCAAAGAAAGTACAGTCCTCATATGGTTTTGGAAAACCTTTCTTACATGAACCTGAGGACATACAGACTGACTTTGGATAAAGCAAACTGCATGGGTCATGGATCATAAGCTCTATAATTGTTTTGTATAGTTGAGGTTCTTTAGAAGGATCTTGTATCTCTGCAGATATACATTTGTCCACGTCAATGGCATCCTTTATCTTATATAGTGATGTTACCCACAAAATGATATGACAATGTGGAAGACCCCGTTTTTGAAACTCAATGGTATACAGATCTGAAGTAAGATGAATTTCATTAATAAAGAAATGTAACGGATGTTAAGGTTTTAGAATGTAAATTTTGAGAGTGTATACCAGCAACAACTTCACCGAAAGGCTTTTTGACCTTCAGGAAAGTCATAAGCAAGTTGACTTTCATTTGAAACACCCGCACAATGATATCAGGTAGATCTTGTACACCAACTGACTGGCGGGAAACGCTGAGAGTATCTTTGAAGCTCAGGACACTTAACATTACATGTGAAAGTAATAAAGTATTGCGGATTGCCATGAACACGACATATAGCAAGCGCGTCTCGACAATGAATTGCTGCAGAAGATGACCTCCTCTTAATAGCAACGTGTACAAGTTTGAACAATCATGTAAGAGATAACTATAGTTCACGTTCATTGTCTTTTTCCGTTCATGGGAGCCAGGGGAAGCACGTAACTGTAATGAAGGCGACCAACCGCTTTCACCATAGATGAAAAGAAGTGGGTATTGTAAAGACATGTACATGGGATGAAGCTTGTTTATACGTTGTGGTGTACCGTTTTTGTGTCGAATAACAATGTCAAAGTTACTATACATTGGATCGTTATCAGACACAATTGCACCTATGCAACCTGCAGATGACGTATCATAACGCTGGACAAGATTAGACGCAAACAGAAATATATTAAAAGAAGGAACTTAGGTCGTCAAACATCGATCTTTGGTTGTTCGGAAAAACTTAACCAGCTCATTTTCTATCTCAAAAGTCTTCATAAGAAAGTCGACAATGTAAAGGCAAGAGCAGACTGCGTGTCGAATGCAAACGGACGCATTTTGTTACGCAACTCGTTTTCTGTATCGTATATGTACATTTGCAAGAAATGTGGATTCTGTTTAGGAGCTGGACACAACGTACCTAGCCAATGGTGGACCTGGCCTTCAATCTTAAAAACGTACGGACCGTTACCATCATTAATAAATTTGTCAATCTTAGCACCGAATGTGGTCATCGAAAACATAGAATTATAGGCCCTGATATTAACCATAAATTCATTTTGCTCAAATAGTTGTACGACATTATCATCATATTGTCGACGATATGGAAGAGCGACAAGTCAACCCTTACAACAATGATTGTATCTAGGATAGTGATTAAGTGACGAAGAAATAACGCACTCCTCATACCAAAACAAAGTCCCACAAAACTCACACACCCTATCACAATCGCCTAGATCAAGATAAAACGATCCGTTCAACGAAGATTTATGTAAAAAAGCAGAACGGTATGATTGTTGTGCGGCCGATTGACATAATTTGTTAATGTTTGGTAGTTGCACAAGATGTGGAGTGGTGCTGCATTCATCAGGATACCTTTTTCTTTTCGACATAACGAAATCAGATGCAAAAATGATAAAACGAAAACTATGGCAACGACTACTATATCTATTGCAAACGTATAACACAAATGAAAGATCAATCAGCTATAACTAAAGCAAGAGAGGGGCAGAACAAATATTATATGGCACACTCAATTCGTACAACTGAAACAACATTTTACAACAAATAACTAACCTTAAATGAAGACAAATATTCAGAGAGAAGACATGTAATGTACAAGTAGCTGAGAAATAAAGCAAATAAGCATAAATACTTCTACCAAATGTTGACCACGTGTAATGCAAGATGATTTTTAGAAGAAGATAGAACAAATGTTGTTAAAATTTAAATTTCGTTTTCCTAGTTTCTCAAATAGTCAAACATGCATCAATATTTAGTGCTAACCTAATGCACACAAAATTATATAAATTATGTAAATACAGTTTATTGTTATCATATTTTCAAGAATGTTCCATCATGGTATTAGAAGTGAAAATAACGAAATATTTCATGTTTTTACAGTGATTCAGAACTAACTACAACATATATTTGTTGACTATACTTTATTCGGGAAAAAAATAAGAAGGGTAAAGTGCAAGGACAAATGTACATATTTGGTCAAACGCTAAATTGCAGAGACATAAACAACCGATCAACAATGGACCTAGTAAACAGTGAACTACTGCATATTTGATAGAAACAAAAAAATGGTATACTTTAATGAAAAAAGAAAAAAAAGGTAAATTCATTTATTAGTTCAAAAGAAACTCATATGTGTGTTTTACAAACCCATCTGGTGTAATTTGCAGGTGTATAAGCCTCCAAAAATGTCCAGGTTGGAGGCAAAGAGATTCTTAAAAAAAATGATGGCACATTGAATACCCTAGTGTTTGTAAAAGACCAAACAATATGACCACTTGTAGCTATATCTATTATAACTTCTAATACTAAAATTTTTACTAAAAGAAATACATTGCCACCTATTAAAAAACAACATTAAAATTATCTCAACCACAAAAGATTAAAAAGAAAAAAAGAAAACATTCAACTTCAAGAACCCTAAAGTGATCGAATTTTGCCTAGAACAATGGCAGACAAAAATTTCCTCCAATTCAAAGACAATCTAATTCAAAGCCAATTTTAGGTTTGTGGAGCATGGATGACACAAAATTGTAGCCTCTCAAAGTTAGTACATGAACACATATCTAGAACCAAATTCATTTTTTTACCATTCAGAATTAAAAAATGAAAATAGCATTTTTGTGGTTGTGTGAATTAACCTTTTTTGTAAGCATAAAAAACATCTAACAAAATTGTAGGATGGGAAATCAGGTGCTCTAATTGCAACAATTTAATCCCCCGTTACGATAGTTATACACATACAAAGAATTGGTTCAGATAATCTCGTCACAAATAGGTTATTTATGTTTCTGCCTTCATTGTCAACAGATGTTATTTGTAACCAAATTGGGTTCTGATCAGTGTGTTAATTTCATGTGTTTAGCTAATCACTTATGCAATTTTTGCTATTTAATTGTGAGAAATATGAGTGTTTTGCATGTGATTTTGATTTCAGTTTGAGCATGAGAAAAAGACACAAAATAAGATGTTTAAGAGGTTTGGAATGGAAAATAAATGAAAGACGAAGGAAAAACAAGCCGATGAAGAAAAATAATGGAAATTGACAGGTGGCGTTTTAGGGTGGCGTTTGGAAAGCAACAGTGGCGTTTCAGACTCCACACTGGTGTTTTTGGGTGGCGTTTACAGAGGCTTACTGGCGTCTTAGACTCCACCTGGCATCTGAAACGCCAGAACTGGCGTCTGGGACGCCAGTTGACGCGTTTTTTCACCTATTTAACCCTAAACCTTAGGGTTTTTGTGGGATCTCGTTTTTTAGAAGTTTCTGGGCGAAAAGGTGAAGTTTTGGGGCCTCCGAAGCATCCGATTAACATCCTCGTTCATGCAATCGCTCCCCAAATCAAGAATTGAAAATTCTTCCATGATGATTAAGTGGCTAGTTCTCTTCATGATTGCTTCAGAGAAATTGGGTTAGTTAGAAAGCTTTGATCCTTATGTTTGAACTTAGTTGTTTGGATGTCAAAACACGACTTTTACCTTGGTTCGTTTGATTTAAACGATTTATTAATGATTGAGTGATTTTGTGTTGCCATCAGTTTTCGGTTTCCTTGCATCATAAGCTCATTGGTATTTATGAGTTACTTGTTATATTTAGATTGATATTTGTGTGAATAAACAAGTCTTTAAACGTTTGTTCCATTTTGTCACTTTAATTCAATCAATTACCTAAGCGTGTTTAGGTGAATTGCCTCTAAGTTTGCTAAAGATCATTGTGAATCTTTAACCTAAAACCAGAAGAAATCATATTTTGTTAAGTTTTATTAAACCATCAATCAAGTTATTTGCTTTTAACTAGTTTTCCTAATTCAAATCAAAGTCAAGTTTTCGGTTCATTAGTTAGAATAGTCGATTGGTAAACAATTAGCACTTTCCAAAGATTCCCTGTGGATACGATACCTTACTTACCCTTACTAGTTAAAGGCAGCTAAGACACGGGTTTTAGATTCGTCTTTTGATTGACCGTTCGACATCGATCAAAATGGCGCCGTTGCCGGGGTCATAAACACGCAAAGTGCTAGTTTTTAGCTTAGTTTTAGTTCAAGTTTAATTTTAGTTGCATTTGCTTTTTAAAAAAAATAGAAAAACACAAAAAGATTTGATTTTTCTTCCATTTTGTTTTGTTTTTTTTTTCATTGTTCGGAATTACACGTGGGTTTTCTTTGTTTGTGTTGTGCAGGTAACTTCATAGTTGCATGCATACTCGTAATTCAAGGAAGACGTCGCCTTTAGTTTTTGATCCAGAAATTGAGAGAACTGCAAGGCATTACCGGGTATTGCATAGATCCGGATTGTTAGTACCTCCAATTCAACAACAAATTGATCACGAAGCATCCAACATGAGTCATCATTGAGACACCCCAGTCACTTTCATGTCCCCTCAGGACATTTTACAATATTATTTAATAATTTACGTTAGGTCCCAGTTAAAAACAAATCGACTTTTGTGTTTTACAAACTTTTAAACATACTATTACCACACTTGTTAAAAACAAGTTTAAGTTTAAGTACGTTTACAAACACCACCAACCATTTATTACACAAAAGCTTAATACATGTTCGATTATTTATATATTAAACCACCACACTAGCCTCCACGTTCGATTTCCGATCACCATCACCGCCCACCTTGCTCTTTTGTACCTGTAACACCACATTTAAAGTCACCATTAGTTCGTTAGAACTAAGTAAGATTACCCCATCATTTACCAAGTGTATTCCATGACACCATATGGATACACTACTGAGGTTTCACATAAAATGTTGACAACAACATTTAATCACATTTAAAACGATTTACTAACGGTTCGTTTTCAACCAAAACCTCAATATATCTCCCATTCATGCACAATCGTTATAATTTAATATAACACATATATTAATACCCAACACACCAATTATGCATCATATTTCACAAAAATCGTAATTTACAAATTTGACACTTGAATTTCAAATGTCAACACCAAATCATAACCTTACCAACCCAGCATCTACGCATTCGTAGATCGCGGCATGTTCACACACCTTGTGAATCATGCAGCAACAATAACCACAATAACGATAACGGCATGTTCACACACCTTGTGACTCATGCAGCAACAATAGCTACAATTATGATAACGGCACGTTCACACACCTTGTGAATCATGCAGCAACAATAACCACAATAATGATAACGGCATGTTCACACACCTTGTGACTCATGCAGCAACAATAACCACAGTAACGATAACGGCATGTTCACACACCTTGTGATTCATGCAGCAACAATAACTACAATTACGATAACGGCATATTCACACACCCTGTGAATCATGCAGCAACCATAACTAGACTCATGCAGCAACAATAACCACAGTAACGATAACGGCATGTTCACACACCTTGTGATTCATGCAGCAACAATAACTACAATTACGATAACGGCATATTCACACACCCTGTGAATCATGCAGCAACCATGACTGCAATTATGATAACACCATCACTTGTAATATGGACTCACCCAGTCCCTAAGTACAAGTTTTATCAAATAGGTAACTTACCTTAATTTGAAGAGTTATCAACAACTTCCAACTCTTTCCCAGGCCTTCTAGAATTAGATTCAACTCCTCTTCCTATTATATATTCACATATAACAGGATTTAACAACATGAACACACAACTTGTGTTATTTATATAATCTAATTCATTTGACCTGTTCATTCTTTATTTTCAGTTAAAACCTTATTGAGGCTTTTACCGACACCCCATGTGTAGAAATTAATCTACACATGTTCCTAATCATATTTAAATCATCATAACATCGTTTTATACTGAAAACATTAACTTTCAACTTTACACACTAATTTATCATTCTAAAGAATGATCCAAGACCATCACAACCGCTCTTAAATCACCCCACTAAGAATCATACTCAATAATATGATTTTCATAACAAACGGGCATTATAACGGATCAAAATCAATATTTCACCGTGAAAACACCTAGTTTCTCGTTTCTACTTATCCCCAATCAATATATAACGCTCAAGACTCAATTTAATCCGTATATTATCAAAATAAATTTAATAAAACGAATCGTTACCCTTCAAACGGATTTCTGAATGAAAAACAACGATCTGGACGCGTAGAAACGATCCACGGCTCAACCCGATCGTCTGGATAGCTTCAAAATCGATGTTGGATGTTCAAAATTCGTATATGTGTGTGTTTATGGTGAAAATGATCGAGAAAGAGAGATAGATGTATGTTTGAGTGAATTTCCTTAGAAGATAAGCTTTCTGCAGCCGCCACACTCGTCGCGTACCGCGAAGAGGGCTCAAGAGCTCTTCGCGTACCGCGAAGAAATCCGGAGTTCTCAGATATTTTTGGTCCTTCGCGTACCGCGACGGAACCTCATAATCATCTTCGCGTACCGCGAAGAGTCCCAAACCACATTATCTTTGTTTCGCGATTCCGGACAATCCGTAATCCCGTTTCGCGAACGGTTTTCTCCCACGTTCATAATTTCTCACATACTTTCACTTTTTAATAATCTCAATCGTTCTATTGACGATTATTTCAAACTTGTTCATATTATCAAAAACGGGTCGTTACAAATCTCCCCTCCTTACAAAGGTTTCGTCCTCGAAACCGGTTATACATCAAAAAGAAAAGGATAAAATTTCCTCATTTCATCTTCTGACTCCCACGTTGCATCAGATCCTCTTCTATTTTTCCATTGGACCTTCACCTGGTTCAAGGACTTGTTTCTGAGTTGTTTGACTTTTCGATCTAATATCGCTATCGGCTTTTCCACATAGTTCAACTTGTCATCAATTTCCAAGTCTTCTATTGGCACATAAGCCGATTCATCAGCTAGACATTTTCTCAGATATGATACATGAAAAGTATCATGTATACCACTCAGTTCCTCTGGTAGCTCAAGGCGATAAGCAACATTACCTATCCGAGCTGTAATCCTGAATGGTCCGATGAAACGCGGACTTAATTTCCCTCGTTTACGAAAACGAATCACACCCTTCCAAGGGGAAACCTTTAGCAACACAAAGTCTCCCACTTGAAACTCAATCGATCGTCTTCGTTTATCTGCATATGACTTTTGACGGTCTTGTGCCGCCTTCAAGTGAGCTCGAATTTGATCAATTTGTTGATTTGTTTCTTTCAATATTTCTTTATTTTCAAGCTCTCGCGGGCCAACCTCTCCCCAGCAAACGGGAGTTCGACATCGCCTTCCATATAACATTTCATATGGAGGCATTCCCAACCCAGAATGATAACTGTTGTTATATGAAAATTCCGCCAGAGGTAGATAGTCATCCCAACTACCTCCAAAATCAATGATACACGCTCGTAGCATATCCTCCAACGTCTGAATGGTTCGTTCACTCTGACCATCAGTCTGAGGATGATACGCCGTGCTCAACAACAGTTTCGTGCCCAATTCCTTTTGAAAATTCCTCCAGAAATGCGAAGTGAATCGTGTGTCTCGATCGGACACAATCGTCACTGGTATACCGTGACGCGACACTATTTCTTTCACATACACTTCAGCCATCTTCTCGGAAGAATATGATTCACGAATAGGAATAAAATGAGCACTTTTAGTCAACCGATCCACAATGACCCAAATCGCATCATACCCCTTTCGGGTTTTCGGAAGTTTAGTAATTAGGTCCATTGTGATGTGTTCCCATTTCCACATAGGAATCTCTAAAGGCTGTAATTTGCCATAAGGCTTTTGATGCTCAGCCTTAACTTGTAAACAAGTTAAGCATTTTTCAACATACTTAACAATATCTCGTTTCATACCTGGCCACCAGTAATTTACCCGAAGGTCTCGATACATTTTAGTGGCCCCGGATGAATTGAGTATCTTGATTTATGAGCTTCCTCCATCAAATCGATTTTCAAAGAACAAGTGGGAGGTATCCACACCCTGCCCCACCTTGTCTTTAAACCGCGACTATCTTCCTCCAGATTATGAGCTTGCCCCTTTATTCGGTCTCGTTTCCAGTTTTCTTCTTTTAAAGCTTCAATTTGAGCTTCTTTAATTTGATCCACCAAATCAGAGGAAATCACAATCTTCATTGCGGTAACCCGAATGGGTTCATGTTTTTCCTTCCTACTCAAGGCATCCGCCACCACATTGGCTTTTCCCGGATGATAAAGGATTTCACAATCATAATCCTTGAGTAGTTCTATCCAACGTCTTTGCCTCATATTTAATTCCTTCTGTGTAAAGAAATATTTCAGGCTCTTGTGATCTGTGTAAATTGTACATTTTACACCATACAAGTAATGCCTCCAAATTTTTAAGGCAAACACCACCGCTGCCAATTCCAGATCATGAGTAGGATAGTTTACTTCATGAACTTTCAGTTGCCTCGACGCATAGGCAATCACTTTACCCCGTTGCATAAGGACACAACCAAGCCCAAGATAAGATGCATCAGAATAGACCACAAAATCATCAGGTCCATCTGGTAGAGTTAATACCGGTGCCTGAGTTAACTTGAACTTGAGTTCATTAAAAGCTTTTTCTTGATCATCACCCCAAACAAATTTCACATCTTTTCTGGTCAGTTTAGTCAAAGGAGATGCAATTCTCGCGAAATCCTGTATAAACCGCCGATAATAACCGGCTAGACCAAGAAAACTTCTAATTTCAGTTGGAGTTTTAGGAGGACTCCATCTCATCACCGCTTGAACTTTCGAAGGATCAACAAGTATGCCATCAGCACACACCACATGTCCCAAAAACTGGACTTCACGCAACCAAAATGCGCATTTAGAAAATTTGGCATATAGTTTCTCCTTACGTAAAGTTTCAAGGACTTCACGCAAATGACAAGCGTGATCACCTTCATTTTTAGAATAAATAAGGATGTCATCGATAAAGACAATGACAGATCGATCCAACATTGGGCGACAGACCCGGTTCATCAAATCCATGAACGCAGCCGGTGCATTGGTCAACCCAAACGACATCACAATAAATTCATAATGACCGTAACGAGTACGGAAAGCAGTCTTGGGAATATCTTCCTCTTTAACCTTGAGTTGATGATAACCCGAGCGAAGATCGATTTTAGAAAACCACGACGCTCCTTGCAACTGATCAAAAAGATCATCAATTCGAGGTAGAGGATATCGATTTTTTCACAGTCACTTTGTTCAGCTCTCTATAATCAATACACATTCTAAGGCTTCCGTCTTTCTTTTTAACAAAAAGAATTGGTGCACCCCACGGGGAGATACTCGGACGGATAAAACCTTTATCTAGAAGATCTTGTAACTGTGTCATCAATTCTTTCAATTCAGATGGTGCCAACCGATATGGAGCTTTAGCTATGGGTTTAGCCCCAGGAATGAGATTAATTTTAAACTCAACCTCCCTATCACAAGGAAGTCCCGGTAAATCATCCGGAAATACATCAGGAAAATCCCTGACTACTGGAACATCATTAAGTTCTTTTACCTCATTCCTTACATCAATAACATAAGCTAAGAATGACTGACCCCCACGGTTCATGTAATTCATAGCTTTAGTTAAAGAACACAATATGGTTCCACCCCGTTTCTCTCCCTGAATACATACTTCATAACCACCCGGAGATATTAATTGAATAACCTTTCGGTTACATACTATGTTAGCTCCATATTTAGACAACCAATCCATACCAATCACAACATCAAATTCTCCCAAGATCATTGGAATCAAATCCACCTCATAATCCTCACCATCAATAGTGAGTTTACATCTATGATAGATGTCATACACTAAGAAACTCTTAGAATCAGCTATTTCTACCTTTAATGGACAAGGTAGCTTAGCTAGCACAAACGAATCATGATTCACAAAATTCACAGATATAAAAGAGCGACTAGCTCCAGAATCAAACAATATATAAGCAGGCAAGGAATTTATATGAAAAGTACCTGTTACCACGTCTGAAGTGACTTTGGCCTCCTCCGCCGTAATTTTGAAGGCTCTACCCTTTGGTGGGGGTATCTCAACCTTCTTGCCACTACCTTGGGCCTTAAAAGACCCACCAATCGTACCTCCTTGACCTGCCCCTTTTAACTCTGGGCATTCACTTCGTCGATGCCCCGGTTTATAACAGTTGTAGCACAGATTGGGTGCACTGACACATTGAGAGGCAAGATGCCCCAGCTTGCCACATTTATAACATACAACTGATCTAAAGTAACACTCCCCAAAATGTTTCCTTCCACATTTTGCACAATGTTTAGCTTCTCTCAAAGAACTAAACTTTTTCAGTGGACTAACAAATTTCCCCTTTTTAGAGGATCCCACTTCCTTCTCCATTTTTCGTTTCTCCCCACGATCTTCTTGTCTTTTCAACTCCAATTCACGCTCACGAGCGCAATCAATCAATTCAGACAAAGTTTCAAACTTTGATGGTATAAGAAACTCCCGGTACTTAGCATTCAACATGCTATGGTACCTGTTAATCCACATACGTTCAGTCCTAAGAAGATCAGGACAAAATTTAGCTTTATCATAGAACACTGCAGTAATTGTGTCTATATCCTCCTCCTTGTGCCTCATATGTAAAAATTCCTCAGTAATTCTATCGATAGCAGCCTGAGGACAGAATCGTTTAAGGAACAATTCCTTAAATGCACCCCAAGTCAAATCCTTTATACCATCCCGACCCTTCTCCTTTCGGAGAAGTTCCCACCAATCTTTTGCCCTTTCTTTCAATTGGTTTCCAGCAAACATTACCTCGTCAGAAGGATCACAATGACACGTTTCAAACGTGCTTTCCATATCAGTTATCCACCTTTGGCTCAACAGTGGATCTACTTCGCCTTTAAACTCCGTTGGCTTACAAGCCACAAACTCCTTGTAAGTAACCTTCTTAGAAGGTTTTTCACCACCCATTTCATCTTTAAGAGTTGCAAACTCTTCATGTATAAAATCTTTCAACGAAGCTTGTAATCCTTCTAAACGAGTTGGTAAAGTAGCTTCAAATGCTTTAGCTACCTCCTCCCTCACCATCATTTGCAGTTCGGTGAGTTGTTCTTCCTCATGTCCCATCCCCTTGGGATTATGTTCATCAGCCATTTTATGACTGAAATAATATAACATATCATTAGTTTACATATTTATACTCCACATATATGCAAACCACATACTCCAAACCACATACTTGTCCTTAACGGACTTATACATTACATATTCATGTGTCTGTATTGAATATTCACACTCTTGTGAATTACTCAATTATTTAACTAATACCGACACATCTGTGATTTTTAACCAATCACATACACCCCGTCTTCACACCCCACCAATACCTCCATATACTGATGTGAAATAATGTTCCTAAGGATACGTTCCTATCGTGTATATGTTACTAAGCTGGCCAGGCATAGCAAGATATGCACCATATACCCGTGTCCTTACGTTCACTGTTTCACACAAGTTAGGAATATTGGTTTATAACAAACAATTTTCATACCACATAACAATTTACAGATACATCATACCTGGTGAGTTCGGCTTTGTGATCGGATTTTGAATCGAACGGCTCTTCCCATCTATCAAGAGCTCAATGGTTTGAGTTTAAGTGTTCATGACGCACTTAAATCCCTCAAACCGTTGGCTCTGATACCAACTTGAGACACCCCAGTCACTTTCATGTCCCCTCAGGACATTTTACAATATTATTTAATAATTTACGTTAGGTCCCAGTTAAAAACAAATCGACTTTTGTGTTTTACAAACTTTTAAACATACTATTACCACACTTGTTAAAAACAAGTTTAAGTTTAAGTACGTTTACAAACACCACCAACCATTTATTACACAAAAGCTTAATACATGTTCGATTATTTATATATTAAACCACCACACTAGCCTCCACGTTCGATTTCCGATCACCATCACCGCCCACCTTGCTCTTTTGTACCTGTAACACCACATTTAAAGTCACCATTAGTTCGTTAGAACTAAGTAAGATTACCCCATCATTTACCAAGTGTATTCCATGACACCATATGGATACACTACTGAGGTTTCACATAAAATGTTGACAACAACATTTAATCACATTTAAAACGATTTACTAACGGTTCGTTTTCAACCAAAACCTCAATATATCTCCCATTCATGCACAATCGTTATAATTTAATATAACACATATATTAATACCCAACACACCAATTGTGCATCATATTTCACAAAAATCGTAATTCACAAATTTGACACTTGAATTTCAAATGTCAACACCAAATCATAACCTTACCAACCCAGCATCTACGCATTCGTAGATCGCGGCATGTTCACACACCTTGTGAATCATGCAGCAACAATAACCACAATAACGATAACGGCATGTTCACACACCTTGTGACTCATGCAGCAACAATAGCTACAATTATGATAACGGCACGTTCACACACCTTGTGAATCATGCAGCAACAATAACCACAATAATGATAACGGCATGTTCACACACCTTGTGACTCATGCAGCAACAATAACCACAGTAACGATAACGGCATGTTCACACACCTTGTGATTCATGCAGCAACAATAACTACAATTACGATAACGACATATTCACACACCCTGTGAATCATGCAGCAACCATAACTAGACTCATGCAGCAACAATAACCACAGTAACGATAACGGCATGTTCACACACCTTGTGATTCATGCAGCAACAATAACTACAATTACGATAACGGCATATTCACACACCCTGTGAATCATGCAGCAACCATGACTGCAATTATGATAACACCATCACTTGTAATATGGACTCACCCAGTCCCTAAGTACAAGTTTTATCAAATAGGTAACTTACCTTAATTTGAAGAGTTATCAACAACTTCCAACTCTTTCCCAGGCCTTCTAGAATTAGATTCAACTCCTCTTCCTATTATATATTCACATATAACAGGATTTAACAACATGAACACACAACTTGTGTTATTTATATAATCTAATTCATTTGACCTGTTCATTCTTTATTTTCAGTTAAAACCTTATTGAGGCTTTTACCGACACCCCATGTGTAGAAATTAATCTACACATGTTCCTAATCATATTTAAATCATCATAACATCGTTTTATACTGAAAACATTAACTTTCAACTTTACACACTAATTTATCATTCTAAAGAATGATCCAAGACCATCACAACCGCTCTTAAATCACCCCACTAAGAATCATACTCAATAATATGATTTTCATAACAAACGGGCATTATAACGGATCAAAATCAATATTTCACCGTGAAAACACCTAGTTTCTCGTTTCTACTTATCCCCAATCAATATATAACGCTCAAGACTCAATTTAATCCGTATATTATCAAAATAAATTTAATAAAACGAATCGTTACCCTTCAAACGGATTTCTGAATGAAAAACAACGATCTGGACGCGTAGAAACGATCCACGGCTCAACCCGATCGTCTGGATAGCTTCAAAATCGATGTTGGATGTTCAAAATTCGTATATGTGTGTGTTTATGGTGAAAATGATCGAGAAAGAGAGATAGATGTATGTTTGAGTGAATTTCCTTAGAAGATAAGCTTTCTGCAGCCGCCACACTCGTCGCGTACCGCGAAGAGGGCTCAAGAGCTCTTCGCGTACCGCGAAGAAATCCGGAGTTCTCAGATATTTTTGGTCCTTCGCGTACCGCGACGGAACCTCATAATCATCTTCGCGTACCGCGAAGAGTCCCAAACCACATTATCTTTGTTTCGCGATTCCGGACAATCCGTAATCCCGTTTCGCGAACGGTTTTCTCCCACGTTCATAATTTCTCACATACTTTCACTTTTTAATAATCTCAATCGTTCTATTGACGATTATTTCAAACTTGTTCATATTATCAAAAACGGGTCGTTACAATCATAGTTATCATGGAGCCCCGCCAAACTACCCAATTCCACCACTGCCACCACCACATCCTAGACCACCACCTAACTATCAAGATGACGAGGCTTTTCATCCTTATCCCGAACCACCTCAACCACCACCTCAGGGCTTATATAGAAGGGGTAATTTTCAACCTGTTGGACCTCAACCAAATCCCATTTTTGGACCACCACCAAATCCACCACCTCCACATAACCAACCAAGGACTCCTCAAAGATCAAATCATGGGTTGTCTGACACACCATCAACTCACATGAACCACCATGATGCCCTGTCTCGTCGAGAGAATAATGAGTATCAAGAGGACAATATAAGAGCAAGGGTTAATGATTGGGATGATGGGTTGGACAATGAAGGAGATCAACATTATCATGGAGGATGGGAAGATGATAGTAATGCAGCAGGATATGGACATCAAGAGAACCCACATTATGCTTATCCTAATCCAGGATATCAAGGTCAACCAAGAGTTCCTAGAAGGCCTAATGCCAATCAACATCCCGATGGAGGATATGACCATTATCAAGATGGTGTGCCAAGGGCACCTAATCGAGGCCCAGTTCAAGGTGTGGAGAGCCATTTTAGACCACACATAGCAGTGAATGCTTCACCTATTGTCCGTCCTGAGGTAAGAGGCAAATCATTTGAAATTCGGCCACAATTCTTGAACGTGCTACCTAAATTCTATGGTAAAGCAAACGAGGAACTGTATGTACATCTATCAGAATTTGAATCGGTTTGTGGCACAATGGGAGGGCAAAGCTTCACACCCGATCAAGTGAAGTTAGTTCTATTTCAATTCACTTTGAAGGATGCAGCTAAGTTGTGGTTTTTAGCATTGCCTTTTGCTAGCATTTTCACATGGGAAGATTTACAACAACAGTTCCTTGATGAGTACTTTACTCCCCAACGAACTAGTGATGTTAGGCATGCGATAAGGCATGCGATAACTAGTCAAGTTTGGTTCTCTTATGTCTCTGGGATGCCAGTGATCCTTATCTGGTGCATTGATATATCTGGCTATATTTTGTTTCTTTTTATAAAGATGCTCACATTGTATAATGGTTACAAAAGTATCTTAGATTCTTAAGTTATATTTTACATATGTTTGTACAATTATCTATTTTATTCTTATATGGTAGCATGTGAGTTACAGGTAATTTCAACATTCGTTAATTCTAAGCTGCATAAGATGTGAGCGTTGGGATATTTTTTGGAGTATGACTCTATTGGGAATAACATGGATAGATGATTCAATTGTGAATCAACATATATGCATTCTTGTATGATGATTCAATTGGGAATCAATATGAATGCATTCTTGTGAATTTTTATCGTTTATATTAATGTGTAACTTATGTAGAACATTAATATAAACTTTATGCTCATTTCCTTTGTATGTTTGCAGCTCATTTTATACAAGAATAATTATCTATGGATTTTTCACTTTACCCAATTAATAAGAATTAGCTTAGATTTATTCAGCGAGGCTCATATGTTTCTTGAACATCATTTTGCACATTTATGCAAGGATAATTCAGGCTTCGTTTCTTTTTGCTAACAGGTGCAGAAGAGGAATAAATGTAGTGACAAAAATTTACCAGGTAGTAAGTAAATTTCATTTTTGATTCAACTTTATTCAAGTAAGATCGAATTGATTTGAACTTCCAATAGTTAATCTGTTAAGAGAGCAGAGATGAAAACCTAGATATTTCATTTGATTTCCGTACTCGCACAAAACTACCAATCACGTTAGTATATGTAAAATCATAATGAAGGCAACAAATATACCCTAAATCTATGAACACATAGGTGCTGTTTGTTTTTTCAGAAAAAGCACTTCTTACCTCTTATGTCTGCGCCGCGCAGACGCGGGAAGAGGTTGGAGGTTCGCAGACTGTTTGTTTTCTCGAAGACCTTTCGTTAAAAAAGGTCTGCGCGACCTCTTTTTGGCACAGACGTGGTCTCACCTCTTCCCATCACTTCTTACCTCTTCCCGTGTTATTCATTAGGGGTTTCAAAATTCATTTCTGATTTTCCTTGAAGAGCCGTCGCCCCCAATCTCACCCCACAGCTTCATCTGCGACAGCCACCAACTCCACCGCCGGCATCCACTATCTCCACCGCCGAGAGGAGTCGCCGCCATCCACAACTCCATCTGCGATAGCCACCAACACCACCGCCGGCATCCACCATCTCCACCACCGAGAGAAGCTGCCGCCTTCCACAGCTCCATCTTCGACAGCCACCATCTTGCCCGCCGACATCCTCCATCTCCACCGCTAAGAGCCCCTTCCACAGCTCCACCTTCAACAGCTCCATCTTCGACAGCCCAATCGTGCTCGATTCCCTCCTTTTTAACATCTCCAGCATTCAACCATTTTCAACAGCTCCATCTTCGACAGCCCAATCGTGCCCAATCGTGCTCCACCTTCATATTGTCATCTCTATTATGTTACCATCTCTGATTGAACCTGTGTGATTGCTTGCCCTTGTTTGAATTTCATCTCCACTGTTGCCCTTGTTTGAATTTCTTCTTATTGTTTTTTATTGTAAATATACACTACAAATGAATTGCTTGTTGAAAGACTGTTTCGTTTCAAAAGATGGTTTATTTAATTTTTAATCAATTTTAGCAGCTCGCAGACGTCAAAAAACAAACAGTCTGCTTCTTGCAGACTGCAGACATTTGGTCCAACTCTTCTCCTGCAGATGTGGTCCACAGACTGCAGACATTTAACCTCTGAAAAAACAAACAGCACCATAGACATGAATCGACATCTGCACTTCATAATCTACAAAAAGAAAGCACAATCGCAAGAGAGGATGAAATAAACAGACAAAAGTTTCATGAAATCGCAAGAAAGAAACCACAAAATACGAAACACATCTTTTAGTGGATATCATAAGGAAGAAAAACAAAATTGTGAATTTGAAAGAGAGAAGAAAGAGCAGATGGTACCTGGTCGAGGGTTTTCAAGGGTTTTTTTAGAAGAGTTGTATTTCCCCCCAAAATATCTAAAGGGTGTAAATATATATCATGTATGTATAATGTATCTATGGTTCACTGCTGCAGCAACTTGTACATGCTGCATTAGAAGAAGTGAAGGAGGGAGCAATGATTTTGTGAGGGGGAGTAAATCTACAAATTAATACATATAATAATTACATATTACATATATTTCCTTCTTATATATAATAGTCTTTCTTGATATAAGATATATATGTCATTTAAAATTTTGGACAATGTGATATATGTAATTTAAAGGGTTAAATAAACGAGTATGTGTAATTGTCTTGAGAAATTTAAAAGAAAAAAAAATTCAATATCACAACCATAAAGTTTGTAAATTCCCCCAAATATTTAAATATGTGGTTTGGATTAAATAACAACGAAAAGTATGGATGTTCAGTTTTCGAATATGACTCAAAAAAATCGAAATTCGATTCGAAATTTCATATTCGAATTCGATTCGATTTGCAGTATAATATCGAATATCATATTTTTAATTCGATTCGATTCGAAATTCGAATCTAAGTTTTACATATTTTTATTTTATATATACAAGTAGTTACTATATTTAAAAATTACGCTTTTTAATTAGGTGGTCTAGTTTAAAAAAACCGAAAGCCTATTACAGAAATGTCAATTTAATTATAAAATACCCATATATATGTATGTATATGCATGTATATGTACATGCATGTGATTAAAATCACCATCCAAGCAACTCATCCATGTATGTATGTATGTATGTATGTATGTATATTTTGAAAGAACATAAGCGCCCATATATATACATATATATCACGAGACATACATACATAGGGTGATGTTAATGTACAAAGTGATAGTTTCATAAAAAATGTAAAAAGCAAAGTGTTATTATAAATAACAAAGTGATATTATAATATTAACCTAGTACTATTATAATATTTAACAGTTCCTTGTTAATAATAGTTCTTTGTTACTTATAATAGCACTTTGTTTTTTTACACTTTTTACAAAACTATCAATTTGTATTTGATCCAAACACTACATACATATGTGTGTGCGTATATTTATGACCCACACACATTCATACACACACACACACACGTTTCACACACACTCAAACATATTACCATCTTTTACACCAAATCCTATTTGATTTAAACTCAATGTTTGGGTGAACCAACTTTTAACAAAACCCAAAATATTTGAAGAGTTTACCTTAAATGTAGTCAACAAATGAAAGTTTCTTGATCAAAGATTTGTCAAAAATCTAAAAATCACCCAATAACTCCAATACTTGAACAACAATGGAAGATAAAAGCTTGAAGTATTAGAAAGGGTGGGGTTATATACCCACCTTAAATGAGTCAGACATTCTGTTGTCAGATAAAGCCCTATACGCTACATAGTGACCACTACGGGGCGTTTAGGGTTAAAAAATAATTTAATTTGGCTGTTTTAGGGTGTATGAACATGTTTTTTGGGGTGTAAAAATCTAATAGTTTTGTTTAAAATTTGTTTTTTATATTTTGCGGTCTCTCGGTACGTTTATTTTTAATTGTTTTTAAGTGCATGTTTTTTGGGTTGTAAAAATCAAATAGTTTTGTTTGAAACTTGTTTTTTATATTTTACGGTCTCTTGGTACGTTTATTTTTAATTGTTTTTAAACACATGTTTTTTTGGGTTGTAAAAATCTAATAGTTTTGTTTAAAACTTGTTTTTTATATTTTACGGTCTCTCGGTACGTTTATTTTTAATTTTTTTTTAAAACTTGTTTAAAACTTTTTTTAAGAGTCAATTCTTTTAAAATTACATATGTTAAGCTAAGTTTTGAAATTTAAAAATGTTTTTAATTATTTTTAATAATAATTTAAATATAATTAGTAATTGATATATAAATGATGTTATTTGCCTAAACATATTGATGTTACAAAATAACATGATAAATAATGCATATTTTGTTTTAACATGATATAACTGATACAAACATATTTAAAAAATAAAACACGCATCACCAGCCAAAACAATCAAATATATACAAAACATAAACATTAATACAAGTGTCTGTTTACACATAACAAACACTTATATAACTGAAAATACTAACTAATCACCGTGAGGTGGAGGTGGAGAGGGAGGAGAATATTGTTGTGGCTGTGGAACAGAAGGGAGCTGGATACCCTGAGCATGAGCATCTCAAAGATCGATATGCACCTGCCACGAGATCAGATCCTCCAACCGATCCACTCGTCGAGTCAGCAGCTCGGTGGTATGAGCTAGCTGCTAACTGAGCTGAAGATGTGCCTGCTGCTGCATGAGCTGCTGTGTCTTATCGGCAATACCATGTAGCATAGCCTCGATACGAGCAAGAAGCCGCACGTCTCTGCATATGCGCTCAGGATGCTGATGTGGCTCCTCCTCGACATGTGGTGGAGGCTGCTGCGGGGGCTGATGCTGGGGCATGGGCATGGGCATGGGCTCGTCGTCTCTGTAGTGCAGATCATTTGGCCCCGGCTGCCAAACGATGCCCCTCTCGAGCGATAACCAAAGCCCAACAACGGGGAACTTCTGCACGATACACATGACGTGCAACGTCCTGCGATTTAATCGAACAGGATGCACAACCTCCATATCTGTAGGCTCTATATCGATAAGCCCATTAAAACGAGCAATACGAGTCACATACACCCCCCGTAGATCCTCCCCCTCTCCTGCCGGTGGTAATAGGTAGCAAAATACTCCACCAAACACCGTGCAAGCTTGCACGGTCTCCCACTCAATAAACAATATAAATAAAATAAATCCTAAGACGTGCACCACTCGTAGCTCATGCCACGTCCTGTAATAGACAAGGCAATGCACCGGTGCAAATACCTAATAAGCGGGTCACAAATACGCGTGACCCGGGCACTACTGACAAACGGCTCGTCGCCGATCCGAGGCCACCAAGCATTGACGATGACGTCGTCAGCTGTATAAATAGCCGTCGTGTAGATCGGCATGTGAGCCTCTGCCTCGGTGTAGAGACCGATCACCATCGCAAACTCTCTCAAACTCATGTCGTAAGAATCTCCGCACAGTCTGAAATATATCTCCGCTGGCGGCTGTGGCTGACCGGGCTGTGGCTGGAAATCTGGAGCCTGAGGCCGATAGACGAAGGTGGAAAGAAACTCCACCGTGATGAGTCGGTAGTGAGAGTCATACGTCATGTCAAACAGTCGAGACCATGGTGTGTCCTCGCCAATGATGGCCAACATCCTCTACTGCTCACCAAGTTGCGTCAGTAAATCGTAGTTGATGGCCATCTGCTGGCCTATCTCCTTCCTTAGCAGCCGATCACGCCTGTTACGCGCGACCGTGCCCTGAGGGAACAACAACCATGGGTGGTGCGGATGCGACAATTCGCAATTTCCAAGTTAGAATCATAACTCGGAAATAAAGAAAATGAGTGTAAGCGAAATTATGAAACGAGGCTCCGATTTCAAGATATACAAAGTTGAATATAATGTTAAATAAGAGATCATATATTTTTAAATCTTCAGGTCTTGAAATTATAATGGTTGGAAAGAGCTCGAATAATCGAGAACGTGGGCGAAAACGGAGTTCGTATGCTAAAGTTATCGCGAAAACATGAAACCAGTCAGATCGCACCCGAACGCGCCACGTGGCACCACGTGTCAACACGTGGCAGGCATGCAAGCCACTACGTCCGGGCTTACCACCCCGAGCCAAACGCTGGGGCCAGGCGATGCGCCCCGAACCCCGATTTTGTCTATAAGAGGCAGATTACCAGATTTCGAATTATGTCGCAAATTTTTACGTTCCAGCTCTCAAATCCCAACCCTAAACGTCCAAATACCCACATTTAACCCCTCCAATCATCTACTATTCAACGAGAGGTGCTGCCGAACTTCTGTAAGGTAAAAATCTCGATTTGTTATAATGCTCGTTTTAGATCTTATTATTATTATTATTATTATATAATAGGAGTATGTTTAATTGTTTGGTTTAAATCAAAAACACGTCGAGGTTCTGCCCGACTAATTTTTTGGAAAATAAATAATTATAAGCATAGATTCTGCCCAATTGTTTTAAGGAAACTTAAGAAATATAAGTTGAGGTCCCGCCCGACTTAAAACCTGAAAACTTCACTTTTATAAACAGAGACTCTATCCAAAACAAGTATACAAAACCTCAGTTTTATAGGCCGTTATAATGTCCGATTATCATGGAACCATATCATATATCATGATGGTTTTAACCATTTGGTTATAACAATGGTTGTGATTGTCTTGATCATTCTTTGGAATGATCAATGAAAAGGATTAACTAAACCTAAGCCTGGATCCATCAAAAAACTGTTTTGGTGATATAATCAACAACCATACTAATTTGATTAATCTGGGAATGTCCTGATTAATCCAACAAGTCATAGTTAGCACACTTTTTGTGATGCTAAGTTAAGGAAATTGATTAAACATTTGAGATAAGATTGATGACTTGAGTTGTAATGTCCTTGACACTAAACGTCAAGGAAAGTTCTGAGAGTCAGATTAAGCTTAAGTAGCTCATAGAACTCTAATGATATACAGGTTTAGAGTTCAAGAACTAGTGATACGAACGTTGTGCATTGTTATTGATTTGAATCAACTTAGGTGAGTTCACGACCCCTTTTCTGTATTTTGGCTTTTGAAACTCGGGGAATGAGAAAACATAAAAACTCATTTGAAACATCTTGATTATTGTGAAACTCTGAAATGCTTTCGATACATTTTGTGAAACATGAAACCTGATTAGATCAGGTGGAACTCTGAAACGCTTTCGATATATTTTGTGAAACATGAAACCTAATTGGATCAGGTGGAACTCTGAAACGCTTTCGATACATTTTGTGAAACTTGAAACCTTATTTGCATCATGTGGAACTCTGAAACACTTTTGAAACATTTTGTGAAACATGAAAACGAAAACGTAGTAAAACATTTGGTTGAAACACGTGACAATGGGGAGAACACACATGGCCGAACTTGTCATTATTTCACCGGTTACACATTTGTCGCTAAGTCCCCTATTCTGTAACCGTTAACCGTGGGGGGGGGGGGGGCGTTATTATTGAGAATAGATTCTACTTGTGATTGGCAATCCACGCACGTGGTTCGTGTAGTTAAAACCACGACCAGATGTCGAGCGGGCTCAATAAGGCTGGAACACACAATGTCTTGCGACAAGGACATTGGGAATGGGCAAACACTGAACTTGTCAGCTCGGTTACGGGAGCTCAGGAGTTATAATTGGACAGTTGGTCGGGAACTAATACACAAAATCGTTGGAAGGAACAATTTTCGCACTAAATACCAATGTTTTACACCCAGTTTGGGACATAAATATTATTTAATGCTTTTTATGCAAACATTTGATTCGTTTGGGATACATAACATACATTTTTAACAAATAAACATGTAAACTCACTAGCAATATGCTGATTGTTTAAAATCATGTTTTCTCAAATGCATAATGATACAGGGGGTGGAGCTGGGAGCTCAGTCTTTGGAGACATATAGTAGAGTCTAGGAGAGATAGATTCAACAGTGTGATACATAGCATAGTATATATGTGTAATAGCATTATATATGTGTTTGAAACTCAGTTAAAACTGTTATTACATTAGGCTTGTGGCTAATGTATTTGTAACATTGCTCTGTAATATAGAAACATATGTGTCTTTTGTTGTAAATCATGACTGTGAAACCTTAAAAGTCACACGGTTGGCTTCCGCAAAGATAAGGGTTTGACAGCGGAAGCTCATTGAACTGGTCAATCTCAAGCTCGTCAACCTCAACCTCGTCGGAAGAAGACATGTCTGCACAACAGAAACAAGAAAAAAAATTACGATAATAATGTATGTCTCGCTTACAAAGGAACCACACAGATAATAATAATAATAATAATAATATTAATAATAATAATAATTAGAAGAAGAAGAATAATCATAATAAGCATAATAATAATCAGAATAATAATAATAATAATAATAATAAGCAAACGTGGCATAGTGGACCCAAACGTGGCGTTTTATTTGAATTTCGCGTAGTGGCCCAAACGCCACGTATTGGTCCAAACGTGGCATTTCGTCCCACGTTTGCCTCAAACGCCCAACCCCCGGTCATCCACCTGGTTCTAATAAATCTCATGGTCGGAAATACGTACCTGGATGTAGCAAACCGCACTTAGGGTTGGAATTGGATAATCCCCCTCCAACCTTAGGTTGACGAAATGCATGGGCATATGAAGAAGACAAACCACATTATGTTGTGCTATTGCCGATGGAGCTAACCATAACGGGAAAATACACCCTTCTTACTGAGAAGGTGAACTATCACGCCAAATCTTTGTGCAACAACAAGCCCCGTATAAGGCATAGGCAACCAATGTTCTTCTGGTGCAGGTTTGATATCAAACCAGTTTATGCTATGACGTACTGTGTCATATAATTTGGTCCATCGAGTTTAATACATATATGTTTGCTTCGCTATGGATATCCACCTCTTGTAATAGTTGTTACCGAACGAAACCCCATTGATTTTCATCGAACCCTAACCCAACGGCTACAGACCTGAAACCACAATTACCGTCTGGCAAAACATCTTGTATGTTTCTTACATAGCAACGAAACATTGAAGGAATGTAACCACCAAATCATCTAAGATTGTTCATTCCTTCTGGTGACACTGACGAAGCAACTACAGAGTCAAGTTGACTTGTCTCGCATCCTTTTTTTCCTCTAGAAGACGTTGAACGACTACATTGTATTGCGGGTCTTTGTTGGTTTGAAATTGCTAGTGTGAATGAACAATGCCTTGGAAATTGAAAACTACTCTCTTGTGAGTCGACAACTGTGCTATGTCTAGATTCATCCTCCCTTTGTTGCTGAGTCTTCAATGTTGGACGTCCGCGTGTATCATTCTGGACCAATGGCGTTTTCTTTTCACTTTTAAACAGAAACACTTGCGAAAGTATTTTTTAACCTGACTCTTTTTCATTGACGCAAGTTTTAAATTTATTTTCCTGTGTCACCAGACCCGTTTGTCCTTCTACGTCGATTTCTTCGTCTTCTAGAAGTGCCGGGTTCCGAGTATCAAGCTTTGTCCAGAAGATGTCTATATCAGAAAACAGGATAATCGTGTCTATATACAAAGTAAAGGAAAAGAATCAGTTTACAACAAAAAATGTAAAAAACAAACAAAGATGAATTGGTTATAGTATTTTGATACCTATATTTTCGTATTTTGAGATCCAACAAGCACATGGCAAGCCACAACTTGTCCACAACTGGTGGCTACATGACATATTACATTGACGCATAACCTTGATCTTATTCATTTCATCAAGTAATAAATCAAGAGCTTTATGTGAAATCTTACCACGTAGGTTATTAAACATGGGTATTTTATGATGACTCATTTTCTTTATTAAACTTGTTTCAAACCCATGTTTCATGTTAATCTCCTGTGATTCTACCATTTGATCAACAAAACCTACCAGTGTCGAGAGTGAGTTATTAGCTGTTCTTAGATATCATTTTAAGTTTGAATGTTGACTTTAGACTCTGTTAGTTGTACGTTAACCAAAGTTGGGCATTCTGTTAGTCCAGGCTGTAACAAACATGTCTTTGTAGGCGTTTAACCAAGTCTATGTCATGTAATTCAAAACTCCTGAAATTAAAAAAAAACAACTATGACATACGGCAACGTAATTTAAACAAAAATAATGATAATGATATTTAATGACACTTATTTTGACGGTTTATTGCTACTAGTTGTTTGTAAAAACGGTTGTAGTTATAGTCGTAAATTTCTGGCGACGAAGAGTCACACAAATTCCCCCAACGACCCTTAAACTTTTTCCAATCAATGTCTGAAAAACTTGCCTTGCAATGTTTTGCGATATTTTCGCTTATGTGTCACCTGCATAAATACCTGGAAGCGTGAGGAAATACCTTACGACATGCACTCATCATAGCAAGGTCTCTGTCAGTTATTATCACGCGGGGCTCCATACACTTATCTAGCATCTCTTTTACCCATTCTAAAACCCAATGGTAGTTTTCCTCTTTTTCTTTACTCATGAACGCGTGTGCAATATAAAACGTATGGTGTGTTGAGGTAACACCAACTATCTGTACAAAAGGAAATTTGTACATGTTAGTCTTCTATGTCGCGTCGATCATAAGAACATGTGGGAACGCACGCCACCATGTATGATTTTTTATGACAAAAGAAAATCTCCTCCACGACATTTGTTTCAAAGTTTTCGCTAGTATAGTATACGTACAAAAGGAAATTTGTACATGTTAGTCTTGTATGTCGCGTCGATCATAAGAACATGTGGGAACGCACGCCACCATGTATGATTTTTTATGACAAAAGAAAATCTCCTCCACGACATTTGTTTCAATGTTTTCGCTAGTATAGTATACGTAGTTTTTAGTATGCAGCAGGTTCTCTAAGACTTGCATTAGGGTTTATCCGACTTTTTGTTTATTTTTAAATTTTTGCTGCACATTGTATATGTCTCTACGGATGGAGACGTTGTCAGGATTCTGCTTCTTTATGCTGGAAAGTATGATACGTGGCTCCATGTGTTGCTCAGTCAGATAATGTACCATGTTTTGTTCCTGTTCGGACAATCTTCTAACAAATGGGTGCCCCTCAAAATTTTGAGCAGGTTCATGGTTGTGTTTGTCATCTTTGACCTGAAGCTTCCAACCATAAGAATCACTTTCGTACTATTGTGTTCACCACAACGATCACACGTAGGGTTGTAAACGAACCGAACGTTCAACGAACAGTTCGTGAACTGTTCGGCGGGAAGTTCGTTTATGTTCGTTCGTTTAATAAACGAACGAACACGAACAAGAAATTCCGTTCGTTTAGTTAAATGAACGAACATGAACAAAGGTCGTGTTCGTTCATTTGTGTTCGTGAACGTTCGGTAACATGTTCATTTACGTTCGTTTATGTTCGGTTAAGTTCATTTATATTTATTCATTAAATGTGTTGTTTATTTTTAATTTTTAGTTTAATATCATGATACTTAAAGTTATTTTTAGTTTAATACTATAATATCTTAATTTATATATTGATAAATGATTATCTCTATTGCTTGAAATTAAAAATATTGATTTTTATTGTTTAAATAATATGTGTTCGTTAGCGTTCGTGAACCGTTCGTGAACAAGCAAAATCCTTAATGAACGAACACGAACAAGAATTTTCGTTCGGTAAGCGTTCGTGAACCGTTCGTGAACAAGTTAAAAGTTAAACGAACGAACACGAACAAAGGCTCGTTCGGTTCGTTTACAGCCCTAATCACACGCAAGCCAGATGTTGTTGACCTCATTAGTCCCCTTTTTTTCACCCATGCCATCAACTCTCCCACAGAAATGAATATCTGAGAACAATGTTGTCACTAAACTAATGTTCATCTAACTAAAAACAATTAAAAAATACATTACCACATTGGTATTCTAGTTCATATTTTGGTATACAACGTCAAATTGTTCCTCTTTAACCGCAACTTGGGGTGGGTGTGATTGTTCACCAGCGTAACATTCCCTGTGAACATCGTCGTCAACGCAAGGTTCCTGGTTCAAATCAAATTGCCAGTACGAAATTTGACCCGCAACCTCTTCGTTAAGATCTGGCAATACTGGTCTAGTTGTGACCTCAGACGAATGCACACCAGTCCCATCCTTAAAAACATTATGATTAGTTTGTCATTTGATTAACAATAAAAACAACTAAACCACAGTTTTATACCTGATAAGTTTCTTCAACTCGTGAAATGTCAGAATATTGAATGAAGAAAAAGTCTCCGTCCCACCAAGAAATCTTTCAAATCAAAAATATGCTAGTAGAAAGTAAATATTCTAATAAACAAAACCAGAGAAAACTTGTTCAACTATATGTCAAGTGATTCACAAGCAAGCGTATATATTGACGACGAATTCGTAAGTTACTTTGATGTTCAAAAGTTTTGTGGCGTTTTAAACATTAAACGCCACGTATTGCTCACAACGGCCCTAAACGCCCCATTGTGAGCAATACGTGGCGTTTGGGTCACCATCAACTGACAGTGTCGGTACTTTTGCAGAACATCGTACCAATACGTCCCGTAGTGACCACTACGAGACGTTTAGGTCTAATCATTGTCCTATTCGTTTGACCAGCACCGTACACATCGCACCAATACGCCCCGTAGTGACCACTACGAGGCGTTTGGTGGGTGTGCAGACAAATTTTGAGGGTGTAAGTTTAACACCATCCATTAGAAAATGGTGGTGTAGTGAAAGATAGAGGGAGTGATACCTAGAGAGCGAGAGAGAGAGTTGGAAAAGCTTGAGTGTGTAAGTAACACAAATGATGGATTTGAGATTTAAAGAAATCTCCACCATTATTTTATCTTTCTACATTTGACATGTGTCCAAGACACTTGCCCTCTCTTTGGATTATTATGATTAAAGTAGATAAAAACATGCATAATCTGAGTCTTACGGTGTATAAACTTTGTACCGAAAATAAAAATTCAATTTTTATTTTCTAAAATTACTAAAATATTTAATCTAACAAAAATAATAAAGTTTTAGTTAAAAACAATGACCTTAAATATTATTTGGATAATTAATTCCATTTTGCCCGGCTAAAACGCAGATAAAGTCGGTTGTCAGTAAAATCTACAGTTTACACCAAAATTCACGGTTTTCATCGTTAACTTTATTTATCCATTTATGATTTATCATTTTATGCTAAACCAAACATATCGACTAAATTCGTTAACTGAGTCGTCACCAATGTTCTTTAAACACCGCCGAACGGTACCGAAATCTCAAAAAAATTACCAAATGCAAATCAATGCATTTAAACAACACTCTGTGCTAGATTTTTGGCAACATTAATTTAATAAACATTATTAAATTATTAACGCATTAAATAAATCAACTTTTAGTACACCAACCATTACGAGTCATCGTTCGTAAAATACCGGATGTCACACCTCCTCACAAGTCAATGTTAAAAGGCCACACGCTCACAACATTACGATGTGCCCTAACGCGCGTGTAGCATTATGTAGTTGATCATATATATCATCATCCTCCTTCTTATCTATTCATCATCGTCCTTCTCATTATCATCCCTCTCCTCATATCATCATCTTCCTTATCGTTAACATCACCAACCTTGCCATCATCACCGTCTTTGTCATGATGATGAGATGATGAAAACTTTCAATACGTTTTGACACAATTTGACACAATTTGCGATCGATGAATATTTAAATAACTATAGATAATATATATATATATATATATATATATATATATCATGATCAATGCAATTAGAATTAACATTTACGTAAACATGACAACACATATGTTGAATAGTTAAGACTAATATTTTATTTGAGAAACTGATGTTCAAAATTTGCTAGGCCTTTGTATGTTTAAAGTTTTCTTTTGTTTTTTTTTTTCGGGTCCAATTTTGTCCCAAAATTTAGGGCTTTTATTTCGTGAGAATGTCTCAATTGCGTCTGTAATTTTGGGAGAAAATGAATTACTTTTCTAGGAGCGACACTTTTTAAATTCATTAGCGGTGATTTTGGGTATCTTTAGTGGCGATTTTTGTCGCCGCTAAAAGTCCTTTTTCTTGTAGTGTAAAACTTTAACCTTAAACTCATATCATTCGTCACATTGATGCATTTAGATAGGAAATTGATTTCTGTAACAATTATTTCTAGTTGAAGGAATTAAAAAAATAGCAATTAACATTAGGAAAAAAAATTATTTCTCATTTGCTAATATGCTAAAAAAAACATATATGTGTTTGGGAGGGGCCGGGACAACTCCATGGCTTTCTAATGTGAAGGCTATGGATTCAAGTCTCATGTGAAACAAATATGTTTTATGTGGATCAAAGGTTTTACAACATTGGATCTTTGGACGGTGAATGGTAGGAGGGCTGTGTCACTAGCGATGTCTGTGTTTCTCGTGCATGGGTGACCTTTAGCCGTTAGTTTTATGCGGGTGGCCGGGTTAAAATGTACTTGTTGGTCGTTTATAGAAAAAACAATTAACACAAGACTTTTGAACCATTAATGTGAGTATTTGTGAATAGTTAGCGTTAATACATTCTCATGGACTTAATGAGATGTATAAATGAAGACATAACAAGTATAAAATTAATGAGCATTAATTAATTAATCGGAGAATAAGAGTTAATAGTAATAGTAATATTAATAGTAATAATTAAACATGTGGAAAACTTTATTGAAGATGGTGTTCATGATCACATTATATCTTTCATTTTCAAGTAAGCTTAGTTTCACCCCTCTAATAATTCTTTTCTTTTTGTTTTTTTTTTCAATGAATTATATCATGATTTGCAGGTTGTCAAGTCTCATGTGCTTTGACTAACAAAGGGTTGACGAGGAGTCAACAACCACTTGCAATAGTAGGCAAACCTTGTAGTCAGGATGAATGTTGCCCAATAAAATGCTACTATGGTATTCCACAATGTTGTAATGGTATGTGGACTTGTAATTTATGTGGCTCGAATTGTCGATGTCCTGATTACCGTTTAACTGGTTCGTTTTAACACTTTTCTGAGTGATAGACCATCAACATGTGAACTCACTTGCATGCCAAAAATATTTAAGAAATTCTTCGCTTTCTCTTGCTTGATCTTTTAAAAGCATTTAATATCTGTGTAACGTGTTTTATTTTTTTAATCACAAATCTGCTTTACTAGATCCTACAACAAACCAATCTATTCTTTTTATAAGTTTGAACCTAATACCTCTTATTGAAAAGACAATACCTATATAAAATGAGATAGTCTCATGTTGAAATTCGTAAATTATTTGAACGAACTTAATGAACCATGCTAGCGTTAACACATAGAGGTGCACAAAAAAACCGGGTATTGACCTGGACCCGATCCAAAACCCGGAACCGGACCCGATTAGTACCCAAACCCGGTTGTAAACGGTTCGTACCCGAAAAAACCCATTGAGACCGGAACCGGACCCGACCCGAAAAAACCCGACCCGGAACCGGGTATTACCATTTTTCGAATTCTAGCCTTTTTTTCGAAAATATAGCCTTTTTTTACGTTTTTGGCTTTTTTTTTTGAATTTTCTTAACCATTTTACCCTTCTAAGCTAGTATATAAAGGTTTTTGATGAATTGGTTAATTCACAACTCTCAAACGCAAACCCGAACTCTCAAAATGCAAAAACTCTCGATATATCAATTTTAAAGATAACACCTACAATCTGATATATACATTAAATAAGCTTTTATGTAATTTACTCTTTGGTTAAAAACACGATCATGTATCAAATGGATCCAATCTTTTATATAAATTAAATTTACAATTCACCAGCTATTGTCAAAACACACCGATATATCAATTGAGGAAAAAGTTGAAATTTCAAAAGAGATCGAAGTGAAAACCCGTAGAACTTCATCAAGATCAGTATAAACCTTTATTTTTTTCAAACATTATTATAACACATGTACAACATTATCTTGTTTTATGTGTATGCGTATGTATATCAACGTTTAAAAGTTTGTTGACATTATAATTTTGGATATATAAACTTATACTGAAGTAAGTTAAAATTTACGATGATGTTTATTTTTAAACAATAATAAATTTATGCATATAAATAAAAAAAGAAAGTATAATATATGTTTAACAATGATGTTTGAGAAAAAAAAAAGAAGAAGAAGATTTAGATAGATTTGTATAATTAGTTTTTTTTAGAATTATGCATTTGTTTTTAATAAAAAATTTAAAAATGAATTTTATGTTAATTAATGTTTATATATTAGTTTGTAAATTGTTTAAAATAAATAAAATTAGAACTTATGTTATTCAAATGCTTACTTATAAGAAAGTTAAAAAAAAATTGTCCATACCCGGTTTTCATACCCGAACCGACCCGACCCGACCCTAACCGGGTACCATAGGGTATGAATTTCAATGTGCACCTCTAATAACACATGATATATAATAACATTAGTCATAATGCTAGTTTTAGTTTTTTTATTGTGACGATATTTTATTATAATTATCAGGGGCGGCCCTGAGAAATTGGGTGCCCAGGACGAGTCGGGGAAAAAAGGCCCCTAACGCATTCAAAGCTCCTGACCAAGCGGGGGTCAAGGGGGCCGCGCCCCCTTGCGAGGTCCTAGGGGCAGCGCCCCTGGCGGGGTCCAAGGGGCAGAGCCCCTGGTGGCGGTCCCGCTGGCCAGTCATAAGTTAATATGTTCGGGATTAACTTCCGTATTTTACCTAAATCAGTCATTCAATAATCAGTAAACTGTAAATCCATGGGCCCAATTTCTTGGGATTTTGAATTTCAATTTCTTCTTGAACGTGAGCGTCCATGGAGCCGATTAGGATAAAGGGCTTTTGAGAAATGAAATGGGCCCATAAATATATTTAACAGAGTTATTTGTTACTCAAACCCGTGTAATACTCGGGTTTATAACCTAATATATATATATATATATATATATAAATACATATATAAAAATGTGCCCCTCGAAAAATTGGGCCCGGGACGGAGGTCGGGTTTGCCCCTCCCCCGGGCCGCCCCTGATAATTATATAGGCCAGCAAAATGCTAGATACAAAACCAAATATACAAAACAACGCCGTCAATTAGCAACATACAACTACAATTACGTATTATAAAAAGAAAAAAAATTAAGCTTCAAATGGCCCCTAGAAAACCAATCCAACCGATGTGAACCTGGTCTATTTTTATGAGCATCTAAGATCAACACTAACTAAATATATAATCTGCTTAGAATAAGAGTTTTATTCCAATTTTAGGTCTCACAACACATTCATTTCACTTAACTACTTAAGATTTTGAAGGTTACGTACTCAAGTAATATTAGAATTAAAACATAATTTATATTTATTTATAGTTTATACTCATAAATTTTATTAAGCAACAATCATTATTTTTAAGCCAACAGTCTTTCAAGATTATAAAGTTGAGGATGCTTTTGTGGATACACAAAAAAGCCAAAGCCAATCAACAAAAACAATCAAAAATCCAAAGGAACCTATTACAAAACATTTTGTGGGATACATGTAAGAAGCATAGGTTTTGAAGCATTGTTGACTTGTTGTACGTAACAATGAAAGATGTATTAGATGCAATAAATTAAAATAAAAATATGAGAGAATTTTTAAAACCGGCTTATTATATGCATCATAAACATGGTTAAACGATAAAAAGCACAACAGTCAGCCAGATGTTTTTGAAGTCTGCTTACAAGAGAATAAGGCATACCAAGAATTAATTGGTGAGAATATGATCACTTGTTTAAGAGAAAAAAAAGAATAGAATGGAAATTAAAGAGCCATTTCAATGGTCCATTGCTAAATGTTGTGTTATGTTTAAAATCAATTATAATTAAAAAATTCATTAAATCAAGTGATGATAAAATGGTAATTTTCATTTAAAGTTACAGGTGATCTACATTCATAAAAAGCGATTAAAATATAACTTAGGTCTGACAATCTTAACTAATAACAAGATAAATAAGTAGGTTTGGGTAAATAATTAGTGCATTTTGGGTTAAAATAGGTAGCGTTAAGACATATAACAGGTTGAGATGGGTAACACCTTAATACAATGCGGATCAAGATGAGTACCTTAATATCTATGTGAATATAATGGATGTAGAAGGGTAAAAATGATCAATAATATCTTTGTTGAAAAAATATATGAAAGTTGTTCAAATAAAATATATGTTTAGTTACAACTTAATTTAACTTAAAATAAATTTATGTTTTTTTTTTAAAAACTACTCATTTAAAGCCAGACTAATTTTGTTTAAATTCATCCTGACTAGCACATATTATGACCCCTACTCATTCAAAATTGCACCCATCATAACGCTTCTACCAAGTGGGTTAGTAACACACCTTATTGAACATATTGATTCACATCTATGAATGGTTAATTAACATAAAATGAAGATGAACATCACAGGCTGATGATGAAAAAGAAAGACATACGTAAATAACCTGTTCATGAATCACTAAGTTTATGCTCAATTGATGCTAATTTATATGGACTATAGTCATTTGATGTTAAAACACATACTATTACACAAAATCACTTACTATTTATTACGAATTACGGTCTTCTTTCAGTTGAATTCATATAACATATGACTATCTACAAAATTATTACGGACCATGTATGCAAAATTATGTTATTCAAACAATAAATGTAGCCATTGCGTCCTTTTGAAAAAGCATCAAAGACAAATCATGGGGTCATTTTTTCATATTAAGCATAAGGGTTACAATTACAAATTTTAAAATCAATCACACAAATAAAATTGATCTTTTGTCCTTGCACTCATCGATCACGATCATATATATTTGTTATGCATGGCAAAATGGGCGGGTTGGGTAATGGGTCAAAACGGGTTCGGATCAGGATTGGTGCGGGTCAAAATGGGTTTTAAGCAAAATCTATTCGGGTCTAAATGGATTTTTCTTAAAAACATCAATTTAGTTTAACTTAAGATGTGTTATAAGTAAACAAGCAGTCCATTTGGATGATTTTTAGTGATTTTTTCATCAAATATGTTATTAATCATTCTTAAATGTTTGAATCCATTGCATTTACATAGTTTTGGTTACCCATCTTGACCTGCATTGTGTTTAAGTGTTACTCATCTCAACACATTAAATATTATTATATCACCCATTATACCAAAAGTTTTTACCCAAACCAACTCATTTCCTTTTATTTCGGTAATAATTGCCACCTCTAATATTTGTCGTATTCGATTTGAAAATTTTAAGTGTCAAAAGTAATAGACAATATGAGCTCATGTGGAATATCACTGGATCGATGCAGAGAAATACCAACAAATCAACAATCTTTGTAAGGCATTTTTTTTCGTTTAAAATTATTAGGTTGTAAATTAACATACCATCTAGTAACACGAAAAGTGACCGGTCGATAAGAGACACCTAATGGTGACGTTCACCATTTTTTTTAGTAACACGAAAAGTAAGAAAGTGGGCCGATGATCCAAAATCTCATCCATTTTTTAAATTAATGTTAGTATTTACGGACTACACTTGACTGATTGAAAATCACGGTCTATATTCATACGTGAATAAATAAAAAAACAAAGGTTTAGGTTAACTAGAAAACAAAAATGGTAAATTGAAAAATAGTTATGCATAAATTTTGGTGTCCAAAATAATTCAAGTTTAGTTTTAGAAGAGACACTATTAGAGAAACCATGTATTTTCCGTTCTTCATATGTCAACGATGATTAGAATGAAAAGTTTTCATTCTAATCATTGTTGGTAGTTTGTTAAAAGAAAATCATAAACTAAAATATATTTTTACTGTTAGAGACAACTTTGTTGTCGTTAAATGTATTTTAATTTTTGTCTGGATTGACCAACGTATTACTTGTTAACATGTGTCAAGAAACTTTTTGCAACTATTTGTAACGACAACATGTACAAAGCTTGATCTTAGGTGACCTTCTATCCCAACTATAAATACTGTGTCATGAGTCTATCATACACGTTATCATTGATATTATTGTTATATAATTATTGGGGTTGGATTCACTAACAATAGATTTTTACCTAAAGATAGTAAGAACTAATAAGAATTTGACATGTGATATAATAAAAATAATAAAAACAAAAACCTAGTACAAAAAAACACAGTATATATAAAAAAAATCTAGTATTAGTGAAATAAAAATACAGTACAAAAAAATAAAAATATATTATATAAAAAAAATGCAGTACAAAATCCACAAAAATACAATGTAAAAAAGATTGTACTGCAAAAAAAAAACAAAAACTAGTAGTAAAAATAAGATGTTATATATATTTTATCATGTCACATGTCATAATTTATTAATGACTACTCCTTTTAAACAAAAATTTCTTATTATTTGAACTTTTTTCTATAATTATTATTATTTTGTGGACACAAATCTCTTATTATTTGAACTTTTCTTTATAATTTTTATTATTTTGTGTAAATTTGGATTTAGGGTCATGTCATATATGACAATAAATTTTTGCAACCCGCTGGCGTACGTTTTCCATTTTTAAGACATATTGCTGTCATTAATTACATAATTCGATAATTTAATTACGAGTAATCCAAAAAAAAAATATAACTGCAATAAAACGTACAATTTATTACCATTAACACGATATATTTGGAGAATTAATGCATTCTCATCGGCATTAACAAAATGTTTAAAATTTTAAACGTAACAAATCAAAAATTTATGAGCATTAATAAGAAAATGACTCTTTTTAGTAACACGATTCCCACAATCTCTATATATATCAAAGCAGGACGATTGATCTTTCAAAACAAGATGGGGATCAAAAGTTCAATGACAATCGTGTTTGCGATCACCTTATTATATCTTTCCATCTCAAGTAATTATCATAGCGTTCGAATTCGTAATTCATGTCTTCATACATGTTATGGAGTATGTTAACACAAGCTAACGAGTCTTTTATCGTTTCAGGTTGGCAGGTAGCGTGTGATATGAATGACAAGCAACTGACACCGAGTGAGCTAGGGCTATCTAAAATTGGTCGTGACACTTTCATGAACCAACTTGCAGTAGTGGGAGATCCTTGTGATCCGGCAGTTGGTTGCCCTGTAATTTGTAGAGTTGGTGTGCCAAATTGTTGCAACGGTAAATGCGTTTGTCGGTGCGGCGTAAATTGTCAATGTTAATGGTTTCCTTGTCAATTTTGACATGTTTTTAGTAATTACTATCAACTTGTAGCATCACTTGCATGAAGTAATGAATCATATAGACATGTTTGAGGCACTCTTTTAATAAATGGATCTTACAGGCCGGTTCAACCGTTTAACTTGTTGGACCTAGAACTACTTGCTTTACCGGTTCTTTAGGCATACTTTGCAGTTTGAACAGTTACCATTACAACCAGTTGGTTATTTACTAACCCGGTTCGACCAATGAAGCGGATTAAAGGTTCGAATGAAACTATTTGATTCTTAAAAGCAAAAAAATAAAAAATAAAAAGTAAAAAAATCTTTGAAAAATTATTTGTAGAAGATAATGTTAATTTTCATTCAAATTAGATATAATCAAATAATAATTTGTTTTATTTGCTTAATTAGTAAACAAAAATGATCATTGATGTTAATAGCTAAAGAAGTTGCATGTAATAATCTTGGAAGTTTATCAAAAAATAGTTATAATTTAGACACTGATGTAGTGATGTGTACATTTTTTTTTAAATAATATTCTGTTACTCCTAAAATTCAATAATTCTCCTTAATCATACACTCGTAAGAACACAAACTCATAGTTTTTTTAAATGATAATCACCAACTTTACAAAACTAGAAGGTCATGCGTCATGATCGATGTTACATTTGGTTTTAAAATTAAACTTATAAAGAGATCTTAATTATAAGGTTGCGCTTATGAATGTAGATAATTACTCTAGTTGATAAAACATCACAAAAACATTAATTTCAAATCAGTATCCCAAATTAACTACCAATTTCGAATCACACACACACTAACCAATTTCAAAATGAGCTGGCTCGGTTCGGCTAGGTTACAAACGAGCTTTATCCGAGCTTTTTCCGCACGAGCTAAGAGCCGAATCCGAGCTTCAAGCTTTTACGTTTAAAATTATTATGTTGTAAATTAACATAGTATCTAGTAACACGAAAAGGGAGCGGTCGTGACGTTCATATTTTGTTTAGTAACACGAAAAGTAAGAAAGTGGGCCGATGGCCCAAAATCTCATCCATTTTTTAAATTAATGTTAGTATTTACGGACTACACTTGAATGATGGCAAATCACGGTCTATGTTCATACGTGAATAAATAAAAAAAAAAACAAAGGTTTAGGGTAACTAGAAAACAAAAATGGTAAATGAAAAATAGTTATGTATAAATTTTGGTGTCCAAAATAATTCTAAGTTTAGTTTTACAAGAGATACTATTAGTGAAACCACGTATTTTGCGTTCGTCAACTGCCAATAGAGGTGGTCAAATCGGGTTTTTTTAGAACCGGAACCGGTTCCGGTTTCAAACGGTTCTGGTCAACAAAGTCAAGAACCGGTTCCGGTTCCGGGTTTTGACCGGTTCCAACCGGTTCTGGTTTTGGACGGTTTCGGTTCAGGGTTTGGCCGGTTTAAGAGTGGAACCGGCTCCGGGTTTTCCGGTTCCAGTTTCTCCGAAAATCAGGAACCGCCAGTACCCACCGGTTCGGGTACGACCGGTTCCGATTTCCTGTTCCGGGTCCGGTTCCGTTGGCCACCTCTAACTGCCACAATGATTAGAATGAAACTCAAAATCTAAAATATATTTTCATTGTTCGCGACAACTTTATCGCCGTTAAATGTATGTTAATATTTGTCTGGATTGACCACCGTATTACTTGTTAACATGTGTCAAGAAACTTAACAAAAAACTGTAAGTATATATAGCGATGACACGTCTTCGCAAAAAAAATATATTTTTAGTGACGATTTTTGTCGATCACTGTTAACATCATTGCTATTGTTATCTTTTCTTGTAGTGTAAATACAATGCTTGATCTTGGGTGACCTTTTATCCCAACTACAAGTATTGTGTCATGAGTCTATCATACACGTTATCATTGTTATTATAATTATTGCGATTGGAAGTAGTAACAATAGATTTTTGCTTAAAAATAATAAGAATTAATAAGAATTTCACATATGACATGATAGAAAAATGAAAACAAAAATTCAGTACAAAAAAATCTCGGTATATAAAAACAAAATTAAGTGCAAAAAAATACAGTATAAAAATCAAAAAATCTAGTACTAGTGAAATAAAAATATAGTACCAAAAAAGAAAAAATGTAGTACAAAAACAAAAATACAGTATAAAAAGCACAAAAATACAATACAAAAAAGAATGTAGTAAAAAAACAAAAAACTAGTAGAAAAAATAATATGTTATATATAAATTATCATGTAAGATAGGGGTGTTTATCGGTTCGGTTAACGGTTTGTTCGGTTTATTCGGTTTTCAAAAAAATTTCCTCCTAACCGTTAACCGAACCGAACCGAATTCGGAATATGGTTATCCGAACCGAATTCAATCGATTTCAATTCGGTTCGGTTTCGGTTATAACCGTACAAACCGAATTCAACCGAACAAACAGATTAAAAACAAAATAAACCGGTTAAAAACCGAATAAACCGAATTCAACCGAATTCAACTTTATATTATTAATAAAAATAATAAATTTAATTATGAATTCGGTTTAATCGGTTAACCGAATAAACCGAACAAACCGAATTCAAAAAATATCTAAAACCGTTAACCGAACCGAAAACCGAATTCGGAATTCGGATACGGTTAGGAACCGAAGCGAAAACCGAATTTAGAATTCGGTTCGGGTTTTTTCGGTTACGGATACGGTTCGGTTATCGGTTTTAAACGGTTTTCGGTTTTTTTGAACACCCCTAATGTAAAATGTCAAAATTTTATCAGTTACTTTTTATGCAAAAAATTCTTATTATTTGAGCTTTCCACCATAATTATTATTATTATTTTATGTAGATGAGGATTTAGAGTCATGTCATATATGACAATAAATTTTCGCAACCCGCTGGCGTTTTCTATTTTTAACACATATTGCTGTTATTGATTACATAAATCGATATTTAATTACGAGTAATCCAAAAAAAAAAAAGAAGATAACTGTAAGAAAACGTACGAGAATTTATTACCATTAACACGATATCTTTGGAGAATTAATACATTCTCATCAGCATTAACAAAATGTTTTAAAATTTTAAACGTAACAAATCAAAATTTTATGAGCATAAATGGGAAAATTTGACTGTTTTTAGTACCACAATTCCCACAATCTCTCTATATATATCAAAGCTGGACAATTGATCTTTCAAAACAAGATGGGGATCAACAGTTCAATGACAATCGTGTTTGCGATCACCTTATTATGTCTTTCCATCTCAAGTAATTATCATAGCGTTCGAATTCGTAATTCATGTCGTCATACATGTCATGGAGTATGTTAACACAAGCTAACGAGTCTGTTATATATCCTTTCAGGTTGGCAGGTAGTATTGAATCATTTTGACATGTTTGAGGCAGTCTTTTAATAAATGGATCTTAGAGGACGGTTCATTCGTTTAACCAGTTGGACCTAGAACCGTTTGCTTTACCGGTTCCTTAGGCATCCTTTGAACCGTTACCATAAGAACCAGTTGGTTATTTATTAACCCGGTTCAACCAATAAACGGCTTAAATGTTCAATTGTTTTTTTTCTTTTTTGTTGGCTTTTATTTTTAGATACAAAATTATTAAGAATGAAACTATTTGATTCATAAAAACAAAACAAAAAAAAAAGTCTTTGAAAAATTATTAGCAGACGATAATGTTAAGTTTTCATTCAAATTAGATATAATCAAATAATAATTTGTCTTATTTGCTTAATTAGTAAACAAAAATGATCATTAATGTTAATAGCTAAAGAAATTGTAATAATCTTGGAAGTTTATTAAAAAATAGTTATAATTTAGACACTGATGTGTACATTTTTTTAAATAATATTCTGTTACTCCTAAAATTCAATAATTCTCTTAATCATAAATTCGTAAGAATACAAAATAATCACCAACATTACAAAACTACAAACTCATAGCTTTTTAAAAAGATAATCACCAACATTACAAAACTACAAGATCATGCGTCATGATCGATGTTACATTTATTTTTAAAATTAAACTTATAAAGAGATCTTAATTATAAGGTTGCACTTATGAATGTAGATAATTACTCTAGTCGATAAAACATCACAAAACTAAATTTCAAATCAATATCCCAAACTAACTACCAATTTCAAATCACACAGACTAACCAACTCCTAGAAAAACATGATTTTTTGTTTGTTATGGGTTTTATGATCATAATTTCATATATTCTTTTAAACATAAAATAAAATCATATTAAGAAACCATAGTAATAAATTTACTCTTTTAAGACTTCAAACTAATTTAAACATTTATAGCATATGAGTAATTTGGCTTCTGTGTTTCCATTTAAATTTTTTCGCTTTTTTTTTTGACATATCCACCAATCACCATCGCTCAATGTACGTGTTATATATTTTTTTTAATTTTTATTTTTTCTATTCATATTGCTTGAGTTGTTGGCCCTATTTTTTTTTTTAAATCAGTACATCACTCATGAAACAAAACGAGATTGTTAAATCTATGTGCGAAAGCACGAAGTGTCATCTAGAATTATTTTGTTATTAAAAAAAATATAATGTATTCTTTTTTTTTTTTTTGGGCATTTACATATTTCTCCCTTCAAATATCATTTATTACATATATACCCAACTAAAAAAGTCAATTACATATTCCCTATTTTTAAAAGATAGTTCCCTTTCAAAATAAACTAGTTAAGTACATATTTCCTCCTCTCAAGAGGGGGTGAAATATGTAATTAATTTTAAGGGTTAAGTAAATATATGTAAATAATCCAAATTTATATATAACGTTTATTTACAATTCCAGTAGTTCTCCTCTATCTTTAATCTGGTAATAATATGATTATATTATAAGTCTGTTTTTTTTTTTTTGTTTTTTATAAAACATCTTAAAGAAATATATAATATATTTTCTAAAATATTTTTTTTAAAGTTATTTATTTAACATAAATATTAAAAGTCAAGAAAAGAAATAGGTTGTTAATCTTTCCTTGTTTTTTTAAGCTTGACAACAAGATTTCTTGAATAGTATTTGTCGTGCACTAGAGAAAGAAATACCGATGTATTATTACATTTCAATATGCCTTTTCAACTTTTATAGACTTTGTTCTTTTCGTAGCTCTACGATGGTTTATCTTGTCTATATGAATTATCATGGTGAATTGGTGAGTATTTTTTTTAGTTTATTTTCATATCAGAGGAAAATAAATCAACAAGAGACTTTCGAGGCATTAAATGAAACTTTTTATACGACATAAGAAGACATGGTTTTTTTGGCGATGGAGGGCAAGGGGGTACAACTGTTGAATTAAAATCGAGCTAAATGTTACGTTCATTGCTCGGCTTTTTTTGAATTAAAAAACAATAAATTCAACCACATACAAATTCATAACAGAAATAAAGTTTATAAATTACAAATTGTCATATTACTAAAACATAAAAAAAGTTTAAAGTGTTTGAATATTTCATCAACATCATTATTTATTAGTTCGAATACATTAACATCATCATTCAACTTTAAAAGCTTATAACATAAAAAATGTTAATATCACTTTATATATATAAATAGAATTTAGTTATACTTACACGAGCCAAAACGAGCGAGCCAAGCAAGCGATGAGCAAGATTACCTTGGCTTGTGCTCGGCTCGTTTAAACCGAACGAAATTTGAACGAGCTTTTTTCGAATGAATGTCGAG
Source organism: Mikania micrantha (assembly GCA_009363875.1). Classification (NCBI taxonomy): domain Eukaryota; kingdom Viridiplantae; phylum Streptophyta; class Magnoliopsida; order Asterales; family Asteraceae; genus Mikania; species Mikania micrantha. Next base: position 52,187,166 of record CM018698.1, on the reverse strand, counting down.
CGACAAGCATTTTGGACAATCCTAGCAAGTAATTCATGGTTTGCCGCACAAGAGTAAGAGGTGGATTTGGTAATGGCATATGATAAAATAGGGCATAAGATCAAGTTTAAATAAAAAAAAATTAATAGAGACAAAACACTTAAAATAAATACTCTCAAAATAATTACTCATCGATAGGGGTGTTCAAAATATCCGAAACTCGAAAAAATTCGAAATCCGAACCGTATCCAAAACCCGAAAAAACCTTATCCGAAATCTATTTCGAGTTTTTCGGGTCGGATAATATGATTTTAGATTGGGGTCGGGTTTTGGATATGCAAAAACTATTTTTTCGGGTCGGATATCCGAATAATCCGAAAAAAATAGGGTTATTCGGGTTGAATGAATTCGGGTTATTTGGGTCGAATGATATATTTCGAATTTCGGGTCGGGTTTCAGATAGATCTAAAAAATTTTCAAACCCGAATAACTCATTATCCGACCCGATGAACACTTTACGTCATCGATTTGACCTCAAAAACATTAAAAGCTTTCTTATTAAAGGTGCTCATAGCCCTTAGCGGGGATGGAAAAATGGGGATAAAACTGTTCTACAAAATTTTAACTTTTTTATTTATTTTTTTAAATGTTGTGTATTTTAGTTTTTTATGCAATATTTAACAAGACTAAGTGATTAAGTTAGACGTCTGGTTAATTGAGAAGTTATAGAAAGAAAGGAAAAAAACATAAACCACACTACAAGAATTCTTTTCTGATATGACGTCCTTTTTCGACGATATGTTGTCGCTACAGCTTTCGACGCTATAGCTTCGTCGCTATAGGGTTTTTAGGTCGTCGGGGAAGGGTTCGTCGGCAGTGACGGAGCTTGGCAAAATGGTAGGGGGGGAGGGGGCGAAACTTTGCAACATTTAAAATTTTTTTCCCTAACGGCCTAACGCTAACAGTTAAATGTTCGGGTTAGCGATTCGGGTCCGGGTCGTGTCAAAAAAAGTAACAATAAACAACAATTAAACCATATCAATAATTCTGTAAAAAATTTGAAAAAAAATCGGGTTGGCGATTCGGGTCCCATCTCAGATACTAAATTTATACCAATAATTCTGTAAAAAATTTGGAAAAAAATCAAAACCCTAAATGTTTAGATTTACTAATAATTAACAAAGTAACAATAAACAACAACTAAACTACTCAAATACTTAATCAAAGCAAGTAACAACAAGTAGGAAGAGGTGAGAGGCCGAATTCATTACTTAAATCACAAATCACGCAAAAAGAAAGAAGAAGGCTGGAAGCAGAGGCACTGCAGCGGCAGGCTGGGGAACGAGCGGCACAGGGCTGGGGGCCAGTGCTGCTGGTGGCTGGTCGAGAATCGGGCGAGTGGGGGCTGGGGGCGACGCAAGGATGAGAACAAGGAGTTTTTTTTTCTCTTTCTCTCCTAAACGATAATTGGGTAAATAAATAAAATAAAACAGATTTTTGGATATTGGGCTTTGGATTTTAAGTTTTTGGACTTTGGAGATTGGGCTTTGGAGATTGGGTAAACACTAAACAGATTTTTGGGCTTAATATATACCCATAAATTTGTTTGTTAATAGGTTTAATCGAATTGGTTTTATACGTTTATAAATTATTTAAAATTATTTAATATTTTTTAGGGGGGGCGAACATAGGGCATATATTTTTTTTTCAAGGGGGTGAAATAAAATTTTTTTAAATTTTTTCTCTACGAATTGGGATATGTACACTACTAACCGAAAATACAAGGGGGTCGCCCCCTGCCCCAACTAACCTGCGCCACTGTTCGTCGGCAAATGTTATTTTTCCCGTCGACATGACGTCACCCAGAGTCGTCAACAGAAATTAATAATTAATTTAAATAAATAAAATAAATAATAAAAAAATTATAATACATATTTTCCGACGACATGTTGTTGCTAAAAGTCGTCGCGAGAAAGTAATTTTATTTAATCATTAAAAAATAAAAAAAGTTAAATACTCTATGCCGACGACATGTCGTCGGCAAAAGTCACATTCAAAAAAAAATTTCCCTGTTTTTTGTATTTTCCAGTTTATAGGAACAAAATCTGCAATTTCTTCCCAAATAACCTGTTATATTACATGAATATATACTAAAACCTAACCAAACACAAAACACAAATAATCAAAGAAAACATAAAACATAAACCACCTAACAATGTTTGCAAAGTGTCAAATACACCCGAACAGTTATGTAATCTAACTAAATGTTTTCCAAACCATCATAATATAATATTCAATGTTTCCAAGTACATTAATCTCCATCCGAGTCTGTTGATGTGCCATGTTTATTTGATTTAAGTGCATCAATCTCATCTTGCATTCATTTCATGTTCTCATTCATGAGACGAAATGGTTTCTTGCATGTCAGACAACTGGGACTGCGAGTTTGACACATAAGAAACATCAGGGGCTATATTTCTAAGTCTTCTTCCAACACCCCTGTTCCAACCACGTCTGTCACCTAAGACACGTGACAAACATTCTTCTTCATCAATTTGTTCTGTCCCAGATTCTTTACGCATCCGAGTAGCTTCTTCCTCAAGTTTTTCTTGTATTTAAATAGTACAATAAATACAAATTAGTTTTAAAAAAACTGACAACATAACTGCTATAAATTAGATAACCATCCTGTTAAATCTACAACAAAATAACATAAACAAATCTCAACATAAGGGGCAAAATGAGCCAAACAAGCTTTAATTCACTAAGTTCACCTTAATGTGTTCAAGTCATTTTGACACAATCGAAACAATAACTTGCATATACTTTGTTTGACAAAACATATGCAATAATTTGTTTAAATGAGTCAAAATGATTCACTAAATCTAAAACAATACATATAGTTTCTAAATTATCTATCTACTTCCACAAACATGTGGAATGTAAGATACTTTAAATTTATCTATTTACTTGCAATACACTCTAAATGGTAACATAAAATCAATATATTTACCCAATCATCTTCTGCTATTTCATTCACCCATCCACCCCCTTTCTTCGTGTGCATCTTCTTCCAATCCTTAAGCATGCTTGAAGTTCCTGTATCTCGCATTTCTAAACAAGAAAAATATTCATCATTTCAATGAATTGTGAATAAATATGTGATAATACTAATTATGTTTCTTATATCTTCATGTCGCATCTGAGCATACGACCTACTTCCACTAGCAGTTGTGTAAAGTTGTTTTGATCTGTTTGATGCATTTTTTACACAACGTTTCATAAAGTCAGCGTTGCGGAACAATTCATCAATAATTTTATCCCATGCTTCTTGAGTTTGTGTGTCGAGTAAGTGATTCTTTGCATTTTCAACATTATCGTAACCACCGTAGGCATTAAAATGCCTTTTTATTTCATTTTTCTATTCCGATATCTTCGGTCACAATCCTCATTTTTCCCTGCTCTTATTCCATCCTAGTCGGGCGTTCCCAGCCAGCTCTGAAGATCAAAGTAAAGCTACAAACACAAATAATTTGAAATTTTATATTAGTTGTCAAATATATATTTAAATATAACATTACATTGCATACTTACATGCAACGTGCGATACATCCCAAGCTTATCGTGCTCGGGAACTCTGTCCCAACTAGGATAATGAAATGGAACTCTAGCCACCTCATTAGATATACATTTAATAAAAAAGCTATCTTTTTCTCCATCAAATTTATGCATGCCCCCTTTGGGATAAAGATCGAGTTCCAACGGCTTATTGTTATTACTCGCAAATTTTTCTAATAAATTTTTATTTTTTCCACGTCCTCTCACTTTTCTTGGTTGAGCTACATCAAATCATAAAAATGAAAATCAGTAAAATGATAAAATATAAAACAATATATACAATTGAAGTTAGCCGCGAATCATTTAATAAATCATTTTTCTTACAAGACTCGCAGTTAGCCGGAATTCTACTCGAGTTGCCATGAGGAGGTCAATCCCCACCATCTCCTCCATGTCGTCAAGCATATGTAGCCATACCTTTAACAAAGATAGTTAATAATATATAAAAGAACCATTAATAACATATATATATATATATATATATATATATATATATCACATTTAATAAAAAATAAAATACCTAACTACATTTACTACTGGTATTGGGACAATTTGGGGGTTAAAACTTGCATCAAGACCTTCTAAGCTTGAATTTACAAGCAAGTTATAATCAGATGACCGAGTATCATGCAATACATCAATCTCGTTAACAATCTTCTAAGCTACATTTTCATTTATGTTTTCTTCATTTGTATGTTGCTCTGCTATAACATCTTCAAGTACATCAAACATCTCGTTATCTACTGTTGGAACGTGTGTTTTTGAAGAACAAAGTGCGTTTATAACTGAAGCATCAGGATATTCCTCACCATGATAAATCCATGTGTCATATGATTGTAGAAACCCACGGTCACGTATGTGGGCATAAACCAAAGTCGGAATATGTCGATTCGAATTGACACATCTTTTACACGGACAATAAATTTTCCCTTCACTATCAACATGGTTTTTGGCCATCTTTATAAAATTTTCAAGACCTTCTATGAAAACCGGATCATTTTGATTTCGTAGTGTTATCCAACTCTTATCAATTGTCATAACTGTTTTAGTATACTTAAAAATTGTTATCTTCATTAAGATGATAATAATATATTTACGTAATATATACAAACATACACGCATACACGCATACCTGGAAACCAACTAAAATATAATATTTATCCATATCATTATAAACAATTTGAAATGAGTAACATAATTAAATCTATGTGAATATTATTGATTCACATGGGTAAGAATGATTAATAAGATTAAATCTATGTGAGTATTACACCAACTTTAATCATTTTACACTTTTTTTTCACAAACAAAGCACCAAAGGGACATGTTAGCATCATATGTGATTATGGAGTTCATTATTCAGCTTTTCAATCTAATGAAATTTCTTTTGAATTGTCAGTAATAAGGCATTTAATAAATACTTTGTAGGAATAAACATATTACTTGGTTATATGATAATATGCAAAAGATTATATATTTTTTTAAAGAGTTAAATGCCAAAATGGTCCTTGTGTTTATATCAAAAATGTCATTTTAGTCCCTAAATAAAATTTGTTGCCATTTTAATCATTGTTTTCTAATTTAGTTGCCGATATAGTCCTTCGTCTAAATTTTGTAGCCATTTTAATCCTTGTGTTTGAAATTTAATTGCCAATATAGTCCCTAAAATGGCAACTAGAAGGACTAAATTGGCAACTAAATTAAAACACAAGGACTAAAATGGCAACAAATTTTATTTAGGAACTAAAATGTCATTTTCGATATAAACACAGGGACCATTTTGGCATTTAACACTTTTTTAAATATATACTTTTTAAATTAAATTTAATTCTAAATTAAGATATATAGATTAATAGGAAATATAAAATAAAATAAGTAACAGTATAAAGAAAGCGGATAGATATATGCGTGGTATTGTGCAAAGTGTTTGAAATATAAAATTACCTCTGTTTTTAACATGGATCTGCAAGCTTTGAAATATACTTCACTGCTTCACTCTTTTCATCAGCATCAATGCATGCCTCCACAAAGGGCTTAAAACCTATAAATGCCCACACCAGAGTTAAATAAGCATTTGCTTTATTTTTATTTATTTTTCTTCATTTTCAAACGGAAAAACATAGATTTTAAATGAAGTATAAAACCACTAATCAAACTAATATTTAATAAACCCTATTCAAACCTTAAACTAAGCAAACTTTAAACTAATAATTAATAAACCCTAATAAAACTTTTAACTAATAAAACTCATATTAATCTAATAACTAATAAAACCTTAAACTAATCAGGGTCAACTCGAGATTTGTTGCAATGATGTCATTTTTAAATAAGTAATAATTCATTATATTTTGAGAAGGTCAGTTACAAAAACTGAATACATGATACTTGTAAACTGATCAAAATCATATTAACTCACATGTTTTTGTAGGGATCTTTAAGGCCGATGTGCACCAAAACATCTCTGGATCAAGTCATGAACTATCAAAAGATATACAACCACTGAACGATAGGGATTAGCCTTCGGAAGAACCATTGCTTCCGAAGGATAATTCCTTTCCATTGAATGCAACCGGTTCCCTTCTCAGTGGTTAAAGGCTCAAATCGATCAATGTTTCCGATCGATCATTAGTGCTTCGGATCTTCAGTGGTTCCCAAGACAAAGACTTCCGAAGACTTTTTCTCTGACAAAGATTCTCGATAATTAAGGAAATAAACAGAGCTGCTTTCTCACACTCAGAATACAGAGAATACATTCCGATGTTAGTCAGCAACAAAGAAGATTTGTCAAGGCTACAAAGATACTAAACAATTAATGTGTTTTGTTGTTTAGGTATTTATTGTGAAAGTCAATGGAGTCTTTTGTATTGATTGTAATTAATATGGCTTGGCCTGTCAAAACCATAACAGATACTAGATTAAGCATACTTTTGTTTCTAGTGTTTTGTCCAACCATGTATCCCTACGAGGATACAACTGTAGCTTAGTATATAATCCTTCACTTGTTAGTTAGCAAATTACAAGTGAGTGCTTGAGCTAAGTGTTGTAATCCTAACAGTTGAATGAAATATACTTCGACCTTGAATTTACAATTGTTTTCAGTACTTTGTTTTCAAACTGTTTTACAAAACTAAGTTGATAGAGTTTCCGCAACTATCAACTTTGTAGAAGATAACTTGTGATAAGTGTTGTGTATATTACATAACCCGATCCAACAAGTGGTATCAGAGCTTTCACTCTTAACTTAAGCAACTATGACTATTTGATTTCGTATGACAATGTGTTATGTGTTAATATGATCACGTAGGACTTAACAAGCATGATAGAACTTTAAAACCAATACGTGATATGAAACTTGCCATAAATAGAAACTTACTATAAATAGTAAGTTGTCCATAGACGCGAATTGCGCGTTTTGCACACGACGAGCACTACACTAATGTTACACGATTCACAATCGACACACGGTTCACCAACGTGTCGTTGACTTGACACGGTCAAAACGGTCAAACACGGTCAATGTGGACCAACACGAGCATACACGGTCATTATGGACCGACATGGACAAACTCTTTTATGTGTATGCTGGTTTATTAGACAAACATTAAGTGTTGAACTCGTAACAAGTCCTCACAAAGTCTTACCGTTAATGTACGAACAATGTGGTAGATTTGAATGGATCCGTTTGGGTGTGACTAACCCCACGGGGTACAATTTTGACGGAGGTCATAACCCGTGAAACTCTGCCCTAACTTGCTATGTAATTACGAGACATAGTGGAGGCAAGGACAAATAAGTCTAGTTTGGTAGTGACGTACTGACACTTGGAGCCTAGGGCTCGGTACTAACATTATGATAAGCAACATGACACATGTTTTCTATTACTATGTATATATCAAAACCTGTGAACTCACCAACCATTGTGTTGACACTTTTTCTTAAACTCGTATTCTCAGGTAACTAGCATGTTATGGAATCAGGACATGCACACTTAAAGGGCATGAGAATAGGAACTGCATATGTTATGTCGTGTCATTTTTATCAAACATTATAACTTATGTTTATGTATTAAACAATGTAGTTTCTGAAAATTATTTTCCACTGCTTGTATTAAACTTATTATCTTTCCGCTTCAATACTATTTATTTTTCGCTGCAAACTATTTTGTTACTTTCATGTCAAACAGTGTATTTGAAAACACATATAGAGTTGTTCTATATGACCATGAGCTGTGATTCTGGCCACGTCACACCCACGTGGACTGACACCACGAGTGGGAAATTGGGGGTGTGACAAACAAAGACTATGGAAACTCTTTCCCCCAGCGAAAATCATCCTACAACAGTCCAGCGTGAGAGACCTCTAGATCTACTAGCAATCCAGCTTGAGGTGGTACTTCCAAACCTTGAGCCAAGCAACCTGGATTTGAATTCTCAGCTGGATGTGATCCCAAGAACTCGCATTCATAATACCCATCCATTTGAGAACATTATTGGTAATGTTGAGGAAGGAATAAGAACAAGAAGCTCCCTGCATGAAGCAAACATCTGTTTGTTTTCTTGCTTTCTATCCCAACTAGAACCAAAGAAAGTTACTGAAGCACTGAAAGATAGTAGTTGGGTAGAAGCCATGCAGGACGAACTTCTTCAATTTGAGAGACATGAAGTTTGGAAGGTTTGCCCTTTACCCAAGGGTAAGTATGCCATTGGAACAAAGTGGGTGTTCAGAAACAAGAAGGATGACAAATGTGTTGTCATAAAGAATAAAGCAAGTTTAGTGGTGCAGGGATACACTCAAGAAGAAGGTATTGATTATGATGAGGTTTTTGCTCCAATTGCCAAAATTGAAGCGATCAGAATATTTCTAGCATTTGCAGCTGCCAGAAACTTCAAAGTTTTTCAAATGGATGTCAAAAGTGCTTTCCTCTATGACAAGATTGATGAGGAGGTCTATGTTTGTCAACCACCTAGATTTGAGGATCTTAAGTTTCCTAATCATGTCTGCAAGCTTGATAAAGCTCTATATGGGATGCATCAGGCTCCTAGAAAGTGGTATGAAACTTTGTCTTCTTTTCTGTTGACAAACAACTTCAAAAGGGGAACAATCAATAAAACTTTATTTTTCAAGAAATCCAATCAACATATCATGCTTGTCCAGATATATGTTGATGATATTATTTTTGGTTCAACTGATGAAACTCTCTGCAAGGAGTTTGAAGCACTGATGAAATCCAAATTTGAAATGAGTTCCATGGGTGAACTCACTTTCTTTCTTGGATTGCAAGTGAAGCAAACTCCTACAGGGATCTTTATCAATCAATCAAAGTATGTCAAGGATATACTTGAAAGATTTAGCTTCACTGACTGTAAAGCTCTTGGAACTCCAATGTCCAAAACAACATTTTTAGGCCCTGATCTTGAGGGGAGGATGTTGATCAACACCAGTATACAACAATGATTGGCTCTTTGATGTATCTCACAGCAAGCAGGCATGATATCATGTTTGCAACATGCTTGTGTGCAAGGTTTCAGGCCAATCCTAAAAGCTCACATATGCTTGCTGTAAAAAGTTTTTAGATACCTCAAAGGAGCACCAAAGTTAGGATTGTGGTATCCTAGGAATGCCGACTTTCAGTTCATGGCCTACACTGATAGTGATTATGGGGGTTGCAACATCAGCAAGAAGTCTACATATGGAGGATGCCAGTTCCTTGGATCCAGAATTGTGTCATGGAAGTGTAAGAAGCAGACATGTGTCTTAACTTCTACTGCAGAAGCTGAATACATAGCTGACTCTAGTTGCTATGCACAAATACTGTGGATTCAAAATCAAATGAAAGACTGAGTAGAGTTGTCTAATACTCTCATCCAGATTGACAATTCCAGTGCAATTTCCATAACCAATAATCCAGTCAAACATTCCAAGACCAAGCACATTGACATCCGTTACCATTTTATCAGAGATTGTGCAGAAAAGAAGCTAATTCATTTAGTTAAAGTTGATACAGAACACAACTTGACTGATCTCTTCACCAAGGCTTTTGATGAAGGAAGGTTCAGGTACTTAATCACAGCTATTGGTATGATCGATCTTGAGTAAATGTAATTATGTCAAGGGTTAAATGAGCCTTCGGAAGATAAACTTAACTTATCTTCTGAGTAGTACTTACTCATTAGAAGAAATGTTAAGTCTTCTGATGTGTCATTTAATCCTTTATTCAGAAAAAGTCACACTTCTTAAGATATTTATTCTTTTGAAAGTATTTATCTTCCGATATAAATTATTTGCTTCCGAAACATTTCCTTCTGATTACTTATCAGAAGTCCATGTCTTCCGAAGCATACATCTCTTTAATGCACAGATTAATTCTCTTCCGACACTACATGACAAATTTTTGGTGTTTTCTCTGAAGAATCTCTCTCATCTTCTGATGTTTGTTGTGATACATTGCTGTCACTGATGACCTTTTTCTTCCTTTTCTCCGAATCTCAAATATTTAATGTATCGTTATATTAAATGCTGACATCCGAAGGTATAAAAGGTCTCTCGCCCATTCAAATTCTCACTTCTTCTTCGACAATTGACAGTTTCTTCGTGATCAAAACCCTAATCGCTCATCTCAATAATGGCCCTCTTTTCATTCAAACCTGCACACAATCTGAAAGCTGAACTCTCTGCTGATCACGACTCAGGTTTCGCTCCGATCATCTCGTTCCTCCGTCAGAGTAGGTATTTTACCGCTTTAACTATCAACCTCGTGGTGTATGAGTCTCATCACCAGCAGTTTTGGGGTTCTTGTTATATTATTGACTCTCCAACTGGTAGACGTCTTTCTGCTACCGTTGATGATCATCCTATTTTGATTTATGTGGAAACTATCTGTAGACATCTTAATCTTAATGATGCTATAGGCAGTGCTTCTTTCACAAGGGATGAGGTAGCAACAACCTTTAGGTCAATGGGATACGAAGGTCCTCTTCCTTCACCCACATATTTGAAGGAAAGAGTGTCCTATAATTACAAGTATCTCCTACATGTGTTTTTAACAGGGTAGTTCTGAGGTTGCTACTCTGCGGCTGGAGGTTCAAACCAAGGATGCCACCATTCTGGACCTCTAGCACCGCCCCCTAATCATACTTGAACCATTTCATCCTGATCCCAGCCGGGTGTCTATGGGATCACCATCATCAATATCATCACCACCATCATCACTTGTAAACAAAACATCTCCAGCAAAAGGAGAAGAGGCAGCTGCTGCATTGGTAGAAGGAGAAGTGGAAGCTACTCATGAATCTCCTGCATTCCTAACCGATTTGGATAAGGAATGGGATAGTTTCTTGAGTACCTACTATCACAACTCCTCCGGTCCTTCATATGATAACGTGACAATATCTTTAGTAATCAGGATCAATAGAGGTCAAACAAAACAGCAAAACACAAACCCAGATCCTGAGAAACAGTCAAGGATGGAAAGAGAAAAGGAAGCATTGGCTTCCACTGAAGCAACAAGAGCTTCAACGGATGTTAGAGGAACTTCCATTGCTGAAGCAATGACTTCCACTAAAGATCAATTGGATTCCACTAAGCAACCGCTTCCACTGGAGCAGAAGCCACTCCAGAAACCACTGATGATGATGAAAATGAAAGGAGCAGGAACCACCACAAGGAAGTACATCTTCATGTCAAATTGTTCCGTTTAAAATTGCGGTCCGTTCAAAAGAAGAAAGACTGCAGCTAGAATACGACATGATGAACCACCCTTAAATACGTACTTTCCTATTGTGGAATGGAGCTACCTATCCATGGAAAAGGTATTTGTTTTGAAATTTTGTGATGGAAACATTATGAAGCTCCAGGATTATCAACTATACGGTCTTCTTGCTCCAAATATCTTCGATCTAGTAAGTCTTCCTCTACTCTATACAGATAACAATTTTGAAGGAGGACATGCTACAATACTTGTCCAGAGAAGAGCTGAAAATTTAATAAAGGAATGACATAAGTTTTGGTAACATCAGCCTAGGTGAGGACTGTAAGGATCTTTAGGCTGATGTGCACCAAAACATCTATGGATCACGTCATGAACTATCGTAAGATATACAATCACTGAACGATAGGGATTAGCCTTCGGAAGAACCATTGCTTCTGAAGGATAATTCCTTTCCACTGAATGCAACCGGTTCCCTTCTCAGTGGTTAAAGGCTTAAATCGATCAGTGCTTCCGATCGACCATCAGTGCTTACGATCTTCAGTGGTTCCCAGACAAAGACTTCCGAAGACTTTTTCTCTGACAAGATTCTTGATACTTAAGGAAATAAACAGAGCTGCTTTCTCACACTCAGAATAACAGAGAATACATTCCGATATTAGTCAGCAACAAAGAAGATTTGTCAAGGCTACAAAGATACTAAACAACTAATGTGTTTGTTGTTTAGGTATTTATTGTGAAAGTCAATGGAGTCTTTGGTATTGATTGTAATTAATATGGCTTGGCCTGTCAAAAACATAACAGATACTAGATTAAGCATACTTTTGTTTCTAGTGTTTTGTCCAGCCATGTATCCCTACAAGGATATGAATGTAGGTCTTAGTATATAATCATCCTTCACTTGTTAGTTAGAAAATTACGAGTGAGTGCTTGAGCTAAGTGTTGTAATCCTAACAGTTGAATGCAATATACTTTGACCTTGAATTTACAATTGCTTTCAGTACTTTGTTTTCAAACTGTTTTACAAAACTAAGTTGATAGAATTTCCACAACTATCAACTTTGTAGAAGATAACTTGTGATAAGTGTTGTAGATTACATAACCCGATCCAACAGTTTCTCCACTTGTATTCACCTGGACCAATACCTTCAAAGGCTTTCGGCCAATGTTCCCAATAACTCGATCAAGATTATTTGCAATCTAGACAAAAATATTAAGAAAAAGGATATTAATTGAAACTAATAACAAAAGACATCATCTAGAAAAAAGCAAAAAACAACCAGAAAAAAAAAGCTATGTTGCCCGGTAGTAGAAGATATGCATCAAAGTCACAATATGAATGCTTTTTATTTACGTGTTGCAAATTTCCATGTAAAGACAACAGAAGAAGCATTCAAATGTTTCATTTTCTAATTGCACTTGTTTACTCAACTAAGTAAGAGGAACCACAAAAAGTCAACCCAAAAACGATACTTAAACAGCCGTAAGAAGTAACTGTTCAAGGCTTCACTAAATTTAGAGAAAAATTTGTATAAAACTTTAACTTAACATGAATACTAATCAAACTAATAATTAGTTATTAGTTTAAGGTTTGATTGGTTTAAGGTTTGATTAAGTTTTAACTAGTTATTATTTTAATAAAAGTTTGATTAGTTTAAGGTTTATTAGGGTTTATTAATTATTAGTTTAAGGTTTGATTGGTTTAAGATTTGATAAAGGTTTTATTAGTTATTAGTTTAATATTAGTTTGTTTAGTTTAAGGTTTTATTAGGTTTATTAAGGGTGATTTTATTTGGACACCCACACTTTTTTATTTTAACACCACCCAGCGGTCCAAGACGGGTCGTACTAGTTAGTATGGCCCGTATTGAGTGCAGACAAACATTAGAAGGTATTCCTTAGATTCAGTGAAACATTCTGTAGGACGGGCCATACTGGGCAGTACGGCCCGTCTTGGCCTTGACTTGTTATTTCAAGCCATTTTTGGGTGTCAAACAGTTTTAAGTTCAGTCACTTGATACGGCCCGTATTGGGCAGTACGAGCCGTCTTGAAGTTATTTATTTTATTTAAACTTAATTTACGTATTTAAATAATTTTTAACTATATATGTTTAGTACGTGAATTATTTGAACGATATACCGACTATTATGTTAATTAAACATCATAATCTTGTTACGTTCTCATTTTTAACGATATTGATTATTTACGAAATCGTTTTAACTAAATATTTCAATTTATAATTAGTTTGTTTACGTTATTTAAATAATTTAAACGATATAAGTTTGTCGCACGAATATTAAAAAACCCAAAAAGAAACAATACAAATGCAGAAAGAAACATACATATATACACAGCATAAGTTTCACATACATGGAAACAAAATACAAAATTACAAAACGAACTACGAACCTCCGGATGGTCCAGTGGACGATCCGTCATCTGCGTAGACGTGTGGCTCCGGGAACGGTGAAAGCTGTGATCCGTCCGGTCCCGCATGCTCTAAAGCAACCGACCACTGGACCAAATCATCGAGCCGATCGAGCCGTCGCTCGATGCGTGTCCCCTAGGAGGCCTGACACGATCCACCTGGGCCATCTCGTCGCATCGGGCCGCAACCTCGTCGCACCGGGCGGCAATCTGGAGCAACAACGCCTCGAGCGGCTCGGACAGGCACACCGCACGATAAACTGCGGTGGATGCTGCGCGGCGACTCCTCGCGCGCCGTGATCGAACGGCTCCTCCCGAATCGACTCGGGCTCCAGCATCGAACCGTCGTCGACTGCTGGGCTGCCAGCACTCTAACCGTACTGTCCTGAGGTTGTGCTGCTGCTGCTTCGCTCGCTTAACGACGGACGACCTGGGGCGCTTGAAACAGTCGGCCTTCATATCCAATAAACCGCAATCCCAGACCCGGGATGTCGGCGGCAAGTTTCAAGTTCAGGATCGTCCGACGATCGAGCTTACGAGGCTCGATCACCGGCAGATCCTGGAGCATGACAACCATTCCTCTGGTGCATGCGATGTGGGTGACAAAGGTGCCACCCCACAGTGTACCGCGCACCTCTTGATGTGGTAGAAGGAGGCGTAGTATAATGCAAAACACCCGTTTCAGGTTGCACGGCCTGCAATCATGAGTGAGTGAAGATAGAAGAGATCTGTCTTCGTCACCCACTCCTGGCTCTAACTGTGACCTGATCGTCGTTGCGCCGTAATGAGTGGCTGGTGAACGGCGTATCAGAGATCTGGGCCCACCAAGCCCTCAAAACCCCGTCCTCACCCTGCGTCAACCCCTGGGTGAAGTCGTCACGAACGGTCTCCTCCCGGCTCATGATATATGCCTAAGTGCAAAGCGATCCGCTCGATCGACATCTCCAAGTGTTGTCCGCATAAGGAGAATCAATATCAGGAGGAAGCTCCTCGTTATCCTGCTCACAAACTGCTGCCTTGTGAGCTTTATATCGAAATGTCAACAGAAACTCCACAGTGATCAGCCTGTGGGTGGGCAGCTCCATATATCGAACAGGCAGGTCCACGGTGTGTTCTCGCCAAGGATAGCTCTCGCGCGCCCTGCATCTGCAAGAACCCCTAGTCTATACAAGGTGGCGTCACCACGCTCATCCGCAAAATGCAGCGACACCTCATCGTTGCTGCTGAGTCTGGCTCGAACTGCAGCCACTCGTGCTGCGACAACGCCAATGTCTCGGGATCTAAGGGCTGCTGCTGCTGGGGCGACGTCCTCGTGGTGTGAAATCTTGGCCTCCATCTCAATAAGTAAACATAAGCTGAAAAACAAAAAC